>OY728143.1:1668148237-1672948237 GCA_963277665.1 Viscum album | reverse complement strand
AAGAAATTTGTTTCAACCAAAAATCACACTTTCTAAATTTTCCATATATTTTCATTTCTTTTATGGTTTGAAAAACAACCATTATATGTTTTTTATTCTCCTCTTTACTTCTATAATATACCATAATCTCATCAATTAACACAGCCAAAAACTTATTCAAGAACACATGAAATATCTATTCATAAGATCCATGAATACAACATCTGAATTAGTAAAATGAAAAGGCATAACTAGACATTCATAATGGACATATCTAGTATGGAACACAGTCTTCAGGATGTCTTCATCCTTTACTTTCAACTGATAGAACCTCGACCTCAGGTCAACCTTCCAAAATACTTCCCTCCCTGGAGATGATCAAAAAAATCATCGATATGAGGCAAAAGAAAGTTATTTTTAACAGTAATATTATTCAAGGCTCTATAATCAATGAAAAGTCTCATTGAACCATCTTTTATCTTAACCAACAATACAGGAGGGCCCCATAGTGAAGTGTTGGGTCAAATGAAGTATTTATCTAATAATTATTGCAACTAGTTGTATAATTACAAACGTTCCATTTAGGCCATTCGATAAGGATGTTTAGAAATTGTCTTAGCATTAGGAACTAAGTTAATAGTAAAATCAACCTGTTGATTTGGAATAACACCAGGAAAGTCATCAGGAAAAACATACAAGTATTAATTTACAATTGGTACATCATTAATCTAGATAGTTCCCTTAACATAAAAAATATGAGAAAGATAAATTTAATTTCCATCCTTTATTATTTTTATAGCTTAATAGTTTGTTATTAATGGTATGAGTTCATTCTTGTACACAAATTGAAATTATATCTAAAAAATATCACCTTTTTCTCTAAAATCTATCTTACCATGATAAAAAGAAAGCCCATCCATATCCAAAATAACATCAAACTCTACTAGAGGAAAAAGAAAAAGGTTTTCAGGTAAAAGATTACCATAGAAAATGATATGATGATTCTTATACTTTCTTTTTGTCATAATATTTCCTCGAGGTGTTTTTAAGATGAGATCTAGTTTCATTTCATGAGGTGGATCCCCAATTTTTCTAAAAATTTCATAGTAATGATTGGATGTGTAGAGCCTAAATCAAACAACACTTTTGAAAAATCTAAAAAAATAAGAAATGTACCTAAGACCACCTCATTTGATAGCTCAACATCTACTGAAGTGGTTGAAAATTCCAAACCCTACTTTTTCTATCTTCATGATTCCCTTCTTGAGTAGCTAGCTTCAGACAAACAATTGCAAAATGACCCAATTACTTATAGTTAAAGCATCACACCATCAACTTCTCATTTATTTTATGATCATTTTCCTTGCACTCATGAGACATGGGTCCAAACTTTCCACATCGGTAGCATTTCTCAGAATTTAAAATACATTAAACAGGATACCTTTTACTACACTTTTCACAAGAAGGGAAATTCATTTTCTTATATCCATACTTCTTTGACGAGTTCTTCCCCATTGAATGACACCCTGACTGCTTCTTATTACTTCCATCCCAAAGAACATATGTGTAAGAAAACTCCATCTCATCTATTTCAGCACAATGAACAAGCTTCTCATCGCTTTTAAACTCTCGTGAAGCCAAACATCTTCACAAAAACAAGTTCAAAGTAGAGTACAATCTATTAATTTTACTTTCAAAATCCTGAGTAAAATTCAGTACTTACCGGGATAGTCTTATAAAATTGGATTCATATGATACAATAGAATCATCTTCTTTTTTACTTCAGTTCCAAGAATTGTTTCTCCAATATGAGTCGAAACTTTTTGGGAAAATACATTTCTAGAAAATACTCTTAAAATCATCCAATTCTTGACTGTCAAGATAATATCTTTATCTCATATTCTTAACCAAAGTCCACCTTTGATCAGATTCACCTTCCAGAAAATAAATATCTAGTATTTATTTTTTACATTCTGAACATCCCATGACATCAATTATATTTTCTAGATCATTGATCCATCCTCTGGCTATCACTGGATCTGTGGTTAAACTGAATGCTAGAGGATGTTTCCTTATAAAATGCTTCAAAAAAGGCATGTTTCTTCGTGGCTGATTATGTTCCTCTCTAAAATGGATACCACACCCATTAATTTCTTTATTCAACTGATCCATTACTGTTACATACTGCTCAGTTTTGATTACCACTATTTCGGGCTACGAATTCAGACATACATCAACCTCTTAGTGCCTTCTTACTTAATAGTCACTATTTCTTCTGCGGAAAAATATTCTTTACAAATATAACTTATATGAAGCGACATGGTAATCCTTGAATGCTATAACACTTCAAATTACCAGAGTGTAAAAATCAGTTATGGTATTCTTTGAATATCACCTCAACACCTAAATTTATCTAAACCATCCTATGATACCAACTATAAGGACCCAGTATTAAAATGTTACTTAATATTGATTTTTAGTTATGAATATAACTTTTTACACATTGAAGATATTTTTTAGTATATAGTTCTATAGAATTATAATACCTCACATACATAACTTACCACAATCATAGAAAGGGATACTACTAAAAACAGTTTCCATTTTTTACAAATATAAAACATTAAAACATAAAGCATGATTTCTTTGACAACACTCAATATCAAACATCACAAATACTTTATTTATCTTACCCATCCTTATAACCTGTGAATGTTTTTAAAAAAAACATGGTATGAGTACCAAACTCAGTAAGAGATATAATAATAGAATGTGTTTGTTAAGTGATAACATAAAAACCAATAAAACCCATAATCATAGAAACTCATATGCATAGAAAAATCATGTAATTTACTTTGGACATATTTACTATATCAATCTTACATTCACCCTTACACATGGAATAACCCTTTGGTCATCTTACATCTCTGATGTACCCAATGAATTGGAGAGCTATAATGGGGATCAACCCAACATATCATTAGCTATAGTGGGATCAAACCAAAATAAATTATTTCCAACGAACATTTCATGGTAATAAATTTTTTTAAAATCAGGAGTAACTACCCATGCCATACACATAAAATAAAAATCCTTTTGAAATTTATTAAAGAGAGTTTTAAAAGGATTTTAAAAGGAATGTCCTTTAAAATATAGTGGGAGTGATAATTAATAGATTTAAAAGGATATGTGTATACACTTTAAATAAACATAACACAAAATAATATAAAATAAATTCATCACATAAATAATATTAATATCACATAATGTATAAAGAAGAAGGTTAACCTAAATAATGGAAATTGGGTTAAGAGTTCCCTTAACTCGGGTTCATCTTAATTAAAATGAGTTTAAACATCTAGTATAATGGTTAAAAAAGTGTTATTAATATCTTATAGAAACATATCCAACTTTATAAAATTATATATGATCATTTAATTTAATCATTTCACCCTTTATTTGTTAGTATTTTGTTCCATGCATTATTTTGTGGTGTTTTCTTTACATGTTTTCCATGATTGGTTCATGATGGAAATTCATGTAGATTTGAAGTGAAACTATAGAATTGGAATGGAAAGGTATTTACATTTTTATTGTACCATAATTTATACGATTTATCATTTTGATACTTTATTTGAAAATGATCATTAAGTTAAAACATCAATGATGTTCGTTTATATTGTTTTAATGATTCTATGATAATAACGACCTCATTTGGTTTATAAATTAAAAAAATGAGTACAAAAGAATTACAAAACCAGAGATGAGAAAGAATAAATATATAATAACCTAGTTCAACCATAAAAATGTTTTCATGACCTGACTTGAAATAATTAATGCAAATTGAAATCACATCATCCATGATGTTGACAATTTGGCACATCACAGAAAATGTTTTTATTCCTTGAAAAAGTTGGATAGGAGAATAATAATTATGATCAATTCTCCATGAAAAGGAGAAAATAAAATATATACCAAATTTATAGAGCTTTTTTTATCTTGGGTAAGAGGAGATGAGGAAATAATAAGAAAAGAATGGAACTCAAAATGAATGAATAATTGAGAAATCCCTTACCAAAATTCTGTTGCCTAATGGCTATGCAACAAGGTTTAAGAAAATATTAAAATGAGAGGGGATACATGTAACCCATCAAGAAGTGAATCATAATACAGAATAGATCAAGAATAACAATTAAATAAGAACATGTTATGGAATCTTGAATGTTATACCACATAAGGGAGAATAAGAATGAAAAATAGAAAGAAGTTGAGAATTTTATTACCTTGTAGAGTAACTCATAGAACATTATGGTTGGGACCTTGGGGGAATGAAGACACTTTTAATGATATACTAGGGAGGTAAGGTGGCTATATATTCCTTGATGAGAAATTTGGAATTAATTTAATTATGGAATGGGTTGGTATTTATAGAAAATGTGAAGAAATATTATAATAATTTCCAATGGGCAGCTCATTAGTGGTATTTGAAAAACCATGGGACTACCCATGGTATTTTCCCATGGAATTAGCCACTTGGGATACCTCAAATATTATTTAACTAGGCACAAGTATACCAGATTTATTACATCATTATTACATCATTAATGATTCCATTAACACACTAAAACTCAAAACTGTTTTTTTACTATTCACAGTAAAATCCATTGTTTTCAGAAATATCCCAAAAATTTATTCTAAACATTTTTTGACATGTAGAATTCAAAAATTAACTCCATTTTTTTAAAATAATTTTTTATATATTATTAATTTATTTTTTAAATAAAATCATACTTAATTCAAAAATTAACAATTTTATAACTCTAACTGCTTTTATATCACATTGAAAAATTTACCAAGATGTTATTATCATAATGCCTTATAAAATAAAATAATAATACAATTACTATTAATTAGGGTCATATTACTATTCATAAGGGCATTTTACTATTCATAAAAAACATGTTGGTTCCATTATACTATAAATAACCCACTGAACACAATTGTAGATGACTATTTCTTGAAATTCAAAACCTAAAAGCTACAAAATTTTGTTTAAAGGATAGTTATAAATATATAATTAAAATAAAGATTCATGCATTTCAATTATTTTTTAAAAAACCTTGTGGATTTAAATTATGTATAGTAGGTAGATGAATTTATAAATAAAATAAATCATTTTAGTTTACAATGAATTTTTTACTTCTTATATGGGTTTATTATTAAATACTAATGTTTGAGGTTATCTATGAACCATATAATAACGATTCATTAAATATATAACCTCGCGAAGAAGGAAATGTTATGGTTATTCAATTATATATTAACAACATTGTATAATATTATATCCCTATGAAAAAGATGAGGATCATGTTATGAAGGTTGAAGAAATATGTTGGATGGAATTCTAATGAGGTTAAATCCTTCTATTTTTCAGAATAAATGTTATTACAAATAATGGATGTATCCGTAATACGATGAAGATGAATAAAAATATTTTTTCTAAGATGAACTAATATTGGTCTTCAATATATTATTAAAACTTGAAAACCCCTTAAATTGAAGTTATTTTAGGATTCTGTGAATAAGATAATTTTATAGAATACATTGATATATTCAATAGTGTTATTATGTTCTCTAAAATTATTTGGAATCATTATGATATGAATTATTATGATTTAATGATTTCCTTGAGTAATTATTAATGATTTTATTTTTATGAGACTCCTTGATGATTATTTTGTGATGTTTAAAGCCTTTTTGCATAAAAGGATGTTGGTCTCACTTAAATAAAAATAATTTTTTGAAATAATTTGAGTTATGTATGATTAAATGAGAAATTTATTGAGATAAGTAAGAGTATGTCTAATTTTTATTAAAAATGTAACTATTATTTTAGTATTAATGGAATTATATGATAATAGATCTTATGTGTCATAGATTCACTAATATTTACATAATAATTGAAAAAAATCCTAAAATTTTTACAAAAGATATATAATACTATCTCAAGGATTTAGATATATATGATATTTTTTAATCTTTATTGCAATAATAATAAACCCAAAAGAAATCCAAAAAATATTATTTCATTTGTAGTCTATGTAAAGAAATTTAAAGGAAGAGTAATGTCAATATGTTAGAAAGGAAATAACTAATAATGGAAGTAGTTCATCCTTGTGAGTATTCAAATGAAGAAATATTCATGATGTGGAAGTCAAAATTTTCATTAAATGGAAGAATCATGTGGGTGAAAAAAAATAAGTTGATTTATATTTACAATCTATTCAAAAGTGGGCTGGATGATAATATTTCATTTTAGAATTTAACACTCTAGATAAATGAATATGTAAAAAATTAATATTTTCAGAATATGACACCCTCAGGATAACTGATGCTTAGATTTACATCTGGAAGGGAACCCAATATGAAGAGTATGTGTTTTTTTAAATGAGTCAATAATACTCAATTTAAATTTTAGGTTCTTAGGTGGAGCTTCTACATCTAAGGATTATTAAGATGAATTTTTGTGTAAATTTATGATATATGCTAAATAACTATAAAATAACAATCAATTACATGATAATTGATGGGTTTGAATAACTTTCTATTAAATAATTATGTCTGGAAGAATTATAATCTATACATGGATTAACAATGATAATGGATATGTAATTACATATATATTTCCATGGATGATGATTAGATGAAATTCATTATTGGATATATTACATAATGGGTATATTAATTTAGATATGTTTGTTGGAATTTAGATGATCCACATATCAATTATGAATTGTGAATGGGGAAAATTTGAATTAAGATAATGTTCATTTGGAAGAGAGAAAATAATAAGAGGGCTTGAATGTAGTTATATATATTACTATCCAAAATATACAATATTATATGAGAATATGGACGTAAAGGGAGCTATTATATTTAATATAACGATAGATACACATTCATAAAATATGTTTATAAACTATAATAGGATATATGGTGGATACTAACTATAAAAATCTCAAATTAGTGGAACAAAGATTAATCAAAATGTTTCTTAGAGACACCTTTCATATGTTCATAAGATATATATGGAATAGGATGTAGGAAGATTTTTCGTGGAATATATATGTTTTTCTTATGATAATATATAATAATATTATTAAGGTCTATATAGAAATATGAAAAATGGTTATACCTTATGTTGATGTCTAAGAGTATCTTGATGATGATATGTAAGTGTTACAAACCACTCGAGTGATAAAGAATGATTAATATTTTAAATGATGTAAATTTTAAAAAAAAAATCTGAAGGAACATATGTGAAAAATGATTTTATAAATATATTTACGTTGATAAAAAATTTCACCCATCATTAGAAGCTGACCCATAAGTTCGGTATATAGATTTGTTAGATCAAGGAGAATTATAACCCACACATGAAAATACAATAAAGTTTGGGTCTGAATGGGTAGATAAATATGCAGAATATGGATTTACGATCCAAAATTATAATGTAGGTGAGTTTAAATGTTATATAAGATAATATTAGTAAACCTAACCATCACATTTTTTATAATCTACTACATCATGGATATTTAAAGAGTTTATTTGGATGTTGAAACCTTTATATATTATTAAATATGATAAAGATGAAAAGAATAATAAAATTATATAATATTGATTTTATAATTCTAAAAATTTTGAGAATAGGGATTTCGTGCTTATAGTTGATGTTATTTGTTTGGAAGTAGTTGAATACATAAATTTTATGAAAGTACTCTTATATTGTAATTTAGTGAAATCTAGATTCATTGAAAATTTATTTTCCCAAATAATTATAGGAAATATATTTTAAATTGTTATGATTAAATATTATGTTAAATATGTGAAACTAAAAAACTATTGAAATCTAGTAGGTAGAAGTTATACTTTCCCATATTGATTTTAATCATTGATTTAAATATAGTAAAAAAATATGTGTCGTGGACTGCTCCCAAAATTAGTATGGATATTTTCTCACACATTGGATAATAAACTTGTAAAAATACATTTCATTGAGTATTATTTAAAATATATCTTACAAGCTATCAGATCTTGTTATAAAATGTATTATATATATATTAATAGTAATATGTGAAAAGGGTTGAATATAAAAAAGTGTTTTAAAATTAAAGAGAAATAAACTTGGAAAACATGTCTATATTGATTCTCCCTTCACTCAGTGTGAATGTATAATTCCTTGGAAACTTCTATTAGTATTAGAGGGAATGGTTACACATTTTATTAAATCTATTATTTTTTCTATCAATTTTTTATCTTATTTTCATTATTTATAGATTTTATGAAATCATATTATTCAATTGAAGAGTAATTATTATATCACATATATTAATAATATATTAATTGGTACAAATTAACCTCTAAAGAATAAGAAGATAAATTATTTTATTAAATTAAGGGTGATAACTACTATGTCATCTGAGAAATATTATTCACTATTAGTTTAAGGTCATCAAAGTTGAAATGTTCTAATTATAAATGTAAAAAATTAACTTCTTGTAGAATCTAGTTCAAGTTTTGAAAATTTTATTAAAATTTAATGACAGAATTTTTTTTATTATAAAGGAAAATACCCAATGAAAAGTGTCCCCATTTAATTTCTCACATACATCGTTGGATTTATCAATGGTTTATTTGATGAAAAATCCTAAAACAAATTGATACAAATTATTGGGGAAGGGTCTTAATTGGAATGTTTTAAAAGTGTAACAATATTACTAAAATTATTATTGTCATGAACAATTCCTTGTAACCTTGTAACAAAAAATTTCCCCCTATTGTAGAATTATTTCAATGGACTATTTTTTTGAATGTTTGAATTAAGAATGATTTTAGGGAAAATTTGATGCATTAAATAAATTTATTACTATTAAAGATGATCAATTATAGAGGGTGATAAAATGATTAAATAAAATGAAAATTCATTACAAGAATTGTATAAAACACGTGAATATAGTATTTTCATAATAATTAGATATTTGGATAAAAGAAAAGTATATGTTAATAGTGTCTGGAATAAGAAATAAAATTAAAGAAACAAAAAATCTATACATAATAAATCATCACAAACTTCTGGATGGGGATGTTCTTAAATGAAAATTATTTATAAGAGTATCATTTCAAAAACAAGAAAATAACTCACAATGATAGTCTTGATATTATATAATAATTTATCTACTACAATATCCTTGAAAGAAGTCTTTGTTTTCCCTTTAAAATAACTTTGGAATTTTTTTTCTTATCCTATAGTATGTGTCAAAAAATTAATTATAGGTATGTATTGCTCATGAATATTGATGAGGAATCTATAAATTCATTCCAGATCAAGGAGTGCGCAAACATGAACTCTTGTTCCACAATGGATGCTCAAAAATATTTATACATTTTTCAAAAACTTCGAGTAGTCAAAGGTATCCAAATTGTGACAAAAGAAATGAAAATAATATTTACTTGTTGTTGTAGTGAAGTTAGTGGGTTTGGTAAAGATACATTGATTAATCTAATAATATATAATTTTTAGTGATTACATATGGATTATATTAAGGTGAGAGTAGATAAATATATCCAAATAACACATAGAAAGAATATCTATTAAATAAACACACAATTTAACGGTTTGAAATTTTTAACACAAATGAAAACAATTTTTCCATTATGAAGATTTTTACTTGAATAAACCTACCATTATTTATTTATATTATATAGGAGGAAGAACTCTAGTATTTCTAAAAAATAAATAATGAACAGATGTGGGGTCTATCATTGGGGTGCAATAAAAATAAATGATCCCAAAAATTAAAACCTATAATGAACTATGTGAAAGATGATGCTCAATGAGTTAAGTGATAATTGTATTTTGGGAAAATTAAACACCTTTTGGAAATTTCTATATATATGATGAATATTAGCGATGAATTAAGAATAATGGGATCAAATAAAAAATCAATAATTTTACGATACAAGATAATCAGTTAAGTATAATGGACCCTTGATGAAGAATATGAGAAGTTACTAAAGAAGGGTGAATCAATGGTTTCTAGAATGACATTTAGAAGTTGTAAATATAATATAAATACTTTTATAAAATGAATGACACAGATACCCAGATTTATTAATATTTTAAGAAGGAAACAAAAATCATCATTGATTTTATGTTATATGATTATTATAATGGTAAAGTAGTCTAAGAGAATGAAGAAATTGGAACATGCTCTTATGTAATGCATGACCATATGTCTATCTTAATGGGAAATATAAAAGAGAGATGATAATGAAAAAAATATTGAATGTTATTTAGAAAAAATGTGAAAAATATTAATCCACATAAATATAATTCTTAAAAGGATAAGAAAAGAATATCTAAAGTATATTCATGTATATAAAACAATAATATAATAAATAATCTATAGGTATATATAATCTAAAGGTGAAAAAGAAAGTTTTTTTGAGGTTGAGATAAAAATTTGAACACCATTTATATCACTACATATATGATGGGGTGAGACCATATACCCATATATAGTATTTCCATTCTCAATAGAATAAATTTATTGTTGTGCATATGTTTTGGGGGAGGCCTGAAGTAATTAATTTTGGAAAATTCAGTAAATACTAGAATATATCCACCATGGAGTGTTTATTTCATTTTTATATAAACCACAACATTTAATGTGATACCATCCATTATGGAAAAGAAATGTTGAGTTTCTCACATGATTGGCAGTTGAGTTGAAATAATACAAGATATCTATAACACTTGAAAATATAAAATATTTTTTAAAACTGGAACTAGTGATCCCAAAAATTAATAAATTTCTGTTAAACTAGTTAAAATTGCATACCACCAAAATGGTAAAGATTTAGGACAATAGGGTTCTGGATGATGGTGGAATTCTAACATTTAAAACTATTGAAATTAAAAATCATCCTTAATGATGTTTTTTGATTATACTTCTTAATTCTACATGAACAATTATTTTAGAAAGTAAAGGGGAAAGATTTTTAATTTTATAACAAAGAAACATGATAATGTAAGGGGTGAAAAATTCATTTGATTTTATTTTTAATCTATTAGTTATATTTTATATAGGTGATAAGTTTGTGGTCATTTGATAAATCCATAAAAGAATAATTTTGAGTTATTTTCAATCACTATATTATTTATAAACAATATTGATATCTATGTTAATATCTTTTTATTTCTATATTTAGCATTGACCAAGAAACCATAGGTATGATCAAGGTATAAAATATTATATTAAGTAGTGTGATGTCATTATTCTATATTGTGAAACATGTTTTCCTTTAATCTAGAGTATGAAAAAGGGGTGGATATGAAATTTCAAGTCATGATTTGAGTAGGATATGACAATGAATTTCCCTTACTCAAGGAATATAAAAATGAAAGAGATAAAATATCCTTTGTATTTATTATCCATAAGGGGTAGAGAAAAGGAAAACATATTATAGAAAACAATTGAATGATATTGAACTTAAAAATTAAATAGGTATTGACATAAAACCCAAAGGGGTATATTGAAAACGCTAATGGATGATGATGAAGTGATTTTTTTGTCCATGTGTTGTAATGTACCTAAGGAATCCATTCAATATTTTATAAAAGTAAGGCTCTTTTCATAATTAGTCCATCCCTCTTATTATTGATATGATGAAATATACATGGAATGTAAGTCATACTTGGTTGATGAAAATAGGTTGACTGGAATGTAAAACCAATTATTTGGAAGATATGGGGAGAAGAATATGGGCATACAAAAATTAACACTCAAAATAAACATTTAATGAATTTTATTATTAGAATTTTAAAATATTACTCTCTAGAATCAATTAATACCTTCATCTACTTCCAAACGGAAAAATTAAAGCATGAAGGTGTGTTCTGGTAATTAATGGGGACGGTGTTACTATATTTAAAGATGGATATATTTTCATAAACATGCCTATTTGATTATTATTAAGTTTAAATAAATTTCATTGTATAAAAATTGATTAAGGTGTTTCAAAGTACTATTTTTGACATTATACTTATTTTGTTTAAAATGATGGATAATAAACAATGTAAGATGAAATATTGAGAATCCTTCCCTAGATTATCAAGCATGAATGTTACTAAAATTATTTAATTGACCTATGATTATAATATTACCAATCAAATGACTGGATATGTTTTGGAATATGATAATTATGATAGGATATTTTTATTACACATGGAAGATGCACTCATAGAAGATGAACTGAAAATGAAGGCAATGAGTTTCTAGGAGATGTATTTTTGGAAAATAGATATTTTAATTGTGACCCATAAGTAATTCAGGAAGATAAAATCATATTATTATAGGATGAGGTGTGAACATTGTGTGTAAGTGAATCTATCATATTATAGATGAATTTAAATAAACAATCAAAAGCTTTTTTGATCGATTAGCTAATGATATGTTCTTAATGTTGTTCATGTGCCTATAAAATTATATTCGATGAAAATATTTTGAAAGGTTCAAAGACAATATATAAATACATTTGGATGATAAATATGGAATAAGAAGTTTAAAATTGGGTATGGTATATGCCTATTATTCTCAAGATGATATGTATTATTATTTCTGACGATCATATATAAATTCAATAAAGATAGAAACATTTCATTATTAGGTAAAATAAATTTCATGTTTATATATTATAGATACTAAGATCAAACGTGACATGTAAATATTATTGGTTTGAAAATAGTTTTTTATTTCTAAAAGGAGTGCTAAGAAGTTAAATTATAAAATAATCTCATAATCATTCAATGTTATAAACAAGATTATTTTAAATACTATGATTCATTATGTGTATGGAAGATATATTTTTCCTGAGGTAGCTGGTGAAGTATTTAGAAATTTTCTGTTAATGGAAGGTGAAGAAACAATATTTTCAATGCTATTAGAAAGTCATGTATATGATTGTATTTTTAAATTTAGAAGAATAAATTGTGAATTATTATAAATAATTTTATAAAGAATATTTATGGAACTAAAATTAGTCAATAATTATTATAAAATCTATTGATGTAAATAAGAATTAGTTAGTGTGATTCATGTATGATTGACTGATCAAGAAGATGATGGAATTCAAGAGGAAAAATGTTCAGTGAAATATTTATTATGGTATGAGATAACATTGGAAAATCCAATGTTATGTAAAAATGATCTTTATTTGTACTCTAATTTATTTTATGATGAGTATTATCATTATGTCTAAATGATCGATAGTTTATTTGTAAAAAAATTATAACATAGGATGTGGAAGACATTTGATTTTTGTAACTTGAATTTTTTATATGTTATATGGAGGATATTCTATGTAAAAGTTTTAAAAAAGGAATTATTTTATATTGTTATGAAGAATCATGTGAATGTCTAACTAAATGGCGTGTAATTCATGGAATCATGAAACACAACTCCTTCACCTGAATCAGCCAGTTTAGCCTGAGGGGACACATAAAAACATGTATCCCTCACCAAATGCAAGAGCCTAATGAATTTTGGTTAGGTATTGATTATAACACCTTAAGAATATAGGATATATGTCTCTATAAAAATTTTAATTTCTTTCATAACTTTTATTGCATGAAACATCAAGTTCAAATGAATTTTTATATATTATATAATTATTTGAACATTATCATTTTAACCAATCCATTAAATAATTGTATTTGAATAATAAAAACTAAATTATAAAAAATATATATTTAAATATGTAAAAAAATCATTAGCTATCAATTGATTACAAATATAAATAAAATCATATGTATGTAAAAATATGTTTTTTAAAAAAACTGTTATTTTTGACATAATAAAATTTGATCATAGTAAATTAAATATATCACTATTAGTGATTGATTTTAATAAAAATATCATATTATAGATTCATTCATATTTAATAACATTCATCTAATAATTTCTTCTAGGTATGAGATATGAATAAATGTTGTTTTATTCTTGACAAAGTAATATTCTAGAAAGTAGTTTTTGTCATGTTTAGCATAATTATATTAAAATTAATTTCATCAACTTATAGAAATTGAATATTGAAAAAAGGATTCTATATTTCGAATCAATGGGATAAAATTTGAAGAATAGGTGGATTATATTTTTTTATCATTATAAATAGTAATTTTGATAAATATTTTTCACCTCAGTAAGGGTAAAATGGGTAAAATAGGGTTAAATGTAACACCCCAAGCTTCCACGTTACACTTCTCTTTGAATAACACAATAACGTGTGTTGTACGCAATATTGAGTTCTAACACACCACAACCAATCAAACTAGCTGTTATGAATAGTAATACCAAATTTTTGAAATTTTATAAATTTTATCATTCAAAATGGACTTGATTTTTTGATTCGGAATATTGAAATTAGCTTAGGGTGTACTTTTGATATTTTTCTGAAAACATTAAATTTTTGATGAATAGTGAAAAACATTGTGTTATTTTTTAAAACCAAATTTTTATTTATATAATTATATATTTTATTTAAATTTATTTTCGGTCAAAATAGATACATAATACCTATAAAATATCAATGTAATTAATTGGAGTCGATTTATAATAATTTTAGACATAAAAAACTTTTAATGAACATTTTACCGTCTTTTACCCACCCCCGAGGAGCATTTGAAAATTTACATAAAACTTAATTTTACCGCTTATGTGAGTTGAATTTTAAAAATCCAAGAGACATGGTTGATATCAGTAAGTAAGGTGTGGTTCAATAAGATGAAAATAATTTTTGGTGAATAGTAACTTTTTACTTTTATATACCACAGTTAAAAGTAAATAGGGTAATTAAGGGTAAAAATGATATTATTATTACCCTAACACATGTCTTAATTCTATTGTATAAGTATAATTAGACCAAAAACAAACTTAGGAATAAAATATGATCCTTTAGGTCCACTTGGATTAGATTAGGACATTTATTATTATTTAATTCAAAGAAAAGTTAAAAGTGTTAAATTCAATGTTTAATAACTAAACCGTTTTTAAAATAGAGATAAACATAAAATAAATTCAACTATAAATATTCATTATAAATCTAACAATATTTTCTACATATTGGTATTTTATTTATATATTTTAAACATTAAATAATTTAATTTATTTATGACACAAGGATGATGGAGTAATTACCTAATTAAGGAAATATTAAAATAATTGATATTATAAATATCTAAATAAATGAAATTTGAGACTTTTTATGAATTAAACTAATTTTATAGGTTAATATAACATATTAGGGCTAGTTAGATGAATTCTGTTCGAAGTAATGATGATGTTATGAATTTATCAAAAACAAAATACAAAATAGTGTCAAAATTGACATAAAAGAGTTTTTAAAACACATATTATATTAATAATTAATATTATATTAATAAAAATATACAGATCAGCCCAAAGTCTTATATAATGATAGGTATATCATTAGTGAACCACCTGGGGTTCTCTTGGAATTTTATATAAAGTGTATTAACCATAAAATAAAAAAATACAAAGAGACATGGTAAATGACAAACTATTTAACTAAGAGTTAAATAAAAAAGATAAAGTTAATATAGTGACCCAAAAAAGACTAAAACATATTTATTGAGTGGTTTTCGACCCAACCCCACCTTATCCTTTATATAATTCATTTTTTATCCATTAGAAACCAAAAATTATTTTATTATAAAATAATATTTCTAGCTTTTCTTAAGGTTCCCCTCACCCCTCTTATAAAAGGGAACTTCCCATTCTCTCCAATTCACACATTCAAAGCCATTTGGATCATCCAAAATCTGCCCAAATACCCTCTCAATTGTCCTCACTTCATCCTAGAGGCCTTCTTTTAGTCATAAAGCCAACTTATGGAGCCCATTTGATCAAATCAAAAGTAAGAACCAGAAGGTAAGGTAAATATTTCATCATCTCTTTCAAGTTCCTTTCTTCATCCACTTCCTCTTTCTTTGTTGTTTCCATTCATAAATAGTAAGTCCAGTATATTCTACATACTATGATGTTATTATAAATATTTTACAACCATATTCATTATTCTATCGACCATTTGAATGACATGTCACCATATGTGCGTACGTACGACTTACCGTCTCCAGGTCGTGGTGTAATTGTTATTCAACACATTATTATTTGGATGGGTATAATAATGATGTGTAATTGATGTAAATAATAAATATAACAGGATAATTATTCTGTATATATTATATACTATCCAATTATATATTACTTTAATATCAAAAGAATGATATTGTCGCTCGTGCGTACGTATGGATTACCGTCTCCATGAACGCGATGAGATTCATTCCCAATCGTATCCATTCAAGACTAATTTTCATCAGATGAATAAAAATTATGTTTAATGACATAATATAATCATGAATATGAATAAGATACATCCTATCCATAATGAACCTTACTTATGTAACAAATCATATAAAGGAAAATGAATTAGATAACACCTGAAACGACAATAATACTAAGATATTGTTAACAAAGCAATGTTAAAAGAGAATATATGTTATCATATTAATGTATATGAGTCATTTATAATTTAATAAAATTATTTCACCATTATATAGGAGGTTATCCTACCCTCAACCAAGGAGAAATACATGGTAAGGGTGAATTTCACAATCTCTTCATTATTCGAGGTTGTTTATATGTAATTATCTACTGGGACCTCTTTATCATCATCATTCATGTTTCTTAAAATGTATTTCAAAAAATTTGTACTATTTACTAGACAATGGGTTAAAGTTATTTATACCATTATTTTACCTTATATTTTTTTGAATGGAATCTTTTCTTCGGTTTCCAAACAAGAAACTTTATGAACGTTTTGAAAAAATTAAGGTAAGAATGATTTTTTAACTTATACGGTGGGTGCGGCTATTTTCTGCCATGATAACATCATCAAAGCATCCCATACAATCTTATAAATATATTTTCAAATACAAATGTTTTCTTTTAAAATTATATGACTTTTAAATGATTTCAAAATAGGAAGATATATGTCTCAAAAAATGTTTTGATTTCATCTATGTCAACATCCTTTGATGGATTGTAAGATTATTTGAAGTTGATTTATTATGATACAAAACATCCATACTGTATTGAAGGTTTTGTGATATGTTTGACTATGGATGTGCTATTTTTATACCATTCATGGTTTATGGATAAAGTATTGACATTTCGTTTAATACAAATGTTTATGTTATGTTTAAAACTTTTCATATGAGGAATGCATTAGACATAGTAAGTGATAGGTGGAGCCCGCTATAGCTCCTCAATGATAGGTAGGTCTCATGAGACAAACTAGTGTCTTGGAACAAGGCCTTGACAAAATCTTATTTGTAGTCTTGGCATAAGGCCTTGACTATGTGGTCATGAAAGTCTGGAATTATGCATTCAATCATTATAAAAGTGGCTATTGATATTACATGTGATTATTCGACTAGTAGAATATCCATGTGAGTAAGTAAATGGAATTATTATGATTTATATTTTCCATATTATGATGAATTTTATGTTGAAAAGGATTTTTTTAGTTCTATACATTTCCTTAAATGATTATTCTTATTTATGACAGTTTACGCTATATTGTTATCCTTACTGAGTATCTCAGCTCACCCCTTTCTATGTTTTATTCTTTCCAGGATGCAAATAAGTATATTATTAATGACCTATAGGGATATTCTATGGGATATCAGTGTTGTCTATGGACACAATGTTGTTGTAGTTTTCCCTTTTATTATGTATTGTAAACCTTATAAACGTATCTAGTACTTCCAAGGCTACTAAACTAATCGGTCTTTTGAGACTTGATCTTTTGTGATCATGTCAATGATACATAACAATGCACCTACTATGGGATTCTGGGGATGAGGTGTTATAGTTGGAATCAAGGGAAGTTTAGTTCAAACCTTGGAAACTTGATTTAGATAAACTCTGATTTGAGCATATTGCCCTAAGATAGACATTGAGGATTAGTATAGAAGAACTTCCTAGAATTTTGGTACTGCAGAGATTTTGTGAGATTTCCAAGTAATACATCTCTGTCTGGATACAATCAGGTAGAGGTGGATCTGGAACAAATGTACCTATGGGTAAAACCCAATAACATCGCTTTGAGCTAGACTCGAACAGGAACTCGTGCATGATAACGGGCCTTGCTGCACTCTTCGTTACGACACTCCTGGGATATATGCTTAGGATAATTCTCATTTTCATTACAAACCACTATGATGGGATTATGAGTATATAATTACTCAAAGAAAATAGTTTTTATGATTGTGGATTGTATCCATAAACTGTTCAATTTATGTTAAGTGATCTACAAGTTTGGAATTATGTATTTTAATTCATAAACTAATCTAGTTTATTCCATTGTTTAGAAATGGAACCTAGTGAAAGGAATGGAAACTATATCAATGAACGCACTCTATTTAGGGATTTACCTACTACTAAAGATAATTATAGTGGCGCAGGTGATGCAACCAGTGCTAATCAGTTAATCATCATACTTGGACAACTCACTCTCGTTTTGAATTATAACCTTACCCATATGGAGCACCCTGGTCCACAACCTGGAGGATTAATGTTAGATCGCTTCATGAGGAAACAACCACCAATATTCAAGGGGGATACAAATCCACTAGTATCTGAGCAATGGATAAATTCCTTAGAGAAAATATTCTACGCCTTGCGGACTAGCGAAAGGGAAAAAGTTGTCATGGCAGTTTACCGCCTCACTGGAGATGCTGATCAATAGTGGTCATTGATTCAAAACACAAAGGAAGATTATGAAGTATAAAATATGGAATAGAGAGAGTTTAAAGGAATTTTCTTAGAAAAAAACATTCCTAATAACCATCGAGCAGATATGTAAAGGAAATTTATAATTATGAGGCAAAAGGAGAATGAGAATGTTGCAATGTATGAAGCTAAATTTACAAGGTTAGAGAGGCATGCTGAAGACTATATATGTAACCCAAGAAGTAAGATTGATTGTTTATTTGATGGGTTTAAACCATTTCTCCATCGAGCGTTATTCTCACAATCCTTCTCGTCTTACGAAGATATTGTCTCATGTGCTATCAAGACAGAAAAAGAATTCTCTAAGTCTTATGACTTTAAAGCAATTAAAGAGAAGAATAGCTCTGAAAAATATTCTAAAAATGAAAATAAAGGGAAGGAGGGAAAAGTTGACTATCTATCCTGTAGTAAATGATAGAAGAAATTCCCTAGTACTTTTCTGAATGGAATGGGAGCCTATTACAAGTGTGGTGAAAAAGGCCACCAAGCTTGTGATTGCAAGGGGAAGAAAGAGGCTGTCGATGTTGAATTCTACAATTTTAGAGAAAGGGGGAATTTTGAAAATTAATGTCCTAAGTGTCAGGTAAAATTACCTCAGAAAAGGCGAAGGGATCAAGGCCAAGCTTTTGGTATCACTACTTCTGAGGTTGAAGCTCCGAAAGACGTAGTGGCAGGTATGTTAATGGTTTCCTCATGCTTAACCAATGCTTTATTTGATTCTAGATCATGGCATTGTTTCATATCTTCCCAGTTTTGTAAAAAAATTAGATATTTTAGATTTGATTTAACATGAGAATTTTCAGTCAAAACTCTTAAGGTAAGTTTCATTAAAACAAAGCTTTGTGAATAAGTCACCATTAGGGCATATAAATGTTCTTTATCGACTGATATAATCATCATAACCATGATTTAATTTGACATTTTCCACATTATAGATTCGATTTCGGACCATGATGCAAAAATTTATTAAAAGAAGAAGGAGGATACTATTTTTGACGATGATGATAAAGAACAACTTATCTTTAGAGATAATCGTCACCACCCAATTCTTATCTAGATCCACCCCAGTAGCTCATCTAAATTCAATTATTGGGGAGGAAGATAATAAAATAACTGTGGGTGAGGAAAATAATGTTCAAATATAATATGTATCTATTGTAAAAGAGTATATTGATGTGTTTCCAAAATATTTACCTGGAAATACTCCAGAATGAGAAATTGAGTTTTCCATTGATTTAATTCCTATATCAAGGCCCATATCGAAGACCCCTTATATAATGGACATTGTGAAATTAGTGTAACTAAAGAAACAACTAGAGGTATTGGGTAATAAGGGATTTATTCACCCCTAGTGTTTCTCTATGGGGAGCCCCTGTACTTTTTGTTATGAAGAAATATGGATCTATGAGGTTGTGCATTGACTACAGGGAGATTAATACTATATCAATAAATAACAAGTATCCCATACCTCGCATTGATGGTTTATTTGATGAACTTCATGGAGCTCAATAATTTTCAATGATTGAGCTTCGATCTGGATATCATCAGTTATGTGTGAAGAAGGAAGAAATTTCGAAAATAGCATTTCAAACCAGGTATGTGCATTAAAATATTACACTAATGCCTTTTGGATGGACTAATGAACCATATATATTCATGGATCGAATGAATAGAGTTTTCAAGGAATAAATTCATGACTCTGTACTAGTATTTATTGATGATATCTTAGTATACTCTAAAATCTATGAAGATCATGAAAATCACATGCGTATTATCCTGAAGACTTTTAGGAGACAACAATTATATGGGAATTTTAGTAAGTGTGAATTATGGCTTCATGAGATTTCTTTTATTGTCCATATTTTCTGTAAGGATGGAATCTCTGTTGATCCTTCTATGACCAAGGCAATCCAAGAATGGCCAGCATCAATGACTAAAACTAAGGTAAACATTTTTATAGGTTTAGCAGGTTATTATCGACGTTTCATCCAGAATTTATCCCGGTTGGCTAACCCATTAACATAGGTCACATGAAAAGGGGTTAAATTTGTTTGGACAAAAGGGTGTGAATTTTGTTTTGAATAATTGAAGAGAAGATTAGTCAATTATCTTATATTGACTCTACCTTCTGGGAATGATGTGTTGGTTAGTTATAGTGATGCTTCAAAGGAAGGACTTGGTTGTGTCCTTATGCAAAATGATAGGTTTATTGCCTATGCATCACGACAACTAAAAATTCATGATAAAAACTATCCTAATCATGATCTTGAGTTAGTAGCTATAATCATTGCATTGATGATTTGAAGACACTATCTCTATGCTAAAAAATATGATATATATACTGATCATAAGAGTTTGATGTTTATTTTCTCACTGCTAGAACTCAACATGAGGGAAAAAAGCTGTCTTGAACTACTCAATGATTATGATTTCACAATACACTACACCTGGGGAAGAAAAATATGCTGGCATATTCTTTGAGTAGAAAGGATCATGGAGTTTTGAACAAGATGAGAGTTGAAAAGGATCCTATATACATTGATATAGTAAAGATGGATATGGGAATCACTATGGAAGGTGAAAAATAAATACTTTTTCAAATGGATTCCAATCAATATTTACTAGAAAGGATAAAGAGTTATCAGACCGATGATGAAGAGTTTCAAATGAAGATTAAAGCTGTGAATAATGAGATATTGAGTTACTTTTTTTATAAAGATGGAATTTTGAAATTTGGGAAGAGGATTTGTGTTCCCGATATACCTAATCTAGAAAGGGAATTGTTGGATGATTCTCATAGTTATAATTTCTCTATACACTCTAGTAGAACCAAGATGTATAGAGATTTGAAGGAAAATTTTTTGTGGGACAACATGAAGATGGAGATTTCTGATTTTGTGTCAACATGTATGGTTTGTCAACAATTGAAAGCTATAAGTAAATGGCCTAGATGAGTCATGATACCTCTTCCCATAACTAATTGGAAATGGTAGAATATTACAACGTACTTCGTCAGGGGACTACCAAAGACTCCAATAAGGAATGATGCAATATGGATCATTTTTTATCGTCATACCATGTCAGTGCATTTTCTTGCTATAAGGGAAGATTTACCACTTGATCATTTATAAAGACTATATATTAATTAATTTTTAAGACTTCATGGAGTACCACTGTCAATTATTTCTGATCTTGGTCCCCTTTTTACATCATGATTCTGGAAAAGTCGTCAGAAATCCCTGAATACTGAACATCGTCTAAGCACTGCCTACCTCCCCCAAACTGATGGACAATCAGAATAGACTATTCAAACCATAAAAAGACAAGTTGAGATCATGATCACATGAATTTCAAGGTATGTGGGATCAATATTTTCCTATGGTATAATTTTTCTATATTAATAGCTTCCATTCAAGTATTCAGATTGCACCATATGAAGCGTTATATGGAAAGAGATGTCATACACCAACCTGTTGAGATGATGCTGGAAAAAGAAAACTTGTAGGCCCCGAACTTGTGGAGGAAATTATGGAAGAGGTGATGGTAATCCAAACCGACATCAAAGCAGCTGAAAGTATGCAGAAGATCTATGCCAATAACCGAAGGAAGGAGGCAATGTGGGAACCTGAGGAACTTATGATAAAGAACCACCTGAGTATTTTTATGCAGTAATATTATAGAAATTTTGAGGATGAAATTATTTGAAGGAGGGGATAGTGTAACACCCCAAGCTTCCACGATACGCTTCTCTTTGAACAATACAATAGCGTGTGTTTTACGCAACTTCGAGTTCTAACAGCCCACAACCAATCAAACCAGTTGTTATGAATAGTAATACCCACTTTTTGAAATTTTATAAATTTTATCTTTCAAAAGGGACTTAATTTTTTGATTCTAAAAATCGAAATAAGAATAGGGTGAATTTTTGGTATTTTTCTGAAAACATTCAATTTTTTATGAATAGTGAAAAACACCGAGTTATTATTTAAAACCAAATTTTTATTTAAAAAATTATTTATTTTATTTAAATTTATTTTAGGTCAAAATAGATACATCATTCTTATATAACTTAAATTTAATTCATTTGAGTCATTTTATAATAATTTTAGATATATAAACATTTTATTGTACTTTTTACCGTCTTTTACCCACCTCCTAGGAGGATTTGAAAATTAACATAAAACATAATTTTACTACTTCTGTGAGTTGAATTTAAAAAATCCAAGAGATACGGTTGATATTAGTAAAAGAAATTTGGTTCAATAAGATGAAAATAATTTTTGTTGAATAGTAATGTTTTACTTTTATTTACAACGGTTAAATGTAAATTGGTTAATTAAGGGTAAAAATGATATTATTATTACCTCGAAACATGCATTAATTCTATTGTATAAATATAATTCGGCCAAAAACAACCATAGGAATAAAATATGATCCTTTCGGTCAACTTGGATTAGATTTGGACATTTATTATTATTGAATTCTAAGAACAGTTAAAAGTGTAAAATTCAATGTTTAATAACTAAACCATTTTTAATATAGGGTTACACATTAGATAAATTTGACTACAAATATTTATTAGAAAGATAAAAAAATTTCCTATATAATGGTTTTTTATTTATATTTTTTAGACATTATATAATTTAATTTATTTATGACACAATGATGATGCAATAATTACCTAATTAATGAAATATTTAAATAATTGATATTATAAATATCCAAATAAATGTAATTTGAGACTTTTTATAAATTAAACTAATTATATAGGTTAAAATGACATGTTATGGTTGGTTAGATGAATATTTTTCGAATTAATAACACTGTTATGAATTTATAAAAAACAAAATACCAAATAGTGTCAAAATTGACATAAAAGAGTTTTTAAAACAAATATTATATTATTAATTAATATTCTATTCCTAGAAAAATAAGGATCTGCCAAAAGACTTTTATAATGATATGTGTATCGTTAATGAACCACTTGGGGTTCACTGGGAAGTTTATAGTAAGTTTATTAACCATATAATATAAAAATAAAAAGAGACATGGTAAATGTCTAACTATTTAACTAAGAGTTAAATCTAAAAGATAATGTTAATATAGTGACCCAAACAAGTGTAAAAACTTTTTATTGAGTGGTTTTCAACCCATACCCACCTTATCCTTTACATAATTCATTTTTGAGCCATTAAAAACCGAAAACAATTTTATTATAAAATAATATTTCTAACTTTTCCAAAGGTGGCCCTCACCCCTCTTACAAAATGGAACTTTCCATGCTCTATAATTCACACATTCAATGCAATTTGGCTCGACCAAACCCTACCCAAATACCCTCTCAACAGCCCTCACTTCATCCTAGAGGCCTTCCTTTATTCATATTGCTATCCTAAGGATCCATATTGACCAAATCAAAAGGAAGAACCCGAAGAAGATGTAAATATTTCATCACCTCTTTCAAGTTCCTTTCTTTTTCCACTTCCTCTTTCTTTGTTGTTTCCATTTCAAATTAATAAAATCAGTAAATTATATATACTATTATTTTATTATAAATATTGTTCAACTATAATTATTATTCTATCCATCCTTTGAATGACATGTCACTATACAGGCGTACGTACGGCTTACCGTCTCAACGTCGTGGTGTAATTGTTATTCAATACATTATTATTTGGATGGGTTTAATAATAATGTGTAATTGATGTAAATAATAAAAATAACATGATAATGATTCTGTATATATGATATAACATCTAATTATATATTATTTTAATATCAAAATAATGATATTGTCACTCGTGCGTACGTACAGATTACCGTCTCCACGAACGCGATGAGATTCATCTCCCATCGTATCCATTCAAGAATAATTTTCATTAGATGATTAAAAAAATGTTTAATAACTTAATATCATTCTTAATATTAATAATATTAATCCTATCCAAAACTAACATTACTTAATTATGAACGAAAATAAAGGAAAATGAACCAGTTAACACTTGAAACGATTATAATACTAAGATATTATTAACAAAGAAATGTTAAAAGATCATATATGATATCATAGTAATGTAAATGATTCTTGTATAATTTAATAACAGTTATTTCACAATTATACAAGAGTTTAAATTACCCTCGACCAAGGTATAGTACAAGGTAAGGGTTAATTTCACAGTCACTTCATTATCCGAGGTGGTTTATATATAATTATCTACTGGGACCTCTTTATCATCCACATCATTGTTTCTAAAAATGCATTTCAAAATATTTTTACTATTTACTAGACAATGGGTTAATTTTATTTATCCACTAATTTTACCTTATATGTTTTTAACAGAATCTTTCTACTGTTTTGAAAACAAGGTACTTTGTGAACTTTTCTACAAAATTATGGTAAGAATGTTTTTTTAACTTATACAGCAGGTGCGACTATTTTCCGCTGTTATAACATCGTCGAAACTTCCCTTACAAGATTATAATAATATTTTAAAATATAAATGTTTTATTTTATAATTATATGACTTTAAAATGATTTCTTAATAGAAAGTGATATTTCTCCAAAAAAAATGTTTTGATTTCATCTATGTCAACATCCTTTGATGGATTTTAAGCTTATTTGAAGTTGATTTGTTATGATACAAAAATTCCATATTTTATTGAAGTTTTTCTGATATTTTTAACCTTGGATGTGCTATTTTTATACTATTCATTGTTTATGGATAATGTATTAACATTTCGTATGCTAGTTTTAATATGAATGTTTATGTTATGTTTATACATTTTCATATAAGGAATGCATTGGAATTAGTAAGTGACAGGTGGAGCCCTCTATAGATCCTCGATGCATCAGAAGGTCTCATGAGACAAACTACTGTCTTGGGACAAGGCCTAGAAAAAAATACTCTTTGTAGTCTTGGCACAAGGCCTTGACTATGTGGTTATGAAACTCTGGCATTATGGATTCCATCATTATGAAAGTGGGTATTTATATTTCATGTGATTATTCAACTAGTATAATATCCAAGTGAGTAAGTAAATTGAATTATTTTTATTTATATTTTCTATATTATAATTAATATTATTTTGAAAAGTTTTTTTTAGTTCTATAAATTGCCATAAATGGTTATGCTTATTTATGAAAGTTTCTGGTATATTTTTATCTTTACTGAGCATCTGATCTCACCCCTTTCTATGTTTTATTTTTCCATAGATGTGAAAAATTATATTATGACTGACCTGTAGTGATAGTATATGGGATCTCATTGTAGTCTATGGAAACAATGTTGTTGTAGTTTTCCATTTTATGATGTAATGTAAACCTTATGAATTTATCCAGTACTTTCATGGGTACTAAACTAATTATTCTTTTGAGACATGATCTTTTGTACTCATGCCAATGATACGTAATAATGCGCCGACTCTAGGATTCTGGGGTCGGGGCGTTACATTAAAACATTGGGATTATGCATTAAATTCTCTCTAACACAATCAATTATCCTATTGGATGAGTCGAGTCATTCCATTTCTATCCTTTTCTTGGATATATGTTTACTTATATCCATATTTCATTAATTAGGGTGGTTATATTAATTTAATATAATAATAATACCAAATGTCACTCTCTTGACTTTAATAACTCTAAAATATCATTATAAGGATAAGAATATGATAATTTCATTTCTAAAAGTCCATTTTAAGGAATAATTAATTTTTTTGTGTAGAAATTTTATTAAAATTTTCAGTTATTAGATAATTATCTAAAATTATTATGAGTTGACGATATAGTGTATATTAACATAATATAAAAACAATATATATTATATTAAATTTATTAAATGTAATAAAATATGGATGAATTATTTTCTTTTAATAATTTACTATATAAGTATAAAATTTGAAAGATTTTTTTTAAAATTTTTATATTCAAATAACTTCTTTTACATGATTCTATTAAATTTAAATTAAATGAATAGTTTCAGAAAATCCATTAATGATATTTTTTAAAAATAATATATTTTTAAATTATTTAAATATAATATAAATATTTCTAGTGTACAGTATTGTAAAAATTAGTCTGGAATGCCATCCCTTGGAAATTTATGATCTATTTGTTAATATAAATATAAAATTATAACCCTTTAATATAAAAAATTCATTACCATGGATATGATTTAATGTTGGAAAAATAAGTTTTAAAATGAAAATATAAGGTTTAAAATAACATTAAAACAATTAAAAATATCATTTTATGAAACTATTTCAACATTAGACTATTTTTCATCAAATATATAGTAGTTTTGAATAATGTTTTAGGGGAATAACTTATTTGTATTGTAATCTATTTTGTAATTAAATGTCTATATTTTCCCTTCTTTATAAATAGAACTCATTATCTCTTTTCATCAAACCACATTGAGAGACATAGCTTGAAAAAACCCTAAACAATATCTCTGAAACATCTTTATCCATGTTATATTGATTTTAGGATTCCTATAAGGGAAACAATATTGTCTTTAAGAGGATATCTAATGAAATTCTTTCAAATAAGGGGTAACCACCATAACTGATCACTTTATTTTTACTTAATATATTACCTCCTATAAATATATTATATTTATCAGAAAATGATTAATTTAGTATTCTCAATATATTGAATTTTGTTTTGTGAATATGAAACCACCATTATGAAATCTATTTTCCATCAAATGGGATGTAAAAGTGTTACTCATATGTATGTACGACATAATGTCTCCATATAACAATATAATTAATTTTTCATCCTTATATTTTATGGATTAGTATTATTATGATTGTACAATTACTATATGATTTTATGAAATAATAATACTAGTATAATTATAAAATCATTTCTACCTTTGTACCTTTTATTCTGTTAGAAAACAATAACATCGCTCATGGGTACGTTTGGACTACCACCTCCACGAAGTGATGTGATTATTCGTCATTTCCTCCTTAAATGGATTAAAATAAGGGTAGATTAAATTAACATATATGATATATATGAAACAATATTAATTATTTCAATTTGATTTTTTACCATCCCTTTCATCCATCAATCGAAAAGTGAGAACAACATTCATACGTTCATATGGTTTACGTAATCCAAGAACTACGTAATAAATTTATTTATATCTACCCTTTATGGATTTAAATAAATAATTATATAATTAATATATTTTATATTTAAATACTTATTAACATTAAATTTTTTATGGAATAATTATTAAATTAATAATGATCAATAATACTGAACCAAAGGATTCATGAAAAATGAAACACTTATCACAACGAACTATGATTTTAACAATGAATTGTTAAAAAATAGGTCATAAATTGTCATAACTAAATAATATAATGAATTATAAATATTATTACAGTTATATAATATATTAATAATAAATATTAATTTATTATCAAAGAGTTTCAAACACATAGGAAGGAAGTGGATCATGTGGTGAGATTTTATTTTCTAATCACATCACTATTTGGGATTATTTCTGTTTAAATATGTATTGGGGGAATTATTTAATATTTCAATATTGAACCAAATATATTTTATAATATTATTGTCAATTCTACAAATTACATGTTTTCAATTTATTTTATTTTCTTTTAGTACTCTATATACTGAAATAATGATTCTAATGAAACCTGACATTATTTTTATAACTCAGTAGAAAATATTTGACATCCATGTCTATATTTTCCTTAAAATGTTTTAAATAATGATTTTACAATTATAAAATAAATTATTAAATAAAATTTCACCATTACTTTATTTTTAGAAAATGGTTTTGCAATAATCTAGTTTTTGTTTTCTAAGACATATATTTTTTTCCTTTTTATAAAATTGTCAATGGAAGATTTTTTAACTTCTACGTATTGAATATAATTTCCAAATTTCATGAACACTCAATGATTTAAATAATACATTACATATTAATTAGGTTCCATTCAAACATATCCCTTAATATTTTGGGATTTTATTTTATTTTAATAACCTGTTATTAAGTGAAAATTATAATGTCAACAATAATTTTCCAGTGATTGTTTATAATAAGTTATAATCTATATCTATGAAAAACCTTCACTATTACATGATTTATTTCCTTGTTTACTGCATTAACATACACATAAATAAAAGTAAAAAGATCTTTTATCATAGTGAATTTGGAAAATTAGGTACATATAACATGAACATGATACATGGATACATAAATATTATTGAAAACCTCCTTTACATGATTAAAAATTACAATTCTTCTAAAAGTTCATGGGATAACCTAGGTATATACATAAGGAATGGGATATCTATAAACCCAAATTAGGGAATAAAAAATAATATCATGATTAAAGTTTTACATTTTAGTCAATATTAATTTAAATGAACAAAAAATTCGTGAAATTCATAATCTTGAAAAATGGGACATGATAAAACATGATAAGATAAATGCAACAAGGGAATATAGAAACAATATTAAAAATTCATTAAAAAACATAGGTCAAGGAAGAAATAAAATACATCATAACATGGTCGATAAACTCCCAAAATGTATTAATTTTTATAATTAATATCATATATGACTTTTAATGAGAACAAAACATTACCCAATTCATTAAAGAACACTACAATTCAGGGTGCACCCATCTCTTTTATATGTTTTACATACATAAGTGTTCTATATATACCATTCAATAAAGGATTTAATTTTATAATATTTATTAAAATGATTAAGGATTGTGGCATAAATAAATAAAATTGAAATATGAATGAAGGATATTTATTCCTAGTGTAGTATCCTTGATTGAAAAGGGAGATGATATTTAAAATAGAATTATTTTTCATGGATAAATTGAAAGATAATTTCGGCCGCCAAATGGGGGTACATAATGAATCATTAGTGGGATTAATGAATGTTAAATGGGATATATAATCACTTGTAAATCATAAAATTATTATGAGGGGAATTTAATAACATTATCCAACATTATAAACTGGTAATTAAAAGGAATAATTCAAAATGAGTTCTTGAGTAAAATTTTGGAATAGAAAAAATCACAAAATAATTTTGAAAGCATAACGAGGGTACATAATGAATCATAGGTTATATTAATGAGAGATAAAAGAGACTCAAATTAATTTTAAATAATAAGGAACACATTATAGATGTCAAAAATCAAATCTCATTAATAATAATTGAATTAAAAATTGTATTACAGAAATAATGTGATTGAATAAGGAGGAGAAGGGGAGGATCACTAACTATTGAAGTGTGTTTCCAAAATATTGGGAGTAGAATACTGATTGTTTTGGTGAAACATAGTAGGAATATAGAGATGAAAGAGAATATTATATTCATCCTATAATTGTTTTTAGACAATGTTAATGGGATTTTGGGTTAGTTTATATAGGATAATGTATGGGAGTATGTTTTTCTATTACAAACATTGGTTTTGAAGTAACATTAATAATGATATCGAACCACAAAAAATCCAATGTTAATTACCATAGTCTTTTAATATTAAGAGTTTTTTAAATATTTTATATGTTCTTCAATAGATAAAACTAAAAAAATAGATTTGGTAATGTGGGAGAGATTCATGACTATAATTAATTGATTTTAAAAGTTTAAAATATATATAGTTCATGGAGGATTAATAAAGTGTTTATAAAATTAATTAAATAACATAAAAAAATTATTTTCATGTGGAAATATATATTTGGTCTCAAATACCTTTTTATGGAACATATTGAACCACTTTTGGGTAATTATGTTGACATAGTTCCCATTTTATATTTATATCGTATTTAATTTTTACCCAAATATTTGATTATCTCATAGAAAATATGAAAATATAGAAATTAGAAAATTATGATTTAATTATTCAAAAAATAATAATAATATTATCAGAATAATTATCTAAACATGATAACTTATACTTTTAAATTAATTTCTATATTTATTGGAAAATACTGTATTTTTATAATAATATTTTTACCACCCTTATAAAAATTACCTTTCCACATCATAAAATTATATTATCAATTATATTTAATGTATAATATTTAATAATATTATTTTTTTAAAATATCATTTAAATTGGGTATTCATTAAAAGGAGGGTCTTAATTGAAAGTTAATATGACACAAAAAATCAATTCAATATTTATCTTATTGAAAATACAACTTTTACCAAACACATTACTTATAGTCTAGAGTGTAAATATAATAAGGAATTAAAATAATCATTATTTATTTCAATGATATTTTTTGTATTCATACTATCATGGTCCAGATACATAACCCCTTATTATACCAATTAATTTCCTAAGGGTATGGTGTGAGATGGTGAGATTCTCATTGGGTGGTTCAGTGAATGTGGATTCGTCCACTATCTCAAAAATTATGAAATTATCCCATAAATACTTTTCACATGCTATAGTTGTTGGATCTCAACTTCAGATTGAGGAAGGAAAAATCCAATAGATTCTCTCTCTGTTGTAATATCAAATAAATCGGATTCATATGGTATGATCCTATTGGTCGACACTATAACTTCTTTATTCTGTATCAATAGGACTTAATCAAAACCCTTAATATATAGTGACCATATTTTCACTATTCAATGGATTTATTATCAAATGATAAGATGAATAATGGTATTATTAATCTTATAGGATATAAATTATACTGTTCAAATATAAATAATGTACTGAATGTGTGTTTTGTATTTACAATACATAAATAAGGAACTTGTTAATTTAAAATGTGAATTTTATTTGTAAAAGTAATGGTCGTTACATTATTACAAACTTTATAAATTTTACTCTAGAAATTTTTATTTCACTAACTAAATAAAATGTGGGTACATCTGTTTCATCACATCTTTTAGTTCCAATTTTTTAATAGAATTGTGGTTCTTCCACTACACTTTGACCAAGGGAGTTATCTTTTTTCATAATTTTTTTCTTTGTGATCTAAGATCCTCATCGCCTACTCCTTCTATGAAATATCATACTCCAATGTTACCACCTATGGATTCTGTAAATGTGAGGGTTCTTGTATGTATATCCTTAAGATTTTTACATGTAAAACATCATGTACATGAGATAGATTATGTGTTAGTGCTATTCAATAATCCATATCTCTGATGTGATTGAGGTTATTAAAGGGGCCAATGTATCTAGGAGTATTCTTTCCCATCTTCCCAGACCTCATGAAATTATTCCTTGGAGATATATAAAGGAAAATATTATCACCGACCTAAAACTCTAGGTCTCGTTAATGAATATATGTGTATATATTTCTACTAACATTGTGTGGTTTTCACTTGATTTAGAATGGTTCAAACCAATTATGTCATTTATGGGATTTGATCTTGTCCCATAAGCTTCCTGTCTCCAACTTCATCTCAGAATGCTAGAGTCTTACACCTATTCCAATACATAGTATTTTATGGCGACCATTGAATACTAGAATAAAAACTATATATATATGTTTATGATGCTTTCGTTGGGGCATGCGCGCACATCCGTCACGCATGGGAGGACGTGCAGCTTGTGGCCCCGCATTCCCGCTTTCCAAAGGCGGGCAACATCTGTTCCTTATTCAGGGACGTCTGCTCCTTGATTGAAATCGGGATGATGGGATTTTGGTTCTTCCTTCCATGGATTCCTCCTCGGAGCTCGTCACCTAGTCCATGTCTCCCTCATAGATTTAATATGGGTTTGTGAATCTCGTTCCTAGTTCCATATATGCATGGACAACAACTAATTATGCTGACTCCGTCGAGACGCTCCAAGGGGTCTGGTCGGGGCAGCAACCTTCGGTGATGAGAATGGTCACGCTGGGATGTCGCTGGAAAGTCTTGGCGCTGGGGGATTGACATGTTTGTCATCTGTCCCTTATTATAGGGCTTCTCGAGGGCACGGAAACCCGAGGAATCCCGTATCGAACGCAGGGAATCATGTGCCATCTAATGTTTTCCTTAACATCCCATGTTTAACACGGGGTATTCCGTGCCGCGAGTTTAACGTCTTGCGGAGATGGACCAGGATGATCATAACATTGAGAGTGGATCAGATGACAGATCCCCCTGAAGGGAACTCCAATATTGGAGCCAGCACATGGGTGGCTTCCTGGATGCTGTCTAGTGGAATGAGGTGGAATGATCCCACTGGGATGTGGCTGCCTGAGTAAGGATCAGGATGGGTAATGGAGTGACAGAGTATGGGGCTTACGCTCTGAGGCGGCCCATGATGGTGGGTATGAGGCTTACGCTCTGAGGCGGCCCATGACAGTGGTTGTGAACTGACACGAAGGGGTCAGGACAATTGAGTGATGGCATTGAACCTCATGGAGGCTTCCTACATACCATGTGTTAGCACAGATCAAAGTCCATGTAGTTTGGGGCCTACAGTTTAACATAATGCGAGACGAGGGCATACAGTTTAACATCATGCGGGATGAGCAATTTGATATTTATGCTCTGAGACAACCCAAAGTGTTGGCGAACCGACGTGAAGAAGTCGGAACGACCGGGTGGTGGGCTTGAACCTCGTGGAGGCTTCCTACGTACCATGCGTTAGCACGGAGTAAAGTTTACATAGTTCGCTGGGATGGAGCTTCCGCTCTCAGGTGGCCCATTAGAGGATCTCATGGTCGATGATCACTCTAAGCCCACGTGAGTCGTGCTCGGTGTGAGAAAGAAGAGGCAGCAGGGACCAGACAATCACGTCGCAAAGGGTGCATCTGTGAGAAGTGGAAAGGGGATTACGCATTGAGCGGCCCAAAGAGGAAACAAGGGCTTACGCGTGGTTAGCAGCCCTTAGTGTTGGGGCTTACTCCAGGATGGAGGCCCGTGGTGCGACAAGGCACAGTGGGAAAGTGACTCCAGTTTCCTTGGCAGTGGGGAAGTATGGAGGTGCATGGGTTCAACCTTCTGCAAAAGAGGCTAGGGGCTTACCCTCTGAGGCATCCCTTCCCCCGTGGACAAACGCCACTCCAAAAGGAGGATCTCATTCCATGCGAGGAAGATTCCATTCCTGTGGAGATGAGAGGCGTAAAGAATGTCCGAGTCAGGGGGGCCCTGTATGTGAGGCACGGGGTCAGATCACAGTTTAACGTCATGTGTTGAGGACGAGGTGCTCGGTAGTTTAACGTCCTTTAGCTTGGATGAGGCATGTTCGCTCCGCACCCCTAGGGTTTACATGCCCAACGCCCTCTACCCCTTGTGGGGGGGAAGGCATCGGCAAAGCCGTAGTGAAGGTGGTTGTGGGGAGAACCATCGAGGGGTCCACGTTAGCATGGCTATGCGGAGAAGAAATAGCCGTTAGCGTGCCTATGCGAAGAAGCATAAGGAAAACCAACACAATGGGAAACACCACCCACAGAACCTTGAGGTAACTTCGTACGAGCCTAGAAGGTCGTACGGGAAAACAACGCATGGCCTGTATGCCCGACGCGGAAGACATCGGGCACCGGCGCAGAGAGGCACCCAAGGGGCATCAAGGTGAGGGGTCCTGGGTTTTGAGTACAAAGAGAAAGTTTGCGCGCAAAACACCAGGATGACGTGCAATTGGGATAGAAGGATTGTGTGCGGATAGGGGATTGCGTGAAAAATGCATGGATTGTGCGTGTGGGGAAATGGTTGATCCTTAAGTCATGGAGAAACCTAACAGAGGGATTGCATTCAATTTGGAAGGGATTGTGCAGGGTAGGAGGGGATTGCGCACAATTTGGAAGGGATTGCGTGCAAAGGAAGAACCCAGAGGAGTTGACAAATTCACTTAAGCTAGTGGGGTCATGCGCAAATGTGAGCCCCGGGGCAAGGTTGCGTGCAAAAAAGAATTACTTGGAAGTCATATTGCGCGCACAGGAGTCCGAATTGTGCGCATGGGAGAAAGTATGAATTCCTCAAACCCGAAATGGCTGGGGTCACCTTCTATTTATAGGCATTCGCCGGGGAAAAATCCAGGTGGTGCACGAAATCATCCGTGCCTGGACCAGTCGGCACGCAAAGTCTCACCGCGTGGAACCGGGCGCGCAAAATTGCGTGTCTTGCCAGTTCCTTTTCGCGAATCCCGGGAGCCCTTCACGTGCCCAACTTTTTTTTTTCGTGAAAGTTCTCCTTAATTTCGCGCACCACTCCCGGGTCCTCCGGACTGGGCCTCTTAGTCTGAATATGAATTCGCTTCGTTTGTTCGAAACTTCCTCCAGGAGTTACGGACCCTTTTTCGACGTTTACAAATGCCCCCCCTTGGAATTGAATCGGTGAGAAGTCGCAACGGTCGGATTCTGAGGGAAACGCCGAAATTCCAAAGTGTTGGATCTCTAAAAAACTAAATGGACTCAAATTAATCTATAAAATTATTAATAGAACATCACTGGTAAGATGGTGTTAACTATAGTTTTTAGAAGTACCAAGTGTTCTTTCTTTTCTTCTCGACTCTACATCCACAATACCCTGAAAACATGAACATCCATAAAACACCAAGGAAATCTTGTACATGAAAAAAACATAAACCCTAATTCACCCCAGAGTCCATTAGTAATTTAAAACTCCAACATGAATGACTTATCATCCCCAAGGTGTGTTTCAAGGGGACATTACTGGATAGATCACCTTTAATGACTGGGAATCATACTCCATTCAAAAGTCTCATTTCATAGATGTCTACATAAACATAACATGTCTTGGATTCTCCAAATGGTTTCAACCAACTAAAAAAACATTCTTACTAATGATTCCACAAAGGGACGTGCTAGTATCTGTGAGTTATGGAACAAATTTATCTTGCTTGATGAGGAATAAATTATCCAAATTAAAGCATATTATATTTCATCACATGATTCACACATTAAATCATGAAACAGAACTGGTTCTCCCCATGAAACATTTAATGAACAGAGTTTCACCCCTGAAGGAAGAAAAAAAATAATTCACCCCATGAATCAAATTATAAACTATGTACATTCCCATCACCAAGATCACAAAACAACCCAATCCTCACTCTACTTGTGGGATCCACTAGTATACACATGAACACCTCAAATAGATATCACCACATGGGTATCTCTTATTTATCGATGCAGAATTGCTACCAAAATTAATATACTATCAAAACATTCCCATTCTCAAATGATAGGATCACATAAATTCTACAACAGATATGAACCATGAAATTCCTTCTACATGAGTTCAAAATCATGAACCTACCCAAGAGTCAACCAAACACAAGAACCCACAAGGGCCACTATTACCAAATAAACATGCTTATATTTCTAAATCCTAAAGGATGAAAACCAATGTCTATATCAACATACAATAACATGACTCTAGTTAATCAACTTATAATAGTCTCTCTTGGTCTTATTACAGATTAAAACTTCTCTTCTTCAACACATAACATAGAATATCATTCCACATATTCAAAAATTCCATAACACCATAACCCCATGGTCTTCATATTACAACATAACAAAGGCCTAGTTTACTAAATCAAATATTACATAGTGCCTAGGTATTATCAATCAAACATAAAATAATTTACATAATATAGGAATATATATGATGGTATAACTGGTCACCAACCCTTGAAAATAATCAGGTTCACATACCATCTCTACCACTACCATTTTTTCATCAAATATAACATAATTCAGAATTTGAATTACAAGCATTAATTTTATTTCAAACCTATAAATCACCCTATTTGGTGCTAGCATGCCCCTCACTTTTCATAAGGGTCACCATATATAGGACTACCTTCCATCCGGGGATTACCTTCACCATAGTAATATTGAGGCCTTGTCATGTAGTTTTACGCATTCCAAGAAGAAACATCTCTTATGAGAATTTTGCATCATACATAGCATTATTCTCCCAAAGTAGAAACTAATGGTATTCTAACACAAATATCGTGATAAAACTTATGCTAATTTTTCGATCCTCAGTCGTCATTAATGGTGTGAACCATAGACCATTTTCAAACTCATAACATGGTTCATATTACAGAGAAGACACAATATTATTGTAGTTACCAACTACTAATACATCATGAAGAGATTATATGGTTCTTGAAATTACCTCTCATATGGTATTTTGTGAAGGAACTACACATCAGATAAATTTTGAGCTACACATAACACATTAAGAAGGCTCATTCCACTATCATTTCATGATAACACCAACCATCTTAATTATAGGTACTTATATAATAAAAACTTTTAAAATAAATGTTTCTTAAAATATCAAAACCAAGTGTTCCTTCAAAAATAAAACCAAATTAAAAAAATCACACAAACAACTATTCCGATAAAAAAACATCCAATCCCATTAGGTCTTTCCACCCGAGGGACAATAATGGTTTCATCTCACTCAAAGGGCCTTCTTTAGTTTCTGATCCAAAAACACAAGATAGATTTTTTTCCTTTCCTTAATAACCATATTAAAATATCATAGTATCCATTCCACAACACAAATTAAAATTCTGTATCATAAACCAATAGTGGTTGCATCACTTTAGGTGCTAGACACTCAATTTTTTTAGCATCATCTTTGAGAGTCATTAATGGTTATAGGACTCCTCTCAGTCATATTTATCTATAAAAAATTAAATAATTATCAGAGAATCCATTGATTGTTGTCTCTTCATCAATATTTTCTCCTCTATTCTTCCATCCTAGGTCACACTCTCCTATTCACCAAGCACCATAACATTCCACTCACCCACCACTCTAGGAAAGAAGAATAACTCACTCACAAAGCTCTTGATTCTTATAATACCGTGTCATATCCCAATCTATCATATATTCAACGGATTCAAAGAACAACTATTTTCAATATGCTGTTGTAAATTAAATCTCATAAACAAAGTCACATATCAAATAACAGAGGGTGATAATCCTTCTAGAGTCACTATTTGATGTTTTCTAGGGTTACTAATAACATCTTGAATATATGTGTTTGTACCAAAAACAACACCCATTAAGATCAACCACTGGATGGTTCACACACATCACAAATACTCACAAAATCATGACTGGACAGTGCTATGAAAAAATTAATCTTTCTTATGTGTCTCCACTAATTGAATCTCCGTTCCATAATTGGACAACATTTCCAAGACTGAACCCAATGGGTGTTTATATTACAAATAAAACTACTAATTCCCAAAATATAATTTGTTTTTATAGTGCCACATGTCACATGAAACACAAAACCCAATTGTCTTATAGGGTTTCAAAATCAAATCATAAAATTTAGAAAGATGTGAAAAAAATAATGTTAAAAAATCATAGAACAATATATGGATCCATTTGATACTTTCTAGAACCTCATTTAAAATAAATTTTGACCAAAAAATATATTAAAACCACATAAAATCATTTGAAATGAAATTTACATTTTTATTTTAATTATTTTAAAAATTTATAATATTTTTATTTTAGATAATTCTATAAAATCAAAAAAAATTCATCTTCACATCCCAAATAGGGAAAAATGAATTTAATACTTTCAAATCCATTTCACATGAACCTTTTAAATGTTCACATCATCACATTGTATTTAAAAATCCATTTTGGAAACAAAATTACATGTAGAATAATTTAAAACCATCTAAAGAATATTTATTTAACATTTTTAAAAAACCATTTTGAAAGATAAAATAATAATCCACATTTTAAAGAAGAAACACATGGTATATTTACTTTACTACCCAAGGAAACATTCCATTTCATTTTCAACTTCATATTAGTTTAGTAATGTATATACACTATTAAAATCCATATCTTCGAAACACATTATTTTATAATTTATTTCATAATGGTAAACATAATATTACCCAAGAAGACCATAAGGCCTACTATCATTGGGAAATTAGGTACATAATCCATTAAACCTAAACATGGGTAAAACACCATTATATATAAACTCTGAATCATATGCTTATGTTACATTGATATTCTATAACTATATGGGATAACATGAGAATGTACATAAGATAAGGATGTTCTATAAATCCTGGTAAGCAAATAAAAAAGAATAAAATAAGATAATGTAGTATATGTGAGCTAAGATTAACATCATGGTAACACAATAATAGTGAGAATTATAATCATGATCATTGAGGCATGACATAACATAATAAAGTAAAGGCAGTATATAAATGTGGAAATATCATAAAACATTACATAATAAAGATAAGTCAAGGATGACAACTAAGAAATAATATACTGAGTTTAAGATAACCTCATATGTACTATACATGGAATTTTCTGAGATAAAAATGTTACCCAATGTATTGAAGGGATATATTATTATATGCACTAACATCACATTTATGTCATGTTTATAACTAAGTGTGCCACACAGATTATACAAAATAAGGATAAATTTTATAAATTCTAAAAAGATGATTAACGGGTTTATGTAACATAAATTAAAATTCACAATCAATTAGTGATAGTAATATATAAGATAATACCCTTTAGTTGATATGGAGAAGAGTATTTACTAAAATAATGTTTGTCATTGAATGTCATAGAATAATATTAGCAACATAATAGGTGTAAATAAGGGATGATATAAGGTGTGAGTGAGAGTGGAATTGTTCTCCCATTAGATAGGAATAATATGTATTATAATAGCTATTTCTCCAAAAAATATTCTAAATTGATAAATTTAAGAATAATGGTATGACACAATGAAGTGGCTTTAATAAATATGTGAAGAATTGTATCAATTACCTTGAGAGGATGCATCTAAATTTTTGGGAGGAGCTTCTTGAGAGCATATGGGAACCTTGGGAGGGATATATATATATATATATATATATATATAGTACCATCAATCTCTAAGGGTTTTGAATGAAGTGGAATATGAGGTTGTATGGGTTTATAGAAAAAGAGATGAAAATTATTTACTAATTTTTAAACACACGTTATTGACTCTATAAGATAATTTAATCAAAAAATCATATCATATCATGGTTCTTAACCATATTTTTTCCCAAAGTAGATTATTTTTCATTATTATAAAATGATATGAACTGAAATCCTTTAAAACTACCCTTTGTGAGGTTTAACTGACTCGTGTTTATAATGAAAGGATTTTCAAACCGTAAAATATATTATAGGGTTTTAAGGATCAATTAATTTTTTATAAAATTATTCAATGAACTTAAAGAAAAATTATTTTAATTTTGGAAAAAAAAATTGTAGTAGAAACTATTTATAGTATTTATTATACCATATTTGGGATTTTATGACGCCATAATACATACCATATAATTATAAAGTATTAATTATTTACCGAAAATGTTTACTATATCAAAAATTTTGAAAAATTCCCAGTTGGATAATTTATATGATATGAATTAAAAAATAATGATTATTTTATCAAAATAATTATATATATATGTGAATTTAAACATACCAATCAAAAATCCCTATTTATTTAAAAGTATTTATTTTTTATGAATTATATTTTTCTAACCATTATAAAAATTGCAGTTGATTTTGTAAAAATATATTCTCATTTATATATAATTTATATTATATAATATTAATAATATATTATAAAAATATAATTTATCTTAAAAAATATTATGTTGCAAAAATATTTTCTGGATTGAGACTATTTTTTTTTAATAAAATATTGTTTTCATTCTTTTTATTATAATATAATTTTTATCAAACTCATTATTTTATATTTACAATGTAATATTAAAATGGGTATATATAATAATTTTTTTATTAACAAATATATAAAAATTTAAACTTTTAGGGTCTTTATAATTGTCCCTTTATTACACTAGTAAGTAAACTAATGCTAGGGTGTGATATAGTGAGAATTGCATGGGGTGATTCAACAAACATGGTTAGGGATGTGATCTCTATGATCTTGAACTTATCTAATAAATAGTTTTATTAATTATTTAGTTTTTTAATATTTAGTTTTTATTGGTTAATGGAAAGTATCAGTGGTGTTATTTCTCTTTTAAATCTCAATAAATGGGCTTTATATGGTATTCTTCTACTAGTCGGGGCCATGACATCCTTTTTCTGTGTTAATTGGACTTTATCCTGACCCTTAATATACTAATAATAATGGTCACAATAAAAAGGCTATATTATCATTGGTTATGATACTTGATGTTATTTTAAATTCTATATTATATAAATTATAATGGAATAATATAACCAATGCAGTGTATGTGTTTTCTATTGACACATTACATGATAAATAATTTATTCATTCAAAAAGTGATATTCATTTATAATTGTTCATTTCATTACATTATTCAAACATTTAGAAATTTTACCTTTTAATTTTTCATTTCATTTTATAAATTAGACAATGGTACATCCATTTCATTTTATCTTCTATATACAATGGTGCTTCCTCAATCCTAAGTTTCTGCCACAGTACTCTGTCCAGGTGAGTTGTCTTATTTCAAATAATACACTCTCTACTACCTATGATGTTCTCTATATAATCATTTTCCAAATGATCATTCATTGATGGTGCCACCTTTAGATTGAACACATGTGAGGGGTCTGTTATGTACTTTCTCAATAGGCATACAAAGGACACACCATGTACATGAAATAAGTTTGGTTGGAGTACTATTCAATAGGTTACCTCGTTGATGTTATAAAGGATCTCAAAGGGGTTTTCATATCTAAGAGTAGTCATTCCATTCTTCCAAATCCAATTGAATTTATTCAATGGATATATATAAAGGAATACCTAATCTATGAGCTCAAAATATTTGTCTTGTAGATGATTGGAATCATATATTTTCAAGAACAATTCTATGTATTTCATATGATACATAATAGGTGTAACCTCTTATTTAGTATCTTATAATAGATCATGTAAAATTAGCTTACTCCATCTATATCCATCCCATCTTGTTCATGTTTGACACCTCTTCCAATATAGATCATAATAATTTGGAATTTCACTGCTAGAATATAATTTTTTTTACAAGTACTCCACTAGGGGAATGTTTTGATGCCAACATCCATGTAAATCCATTAAACACAATCTACACATATCCCTTAGATTTTAAATTGAAATTTTAGACTTACCCAATCTTTTAGGGTGATAAGTAGTTCTGAAATGTTTTTTTGTGTTCAACTCTTGCTAAATTATTCTCTAAAATCTCAAGGTAAACCATGGAACTCAATTAGAGGCAATGGAGTGTTTTACACCTTATTGTCTTACCACTTCTCAAATTTATATCATTGTCATATGGTTGAGAGTGGAGTCTTACTTGATAGGAATTAAGTGCATAGACATTATATGTTGATCCACTACCACTCATGTGGTGTTATTTCCTTTTGATTTCCTAGGGATTCCAATGATGAAATACATGGTTATGTTTCCCAATTACCATTTTCGTATAGGGAATTATTTCATCATACAATTAATCTTCTATTTTAATCCTTGACTTGTTTTATTGTGAAGCATTGAGATAAAAAAATCTAGAATATCCCCCTTCATGTTATCCCACTGGATGTTTTGGTTCAAACATCTATACATTATAGAGATTCCGATATGTATAAATAATGATTATTTATAGGTATCATCCAAAATTTCTCTCTTCATTACTAGATTTTTGGGGAAATATTTGTAGGTGACAAAAAATATAACTCATTATTTAGAGAATTTTACATCAAAATATTCACTACCTTGTTATTTAAAAACTCATCATGTTAATAGAGATCTTGATCTTCTGAAGAATATATGTTTTGGGAAATATATAAGCAGTTTGGGATGGATATACTTTTATTATACCCACATCTAACCCTTTAATGTCCAAAAAGATTATTTCTCTTTCAACCTCTTTTATATATAGGGTTTATTAATCCTTTGTATATAGAGAAGAAGCCACATTTTTTTCATTCCAATGATTGTAACAGACTAGAAATTCATATTCCTTGATTAGATCTAAACAAATTCATTGAATCATATATGATAATTTTCTATGAATATATACAACAAGTTTTTATGATCCATTTATATATCATATATTACCCTGTATCATTAATGTCTCCAAATCATCAATATAAAGATCACTATATCAAATAATAGATCATGTGTTGGGTAGTTATAATCACGGATCATCAATTAGAGGGATGAATAAGAAATTAAATTTTAATCATAAATGAGTAAAAAACGCAATCTATTTTGGGAAAGATTTTTGTATAATGAGAAACCGTCCCCATCGGTTGGTAACGTGAGTACAGGTCAAGTGATTAGCCTATTATTTATCTCTTTAAAGATTTAATTACATTCATCAGTCCAAAAAAAGATCACTCCATTTCAATTTTTTTGTTACTCAGATTGAGAATCTTGATATTTTTCACAGGAATAAATGATAATACCCATATAATCCATGAAATTTACGGTTTTCCATCACAGAGGATGTTCTGGTCTATTCTTCAATTTCCACCATTTTTTAGTGTCCACATATAACCCATTACTAGTGCTAACATGCCCTATAAATGTTACTTCCTCTATCCAAAACACATTTTTATAGTATATTTATGGTAACATTTCTTTTAGAAATGAATACAGTAGGAAAATCAAATTCCCCTCATGTTCTCTAATACCTGTGGTCTATATAATAATATCATCTATAAAGACTGCCAAAATTTTTTAAAGGTAATTCCTGATGACTTTATTATTTAATCCCATGAATATTAATGGAGAATTAGTGGGCCAAAATAGAGTCACTATAAACGCATAGTGCCCATATATTGTATATAATGTTTTCTTAGAGATATCCTCCTTCATAACCATTACTTGTTAATATCAAGACCAAATATCCAACATATAGAATTATTAGGATCCATGTAGTTGATTAAATAAATCATAAATCTATGGAATATGGTATATGTTATAGATCATGATCTTATTGAGCACACAATAATCAATTAAATAGAAAATTGATCTGTCATTTTCTAGAAAAAAAAGGACATGTGAACCCCAAGGTGATTCTCTTGGGCATATAAATATTTTTCCCATATTATACTATAATTGTTTGTTTATCTTCTAAATATAAACAAAAACCTTCATATTTGATGTATTAGTTATTTTAAATTTTCCTAGTATAATTCCCATCAATAATAAAACCTTTCATCAAGGAGGATGACTAGGAAAATATTTAGAAAACCTATTAGCATATTCTCTCACAATGGGTTGGTTTTCAAGGATTATCTCTTCCTTAGTAACAATCATTTGTGAAGGATATACTTTATTAATGGGAAATAATATCAATAATTGATATGATAATAACAAAGTAGAACCATTCTACTCATGTAACTCATATAGAATTAAAAAATGTCACTTGATACAAATGGTGATTTCCTTTTCAAGGAACATTTTTGTCTCTATATATAGAAATATAATCCCTATCTAGAATTTCCTCAAATTTTTATAATGGGTAAATTATAAGGTTCAATGGGATATTTAGTAAAGAAATATTTATAAGGGATTATTTATATTATTGGGATAAAACAATTGAACTATTTTTTTTTCATCACCAAAAACATGATATAAATTTTTATGGTTGGTGTTTGACTAGTTATTTAAAACTATCTTTATATACAAGATTTCATATAACCAAAGTCACATAGGACCTTTGGAGTTTAGGAATATGTAATAAGCCTTACTTTAACTATTTTTTTCATGTTTGAATCATTTTATTAAACCATAACATACATATATATGGTAATCATTAAACTATTAAACACATAAAAGGTAAACTATAAATTTTATGGGATAACTCATAAATTAGTTATATTATATAACCTATGAATTTTTATATTTCAGTATATATTTTCTGTAATATATTTAATATAGTAAAATAACATTGGAATTTTTGTTTCATTAATGATGTTTAATAAGTATATTGTAAATGTACCATATATCAACACCTATGAGGGTAGAACCTGGTGTGAATAAATAAAAAATATCATGTATTAAGTGTTAATTGAGTCAAGCTCAATGCACCCTTTTCAGGGTTATTACCAATAGGTTAAAAAATGGCTGGTCCACATCCTCGTATGTTATCCATATATGGATGTATTTTCTTGGAAACCCATTAATATATATTTTGACAATATTTAGGTATGTTTTCATATATCCAGACTTAACCCGAATAAATTCACTATATAATTCTATTTTTAATCTAAAATATAACTAGACATTTATCTGATACAAATTATGAAAACCCATATCTTTATAAAAGATATTTAATTATATATTAAATAAAGTAATAGATAGTACAAACCTATATATTTGTTCTTAAGAGTGTATTTTGGAAATTAAGTTCAAAACCATTAACATTAAACATGTATACAACATTATTACTTAAAAACTCTAAAACATCCCCTTATATTCCTTGGATATTTTAAAACTACTTGTGATAGCCCAGGGTTGTACATAAGAAAAGAGTGAAAAATAACTCAGAGTAATGGAATTAAAAAATAATTCAATAAGTGAAATTATTATATGTGATCTAAGAGGTACAATATGGTAAAATAGAAGGGGTACAATCATAATTTTGATAAATGTGGAAAGATATAATATGATAACATAAATGAAATATAGGGATGTAGAATAATTATAAAACATGGAATCATAAACATAATCTAATGATGACCATAATTAAAACATAACATATTGTTCTTAGGATAACCTCCCATGCACCATACAAGGTGTATCGTGAGAAAAATATATTTCTCAAACCATTGAAGGGAAATATAATTTCAGGCCCATCTGTACCGTTCATATCATATACATGCTTATGTGTTCTTTATAGATCATACAACATAAGTATTCCTTCAATCAATTATAAACCCCAAATTAAGGATTTAGGGTCATATATATGTAACTACACAATAATTAATAGATATTTATAACTAGTTAAATACATGGGAGAGGAAATGGGTATTGGAATTCACTATAAATATGTTTGGAATGGATTTTAAGATATTCTCTCTAGTATAACATGTGAAAAAAAAATGTTTTATAGAATGGTTAAATGAGATAAAAAGGTGTATATCATCAAATGGGTTTCATAAAGATAGTAATATAGATTTTTAAAAACACATCCCAATTTGAGAAATTATAAATCAGAAGGTATGACATTAAAAATGTTTTTGAATAAAGAAGAGAAGTAGATGATTTCTTACCTTGGGAGGGCACTTCTAAAAGTTTGGGAGGAGATTCTTCAGTTCATGGGGGCACCATGGGAGGGATATATAGAAGGAATGGTATATAAAATTTATGATGTAATTATTTTTAGTGGAGAGTAATGGTAGGTTGGAAGGTTTATAACGAAATAAAATGTATTATTCTATATTAATTTCCAGAATCATGTTTTAAACTCTATATGGAAAAGTAATCAAAAACACAAACATTTACATGGTTTTTATAGTGTTTTTTAACAAACTAGAGTTTATTTCACTATTTTTATGTTCTATGAACCTAAATCCTTAAAATAAAAGTCTTTTTCTTGTTGAAGTGAATCATATTTAAAAAGAATTTAGTCTAAAACATTAAAATACAACAGAGGTTTTGGAAGATTCAATAAGGGTATACAAAATTAATCAAATAACAGAAAAACATTTAAATGGGAAACATAATTTTTGTTAGGGGTACACATTATTGAATTTATAACATCATTTTCGGATTTTATGATGCTATAATACATACTATGTATTTATTTTGTATTTAATTGTTAACCACAAATTGGACTGTCTTAGAAATTTTGGCTAAATTCCCCATTGGATAATTTCTATGTGATGATTTAAAAATAATATTTATTAATTTTTATTAATTCTACAAATATGAATATTTAAACATCTACATCCAAAATACACATTTTTTAAAAAATAATTGTTTTTTATCTATTGAATATTTCTAACCCGTATCAAAATTATATTTTAATATATGAAATTATTTTATGAAATATATTTAGTAAATATTACATAATAATACTATTTTATTAAAATATCAGTTTCTAAAAAATTAATATAATTCATCAAAAAGAGAGTCTTGATTGAAACTATAAATTTCCCAATTATACAATATTTATTTCATTATATAAAAATAATTTATATATATATCTAACATTATATAATCATTTAAAATTTAAATTTAAAAAAGACAAAAATAATCATATTTTCTCAAAAATAAAAAATAAAAAATCATATTATTAGGTTCATGATACATTTCCCAATATTAAATCAATGAATTCACTTCGAGAATGTTGTGAAATTGTGAGATTTTTATGTTGTGGGTTGGAGATATTGGTTTGGTTTACAATCTCAATAATCTCGAAATTGTACCATAATTGATTTCACACATTATTTAGGATTCAAATCACATCTTGATATTAGTTAAGGGAAAATTAGAGTGATTCTATCTCACTCTGAAACTCCAATAAATGGGGATCATGGGGTATAATCTGATAGGTGAAGACCACCACCTCTACTTCCGTTGTCAGTCAGAATTTATTATAACTGTTAATATACTATTATTAATGTTCACAATACAACGTATTTATTTTCAAAGGCTATGATTCTTAAATTTATTTTAAATCCAATAGAAAATAACTTATAATGTTTCAAAATAACCAATTTAGGTAATATATTTTCTATAAATATATTTTTTTAGTAATGAAATGATTCACTCAGAAAGGAAATTTCATTTATAAATGTTTTATTCCTAACATACATGATTAATAAAATATTATTTGGATATGTTAATTATATTTCCATTGGAAGATAAAAATATAACATACTTTTTTGGTCATTTAATTAATATAATCTATAATGTAGCACATGAAATAGATGCATGACATGGTAACCTATGTTCTTCTTCATGACGTATGCCCCCCCACCTGTCCATTCCATTCTATTATAGGGTAAAAATCCCAGAAACTATTAACATTGAAATCATGTGCAACAACAAATGTGAAATTAGTCAAAAAAACAAAAAACAATAATAATATACATCTCATCCCTTAAAACATATCATTTTCCTCAATCATGGGATATATATTGAACTGAATTAGTTCTATAGTATTTCCTAGAAAACTCATGTCTCTAATATACCATTTCAAAATAGTGATCCAAAATTAACAATCATTGGTAAAAAATTCTAACACCCCTAACTAAATCAACCAATCGAGCCAGACATTCCAAATTAGATCATGTGTTCCTCCCCATACAAAATACCCCTATGAAAAAAACATAAAAATGTAAAATGGAATTATAATGTAAGAAAAAGGATAGTTTTATGGGGTAACCATATTTTGAAGAGTTATTATATGGGGTGGTGAGAATCTCTATTTATAGGCATAGAGAATAAATTTTGTTTAAAAGTTTCACTTTATATAAAGGGATCACATGTTAAACACTTTAGTTTGCCCCAAAAGTAATAAATAATTGAATTGGAAGGAGATAAGTATAGTTAAAACCTCAACTACTAAATTATAGACATGTTTTTATCAGAACTCAATCCTTTTACCCCATCAATAATTACTTTTACCATTTAATCTTTTATTGCTAAAGCTAGTTTTTACTAAATGTTATTCATCCATTATAACAAAAAATATGGGGGTTATTTTTATATTATTTAAATTCACTTTATAAAAATTATGAATTCATTTCCTTTGAATGAATTTGTGAAACTAATAAAAAAATAATTTTAAAATAGAAATGCTCAATATATAAAAAATTATATTTTAAAAAACATTTCTTATATTCTAAAAAATATATATATTTTTTATAATTTATAAGTAACATTTTTAAAATAATAAAGTCACATAAAATGTAATTTCTTTTAAAAAACGCTTCAAGAATTTACAAAACATACAGCTATGTTAGTAAGTTATATAATGTATAAAAACCATATTTTTCACTATTTACCTGAAAGAAACAATTTTTAGAAGAATCATAAAAATAATTTATATAATTATGTTATTATTCTTAATAAAAAGAATATTTTTATTTTGTAAAATTAAATTTCAACATTTTGATAAATCAATTTTAAAAATGATAATATTATAAAAATATATTTTTATGCATAAAATTATTTTCTTATTCATTTTATATATAAAAATTGAATTATTTTAGTTTTAAAAGTAGACAATATTTTATTTCAATAAATATTTCATAAATTGGTTTCTCGTATTTATTCTCACTAATTAAATTAATAGGTATTACTAGTGATAGTTAATATTTAACTGAATATATCATGTTTCATTTATGTTCAGTATTGGGTGTTGACAATGTTATCCAAGGAATTTACTATTTTAAAGGGATTAATATATTAAAATATTGAGGTGTTATAGATTTGGTGATCCATATACCTGTGGCCATACATTATTTTTGAAAATTTAAAAAAAATATTGTAAGATATGAAACATTATGTTTATATATTTTGTATCATGTAACACAATGTCAATAAGAACTAGGGGTAATACTTTCCTAACTCATGAATATAACCCTCACATTAAGATAGAGGTACATTATTCATTAGAAACTATAGAAGCAAAAAATGGAATATGTAGGTTATGAAATTTGGAATTTAGTCTGTGGGTATGTAGTATATGATTTAAAACCATCTAATATTTCATATAATTTAATATATTATTATAGAACTTTTATATATATATTCTAATGACACAAATGGAGGAACTTTATTTTCAGGTTAATCTTTTTGTTACCGAACAGTAATGTCAATCAGAGGCCGAACATGGGATATTATAGAAATGTAAGATCATTGTTCTTATTGAAGTTTTAAAAAATTATATTTCTAATAGTTCTGATTTATGTATTAATATAGTGACTAAAACATATATTATTATGGAAAAATATAATATAACGATAAAAAAGGATGTAAAAATCTCATATTAAGTTATTACAATCTAAATTTATAATTTATAATACATTAATATATTTCTTATAACCATTTCGTTCATCTACTATTTATATAACTAGTAGTAATTTAATAATGGAATAGCCAAAATCTTTGTTATTGATTGAGTTTTGGTATAATATGACAAGGATATAGTATAACATCAATCATCAGAGGCTGAACCTACTACTATTTTCCACCCAGGGGATTCACATGTCAATAAACCAATCCAATGTGCCTAAAAGCTACAAAATATAAATTGTATATTAAGGTAGTGGTTGTTGTAATGAAAAAAGGTGGAGGTAAATTTCAGTATATTTCCTAAATAAAAATATTCTTATTATATAACAACCCAAAAATTTTATTATTATTTTTTCAATGATTTCCCCAATCAAATTTATATCCCTAAATAAATGAAATTAATGAGCCAATAGTTTTTTAACACAGTGATGTTTGAAAATGTTGCTAATTTATTTTTTGATGTTTTTGAAAAATTTAAGGAAATGATATGTCTCTAATTTAGTGATGTTTATAAATTTATCTAATTTTGTGATGTTTGTAAATGTATCTAATTAGTGACATCCAAAATTACAATTTTTATTAGTAAAATTAATAAATGGAACCACATTCACCAACATTTTTAAAATGTTGTCATCAATTTTTTAAAATTAATTTTATTTTTAAAAAATTAATTTTATTTTAATAAAAATATTTATGCGAAAATATATTTATATATATGTTTCTTTGTGTGTGTGTGTGTGTATGTGTTTGTGTGTGTGTTTTTGTCTTTGTGTTTATATATATATATATATATATTATTTACATATATGTATTTGTTTATTGATATATATTTACATCAATGTAGGTAAATGATATATATTACAAATAAAAACACAAACCATACAAATTCAAGGATGAACTCAATGAGGCTCAAACTCATGACCCCGATGAGACTCAAAGAAGAGGATACCATTGAACTACACCCTAAGGGATATATATTTATATGTCTTTTTATATATATGGACTATGATTATTTAATATATGTTAAATTAATTATATATAAATACATATAAATATATAAATATATATATAATTACAATATTTCTTTTATATATATATTAATAGAATAATACTTATATATAATAAATTTTTTTAAAATTGTGGCCAAAATGAAAATAATTTAAACACGTTTAAAAATGTGGTTGTTTCTCAATTTAGTTATATATTCTTAAAATGTGGATAAATTAGAGATGTGTTATAAAAATTAGTAAAATTAGTGATGTTTTTCAGAAAATGGCACTAAATTTGAAATAATTTATGTTTGATGAAAAATGTTGGTAAGAAAACGTCCTTAAATTAACGTTTTTATAGTGTATATTTATCTCTCTATTAAAATTATAAATCTAGTGTTTGAAAGTTATTTGTCTTTCATCAATTGATTTCTCAGTTTAGTCACTCCCTATGATTGATTAAGCTCCTCTAAATTAAAACTTCGACAATTTTGTCTGTTAAATTAAGAGGTAATCTGAATTTTTTACTTAGAGAATGTTTTTTATAAGAATTTAAATTTTTATTTGAATATCATGAACTTGGATATATTAAAGTAATTTTTTAGCATGGTTTGAGTCATAATAAGTTCATTGGATGTAAGGGTGATCCTTAGGGTCTACATATTAAATTTTAGGAATAATATAGAACTTTTCCCTCATTCATGGTTTTGTATACATTGTAATGGTGAAACATTGTAGATCCCTGAGGGTGGGGTAAATTTTCTTTAAAAAATAATTTTTATAATATTAATTCATGTTTATAAAAGTATTAACTATAAACCATTTATATTTCACATGAAACATTGAAGGATGTATTAGGGTTAAGGCCTAGTGCACCACTATTGGATGGTTGAATGAAATACATTTGAAAACAATGAAAAGTGTATAAGATGTGTTGTATATGTGATCTATATGGTTTTTGCATAGTTTTCTAACTGGTTTTTCAAACATTTGAGGGTTATGTCCTTGGATAATTATGTCTTTCTGTTTAGCACATGATTTGGACAATCATGTGGACAAACCATAACATTCATTAAAAGATTAAAAATGACTATTTTCCAACCATTAATTTTATGAGGCAATCCCTTATTTGTCCTCTAACTTTCATACACAAACTAGGAAAGTCCTCCAACTATCCTCCTCTAGTTTACCTTGGATTTATGGTGTTCATGTGATGTTTTCTTGAAAAGTTATGGTCATAATCCTCATACCCTTTATTCCTTATCCTACCTCTCAATTACTTTCTAATTTGCTTTCTCCTATTTAGGGTTCTAGTGTTGGTACAACTAGAATCTAGTGGAATAATTTTAAATTATCCATGTCATTGTAATGAATTTTTTTTGTGGTTTAATTATTTTTATAGTCATCTTACGTTTCCATGTAGTTTTACACTAAAACATAGAATTTTTTATTTTTGTGTTGAAATTCACTATTTTCACTCACACTTAAGAGGAAACCATTTCATTAAACCTACTAAACTAGTTTTTACTTAATTTTTTCTTCACAATAATTATCCCTATATGTGGAAATTATTTTATTCCAAACCGTCTAGATGCTAAGAGTAACCATGTTAGAACCCAAGTGTGTCTGTGTAATAGGACATGACTTGCGTATATTTAGGTAAGCCATGTGACAAACACCACCTAATTAATTTTATAGTTTCGTTTGAAATTTTTGTATCATGATTTTGGCAACCTTGGGGGTCCTAGATTAACAATGTAAATGATTTTTTGATAGGAATTATCTTTCACACTATTGGCATAATGTTAGGAAAAGTGTGTATCCAAATCATGAGGACAATACAATTTCATAAAATAGTGAGATTAATATTTTCCCTAAAAAGGATTATATCTTCCAATCCTCCATTTCTCCTAACTATCTCTCAAAATTCCTAGGTGTCTTTGGGGGGATTCCATCCCCATCATCCTCTTAGTTTTTGGTGGCCTCTTACCTTGTTTTCAAGTGGTTTTCTACACTGTAAGGCCCAGTAAACCTCTTCCTCTATTCAATTTTCAATTTTAACCATTACTTATCTACTCTCATGAACATTGATCTTAATGTCATATTGTTTTAGGTTTGTTGTTGGTATGAATATTGGTTCAATGCAATGTAGGATTTATATAGGAAATGTATTGGCTTGTGGAAGTGTTCTACATCATTGGTGAAAAAAAATGTACGGTCATCATTGAACTGATGTATGTGTTTCTTAGTATCTATATATTATTACGCGAATTTAAATTCACGATAGATTAAAAAAGGGTTTTCAATAAAATTAGGCATATATATATAACCCATGAATTTTCACGTTTATTTGAAATTTTTTTTAAACATGGTATGGATAGGATTCCATACAATTGTTTTTTAAAATACCAAAATGGGATTAATTTTCGATTATTATTTTTTCATTATATATGGGAGAAATAATTATCAATATACATTCAGGGATTCCTAATAACTATTTCAAAGCCAATTTTGATCTATAATTACCTTCAACCCATTGGGAATATTGGTTTATCATTTAGAGTAGATGACACATAGGGTCATTTCATTATAATGTGGTATCAAAAGATAGGATATCAGTGTGGCCTAGGTTTTTTAATTACCCTTTTATTATATTGGGTATTTTTATTTTAGATATAATTTTGTTGGGACACAATAGGTATGTACGGGGAGAGTGTACCAACCTCTTTCTAACACTAAGGATCGATCTTCAATTGGCATATGGGTTTTTTCAATGATTATTGTTTTACATTTGATGATTTTAGTATATTATGGTTTTATGATGATGGTGGACGTTTTATCCAAACTAGTATGGATTGAGTTCCATTGGATATCATATTTGATTTTTGGGATGGATGCAGGTAAGGTAATTAAAGATTTAGGTTGGATTATTGGGTGTGGCCAAAAAAATTTCAACCAAATTCATAATTCATCATATGTTTTAGAGACTAATGTATGATTAACATGTGGTTGTAAAAAATGTGGTCATGTCAGGAATGGTTATGTATCCGAGTTGTTGTTTTATTTGTACCACAGACATATGGATTGACAAGTGAGTAAGGGAATCATGAAAATACTCTTGGGTGGTATTTTTATATGCCATTATCAATGAATTGAATTTTATTATGAGGCCTTTTTAGGATATTTTTTATAGAGATTTAAATGTTGTATGAAATTATATTTCTTTGAATGGAATATTTATTTAATGAGACAAACATTTTCAGTTAAAAAATTTATAAAGATATTTATTAAATTAATTTATTTTTATCAAATTTCATGGAACATTAGTTTAATTTTATGTTTTGAAAATGATTTACACGTACTATATTTCTCTAATAAAGTTCACATAATGTTTTAAATAATATTTTTCATATTATATGGGAAATATGTGATTTCAAAATTCATTTTTTTCATGTTTGGGTTTTTTCAATATTAACATTTTAATTTTTTTTAAATATTTGGAACCATTTCTAATAGAATGTGTATAATTTCTTTTGGATCATAAAAGCATGTTTTTGTTTTTATAATGGTTGATGTTATTTAAAAATCAGTTTGGTGTCATTTTAAAGTGACCAATTCGATCTAATTCTTTACCCTTAAACTAAAATATGGTTCTTCCATGGTTTTTAGTGACACAAAGGGAAAATTTAATGGTAAATTGGTTTCAAAATGGTTCTTTCAAACTCTATTATGGTTTTTTGGTTTTGAAAAGGGTGTTGTGACTGCCTTATAACAAATGTGTTTGGTTTTTTCCTTTTAATAATTTTTGTAAAGAATGCAGTGATTTTAGGGACATGGTTATGTAAGGGTTTATTTCATTCATTTTTTATTTTAATAATTTGAAATAGGAATAGTTTGAATATAAATTGTTTATATTATAATATTTTCCTATTTTAGGTTTTAATACTACAATGAACCAGAATAGAGTGGCATGCGTTTTCTTGTATCATATTAGTAGTGTGCCTTGTATTTATTCAAGGTCAATTTGGTTGAGTGAGTTTTCTTGGAATATGTCGAATCATAGTTGTTTAGAGACCCAATAATTTAATACATAGATATCACATCATGATAGATGTATATTTATTATATGACATAAATTTCCATATAAGTAGCAGATGGGTTGAGATTTTTTTGAAACTTTATTACTTAAAAAACAAGTTTATTTGAGAACAAAATCATCTAAAACTATGTTTTCACAAATATGATCCTTCTTAGACATATCATACATAATAACTTTCTTCACAACCGTGTGAAAGGAAACAATATAAATGGTGATATTGGATGCTCAGTAAAGGTAAACATGTTAGATATTAGCCTAACATGAGTGTAAGTGTATGAGAATATTATCTTAAATTTTTGAAACAAAACATTGGATATCCATATAAGGCCCCAGCCTTAAACCTTACTTAATCTTGAGTTATTACAAGATTACACATTGAGAATATTTTCAGGTTTAGAGTTTTAGAGAATTAGATCATGAAACTTGCATTACATTCCACATTTAAATAGTGGTTACATAAAAGACAGTATTCATTCTTCCCATCAACGGGAACATATTTAAAATTTAACACGGATTCTTTCTTGACACATCTTTGACACTATCACCACATCATGTACCTTTCCCTTGACATGTGAAAAACATTTCAAAAACTTGGGATGAGCATAAAAAGCTTAGTAAGGGTTATAAAAATATGGAAAGGAAACATGAGTTCATATATACATAAGAATGAAATCAAACTTTACCCATGAAACATAGGCTCTTTAACATACCTCATCAAACCATGAATAAATCATAGAAAACATAAGAGATAAAGGTAACTTGAGGCATTCATAACATTTTTACATAGGGAGTAACCCTCTTGGTTACGTTTGGAATACCCATCACAGTATATTCCCTAAATCTCTTCGGAGAAACCTTAACGTTTCACTCCTTCGCGTTACCCAATACATTAGAGAGCTATATCGGGCTCACCCGCCCTTAGTTTATCACGAAACCACCCGTTTTCATAACAATGCCCAAGAAACATAACATAAATTTATCACATAAAAAATGCATAAATGAAACATAACATTTCCATATTTCAATCACAATATAACATTTTTGTATACTGAAATAATGAATCCATTCAAAAAGAAACCATTTCCAAAACCATTTAAAACATTTAATAAAGAGATTTTTGAATCAAAGTGTCCCATACCACCTTGAAGATTAAAATTTTAAACCATTAATATACATATAAATAAATCATTAAAACCATTTTGAAAACATGGATATTAATAAGAACAAATAATTAAAACATTTAAAACGATATTTTGGTTAAAGGGGTTTTACCAAAATTAGAGACACTTGAATACAATAATTGAGGAATAACATTTAGTCAGAACTTTATAATATCATGAGAATAAATGGATTCATGATATAATACTCCAAAGGACAGTTTATACACCATATAAGAGTGAATTGGTGCATAACAACAATGAACCCTCAATAGAAATGCCAAATGTGATGAAATCCCTTATAAACAAGGTATCCTTAAATTAAGGACAAATAAATCTCAAAAATATGTGTGAAAAATATAAATACACCAAATATATTTGGATATTAAGTGTAAAACAATAAAAGGTCATTCACACATATTCAATGGATTACATATTCAATGACTACATGTTGAACCCAAAGAAATCAAAATTGGGTTAAAAAGTTCCCTTGACAGCCAACGACATCACATCAAAATGAGTTGATGAGAGATAAAAAGTGTATCTCATCACTTGGACATAAAATTTACATCAATAAGGATATATGAGAACATATCCCAACATAACAATATGTAAATTAAAAGACCCAACAAAAAGAAGTCTTTTAAAAAAGAGGAGGGTGAAAGGTTCCCTTACCGACTTGGGTAACTTTCGAAAAGTACACCCCATTGAATAAGTGTCATAAAATGAATATTTAAATACCCATAAATGGAATTATATTACAAAATGAGTGTAATAATTGGAATTACATAAACCACTCAAAGGAAATTGTGTCAAATTTAGCATAAATCTCACAGGAATAAAAGTGAGATGAAAAATACCTTACGAAAACTCGGCAGCCTAACGGTGCCACTTAAAAACTTCCAAAAATGATTGATGAGAGGAAATAGGGTCTCTCATCATATGAACATAATAAGTACAGTATGAGTAATATAAAAGAACATCCCAATCATAAGAAAGATGAGCTTAAAAGGAATGACATAAAAGTGTGTACTTAAAATGAAAGAGAGGAGTAGGATCCCTTACCTTGGGTATGACTTGACTCGATCGTTCTTTAATCTCATGAATAATAAACATGAGTTAATTTATACTTCCTTAAGAACCTTTTTCAAGTTCATTATTCTTTTTATATCACGTATTACCATGTCATACACATTATGTAATCATTTAAGTTAATAATATTTGTTTTGCCGATATTTGGTTCTTAAGTCGAAAGTGGACTTCTTACAATTACATGTTGTTCGTGTGGCCAAATGTTTATTATATCCATAGTTGTATTCATGATTTAGATATCATATATGTCATATATATCCAGTACATGCATGCATTTATAACATTACATAATCATTTAGAGGTAAGAAATGAAATGCACCGTTCATGGAGACGGTAAGCCGTACGTACGCATGACTGCTACTTTCATTTCTATTTCGTATTTTATAGAATGTAATAATAATGATATAAAGGTATATTATAATTCCAGTATAATATAATACATAATATCATAGTTCCATCCTTTATACATCCCACATATGGTATTTAACGAATCAAATCACTTTGAGGGGGTGGTAGTCCGCACTTCCTTAAATGAAGATATCGTGTTTACCCATAATGGAAACCATAAAGGTATGCCCAAAATGAAAAAAAAACAGAAGATAAAGGAAAAAATAAACATATTATATATCATATATAAAAATAGTGACATCATAATGGCCACCTTTGAAGGTGTTAAATGAGTATTGAACAATCATCATTTCGGGAGGCAGAATTTCGCCATCCACGGAAACCGTATGTTCATTAACCATTTGATGTAGTTGTGTGAGAGTGTAGCTCGAATAAATCTTATAACAACATAATATTATATTGAAGATACTTTTGTTGTTACATAAGAAGTAAATAAAAATAGTTTATGGGGTTGGAGAAGAAAAATAAAACAAATGAACATGAGAGAATGAATTACCTTTAAAAGTGTAACTCCTTTTGATTTGAGCCTAAAGGATTCCTTTGAAAGGATAATGCCCAAAGGGAATCCTCTAGGATGAGGAGAGGGATGTTTAGAGAGTAAATGGGTAGGTTTTGGCCGAGCCAAAGGCTTGAGGAGTGTGTGAAATGAGGTAGAGGTGGGGGCCTTTTATAAGAGGAGAGGAGCGGCACTTTTGGGAAGTAAGAAATATTACTTTATTTGAAAATGTGTTTCAGTTTTGAAAGGTCCCACATTGATATAATTCGTGGATAAGGTGATAGGGGTTATAATTCCACCCATACAATAAGTTTTGGACAAGTTTAGGTCATAGAGTTTACATTATCTTCTCATTTTATTTAAATCGTTAAATAATGAGGTCATCGATGCATCATCATGATGTCATAAATAATTTAATTTATATAGTGTCTAAAAATTATAAACAAAATACTATATTATAGGAAATCTTTTTATCTTTCCAATTACTATTTATAATAGAAAATATGACTTCTATAACACCACTTAAAAATTGTTTTAGTAAAACATATCATGTTTGTGTCATTTTTACTTTTACATTAAATAAAAAGTTATTTATGTCATTTCCCAACCAAAGTGGCTCCATAGGGTCCCCAAGTTGACCCATGGTTTGTATTGGTCTGACATGACTCATACAATAGAGGTAGGACAAGTGTCATAGGGTTTTCATATTTTTATAATATCATTTTTACCTTAAACTACACTAATTACCACTAATCGCGATTAAGAACTTAATAAGTTACTATTCACCAAAAAATTATTTTAATCCCATTGAACCACATTTTACTTCTTAATTACAACCATGTATGTCAGATTTTTGAAATTAAAAACACAATGATGGCAAAATTTCATTTAAACGGAAAAATCCGTTTTTATAAGTACCACTTAGTGGTTTCACTATTCATCAAAAATTGAAGTTTTTCAGAAAATTACCAAAAAATCACCCTAAGCTATATTTGATATTCCGAATTCAAAAATGAAGTCTATTTTTCAAAATTAAAAACATATAAGTCACATTAATTAATTTAATAATTAATTCCCGCTGTCAGAGCAAATAGCGTGTTTTTATGAAACAATAAGTATCAAAAGATTGACACTGGTTTAAGTCTGATTTCAAAGTGAAATTAATTCTAACGACCACTATTGGATTTAATGGTAAAAATATATTCTAATTTATCTTTAAAACCAATTCAAAAGATAATCTAATAATATAAATAAATTAGATTAAAAGAGGTTTTGAATTAAAATGCAACATTTTACACTATTCATTAAAAAAATGAACTTTATCGGAAAGATACCAAAAATTAACACAAAGTAAATTTTGATGTCCCGATTCTTAATAAGAGTTTTATTTGGTCCAGAAGAATGTTTAAGAGTGAAAAAAACTATATTTAATGACGGTTCGCCATCAAAAGGTGATAAGTGAACCTTTAGTGAAAACTAGGGCATATACACATAAAATTGAATTCTTTCCGTATTTTAAGCCTTTAGCTTTTATTGGATAAATGTAAAAACATTAAAAAACATATATAATCATATTTTAGTTATTTCTATCCATTCCCTCCAATACAACGACTACATGTTAACTACCATGTGAAATAATATTATTTTATTATTAGAGTGCAACCTAAGATTTCCAAGAAACTCGTTGTTGCGTGTTGGGTACGACATCGAGCATAGAGTCCCGTTTAAAGTCATATTAATATTTAATTCACAAATATGGATAAATATGAAAATTTCATATTCTTTATTTACCTGGGGTGTTACAATCCAAGATCATAATATTGATTCATGTCATAAATATTTTTAGTTCATAAGAAAAGAATCATATATTAATCAAATTTCATGAGCCATTTGATCAGAAAAGGCATAAATTTTTTACATACGCATAATCATAGAAACACTTATGTCATTTGTATCCTATAGGAAATTCATAACATGTTATACTTGGGATAACCTCCTTTTACCTACTTATGGATTAGAATAACATAGTGTAATATCATTTGGGCTGGGGATAATATAATGTTTAAGAAATTTGTACTTGGGATAACATCTCATCTACCCTCTTTTTGGATTGGGATAACCTCTAATGTATTCTATATTGGTAATGGGATGACCTCCCATGTACCCTTTGATCTTATAAAACATTAATAATTCTCAAATACATTGGATTGTGATATAGGTTCCAACCACCACATATTCAATACATTATATTACCAAAAGATCATATAGCATTCATCATGTTATAAATAAAAATACAGAATATGTGTTTCATTAACCCTTTATCGTAGTATAACTTCTTGGAATGAAATGGGTTTCATAAAAATATTTTCATTATAATTATAAAAAAACTATAGAAATATTAATTATTGTTCTATTGGATCATATCCCTAGTGAAACATAAGCAAGACCAATGTTTTTTTAATTGATGAATATAAATTTCATAAAAATATCATTAAAACATTCTTATAGAAAATATCATTTCCATTTTGAAATCACCTTTTAAAATGTAAATTTTTTCCAAATATTAAGGAAGAAATTTTCATTGAAAATAAACTTGAAAAAATGTATTTGAATGCTTATATAATTGATTATTCAATATGGCTGAGAAATATGATAATTTCACTTATGTTAATACAAAATTTATTTTCATAATTTATACAGAATGTCAAAATTACCTCACTAAAAAAAACCATTTGATTCATTTTAAAAAAATAAAAAAAAAGGTTTAAAACTATTTTAAAAATAATTATATGATATTAAAAATATTTTTTAAAATGTACATGCATGAGAACTATTTTTCAACCAGAGAGTGAAATAAAGTTGGGTTTTCTTTAAACTATTAATCTAGAATCCTAAGTACATAAAGAGATAGAAATGTAGGGAAACCATTTAATTTTCAAAAATAATTGGGGAGGAAGAAACTCATAATAATTTTTAGAGATACGTCTTTATATTTCACCATCAGATTCTTAATCATAAATAATCCTGATAAAAATTGGGATTTTAACACAAAACACTTTCAACATGGTATGTTTTGAATTATAAGCCCATGAAATAAATAAAATTATATATATATATATATATATATAAAATAATTTTAATAATAATAATAATAAAATAAAATCATGGGAATTTCACACACCTCCCCAATGAATTAGTTTTTTTTATAATTCTTGTGTCCCACAAAAATTAATGTTAACTGAAAATCCCACACTTCTGTTTTGAATTTCTTCAAACACATTCAATATTACTATTTAATATATACTAGTTTACTAAAAATATATCTATGAACCATACTAAACTATATCATACCATATATTATATAAATTTAAACTTTTATCACCCGTTTACTAATAATTCTTTATCAAAATCACTATTTTGGGAAATAACAACATTGTTTTTTATATATGTTTTGGTTTGAAAGTTTTAGTCCTTATATATTGATCATGGTTCCATAATATCCACAATTTAAATCATGATATTATTATAATATATATTAATTATATATATATTTATTTATTTATCCATAAGATATAGAGATAGAAAAAAAATATTACATCACTCATGTAGACGGTAGGCCGTATGTAAACATGAACGTTGTATCCCTTTTCTCAGTGGATGGAATGATAGAGAGGTAAATGTTAACTCACATATACATAATAATTTTTATATCAAATATATAATATATATTAATTAAAAATTTCTTTATTATAGTTCATATCAAAATAAAAATTAAAAGATATATCACATTTCATCATAGAGGTGGTAGTCCACACAAACGCATAAGCAATGTTGTCATTTTCCAATGAATTATAAAGAATGAAGATAAATGTTATATAATAACTCTATAAGTATAATTTTTCCAAAAATTTAATATAATATTTTAAATCCATCATTATATCCCTTCATGAGAGGTGTTTATGGAAAATAAATCACAATTATTCACGATGAGGTAGATCATCGTACACATGATCAATAATTTCATTTCCCATTTGATGGAAGTGGATATAGATATAGGTTATTGAAATAAAATAATAGCATATTGATACATGGGATAAACTTATTTTATTATATCATATTTTTTATGGGGATTTGTAAAAATTTTAGGACGAAAAAATATAAAAAAACCTGTTTAAGAATGATACCTCTTATTTAGATAGTATACTTAAGTTAGCACCAAAATCCATCGTAGTATGGATTCATAATAAAAATAAGGATTTTAGGAAGTGGATAATAAATTATGAAATATATTTATTCAGGGAATGTATTAACCAAAAGGATTTGGAAATGTGAAGAGGAGGGAAGAGAGGTTCTCTTTTATAAGTTAGGGAGAGGACACACTTTGAAATTCTTTCAAAGAAACAAATATAATCACATTTTAAACATTTAAAAATGATTTTATATGTATCATTATTTAACCTTGGATGGTGTAAAGTTCATATATTTCATGAAAATTTGAATTCAAAACTTTTTAAGGTCATTTTAGCCATTATCATTTTTGTTTAACACCAGATAAACCTATTTTAACCCCAACCACGATAATTAATTTTGACAGTTTTTATAATTCAATATTAACAAAATTTATTTTGAACATATTATATGAAGTTAATTTTTATGATTCAAAATATGGAATCCATTTTTCTAAATTATATATGTAACACCCCAATATTTTATGAAAACTTATTTTTCAAATTATTCTTTTCATTATTTTACATTTCAAGAAACATTGAATACAAACTGTGTTACATAAATTTACTACGTTTGGCTTGAATTACACACAAAACCATGTTATTATGTCACTAAAAGAGGCAAAAATTTAAAATTTCACTACATAAAACATTGTCTTAGAATAAATCACACACAATACAATGTTTAACATGAGATATATGAAAAGTTTAGTTTCAATGAAGCACAACACATTAATAACATATTATTATCTAATATGATAATTATTACCTAGACCCTAGAATAAAGATATGAATAAGTTTAACTAAATTATGGAAATTTTATTTACACATTTTTATAATATTAATTCATTTTTGACCAATTAAATAGAAATGAAAATGATGCCCTTTTTAAAATATAGGAATTCATTTTCTGAAAAACTATTTTTATGCAATAAAACAAATTTTATTTAATAAAACCACTTTATTAATGGTTTTAATTAATAATGTCATATTATATTATTAATTGGTTGTAATGTTTTATTAGTTAATTTTTATATTTATTAATACAATTTACTATATATGAATCAATTTCATGTTAAATTTTGATATAAAAACATTTCAACCTTTTAAATATTCTCTCTTTAAAAACCACATTTACCGTCACATCTGTGGGATTAATTTTAAATTTTTTGTCCACTTACATGATTTGAATTTTCAAAAATAGATTATTTATTTATAATCAGAAAAAATTATAATTTCTAATAATATCAACAAAATTTCTTACCAAAATGAATAGTGAGTGTAGTGAAAATTATTTAACGCATTTACGGTAAAAATGGTTTTACTATGGGACAAACTAAAAATATGAAGGTAAAATTAACTTATCCACTTATCTAAAATCAATTTCATATACATATTTAGACCATTAAACAAGTTATGTTAGATAATTTCCTAATTTTTGACCACCTAACATATGAAAAAGGTGGATTGAATTATCCTTTTCAAGAATTTTAAAGTTTTCCACACACCCCTCCTATAAAAGGCCTCCCCCTATTCTCTATTCTTCACACCTTCAAACCTATTTGTTTTTAAAAAATCACTACAAAAATAATTTCCAACATCCATACCCAATTAATTTAACCCTTTTTTGACATATATCCATCTAAAAAATGGCTTTATTGAAAACATAAAGAGGATACACGAAGAAGAGTAACATTCATCAATGAATGCCTTCATTTTATCTCTTCTATAAAACCCTTATTTTTATACATATTTATTATACAATAACCTAATTATAATATATATACTTATATTTATTTATGATAAGGGTATGATCTACAACCACTTACACATCTGTTAAATGGGTTACAAAATCATCATTCTTATATCCTGCTGACTACCACCTCACAAACGTATGTTGAACATTTTTCTATTACCACCTATAAAGGATGGGCATAGAGATATAAATATGGTTTATAAATTATGTTTATTGAATTCATGATATTATTATTCTTTTAAAATTAATATATCACACATACCATCATTATTTCTATTTTATGGGAATATAATAACATTGTTCATGTGTATGACAGACTGTCGGCTCAAAAAGCGATATCACGAGTTCATGCTCTACTTGGAATGTATAAAGGATGTATTTTATAATAATATTTGATATATATTACATATAAATTATAAAAAAATTATAATATATACATATATATCATTAAATTTTTCTAACCTTCAAATAGAAAAATAAAATAGAAACAGTATTCATGTGTATGTACGACCTACTCTCTCCATGACTGGTGTATTTTATTTCCTGTCACAAAATTAACAGGATGAGTCTAAATTTATATATACTAAATATATATGATATTTTTACTATTTCCGATATTAAGAAATTATGAAACAATAATATAAGTAAGGGTATCCAAAAATAACAACCCAAAACATATATGAAAAAACAAAGTTGTTATTACCAAAAATGTAACTTTAACCTAGAATCATTAATATATGAGAAATAAAAATTCATAAGAAAATAATAAATGGTTGGATATATATAAATATAGTTCTTTTAAAGACATATTATAAACATATATTCATTATACAATAGGTTTGAATGGGTAAAATGGAACTCAGGACTTAATGAAAGGGATTTCTATCTTACATTTTACTTCCATGAGACACGTGTTGTATTCAGCACATATTTATATTATGCAATTTATATACTGATCATGAATGTATATTATTATTAATCTCATTAAAAAAATATAGTTACACATATCCTTTTTAGGATATCTCTTTCATGGTGTTTACTGTACAAGAGATACCAAATCAGTTAAGGGATTTCTAGTCTCACTATTATTTTTGAGACTTTTTCCATGTTCACCAATAATTTATTTTGTGTGGTGTATATAATTCCCAATAATATTATTTTTCATGAATATAATTAATTTCATGATAATTAATACTAATATTTATTATATTCTATCAGGGTTCTTATAATTAAAAAGTTAATCATGTAGTAAGGTATTTTTTACTCTATTTTCCTTCTTTGAGAAAAACATTATGTTATCCACCTATATCCTTTCACGAGGTTTATATTAATCCCAATTGAGATGTAATATAAATATTTTATTTATACTCATTTTCTTTTATTATGAATTTTATTTTATTCTATCATATGGCTTAGTTTTCAATGTTACCAAAGTGTTATGATTTTTCATTTCAATATCTTTGTTTATTGGGATTGTTTACTATTGCGCTTCCAAGGATGAAATATTACAATCTATCTCTCAATAATTTTCAAGATTTTTATTCTCGTATGGCTATTAATTATTTATTCAAGTGCTGGTAAAAATTTTCCACTCTTTTTTATTTAATATTTTTAGGAATGTTTTTTAAAAAAATTTCCATTTTTTTGACTTGTTGGTCAGAAATTTTTTTTCTTTCAAAACCATGTTTTCTAAAAATGTTTTAAAAATTATTTAAATTATTTTCAAAACAAAATATTAATCATGTTTAAATTTTAATTTTTTTGTAATCTTCATGTAATTTTCTGAAGTAAGTCATTCCTGGGCTATCCTGAAAATTTGAGGAGAATCATTTGATTTAAACATATATTCCATGAATAGAATTTCCAAATATTATGTATGCTCTATTATTTTAAGCTTCTATCACAAGTTTTCAATTTTATTTTCAATGAAACGTTTTTCAATAATACAAGGTCAATTTATATATTTTCAATACATTATTTTATAGGAAATTATTTTAAAAGTGAATAATGTTTAAAAAATTATTTTCAAATTTAAAATGATATTTTCCTCATGAAATAAAATAAATGATTTTAAATAAATTCCTTTTTGATTTTCCAATTAAATTTTCAAATATAATTATTTGGAAAATGTTTTATTTTTTCAAAAATTATTTTTAAATAATGGTATTTTCCTTTTTAAATGATCCATGTGATACTTCAAGATCATTATCTATATATGATGGCGACCTTTATTATAGTTTATGATTTACTGGGGATATGATGCAAGGATACCACTATTATTATTTATTTTATAGGAATATTTTTATGAAGAACTTTTTTTATGAAACACATTTATCTTCCATGGGTTATTCCAAGATAAAATGATTATGAATATTTTTACTTTCTATGGGTTATTCCATGATAAAACGCTAATGAAATGCATTTATTTTCTGGGTTATTCTATAATGAAAAGATTATGAAACATTTAGCTTTTTAAAAAATTATGATTAAATGAAGTATTTAAGATAGAAATATCATTTAATGGGTTATGATATGATTAATATTTATGATCTTTTGGCACAAATAAATAAGGTTTCATTATATTACAGGTGAGACCTATATCTCTCTTCAATGCATTCGGTAATGATAATGGTCTATAACGACAAAGGGTATATGATCGTTCATACCAATACCTAAAAAATAGGGTATATAGGGGTTCAATCCAACCCTGAAATATGAGGTTATATAGGAATAATTCCCATGATCAAAACTATAGGATATACATGTTGTCATCAGATGTCAAAAACAAGTGGGTACATGGGAGGTCATCCCAAGACTGATGCAGGTACACTATTGATTATCTCATTCCTAACATGATATGAATGTTTTGTTTGTTATCCTTGATAGTTCTTTTTTATGGTTATGTTTATTCCACAAATTATATTCCTTATTCCATTGTCATTCTCTCATATATCATGTCATCAATTTTTGTATGATTCATGTCTTAGGAACTTCCAATCCTTTTTCCATGATTCAATATTATTATCATTCATATGAAGGGTAGGATATTAAAATTTTATTATCAAGTTATCATACAATTATTCTCATGTTATTATTAAATTTTTTTTCTTCTTTACCCTTACTAATAATCTGATCTCATAATTCGTTTGGTTTCATTTCCCCTTGTTAATAAGAATGGTTTTAATTAGGAGTAATAATAGGGAAGATCTTCATGTGGTATATTTAAGATCATTAACTAGATTCGAATATTGTGTAACTTGATTTTAATGACTCTAAATTATTATATTCCTTAGTCATGTGTTTGTGAAATTTAATGAATATTCATCCAAAAAATGTAATATACTTATATGAAAAGTCTGCATCGCAATAGTTGGTTTCAAAGTAAAGGATAAGTTATCCTTTAGAAACTAGGATGTGAATGATTTATTGAGAACTGTAGAGATTTTTATAAGTATATTTTGAGGGATTTATATAAGGATAATTATAAGGATGAGTAAAATTATAGGAAAACATACTAGAATTTTGGAAAATGATAAAGCAAGTGGTTTCCATGTAGTTAAATCTGTTCAATGATACTACAACTGGATGTGGCTCTCGCACATATATACAGAGTTATAAAGTCCCCAAAACAATTTGTTAAGCTATATTTGATTGGGAAATGTTGCACAAAAATGGGCCTTGGTGCATAAATACTTTGACAACCCAATGAGATGTGATTTAGAAATCCAATTACTCTCTATAATCCATTATGAAGTATTTAAATATATAGGGACTATAAATGACCTTGGATAAGCTTAAGGTGTTCTAGATTGATGAAAGTGTCATGGTTTAGACTTCTTATAAGTTACTTTCGATATTATTTGGTTTCTATTAATGATTAGTGTTTCTCACACTATGGGATTTTTGGTTTTAATCAGTTGTGGAAACCAGAAAGAACTAGGTTAACATTGACTGTGAAGGATATTTAACGGATGAGAAACCAACATTGGTGATGATTGGAGAAAAGGTTGTTGTGATCTGGTCTAATCATTTTAATGGAGCATGATAAAAAAATTGTACCTTAACTAACTATAAAACCTACCAAATAAGAGAAGTATATTGGTTTGTGAGAGTTTGTCTTGTGGTGACAATAGAGGAAATAATATTTAGTTTCCTATATGTTTATAATATTGTAAGTATATTAATGGAAATATTTTGAATGGAACTAGAAGGTGATTTAATTTTAGAATGGCGGATCCTAAATCCAAAGAATTTTAAAATTCTAAAAATGTGTATGTTTATGAAGTAGAGTTGAAAAGAATTCCAACTAACACACCACTAATGATCCATTTTTTCAAGTACCAAGAGTTTGGGAATTATGAAAATTAGTTTCTTAAGCTAAAAGCCATTGAATATAATTATCACAGTTATATGGTTATTTGATATAATGCTGATTATGAAGAGACTATAGATGAAATGTGAAAGGAATGAGGTATTATAGAATAATTTGATGATGTAAAGATAATGATTTTGGAAGGAGGATGAAGTAATAAAGGATTTATATATTGGAATTAAAATATTGTTCTATTTTAATTAATTAATAGATATTAGGATTGTTCATTATAGTATTTTGGAAATTATTTTAAAGATTATTTAGAATGGTTTACATAAACTAAAAAATAATGGGGATATATTTTATTATAATTGCAAACCAACCCTTAACATATTCAATGGATGAGAAAAATGGTGTTTAGATTGGATAAAGATATGAATGATTATATTAAGTAAATTTGATAGTATTGATGACCTTATAATTAAAAAAGTATTTTTTGAAAAATATTTTATGATATAATAGATGGATTTTATAACATTTTTGGATTTAATAATTATATCAAACAATTAGTGTTGTGTTTAAATAATGAAGAAACATGTATGTTTTAAAAATAGTTTTATTATAATTCGGGTAATTAAAATGCATCAGAAGAATATATGATGATGGAATTCACTTGTTTAGTATGTGAAAATAAAGAGTTAATTTTTGATATATAGGGATTCAATGTTAGGATGATTATGTAAATTCATTGACTATCATTACAACTTTAGAATTATGACAATGTTATAAGGTTAACATTTAATGAAATGGTTTATGTTGAACATTGGACGAGGTTTAAGGATTAATGTATTACCTCACCATTTGAGGATTTATACTTATTGAATAATGTGTGCTACATTTTTTTTGTATTTATAACTAAAGATATGCTGATTAAATTATTATTCTATTTATGGGTTTTATTTTTTGTTAGTATATTTAGAATAAACAATTCACCTTAAATTCATGGAGTTTGAGAGTAAGTGGGAATTTATCAAAGACGAAACAATGTGTGATACTATTCTTATAAAAATATAAATGTATCAATTAATAATATTTTATTGTTTATTTTTTGTACATTAAATGAATTCAAAAAATATTTGAAAAGGATAAAAAACTAAATGTGATTCAAAAAAATCATTTTTATTAAATGATGATCTTATAATTCATCACATTTTTATGGTTTTGAAACCCTTAAATTTCTATTGATCAAAACATTTCTTGTGATAAATGTTCTATATCACACTACATAAGTATTTGGGTGTTATTGTTATCTTATTTTTATATTTTTTCACTTTACACCTATGTTCTTCCAGTTTTAAACTTATTATATTTTATTCTATGAAGACTTACACACATATCTATCTCTCTTTCAAGAGGATATTTTGTTAAACCTTTAAAATATTTGGGATTCTATTAAGGTAATTTAAAATGTTAAACCTTTTATGATTGAGTAGAATTTATAGTTAATTAATTTTAAGGAGTATAATGTAACGCCCTGTGATTTTGTGAAATATCTATTTTCAAATTAATTTAATCTTTTTGATATTTTTGATTTCACACAACATAGAATATAGAGTTTGTTATATGAAAGAACTATCTTTGGCTTGTGTAAAACATGACACAATGATAACATTGTGCTACATGAAACACCAATATAATCATTAACTACACACAACACTCTCTTATCCTAATTTACATGAAACACAAATTTTAGATTTAGTTATAGGTAACACCCAATTCAAACAAAATATAGAATATTATTATAATATTATTATATGATATGATAATTGTCACATATTCATTCGAATCAAGGTTAGGAATATTATTATATAAGTTATTAAAATATGGTTTACACATGAATATAATATTAACTCCTTCTTGTCTAATTAATTATTTTTGAAAATAAAATCCTTTCAAAAATACAGGAAATTTTTTTGAAAAACAAACTGTGCAATAAAAAATGTTTTAATTAATTTAAACCAATTTGGTGAAAGATTTTAATTAACTGAATATAGTTTATATTTATTAACATATAATCTTTTAGTTTCCTAGATAAGAATAAATAATAAATCCAATTTTATGCTTAAATGCAGTATTTTTTTAAATATCAGTTATGTCACATTTTTTTAGAGAACACATTTTATAAAATATTTTTGACCCATTTAAAAAATTAACATTGTAACATAAAAATCATTTTGGAATTCATAATGGGAATATTATATTAGGGTGACCTTTTTATATTTTTATGAAATATATAATTATTTTAATGAATAGTGAGAATACTGAATTTTAAATGAAAACTACCTTTTAGTTTAAATAATTTATAATTTTCAATTATATTTTGGATTTTTTTTAATTAAAATCAGTTCAATTTAATATAAATTATTCCAATTTTGGATATTTGAATCAATTTCATATTAGATTTTTATATAAAAACATCGCAAACATTTGAACTTTTCACATTTAAACCCTACTTTTTCGTTACATTTGGGGTATTAATATTAAAATAATTATTTCTAATTATGTGGATTGAATTTGATAAAATCAATTAAATATTTTTAATCAATGTAGTTTATAATTTATAATAGGTCAAACATAATTTTTGACAAAAATGAATTGTGAAGGCATTAAAAATTATTTACCACGGTTAAGGTAAAAACTGTTTTACAAAGGGGCTATGCTAAAAATAAGGGTAAATTTAACCTTTGAACATGACTAAAAAGTTTTTCCTATAAATATATGTAAAATTTCAACAATTATGTTCAATAATGTTTTAATTTGGAGCTTCATGACATAGGAAAAATGTGGTTATAATTCTCCCTTTGAAAAAACTATAAGTTTACCACTCACCTCACTTATAAATAACACACCCTCTCATCTCTTCCACCCATCGTCACACCTATTTTTACAAGAAAATAACTTAAAAAATAACTTACAACTTTATTACCCTCATATTATAATCCTTTTTGGATATAAATCTATTCAAGGAATAATTTTAGTACAATCCTAAGGAGGACACCTGAAAAAAGAGGTAATGTTGATAAATAAACACCATTGTTTTATTTATTCCTTAAATATAATAAATTATTTTAATATTATCATTATATAATTTCCTCAATATCATTTATATTAGAATATTTGTTATTATAAGGGTATGTAATACACCCAGAAACACTTCCATCGAATGGGTTATGAAATCATCATTCGTATGTTGCGCAGACTACTGCCTCCCGAACCGATGACTTTTTTTCATCAACACCACACAAGGATGTGAATATCGAGGGATATATAGTTTATATATATTATATTTCTTATATTTAACATATTATTATGATTCTATAATTTATATATCTCGTATACATTGAGGATTTACATTTTATGGGAATATTATAATGTCGTTCCTGTGTACGGTGGACTACCACCTCATAAAGAGACACAATTTGTTCACTTTTTATATAAAATGTATTAAAATAGATTTAATAAACATATGTTATATATATGAAATTAACATTATATTTTAATTATAATATATCTATATATCAATTTCATTTTCATTTATTTAATAAAATACCAAAATGTAAATAATGTTCATTCATACGTATGACCTACTGCCTCCATGTACATTGTATTTTATTTCTACCTATGATTTTTTTATTAACATAAATACATATATATTTAATATATATGATAATAATATAATGTTTTAAGTTCTAAAAATTATTAACCATGATCAAATTATGATACCACAAAAATAATAGGTCAAAACACATGTGAAAAAAGTGGTTATTACCTGAAATGTAACATTAACCTCAAATTGATAAAAAATTGGAAATATAAATTCATAATAAAATCATATATGGTAGAATATATATTAATATGGTTCTATTAAAAATGTATAATAAATGTATATTTTTTATATACGATGTTTTAATGAATACAACGGAAGTCAACACTTAAAGTAAAAGTGTGAGTCTCACTTTTTACTTTCATGAGAAACATGTTATATTGACCAGGTAACATCACGGTTCTAGAAGCCACCCTAAGGTTCCCCATACCCGGTTGGTCACATGGCCTCAAGCGCATTTCTCCAAATGCTAGAGGCTGCTGACTAGTAATGAGGGCCTTGGGTGTGATAGTGGGGAAACTATGCCCTCGTGGCAGAGTACACAGTGGATGTAAACGGATATACGATAGTGGATGACATAATAATATCAAAAAATTGTAAATAGTGTAATACTGATAAAGAAACAATTGGAACATATACATAAATGATGCATGATACATATAGGTCTAGGAAAAGAGCCAAACAAGTCACAATGCTGAATATAGTACTAATCCAAAGTAAAAATGGAAAACAGATAAGACACTCCTCAACATCGAAAGCCTCAGTTTGGTCCCATGCTCTCCAACTCCAATGCAATCAAGTACCTGAAGTAGAAGGGCATTTTCCCTTATCTATACCTGCAACAATATAATTTTTTTGGGCCCAAAAGCATGACCCAAATAGGGTGTGAGACTAAATCCAAGTAGGCAACCACCAAAAGATCTGTGCCTATCAATCTGTGAGTATATGACAGACAGTAATTAAAATTAATGCAGTAAACAAGGAAGTAATCACCAATAAAAAATTCCACAGTTCATGTCTTCATTTCAAAATCATGTAAGCAACTAATCAAAGCAGGTAATTACAAAATAGTAACCCTCTGGGAAGTACTCACATCCTATCCCCTCTGGTCCTACCTAGCAACACAAGAAATCAGTTAACACAAAAGGTAACCCTCTAGGTAGTAATCGCAACCTAACCCCTATGGTTCATCCAATAAGTACAAGAAACCCTCATCAAAGCACACACAGTCTCACCCATCTAGTTCAGATAAAGTATAGACTCTCTGAGGAAGCACTCACTGCCAATTCCTGCAATAGTGTCTTATTGGTACTAAAGGCACTCTAGGGAAGCACTCAACATCTCATTCCCTCTATGGCCCACATCAAGGAACTACAAACACTCTGAGGAAGAACTTAACTTCAATTCCCCTTGTGTTCTTGCATCATAAAATTATAAAGAAACTCTGGAGAAGCTGTTACGTCCATTCTCCCTATGGTCTACTACACCAGGTTCTCACGGCCCTGTGTAAGTCAAAAAAGTAATAAATGCGTATCAGCCAAGGTAATACTGAAGAACTACTTGAATAACATTCTATGGCATATCAGCATATTAGAACAACAGTCACACTATCCTATAATACTATGCATGGGAATAAACAAGGTAGCCTAACTGGATCATAAAAACCGAAAGCCACAACCAAAACATGCCTGGGAAACATCTCCAAAGCATATAAATTTAACCCTATTCAAATTCAATTTACCTTTAATCAAGAAAACAACCATAGTTGTAAAACAACAGGGCTAAAATGGTAAATGCGCAATACCTTGTTCATGGGTATTGGGTGATTTTTCAAGTATAATTCAAATAATTTCTACAGAAAGGCACAAACCACCTACCTCGGTGTAGGGAGATCGATATAAGTAAACCTCAAGCCATGAATCACTCAAAAACACTATAGATCTACAAAAACACCTAAAACGTTCAACTGAGGATAACTTGGAAAATAAGGGGAATCAAGAAATGATGCTCAACCAGAAGGAATAACATACCGAGGCGATCCAAACGCAATCAACGATGGTAGAATCAGAGATCTAACGGTGGCTTGGGGCTCCAAGAAGAAGCACAGTCGTACGGGTTCTCTCAGATGAACGAAACCTAGAAGAAGATATTTCTGTCCGTCAGATGAGACCCTAGTGTGTTTAATGAAAAAAAACAAAATACACACCATGTACTTTTGAAGTACACATTGTGTACTTTCCTTTTACATAATCAGATTTTGGTGGCCTCCAAGTCACCCCACATGGCTGTGTTCAAGGATACTACACGGCCAACACACGACTACCCGCGGTAACTGAGTACACGACATGTACTCATAATGTACAAGATGTATATTTAGGAAATTTCTAGAAACTCCTATTTTTCCTCAAAAACACCAGAAAAAGGAAAACATACCTGAAAAAAATCCAGCTTCTTAAAAACATTTCCCCTTAAAGAATTTCATCCATGAATTTCCCTAGCATGGCATAGAAGAAGAAACCTTGAACAGCTTCGGCCACTATGATCATACACCAGCCTCCCTCTCCCATGTCTCTTCCTACACTCCCATGTGCTTCCATATCACTCATACTAGAGGAAAAGACTGGCCATAGAGATCCTTCATAATTCTATCAATAATCCTGATAGGACGCTCCTCGAATGATGCATCTACATCTAACTTGACTTCCTCGGGTTGGAAAGAATGAGACGGGTCTGAGAAGTAATGACACAACTAAGAAATGTGGAAAACGTCATGCATATACTGTCTCCACTGAGGTAACTGCAACCAATAGGCAACCAGACCAAATGTCTCCAAAACCTCAAACGGCCCGACGTACCTCAGAAAAATATTTCCATGTCTCCTAATCCTCATGTGTCCCAACCTCGATGTGACACATAAGAAGACCTGATCATTGACCTCGAACTCTAGAGGTCACCTCCATAGATAGACATAAGACTTCTGTCACATCTGGGTAGTAGCCATCCTCTTCTGAATCAACTCTATCTGCTCTGTGGTCTCCTAGACAAGATGTGGTCCCAACATAGCTACCCCTCCTACCTCAAGCCACATTAGGATGATTGACATGACCTACCGTAAAAATCCTCATAAGTTGCCATCTGAATAGTTTCTTGAAAACTATTGTTGTAGTAAAACTCCACTAGAGGTTTATGTTTCTCCCAAGAACCTACAAAATATTGGATGTATGGTCGAAGAATGTCCTCAAGCACCTAAATCATTTTCTCGGACTGGCCATCTGTCTGGGGATGGTAAGTTGTACTCAAAAACACCTATGTACACAAATCCTTCTGAAGCCCATGCATGACCCGAGAAGTAAAACGTGAATCCCTGTCTGACACAATGGAGTGGGAAACTCCATGTAGACATACAATATCCCAAATTTACAACCGTCCCAGCTCATCAACACAGAAGGTATCCTTGATCGAAAAGAAGTTAGAAACCTTCCCGAGTCTATCAATGAAAACACATACATCATCATTCCCTCAAGTTGACCTAGGAAAACCGGTCACAAAATCCATCACAACATCATTCCACTACCACTCAGGAATGTCTAACTGCTGTAGAAGTCATACTGGTCGCTGATGCTCTGCCATCACCTACTAACCGGTAGAACACCTCATGACCAAACCAAAAACATCTCTCTTTATACCGAGCAACCAATACCAATGGTGTAGATCATGATACATCTTGGTGATGCTAGAATGAAATAACCAAACAGAGTAATGAATTTCCGACATCAGCTCCCCAAGTATGTCTGTTGGCACCCATATGTGCCCATGGAAATGCATGATCTCATCCTCACCTATGGTAAATCACGAAATAGGGTCGTATCCTTACACACTTTCCAGTAGGACTAGGCCTTCAGAATCTGATAGCTTCCTTATTCAAACTCAATCAAGAAGTGTTGAGGTAACAACTACATAAGAAAGAATCATCTTCCCCTGTCTGTCGTGCACATCCAAATGCATCTCAGAAAATAGAGTCATAAGCTACCACTCACTGCTGGCCTCCTGAACTATCTATATTTGTGTCCTCCTTCTAAATTCATTATCCACTACATTGCCATTTCCTGGAGTATAGGCAAGATCGAAGACAAAATACTGAAGATACTTAACCCACCTTCGCTGCCTCAAATTCAGATCACACTGAGTGAAGATATACTAGAGACTTTTGTGTTCAGTGAAAACCACAAAATTATCACCCAAAATATAATGTCTCCAACTATGTAAGGCATAAACAACTGCTGCCAACTCGATATCATGTTTCCGGTATTTCCTCTCATGTGGTCTCAACTGCCAGGACCCATGCACAATGACTCCATCTCCCTGCATAAGCACAACCCCCATCCTGATACCTGAAGCATCATAATAAACTGTATACCTCTTTCCCAGATTTGGAAATAATAGTATCGGTGTTGAAGTCAACCACTATTTGAGAACTTGAATGGATGACATACAAGAATCTTCCCACAAGAAATTTTCACCCTTCTTAGTCAGGACCGTTAGAGGTGCTGCTAATAATGAAGAGTCCTATATGAAATGTCTGTAGTATCCAGCTAGCCCAAGAAAACTCTGCACATCAAAGATGTTATTCGAATACTCCAAGAAAACTATTATCCTTACATTCTCTAGGTCTACTGATACTCCAGTCACTGAGATAACATGACCTATGAAGTGAATCTGGTCCATCCAAAAGTGGCATATTGAGAGCTTAGCATATAAATAATTCTCTCTCAGTGTACTCATAACGATCTCAATATGTGTGGCATGGTAGTGTCGAGTGTGAGAGTACACCGAGATATCATCCACAAAGACGACCAAAAAAATCTAGGTATGGATGGAACAATCCATTCATCAGTTCCATGAAAACAGCAGGAACGTTCGTGAGGCCGAACGACATAACCACATACTCATATAGACCATACCTGCTCTAGAAGACTGTAAGAGGTATATCCGATGGTCTAACGTGAAACTGATGGTAACTGGACCTCAAGTAAAACTTCAAGAACACCCGGGCTCCTTGAATATGATGAAAGAGATCATCAATCCTCAGCAAGGGATATCAGCTCTTGACCGTCACCCGGTTCATCTTCTGATAATCCACACAATGTCGGAGGGTACCGTCTGCCTTCTTCAAAAACAGAATAAAAGAACCCCATGGAGAAGTATTGGGTCAGATGAATAACTTTTTCCACAACCCCTACGACTTCTTATTGATCTCCTGTAACTCTTGTGTAGCCATCCTAAAATGAGGAATGGACACCGGTGCTTCTCCTGGAACAAGCTCAATTGAAAATTCCACCTCTTTCTCCGGAGGAAAATCTGAAAATTCCTTTGAAAATACTTCCCTAAAATGATCCCACACTGGGGGAAAGTCCATCTGTAATGTCCCTAAGTCATCCAGATATGGACTAGAAATCTGGGATGTAACTCGTCCTAACCCATGATGATCTGGTCCTACTCTACTCTCTTGGACATCCAATTCACCCTTATGAAGAAATGATCATCCCTCTGGTGATATTAATCTCACCCTATGATGATAGTAGTCAACGACAGCCTAGAAGGAAACTAACCAGTCCATTCCGAGAATTAAATCATAGGCAGTCATCTCTAGGACATAGAGATCCCAAAATAAGTGACACCCACCAACCTCAAGAGGGCACTCCTTGCATTAGTGTACACTGGATGTTCTCGTCCCCAATGGAGTGTCTAGTGTCAAGATATAAGAAGACGAAATGATACAGAGCCCAAGTCTCTCCCCAATAGGTACATATATTAATCTATGTGAATCCCTGTGTCGAATAGAGAAGAAGTTAAAACTGAGGCAACTAGGATCGTAGCTTGAACTGTATAGGGTTCGGGATCCTACTCCTACCAGGTCTTCTCCACTGCAAAGGCCTAGCCTGTACGCCGGCCCTGTGACCATGCCTGACCACTCTGAGCTGATACACGCTGCTATCTCTAAAAACCGGGTGACTGGATACCACGACCTTGACCTCCACCTCGGCCTGAATGACCGGAAGAACTCCAGTTCCCAGACTATTGAGAAACTGGTAGAGATTCTCATGTATAAGGAGTCATAGATTAACCTTGGTAACCAGCTGCTAGTGAGAAGACCTGATAAAAACACTGAAGGGGACCCATCTTTCTGTAATATTGGCACTCCATTGGGTCCTTCTGGAATGGCGGCCTCGTATGTATGCTTCTCCCACACTGGTAGCACACCACCTGGCTACCTAAAGGTGTCTCTCTCCACCTCATATCCCCACGTGTAGACTCCCTATGGCGCTTCCTACCATCAGCTGGAGAAGCACTAACTCTGGACGTGGAGCCTCCCTGGCTCACAATTACAGAATCCCTCAGATTGCGCTCTGTGATCAATGTATGGTAGATGATTGAAGCGATAGAAGTCAACCTGATGATATTCACCCGCGAGAAGATGTCCTGTCTGAGACCATCCTCAAACATCCTTACTAGGAATATCCCATATCCCCCTAGAAAGCGTGTGAAACAATGAAGCTCTATGAAACAAGATGAATACTCCATAACCGAAAGAGTACCCTACTCCAAACACAGGAACTCCCGGGATCGATTGAACCTGAAGGTCTCCAGATAGAAGTAGTCTTAGAAGATACGTTGTAACTAACCCCATGCCATAACCTTCTGATGACCCACCTGTGAGATCATGTCCCACCATCTCTTGGATGATTACCATAGCATATAAGTAGAAATCTTGACCCTCCTCTCTAGAGGAATCTCCAGATGCTCAAAGATCGTCCTCATGGCTTCCAGCCATTACTTTGTAGCCTAAGGTCCTTTTTACGTTGAGAAGGTGGAATGATGATGCTGCTGGAAAACCCACGTCAGATCTTCCATAGACGGGGTAGGAGGTGGTGCTCCCTGGAAGGTCTTCATCATCCTCATGAAGCCTTCCCCGAACTGTGTATCTACCACTGCAACTAGTATAACTACTGGGGAAAAAACTGTCACAACAGGAGGATATACAGGAAGTCTCTGATCATCCATGTTCGATGTCTAATCACCACCCTAAATCTGGTGTACGACCAAAGGATGTCTCTGTGGCATGACTCTGCAAGGTCAAGCACACACCTCATACCAAGATTATCATGGACTGAATACTAGAAATGTAATAAGGGAACATTAGAAATAAAACATTCAAGTTATATCTACACGAAATATATTTCCCCTAAATGATATTTCCCCTTATGCCATTCTCATGGGTGTGTACTCTTGCCACAAATCATTGTGTAACACCCCAAACACATGGCATGTTGTCCCAACACATGGTGTGCACTTGAATACTTTTCCCCTACCCGAGTCCCCTAACACAGCTAAACCACACGGTTCTCATAAAAGAATACAAGATGGAATGTTTGTGCCAAACATGACATGTACAACACGAGATTCCCCGACCCGTGTTGTCAGTGACACGGCCGGATACATGGCCCAAACTACCCAACATGTTCCCTATTGACACGACGTGTATAGGAAGAGACTCCAACGGCCCATGTTCTTAGAAACATGTCCGACTGCATGGTTCACACTACACGGCGTGTTCAAGAGTTACACAACGTGTATAACTTATTTTTTACCCATCCATGTTGTTAGTCACACGGCCAGACATAGGTTCAACACCACACGACGTGCACAATCAATACACAACATGTTCCCACCAGAAGTTACATATCCCGTGTCACTTCCCACATGGTCTATGACATGGTTTGGAGACTACACGGTGTGTCCATACGGTACATGGCATGCACTTAAGAAAAATAGATTCTTTCCAAACGGAATAACATGTGGCATATATTTAACATTACACGTCGTGTATTCTGGGAGTTTCTAGATAGTATGCCTCAAAATCTACTTAGGTACCCAGAAAAACACTGAAACGAACATTGAAAGTTCCAAATTATGATCCGTGAGGGCCCATACTCCCTGTGAATAAAATATTTTCATCTTATACATGTTATAAGAAGGAAAAAAATTCAATGATCTACCAATTTCCAGTCTAGGAGGGCCCAAAACACCTCAAGAACCAAAGTCTGGAGTTCATTCAAAAAAACCATACACAAAAAAACCCTATCAAATGACATGTATTTTATCAAGGCATCTATCACAATAGCATGCATATTCTACACAACATCTATCACAACAACGTGAAATTTCTAATGTACCCTAAATGGCATGGAAAGAATGCATGACATTTTCTTTGTAGAAAGTGCCTATATGATGAATGAGATGGAATACCCTCATCTCATCAGGTTGCAACAGAAATAGAACCTCAATAACATTAATGACAATAACACGAAACATGTGAATCACTTAAGGTGAAATCAAATCAACTATAAAATTGAAAAACCAGAAAATTAAAATAAATGAGGTAGATTAGCTTTTACCTGTAGATGGGTTTTCTACTCCTAGTCACAACATATTACCCAGTACCTATTCTATCCTATCCCTGGCTATAGGCTCCAAATAGTAAGTCAAGAAGAAAAGAATTCTTTGGATACCACTTTGTAACATCCCTGTTCTGGAAGACACCCAGAGGCACCCTATACACGGTTGGTCACATGGCCTCAAGAGCATTTCCCCGAATGCCAGAGGCTTCCAACTAGCAGCGAGGGCCTTGGGTGTGATAGTGGGGAAACTATGCCCTCATTGGAAAAGTATAAAGTGCTATTAAACGGATATACAATAGCTAAAGTAGTAATAATATCAAAAAATAGTAAAAAGTGGAAGACAGATAAAAAAACTGGAACATATATATAAATGATGCATGAAACATATATTTCTAGGAAATTAACCAAAAAAGACACAATTCTAAATACAGTACAAATCTAAAGTAAAAAAAATTGATAAGAACTCCTGAACATTGAAATTCTCAGCTTGGTCCCATGATCTCCACCTCCAATGTAATCAAATAGATAAAGTATAAGGGTTCTTTCCCTTATCTACATCTACAGCAATATAATCTGTTTGGGCCCAAAAGCACAACCCAAACAGGGTGTGAGACTAAATCCTAGTAGGAAGACTCCAAAAGATATGTGCCTATCAGTCAGTGAGTATATGGTAGGTAATAAGTAAAAGGAACGATGTAAACAATGAAGCTCTCAGCAATACACAATTCCACAGTTCTAAAATTCAATTCACAATCAAGTAAGCAGCTAATCAACGAAGGTTATTAAAAATAGGTAACCCTCTGGGAAGTACTAACAATCTATCCCCTCTAGTCCTACCTTGCAACAGAATCAAGCAGATAACACAAATAGTATCCTTATGAGTACTACTCACAACCTAACCCCTCTGGTTCATCCAACAAGTTCACGAAACCCTATGGGAAGCACACACAATCTCACCCCTCTGGTTCAGATAAATTATAGACTCTCTGAGGAAGCTCTCACTGTTAATTCCCCATATAGTCTCATATCGGTACTAAAGGCACTCTGGGGAAGCACTCAACATCTCATTCCCCCTATGGCCCACGTCAAGGAACTATAGATACTCTGAGGAAGCACATAATGTCAACTCCCCCTATGGTCTCACATCATAAAATTATAAAGACACTCTAAAGAAGATGTTACGTCCATTCTCCCTATAGTCTACTACACTAGGTTCTCACAGCCCTATGAAAGTCAAACATGTATAACATGCATATCAGGCAAGGTAATCCTCAATAACTACTTGGCTAGAGTTCTATGTCATATTAGCATATTATAACCGCAGTCACACCATCCTATACTACTTGGCATGGGAATAAACAAGGAAACCTAACAGGAAAAGAAAAACTGAAATCCACAACCAAAACATGCATGGGAAAAACCTTTAAGAATAGAAATTTAACCTTATTCACATTCAATTTACCTCTTCTTAAGAAAATAATCATAGTAGGAAAACAACACGGATAAAATGGTAAATGCACAATACCCCGTTCATGGGTATTGGGTGATTTTGCACGTATAATTCAAATAATTTCTACATAAAGGCACAAACCACCTACCTTAGTGTTGGGAGATCAATATAAGTGAACCTAAAACCTTGAATCGCCCATGAACACCATAGATCTACAAAAAAAACATAAAACATTCAACCGAGGATAACTTGGAGAAGAAGAAGTATCAGTAATGGATCCCCAAGTAGAAGGAAGAACTAACCGAAGAGATCCCAACGCAATCGATGATGGTTAAATCAGAGATCAGAAGGAGTCTTAGGGGCTCAGAGAAGAAGCATGGACATATGGGTTCTCTAAGATGATTGAATCCTAGAAGAAGGGAATTTCATCCATCAAACACGACCCTGGTGTATTTAATGAAAAAGAAAACAAAATACACGACATGTAATTTTGAAGTACACAGTGTGTACTCTCATTTTATGTACTCTGCTTTAGGTGGCCTCCAAGTCACCCCACATAGTTGTGTGCAAGGACGCTACACTACCAGCACACGACTACCAATGGTAACTAAGTATATAGTGTGTACTCATAAAGTACACAACATGTACTTAGGAAATTTTTAGAAACTTTTATTTTTCTTCAAAAACACTAGAAAAGGAAAACATACCTGAAAATAAGATTCGGGTTCTTACAGACCACATATTTATTTAATATAGTGTATATAATTACCATAAATGTATTTATGACTATTATTCAGAAAAATATTCCGGTATACATATCCATTTTATGATCCCTCATTAATAGGGTTTACAGTTCAAGAGTTTACAAATGGGAAAGGGGATTTCAAGTTCCGCTTTTATTTCTGAGAGACTTATACCATTTTCACCATTCATTTATTTTCGGTGGTGTATATACTACCATATCACCAGATATATCATTAATATACCGAAATTCCTAATAATTAATGTTTTTGTTGATGCTATTCATTAACGGCCTTACAATTCAAAATCTACTCAAGCTGTCAGGAAATTTTGACTTCGTTTTAAATCTTTAAGACGTACATTATGTTATGAAACAATAACCATTAAATCAGTTTATATAAATTTAAACTGACATTGAATATAAATAATATTTTTTACCTCAGATATTTTGATTTCCATTATATTTTATTCTATCACGTGGATTAGGTTTCAATGATTCTAAAGTGGTATGTGTTTTCTATTACAATCTCTTTGTTTATCGAAAATTTTTTAATTATGCTTTCAACGAAAAATATTTTGATATATATCTAAAAAAAATTATCATTAAAGTTATTCTAATCTAGTTATTCCCAATATATTCAACTAATGGTTCCATGTTTACACACTTCGGTAATTCATGTTTTTTAAAAAATGTTTTTAAGAAAATATGATTTTATTTATCTCGTTGGTTGGAAATCTGTTTTTAATCAAGAACACATTTTCTTAAAATGTTTTTAAAATTTTTATATTGTTTTTTAAAAATACGTTTTTCCAAGTTTGACTTTAAAAAATATGTTTTCAAATTAATATTCAGGTATTTTTTAAAAAATAATGCTCGTTTGGCTTCTACCAAAAATGTGATAATAATGTTTTTTTCATATGCATGACATGAATAGTATATTTGAGTGTCATGAATGGTCAATTAATTAAATAATCTATTTTTTATTTTAATTTGTTTCATGTAAAATATTTTCATGAATATTTAGGAATTATATTTATTTTAAATAAATTATTTCACAAGAAATTTTTTTTAATTTTTTTTAAGTCTTTAAAAAAATAATTTCAATGTGGAAATGATAATTTCCTAACTAAATGTATTGAACGATTTTTAAAAAACTGAATAGGTTTAATTTTTTTCAAGGAACATGATTGTGAAAAAGTTTAATTTTTTAAGAACTGATTTTAAAAGAAAAGTTATCATCCTTAACAAATGTTCCAGGTGAAATTTCATAATAATTCTCCATAAAAGATAAAATAATTCAATATAGTTTATGATTTACTAGGGATATGATTGAAGTAAGCCACTCTTATTATTTATTTTAATAGTTTAGCTTAATGACAACATGTAATTTATGAATGAAATTTCTCTTTCATTGGTTATAAAATGATAAAATTATTATGAAATTTTATTCCTTCCATGGCTTATACAATGAAATAATTCTTATGAAACCCAGTTATTTTAAAAGGTTATTTAATGATGAAATGATTATGAAACCTTTCTATTTTCCCCAAGTGATAATATGATTAAATTTTTATTATACCCATTTCATTTCATCGATTAGGATATGATGAATGTTTATGATCTTGAGGAACATGACAATATGATTTCCGTAATGTGATGGTTTAGAAATATAAATCCCTCTACTGTATTTGTCAAGGATTACTGTTCTATGAGCTCAAATGGTATACTGGAGTTCAACCGAACCCCTAAATAAGATAGTATTTAAGAGGCTATCTCATGACTAAAACAAGAGGGTATATGAGAGGAAAATCCAAAGTTCGAAACCAAAAGGTATATGTAAGGTAAACCAAATCCTGAAACAATAGGTTATACATGAGGCCATATAAATACACAAATAAGAGGGTAAAGGGGAGGTCATTCCAATCCAATAGCAGGTACACACATTATTCTCCCATGACTAAAATGGTATAACTATCTTGATAGGGGTACTGACATATGATTCTCAATGCTTATGTGTATTCCAAAAATTCAATGAATTATACAAATGTTATTCTATTATGGCTCATGTTATTTTATTACCTTATGATTCATTTATTATGAAATTCCAAAAGGTTTTTCAGGATTCATGATTATTATATTTGATTAATAGGGTATTCTTCTTGAATGTTAATCTCATATTCTCATACCTTTATGATTATGTTATAGTTACGTATCTCCATTGTCTACCCTTACTAAGAATCTAAGCTCACATATCCTTATGTTTCTTTTTCCTACAGTTATGATGAATGGATTTCAGTATGAGTAGTAAAGGGGAAGATTTTTATTGGGGAAATCGAAGATCTTTCACCAAATTATAATATTGTGTTCCATGTTTTTAAAGAAACTAAACAATTATGGTCATTGGGCATGTGTTTATATAATGGAATGAATATGATATAAAAATATTTAATATACATGTATGAAAAATATGGGTCCATTTACCTTTCACAGATGTGTAATAATTTCATTTAATATTAAACCAACATAAAGAATATATTTTTCCAAGGGAAATTTTTTCCTAAGCATATATGTGTTTATATAAATAATTAAGTTAAAATTAACAATAATTAACTAAATTGTAATATTAATAACATAGTTAAACCAATTATACATTTAAAATATATTTTTAAATTTTACATATTTTTAAATTATTTAAAAGGAAAATAATTTTTTTATATAAGTTAAATTTTTTCTTTATTCATTAAAAACATATGTTTTTTTTGAAAAATACATAAAAAAATTCATCATAGCCTAATTTTTTATTTATTTATTCCAAAAATGAAGTTTATTTATTCAAATTAATTTTTTAAGATATTTATAAATTATTTTTATCATTCTTTCTCTAAAATAAATAAAAAACCATTAATTGAGAAAAACATAATTTTAAAATACATAGACATAATTGCAAATTAATTACTTATTTATCAATATATTTTATTTTTATAAAGTATTTATACATAATTTTCAAGAAATGATTATTATTAATAACACCAACATTTTAAGTTCTTAGGTAATAATAGTCATGTTTAAATAATAATAATAATAGTATATTATTGTTTGTTAAAACACGTTTCCCCGTGTAAAACAACATATCTATGAAAATAAATTTATTTGGAAAAAATGAGCATGGAGTAAAATCATAACCCTAGAAAAATGAATTTCATATTTTATATTCCATTACTATTATACAAACTACTAAGGATACTTTTTCCTCACCATATCCTTGAGTTCACTTGTAGCTTCTTCAAATTTTTGGTTTCATCACAAAACATTAACCCAATGAGTGATATATTTTTATAACACTTTATCTTATTGATAAGAATATCCTCAAATTGTTTCTTATAATGAAAACCATTCTATTGTGGAATGACCTCTGAACTTATTACATGTGAATGGTGAGGTGTTTACTTCTACAGGAGAGATATATGTATCACATCATGAACATAAGAGAGGACCGGTGCAAACATCAATAGATAGGCTACATCCCTACTCGATCAAGAATTTGGAAATGGAAAATATACTTATTGATCATATTTCCATTATTTATAAATCTCATAACCTTCTTCCAGGTAGAAATTCATAGAAAATCATCTCATCAACCTTAAATTCTATATCATGACACTAATCATCTACATAATAGTTTTTTTACTATGAGCTTCATTGATGTTATATTGAATGGATTTGACATTCAAGGCAATTTACCCTAGAAAAATAAAATATTGGTTTATTTATTTCTCTAACATCATCTATTCATGTTATTGTTTTACACTTCTATTCATATAATACATCATAATGAGTCACCATAATTATCGAGTGAAAGCTATTATTTGATGAAAAATAATCTAAAGGAAGGTATTGATCTCATCCACCTTTGAATCCATAGATAAATATATTATAATGTCCCCTAGGGTTTGAATTGTTCTCTCAGATAGGCCATCTATCAAAGGATGATACAAAGTGAATAAACTCAACTATGTAGAAATATTTTTCCAAATAATTCACTATAATTTCTTGGTAACACTTAGATACGGATTAGATATAATAAAATTTCAGACTACACGAATCCTTACCACTTCCATAATATATAATTTGGAAAGATTATATAGATAGATATCTTCTTAGATAGTAATTAAGTGTAAGAACTTTGTTATGAGGTTGAGTGCATCCAATATAGAATTATTCCCACTTGATTCTTTTCGTTGTCCAATAAAAAAGCCCATGGTGTTGTTTTCCCATTTCTATTCTAGTATGGGTAATGGTTGTAACATCCCCTTATACATTAATCTCTCACCCTTAACATTTAGACATGCCGAGATTCATAACCAATCATAGGAAATAACTCCTTTCATTCCATCCTATTATAAATACACTTTCAAATATCTATACGTGTTTGTACTTCTAGAAAAATTGATAATGAAGAGCTATGATCTTCCTATAACTAATCATTCTTAAAATCAGGTATGGATGGAACAAATACATGGTTATTGAACATTATTATTCAATTATAACCATATTAAAACATTTGAAAATTTTTTTACTTTTTTTTGGTTCATTACACATTCCATCTACACCACATTAATCTTTACTTGTATAGAATATTGAACTCTCATTTGAGAAAGATTAAATTTTTCATCTTCCTTAAAGATTTATAGATCTATAAAATTCATATACAGAAATATAGTATGTTTTTTATCTTCATAATAGATAAGATAAGATGATTCTTTTTGATGAAATCATTAACATCCTTTTTTACTTTTCTATAGTGGAAATTGTTTGAAGAGTCTTAATCATTAATCAGTTCAAAGCATCTATAATGGTGCATATTCATTTTTTTAGTTTCAATATATACATTATTCATATATGATCTATATATATATCCCAAAATTCTCTATAATAATAATTTCTCCATATCATGGATGAAAAAAATACCAGATCTAACTCTAAATCTTATGTTGGGGAATTTTACTCATAGACTATCTATTTTCATGAGGATTAATCTATCACCATGTCATTCATCATCAGAATGAATCTAAATACCTTATTTGATGAATGTATATAAATTAAAAACCCATCTCTACTACTGAATAATGTTATCAAAGGTATTATCACTAATAATCTATTCAGTTCTTTGAAATTTTCCTCACATTCATATATCTTGGGAAACATGGATCCCTTTCTTGTAAACATGTTTATTTGATTATATATCGCTGAAAAATTCTTTAATAATTGTTTATAATATCATTATAAAAAATTAAATATTTGGATATCAGTCTTAGTGGATGGTATATATCAACAATTAATAACATCTATATTTAATGGATCAACAAATATACCCTCACATGAGATTATATAATCCAAAAATGAATCCTTTTTTATCTAGAATTCACACATGATTTTTTTTATAAAACTTCTCTTTCCTCAGGATCTTTCTTAATATTTTCATTATATCTTCATTCTCTTATTTCAAACTTAATAGATAGGGATATCATCTATAATTTCTACTAGAAATTGATAAAGATAATACCTAATGAATCTATTCATTAAATCAATGAAGATAACAGTGGAATTAGTAAAACCGAATGGAATTACTATATATTCATTGTATCCATATGTCATATGGAATTATATAGTGGGTATATCCTACTTTATTACTCCCTATTGATGATATCCAAAATAATGGTCAATCTTAAAAATGAATTGAGCTATGCACAGTTGATTAAACTTGTTAAAAATATGGGGTAGGGGATAATCGTTTTTTATTATGGGAATGTTTAGTTACTTATACTCAATGTTGAGTCGCCTAGATATATATTTCTTCTTAACAAAAATAATCGATTCACTCTATGGTGAAACACTTAGACTAATGAATCCCCTTACCAGGTTATCCTTGGGTTTCTTCTTTATTTACTACAACTAAATTAGCACCATTTTATAAGGAGCCTTTGAAATATGTAAGGCACCATGTATGATCTTTCATGAGAACTCAACCTCATTATTTAGTGTAAGACTACAAAAGTCATCTATAAAGACATAAAAAATATCATATAATTAGTATATCATTAATAATGGGTTTATCCCCAACCATTTGATGTAAAGACTTCATTTTTAATTGGAATAAAGTCCCAAGAAAAAGAGGTGTTTTCTATCAGATGTTTATATTGATCATCCCACTAATAAAAAATATTTGGCTCCTTCATACTAGAGAATTTGATTTCCCAACCGTAAAAATTGATGTTTGATCTATGTAGAGAAATGCACTCCCTACATGAGATAAATCAAATTTAATTATAGGGAGAATGATAACATTTTCATGAGTCACATTACAACAATAATCATATTTAGAATAATCATAAACATTAGATGAAATCACCACAACCTTAGGGGTTTTCGCTGCTAATTCAACATCTAATCATTAAGTATTTGAATTAATATTCTTAGAGAATTTTATTGATATAAAGGACTTCATAAGATTAATTTAAAATATGGCACTTCAAAACAAATTTATACATGCTACTACCTCAACACCATTATTTTATGATTAATCACATTATAAAACCAAAATGGTTATTATGACCATAAAGAATCACTAATTAGATTGACTGATCATTAAAAAAATTAATTGGATATCTAAATCATTAAAACATATTTGATTTTTTTTCAAAAAATATGTTTAACCTAGTTTCTTCATGGTAATTATCTATTAAAATCCTTCATGATGGTTCTTGAAGAAATTATGAATTTTGAAAACATATCCCTAGAGAGTGTTAAACTAGGTGTGAAGAACGACATGTTGTCATACACAAGGTGACCATCGAGTCAAATCCTAATTCAACCTTTTTAGAGTGAATACCCCTTGGTATAGCTATATATAGAACCACATATTCATGTATTATCTAGATAGTGATATAATAACTTGAAAACAACTCTCTCTATCCTTCAAAAAAAATCATGGACATTTTTTGATACATAGAATTATCATTACAGTTTCCGCTAATGATTTCCCATCATAGTTTCCAGAGGTTAACTAAACTTACTCTGATACTAACTATATAAACACAATATTTTCACATTTAAATATTAAATCATAATATTATAATATTCATTATATAACATAATGATATCCACATGGATCATATGGTTTTATTGCCTTTGGAAATGTGGATACCTGAATATCTAGTGTATCAGAGAACTGTATCATCTCCCACTATGTTAAACATAAATAGAAACATTTATATTCATAACATAAATAATACCATTCTTCATAACCCATGGAATAGAATCATAATAATGGGAGTGTTTAGAAGATCATTAAGGGTAAACAATGGAGATATAAACATAACATAAGCATAAGGGTATAAGAAAATGAGATTAACATTTTAAAATAATACCCTTAATATCAAATATCATAATATTTTTTCATGGAATAATACTTCTCAGTTCATATGACTTGAATCATAAAATAATGAAAGGACATTATCCATGAGAACATAACATTGTTGTAAGGCTTTCATTTTTGGCATACACATAAGTATAGAAAATAATATCTCAAGACTATAAACTAATACATTCATAAAATTTTATTCCATAGATATCCACCTTTATACCTACTGTTAGAATGGGATAACCACTGATGTAACCTATTTTGGGCTTGGGATAACCTCCCATTCATCCTCTTTTGGGATTTGGATAACTTCTCATGTACCCTCTATTGGGATTTGAATAACTTATAGTGTACCTGCTTTTGGACTTAGAATAACCTATACTGTACACACTGATCTCATTAAACATTAACTAGTACCCAATTCATTGGAGGAATATATTTTCCAAAATAAGCACATAATACAAACATTTTGGTGTTCAAAAATCATAAAACATTTTTCAAGTCAAGAACCATGAAAAAAGAAATGTATTTTAAAAACATTTCATCTAATATAACCCTTGGGAAAGAAATATTTTCATGTAAATATCATCATAATAATTATAAAACATCCAAATAAAGAATAAGGATTTTAAAATTAGAACATATCCCATTTAAAACATAAGAATTATGAAAGTGTTTTTGTCATTAATGACTATAAATTTCATAAAAAATGAATTAAAAAATTCTTGATGAAAATATCCTTTCCTTTTTAAAATAACATTTTAAAATATAAAAACATCCCAAATATTAATGAAATCATTTTCATTCAAAATAAAATTTTCAAATTGTAATATAAATATTAAATAATTGAGTGGTCTTGACTGTGTAAATTTATATTCATGTCGTATACATTAAACAAGAGTTTGTTTTCCCATTTTTGAGAAAAAATCAAAAGTACCTCTTTAGGAATATAGAAATAAGATTAATTTTAATCCATTATGTAAATATACAAACATGGGTAAAAATTTATTTAAAAATCATTGTATAATATTAAATTATTCTTATAAAATATTTTTATAATCCATATGTGTAGAAGAAGAATAATTTCCATCTGAGGAGAGAAATATATTTCGTGTTTCCATAAAAACATTATTTTAGAATATTGAGTACAAAAATAGAGGAAAATGATAATAAAAGAATTAATTCACAAATATATATAGGGTATAATTATATTCTTGTGTTTCCTTAGAGATAAAACATAATAATTTATAATCAGAAATTTATTTTAAAAAATTCACGATAAGAAATGGGACTATAAAATAAACCACATACAATATGGTAACTTTTGAATCACAAGCTCCATGAAATAAATTACCTTATATAAATTTTTAAATAAAATAATTTTCATGATTAAAATAATAAAATTTATTTATATATAGTGTATACACCGAACAAAAAAGAACATGTGGTGCGTAAGTCATGTGTCCCTTAAAAATAAATGGAAGACAAAAATCCATAACCCCATGTTTTGATGTTATTTTAACACATTCAATATTCTTGTATAATAAATATGGGTGTATTATAAATTTATTAAAGAACAATAATTATAGTTTTCATATCATATATGATTTATATATAACCATTTATCACCTTTTTACTATATATTAATTGTTAAGATCAATGCTCTCGGTAATAACTGCATTAATTTACATTATGTTTTGGTTTGGTAGTTGAAAACATCTACATTATTCAAAGTACCATTATCTATAGGATTATTATATTTATATAAATATCATATTTCATCATTAAATACACATTAAATGTCATTAATAAATTTTATATATAGAAAAATATATAACAATGTTCATGTTGATGGTAGTTCGTACGTATACAAGAATATTATTTCTATTTTCTTGATGGATGGTACAATATAAATATATAAATTAAATCCCATATACTGAATAATGTTACATCATTTATATAATATATATTCATCATGTATACCATTTTCTCTATCCATGTCCAAATATAAGTGAAACATTTATCACATCACTTTGTAGAGGTGGTAGTCCACCCGCATGCACAAGAGATGTTATTGTTCTCAATGGAATTGGTAGGTAAAATGGATACTATAATATTATTATTAAATAAGTATAATTATGTCATAAATATATTTTAAATATGTTAAAATCATCATCATATTCTTCTATGAGAGTCAGTGTTGGAAAATGAATTACAACAGTTTCTAAGACGGCAGTCCATCGTTCACATGATTAATGGGTTCATAACCCATATGATAGCGGAGAGGATGGATATTGCTTATTTAATTATAATAATAAAAACTAAGTATCTGGGATATAATTATTTTATGAATTGATCATATTTTAAGTGATTTTTATGGATTTTAAGTTAAAATAAAATAAAAATGATCCGTTAAGAATGATACCTATTCTTCAGACATCCTCCTTTGGTTAGCACCAAAATACTTTAGAGGAGGGTTTCATATTGAAAATATTTACTATATGATCTTTTAAGGGATGTGGGGAAGATATTTTGGATTATATAGGATGATTCCAAAATAATTTTTAACTATGAAGAGGAGAGAATAGGAGGTGTCATTTTATAAGTGGGTGAGAGGACACACTTAGATGTTTTTGAAAAGAAAAAGATTTACCCACATTTTACAGTTTAAAAAGGATCAAAAATATATTATAATCATAATTTATTTGTTATAAGATCTATATATGGTTATAAAATATCAATTGGACAAGTTATTGGGTAATTTTAATAATTATAATTTATGTTTAACCCTGGGAAGAAACTGTTTTAACCTTTGATGGTATAATTAATATCTAATATTTTCACTGTTATTTATCAAAAAAATTATGTTGATCATATTATATATAATTAATTATGATAATTAAAAATACTTAATAAAATTTTCTGAATTAAATTCAAGGATTTAAAAAAATTTAATTTAAAATTAAACATGAAAAGGCAATGACAAAGTGTTTTTCCAAAGAAAATGTTTTCAAATTTATAAGCATCTTTATATAAATAATCTCTTTAAAATTAATTTAAATTAACTAAATTTGAGTAATTTTAATATAATTGGACTAAATTTATTATTCAAAATATATAAAAAATATAAACCATTGAAAATTATATAATCTAAAATTCAGTATTCAATAAAAAAAATTCACTATTAATTGAAAATTTTAAACATTCCATTAAAACATAAAAATTCACTGCCAGGTAATTTTTAATTAATGATTCCCAAAAATAATTCCATTTTTATAAATTAATTCTATTTAATTTGAAAAAATTTATGTGAATATTTTTCACGAAAATAAATAAATTTATTTTTAAGAAAAATACATTTTCAAAGAATATAAAAACATTATTAAAAATGAAGTACTTTTTTTAAATATGTTCTATTTATAGAAAAACCACATAATTAATTTTAAAAATATGATTATTACTATTCATACCAAAAATTTAAATGTAAAAGGTATAACAGTTATGTTTAAATAACAGTATTAATTATATATTGTGGTTCCTTAAAATCTAGTGATACATGTAACACAATCTATCAATAAAAATAAATTTATTAAGAATGAATTCATAAAATATCATAGTTTTACAAGTGGCTAAGGATGTAATCAATTTTTTTATGGATTTACTAATAATTATTGGGTTTCCCAAGAAAAGTTTATATGATATATGGTTTATAATTTTTCTTTTTTATATCATGGAAACATTTGAATTTGATGTATGAGTGGTCAATAATATATTTATTTTTAGGGTTTTTATTATAAATATTTTGGATACAAACCTATTTATTGATTTATGATCATTAATTTTAGAATATTTGAGATCTAAGGAATTATATTTCCTTTGTTTCATGGGTGCCTATTTTATTTCTAAATATGTGTGGTGGTTTCCCATGATAAAAATTTGTGTCTCTTTTCTCTGTATGATTCTAGTTCATATTGTAAGTCCTGCTATGAATTTTGTTTGGTTTTATTAGACATTAGAAAAACATATGGTGCATAAATGTATTAGTTAGTGTGTGGTTTTGTTTTTAGTAAAACCGTGCATACCACTGGACAATGTTTTCTATAGGAATAACTATTGGATTGTATTGTATTTATTTGGATTTAATCATACATGTGTACTGTATGTGAACCTTAAGATGAAGTTGTGTCACTCTTTCATGATGAATGTTCCAAATTTTTATTCTCCTTGTTTTTTAACACCTTTATATTGGTGGTTCAGTTTTATGATTTCTTTGGATGTATCTTCAAAGGATTATATATTTCTGGTTTTGAACCAATTGTTCGTCATTGTTTATCACTGATTATTTAGTATGATTCCCCTAGAATCTACCTAAATAAAATTTCATCGTAAATACCTTTTTTTGACAAAAACATTTTTACTATTGTTACCCAATTTTAGAAAAATTTAATGTATTATAGATATCTATAATTAGTATCCCTCTATTTTTATATTTTAATTGATCGGTTGTTTATTGTTTTTTTATGGATGATCGATGTTGATTGAGGATTCATATAGCTATTTGTGGGTCTATCTTTTTTCCTTGAGGGTTTGTTTTAGAATCACTCTTTGGTTGTCCTCTACTTAGACTGGAGAATTTCTTTTTGGAGAAAGTTTCATAGTGGGGATGATTATGACACATTAAATGTTAATGTAAAAGTTATCTTATCTGGTTTTATGAATTTGATCGATGCTATAATTTTCCATGGAGTTTCATCTCAGAATATGTAAATTTCATCTTTTCTTATTGTGCATAGTTTCTAGGATATGTTAAAAGGACACCATGTGGTTTCTCATGAAAAAAGAGTTTTTTAGTTCATTTTTTATGCACTCAACATGTCAGTATGGGTGGTATATATTTCAGTACAATTTTTTTCTTCCTTGAAGAAATCATACGAGACCCCTGGAGAGTATGGGTTGTGGTGAAACACTTTCACATGGTTGGGTAAACCAAGGAACAAGTTTATGGGTAGACTGTGTAATTTTATAGTTCTATTTGAATTTTTTTCAACATTGTTTTTTTAATCTTATGGGGTCACAGTTTATCTATTCAATTTAATTTAGGAAAGGTAGTGGATTGTTATGGTTCACACACAATTTAATAAATTAGGATTTCAATCCATGAGGCTTACCTAGATTCATTAAGAACGAAATTTCCCTATTTTATATTACTTAAATTAAATCCTCTAACCCCTTATTCCACATACCGCTTACTCAATAGATCTATGCTCTTATGGGGGAATTCATTATTATTCCTCCTATTCATTTTTGGTGTCTTACAATAATGATTTTATGCCGGTTTCTTCAAGGCATGTAACTCTAAAACATTTATTATGTTAATTTTTTTATTTTCCACTAGATTTATATAATTTCATGAACCATAAAATTTATGTGGGATAATTTTAAAGTCGGCTCTGATTTGAATCATGTGGATTTTTTCATGTAACTTTTATTAGGAGGGTTGTTTTATCTTTTGGGGGTGTTCTCCAAATTGGGAAACAACTTCTGATATGGTTTCATTGAAACTTAGTATGTTATCTCCCATTGTCAACTTATATTGAATTAAATTTAATAAAAAAGAGTATTTATATTCTTTTTCATTCAATATATGACTTTCTTTATTACCCATTAGGTTAAAAATTTGTTTGGGTGATTTTTAAACATTGGTATTGTATGATATTACATTCCAACCACTTGTGAAAATAGAAAAAAATTAAAATTAATTTCTACTTATTATTTATTATCAATTTATAAGGGTGAAAGTTTTACCTACATATGTTTTGTGATGCCCAAAGAATGTTTTATTGTCCATGGGGATCAAGAAACCCCCTTAGGCCTTGTTATATAATAGTTCATGAGCTAGGTTAGATTTCACCTTGGGTTATATTTTTACAAATCATTTGATTTTTATAGGGATTTCCAATTTCCAATTGAAGGGATGTCCTGAGAGACTACTTGCACAATGTCTCATGCAATACTGATGAAGGTAAAATGACACATGATATTAATTAATATTTTATAGATCAATAAAATGGAAGTAAGGATGTTTTTTGTTGAAATGGTCAAGGATTTTCCATATTTCATTTTCTAGAGTACATCATAGACATATAATATTCATTCGATCTTGATTTAGGGGTAGCATGAGAAACCAATGACTGATTAGGCATTTATGAATAATAAAATAAAATTTATTAATTTAAAGTAAATGGTTTAATTAATTATATATTACTATTAGTAAATATTTTGGGTGTCTTCATTTGAGTTATGACCTTGAGAGATGACATTGGACTCGAACAATGTGGGGTGAGAGCTACTGAGCTATGGAATAAAATTGGAATTGGCTTAAAATAAAGGTATGATTCCTTTTTTTCATTTTTTAGTTGTTTTTGAGTTTTATTTATATATAATTTCATATGTGGTTATTCCACTAAGGGTTATTTTCCTATTTAAATTATATATATTATTTAGAGTAAATATAATACCCATGGATCGATTGAATGAAGTTACAAGGCTAAAATGTTCATTCAAAACTAATCTAATTCCTTGAAAATCAATAGTAAAGGATCTATTATAAATTCGTGTCTTGTGATATATTAACTACATGTGATGTGTAAATTTAAACAATTAATGAGAAATAGTTTTCCATAGTGTAGGTGTTGTGATACGACCAAGAACACTTTAGCAATAGACTAAGAGTGGTTTTTCCCATGGATACAATAATGGTTTCCTAAGATGGGTTAGACCAATTGGGCTAGTTATATGAGTATGGGGAGTATATTCCTTCTCCCACTAGGATATTATTATGTAAAAAATCATATCCTAGGTAGGACTTATTATTGGGTTTTGTTGAGAGGACTTACATAGTAATAACATTTGGAAGGGATATGTGAGTAATTCTATATTCATCTCTAATGCTAGTATGGATAACCTAGGATTATTATGAGGAAATATAGCGTTTATGAAGATATTGTGGGATATTGTAATCATATGATTAGTGACTATAGTGTTATGATGGCTTAAATGATTTCTCTATATTTTTCTTGCATTCCTATTCCTCTAGAACACTTGGGATTTCCTCAGAGGGTGTGTTCATTTCTCTAATAATCATGATTCACCGGGTTTTTTCCCATACGAATTGGATATTTTCCTATCACTAATAAATTATCAAGGATGAGGATATAGAAATAGGATTTTTTCTTGATGATCATTGGATCCCCAAGGATTACCTTTTAAGGATCAATAATGATATATGATGATTTTTTGATCGCCTTTGATTACCTCCTAGGGATTTGCAATGATAACTAATGACTATATTGATTAACTAGGGTCATACCCAAAGAATTTATTGTGGGTGTGGATATTATTGGATTCCCAGGTTACTAAGATCTAGGCATATAGGAATATAATGATTTCATATGTTCGTCCTTATATGAATAAATAGGTCTCCCTGATATTGATTATTGTCTGGGGTCATCCCCCTAGGAATCAATGATAAAACCTTACATAGAGAATTTCTTAGGGTCATACCCTAGGAATAAATATCCTTGAATTATACTAATTTGGTCCTTATACATACTACTTGGTTCTAGATGATTTTTTGGATACTATTGGATTAGCTAGTGTCATCCCCTATGGAATTAGGGCTTGCATATACTTCTTTATATCCATTATGGATGGTATTTTTTGGAAAAATTTCATCATATTCTCAAATATAATTTATTAATAGATAAAGTAGGCATAATCGATAATGGGTCTCATGTTAGAATATGAGGTTCAATAATAGTATTGTATATATCTTCCATGATTATTTAAAATTTTTAGTTTATCATTTAACATACACACACACAAAAGTATTTTTATGTATGGGACCACATTGGGGGTTCCTTACTGAGTTGTACTCATATCCAACTGTAGTATCCATATAAAATGGGTTCATAAGAGAATATCACTTGTCCTGGGTTCAGGTTGTGTTGTGGTTCATGATTGTATCATTTATCATGACAACCATGATAGAGTGTTGTGATAGATAAGGTTTATCAATGGCATTATGGTAGTTTATTTGTTTATTTTTTTAATTTTCTTATACAAGATCGGCCCAGTGGGTGATCATTTTTGTGTGAATTTATTATAATTGTTTGAAATTCAGTATAAAAACTATGTTTTTATTAATTTTCCATAATCTAATTGATTTATATTTATTTTAGGGGTCTTATTGTTATTTCCAACTCTATTTATACTCTTATATGGGGGTATAGACACCTCCTGTTACCAATCATGACCCTCATTTATAGTTGAAATCATTTTTGTATGGGGTATAATTTTTTAGGCTATGTGTTAACCTATTATGTTTACTCTTCAGAGTGAACTATGATGGAGCGATTAAATATTTGTATCAGAGTGATTTTTTCATACTATTTGGGATAATGTATAAAAGGATTAATGATTAGTAGAATCTTGTAAGTGAGATTTTACTGGTTCATCTTAGAAAACTTTTTAGTAGAAAATATAGGTTACTAGGGAATGAGATTATTGTTATGTGTTTTTTATTTTTTTGGTTTATTATTTCCCCATCTATGTTGAACATGATTTTTATATACACATGATTTATTTATTTTTCTCTATTTTCATATTAATATGAATTCTATATACATTTATCATAATTTTCATATAGTATTCCCATTTCATACAAGTGATTTTTTTTTTAATTGTAATCATGGAAAATAGAGGATTTAGGTTTTTATAGTGTCAAAAATAACTTGTATAGTCTATTCCTACATAACATAGTGGTGGAATTTTACTCTATTGAACAAAATAATATAATTTTTCTAATTACCAGTCATTTTGATTCTATAGACAGATGATCCTTGAAGGTGACTATCATGTACCCAGTGAAAGGGTTATGTAGTTACCCTTGTAATAAGATCTATGTATTTAATGTTTTTATTGAAAACCCCATAGTGGTTGGTATTGATACTATTTTTGAAAAAAAATGGTTTTATTAATTAACATTGTAATAAAAATCTATATGATTTTTCCCATATAGACTATCAGTATAATTCTACTCAAATGAATAGTCTTATTGTGGTTGATCATCATATATTTTTTAGAAATATGTTGTCATATGAATGTGAAGATAGATGAGATTGTGGTTCTTGAATATGTAACATTCATATATAAGGTGATTGTGAGTATATTGATGAGATTTGGATTCTTTTTGTGTTAATACTATATATGGATGCTCATAGAGAATCATTTCCCAATTAGGATGAATACTCAATATTTGATTCTTTATGTGTTTATCTCTTTATGAGAGACCAAATAGTGAGTATTTTTTGATGTGACATTCTCTATGGTCTCTGGTACAATAACGAAGATATGTTTTTTTGTGGGTTATGGAATATATGAGACATTATTTATTATCTAGGTGGGGTATCTTAGTGGTTGATATGTTTCTCAAAATAGTTTTGATCTGAGCATTATGATTGATATGAGATAAAAAATGAATGGGTGTCCTGAGTGATTTTTTAGCCAAAGATTTTGAGTTCTTTACATATATGTAGAATAGATATGTTATTTAGGTTATGTGATAGGTAAATTGGTGGTAAACCCAGGTATATGATATATTAATGTGCATGACTTGAGATTTTTATGATTTAGAGTTTCGTGAAAAATTGTTCTCTAGGTATCAAGTATAGATTCCAAGGGTATGATAAGTAGGTCACTTTTACAAATATAATTTTTAATTGGATTTAGGATGAAAAATGAGAGAAAGGATATATAATTCTAGTTTAGTGATAAAATTATGGTTAATGGGTGATTGTGAGAAAAAAATAGCATTGGTAAATGTATGATTTTCAAGAGGTATGCCCAGGGTGAGGTGATATTGTTTTAGTGGATGAAGCCAAGATTTATTTTTAGATGTTATAAAATGGAGGTATGATGGGTGTTTTCTTTCATGTCTAGGTGAGGTGATATTAAAATAAAACTAAGAGGATTGTTGGACCACTATAATAGTTTATTAGTGGGTGAATCCAATGCTGGACAACACCATGGGTATGAATTGGCCCTAATGAACAATGTCATCAACATGAGGTTTTATGAGTCCACTGATGATTGATTGATAAAACATTGATGTCATTGGGGAGAGTGGTGTGGTTAGGCTCTTTCTTGGCATTTCAATGATGATAACGAGTGATGGATGAGGTTTTGAAGAATAGTGAACCATTTGTTCATATTTGTGTGGTGGAAGATCATTATATATTTTAGAGTATAACACAAGAGATTGATCAGGAATTAGTAGCTTATGTAGGATAATATTGATGAGTTAATGGTTAAAAAAACCTCTCAAGGATGAAAATTATTTTGGTGGGGAATTTTTAAAACCCAAACCATTTTGGGGTGTAAAATTCTATGGGAAATATAATTTTATATTTGTTGATGGGTTATTTTTGAGAATTTAGATTCATATTCTAATTCCATGAGTTTTTATGTAATAATGTGATGTTTTTTTTCAAATTGTTTTAGTTCATATAGGTCCCTTTGGTACTCAGTAGTGTATCAGGGGATTGATGTTATATTTTGGGTATTTTGGAAGAATTTTTCTCTAAAAAATATTTTGGTTAGAACAATTTAGGAGAAACCATGAAGCATCATCATCATGGGGAACATTCTAGTTATGTTTTTATATTGTAATACTATCTTTTTATATCTTGAAATAGTTAAGGGTGAACTATAAGGATTTCAAAGTGAACCAAGATAGATGGATATGACCAAGGGCTAAGTGTAACACTAAAAATTTTTATGAGTTATTTTTTTAATAAATAATTTTTTTGATATCCTGTATCACATGAAACACCATGTTAAGATTTTGTTACATTTAACACTATGTTTGGCATGTGTTACACATGACACTGATTCTTAAAAAACCACAATATATTTTTAATATTATTCTAAAACAAACACTATAACCTAGTCATTAAATATAGTGATATGAATAGTAACAACTATTTCAATGATATTATGCATAATGGTTTTATATAAGGAAAAAATATTGTTTAAAATTATATGATTTTTAAATAAAGTTTATATATGTTTCTATAGTACTGTAATATGAAATAAATTTTTTATATTAATTTTTCCAAAAGAAAATTAATTTTTTAAATATTTATATAATGTCATTGTTAAAATAAAAATTATTTTTAAATCATCCTATAAAAAATATCTTTGGGTGATTTTTTAAAATTTTCTGAAAGGATTGATTTTCTGATGAATAATGGAAAGTACTAAGTTTTTTGAAAATTGTCATTTCTTTTATAAAAATTATAAAATTATATTATATATTTATTCAGTTTTAAATAAAATTATTTAAATTATATATATATTTTAATAAAAATTATATCATTTGAATCATTTTCATATTGAAATTTGACAAGAAAACAATATAACATTTTGATCATTTTCTCTTTGAAAACCCGGTTTCTCAATGCTTATGTGGAATTAATTTTAAATTAAATTTTTTCACTTATATGAATTTATTTTTAAAAAACATATTCCATATTTTTAATATGAATCATTTCAAATAATTAATTAGTTAAAATTTTTTTTTTATGAAAATATATAGTGAAAATGATTAAAAATAATTAATGTGGTAAAGGTAAAAATGGGTTAACTCGGGGTCAAAACAATTATATAAGAGTTTAAATGACCTAAAAATTTTATAAAATATATTGGATGTAAATATTTAGAACCTATCAGGTCTATGTATCATCAATAATCTATTATGGATTCATTTTTCATGATAAAAACGTGGGTACACCTTTTTGTTTTAAAAAAACATATATACAAGTGTTCCTGTCACTAAAATTATAAATTTTGTACCCATACTATTATATTATTAACACCATTAAACCCTTTTATTCATCCAAGAACCACTCAATAACTTCTAAAATTAAATCATATCATCATATAAACCTAATTTTTGGCATATATCCTACCTATAAATACTTTTTTTGCAATCTTGATGAGTTTACCTAAAAAAGAGGTAACATTCTTCAATGAGATTTTTTGTTTTATTTATTCCTCTACCACCTTCACTTATTATTATTCCATCACAATATAAAATCCCTAATATATTTCATATATATTGACATCTTTATTTTATGGTAATGACAAATAAAATTCTCTACTTCAATCAAATGGGTTACGAAATCATTATTCGTGTGTACAACAGACTATCTCCTCGCGAACTAATAACATTATTACAATTACAACTTATTAAGGCTGATTATAATGATATATTAAATGTTAATATATGATAGTTTTGAAACTATTATACTTATGGAATTATTATATCACACATACCTCCATACCTTTCATTTCATGATAATATGATAATATCGCTAGTGTGTACAACAAACTACCACCTCATGAAGCGATGTGATTTGTTCACACTTTAAATTGAAGTTAATAAGATTTTTTTAAATAAAATATGTTATAAGTATGACATAAAAATTATTATGGAATGATAATATATTATTTACCTTTCTTTCTTTCATTCCATCGAGAAAATGGATGCAATGTTCATGTGTACATATAGTATACCATCACCATAAATGATGTATTTCATTTTTTATCTATAACTTTTATGGATTACAATAGATTGGAATATATTTAATATTTATTATATATATATAAGTTATATGACTATATAATTATGTTACTTGGATCAAAGTATTATGACCAAAAATAAAAAATAAAAACACACATGATAGACAATGTAGTTATTGCTCAAAATGTAACAATACTGTGGAATTATTAATAAACGGGTAATATAAGGTCATAATGAAATCATATATGTTATGATATATATGAATATTGTTTGTCAATAGATTTATAACAGACATATATTTATTATACAGTATTTTTTAATGTGTACAATGTATGTATAGACTAATGGTAAGAGATTTATATCTCACTTTTTACTTCTCTAAGACACATGTCATACTCACCACAAAATTATTTTTTGTTGTGTATACTATGAACATGAATGTATTTTATGATTATTATTTTGAAAATTATTTGTATTACATATACATTTTAGGATCTCTCATTCTTTTAGTTTATGTTTCAAATGTTACCAAAGTCGTAATTATTCAGTATTATATTCTATACATTTTTCGAGATTATTAAGTCTCCAATGTTGAAATATTGTAATCTAAATATCAAAAGGTGTATTTAATTTTATTATAAAATGGTTATTAAGGATATTTTAAAGTAATACTACCATTTCCCTGTCTTTTCTATATAAAATAATTGATAATTTGTTTTTTTTAAAAATCCTCTAAATTCCTCTCTTCAGTCGAGAACCCTTTTTTATAAAACTATGTTTTAGAAAATTATTTAAGAATAAATTTTAACATTAATAAAATTACCAATTAAATTTATTTATACCAATGTTTATCATTTTTTTAAAAATATTTAAAAAAATTTATTTCATTTTCCCAACAATAAATATTTGGATTTTATCGATAATGTGAAAGGATTCTTTGTTTTTAACAAGTCTGACTTGAAAGTAATCTTTTACCATCATGAACATGATTATAATTAAATATTAATTCATTATTTATTGATTTAATTTTCAAACAAGTTTATCTACAAAATATTTTCTGAATTTTTTGTTTTAAGAATCCACCTTCAAAGAAAGTTTATCTTCCTCATGAAATTTTCAATGTGATTTGACATTCATAATTATTCTCCCTAGAAGATGACATAAATTAACGTTTCTTATGATTTATTGAGGATATTATCTATGGTTAAAATTATTATTCTCTCCCTTAATGGTTTATTATTATGATGGACTGATGGTTATATAACCAGTTTATCTTCCCTTGGTTATACCATGAAAAAATTCTTTTGAAACCTGTTTCTTTTCCAATGTGAAATGTTATAATGAAATGATGAAATGATTTTGAGACATGTAACTTTTATAAAGGTTATGATATTGTGAAATTTTTATGAAAAAAATTTATTTAATGGATTATGAAAATATAATTGTTTTATGTTCTTTTGGCACTCATATGTATTATTTTCATTATGTGATGGTGGTTACATTATAACACAATACAGTTGTTATTTTCTAAGCATGTAAGGTGGTTACATTATAACAGAACATGTGTGGGACCAATATATATATCCAATATATTGGTTAATGATTAATATCTCATTATTTAGATAGGATAAGAATGAGGTGTGAACCCGGTTCAGTAAGGAACCTTGTCCGTTGTGATGGTCTTGGGAGTAAACATTGATTATAATGATAGTTTGGCGCTTGAACCCATTCAACATTATTAAACTTGGAAATTATCCTAGAGAATTGTGGAAATGATTTTATATTTTTATGTGTAAGATAAAAATCTTTAAATCATTCCATTGTAATTCCCTCATTTCTCCGGTTCATTTATTCTCTTATGATTCATGTCTTATGAGCATCTAAAATTAATGAAAATACTCAAAATAATGATATTTGATATGGTTTCAAATGTTATTCTCATTATATTATACCTTAATATTTCTATTATTCTTACATATATCCCTTTTTTACCCTTACTAATAATATGATCTGACCCTTTCTTATGCTTTATTTCCCTCAATTATCATGCAATGTATTACTTATTATATGTCTAAGAAGGAATATTGTTATGATGAAAATAGGGGGAGATACAGTATTTTACCTATGAACAAGTTTTTTCTATTTCCATGTTTATAAATGCATTATTCCTCTATGATCTGTAGGCGTGTGTGTAGAGACCCTGACCCTAGTGGTCAAGAATGAGTGTCTACTTTATTACATTGGAATAAGATACAAGGAATACAATCCCAAAGAACAAAATACATTTTTCATCTTAGTAAACATGATTCATTCTTTATATTCTTTTTATAATTGAAAACATATTATAAAGAATATTTTTTTTTTTTTAGAACATCATTATTACCCTTACCATATCCTGACATATAAATCATAAAACACTTCTTAGAATGCGAGTAAAATAACATATAAGAAAGATATGAGATAAGATGACCAGTAAAGTTAACATACATCATAATCTAGGAATAAAGAACTTATAATCAATATCAAAAGGTAAATAAATGAAAAATATTAAATTTAATCTATAACATGTGAATAATATGGATTAAATAAATTATGATCAAATAAGTTCATATAAATAATCGCAGGACCATTAATCTTAACTACTAATATTATAAATAATCAAATTATCTAATGAAATATCAATAAATAAATTCATAAGATTTAATATATAAAGTTTTACATCTAAAATATACTATTTAGACCTTGTTCCAAGATATATCATACCATAGATTCCTTATTCCAGGAAATCTATATATATGGTTATGGACTCGGAAAACACCCCTATCTATTTGCCTCATGCGACCTACCAATTCATAGAGGAAAATTACCAGACCCCACCTATCACATATAAATTTCAATTCATTCTTCATATGATAGGTATAAAAAAAATTAACATAAATATTCATATTCAAAAACTAGAAAACAAAATTCATATAAATTCCCCAATGAATAAACATAATCAAAAAAAATGAGAGTAATATCGTGAATGGTAAAAAACTTCTAAACCCATAGTCAAAATGATCCTATACAATCCAAATAAATAATAATAATAATATAAATACAATATATACCATTTAGATCATAAGTTCCATAAAGGGTTGATGTCATTGATAAATAGAAATACAAAAAATGGTCTTTCAATTTTTTTTGAGCAAATTAACTTTTTCACATTGAAAATATTTTTTATAAAAAAAAGTTTAAAAAAATTGAAAAAGAATATTTAAAAATAATGTTTGAAACTTATATTGAATTTTTTAATTCCTCGATTTTTAATGATGTTATAATATTCCTTACATGCCAAGAATGTCAAAAAAAGTCCCATTTAACATTTTCAAAAAAATTAAAATGTGAATTGTTTGAAAATGTCAAGAATATTATTTTCAAAAATATTAAATGGGTAAGAATTACTTTATTATGTCAGTTTTAAATTTTTGAAAACATTTTTGAAAACATTTTTATAATACATAGGGTTTTTTTGAAGTAGGATTTCAAGCTGAAGAAAGAAATAAAGTCAAATTTTCTTGTAAATTTTTCTTAATAATTTTATGTTTAAAAGTTAGAAAATATTAAAATATTGCCTAATTTTTTTCATAAATTAGAAATGTATAATAAAATATATTTATTTTATGATATAGAAATAAAATAATTTCCCAAGGGAGACTTTAAAAAAATAATCTCAAATAATGATAAGATTGTGAAATAAAAGATTACCACTTTGGTAAATTTTATATAATAATCAACAATAAATAAATAACATTAAATTAAAATAAGATAAATTAATTAAAAATATTAAATAAAAAATTGTATTATTTACCCAACATTAATGAATGTAGTGGTGAATATGTTGTATGTTTCACGGATGTAAAGGTATGATGAGAAACACTAACCTAAGTTAGACTCGGCACAAACATTTTTTATCTTCCTAAATAATAAAATTATGTTAATTATTTACATTAATAAGAACATTTTTAATTTTTATTATTCCTTTACATAACTTATTAACATTATATATGTTATTAATTAATCAATAATGTATACAATGGATGTTTTGATAATATTTTACTTATGTGTAAAAAATGAATTTGTTAGGTCGATTGTGGTCAAAGGTTTAAATATTTAAATATTACCAAAAAAATAATCATGAAATAATTATCGTATATATACATAAATTTTACTTTTAAAAGAAATCATGAAATAAAACTTTGAAAAATGAACTATTTTACAATCATTGAGGCGATCGACCATACTAATGAATGAGTAATGTATCCCTTTTACTAAGACCATTGTATAAAGAAGTTAAGTAATATTATATCATTAATAAAATATCATTATATCATATATACAATATTATTTCTTTAAATATACTTATATAAATAATACATAAATTTTCGTGATGAAAAGAGATTCACATCGCTTCATGAAGGTGTTAGCCCACACATACACAAACGAAATTATCAATTTTCTGAGTACGAAATAAAATTATATATTAAAATTTCCTAATGATAAATATTACATTAATATAATAATTATGTCATTTATATCACATATATTTATTAACATAATACTTATAACCTTCCACGTAATGCATTAGTGAAAGAAGAATCACATCGCTTCTCAATGTAGTATTATATCATACACACGAGAGATAGTATTTTATCCCCTACATAATAGAAAGTAAAAAAGTAATATATAATATAAATACTCTCTAGGTAAAATAATTTTATAAATAAAAAATATTTTATTATATCCATCATTAAAGAAAATCATAATAAATTATAATAGAAAAATAAATGAGATTTGTTTACGAGTCATAGTCCACCGTACACATGAATAATGATTCTGTAACATGATTGAAGGAAGTGGAGATTGTGGTATTTAATTTCCCAAAAATAATGAAAATATTATTATATATAATATAATTAGTTAATTATAATATCATGGTGTCATAATAAATTATGGAGATGGAGGAAGATATAATATAAAAATGATCATTGTAGAATGTTACCTATTCAACGGGTACCTCCCGAGGTTTGCTCCAAATTCCTTCTAAATTTGTCTTTATGCCTATATTGGGGATTCTAGGATGATTTTAGTTATTTCTATAATGTATTGGTATTATAATTTCTTTAAACAAATGGTTTTGAATTTGTGATGAAGAGAGTAGAGTGGATAGCCTTTTATAAGTCAGGTGAGTGGCACACTTGTAATTTTTGAAATAAATATGGTGTACCCACGTTTATCATATTTTAAAATAGAATAAAATTTATTATTATCTATCTATATACAAGATAATGTCTATATATAACCATAAAATATATTTCATAAAACAAATATGTCAGTTTTACCCTTATATTAATTTTTTAACACCCCTTTAAATATTTTTTCACCATTACTCTAAAAATTATTTTTAACGATATCAATATTAATGTAAATTAAAATTTATGTTGGCTTAATCAGATAATATAAAATTTTCAGTTTCCAAATATCTAATCCATTTTTTGAATACCATTAATATATGTTAAAAAATTAAATTTAAAATTATTCCCATAGACATGATGAGAAAACTAGTTTTCAAAATAAATATGACTTTTATTCTTTCAAATAAAATTTCTAGAAGTGTTAAAAATTAATTATAAATTATTTTAGCATTGCTTGACTAAACACCCTTTTAGACTTATAATATTTTCAGAAAACATTACATTCTATCATTAAAATGGTTTAAACATTATTTATATTCAATATATATCCATTTTTTAATAAATTACATGTTTAAAAAATAAATGTTATTTAATTTTGTTATAACTATTAATACCGTCCAATTTAATGGCTATGTTATAATGGTATTGTTTATATAATAATATTTTAATTGGGGATCATATTTCATTCAAACCCGGTGTTGTGTGCATAGAAATATTTCTATTAGATTTAATTACATAAAAATAAATATATCATAATGTATAAGTTTGTTATATTCCCTTATACAGTTTGTGTTTTGTGTAATACAAACTATCGAATATGGCGTTCAAATTTTAAAATCTCATGGTGTTACGTTTTACCCCCATAAATAAAGTGTGTCCTTATAATTTAATATTGACCTTAGTAATCAAGGTTTTCACATTTCGAAATACCATTATTGAAATATCAACATCGTAAAAGGGTTAATCAAACTTCCTCTTAACAAGATATAAATGGAAATATGAAGGTCATATGGAATAACACATAACAAGGTTTCTATATAAGAAACATTTAGTCACATGTGGAGATGTATACATGGAAGAAATGTTAATTTAATAAAATAGAATGGTATGGGTCGCTAATCATAAGAAATTAAATGATCAATGAAAAGTTAAGGACCCAAAATCATAAATCTGTAATTATTTAAATGATTATTGGTTTAACATAAATGAAGGTATTATGATATCATTTTTTATATCTTTTTTCAAGATTTTGTGAGTTCCTTTACCATCTAGAATCAGAATATATGAAAATACAAATAGTATATATATTTATATTTCATAATACAAATTTGATCATTTGGATATTATTTGATCATTTTCCACATCATTTATTAATATAAAAATTAATTCCCAAAAATATTATTCATGAAGCACTAAATTTGACATTTAATTGATCATAATATCTATAATAGAAAGATAATACATTCCTCAGATATCTATTTCTTATTATTTCAAAATTGTTAGTATGTGTTATCCAATATGAATAAATCTTCTTATAGTGAAGTAATACATTAATCAATAATACCACATCCAATTATGATATTAAAATTTTCATATATAGTAGAAATTATGGAGCAAAAAAAATATTAAGATAAATAATTTTATAAATAAGGTCACTAAAATTAAAAAAAATAAGTTATCATTAATCTCTTAAGGACATTATGTATATCTTAATGATCATATACCAACCATGTGAATACCTTCATGATATATTCCATTGAAACATGGTAATAACCTTAATTACCAAAAGGCCTTAAAGAAAAATTACTTCTTCCTTATTACTTAATGAAAATAAAAATTATTTATATACTCCTGAGGTTCAAAAATGTTGTAAACTCCATGAATGATATCATAAAAAACCATTTGATCAAATCATTAACCAGTTCCAAGGTAGTCTATACTATCCAATTAAATTTATCCATAAAAATAATATATTTACCACAAAATCATTATATAAACATCTTGAAAATTTTAGGAGTTATATTTTGGCCAACATCTCATTTCCAAGAATTCCAACTTGTCAGTAAATCATTTTTTCTGTTCATCAGCACAATTCAATGTACACATTAAAATCCTTTATCAAAAATAATTGTATTACAATCCTTATACCTTTATTAATTTTTATAACCAAGATATCATTGATAAATATAATCTTATAACATAATTAATGATTCAAAAAACGTGAATATTAATAAATAAACTATGATTATAAGAATATAATAAGCTTGATCTTGACCTTTTAGTTAATCTTGAGGTATATTTCATTGATTATTGGAGAATTTATTTGCATAGTGTTACATCTTCTTAAAGATGAGTCATTGATCATTTGAAACCTTTTTCTTACCCATTATATCACAAGAATGATGGTATTTCTCTCCAAACATGTGTAAATCTACCATTCCCTTTAAAAAAGTTCCAAGGTGTTTCATTCCACAATTATTAAATGTAGGAAATACAACTTTTTATTTTCCCCTTTATCTATATTTTTTTGTTTCCATTATTTTATTCAAATTTTTCCCTTAGAATTCATAATATATAAATAATTATTTACATATCTTATTAGTGATTGATATTATTTCCACATATTATAAGATTGTTTTGTTAACTATTTCCCATTAAACTAATGGATTAATCCCATTAAATAAAAGGTAAGTCTTACTATTTGGACCACATCTATTAATTTGGATCTCATTCTTTCTTATAGAATCCATTTTGTAACAATTTCATACACTATATTTTCTCATATAATTATGAAACTTAAGGTATCGTCCCTAAACTAGTAAAATAAGAATCATAAATTTAAAAACCAATGCATATATAATCACATAATCATAAACATGGTTTATTTAGGAATATCATTATTTTCAGATAAATCATAATTGTTTGTAAAAAGTGAGAATTATCAAAAGAATACCCCCCATGAGTTTCAAACCAGTTGTGAAGTACGTCATGTTTTCATGCACCAAGTGACGATCGGGTCAATCCAAATGCACCCTTTTCATATTTATTACACCTTCTTATAGTATCCTAATAGAGATATATTTTATAGAAAAACCACATAATATCTTCCTTAGAAAACACAATAGTGTGTTATTTTATACTTTACCTCAAATTCAATCATAGGGTTATATTCCTTAATCTATGTTTTCCTAAATATAGTTCTCAATGTTTCTACTAAATACACTAAGATATTAACTCTAGAAACCCTGTCCCAAGTAGCGTGGAGCCGGTTTATACTTTATTATATTGGAATAATATAAATAGAATAAAATCCATAAGAAACTAATAGTTTAATAGTCTTACTAAACTATATAGATACATAAAAATATTTTTACAATTGAAAACATAAAATAAAAAATTATTTTCATTTAGAACACTATTATTTCCCTCAGTTTTTTCATTCATAGCAATAAAAAACTATTTCTTAGTATCCTAGGGAAAATAAAAGTAATTAAATTGGAGATATAAGATGCTTAATATAGGTAAACAAATGGTGTATTCTATGAATAGATAAGTCATAATCAATATGGAAAGGTAAAAAACTAAAAAATGTTACATTTAATCAATAATATTGTCATAATATGATAGGAATGCATGATTATCAAATAATGCTATATAAATACTCACATGAGAATGAAATAGAACCACATATATTATAACTAATCAAGTAATCACATGGAATATCAATAACTAAATACATAATTATGGAATGAATAATTCTTGAGATGTAAAATATACCATTGAGGTCTTATACCCATTAAATGAATACCATTAAGGTCTTGTACTAAAACATCAAGTTTTTATGGATTTATTCAAATACATCAATATACATGTGTAAGGCCACATCCAAAATCTAATATAGTTTGTGTTGTGAGACCTATCAAGGTATTGAGGGGATATATTAGGGCCTAAACATCACCTAAAAAACCAAATTCATTCCACATATGAAATATTTGAAACCCAAAAAACATAAACAATCTGATTGAAAACATAAAAAATGACATGTTAATAATTTCCCAAATAAATAAATATAATCATAAAATATTCAGACTAATATAGAGAATGGAAATAAAATTGTACTTAATCAATAAAATTGATCATATAGCATCTAAATAATGAATAAGGATGATATCAACGCAACATATCCAAATTAGATCATAATTTTAATAATGGTATGATGTTATTCATGAGTAGAAATACCTTAAAGAGATATTTTAAAACATTTTGGAGGAAAATAACATTTTCACATTGTTTTTTTGTTGAAACTAAAAGTCCCAAATACATTTTTTTTTTGAAAAAACCCTTTGAAACATATACTTTTTATTTTAAAACATTGGGTGGTCCTGACGTCATGAAATTCCATAAATTTCAAGTATGGTAAAAAAAATATTACTGTTACATTTTTTGTAAAATCCAAATATAAATTGTTTTAAAAATGGTTTGAAGATTCCAATAAAAAAATTCACTTGTAAAAGTGTCTTTAATAAATCATTTTTAAAATTTTCAAAACATTTTTATTAATTATGGGTTTTAATGAAAACTGATTATTGACAGAGGAGAGAGATAAAGTCATATTATATAAAAATAATTCTTAATCATTTTATGTTGTGGAGATATGGAAAATGGTTCTGCTACATGAATAATTTCTTGAGTAACTATAGGAGAATAAAATGGACTTATTTTATTATCTAAATATCAAATAAATCCCACAATTAAGACTTAATAAAAAATAATCCCGAATAATGATGATATTGTGAAAAAACCCTCTCCACTTTTGTAACTATTGTATAATAAGCCCCATGAAAGAATAAAAATTATAATAAATATTACAAATGATGAATATAAATTATTTCATGATATATAATATTTTAAGGAATGTGTATACCCCACACAAAAAGAATATGTTCTGAATAGGGTACATGTCTCACAAAAGTAAAAGTTAGATGAAAAACCCTTACCTTCGGTTTAAGTCATCACATTTGTTTTAATCACCTTAAATAATAAAATTATTTTTATTATTTACATTATAAATATCTTTTTTTATTTATATTATGATTCTAATTTCACTATTTATCATTTTATAAAGGATTAACCAATTAATTATGTTTATGTCATATGTTTCAACAAAATTAGGATTATGTGTCAAAAGTTACTTTTGTAGCCTGATTGTTGTCAAAGTGGTTGTTATTTAAAGTTATCCAAGATACTAATCATGAAATAAATATCATATTTAAACATAAATTAAACTTTTTAAACCAATCATGAAATATGGTTATTAAAAATTAACTATGTTACAGTCAATGAGAGGGTAGGCCGAATGTATGCACAATTAATGTTTCAATATTTCAAATATCATTATAGAAATAAGTTAAGAAATATTTTATCCCTCATAAAAGATAATAATATAATATATACAATATTATTTCCTAAAACATTCTTATATATCATTCATGTGGGGTGGTTATGAAAAAATATTCAATTACTTCGTCAAGGTGGTCGTCCACACATACACGAACGATGTTATCATTATTCAGTTTAATTTTTAAAATGATATATTATATTTTAATAATGATTTATATTTCATTAATATAATAATTATTTCATTTATATTACATATATTCCCTAAAATTGTCTTTATTACCTTCCATGTATTGTGTTTGTGGAAGATAAATCGCATCCCTTCACTAGATGGTATTCCTCTGTACACAAGAGTAACGTTATCGTATCCCCTAAGTAGTGTAATGTAAAAAGGTATATATGATATAATTAATAAATATAATTAATTATGTTATAAATAAAATAAATATTCTTTTTATCCATAATCATACATAACCTTTTGTGGTGGAAATGTAAAAAACAAATGGCATGTGAGGTGGTTTTCTAACATACACACGAGTGATGATTTCTTAACCAATTTAATTGAAGTGGGTAGGTTTTAATGACAAAACCATTACATAAAAATTATTAGGTATATTTAATATAATTATTATTTAATATCATCATGTTTTAATAATAATTTATTAAGGTGGAGGAATAAATTATACAAGAATTCATGTTGAAAAATGTGACCTCTTTTTAAGGGATCCTAATTAGGTTTTCACCAAAAGCAATCTTTGGTCTTATTTTTGAAAAATAAAAGGCTTCTAAGATGAGTGGATTGAATTTGGGATGGTATTTTTAAATGTATTTCCCAAACTAAAATAGTTTGAATTTGTGAATAATAGTGGATATGGGATGGCCTTTTATAAGTGAGGTGAGTGGAACGCTAGTAATTTTTGAAAAGAAAATGGTTTACCCAAAACATTTACATTTTTTAATGGAATAAATTATATTATTGAAAATAAATAGAAATTTTAGGGTCTAAATATGGTCATAAAATATATTTTTGATTTTTTTTTCTAAAATTTACCCTATATTCTTAGTTTTACCTCCCGGTAAATCATATTTTATTTAACTATGGTAATTAATTTTCCACATTTTCCCTAAACATTTTTTTTTCAAAAAATAAGATTAAAAAATATAAATAATATACATTAATTTGTTTTAAATATTCTATAAAATAATCAAAATTCCATTAGCATAAGTGTAAATTTTTAATTGAACTTTAAAACAGCAAGTGTGATGACAAAGTTGTTTTTCAATGAGAAAATGATCAAAAGTTTACAATATTATTAAATCAAAGTTCAATGTGAAAATAATTAAAAAGTCTAAAATTGGATTGATATATATATGAAATAATTTACTTTAAAAAAATATATAATTATCATTATGAATAATATAAACAAAAATTTAATTTTCAATTGAAATTCAACATTCTTCACTATTTATCAAAAAATGAATTTTTTCCAAAAACTCCCAATAATACACCCAAAGACAATATTTATATGCTAAAATAAAATATGAAATTTATTTTTTAAAATAAATTTTTAAAAAAATTCATATTAATTATAAATTATTGTTGAAAAGTGTGACTAAGCCACGTTTTACATAAATAAAGGTTTTTTAAAATAATTTATTTTTATTTTTAATGGTTCTAAATATATCTCTTATAAATAGATAAAAGGTTAGTTTTTTATATGTGTAAGACATAAAATTTTCAAAATTTTGTTATTTCTATTAACACCCATATATTTAACAACTAGGATATAATGGTTATTTTTATATAATAATATTATAATACAGTATCACATTTCATTCAAACCCATTGTTTCATGCATTTAAAGCAGTTTAAGAGATTAAATTATTTAAAAATAAAAATATCATTCTATCTCATGATGTTAAATTCTCTATTACTCTTTTTTTTCATGTCATATATGCTATCAAATATGGTGTTTATATTTTAAAATTGTATGGTGATATAGTGTGTTTGTGTAATATAATAAAGGGTTATAAAAAATAATGTGATACATATATATTTATGACAAGTTGGTTCATTATATTTGGTATCATAGTAATGGTTTAGATAAACATAGGAAACAAACAAAATGTCATAAATAAGATTATGGCTCACCGGCTGGGTGAAATTTACAAAGGACTAATATCTGGGAATCAGTATGGGTATGTACCAGGGAGAATCATCCAAGACTATCTATTTACTGCCTCTGAGTTTGTGAACGCTATGAAAGGAAAGGATAAAGATGAAAATATGGCCATTAAAATTGATATCTCAAAAGCATTTGATACCATAATATGGAGTTCTCTGTTTACTATTCTTAGGAAGCATGGCTTCTCTCAGAGGTTTCTTGATCTTGTTGGGTCTATATTATCTAGTGAAAGACTATCCATTTTGTTTAATAGATCTCATAGAGGGTTTTTTCCATGCTCAAAAGGTGTTAGATAGGGTGACCCTCTTTTTGGTATGTTGTTTTCTTTTTATGAAGATTATTTAAGTAGGTTCCTCACTGATCTTGCTAATTTTGGATGGTATCAACAAATGAGAATTCCAAGGTACCTGTATGCCCCGTCAAACATACTTTATGCTGATGATATCCTACTTTTTGGGAAGTCAATAAATGTTTCCATTTCTTGTATTAGAGGCATTTTCTCCCACTATTAAGAGGTTATAGGTCAGGTCATTAATTTGATAATGTCCTATGTGTATTTTGGTGATGGAGTTTCTACATCAAGGAAAAATAGAAGTGCGATGAAGCTGGGGGTAAAAGGGGCTCCCTTTTTTTCACATACCTTGGTGTACCACTTTTTTAGGAAGAGTTAAAATATCTCACATAGAAAATATTGCGTTGCGAGTCACCAATCAACTATCAAGCTGGAAAGGGAAAAACATGTCCCAAGCTGGGAGAATTGGTTTGGTTAACTCAGTGATTACATCAATGTTTTTTTATTCTTTTTCTCTTTATAACTGGCTGAGATCACTGATTAAATATTTAAGTAGCAGAATTAAAAAATTTGTTTGGACTGGCTCAATTAATGAGAATAAATTGGTTACAGTTGCATGGAAAGCTTGTATTAAGCCGGTACAAATGGGGAGATTGGATATTAAATACATTCGAATCGTTAATGAAACTCAGATTGAAAAGTTTTTCTGGAAGCTTTTATCAGATCATCATCCCTCCATGGCGGTTTTAATTAATTGATTCAACGAAAAATTATAGAATGGGTAGGGTTACTATATGAGATCCTATGTCTGGTCTGCTCTAAAGCAGGCTTATTCTTATCTTATGGCTCAGTCGAAATGGTTGATATGTAAGTAGTCTAATCTGAATTGTTGGAAATCCACTTGGATATCACGACCCATATGTGATGAGGTTATCATTCCAGACTCTCTTAAGCACAAATCAATCGATGGCTTTGTTGAAAACCCGAATCTGTCTAAAATTCTGCCCAGCCACCTGAGAATGGAAGCTATGAGGTATTGTTTCACTGATTCTGACGTTCTGGTGTGGACTATAGATTTTAATGGTCTCTTCGGCACAAAGGAATGCTAAAAGACTCTATTTGGAGCCATGATAAACCCCCCAGATGGGTCATAGACTTCACTAAGCCCTTTATTCCCACTGTGCGCTCCCTGCATTTTTGGAAAATATGGAAAATCAGGCTGTCCTTACAGTCCTTATTGTAGTGCACTGGGATGCCCCTTGCTCAGGTCTGTCAAATATGTTTGGAAGCAGATGAAACTATCTCACATATTTTCTTCTCCTGTATGTTTTCCTGCAAAATATGGTGTTATATGCAGTAGATTTTTAATTGTTTCTTGAATTTTCATTTGGTTGATGGTTTAATGCAGGCCATTGGCACTGCCAACTTTAGCAAGTAGGTTCATGCACTTTTTTGGCTGCAACTATGGCCAATTTTGACTTCATCTGGAAGTCTTGAAATGAATTATTGTTCAACAACACACATCCAGGGTTTCACAATGGTGTTCTTACAATTCACCATGCCATTCGCATGGCTTCCAATATTCAAACCAGATATAGGAGAAATGATGTTTCTGGCCTGGTTTTATTCATATCTCTTGGTCTTAATAGTAGGACGAAGAAGCCGTTGATGGTGAAATACATTTGATGGATTCCGCCGCTTCCACGCTGTATAATGTTTAATGTTGATGGAGCTGCCTCTGGTGCTCCGGGGCCCTCTGTCTATGTTGGGGTTTTCCGTACCTATTAGGGGTTTGTCAAGGCTGCTTCTCTCATTTTATTGGAAATGGATTCGCCATTGAAGATGAGCTCTGGGACATTATTAAGGAAGTCAGGTATACTATTCATTTTGGATGGAATGTGTTATGGGTAGAATCAGATTCAACTGTAGCAGTTAAAATTTTGAAAGAGTGTTTGAGGAATATGCCATGGAGGATTCTACCAGCCTGGATTGACTGTCTTTAACTTCATGGCTCGCTCTCCGTTGAAGTCACACATGTTTACCGTGAAGCTAATCAAGTGGAGGATGCTCTTGCAAAAAGGGAAATCAATGAGGTTACCTCCTCATGGTCATTTGTGTTTCCTAACTACTGTGCTAATATTTTTCATGCGAATAATTGTGGTGAGGTTTATTCTTGTCTTTGTAAAGTTTCTCCGTGATCTCATGTGTTGTACTTTTAATTTTATTTTATTTGATTTCCTCGGGAGCAGGCTCACCTGTAACCTAGATTTCTTGGTAATGCTATGTATTTTTTAAAATTATAGAGTTAGTGGTTTGCAAACAACTACATCCTTTTTTGGATACAACAAGTTGTTATGTATATATATAAAAGTTATTTACGGGTAATAAATCTAAAATGGGTGCAATGAAGTGACTCAATAATCACCTAGTTTTGGAAAATGGGCCTTTATGCACACCTAGTTTGACACTTCTAGGGAATATGCCTTGGAAATCCCCAAACACATTAAGAACCATCATGAGGTACTTGATAAATTACCATAAATGTCCAAGGTTGGGCCTAAGGTGTCATAATGGTTTCATGTTTTAGACATATGATAAGTAATTTTTCATAACTAAGTGGTTCCAAACTATGATTATTTTTTCTCACAATATTCTTTTTAGTTTTATTCAATGGATTAAATATGAAGGACCAATTTTAATGTTGAGTGAAATGAATAATTAAAGGAGTTTCCTCCTAAGAATCTAAACATCATGGGATCTAGAATAACAAATCTTATTACTATGATAACAAAACTTTCTCAAGATATAAATCATACTGGACTTCCAAATGCACCCATAAGGGAACGAAATTATGTAGATTAATTCATAAAGAAATTTTCACCATCTATTAGTGGTTATTTTGATCAACTATTTTTTAAATATTGGATCAGTAGCACTGAAAATGTATTTTCTATTATCCAGTGTTCATAATATGAGAAATTAATTTTTACTGTCTATCATTTGAAAGGTGAATACGATCAAGGTGGGATCTTATCAAGAATATGAGAAAACATGATGATATTAAATACATGGATTAGGATGATATAATGAAATTGTTTTTCAATAATTACTTCTTCATATTCATCATAAAAATATGGATATGGAGTTCCTTGAGCTGAAGAAAAAGGATGATGAATTTTTTAGTTCATATAAGGAAAACTTTATATGGATTTTGAAGTACATTTATGGTATTATCATCTAATATGAAATTGAGCTTGTTCAATCCTTTAGTAGATTATAACCATGTATCTAAAGGTATTTATCCAAAAGATACAATAATATATATAAGGAGATAGTTATGTGTGCTATCAAGGAGAAAACGGGCGGTGGAGTTACATATCTTGCTCATGGTTTTGATTTGAATAGGAAAGTAGAATTTAAAAGATAATCTTAAGAACCCAAAGTGTATAATATTATATTTCATTTATAATCTAAGTGAGGGAATAAACATGGAATAAATAGTATTAAGAGGACTAGTAAATGTTTTACTTGTTGATGGGAAGGTCATAAATAAATTGATTGTTGATGTGATGTGAAGAAGATCGATAACGATGGAAATAGAGGGAAAGCTTCACATAATACACCACAAACACTCCAATGATTAAAATTCATGTAGAATGGAAGTATTCTAATAAGATTCAATATCTAAAGGATAATGGTGATGATAGAATTCAAGAATCTCTTAAGTTGAGAGATGAAGTGATATCTTCATGTGATCACAATTTCTGATTAGGGGTGAAATAATGATGCTATGAAAGGTACACTTACCATCCACTAAATAATTTATAATATCTTATTTGAATCGAGATCAACCAATTCAATCATATCTAAATAATTTTATAAGGGTATCAATATTACACCTAAAATTAGAATAATAATTTTTATTGAAATACCATAATGGTGTGATGACTACATATCAGGTTTTTGATTCCTCTTCGATTAATGTTTTTTATAATGTGCTTACTGAGAAGATTAATATTCTTCCTCTAGTTGATATTGATGTTATATTATTCATGGATTTGAATACTCTACATTAAACCCACATCAATTTTAAATTAAGGGAATTCATGTTTGATATTCCAAACCAACATATGATCATATATTAGTATGATGATAAATATATATGTCCGATGGAAATCACATCCATTTTATAGGTTTTGATTTCTATTCAAAAGTGGTGTTTATCTCAGATGGTTGGGGAGAAACACAATATCAATGACATACCAATTTTGTGCGAGTTTTTTTACGACTTTCAGGAAGATTCTTCTAGATTTCCATAAAAAAGTGATGTTGTGTTCTCAATAGAACACATGTGTGGTGAAAACCCAATTTTAATGATTCCGTTTAGAATTTACCCAATTGATTTATAGGAATTAAAAATAAAACTCCAAGAAACCCTTGAAAATGAATTCATTCATCCGAATGTATCACCTTGGGGAGAACCTATTCATTTTATTAATAATTAATATATATCTTTAGTTTTTTTTTTTGATTACTGAAAGATGAACAAGATCACGATAAAAAAAGTATCTTATACCCTATATTGATGACCTATTTGATGAGATTTTTGAATCTCAATACATTTACAAGATTGAACTTCATTCTGGATATCATTAATTGGGTGACAATATTTATGATATACCAACACATTATTCTATTCATGGTATGGGCACTATTAATATATAATGATTCAATTAAATATTATTTATTCTCTTTCAATCATCATTGATTTAATAAATAGGGTCTTTAGAGATTACCTTGATCTATTTTCCTTATTCTTTGTTGATGATATTTTTATATATTCAATGATAAAATTAATGCCTGAAGTAAACTTGATAGTTGTACTGAAGGCCCTGAGCAAGGATAAAAAATATTCATGATTTAAAATATATGAATTTTAGATAAAAAGGGTTTAAGTTTTTTCATATATAGTCTCATTAGAGGGTATATTGTAAGATACATCAAATATAGAGGCTATTGAATTTTGGCCTAACCAACCATAGTGATTGAGATCCATAGTGTTCATAGATTAGACGGATACTATAGATGTTTTTGGGTATTTTTCAACGACTATATAATCCACCAAACCATGATAACTCTTAAGGGAACCAATTTACTCTGGAAAGACAAATATGGGAAACATTTAAAGGAACAGAAGAGATGATACAAATTTCACCTATTCATACATTACATTCTTCAAAGAATGGTTTTTAATCTATAATTATGCATCCAAGAAGGGGTTAAGATGTTTTATCCTTTTGAATGACATGGTTTTGGCCTATGCTTCATGAAAATTGAAGGTTCATAAGAAAATATACCCAACTCATGATTTGTAATTAGATACAGTAATTTTTTCATTAAATATATAGATGATGTACTTATATTGAGAAAAGTGAAATATAAAAAATGATCACGATATTTTAAAGTATATATTCACACATAAAGAGTTGAATATTCCCTATAAGAGATGGTTAGATATGATTAATGATTATGAGTACTCAATACATTTTCAACCATGGAAAGTGAACTATGTGGCTGATTCCTTGAGTCGAAAGGGTCATGCTAGCTTATCTATGACAAGAATAAGAGAAGATCTAATATTTATAATTTTCAAATGATGAATCATGAAATCCTGAATAAATGGTGATATATTATAATTATAAATTTATTGTTAAACCACATTTCCATGTGAATATTAAATATGTGAAGAAGTCAGATGTTGATATTCAAAAGAAGGTTACAAAAATTATTGATTTTAACCATGATCATGAGTGAATGATAAGGTTTAGGAACAATGTTTATGTTCTTTCAATACCAGTTATGAAGAATGAGTTGTTAGAGGAAGATCATAGTTCTTCATTTTCTATTCATCCTGAAAGTATATAGATTCTTATATATTTGAAACACTACTTCTTGTGTGATGGAATGAAGAGAGATTTTGTAGATTTTGTATCTTAATTCTTCGTATGTACACTTTTTAAGGTTGATATACAAAACTATAAGGGGATGCTACATCCAAAACCTATACTAGAATAGAAATGGAAAAACATTATCATTTATTTTTCCTTTGGACTCCCCAAAATGTATAAAAAGATTAATGTAATATGGGATATAGTTTATCGCCTTACAATGTCAACACACTTCATCACTATCAAATAATATTTCTCTTTAGATCATATTAATATTATATAAATTAATGATGTGGTAATGTTTCCAAGAGTACTACATTACACAGTTTTTTGGTCAATATCTGACGTTTACCACAATGTTATAGTAATTTCTTCAGCAATCTCTTGATGCATAGTTGAGTTTCAGAACTTTATATCATCTACATATAGTTTTTTGTATGAATTAATAATTAAAAAACTATAGAATATATTGAGATATTTTTCTTTTTACTTTATAGGTGTTTGGGATCAACACCTTCACCTTTTTTAGTTTTATTACAATAATAGCTTTCACTGAAGAATTCCAATGGATCCTTATGAATCCATTTAAGGAATGAAATATAGAGCTCTTGTGTGATGAAATGAAGTTGAAGAAACAAAGAAATTGGGAATTAATATATCTAATGAAATGCAAAATAAATTCAGATCTATTCCAAATCACATCAAGGCAAGTTCGAGTTAGTAGAAATGTTAAGCCAGATATTTCTAGTGTGATCTATAATTTGAATTTAGTGATAAGGTGTTTCTAATTATTTCTCCATGGAATAAGGTTATTATGTTTGGGAAGAAAGGGAAAGTAATACCTGGTATATCAGTCCCATTGAATTTATTTATCATATTGTTATGGTAGCCTATTTTCTTCCATATACTTCAAACCACTCTCATGACCAAAATGCTTTTCACGTGTCTCTCATAAGGAGGTTCAGACCTGAACATTCACATGTACTTAATACAGAGGTCAAAAACTTGAGAAATATCATTCTTATGAGGAAAATCTATAAATATTCCATATTGTACAGATAATGTTATATGAAAAAATCTCACTCACCATGTCAATGTTTTTTTGGTAAACCCACTGATTTGAGGAAGTTTCATGAGGATATAATGAGATGATGAGTCATAAGTACATTTATTTCTTATATTGGACTGTCAAATTTTGAGAAAGTTATTCATATATATTAGAGTATTGTGTCACTCTCAGAATGTTTATGAATTACTATTTTCTCAATAAATCATCATTCTTTGATATATTTAGTTATGAAAAACACTGAGCTAATCTTGCGTTACATGAAACACTGATTTTAGTTTTTTTGCACATGATAGAGTGTTTTAGTAAAAAACCAATATATTCACAACATCATTCAAAAAAGACTATTATAATATATTCATTAAACATAGATTAATGAATAGTAATAAATAATTTTTTAATATTAAAATTTTTTTTATACAAGAGTATTTTAAAAAAATATAATTTTTCCAAAAAGTGATTATATATTTTCAAAAAGTTCTTTTCCCAAATAAAATTAATTCCTTTTGTGAACAATAATAAAATTATTTTTTGACACTTTTATATTTTAATTTTTATAATATAAACTACATTTTTGAATTTATATTAACAAAAATATATTTAGGTGAATTTTTTAGAATTTTTGGAATAGATTATTTTTTTGATAAATTGTGAAAATTACTATATTTTAATTAAAAACCTCTATTTTAAATAAATTCAATTTAAAGTTAAATTATTTTTTAATTTGTTTTGAAATTATTATTAGTTCAATTATATGCCTATTAATCAAATTCAGGTCATTGATGTAACACCCTAGGTAAATAAAGAATATGAAATTTTTATAATTATCCCTATTGTGACTAAAATGTTAATATTAATTTAAAGGGAACGCTATTCTTGATGGCTTACCCAATACGCAACAAAAAGATCCTTTAAAATCTAATGTTGCACTCCAATAATAAAAAAATTTTATGTTAACACCTATCTATTGTAATGACGGGAACTAACTACAAAATGATTGTATATGTTTGTCAAATATTATCACTTTTTACGATAATTGTTAGAGGATTAAAAATGCGAATGAATCCAATTTTAAGCGTAAAAATTCTAATATTTTTTAAAAGGTTGATTAACCGGATTTTGATGGCGAACCTCTTTTAAATCAACTTTTTGACAATTTTATGTGTTATATTTGATGAAATAAATTTCTTCTTTAGGATTGGGACATCAAAATTTACTTTGTGTAAATTTTTGGTATTTTTCCGATAAAGATCATTTTTAATGAATAGTGAAAAATGTTGTATTTTAATTCAAAATCACTCTTCAATATAATTTATTTATATGATTATATTATATTTTGAATTGGTTTCAAAGTTAAATTAGAATATATTTTTACCATTTAATCCAATAGTGGCCATAGGAATTAATTTCATCTTAAAATTGGACTTAAACTAGTGTTAATTTTTAGATACTTATTGTTTCATAAAAACATGCTATTTGCTTTGAAAACAGGAATTAATTATTAAATTAATTAATTTAACTTATATGTTATGAATTTTGTAAAATAGACATCATTTTTGAATTCTGAATATCAAATATATCCTAGGCTAAATATTTGGTAATTTTCTGAAAAACATCAATTTCTGATGAATAGTGAAACCACTGAGTGGTAGTTAAAGAAACTGATTATTCATTTAAATGAAACTCTACCACTTCTGTGATTTGAATTTCAAAAATACGACATAAATTGTTGTCATTAAGAAGTAAAATGTGGTTCAATGGGATTAAAATCTTTTATTGGTGAATAGTAACTTTTAAGTTTATTAATCGCGGTTAGAGGTAATTACTGTAATTTATGGTAAAAATAATGTTTTAATAATATAAAATGACCTAGAAACATGTCATACACTCATTGGATGTGTCATGGACGACCTAGAAACTCCCTGGGTCAATTTGGGGATCCCATGGAGCCACTTTGGTAGGAAAATGACATTTATACCTTTTTATTTAATGTTAAAATTAAAATGTCACAAACATGTGTTTTTTTAATAAAACAATTTTTATATGGGGTTATAAAAGTTATATTTTTTAATATAAATATTCATTGGAAATATAAAAAGATTTTGTACATCATAGTATTTTATTTATAATTTTTAGACATTAACTAAATGAAATTATTTATGACACCCTGATGATGCAGCGATTACCTCATTATTTAACGATTTAAATAAAATGGAAAGATAATGTAAGCTCTGAGACCTAAACATGCCCATAACCTATTGGATGAGTTTATTTAGAACCCTTATCACCTTATCCTAGAAACAAATCAATGTGGGTCCTTTAAAATCTGAAACAGAATCTAAAATAAAGTAACATTTCCTTACTTTCCAAAAGTGCCCCTCCTCTCCTCTTATAAAAGGCCCCCACCTATACCCCCTTACCCACACCTCTCAAGCCTTTTGCTCGGACAAAAAATGCCCATTTCATATCTCCACATCCCTATCTTCATCATTGAAGCCTATCTTTGGGAATAATCCTTTCCAAGGAAGCCTTTGAGCTCAAATCAAAGAGAGTTACCCGATTTAAAGGTAGTGTCATCTCTTGTGTTCTTTTGTTTTATTTTGCTTCTCCGACCCCCTAAACTGATTTTATTCATTTCTTTTGTACAAATCCAGTATCTTCAATATACTAGTATGTTTTTATAAGAATCATTCGAGCTACACATACACACACCTACGTCTAATGGTAAAAGAACACACTGTTTCTGTGGATGGCAAATTTTTGCCTCATGAAACGATGATTGTTCAACACTCATATAACACCATCAAAGGTAGCCATTAAGATGTCACTATATTTATATATGATATATAATATGTTTATTTTTTACTTATGATTCTTTCTTTTTCTTTGGTGGCATACCTTAATGGTTTCCATTATGGGTATACGCGATATCTTCATTTTAGGAAGTGTGGACTACCGCCCCCTCAAAGTGATTTGATTCGTTAATGCCATATGTTGGATGTATAAAGGATGGATTTAGAGTTATTATATATGATGTATGTTACATATAAATGATGAATATAATTATGGAATTAAAATATACATACATATCATTTAGTTTTAATTCCATTAATATGACAAAGAAATGAAAGTAGCGTTCATGCGTACATACGGCTTACCGTCTCCATGAACGATGCATTTCATTTATTACCTCTAAATGATTATGTAATATTATAAATACATGTATATGATAGATATATATGATATATATGATATCCAAATCATGAATATAATTCTGGATATAATGAACCTTTGACCACACAAACAACATGTAATTGTAAGAAGTTCACTTTTGACTCAAGTACTAAATATCGACAAACGACCATTATCAACTTAAATGACTACATAATGTTCAAAACATGGTAATAAGTGATATAAAAGGAATAATGAACTTGAAAAAGGTTCTTAATCAATTATAAATTAACTCAAGTTTATTATTCAGGACGTTAAAGAACGATCGAGTCAAGTCGGACCCGAGGTAAGGGATCCTACTCCTCTCTTTCTTTTTAAGTACACTCTTTTATGGCATTCCTTTTAAGCTCATCTTTATTATGATTGGTATGTTATTTTATATTACACCTACTGTAATTTTTATGTTCATATGGTGAGATACCCTATTTTCTATCATTAATCCACATTGGAAGTTTTGAGTGGTGCTGTTAGGCTGCTGAATTTTCGCAAGAGATCTAACCTCTCTCTTTCTTTTTAAGTACTCTCATTTATGTCACCTCTTTTAAGATCATATTTGTTATGATGGGGGATGTTCTTTTATATTCCTCCTTCTGTAAATTTTATTGTAATATTATGGGATACTCTATTAGATCTCATCAATCCATTTTTGGAAGTTTTAAGTGGCGTCGTTAGGCTGTAGAGTTTTCGTAAGGGATTTTTCATCACACTTTTATTCCCGTGAGATTTATGCTACATTTTCCACAATTTCCTTGGAGTGGTGTATGTAATGCCCATTATTATAATCCTCTTCTAATATAATTCCATTTATGGGTATTTACATATTCATTGTATGACACTTCTTCAATGAGGTGTACGTTTCCAAAGTTACCCAAGTCGGTAAGGGAAGCTTTCACCCTCCTCTTTTTAAAAGACTTCTGTTGTTATGCCTTTTAATTTACATCTTATTATGTTGGTATATGTTCTTATATATACTTATTGATGTAAAGTTTATGTCCAAGTTATGAGATACCATTCACTATCTCATCGACTAATTTTCTGAATTTTGAAGTGACGTCGTAAGGCTGTCGAATTTTTACAAGTGAACATCTTAAACCAATTTCGATTTCTTTGGGTTCAACTTGTACTTCATGAAAATGTCATCCTATGAATATGTGTGAATGAAATCTGATTTTTTCACACTTAATATCCACTTATATTTGTTGTATTTGTATTTCTCAAACATAATTATGTTATAGATTTATCCTTAATTTAAGGATACCATCTTTATAATGGATTCCATCTCAATTTGCATTTCCATTGAGACTTTATTGTTTTTATGCACCAATTCACTCTTATATGGTGTGTATACTCACCTTTGACATATTATATCATGAATCCATTTATTCTCATGATATTATAATGTTCAGATTAAATTTTATTCTGCAATTATTTTTATTCAAGAGTCTCTCATTTTGTTAAAAACTCTTTAACAAAAACATCATTTTAAATGTTTTGAAGATTTATTATTATAAATATTTATCTTTAATGTCCATGTTTTCAAAATGGTTTTCAGTATTTTATTTATATGGACATTAATGTTTTAAATTTTTAATTCCATTAAAAGCTTCAAAGTGCTATGGGACACATTGATTCAAAAATCTCTTTTAAATGGTTTTTGAAAATGGATTTATTAATTCAATATCTTGGAATTACTTATTGTGATTGAAAATGAAATATTGTTATTGAAATGTTTATATTTTCAATATTTGATGTGTAATGATGGTACTTGGACATTTTACGGGTGGTTACGTGATAAACCATATGACGGGTGGTGCCGTGAATACCAGGACGGGTGGTTACATTATAACCTCCAATGCATTGGGTATGTAATCATTGTACCATTTGGGTTTCAAAAATCTAATTATATACATAAATATGTGGTTGGAATCATGATACCATTTGAAAAGCATTCAAGTTTAAAACACTATGTAGATCCTGAGTAAAGCAAGACATTATCATTTCAAGAGTTAACGTTAAGTATACCTTTCACCAAATCATATTAGCACCACTCATCAAAAATAGTTATCACATGAGATATCCCCATATCCCTTAGATTAATTCATTGCTAACATTTATCATCATCGTTATCTTTCAAATTAGGTCATTGGTTATCATTGTAATACATCTTCTTTCATTTGAAAAACTGAATATAGGGTGGTGCATTCTGTTGAGATTTACATCTATTCGCATCATTAGTTAACTTATTCCCAACCCTTCAGAATTAAATTTCATGATGAACTTCTATTCCAAACTTTAAAAATTAACCATTACCCTTCAGATAGTTCCACCATGTTTCTAACCACAAATCGAGAAAATGGAGATCACATATTTTTCTCCCCATGGTTCATATTGTTTCCCTTGAACTCCATCTTTATTTTCTTATATAAAAAATGTGATTGGGGTGTAACTATAATCTCTATTTATAAGTTCAGATCATATTTACTAATTTATCCATAGCTACTAATATCCCTTACTATAATCTCCCTTAGGAGACCTAGTTTTAATCCACTTATGAATCAACCAAACTTACTTTTAGGTATAATGATAATTCATGATGTGTACATTAGAGTTCTTGTATATATTTTACTTATAGTTGCCAAAGGTTTCAAATATTTTCTTTTATAGGTCAAGGAATTACTTCCCTATTTTCATATAAATAATGTAATTGAAATAATTGTTTAAAAATAATCTTATAAAAATAAACTCATAAACACATTCCATTTTATGAAGTTAGTTTCATCTTGCTTCCTTGTATTCTTGATGAGATTCCACCATCGATCTAATTTTCATTCTAAATGATAGACTTATAAATTGAATTCTTTATATTATAATTTCCATATAATATAAAATATATGTTCAATGGTACTAATGAATTTCTTAGAAATTAGTGGATTAATAAAATCCCAACATGATGTTGGATGTTTCCTCATTAAGAACTCAATATAATTTTGTTCCAATAATTAATTATTTGTAAGTTAAGAATGATTCATAGGTTGAGAATGATTTATGAGAATAACAATGAGTTTTTATATTGTAGATATCACAAGACTATATTTATGAGGATGAAAATCAATTAATTTTTCATTACATTTATCTTTAACATGGTACAATACGGTTCTGGAAAATAGAATAAAATAAAAAAATTAATGTGTTACCAATAATAACCAGAGTGGGAAAATGAATAGTTTTGAAAAATAATTTATGGAATATCTAATTTAATACACCTATTGTATATCCATGAGGGCTAATTTATAACATAACTTATTCATGGTCATCATCTTTTTAATTCTATCGTAATGGATCATAAATAAAATGTAAATTAACCGAATCATATCCCATATGATTATCACACATGGTGTGCAGTAATGCCCACTGTCATGAATGATGTAACGCTCGAGTCAATAATGACATGAATGTTTTAGAATTATTACCGACATGTACATATGTTCTAGAACATAAACCACTTTTAGTATCTATACAATTATATATTTCATAGGAAACCACATATTCTCTTCCTTACTAAAACATCTTGATGTTTTCCTATACATAGGATTATCATAAGTTCCAATATTTTTCTAATACCATACCATAATTCAAACTATACTGATACAAGGTTTTGATATATATGTATATATATATATTACATGTTTTTATGAGTATTCATAAAATTACAAAAACACACACTTAAGGATTATAAAGATAATATATTTGGAAAGATGGACATATAAAGAATTGGTCCATAAGAGAACTAACCCATATCCACCTTAGTTATGCATAACTAGAAACCTTAATAAACATATCAATTTTAAAAAAAAATCATCATAACATAGAGAAAAGAAACATAAGAAAGGGTGAGATCAAATTCATAGTAAGATTAAACAAGGAAAATATAAAACGTATCATGGGCATAGGTGTTTTAGAACATGATGATAACATATGAAAACCATACCTTGTATATAATTGATCAAAATCAATAGTTTTGACATAAATATTTGTAGTTAATAAAAAATAAATTATAAGTAAATTTAATGAATATGTGTTATGAGAGAATTACGATGACCTAATACATGTAATTATATCATATAACTAAGAATATAAAATAATTTAAATGATAGATATGGATAATTTCCAAGTATATCTTAGTATAGTGGGTTCACTCACAAAAAAATCATAGATTCTAAAGTTTATTCCAAATACTATAAATTTGCAGAACATCCCTTACATAACTTGTATCACTCCTTAATTTATTCCTATTTATCTCATGATACATCAATCATTACCTAATATATTTGGGGGTAATACTGGTCACACCACTCACACAATGAAAATACTACATATGTTTTCCAAAATATCATAAATCAACCATCATCACTGATCCCATGAAAATAAATGGTCTTCATAAAACATTCATCATATGAAAAACCCTAAACATAATTGGGTTTCACAAAACACGTCATCGTAACATAACCCTTGGAAAAGAATTATCTTTAATAAAATTCCTATCATCATAATCATAGACCATCTATAGAAAAAATATGATATCACTGGATTATATTTATAACAAATATTAAGTATCAAAAAAGCATATAATATTATATTAGAAATGATTTTGTAAGAAATGTCACTTGGAACATTTCTTGAAAAAAATAACTATTATATGAAAATAACCTTTTATTAAAAATTAGAATTTCATAGAATACTATAGAAATAAAATTTATCTTAATTATGTTAAAAACATATAAATTTTTATTTATGGAATATAATTTGTAAGGATATAATACATTCCATTTATACTATACAAGTTAAAACAAATATTACTTTTAGATTTTGGCTAATAACCAAACTGAAAAAGTTTGGAAAAAACATGAAGATTACGTTTAACAAATTATTAAAAAATAAAAAAGGGTTAAATTTTTATTAAAAATCATTGGAAAGTATAAAAAAAATATTTACAACATTTTTAGAAAACATTAAAATAAAAGGCATATGATTTTATCAGCAGAGATTAACGACATCAGTTATCTTAAATAATTATTTTGAACTCATGAGTACATAAATAGAGAAAAATGAATGAAAAAAATGTATCCTCATGACATAACCATAGGATAATTAAATTTTGGATTTTCTGGAGATATTTATCATACTATTTAACCATCTAAATCATAAACAAAAACACTCCCATTAAATGATGAGATTGTATCACAAAACGCTTACAACTTTGGAAACATTGAATTATAAGACACATGAAAGAATAAAATTAAATGAAACCTAAAATATCATGAGAATAAATAAATTTATGTTATTAAATTTCAAATGGTTTGTATATAAACCTCTTAGAATATGATATTTTTATAATAGAATATATTTCCCAAGAAAAAATATTGAGACAAAAAACCGTTACCATAAGTCTCGACAACAATCATACATGTTCAAAAATCCTGAATAATAATTATAATTTTATTATAAATATATTACAATACCATAATCATATTTCTCATCCCTTATATTATTTACATAGGAATTTTTATTACACATTTATCAATAATTCATCTTTAAAATCACATTTTGGGTAATAATTGCTATGTTTTTCTGTATGTTTTGGTTTTGAGTTTTCGAACCTTTTATGTTGATCATGGTTCCATAATCTCTAGAATATTAATAATGATTTTAATATATCATATATTTTTTATATATGTGTTTAGAGTATTCCCAAAAAGTTAGATATAACAACTAACTACACTATTCATGGAAATGGTTACCAGACATACACATGAGCATTGATTTCATTTTTTATATGGACCCAAATAAATAAAGATAAATATTATATTTCCTTTATAGAGTAACAATATTTTATTATATATCACATAATTTCATTAAATATAACCTTTTTAACTTCCAAGTAAATATTTAGTAAAAATATCACATTAGTTTGTGTGGTGGTAGTCATTTGCACACATAAGCATTATTATTATAGCACCACATAATTGAAATTAAAAAAAGGAAAATGTGATTTCATGATTAAAAAACATAATTATATCATAAATATCATATATATATATATATATAATAAATAAATAATTATATCCATCTATGATATTTGGTGATGTAAAATGAATAACATTTTTTCATGAGGTGGAAGTTCACTATACACAAGATCAATGGTTTCATTTACCATTTCATTGAAGATGGGAAATATATAGGTAATAAAATTAAAAAAATAACATCTGAGTATATGGATTACATTGGAGTTATTATCTTATAATTTTTTAATAATACATGACTATGGTCAAGAATAAATAAAATAAAATGATGAGTTTAATAATTTTACCACTTTTTTGGAGAGCCTCTTTAGGATTATACCTAAAGCCTTATTAGGTGGGATTACTTATAAAGACCCAAACCCTTGAATAATAATGTTGATGGAAAATTTATTATATTTTAATAAGTTATAATGAATCAAATCCGAATAGACAAAGTGGTTTAGTTGTTTATGAAAAAAATAAACATTCTCAAAATTCACATTATAATTGAAAACATACAATACAAAAAAAGTGTTTTATTTTAGAATTCCATATTTTCCAACAACATATCCCTTCTTTTGAAACCATTCCTAGTATCCTAGTTAAAATAAATCATAATAAAGGAGTGATATTAGATTCTTTATAAGGTTAATATTATAGAGAAATTTATCCAAAATAAAAATATATAATCAAAATGAAAAGGTAAATAATTGAATCCCATGACATTAAAATAATTTCTAAATCATAATATAGTAGGAATAGATGATGATCAAATAAATATTTATAAATAATCACATGAGTTTGAAACTTATACATAGATATTCTAAAAAATAAAATTATAAAATGGATATCAATAAAGAATCTCATAAATTGGGAATGCATAATTATATATGTTATAAACATACTATAAAGTCCTTTCTCAAGGGAGTTTAATTCTATTTTAATAATCCTATCTAATTTTTTCAAACTGATTTATCTCATAATACATATCTATGCATCAAGGTGATATCTATAACTTATCCTCACCTATCACTTTTTTAGTATAATGAATTCCTAATATGAAATCGGTGAAACATAATGAATATAAACATTCATATTGGAAAACTAACATATTCAATTATAATACTTACCCAAATAAAATAAATAAATCCAAAAAAATCAAAAGTAATATAGTAAATAGTAATAAAATTGCAAATAATTAGTAAAAATTATAATAACCCATTCAAATAATTGATAAGGGTGATATAAATAAAACATATCCCTAGTGAATCAAAAGTGTAATAATGGTTAGATTCCATTGAAGAATAAATATACCATAACAATTTCATAAAATATCATATGGAAAATAACCATTTCATATTGAAAATGTTATTTTGAAACAATGAGGTTAAATAAAATTTTGACAAAAAAACGATGTAAACATGTAATATAAGATTTAAAAAATTTATTGTTCAGTAAATTTTAAAATTGTGTCTTTGTCTTATATGTTAAAAGAAATAATAATTTAACATTTTCTGTAAAATCCAAACAGGGATTGATTTAGAAAATTATATGAAGATTCTATTAAAAAAATGTAGTTAAAATATCATTATTATCCATTAGATAATATAATAGAATATTTTTAAGATAGAAATATCAAATATTTATGTTAGGGGAGACCTAAAAACAATCAATCCCAAAAAATAATGAGATTGTCAAATAAACCCTTTAAACTTTATAACTTTTAAACCATAATACACATGAAATAATTAACATCTCTTGGAACATTAATAAAATTGTTATAAATTCATTCAATATATATTATATACTATGTGGTATTATATACACCATGGGAATTTATATGTGGTCAATATGGTATATGTCTCCCCGAAGTAAAATTGAGACGAGAAAACCCTTATCTCCAATTTGACTCCCTTCATATGTCCCCCAAACCAATATAAAATAGATATATATTGATTATAAATATATTAATGAGGTATATGCATATATATATCATTACATATAGAATTTTATTATTGTTTTTATTATCTTTTTATTAATTATTCTTTACTAAAATCACTATTTCAGGTGATAATTGGTTTATTTTTCATATGTATTTTCATTCTATAATTTTCATCCATTTAATTTTATATTTTTTAAATAATATATAGATTTTTATCTGTAATAAAAAATTAACACATATTCATTATATATTTATTTATAGAAACCTATAAAATTTAGAGATATAATATTTATTACATGATTACTAGAGATTGTAGTTCATATGTATGCATGAATGTTGTTTCTATATTTCTAGATGGTTGGAATGAAAGGAAAATAAAAAATAATTAACCTTTAAATATTTATTATTAATTTATATATATTATTTATATTAATAAAATCCTTCTTTATTACAATAAAGGTAAAAAATAATAAAATGAAAAAAATTTCAAATAAAAATATGAAGGCGATAGTCCATACATACGCACAAGTGACACTATTTTTTTTCCATATGATATAAAAGTAATAAGTTACATGTCTTATTATATATATATAATTATATTTAGATTATTAATATCACATATATTAATTAAATATATCCTTATTACAATCCATTTAATGCTTAAGTGAAAAACGATTCACATCACATCGTGAGGCTATAATCTACTGTACACATGAGCAATGTTATCATATCCCCCAAAAAATAGAATGTAAGAAGGTATATGTGACATGATAAATCCATAAGTATAATAATGTAATAAATATCATATATATTTATATATTATCCTTCATTATATATATCCTTTAAAAGTGGTTATGGAAAATGAATTACATTGTTTTGTGAGGGGGTAGTCCTCTGTACACACGAGTGACTATTTCATTTACCATTCAATGGAAATGAAGAAGTATATATGTTATTACATTATCATAATGACATATAATTATATGGGAGATAATTTTTTATTATAATATCATCTATTAATCATATTTTAATGTGGTGGAAGAAGAAATAAAACAAATACCCACGTTAAGAACATTACCTATTATTCTGATAACCCTTTTATATTTATACCGAAAGCCTTCTTATATAGGGTTTTTGATGAAACCAAGGCATCATAGATGTTTTAGATCAGTAAAGAGGTTATTTTGATAATTATTTTATTAACAAATGTTTTTTATGTTTTAAGAATAGATTATAGTTGTTCCCATTAATAACTTGGTAGAGGATACACCTAGTGTTTTTGAAGAAGAAAAAAGCAATACCCATATTTTTATCATTCCAAAAGTCTAAAAAATGGTTCATTTTCTATAATTTGAGCTATTAATAATTAAATATGTCAAAAAAATGTTTCTTGATATATTTTTGTTTATTTTTAACACTTATCTTATTATTTAAACCCCCTGGTAAACCAATTTATAACTTAACTACTGTTATTAATTTTTACTATTTTTACTTTTAATTGTGGAAATAAATTACGTTGAAACAAATAAATAATATAAATTAGTTTATTTAAAATTATGGAATCCATTTTTAAAAATTTAATTTACAAATTTAGAAGAATTTAATTTAAATTTATACTCGTAGAAGGGGTGAAACCATAGGTTGTCAAAGATAAAAGGGTTATAAGTATAACAGATTTTTATATAAAATTAATTACACATAACCAATTTTAATTTATTATTATATAATGATCTAATTTAATTTTAACACTAATATAAAATATAATTTATCTTTGTAAATAATTTAGTCTAAAATAATTTTTTATTAAAAATAAGAATTCTAAACTATTCCTCGAAAAAAGATAATTTTTAGAAAAATACAAAAATTTACCCATAGATAATTTTAATATGATTACATCAAAAATTAGTTTCATTTTATAAAATAAATTTTATAAAAGTTATAAATTTAATTTTATTATAATTTCACAAGATGTGATGAAGTTGTTTTATTGGGAAAAAATATAGTTTTTTTTTCTGAAAACATTTCTTATACATTCAAAATATTCTTATTTTTATTTATAATCAACTAATAACCTTGACATATATATAAACCATATATTTTCCATAATATATTTATTATTATTCATACCTTCTAATTTAAGGGGTTTCTTATAATGTCCACTTTTAAATAATATTTTAATCATGTATCCTTTCACATTTAAACAATTAGTTTTGTGTATTTTAAGCTATCAAATAGAAAATTATATTTAAAAAGAAATATATTGTGAACTCTTAGGGAATTATATTCACTTTTATGATTGGTATTGTGAGTCATATAGTCTGTAAAATATGATATGCCTCTTTTGAAATTTTAGGATGTTATACTCTACTCCAACAACCCCCCTTAAATCATTTTTCCACCCAATGGAATATTGATCTTGGTAATCAAGGGTTTAAAATTTGAAAATATCATATATGGAAACCAAAATCAAAAAAATTTATTTTGATAATTTAGAAATGGATGCACTAAGGCCATATATAATTACATATTACAAGTTTTCCATATAGAAAAATAGTAGGGGGAGGAAAGATGTGGACATGGGAGAAAGGTGAAAATAATTATGGCAAGCGGTAAAGATCATTGATCATAAGAAACTAAATTATCTAGAAAATTTAATGACCAAAAGGCATAAATATGTGATTAATAAAAGGATAATCAATTCATTTAAAATTAAAGTTCTTGGAAAAAAATTTTAAGATCCATTTCCTAGAGTTGATGAGATATTTTACCATCAAAACTATGAATATAAAAAAATATATAAATTTAAAATTACAATTTCAACCTTTAATCAATTCCCACTACACTATTATATTCTCTCACGAAATGATGTGTATTTATAACACCCTGATATTTTAAAACAAGAACGCCATGTTTGATAAAATACATGAAACACAACACCAATATTTAAATTGAATATAACACCCAAAACATTGAAGTTATATTTATTTTTATGTTATTTAAATTTATGTGATAGCTTTGAATACATGAAACACCATGATCTAATGAAAAATGATACTCTACTAAATTATTATTATTTGGATGTGACCATTATAAGATATTCATTAAGTTTGATGGTATGGATAATACTAACTAAATTTCGATAATTATATTTTTCACACATGTAAAAAATAAATTCAGTTGTTATCTATTGATTATAAAAACTATAATAATTATTTGAAATAAAAATAAATGTTAAAAAACATTATTTTTATAATGTGAATTTTATTCATGACTTCCAAACATAATTGAAAATTAATTCTTACTGATTTAAAAAATTAATTTTTGAAAAATAAATATAAATATTGAATCCTACATATCATAGTTGTATTTGAGTTATTTTTTGATTATTTTATAGAAAGTGTTATTTTTTTATGGATAATGAAAAATAATTTTTTTAAATGAAAACCGAGTTCAAGATTAAATTATTTAAAATGTTAAATTATATTTTAAAATAGTTATACTGTAAAATTTGATCAATTATATTAAAATATAACTAATTTTTCTCATTTTAATAAATTTAATATATTATTCTTATATTAAAACATTCTATGCTTTTGAGTGCTTTTCTTTGGAAAACCAATTTTTTCTAACGCCTCTATGGGTACAATGTTAACATTATATCTGAAAATTGTATTAATTTAATTTGAAACAATTTATTCCATGTATGTAATTATAATAATAATTAATATTATTTAATAATATTAGATTAATTTTTAACCATAATTAATAGTAACAACATTAAAAATTAATTATCATGATTTAGATAAAAATGGGTTTACCAAAGGTTGAACTAAGATGATAGGGGTTTAAAATTACATAAATTTTTTACTCATATAATTTTATAGACATATTTAGACCTTATCACTTATATGGTAACATAATGGCCCATTTTTTATGATTTTGGAATAATAAAGACATGGGTACACTTTATTCATTTAAAGAATCTCATGTGTGTCCTCTCCCTCACTTATAGAAGGCCAACCCCTCTCGTCAACTATTCAAACATAAAAACCCATTTGGAGTAGTAATGAACCAACCAAATATCTTCATTAATACAGTAAAAACATCTTATATTCCTTTTATTTAAAATAAATCCTATTTAGGAATAAGTTTGTTATAAACCTAAAAGAGTTCTCCGAAGGAGGGATAAAATCTTTGACATGCATATTTTTTATTTATTCTTTAACTACATAAAGTATTCTTTATTCATTATAATATAATAACACCATAATTTCATATATTATAAAATGTTATTATATTTATGTAATTACCTATATAAATATCCAAATACATCAAATGTGAAATGAAACAATCAATCGTATGTACGAAAGACTACTTCCTAATGGACATATTTAATTCTTTTCCCATCAACACCATAGAAAGATGTATATTATGATTGATTTTATATATTTATATGATATTTATGACATTATTATACTTCTTGAATTATTATTTCACATATACCTTCATACCTACCATTATGTGGGAGGATATAATAATATCGCATGTGTCTACAATAGACTACTAGCTCTCGATGGAACGTGAATCATATTTGATGTATTATTTTCATGGAAGATAATAAGAATAAATAAAATGAAAATATTATATACATATGACCTAAATATACTTCTATAAATATAATATCACATATAACTTCTTACCTTCAAGTCCTTTAAGAAAATAACATTGTCTCTCATGCATACATGTGGACTACCGCCTCCATGTAGTGATGTGAAATGTTTTCGAATTTATTTTTACATGGATTTTAATAACGATGAACTTTATTTATATAAATGATATATATACAATTATAATTAATTTTTAATGTTGAATTAGTATTTATTTTCATTTCTTCTTACCCATCAATAAAATTTAAATTGTTTGCATGAGTACATACAACCTACCGTCTCAAGGAATAGTGTAATCTATGTTCAATATCTTGATTTTATATAATAATTTAAATAAATATTAAATAAATATATTATATATATATATATATCATGTTTTATATTATTTAGACTGTGGAATCATGGTAAATTTTAGACGACCAAAATTACCGAACCAAAACATAGATTAAAATTTATAGAAATATCCCATGAAAAATAAATTTAAACGAAGAATTGTTAATAAACTATTGAAAAAAGGATATAAATAATGAAAAAATGGTTTCTGATTTATGGTTATAGTTATTTAATATATTCTTAAAGAACCTAAATTTATTATGCATGTGGTTTGAATTCGTACGATCGATGTTAGACCTAAGTCAAGGGTTTCTTGACTCATTTTTACATTGGTGAGATATATGTCATTTTAAAAAATTATTCCTTTAGTATGGTGTATATATTTACCGTTTTTACATTTTATATAATTATTATATTAATTTTAATGGTATTAAATTATTCATTTTATGTTATTTCTTTCACGGGGATTATGATTTAAAAGACACTAATGTTTTAAGGGTTTATTTCACAATCACATTATTATTTAAGATTTTATATTTTTAAGTCACTCTTGGAGAACTTATTTGAACTATCTTTCCTAAAAACAAAATATTTTCTAATACTTAGTTCAATTATAATATTTGAAACAATTATAATCATTCTTTCACTCTTTGGTAATTTATATTATTGATAAAAAAATTTCAAGAAAATTTGGATTAATTTATTTTTTCGATTGGAAATTGTTTTTATTCAAAAATAAATGTTTTCTATTAATGTTTTCAAAAATGCCAATAAAACTATTAAATACATATATTTTCACCCATTTTTTAATTTTTACAAAAATAATATGGAAGTTTCATATCTCTTTCAGAAAAGAAGAATATTTTCCTTTTACCAAATGTGTGAATGGAACATTTTTTACCATATATGAGGTGAATGGAATTTTCCACCTTAATGAATATTAAATGTTTAGAATATTATTTTACAATCTTACAATGTGGTTTTTGAAGAAATTTTTTCAAAATATTTTGTGAATGATTTGTTTTAATAGGTTATTTTCAAATTGAAAAGGCTATTTTACTGAAAAATGTTTTTATGATATTTTTTGGGATTTAAATTCATCAATGACATCAACCCTTTATTGAACATATGATCCACTAGGGATTTGTGGTATTTATATCATCTTTATTATTTATTTTTTTAGTTTATATTCTTTTTAACTGAGGATGGAAATTTTTTTTCCATTCACCACATTACATAGATTATTTATGGTCAAGTTTATTTCACTAAGGCGGGTATTAACTGTAACATCCCAGGTAAATAAAGAATAATAAATTTTCATATTTATTAATATTTGTGAATTAAATATTAATTTTACTTTAAAGGGGTTTCTATGTTTGATAGCGTACACGAAACGCAACAAAGAGTTTCATTGAAATCTTACGTTGCACAATAGTAATAATATAATATTATTTTAAATGGTAGTTATCACATAGGTATTGTATTGGCGGGAATGGATAGAAATAAATAATATATGATTATATATGTTTTTAAATGTTTTTACATTTATCTAATAAAAGATAAAGTCTTAAAATACGGAAAGAATTCAATTTTAGGCATATATACCCTAATTTTCACTACAGGTTCACTTATCACCTTTTGATGGCGAACCTTCATTAAATATAGTTTTGTTCACTCTTATATAATCTATTGGACCAAATAAAACTCTTCTTTATAATTGGGACATCAAAATTTACTTTGTGTAAATTTTTGGTATTTTTCCGATAAAGTTCATGTTTTAATGAATAGTGTAAAATGTTGTATTTTAATTCAAAACCTCTTTTTAATATAATTTATTTATATGATTATATTATCATTTGAATTGGTTTTAAAGTGAAATTAGAATATATTTTTACCATTAAATCCAATAGTGGTTGTTGGAATTAATTTCTCTTTGAAATCGGACTTAAACTAGTGTCAATCTTTTGATACTTATTATTTCATAAAAACACGCAATTTGCTCTCACAGCGGGAATTAATTATTAAATTAATAAATGCAACTTATATGTTTTGAATTTTGTAAAATTCACTTCATTTTTGAATTCGTAATATCAAATATAGCTTATGGTGAAGTTTTGGTATTTTTCAGAAAAACATTAATTTTTGATGAATAGTGAAACCACTAAGTGGTACTTACAAAAACTGATTTTCCGTTTAAATGAAATTTTACCAACATCTGTGTCTTGAATTTCAAAAATCCGACATACATGTTTGTCATTAAGAAGTAAAATGTGGTTCAATGGGATTAAAATAATTTTTTGGTGAATAGTAACTTATTAAGTTTTTAATCGCGATTAGAGGTAATTAGTGTAATTTAAGGTAAAAATAATGTTGTAATAATATGAAATGAACTTGACACATGTACTAACCTCATTGGATGTGTCATGGACGAAAAATAAAATCAATGGGTCAACTTGGGGACCCCATGAAGCCACTTTGGTTGGAAAATGACATTAATAACTTTTTTTTAAAGTTAAAATAAAAAAGCCACAAAAATGAGTTGTTTTACGAAAACAATTTTTACATGGGGATATACAAATCGGATTGTTCACTATAAATATTGATTTCATATTTAAAAAGATTTAATAACTCATGATATTTTTTTATAATTTTTAGACATTAAATAAAAAAAATTCTTTATGACATCATAATGATGCAGCGATTACCTCATTAATAAATGATTTAAATAAAATGAAAATATAATGTAAAATCTATGACCTACACATGTCCAAAACCTATTGGATGGGTGGATTTCGAACCCTTATCACCTTATCCTCGAATTATATCAATGTGGGACCTTTTAAATACGAAACTCATTTTAAAATAATGTAACATTTCTTTACTTTCCAAGAGTGCCCCTCCTCTCCTCTTATAAAAGTCCCCCACCTCTACCTCTTTAACCACACATCCAAAGCCTTTATCTTGGCCAAAATCTGCCCATTTTATCTCTCCATGTCCCTCTCTAACTCTTAGAGTCCTCACTTTGGGCAGAAGGCTTCCCAAGAAAGCCTTTGAGCTCAAATCAAAAGGAGTTACCCGATTTAAAGGTAGTGTCTTCTCTTGTGTTCTTATGTTTTATTTTGCTTCTCCAACCCCCTAAACTCTTTTTATTCATTTCTTTTGTAACAACACCAGTATATTCCATATAATAGGATGTTGTTATAAGAATTATTCGAGGTACACTTACACACACCTACATCTAATGGTTAAATAACATACTATTTCTATGGATGGAGAATTTCTGCCTCACGAAACGATGATTGTTCAACGCTCATATAACACCTTCAAAGGTGGAAATTAAGATGTCACTATATTTATATATGATATATTATATATTTATGTTTTCCTTATGCTTCTGTATTTTTTATTTATGGCATACCTTTATGGCTTCCATTATGGGTATACACGATATCTTCATTTTAGGAAGTGCGGACTACCGCCCACTCAAACTGATTTGATTTGTTAATGCAATATGTGGGACGTATAAAGGATGGATTTAAAGTTATTATATATGATTTATGTTATATATAATTTATTAATATAATTCTGTAATTAAAATATAAATACCTCTCATTTAGTTTTAATTCCATTAATATGACAATGAAATGAAAGTAGCCTTCATGCGTACGTACGGCTTACCATCTCCATGAACGATGCATTTCATTTATTACCTCTAAATGATTATGTAATATTATAAATACATGTATATGCTGAATATATATGATATATATGATATCCAAATCATGAATATCATTCTGGATATAATGAACCTTTGACCACACGAACAACATGTAATTGTAAGAAGTTCACATTTGACTCAAGTACCAAATATCGACAAACGACCGCTATCTACTTAAATGACTAAATAATGTTCATAAAATGGTAATAAGTGATATAAAAGGAATAATGAACTTGAAAAAGGTTCATAATCAAGTAGAAATTAACTCATGTTTATTATTCAGGACGTTAAAGAACGATCGAGTCAAGTCGGACCCGAGGTAATGGAACTTCTTAACCAAATTTCAATTCTTTGGGTTAATCTCCTACATTCAAATTATGTCATGATATTAATATGTCCTATCTTGTATTTGTACATTATTTATGTGTACATATAGTGAATACACATAATAGATATATTTTATTTAAAAATGATCTTCGTAAGGGACTTCGTCTCAATCTCCTTTCATTGAGGCATATTTCGTTTTATACACATCTTTCTTTTATACGGTGTATAAACCCATTTGACTATTACTTTTATACAAAAGGAATCTTTTTCTACAAAGCGTTTTACAAAAAGACAAAAAGGAATGTTTCTTTTAACGTACGCGGTGACAACTACCTTTTCCACCACCGCGAGTATTATTTGGTCTTTGGATTCCTCAATAAGCCATAATGTTTTTTTAAAATGAAATAAATACCTTATAATCTTTTATGTATTTTGGTATTGAAAATGGTTTTTATAATGGATTTGTTATGTCAATATATTTAAGTGATATATTGTGATCAAAGTTTTGAAATGTTTTTTTCCATTATATTTGTTTTATATCTTATGATTTTTATAATGGTACTTGGACATTTGACGAGTGGTTACGTGATAAACCATATGACGGGTGGTGTCGTGAATACCAGGACGGGTGGCTACGTTATAACCTCCAATGCATTGGGTATGGAAGTCAGCTGTATGGATATTCCATTAAGTATGTATGGAAGTTGTCCTAATGGCTATTCCATTAAGTGATATGTGTGGAAGTCGGCCATATAGTTATTCCACTTAAGTATGTTTATGTCCCAAGTTACCATTATATGTTATGTGTTCTTTTTATGGGTTTTATGGTAATCTTTTGGTTATAAAAGGGTAAGTAATGATCTTTTATTAAGTGAAGAGTTTTTACTAATTCATAAAGGTGAAAATTATTACTTTGATAATGTATACATGGTTTACTTGTTGTTTTGATAAACTAATAGTTTTCATTCTTTGTGTATCCCTTCCTGAGCTTTTTATGCTCACCGAAGTTTTTTTAAATGTTTTTCAAAGGACTTAATGTGGAATAGGGTCAAGGATGGGATCAAGGGAAAGTCATTCTATATAAAACATAGAACTAGACATGTTTCTTTTTAAGAGTTTGTTATTCTATGGAAACTTAGTAGAAGTGTCTACTTTGTAATCTTTTGAGATGTAATAGTTATGTTCTAATTCTCTAAAACTCTAAACATGAAAAGATCCTCAATGTGAATTATTCATTTAATTCAATCTTAAGTAAGGTTCAAGGCCGGGGCCTTATAGTTGGCATCCGATGTCGGTTTAGACAACTTTAGGAGTTAGAAAAGTGTTAAATTACAAATTAATTTATGGTATAATTGAAATGATATAGCATTTACAGATTACCATGTTGTTTTTCCTAAGATATTTCTGTGTTAAGAATGGTTTTTCATAGAGGAAACAAAACAAATTTTCTGAGAAGGCATACAGAGGGAAATGAACTTTCAAATCAGTATCCTGAGATGGTCAGAATCAGAACAAAATAGTTTGTTATAGTGATGGATGAGTTGACTCAGGTGAAAAATGTTGGTTGTGTTTATTGATGATATTTTGGTGTTTTCTAAAAGTAAAGAGGAGCATAAAAGTCATTTAAGGGTTATTTTGCAAACCTTGAAAGAAAATAAATTGTACGGGAAATTCAGAAAGTGTGAGTTTTGGTTGCAACAAATTTCTTTCCTTGGTCACATTGTTTCTAAAGCTGGGATAACTGTGGATTCTGCAAAAACAAGAGTTGTTGAAGAATGGACAAGACCCACAAATGTAACCGAGATCCATAGTTTTCTTGGTTTGGCAGGTTACTACCGAAGGTTTGTTAGAAATATTTCCCGGTTATCTAGTCCAATGACTAAGCTAACTCGGAAGGGTGTTAAGTTTATCTATACAAAATAATGTGATGATTGTTTTCAGGAGTTGAAAAGAAGATTGGTGAATGCTCCAGTTTTGGTACTACCTTCCAGGAATGGTGAGTTTGTTATCTATAGTGATGCTTCATTGAAAGGACATGGTTGTGTCTTTAGGCAGAATGATCAGGTAATTGCATATGCTTCACGTAAGTTGAAAACTCATGAGGTAAATTACCCTACACATGACTTGAAATTAGCTGCTGTTGTTTTTTCTCTAAAAATTTGGAGGCATCATTTGTATGGAGTAAAGTGTGAAATATATACTGATCACAAAATTTTAAAGTATATATATTCACTCAGAAAGAGTTGAACATGAGACAGAGGAGATGGCTGGAATTAATCAAGGATTATGATTGTAAAATTCATTACCATCTGGGAAAAGAAAATAAAGTGGCTGATGCTTTGAGTCGAAAAAGTAATGCTTCATTAACCATGCTACATTTGGAACGAGATCCTTTGGTTAAGGATTTGATGAACTTTGGCATAGAAGTTGTTGGTGCAGGAAGTTCTTCTATTTTGTTTCAGGTATCAGTGAAATATTTTCTATTAGAAAAAACTAAGCAAGCATAGAAGCAAGATAGTGAGTTGCAGAAAAAGGTAGAGCTGGTTCAGAAATGTAAGTTGCCTGAATTCAACATTGATAATGATTGTGTTTTGAGATTTGGGAAGAGATTGTGTGTGCCTTGTGATTCACAGTTGAAGAATGAGTTGTTATGTGAGGCTCATAGTTCCCTGTTTTCAATTCATCCTGACAGTACTAAGATGTATAGAGATATGCGGGAGTATTACTGGTGGGATGGAATGAAAAGAGATATTGCTGATTTTACTAGTGAAGTGTTTGACTTGTAAGCAGGTTAAAGTAGAGCAGCAGTTACCGAAAGGGATTCTTCAGCCACTACCAGTGCCAGAGTGGAAATGGGAAAATATATCCGTGGACTTTGTTCTGGGATTACCAAGGACATCTCGAGGTAATAATACAATCTGGGTTATTGTTGATCGATTGACTAAATATGCTCATTTCCTTCCTATTCGAGATACATTCTCTCTAGATCAACTTTCTCGACTGTATCTTAAAGAGATAGTCAGGTTGCATGGAGTTCCCCTATCCATTGTATCTGATCATGATCCCAGGATTACTTCAAACTTTTGGAAAGGCCTTCAGAAGTCGTTGGGTACTGAATTAAATTTTAGTACAGCTTTTCATCCGCAATCAGATGGGCAGTCAGAAAGAACAATTCAGACCTTGGAGGATATGCTAGGAGCTTGCTCTATGGATTATTAGGGAAGTTGGGACCAACATCTTTCTTTGGTTGAGTTTTCTTATAATAACAGTTTTCATTCCAGTATACATATGGCACCATTTGAGGCATTATATGGGAAGCGGTGTCGAACTCCAGCTTTTGGGGATGAAGTGGGTGAAAGGAAGCTGATGGGACCAGAATTGGTAGAAGAGATGGAAGAAAAAGTTCAGTTGATTCAGAAACACATGAAAACAGCTCAGAGCAGACAGAAAAGTTATGCAGATAATAGGAGGAAGGATCAATCTTTTGAGGTAGGTGATCATGTTTTTCTCAAGGTTTCACCATGGAAGAGTGTGATGCAATTTGGTAAGAAAGGAAAGCTGAGTCCAAGGTTCATTGGACCATATGAAATTCTGGAGAAAGTTGGATCAGTTTCATACCGAGTGGATTTACCTCCAAGTTTATCTCAGGTACACAATGTTTTTCATGTTTTCATGTTAAAGAAGTACATGCCAGATCCATCTCATGTTTTGAGTCCAGAGGTAGTTCAGCTGGAAGAGAACCTATCTTATGAGGAACAACCGGTCCAGATTCTAGACCACAGGGAGCAAGTGTTACGGGATAAGGTAATTCACTAGGTAAAGGTTTTGTGGAAAACCCATATGGTTGAAGAGGCAACGTGGAAATCTGAAAATGCTATGAGGGATAAATACCCCAACTTATTTTGATATGTGAATAAAATTGCGAGGATGCAATTCCCAAAAGGGGGGAAGGATGTAACATCCTAGGTAAATAAAGAATAATAAATTTTCATATTTATTAATATTTGAGAATTAAATATTAATTTTACTTTAAAGGGGTTTCTATGTTCGATAGTGTACCCAATACGCAACAAAGAGTTTCATTGAAATCTTATGTTGCACACTAGTAATAAAATAATATTATTTTAAATGTTAGTTAACACATAGTCGTTGTATTGGTGGGAATGGATAGAAATAACTAAAATATAATTATATATGTTTTTTTAATTTTTTTTACATTTATCTAATAAAAGCTAAAGGCTTAAAATACGGAATGAATTCAATTTTGGGCTTATATACCCTAATTTTCACTAAAGGTTCACTTATCGCCTTTTGATGGAGAACCGTCATTAAATATAGTTTTGTTCACTCTTATACATTATATTGGACCAAATAAAACTCTTCTTTAGAATCGGGACATCAAAATTTACTTTGTGTAAATTTTTTGTATTTTTCCGATAAAGTTCATTTTTTTAATGAATAGTATAAAATGTTGTATTTTAATTCAAAAACTATTTTTAATCTAATTTATTTATATTATTAGATTATATTTTTAATTGGTTTTAAAGTTAAATTAGAATATATTTTTACCATTAAATCCAATAGTGGTCATTGGAATTAATTTCACTTTGATATCGGACATAAACTAGTGTCAATCTTTTGATACTTATTATTTCATAAAAACACGTTATTTTCTCTGACAGCGGGAATTAATTATTAAATTAATTAATGAATCTTATATGTTTCGAATTTTTTAAAATGGACTTCATTTTCGAATTTTGAATATCAAATATAGCTTAGGGTGACGTTTTGGTATTTTTCTGAAAAACATTAATTTTTGATGAATAGTGAAACCACTAAGTGGTACTTACAAAAACTGATTTTCCGTTTAAATGACATTTTACCACCTCTGTGTCTTGAATGTCCAAAATCCGACATAAATTGTTGTCATTAGGAAGTAAAATGTGGTTAAATGGGATTAAAATAATTTTTTTGGTGAATAATAACTTATTAAGTTTTTAATCACGATTAGAGGTAATTAGTGTAATTTAAGGTAAAAATAATGTTGTAATAATATGAAATTAACTTGAAACATGTCCTAAACTCATTGGATGTGTCATGTATGACCAAGAAAATACATGGGTCAAATTTGGGACCCCATTAAGCCACTTTGGTTGGAAAATGACATTAATAACTCATTATTTAAAGTGAAAATAAAAATGTCACAAACATGAATTGTTTTACTAAAAAAAAATACATGGGGTTATACAAATAATATTTTTGACTATAAATATTCATTGGAAAGGTAAAACTATTTCCTACATCATGATAGTTTTTTTTATAATTTTTATACATTATATAAATAAAATTATTTATGACATCATAATGATGCAACGATTAACTCATTAATAAAGGATTTAAATAAAATGAAAAGATAATGTAACATCTATGACCTAAACATGTAGAAAACCTATTGGATGGGTGTATTTCGAACCCTTATCACATTATACTAGAATTATATCAATGTGGGACCTTTTAAATCCGAAACTCATTTTAAAATAATGTAACATTTCTTTACATTCCAAGAGTGCCCCTCCTCTCCTCTTATAAAAGGATGCCACCTCTACCTCTTTACCCACACTTCCAACGCCTTTGGCTTATCCAATATCTACCCATTTTGTATTTCCACATCCCTCTATAACTCTTAGAAGCCTCACTTTGGGCAGAAGTATTCCCAAGGAAGCCTTTGAGCTCAAATCAAAAGGAGTTACCTGATTTAAAGGTAGTGTCCTCTCTTGTGTTCTTATGTTTTATTTTGCTTCTCCAACCCCCTAAACTCTTTTTATTAAATTATTTTGTAACAAAAAAAGTATCTTCCATATACTATGATGTTGTTATAAGAATGATTATAGATAAACTTACACACACCTACATCTAATGGTTAAATAACATACTGTTTCTATGGATGGAGAATTTCTACCTCACGAAACGATGATTGTTCAACACTCATATAACACCTTCAAAGGTGGACATTAAGATGTCACAATATTTATATATGATATATAATATGTTTATGTTTTCCTTAAGCTTCTTTATTTTTTATTTATGGCATAAAGTTATGGCTTCCATTATGGGTATACGCGATATCTTCATTTTAGGAAGTGCAGACTACCGCCCCCTCAAAGTTATTTGATTCATTAATGCCATATGTGGGACGTATAAAGGATGGATTTAAAGTTATTATATAGGATTTATGTTACATATAAATGATTAATATAATTCTGGAATTAAAATATACATACCTCCAATTTAGTTTTATTTCCATTAATATGACAAAGAAATGAATGTAGTGTTCATGCGTACGTACGACTTACCGTCTCCATAAACGGTGAATTTCATTTCTTACCTCTAAATGATTATGTAATATTATAAACACATGTATATTCTGGATATATATGATATATATGATATCCAAATCATGAGTATCATTCTGGATATAATTAACCTTTGACCACACGAACAACATGTAATTGTAAGAAGTTCACTTTTGACTCAAGTACCAAATATCGACAAACGACCGTTATCAACTTAAATGACTAAATAATGTTCATAACATTGTAATAAGTGATATAAAAGGAATAATTAACTTGAAAAAGGTTCTTAATAAAGTATAAATTAACTCATGTTTATTATTCAGGATGTTAAATAACGATCGAGTCAAGTTGGACCTCAGGTGAGGGAACTTCTTAACCCAATTTCAATTCTTTGGGTTAATCTCCTACATTCAAATTTTTTCATGATATTATAATGTCCTATCTTGTATTTGTACATTCTTTATGTGTACATATATTGAATACACATAATAGATATATTTTATTTAAAAATTATCTTCATAAGGGACTTCTTCTCAGTCTCATTTCATTGAGGAATATTTCGTTTTATACACAACTTTATTTTATAAGTTGTATAAACCCCTTTGAATTTTAATTTTATATAAAAGGAATCTTTTTCTACGAAGCGTTTTACAAAATGAAAAAAAGGAATTTTTCTTTTAACGTACGTGGTGACAACGACCTTTTCCTCTGCCATGAGTATTATTTGGTCTTTGGCTTCCTGAACAAGCTGTAATGTTTTTTTAAAATGAAATAAATACCATATACTCTTTTATGTATTTTGGTAATTAAAATGGTTTTTATAAAGGATTTTTTATATTAATATATTTAAGCGATATATTATGATCAAAGTATGGAAATGTATTCTTTCCATTATATTTGTTTTATGTCTTATGATCTTTATAATGGTACTTCGACATTTGATGGATGGTTACGTGATAAACCATATGACGGGTGGAGATGTGAATACCAGGAAAGGTGGTTACGTTATAACCTCCAATGCATTGGGTATGGAAGTCGGCCGTATGGCTATTCCATTAAGTGTGTATAGAAGTTGACCAAATGGATATTCTATTAAGTGATATGTGTGGAAGTCGACCGTATGGTTATTCCACTTAAGTATGTTTATGTCCCAAGTTACCTTTATATGTTATGTGTTCTTTATATGGGTTTTATGGTAATATTTTGGTTACAAAAGGGTAAGTAATGATCTTTTATTCAGTGAATAGTTTTTACTACTTCATAAAGGTGAAAAGTATTACTTTGATAAAGTATACATGGTTTACTTGTTGTTTTGATGAAATAATAGTTTTCATTATTTGTGTATCCCTTACTGAGCTTTTTATACTCATCCCATGTTTTTTTTGAAATGTTTTCCATAGGACTTAATGTGGAATAGGGCCAAGGATGGGATCAAGGGAAATTCATACTATATAAAACAAGGAACTAGACATCTTTCTTTTTAATAGTTTGTTATTCTATGGAAACTTAGTAGAAGTGTCTAATTTTTAATCTTTTGAGATGTAATAGTTATGTTATAATTCTCTAAAATTCTAAACCTGAAAAGATCCTCAATGTGAATTATTCATTTAGTTCAATATTAAGTAAGGTTCAAGGTCGAGGCCTTATATTAACATTTAATATGTTAGTTTTTAAATATGATTGTTTATTTTTATTATGTTTAAACCATTTCATAAAAGGAATTAATTATACTCAATATGTAATTGTCAGGGCCAAGTAATAGATAGCCACGTGACTCACTAGCCGGTATCCTATGAAAAACAAGTTTGAAAAATAGAATGATTTTTACACATAATTATAATCTATATTTTGAATGGTATTGACTGTAAAGGTATCATGATTCCCCATATAATGATATATAATAACTAAGAATATCATCCATTGAGAATAAAATATTTTTTATTATCCATGATATTTATACCCTGATATTATCTCAGGGTGAATTTTAATTGTCAATTTATTGATTAAGTGGCATTTGTTTTCAATTATTTCCCTTTCTATATTCATTTTTCATTGTACAATTATTATAGTAATGTTATTAATTATTTGTAATGTGTTTTTAGTTTCATAGCTCTCCAAAATAATTTTTTATTATTAATTCATGATATAATCAACTTTATGTAACCCTTACCAAGAATTTGAGATCACAATTATTTTATTTCATTTCCCATGGATATGAAGAAGAAATCATTGAATGTGTTTCAAGGATGCAGTTCAATTAAATTTATTATCTATTATGTTTTATTTTTATTCAAATTTTAAATAGGGTATAATTAATTTATATGGTTCTGTAATACTGTTAAAATATTCTCTCATTTGGGATTTGAATTCTTGTATATTATTCAACTATATTAAAGTATAGAGGAGCTCCATATTTCTAGAGTCGAGTTTGTTAAATCAATCAAGTTGAATTCATAATTCTGGAAGTACTACAATTAGCTTTTAAATGGTAATAAGATCCTCAAAATAATGGAAAACTATTTTTCAAATATTTTCCAAAAATAATGGTTACCATGAGTTATCCAATAACAAAGAAAATTTACATAATATATTCCATTAATAGTTAACCTTTAGAACTTTTCACAATATGTTTAACCAAATTCAGAGTCCCAAAATTTTATAAAGGATATCACTAAAGAGAATTATATTTAAAAAATTTATAATATGTCATTCAATGAATCATACAAAATAAATGAATTCCATGATCATTATAAAATTTTTATGAAAACCGGAATTCTTCCAAAATAATCTCATGTTTTCAAATGTATTCCACAAATATAGAAATTTGGTAAACTCAAAAAAATATCATAAATCACAAACCATTTTCAATGATATGATTATTATCCCATAAAAATTTATTTCTAATTATTCTATCATCATTGGCCATATAATAAGGGTTATCCTCCCTAAATCATGTTTTTTCTAAAAGGATTGACTTACCTCTGTATCACATTTCTTTGTCGTTGATACCATTCAATATATGTCTTCAAATTATTATAGAACATCAACAATAATATATCCAAATATGCTTTATAGTTCATATAATTCAAAAAATACATAAAAAATATAATTCATGAATCCAAATACACAATCTAATTAATCATTCCAATTCAACTATTCAATAGAAAAATCTTGACCTTTATCCCTTAGCATCTTCAATGGTATATTCCCTTGAATCCTTGGGAATTATCTTTTTTTTAGTTCCCCATCACTTAAAATTTTAAACACTAAACATAAAAGGTAAAATTATTACCCATTCAATCTTGATCATGGTTCCCTTTCTCTCTACACATATATAAAACATTCATTCTCTTAAGAAAATACCACGATGTCTCTCCCAACAATTTTCGCATAAGGAAAATCAATCTTTCCCTTCTTTTCATTATTCATATTTTTCTCTATTATAATGTTCTTTATTAATTATATTATATTCTATAAGAATTGTACAATTATTTCTTTATATTTATAGAACATGATACTATGTTCTTGTATAATGAGAATTATTAGGAAACTAGTTCCCTTTGGAGGATTGGGTTAATCCCATCAATAAAACAATCATTATTACTAATTGTATTTCATGCATTGATATGGTTAACATTCCTTCTTTGAGGAACCATTTATAAATATTCGATCAAAATATATTAGATCATAAAAATTTTAAATATAATGTAAAATCAAAAAATCTAGTCACATAGAATAAATTGAAAAATTCATGCTTTGTTAATCTCATTGTAAAAAACATTTTTTATTTTGAAGTGTTTTCAAATCGTAAAAATATTTTCAAATCCTTCATAATAGTTAAAAATATAAATATCAATTTACAATATCACATCCCCTAGGAGTTTCAAAATAGGTTCTTAGTAATTCCCATTTTCATGTAATAAGCAACACTAGAGTTAGGCATGATGCACTCTTTTTAGATTTATTTCTCTTACATACATCTTTTTTGAACCACACCCACTTATAGTATCCTTACAATGATCTATTTCCAGAAAAAACCACAAAATCTATAACTTAAAAAACATAATGATGATATTTAATACTAATATTCAATATCTATCATATGATTATGTTTTATAATCCATTTTCTCTTAAATATGTTTCCCAATGATTCTACTAAAATTTCTATGATAACAATTATACACACCCAAACCAAATCTTTCCAGAGATGATAGATACATTATTATATTGTCTTAATATATAAGGAATCACATCCTGAAAGAAAAAATATTTTATTAGTCCTGTAATATAGGTACATACTAGAAATCCAAATTATTATTTAAAATATAAAATAAAAAAGTGATTTATTTGAGATATCCATATTTACCCTTATAATATCTCTGTATTTCAATAATAAAACTCAACTGTGAATATTTGGGGAAATAAAACATAATAAATGGGTGAGGCGAAATTATTAGTAAGGGTAAGAGTATAAAAAATATATCATGAATAAATAATCATAATAAAAATTGAAATTTAAATAACTAAAAAAATATTCTATTTAAACAATTATATAAAAAATTTATGGTTGGAATAAATAATATGAAAATAAAACCATATAAACTACCACAAGATATTAGAAATTATCCATGAATATTTTAAATAATAGAATTATAACAAGGATATCATTAGTTGAGATCATATTAAAGGAATGTATAACTTCAAACATCTAAAACATTCTATCAAGATATTTCAAAATATAACTTACATATGAGGGTAGAAACCTCTCTAATTTTCTTGACCAATTTGTCTCATGACACCTGTTGGTAAATCATGAGGCTATATATAACTAGGACCCACCCATCACTTACTAATTCCAATGAATTACTCATATGAAAGGTGTTTAATATAATCAAAATAAAAAATAACATAGAAAATTTAACATATGAAATTTCATAACATACACCAATCAAATAAACATAATCATATATAATCTACAGCAATATGGTGAACGATATTAAAATTTTGAACCCCCAATAAAGCTAAACAAAAACCACAAGAATAAATAATAATTTAAATATCAATACTAAATATCCAACTTGGAGAATAAGCACAATTAATGGTTGATGGAATTTATTAATATAAATATGATTAAAAAATCATAAAAAAATTCATCCTGAAAACAAACCTTTCACATTGAAAATCACATTTTAAAGAAACAATAACAAAAAATATAATTAAAATAAATTCCTTTAAAACCCCATTTAAACATTAAAAATAATATTTAAAACATTGATTTTCCATGAAGGTGTAAAATTCCATTCATGTTGTACACATTAAAATAATGATTTCATTCACAATTTTTTGGAAAATCAATACGATCCTTTTGTTTGGAAAAATACATGAAGATTTATTTGAAAAATATTTGTAAAAAGTAAAAGAAATTAGGTAAAATACAATTATGAAATTATCTTGAGATATTTAAAATTAATTTTGAAAATAGTTTTATAAAACACCGATTTGGAAGAAAAGTAATTTTCGACTAAAAAGGGAAATGAAGTTAGATTTTCATAAAAATATATTCTTCATCATTTGAAGTACCAAATAGAATAAAATTGTAATATTAATTTCAAATATAGTGATTAAGAATATGAGAATAAAATAAATTATTTCGAATATATAAATATCAAATAATTCCCTCCTGTGAGAGATAAACATAAAAATCTGGAATAATAATGAGATTGTGAAATAAACACTTACCACATTCATACCTTATGAATCGTACGCCCCATGAAAGTAATAAATTCACATGAAATAATAAATACAATAAAGATAAATAGAATTATGATATATCATATCAAAGGGGGTTTTATATTTACCATACAATAGAATGATTTGTGAATATGGAATATGTCTCACAGAATGAAAAGTGAGATCATAAACAAATTCTTCAGGTTTGGATCATATGTGTCTAGACCTCCTGTACATAAAAAATAAGTTTATTATAAATATATTATAGAACTATACTCATATATTTCTTACCACATATGATTAAATTATATTCTTTTATCTAAAATTTGATTAATAATTCTTAGATAAAATAATGTTTCTAGTGATAATTGTTTCATTTCTCATGTATGTTTTAGTTAAGTAATTTTATCTATTAATTTTTACCATGGTAAAATCATCTACATAATTTTAAAAATTATATAATTATAATATATATTAATTATAAATTTACTTATTGTAATCAATAAAACATATAGATATAAAATAGATTACATCATTCGTTGATATGGTAGGTTGTACATACTCAATAATATTTCTTTTATTTTTCTCAATTGATAGAAAAATAAAAATAAATATTAATTGACATCTATATAATATTCATTAATTTATATATTATTTTTATTAATAAAATGCATCCATTGATTATTAGGTAACAATTTATATGTGATATTATATTTCTAGGAGTATATTTATATGATTAATATATATTATATTCATTCAATTTATTGTAAATAACATCCATGTTATTTGAAAGCTAAAAATGAATCAAAACGCTTCGCGGGGTGGTTTTCCACTGTACACACGAATGATGTTATTGTGTCCCCCGTTGATGGGAATGTAAGAAAGTACATGTGATATGATAATTATAGATGTATAATATTTTCATAAATATCATATTAATTTTCTAAACCCATCATTTAATCCATCCTTGAATTGTAGTGAGGGAAACAATTACATTGGTTCGCAAAGTGGTGGTTCATCTTATACATGATCGATTGTTTCATTTTCCATTTTATGGAATTAGAGAGGGATATTTGTTATTACTTTAACAATATAACATATAAATATGAAGTATATATTTTTTTATTATATTATAATCATTAAAAAATATTTTAAGGAGGTGGAAGAAAAAAACAAATACAAACGTTTGGAATTTTATATCTTTTTGCAGAATTCTTTTAGGATTATATCTAAATATTTCCAAGTTATGATTTAGGATCATTCTAAGGGAAATATTATGTTTTGAGAGGATTAAGTAATTTATTGGGGTATTTATTGTCTAAAATAAGTATTTTTGAAAGTGGGAATAAGAGACGATATTGAGTTCCCATTTATAAGCACATGAGGCGATAAATATGGTATTTTTTAAACTAAAAATTGATTCCAAGGTTTTTATCTTTTAAAAATCCCCCAATATAGTTTCTTGTAATATAGTTGAGGTGATAAGGTAACAATATGGCCATAAAATGTGTTCTGGATATGATCTATGTCATTTTAACCATTGTCTTCTTAGTTTCAACACCCAATAAGAAAATGTATTTAACCGTTGTAATTAATTTTTAATATATTAAATATTAATTATGCTAAATAATTATGTTAAACTTGCTAAATAATAAAAATTATATTTATTTAAATAAATTAATCCATCTTTACAATTTCTATTCACATATGTGTCTGATTTTAATTTATATTTATACTCACATACATGATGAAAATATGGATTTCTAGAGAGAAAATTATCATAATTATAAAAGGTTTTGATATAAAAAATCCAAATTAAATTGTTTATATTAACCTAAATTGAGTTTTTTATTTTATAATTTAAATTTTCATTATTTGAAACCAATTTAAAAAAATTAACATTTTATGTAATTTAAAAAAATTTCAATAAAAAATATGATTTTTAACTATTCACCAAAAAATGAAAATTTTCTAAAAAAATCCAAAAAATTATACCTAAAATATATTTTATATTATTATTTAAAAAATGATTTTAATTTTACCAAATTATATTTCCAAAAATGTCAAAAATGTATTTTATCATATGTGATCCAGAGTGAATGAAATAGTATTCTTAGAAAAAATATATTGCTTCGTAGAAAAAAATTATTTTTCATTAAAATGATTATTATTTTTATTTATAAATAATATATAACTCATGATAATATATAAAATATATATTTTAAATAATTAATTTATACCTATTCATACCATCAAATTTAACATCTTTGTGATAATTTAAATGTATAAATAATATTTTGATAGATTATTTTGTTTCATTTCAACCATGTGTTGCATGAATCAAAAGATGAAAAATGGATTGAATTTATTTTAAAGTACATATATCATAAGGTCTTGGGTTTTTATCTTATCTTTTAAGCCTACTTTTGTGGTTTAAACATGTTATTGAACATTATGTGCCAATTTTAAAATTTCATATTGTTACATTGTTAATCAAAACAATCCTCTGGGATGAGAGGATGGCTATAATTAAAGGAAATGAGAAGTGATTTAATTAACCATAGTGTTTAGGAAATGTTAAACGGAGAGTATAGGGGAGTCCTTTTATAAGTGGGGGAGAGGATGCAGATATAATTTCGAAAAAAATTAAAATTGTACATACATTTTTCCACATTATAAGAAGATCTAAAATGGCTCAATATCTAACCATAATGTTTATAAGTTCAAAAAATGGTAAAAAAATTTATTATGGAAAAATTAAAGGTAATTTTACACCTTATCTTTTTAGTTTAACCCCTTGGTAAAACTGTTTTAACCCTAACTGTATAAATAATTTTTAACTACTTTCATTATTCATTGTGGCCAAATATTATGTTTATATTATTTGATAATATTAAATAAAATATGTAAAAATTTGGAATCCATTTTTAATAATTCAATTCACATATGTGATAGAATTTATTTTAAATTAAACCTATAGAAGTGATTAAATATTTTTTTCTTAGTAAAAATTATCAAATGTTTTAAAAAAAGTAAGAAAATTATGTGTGAAATTATTTCCAACAACCATTATTGGTTTAATCAGAATATAGTTGAACTAATTCTATTTTAAAACCATTTTAATATAAAATTTATCATTTTAAATTGTTTAAATTAATAGATAGCTTTCAATAAAATTTCGTATCATTCACTATTCATTAAAAATATATTTTTTTAATCCAAAAAATTTACCATATTCTAATTCTTACATTTTAATTACAAAAATTAATTTCATTTTTTCAGATAATTTTTTTAAATATTTTAGAAACAAATTTTTCCCTCTCAAAAAGAAATAAAATAATTTTATGAGGAAATATATTATTTAAAACATATATTGACATTACAAAAACATATATACTTCTTTGTCAATATATTTTTATATATAAAAACATTATAACAATTATTTAAAATTTGGTTATTCATATTCATTCTTCCAGGATTAATAGCTTAGTCATAACGTATATGTTAACTAGTAACCTAAATAATATATTGTGATTAATTAGAATATAGTGTTGCGTGTATATCAAGCTATCGAACAAATTAAATTTATTCAAGAAGAAAATAAATAATTTATAAAATCTCAGGGGGTTACATTGAAGGTGACTCCTAATCAATATATTTATTTCATGGCTTCATCCCAAATGATTAAACTATAGTGCCTTATATTAATTGTTACCCTGGACACTAGGATATGACCATTGAGGACTCCATGGATTATTCTAGATCATCATCCTAGGAATACAAATGTTTTCCACATATCATTGATTTATTATAGCCACCCCTTCTAATATGATATGATTCCTCGAATATAGTATTACATAGGTTTATCCCCCATATAAATTATACACTATGCGTGATACTCATGGAGGCCTTTGAAAAGCTCCATGGATCCAAAAATGACTCCTAAAACTCTAGGATGTCAGAGACATAAACTTTGTATCTGAAATCCATGCCTAATACTATTGTATTACCTAGGGTAATTCCCCTAGAAATCATTTCTTACAAAATGTAACTTGTGGCCCATATTCCATATTATGGACAACATTATTTCATAAAATTCTTATCAATGTTGCATCATGGGTAAAAGAATGTATAATTAATCATGGGTAACATTAGAACCGGAGGATAGCTGTTTGTTATTGTATTTATTCTTCTATAGATATATTATTTATTATTTGAGATTTTAATATGCCCAAAAAATTATTATTGTTCATTTATAGGATAATTTTAGTGATTTCCCATTGATTTTAAATCATACCTTTCTTGTGTGGACATAAAGCTTGAGTAACTGAGTGGATAACACATGTCATGGATTTATGTTGGGAAAAAGATTGGGGTATGATCAATCTTCCTGATATCCTAGATAGAGTTATGAGATATATCATATAAGTCTTAGAGATTGTGTTTGAACCTTATTGTATTTTTATTCATTCTTTAATTTATCTATTTGATCGGACTAGTGGGTGGCCATTGTTGTATAACTATATTCTACAACATTGAAATTTATCTTCAACTAATGTTTATTTATTTATTCTAAATACCCTAATGGATTTTTATTTATTATTGATGTCTCACTGTTGAATTATATACTATTTATACTATAATATAGGGGTATAGTAACCCCATAGTACTACTCCATACCCACTTTTCTAGTTAACTTCCTATAGAATATGAGGAAGAATGTGTGTGGTCAAGTGGTGACTATGTCTACTTACTATTCAAAGTGAAGTGGTAAAATGACATTATATCTAAGTTAACTGTCCCTGATTTGTAATAATTTATAGAGGATAAATTATACTCTTACCATTAAACTATAGTAGATATCTATTTCATGAGATGAAGGGTTGGGGAAAATATCTATAAGATGATCACTTGGGCCCATTTAGATAGATAGTTAGTAGTAGATTTTTTTTTTCAATACTTAGTAGAACATAGAGAAATTGATATTAGTTGTCATGCAATATATTTTTTAGTTAAAAATATATTCATATATCAATCATAGATATAGGAATGGAATATGTTCCTCATCCAATTATATGTTTACTTATGTTTTTAAAATCAATTGGAACTATATTATTATATAAAAAGTCAATAGGAGCATTTATCATGACTCTATGATCTGATTTCAAATAAAAATAATACATTCAATCACTATTACATTAACTAGTTGATTTCATGGTTGATCTCCTAGATGCATTTATCTGAATAAATAATATCTATGAGATAAAGATAAATTTGTTGGTATAATATCAGCGGTTTTATGTGGGATAAGAGTCTAAAAATGAATTGTTTGAATAGTGATGTTGAGTACTAAATTCATATATCCATTCAATGACCATATGAGATCGTTTAAAAAATAAATTCCTATTTGGTTAATGAAATTTTGGTAAATATTTATTCTTTTTATGAATATCTTATTTCGAGAGGGTCTAAATATGTATATGAATTCATTAATTAATTGTCCATAAATTGTATAAACTTATTGAAAATCATATTATGCAATTTTCTTAATGAATAACAAAAATAATTGAAAATGATAAAATAATATAATTTTTTTGATAACTACGTTACTCTAGTGTGATGATAATTTTTCCCATTTTTTAAAAATATCCATAAAATGAAGTCATTGACACATAATGTTTTAGTAATAATAGATATTTTTTTAAAAAAGACCAAACCTATCAATTTATCAAGTATATAATGGTAGATTATGACATCAATGGTTAGTTCACAAGTCATTTTTCTTATTTTCCTTAGTATATTTCATTTGTATTTTCCAAGATAAAAGAAGATAGTGTGAAATGGCTAGAATTTTTCCCAAACATTTTTATAGGTTTTCAACTAAAATATTTTATAACTCCTTTAATAAATAGGTTTTTATTGTCTTAAGTTATTTTTTTCCCAAACATGTCCTCAAAATTTTAGGCTTTAATTATTTGAGAGAGGGGTTATTTATTTTCGGATCGCATGACATAGAACATGGATAAATTATCTCATATAATAAACCAAACTAGAAACGATAAGTTGGAATAATACTGTTGAATATAGACACGAATGAAATTGAGAATATTAAATAATAACATGAATTGATAGTTTTTCAAAATTAATATCATTTATTGTAAAAAAGTATGTAAATTTAGGGACATTCAAATTTATTTTAAAAAATAATGTGGGTCAAGTAAAGAATGAATTGAGATATATCAATTGAAGAATATGTGGTAGAAAAGGATTGGTGATAAATAGTACTTACAAGAATTAATGAAAATTTCCAACACATTATTATTGAAAAGGTAGGTCTAGGATGATCATAATCTATATTTGAAACATTGGAACTACTATATTGTGGTAAAAGTCATATGAAATATTGGATATTTTATTTTTGGATATATATATTTATACATTCCCATGATATATATTAAAGGTTCATAATTTTGGTACAAGTTGAATGAAATTTCCAAGGGAATCATTTAAGATATGATGGCCATTATTGAAATATCTAAGAATGGTTTATAAATTTTTTTATATTTATAATATGAAATTGGAATGACATAATTATAAATAATCCACAATGGTATTAGGTATTTATAAGCTATAATATGTGGTATTGAGAAATCTATCATGGATTAATTGAGATGTAAAATAGTGAAGTAAAATATCAAATCTTTTTTATAACATATATTAATGAATTGAGTATTGTTAGGCACATTATAGGGGTACCCAAAAAGTTTATTAAAACATGTCCATGATGAGTTTTTTAACCTAGAAAAACTATAAAAATGAGGATAGAGACATATGAACCATCAAATAATAAAAATTAGTTAAACAATCTATATTGATAAATATATCATCCCCAAATTTTAAATATATTTAATACACATAATTTGAATTTTTTATGTATTGAAAATTTTTATGAAAATAAAAAAGGTAATATAGAGACGAAAATATTTTTTTCAATGGTCCCCAGATAAAATATTCATGAATTTCTATCTACCATAATTTGATTGGATTCAACTGAAACCTATATAAATATGAGGGATTAAAAATAATGAAAACCTGTATGAGTAAACAAATACATGATACTTACCCATGTATATATGGAGTGATTATAACCATTGTAAATGAAAATGAATCCAATCAAGAGTGTGGAATGTTTAATGAAGTGTTCAAGAAAACAATGAAAGGGATTGAGAACTGATCTTTTATTTTCACTACATATCCAATAAAATATAGAATCATACCCCTCATCATTTTTCATAATTGTTTCATTAGCATAAAATTTCGGATCCTATATCTATAAAGGTTAAAAATTATCGCAGCATAAGTATGAAAATAAGAATTATATGATTTGATAATGAATCCAAAACATTGGTGAAATAAGAAATTCGGTGTTATATAAACATTAATAGGTAAAATATAGGAGGTCTAAACATTACTACATATCCTATGAAATTATAATCAAATTCTTATTTAGTTCAAAATTTTTGCATTTAGTAAAAGGATTATTTCTATAGATAATTAATAAAAGGCACTCCAGTGTGAAAGGGGGAATATATTTCAAATATGAATCAGAAAAAACATCAAAACTATGGTAGAAAGTGAAATGGTTATGATTAGAAATATAGGAAGAATTGTGATAGATTATATTTTCATTAATTCATATCTAGTGAGAATAGGAATCCAAACCCAATTAGTCTTTAATAAAAATGAATTTTATCATAGGTTTAGTGAACCATTACAAAAGTAGGGAAAAATTAAAATTCTAGAATATCATGTCATAAATTATTCTATTTTAGAAGGAAGATGTTATGAATTGAAATATTTCAAATAAAAAATGATTATGTGTTCTCCCTGAAGTTAAATTTTCAAAAATTATAATCATATGAAAAATTGTAATAGTTTCATATGGTGTGTTTTTATGTAATGAATTCATTTTTTCTTTGTATTTAAATTTCATGTAGCATTGTAGGATTATATTTCATGATATTCACGTTCATAGGGAAAGGACCACACCATGTATTTAAATGTCAGGTTGAAACATAAAAGATTATAAATTTAAACATAGTGTTATAATTATATAATTACAATAAATATTATTGTCATGTTTGAAAAATTATTATGCTATATAGTTTATGGTCATATAGAATATATTATACAGTGTAGTCCATGGACATTCACGATAGAACCAAAAAAATAGTATAATTCAACATGATGTTTTAAGCATATTATATCATATTGATAAATGTAATATTATATGAACCATTTATATTGGTTTAGGGTATTTTAGGATGGATGAAAAAATATATTATAGTTTAACATCATGTAGTAATGAACAAATGATATATAGGTAAATATTATATGAAAAGGTTCATTCTATGTTGTTTAGGATCATGTGAGATACACCATGAACTAGTGAATTAGGATATAAATGAAAAACATCTAGCTGAATTGTCTATTTTTGGTTTCACTCACTCTCCCACTCTATCTGGGGTAATTGTGGAGTTTAGAATAAATGAGTAATCCTTGTTCATAATTAACATTCCTTCCCAATTAGGTTGTATATTTGGATGTTTATTTCTATAATAATTGATTATATTAAATCTATTAATAGTTATAATTGAATTAATAAGTGATGGTGGACCTTTTTATTGAATATATGGGTAAAATAATTTCGATGAATTAATAAATTTTATAATGCTCAGTTACTTTTATAACATATGGCTCCTAAAACATCATGTCTAATTTTTATCATTTTTATATAGTTAGACTTTTATATATGGTTATATTGTGTATGGGGAACTTAACATCAATGAGTAAATCCTCGTTAATCTAATATAATAAAAAATTTAGTTTCCCTTGATTAAGAATCTATATTATATATTGATATCCCTTAAAGTATCAAGGATATTATTTGATCCACTTTTATTACTATATACACATATTTATTACATGATTATTGATATGGTTTTGTTGAATTACTATAATTTTCTATTAGTATAATATTATATCAAGATGAATGGCCAGACATTATCTTGTACATAGAGTAAAATTCCATTCACCAACATATAGAATGATTTGATCCATTATATAGGTGTATAATATGATAAACATTAAATATATTTAAAATGTTTTAATTTATGAAGGTAATTGTTATGCCCATAAAGGACTCCTGTGAGATATACAATTAATGTGTGGGTGAATCATGGTATTAATTCTTAGTCCAATAAAACATTTTTTCCTTAAAATCTCATAGCTCATGTAGATATTGACCTCATAATTAGTAGGTTCACTATATTTTTATTTTAAGTTGATTCTCTAATTACAATTACCCTTAATATTTCATCTCTACTAATTATTAAAATAATGATTAATTAAATAACATTAATGATTTTATATATAACATAAGAAATAATTTAGATAGAAGAAAACATGATATTAAAATTGTTCCCAAACACTAGGATTATCAATATAGCATAACAATGTGGTGATGCACCAACATAAAATAATCACTAATAATATTTGTGGGTTTTTTCGATATAACTTCTATGCCCAGGGTCACACCTCTTTCTAGGTTTTGGTCTAGATTACTACATACCATATGATACTCCTTTCACATTATATATTTAACTCACTACTCCATATAAGAAAACTGATTTATCATGAAATTCAAGATAAATAAATATCATGGTTATTATAGGTTTATCGAGAGTGGATTGGTGGTTCTTAAAACCCTGAGATACTCCTTTATATGATGGTTGAAAAAACCATAAAAAATATCATTATAAACTTTCCATGATCCATCATGGAAATAAGACCTCTCCCATTAATAGGGTATTTGGTGAGGGGAATAACAATCTTCAATCTTTCATCCATCCGATAGATAAGAATATCTTCGTCCACCTCATCTTATTCTTATTATTATTTACCTTCTTCCATAATTGACTTTTCATGGATTATAAAATTATTTCACAAAGAAAGTATTATTTAATATCTCTTATAATAGGTTAAAATCTATCAATAAATCTCTAGTACTCTTCTTTTTGTATTAATGTACACACTAGAATTTATGGTTAATTTTCCTATAAAAGTAATTTTGTCTTTTCAAATAGAAAATATCCACTTTTTACTCATAAATGATCTATGAATCTTTGGGAATATAATAGGAATGGATATGAGAAATTATTCATCAATAATAAGTAAAAATCTATTATTGGACATTTGTATTTCCTTCCTAAAGTGTATAGAATGTGAAAATAACGAAATCTTCTAACCCATTTCAGTCTTGGTTTTTATCATATAATTTTCATTAATATTAGCATAGAACTATTTTCCAGATTCATTTTTATGTGGAATAATGATATTTTGGTGTTCATTATGAAATTTAAGTATACTATTAGGTTAAAAATTAGATTAGACAGACTCAAAAAAATTTATTTAAATCAACAAAATATAATGAAATAATCATATTTTAATCGTTGCATAATTTTTTCTATAGTAAATTATAGAACAATTACAGATATATTATGATTAAAAATTGTATTCCAAATATACTATAGGTTAATTTTATCCCAACTTCTAGAAGGGAATGACCCAGATGATTTTCTTATATACTATGAGAAGACTATTGTTTTTTTAAGATTATAAAATACACTTATGGAATGCTTGAATTTAAAAAGATAACTTCCCATAATCTAGGGATGACCCTTAAATTACCACCCTTTTATAAGAAATAAATCTTATGCTAACAAGGACAACTCTATATATTGTTTCTCTTTTCCATGAAATTAATATTACACTCCATGATCATTAACATTATGTATACATTGTTCTATAAGGAATTTACTATGTCATCAATATTCTTTCAAATATTTATCATATATTTAAAATGATGCCTCTTATGATTCATGGGACTTATTAATATTTATATGTTCCCTCTTAGAAAAACTCTTTGTAATAAGATATAATTAATTTCCGAGAATCAGGTATGAAACATAATCATTCAAAATTACTCAAAAACGTATTTATACCCTTTAAAACATCATTATAAATTAAAATGTACATCCAAAAAATTTCACTTTATTTTCAAACCATCTAATGAAAAAACCAACATGTGTTTACAAAAAAATAAATAATTTCTTCTTTACCTAAAATTCCAATAAATTTATTATTGTGTTTCTAAGAAATTGAAACCTTAAATGTCACTATTGGGATTTTAAAAATATCCCTCGTTGTATTTTTTGTAAACACTATCACAACTCATCAACTTCTATTCCATGACATGTTGTTTCCTACTACCAGTAGTGGGATTAGATGAATTGTGGATTCATGATGCTTTATAACACAAGAAAGGAGATAATCCATGAATAGATATCCTATATCAGAAGAAAACCCATTGAGGCCCCACCTAGGTCAGTAGTATACCAATTATGACTACCCAATCCAACCTTCAATAGGACAGGGAATGAAGAAAAGAATAATATAGGAATAAAAATATAATTCTTGGCCTTACCCTAACTTAACTATACAAATTCATACAACAATATCAATGCAAAAATGTAGGGATATTCAATAACTAAAACATATAGAGTGTCATCAAGGGATGAGAAAACAAATAGGAAAATAAACAAAATTGAGAAAATATAAAATAGATGTATATAAGGGAAAAATACAAGCCCAACCAGAATTATTTTCCTAAAATTACCATAATAGAAAAAGAAAAAATAAACAGTGAATGACTTATAATCATTAAAACTAACTACCAAACCTGAAAAATGTCTACTGGTATAGACTTGATCAACCAATATTAGATCCCCTTAAATCACTACTGATATTTATGTCTTCTATATCAACCACAAAATATGTGGAGAAATTATATTAAGGAGTGAGTAAAAACATACTCAGTAAGAATCCTCGAAAACCAGATGGGAAGTAATAGAATAAAATTGTTAGCTCCACACATAAGTAATAGAGAGAAAGAATCACAACATTAGATATGTTCATAATGAAACCTCAATCGTATGAAAAAGAGATGCCACAATTTTTTAACATAGATAGGTAAAATTAGGAGTCTTCCAAAGGATACTATGATGCCACATCTGATTCTAAGATCTAGACAAAACCTCTTAAGAAAAAGACTCTATGGACCACTCCTCACTAATATTCTCCATAGCCGAGTGAGTAATTTATCTAGTAGAGGACCAACTACTTGCTGGAGCTTGATGAGGGGTGAGTATCACACACAAAATAAAAGACTCAATACCTATATAGTGTGGAGGAGTATGAAATATACCTAAATAAGAGTCTGGGGATCTATCCCATGAGTTACATGGATGTTCCAACCCCATCATCTCTTTGATGATCTATCCTGATCGTTACCATTGGGAAAGAATCCCTGAGATAATGGTCTCACATAGAGAATATCCCATCATTTATAATTTTCCAAAATGATGGAAACCATCACATCCTACTTAAGAAAAAACTCATTAATTTCATCCCATGGACCTAAATCATAGTCATGAAGAAGGATACATGCACTATAGAAGTTCTTTATGAAACTAAATGGCTTGTACATAGGGTCACATTGCATGTGACATCCCCTAAAGGCCTTATCTTGTTATCATAATGACTTGGTTTCTCTAACCATGTGTAACCACCAATAAGTTCTCTGAGGGGATATAAAAATACTATTCACTTAGTTTTCTCTTTATGTTCTCATGATAAATGGATTTTTTTGGCATGTATCCTCACATAGCATGTCCCTAAAGGGACATAATGTGTCTATTGTCCTCATTTCATGGAAATATTATCATGGAACATGAATCAGGTAAATGAGTATCATCACATGGTGTGTTGAACCAATCACATTTTTTATGATACTTAACTATGGATGAAACCCTATCTTTAAGGAGAACCAAGATTAATGTAATGTTTTCATGAGATATATAAGGTGTGTAGTCCTATTTTACAAAGAATATTTTATAATCTTTATAAGGTCTATAAATACACAATTCCCAAAAAAAATATCACCATTTTAAAAACATAAAGCTACATATAAGGAATTAAATGACTCTATCAGATGATTATTAACCATTGGTGGATATAAATCGGAACATAGATAACCCGATTAGTAGTTGACATGCATGTCGTCATCGTTCGGGGTCTTGAATGACGAATCCAACATCCACACCATAAAAAACCACCTTCTTCCATCTATATAGCTTTGATATCCAAGTCATTCTCATATCATCCATGAATCCTTTGGTTTGGTCATGCCTGAACCCACGACATATTTTTCAATCGTCTACCCCATGGACGATGATGAATAATGTGAAGAATAGTGGGGAAAAAATACACTAGAATAAGATAAGTTTTTTTGTTTCCCAATGCATTCTCAGCTAGTGATCATAACATATATAAACAATGGATGGAGAAACATGGGTGAAATTAAATATATATATTCATGTTAAAGAACAATAATTATTTTCTTATCCCACATAAAGATTGATATTACAAGAAATATAGTATATATGCAATCCATACTACAAATGAAGTTGAAGATGGTGAGAATATATAAAACAATGAACCCTACCATGAGAATATATCGATTATTGGTGAAAAATGATTTTTATAGTGATGAATATGAAGATCCTATTATGTTTTAAATTCATCTCCTAGAACCCTAGGTTGTTCATCGTGTATCCCATATCCATAGTTGTCGGTGCCAATGGATATCTACCTTATTCCCCGCTAATATCTAATGGTTATACAACCATACTTTGAAATTATTAATAATGACAAAATATAGATATTGTATTATTATTATTTTGGTCATTAAATAAAATAAATAAATAAATAATTTTATTTAGTTAACACACTAAATCGTTCATAACTTCAATGGAATGCTCAATGCCAACTGAACATATATCATGCCTAGGGTGAACCCCACAATCTAGAAATAATTGTGGACTCATATTTACTATATGATGTTATGATTTTTAGAAAACCAATTATTATAATAATGTGTGTGTGTGTGTGATTTAATAAATATTAATATTTTTAATATATTTATTTTGGGTTCCTGTCATACAGAAAACAAAACTCATACTCCCAAAAGAAATACTGATATATATAAAGAATACTCCAATAATTAAAATAAGAAAAAAATAGTTAATATATTATTTATTCCATTATAGATTTATTCACAAAAAAAGAAAATCTACAAAAAAGTTACAGTATTTAACATGCATCTAGGTCTCACATTCTGAAGAGAACTATTTTACCAATACAAACAAATGTTTCAAACCAAAGGAATGGTCCTCCGAAACAAGATCCACTTCGTCGAGTCTTTGGTTTCCACTAGTTATCCCAGGAAGGTGGTTCTATACTGAATTTCTATCATGCCTTAATTGATAACATGTGATCGGTCATGCACATATCTCTACAAATACGACACATGTAAAACATGTTTCACCCAGTCTACCTGAGGGGGTAAGGGCTAGTGGTAAGAATACTAAACAATTGTTAATAGAATCTGGAATATCTTGATAGACCATATGGATAACTCTCTTCCCCCTCCAAATCTTTATAGTTCTCATCATGTGGAGACTCTTGGGAAAACATGGTCTCCCTACTCAAACTCTAAGTGTCTATAAGATGTATCTACTAGATATTTCAATCAAATTAGAATATTCTCAAATGCTGAAGGATCACCTGATTTTTCTCTATCATTACCTACTTTGGTTCTATCCCAATAAGTGATTTATTTCTAGTCTCAGTCCAGTACAAGGGTGACCTACAACGTATCATTTAAAATGCCATAAAATGTTCCCTACATATAATGTAGTGATAACTATTATTATTAGTTAATTTCAAAAATATAATGTGATCCTCCTAGATCTAGATGAATTATAACACATATAATCATAGAATATCTTCTAAAACATGAATGGTCTACACAATTTGAAAATTTGTATAGGGGTAGAATGTCATGATCATCCTTAACGGGGTCCAAAAGCTTCTTAATAATTTCTCCACAGCCATGATGTGAACTGAGCATCATTGTTGTGTAAGATTTTAATTGGTACCTCATGAGGTCAAATTATTTCATGAATTTTAAAACTCCGAAAAACATAATTGGGCTCTTCCTCAAAAAGAAAAGTAAGTTCTCTAAGTTGCTATGTTGGTTAAAAATTACCCAGGTGACAAGTGGATGTATCATTTCTTAGAGAACCCCCTTCATAACTTCTTTAATATGCCATCCCACTACCATTTTGGGATCTCATAAATTCTAACTCAAATATACTAGAACCCGATATTTATCCTTTACATGATGAAATGTGAGGAATCTAGAGAAAAACATTATGATTCCCTCCCATATATCAGTTAACCAAAACTACTATCATAGGTCTTTATACATATTTTACACAATAAGATGAATAGATAGGGGTGTGATCATCCTCAAATCCCCCTCATATAAACAATACTGGAACCACCATTCATCCCTATAAAAGGGTTGTGTCCCCCACCTTCATAAAATCTATTGGATGTGTCTTCTATAAACATATATTCATGTGGAACCTCACCGTAGATGTATTCTAAAAGATCCCCTCTCACTTTCTAATGAATTAATGGAGTTTCTACTATCGACTAATGATAAGTATCCCCCATATCTTCCCAATTAATCATCTTCAATGGGGAAAATTCTCTAATTTATCCTCCACCAAGCATGAATAAGATTTCCAACTAAGATAGTTGACCACAAAGCTTTGATTTCATTGTGTATAGACTATCTCATAGTCTTATTCCCGTAAGAACTCTTTAGAGTTCCTCTCTATTAAGATGATGTCTCTCTATGTATATATATTCATGAGACTCTAGTGGTTTTAGTAGATAATGATATTTTTCACAAAAATATAATATCACGACATATTAATGGTGAAGACTATTAAAGAAAACTCTTTTTTATGAGTCACATAGTTCTCTGCCTGGAGTCTCAACTATCTTGACCAGTATGAGATTACTAGCTACCTCTTTATCAACATGTACCCTATCCATGCTCTAAAGGCATACAAAAACACCACACACCCAAATCCAACCTATAGTAGTATCATCACTTAAAAATTGTTCAAACACTACATTATCTCTTAAAAGGATCTCTATCACTTGTCTGTCTAGGGAAACAAGAACCCTTTTGTGTCAATGCAACCATTGGGAATGAAATCCGGGAAAATTGTGTTATGGATAATTGGTAGTACCCCAATAAAATTTATAAAACTCCTCATATTAATCCTGATCCAAGTTGGTTCCCATGGAATCACATAATTAACCTCTGTTGGGTCTACAGTTGTATCATTCTTAGAGATGACATTCTATAGAAATTGAACCTCCTAGATATGAAATTAACACTTCAAAAGTTTACCAAAGAATCGGTTCCCTTAAATTTGATATAAAACCATCCTCAAATTCATTTATTCTCCCTCTTAGATATATTTGATGTGATAATTTCATCAATAATAGTGGGGGAAGTAGGCACAACAATAGGAATCACAAAGAACTCAATGTACTCCTTTGGACATCAAAATACCATGTTCATAATATCTTCCATATAATCCATCAAATGATTGTTTTCAGACCTAAGAAATATCTTTTAAAATCATCATGAACCTTTCAACAGGAATAGGATGCCATGAATCCTTTCCCAGAGATACATGTTCTTGATCTTCACCTAATTAAGTCAATTATAGTCCATGAAAAAACATCAAAATCTCATCTATCTTTTTCAAGAATGACATAGGATCCATTAAGGGTGACACATTGTGTCTCACAAAACTGCACTCTAAAATGTCTTCCAATGACATAAATGGATATCATATATCAATATGGGAAATTTGATATGTTTTAGAATATATTATTGGGGTCATTTGGTGTAATCGATGCAAAAGTAAAAAATCCCACATTGGAGGAAGTCCAAGAAAATATTCTAAAATGAATTCTATATAATGATACACTACTGATAGAAACCAGATGTCAATATATAATATTTGAAAATTGAAAATATTTTATAATTGATTAGTGATAGGTTAAAACTTCCTTCTCATAAGCCCCTCTTACTCAGCTATAAGATCCTTCTCACACATGATGAAGAATATTATCCAATCTATGTAGGAATGTAACTCTCCTATGATTGTATTCTATCTAACCATTTATAATGATCATCTAGTGCATTCCTAGAATAATATCATATTATTTCATTGAAGAGTCTATGAGGTACCAAGAGAAATTCTCCCTGTTGTGTAGCACTATACACTACAGAAAAATGTTGTGTATTGAAGAGTAACTCCAAGTAGGAATTCTAGACACATATAATGGGATAAAGACTCTTGATGAATACCATAATCTTGTACAAGGGATAATAAGATAATATAATGGCCTAGGACTTGGTCAATAAATACTATATATAGAGAATATAATATGCATATTGTATCTCACATCATCTCATGAGTAGCTTGGTCAAATACCTATGATGACTGCAACTACCAGTTCTATAGAATGCAATCCCTCTATGTTTAGAAAAGTTCTTCCAGTGGTGTTGGGGTAAGAAGGTCATTGTATCCTCATTCACCTACAGCTTCTCCATTTTTGGTGCTACCTTCACCTCTATTAGCACCACCCCCATAGGGGCCCCTGACCTAGCACATGAGTTCACTATTCACAATTCCTCTATTCTATCGAATTTTATCCCCAACCTGACCACTATTTAAATCATACGAGTTTGAGAAATCATGATCCATGCAACCTCCCCAGTCATAAGAATAACACTGTCCCTCTCCATGCTAATTATATCCTCTATATAAAACCTATTAAAAAAATCTAGGTTTCTGAGTCCTATAATAAATATTCTTCCCGCATCAACACACTTTCAACTATTGCTTGTGAGTTGTTACAGACACCTCAGCCTTAGAGTGCCCACCATCGGCTCCTACTACCCAACGTACCTCGGTTAAATTGTTCCCTATAACCATGGCATGGTCTTTCAATTCATTATATGTTGGAATGTATAAGGAAACCATATTATCTAGGATGTATTTTTGTATACCTAGATCAAAAATTCAGGATTGAAATTATTAATAGAATACAATATAGGGAGAGAAGTGTTTATGGTCAACAAACATTAATGCATTCTTAGAAAAAGACATATTTCCCCACTGTAGCTCAAGAAGATCCTTACTCTCAAAAAAACAATATTGAAGGTTATTACTCATTATAGGACAACAATATAGTTTATTTCAATAAAATAATCACCTCATAATGAGTTTCAGTGATTAGATACCACAAGTACCCTAAAAATCCTTGAAGAAAACTAGTTTCCCGCAAAACCATCTAATCATATAGGGATCTCAAAAAGTTATGAAACATAGTCCACTACCTCTATCCAATCCACCGCGACTTGAGGATGGGGCTTACCTTGAAACCAAATTAGTATCTAATGTTGCAACTCACAACACATTAAAAGCATGTATGCATCGTCATTCTAAAATTTTGGACCTATCTATTATCCAACATGTACTTAATCATCAACCCAATCCACTATAGGTGGATACACACAATATCCATCGGGTGGAATCACCTACCTATGATCACCTAGAGGAACAACATCATTAATTGATCCCTGAATAGAGGCTTTATCACTCCACTGGTCTTCATCAAGGTCCTAAACTGGTATCGTAGTTATTTTTCATTATATATTTATTCTGAAAATTAACAATATATACCATGTTTGGGTGAGAATATATGGGGATCTAACTCAAAAAGTATATGAAATTAAGAATACTCAATCCTATACGATTCATGTACCATTTGTTTCCTTGTAACTGATGCCTCGGTATACTGAGTTGAAAAATAGCTAGTTAGAGTTATGATGTTTGGATATGTTTGTCTCTTTATCATCATCAGGTTCCCTATCCTAAAAGTTGAACTTTAGAAACTAAAATACTATCACACAATATTCAAAAACAAAATCTCACCACATATACACCTCCAAAAACTGACCATGGGAAAACCCTTTAATTAAAACCATTATATCATGACCAACCCACCAAAGACCTACCTTAGTCGGTAGTAAGTCGAGTGTGACTCCCCAATCTCGCATCCAGTAGGCCAGGATATGGAAACACGTTTTGAGTATGCATAAACCCATAATGAGATTCCTTATCCTAAGATTTATTTAGAAACACACTCATCTTTCTTCAATCATCCATGCTGATATATTACAAAAATAAAACATATATAGCATAATCAATGCATGAGACAACCTCTATGGAAATACATTAATGTGTAGAAGGATAACATAAAATTTCATAGGACAAAATACATCCCCAAATAGAAAATAGGTCCTTGTCTTAAAACAAGTAAAAGGGAATAACTAAGGATATCCCAACTCATAATATCCAAGACCGACCACCAATCATGGACACTGTCTCCAAGTTCCATTATACCTCATCGATATTGGGTACCACAAAATCACCATCAATATTCATATAATCTTGTTAAGACATGGAATTTATGGGAAATTCCAATGTAGGGGTGGATACAAACTTACATTTGAGGATAACAAAAAAACCAATATGATTATAAGGTGTATTTTAAAAGCACCAATGGTCTACTATGTAATTCCAAGTAGCACCTAAACCATCTTGATAAATAGAGTTTAGGGACTCCCCCATGATATTACACTCTAGAGACACAAGATAATTTTCTCTTATGGATGATCGAATCCCTGTCAGAGCTGGATTATGGTGTAGTGACACTCTACATATAAAGGAATCAGTGCCTCTATAGTGGGGTGCACTAAATCTACCTGAATAAGAGTATTAATGTAACCCTTCCCTAGATAGATAAAGGAGTTCAACCAGATAAATCATCTAATTAGGTAACCCAGTAAATTTCATTAGTAAATCATTACTAGGATAACTGTATCATTTGGATCATCTCATGTCATATCTCATATGAAAATTTTAAATTTATCATCACATCCTCTATGAAGGACTACTCAGCATAAGATACTTGTAGACACATGTATAAGTCCTAATGAAGTATGTTCAAAGGGAAGATATTTCTAGGAAATGTAAAAACCATGCAGATAGGGTCACATGGAATATGACATCACCCAAAGTCATATGTGAGTTCTTCCATGGACATAATTTTTCTATTCATGTGTAACCATATAGAGTGTCCATAAGGGGAAACTATTAGTATTTTAACACTGGGTCTTGGGTGTGTTCTAAATTCACACATATCTAATCTCCAGGTGGCCCCACGTGGAATTTTCCAAAGGGATATGATGTATCTATTCACATAGGATCAAAGTGTGTTCTTATGAAACATGGATCAACTAATTTTGTGGCATCATATGACATGTGGACCCTGTCACCTGTCGTGTGATACTTAACTTTGTTTGAAACCCAAGATACTATGAGTACACGAGTTACAGAACATGTATTCTTATATGATATATAGTGTGTAGTCACATTTTCCATAGATTGAATTCTTGGTCTTCAAATAGAAACTAGATCCACTATTCCCACTCCCAATACTACTATTTGACTCACCCAAATCCACCAATAGTGAAGGAAGTGACTCTAAATAATGGTTTTTGGACCAAGTTGGACAAAAAATGGAATTCTAATCTCTCAAGCAGTAGTATATTCACCACTTATCCAAGTTTGGGATCACAAAGAATTAATACAAAATCCATGCTCTATAAATACACATTGTTGCATATAAATACCACATATCCATGAATCATTCATGTATCCTCCATGAAACAAGGTATTTTCCCATGGTAAAATTGACTAGGAAATGATTATATACTCAACCCAATAATGATGATGAAAAATTAAAATAATATTGTTGGGAAAATCTTCTAGAACAACATAATTATTTTCATTATATTATCTATTACTAGAAAATGATCAAAAATTGTGGAGAAAATGGTGGTGAAAATGGGTTAAGAAAATCTAGATAATTTGGTTAAGATCACTCATTAATTTCACTTCCAATGTGAAGAATTATATATGAATAAATATTTGAGATGTGAAATCCTTGTTAAAAAATTGATTAAAATATAAGAAAGTCCATAAAATAATGAGATCTACCAAAATAATGGATACATTATTGGAAATGAACACATTCACTGTTGATGATTATGAGGATCTTAAGGGGTTAGTATTTTGCCTCCCTAATCCCTCATTCCTTCATTGTCTATCCAATATCCCCATATTTCTACACCAATAAATCTCTCCCTTTTTCCTCTATAATCTCTTAAGGTTATATTGTTAAAACTAGAGATTCATCATAAGGGCATAAAAATAGAGAGTGCATTATGTTGTTTTTCATTATGTAAAATAAATAAACAAATAAATAAATTTATTTATTATGTCCACTAAATACTAACTTAAACAAAACCTCTGATAATGAATGAACATATGAAATTATTCAAAAAAAAACCCAAGTACCAGAAGCGAAATTTATCTTGGATTTTCCATCCGAGGTCCCAATGAAAAGAAAATACATTTATTCTATGAAGATATGTTAATGTGATTTAATATATATTAAAATTTATAATACTCTTGTTGAGTTTAATGGGAATATCTAAAACACAATACCAGCATAAAGGACAAATAAATAGGTTTTGAAAAATATATCCAAAGGTTAAAAATAAGAAAATTGATGATTTTACATGTTAGGTTAACTAATATTCCACTTATTTTGTTGAATAATTATTATTAAAAATATGGATATAATAGATAAAATTTATCTAATATTAGTATTATATCCCTTCCACCAAATATAGAGTATTAAGAATCTACCTCTTTGAAAATATTTTAGGACTTTTTAAAATTCCAACTCATTATCAATGTGTTAATAAAAATTAATGTTCTGACATTATAGCCCCATAAATTCTTTTAATTTTGAATTGATTATCAAAACATGATTACTAGGATTAATTACCACATAGAAATTCAACACAAATAAAATATATAGGAATACTATTTATAATTTGGTGTAGTAAATAATGTATTAAACCAAAAACACCATTTCTGTATAATTTAATTCACCATAATCCATTAGTTTCATTCATTCATAATATTATATATCATCCAAAGAAACCCTCTTTTGATCTCACCCAAAATTTCAAAAAACCATTTTGAATAAATCATGAATTTCATCGGGTTTGATTCATAACAAATTTTATTTTTAAAAAATACTCTCAAAATAATTTTTTATCATAATTATTGAAACTGATACCAATTATTAACAAAGATGTATTTATTTAATAACTAGGTTTCATTCATTTGATTATGGTGACACCAAGTCTTGATATATATCTACAAAAACTGATGATTTAAACATGAACATAAAAAAAATATAATGAATATTCAGCATTAAATTTTTCTAACTTGAAGCCACTGATATTCTATAAATAGTCAGTCAATATCACATGTCAAATTTATTATTATATAAATATTATGATTTTTTTTTCTGCTTCTACATGAAGGTATTTTCATCCATAATAAATATCTTATTTCAATAGATAATATGTCAGATTTATAGTTTCACTTTAAATAAAAATTGATAAAATTTGTGAAATTATTTTTTAATGTTCTTATACTTATTTTTTTAATTCATATACTTGGGATTATTGTTTCCGAAAGATGTCACTATTACTATGAAAATAATGAATTGGAACTTCAAATTTTATTTCAATATCATTTTCAACTTCTGATTCAACCTCCCGATGGATAGTGTCTCCTGAAAACCGAAAATTATACTATTTAAATACATCTAAATAAATGGGGAGAGGGGAACATATAATTTCCATAATTTGAAGAATTGTGTTGGTAATATTTAAATAACACTTTTATTTAACTTTCTTCTAATTCATTGACTTTACTTCTAATGATCTTTCATATATATATATTTATCCTATAAATATGATGGGATATTTTCCTATCATATGAAAAAGATCCATTCTATATTTTTTCCACATTGAAAAATACACTATCTGTTATATATTATAATTTTGGATCATTATTGGAATATTAATCAAAATTATTGATAAATAAAAACATTTTCCATAAAAATTATTCTTATAACGTTGAATGAAGTTCTTTTTCATACATTTATCTTATTAATTTTTTACCTTTTTGCTTGGGAACACATGAATTAAGTATATACCTTTATTCCATATCAATAAAACTTAATATTATACATATTTATGTTTTTTTGATGAAGCTCCCAAAGATTTTTTTTCTAAGGGTTCTAAATTTGAGTTACACAAAAATAAACCTATGTATTTATAGTTGGTTTTTGTGATTGGGAATAGATAACTACTTCCTTTTATGTATACTCAATCCCCTTCTCATCAATGTTATTTTTTTTCTTCATTATATTTTTATGAAAATAATTTAACATTCTCACTACTCCTCTAGGATTCTCCTTGAACTTCCCTAAAATCACTGTGACATACTGTCCTGATTTTATATTGAGTGAAAATATTCATTCCTAATATTCTATTTTCCCTATAAAATTGTCTATTTTCTCTAATTCTCTTCCATAAGTTTTACTCAATCATCTACCTTTTTAGTTAAACAATATATATTCTTGGTATTCTTATTGATCCCAAGTTTTTACTCAACTATATTGTCTGTGTTTTATTTCATTTATATTTGATACTTTTAAGTTCTACCTTCAACTTTAACTTATATTCTTCCTACTATATAATTTACAGTTTTTCATGATGAAATAATCCCTTGGAGTTATTTTCTTAGGTCACTAAACATCTATTTCATTGATTGGAGCCTCTAAATCAGATACCCCTTTATCTTATTCATCATCATTATTAATTTTTTGAAAAATATTTAATACATACAAGATAAATTATAATATAATATATTTATAGTCCACAGTTTCAAATTCTTTGGATTCATATCAACATATATCATCAATTTAATAAAAGGTTTTCTTGTTGTTAAACTCTACCTAGTGCACATTATTGTTAAATCCATAGTAGAGATTGATGTGGTAATACTATAATAATTATCCTATGATTTACATGGCCAATTTTCAATAAGCTTTCAAGACATCCTATTCTAAAATAATCAACATATAATTTTCCTTTAAACAGTAATATACCATAATTAATTTCTCTTCATTAAGTTATTGGAAAAAACAATTATGGCGTAAATAACTTTTGTATATTGATAGATCACCATGACATGATTCTTTAACACATTTAGTGAATCTTATTAAGAGATCCACTTTCTAATAGCCTCATTATCATTATTACACTTTTCATATTCATTAAGGGATATTTGATGATTTTAAAAACTGTACTCCTTCATATCATTATCTTCTATAACATTGAATTTTTAATAAAGTTGCATGGAATAATTCTCAAGATATTCTTGGAAATATTCAAAACATTGATGATTTTTTAAAATCCATATTATCCTCTATAATCATATTTACATATGGTGTTTGAGAAAATATGTGGCATTATAATAATTTTTATTCTGATGAAATTTCTCCCCTAAATGATTTTATTTCTCTGGAAATAAAATCTATCCCTTATAATCACTCTTTGATAAGGATCCACGATTCATACTTGTTGAGATAACATAAAAAAAAGGTTCTGTAAACATCAATATATATGGTTCAAAAGTAGTTTTTTGTCTTATTGTTCCAATGTTGGGTGTTATTACAATCAAATATTAGAGAACACTCTTGATTTACTACATCCCTAACATAAAATGATTTCAAGACTAAAAAATACTTAATTCAATGAACCAATTAGATCAATTCAGAACATAATATATCTATTAGAAGGAAAAAATTATCTAACAAGAACTGTTATACACCTAAGGGACTACAATGAGACATACTCTTAGAGGTTCGGGGGTGAATTAGGTTCTGTAAATTCATTCTAACAAAAATAAATTCCTTAAAATATCAATCCCCAACAAGATCATTGCCTTTTAATTAGAAGGGAAACTATTTTAGTGTTCATTAGATGTTAATTTGATCAAAAATACTCTTACAAATCTCTTTAGTAGATTTAATTATATACTTATAAATCCAATCTCAAAAATTATTTCTTGAAGATGATAATAAAGTACATACACACAAATCACCACGAATTGTACAAGGATTATCCACAATAGGCTTATCTAAGATATATAAATTATTAACATGGAAATTTATTAATATACATTGACCGCACTAGACAATTATGGGTTTTTACTAGGTTACTTGTATTATATATTTCCCTAATGTTATATGGATTAGAGAGAAATCAATACTTTCAAACTCCCTTCATATTTTATCATTCTCTCACAACAACAAATAGGAAAAATAATTTGGCATGTATGCGAAGAGAAACCAATTTCCCAATTATTATTGGGGAATCATGGTGTGATTGGTGTCTTTACACTTCTCTTAATTCACCTTCATAGGATACATATAGACACAATCATATATGGATTCACCAGATTTCCATGAGAAATTATTGAAAACCATCTTATATCCTCATTGGTAGGATCTTTATAAAGGTCCAAATCATTTATTAATCATCCTTCATGTAATCAACGATAAAATAATTCTTCTCATTCTTTAGTATTAGATATATTAGTGATAATGCAATTCATTCAAAACACAATACCTTAATTTTATTTTGTTCTACAATATATATCCACATAGTTTCAAATATGTTAATTATTATCTATTTCACTTTTTATATGAGTCACTAAAGATTCCAATATTTATAGAGAAATATATTTCCATAATTCTGGCCATATTGGAATCCTATTCCCTATTTTATGATAAAATCAAAAAAATTATATCATAAAATATTAATGAACATTATTTAATATCTTTGTAAAATAATTCTTGCATATTTATTAAAAACCATTTTAACCTTGTTTATTGAACACTTATATTTCCTTCCAAAAATATTGGAAATTAAAATAAAATTAACATTGTTTTTTACAATATTTCCAAATTAAACACCATAAATATCAGTTTTCAATTATTTTTACCATATTTTTATAAAAAAATAATAAAAATCCTACATGGATTCCCAAATCATATAAAATATTTTGGTAAAAGATAACATTTAATAGACACCAATAAAAAAAATTTAAAGGAACTGAAACATAATAGAATAATATTCCTAAAATATTGTTATGATTTTTTCCATAGAAACTTACAAAACCATTAATAGAAGCTGATGATTAAAAAAAGATATTTTAAATTTTATGTTGGATGGCCCTATCAAAAATATACCTAGAGTATAAAAATATTCTTTTATCTTTTGCAATTAGATGACCCCGATGATTTTGTTCATAAAATATAATAACCATTTATTAATTTCGTGAGTTCTAGAGATAAATTTGATAAAATCATGGGATGACCCAACATTTTCATCCTTTCAATTGAAATGGACCTTATGCTCACTAGGATGGCTACTACATTTTTCCACTTTTTGGTGAAATTAATCATATTCTATATTTTAGTTACCATTAAATATATAGGGTAATGTAATGCATTTTATTTTCCATGAATACTCATTAAGAACTAAATCTTATTTATTGTATGATGATTATTATGTTTTATTAGGATTATTTATTTTCCAATGAATCCTAAAAAACATACTCTTACACAAAATACATTGAAAAATTCAAAGAAACCTATACAAAGTAGCTTCATCCTCAATTACACTAAAACATATATATTCACATTAAAAATTATTCTATACATACAATATTGTTCCAAAACATATTCACATTGGTGATAACACCTCCAATTCCAAAACCCAACTTATGTTGACAGTAATTCAATCATTGATTCATTAAAATGGTTTCTAATAAACCAACCAATAGTTTTTCAATTAATCATACTATTTAATTTCCCCATTACAATTCAACTAGCGATAATATATTTATTCCCTACCAAAACTATTGTTTCAACAATATATTATTTAAAAAACATATCTATAACAGTGTAAATGAATAATATTAGTAGATATTTGTTAGAGGGTGTGTTACCATGATTTCTATCCTCCACAGAGAAATTGACTAAGAGTATTTAGTGGTGTGTAACAAATTTGGTGGCTAATGAATGAAGTTAAAATGAATCTATCATGTGTGGAACATATTTCTATATAATATTAAATATTGTATCAAAAATGATAATAACACCGATGTATTAAAATTTATCAAGAGATCATTATTATCATATGATGGGATCCATATGCACTATCATTGACTTATTATATTGAAATAGTAAATTTCTTTACACTGATTCATCTCAGGATAATTTCATTTAATGATTTTTGTTACCCAATCATCTAGAAACATTAAAATTAAATTATATACATTACATGGTGTTTCACAATAAATTATTTCCACAATTGGGTTATAAAATGATCATTGTTATAGAGAAGTGGAATATATATAACTAAATTCCCCAAAATAATTACTATTAAAAAGTTAAATCATGCTCTATATTGACATATTATTGACCACCTCATCAAAATTTGGTTCAATAATAGTTGAAACTATGTCGTCCAATGTATTTGTTATGAGTAACATCCCCATCCCAATTCACTAAAATGTAATCGATTTGAGTTGTTACATGGCCTCAAGAACCCTCCTTATATTCCAAAGGATATACACTTTAAATGAGTGTTTAATGATTAATTGTGGGGAGACTTGACAATCATATCAATATAGATATAATATGGGGGAAAACCTTAAATTATAAATATTAAAAAAATATTAGTATATAGAATAACCAACAAATAACATCATTAATAAAAAAATGTATCCATAAAAGCTAACAGATCAGTTGGATTCTCATTGGGTTTTTAATGATTATATATGATAAAAGAATTAAATCAATGTATACTAAAAAACTACATTAATGAGAATTAGGCCATTATAGTCTTCAATTCCGTACAAGATATCCTATACAAAAAAGAATTCTTCAGAATCTACACAACCTGAACCTGTTCGCAGAAAAGACTGCTGCGGTACCCAATTAAAATGGCCAACTTGGCATGGTGTGAATATATTACTCATTAAGGCACCACCAACATGGTGTTATATATTACCAATAGGTGAAGTGATATATAGATTTTTCATTCTAAAAATATTACATAAATAAAAAACTATCGATCAATAATAAATTCCACCATCCATGTTCGGATTCTAACATGAAACTCAAAGTCAACCCTACCTAATTTGGCTAGTGATGGATGTTATTGATCACCTCATTTGATCGGTACTACACATGTAACAATTATCCTATAATTCCATGGTATCCCATACATAGTTCCACACAACTTTGGGTATAAGACACATATCATCCAAAACATGTTGATATAAGTACTAAATCCATGGAATCCTAAATAAGTATCCTCATTGATTTAATGATTAAACCCAAAGCATCCCAAATAGTAGGGGTTCATATCCCCTACCTGTAATCCCAAGGATCCTGTCCATGTAGATATATATATATATATATATATATATATTGGCACCCTATAAGGGAAATAATAAATCTAAGGATATAATCCAAGGCATCCCCCGCCATGTATATAAATATAAATATATCAGAAATCTATTAGGGTCATCCTGAATCCAAAATTTGTTATAAAGAATCTCCCACCATGTATATAAATATAATATTTAGGAAACCTATAAGGGTCATCATGACTCAATGTGTATTGTCTAAGTAATCTCTTTTAGGGTATGTTAATATAATAAATGTTAACTCTATAAGGGTCATCATGAATCCAAAGATATATTCAAAGGAATAAAACATCTTTTATATAAATATAAATATCTATATCACATAAAACTTAATATAATGGATTATATCATTTACATTCCCTTAGAATAAATACATATAATTTATATCAACATTTTATCATCACATCTATATGTGTTGTATTAAGAAATTTCACCATTTCATTAATACCATTTCATAATTTTTTTATTCAACTTCATATTTCTGTAGTTAATTATTATTCACCTATTATAGAATTAGGTTATATCATATTCCTCCTTAGTGTAAAATAATTAATCATCTACTATTATTTCACAACTCTAAAACAAGGGTGAATAGAGTGGGATCTCGTCATGGTTCTCTACTTTAACATAAACATTGATTTATACCCACAACAATTATTTACTTAGCACCCTCATGAGGTTCATGTATCATAAGGCACAAACATAAAATTATACACCAATTCAATAGATGTTTAGATATCCAATAAATTCTTAGGGGGCCATAGAGGTCCCTAGAATCTTAATAATATCATTCTTAGATGATTCATTTAAATGTTATGATTTCATTCAATATTTTTCAAACAATTCATTTAATTAAATTATGTCGATCACCATTTATGGAGAGACCACAAATCAAACATCACTGAAAAAGGATATATTAAACTATATAACTATTGGGTAAAGCTGAAGGACATCATCCATCGATATGGAGTTATTCATTAATTTAATTTACCACCTATCCATCCTTTTTGAGACCCAAAAAAATCATCTAGTCAACTCCCATCACCAAAATATACTCACACAACAAAAAATAATTACATTATTTATTTAATATATATTTAAAATTAAAAAAAATTAAATTTGGTTTTTATTAAATTATAAAAAAACACTATAAGAATTATTATGTGACCTTCAGTCACTGAATCCTTGAAAAACCACTAATGTAATGTATTTCTTGCATCCCTAAATTAATTCAATGAAAAATCCAAATCATTCATCAAATAATCATTAAATAATTTATCTTAAATAAATGGTAATAAAAAAAATAAATTTTTTCATTCATACCTCAAAAAATCACTTCCAATGGGGTGTAAATATCTTATTGATACATCTACTATGTAATATTAGAAAAAAATACTTACGATATCAGATGATTCTGACATGCTCTAGTGAAATCATCTTGAAATTGTAACCCAAAATTAATTAAATGAAAGGGTATTGATGAAGGGATAAACAACAAGTAAAGCTCGAAGATTCTTACCAAGAATAATCACGAAACCACCCTAAAATTAATTCCACATAATGGAATAAAAAAGGAGGAAGGAGAGGGGATAAGAATTGGTTAATGGGCCTTTAAATTATCTCTTATGAATTAAATACTATGTGCAATCACCAACTAAGAGCCCAAACACCCCTTATTAAATCAAGAATAGGAGGACCCCCATCCAATCGTTTGGTGTCCCTGATGAGCTAGTAGATCATTATCTAGATGCAGCTAGGAAGTCATTTGGTTATTGATCTATTGTAACTTGATGGGATACTTCCCAAACCACTTGCTAGACGATGGGATCCACCCATTAGATAATGTATTTTGTAGTAGCCTGAAAACAATAGCCTCTACCCTGGTGCTCACCCAATCCTCTAAGACTACTTCTAATCTTCTTTCCCAATCTGAAAAATGTTTGTACAAATTTCAAACCCTCAAAAACTTATTCATGGTCCCATTCATCAAAATTACACATCAAAAAATAAAAAAATTAAATTTTTTATGAATTTATTAACCTTTATAGAAATAGGTTTTTCCAATCTCCCCACCATAGAAATTTTCATCCATGATATTTTTTATCAAACATTCCTCTAGCATACTCATCTTTATATAGTATCCAAGTCCAACTATATTCACCATGCCCTACTCAAGAAAAATGATTGGCCATCCACTATGTTTATTAAAACATAAAGAACATATTCATTATAAATTGTGTTACTGATCATAGTCACTAATGAATCATAGAATTAGGGTTACTCATCAACCATATTTCTCTATATGACACCATGTATTCAACCAAATTAATCATCAGGTTCAGAGTTCTCCCCATTATAAAAATCAGCTCACAATGGATAATTCAAGAATGCAGTACCCTTCACTATCAAAATATACTCTAATAAAATTTCATTGGTTGAACAACACACTTGGTGTTTTTCATAAATCCATTCACTCAATCACACAAAAATAATTGATTAAAAGGTGGTGCTACTCCTCATCCCAATTACCAACGGATATGTATGAGCCTCCACCAGAAAGTAGAATCATAAGATGTCCCAAAATTTTATTAAAAACTTATTTCAATCCTCATAACTCAATTATTGAAACCAGTATGACATATCGGATGTGAGCTACACCTCATTGCATCAAAAAATAACAAAAGAAAACCTCCTTTCAAACCTCCTCCAGCAATCCTTTTTTAGAAACTTCCTCAAATCACTTATAAAATTAATATTAAATCACTCCATAATAATTCCATAAATACAAACGGAATATCATGACAATATCGACATTCCCAAAAAGTGAAAACCAAAAATAATATAATTTATGATAATCGAATCATCAACCAACCACCTCCACCATAATTCCCAACGATGATCCCCATCACAAATTTCTAATCACAATAATATATGGATCACTTAACTACCATTAATTTGAAAAAACCACCACTTATAATTCCTTAACAATTTCCTAGAACCCCATATATCTAATACTCACCATGGAAACAGAAGTGATCATCTTAATCTTCTCACCAGCATAAAATGCCACAATGAACATCCATCATCTTTTATCACTGCATCAATAGCCCTTTAAATTAGTGGTTCATGGTAATAAAGCAAATATAACACTCTCTACCACAAGTATATACTCAATGGAACTCTATCAGAACCAATTCTCAATCACCATGACTTACACTCTATATATCATTGAACCCAATGATTTGAAATTCAAATCAAAGACATACCAAAGTTCCAATAGGATATATAAATCATCACTACTTTCTATCTCATGAAAAAATCATCCTTGATATTCACCAAATTTCACTTTAAAAAAAATCATACCCTATTTACACCTAGTGGTTCTCTCCCACCACACAACTTATTTTTACCACTCCCTAATTGAAAAATCTGTATGTTCAATTAATAATCACATCCTGCTATTCTCAAGGCATGAAAACCCACTATCAAATCTTAATGCCACACCATCCATGTATTTATCTTTATTTATGTGGAGAATGTCCTTGTTCCCATGAAAACACCAATCCATATCCAAGTTAATACATTACCATTGAGTTATTTCACATTTCAGAAAACACCAATTTAATCTTTCCCATAAGTGTTTCATCAAATAATTCTATCCTTGTATCTCACATGACCACTCAATAATCCAAAACTCAAAGGCACCATTCATACGTAGATTTTAATACCCAAATCCATATATATCCAAGATTTTTATCATCGTGTACAACGTAATTATAGAACTATACTAGCTGTCATGGTTCACAGATTAAAATTACTTGGATAATTTCATGGACCACTAACGATGCCCTCGTCATGTTAGTATCATCATGTCTTATTTAGACTTTACGTTACTCTACAAAATCATTCATTTCATATATGCTTTGAAATTCACATGATCACCCATGAACCAAGGCTTTGGGTGGAAAATCAAAATCCATATAACATGTGTTTCTTTCATCTAAATTATAAAAAACACCATAAATAATTATATATAATCATTTATGTGTTTGAACTCTTAATTATTGATAGAATAATCCCCATTAAATTTCTAGATAAAAAAATATGATTTTCCATTAATATAGAACATGTTATTTAAGTGTTATACATATAATAAAATACTAGGGATACACACATATTATTATTCCTCCTTAATGGTGATACATACTAATAGATGAAACAATTAATGTATAATGTCGTTTTATTCAGAAATAAATCATTATTATACCAACAATTTGTTTTTAAAGTTTTCCATTTTATTTATAATTATGTATTATAAAGAACCGTTGAGTTAAATTTCCCATATATCGGGTGACTTATCAATATGAAAAAATTATTTACAGTGTTATAGTGTTTCCAAAAAACACCAAAATCAACTAATCCAACGGTAAATATTGGTATGAATATTTTTTTTATTTGTTTTTACAAGGGATTTAATATAAGAATGAATGAAACCCACACATAGTGTTTATAAATTTTGTCAAGAAATATTATGAGTCAATTTCCATCATGAAAAATCCACATAATCTCACCCACACTTTTTTCTAGGTGTGTGTACTTAAAATTTAAAAGATATAGAATTATAATTTAAATGGATCACCCATAGTTTTCTTCACTAACAATCAGAGGATCTAATCATATTTCGAGAATAAATATTTCTTCAAAGAGTGGCTCAAATTTATTTTTAAAATTTACATTTTTTCATATATAGATAAAAACAATTAAAATTCTTCTTTCTTCTTTATATGAAATTTTTAACTATAGAGACGATGACTGTTAATTGATATTTATTGTCTTACTCATTATAAATATTATTAATATAATAAAATCACCTATTATTTCATAAGTTTTATAATTTTGACTATTAAAATAATCACAAAATTTATATTTTTTATCTTATATATTAATTTCTCCAAGAGTTAAACATATATAATTCTATTTTTGATAAATAATTTACATTACATTATGTCAATAAGAAATTATTATTTCCTTAATATTTTGAATTCTTATAGTCTTTAAAGCTATTATTTAGAGAAATAAAAACAAAAATATTCACAATGAATGTTCCATAAATAATTCCTCAGTTAAATACTTAAATTTTACCAAATATCGTTTTTAATGTATAAATATAAATATTCTATGAAGACATCATGAAATTTTAATAACAAAACATTCTTCATAATAATGATTTTTCACTTCTATTTAACATAGGTAAGAATCAATTTGGTTATTATTGATTACATAAGATTCAATCTGTGAGTATTTTAACATGTGATATCTAATATATAAATACATAATCATCAATTGGATCCTTAGTCCATAAATAAATTGTGCACCTAATCATATTTCTAGCACGTAATAATTAATTCGAAACACGGAATATTCATATTTGAAAATTTCGATACAAAAGAATAAATTATCATCACATTGTACACATTAGGGTAAATTATAGAAAAATTATCAAGTTCTTATTAATAATTTCTTGTAGATGCATATATACAATAATATATACATAAAAAATCCATAATATATAAGAATCAATATAGACATCTCAGAATGCATAACACTCATTATCTTAATTGTAATAATTTATAATTTGATATATTCTCATGGTAATCTCAAAATATGAAACATTAATAATTGTACATTGAAATGAAAAATGTTAGAATAATGCACATTGGGGAATTTTGATTTGGCATTGACATGCACTAAATAGTAATGCTAGTGACACAATAAAAATATAAAAAGATGCAAAAAAAATTAAACTAAAAACAACACTAAAAAATTTATTTTAATTGGGTCATGGTAGGATTAGATTTGAAGGGTTTAGATCATTTTATTTATAACCAAACTATTCCTGATAAGATATAGATTCATGGGAAAATGTTTGAGGTTACAATGTATAACTATATTTTTTACCAAGATTTCTAACACCCTGACATGGATAAGTGAGCATTCTTAATGAACTTGAGATCTCTTCATTGGTTATTGTGATTTATTTCTTCACATATAAAATATTATTATCCTCGCCAAAAAATGTTTTTGAATATTTTTATATGCACTAATAGGATAATGAAGCAGTATTTGATTTAAGTAGATCTATGAATAGAAAATCCCCAAAAGATGTGAATCAAGGTTGTTTAGTTGTAGATACATATGCTCTCCACTAAAATATTTTATCCTCCATTTTCTTCACATGAAATAAAATTCATAAACCACAATAATTGTCCAATTTTTATATTGATGTAGTAATTTATTTATCATATTGATACACTAAGACAAGTCCCATTGATTTAGTACAGACTCATGCCATATAAACAAAGTCATGTAATAATTTGTTTCATGAAAAAAGTGACCAAAAACATCATATCTTTTTATATAAATTGTATTTGATATAATTATATTTTCATTATTTCATCTCTTGCAACATATAAATATAAAATTGATAATTTTTGGACTCCCATATATTTGTTAAATTATATATTCACTCATTCATATGATTTTTAAAAAATCAAGATGAATTATAGAAAAGGATAATCACTTTATTTTTAGTTATAATAAATTCTTTAATTCTTTAATATTTATTGAAAAATAGAAAATATATTGTAATAGAGTCACTAAAAAACTCAAAGCGTACATATTCACTTAAAATGAATCAATAATTTCCTTAAAAACTCAATCATTTTAGACAAGAATATAGTTTCATTTTCTATAGAATTATAAGTTTTCAGGATTAGGTAAGTTTATTTATTCATTGGTTTACATAGATTTTGAAAAATATATATAAAAAAAATATTGTATGACAACCATCTATCCATCAACATGAAATTATAAATTTTTATTTAATGGGAATTACCATTATTTTAAAATATTTACTATATAAAATTTCCTTCAAAGAAGAAAAAATATTTTCATTGATGAAAAAAATTACATTCATTAATGTTTTCGACTATTTTAGATATCCATGATCCATATCTAGTATCTAATTTATATGAATTTAAAACTGAATTGAATTGGTTATAAATCACTGAATCAAAATTGAATTTTGAATATTTATTTATTTAGTTATCTTTTGAATCAAATATCTGATTTTTAATATAATGAAATTGATGTAATGTAACATTATGAAACTAAAATATATTAATCCATTAAATTTCTATTTTTAAATCACAATTTTAATTGATTTTAACCAATTGATCATTAACAATATTAAATAACACTGCAACAGAATAAAAAACATCTTCTTAGACATAATGTATTTCTTTAATCAATTTTTTTGAGAATTTAACATGTAACTAATATTATTGTTTTAATAATCATCCAAACCTCTCCCAATAGGCATTTTTTCCTTTTCAAATTTTGATCAAAAATATATTATTTATCAAATACAATTATTAAATAACTCATATACAATATTCTCAAAATGTTGAGTGCATTTCAAAATCATGGATTTAGGATTAAAACATCCCACTCAAGAAACCCTTATTTTGACATAATCTATGATTTTAATGCATCAAAATCTACCATGAAAACATAAATTTTTATCCACTATTTTAATTCATATTTATCATCCTTTAATAAATATTATAAATTAAAAATCTCATGGTTCAATAATTGTAATTATTAAAACATGTTTTTTGTATAATAGTTTAAATTATAATCTAGTTATTGGATTTTCTAATCCTCAGCTATAAAAAGTGTAATTTTCTAATCTGATGTTTCTTTTTCTCTTTGAAATTTTTTTAATTGATAATTAAAATCTTAATCATCATAATATAAATACTATTTTAATTCATAATATCTTTCATTATATTTTGAAATTATGCATAATAATTTCGAATTAACTGATCAAATATGTATAATACTATCATAGATTCATATATCGATTCCTCAATATCTACAGAATCCACTGGATTAACTGACAATAAATTATATATATCATGTTGTATCCCATTAGTTTTTTTTATTTTATATTTCTTATTGTTATTATTTTATACTAATATTTTAATTTGTGTCATTTCTGGAAACATAAAATATTAATTATTTATTTTCTCTTCAACTTCTCTATGAGAAAAATATTCTTTATTAAAATTAATTTATCTATTTCACTGTTTTATTGAAAACTAAGTTCAAAGACATTAGAATCTTCTAACTGATTTCTAGACTCCCCCTAAATTATACCCTAGGCCACTTATTTATCTTATTCATATGATTCTTTGTCATTAAATTTTATAGATATTGTCTTATAAGGTTATATATTTCAATTTTTTTGATCTTTTTTCTTAATTTAATATTTCAATAAATTTTTATCATAAAATATTTTAACATCTAACTTATCCTAATAAATTTCATTCTTCATTAAAAGGAATTGTCACCACCTTCCATAAGAAGAGAAATTTAATTTCATTAGTCTATTCGGGAAATTATTCATATATATCAAAATATATATATCCAAATTTATATTCTTCTCATTTTAAAATAGATAGATTAGATAAAATACTTGATAGAGATTTTTTCAAAATCTCTTTTTCATTGAGTAATAATTATCTAAATGAATTTCATAATAACCCTTTTCTTAGGTTTCTACAAATTATCCTACTTCATTTTAATAATGATAATACAAAACAATTATAATAATTCATCTTAAAATTTAAAATATCCATCATTTATCAAGGGTTTAATAAACATGATCCTCACTTTATGAGAGTAGAGAAACACTGAAAATATCCTAATAGAGAAAAATATAAATTCTTTTACACTAATGTTTGAAAAAACAATGTATTCCACATTGAGTGAAATAAAATATATAATTTATATAAAATTATTTCATTTAATCATAAAAAAATGGTATTTTTTCTCAGCAATGACAAAATTAAATCCTCAAAAACTAATCATATTTTTCAATAATAATTTTTTTATGATTGATCTATCAAAAATCGTTAGCATTTACAAAAATAAATTTCCATTAAATAAGGATAAATATATCTTTTTTAACCTAAGAAGGCACTTATATAGGATAATTTCATCTTTCCCATGGTAAATATATTTTATTAGTGATGTTCTAGTTTTTGAAATTGATAGAAAAAGAATGATGTTGTCAAATGAGTTAGGATTTCAAAGTAAAATGTTCAAAATATTAATACAACAAAGAATATCATGGGTCATAATATAGGATAATGACTTGTAAAAATAATAACATTAAAAAATAATCCAAAATAATACAATCAAAATAATAATTTAATATTATGTACCTAGAGTTGATATTAAATATTAAAATGTTAATAATACATATCAATAGTTAATAAAATTTATTATTGTATAGCACATTAATCATGATTAAGCTATTTATAAATAATAATAACTTGAATAATACATAAGGATAAAGGAATAATAGAAATTTATGTAATGAATTAAGAAAAATATTGATAAAAAATAACATACACTCATTTAAAGTAAAAAACTATTTAAATCTTAATAAAATAAATAATTCAAAATTAAACATGTTTGGTGAACATATTATTAAAATTGTTTTCATTGTATATAAACTCATGATAAATATAACATTTTTAGTTGGTTCCATAAAGAAATGTTTCCTAGTGACAAATTTTTTTATTTTAGAATGTATTACTATTTTTTGATATATTGGTTTCACTTGTGTAATCAAATTTTATAAGTACATGGTGAAAATTTAATCTAAAAAAACTTAAATATTTGTTTAATCAATAATTATTAAGCATTGAAACTATCTGCATATTCCTACTTAGATTTACTAGGGGAGAGGGAGACAAGATGTTTTCTCTTAATAATGAAATAAATCAAATATCCTTCTATGATGTTTTTAGTTCCAGAGGTACTCTTCCAATCTTGTTTGTGTACCAAAAATATAGAATTATTAAATTTAATCAAATATGCATGATTTATGAAATGAAAAATAGTGAGAAAAAAAACCTTTAAGATACCAACAAAATTAATTTGGATACTTTTTAAGTTCATTCCATTGGATTAACTTTAAATATATAATAGAGATGTAAAATAAACAAGATTTATTGTATATTCGTATTGATTTATAACAATAATATAATTTTTCCACTATATGACTTGTCTTCTTCTGGTTTACAATATTTTTCTATGACATTTTTTATTAAAACTCTTTTTTTCTTCCTATTATTTACTATTTCTCATTCCAATATTTTTCAATTAGTCAAGCATGTACATTCCATATTTAGAATTTTAACAAAATGTTTTTGATGGAATTGAAAACCATAAATTAATTAAAATCATTAATCATTTCCATCTCAAACACTTTTCATATGAATATAGAATATTCATTTCTTAATTAATTATTAGTTGAATAGAAAATCCCATCATCAACATATATTTGATAAAGCGCCCCAAACTCAACAAAAATTAATTTTTTTATTATCAGAAACATTTGAGGAAAAAGTGAGAAACCAAAAGTTCAAACCCAAAAGGAAAAAAATAGATCCATTAAAATAATAATTAATTCTACATGATTTTAACACCCTAAATAAATTCCCAGGTATAGTGCTTACCTATGTATCTCACTCATCCATTAAAATATCTTCGAACATGGACTCCAGCTTTCCCCAAGACAGGTCGTACTCTTTTACATTGATCTTCTTATCATTGAAACTCATTATCATTATAAGATCTTTATTTTCGATCCAAGAAAACTACTCCTAATTATGATTTACCTTTAATAACATACTCATCATGCTTTTGGCATATTCATATGTAGCTTTAATCATCAAAATAGATTCTAGAATCTCTTCTATTGAGTGAATAAGAAATTACGAAGACTTATCATGTACTGCAACAGATTCCACCTACTAGTAGATAGCCTTGGGGTTTCACTATCCACCAGCCTATAATTTTCCTACTTCATGGATCTAGTCCCCATAAGATGTAGAAAATAAGAGTAATTATTTCTCTCTTTGTGAATTCCCCTATGACTCTTGCTTTTTCTCGGGCTTGGAAGCATGTTGCCATGACCATATCCATATGAATCACCACCCAATTGGACGGAATGCTCATCACTGGACTTAGTCCCATAGGCCATCAACTCATCCATTGAGAACCTAGACAGGTTAATATTAAGCTCATACACTGGGTCATCATTAGAAAAACCATAAAAATGGTTAACCGCTGTGATATAAACCACCTCCCTTCGAGGACTAGACCTAATTGGTTTCATATAGACCTCTGAATGAACTTCATTAGAGGTACCCTTACCTAAATAGACTACCTATAAGGCCCCAGCCTTAAACCTTAATTAATCTTGAGTTATTACAAGATTACACATTGATGATCTTTTCAGGTTTAAAGTTTTAGAGAATTAGATCATAAAACCTGCATTACATTCCACGTTTAAACAAATTGGTTACATAAAAGATAGTATTAATTTTCCCATCAACGGAAACATATTTAAAATAAAACATGGATTCTTTCTTGGCACTTCCTTGACACTATCATCCTGTCATGTACCATTCCATTAACCTGTGAAAAAAATTCAAAAACTTGGGATGAGCATAAAAAGCTCAGTAAGGGTTATAAAAAGTATGGAAATGAAACATGAGTACATATTTACATAAGAATAAAATCATACATTACCTCTAAAACATATACAATTTAACATACCTCATAAAATCATGAATAAATCATAGAAATCATAAGACATAAAGGTAACTTGAGGCATTCATAACATTATTACATAGGGAGTAACCCTCTTTGTTACGTTTGAAATATCCATCACAGTATATTCCCTAAATCTCTTCGGAGAAACCTTAACGTGTAACCCCTTCGCGTCACCCAATGTATTAGAGAGCTATATCGGGCTCACCCGCCCTTAGTTTATCGCGAAACCACCCGTTTTTATAACAATTCCCAAAAACCATAACATAAACATATCACATAAAACATGCATAAAGGAAACATAACATTTCCACATTTCAATCACAACATAAAATTTTAGGATATAGAAATAATGAATCCATTCAAAAAAACCATTTTCAAAACCATTTAAAACATTTAATAAAGAGATTTTTGAATCACAGTGTCCCCTTCCACCTTGAATCTTTTAACATTTTAAACCATTAATATCCATATAAATAAATCCTTAAAACCATTTTGAGAACATGGATATTATTAAGAAAAAATCATTAAAACATTTAAAGTGATATTTTGGTTAATGGGTTTTTACCAAAATTAGAGACACTTGAATAAAATAATTGAGGAATAACATTTAGTCAGAACTTTATAATATCATGAGAATAAATGGATTCATGATATTATATTCCAAAGGACAGTATATACACCATATCAGAGTGAATTGGTGCATAACAAGAATGAAGTCTCAATATAAATGTAAATTGAGATGAAATCCATTATAAAGATGGTATCCTTAAATTAAGGATAAATCTATCTCAAAATTATGTGCGACACATATAAATACACCCAATATAAGTGGATATTAAGTGTAAAATAATCAAAGGTCATTCATACATATTCCAAGGATGACATATTCAATAACTACATGTTGAACCCAATGAAATCGAAATTGGGTTAAGAAGTTCCCTTGACAGCCTAACGATGTAACATAAAAATGAGTTGATGAGAGATAAAAAGGGTATCTCATCACTTGGAAATTAAATTTACATCAAAAAGGAAATATAATAACATATCCCAATATAACAATATGTAAATTAAAAGACCCAGCAAAAGAAGTCTTTTAAAAAACAGGAGGGTGAAAGGTTCCCTTACTGACTTGGGTATCTTTCAAAACATACACCCCATGAAAGATGGAAAATACATAATTCATGTAAATACTCATAAATGAAATTATATTACACAAAGAGTAGAATAATGGGAAGTATATATACCACTCAACAAAAATGGTGGCAAATGTAGCATAATTCTCAAGGGAATAAAAGTGAGATGAAAAATCCCTTACGAAAACTCTGATGCCTAACGACACCACCTAAAACATCCAAAAATGGATTGATGAGATCAAATAGGGTCTCTCATAATATTAATAGAAAATTACAGAATGAAAAATATAAAATAACATCCCCAAACATAATAAAGATGAGCTTAAAATAAATGACATAAAAGAGAGTACTTAAAAAGGAAGAGAGAGGTAGGATCCCTTACCTCGTGTCCGACATGACTCAATAGTTCTTTAATCTCTTGAATAATAAAATTTGGTCAATTTATAATTTCTCAAGGACATCCTTTAAATATTATTATTCAGTTCATATCACATATTATAATTTTATAATAATTGGTTAATAAAGTGAGTTCATATCAGATGTTTTTGTCGATGTTCAGTACATGAGTAAAAATTGAACTTGTTGGAAAAGAATTTTCCATGTAGTTATAGGTACATCATCTCCAGAAAAGTATTGATGTTTTAAATATAATATATATCCATTATATATTCATTTTATACTATTCCATATCATTTGGAGATAAAAAATTAAAATCACCATTCATGGAGACGGTAGGCCGTACATACGATTGAACGCTACTTTCATTTTTTGTCATATTAATGGAATTAAAACAAAATGAGATATATATATATATTATAATTCCAGAATGATATCCTTCATTTAGATTTAATATATTACATATATATCCATTAAATATATTTATTTATAATATTACATAACATTTGGAGATAAGAAATGAAATTTACCGTGCATGGAGATGGTAAGCCGTACGTACGCATGAACGCTACTTTCATTTCGTTTTTTTTTTTGTATTAAATGGAATGAAATAATAAATATATAAAGGTATATTATAATTCCAGTAGGATAACATATGTAATACCATTAATTCCATCCTTTATACATCCCACATATGGCATTAACGATTCAAATCACTTTGAGGGGGCGGTAGTCCGCACTTCCTAAAATGAAGATATAGCGTTTACCCATAATGGAAACCATAAAGGTTTTCCATAAATGAAAAATACAGAAGCTTAAGGAAAACATAAACATATTATATATCATATATAAATATAGTGACATATTAATGGCCACCTTTGAAGGTGTTAAAAGAATATTGAACAATCATCGTTTCGTGAGGCAGTAATTCGCCATCCACAAAAACAGTATGTTCTTTAACCATTAGATGAAGGTGTGTGTAAGTGTAGCTAGAATACTTCAGATAAAAACATCCTAGTATATTGAAGATACTGGTTTTGTTACAAAAGAAAATAATAAAAAGAGTTTAGGGGGTTGGAGAAGCAAAATAAAACAAAAGAACACAAGGGAAGACATTACCTTTAAATCGGGTAACTTCCTTTGATTTGAGCTCAAAGGCTTCCTTGGAAAATATTCTGCCCAAATTGAGGCTTCAATGATGAATAGAGAGATGTGGAGAGATAAAATGGGCAGGTTTGGCCGAGAAAAAGGCTTGATTGTTGTGTGTAAGGTGGTAGAGGTGGGGGCCTTTTATAAGAGGAGAGGAGGGGCACTCTTGGAATGTTACAAAATGTTACTTTATTTTCAAATGCTTTTCGGATTTTAAAGGTCCCACATTAATTTGTTTCGAGTATAAGGTGGTAAGGGTTATAAATATACTCATTAAAAAGGTCTTTGACAAGTTTATGTTATAGTTTTAACATTATCTTTTCATTTTATTTAAATCCATTATTAATGCGGAAATCGCTGCATCATCATGATGTCATAAATAATTTAATTTATTAAATGTGTAAAAATTATAAAAAAATAATCATGATGTAGGAAATATTTTTAGCTTTATAATTAATATTTATAGTCAAAAATATGACTTGTATAACACCATTTAAAAATATTTTAGTGAAACATCCCATGCTTGTGACATTTTTATTTTAACATTAAATAAAAAGTTATTTATGTCATTTTCCAACCAAAGTGGCTCAATGGGGTCCCCAAGTTGACCAATTGATTGTATTGGTCGGACATGACACATAAAAGGAGGGTAGGACATGTGTCTAGGTCATTTCATATTATTAAAACTTTTTTTTACCTTAAACTACACTAATTACCTCTAATCGCGATTAAAAACATAAAAGTTACTATTCACCAAAAAATATTTTAATCCCATTGAACAAAATTTTACTTCTTAATGACAACCATGTATGTTTTATTTTTTAAATTCAGAACATAGAGGTGTAAAAGATTCATTTAAACGAAAAAATCAGTTTCTTTAACTACCACTTAGTGGTTTCGCTATTCATCAAAAATTGAAGTTTTTCAGAAAAATACCAAAAATTCACCCTAAGCTATATTTGATATTCTGAACTCAAAAATGATGTATATTTTAAAAAATTCAAAACTTATAAGTTGAATTAATTAATTTAATAATTAATTCCCGCTATCAAAACTAATTGCATGTTTTTAAGAAACAATATGTATTAAAAGATTGACACTAGTTTAAGTCAAATTTCAAAGTGAAATTAATTCCAATGACCACTATTCGATTAAATGGTAAAAATATGTTCTAATTTCACTTTAAAAAATTTCAAAATATATTCTAATCATATAAATAAATTAGATTAAAAAGTTGTTTTGAATTAAAATACAACATTTTTTACTATTCATTAAAAAATGAACTTTATCGAAAAGATACAAAAAATTTACACAAAGTAAATTTTGATGTTCCGATTCTAAAGAAGAATTTTATTTTGTCAAATATAACACATGAAATTGTCAAAAAGTGTATTTAGAATAGGTTCTCCATCAAAAGGTGGTTAATCGACTTTTTCAAGAATATTAGAATGTTTACGCTTAAAATTGGATTCATTCGCATTTTTAATCCTCTAACATTTATTGTAAAGAGTAAAAATATTTGAAAAACATATATAATCATTTTTTAGTTAGTTCTGTTCATTCTCACCATTACAACGGCTAGGCGTTAACTACCATTTAAAATAATATTATTTTATTATTACAGTGCAACATAAGATTTCAAAGGAACTCGTTGTTGTGTATTGGGTAAGCCATCGAGCATAGCGTTCCATTTAAATTAAAATTTACATTTTATTCACAAATAGGGATAAATATAAAAATTTAATATTCTTTATTTACCTGGGGTGTTGCATTCTTCCCCACTTTTGTGAATTGCGTCCTCGCAATTTCAAAATTGGGCTCGGAAACATCCTTGAAAGTCCCACATCGGATCAAGAGTCGGTAAAACAATCACTTTAAGAGAATGGGAGAGAAGTACAAATGTCACCTGAGTTAACCCATACTAGGATTCCAAGTATGAAAATATGGATATAGAGGAGAAAACAAAGGGTCATGTTCTAATGGAGAGTGATAGTAAACATGTCTAGGAGAAAGTTAACAATAAGAAAATCACAAACTTGTGATTGGTTAAACGGTATTTTATTCCCCATTAGGAAAAGTTAATAGACAACATTTTTTTTAAGTTACTCTTCATTGAGGAATTTATTTTTGAGCTTAACTAAATCATAATGAAACATACTTACTTGTCACGTAGACGTTCAACTTTTACTAGATTCCTTAATCAAACTCATATTTTCTCCAAAAGATGAGTTTTTAGGAAGACTTGTTCGCCTTAAGATTACTATAATCAACTTCTTGAGAATCACCTAATCCACAAAAGAGAACTATATATTTCCCATGTCTTTAGAAAAAATCCAAAACCAAAAATTGTTAGTATGAGATCAGATAATCCACAAAAGTATAATCCTTTATAAAAAGAAAAACTATTCTTAATCTCCAAAATTTGTCCAAAAAAACCCAAAGTTCAAAGAAGACCATTCGATAAAAAATTGTCCATAAAATTATTCAAAGTAAACTAAACTAATATTGAAACCCAAATATTTGAAGGATTTAGTCACATAGTCTTCCAAGTTAAATCGTAACATTTATCTCCAAACAACATCAGTTGCTCTTAAAGTCTCATATTGAAAAGTAATTAACCGAATCACATATCCTCCATGATAGGTTAATAAATTTCCATAGATAACCCAAAATTAAATTACTCTTAATTCATAAAATCATCTAAATAAAAAGAATCATTCAAACTAACCAGGGACTTCACGTAGTCCTTTGGTAGGTGATAAATACCAGTTTCACTTTGGTTGTGGGTTCGATTCCCGCAGCTTTGTCTGACGCGATGGGTTGTCACACGGTCTGCATGTTGTCTTTTTCCCAAAATTATATAATTTTTAAAACATTCCACAAAAATAGATAAAATCTTCAAAAATAATCATAAAATATTTTAACCTCAATTTTATCTCATGCAATTCATTTTCCATCATAACATATAATAACCCATAATTAAATCAAAAGTAAGGATCATATAAACTCTAATAGATACCTTTATAATTATTACCTGAACTTCCACATCTATTGGTCATCTAGTACATGATTCATTACAGAACATACCATGGTTCAAGTGGTTGATCATGACTCCTTGATAGTTGGTTTAGAACAACCACGAGTTTCCTCATTGAATCCCCCATTTTATCTAGTATCTTAATCAGAGAACCACCACAGTTTCCTTCAAACCTGTTGTCTCTTTGGTGCCTTCTAGATCTATCCATTCACTAAAAACAGAAATTTCAGTGTGAGTATATCAAAAAAACCATCTTGTACTAATGAGGAAGGTAAACACTAAGATATACTTACTCATTCACTTAATCTAAAACTAGGACTCTTTCTGAAATCCTAACCATTATGGTAATGTCACATATGATTAGAGAATACCATAACCTCTAAAGTTATTTAAACTGACCTCTGATACCAACTATAAGGCCCCAGCCTTAAACCTTACTTAATTTTGAGTTATTACAAGATTAAACATTGAGGATATATTCAGGTTTAGAGTTTTAGAGAATTATATCATAAAACTTGCATTACACTCCACATTTAAACAAAGTGGTTACATAAAAGATAGTATTCATTTTTCCCATCAACAGAAACATATTTAAAATAAAACATGGATTCTTTCTTGGCACTTCCTTGACACTATCATCCTATCATGTACCATTCCCTTGACCTGTGAAAAACATTTCAAAAACGTGGGATGAGCATAAAAAGCTCAGTAAGGGTTATAAAAGTATGGAAAGGAAACATGAGTACATATATACATAAGAATGAAATCATACCTTACCCATAAAACATATGCACTTTAACATACCTCATAAAATCATGAATAAATCATAGAAATCATAAGACATAAAGGTAACTTGAGTCATTCATTACATTCTTACGTAGGGAGTAACCCTCTTTGTTACGTTTGGAATACCCATCACATTATATTCCATAAATCTCTTCATAGAAACCTTAACGTTTAACCCCTTCGCGTTACCCAATGCATTGGAGAGCTATATCGGGCTCAACCACCCTTAGTTTATCACGAAACCACCCGTTTTCATAACAATGCCCAAGAACCATAACCTAAACGTATCACATAAAACATGCATAAAGTAAACATACGATTTCCACATTTCAATCACAATATAACATTTTAGGATATTGAAATAATGAATCCATTAAAAAACCATTTTCAAAACCATTTAAAACATTTAATAAAGAGATTTTTGAATCAAAGTGTCCCATACCACCTTGAAGCTTTTAACATTTTAAACCATTAATATCCATATAAATAAATCCTTAAAACCATTTTGAAAACATGGATATTAATAAGAACAAATCATTAAAACATTTAAAGCAATATTTTGGTTAAAGGGTTTTTACCAAAATTAGAGACACTTGAATACAATAATTGAGGAATAACATTTAGTCAGAACTTTATAATATCATGATAATAAATGGATTCATGATATAATATTCCAAAGGACAGTATATGCACCATATAAGAGTGAATTGGTTCATAACAACAATGAAGTCTCAATGGAAATGTAAATTGAGATTAAATCCATTATAAGGATGGTATCCTTAAATTAAGGATAAATAAATCTCATAATTACGTGAGATAAATATAAATACACCCAATATAAGTGGATATTATGTTTAAAATAATCAAATTTCATTCACAAATAATCCAAGTATGGCATATTCAATAACTACATGTTGAACCCAAAGAAATCGAAATTGGGTTAGAAGTTCCCTTGACAGCCTAACGGTGTCACATCAAAATGAGTTGATGATAGATAAAAATGGTATCTCATCACTTGGAAATTAAATTTACATCAATAAGGATATATAATAACATATACCAACATAACAACATGTAAATTAAAAGACCCAACAAAAGAAGTCTTTTAAAAAAGAGGAGGGTGAAAGGTTCCCTTACCGACTTGGGTATCTTTCGAAACATACTCCCCATGAAAGATGGAAAATACATCATTGATGTAAATAATCATAAAAGAAAGTATATTACACAAATAGTACAATAATGTGAATTATATATACCACTCAACAGAAATGGTGGAAAATGTAGCATAAATCTCCTTGGAATAAAAGTGAGATGAAAAATCCCCTACGAAAACTCGGCAGCCTAACGGCGCCACTTAAAACTTCAAAAAATGGATTGATGAGATCTAATAGGGTCTCTCGTAATATGAACATAAAAATTACAGAATTAATAATTTAAAATAACATCCCCAAACATAAGAAATATGAGATTAAAATAAATTACATAAAAGAGAGTACTTAAAAAGGAAGAGAGAGGTAGAATCCCTTACCTCGTGTCCGACATGACTCGATCGTTCTTTAATCTCCTGAATAATAAAATTTGGTCAATATATAATTTCATAAGGTCCTCCTTTAAATATTATTATTCATTTCATATCAAATATTATAATGTTATAATAATTGGTTAATAAAGTGAGTTCATATCAGACGTTTTTGTTGATGTTCAGTACATAAGTAAAAAATTGAACTTGTTGGAAAAGAATTTTCCATGTAGTATTTGGTAAATCATATCCAGAATAGTATTGATGTTTTAAATATAATATATATCCAGTATATATTCATTTTATACTATTCTATATCATTTGGAGATAAAAAATTAAAAGCACCGTTTATGGAGACGGTAGGCCATACGTACGCATGAACGCAACTTTCATTTTTTGTCATATTAATGGAATTAAAACAAAATGAGAGAGATATATATATTATAATTCCAGAATGATATCTATAATTTAGATGTAATATATTAAATATATATCCATTATATATATGTACTTATAATAGTACATAACATTTGGATATAAGATATGAAATGTACTGTTCATGGAGACGGTAAGCCGTACGTACACATGAACGCTACTTTCATTTATTTTTTTTGTATTCAATGGTATGAAATAATAAAGATATACAGGTATATTATAATTCCAGTAGGATAAAATATGTAATAACATTAATTACATCCTTTATACGTCCCACATATGGCATTAACGAATCAAATCACTTTGAGGGGGCGGTAGTCCGCACTTCCTAAAATGAAGATATCATGTTTACCAATAATGGAAACCATAAAGGTATTCCAAAAATGAAAAACACAGAAGCCTAAGGAAAAAATAAAAATTTTATATATCATATATAAATATAGTGTCATCTTAATGGCCACCTTTTAAGGTGTTAAAATAATATTGAACAATCATCGTTTCGTGAGGCAGTAATTCGCCATCCACAAAAACAGTATGTTCTTTAACCATTAGACGAAGGTCTGTGTAATTGTAGCTCGAATCCTTCACATAAAAACGTCCTATTATATTTAATATGCTGGTGTTGTTACAAAATAAAATAATAAAAAGATTTTATGGGGTTGGAGAAGAAAAATAACACAAAAGAACACAAGGGAAGACATTACCTTTAAATCGGGTAACTTCCTTTGATTTGAGCTCAAAGGCTTCCTTGGAAAGGATTCTACCCAAATTGAGGCTTTAATGATGAATAGAGAGATGTGGAGAGATAAAATGGGAAAGGGTTGGCCGAAACATGGGCTTGAGAGGTGTGTGTAAGGTGGTAGAGGTGGGGGCCTTTTATAAGAGAAGAGGAGGGGCACTCTTGGAAAGTTACAAAATGTTACATTATTTTCAAATGCTTTTCAGATTTTAAAGGTCCCACATTAATTTATTTCGAGGATAAGGTGGTAAGGGTTCGAAATATACTCATCCATTAGGTCTTTGAAAAGTGTAAGTTATAGTTTTAACATTATATTTTCTTTTTATTTAAATCCTTTATTAATGAGGAAATCGATGCATCATCATGATGTCATAAATAATTTAATTTATTTAATGTCTAAAAATTATAAAAAAAATAATCATGATGTAGGAAATATTTTGAGCTTTCTAATTAATATTTATAGTCAAAAATATGACTTGTATAACACCATTTAAAATTTATTTTAGTGAAACATCTCATGCTTGTGACATTTTTATTTTAACATTAAATAAAAAGTTATTTATGTCATTTTCCAACCAAAGTGGCTCCATGGGGTCCCCAAGTTGACCCATGGATTATCTTGGTCAGAAATGAAACATCCAATGAGGGTAGGACATGTGTCTAGGTCATTTAATATTATTAAAACATTTTTTTACCTTAAACTACACTAATTACCTCTAATCGCGATTAAAAACGTAAAAGTTACTATTCACCAAAAAATTATTTTAATCACATTGTTCCAAATTTTACTTCTTATTGACAACCATATATTTTGGATTTTTTAAATTCAAAACACAGAGGTGGAAAAGTTTCATTTAATGGAAAAATCAGTTTCTTTAACTACCACTTAGTGGTTTCACTATTCATAAAAAATTGATGTTTTTCAGAAAAATACCAAAAATTCACCCTAAGCTATATTTGATATTCTAAACTCAAAAATTATGTCTATTTTAAAAAATTCAAAACTTATAAGTTGCATTAATTAATTTAATAATTAATTCCTGCTGTCAAAACTAATAGCGTGTTTTTAAGAAACAATATCTATTAAAAGATTGACACTAGTTTAAGTCGAATTTCAAAGTGAACTTAATTCCAATGACCACTATTTGATTAAATGGTAATAATATGTTCTATTTTTACTATAAAAACAATTCAAAATATAATATAATCATATAAATAAATTATACTAAAAAGATATTTTGAATTAAAATACAACATTTTTTACTATTCATTAAAAATGAACTTTATCGGAAAGATACCAAAAATTTACACAAAGTAAATTTTGATGTCCCAATTCTAAAGAAGAATTTCATTTTGTCATATATAACACATAAAATTGTAAAAAAGAGGATTTAAAAGTGGTTCTCCATCAAAAGCCGTTTAATCGACTTTTTAATGAATATTAGAATGTTTACGCTTAAAATTGGATTCATTCGCATTTTTAATCTTCTAAAGAGTAAAAATATTTGACAAACATATATAATCATTTTGTTGTTAGTTCTGTTCATTCCCGCCATTACAATGGCTAGGTGTTGACTACCATTTAAAATAATATTATTTTATTATTAGAGTGCAACGTAAGATTTCAAAGGAACTCGTTGTTTTGTATTGGGTAAACCATCAAGCATAGCGTTCCCTTTAAATTAATATTGACATTTTATTCACAAATAGGGATAAATATAAAAATGTAATATTATTTATTTACCTGGGGATTTACATTCTTCCCCCCTTTTTGGAATTGCGTCCTCGCAATTTCAAAATTGGGCTCGGAAACATCCTTGAAAGTCCCACATCGAAATAAGATTCGGTAAAACAATAACTTTAAAAGAATGGGAGAGAAGTACAAATGTCACCCGAGTTAACCCATACTAGGATTCCAAGTATGAAAATATGGATATGGAGGAGAAAAAAAAGGGTCATGTTCTGATGGAGAGTGATATTAAACATGTCTAGGAGAATGTTAACCACAAGAAAATCACAAACTTGTGATTGGTTAAATGGTATTTGATTCTCCATTAGGAAAAGTTAACAGACAACATTTTTGTTTTAAGTTACTCTTCATTGAGGAATTTATTTTTGAGCTTAACTAAATCATAATGAAACATACTTACTTGTCACGTAGACTTTCAAATTTTACTAGATTCCTTAATCAAACTCATATTTTCTCCAAAAGACGAGTTTTTAGGAAGACTTGTTTGTATAAAGAGTACTGTAATCAACTTATTGAGAATCACCTAATCCTAAAAAGAGAACTATATATTTCCCATGTCTTTAGACAAAATACAAAGCCAAAAATTGTTAGTATGAGATCAGATAATCCACAAAAGTATAATCCTTTATAAAAAGAAAAACTATTCTTAATCTCCAAAATTTGTCCAAAAAACCCAAAGTTCAAAGAAGACCATTCGATAAACAATTGTCCATAAAATTCTTCAAAGTAAACCAAACTATGATTGAAACCCAAATATTTTAACGATTTAGTCACATAGTCTTCCATGTTAAATCATAACATTTATCTCAAAACAACATCAGTTGCTCTTTAAGTCTTGTATTGAAAAGTAATTATCCTTATCACATATCCTCCATGATAGGTTAATAAATTGCCATAGATAACCCAAAATCAACTTACCCTTAATTCAAAAAATCATCTAACTAAAAAGAATCATTCAAATTAACCAGGGACTTCACGTAGTCCAGTGGTAGGCGATAAATACTAGTTGCACTTTGGTTGTGGGTTCGATTCCCGCATCTTTGTCCAACGCGACGGGTTGTCACACAGTCTGCGTGTTGTCCTTTTTCCAAAACAATATAATTCTTAAAACATTCCCCAAAAATAGATAAAATATTCAAAAATAATCATAAAATATTTTAACCTCATGTTTATCTCATGCCTTTCATTTTCCATCATAACATATAGTAACCCATAATTACCTCAAAAGTAAGGATCATATAAACTCTAATAATTACTTTTATAATTATTACCTGAACTTCCACATTGATTGGTCATCTCGTACATGATGCATTACAGAACATACAAAGGTTCAAGTTGTTGATCATGACTCCTTGATAGTTGGTTTAGAACAACCATGAGTTTCCTCATTGAATCCCCCATTTTATCTAGTATCTTAATTAGAGAACCACAACAGTTTCCTTCAAACCTGTTGTCTCTTTGGTGCCTGCTAGATCCATCCATTCACTAAAAACAGAAATGTCAGTGTGAGTATATCAACAAAACCATCATGTACTAATGAGGAAGGTAAACACTAAGATATACTTACTCATTCACTTTATCTAAAACTAGTACTCTTTCTGAAATCCTTACAATTATGGTAATGTCACTTATGCTTAGAGAATACCATAACCTCTAAAGTTATCTAAACCGACCTCTGATACCAACTATAAGCCCCCAACCTTAAACCTTACTTAATATTGAGTTATTACAAGATTACACATTGAGGATCATTTCAGGTTTAGAGTTTTAGAGAATTAGATCGTAAAACATGCATTACATTCCACATTTAAACGAAGTGGTTACATAAAAGATAGTATTCATTTTTCCCATCAACAGAAACATATTTAAAATAAAACATTGATTCTTTCTTGGCACTTCCTTGACACTATCATCTTATCATATACCATTCCCCTGACCTGTGAAAAACATTTCAAAAACATGGGATGAGAATAAAAATCTCAGTAAGGGTTATAAAAAATATGGAAAGGAAACATGATAACATATATACATAAGAATGAAATCATACGTTACCCCTAAAACATATGCACTTTAACATAACTCATAAAATCATGAATAAATCATAGAAATCATAAGAAATAAAGGTAACTTGAGTCATTCATAACATTCTTATGTAGGGAGTAACCCTCTTGGTTACGTTTGGAATACCCATCACATTGTATTCCCTAAATCTCTTTGGAGAAACCTTAACGTTTAACCCCTTCGCGTTACCCAATGCATTGGAGAGCTATATCGGGCTCACCTGTACTTAGTTTATCACGGAACCACATGTTTTCATAACAATGACCAAGAACCATAACATAAAAGTATCACATAAAACATGCATAAAGGAAACATAACATTTCCACATTTCAATCACAATATAACATTTTAGGATATTGAAATAATGAATCCATTCAAAAAAAACCATTTTCAAAACCATATAAAACATTTAATAAAGAGATTTTTGAATCAAAGTATTCCATACCACCTTTATGCTTTTAACATTTTAAACAACTAATATACATATAAATAAATCCTTAAAACCATTTTTAAAACATGGAAATTAATAAGAACAAATCATTAAAACATTTAAAGTGATATTTTGGTTAAAGGGTTTTTACCAGAATTAGAGACACTTGAATACAATAATTGAGGAATAACATTTAGTCAGAACTTTATAATATAATGAGATTAAATGTATTCATGATATAATATTCCAAAGGACATTATATACACCATATAAGAGTGAACTGGTGCATAACAACAATGAAGTCTCAATGGAAATGTAAATTCAGATGAAATCCATTATAAAGATGGTATCCTTAAATTAAGGATAAATAAATCTCATAGTTATGTGATACAAATATAAATACACAAAATATAAGTGGATATTAAGTGTAAAATAATCATTGGTCATTCACACATATTCCAAGAATGACATATTCAATAACTACATGTTGAACCCAAAAAATCGAAATTGGGTTAAGAAGTTCCCTTGACAGCCTAACAGCGTCACATCAAAATGAGTTGATGAGAGATAAAAAGGGTATCTCATCACTTGTACATTAAATTTACATCAATAAGGATATAGAAGAACATATCCCAACATAACAATATGTAAATTAAAAGACCCAACAAAAGAAGTCTTTTAACAAAGAGGAGGGTGAAAGGTTCCCTTACCGACTTGGGTATCTTTCGAAACATACACCCCATGAATGATAGAAAATACATCATTGATGTAAATACTCATAAACGAAATTATATTACACAAATAGTATAATAATGGGAATTATATATACCACTTAATAGAAATGGTGGAAAATGTAGCATAAATCTCACGGGAATAAAAGTGAGATGAAAAATCCCTTACGAAAACTCGACAGCCTAACGGCGCCACTTAAAACTTCCAAAAATGGATTGATGAGATCAAATAGTGTCTCTCATAATATGAAAATAAAAAGTACAGAATGACTAATATAAAATAACAACCCCAAACATAAGAAATATTATCTTAAAAGAATTGAAATAAAAGAGAGTACATAAAAAGATATAGAGAGGTAGGATCCCTTACATCGTGTCTGAAATAACTCGATCGTTCTTTAATCTGCTGAATAATAAAATTTGGTCAATTTATAATATCTTAAGGGCCTATTTTAAATATTATTATTCTTTTCATATCACATATTATAATGTTATAATAATTGGTTAATAAAGTGAGTTCATATCAGATGTTTTTGTCGATGTTCAGTACATGAGTATAAATTGAACTTGTTGGAAAAGAATTTTCTATGTAGTTATAGGTACATCATCTCCAGAATAGTATTTATGTTTTAAATACCATATATATCCAGTATATATTCATTTTATACTATTCCATAGCATTTGGAGATAAAAAATTAAAAGCACCGTTCATGGAGACGGTAGGCCGTACGTACGCATGAACGCTACTTTCATTTTTTGTCATATTAATGGAATTAAAAAAATGAGATATATATATATATATATATTAATTCCAGAGTTATATCCATAATTTATATGTAATATATTTCATATATATCCATTATATATATGTACTTATAATAGTACATAACATTTGGAGATATGAAATGAAATGTACCGTTCATGGAGACGGTAAGTCGTACGTACGCATGAACGCTACTTTCATTTCATTTTTTTTGTATTCAATGGAATGAAATAATAAATATATAAAGGTATATTATAATTCCAGTAGGATAAAATATGTAATAACATTAATTCCATCCTTTATACATCCCACATATGGAATTAACGAATCAAATCACTTTGAGGGGGCGGTAGTCCGCACTTCCTAAAATGAAGATATCGCGTTTACCCATAATGGAAACCATAAAGGTATGCCATAAATGAAAAATACAGAAGCTTATGGAAAACATAAACATATTATATATCATATATAAATATAGTGACATCTTAATGGCCGCCTTTGAAGGTGTTAAAAGAATATTGAACAATCATCATTTCTTGAGGCAGTAATTCGCCATCCACAGAAAGAGTATGTTCTTTATCCATTAGACGAAGGTGTGTGTAAGTGTAGATCGAATCATTCAAATAAAAACATCCTAGTATATTGAAGATACTGGTTTTGTAAAAAAAGAAAATAATAAAAAGATTTTAGGGGGTTGGAGAAGCAAAATAAAAAAAAAGAACACAAGGGAAGACATTACCTTTAAATCATGTAACTTCCTTTGATTTGAGCTCAAAGGCTTCCTTGGAATAGATTCTTCCCAAAGTGAGGCTTAAATGATGAATATAGGTATTTGGAGAGGCTCAAAGGCTTCCTTGGAATGTATTATTCCCAAAGTGAGGCTCAAAGGCTTCCTTGGAATGGATTCTTCTCATGCTTGTGACATTTTTATTTTAACTTTAAATAAAAAGTTATTTATGTCATTTTCCAACCAAAGTGGCTCCATGGGGTGTCCAAGATGACACATGGATTGTTTTGGTCGGCCATGACACATCCAATGAGGGTAAGACATGTGTCTAGGTCATTTCATATTATTAAAACATTATTTTTACCTTAAACTACACTAATTACCTCTAATCGCGATTAAAAACAAAAAAGTTACTATTCACCAAAAAATTATTTTAATACCATTGAACCAAATTTTACTTATTAATGACAACCATGTATTTCGGATTTTTGAAATTCAAAACACAGAGGTGGAAAAGTCTCATTTAAATGAAAAATCAGTTTCTTTAACTACCACTTAGTGGTTTCACTATTCATCAAAAATTGATGTTTTTCAGAAAAATACCAAAAATTCACCCTAAGATATATTTGATATTACAAACTAAAAAATTATGTATATTTTACAAATTTTAAAACTTATAAGTTGCATTAATTAAATTAAAAATTAATTCGCGTTGTCAAAACAAATAGCGTGTTTTTAAGAAACAATATATATTGAAAGATTGACACTTGTTTAAGTCCAATTTCAAATTGAAATTAATTCCAATGACCACTATTGGATTAAATGGTAAAAATATATTCTAATTTTACTTTAAAAACAATTCAAAATATAATCTAATTATATAAATAAATTAGATTAAAAATATGTTTTGAATTAAAATACAACATTTTTTATTATTCATTAAAAAATGAACATTATCGGAAAGATACCAAAAATTTACAAAAAGTAAATTTTGATGTCCCGATTCTAAAAAAGAATTTTATTTCGTCAAATAAAACACATAAAATTGTCAAAAAGTGGATTTAAAAGAGTTTCGCCATCAAAAGGCGGTTAATCGCCTTTTTAAAGCATATTAGAATGTTTACGGTTAAAATTGGATTCATTCGCATTTTTAATCCTCTAACATTTATTGTAAAGAGTAAAAATATTTGACAAACATATATAATAATTTTGTTGTTAGTTCTGTTCATTCCCTCCATTACAACGGATATGTGTTAAATACCATTTAAAATAATATTATTTTATTATTATAGTGCAACGTAAGATTTCAAAGGAACTCGTTGTTGTGTATTGGGTAAGCCATCGAGCATAGCGTTACCTTTAAATAAATATTGACATTTTATTCACAAGTAGGGATAAATATAAAAATGTCATATTCTTTATTTACCTGGGGTGTTACACTACCTTATAATATGAAACAAGTTTTGGATTCATGAGTACTCCATCATCCCCAGTCCAAAATTACACATAAAAAATGCGATTGTTTCCAGATCGGACCTCACCACCTTGAGGACCCTTAAGAGTCAGAGTGTATGAATAAACAACACTTGCATTTGAAACAAATACTAATGTAATTCCATCACCTAAAGCATATAAATAACCCTTCATCTCCATAGTATTTGTAGAACTCCCCACTTTTAAGGTTTGATGAAATCTGACAAAAATGTCAAAAACATTTGAGTCTAGAATTTTGCCCTTGTGATTTGACACGCCCTGGACCGAATCCTGAAAATTTAGAGTTGTTTAATCCTATTTGTCAGCTTCATCAAGGGAAACCAACTAACAACCTACAATTGGTCCACTACAATCCACCATTACGGTATTTCCACTAACAACCAAAGCCTCACCTAGGACCAATCTCAACTTCTTAGTTCTTAGGCCATGCCCATTCCGCATCAGTTTCTGACACCTATAATCCCCTATTATATAACCCATTTTCATGCACCAGGGACATAATTCATAACAGGATTCAAAGGCAACAGACTGTTTACAATGGAAATCTTCACCTATAGTGACACAAAATAACTCAAAAGGTGTCTTCGACATATCAACATCAACAAAATTTCAGGGTGAAATATGATGGCAGACAATCCTGGTCCAATTAATCGAACACATATAATGACTAATGTGATTTCCAAGAACATAAATAATTAACTGATTTTGGAATGGAATAGGATGTTATGTTAATACTACCCATACCTTCATTTACGGTGAGTCGTGATTCATATAGATATTTCATGACCATTTAAAGGGGATAAATCGAGATCCATTACAGATTAGAGGTGTAAATGACCTAGTAGGTATCTAACCTTCCTCTGAGGTGAAACTTATCATAGTGGGTTTTGGAATAAGGTGCCCAATTATTCCATGCTCTTGTAAACTCCAGTAACCAATAAAAAGGAAATTGAATCAGTTTGATGAGGGCAAGAGGTGTTTGAATATTGTTATAAGAATCTGATACAGTAAGTAGGATGCATTAGTGAACTCTAGATTCGAGATCAACAATTGTAGGGATACATTGAATAACTCTAGAACCTTAAGATTGAGAGAAATCATGGGAAATAGATGGATGAACTTAGGGTTTGAGAAGGGGAAAATTGAAATGGTCGACCTCCATTATTATTCATCAGAAGACCCTCCCCACTAAGTGGGTAGGGTCTAGTAAATTTACCAACAACCCCTTGGGAAATGGTGGTCAGTGATCGAGATAGATGATATTTTTCTATTCCATAAGCACCCCAGATTCGCACTCTATGATCCATTACTAAAATCAAACATTAAACACATTTTTAGATAGACATATAGATATTGAAATAAAATCATTTAAAATAATTAATTATATCTTCAAAATATCAACTCACTCCAATGGTATAAATGATTAGTTTCATTGTAGATTAGCTATATAACCATCATATTGTGTAATAATTATTTAACATATCCCTTAAATCATAACCTCACTTGAAAACTACTAATAAATATATGGATATATAATCTTTTGTGAAATGGGGATGCAAGATAACTGAGTATACTCAAATGACCAATAAAAGAAAAGGCGTCCATTTATGTCATAAGGGATTAGATCACAAACCTATGTTAAAAAAATATGGAATAAATACCTGATTAAAAAAATAAGAGCCTAAGAATTAATTGTGATATATGATAGAATAATTATAGATCAATAAAATAGAATTTAGTACCATAATAAATATTACAAGGATATACTTTATTTTACCATAGAATTTGAATCCATAATTAGAATAAGAATAATTGTTAGCAGGGGAAAAAATGACACAATAATGTGGCAAAAAAAGGTTGGAAAAATTATTTTTTATATCACAAATGATGTCAAATAATTCTATAAAATAGTCCACAATTCCCTATGAAAATATCTATTGGTTTCAATCCTCTATCCCAAACAGGTCATCTCATGACAAATATCACATAACCCATCTCATTAGAGTTCTATTTAATTATGGGCCCTCTTTTTCCATTAACATATTGGATTTGGTTCACTCACATGTCCTTTACTTTTCATATAATTATATATAATTATGTTCCTAATTTATTAGAGAGATATATAATTCTACTACCACTTTTCACATAATGATAAATAAAACCCATGTGTGCTACATGAAATTAATCAAACATCAATAACAATCAAAACATGATTAATTTGTGATTGAAAAAGGGGAAACATAGAGTTCATGTAGTAAAATTTATTGAAATATAAAATAGGTTACCTATGTAAATTCCATTCAATTATAAATAATAATGAATATGGTATTATAAAATTATAGAATAAAAATTATATTATCATGTTGATATATTTCCCTACTCAATTTAACGGTATAATTATATATTAGAATTATTTTCAATCAAAATAATGAAGAGGAGAGTGCTAAAAATGAAAAGAAATTTCCATAATGGTTATGTTTACATAATAATATCAATAAGGTTGGATAAATTCATAATTTTTCAATATTCATACAATGATATTATTTTCTTACAACCAAGGAATATTAGATAAGGAATATAGGAATTACTTCTGAATAACATATTTCTGAGAAAAATATAAAGTAAAAGGAATTATACCATATCCAACAATAATGTGAAGTAACAAATAATATGAATAAAATTTATAAATAATCCATTATTAGATGAAAACATATTGTAATAGATGTAAAAAATACATATTTTCTTTTACATAATATTAAAATAATCCAAAATTATTAAACTAGTTTCAAACACATCTTTTTCATGGAAGTAAATAAAGATAATATTTCAATAAAATATGTATTAAATAAGAATAAAATTTGTTTTAATTAAATTAATGTTGATAATTTATATATAGGAGAGTAAAAAGGATAAAATTATGAAATTGGGTTTTTGATATTTTAATAACATTATTAGAAAAATATTTCATTTCGTGTTTGAAATCATTTTCAATAAGTGAAAGAAAATATTATATAATATTATTCTAAAAATAGATCCAAATTATGGAACCCAAAATAGGAAATAATATATAATATAAAATAAATAATAAGCGGAAGATACTAAAATATTTGGAATTCAAATGTAATATATTCATAATGATTTAAACACTATTAATTAAAAATAACTCGATTACAGAATTATAAAATATATTTTTTGATTTGAGATAAAGGGAGATATGAATGATTTATAATATAACACTAAATTATATTTTAAAATTTTAATGGAAGATTATTTATTCTTCTAATAAACATGGATGATTGTTAAAAACTAGCATAAATAGAAATGTAATTATATACTTTAAAATAGAATATTTTAAAAAATAAAAAAAATATATAATGAATTTTGAAAATGAAAATTAAATTTTCCTAAAAATAAATTGAATAGACCACATGAAATTTATATGGGGAATATTATGGAAAATAAATAATAACATAGTCGAAGAATATGGATTAAAACATAAAAAAATATTAATTCACCAAAAACCATTAAAAAGGAAGAAATATATAAATGAGTTAAAAATTAAAGAATGATTTTGAAATGGAATTGTAAATCCCCTTACTCAAAAGTGAATTATGATAAAATAATATATTGGGGAAGATTATAAACCATATAAATGGAAATAAGATCATAATATAAAGAAATCCTTAATGATGGGAGATTGAGTTGAAGAACTCTTATGAACATTTCAATGAATAGTGTATCAATCATTTGAAATGGTGGTTATGAGAAATAAAAGTATTTTCATTGAAAAAATAATAAATAAAATAATGAGGTATATTAATATAATAATAGGATAACATAGTCAAATAAAAGGATGAATTCTGCAGTGAAAGGATATTGATTAAACCCAAACCCTTACCATGGATTCCTGCATAATTAAACATATTCTAACATCCTATAAAATAAATGTAAACTAATCAGTAAATTGTTTAATTACCTTATTGATTTAAATTACCTTTTATATTATTTTTTAATATTAATTTATTTGATATTTATTTTTCAAATGAATAATGGATACCCAAATAACCGAGTACCTAAGTCGGCTCTAACATGTCTCGAAAGAATTTCTTAATCCCCATGGGTTGGTGAAAAAAACTAGGAATCATAAAAGAATATTGAGGGACATGTTTTCCGTAATAATGCCGAATATGAAAGATATAAGTTAGTGTGACACATACTCCAAAGTGAGAAATAACAAGAATAATATAGGTAAATCAATACTTAAACAATATATAATCAAAATACACAACGTTCACCAAGATAATTCTCAAAGATAAACACAAGTAACAAGTGGATCAAATTTCCACTGATCACCTCCATCACTCTATGTCCCAAAGAATAGTAACATTTACCACCTCTAAGTGACACTTTTACTTTGGTTGTACCTTTCATAAGATAGTATATAAACACCATAAATTAAATATAGGATGTGTTCTATAAAGCCCATCATGTCTCAATAAGTGTTCCATGATCAATTTTTGTAATAATTAAACCAATTATTATTTCAATTTTAAAAAAACAAGCCACGAAATTTAATCAATATAATTTCAACAAAATGGTATTTCTTAATAAAAAGATGTATGTTATACAAAAAATGAATAAAATGAACATTTCACATAATACATTTCTATAGAGTAGTTGGTATGAATAAAATAGATATATAAATGATTGAAATATAAACATAAAATTAAATTATATCATAGCACCATGTGTCAATGTAACGACCCAAACATTCTTTAATGAAATTTCTCTTGGTCTATTTAAATGTCTAATTAAATAAAATGGTTATGTAAAATATATGCATTTCCTTGGTTTATGTTTCAAGATTTTAAAATATAATAATAATTTTTTTTGTTGCTAATATAGTCGTTGAACAGTGATCACATGATTAGGATAAATACAGGGATTTAACCAATCCAATTTACTTAGAAAAAGGAAGTGATGACCTCTTCCAATAGAATTTCTTCATACGAAGCCCATTTTTCAGTTATCTGAAATGGGGTGGGTTCATTGGTATTTTCTCTTGAATAAGCCCAAGATGAGCTAGAATGCGTTAAGCTTGAGTGGAATCACCTACGGAAGAAGTGTATGTTGATTGAGATTACCACTTGAGCGATGTTATCTGATCCACCCCAAGAGTCTTTCACCATCTCAAACCTTACCGTAAGGCCATATGTAGGTGTTTTAAGGGGTTATGTAACAAGACCCTAACACAATGACTATGTACATTATTTTTGTATAAAGAATATATATTCATTGTATTATTATTACTTTGTAAATAGTTTTTAAAGAACATATATTATTTTTCGCTAATATTCAACTAAAAAATCTATTTTGTGAAATTAATGGTTTTTTGAATAAAATAATATTTTATGGATATATTATTATTCAATTAATTTGTATTAAATTTAAATAATTGTATAATTTTTAGGAATACAATTGTAATTTTTTTATGGTTTGAAAGCAATTTTTTCAAAACCGATGAATTTTTTAAATGTCGGTTTTTATTTTAAATGTTTAAATTCACATATTTAGAAAATTATTCAGATAAAATGAAAATTATTTTTCGAATCAAGATGTCGAAATTTTCCAATGGTGAATTTTACCTAATTTTCTGAGATAGTCAAATTTTTTGTTAAAAATTAAATACCATTTAAATATATTCAAAAATAAATCATTCTTATAACAACAATTTGTTTTTAATGTTTTCCATTTTATTTATACTTATTTCTTATAAATAACCATTGAGATAGATTTCCTATATATGGGGTGTCTTATCAATATAAAAAAAATTATTTATAGTGTTATATTGTTTCCAAAAACCTCCCAAATCAACTAATCCAATGGTAAATATGGGTATGAATATTTTTTATATTTTTTTTTACAAGGGATATAATAGAATATTGAATGAAACCCACACATAGTGTTTATAAATTTTGTCAAGAAATTATATGAGGCAATTTCATTCATGAAAAATCCACATAATCTCACCCACACTTTTTTCTAGGTGTGTGTACTTAAAAATATAATTTAAAAGATATGGAATTATAAATTAAATAGATCACCTATATTTTTCTTCCCTAACAATCAAAAGATCTAATCATATAAAGAGAATAAATATTTCTTCAAAGTGTGTCTTAAAATTCTTTTTAAAATTTACATTTTTTTCACATATAGAGAACAACAATTAAAATTATTCTTTCTTCTTCATATGAAATTTTGAACTATAGAGAAGATGAATATTAATTGATATTTAGTGTCTTACTCATTATAAATATTAGTACTATAATAAAATCACCTATTATTTCATATGTTTTATAATTTTGACTATTAAAAGAATCACAAAATTTATATTTTTTATCTTATATATTAATTTCTACAAGAGTTAAACATATATTATTCTATTTTTGATAAATAATTTACATTACATTATGTCAATAAGAAATTATTATTTCCTTAATATTTTTAATTCATATAGTTTTTAAAGCTATGCTTTAAGGAAATAAGAACTCAAATATTCAAAATGAATGTTCCTTAAATAATTCCTCAATTAAATACTTAAATTTTTACCACATATCTTTTTTAGTGTATAAATAGAAATATTCTATAAAAATATCCTGAAATTTGAATAACCAACCATTCTAAATAATTATGATTTTTCACTTAACGTAACATACATAAGAATCAGTTTGGTTGTTATTGATTACATAAGATTCAATCTGTGAGTATTTTAATATGTGATATCCAATATATAAATACATAATCATCAATTGGATCCTTAGTCAATACATAAATTGTGTACCTAATCAAATTTCTAGAACTTAATAATTAATTCGAAACATGTAATATTTATCTTTGAAAATTTCGATACAAAAGAATATATTATCTTCACATTGTACACATTATAGTAAATTATAGAAAAATTTCCAAGTTCTTATTAATAATTTCTTGTAGATGCATATATACAATAATATATACATAAAAAATCCATAATATATAAGAATCAATATTGACATCTCAGAATACATAACACTCATTATCTTAAATGTAATAATTTATAATTTGATATATTCTCATGGTAAACTCAAAATATGAAACATTAATAATAGTACATTCAAATGAAAAATGTTAGAATAATGCACATTGGGGAATTTGGATTTGGCATTCACATGCATTAAATAGTAATGCTAGTGACACAATAAAAATAAAAATAGGTGAAAAAAAATTTAAACTAAGAACAACACAAAATAATTTATTTCAATTGAGTCATGGTAGGATTAGATTTGAAGGGTTTAGATCATTCTTTTTATAACCAAAATATTCCTGATTAGATATAGATTCATGGGTAAATGGTTGAGGTTCTAAGGTATAACTATATTTTTAATCAAGATTTCAAATACCCTGACATGGAGAAGTGAGCAATCATAATGAACTAGAGATCTCTTCATTGGTTATTGTGATTTATTTCATCACCTATAAAATATTATTATCCTCTCCAAAATTTGTTTTTGAATATTTTTAAATGCACTGATAGGATAATGAAGCAGTATTTGATTTAGGTGGTTCTATGAATAGAAAATCCTCAAAATATGTGAATCAAGGTTGTTTAGTTGTAGATACATATTCTCTCCACTAAAATATTTGATCCTCCATTTTCATATCATCAAATAAAATTCATAAACCATAATAATTTTCCAATTTCTATATTGATGTTGGTATTTATTTATCATAGTGGTACACCAAGACTAGTCCCATTGATTTTTTACAGACTCATGCCATATAAACAAAGTCTTGTAATAATTTTTTTCATGAAAACATTGAACAAAAACATCATATATTTTTTATATAAAATGTATTCGATATAATTAAATTTTAATTATTTCATCTCTTGAAAAATAAAAATATAAAATTGATAATTTTTGGTCTTCCATATATTAGATAAATTCTATATTCACTCATTCATATGATTTCTAAAAATTAAAGTTGAATTATAGAAAAGGATGATCACTTTATTTTTAGTTATAATAAATTATATAATTCATTAATATTATTTGACAAACAAAAAATATATTGTAATAGATTTACTAAATAACTAAAAGTGTACATATTCACATTAAAAGAATCAATAATTGTCTCAAAAACTCAATAATTATAGACAAGAATAAAGATTCATTTTCTATAGAATTTAAGTTTTCAGAATTAGGTAAGTCTATTTATTCGTTGGTAAACATAGATTTTGAAAAATATAAATCTAAAAAATATTGTATGACAAACTTCTATACATAAACATGAAATTAGAAATTTTTATTTAATGGGAATTACCATTCTTTTAAAATATTTATTATAAAAAATTCTCTTTCAAAGAAGAAAAAATATTTTCATCCATGATTAAAAATACACTCATTAATGTTTATGACTATTTTAGATATCCATGATCCATATCTAGTTTCTAATTTATATGAATTTAAAACTGAATTTAATTGGCTATAAATCACTTAATCAAAATTGAATTTTAAATATTTATTTATTTAGTTATATTTTAAAACAAATATCTGATTTTTAATATTATGAAATTGATGTAATGTAACATTATGAAACTAAAATATAGTAATCCATTCACTGGATATTTTTAAATCATAATTTCAATTTATTTTATCCAATTGATCCTTAACTATCTTAAATTACACTACAACAAATTAAAGAACATATTATTAGACATAAGGTATTTCTTTCATCATTTTTTTGAGCAATTAACATGTAACTAATATTATTGTTTTAATAATAATCCAATCCTCTCTTAATAGGCATTTTATCCTTTTCAAATTTTGATAAACAATATATTATTTATCAAATGCAATTATTAAGTAACTCATATAAAACATTCTGAAAAGGATGAGTGCATTTAAAAATAATGGATTTAGGATTAAAACATCCCACTCATGAAATCTTTATTTTGTCATAAACAATGATTTTAATGCATCAAAATATAGCATGAAAACATAATGTTTTATCCACTATTTTAATTCATATTTATCATCCTTTAATCAATATTATAAATTCAAAATTTCGTGGTTCAATAATTGGAATTATTAAAACATGTTTTATGTATAGTGGTTTAAATTATAATCTAGTTATTGGAGTTTCTAATCCTTAGCTATAAAAAGTGTAATTTTCTCATCTGATGTTTCTTTTTCTCTTTGAAAATTTTTTAATTGATAATTAAAATCATCATCATCATAATATAAATACGATTTTTATTCATAATATCTTTCACTATATTTTGAAATTATACATTATAATTATTATTTAACTGATCAAATATGTAAAATACATTCATAGATTCAAATATCGATTCCTCAACATCTACCGAATCCACTAGATTAACTAACAGTAAATTATATATATCTTATTGTATCCCAATAGTTTGTTGATTTTATAATTATAATTGTATTATTTTATTCTAATATTTTAATTTGTGTCATTTCTGGAAACATAAAATATTAATTCTTTATTTTCTCTTCAGCTTCTCTATGAGAAAAATATTCTTTAATAAAATTAATTTATCTATTTCACTGTTTTATTGAAAACTAAGTTCAATGACATTAGAATCCCCTAACTCATTTCTAGACACCCCCACAATTATATGCTAGGCCAATTATTTATCTTATTCATATGATTATTTGTGATTAAATTTAATAGATATTGTCTTATGGTTATATATTTCATTTTTTTATCTTTTTTATAGATTAATATATCAATAAATTTTTATCATAAAATATTTTAACATCTAATTTATCCTACTCAATTTCATTCTTCATTAAAAATAATGGCCACCACCTTCCATAAAAAGAGAAATTTAATTTCATTATTCTATTAGTGAAATGATTCATATATATCAAAATATATCTATCCAAATTTATATTCCTCTCATTTTAAAATAGATAGATTAGATATATTCCTTGATAGAGATCTTTTTCAAAATCTCTTTTTCACTGAGTAATAATTATCTAAATGAATTTCATAATAACACTTTTATTAGTTTTCTACAAATTATCTTACTTATTTTTAATAATGATAATACAAAAAAATTATAATAATTCATCTTCAAATTTAAAATATCCATCATTTATCAAGGGTTTAATAAACATGAACATCACTTTTTGAGATTAGAGAAATACTAAAAATATCCCAATAGACATAGATATAAATTATTTTACACTCATGTTTGAAAAAACAATGTATTCAACAATGAGTGAAATGAAATATATAATTTCTATAAAATTATTTCATTTAATTATAAAAATGGTAATTTTTCTCATCAATGACAAAATTAAATCCTCAAAAACTAATCATATTTTTAAATAATAATTTTATCTGATTGATCTATCCAAAATAGTTATCATTTACAAAAGGAAATTTTCATTAAATAAGTCTAAATATATCTTTTTTAACATAATAGGGCACTTATATAGGATAATTTTATCTTTCCCTTGATAAATATTTTTTATTAGTGATGTTCTTGTTTTTGAAATTGATAGATAAAGTATGATGTTTTCAAATGAATTAGGATTTCAAAGTAAAATGTTTGAAATATTAATACAATAAAGAATATCACGGGTCACAAGATAGGATAATGACTTGTAAAAATAATAACAATAAAAAATAATCCAAAATAATACAATTAAAAAAATAATTTAATATTATGTACCTAGAGTTCATATTAAATATTAAAAGGTTAATAATACATATAAATAGTTAATAAAATTTATTATTATATATCACATTAATCATGATTTAATTATTTATAAATAATAATAAATTGAATTATACATAAGGATAAAGGAATAGTAGAAATTTATGTAATAAATTATAAAAAAATTATAAAAAATAACATACACTCATTTAAAGTAAAAAAACTATTTAAATCTTAATAAAATAAAAAATACAAAAAAACATGTTTGGGGAACATATTATTAAAAAAAATCATTGTATATAAACTCAGGATAAATATAACAATTTTTAGTTGGTTCCATAAAAAAATATTTCCTAGTGACAAATGTTTTTTATTTTAGAATGTATTACTATTTTTTGATATATTGGTGTCACTTGTGTAATCAAATTTCATAGGAATATGGTGAAAATTTAATCTAAAAAAACTTAAATATTTGTTTCATAAATATTTATTAAGCACAAAAACTATATGTAGATTCATAATTAGGTTTACTAGGGGAGAGGGAGACAAGATGTTTTCTCTTACTAATAAAAAAACAAAGATCCTTCCATGATGTTTTTGGTTCTAGAGGTACTCTTCCAATCTAGTTTGTGTATCAAAATTATAGAATTATTAAATTTTATCAAATATATATATTTTATGAAATGAAAAATAGTGAGAAACAAACCATTAAGATACCAAAAAAATTAATTTGGATACTTTTTAAATTCATTCCATTGGATTAACTTGAAATGTATAATAGAGACATAAAAGAAACAAGATTTCTAGTATATTCGTATTGATTTATAACAATAATATAATTTTTCCACTATATAAATTGTCTTCTTCTGGTTTACTATATTTTTATATAACATTTTTATTAAAACTAATTTGTTCTTTCTATTATTTACTATTTCTCATTCCAATATTTTTCAATATGTCAAGTATGTACTTTCCATATTTAGATTTTTAACAAAAAAATTTGATGTCATTGAAAACCATGAATTAATTAAAATCATCAATCATTTCCATCTCAAACACTTTTCATATGAATATAGAATATTCATTACTTAATTTATTATTAGTTGAATAGAAAATCACATCATTAACTTTTATTTGATAAAGCACCCCAAACTCGACTAAAACATAATTTGTTTATTATCAGACACATTTGAGGAAAAAGGGAGAAACCAAAAGTTCAAACCCAAAAGGAAAAAATAGATCCATTAAAATAATAATTAATTCTACAAGATTTTAACTCCATAAATAAATTCCTAGGGATTGTGCTTATCTATATATCTGGCTCATCCATTAAAATATCTTCGAACATAAACTCTAGCTTTCCCCAAGACAGGTTGTACTATTTTACATTGATCTTCTTATCATTTAAACCCATTATCATTATAAGATATTTCTTTTCGATCCAAGAAAAATACTACTCATTTTGAGATACCTTTAATAACATACTCATCATCATGTTGGTATCTTCACATGTAGGTTTAATCATCAAAACATATTCCATCATCTCTTCTGTTGAGTGAATAAGCAATTCCAAAGACTTATCATGCACTGCAACAGATTCTGCCTACTGGTAGATTACCTTAGGGGTTCACTATCCACCAGCCTAGAATTTTCCTAATTCACGGATCTATTCACCATAAGATGTTTCAAATAAGAGTAATCCATTTTCTCTTTGTGAATTCCCCTGCGACTCTTGCTTTTTCTCGGGCTTGGAAGCATGTTTCCCTGACCATATCCATCTGAATTACCACCCAATTGGCTGGAATGATCATCACTGGACTTAGTCCCATAGTCCTTCGGCTCATCCATTGAGAACCTAACCAAGTTAATATTAAGCTCCTACACTGGATCATCATTAGAAAAACCTTAAAATGGTTACCCGCTGTGATATCAACCACCTCTCTTCGAGGACTAGACCTAATTGGATCCATATAGACCTCTGACTGAACTTCATCAGAGGTACCCTTACCTAACAAGACTACCTTATAATATGAAACAACTTTTGGATTCAGGAGTACTCCATCATCACCAATCCAAAATTACACATAAAAAATGTGATTGTTTCCAGATCAGACCTCACCACCTTGAGAACCCCTAAGAGTCATAGTGTATGAATACACAACACTTGAATTTGAAACAAATACTCATGTAATTACATAACCTAAAGCCTCTGAATATCCCTTAATAGCCATAGTATTTGTAGAACCCCCCCCCCACTCTGAAGTTAGGATGAAATCTGACAAAAATGTCAAAAAAATTTGAGTCTAGAAGTTTTTCCTTGTGATTTGATATTCCCTAGACTGTCTCATGTAAATTTAGAGTTGTATAATCCTATTTGTGAGCTCCATCAGGGGAAACAAACTCACGACATGCAATTGGTCCATTACAATCCACCATTATGGGACTTCCACTAACAACCAAAGCCACACCTATGACCAATCTCATCTTCTTAGTTCGTAGGCCATGCCCCTTCCGCGTCAGTTTCTGACACCTGTAATCCCCTATTATATAACCCATTTTCATGCACTAGGGACATAATTCATTCCAGGATTTATAGACAACAGACTTCATACAATATAAATCTTCAACTATAGTGACACAAAATAACTCAAAAGGTGGCTTCAACATATCAACATCAACAAATACTCAGGGAGAAATATGATGGTAGACAATCATGGTTCAATTAACTGAACACAGATAATGACTAATGAGATATCCAGGAACATAAATAATTGACTGATTTTGAAATGGAATATTATGTTAGGGTAATATTACCCATACCTTCATTTTATGCGAGTCGTAATTCATATTGAAGATTCATGACCATTTAAAGAAGATAAATCAAGATCCATTGCATATTAGAGGTGTAGATGACCATGAAGGTATCTAAACTTCCTCTAAGGTGAAACTTATCATAATGGGTTTGGACATAAGGTTCCCTACTATGCCATGCTCTTGTAAAATCCAATAACCAATAAAAAAGCAATTGAATGAGTTTGATGAGGGATAGAGGTGTTTGAATCATGTTATAAGAATCTGATACGACAAGTAGAATGCATTAGTGAACTTTAGATTTGAGATCAACAATTGTAGGGATACATTGAATAACTCCAGAACCTTTAGTCTGAGAGAAATCATGGGAAATAGAGGGATTCCCTTAGGGTTTGAGAAGGGGGAAAATTAAAATGGTCGACCACCATTATAAGTCATCAGAATACCCTCCCCACTAAGGGGGTAGGGTCTAGTAAATTTACCATCGACCCCTTGGGAATGGTGGTCGGTGATTGAGATAGACGTGATTTGTTTATTCCATAAGTGCCCCAGAATCGCAATCCAGGATCCATTACTAAAATCAAACATTAAACACATTCTTAGATAGACATAGAGATAATGAAAAAAATTCAATTAAAATAATTATTTATATCATCAAAATATCAACTCACTTCCATGGTATAAATGATTCGTTTCATTGGAGATTAGCTACGTAACCATCATATTGTCTAATAATGATTTATCATATCCCTTAAATCTTATCCTCACTTGAATACTTCTAATAAATATATGGATATATAATATTTTGGGAAATGGGGATGCAAGAGAACTGAGTGTACTCAAATGACCAATAATAGAAAATTCATCCATTTATGTCATAAGGGATTAGATCACAAACCTGTGTTAACAAAAGATGGAATGAATACCTGATTAAAAAAATAAAAGCCTAAGAATTAATTGTGATATATGATAGAATAATTATAGATCAATAAAATGGAATGTATTTCTGTAATAAATATTACAAGGATATAATTTCTTTTACCATAGAATATAAATCCATAATTAGAATTAGAATAATTGTTAGCAGTGGAAAAAATGACACAATAATGTGGAAAGAAAAAAGGTTGGTAAAATTATTTCTTATATCACAAATGATGTCAAATAATTCTATAAAATAGTTCACAATTCCCTATGAAAATATCTATTGGTTTCACTCCTCTATCCCAAACAGGTCATCTCATGACATTTATTACATAACCCATCTCATTAGAGTTCTATTTAATTATGGGCCCTCCTTTTCCATTAACATTTTTGATTTGGTTCACTCACTTGTTTTTTACTTTTAATCTAATGATATATAATGATTTTCTTAATTGATTAGAGAGATATATAATTCTACTACCACTTTTCATATAATGATAAATAAAACCCATGTGTGCTATATGAAATTAATCAAACATCAATCACAATCAAAACATGATTAAACCATGATTGTAAAATGGGAAACATAGAGTTAATGTAGTAAATTTTATCAAAATCTAGAATAGGTTACCTATATAAATTCCATTCAATTATAAATAATAATGAATATGGTATTATAAAATTATAGAATTAAAAGTATATTATCTTGCTGATATATTTCCCAACTTAATTTAACGGTATGATTATATAGTAGAATTATTTTCTATCAATATAAAGAAGAGGAGAGTGATAAAAATGAAAAAAATCCATAATGGTTATGTTTACATAATAATATCAATAAGGATGGATAAATTCATGATTGATCAACATTCATACAAAGAGATTATTTTCTTACAACCATGGAATATTGGATAAGGAATATAGAAATTATTTTTGAACAATATATTCTTGAGAAAATTATAAAGTAAGAGGAATTATACCATATCCAACATTAATGTGAAGTAAAAAATAATATGAATAAAATTTATAAATAATCCATTATTAGATGAAAAAATAATGTAATAGAAGTAAAAAATCCTTATTTTCTTTTATATAATATTAAAATAATCCACAATTATTAAACAAGTTTAATATACATCATTTTTATGGATGTAAATAATGATAATATTTTAATAAAATATGTATTAAATAAGCATAAAATATTTTTTAATTAAATTAAAGTTGATAATTTATATGTAGGAAAGTAAAAAAGAAAAAAAATGCAAAAATTGGTTTTTTATATTTTAATAACATTGTTATAAAAATATTTCAATTCATTTCGAAATCATTTTCAATGAGTGAAAGAAAATATTTTATAATATTATTATAAAAATAGATCCAATTTATGGAACCCCAAATAGGAAATAATATATAATATAAAATAAATATTGAGTGGAAGAAACTAAAATATTTGGAATTCGAATGTAATATATTCATAAATATTTAAACACTATTAATGAAAACTAACCCAATTAAAAAATTATAAAATATATTTTCTGAATTGAGATAAAGAGAAATATGAATGATTTATAATATAACACTTAATTATAATTTAAAATTTGAATGGAAAATTATTTATTTTTCTAATAAACATGAACGATTATGAAAAATAACAGAAATATAAAGATAATTTTTTACTTTAAAATAGAATATTTTTAAAAATGAAAAAAAATATATAATTAATTTTGAAAATGAAAATTACATTTTCCTAAAACAAATTGAATATACCACATGAAATTTATATGGGGAATATTATGGAAAATAAAGAATAACATAGTTAAAGAATATGGATTAAAACTTTAAAAAATATATTAAGTCACCAAAAACCATTAAAAATGAAGAAATATTTAAATGAGTCAAAAAGTAAAGAATGATTTTGAAATGGAAATGTAAATCCCCTTTTTCAAAAGTGAATTATGATAAAGGAATATAGTGCAGAAGATTATAAACCATATAAATGGAAATAATTTCATAACATGAACCAAGCTTTAATGATGGGAGATTGAGTTGAAGAATTCTTATGAATATTTCAATGAATAGTGTATCAATCATTTGAAATGGTGTTTATGAGAAATAAATGTATTTTCATTGAAAAACTAATAAATTAAATAATGAGGTATATTAATCCAATCCTAGGATAACATAGTCAAATAAATGGAGGAATTCTATAGTGAAAGAAGATTGACTAAACCCAAACCCTTACCATGGATTCCTCAATAATCAAACATACTCTAACCTCCTGTAAAATAAATGCAAACTAATCACTAAATTGTTTAATTACCTTATTGATTTAAATTGCCTTTTATATTATTGTTTAATATTAATTTATTTCATATTTATTGTCCAAAAGAATAATGGATACCCAAATAACCCAGTACCTAAGTCAGCTCTAACATGTCTCGAAAGAAGTTCTTAATCCCCATGGGTTGGTGAAAAGAACTAGGAATCATAAAAGAATATTAAGGAACACTTTTTCTGTAATAATGTGGAATATGAAAGATATAATTCAGTATGAGACATACTCCAAAGTGATAAATAAGAATAATAATATAGGCAAATCAGTACTTAAACAATATATAATCATAATACACAACGTTCACCAAGATAATTATCAAAGATAATCCCAGGTAACAAGTGGATCAAATTTCCACTGATTACCTCCATCAATCTATGTCCCAAAGAATATTAACATTTACTACCTATAAGTGCCACTTTTACTTTTGTTGGACCTTGCATAAGATAATATATAAACACCATATGTAAAATATAGGATGTGTTCTATAAAGTCCATCAGGTCTTAATAAGTGTTCCATGATCAATTTTGTAATAATTAAACCAATTATTTTTTAAATTTTAAAAAAACATGCCAGGAAAATTAAACTATATAATTTCAAGAAAATGGGATTTCATAATAAAAAGATGTATGTTATATAAAAAATGAATAAAATGAACATTTCACATAATACATTTCTATAAAGTAGTTTGTATGAATAAAATAGATATATAAATTATTGAAATGTAAACATAAATTCAATTATATCATAGCACCATGTATCAATGTAATGACCCAAACTTTCTTTAATGAAATTTCTCTTAGTCTATTTAAATTTCATATTATGTAAAATGGTTATGTAAAACATATGCACTTCCTTGGTTTTATGTTTCTAGATTTTAAAATATAATAATGAATTTTTACTATTGCTAATAGAGTCGTTGAACAGTGATCACATGATTAATATAAATATAGGGATTTAGCCAATCCAATTTACTCAGAAAAAGGAAGCGATGGCCTCATCTAGTAAAATTTCTCCATATGAAGCGCATTTGTCGGTTCTTGGAAAGGAGGTGGGTTCATTGGGATTTTCTCTTGGCTAAGCCCAAGATGATCTAGAATATGTTAAGCTTGAGCAGAATCACATATGGAAGAAGTGGATGTTGATTAAGATTACCACTCGAGCGATGTTATCTGATCCACCCCAAGAGTCTTTCACCATCGTGCACCTTACCCTAAGGCCTTATGTAGGTGTTTTAAGGGGTTATGTAACAAGACCCTAACACTATGACTATGTACATTATTTTTGTATAAAGAATATACATTCATTGTATTATTGTTACTTTTTAAATAGTTTTTGAATCACATATATTATTTTCCGCTAATATTCAACTAAGAAATATATTTTGAGAAAATAATGGTTTTTTCAATAAAATAATATTTTATGGTAATATTATTATTCAATTTATTTTTATTAAATTTAAATTATCGTATAATTTTTTTGAATACAATATTAATTTTTTTATGGTTTGAAATCTATTTTTTTCAAAACCGATGAATTTTTTATAAATGTTGGTTTTTATTTGAAATGTTAAAATTCAAATATTTAGAAAATTATTCAGATAAAATGAAAATTATTTTTTGAATCAGGATGTTGAAATTATCCAATGGTGAATTTTTCATAATTTTCTGAGATAATCAAATTTTTTGTTAATAATTAAATACCATCTAAATATATAATGTGTTATATGACATCATAATGACCCAATAGTGATGTAATAAAATACTATAAACATTATGCTCGCCAATATATTTTTGGGACACCACACATTTAACTAATCAAAACCATTCACCCAGGGTATCCTAGTACATGAAAATGGGCCTTACTGCACTCTTGGTTATGACACTTCTGACAGATATGATTTGGTAAATTCACAAGAATAGTATGAACCATTATTACAGGAATAAATAAATTCCCATAAGAATATATGATAAAAACTATATCATGGATAATATTTATTGAAGCCTATAGATTCATAAGTTATTGAATAAAAGTAATTTATAAGCTGTCTATTTTTTCCTTGGATTACCCTTTATGTGTTACCCATAACATTCCTTTTATTCTATCCAATGGACAGTAATATGAAGACTCAACCTAACAACCAATTCGAATATCAATGTGATAACTATTCTAATGAGATTCCCAATCTATTTGGAGTAGGAATTGCAAACGTTGTCATGATACTCTCTTAGTTAACTGAAGATTTAAATAGAAACATGGGTCCAGGGGAATGTTCAACACCCCATAAGAATATACAAGTCTCTATTGAGAGCATCATGAGACAAAGGCCTCCTACTTTTAATGGGTCATCTGATCTCTAAATTTTTAAATAATGGATCATCTCTATTGAAAATATATTCTCCATCCTTCAATGTTCTGAACAATATATGGTCCTTCTAGATGCTTATCGTATAGATAGTGAAGCTGATCAATGGTGGACATTTATCAAAAATACTAAGCCTAAGGAAGAGATCGAGGCATTGGAATGGAATGACTTCGGGAAGATGTTTCTCGATAAATATTTTCCATGGACTCTCCAACTTAAGATGGAAAGGAACTTCTTTTCCCTCAAGAAAAAAGGCGACGAATCCATCAGAGTGTATGAGGAAAACATCACAAGGCTTTCAAGATATGCCTTTGGCTTTGTTAGTACCCCTGAAGGCAAGGTTGACTGCTTCTTTTGAGCGATGAAACCTTGCCTATAGAAATCTCATGTGATCCGTGACTTCGATTGCTATATGGAAATTGTCTTATGTTCCCCTAAAGTCAAAATAGAGATCATAGAATCTCATGGGTATCATGGGGATAAGAATCATAAGGTGGAATTCAATTCTGGTGGTCTGATGGATAAATCCAATGGTGCTAAGAATATCCAGCACCCCACTTGCCAAAGGTGTGGAAAGAAACACCCCAGAAATTACCTAAAGGGGACGATGAAATGATTTAGCTGTAGAAGAGAAGGTCACCTAGCCATTAACTGTAGACAAGAAAAACCCACATTTGCGATAGAAGAGAGGAATGCTTCGTTCAACTCTCAACACATTGTTCATTACTTCTACTCCAAAGAACTAGGGAACCTCGCAAATCAGTGCCCTAATCCAAGGGTTTTCGAAGGCAACCAACAACCTCCAAGGCAACAAGGGTGCTATTTTTCCTTCACTACCACCAAAGTGAACCCCAAAAACAATTTGGTGAAAATTATGCTAGTCATTCATTCAAGAATAGTGAACATACATTTTGATTCTAGTTATACACATTCTTTTTTATCTCGAATGTTTAGAAGAACAATCCCACCCCCACTACAAATCATGTATATAATGATGTCGGTGAGTACAACCAATGGATTAATCATTACATCCAATGAATATAACTCCCCCTATTATAATATGTTGATTGAAATTTTCGATGAACCTCTTCATACTTCCTCTGGTGGAATTTGACGCAATTATTTTCATGTATTGGATTACCTTATTTAGAGCCAACATAAATTTCCATGGGAGGGAAATCACTCTACATGTGGAAAATCAACCCTCGATTCTATACAAGTGAAAAGAGGGGGATGAATATTCTTTAGCACTATAGTCTCAAGCATGGATATTAATTCCCTATGAGCACACATATCATTCTCAGCTGATTGATTCTAAGTACGTAACCATATTTTAATACATGAATATTTTGAGGGAATTCACTAATGTGTTTCTCGAGGAATTGGCTTGTCTTCCTCCTAGAAGAGCTTATGAATTTTGAATTGATATTATACCTAGGGTGTTTTCAATATCCAATACTATGTATATAATGGGGCAGTGGAGCTTGAGGAGATAAAGAAACAACTACATGAGAATATGGATAAAGGGTTTATATTCCCAAGTACTTCACCATGGGGTGATACAGTCCTCTTCATCTAAAAGAAGGATTGGTCAATGGACCTTTGCATTGATTATTGTGAGCTTAAAAAATCATGATAAATTACAGGTATCCAATTACCCAAATTGATGAAATGTTCAATCAGGTACATGGTGAAAAATATTTCTCCTTGGTGGATTTGCGGTCTGGATATTACCAAGTAAGGGTAAATAATGAGGATATCCCCAACAATAATTTTTTGTACAAGATACAGGAACTATGAATTCATAGTAATGCCTTTTGAAATCATTAATTCTCCCACAATCATCATGGACTTGATGAATTGACCATTTAAAGATTACCTCTACAAATTTTGGTAGTATTTATATATGATATTATAATATACTCCAAAACCATAGAAGAGCATGAGGAGCATCTAAGAACTGTACTAAAGACCTTTAAAATGAGAAGCTTTATGCAAAGTACAACACGTGTGAGTTCTGGTTCAATGAGGTATCATTCTTTGGCCATATCATCACAAGTAATGGGATATCTGTGGATCCCTCTAAGACAGATGAAATAGAGGGATGGTCGAGGCCAACATCAGTAACAGATATCCATAGATTCTTGAGGATAGCTGGATACTATTGATGATTTGTTAGAAATTTCTCACAATTTTCGAACCCTCTTACCAAGATAATTTAGAAGGGAGTAAAGTTTCCATGGAGTGATTAATTCGAAGAAATATCCAAGGAGTTCAAATGGAGGCTTATCACTATGAATGTCCTCACACTACCATTATATGGATAACATTTTGTGGTATTTAGTGATGATTCAAAGAAGGGCATGGGTTGTGTGTTGATGTAAAATAAAAAATTCATTTCGTATGCTTCAACTCAATTGAATGTTCATGAGGCAAACTATCCAACACATGACCTGGAGTTGGATATAGTGATCATTGATTTCAAAATTTTGCGGCATTATCTCTTTGGGGAGAATTGTAAAATATATACAGACCACAGAGTCCTAAAGTATATGTTCACATGAAAAAAGTTGAATATGTGCTGATGAAGATGGTTAGATATGATGAAAGACTATGATTGCTCAATCTATTACCACCCTGGGAAAGTGAAAATGTGGTGGATGCTCTAAGTAAAAAGACCTATCAATTCTATCAGTGTTGAGAATTGAAAAGGATCCAATCTTATTAGATTTGATGAAGATAGAAATGAGAATCACAATAAAGGGAACATAATTAATCCTTTCACAAATGATTTCTCAACCATATCTTCTGGAAAGGATAAAGGATCCTCAAAAGGATGATGTGGGAATTTAGACGAAAGTAGAAACTACCAAAAAAGTTAAATCATCAGATATCATTGTTAATGAAGAAGGAATTGTGACATTTGGGAAAAGACTATGTCTTCCATCATGTCTAGAGTTGAAGAAGGAAGTTTTGGATGATTCACATAGTTAAAATTTTTCAATCCACCCAGGAAACACAAATAAGTATCGAGATCTCCAAGAGCATTATTGGTGTGATAACATGAAGAAGGATATCATTGAATATACATCAAAGTGCTTGGTCTGTTAGCAAGTGAAGGATGAGGGGAAAAACTCTAAGGGGGTGATGGAACCATTACCCATACTAGCACGTAAATGGGGGAATATCACCATGGACCTTGTCACCAGACGTCCGAAGACGTCCAAAGGAAACAATTCTATTTGGGTTGTTGTGAATCATATTATAAAGGCTGCACAATTAATAGATGTTTTGGAGGATTTCTAACTACATAAACTGGAACAGTTATACATTAGATATGTGGTAAGGCTTTATGGAGTACCATAATCGATTTTATCAAATAGAGATCCAAGATTCACCTCTATGTTCTACATGAGTCTCCAACATTCTCTGAATACTTAGCTAAACATCTGTATGACTTATCATCATCAAACTGAGGGACAATCTGAGTGGACAATCCAAAAATTATAGGACATGTTGAGAGCATTCTCAAATAACTTTAAAATAGGATTGGATCAAAATATTCCTCTAGTTGAGTTCTCATACAACAATAGTTTCCACTCAAGCATCCAAATGGATCCTTTTGAAGCCCTGTTTGGGAAGAGGGGTAGAACATTGGCATGTTGGGATGAAGTTGGGGAGAGAAAACTCCTAGGTCTGAAAATGGTTGAACAAATGGTGGAGAAGGTGAAAACTATTCAGCAACATATCAAGGCAATCCAAGGTCAACATAAGAGTTTCATAGATTATTTTCAATGTGACCTTGATTTTATAGTTGGATACATGGTCTATATATACATATCTTTGTGGAAAAAGGTCTTGAGGTTTGGAATGAAAGGTATATTAATTCCTAGGTACATAGTCCCTTTCGAGATTCTTGATCCTGTCAGGGATGTAGCCTGTCGACTTGAACTTCCACAGACTATGGCCAAAGTACATGATGTCTTTCATGTATCCCTCTTAAGGAAGTACATATCAGACCCTTCACATGTACTATCTTCCTTAGTAGTACATTTAGAGGATGAGAATTCTTATGAGGAGCAACCGGTGAGGATATTGGATCGTAGATAAAAAGTTCTATGAAATATTAAAATGCCCCTCCTGAAAGTGTAGTGGAGAAATCAAAAGATTGAAGAAGAAATGTGGGAACCAGAGGAAGTAATGGGGAAGAGTTACCCACATCTATTTTAGTGTGGGAAAACAAAATTTTGTGAGAGAAAATTCATAAGGGGAAAAATTGTATCAAACCAAACTTTTTTTAATGAAAATTCCTCTTAGTCTATTTAATTTTCTTATTAAGTAAAATGATTATGTAAAACATATGCACTTACTTGGTTTTATGTTTCTGGATTTTAAAATTCCATTAAGAATTGTGGTCCTTGCTAATATAGCCATTGAACAGTGATCACATGATTAGTATAAATATTGATCTTTAAGAAATCAAATTTACTCAAACAAAGGAAGTGATAGCCTCATTTAGTATATTTCTCCATACAAAGCCCATTTTTTGGGTCCAGGAAATGATTTGAATAATTGGGCTTCACTCATGACCAAGACCAAGATGATCTTGAATATGTTGAGCTTGAGCAGAACCACCTATGTGGGAAGTGGAAATTGATATAGATTATCACTCGACTAATGTTATCTGAGCCACCCCATGAGTCTATCACCATTGCACACCTAACCCTGAGGTCTTATGCGGGTGTTTTAAGGTTTTATGTAAAAACACCATTGCACTATGACTATATACATTATTTTCTTATAAGGAATATACATTCACAGTATTATTTTTACTTTGTAAATAGTTTTTAAAGCACAAATAGTATTTTTAGTTAATATTAAACTATGAGATTTATTTTGATGAATTAATGGATTTTTTTATAAAATAATATTTTCATGAAATATTATTATTATATTACTTTTTATTAAATATAAATTATCTTATAATTTTTATGAATACAATTGTAATTTTTATTATGGTTTGAAAGCTATTTTTGTCAAAACCCATGAATTTTTTATATGTGTCAATTTTTTTTGACAAGTAAAAATTCACATATATAGATAATTATTTTTATAAAATAAATATTATTTATGGAATCAGGATGTTGAAATTATCCAATGGTGAATGTTTAATAGTATTTTGAGATAGTCAAATATTTGGGTAAAAATTAAATATCATTTAAATATATAATGTGTTTTATGACATCATAATGACCCAATAGTGTAACGAACCGAAGCCTGACGTACATTGACATTACATTACTTTTGCGGAATACTTGGTACATAACAAAAACACACACATAAGGATCGTAATAGTTTAGTGTCTTTGGAAACTCGGAACGTAATCTCCTAATCATGGGGAAAGATCTTCAACATCTCCCATAAAGATCTTCCTTTTTTTACCTAAAACCTTTCTTTATATCCTGGGGAAAAGAAAACATAAAAGGGTGAGCTCAAATTCTCAGTAAGGGTAAACAAAAGAAATATCAATCACATCATATTCATAAGAATATAACATTTTGGAAATCATAACCTGCAAAAGAGATCAAATTTCATAACATGGGATAAATCATGGCAGTGAAATGTAATCACAATAATAATAACTTAAAACATGAAACTTTGTGGCATTCACATATAATCATAGAGAATCATTTCTTGTTAGTCATGACTCATTGCCAAGACTATCGTAGTGGACAAAGTCCCTTTCTGAATTGAGTCACCCTCATTTCAGTCCTGTTTCACTGAACCGGTCTAACCTACCATTCCAGCCATGTCTATCTCATGAGATATAAAATCTTACCCAAGGCATTGGAGGGAGATAAAGGTCCCACCCATCTCATAATGATACCATTCTTATGTGTGCCACAAAATCATAAATCATACATCATTGCATAACCCATGTAATAAAAATGGGAATCTTAAACATCGTGACATCATAAAACAATTCATATAAGATAATGGAATTCATAAAAATAATTCCATCACAACATAATCAAATCAATGTAACAATAGGGATAAAAATAGAACCCTATGTTATCTTAGATGGAAAATAATTTTGATAAAACACTTGAAATGAATTCTTGAGGAAAATATCCTTTCTTCTTCAAAATCAATTTCTTTTCACAAAATGTCAAGAAATTTTAAAAGAAAGAGATTTTATTGAAAATAGTCATGAAATCTTTTGGAGTAAGCTTCATGAAAATAAGGCTTTATAAAACCGTAAAAATCCGTTTGTGTCGTATAAGTTAAAAAAAACATTCTTCGTACTTTTGTCGGAAAAGTCAAAAAAGTACCTCATACGAAAAACGACAAAAGATTCCTTTCATATCCTTTACTAAAAATTCACCGAAGGGTAAAATTGGATTTAAACAATTGTAGGTGGATGGAAATAATATTACATATTGAGGAAAGATGGATGTGGATGATAAAATACACCCCAGTAAATGCCAAAGTATAAACAATCTCGGATAAAAATGAGATTGTGATATTTCCCTTACCTTAGGTCCGACTTGCTTTGTACGTGTCCGAACCTCCTGTATAATGATTTAAATCATGTTATTGACTTATTACAGAATCATATTCATTGTTATGATATCATATATGGTTCTCTTATGGATTTATATTACCCGGTCTTTTGTAAATTCATGTTAAAGTAGCATTTTGGGTAAAATCGTCTTATTTGTTGTTCGTGTTTTTAACTTGTAATTATTAATATGATTACTTGGATCATGATTAATTATATACAGAATGTAAAACATGATTTATATATAATATATATTCAGAATATACATATATATATATTATATATTGATAATGGAATGAAATACACCGTTAATGGAGACGGTAGTCCGTACGTACACATGAACGCTGTTTTCGTTTCCTTATTTAATTGAATGGAATTAAGTAGATGACATACATATAAATATACATAAATCCAGTATCATTATTATGTCATATATTTCATTATTACTTATTATATATGCTTTATAATCATTCATAAATGGTTAATGTGGAGAATGAATCTCATCGCCTCGTGGAGACGGTAGTCCGTACGTACGCACGAGCGATGATATCGTTCCCATGGTCATGGAATTGTGTTAAAGTGTATTCATATTATTTCAGTATCAATATCACTTTATAATAATCATATATAGTTACTCATTACACCATTATACCCATCCTATTAAGGTGGTGGCAGAAAATAGATTACACCACGGCGTGGAGACGGTATTCCGTTCGTACGCACGCGCGGTGATTTCATTTTTCCCTAGGATGGATAGAAGGTGAATTAGGGTTGTTTCATATTTATAATAACATATCAGTATGTAAGTAATACTGATGTTATTACTTTGTCATGAAACAACTAAAGAATAAGAAGTTGAAGAAGAAAGAATTTGAAAAGATCGGTAATGGATATTACCTCTTCTATGGAACGCCTCTTTGAATCCTCCACTTAGGGAACTAATATTGGTCTTTGAAGAAGACCAGGACCTCTAGGATTATTCTAGGGAAGTTTAGAATGGATTTTGTCAGGGGTTGGCGGAGGTTGAGTTCTCAAATTGGTGTGAGGAGGAGGGAGAGGAGGTGCCCTTTTATAAGGGAGGAGAGGGGCACCTTAGGAATATCTTAAAATATTATTTTATATTAAAGTCAAAATCGGTTTATAATGGTTCCAAAGGGTATTATTTCGAAGCTAAAGTGGGTATGGGTCTAAATCATATCATCCAATAGGATTTAGACAAGTTTAGGGTATTATTTTAACCTTATCAATTAGATTTAACTCTAAGTTAAATAATTTAACTTTTACTGTGTCTTTTTGTTTTCTTTCACTATATGGTTCATACACTTACTATAACATGCCAAACGAACCCCAAATTGTTTATTATTAATACATATATCCTTATCTAAGTCATTTGGACGAACCTTAGATTTTTAGGAATAAAATAACAATTAATAATATAATATTTTATTTAAAAACTATTTTGTGTCAATTTTGACACTATTTGATATATGATTTTTGTGAAAGTCATAACAGATTTATATGTTCGAACCAAGTTGATTAAATCAACACTAATATATCATAGTAACCTATAAAATTAGTGGAATTCATAAAAAGTCTCAAATTACATTTATTTTGGTGTTTATAACATCAATTATGTCAACAGTTTCTTAAAAGGGTAATTACTGCATCATCATTGTGTCATAAATAAATTAATTTATTTAAAGTCTAAAAATTATAAATAAAATATCATTATGTAGTAAATCTTTTTAGCTTTCTAATTAATATTTATAGTTGAATTTATCTTATGTATAACCCTATATTAAAAATGATTTAGTTATTAAACTATGATTTTAACTATTTTAACCCTTCTTTAAATAAATTAATAATAAATGTCCTAATCTAATCCAAGTGGGCATAAATGGTCATATTTTATTCCTAAGTTTGTTTTTGGTCGAATTACACGTGTCCAATAGAATTAGGACATGTGTTAGGGTAATATTAATATCATATTTACCCTTAGTTACCCTATTTACTATTAACCGCGAAAAAAAAAGTAAACAGTTACTATTCACTAAAAAATTATTTTTATCTCATTGAACCACATTTTACTTACTGATATCAACCGTGTCTGTCGGATTTTTGAAATTCCATTCACAGAAGCGGTAAAATTAAGTTTTATGCAAAATTCAGTTTTTAACCTACCACTTAGTGGTTTCACTATTCATCAAAAATTGAAAGTTTTCAGAAAAATACCAAAATTTCACCCTAGGCTAATTTCGATATTCCGAATCCAAAAATGAAGTCCATTTTGAAAAATGAAATTTATAAAATTTCAAAAAGTGGTTATTACTATTCATAACGGCTAGTTTTAATAATATTTTAATAGCATATCGTTGTTTAGTGAAACTCGGTATTGCGTACTACACATGCTATCGAGGAAGGTTGTGATTGCGTGTAATGCAAGGCAAGTCAAGGATACGTGTTGTGCAAGCTCCTTTTGGTGTAGCGTACAACACAAGACATTAATAAAATTAAAAAGAATAGTTTTCATAAAATCTCGGGCTATTACATTCTACCCCCCTTAAAATGAATTTCGCCCTCAAAATTCGTCGGGGTTATAAATAGTTTACTATTCGAAAGTTTCTTTAATAGAAACCCACATCGTAAAAAGTAATACCAAAACTTGTCTTTAAAAACTAAATTATGAAATGTAACGATTACCCAAATAAACTAATAACTGGGTTTCCACATAGGTGAAAATATGGATATGGAAGAGAAATCTAACCATCATGTTCTGATGGAGAGTGGTAGAGAACATGGCTATGGAAAAGCCAGTAATCACAAAGCCATAAAATTGTGACAATCTAAGGTACCATCTGATTCATCAGATATAAGATAACTAGGATAACATTTTTGGTTTTCAAGATCGTTTCCCTAAAGTTATAGAATTTAAATTAGAATAAATACTTACATTAATTTGGTACAATCTCACTGTTGTTCGTGCCTTTAACAATTTCCACTTCATCTCTTAAATAAATGAAGTTGAATTTGTTATTCATGAAGTGTTAGCTGATCATGTGATAGAATGATGGGTCATTCCATCTGTCTCAAACAAAAGGTTAGCAAAAAAGATTATATACATAAGTCGATCTATAGTGAGATTAATCATATATGGTTCCTAAAATAGACTTATACATCATATGTCATATAGCTTAATATAATAAAACTAGTTTCTACTAAATAGGGACTTCCTGTAGGCCAGTGGTAGGCGATAAAGGCCAGTCGCACTTCGGTTGTGGGTTCGATTCCCACAGCCTTGTCTGACGCGATGGGTTGTCGCCCTTCCTGCAGGTTGTCCTTTTTCTAAAACTATATTACTATAACATCCCATCAATAATATCAAAAATCTTCTATCCTTAAACAATACTAACTTATGTCCAACATAATCCATTCTAATCTTTAGGCTTATCCATAATACTGCAGTCCACTCTCATGATATAGTGACAACGATTACCAGAGATTTAATACTGTCGTTGATCCCCACATATAATAAGATATGTCTTGTTGGTCACATTCCAAACATTCAAAGGCCTCAATCATGTATTCTCTTGAATACCCATTGAACCATAGTGAAAACTTGAATGTAGTTAAAAGTTAACACCTTCCACATACCAAAATCCTCAAAATTCTATATATCAAACCATGATATCACTTAGTCCTTATATTAATCATGAGCTCATGAATACTGTAAAACATTTCATTTTCTCCTTATCCCTTCATTATGCGCATATCTTCTGCTTTCAAAAATATTTGAATCACTTTTCATGGTTACCGGTACCTTAAAATTATTGAAAACCACAATAGAATAATACAAAAATAAAAGTACCTCAACAACATTATTCTTGAATACCAATACATAAACACTTCAATCCATCCTCTTCAATTATTGTCCTGGAATAAGTCCTTCCTTGATTTAGAAGTAACTTTTTAGGTCAGGGCATTGAGTTGGGTAATGCCCATGTTCTCCACAAATAATGCATTGAACTCCATAACAGTCTGTCACTCTATGACCCTTTTCTCCACACAGATAACATCGGTTCCTCCAATTGAGGTATTCCTCAAGGTTCTTCTTCCCTTCTTTAGAAATCTCAATCTTCTTTTCTTTATGCTCCTCAACATGTGAACATGAATAATAGTTTATCTTCCTCTTCTTTGATGAATTAGGCATACCACTAAATTTCACCTTGTTAATCATATATCGCGATGACTGATTTGGCATAATCACAAGATCTTTCTCTATAGGAATTACACAATTTTGTTGCTCATAGTCACCAATTTGTCCATTGGATTCAATGTTAACCGAATTCCTTCTGGTTCCCTCCATTAACTAAAACACAAAAAGAATCTTGTGAGAGGCAAAAATCATGCTAGGGAAAACAAAATAATAAAGGGGGAGTACCTTCAATATCTAACATCTTAGGTTTAATTCTATGATCTTTAGCGTAATTCTAGTACTATAACCTATACGTATACTTATCCTTAAGGACATCCCTAGACATACCTTAGAAATATCTCTAGGGATCTCACTAACGTTTTTGCATCCTAGTTTCCAAAGGTTGACTAAACCTTTCCTCTGATACCAACTGTAGACCTGAAGCCTGACGTATATTGACATTACATTACATTTGCGGAATACTTGGTACATAAAAAAAACACACACATAAGGATCGTAATAGTTTAGTGTCTTTGGAAACTCAGAAAGTAATCTCCTAATCATGGTGAAAGATCTTCAACATCTCCCATAAAGATCTTCCTTTTTTTTACCTAAAACCTTTCTTTATATCCTGGGGAAAAGAAAACATAAAAGGGTGAGCTCAAATGCTCAGTAAGGGTAAACAAAAGAAATATCAATCACATCATATTCATAAGAACATAACATTTTGGAAATCATAACCTGCAAAAGAGAGCAAATTTCATAACATGGGATAAATCATGGCAGTGAAATGTAATCACAATAATCATAACTTAAAACATGAAACTTTGTGGCATTCACACATAATCATAGAGAATCATTTCTTGTTAGTCATGACTCATTGCCAAGACTATCTTAGTGGACAAAGTCCCTTTCAGAATCAAGTCACCCTCATTTCAGTCCGGTTTCACTGAACCGGTATAACCTACCATTCCAGCCATGTCAATCTCATGAGATATAAAATCTTTAACCAATGTATTGGAGGGAGATAAAGGTCCCACCCATCTCATAATGGTACCATTCTTATGTGTGCCACAAAATCATAAATCATACATCATTTCATAACCCATGTAATAAAAATGGGAATCTTAAACATCGTGACATCATAAAACAATTCATATATGAAAAAGTAATTCATAAAAATAATTCCATCACAACATAATCAAATCAATGTAACAATAGGGATAAAAATAGAACCCTATGTTATCTTATATGGAAAATAATTTTGATAAAACACTTGAAATGAATTCTTGAGGAAAATATCCTTTCTTCTTCAAAATCAATTTCATTTCACAAAATGTCAAGAAATTTTAAAAGAAAGAGATTTTATTGAAAATAGTCATGAAATATTTTGGAGGAAGCTTCATGAAATTAAGGCTTTATAAAACCGTAAAAATCTGTTTGTGCCGTATAAGTAAAAAAAACATTCTTCGTACTTTTGTCGGAAAAGTCAAAAAAGTACCTCGTACGAAAAACGACAAAAGATTCCTTTCATATCCTTTACTAAAAATTCACCGAAGGGTAAAATTGGATTTAAACAATTGTAGGTGGATGGAAATAATATTACATATTGAGGAAACATGGATGTGGATGATAAAATACAACCCAGTAAATGCCAAAGTATAAACAATCTCGGATAAAAATGAGATTGTGATATTTCCCTTACCTTAGGTCCGACTTGCTTTGTACGTGTCCGAACCTCCTGTATAATGATTTAAATAATGTTATTGACTTATTACAGAATCATATTCATTGTTATGATATCATATATGGTTCTCTTATGGATTTATATTACCCGGTCTTTTGTAAATTCATGTTAAAGTAGCATTTTGGGTAAAATCGTCTTATTTGTCGTTCGTGTTTTTAACTTGTAATTATTAATATGATTACTTGGATCATGATTACTTATATCCAGAATGTAAAACATTATTTATATATAATATATATTCATAATATACATATATATATTATATATTGATAATGGAATGAAATACACCGTTCATGGAGACGGTAGTCCGTACGTACGCATGAACGCTGTTTTCGTTTCCTTATTGAATTGAATGGAATTAAGTAGATGAAATACATATAAATATACATAAATCCAGTATCATTATTATGTCTTATATTTCATTATTACTTATTATATATGCTTTATAATAATTCATGAATGGTTAATGTGGAGAATGAATCTCATCGCGTCGTGGAGACGGTAGTCCGTACGTACGCACGAGCGATGATATCGTTCCCATGGTCGTGGAATTGTGTTAAAGTGTATTCATATTATTTCAGTATCAATATCACTTTATAATAATCATATATAGTTACTAATTACACCATTATACCCATCCTATTAAGGTGGTGGCGGAAAATAGATTACACCACGGCGTGGAGACGGTATTCTGTTCGTACGCACGCGCGATGATTTCATTTTTCCGTAGGATGGATAGAAGGTGAATTAGGGTTGTTTCATATTTATAATAACATATCAGTATGTAAGTAATACTGATGTTATTACTTTGTCATGAAACAACTAAAGAATAAGAAGTTGAAGAAGAAAGAAATTGAAAAGATCGGCAATGGATATTACCTCTTCTACGGAACGCCTCTTTGAATCCTCCACTTAGGGAACTAAGATTGGTCTTTGAAGAAGACCAGGACCTCTAGGATTATTCTAGGGAAGTGTAGAATGGATTTGTTCAGGGGTTGGCCGAGCTTGAGTGCTCAAATTGGTGTGAGGGGGAGGGAGAGGAGGTGCCCTTTTATAAGGGAGGAGAGGGGCACCTTAGGAATATCTCAAAATATTATTTTATATTAAAGTCAAAATCGGTTTATAATGGTTCCAAAGGGTCTTATTTCGAAGCTAAAGTGGGGATGGGTCGAAATCCTATCATCCAATAGGATTTAGACAAGTTTAGGATATTATTTTAACCTTATCAATTAGATTTAACTCTAAGTTAAATAATTTAACTTTTACTGTGTCTTTTTGTTTTCTTTCACTATATGTTTAATACACTTACTATAACATGCTAAAAGAACCCCAAATTGTTTATTATTAATAAATATATCCTTATCTAAGTCATTTGGCCGAACCTTAGATTTTTAGGAAAAACATAACAATTAATAATATAATATTTGATTTAAAAACTATTTTGTGTCAATTTTGACACTATTTGATATATGATTTTTGTGAAAGTCATAACAGAATTATATGTTCGAAAAAAGTTGATTAAAGCAACACTAATCTATCATATTAATCTATAAAATTAGTTTAATTCATAAAAATTCTCAAATTACATTTATTTTGGTGTTTATAACATCAATTATGTCAACATTTTCTTAAAAGGGGAATTACTGCATCATTGTTGTGTCATATATAAATTAATTTATTTAAAGTCTAAAAATTATAAATAAAATATAATTATGTAGGAAATCTTTTTAGCTTTCTAATTAATATTTATAGTCGAATTTAGCTTATGTATAACCGTATATTAAAAATGATTTAGTTATTAAACTTTGATTTTAACTATTTTAACCCTTCTTTAAATAAATTAATAATAAATGTCCTAATCTAATCCAAGTGGGCCTAAATGGTCATATTTTATTCCTAAGTTTGTTTGTGGTCGAATTAAACTTGTCCAATAGAATTAGGACATGTGTTAGGGTAATATTAATATCATATTTACCCTTAGTTACCCTATTTACTATTAACCACGGTAAAAAAAGTAAAAAGTTATTGTTCACCAAAAAATTATTTTTATCTCATTGAACAACATTTTACTTACTGATATCAACCGTGTCTGTCGGAATTTTGAAATTCCATTCATAGAAGCGGTAAAATTAAGTTTTATGCAATATTCAGTTTTTAACCTACCACTTAGTGGTTTCACTATTCATCAAAAATTGAAAGTTTTCAGAAAAATACCAAAATTTCACCCTAGGCTAATTTCGATTTTCCGAATCCAAAAATGAAGTCCATTTTGAAAAATAAAATTTATAAAATTTCAAAAAGTGGTTATTACTATTCATAACGGCTAGTTTTAATAATATTTTAATAGCATATCGTTGTTTAGTGAAACTTAGTATTGCGTACTACACACGCTATCGAGGAAGGTTGCGATTGCGTGTAATGCAAGGCAAGTCAAGGATACGTGTTGTGCAAGCTCCTTTTGGTGTAGCGTACAACACAAGACATTAATAAAATTAAAAAGAATAGTTTTCCTAAAATCTCGGGCTGTTACAAATAGTGATGTAATAAAATACCATAAACATTATTTTCCTCAAATATATGTTTTACCATTAATATCATGTGATTTAAGGTTTTTTTGACTTATTTTTCAAATCCATAGTGGACCCTCTAAGATTTATAAAACATTTTAACTTGTTAAATAGATTTTCTTGAGTGTGTGTCTCACCTTCACATAAGAAACCCTATTATTTTAAGAACTTTGGCCATTGGACTTATAAAATAATTTCTACCCCCTTTGAAAAAACCCATGATTAAAAGCCATGGGCCGTTTTTTGGTTTTGATTAGGTTAATGGGTGGTGACCCAAACCTAAATAATAAATAATTCCATCTCATTTCCTATACAAACCCACCCAAGATCCAACTTCCTCTTCACTCAAAGCCTTTGGAGTTCCTCCAACCTCTACTCTCTTCTATCTAGAATCCTCCCAAGGTGCCCCAAGCCCCCCAAGAAGCATCTCTGAAGCCCCTCCCAAGCATTTGGGATCACACAACCAAGCAAGAGATTCCTTCCTTTATCATTTTATCCAAGTTTCTTAATATTGTTATGTACTTTTATTTTCAATTATAAATGTTGGGGGTATTATTTATCACATCCCCCATACTTCCCTATTTATGTTTTAGCGATTGGAGACCCCGTTTTTTCTCATTAATGCCTTTGATGTACGCCTGTTACCATACCGAAATTCTGTAAGGAATTTTCCTGTCCTCATTTACATTCAAGCAATTATTTTGTATCATGAATCTAAATTACATTACATATGTTGCGACATGAATCTATATACCCACTTACTTTCAATTTCATGTAAATATTATGAGACAACCAATTCCCTATCATAAACCATTTTTATGAAGTCTTATGTCACGTTGTTATGCTACCGAAATTGCACCGTAATTTTCCAAGCAAAAATAATTGTGTAGTGAATACGATGCCCATTTATCTATCAATGATATTCACCATTATTCGCATTTATTTATTGATGGAAGACTTTAATATATTGATTATACATTCATTTATCATGTAATAAGTTATTATGTTAATTAATCTATGTTTTATGATCTTGTGGCACACTTATTCATGAAATGAAATTTTTTAGAATCGTGTGCCCTGATAACACTCCAATGAATTGGGAAAATATTAGTATCATTATACGTCAAGTTCAGTGAGGTTTTACTCATTATCTATGTTTAATGGGCCTTTGATCATGCTAATACAATTTTAAGTGTTGTTGCCACATTTCCATGTTATGAGAACCATGCTATATCCTACCTGTATGTTCATGTTTCTCTTGCGTTCCATTGATTTTTCTATTTCCTAACATGTATTTTAATCTTCATGTTATGCCATGTTTAATCCCTTACTGGGATTTATAGCTCACCCTTTTCATATGAATGTCCTCAGGTTACCTCATTAAATACTAATTATGAGGGAATGTAGTGGTCATGTAAAGAGTGTTTTCAATAAAGAAGTTGTGTTTTATGTTCTAAGTTGTTATGTAATATTCTTAATTTCCCATGACACTAGACCTTTAAATACTCAGAGTTTTATTAAGTGAATGTTTATGTAATAAATTATTTTTATGTTTTTAATAAAGATAAGGGTTGTTATAATCAATATCATTGGTAAATTAGTTTATGGTAAAAGGATTGTCACTATACTCAGTTACTGATCTCATATAAAAAGGTACATATGTCCCCTGACTCAGGAAATCTGGACTCAATTACCCATCATTGAAAAATAATTCCACATTATTTTTATGTTAGTTTGTTTATAATCAATTAGGTTATATGAGATATATCATATAATTATTATCCTAAGTATCCCTTAACCACATAGGTTCACACGTGCTTTAGTCAATCAATCAATCAACAAATCATTGGAAAATTTAACATTTCAAATCAATTAAAAATAAAATTTCCCACATTCAGTTTTCAACATGAATTTCTCATTTCAAAAACAAAACAAATTATTTAATTTATTCATTCCTTTTCAAATTTAATACATTTATCTAAAATCAGTTTCTAAATTAGGCCATAAATTCCATTAAAAATCCACCCAACAAATTTCAATTGCATTGAAATCGGTGGTTTTCATAATTTTAATTCTATTTTTATAATAAATGATCATTATTATAAATTCGATGATTTAAAATCACATAAAAAAAGTTCAAATAAATCATAAATTTTATGGTTTTAATTATAGGAAAAAATCATATAGAACCTCCTGCAGTTAATCAGTGATCAGTTGATAAAACTCATAAAATGGGATCAGCAATAGAGAATCAATGACATGGAAGATCAAGAGGAATACTTAAAAACACAGTCCATAAAAATAAATATATATCCATAATTTTATTGAGTATTCATCACTAATATAATACACAATAGAAGTGAAGATAAGAGGGAATTTGAAAATGAGGAGAGATCACTTACTAGAGAAGAATCAAACACTTCAACTAGAGATTTAATCTATACAGTATGGAGTATAGATGAATTAAAATACCTCTCAATAGACTTAAAGACCCAAAATAATTAATGGGATGTGAGTGAGGAAAAGGAAATATAAAATGGGGATCATGAAATGTATGAATGTAAAAACACATGCCACATCATAGCCCCCATAGGCACACTATAGAAAGGCTGGAAATAGCTAGACCACGGTGAAGCCTCCTCAGACCATATCAAATCCTTCCCCGATCAACCAGCCTCTCAAATATAAGTCACATACCTCTATCAGATCCGCTTCACCCTATGTAAATCTATATCATAGCACAAGAACTAAACCACATTTATGACCAAATAGGCAGTAGCACCAAAATGTATGAACCTAGTGTCCACATAAATTCTTGACTTCTACAACGCAGTTATGATGCGAATAGAATTTTTTTGAATGAATTACATCCATGAATCTATGGTGTATCAAACAGTGTATAAGGTGTCCGTATTCATCCAAAATCTCTCTTATGTTTCATCTTGATGGTACATCATGAAAGTTTTACTCTACATGTCATTTTCCACAGACCATGGTATAGTACCCTACTAACACATTATACCAATTATAAATTATATAAAATAAATATAAATCCCTAGAAATTTGTTTTTGTCCCCAGAAAAATCTCATCATCCTTAAAAAGATCAATACATACCCCAACCTGAAAAATTAAAATTGAATAATGAGTCTAGAATTTCTTGAAATAAGGTTATAGGATGTTCCAAACTCCCCAACATGAACTCTTTTAGTACATTGAAATCATGTCAAAAATATTCAATATCAATTATTTGAGGCCAATACTCCCTTATTAGTTCCTCATGCTTTCACTTATCATGATATTTATAACCATGCTATAATAGAACATGCTCCAAATTTATCAACTTCCCATAAAGGACCTTTATCTTAAAATCAATAATCCTGACCGGATGCTTAGTCACAGATAAATTTGGATTAACATTAATATCATCAAAAAATCAGTACATGAAAATTGTATGAAATATACCTCCAAATATAAACTATATCATACAAATTTTGGAACAAAGTATACTATAGTGGATATGCCAACTTCAAGTACACTTTCCCCACTCAATCATCAATATCAAAAATACCCAAACACTTTTGTGTAAGCATTCCATATTTTCCAAGAAGTTATTTGTAACACCCCAGGTAAATAAGGAATATGAAATTTTCATATTTATCCATATTTTTGAATAAATTATTAATATTACTTTCAAGGGGATGCTGTGCTCGATGGAGTACCCAATACGCAACAATTAGTTTCTTAGGAATCTTACGTTGCACTCTAGTAATAAAATAATATTATTTTAAATGGTAGTTAATTCCTAGCCATTGTAATGGTGGGAATGAATATAACTAACTAAAAAATTATTATATAGGTTTGTCAGATATTTTTACTTTTATCCAATAAATGTTAGAGGCTTAAAATGCGAATGAATCCAATTTTAAGCGTAAACAATCTAATATTCTTTAAAAGGTCGATTAACCGCCTTTTTATGGAGAACATATTTTAAATCCACTTTTTTATATATTATGTGTTATAAAATTCTTCTTTAGAATCGGGACATCAAAATTTACTTTGTGTAAAGTTTTGGTATTCTTCCGATAAAGTTATTTTTTTTAATGAATAGTGAAAAATGTTGTATTTTAATTCAAAACCTATTTTTAATATAATTTATTTATATGATTATATTATATATTGTATTGGTTTTAAAGTCCAATAATAATATGTTTTTACCATTTAATCCAATAGTGGTCATTGGAATTAATTTAACTTTGAAATTGGACTTAAACTAGTGTCAATATTTTAATAGATATTGTTTCTTAAAAACATGCTATTTATTTTGACAGCAGAAATTAATTATTAAATTAATTAATGCAACATCTATGTTTTTAATTTTTTAAAATAGACATAATTTTTGAATTCGGAATATCAAATATATCTTAGGGTGAATTTTTGGTATTTTTATGAAAAACTTCAATTTTTGATGAATAGTGAAACCACTAAGTGGTAGTTAAAAAGCTGATTTTTCATTTAAATGAAACCTTAACACTTCTGTGATTTGATTTTCAAAAATCCAAAATACATGGTTTTCATTAGGAAGTAAAATTTGGTTCAATTATATTAAAATAATTTTTTGGTGAATAGTAACTTTTAAGTTTTAATCGCGATTAGAGGTAATTAGTGTAGTTTAAGGTAAAAATAATGTTTTAATAATATTAAATGACCATGACACATGTCCTACCCTTATTGGATGATTCATGGCCGACCAATAAAATGCATGGGTCAACTTGGGGACCCCATGGAGCCACTTTGGTAGGAAAATGACATTAATACCTTTTTATTTAAAGTTAAAATTAAAAGGTCACAAACATGCGTTGTTTTTCTAAAACAATTTTTACATGGGGTTATAAAAGTCATATTTTTTACTATAAATATTCATTATAAAGATAAAAAATTTCCTATATCATGATATTTTTTTATAATTTTTAGACACAAAATAAATTAAATTATTTATGACACCATGATGATGCAGCGATTACCTCATTATTTAACAATTTAAATAAAATTAAAAGATAATGTAATATCTAAGATCTAACCTTGTCACAAACCTATTGGATGGGTGGATTTCGAAACCTTATCACGTTATCCAGGAAATATATCCTTTTTGGACCATTAAAATCCGCAAATCATTATATAATAAAGTAATATTTTATTACTTTCCAAGAGTGCCCCTCCTCTTCTCTTATAAAAGGCCCCCACCTCTACCACCTTACACACACCTCTCAAGCCTTTGGCTCGGCCAAACCCTGACCATTTCATCTCTCAAAATCTGTCTCTTCATCATTGAAGCCTCACCTTTAGGCAGAATCCTTTCCAAGGAAGCCTTTGAGCTCAAATCAAAAATAGTTACCCGATTTAAAGGTAATGTCTTCCCTTATGTTCATTTGTTTTATTTCACTTCTCCAACCCCATAAACTATTTTTATTGCTTTTTTTGTAACAAAACCAGTATCATAAACATACTATGATGTTTTTATAAGAAGGATTCGAGCTAAACTTTCACACACCTCTGTCTAATTGTTAAAGAATATACTGTTTCTGTGGGTGGTGAATTACTACCTCACAAAATGATGATTGTTCAATATTCTTTTAACGCCTTCAAAGGTGGCCATTAAGATGTCACTATATTTATATATGATATATAATATGTTTATGTTTTCCTTAAGCTTCTGTTTTTTTCATTTATGGCATACCTTTATGGTTTCCATTATGGGTAAACGCGATATCTTCATTTTAGGAAGTGCGGACTACCGCCCCCTCAAAGTGATTTGATTTGTTAATGCCATATATGGGACGTATAAAGGATGGAATTAATGGTATTACATATGATATCATACTGGAATTATAATATACTTTTATATCATTATTATTTAATTCCATTTAATACAAAAAATAATAATAAATAAAATTAGCGTTCATGCGTACGTACGGCTTACCGTCTCCATGAACGGTACATTTCATTTCTTATCTCCAAATGTTATGTACTATTATAAGTATATATATATGATGGATATATATTCAATATATTACATCTAAATGATGGATATAATTCTGGAATTATAATATATATATCTCTTATTTTGTTTTACTTCCATTAATATGACAAAAAATGAAAGCAGCGTTCATGCGTACGTACGACCTACCATCTCCATGAACGGTGCTTTTAATTTTTTATCTCCAAATGTTATGTAATAGTTTAAACATAATATATACTGGATATATATTATATTTAAAAAATAAATACTATTATGTATATGATGTACCTATAACTACATGGAAAATTATTTTCTAACAAGTTCAATTTTTACTCATGTACCGAACATCGACAAAAACGTCTGATATGAACTCACTTTATTAACCAATTATTATAACATTATAATATGTGATATGAACTGAATAATAATATTTAAAGGATGTCCTTATGAAATTACAAATTGACCAAATTTTATTATTTATGAGATTAAAGAACGACCGAGTCATGTCGGACACGAGGTAAGGGATCCTACCCCTCTCTTTCTTTTTAAGTACACTCTTTTATGTCATTCCTTTTAAGAACATATTTATTACGATTGGGATGTTCTTTTATATTACTTATACTATAATTTTTATGTTAATATGATGAGAGACTCTATTTTCTCTCATCAATCCATTTTGGATGTTTTGAGTGGCGCCGTTAGGCAGCCGAATTTTCGTAAGAAATCCAACCTCTCTTTCTTTTTAAGTACTCTCCTTTATGTAACTTCTTTTAAGCTTCTCTTTTTTATGTTGGGGGATGTTATTTTATATTCCTATTGCTGTAAATTTTATTTAAATATTATTATAGACCCTATTTGATCTCATCAATCCATTTTTGGATGTTTTAAGTGGCGCTGTTAGGCTGCCGAGTTTTCGTAAGGGGTTTTTCATCTCACTTTTATTCCGGTGAGATTTATGCTACATTTTCCTACATTTCCTTTGAGTTGTGTATGTACTGCCCATTATTATAATATTTGTGTAATATAATTTCATTTATGGGCATTTACATATTCATTGTATGACCCTTCTTCAATGGGGTGTACGTTTTGAAAGTTACCCATGTCGGTAAGGGAACCTTTCACCCTCCTCTTTTTAAAAGACTTCTTTTGTTATGTCTTTTAATTCACATAATATTATGTTGGTATTTGTTCTTATATATCCTTATTGATGTAAATTTTATGTCCAAGTTATGAGATACCCTTTTTATCTCTCACTCATTTTCTAAATTTTGAAGTGACGTCGTTAGGTTGTCGAATTTTTGCAAAGGAACTTCTTAACCCAATTTTGATTCTTTGGGATAAACTTGTACTCCTTGAATTTGTCGTTCTAAGAATATTTGTGAATAACCTCTTATTATTTTACACATAATATCCACTTATATTTGGTGTATTTTTTGTCACACATAATTATGTAATTGATTTATCCTTAATCCAAGGATACCATCTTTGTATGGGACTTCGTCTCAATCTCCTTTCATTGAGTCATATATTGTTTTATACTCAACCTTATTTTATATGGTTTATGAAACCCTTTGACTTTTATGTTTATCCAAAAGGAATATTTTTTATATGAAGCACTTTACTAAGCAAAAAAATGGAATGTTTTTGTTATACGTATGTGGTGACAATGACTTCTCCACCGCCGTGACCATTATTATAGTTTCGGCTACCTCTAAAATCCATACTTTTTTTAAATGAAAAATAAATACCATGTTTTACTTTTCTTTTATTTTGGTATTGAAAATGGTTTTCATAATGGTTTTATATCAATGTGTTGTATTTATATCTTGTGATTGAAAAGTGGCAATGTTATGTTCCCTTAATCCATGTTTTATGTGATACGATTATGTTATGGTTCTTGAGCATTATTATGAAGACGGGTGGTTCCGTGATAAACTAAGGGCAGGTGAGCCCATTATAGATCTCCAATGCATTGGGTAACACGAAGGGGATAAACATTAAGGTTTTTCCAAAGAGATTTAGGGAATATACTGTGACAGGTATTCCAAATGTAACGAAGAGGGTTACTCCATACATATGAATGTTATGAATGCGTCAAGTTACCTTTATGCCTTATGATTTCTATGTTTTATTCATGATTTGATGAGGTATGTTGAAGTGCTTATGTTTTATGAGTAAAGTATGATTTCATTTATTCTTATGTATACATGTACTAATGTTTCCTTTCCATATTTTTATATCACTTACTAATCTTTTTATGATCATCCCATGTTTTTGAAAATTTTTACACAGGACATAAAGATGAATAGGGTCAAGTATTGGATCAATGAAAGACATACTATCTAAAACATGGAACTAGACATGTTTCTTTTAATATTTTTTATTTATTTTTGGAAACATAGTATAAGTTTCTACTTTGTAATCTTGTGAGATGTAATAGTTATGTCCTAATTCTCTAAATTTCTAAACCTGAAAAGATCCTCAATGTGAATTATTCATTTAATTCAATATTAAGTAAGGTTTAAGGCCGGGGCCTTATAGTTGGTATCAGATGTCGGTTTAGATAACTTTAGAGGTTAGGGTATTCTCTAAGCATAAGTGACATTACTATAATGGCTAGGATTTTAGAAAGAGTCGTAGTTTTTAGATAAAGTGAATGAGTAAGTATATCTTAGTGTTTATCTTCCTCATTAGTACATGATAATTTTGTTGATATACTCCCACTGACATTTCTGGTTTTAGTAAATGGATGGATCTAGCAGGCACCAAAGTGACAATGGGTTTGAAGGAAACTATGGTGGTTCTCTTATTATGAGACCAGATGAAATGGGGGATTAAATGATAAAACTCATGGTTGTTATAAACCAACTATAAAGGAGTCATGATCAACCACTTGAACCTTGGTAAGTTCTGTAGTACATCATGTACGAGATGACCAATCGATGTGGAAGTTCAGGTAATAATTATAAAGGTAACCGTTAGGGTTTATATGATCCTTACTTTTGACGTAATTGTGGGTTACTATATGTTATGATGGAATATGAACGACTTGGGATAAACTTGAGGTTAAAATATGTTAGGGTTATTTTTGGAGTTTTATAAAAATAACAACACGCATATCGTGTGACAACCCGTCGCGTCGGACAAAGCTGCATGAATAGAACCCACAACCAAAGTGTGACTGGTATTTATCACCTACCACTGGACTACGTGAAGTCCCTGGTTAGTATGACTTTTTCTTTTTAGCTAGATGATTTATGAATTAAGAGTAAGTTGATTTTGGGTTATCTATAGAAATTATTAACCTATCATGGATAATATGTGATTAGGTTAATTACTTTTCAATGTGAGACTTTAAGAGAAACTGATTTTATTTGGAGATAAGTGTTAATTTTTACCTTGGAAGACAATGTGATTAAATCCTTCAAATATTTGGGTTTCAATCTAAGTTTTCTTTACTTTGAATAATTTTAGGGGAAAATTGTTTATTGAATGGTATTCTTTGAAATTTTGGTTTTGTTGGACAAATTTTGGAGATTAAGAATAGATTTTCATTTTATAAAGGATTATCCTTTTGTGGATTATCTGATCTTGTACTAACCTTTTTGGTTTTGGTTTTGGTTAAAGTCTAAAGACATGGGAAGTATATAGTTATCTTTTGTGGATTAGGTGATTCTCTAGAAGTTGATTATAGCTCTCTTAATGTAAACAAGTCTTCCTAAATATTCATCATTTGGGGAAAGTATGAGTTTGTGTAAGAAATCTTGTAAAAGTTTAATGTCAACTTGACAAGTAAGTATGTTTCCTTAAGATAAAAAATAAATTCCTCAATTAAAAGTAACTTAAAACAAAAATGTTGTCTATTAACTTTTCCTGCTGGGGAATCAAATACCGTTTAACCCACCACAAGTTTTTGATTTTCTTGTGGTTAACTTTCTCCTAAACATGTTTTCTATCACTCTCCCTCGGAAAATAACCCTTTGATTTTTACTCCATTTCCATGTTTTCCAACATGGAATTATTTTATGGGTTAACTCAGGTGACCTTTTTACTTCTATTTCATTATTTTAAAGTGATGGTTTTACTAACTCTTATTCTGATGTGGGATTTTCAATGAAGTTTCCAAGCCCAATTTTACAATTGCGAGGATGCAATTCCCAAAAGGGGGGAAGGATGTAACACCCCAGGTAAATAAAGAATATGAAATTTTGATATTTATCCATATTTGTGAATAAAATATTAATATTACTTTAAAGGGGACACTATGCTCTATGGCGTACCCAATATGCATCAACGTGTTTCTTGGGAATCTTACATTGCACTCTAATAATAAAATAATATTATTTTAAATGGTAGTTAACACCTAGACATTTTAATGGCTAGAATGAACGGGACTAACTACAAAATTATTATTTATTTTTGTCAAATGTTTTTACTTTTATCCAATAAGTGTTAGAGGCTTAAAATGTGAATGAATCCAATTTTAAGCGTAAACAATCTAATATTCCATAAAAAGGTCGATTAACCGGCTTTTGATGGAGAACCTCTTTTAAATCCACTTTTTGAAAATATTATGTGTTATAAAATTATTCTTTATAATCGGGACATCAAAATTTACTTTGTGTAAATTTTTGGTATTTTTTCGATAAAGTTCATTTTTTAATGAATAGTGAAAAATGTGGTATTTTAATTCAAAACCTATTTTTAATCTAATTTATTTATATAATTAGATTATATTTTTAATTGGTTTTAAAGTCCAATTATAATATATTTTTACCATTTAATCCAATAGTGGTCATTGGAATTAATTTCACTTTGAAATTGGACTTAAACTAGTATCAATCTTTTAATAGATATTGTTTCTTAAAAACATGCTATTTGTTTTGACAGCGGGAATTAATTATTAAATTAATTTATGCAACTTATATGTATTAAATTTTGTAAAATAGAAATATTTTTTGAATTCAGAATATCAAATATAGCTTAGGGTGAATTTTTGGTATTTTTCTTAAAATCTTCAATTGTTGATGAATAGTGAAACCACTAATTGGTAGTTAAAAAACTAATTTTTCGTTTAAATGAAACATTACCACTTCTGTGATTTTATTTTCAAAAATCCAATATACATGGTTGTAATTAGGAATTAAAATGTGGTTCAATTAGATTATAATAATTTTTTGGTGAATAGTAACTTTTAAGTTTTAATCGTGATTAGAGGTAATTAGTGTAGTTTAAGGTAAAAATAATGTTTTAATAATACGAAATGTCCATGAAACATGTCCTACCCTTATTGGATGAGTCATGACCGACCAATACAATCCATGGGTCAATTTGGGGACCCCATGGAGCAACTTTGGTAGGAAAATGACATTAATACATTTTTATTTAAAGTTTAAATTTTAAGGTCACAAACATGTGTTGTTTTACTAAAACAATTTTTACATGGGGTTAAAAAGTCATATTTTTTACTATAAATATTCATTAGAAAGATAAAAATATTTTCTACATCATGATATTTTGTTTTATAATTTTTAGAAACTAATGAAATTAAATTATTTATGACACCATGATGATGCAGCGATTACCTCATTATTTAACGATTTATATAAAATGAAAGTATAATGTAATATATAAGCCCTACACTTGTCACAAACCTGTTGGATGGGTTTATTTAGAAACCGTATCACCTTATCCATGAAATATATCCTTTTGGGACCTTAAAAATCCTAAATTCATTATATAATAAAGTAATATTTTATTACTTTCAAGAGTTCCCCTCCTCTCCTCTTATAAAAGTCCCCCACCTCTACCACCTTACACACACCTCTCAAGCCTTTGGATCGTCCAAAACCTGCCCATTTAATCTCTAAACATCCCTCTCTTCATCATTGGAGCCTCTCCTTTGGGCAGAAGTTTTTTCAAGGAAGCCTTTAAGCTCAAATAAGAAAGAGGTACCCAATTTAAAGGTAATGACTTCCCTTGTGTTCTTTTGTTTTATTTTGCTTCTCCAACCCCATAACCACTTTTTATTACTTTTTTTTGTAACAACTCTAGAATCTTAAATATACTAGGATGTTTTTATAAGAATTATTCGAGTTACACTTTGACACACCTCCGTCTAATGGTTAAAGAACATACTGTTTCTATGGATGGCGAATTACTGCCTCACGAAAAGACGATTGTTCAATATTCTGTTAACACCTTCAAAGGTGGACATTAAGATGTCACTATATTTATATATGATATATAATATGTTTATTTTTTCCTTATGCTTATGTATTTTTTATTTATGGCATACCTTTATAGTCCCAATTATGGTTAAACGCGATATCTTCATTTTAGAAAGTGCGGACTACCGGCCCCTCAAAGTGATTTGATTCGTTAATGCCATATGTGGGACGTATAAAGGTTGTAATTAATGTTTTTACATATAATATCCTACTGGAATTGTAATATAATTTTATATCATTATTATTTACTTCCATTTAACACAAAAAAAAACAAATGAAAGTAGCGTTCATGCGTACGTACGGCTTACTGTCTCATTGAACGGTACATTTCATTTCTTATCTCCAAATGTTATGTACTATTATAAGTACATATACATAATGGATATATATGTAATATATTACATAAATATTATTGATATAATTTTGGAATATAATATATATATCTCTCATTTTGTTTTAATTCCATTAATATGACAAAAAATGAAAGTAGCGTTCATGCGCACGTACGGCCTACCGTCTCCATAAACGGTGCTATTAATTTTTTATCTCCAAATGTTATGGAATAGTATAAAATGAATATATACTGGATATATATGATATTTAAAACATAAATTCTATTCTTTATATGATGTACCTATAACTACATGTAAAATGATTTTCCAACAATTTCAATTTTTACTAATGTACCGAACATCGACAAAAACGTCCGATATGAACTCACTTTATTAACCAATTATTATAACATTATAATCTGTGATATGAACTGAATAATAATCTTTAAAGGAGGTCCTTAAGAAATTATAAATTGAACAAATTTTATTATTCAGGATATTAAAGAACGATCGAGTCATGTTGGACACGAGGTAAGGGGTCTTACCCCTCTCTTTCTTTTTAAGTACACTCTTTTATGTCATTCCTTTTAAGCCCATCTTTCTTATGATTGGGATGTTCTTTTATATTAATCGTACTTTACATTTTATGTTCATATGATTAGAGACCCTATTTTCTATCATCAATTCATTTTGGATGTTTTGCGTGGCGCTGTTAGGCTGCCGATTTTTCGTAAGAGATCCAACCTCTCTCTTTCTTTTTAAGTACTCTCTTTTATGTCACTTCTTTTAATCTCCCATTTGTTATGTTGGGGGATGTTATTTTATATTCCTATTTATTTAAATTTTATTTAAATATTATGAGATACCCTATTTGATCTCATCAATCCATTTTTGGAAGTTTTATGTGGCGCCGTTAGGCTGTGGAGTTTTCTAAAGGGATTTTTCATCTCAATTTTATTCCCGTGAGATTTATACTACATTTTCCACCATTTACATTGATTTGTGTATGTACTGCCCATTATTATACTCTTTTTGTAATAAAATTTCATTTATGGGTATTTACATATTCATTGTATGACCCTTCTTTAATAGGGTGTACGTTTCGAAAGTTATCCAAGTCGGTAAGGGAACTATTCACCCTCCTCTTTTTAAAAGACTTCTTTTGTTATGTCTTTTAATTCACATAATATTATGTTGGTATTTGTTCTTATATATCCTTATTAATGTAAATTTTTTGTCCATGTGATGAGATACCCTTTTTATCTCTCATCGACTCATTTTATGAATTTTGAAGTGACGTCGTTATGCTGTTTAATTTTTGCAAAGGAACTTCTTAACCCAATTTTGATTCTCTGGGATAAACTTGTAATCCCTAAATATGTCGTTCTATGAATTTATTTGAATAACCTCTGATTATTTTACACTTAATATCCACTTATATTTGGTTTATTCCTTTTTCACACATAATTATGTAATTAATTTATCCTTAATCCAAGGATACCGTCTTTGTATGGGACTTCGTCTCAGTCTCCTTTCATTGAGTAATATTTTGTTTTATACACAACCTTATTTTATACATTGTATAAACACCTTTAATTCTATGTTTATCCAAAAGGAATCTTTTTTATATGAAGCATTTTACTAAACAACAAAAGGGAATGTTTTTGTCGTACGTATGTTGCGACAACGACTTCTTCGCCGACGTGACCATTATTTGAGTTTCGGCTTCATCAAAAAGCCATACTTTTGTTTAAATGAAAAATAAATACCATGTTTTATTTTTCTTTTATTTTAGTATTGAAAATGGTTTTCATAATGTTTTCATATCAATGTGTTGTATTGATATCTTGTGATTGAAAATTGGAAATGTTATGTTTCTTTTATGCGTGTTTTATGTGATACGATTATGTTATGGTTCTTGGGAATTATTATGAAGACGGGTGGTTCCATGATAAACTAAGGGCGGGTGAGCCTGTTATAGCTCTCCAATGCATTTGGTAACATGAAGGGGTTAAAAGTTATGGTTTCTCCAAAGATATTTAGGGAATATACTGTGATGGGTATTCCAAACGTAACCAAGAGGGTTACTCCCTATGTAAGAATGTTATGAATGCCTCAAGTTACCTTTATACCTTATGATTTATAGGTTTTATTCATGATTTTATGAGGTATGTTAAAGTGCTTATGTTTTATGAGTAACGTATGATTTCATTGATTCTTATGTATACATGTACTCATGTTTACTTTGCATATTTTTATATCCCTTACTGATCTTTTTATGCTCATCCCATGTTTTTGAAATGTTTTACATAGGACTTATAGATGAATAGGGACAAGAATGGGATCAACAAAAGACATGATATCTAAAACATGGAACTAGACATGTTTATTTTAAGATTATTTATTTATTTATTGAAACTTAGTATAAGTGTCTGCTTTTTAATCTTGTGATATTTAATAGTTATGTCCTAATTCTCTAAAACTCTAAACCTGAAAAGATCCTGAATGTGAATTATTCATTTAATTCATTATTAAGTAAGGTTTAAGGCTGGGGCCTTATATTAGTGACTCAAAAAACATGAATATATCAAGAAAACCAAGTAACCTATTGAAAACACCAATGGACTCTAATGATAATTGTAATAGTATTTATATCAGCTTAATGAACTCAATGCTTTTTAATGAATCCAGAAATTCATATTCATCCTCTCCTTGACCAATCTTAGTCCATCAAATGAAATTTAACCAATATCCAACCAACACAATAAATATATAAAAAGATGTCCAAAAAAGGACTCAAATTGAGGTATCCTAATATCATACAAGTAACATTTGTTGTATAAAACCTCAACCAGACCCATCTGGTCATCTTATGCCCCATCAAAGTCAAGGATTAATGAATATAGAAAGTCCTCAAGAATCTTTATATCAAACTATGTCTAGCCATCGATATGTGGATGATATGTTGTTCTCAAACATTATTGTGATCCCATGGACTCCTAGAGGCATATCAAAAATAGATATGTAGAATTTTTAAAGACAATGAAAGATTAAACTCCATGAAATTTGAAAATATCACCTATATATAGATGTACTGAGTTCTCAACTTTGGATACATCTTGAAAGGGTATAATGTTATCTAATTTGTTAATTATAACAATCACATCCCATGTCCCATTATTTTTTAAGGGGTAAATTGAAACCCAACTTTAAAGTTCATATAAATTTCATCCCACTTCCAAGTCACCATTGGATGTGGTCAAAGCATACCTTAAGGTATCTGGTGTTTGGATTTGGCCTTTTGGTAGGTATAATAATGAGAAACAAATTTAATGATTTTTCTTTAAATAAATATCACCGTAATCAACTCATCATATCATAGAATATCTTCATTTTACCCAGTTATACAACTCATTGGGAGTTATGGTAGTCCCCCATCACAATATTTCTCATAGGAAAAGGCACAACAAATATGTTTTAAAAACAAAAGAAAACCTATTAAGATAATGAACACTCAATAATGGTCTCTAAAACATAAAAAGTATCCCCTATTGCCAAAAAACCATAATCAAGATACATATCTAGAAAATTAATTTCAGGGGGAGAGAGAAGACCAATTGCACCCTCACCAAAACAACCCCAGACACATTCTCCCAGACTTTCAAAATAAACAGGGAAAAGAAATCCATCAGATTCAACTCTTCTAATGATTTATTCTTAAACTAGGTCAGATGTTTCTAACGTAAAGATAAATTAAATGAATTCCACTTTCCATGGATGTATGAAATATCAAAATAATAAAATTAAGATATTCCACCAAAACCTATGTTTTAGATTCAAATATTTTTGAGAGAAGATATAGCTCAATATTTTGTTTACGGGAAAAAGAGTAATCCTTTTAATAAAAATTTAATGCCACAAACTCTTAAAAGAAGGAATCACATATATGAGTTTGATATAATGGTTTATATAATTCTTTAAATGTGTCTTGTGATTTCTATATCAATCGTTTACAATGTTATCACCCAACATAACGATGTATCCGAAACCCAAACCTGATGCGTCAATATTCACTGCATGGCCCTACCCTATTATGTAATAGACAACATTAGAGTGGAAGAAAAATTAAATTTCATTTTAATAAAATAACTCAGAAATGTTTTTCCCAAATGAAAATAACTTCATTCTATGTGATATTGGTATTTATTGAAGCTAACTTTGAAAATTCTCTAACAAATCTGTAGTAATATCCCACTATTCCCTAGAATCACCATATCACAAAAACATTATTCGAGTATTCCCATGTCATAAAAATATTCACATTCTTAGGATGAACTTAAATACCATGTTCTATGACAATGCGTCATAATAATTTAACTTCATGAATTATGAAATTATATATCAATATCTTCACATAGATTTGATGATTTATTAATATCTCAAGGACATCTGTCAAATGATGCTCATTCGCCCCCTTGATATGAGAGTAGACTATGATATCATCAAAAAATAATACCATGAATGAGTTAGGGTACTAATGAAATATAGAATTCCTAAAATGCATAAAAATATGAAGATCATTGGTTATACCAAATGTCATAATAATATACTCATAATGTTTATACCTACTTTATATAGTTTTTTTCTTAATGTTAGAATCTTTTATTCTCAACATGTAATAACAAGATCAAAAATCATTCTTGAAGAACCACTTAACCCATTTAAACTGGCCAATAATTCATTAATATATGGAATTATATATTTATTATTTACTTTTACTCAGTCAATTTTCTCATAATCCACAAAAAATTAAAGTGTTCCATTATTTTTATTTGTAAATTGAATAGGTTCTGCCCAAGGTGATACACTCAGGTGTATAAATCCTTTCTATACAAGATCATACAACTGATTTATAAACTCTTTAAACTCTATTAGTTCTATATAGATTAATTAATTAACACTACCTTAAAAACTGGGTACTAAATCAATAGATACTCCACCTTCTTTATCGATTGAATACTAGATAAAATAGGATAAAAATCATTGAAAACTCAACGTAGACTGGAGGGAAATCCGCAATGAATTATTATTGCTCCAATTTGAATTAAAAAAATGATTTCATTCTTTCCAGCTACAAAAAAAAATGAGGTTCAGATCTACTCGTACTCAGTTCTAGTTCAACCTAAATGAACAACACACCCCATCAGACACATTATAACATACCCATTGAAGATAATAGTCAATTCATGCATTATGATCAATCTTCCATTACATTATAAAAATGATATCAAGAGGTTTTAGGTCTGGAAACATAATCATAAAGGTAATATTTATCCTTGATATAGTGAAACACAAAAGTATGACATCTAAGACTCGACTCTTTATTCATTCTGTGGGGCATATTAATATTCATAACATAAAATAAAAGCTCTATAACAATATTTGGGAAATTTACAACTTAGGATGATTAAAATGAGTGTGTCTCACCAATTTCAAATAAATATATCACTAATGATTATATAGTGATTTTACCTCTCACAGTCAGTCAAACCACATCTTCTTCCATTGGAGAAAATTCCATTTCATTAACATGATTCACTTCTGGTAAATGTTTCTATGACCCCTTATTTAATCAAGCATATGATTTCACTACATTAATTTTTTGTGATGATGAGACTACTCCACTATCAGGTGTGTAAAATAAGTTGTATAACTTATAAAGGGGATCTGAGTGACTATATGAAATATTGATCTTGTGTGACTCAATGAAAACTCATTTTTAATTCCCAAGCATGCCTCAATGAAAGAAGGTTAAATGGAATCTACCACGCACTCCAGGAGAACTAGATGACGCCTATTAATTAGAAAAAACATGAGACTCATAATGATTCATCTTTCCTCTAATGGAATTCACAGAACTACTATTGGGAGAAAAATGATCTCTTGTCTACAAAAAGGTACCATCCAAGTCAAGCATAACTGTAAACTCAAAATCTGGTATAAGAAGTTACCATCAGTAAGAAAACATAGGATCTCATATCCATTAAGCAACTAATTATGAAATGTTAAGACCTCATATTCTCATTGGATGCAACCTCATGTGCATCCCAAACATTCTTATAAAAAATTCTATATGTTGTGTCTCTATCATGTCACCCAGCTAATGGTTGAGAATCTCTGGGGATTTTGCGAAGACTATCAACTGTGAATAGAACTAATTGGTGAAAATAAAACTAATTTAATGCCACTCCAAACTCTCATGCTTATTCACTATCACCATTATATCCCTCCATCCCTTGTAAGGCCCCTTATTCATAATGTTATCCCATTACACCTTTATAACTTCTAGAATTTCTATAAAATCAAAAGTATTCCAATAGTTTTCATCTAATACTTAGCAACTTGTGGATCATTTGAACCATGGAACGATATTATTTTCCAATTTTGAAACTCTTGATCATAATCAAAATATTCATCCCTTCAAGGATTTAATACCATGGACTAAAAAGAAATGGTTTCAGGTGATTATCCCAAATATTAGACAACATAAACCATAATATCATTAATATTCATTTCAGTCAAAAGATTTGTCTATTTTTGGTTCACTAGAAAACTCCTCCTATGACCTATTCAACACATTCTCAGAGGCATGACACAACACAACATCAATAGATGACACTGAAAGAATCACACTATATACATAGATCATTAAATCAAAAAATAGTTTTTAAAATATAAATCTCATCAAGAATAATTAAATATTGGGGGTTTAACACACTAAAATTAGAAGCAGGGAACATTCTAGATTCAGGTTAATAAATATCTGAAGACACTTTTCTCAAACACCCATGGTGAAAAAGGATTCTTACAATGAGATCCATCTAGGAACCCTCTCAAAACAACCTCCTAAGTTCTATATAACTACCTCATGTCTGCGAAGACAACCCAAACATATAATAACATCATGATTGCATATAGATCCTCACATAGAGCTCTTATACCACTTTACTATGAAACAACATCCATACATAAGTACCCTAGTGCGAGAGTCACCTATAACATTGCCTCAAGGGAATTCCCAATACCCAGGGGTTGGAAATAAGAATATATAATCAAACAAGAATCGTGACAAAATGATTTTCCCGTAATACTAAGGAAGAAAAAATATACAAGTCATTATGCTCCACACTCAAAAAGAAGACTATAAAATAATAGAACTGGTAGATAAATAATCAAAAAATGCATCATCAAAAGAAGCAATGAAATCTGAGAAACAAAATCTCAATGATAAACCAATATAACACATGCATCATCCAACGGTCTCCTATATCACTCTTGGTCCGAAGGATCAAGAATATCTACCAACACCAAAGGGTGATTTTCATTTGTTTGGACCAGGAAAAGATAATCTTGTAACACCTAATGGAAAATGTAGGATTTCATATATAATTTCCAATAGGGTCTGTCCAATTGTTATATAATCAATTCCATAACAATTAAACCACGTTTTATTTTAAATTTAAATTAAAAAAAGGCATGAAAACTGATATATATATATTCCAAAGAATCATTATTTCATTATAAAAAAGATGGTATATATATCAAAATAGGAATAAATAAACATTTTATATATAATATTTATATAATTTATTTGGCATTAATAAAATAGTTCTATAAATCAAATATATTTAATCATCAAATCAAGTATATCAAAGAATGATGTATCAATCCATAAAGTGCATTATTTTGTGGTAAAATTATCCTCAAATTACACAATAAATCACCTCAACACCCAAAGTACAGACATCCCATGACTTCGATTGTCAGGACTCAACTCCCGATTAGGAAAAGTTATGTTGTAGAATGTTCATGTAAGTTTTTCCTCACTAATCCAGTTATAGGGTTCATATCCAATCATGATTTCCAAAATAACCACTAATAAGAATATATCACATGCACTTCAGTCAATCAATCAATAAATCAATCAATCAATCAATCAATCAATCATGAGAAAATCAATATTTTCAAATTATTTAAATATACAATCCTTCATTTTCATTTTCCAATATTCATTTCTCATTTTAAAATCAGGACATAGGTTTTCAGAAATTCTATCCTTTTAAAAATATATTTCAATTTAATCCATTTATCTAAAATAAATTTTCAAATTATTCCATCAATTTTTTCTTCCAATTGTCCTAACAATTTCAATTCTATTTAAATCGGGGGATTTCCAAAACTTCTATACTCATTTCAAAATCAATTATCATTCCGTGGAAATCCAGTTTTTTAAATCACTTAAAAACATATTTCAATTCGATCATGAAATTAATTGTTTATTTTTTTTCTAAAATCATATGGAACAACCTACCTTTAATCAGTGATCTAGTGATCAAACACCCAAAATGGGAATGATAACGGAGATTTGAAGGCATGGAAGATCATGTGGAATCCCTATAAACACCATTGAAAAAAACATAGGTCCATCCTTAATTAGAATGAGGATTCATTATGCTCAAATGGAGAAATGAAAATAGAAGATGGAATTCAAAAATAAAAGGGTATCACATATCATAGAAGTATCAAACACCTCCACTGAATTATTAATATAAGAAGAATGGAGGTCAATGGAGTCAGAACAACTCTTGGGAGACTCCAAGAGAAAAAAGATTGAATTGGAGACAAGTGGGAGAAAAATAAAAATAAAATTATTATTGGTAAATTTGAGTCTATAAAAACATAGAACATTTGGTAGCACACATTTCCAGGCTACATAATGGCAAAAAACAATCAAACCACTTCAAAACCTCCTCTAACCAGGTCATATCCACCCCCAGTCAACTAGACTCTATAAAAGATGTCACATACCTCTCTTAGTTCCACTTCACCATGGATAAATATATTAAACAACACAATAACCAAGCCACATATATTATAAAATAGGTAGTATCATTGAAATGTGTTGAACATGGCTCTATGGGGCAGTCGTCCCTATATAATGCAACTATGCCTAAGATAGCAGTACCTCTGCTAAACTAGCTTCAAGGTATCTGCAGTAAAACGTATAACCTTTACCACACCCATGTTTGGCCTTAGGATCCCCTACTCCACAGCCTCATGGTCCATTGTGTATCTGGGACTCTCTATATCATTACCCATACCCCACTACATATCACCTAGAATACTAATTTTTACATAGGCTCCACAAATAAAAAATATAGTCATCTATACACTTTAGTTCATTTCCTTAACAAAATCTCTCGATCCATCAAAATCCATAATAATAAAAAAAATAAAAAAAGTAATCCAAAACAACTATCAAGAATTAAACAAATGAATGAAACATGATTTTATATTTATTACTTATTTTAAATAAATATTGATAATCGGTTTTCAGTAATCTCAATTGTTCCTCATATGTTTTGATATGGAAGTATAAGAAATTATTTTAGGATCTTGAGTTAATAATATATAGAATAATAAAACTATGTCAATTGTAGTTTGATAATATTTTATTATTTTTTATGTTTATTCTAATGGATATTTAGGTATGATTCAAAACGATCTTGTTTCAGTAATTTTTAATAAACATAGGGTGATAAATTTATAATGAGATAAATATTAAAATTAACATTATATAATCCTAAAAACAACATTATTTCCATACACATTTAATAAAATACTATTATTCTTGTCTTTATAACCACAAATGATAAAAATTTATAACATCAATCAAATAGGTTTTTCAACCAACACATACAAGAACTTGTTATTAGAAATGGTTGAGTACAATTAGGAAGTGAGTTTACTAGAATATAATTTTTTTAAAAGATTAATGGTTTTATTTACAAAAACTATATGATAAATTAATTTTTTTATTTTGAGGATAAATAATATAATTGAAAAACATGGATAAGAAAAAAATTCTTGAAAATAATAAATAATATCTTCTCTTTGGAGCATTCATAGTTTTGACGGAATTGGATATCCCCTTAAGAGAAGCGGATAAAAAATCATGTTGGATTAATAGAAAATGAAATATGTAAAATGATATATAGTAATTCTAATTTTAGGTGTAGGTAAGAAAGTGTGGTGGAGGGGACCTTTTATAAATGAGGAAATCTAGCATTTAAGTAATAACCATTCCTTTTAATGTAATTAATATAATATTAAAATTAAACTAACTCTAATGTTTTTAATGACGTAATTTATTCAATAATTTCATAATATATGATTTGAAGTGATAATTTATGGATATAGAGTATCAATGAAGAACAATAATTTTATTATTTAACAAATTTTTATGCTTTACCATGGTAGATATCTTTTTCATCATAGATATACTTTTTTCCAAAAAAATGATATTATTATATATATTTTTACTTTATAACTTAAATTAAGAAATATATGTTCAAAAATTAAAATTTTAACATTATTTAAAATTTATTATAAAATGAAAACATATATGTTATTATAATATATATCTCGAAAAATATATATTTTTAAGCTCAAAAATGAATTTATTCTTCTCCCTTACCATGTAATGATAATTATATGTCTATTAATTTAATTTTGTTAGTATATAAATAATAAATTTCATTAAATAAGTTATTTTATAGTGATAATTAAATTTATTAGGATACAAAAAAACAATATATATTATAAAAACTCATTGAAACAAATATCCCTTTAAAATATAAAATGTATTTATTCTTATTTATAAGTAACAAATAATAATTTGGTGAATTTTAGTTCATTTTTTTATATACAAAAAGTATTATAAAATAAATTAATTATTCCAATTTATATAAATTTTTCATTTTAATAACAATTTAATATATAGTTATTAATATTTTTTAAAAGAACTATATTTCTTCAATAATGTAAAATTAAATTAGTATTCTTTATAATTAATTAAAATTTTCTATAATATTTTTTGATAACATTAAAAATAATTTCATTAATTTTATCATCCCTTTTTATTGAATTAATTTTATAAATGTAATTAATTTAATAAAAATTCATATTTTATACAAACTATATATTTAGAATAAATTTAACTTTCAAATATTAATTATTATCTTTAATTATATTTAAAATATATTATTATATTTAAAATAATTTTTTTCTAATAAAAATTTATATTTTTAACGTATAAAGATACTTTATTTAAATAATAAATATTCCAATAATTCTATACATGTAATATGTTTACTGGTATACTAACAAAAAATATACCTTTTTATAAAAATAAAATATTATTTATATTAATCCTATTATGATATGTAAATTCATTAAAGCCTAAATTCTAAAATAAATAATCTCATTGCATGTATTTTCCTTTTCAGTTTTACAAAATCCATTCTCAATTAATTATTTTATTTCATATTATCATTTTTTTATTACTAATAGTTATCATGGAGGATAAAGATGATCATTTGTATTTTTCTTTTTATAATAATATAATTCATTTTTATTATATGTTCCCTTTATTTCTCCACCTCTAATGGATGTAATCATTCATTTCATGTAATAATCCATGGTATGTAATACATAGAATCATTTACATTTTATTTAATGTACTATTATGAGTGATTTTTTTCAAATTTGATACCATCCAATTTGATTTCATTTCTACCCAAATTTATATTCATTAGTGATAATAAAACAAGTAACATAGGGAATGAAACTAAAAAAATAAATTTGGGTTGTTAAATATCAACATGAAATAAATATATAGAAATTGTTTTCTTACAGAGTATTAAATATCCTTATACAACATAAAACCAATTTTATACATGAATTTTTTTTGATTCTCATACATATCTCAAGGTTCTTATTTGAGGATATACAAATCACAAGTATGACTAAAAATATAATTTGGTAAATAAGATTTTAAAAACTAATAGGTTTATATTCATAAACATCCTCATAAAGAAAATAATTTTAAATAGAATAATTAAAATCCATCTAGAGATGTTTAGAATTAATATTAGGAGAATAAGCTAAGATGATTTTAGAAGAATCTAGTCTGGAAATACCATTGAATGCCTCTTTAGAATATAGATTTTTCTTCTTGATTAAATCATATTTCCACTAACATATATTTATTTCTTATGATCACTAATTTATCAAAATTCTTATAACTATAGACACACTTAGTACCTATAAATGGATTAATAGAGGGTATATTAACAAAAAAAATATAAATTCTTATTTTGATTGATCATGTATAACTCTTGATATATATTTAAAAAAACCCTATATTACTCCTAGATTATTATTTGGTTTTAGAGAAATAATGAAAAATTAATAATCAATTTTATTTTTAGAACATCTTTTAGTTTTAATGACTTTATATAATTAAGAAATAATAGTTTTTATTAGACACCTGGCCAGGTTTCTATGAATTCTATTAAATTAAGCCTCGGTCATTCAGTCTCCATATCATTAGGACTATAATTAACATGATCATGTTCATTGTAATCATATTTTTATAGTTAGTATGTTTATTAAGTATAAATATGACAGTATAATCACAATTTCACCAATGTAATATTTATTGTGATAAAATGTGTTATATTGATCAAATGTAACATGAATTAATTAATCAACTATACATGATTGTTTTGTTGAAAGATTTGTTATCTTTTTATGGAGTAGGATTACAAATAAAAATATTTCAATATTAACTTTTTGATCAAATTAATAATTATTACACATAGTAATCAATATATACAATTATATATTTCATGAACCAACCCAATACATCACTCCTTTTAACATCCAAGTCAGCATGTGGCATACATGAGTTGTGTCCCCGATCTACTCGAGCCGAATAATAATCACCAGGGGAATGAAAGTAATTATAGGGGGTAATTCCTTGAAATATGTGAGGTTAATTAACAACATAAAGTAGGTGTGATGACTCCATACGTTGAATTTATACACATTGATGGAAAAGAAAAAATCAAAAATAAAATTTCTTCGATTTTTTTTAAAATCCATTATTGTAAACCCTAAAACCCCCCAAAAATCCTTACATGGAAACATACACTGAAGTCCTCACCTGACACCCAAATATATATTGAAACACCAATAATTGTAACTAAATGAATTAAATTCATATTTTTTCCAAAACTACTAAAATAATAAAAGAAAATACATTAAAACCTCGATTTTACTCAATTAGTCACCATTTTTCTTCAAACCAAATATGCTCCCAAAAAATATAAGAGTTAGACCAAAACATAAAATGTTAATTACTGTGAGAACGATAGTTAATTACAAATTTGAAAGGAAACCCCACTTCATATAGAGATTATACATATAATATCCTTAATATGGATGTTTGGAATACACTATTAATTTTTTTCATGAATGATCACATAAAAGGAAAATCAATTCGATATTAAATCATTAAAATAATTATTCTATTTAAATGAAAACAATCCACCAAATAACAATTTAGCTAGAAAAAAAATCCTTTACTAAAAGTCCCATTTGAAATCCAATTTTAAAGAACCATAAAAGTATTATTTTCAATAAACATTAATGAAAAACAATATATTTATATTTAGTAATAAAGGAAGAAAAAAATTTGAGCATTGTAAAATTAAATTAATATAAACTTATTTTAATACTATAATAATAAAAGTACAGAATAAATCATATAAATAGTATTTTAAATTATAAATATTTGATAAAAACACTAAGGTCATATAGTCTAGGGGATCTATAACATTTATGTCACTAATTAGGGACTCCATAAATTAGATAACGAAACAACCACTACACTATTTCGATAGAATATGCATGTCACCGGTAAGTCGGATGTGTACACAACTATGACAATAGTAAGGAAAACACCATAATTAGTGAGACAGACCTCACCTAGTATTTTATAAAATTCTCAATTACACGATGCTCCCATGAGGTTTTAATGATGATAACAACCATAAAACAGAAAATGAAAATATCACTAAACAATTATATAGATAAAATAGTTAGGTAAAAATTAATAAACAACCAAAAAGATCCCAACCATAAAAATTATGGTTTTTATGAGTAAAATTACATAGAAAACCGGTGGTTTTTCTTTTGATATTAAAATAGTTAATTAATAATTCATGTTTATGGTTCTAACCAATCCTTATAATTATTTTATAAAACCACTAAAGAAATATTTGAAAACTATGTTTGAGTAACAAAAATAAATTCTTGATGTTTTTTATATTATTATATCCATATACAGTTACATATATATATATATGTCCCATATTAAATAATTTCAACTAGTTTTAGGTTAAATTGTATAAAAATATAAATATATGTTTTATACATTTATAACAACAATTTACCAAAATAGATGTTGAAACACTCAAATTTTTATTCAAAAATAATCTTGAGATATTTATCAATACATTAAATTTCATGTAATACATATGAAACTTTTTAGAATTTACATTGAAAATAAAAAACATTTCAAAAATCACATAATTCATTCACAGGGATTATTTGGTTAATTGTTCTAAAAATAATTTGTGCATTCCTAATGGGAAACTATTTTAAACCAATACCTAATATAGAATAAAACTTCTATTTCCATAGAAACTATGATAAAAATATATTTTTTAAAATTTCATAAAAAATCACAAAACTATAATTAGGTATGAAATACAAATTATTATTTTCCAAGAAAAAAATTATTCTAAAATTAAATAATTTATACTATGTATACCCTACCACCAATCAGCAACAGAAGGTCTAACCCATTAAAAAATAATTAAATGGGACACATAATTGAGATCTCACACCTTATAAAAAAAGATACATAAAAAACAAAACTCCACCTATCATCTATCCTTGGTTGATCCATGGTGAGATGGAGGTAAGAAAATAGTGGGTAAAGAACAAAAGAGGGAAGAAAATCCTTAATATTGAATATCCCACCCTAAATCACAAAGAAACCACCTTGAATCTCCATTCAACGAGGAAGATTAAATTAGGAGAGTGAAAATAGGGAGGTTTTTTTTAAAATTATGATGTTTTCATCGATGGGTGAATCTAATGGTTTGGTTTCACAGATGGACAAATCGTGTCCAAACCGTATGATCTATAGTTGAGGGATTCATGAATAGATCATGAGAAGGACACATTATTATAATAAACATGTCCCAAAAATATATACGGGTTAACTAAAAACACCAAGAATTTCATAGGGATTTTATAGAGTTAGTATTAAAAGTTCATTAACCATGTGATATGAACTATTTTCCCATACACATATATATTTTAAAAAAATTTCAACAAATAGGAGATAGAATGAAATGAGGGAAAAATAACATAAAATAATAAAATCATGGTTGAGGTAATGATTTTACCCTCTATAATTCTTTATATCATATAAAATCCTTACCTGAGATAGTTGGTTAAAAATAGAAAGTTCTAACCCTTTAACTAAGGGTATGATCCAAGTAAAATTTAGAACAATATAAATTCATACTAATAATTTATAGTTTCATCCTCAATGTAGGTGTTGAACTATCCAAAATATAAAAATTTCCAAATAACATAAAATCATGAAAAACTATTAACAATCGAATAGACCATTTAAGAATTATAAAAGGAATATTCCACAAATCATAACCTCAAAACATATTGAAATACCTAAAAATGGGGTAGAACAAAAAGAAATTGATGAAGATTGATCACTGATCCTAATAACCCTCCATAGAAAAAAAGGACCATATATCATTACACTTCCATTAGATGAAAGAGGATTTGTAGGAATCTCAAAAGGGGTTCCCAACCAAAAATCACAATATATTCCAAAAATGAAAACTGATAACCTGACAAATAAAAACAAAAAACCCAAAAAAAATAATCAAAGGTTGTCTCCCCATCAAAATAAAAAATTGGTAATACACTGACTCTTCAAAACATACATTCAATCCTATAAATGAGAAATATCGAAATCACTATAAAGTAAGAATGGTTATCAATAGATAAAACAAAATTTTTAAATACCATAATAGATTCTAATCTCCAACATATTGTGAATATTTAACAATGAAAAAGGGATTTTGACTGTTATAATTTGAAACAAACATGCCTCAACAAGAACAACATGGCACTAAACATGGGTCGAGAGAGAGATAGAGATAGATAGAGATAGATATAGTGTTTGTGAGTGTGTTTTTAACATGGGACATTATTTTAGGATCCTTGAATCTCGATGAACCTTATCCAAAAAAATTAACATAACATCAAATATAGTTACTAAGACACCTATGGAAATAATTCCATACACACCCCCCGAATTGAAGAACCTTATTACTAGGAAAACATAACATAAATGAAAAGAGTGGTTCAACCAACAGCTGATTTAGAGGAACAAGATCAGATAAAACACTATAACTCCCCCCAATTTCCTAAAAAATAACAACCAATCATAAAAGTCATAATATATCCATGAAGATAAATATTCCATCAAGGAAAAATAAAGTATAAGTAATATAGGAACATTAAATAATAACCACTAGAGAAACTGGTGTACTCTAGGATCGAAAACAAAAAGCCTCTAAAATGAATAATAATTTCCAAACTAAAAATATCCACACCTAGATAATAGAATGAGACACCATAAAATGAAGAAAATAACCCATTTAATTCAATAAATTCTAGGTGGTTAAATAAATGTTTCATAAGACATTTTCCTAAACCAAGAAATATCTCACAATTCACATAAAACAACTCCAACAACATTAAGATATTAGAACAACAATACAACTACAAAATTTCAAAAATACACTTTAAAATAATACTTATTCCATTTTAAATAAATTAAATTTCATTTACAATAATTAAAACTATTTCCCAAAAATTTATTTCATCTTAAATCATTTTACCTATTAAAATAAAAAAAGGAGACTCAAAAATATTTTGATTTATTTAGAAACCTATAAAAAACATCACAAACATTATATCACCCCTATTAATTTAAAAAAATTTACAAATAAGACCAAACAATGGGGATGTTAATAGTCAAATTCATTCTAAAATATTCTACATCTCATGAAATGATGTTTAATATTGAAAACATCAACCATTTAAATAACTATTATCATGGATTTTAGACGAAAAAAGGTTTTTAATAAAAATAAAGAAAACCCTCTTAAAAATTTAATATAGAAAATTTTGGATGTATCAAAATATTTAAATTTTAAAAGAAAATTATTAAAATAAATCTGCTTTTATTTCTAAAATTTCTTAAATAAACTTCTACATTTATTTGTCAACATTCCAATTATCTTATAAAACCCCATTTATTTACTTTAAAAGAAAAAAACATGTTATTTTAATAGTATTATATTTATATTAGAACTCACATTTATTGAAAACAAGTCAAACATGACATCATTTTAAACTAAATTAAAACTAATAAAGTCTAATACATTATTTAAAAGAGGTACTAGTGTTTGTGTAAATTATAGTTGCATGGCTAGGCGAATTATGTTCCAAAAAAACACCTGTAGCGATTTATTTTGAACCTTTTATATAGGATCCACAACGCATTTTATTCTCTTTGATAAGAATAGGTAACAACAGTTCCCTTATCTTCCAATATCCCAAATTAAAAAAACCAGAAAACATATCACATATCAGAGTTAAACGATAACAAAAACAACAACCCTATATAGAAATCCAAAATTTCCATGAAAATCGAGAATGTGACTGTAAAAAATCTTGTAAGATGCTTCAAATACATACCTTTAGGGTCCAGATAGAGCTATCTCTAATATATCATTTATTCTCAAATAACAATGGTAGTTCTAAAACATAGTCTTTTATTATTACAAATACATTGATACCATTTTTTCATTAACCAACCTAATTTATCTAATGGGTATGTCATGGGATGAAACATGCATCCCATGAAGGTGTGGATCAGTTGGTTCCTAAAAATATAAAAAATATTTAATGTATTGAACAAAATAATTTCAATTATTCTATATCTTATTGTGTATTTTCATGAAAAACATCTTATTTAAACAATGTTTCTGACATAGAATGTTTTGTTAATAGATTTAGCATAAAAATTAGTTGTTAAGATATATTCACATGACATTGTTGCTTCATTTTTTTTAAATACCAATTTTTCATTTCTATAAAATTCTATTAATTTTCATTGGGGTGGAAAATTTATGTTTAACACATCGATAGGGAAAAAATGAGTGGAACACATTTTGTTAAAATTATATTTTAAAGTTTCATCTAAAAGAAAAAATTTAATTTTATTTTCATTTTGAACTAGTCAACAAAAAAATAATAAAAAATGGAAATTATTTATAACCTTTTAGTTTTTTTATTTGTGAGACATTGGATGATTTATAAGAACATTCTCGGAGTCGGGTGATGAGATGACATGAGAGTATGTATCCTGATGAACCAGAAATTGATATTACAAAAAATATTAAATATATTAATATAACCCAATCATAGTTTTCCAAAAAATTAGAATCAATATTAAACAAAATATTGTATTGTAAATATGAAACCATCATTGAGTTTGGAATGAAGGCTTTACCCTCAAATACAACATAATCATTTTCATCATTGGATATATGGTTAAATACCATCATGGGATGAAATAAGAAAATAAATAAATTAAATTTAATTATTTTTTATAATTGATGTAGTGAAATAATTACTCCTTATAAATATGTGGTTAATAAATTGTGTCAATTATTAATTATGTAAGTCAAGAGATCTTGATGAATCATTGGAGGAGAGCTTGATGGATGTAATGGATCATGATCAATAACCGGGGATTGTCTATGCCAACATAACTTGTGGATCTTTCCAATGAAAGTGGTGTGTTACAGTTATTCACTAGTAATCAATTCAAATTGTGGTGTGGAATGTTTTTTCCTTTTTTGTTTCCCTATTTGTTTCACCCAAGATGAAAATTAATAAATTCTAACAATAGTTTTATAAGATAGTTGATTATGTTACAAGTATAGATTTATTATCCAAGAATTTGGGGATTTGATTTTTTGTTATAATAAATATCTTCATTTATCATCTTAAAGTCAATGTATCGAGTAAATTATTAACAGGCGCTAAGGATTGTTCCTCATCTTGTGTTTTATGGTTTTCTGCCCACATTATAAGCAAGTTAATATTCATATTTTCATTTAGATGGTGGTTCAACGAATACATAGAAAATATATCATTATACATTCTATATTTGTTGTAAGTGATTGTTTTCCCCAATCCAATTTTGGGATAATTGATGCAAGAATGATGTGTGTCAACATTAGGTGGTATGAATCATATTAGATAACTGAAGTTTGAGTTTGGTGTGTACCAGTGATGATGCGTGATGGAGGTAATTTCTCAAGTAGTTGGTATAACTAGAATCTAGATTTAAGTGATATATGGGCTCTGATGGATCGAGATTTGTGTTCAATTATGATATTTGAAGAGGATAAAAAGGAATAAGAGTAGTATCAAAAACTCTATGAATAACCCTCAGGTTCTATGAAAAACCTGACTACATTGCATGTAGTCTATAAGAAAATATGTATTTTATCCCCCTCAAGGCGGTGCTAGGGTTTCCACATAGAGATAAGTATCACATGCTATGTCACATGTGTCATATTCCATGTTACCAATATCCAAACAACTCTATGTGTACATGGATTCACACCTAGGTTCTCATGTGACCTGACACACCATGTACATAGGAAGTACATGGGAGTAAAAAGATATAACATTGAGTAGAATCCCAAATCCTTACTCATTTTGTGATGATATATACATAGACACGAGTAAGAATAAACAATCATTGAAAGGTGGCACATTGAGTTTCAACTCATTATCTACATTCAATATACCCACAGATACAAGTTATGTGTTATGAAAAAGTATATTCTTTGTGAGTGTGAGGTACATGAAGTACTAGGATTAGTAAGACATAGTGTGTACCCCAAGTAACATGTCTCTTAATACTTAAATATTATGTTGTAGTTCCCATTGTTCTTAGTTCATGGTCCTTGTGGGCTTCCTTGTACTAGTATTGGTTGAGTTGGTTCCCTTAGTTCATTCTTATGAGGATACTATGTGGCGTCACAACCTCGGTCTAGTATTTTGACCTCTCTATCGAATGTTCCTCATATAGATTTCATTGTATACCACATGGACATATGTGTGATCCTATATCGTAATTTTCCCTTAGTTGAGTTCCAGGAATCATTAAAACCAGCTTTACAATGTTGTCGATCACCTACGTAGAGGGTTAATCCAGATTATGTTGTCAGTATATCACATGGAACTGGGTTTGATTCCTCATCTGTGTACTAATAACTAATATTTTTATGAGGTGTATTATGATTGAATATATATCTCGATCAAGACCTATCAGTTTTATTTGGTCTTCTTCATTGTTGGATCTAATCAGAATGTCATCTCTTATGGATTTCATCTGTGTTGTCATACTCATTGTGCTATTTTCCCCCAAATGAGTGTTAGCGTGAATCGTGAAAAGGATCATAGGATGATAGTGGTTGAGACCTTCATAAATCAGAGTCCTTATATAAGTATATATTGGTTATTATTATTTATACTTATGTATCATATCTTGATTTACATACATGTATAATGACGAGAAGACTACTCTCAATTCTTTATGTTTGGTTATTTTTGGGTTTCATATAGGGTATTAATATAATAATCCCTACAGGGGATCTTCCTGCACATATCTTGTCTTATTTATATGATAGGCCATTAAATTGAGTCCTTACAAGATCAATAGTAGGAAGAAAATAGATTGGTATTGACAGACCAAGGTTTATACCAATGTCTTATTTGAAAACATTCCTCCCGATCTGAAGAGGTTTGACTCATTTTCACTTTTTAGTTGGGATTGAATTTTTTACCCTTATAACATTAATTAATTTAGTATCATAATCTGAATATTGGATTTATATTTATTTATGCATTGGGTATCAGTTTTATTTTTCTACATAGCATTTTATTGGTTTGGTGGTGTGATTGAGTGTATAGGTACCTTAGGATAAGGTATCCCATGTGAGGATTATGACTTCTTGGCATTGGTTCCCAACACATTTCTTATTATATGGGGATTTTTCTAGTCACACTCTTCTCATCACCATCAAGGAGGGACCCATTATGTCATGGTCAGGACATGGTGGTATCAGATCTGGTTTTCATATTACAATCAGATTATTGATATTTTCTATTTGTGAGGTTTTATTTTGGTACTTGGGAAACAATGTTTAAATTTTAGGAGTTTGTATTTTAGGCTAGGGACCCCTATGTTGGTGTGGATACTTACATATCCATTCACCATAACTCTTATAATTATCTTTCTAACATGGAACTTGAAAGAATTGGTTGTTGGGAAAATAGTTTGCACGCATCATCTAGGAATGATTTGTGGTTTCCATTAACTTCTCGGGACAAATTAATAGATAAAATAATTGAACAAGGTATGTCATGACTCTATGTAGGATGTTTCCATGATGAAAATCAATGAGGATTCTATAACAGAGTTGAGAGTATGAATTTCTTAGTGATTTGGCCCCCACTAAAGGGGATTTGATATGTGGTGTTCTTTCATCAGGATGGTCAGTATATGGGGTTATCACCTGCTGATCACTTTTTAAACCCATACCCCGTGATTTAATAGGATTCGTCATGTCAGACTAATTCATGGATGGATATGTTGGTGATTAATGATGATATATAGTGTTGATGTGTTTATTTTGATCTTATAAGGTAGAGATCACCCAGGATAAAAGATCGGCATGATCGATCGATAACTATCATGAAATTTAGGTCACTAAAAATGAGTTTTTATCATTCATGATGTCCATGAAAACATATTAGTCCACTGAGTTCAAGTAATTATTATTAGTTTTCATGAAATAGGTCATTTCATGATGGATTATCTCACCCATCTTGGTATACATTGAGAGATGATCGATGGACTACCTAAGATGGGGAAGATTTTGGAGTAGGGAGACATAGGTGGTTGCTTTCATGTTGGTCTAATGCTAACACTAGCAACCCTTGGTGGACAACCCCAAGATTTGAAAGCTATTGGTTGTGAATATATACAGCTACAGGCATTAGGGACTTTTTACCCAGAGGATCCAGGGTTGATTCTTGGTACAATTTTTGTTTCTTCTAATTTTATTATACTATTGTTAGATATTGGTAGGAGCCACTCTTTTTTCTTATTTTTTTTAGATCAATTCTTAGAAGATCTGAGGTGTCAATGGAGCACTCTGTTGCAAATGATAGATTTGTCCTTATATTATTTATAAATAGGTTTCCTTCCCCCATCTAGTTGTGTTCTTGTGATGTAATGAAAAACCATGTGGGTGATTTAGTTCCATCCAAAGTGGATAGTGTCAAGGTGTGGTGGATAAGATCCTTATACTTTTGAGTTCATGGTTTATTATTTTAATAAGGATTCAGATAAATCTATGGTTTTGTAAAATAGTTGGGAAAGGGAAGGGATGAATACCACAATATAGGAGCTTCGGTCTTAGAGGCTTTAAGTATAGTATGATGTGCAACTAGTGTCTTCTATTCCCCAGTTGAAGTTTTCACATGGGGTCATGAGCCACATACCCCTAGTTTTATCTCTTATTTGAGGATGCGAAATTCTAGTGATACCATTTTTCTCAACCTCCATGTTGGAGTCACCTACTGAGAGGATCATTGATCACACACTTCCTCATATACTGTGATCAGACTTTGGGATGAGAAAGATCCTCATGTGGAATCATTACATAGTGTTGGTGAGACCCTATGATGTTTTCCTCAATATAGGCTTTTCATTCATCATAAATTCTCATATTATTGATGATAATTAGTATCAAAATTCATCTAGTTTGATGGTAAGGAGTTATATTCCTTTGATAATGAACAATCATTTAGAAGGGTAGGATGAGCTAATTAGTAGGAGGTTACATCATCATCCATATTTATTGGCTAAAGTTACAATTTTATTATGTCATATTAAGAGCCTTTAGTTATCTATGATTGAGGAGGAGTATATTGGAATCCATCTTGATTATGTTTTGAGTTTACATCCCCATCAATAGTATTTTTTCGACATGGACATGAACTAGGGATAACCCATTGTCTATGATGGAATATCAGATAACCATGTATATATGTGAGAGATTTAGGTTTGGTTGGAGGAATCTATAGAGAAGGGGAATCCTAAGACCAAGTGTACATTATTATGAATCACAGTTTTGTTCTCATAGGTGGCTGAAGAGAGCTTGAGGTTAGGTGTAGATTGAAATCACCCAAACCAAGTTATTATCAAGTAAGTGTATCCATCCTCTATAATCAATGACCTATTCACCCTGTGTTTAAGGGTGGTGGGATTCTCATAGTTTTCCATCATGATAAGTTATCACCATCTATGGTTTTGGAGTAGGATATAACGTAATTTGATTTCCAATTCCTCTCCGATTGTATTGAGTTTATGGTGGTTCCATGAGGCAATTTAAATTCTAGAATAGAGTCATGAGACTTTTGGATAAGATCCTTAGCCATTTCAATGATCATTTCACTCTATTCTTCTCCAAATAAATCCATGTGTTCTCGAAATCTTAGTCGGAGCATGTGAGACATCTGATGATGGTGCTGTTTTCCTCTAGTCAATGGTTTTTACCATCTACATCTTCAACAAATCTGATGAGTCACAATTATGGGATATTCAATATGAGATATTTCATGGCTATATAACAACTAGACTCTTTTATGGTGGATTTTATGAATCTGTAGAGTGTTCAATACTTGTTCATGGAAAGATGAAGAGACAAGTCATATCATGGGAGGTGGTTCAAAGGAGGATTTTCTTACAATAATACTAAAACTAGTAGAGGTGTTGTTGTACTATGATCCCTTTTCATTGGATAGAAAACCATGGTTTTTGGAGTGAGTTTTAAAGTTAATATCTCAGTGTATCACCTGTCTATCAGTGAAAAAAAATATATCTTTTTGGGTTGTTTGGGATGCCTATGTATGAATGAGATTGTCTATACTCATTGAATTACCTTAGAAATAATTGAAAACTATGTTTCTTGTGTCATGTTGCAATTAGGAAGATGATGCAGGAATCCGTTGGGGACTCGAATGTAGTTGAGCATAGTGTTTTCACCCATTCATATGGCTAGGTAAAAGTGTACCTTTCAGGTTCTAGTGTATATTATTTGGGTTTTTTGTCATGTTTATGAGTCATATATAGGAGGATCAATGTCCATCAGTGGATGTTTTGTATCAAAATATTTACCTATACACCAACAATGTAGCACTATTTAAATCCATGCGTTGAAGACCCTAAATAAAATCACTCTAATTGTAAATTCTTGCCACAGAAAATTTATATTGATCTATATTTGGTGATAAAAATGTTCATAAAGTGTTTGGTTCCTCTATACATTGATGTGTAATGCCATTTGGTGTCATGAGACCTTTACAAACTAATAATAGAGTCCTTAAATTTATGTAAGCATTGGAGTATTATCCTAGGAATTAGGCTATCTATGGAGGTTTTTAGGACCTTTTCCCTTGCTAATATAATGGTATTAGAGATGGGGTGTACCAATTGGCCCTATTATTGTAGTTATTATGGGTTCTTTGTGTATTCCACATTTCATGTGAGAAGGTATATATGCACGACTAATTGCACAATATCATCTTAGGGGATCTAGACATTGATGGTGGGGATACCCTTTCAAAGAATTATTGGCACTAAGAAATGTTGTGATAAGGCACTTCATTGCTGAGTGTTTCCTTGGGTATGTGTTTTTGGTAGCATAGTAATCCTTTAGCATAGATCTTGAGAGTGGGATGCCCAGTTGGGAGCTCAGTATCCTTACATGGGAGAAGCTTTTTCCGCTTTTTTGGATGAAAATCCTTTTATGTGGGTACAATTTAACATATCATATTTAAACTTAAGACTTTGGAAGAGTTTTAGGAACATTTATTGATCCAAGGACTAATAGGGCGTCAATATACAAAGCTTAGTGAGACCAAAATTGATATTACAGAAATATTAAATATATTAATTTCACACATACAATGATTTCTAGAAAAACATTATTAACACTAAAATGGAGTGTTTGATTAGAAATCTAAGACCTCCACTTTTTCGAAAATATAGCATTTACCCTAGGAGTGACATAATCATTATCAACATCGTACATTTTGTTAAAAGTAGTCATGGGTAAAAATAATAAAATCAGTAACTAAAGTTGGTTTTTTTATCATTGACACAGTGGCCTAATTTTGACTTATAAATATGTGATTAATAAAATATACAATGTATTATACACATAACCATGTATATCATGAGGAACCATTGGAGAATAGGTTAGAGAACACAACAGATCTCGTCCAATAACAACAGATTGTATTCACCAATGTAGCTTGTGCATCTCATCAATGAAAACAATGTATAGTTATTTATCACCAGGGATCTACCCAAATAGAGGCAGGTTGTTTGTATATTCAATTACTTCAAGAGTTATATTTGTGACCAAATAGTGTTGTGATCATGGATATATTATCAGTGAATTTATGTATTTGTATATTTTCATTGATTATATATATTTATTCTTCTTAGAAATTAGAATTGATAGAGTCCTACACTAAAAATGGATCATGTTTGATATTCATTTTTTTAGGATTCCCCCTGTTCTATGTTGGTTCATTGTTTTCTTTTCATTTAATTGGTGGTTCGATGAATTCCATGAAACTGATAATTGCATGTTTGATCTTTAAAGAAATAGTTCATTTCAACATGTCAATTTTTGGAATCGTATATGTGACCATGATTCATGGTGATGGTGGATGATCAGGGTTATATTGGATACTTGTGGTTTGGTTTTGGTTTGAGGTTGAAGTGAGGCTCGACGATGGGAATTTCCTAAGAGGACGGTATGGATGGAATCTAGAAGATGATGATAGATGGTCCCTGAGAAACCAGGATTCATGTTCATTTGATAGACTGGTGATAAATTAGAAATAATTATTGGTACTAGATTTATTACATGGAAAACCATTAGGTACAATGAAAAACTCAAATACATCACGTGTAATTTGGAAAAACACATGTACTGAAGTCCTCTCTATGCAGCGCTAATATTTATACATAGAAAAATGTATCACACCTCATGTGAAACTTATCACACACAATTTTAAACTTAGATAACCAGATGGACATGTACATGTATTACATGCCCAAGCAACCATGTGGCCCCACATTCCATGTAATTTGGAAGTACGCAAGCATGGGTAGATGACAAGCCGAGTAGCATCCCATATCCCTACACATCGTATGATGAGATTTACATGGACACATGTTGGAATACAAAGGAATGTGAAAGTGTTACTCTAAGTACTAGCTAATAATCTACACACCATGTTCAATTATGGGCACACCGTTTATTGTAGAAAATTTCATGTCTTGTGAGAATGATACAAGGGTAATACTATACTTAATAAGACATTCCATTTACCCTAAGGGACATGTCCTATAGTCCTTCAAATATAGGTTAGTTTACACTTTAATTTCATATCATCTTATTTGTGAGCCTTTGTGAGAATCCCTAGAATAGTATCCATTGACTGTGTTCCCCTCGTCCATTTCTATGAGGGTACAATGTAGAATCCCATCTTCAACCTAGGATTGTGACCCCTCTCGGGATTTGTTCTTAAATAAAGTTCTTAGTATATCCCATGGACATTGGTGTGATCCACTATAATCTATTTCCCTAAGTGGGGTTCTAGGAATCAATGTGAACAACATTTCCCAAACTCTAATCCCCAATATAAAGGTTTAATCTATATCAGGTTGATGGAATATTGCATAGACCTAGGTGATATTCTTAACCTATGAATCTATATATGTTCATCCAATGAGGTGTAGTCTAATTGAATGTATATCTCAGATGAGACCTCTCAGTTTCTAATTTTCTTCTTCATGGCTATATCTAATTATCATGAAATATGACTTAGATTCCATTAGTTCTATCAGACTCTGGGAGTTATTTTTCAACCAGATGAGTGTTACCTGGAATATTGAGAACCAAGTATGGAATTGGTTGTGACCTTCATGACTTAGAGTCTCATTATAAGTGAATCTAGGTTATTCTTGGTTTTCATTATATATCATATATTGATTGAAATACTGGGATAGTTATGAGAAGACTACTTTTGATGATTTATGTTTTTATTTTTAGGGTTTCCCTACTATGTATTGTTATAATCACCCCAACATGAGATCTTCTCGCACATGTCATTTCTGATGTAGATAATAGACCTTTTTATGGATTCCAGGGGGACAAGGAGAATGTGAACCATAGAATGGGGTAGAAAGACCAAGGTTTACATTTGTATTCCATTTGATGGTAGTCCCCTCCCTTTGAACTGGTTGTAATCTTTTACATGTTTCAGTTGGTCTTTTATTTTTTCACTTTATCACTATCATTAATTTATTTTCCATACTCTAATTGAGGGATTTAGATATATTCGTGCATTTCATATCAGTGGTGTTTTACATTTGATCATTGTATGGGTATAGAGATGTGTGTTCCTGTATATAGGTACCTTAGGCTAAGTCATCGCATCTGAGCATTATGCCTACTCAGTGATGGTCACTAGCCACTAGCCTATTAGAGGATATCTTAGGGGGGTCCCACTTATCTTATCATCATCCAGGCATGCCTCAGTGGGTCATGATGTGACATTAATTACATTAAAATCTATAAACATAGTCCCATTTTAATATAGAAACCCCATCAACCATATGAAAAATATACAGGTCTCTAAAGATATTTTTAAAATTATCTAAAAAATCAAATTAGATATTCCATGAATAACATGATGTATAATCCTCATTGATTGTTTTAAAAAAAATCTAGTTTTGTTTCTCATTTGAAATGCATCAAATAACCATATTTCAAAAAAATAGGTTAGGAAAATCATAAATTAAATCCTCTCTAAAAAACATCCTAAGGAATAAACATCAAAATAATATTATATTCCCTTCCAAATCCAAGGTTCTTTAATTTCATAACACTAAAAGATTTAATTTTTTTACATAGGGAATCATGTTCTACTATATATATATATTTTCTGATCTTGCTAGATTAAGACTATGGGGAATATATTTATTGATAGAACTTGGATGGTTAAGAAAATAAACCGTATAATCATTGATAAAATGTTGATAAATACATATTATGGAATATAATACACCATTAATATATAAATATTTTATGATTATTTTAGATTATATATTCTCAATTGATCCAACTCTAATAAAATTACATTTAGAATTATGACCAGAAGTCACACGGACACTATCTATTTTTTATAAATAATATAAATATAACAAACCCACCATTTATGTGACTTAGAAGGCCACTATACACATACCCTTTACCATTATTGATCTTTTGGATCCTTCCCAAAAATAGTAACAAAATGAAAGATTTTTTTTATCCATACTCTATTCAGTCTGGATATATTCACAATGAAATACTTTGGTAACAATATCTTGTGTCCTTGAATCTGAATTAACTAAAACAAATTTGATTTTTTTAAATATAGGAATTCATAACAAAAAAAATTGGGGAACTTTAAAGCATATGTCATTAGAATAATGTACATTAATAGCATAGTGAAAACCAACAACAGTGTACATCCTTTGTCTATTCAATCTTGAAATGAAGTAATATATATAATTATTTAGACTATTTCATTTTTTCTTAAAACTTTTTTCTATTAATATTTTTTTATTTTCATAGTGTTTTATTATTATAATAATTGGGCACAACTGCGAAAGCGGAACACGACACAAGGAAGAAAATTACATGAAATTGCAAGCTCGAGGACTTGACCCCGCGACCTACCCCTCACCCCCCAAACCCTTACCACCCCACCACCAACGGTGGGGCATAGTGTTTTATTATTATATTACACACATACTAAGTAAATTTTCTTGAATATAATTTTAATTTATAAACGTGACCTAAAAAATATTTAACTATACTAGAATTTATAACATAAGATGATTCAATAGTATAATGTTTAGAAGATAATTCCACAAAATTATTAGAAAGGTTATCATTTTCAATTTCAATATAAATCTTATATTTATTTGAAGATATATTCTATTTTTCATAATGAACAAAATTTATCTTTGAGAATAGAAATTTTTTTATTATACACTTCAAAATAATAATTTTTTATTTCCAAACTACTAGGGTGAAAATATTGCGTAATGAACCTATATTTTATTAAATATTTATTTTATGTAAAATTAATTTCTTATACAACTTTCTTTGTAAGAAACAATAAAATCAAATTCGTTATGATATACTATTAAAAATTTATTATTTAATGTAGAAGTTACCACATAGTAGTTAGATTGGTGGGTATGAATATGATTACCTAAATTATGAACAGAATTATTGTTTAAACATTTATATAATTAATTAATTTTTTATATATTTGATATAAATAAAAAACTAGTTCAAAGAAAAAAATGTGTTTTTCGAAAAAAATGGTTTTTATACACGCACTTTGTTTTTGTCATAACACCTTAAATAAATTTCAATTTATGAATTATTTTAATGAAATTTATGTATTATATATTAAATTAAATGTTTTAATATTCATTCCATTGTTTTTACTAGGAATAGAATGATAATAAATCATGTTTTCTGGGTAAAATTATTTTTTCTAAAAAAAGGTTTTCATTGGGTTATATGAACTTATACTAAAATAAAATTATGTCAAATAAAGAAATTAAATCATAAAAAGGGATATCATATTTGGAATCTATATAATTAATAAAATTTATCATGGTATAAACATTTTTTGTGAATAAGAACATAAATCATGGTAAAACAATTTCACCTCGTTAAAATAGGTAAAACAAGGTTAAAATTTTGCGTTAAATATTCCATGTCTATATAACTCTTTTTTTACCCAGATATATAGGTGGTTTTTGAAAAAAAAATATATATTGGGCGTAAAATACTTTACTTTAATACATTTTGTTAAAATTTGGATCACAATCAATATATTTTTAATAAATGTATATTTTATTCAAATTAAAAATTGTTTTTGGTATGTTGCATTTAATGTCATGGTTGTAAGATTACATTCAGTTTTGGATTTCCCCAAAAGTATAAATACCATCCTTTATTTATTATTCTCTAACTAAATTCATGTAAAATATCTTATTACTTGATTTCAAGGTGAAATTATTTTTACCCAAAATAAAATAAATAAATATAAATATCAAAATACCATAAAGAGATTTCTTAAATTATGTATCTTTATGTATTTAAAAGTGTAATTATAAAATTATGTATTTTTAACTTATGTAGGGAAGACTTATATTTTAAATTATTTGTTATCTTTTTTAACTTAATATTTAAGAAAAATATTCTAATATGGTTATTATTTTTAGAATTATGTTAAAATTAGAAAGAAGTTAAATTTGAGGATATTTTCTGAAAAGGCTATATTTTAGTTGAATAATAAAAATATTAATTTGGAATATATCATATATTTTATAAAATTATTATTTTAGAAAAATGGATCAATGATTGATAATATTATTTTCAAGTATTAAATGTATTTAATGAGTTAAATTATGTTTTTCAAAATTTATTTATTGAATTTCATACATATAAATTAATTTTTAGTGTTAAATATTTATTTCATCATAATAAAAAACTATTTCTGAATATCTTCATGAATAAAATATTTCTAGGATACCATTTAGTGTTGAATTTTTTTAAATATCAATAAATTATAATATTTTAATCAATTATAATTAACAGTAATTTTTATCAATACACCCCTTCTCCACTACTTCCAAAATTCATACTGTGTTATAGATATAAAAAAATATCTCTCTAAACCAACCACAACACATTGGTATGGTCCTAATGTAATGAAAACTCCTTCCAATAGTGGATTAAGTCTCATTTGAAATAATTAATCGCAAAGAGAATGGTACGGGCTTCCAATCAAGTGTCTTTTCTTCTTCACTATCCTCTTAACACTTTTATAACTTTATTCATTCTTTCTCATTTTATCTATAACTATTATCATGATATCTTCAACAAATTCACACCCCTTTATCAATAATCTTATTCTAAATTAGTTTTTGATATTTTCGATCATATATTCTTTAATAAAATAAACTTTTTATTTTGAAAGGTTATGCTCAACCTACTTATTAACTTCAAATTTTCATATGACTCCACATCATTGAAATATTGGATCCTATTAATAATTTGGTAGAAAATATAGATTTAGAGAGTTATAAATCATTCATTTATAAACACCATACCTTCACATCTATCATAAAAATTCCTTCATTATAAAAAATAATCCATTTTATCCACATTTTGAATATAATTAAAATCATTGAGAATCATTAAATCATAATTCTTTTTCACTCTAGTTTCATCCCACATTGACATTCAAATACATTATATTTTTTTAAAAAAAGTGAGTTTTCTTCACATGGGAATTCATTATTGAAAATTACTCTAATCCACCCTAGTTAGAACCCATTGTTCAAGATGAGAGTTGTAGTGAATATATTCAATGTAGTTAATGTCAATAATTTATATCAATAGTATTATATAACTTGATAAGTTAAGTTTGATTTAGTTCAATTTTAATTATAATCGCAATCACTATTACACAATACTATAAATATATTTAAATAAAACATTTATTATGTGACTCATAATACATCTTAACCCAAATGATAACACTTTTCCAGGAAAAACTGATGATATAATTTGATATTCAAGATCACCCTTTATACATATAGATTCCCCATGCCTGGATAATTATAATTGTCCATCCAATATTCATATTAAAATAACTCTAGTTTCATTAATTTTAGACACTAAATATTTTGATAATATTAAACATAGGGAAACCAAATTCTGTTCATAAGGATTTCTTCTCAAAATATTTTTTTATCTTTAAATAAAAGTTGATGACATTACATTATTAGTTTTTAAAGAAATAATAAATATATGACTCCACCAATGTAGCATTTACGACATTAAGTTATCCCCATATTCCATCTAGGAAAACCTACATAATATAATATCATGATTAATCATTTCTATATATAAAATTGTCTTCATTCCATTTTTAATGCACATATGTTATTTTAAAACCTATTTCACACAAAATTACGGCCTATAACACAATTATTTTATCATATCATCATGAATAAATATATTTAACTTTTTTCATGATGGATTATTAATATAAATTATATTTAATATTTTTCTTTAAACCAATTGAATTTATTTATCACTACAAGTATCTCAAGATTCATAAATGTTCTCATTTTAATCTCTCTCAACCCACCACTAATGTCTTATTTTTCATTAGTATCCATTGTTGACAATTCCTATACCATTCTTTTCATTTATATATTCTCTGTAAAAATAATATATCTTATTCCATTACCCTCTTACAATTCATTAATATATTTTTAAAACATACACTCCTTGGATCATATCTCATAAATAATTATTCACTATATCCAATCATTAGTTGTTATAACTAAGTGCATGGGTAGAGGGGCACATCCAATATCCACAACATGAGCACATTAGATGGTCATTATAGGCTAAAACATGCCTCTTGATCTTGTTAAAATATTTTCCCTTGATGAATCTATGGAAATAAACTTCTCTTTAAATGCTTGGACCATATTTATTCTACTCACATGGATCTATATTTATTTCATTAGCTGGAATAATCTCACTAATGAAATATTCCATCTTTGATGTGACATATCTATATTTTCCTCATAATTATTTCTATTTGAAAAGATAAATCCATCAGTATTATTATGTTTTACTATAGTTGTATAGAGAAAACAAAAAATGTATAAAACCTGAATTTCATCATTGTTATCCATTAAATAAATATAAAATTTATTTATCCTTAGTTAAATTGTCACTACAAGTACATTTAATTTTTGTTAATTTGGGAAACCTTATTTGTTCCAGAATATTTTACTTCCTCAACATGATAGATGTTGTGAATAAACCACCAATGATACTTGTGGAATCTTAATTTACCTTCTAACAATATAATCATCCATCTATGTGAATATTTGTTTGAGTGGAATAGGTTTCTTATTCATCCATTCGTATCTCCTTCCTTTCATAAACGTGTGATATCTCATCTTATAACCAATATTTATTTTGATTCTATAATACCTTTTCATATGACCATGGTTATTAAAAATATAATTTATTATAACAAAATATTTATAGAACTTTATATGAATCCCTTGATGAGATATATTTATAGATCTCCATGATTTCTAGATTTGAAATTTCACTTTCCAGAAATATCTTATGTATCAATAAGTAACACAAAAATATAAATTATTTAACATAATACATTGAAATTTTTTCTTCAATAATATTCCATTCGAATTTTTATTCTCTGTTGATTCCATATTTTTTGTCTTTTTTCTACAAATTAAAATCCTAAAACGAGAATCCTCATTGTTTGAATTCATCCTCACAACATGAATGTCTTCCTCAGTATCCTTAATCTTAAATTCCTCCTTTATTTTACCTTCAATTTTATCAATGAGAATTATTTTCATTATGTAAATCTATAATTTCTAATTACACTTCACTATTAGAGACAATATTCATTATTCATATTTTTTCTCTTTTTTCAACTCTTAACATCAACTCATGAATGGGTTCTCTATGTGTATTAATTTTTTCATTTGTTTAGTTATTCATTTTTATAATGGAATCCTTTGGGAACATATTTTCTTCATAACTATTTTTTCATTCCCAAAATCTATAACGTAAGAAGTGTTTTCAACAAATCGAGACACCAAAAATTCATGTGATATATAATATATATCTGAATATTTATAAGGATCACATACTATATAATTATATTCCGATATTTACTAGGAATCAATTTTGTTCAACTTAAATGAAATATATAATTCTAGGGTTTTCTCTTCATCCTTCTTCATTCTCCATGATATATTTCATATTTCATTAATAAAATTCAAGCCCCAATCAAAAATAGAATTTTATTATATACTATTTGAATAGACATAGTTTTCTTATTTTTAAAAGATATTTTATTAAAAAATATTCTATAATAATATACATATCCTTGGTATACTTTTAGTCTGTTATACTCATGAATGAAATATGTGCTAAATCATTTATTAAGGCCATATTGTTTTATGTTTTTATCTCTAAATTTCTTTCATCTGTATCAAATATTATTGCATTCCTACCTAGTATAAAAATAATATTATTATTATGTAATGATTGATTCCAATATATACTTAAAAATATCACACTAAATCCATCTTCAATATTGAAAATTATATCAATAAAATAAAAATAATATTTTTTGAGTCCATAAAAGTACATATTATCTCTAATAGAACTAGTTTAATCCTATGTGAAACAATAAAATGTTGGTGGAGTGGTGAAAGGGGGTGCTTCCCAACTCAAACTTTTTATTACATCCAAATATCATTCAATCATGTACCATCATCAGAATAATATTGTTGAATAGTTGTTTATTTTCTCTGGTAATCTCATCAAATCAAAAGAATGTATACATAAATTTAAAACACACATCACACAAATATTTTACATGGTTAGTGAGACATTCTGAGACCTACACTTCCAAGACCGATGCCAAAAACATGACATATATATTTTTATAAAAAATTAACTAAAAAATATATAGTCCTTTACACATACAAGGATCAATACTATTTAAGATTTGTAGGATTAGTAAAAACAATAAAATATATCAAAGTCATAAAACAATTATCAATCAACACTTCAGGTTTAATGAATCCAACTCTTTAAATGAAACCGGATACTATTTTAAACATCTAATTATCAAGTTTAAATCATTTGAAAACATAGGGTGATAATAAAATTACGATGTAAGGGGTATTACATAGTGAAAAAACCCTTTTATTTTAAGATTTATTAGAATCATTTTTTTAAATAATATTTTTTATATCAAATATATGAATATGATAAATCATCCCAAAAATAATAAAATTTGGTTTTCAAAAATCAATGTTGAAATAATTTCCAGTACATACATATAAAAAAATATCAAATTTTTATTCAAATAAAAATTTCATACCAATTGATGCTATTATAAAAATAAAAATTTAGGGTTTTTATTTAAATCCATAAATAAATATGGTTTTTAAAATATTAAATTATTTATATACATCTTTGAAAATTATTTTCAAATTTAAACATATTATCCTTTAAAAATAACTCGACATATTTCAGGAAAACATTAAATCATTAGTTTGAAAATAATATATTTTATGGAATAAAATGTTACCTGTCAGACAATAAAAACCCATGGGGCCACTAATTATATTAAAATCAATCTTCAGAATGAAGTCCACTTGATTTCCTTGGTTCACTTATCATTCCAAATCAGTATAACCTATATCCAAGTACCAATAGTTCTTAAACAAATCATTTACCAATTTTTTTCATTCTCACAAGAAGTTCAAGAAATCATTTTCTCAAAAAAATTACATATATGTAATTCGTTTTCAAAAATAATAATTAGATAATTGTTGAAATTTTCCACCATTAAAGTAAAAAATCCTCATTTCAATACAAATTTTATTCTTTTTGACATCCATGAACAACACTATATAATTCATTGAATTGAAAATGGAATCTTCTCAAAAAAATTAAATTAATTTTAATAAAATACATTGAGCATGGCCATATTTACATATTTATGAAACATCCAAAAATTTTAAAATGATATTTTCAAACAAAATTTGATCATATTTAATTTAATAAATAAAATTGTGCAATAAATATCTCTAAACAATAATTTATAATTGAGAAAAACATTACACAAAATTTGGGTTTTTCAAACCCTTGAAATTACAGTTTCATGAAAATATTTTTATTTAAAAGGTGGGGTTTTCTAATTATCTTTTTAAAAAATTATTCCCCTTTATACAATGATAAAATAATGTTTGAATGTATAAATTTATATTAAATTTATTTCTGAATAAATCCTTTATTCATAAAAATAATATTTTTATAAAGTGTTTGAAAATAATATGTTTGCCTTGAAAAAAATTAAAATCATTATTTTAATAGAAATATACATATTATAACTTTAATTTTAAAATATGAGTCCCCTTTCATAAAGGTTTTGAAAATAATGGTGGAAAGATATTGAAAAACATGGTTTCTGTTACATGAATATAAATTTGAAATTAAATAAACCTAACATAATATCATAAAATATATAATATTAATGAATTTATTGTAAAATATATATTTTTATTCGTATTCCCTTTATTTAAAATTCATACCAAATTGATCTTGAAAAACAATTTTCTCCACTGCAAGAGCATAAAAATAATATATTGGAATAAGAGAGAAAGTAGAACATGAACAAGAGTTAGGGTTTTCAAATAAGTGAACATGAAGTGGGTATTTATATATTCATATAAGTTCAGATAGTAAATAATTTAATTATTTCATGGATTTTTTAAATAACAGATAATTACCAAGGAATATATTAGGATTGTTATAGTTCCAACCATGGAAAATTGAATAGTGTGTCTGTTATGCTATTTTATTCAAAATGGAGTTTGAATTTTGGATAAAAGAGAAAGCTAGTAAGGATAATTGGTTTTTTATTTCTAGATTCAATAACATTTCTATTTCATCTCTTGTGGATAATTTAACATGAGGGACAAGAAATGAAATTATGGTCTAAAATGAATGACTGAATATCCATTGTTAGAATTATTATTTCCAATATATATATATTTATATCTTCTTGTCATTATGGTGAGGCTCGATGACCAAGACTTATGTATATTACCTGAGTTTTAAATTAAATTGTTACCATTATATGTTAATATACATGTATCTATATCTCAGCCACAAAATTATTGATTACTATGGATGAAGACATATATAGGGTCCATCTCCATTGTTTACTAGTCCGAGGGTTATGGGGGTTTTCTATTGTGTATTGAGAGTGGGGGTTGGGTGTTTCAGGGAGAACAATTTTTATGACATATTGAAAATTGAAATATTTCATTACAATGAGAAGAGGAATTCAATGAACTTCATTTCAAGCATATAGATAAAGGACAAGAAAGAGACAATGAAGTCTTACAGTGTGAGGTTGAAGATTATCCAATGGTTAATCAGACATCTCTTACAAGGTTAATTTGATGACTTGATTATAGAGGGTTATTTTGCAGTGAAACTATAATAACCCACATGAACTTGTCCCACATCAAAGATTCACTTGGTTGAGTACCCACTTATATGAAAATGGATCCTGATAAATGGTTGTTCTAAGAAAATGGGAGATTAACACCCATATACACTCACACATTTCCTCATAGAATACTATCAACAAATATAATGGTTCTATAACCCACATGAATGCTCCGTGCACATCATGCACACCTTTTTTACGATCCTACGTGTCCTATACTTTCCCAAACACTCAATCCTGTGACCTACGGCTATCCAAGGTCAACTTATCACATGTTGTTGTCCTATAGAGTCCCACATGTGTGGTTGAGGAGTCCATTGTTTAGATATAATGTTTTCTGACTATTAAAAACAAAGTTATTTTTAAATATTCACAAATAATTTTACATATACTAAACCATATATACTCATTTAACTATTTTTAGTTAATAATTATATTTGATAAATTCACTTGTTTCATTCTTCCAATCAATGTTCAGTTTGTTTATAATACCACTAGATTTAAAATTATACTAAAAACATTTTAGTAACCATAATTTTTATATTTTTCTATATATCCCGATTTTAATGAAATATGGTTTCAAATTAATATAATTATGTTACAAAAATATTTTACAAAATCTTCAAAATAACTTGCTTAAATTAAAATTTAACTAATTATAGATATATTTATATTATTGAATCTCTACACAAATTTTTTTATATATTAATATTTCTTATTAAAGAATAGAAAATATTTTACCTCATGTAGTTTTTCGTAACAAAAAAATAGTTTTTAATTACTTTTTTTATAAACATTTTAAATTGATTCATAACATATATATATATATATATATTTAATCAAAACCATCATCATGACTATTTTATAATAACAATTACCTTGAAAATGGTCAAAATGAATATTTATAAATGGGCATATAATTTATCCTTTTAATACCCTATAATAAAATATTCCTTTAAAATTCAAGTTCAATGTATTTCGCTTCACTGTCAAGGTTAGTTCCCAGTTTTCTACCACTCTATATTTGTACCATCATAATAATTTGACGGTACCTACTCATGATGGATCAAAATGAATCGGGCTACCATATTTTTCTTCGTATGTTTTTTTATCCAATTATATTTTATTACATATTATTTTAATGAGTTTAATTTAATCCTAATTAGTTATAGACATATGTAAAGATATGTACATGTATCAAATTCTGATTAAGTGTATTATTTTATAAAACTGTACACTACACTAATTGATGTTTTCAATATTTTCTTTTAAATATTTGATGAAAATTATTTTATAAACTAAAATAGTAGTATGTTACATTCTACCCTCATAAAGGAATTATTCCCTCATAATTCCTTCTTCATACTAATAGAAATTCTGAAATTTTAATTTATGCATTTGGAAAACTATTATTGCTAAAATTATATATTCTTAAGATTAGATAAAATTATAATTATCAAGAACCTTCGATAAAACCAATTACACTTTAACTATCCTTAATTGAATATATCCAAATGAACAATTTGGTTTAAGACTTCCCTCTGATACCAAATGAGACAGCCTGAGACCCGCACTCTGAGGTCCATTTCTAAAAACAAATTGAAACTTTTTCTTTAAAAAGTAACTAAAAAATATAAAGTCCTTTACAAATACAAGTATCTTTTAGATTTAATTTTTGGAGGATTTTTAAAAACCTATAAATATAATAGAGTTTTATTAAAATTTATAAAATAGTTATCTCACTTCACTCAAGCTAGCACCTTAAACAAAAATAAACACCATTGGAAACATCCAATGACCCAGTCAAAATAATTTTAAAATATTAGTTGGTAATTAAATTTCAAATTAATGGGTTTTAAAATAGTAAATAAAACCATTTATTTTAAATTTATTTAAAATATTTTGTGGAAAATAATACCTTTCTTATGTCAAACAAGAACATATAATAAATCATCACCAAAATAATAAATTTTGGTTTTCTAAATTCATTGCATAAATACATTCCAAAACATAACTTTGAAAACATAATATATTTTTATTTAAATCATAAATTCATATCAATTATATTTATTCCCCAAATAAATATTTAATGTTTTTTATTTAAATCCATAAATAAAGATTCACTTCAAAACTATAAACGATATATATTGTGTATATACATTATCAAATGGTATTTTCAAATTAAAACTAAATATACATTGAAAATAACCCTATAATTTTCATAAAAACATTAATAAATCATTTTTAAAATAATAAATTTAATCGAATATAATGATACTTATAAAACATAATAAAAACTAGAGGCCACTAATGATATTAAAATCACATTAATGAAAAAGTCTTCTTGAGTTCATAGTTTCACTTCTCAGTCCTCATTGTCATAAAACACATCCATGTACTAATATTTTATAAATAAAAAAATTTCATATGTCTTCCTCTATCATTATATATCCATTAAATCATTTTGAAAAAATTAAATTTATATAATTTATTTTTTTAAAAAAAAAAATAATTTCATAACTATTAAAATTTTCCACTATTAAATAGAAAGATCTACATTTCCATAAAAATTTAGTTCATTTGGACCTTCATGAAAAAAAATGTTTTTATTTTTATAATTGTTAACAGAAACATTTTAAAAAATAAATGAAATATTAATGACATACATAGATCATGACCATACAACATATATATGAAACATCATTAAATTTTAAATTATATTATGTTAAAAAATGATAGTTTTAAACACTATAAACTGAACTTTGATATAAAAAATAAAATCCCTTAAATAATGATTATAAAAATGTTAATATAAAATAGAGATAAACATAAACCAAATTTGTGTTTTTCATAACCATGAAATTGTAGTCTATATAAAAAATTATTACAAAGGGGTTTTATAATTAGTTTTTTATTAAAATGATTCCCCTTTTACAATCAAGAAATAATATTTGAAAGTTTAATTTATTATTGAAATAAACCTTAAATAGCACATTTATTCATAAAATAAAAAATTTATAATGGGAGTTTGAAAATATTAAATTCCCCTTGGGAATGATAAAATCACACTTTGAATAAAAAAAATCATATATAAACTATAATCCTTAAATATGAGTCCACTTTCAGAAGGGTTTAGAAAATAATATAGTCTTGATAATAAAAATTTAGTTATCCACTAGAAAAATAGGAATTATAAATTAAATCATACATAAATAAAATCATTATAAATTTATAATTAATTAATTATTTTAAAATATGAGTTTTTAAAAATAATATCCTTACCTGAAATCCAAACCAACCTGAGTTTGAATAATGAAATTCTCCATGGCCATATCTTATAAATAGAATCATGCTACAAGGGAGGAAGTGGAATCATGGGAGATAGTTGAGGTTTTCCAAGGGTGAAGAGAAATTATATATATAAATATATATAAAAGATGAAGAGTTTACATATTTAAGGGTTTGTTACACATGGATAATCATGAGTAATATGTTGGGATATTGAAAGTGTAACTACGGAAAACAAAAGAGTGTAACTATTATTCTATTTGATTCCAAATGGAGTTCGAGTTTCAACTTGTGGATCAAGCTTGTAAAGACAATGGAATTTTGTTTTTCATATTTAATTGCATATCTATTTCATCACCTGTGGCTTATATAAACAAGGAGAAAGTGATGAAACTGGGGATTAAAATGAACTGTTGATGATCCTTGGTTAAATTTTTTATTTCAAACACACACACACACACACACACACACACATATATATATATATATCTATCAATCTCATGAAACTGGATACACATATCTTCTCTATATTACCAAATTTTTAAATGTGATTGTTACTATTACATATAAATATACATTTTGGCTTATTTTACCCTTAACATTAATTATTACTATTCCTCAATACTAATTAAGGTCCCATTATCGTTTTTTAATATGTTGAGGGTTATCAGTTTCTCACTACGGGATAATTATAGTTGATATAGAGGGTTTCGGTGTGTACTATTTTTAAGTTATACATGTGAGTGATATATTAGATTGGAAGGTGATAAAGAAGATGATAAAGTTTAGTTATAGTCTGTCGTAGAAGCAGAATAAAGAGATGGTGAATTCCTCTACTGTGAGGTTGATGATGATCTAGAGGTCGATCTGATGGTTGTAAAAGATTGATCAGATGCATACATTATAAATGAACACTATTTATGTGGACCTATAGAAACCCAAATGAAATTATCCCAACTCAAATATGATCTTTATTGATTATGAAATTATATTACAATTTCTCTTAATACATGTTTGTTCCAAGATAGTCGGATATAAAAACACGCAAAAAATAACATGCACCATCATGCTTCTGTTCTTCCCTACACGGTGGTTCTGGCACCACCATATGCACTCGACCTACCCCATATGCACCATATGTGTGATCATATATGCTCTATGCATGCCCAAAATCCTTACACATGTGGATAGCCAATATAGTTGACCCTTCAGGTAACACAGACACATTGAAGAGTCCCTTGGTCAGCTATGAGGTTGGAAAATTTTTTAAACAGAGTTTAAAATATTGAAAAAGAATATTTGATATACCTAACCATATTTGTACTCATTTTCTTTTTCATAAAATATATATTTATATTTAATACATTTTATTAATCTTTTTCCCATTAATGGTTACTTTGGTTATATTACTTGTCGAATTTTTATTTTATTAATAATTTTTATGTAGCTAGAATCTATATATATTTTTACTAATCATTATTTAAAAAAACTAATTATAAATTAATATATATTTGTTACAAAAATATTATTAAAAATACTCATAATTACATTATTAAAATAAATTTTGACTACTTATATAAGTATTTATATTATTGAAACTCTAAAAAAATATTTTGTATATTACTATTTAATTTCAAAGAAAAAAATATTATACATCCTGAATTTTTTTTCAAAACATATAAATTAATTTTAATTGTAGTTTTTTTGATTATTATAAATTAAATAATAACTTATATAACTACTTTTTTTACAATCATTTTCATTAAAAAAACCTTCATGGGATATTTATCATCTACCATGTCATTTATCCCCCAAAATAGACTACCTTAATGTATGTTTTTAAAATTCATGATATACATATTCTAGTTCTATTTTCATTAATGGATATTTATCATTTTCATATTTCTTTTTATTATTACTATCATCATATTTGGAGGGCTCATACTTATTATGGATCTTAATAAAGTGAGCTACTATATTGTTGTTTTTATATTTATTCGATTTTCTCACCATTTATTACTAATATTTTTTTGAGTATAATTTCAACATAATGTTTCCTTAACTATTATAATTATCAATCACTGAATCAAATAAAAGGTTACAATTTTATTTTAAATAAGGTTTACTTGATATTTATTTGAGTTTTAAATAATTTTTTATAACATTTAATTAAAATGAATTTATACTCTAAATACTAGAATGTTATATTCTACCCCATTTAAGGAATGTAGCCCTCACAATTCTTTATCAAAATTTAAATAAATTCTGAATTTCCCATTTTCATAATTAGGACTAGGATTGTAGATATTCTATATTCTTAAGAGTATCCAAAATTTTAATTTTCTTAAACATCATATTCAACATCTAACTCTTAATTTATCCTTAATCCAAGACATCCAAATATACAATTTTGTCAAAACTATCTCTCTGATACCAAATGAGATATCCCAAGACCTACACCCTTGTATATGGTGATAAAAAAATGTTTTATTTTTTATAAAAATTAAATAAATAATATATGGCGTGTTAAACATCCAATAATATTTTTTTTGGGTTTTGGATTAATTTGAAAATCCATACAATATAATAGACTATAAAAAATTTATAAAACCAATATCGGACTTTACTTGATCTAGATTATAAAATGAAACAAAAGAGAATTTGAAACTACTAATAATTCATAGAAAATCAGTTTAAAACATTGGGTGAGAAAAACAATTTCCACTAAGGGGTTTTAAAATAGTAGAGAAACCCTTTTCTTTTAAGATTTATTAAAATACCTTTTTTAAAATATTACATTTTTTAGTGAAACATATACATATAAAAAACCTTCCTTGAAATAATAAATTTGGATTTTCCTAATTCACTATAGAAATACTTTTCAAAAACTAATTTCAATACATAGTGCATTTTTATTAAAGTAATACATTAATATAAATTAATTTTATTCCCCAAATAACAATTTATGGTTTTTATTTATATAAATAAGTAAATATAATTTTCAAAACGTTAAAAACATATAAATTAATCATTCAATAATCTTCAAATATAAACAAAATATCCCTTACAAAAAACTCGATCTATAAATATTTAAAACATCAGTTTGAAAATAATAAATTTTATGGAATAAAATGATACATGGAAAAAATAAGAAACCTATTGTTATTTTAAGGATATTTAAATCACTCTTAGGAACAATTCAACTTGGGGTCATGGTTTTACTCCTCATTATTCTTTATAAAACCCAATATCCAAGGGTTGATATTTTTTAATAAAAATAATTAAAAAACCTTCCATTCTCACTATAAGTCTATTAAATAATATTCTAAAAAACAAGAAATATATTTAATTAATTTTAGAAATAGAAATTAATTACATAACAATTAAACATTATTAACTTTAAAGTGGAAAATCAACATTTCCATAAAAACTTGATTATTTACAACATTCATGGACAATACTATATAATTACTAGAATTGAAAATAGAAACATTTAAAACATAAATGGAATGATTATTACATACATAGAGCCTATAAATACATAATTATATGGGAAATGTCCACAAATACTAAAAAATCTTCTATATAAAAAATAATTGTTTTAGAAACAATAAAAACTACTTGAATTTAAAAAATTAAATTCCTAAAAATATATAATAGAAAAATATATTTATAATAGGTGAAAAAATAAACCAAAATTTGGTTTTTGAAAAACTATGAAATAGGTGTTTGAAGAAAAAAATTCTTCAAAAGGGGATTTTATAATTAGTTGATAAAAAATATGATTTCAGTTTTACAATCATCAAATAAATATTCAAAATATAAATTTTTATTGACATCAACCATGAATAAAACATTTATTCATAGAAATAAATTTTTACAATGGTATTTGGAATATAATAAATCCCCTTTGAATAAAATAAAATCACAATTTGAGTAAAAGTATTTATACACAAAACCCATCATTTAAAAATAGGAGTCTCAATTTAGAAGATTTTTGAAAGTAATAGAGTATTGATATAGAATAATGATGTTTTTTAAATGAAATCACTATTACATTAAATCTTAATATATATAAAATCAAAGATTTTATTGTATAATAGTTGTTTTAAAAATAATCCCAAAACCTAAAATTCAAACCAAATCAATCTTGAGAAATTTTATTCTCTTCAGTTAGATCTTATAAATAGTATTATGGAATAAGGGAGTAAGAGAGAAAAATGGAAGGATATTGGGTTATCTAATGGGTGAAAATAAATTCTATATTTATATATATTTATATAGCATTCTAGATTATAAAAAATTTACCTATTTCTTCCATTTTTTATGGGAGGGAAATTTCTGAGCATCATGTTAGGATGTTAACCATGAAAACTATGGAAATAAAAACAATGCACTAGCCATGATTTGGGATTCCAAAAGAATTTTAATTTTTTTTTCTTGGGGAGCATGTTATGAATGATAATGAAATTTTTAATTCCATATTTATTTACATATATATTGTGTCGCATGTGGATAATATAACCTAAGGAAGGAGATATGAAACTGCAGATTAAACTGAACTATTGAATATACTTAGTTGAAATGAATATTTCATATATATATATATATATATTTCTAGTGATATTGAACTAACCTAAATTTTGTATACTACCAAAGTATTAAATATGATTGTTACCATGATATATAAATATACATTTATTTTAATTTCACCATCAAAATTATCTATTAATGTGGTTGAAGACCTATGAAGGGTCCATCATCTTAGTTTTATAGGACATGAATTTTGTGGTTTTCACCTTGGGATAATGATAGTGGGGGTCGGGGTATCTGGGAGAATTTTTTATAGGTCATACTAGTGAGGGAATTCTTCCATTGGGAGGATAAGAGGATTGAAATGGATTAATGATCTAGAATATGGATAAATGAGAAAAATAGACGATTAATGACTCCATTGGGAGGTTGAATACAATTTCACAATTGATCGGATTACCTGTATGTGATTGATCAAATGATTATGTTATAAATGGTTGTTTTTAATTAAGTTATATAGTCTCCCACATGAACACAAACCACAATGAAGATTCACTTAGTCTAGAACACTCTTAAATTAAAACTACTCCAAATACACATCGATTCTAAAACAATAGGGCATAAAAGCCTTCAAACACTAACACACACCCTCATGCCTCCATGTCGAATCGTAAGGTGGCTCTGGAACCCACAATCATGCTTGATGCGCACCATACAAACCTTGTATGGAATCCTGTGGATAATATGTGTTCCAAACCACTAAAACATATGGCCAGTCTCTATATAGGTTTTATTTATCCCACATGGTTAACACTTTAGGTAACACGTTTTTTAGGGGTCCCTGGATCAGTTATGATTTTGGACAATTTTTTAAAGAAAGTTTCTTCTAAATATTTACCAAGAATATTACTTATAACCAACGAAATATGTACTCACTTAACATTTAGTTGTTTTAGAATTATATTTAATTTAATTAATTATTTATTTATTTGCATTAATGTTTACTTTGGATATATTACCAGTACTATTTATACTTATCTTTATTCATACCATCGTCTTCATGTATAAATTTTTTAGTTAGTGTATTATTTTAAATAAAATATACTCTATCTTGATATGAGTTTTCGATATTTGTTTTACATCCTTTATTAAAAATTAAATTTTACATTAATATTTAGATGTTATAGTTCAAATGTTCTATTCTATATCCAATGATTATAAACTCGATATTTTGTCATTTTACCAAAACAAATCCACTATTCAATAACAATATTACTATATATAATATTTATATTAATTAACTACTCTCTAAGCCTCAGTACCTATAAAATTTAAGTGATTTCACTCCTCACCAAGGCCCAGTTCATGAAAAATTGTTTATGTAATCTCCCATTGCCTGCCCAGAGTTACTCCCGTCCCCTTTCCTAGTCACTATACTGGGAGACATCAATATAAGGACTTGTAGTACTCTTCTCAGTTTATCAACATGATTTTCCCTCCCTGATCATTATTTATAAAACATTTATAATATATGAAAATACCATATGTGATTCTTTAGTATAGAAAAATGCTACTCCCAATTCCATGGATCAATATATTTAACTACATTTTAGAAGAGTTCAATATTCATTCTCTAAAAAATAGACAATGTAAAGAATAATATTATCAAGATTGAAAAATTTTATAATTATAATTGTATTTAATATATTCCCTGTTAATTAGTCTAATAATACATATGTATCCATGTTGATCTATATCTATGATATTAAATAAAATTCTATTTACAAATAACTAAACCTCTAAAATTTATATATTAAATTGATTTTATTTTCTAAAAACCTTTATTTTTCTTTCTTCTCTCATCATGGAACTCTATATTACTTTTCACTTTTATATATATCAATGATATAGATTTTAACATATCCTTAATGTTTTAAAAATCACATCAAAATTTAGACAATAAATAACTCACAACTTTATCTACCTAAAATCCACATGTTGATTTGTTTCTATATGAATATCAACTACAGATATTTTAATGGATAGTTAATATTCATTCCAAGAACCATAAAACATTCATTGGAATTCATAACCCTGCAAAAAATTCTAGTTTTCTCTATTTATAAGTCATTCCCTGGAAACTTCTATTCTAATATGATAGTTTCTTCTAATAAATTGTTTCTTGAACTGTTAATTGAATTGCGATGTAATAGAATGATTTAAAAATCAATCTTACTTTCTGTTTCTAAAAAACCTAAATCTCTATAATCACTAACATTCAAATTTCTTCATGATCTACATGTTATGTAATAGTCCCTTCACTGATGTAATGAACCATTTTATTACTTCAATATCAAATTTAAAAAATTATTGATGTCCAAACCTATTACGGTGTGGAAGTATTTTTCATGATCTAAACCCCCAGGTCCTCAATTCTCTATTAGTTGAATTAATTACCTGGAAAGGGAATATCGAAATAGTTAGAAGAACCAAAATATAACTAAACTTCTCCAAGATATATACATCATCCAAAACTACATTTATTATCAAGAATTGTTCTTGAAATGTGAAAAAAACATAATTTCACAAATACATATATAATTATTTGTACATAAGGACTCAAAAATGAAAATACCCAAGCTTATTTAATAACCATTACATCTCATTTTTTTTATTATGTAATATTACACAAGATATCATAAGTACCCGTACAAACACTATTTTATGTACCATTAAATATCCAATGGATCAAACCATACTGATTCCGTTGTGGTTCAACACATTGATAATTTTTTAGTCCCAATCATCCCACTACTCCATAACCTTATTTATCAAGTTCTATTTACTTTTACCTTTTTGGGAATTTATCATTTTTCTAAACTCTACATGTCCAAAACCATCCAACTTGTATTCTTCTTACCCATATCTAAAAATGGTAAGCCTAATTTCACTTATTTCAAAGATCTAATAAATGATTGAGATTCTATTTAATTGATATATTATTATGTCAATTTTTCATCATTATTTGTAGTTTTTCTTTAAAAAATTAAACTCATATTATTATCAATAATTTTTTTCATTACTATTTATATATTTTTCCACAAAAAATATAACCCAGGTGATTTTTAGTAAATCCTTCTCAAAATTTATCAGTAATTCAACCTCTCCATTTTATAGAAACACATTCCATTCACAAGAAAAAACCATAATAAACTGTTTTTATTGTAAAAAAATAAACTTACTACTTATTGGATTAAATAAAATGATATTGGTATTAAACCTCAAGGGGCCTCCTATATATCTTCTTTATGTGAATATAGACCCAAGTAATACTAAAGTATTTAGAAATAGAATAAATACATATTTAAATTCATGACCCATATCCTTGAGATATAATGATTTAATTTTTTCTATAATGTAAAGGGGAATAAGAGTGTTTTAAAGGCAATAAAAATGGGGTACTATATTTATCCTTGAAAAACATTTCTTGTAGTTTCAATCCATGTATGGGTAATTATCATGTCAATTTAAATCATGAAAGGAGGACCTCAACCAAATATATTTTATTTATATAACATGTATTTGTACTATATTGTTTTAGGTGATATGGTAAAACCACTCAGAGTAGTTTATAATCATGTAGGTTAATTTATTTGAGAGTGATGTTCCTAGATCAGTGTGAATCACTAAGAGGGAGAGGGGTGAATTAGTGATACCTTTAAAAAAAAATTAGTAATTGATTCTTTTAAATTAATCCACTATGGTTGGTTAAATCCTCGATCCACTCTTCATGTGTCTCTCATCCTTACCTCAAATGATGTTATAAATGTAATGGCACTGAACACAAGGATTTACAAGGTTCGGTTCAAAGACCTAGTCTTTGATGTGTTGGTTATTCTTTCCAACACAAATACTCCACTATAATTTGGTTTGTAATTGAAATGGTCGATAAATAGTCACATTGTATCTCTACTGATCCCCATAGGAGGTTCTTTATACTACTTCCCACAGTGTTACCAGAGTCCCATAGAAGACTTCTTCTCCTCCCTAAATCTCACAGGGTTCTTCTAGCTCTTGAGTCACGCAAGAAGCTTTCTTCTTTCTGTTCTTATTTGATTCAAAGTATATGTTCTTATTATATTCACCCACAGGCTTGCTGAATCACACAGGAACGTTTATCTCTACAAGAATATTCAATAGCCTTTGGTATGGTCTTCTTTCCTTGATCAAAAATTCAGATCACTTTAGTTGATCAGTCCTTAGCTCAACAATGTTCAGGAAATTATTTGTTCTTCTTATAAAGATTTGGCCTCACATAGATGTGTTACTATTATGCACACAACTTCTTCAAGAGTATAACATGAAATAATGATCTTGCAAAGTATTAGAATTATCTCTTCTCTTGTATTGTAAATTACTATACACTCATATAAAAGAGATTCTTTAATTTATTCTTTCTTTAGTCTCATCCTTCATTCACTTCATGAATAGATTGCTTGAGATCCAATAGCTCTTGTATTTGGATACCTCACTATATTCTTCCTTAGTGAAATAAATGAATGCACTAAACCTTCTTCTTGTTTTCTTGGGAACAATCATATACACATATGTGATTATTCAAACACTAAGGATCTTCTCACTTGGAATCATCTGAATTAATTATGCTTCATGCATGAAGTGCATGACATTGCTTATTTTTTTACACACGTGCACTCACATTATTTGATTATTCCTTTTGATTATCATCACATGTGCATGTTCATGCATTCATGCATGCACAATTATTTTCGTGTTTCTTATGTTAAAACCCCAATTGGTATGCTCTTTTAGAAATGCAATCTTCTTCTTTCCCCTTTTTCTTCATTCCTTTTTGTTATTATCACACACACTTATTCTTTTAATTTTGTTTCAATGTGTGCCATGAATATTTGTTCTTCAACCCCAAATTAGTGTAGTCCATAGTATTACCTTGTTCTTACACACTTGGGTATCTCAATTCACGTATATGCATGCATATGAATCATGCATGCATTCTTCTTACTCCACAAAGTGCCTCGGGTTCCTTCTTCCTCTCCTTGGGTAGTGTATGTATACACTGTCCATTTCTTATTCTCACGCAAAGGGTATGGTCTTCTTAAAACCTAAATCCTGAAAACACAAGACAGAATATATATATATATATATATATATATATTGATAGGAGGATCTTCTTCTTCTTCATGTAAACAAGAGGACACCCATGGTGTTCCTCTTCATGCAAGGAGTGTGTGTGTATCTCCTCCGTAGAACCAAGAAGGTATGTGGGTTCTATCATTATGAATTATAGCAAGGGTGATAGTGCACCAGTTGTTTACACATGGGATTCCCCTCACAAAGACACAGTGAGGGTTCAAAAGAACCTATTGAGTGTGCATGGGTTTCATCACATAGGGGGTTCGAGTTCTTTCGCAAGCCAGGGAGTTCACGATTATTCTCTTTTCACAAGGGATACACGAAACTCCTTCACGCAAGAGATTCAAGTAACTACCTTCTTCTCATAGCAAGCCTGTGTGGAAATCCTTACATTCACGAACAAAAGGGGTTCGCAGTTGCACTGTTTCTTTGGAGAAAAATGAGAAACTTTCTTCGAGAATAACAATAGAACATTTTGGATCGAGGGTCCTCATTTTATAGATAGAGGATGCATGTTTAAATCCGCATACCTACCATGAATATTTGGACATTTAATTCCTGAGATCATTGGATTTGATGACTTCAAATGTGAATATGAGATATGCTACATATCTTAGTTTCCATCAATTCATCCCAAATTAGACATTTCACGTGAAAACCTCATGTTCATGCATGCATGAGAAACCTCTTCCCAAACATCAAATGGCACAGCCTCAGAAACTTCATTTTCTCTCAGCCTTTGTGGATTTCTCAATTCAGTCGCATGCATGTAGCTCTTAATGCATACAAGTGTTCAGTTCATCCAGATGATCACCATACACATAGATTGATCTTCAATGGTGTCCAAAGATATTATATCGATGCTCATCTTGAATACTAGTTCAAGGGTGGAGCTGTGGTGTCTGGAGGTAGAAGACAACCTGGGTGGACAGATCATATAGCCACGGTTTAAACACCACACAGTGTAGATAGATGGGAAGTGGAGATTAGATCTCGAGATGCTGGATGTGTCATGTGGATGAGATATCACATGAGATCATATGAGCAGCCACGATTTCCTCCTTGTTTCTAAAACCCAACCCACATTGAAATGGAGACATGAAAGCGCATTCTTTAAAAAACAATATGTGATATACTTTCTCGAGAATTCTCCCCTCTCCCTCCATGGCACCGCCCTATACTGTTTTCTCACTGTGGTTGTGCTCTTAGTTCCCACTATTCTCCTCTAGGAACACAACTAGATCCCACACTACATGGTTTGATCACCATTCGAATCATGCGAGCTTATACATAGCCCACATGTACCTCTTTCAGGTTGGCTTCGAGGCCTTCCCCTGGGCATCGTAGAACCTCATGTCCCACATATTCCTTGGGTGAGGGCTTCAGCTAGCCTTCAGGATTCACCCTAATTTTTGGAAAATGCATATACTGAGTAGTTAGTATAAAAACCAAGTATGAATTCTCCCTTAAAATGTCAAGTCATCCTTCTTCATTCAAATCACATTCTCATCTCTTCCTCATCTTCAATCATCATCAATTACTTTATTTCTAGATCATGAACCAGAAATAACTTCAATGCATTACTTTAATCCAATCATGGATGACGCATGGATCATTTCTTCATTCCTCATGCATTTAAAGCTTAATTCATGGTAATATTTGATGCACAAACTTCATATAGTTAGAATTCATTGTATGGGTCTTCAATACTTCATCCACTTAGTAACTATGAATGGATCTTATTTATTCTCATGCAATTGAGTATTTCACAGACATTATCAAGTGTTGTAACAATGTATCACCTTGATACAAGTCTTGAATATTGGGACCAGTTCTACAATCGTCATATTTATCCTTACAGAGAATTGATCAAGTGTAGCATTCAATGCATCGAATCAAAACTAACTCTCCGAGGTTTCACCAATATCTTCCTCAATACCTTTCATTCACATGTTGACTTCTCATTGACAAAAAATTAAAATCTTAGGCACTTCAAATTTCCCCTTGGTATTTTTTAGTAAATATCACTTAAGCGCACTTTGAATGGGTTAATATGTTGGCCAAATTTTTCTCCCCCTTATTATCAACCAAATGAAAAAGTGTTAGTGGGGACTCTTCAAAAACATGTCCCTCTACCTTTGAATAATATCATTTGGAATGTTTCTAGGAGAGGTATGATGTCACAAGGTTTGCATTGAAAATAACCTTTAGTTAGTCAACTCTATGTCTACTTGGGCTAACCCAGTGTAGAAAACAAGAGAGATGTGACCAAAGTTTTCAGTGTTGTCAATAAAAAACCATACATGTGATATCATGCTCAGAATGGTTCAATTCTTGATCAGGGGATTGGAGATGATCAGATTTATCAATGAAATACTGAACCCTGCACATAATTCACCAAAAATTTTAAAATCATTTAGTGCAAGGATAAAGCTCCCCCTTTCCTCCCATCTTTTCATCAGTCAATTATTCCCCCTTAATTGATATGATAAATACAATTAAGTCCAAAGGATGATAGTGTGATTGGAATACCTCAGTTTTAGCTTCTTGAGATGATATGAATTTCAAGATTTGTCATGACATAATTCTGGATATCTTCTCCTACATGTTTTCTCCCCCTAAAGGGGTGCAATCCCTTTGATTCGTCATAGTGGAAAATATCATCACATATTCTTTAAGATATTCTTGTTGATAATATTCTATTGTGGAACTTTTCATGTTATTATCAAATCATGAATAATGATTTCAACTGGTAGTACTCAAATTTTCTCATTCAACTATAATTTTACGAATGACCTTCATCTTCTGTTCCTTGTAATGTAAGCACATATGTACAAAAATTATAAGAGAATAAGGTGGAACACATGTGAGATTCCTAATAGAGGCACTAGGTCTGAGAATTTCCTCTCAACCCAAGAACATCTTTCCTTGCAGCTCTAAAGTTCCTAGTACTCTTCATGTTGATGTCTCCTCTCCATTTGGCTTTTTTCCCATTGTCAGCATGGATTATTTACATCCATTCACCTCTAACTAGTGTCTATTGTTTTTATTCACTTATATTAATAGTGAAGTAGCTTTTGGTGTATGTTGTTCAATTTTTTCAATTTGGCTAGGTAAAACAGTTAATTTGTTTTTGGTGATGTCCATCCTTCTTGCACTTTCCACACAGTAGTTTTAAAACACTTGGGTTATCATGTCTCAATAACCACCCCTGAAATTTGAATTATTCTTCTTATGGAATGACCTGCTTTCCCTTTTCCTTAGCTTTAGATAGTATTTCATATTTATCTCTTTATAGTTCTCTAGATATTTTCAAATGATTAGGCCAGATAACTAAACACTCTTTCTTACCATTTTTTTATTTGTAACTTCCACATGGCTTCCTCATTGTCTACAAGTTACCTTTATTAAGAAACTTATTAAAATTATATTCAGGAATTTCATCAATGAATCCCTTTTTCTTATAGATTCATTCTCATTTTATTTTCATCTTGCTTCCATTTATTTTCATAGCTTGTTTGCAGTGATCCAGGGTATAACCTTTCTTTCCATAATAGAAGAATCCTTTCTTGGTTGAGATGACATTCTTGGAATCTATCTTGAACTTCTTCTTGGGAATAATTTCTTTCACGGATTTCTTGAATTAATTTTATTTCATATTTTAAATGGAAGACTTGTCAACTCATTTTTCTTTCTCCTTCCTTTGGTGTGGTCTATGGTTGTTGTCAACATATGCCTGAGGCAAGGTAAGAATAAACAAGCACTCATCATGACTGTGACCGATTCAATAAAAGTTATCATAGAAGTCTTCAAGATATTCAAATTTGTTCTAATTAGAAAGATTTATTTCCATCTGCACATTCTTCCATTGACTTATAGGATTCTTAATTTATTCATATCTATTTTACCTAAATATAGGCCTTCCATAAATTTCATAAGCTGACATATTATTCCAGAAATCACTGTCCTAGTGCCCAAACTTCCAACAACACTAGAAATAGCCAACAAAACTCATTCTTTTACTTGTAATATTAGTCTCGCTAGATTTAGTGCATTTTCATTTTGGGAATAGTCTTTCTTTTTTTAGATCATCCTTCTGGGAGTTTCTCTTTTAATGATTTTGGTATCCACCCTTGATGTTTTCATGGATGTATTGACATTTTTATCAGTACACATCTTCCCAACTTTTGGCATTGAACTTGTACTTCTAGATGAAACTACATTAGTAGAAACAGAAGTAACTGGGTTACGGGATACCTTATTCTTAAAGGATATTTCCATTGGATTAGACGATAATTTGAAATTCCTCTTGGAATCATATTTCTCAATGTAAACTTTAGTGGTAGCATCTCTTCTTATAGCTAATTGGGAAGTTACAACTTAGAGTGATTGTTGATTCTTCAATTTCACCACCATATCTAAACACTTCATGTTGAGAGAGTTCTTCTCATCATCAACTGATCTTGGGTTACTTTCCCAATTCTCCTTCAACATTTTTATTTGTTCATCATGAAGATTTCTAAATCGCTGTAAAGAGATTTCATGCTCCTTTAGTTTGTTGGTTTTTTCATCTATTTGATCATATTTTATAACCATATAAACTTTGTTAAACTTTTCAAATGCATGGAAATATTCTACAAATACAGTATCAAAAAATTATTTCTCAAAAATACTTCCCTAAAATTCTTCAGTAACTTGAGTATACCATTCATTTCAAAGAGAAATTGTTTCTTCCTTTTCATTAACAAGTTTTGTGAGAGTGTTGGATATGACAACCATTTTAGCCAACAAATATTCCATTGCATTATCTTCTTATTCCAGCTATAATTTTTCATCATGAAGAGTACTAATACTTGCAACAATTTGTCTTTCCACTTTTGATTTCCCTTAAAGCACATGCATTGGATGAGGAATAAAGAAGGCTTTATATTGCAGAAATATTTGAACAAAATATAGTCACACAATGTTTGATGATGCCTTTTTGTGAGAGGTATGAAACACATCTCTCTCAAATAGTTCATTATCTTTTAACATAAAAAACCACTAATCATAAATTTTCTTTTATCAGTGATCATTGGATGTTAGATGTTTTTCCCAAGGGAGAAAACACTTTATTGGATATGCTCTGTCCATGGAGATGTGCGTTAAATTTTTAAGAAAATGTTAGGAACGTAAGTTTCAATTTTTCAGTAGTTTTATATATTATAATGAATTTTAAATTTATCCCATTTATATTATATTCTAATAATTGATGGGTCTACTTTCGAAAAAACACAAAGAAAATGAGTGCGATTAACAAATACTAAAATTTAAAGGTAAATATCCATTTATTAATTGTACTTTTCGACATATTATATAAAAATAATATATTGAATTTACACTTATTCCAAAAGAATTGTCATGAGTAACACGGAATCATCGAATGTGGATATTATATGTTAAGATTTATGTATGAAATAATAACAACTGGAATAGTTGTGAACTTTGACCAGGTAATATTTCCTTTTATACTTTTCCATAATATTTAATTTGATTTATTCATTATACACATTAACTGTTTTCCTTTTAATTTGTAGCTATTTGATGATCGTCAACCCTATAGTGCTCAATACGTCAAACACTTACAAGTGGAATGGTCAAATTATTTTACAAGTTTGATTGAATTTTAGTTTTTTGTAGTGTAAAATGTAATTTTGAATATTTTCATTGAAATTTTGTATTTGGTAGTCATATTGGTTGGATTTAGTTTTTTTAAGTTAACATTGTATGTTTTGAATTTTATATATGTGAATGTTTAATTTTTCTCTACTTCTTGTTTTGGTCTACTAATGATGGTTTTTCTGGTATGGATTCTGGTCCGGGGGAGGGGATCTAAGGGTGTGGGGGGGTGTCCAGTGGGGTGGGGGTATCCAAGGGTGTGGGAGGAATGTCTGGTGGGGTGGGGGGGGGTCCTGGGTGTCCATGAGAGTGGGGGGCAGTCCAAGGGGTGGGAGCATTTCCAGGAAGGTGGGAGGGCTGTCTAGGGGAGTGGGGTGGGGGGGGGGGTTGTCCAGGGGGTGCCCAGGGGTGTTGGGGGTGTCATGTGGGGTGAGTGGGATATCCAGGGGCGTGGGAGGGTTGTCCAGTGTGGTGGGGGTGTCCAGGGTGTCCATGGGGATGGGGGTAAATGCAGGGGGTGGGAGAGTAGGCTATGCCATCCCTCGGGGGGATGAACACCGCTGGAAGGTACTCATCACTCTCACATGTGAAGCTTGAGCTCTCAAAAGGTTTCACCAATGCTTTCTTACCCTATAAAAATCATTCATTATATAACTTTGATGATAGTATAACCAGGGAAAACACCAACATGTGTGACTAAAATATTTGGATCTTGGCGGTGGCAATCTCCCAGATCTTGCGGGAATAAAAATGTTGCTCCCAAGGGTGCCTATGAGATGCCTGGAACAGCCTTCACACAGCCTTGGAGCTTGTGAAGTTCACATAAGCATATCCCTTATTGCACCACATCCTTAATAGAAACATAGAAATAAACTCCATCAAACAAAAACACTTTTAGAAGTAAAAAAAGTCAAGAAATATGTTGCTCACTTAAATTCCATGGGAAACTATTGAAAATAAAATGATGATGGAACACCTTCACCACCACCTTGGATGTTCTCCTCTATTCAATGTTGGTCCATGGACATTACCATCATATCCCATCTATCACCAAAATAACACACAAACATCCCTATATTTGTTCAATCATCTAATTTGTGGAACTAAACAGTCACTTACGTGTACTTGTTGGGTTTATGTCAGATCATCGCAGTCATATTCTTCATGTCCCTCTCCACAAACTAAACTGATGCCCTCTTCCCACCATCGAGTTTTTTGTTAACATCATTTCAGGTGACTCATGGGATGCCTTTATAAAGAAACATACATAATATACATTGTTATTAATTCAGAATTGAATCATACTTCTGACAATATATAACAAAACCATGATAGGAACGTATAGGTATAGTGTCTTTAGAAACCGGGAAACATAAACAACTGGTTCATAAATCATCTACATTGTCTCCCACTTATTTAATCATATCTAGAGTCCCTTTTGGAATATCTTAATTAATACCCTTCTTCCTGACATGGGGAAAAGAGAACAAACAAAAGGGTGAGCTCAAATGCTCTGTATGGGTAAACAAATGAAATATCAATCATATTATATTTATGAGAACATAACATTTTGAAAATCTTAACCAGCAAAATAGATCATAATATCATGACATGGGATAAATCATAGTAGTGAATTGTAATCCCAATAATCATATAATAAAACAAGAAACTTTGTGTCATACACACATAATCATAGAAAATCATTTCATATTAGTCAAGACTCATTTCCAAGACTATCATAGTGGACAAATTCCATTTCTGAACTGAGTTCACTCCTCGTTCTGGTCCTGTATCACTGAACCAGATTAACTTATCATTCCAGCCATGTCTATCTCATGAGATACAAATCTTTACCCAATTCATTAGAGGGGGATATAGGTCCCACCCATCTCATAATGAAACCATTCTTATGTGTGCCACAATATTATAAATCATACATCATAGCATAACCCATGTTATAAAAATGGGATTCTTAAACATCATGCCATCATAAAATAATAAATATATGATAAAAGGACTTCATAAAATAATTCCAGCATAACATAATCAAATAAATGTAAAAATAGTGATAGTAATAGAACCCTATATTATCTTAGATGGAAAATAATTTTGATAGAACACTTGAACTCTATTCTTTGGGAAATATACTTTCTACTTCAATTTTTTTTCCTTTCATAACATGTCATCCAATTTTAAACTAAAAGAAGTTAATTGAAATTAAAAATGAAAACTCGTAAAGGAATATTCATGGAAATAATGTTCTATGAAATCATAAAAATCTATTCATGTTGTATAATTTTTTTAAAAAAAATTTCTCGAACTTTGGATGAAAAAGTCCAAAACATCTCGTACTGAAAATGACAATAGATTCCTTTCATAACTATTACTAAAAATTCACCAATAGGTAGAATTGGATTAAAAAAAATTTAGGAGGATAGAAATAATATTACATATTTAGTAAACATGTATGTAGATGATAAATATCCCTTAGTAAATTCTGAAGTATAAACAATCTCGAATAAAAATGAGATTGTGATATTTCCCATAACCTTAGGTCTGATATGATTTGTATGTGTCTGAAACTCCAGTATAATGATTTAAATAATTTCATTGACTTATTCTTGAATCATACTCATTATTATGATATCATATATGATCATATTCTTGTCTTCTTATTAGTAATATTTCATTTCTACTTGTTATTTGGGTGTTCATTGCTTTATGTTCTTATGCATGTTTTGTCAATTAAATTCTTATTCCTCTTTCTAGGTTATAGCTACATCATTTACAGAATGGTAGTAGTATAATATATATCATATTTATTCATTCAATTCGTTTATATAATCATGGTTTAGTGAAGATCATGTATAACAAATCACATCACATCGTGGAGACGTTAAGCCGTACGTACGCAGGAGTGACGATATCGTTCCCATAAATATTGAATGGTATTGGAGTGGATGATAGAATATCTAAGAATTAGTATCATGTTATAATAATTATATATAGTTATTCTTTACACCATTATACCAATCCAAGTAAGGTGGTGGTGGAAAACAGATTACACCACGTCGTGAGGACGGTATTCCGTACGCACACATGCGTGGTGATTTCATTTTCCATAGGATAGATAAAAGGTGAAATAGATTTTTTTAATATTTATAATAACATATCAGTATATGAGTGATACTTATGTTATTAATTTATAATGAAACCAATAAATAAGAGGAAGTAGAAGAAGAAATAAATTTGAAAGGATCGGTAAAAGATATTACCTCTTCTTCGATGCGCCTCTTCTAAACCTCCTCTTTGGGCACTCAATTTGGTCTTTGAAGAAGACCAGAACCTCTTGTATGTTTCTTGGGAAGTGGAGAAGAGAAATTTTCAGGGCTTGGCCGAGCTTGAAGGCTCAAAATTGTGTGAGGATGAGAGGGAGGAGGTTCCCTTTTATAAGGGAGGAGAGTGGCACCTTTGGAAACTTAAGAAATATTAATTTATAATAAATTCCAACCCCACTTAAAAACCTCCCAAAATGAATAAAGTATAAGTAGAGATGTTATAGGGTTGTAATATCATTAAAAAATAAAATTTAGACATGTTGTGAATTTATTTTAAACCTTATAAAATTTATTTATCCTTATTTAATTTATTTAATTTTATTTGTGGTTATAATATTAAAAATTTTAAATTGTTATAAATAATTACTTATTTGTTTTTAATTGTCCATAATTAGATACTTTATGACATTTTATACCATAAAATTTTAAATTTATAATTTCTTAATATTATTTTGATTTTTAAACAATTTTATAATATGTTATTTTTATAAAATAACAATAGTGTCAATTTTGACACTATTTATTTATTTGAATTTAAAAAATGAATCTACATAGAGGATATATTCAAAAAATATTTTATAGATTCCTAACATGTTATATTCGTCTCGAAAATTTGTGTATCACATTAAATAGTTCATATAATATTTATTTTAATATTTTTAATATCATTTATTTGATATTTCAATCATAAAATAATTTCAACATCACTATTGTGTCATCATTAATGATAATTATTTAATCCCTAAAAATTATAAATAAATTCAAATGATGTAGATAATTTTATTATATTTTTGGAGACAATTCATGTTCACAGTTTTATGAATTTTATCACTAAATTAAAATTATTACACTTAAAAGATTTAAGAGAGTGACATGTTGTCACTTTCATTCGTTTTAATAATAATTATATAATTTTCATGGTCAATAGTCCATGGAATGAATCTATTCTGACATTTAGGTGATATGGGTCGACTTTTATTCATCAAATATAATTTTGGAAGGTTTTAGGGTAATTTTATAATCTTATTTTTACCCTCAATAACTCGATTTACCTTTAACTTTATTAAATAAAAATTACCGTAGCTACTATTGATAATGTCAAACAAAATTATCCTATTAACATAATTTGGGACACAATGAATCCAAATATTGAATCCATTTTTCAAAATTCAAAACACATAAGTTTCAGTAATTAATTTAAAATTAATCCCATTGTTAAGAAAAAAGGTTTTAAAAGTTAAAACATTGTCAAAGATTGAAATGTTTTTACCTATGAATTCAATATAAAATTAATGGTAATGACATGAATTATATTAAATGGTAAAAAAATATTCTATTTATACTTTAAACAATCAAATTTTATCATTTTACCATCTAAATTATTTTGATGAAAATAAGTTTCTTTTAAGAAAAATTTAGCATATTTTTACTATTCATTAATATATGAAAGTTATCAGAAATGTATCAAAAATTTATCCAATGTAAATTTTAATATCCTAATTCAAAAGAACAAGTTTATTTTGTAAAATTAAACTTATAAACTTGTCAACAATTATATTTAAAATGGGTGCGCCATCAAAAGGTGGTAAAACTGCATTTTTTTAAAAATACTTCTTTGATACGAAAAATTGATTTTGTTTTCATATCTCATTCTAAAAAATGTGTAAGATGAATTATAATGTTATAAAATTCAAAATTCAGTTAATACTACTCCTAATGGATAGTACATAATATTATAATAATATCTCATTATTTAGTGAAACTCTGTATTGCATACAATGCAAGCTATCGATGAAGGTTTCTCTTGCGTGTAACGCAAACCAAGCCAGTGTTGTGTGTAGTGAATGATTATCTTGGAGTTGCATATAACATAAGACATTGAAAAAAATTATTTCTCATAAAATATCAGGGTGTTACATTCTACCCCTCTTAAAAATAATTTTTCCCTCAAAATTCGTCACTTCGTAACAAACAGATGAGGATACCTCTCCCTCATCATATCCTAAAGTTCCAATGTAGCTTCTTCTAAATGGTGTTTCCTCCATAAAACATTAACCAAGATAGTGGTATTGTTTCTTAGAACTTTTTCACTACGATCCATAATCTTTATTTGCTGTTCTTCATAAGAAATATCTTTCTCCACCGGTACAACTTCTGCACTTAGTACATGTGAAGGATCAGGTTTGTACTTTCTCAGGGGAGATACATGGAACACATCATGAACTTGAGAGAGTTTCGGTGGATGCGACAATCAGTAATTGACCTTCCCAACATGATCCAATATTTCAAAAGGACCAATATACCTAGGGCTTAGCTTTCCATTCTTTCCAAATCTCATTACTCTCTTCTAAGGTGAAATTCGTAGGAACACTTTATCACCCACTTCAAACTCTAGGTCTTTTCATTGGATGTAAGAAAGTCTTTTTTGTCGACTCTGAGCTGCTCTTATGTGTTATTGAATAGATCGGACCTTTTTTGCCATCGCATGAACAAGATCAGGTCCTAATAGCTTTCTTTCCCCAGCATCATCCTAGAATGTTGGAGTTCTGCATTTCTTTCTATAGAGAGCTTTATAAGGATCCATCTGAATACTGGAGTGAAAGATATTATTATAAGAAAATTCCACCAAAATTATGTGTTGATCCCAACCTTCATTGAAATCCATAGAGAAAGCTCTCAACATGTCTTCTAAATATTGAATTCTCCTCTCATACTGACCGTTTGTCTGAGGATGATATGCAGTGCTGAAACTCAACTTTGTATCTAGAGTATGCTAAAGACTTCGCCAAAACATCACGGTAAACCTTATATCCCGATAAGATCAAATGGAAAGTGGTACTCAATGAAATCTTACCACTTCCCTTACATATGTCCTGGTAATTTGATCAAGAGAGAAATACTCTCTAATAACAATGAAGTGTGCTGACTTCGTAAGATGATCAACTATTACCCAGATAGAATTATTTCCATTGGATGTTTTGGGAAGCCCAATGACAAAGTCCGTAGTGATGTTTTCCCATTTCCATTGTGGTATGGGTAATGGTTGTAACATCCCCTTACAATTCTTTCTCTTAGCTTTAACTTTCTAAAAACCCAAGCATCGAGATACATATTTAGCAACATCTCTTTTCATGCCATCCCACCAGAAGTACTCCTTTAGGTCCCTATAAATCTCTGTGCTTCTAGGTTGAATAGATAATGAAGAACTCTGAGCTTCATCCAATATTTCCTTCTTTAATTCTGGGATGGGAGGAACACAAAACTAATTTCTAAACCTTATTATTTCATCACAATAAATGTGGAATTTAGGAACATTTCTCACCTTCTTTTATAACTCTACATCTTCTTTATATGCCACTTTAATCTTCACATGTATAGATGGTTGAAAATTAATTTGAGAAAGATAAGATTTTTCCCATTCCAATTTAATTCCAAGATCCACCATTTGTAAATCCATAAATATTGGATCTTTTTTTATCCTCGTCATGGATAAGCTAGCATGGCCTTGTCAACTTAATGTGTCTGCCACCTTGTTTGCTTTCCCAGGGTGGTAATGAATTGAGCAGTCGTAATCCGTAATCAGCTCTAATCATCTTCTTTGGTGCATATTCAGCTCCTTTTGTGTGAAAATATAATTTAAACTTTTAAGATCAGTATAAATATCACAACTTTCACCATAATGATAATGTCTCCAAATATTTAATTCAAAGATTACCATAGCTAACACTAAATCATGAGTTAGGTAATTTTGCTGATGGATTTTCAACTTTCGTGAGGCTTAAACTATCACCATATTGTTTTTCATGAGAAAACACCAAAATATCTTCTTCGATGCATCAATGTAGATCACAAAACTTTCTCCACTACAAGGCAGTGTGAGCTCATGTTCACTAGATAACCTTCTTTCTAACGCCTTGAAATTCTCTTCACACTCCTTCGTCCATACGAACTTAACTCATTTTAGAGTTAACCAAGTGAGTGGGTTAGATAATCGTGAAAAATCCTTTACAAAATGTCGATAATATCCAGCCAAACCATGAAATCTTCAGATCTCAGTTACTATTTTTGGTCCCGACCATCTTTCGATAACCTTTGTTTTTGATGGTTCCAAAGTTATCCCCTCTTTTGAGATTATGTGACCCAAAATTGAAACTTTTTGAAGCCAAAATTTACACTTGGTAAATTTGGCATAAATATTATCCTTTCATAGGGTATTTAATACAATTCTCAAGTGATCTTCATGTTCTTCCTTTCTCTTCGAATAGACAATAATATCGTCTATAAAGACTACCACAAACTGATCAAGATAGTCTCTAAAGACTCTATTCTATAGATCCATGAAGATAGCATGGGCATTAGTAAGACCCAATGTCATAACTATAAATTCATAGTGTCCATACATTGTACGGAAATTCATCTGTGGTATATCCTCCCTTTTGAACCATAATTGATGATACCCTGAACGAAGATCATTCTTGGAAAAGAAGTGAGCTCCACGTAGTTGGTGAAATAAGTCATCAATGCGTGGGAGGGGATATTTGTTCTTGATAGTGATCTTGTTAAGTTATCGATAATCAATTTAGAGTTTCATTGATCCATATTTCTTCTTAACAAACAGAATAGGTGCTCCCCAAGGTGATGCACTAGGTTGTATGAATCCCTTATCAAGATTCTTGTTGGAGTTGCTTCTTCAATTTCTGCAACTCAATTGGAGCCATTCTATAAGGTGTCTTTCAAATGGGCATAGCACCCGGTATGAGTTCTATTGAAAACTAAACTTCGCGATTTGATGGAAGACCTGAAAATTCCTCAGGAAAGTCATCATCAAAATCTTGTACAATGGGAATATTCTTAATCGTGAGTTTCTCTTTAACCATTTGAGATAAATAACCTTTATTTATTGAAATCAAGACCCATAATATGGAATAAATTTCCACTGGATGGTTATATTCATCCTTTCACCGATAGATGATCATAGATTGATCAAGAATATGAAATGTGACTTCCCTTTTTTGGAAATTGATATGAGCTCCATATATGGAAAGATAATCCATACCAATAATCACATCAAATTCTTCTATAGGAAGGATCGCAAGTTTGCGGGATGCACATTCCCACAAACATCAATTAGAAAAGAATTATAAACTTTTGATGCAAGTGTTGTGCCACTAGGAGTTGTCCTAGCTAACTCAATAGCTAATTGTTGAGGTGGTACATCGATACCCTTAGAAAATTAATCAAAAATAAAAGGGTGGGTGGATCTAGAATCAAATAAAACATTTTCTACTTTAGAGTGGATGGTAAGTGTACCTTTCACCACTTTGTTATCATACTCCACATCGCCGATAGAAATTGCATGTGACATTCTATTTTCTTTGGCCATAAGAGTTTGTTGATGTCGATCAACATCAACAACCCTTGGATTAGGGAATTTATTACCATAATTCCCCATTTCATTTCACTTGTAACATTAAAGTGTAAAAGGTGCATTCTGTGTATCATTTTCTTTGTTCGCATCAATAGACATCTTTTTCCCATCACTATGGCATTCAAATTCCCGATGACATTCTTTTCCACATTTGAAACTTTTACTTGTCCATTTAAGATAATTCCCTCCATGTTTCTTTCCACAAATTGAGAATAAGGGAAAATTCATCTTCTTTTCAGTGTGGTCTTTAGATTTCCCTTTGAGTTCCATTTTCCAATTATTATCAAACCCATATGACTGATGGGTTACTCCAATATCTATCTCAACCTTGAGAGCACATCAAACAATTTCCTCATAGCTATTAAAGTCCCTTATGGATAATGCCCTTCAGAGACTTGGTTTTAAGCCACTAAAGAATTGATTGATCTTACTCTCAGGTTGGATAATAATCACAAAAGCGTACCTTGTAAGCCTTGTAAAATTTTCTTTGTAGGTACCAATGGATTCATCAACATTTTTCTTCAGTTCATGAAACTCCTTCTCCATATTTGTTTGAAGAATACGAGGGAAGTACTTATTGAAAAATAAGTTCTTGAACTCATCCCCTTCCATGGACTGAATTTCATCTCTTTGCCTCGTTATGTTTATAATATTACACCATTGATCAGCTTCAACTTCCAAACGATATACTACTAAGATGAATTTATCTTGTTCAGAACATTGTAGAACTGAAAATATATTTTCAGTGGTACTAATCCATTGTTCAGCCACTAATGGATCAGAAGACCCGCTGAATGAAGGTGGATACTGCCTCATGAAGGATTCAACAGCATGTTTCTCATTCCTTTTCTCGTTTGGAAGTTCGGCATGATTTATAGCATTAGAAAGTTTTGTGATCATGGCTACAAGATTTTTCATTCAATATCCCATAACATTTGGTTGCTCAGGATGAAAATCATTACATTGCATGTCGCATTCAGCATTAACACCGTTCCCTCAGGTTCCATCCATTGACTAAAACCAATAAGCATAGTGTGAGAAACACTAATCATAATAGGAAAACCACATAATCAAGAATAAAATTTCACACATTAGGTCCTATTATAAGATATTCATTTCCATTTCTAAAACCATAATATTGTGTTCTATGATTATGCATATCATTAGGGTTATTACTGAGGATTTCACATCTTAGTTTCTAAGGGTTGACTATACCGTTCCTCTGATACCAACTATAAAGAACCATACTTAACCTAGATTGTTATTAAATCAGAATTAAAGCATACTTATTACAACATATAACAAAACCATGATAAGACCACATAGGTATAGTGTCTTTAGAAATTGGGAAAAATAGACAGCTGGTTCATAAATAATCTACATTGTCTCCCACTTATTTCATCATATCTAGAGTCCCTTATGGAATATCCAACTTAATACCCTTCATCCTGACCAGGAGAAAAGAAAACATACAAATGGGTGAGCTAAAATGCTCAGTAAGGGTAAATAAAGGAAATATCAATCATATCATATTTATGAGAATATAACATTTTGAAAATCCTAACCTACAAAAGAGATCATAATATTATGACATGGGATAAATCATAGTAGTGAAATGTAAACCCAATAATCATATCATAAAACATGAAACATTGTATCATACACACATAATCATAGAAAGCCATTTAAAATTAGTAAATACTCATTTCCAAGACTTTCATTATGGACAAATTCCATTTCGGAATCGAGTTCACTCCTCGTTCCAGTCCTGTATCACTGAACTGGATTAACATGTCATTCTAGCCATGTATATCTTATGAGATAAAAATCTTTACCCAATGCATTGGGGGGATATATTGGTACCACCCATCTCATAATGAAACCATTCTAATGTGTGCCATAAAATCATAAATAATACATCATTGTATAACCCACGTAATAAAAATGGGATTCTTAAACATCATGCCATCATAACATAATCCATATAAGATAAAAGGACTTCATAAAATAATTCCATCATAACTTAATCAAATAAATGTAAAAATAGTGATTGAAACAGAACCCTATACTGTCTTAGATGGGAAATAATTTTGATAAAACACATGAACTCCATTCTTGAGGAAAATATCCTTTCTACTTCAAAAACATTTTTCCTTTATTAACATGTCATAAAATTTTAAACTAAAAGATATTATTGAAAATAAATGTGAAAACTTTTAAATTAATCTTCATGGAAATAATTTTTTATGAAGTCATAAAAATAAATTCATTTCGTACAAGTTAAAAAACATTCTTCTCGTAATTTGGCTAAAAAAGTCAAAAAGTATCTCGTACTGAAAATGACAAAATATTCCTTTCATAACTATTACTAAAAATTCACCAATAGGTAAAATTGGATTTAAACATTTGTATGAATATAGAAATAATATTACATATTAAGAAAACATGTAATTGGATGATAAATATCCCTTCGTAAATTTGGAAGTATAAACAATCCCGAATAAAAATGAGATTGCGATATTTTCCCTTACCTTAGGTCCGATATGGTTTTTATGTGTCCAAACCTCCTGTATAATGAATTTAATATTGTAATTAACTTATTCTAGAATAATAACCATTGTTATGATATCATATATGGTCATTTTATTATCTTCTTATTCATAATATTTCATTGATACCTGTTATTCGGGTGTTCATTGCTTTATGTTCTTACGCGTGTTTTGTCGAATAAATTCTTATTCCTCTTTTTACGATATAGATACATCATTAAAGAATGGTAGTATTATAATATATATCATATTTATTCATTCAATTCATTTATATAATCACGGTTTAGTGAAGATCGCGTAGAATGAATCACATCACATCGTGGAGACGGTAAGGCGTACGTACGCACGAGCGACGATATCATTCCCATAATTATTGAATGGTCTTGCAGTGGATGATATAATATCTCAGAATTAGTATCTTGTTATAATAATTATATTTAGTTATTATTTACTCCATTATACCCATCCAAGTAAGTTGGTGGTGGAAAACAGATTACACCACAGCGTGGAGATGGTATTCTGTACATACGCACGGGTGGTGATTTCATTTTCCATAGGATGGATAGAAGGTGAAATAGGTTTGTTACATATTTATAATAACATATGATTATATGAGTGATACTGATGTTATTAATTTATAATTATACCAATAAATAAGAGGATGTAGAAGAAGAAATAAATTTGAAAGGATCTGTAAAGGATATTACCTCTTCTTCGACGCGCCTCTTCTAAACCTCTTATTAGGGAACTAAAGTTGGTATTTGATGAAGACCAAGACTTCTATTATGTTTCAAGGGAAGTGTAGAAGATAAATTGGCAGGGTTTGGCCAAGCTTGAAGGCTCAAAATTGTTTGAGGAGGAGAGGTAGGAGGTGCCCTTTTAAAAGGGTGGAGAGGGGAACCTTTGGAAACATAAGAAATATTAATTTATAATAAATTTACAATCCAAATAAAAACCTTAGAAAATGACTCTATTATAATATTATATGAGATAGGGTTGTAATCTCATCATCTAATAAAATTTATACAAGTTTTGGATTTATTTTAAACCATATCAAATTGATTTATCCTTATTTAATCGATTTAATTTTATTTGTTGTAATAATATTCTAAATTTTAAATTGCTATAAATAATTATATATGTGTTGTGAATTTTCCATAATTGGATATTTTATTACACTTTAGACCATATAAATTTAAAATTATAATTTTTAAATATTTTTGTGATTTTTAAACAATTTTATAATATGTTATTTTTATAAAATAACAATAGTGTCAATTTTGAGACTATTCATTTATTTGAAATTAAATAAACTCTAAACAGAAGATATATTCAAACAAAAATATTTAAAATATTACTAAAATGTCATATTCATCTATAAAATTCTTGTATCACATTAATAAGTTCATATAATATTTATTTTAATATTTTTAATATCATTTATTTGATATTTCAATCAATAAAATAATTTCAACATCACTATTGTGTCATCATTAATGATAATTATTTAATCCCTAAAAATTCTAAATAAATTCACATAATGTAGATAATTATATTATAGTTCTGGAGACTATTCATGTTCTAAGTTTTATGAAGTTTATCACTAAATTAAAATTATTACACTTATAAGATATAAGAGAGTGACATGCTGTCACCTTCTTTGGTTTTAATAATAATTATATAATTTTCATGATCAAAATTCCATAAAATAAATCTATTATGACTCTTAGGTGATATGGGTCTACTTTTATTAATCCAATATAATTTTGGAAGGTGTTAGGTAATTTTATTATCTTATTTTTACCCTTAATTACCCGATTTACCTTTAACTGTAGTAAATAAAAATTACCATAGTTACTATTCATAATATCAAAGAAAAGTAACCTATTTAAATAATTTGGACCCAATTAATCCAAATATGGAATCCATTTTTCAGAATTCAAAACACAAAATTAGCAATAATTAATTTAAAATTAATCTCGTTGTTAAGAAAACTGTTTTTAAAAGTTAAAACATTATCAAAGATTGAAATGTTTTTACCTATAAATTCAATGTAAAATTAATTATAATGACATGAATTATATTAAATGGTAAAAATATATTCTATTTATACTTTAAAATAATTAAATTTTATCAATTATCCATCATAAATTGTCTTGATGAAAAAAAGATGTTTTTAAAAAAAATTAACGTATTTTTACAGTTCCTCAAAATATGATAGTTATCAGAAAAGTATAAAAAATTCATCCAATGTAAATTTTTATATCCTAATTCAAAATTAAAAGTTTATTTTGTAAAATTTAACATATAAACTTGTCAAAAATTATATTTAAAATGGATGCGACATCAAAAGGCGGTAAAACTCCATTTTTTTTAAAATACTTCTTTTATCCGAAAAATTGATTTTGTCTTCATATACCATTATAGAAAATGTTTAACTTGAATTATAGTGTTATAAAATTCAAAATATAGTTAATACTATTCATAATGTCTAGTTCATAATATTATAATAATATATCATTATTTAGTGAAACTCAGTATTGCGTAAAATGCAAGCTATCGAGGAAGGTTGTTCTTGTGTGTAATGCAAGACAAGTCAGTGTTTTGTATAGTGAAAGATTATATTGGTGTTTCGTATAATACAATACATTAAAAAATATATTTTTCTTTAAAATATCAGGGTGTTACACCCTTGGGAGCATCATTTACCGTCCCACAAGATCTGGGAGATTGCCACCGCCAAGATCCAGGTATTTTTGTCACACATGACGACATTTCCCATGGTTATACTGTCATTAAAGTGAGAGAATGAATTATGTTTACAGATGAATAAAGCATTTGTGAAACATTTTTAGAGATCAAGCTTCGCATGTAAGAGTGATGAGTACCTTCCAGTGACATTCATCCCCCCCGAGGGATGGCGACGCCTCCTCTCCCAATACTAGCTATCCAGGGGGTGTCCAGGGGTGGGGGTAGTCCAGGGGTGTGGGGGTGTCCAAGGGTGTAGTGGGGGCTGTCTAATGGGGGGGTTCTGGTCTGGGTTTGGTTGTTTTTTGGTCTGGTTTTGGTCTGGGGGTGTTCAGTGAGGTAGGGGTGTCTGGGGTGTGGTGGGGGCTGTGTAGTGGGGTGGGAGGGTGGGAGGGTGTCTAGAAGGGTGGGAGGGATGTCCAGGCAAGTGGGGGGATGTCCAGGGGGTGTCCAGGGGTGTGGGGGCAGTCTAGTGGGGTTGGGTGGTGGGGTTCTAGGGGTGTGGGAGGGCTGTCCAGGGGAGTGTTGTCCAGTAGGGTGGGGTGTCCAAGAGGGTGGGGGTTTATAGGAGTGTGTGAGGGTTTTCCAAGGGTGTGAGAGTGATTTTTATGTGGCGGGGGTGTCTAGGAGGGTGGCGGTTGTTCATGGGTGTGGGGGACTGTCTAGGGGTGGGGGAAGTCCAGGGGTGTGGGTGGTGTCCAGGGGTGTGGTGGGGGCTGTCCAGTTGGGTGGGGGGTTCTGGTCTGGTTTCGGTTGGGTTTTCTTTGTTTTTGGTCTGGGGGTGTCTAGTAAGGTGGGGGGTCTAGGGGTGTGGTGGGAGCTTTCCAGTGGGGTGGGAGGGTGTCTATGAGGGTGGGAGGGATGTCCAGGCAAGAGGGGGGGTGTCTAGGGGGTGCCCAGGGGTGTGGGGGCAGTCTAGTGGGGTGGGAGGGGGGGGTTCTAAGGGTGTGGGAGGGCTATCTAGGGGAGTGTTGTCTAGTAGGGTGGGGGTCCAGGTGGGTGGGGATTTCTAGTGATGTGGTAGGGATGTCCAAGGGTGTGGGAGTGCTCTCTTGGGGGTGGGGGTATCCAGGAGGGTGGTGGTTGTCCATGGGTGTGGGGGGATGTCCATGGGGTGGGGGTAGTCCAGGGGTGTAGGGGGTGTCCAGGGGTGTGATGGTGTCTATTTAGTGGGGTGGGGAGTTCTGGTTTGGTTTCGGTTGGGTTTTGGTCTTTTTTTGGTCTGGGGGTGTCTAGTGAGGTGGGGGTGTCCAGGGGTGTGGTGGGGGCTGTCCAGTGGGGTGGGAGGGTGGTAGGGCGTCTAGGAGGGTGGGAGGGATATCCAGGTAGGTGGGCAATATCCAGGGGTGTCTAGAAGGGTGGGGGTTTCTAGGGGTGTGGGAGGGTTGTCCATGGGTGTGGGACTGTTGTCCAGGGGGTGGGGTTGTCCAGGAGGGTTTGGGTTGTCTAGGGGTGTGGGGGGCTATCCAGGTGGGGTCCTACTAGGGGTGTGGGGAGGGGGGGTCCAAGGGTGTGGTGGGGGCAGTCTAGTGGGGTGTGGGGCTCTGGTCAGGTTTTGGTCTGTTTTTGGTCTAGGGGTGTCCAGTGGGGTGGGGTGTGCAGGGGTGTGGTGGGGGTTGTACAGTGGGGTGGGGGGGGGGGGGTTATGGTCTGTTTTTTGTTGGGTTTTGATCTATTTTTGTTATATTTTTGGTCTTTTATGGTCTGTTTCAGGTCTTTTGGCAGGGCATAGTAGTGGTTGATTGGTGGTGGGGGTTTTCTAGTGGGTTGGGGGGTTATGGTCTGTTTTTAGTCTGTTTCCAGTATATATTTGGCCTTTTTAGATTTTTTTGGTAGGGAATAGAAGTGGTTGATAGGTTTTATTTAAAAAAAAATTACGTTCGTTATTTTATAACCGACGTAAAAAAATGCATTGGGATTAGTTTTAACGTCAGTTATTTGGAAACCGACATAATAAATCCATGGGAAATGGTTTTTACATCCGATGTAATATATGGAAATGAATAGTTTTTTACACATGTTATTTTATAACTAACGTAGTAGATATGTTTTCAAGTTGTTTATTATTTAACCAATGTTGGAACCCGCTTTTCAGATTGGTTAATCACATCAGTTATGAAAATAACTGACATGATAAATGCTTTGGAGGAGTAATTTATGATGTCGGTTATATAATAACAGATGTGAAAGAGTATATACCATGTCCGTTATTAAATAACTGACATAATAAACCACGAATCTAAAGCATTTTCCACACCGATTTTTTATCAACCGATGTGAGAAACACTTCGGATCTGCATTTTTTACGTCCGTTGTAAAATAACCAATGTAAAAAACATTGTTTATGACATTTCAAGTAATAACGTCAGCCAAAAACTGACGTAAAAAATACAAAATAACCACTGTAAAAAAACATTTTCTGTACTAGTGTATTATCATCGCAGGTTGAATAGGCGTCATAAGAGGAATAATAAGTATTATTACATGTTGTTCCTTTCATATTACCTTCACTAGAAGGTGTCTCCCTAGTATTAGTAATATTATCTTTCATTTTCCTTACATGTTTCTTCATTCTATTCTTCTGAGGCATGGAAGATATCTCTATTTGAGGTTGTTCACTCATCTCCTAAAATTTTCACTTCATAAAGACTCCCATGGATCTTTTAGATGTGACCTCCCTTTGATACCAATTGAAGTGTCTAGATTAGTGGGAATCACTGGGAGGGGGAGGGGGTGAATTTCTAATCCCTTTAAATCTTTTTACTAATTGATTCTCTTCAATTAAACCTCTATGGATAGATAAATCCTCAATCCACTATTCTTGTGTCTCTCATCCTTACTTAAAATGATGCGATAAATTTAAAGGCACTGAACACAAGGATTTACAAGGTTTGGTTCAAAGACTCACTCCTTTCTATGTTGGTTATTCTCCCCAACATAGATTCTCCACTATAATTTGGTTAGTACTTATAATGGTCGATACAGAGTCACATTTTATCTCTCCTGAGTCCCACATAAGTTTCATTATACTACTTCCCATAGTGTTACCAGAGTCCCACTGGCCTGCATCAGAGTCCCACTGAAGACTTATTCTCCTCCCTCAATCTCACAGGGTTCTTCTCGCTCTCGAGTCACATGAGTAGCTTCCTTATTTAAGTTATTATTTGATTCACTATATATGATCGTCTGATATTCCCAAACTAGATTTCTGAGTCACACTTGAATTTGTATCTCTTTAGGAATCTTCAATAGCCTTTGTTATGGTTTTTTGGCCTTTCTCAATAATTATAATCACTTTAGTTGACCAGTCCTCATCTCAAAAATTCTTAGGCAATTCGTTCTTCGTCTGATGAAGACCTGACCTCACATAGATGTGTGCCAATGATGCACACAACTTCTTCATAACTATAATATAAAATAATGATATTGCAAAATATCAGCACTGTCTCTCTTCTTGGATTCTCAATTACTAAACACTGAGATAAAAGAGATTATTTAATTCATCCTGGCATCAGCCTCAGTCTTCATTCACTTCTTGCGCAGATTTAATGGGATACAATACCTCTTGTATTTGGATATCTCACTATCTTCTTCATTACTAAAATAACTTAATGCATTAAACCTTCTGCTTGTTTTCCTGGAAACAATCACATACACTTATGTGATTATTCAAACGTTGAGGATCAGCTCACTTGGCATTATCTTAATTAATTATGCTTCAGGGATGAAGTGCATGTAATTGCTTCTTTTTTATTACACATGTGCACTCACATTCATTGATTCTTCCTTTTAACTGTCTTCGTGTGTGCATGTGCATGCATTCCTGCATTCAAAATTATTTTCTTCTTTTTTATGTGAAAAATCTAATTGTTGTGGCTTTTAGAAACACACACATCATATTTCTTCTTTTCCCTTTCTTCATTCCTTTCATTTATTAGCACACACACACACACACTTGTTCTTCTTATTTATATTAAATGTGAGTCATTCATATTTGTTCTTTAAACCCAAATTTGTGTAGTGCACAGTTTTAATTTTTTATTAAACTCTTGGGTATCTCAATTAATGCATATTCATGCATTTTCATCATGCATGAATTCTCCTCCCTTGACAAAGTGCCTCGGTTCCCTTCTTTCTCTCCTAGGTTAGTGTGTGTATAAATTGTCCTTTTCTTATTCTCACGAAAAGGGTATGGCCTTCAAAAAACCAGAATCTTGCATACACAAGAAAGAATATATATATATATATATATATATATATTGATAGGAAGATCTTCTTATTCTTCGTGCAAACATGAGGGCCTAAGGGGTCTTCTTCTTCATGCAAGGAGTGTGCGTGTATCTCCTCCATAAAACCTAGAAGTTTTTTGGGTTCTATCTTCATGGAGTATATCTACGGTTCAAGTGCACTAGTTGGGTAAACATTGTATTTTCCTCACAGAGACACAATGAGGGTTCAAAATAACCTGTCGAGTGCTCATGTGTTTCTTCACACAGGGGGAGTGAGTTCTTTTGTGAACCAGGGGGTTCACAGTTTTTCTTTTCGTGTAAAGGATACGCGGAACTCTCTTCATTTCAAAAAAAGACTGTGTGGAATCCCTGCCTTTCTCAAACAATAGGGGCTTGCGGTTTCTCTGTTTCTTTTGAGAAACAGGAGCACATTTCTTTGAGAATAGTAGCATCACATTTTGGATCGGGGTCCTCTTTTTATAGTCAGAGGATGCATGTTTAAATCCACATACCTACCATGAAGATCAGGGCATTTAATTCCTATGAACATTGGATTTGAAGATTTCAAATGCGGATATGAGATATGCCACATATCTCATTTTCTTTCAGTTCAACCTGAATTCCTTATTTCACGTGAAGACTGCATAGTCATGATTTCATGAAAAACCTCTTCCCGAACATCGAATGACAAGGCCAGGGAAACTTCTTTTTCTCTCGGCCTACATGGATATCTAATTTCATTTTCATGAATGAATCTTTTAATGCATGCATGTGTTCAGTTCATCCAAAAAATCACCATGCACTTACCTTGACCTTCAATGGTGGATAGAGTGATGACATCGATGCTCGACTCGAATACAGGTTTCATGGGTCTAGCTCGGGTTTCCAGATGTTGAAGACAACCTCTATGGAGAGATGTGACAACCATGGTTTAAACACCACGTGGCACAGATATATGGGTGGGGGAGATTAGATCTTGAGATGTGGGATGTGTTGTGCGTCCGAGATCTCATGCGAGATTAGATGAGTGGACAACATTTCGTCCGCGTTTTTAAAAGCCATCCACATCGAAATGAAGACACTAGAGTGCCTTATTTAAATAACAAGCCACCACATCCTTTCTTCAAATGTTTCCCATATCCCTCTATGGTACCCCCCCATACTGTGTTCTCCCTGCTGGCGCACTTTTAGTGCCCATGTTGCATGGGTTGATCACCGTGCGGCTCATGCGGGCTTATACATGGCCCGCATGTGCCTCTTTCGGACTAGCTTCAAGGCCTTCCCCTTGGGAATGGTAGACCCTTAGGTCCCGCATAACCCTTGGGTGAGGGCATCAACTAGCCTTCGAGGTTGGACCTAATTTTTTGTAAAGGCATATACTAAGTTGTTAGTATAAAAAATAAGTATGAATTGTTCTTTAAAATGAAAAACCATCCTTATTCATTCAAATCCCATTCTCTTCTCTTATTCACCTTCAATCATCATCCATTCCTTTTTTAGATCATAAACCCCAAATATCTTTAATGCATCCCTTTAATCCAACCATGGATGATTCATGGATCATTTATTCATTCCTTTTTCATTTAAAGGTTAATGCATGGTAATCATTGATGAAGAACTTTCATTCAGTTAGACGTCATTGCATGGATCTTCAACAATTCATCCACTTATTAACTATGAAGGGATCATCTTTCTCTTCTTAAAATTGAGTATTGCATGGTTGTTTTCAATTGTTGTGATAATGTATCAACTTGATACATATCTTGAATCTTAGGACTAGTATTACAATCGTCAGATTTATCCTCTTAGAAAATTGATCAACTGTAGCATTCAATGCTTTGAATCAACAAAAATTCTCCAAGGCTTCACTAACTTCTTCCTCAATACCTTTAATTCAAATATTTACTTCTCATTGACAACAAATGCAACTCTTATGCACTTCATAGAGAATTATGTATTGTCTACCTATAATTACTTATATCCATAATTTATTTATAAAAAAATGAATTATATTGGTTATGATTATTATATAATGAAAAATTATCCTATAATTCACCTATATTCAAATAATACAAATAGAATACAGATTAGTAAATCCATAGACAAAACCTCTAGTGATAAGAAAAATATAATTTTTAGAGAACTTGTATTAACGTGTAGAAGAGATGATTTATATGGAAGTTGATCTCATTTAAAATTAAAAACTTGGAGGAGAATCATTTGAATCAATTTATGAAATTTGATGAAATGTAAAAATAGCGATGATGTTTAATTTTGTCCATATTATGGGAGTTACATGTATAAATGAAAATATTGATGCAATAACATCATGTTAAATTAGGGGTCAAACAAGATTTTTATTGATGTGAAACACATTGAATGTTAATTCCATAGGATTTAATTTCTGTAAATATGAAATTGTAACATTTATAAAAATATAGTCGAGCATAAATTCATGTAATGGGACTTGTAAATGGCCAACTTTATATGGGTGTCTACCAATTTTTCATTTTGAAAATTATCTATGAGTGTTTCATTTCACTTAATGTTTTTTTAATTATTTGATGATGTATATGAATTTTTATATTATCAATATTTTTCATTCAAATACCTCTTCTATCATCTTTTCTTCGATAAAACTATTCTCATAGTGGGATAATTCTCATGGTGCATGAACAATTGAATTACAAGGGGGCTCAAAAATTGTAATCCTCAGAATGTTGGTTAAGGTAATAGAATTTGAAAAAAATTTACATGTTGTAAAATTGATAATATTCATGTAAATATTCATTTATTTCTTAGTATTCTATGGATCTTATTTATCATCATATTGAAGTATTAAACCAAAAAATTTAGTGTATTCGAGTTCATCATGGGAAATAAAATAAAAGAGATATAAAATATTATAAGGGAAATCATGTAGTAAATCATTAAAGAATGATGATATGAGAAACATATGGCATAGAATAATAATATTGAACATGGTATAATAATGTAGTTAATATATAAAAATATGAAATCCGGATAATAATTCATAGATTTCTCTTAGAACATCCTAAAATAGAGGACTAGGCTTGTTGTTCATGTATCATAAATAAAATTAATTGAGATAAAATATCTAATAAATGAATTATAGAGATATATAAATTTCATTTCACTTGTAACATTATAATTAAGACATATTTTTAATAGTTTTAAACTAAATAAATTGAAGTGTTCATATATCATTTATATTGAATAAAGTGATTAATAAATAAAAAATAATGAGTTTCCACAATATCATGATAAATAATAATTGTTAGTTGTAAAACCATGGATTTTATTTACACTATCATTTATAGTTATCCATTAATTTGTAGATTTAATGGTATTTATTGATTATGGTGTCCAGGGGGAAAGAGTAGGGAAGCATAAATCTGGCTACATGAAAAATTAACACCATGAATGGTTATTCACAGTGTTAATGTTTTTTTTCATAGATGTTTTGTCTTATTTTTAATGCATGAATGGTTTTTATCAAGAGGTTTTCTGAAATAATTCATCTATAGAGATCATATTCACAATATGAGAGGATTTATACGATTTTAAGATGAGGTGAAATGAATTTATATATATTTTACATCTCAAAAATTCATGACATGAATTTCATCATCATGCCATGAATTTGGTGAGGATGAGCTTGGTTTAGAAATTTAATCACTCTGTCTAGACTTAAATATTATTTTTTATCTTCCACTAAACTCTTATGGGTTTTCATTGTGATTTTCAATTATCAATGATTTATGATCCTTAACTATCTTGAACCACTGAGCGTAGGCCTCTGAGAATCAAAGAGGTGCAGATGTTTGATCCTAGATCTATGGGTTCATTGGAGTTTTGTTATGAAAACTGAACCTACAATTAGAGGTTTTTTTTCTGATTCCAAATTTATTATAATGTTAAGGCTCTTAGTTTTCATTAATAAATAATATTTTATTTTAAATGACATTAACATTATGAAAATCTACATAAACATTCTCTTACTAGTGGGATTTTTTAATATATTTGTGGGTGTTTCCCACAACATGTTGGATAAATTAGATAAATGGGTATAATTTAAAGGAAGATGATTTGAAACTTGTTCAGGGAAAAATTAGGTTATGGGGTCTATCTTGATTGGCACATGAATGGTTTGTCTTCATGTTTTAATTATAAAAATATTTTTGGAAAAGGATTAGGGATAAGTTTTGATAAACAAAACATAATTATTATATCCAAAAAGCAATGGAGTAGTGCATTACATATCACTACTCATGAGAATATGGATTTTAACATGATATAGTCACTTGGGAGGGGAAGATCATTAGGTCTTTATTGGGGTTATCCTATATTATGGTTCATTTGGTTTTAATGTCCAGATATTGTGGTTTCTTACTTTTTTTCAAATGTTTTTTGATAATAAAAACAGTTAATTTTATGTCAGTTATATTGGGCTACAATAATTTTCTAAAACCAATTCAAATTCATTATAGAATATTTTGACAACTGATTTAACTACTTATATAATATTTTTATCTGTTTTATAATCTCATGATCTATCCAATTTCTAGTCAGAGTGGAATGTGGGGAAATCCACTTGGTTTTTTCTATTCGGTGTGATAAATCACCCCTTACATATTCACTTTTTTGTATATGTAGACATTTTTTTCTAGGATGCATGAAAGGGGTTGGTTCCTTGTATCACTAGTGGTATTCCTTGATGTAACTATCATTATTGGTGGAGTTTTTACTTAGAGTATTAATCTCATCTTCTATAGTGGTTCTAACATGGGGATAAAGTATTTCTCCACTTTTTATTTTTATTTTTTATTATTTATATTAATCAATTTTTCTTCAGATATTTTTTCCACGATTTTATTTTATTGTGTTTTGTTTTTTATTTCTTATAAATCATATAGTTAATTATTTTTATTATTTATAATTATTAGGATTCATTTTTTTAAATGGGGAAATCAGCCCCTAATAATTAGGTAAAACCTTGACATTTATTACCATATTTTTTTGTCTACATGATGTAACTTGAGATTAGTGGCACCTCAACTCCTTCTAAAAACATTGTTAGGTTCAAGATGCTACAAATGGAATTAGTTTGGTTGATCTTTTAGTTAGGATAGTGGGAAGGAGATAAGACATGTCAGTACATAGAGTTTATAGTATAAAAATAAATATATATACCTTTTGTAGAACATCATACTACTAGGATAGTACTGGTAAAAAACATCCTTCTAAGAAATTCATGGTGAGTCATTAACTCATCGGTGTGGGTTTAGCCAGTGATTTATAGGTTAAATTAATTAATAAATAGACATATTAATTAGGATACATTTCCACATGATTATTTTATATTTTTAACTATGATATTGTAATTTTTTATTTATATATAAATTATAACCATGAAAAGGTTAATAATAAATGTAAAAAATTCATAAATTCTAAAACAGTTTATATTAAGAAAAATACACCATTATGATTAATAAAAATCTAGTGAGAGATAGAAAATGAGAATGTGGTTTCACCCAAACATAAGAAGGACTAGTATTTGGTTGATATTATTGTTTAACCCTTTTAGGATATAGACAATGGACCTTGAAATGTGGAGCCTTTCTAAGTGAATCACTCTGTAGACATTCTAAAGAAATCCCCACCAACATTTAATAGTGATTCTAGAGTTGAGACTGTAGAATTATGGTTGAGTTAGATGACCATTATTTTTATGGTTTTTGGGAATCCATATAAAATTATGTTCAATATATCAACTTATATGCCAGATGACTGAGTGAAACTATGGTGGGACATAGTTTTTCTATATAATTTTGATCATGACTTTACCTAGAAATGATTTTTGAAATTTATAAATAACATATTTTGTCTTTAAAACATCCAAATTGTGAATATATATCTTATTAAATCTATATTTATGAAGTATATTAGTACCTAAATATACTACTTAATTCACTAATATTGTTCACTTCCTTCTAGTGGTAGCAGCTATTAATATTCTAAAAGCATTGATCTATAAAGTAGTTCTCCAAACGTAGGTTTTCACACAAGTGGTAATGTTTTTCATCAGTGATTATATAAAAATGGTGATAATATATTTTTTTTATAGAAAGAGTTCAAGAAAGAAATCTTATTGAACGGAACACCTTTGTCCATCGAAAATGGGGTGGGGATTTCAACTCTAGGAATAAATAAAAGAGTGGTTGGGGTAACTCAAAAGGTAGTAAGGCAATAAAAAATAAATCCATTGAATCAGTATCTTACCACCCTATCGTAGTAATGAACCAAGATATTTATAGTTCTAGATGATTACATTTAGGAACAAATATTATACTTCACCATTGAGGAATTACCACTACAATGTTAGGAAAGTGAATCTCATGAATTATTTTCATTAACATCAAAAATATTCTAGTGACTAATATCGCATTAGGATTCAGATTTTCAGAAAAAATAATCCCCTTAGAATATTTATCATCCACATTACTAGGAGGTTATAATACCACCAGGAACACATTAGTGGTTTATTCAACAACTCAATTTGTAATAAAGTGTTATACTATAGAACCTGGTCGATAGATATATGATGTTAAGCAGGATATATCAACATTGAAACCAGGTCCCACCACATTTCCTGGTATTATACTTTTGAACATGGCTATTTTGAATTTTATATTTGACACTAGTGAATAAATTTTTTTCCATTATTAACTTTTGTAAAAACCAATGAGTTCAAAAATTAAAATGATGCCTCATTCCATGAGTATAGAGACCCCAACCTCAGCATCATAGATTTGGTGTTTTACTTCATTACATTAGGATATGATATAAGGAATCAGATATTGAAGGACCAAATAGTTTAGGAGTCTTGTTAAACTATATAAATACATGAGTCTTTTATTACAATTGAATACACAAATTACAATATAATTTTTTACTTTCTTCTTTCAAGAATAGAATTATTACCTCTATAATGTAATTTTATATAAATCATAATACTATTATTGAAATCATGGGGAAAGGAAAAAAATAAAAGTGATATAAGATGATCATAAAGTTTAATGTACAATGGAAGCTAACATGAATCGATAATCATAATCAACAAGGAATGGTAAATAACTGACCACACATGCCCTTTAATCAAATAAATAAAAATTAAATATATCCATAGATAATATCATTGTTAAAATATCATGGATAATAATAAATATGGAATTGAGAATAACTCAACAAATATTCTATTTACATAAATGGAGAAGTAAAAATCCATAGATAATGGTTATCAACTAAAAACACATACCATTTAATCAATGAACTAATAATGAAATGAATCAAAGATAATGTCACAGTGAATTTTTTTGGATAATAATAATTGTAATTGTAATGTAGAAAATGATTCATTATTTGATTTCATGTTTCTAAGTAACATGATAGATTTACCATCATGAAATTTCACAAGACAGTTTAGAACAAACTATGGTCAAAACCCTTCACAAGACAGTTTAAAATGACTTGGTTATAAACGTGAAGGGATTGTAGACAACTAATTTTGTCACATGAGACTACCGAAGGAAAATAATTGAAACACTATTTCATTGAAAAGAACATTTAAATGAATTTTATGTAAATATTAAAAGTATATAAATACAATTTAAGGTTCAAATAAAATATTTTAGGAAAATTATTAGATTCTATACTAGGTAATGAAACATTCATATTTCACTGTAAAAATTTTGAATGGTGCTTTGTTTGGAAAATGACAAGAAGGTTTATTTGACATATTTGGTAAAAGAAAACCAAGTATTATTTTTAAAAATACATAACGATTGAGTTGAAAACATTTTTTAGGAAATGGGTAAAAATGCATTGAAAAATAATTTTGAAAAGGATAAAAACATATTTGAAAATATTTTTAGAAAAATTATTTTTTGTATGAAAATAAATTTTTAGGCCGAAGAGATAGATGAAGTGAGATTTTCTTAAAAACATATTGTAAAAAAATTCAAGTACCAAAGAGTAGAAGAAGATACTATTACATTAATAATATCATCATTAATGATAAAAGAATAAAATTAAATGGTTTAATAAATAATGATAAAATGATTTCCTTCAATATAAATTTTAATGTAAGTAATCTTGATTAAAATGAGATAGTGAAGTAAACCATTGAAAAGATCATAATGTTAACAAATGAATTAACCAGTGATTTGATTATTTATAACAACAATAAATAAATTCAAATAATTTATAAATATAAAAATATATAGTAAATATTCACTAAAAACAAAATATTATATTATTAATGAAAATAACGAATATAATATAAACCAATGAAAATTAATTAAGATATGAAATTCATTACCCAGGGTAACATTTAATTAAAATCCACATAATTAAAAAATTAAAATTAAAACATAAAAATAAATAGGGAATTAAATTTTCTTAATATTATTTTTCATGGGGTGGTATATACATCATATAAAATAAATAAGGTGCATAACATTAAAATGTGGCCCAGTGAAATTTCATTGCGATGAAATATCTTACCTTAAGTTTTATTTAGTAAAATATGATTTAAACTACTGTAAAATTTATTTAAAAATATTATTAAAATTTTAGAAAATAATATTAATATTCTTAACAACATATATGATCCTTTTATAATATATTACCACCCTTTTTTTGAAATATTTCATTATTTTCATCATTACCTGTTTTATTTTTTTCTCATTTTTTCTTTATCAGGAACGTTCCAGTTCTTACAAAAAATGTATATTTATATCAGAATAATAATAATAGTAATAATAATCATATAAATATAATATGTATTCAGTATAAATGCATTCGGAGTAACCCATATTATTTTTTTATAGGAAATAAAATATAATGTTCACGGAGACTATAGACCTTACGTATGCATGAACGTTGAATAAATTTTCTCATCATATTGAAAGATATAAAATTAAATAATTTATATGTATATCATAAATATAGTATAATTTTTATGTTATATATATCACATTTTTTTATTAAACTCTCCTTTAATACTTTCTATGTAATGCGTGAATGAATCACATCGCTTCGTGAGGCGGTAGTTCGAAGTACACAAAAGCGACATTATCGTATTCCTATATAATAGAAAGTAAGAAGTTATGTGTGATATAATAATTATAAAATAATAATAAAATTATAAATATTATATATATATATATATAATAAAATGTATGTCTATAATTATTCTAAACATTTAGAGGTGGTGATGGAAAAACAAACAACATCGGTTCGTGAGGCGGTAATCTGTCGTACACATGAACAATGACTTCCTAACCCATTTAATTGAATTGTAATAAGATTTAGGTCGAAATATTATTATGAAAACATCCAATTATATGAAAAATAATAATTTTATTATATCATCATTGTATAAAAATAATTTAATGAGGTGTAGAATGAAATAAAATAAAAAATCTTTTAAAAGAACAATACTTATTCTGCAGGTATCTTTCATAGATTTTCACTGAAACCTTGAAAAGATTTTTTTATTACGAAATATGGATTATAAGATTATGGGAGGTATGGGTAATGATTACTTTAAAAAATAATGTCAAAAAAAGTGTTTTTATTGTTTGATGGAGATGGAAGAGAGTTAGGCCTTTTATAAATGGGGGACAAGATGCAATTGGTATTTTTAAAAATGGTTGGGTGATCCTATGTTTTTCTCAAAGAAAGAGGATCCAAAAGGTAAAATTAAGGAATTATATATTTTTAATGTTATATATATGGTCTGTAAAAGTTTTTTAGACAAGTTTATAGGATAATTTTACCCTAATCTTTTTAGTTTAATCACCTGTAAAACCATTTTCACCTTAACTGCGGTAAATAAATTTTTCTATTTTCAGTATATATTTTGGTAAATAAAGAAGTTCAACCTATTAGAAATTTTAAATTATTCTTATTATAAATAAAAATTCCATTTTTAAAAATTCTATTTACATAAACATGAAATTTTGATTTATAATTAATTCTTTAGACTTGATACGAAAGCGGGTTTTTAATGTGAATATGTTAAAAGATTTGAAATTATTTTAGTTAAATATTAAATATGATAATTATTATAATTTTATAAATTTTATTAAATTTTATAAAATTTAATTAATGTTACATTTAAATTTATAAATTAAAATTTAACCTTATTAATTATATAAATAGAAATGGAGTTTTAAATTAAAATAATATATTTTTCACTGTTCAATAAAAAATGAAACCTTACAAAAAAACCAAAATTTACCTTAAGATAATTTTACTATTATTATTTCCAAAATGAATTTTATTTTACCATATAAATTTTCTAGATGTGGTAAAACAATAAATTAAAATCACGTCTTTAAAGAATGACTAATCCTCTTTTTAGAAAAATATTATTTCTCTGAAAAAATTTATTATAATTTAAAATGATTCTTATTTTATTAAAAATAAATAGATGACTAATAAATGTTTGTAAAATATATATTTTAATAATTTAGTTAATAATATTCATACTTTTCATCCTAAAGACTATGTAATAACTGTTATGTTAAATAATAATATTTTAATAATATATTGTTGTTTGCAAAAACTCAATCTTGCATATAATGTAAGGTACCGAAGAAACTCATTATTATCTGTAATGAAAGATAAATTAGTAATAAATATAATTAAATATATTTAATTTCTTTAATTTATTTAAAAATAAATACATAATAAAGTCATAGGGTGTTACATACCCTTACCAACATGGTGTTTCATATCATACAAGTTATCAAATACAATATCTTTATTTTAAAGTTTCAAGGTGTTACATTATCCCCACCTAAAGTAAATTGTATCGAATCAATTTAAACTTTTTATTTGTAAGGAATGGATTGAAATTTAAAAATAACTTTATTGAAATTTCCAAATCATGATAAGGATTAATAAAATATCCTCTTAAAAAGAAATAATATAAATTACAAAGCTTATATAGAATAATACATAACTAGGTTTTTAAGTATGATACCATTGCTGGTAATGGAATAAAAGAGAACATAATTTTATATAGATATTGAGTTCATTGTTCACAAGAACCTAAGTGATCAATGTAATGTTAAGGGCCTCAAAAACATGAATTTTTTATGATCTAAGAGAGCATGTAATTCATCCGATATGAATGTAATATATTATATTTTTTTCAAGATCAATTTTTTAATGTTATGTAATTATTTTATTGTCCCTAAATATAAGTAATATACATAATTTATATGTTTCTATTTCATTATAAAAAATATATCCTTTGGGTTTTCTTTAAAAAAATTTTAATTCATTGGTTACTCTAAGAAATGAATATCCAAAAATTAATTTTTTAATGCCTAAAGCACTGAAATTTACTTTCAACAGACTGTAAGATCCATGAAAGAGTGATTAGTCATTACTTTTATCTATAACTATTTATTAAAACTAATATGGTTAGATACAATTATTAAATATAATAAATTAATATCTAAACCTCAAAAGTACCAACAATGGTTCATCATTAATATTTATTGGTTGAATCATTTAACTAAAAATAATGACATTTTAACTTGGACTTCATGCATGTATGTGGTGGGTGTGAGACCATCATCGTTATTTAGTCATGGTTTCATGCTCCAGGACCTTGTCAAATGTTTCGGGTTATCACCCAGCATTCCGATTGTCATTTCTTAATAATTCCTTTAATAATCCAAAAATTATGATGGAAATCCTTGAAATAAAATTAATCATTAAATAGCCTTCTTTACTGTGGTTTTCAAAACAGGGGATTTTCTTTTTACAAGGTCTATTAATAATATTTGACTATTATTTAAATGTCATTAATGATTGGATTAAAATATATACTTTTAGTATATTTATCCAAAAATATCCTTAGATTTTTAAGAATATTATAACCAAGATACCTTTGGTAAAAATTACATGACTAGTTAATACTTGGATAAAAGTATATAAATATATCATTCATTTTATTTAAAAAAAAGGTCGTTCCATTTTCTAGGAGTTAACCCAGGTCATTATTCATCATTATCAATTCAAAACCTTTATAATTGTTTGTAATTAAAATGAGAAGTTTCTCAATAATATGCCTCAGAAGTTTCAAAAGAGGTGATACACAAGGCCCATTGTTGTAGCCTGGTTCCAGAACTTGTCTTGAACAATTTGGTGTTTTCAATGTTTTTACACTTAGCTACATCTTTTACAAAGCTACAACCACTTGTAGTATCTATACATGTATGTAGTACATGGAAGTCCCACATAATCTCTACCTTTCAAAATCATTAAGTAGTTCTTTTACACATACTCTAAAATTCTTTCATATGGTTTTTTCTCTAATATATGTTTTCCTCACTCTTGTTCCCATCATTTATACAAAACATCCTTTGATACCAACTGTAGTGACCATGACCCCAGTACCCCAGAGCTAGGTCAATACTTTATTACAATGGAATACTATAAAAGTAATTGCATCCAGAAGGATCAAATAGATTATTGGTCTTGGTAAACCAGATACATACATAATTATTGTTTTATAAGTTAATATGAAAATTACAACATGTTTTTTCCATTCTGCATTCAAGAATAACATTATCCCCTCTAGCATATCCTTGTGTATAAATCATAGTTCTCTTCATGGAGTCCTAGAGAAAAGGAAAAAAAATAAGGTTGGGCCCAAATTATCAGTAAGGGTTAAGTATAATGTAAGGTAAGATGAATCAATTTGAATAATAAATATGTAAAGGTAAATAACTTAACTCATAATCCCTTTAATCAATAAACTAAGAATGAAATACATCCTGAGATAATATGACAGTGAAAATATCATGGATAATAGTCAACATGGAAAGGTAAATAAATGATCACACATTCTATTTACATAACTTGATAAGGCATAATAAATATGTAATATAAAATAAATGAAAATATATTCCATTTAATCAATGAACTCAAAATGAAATGCATCTAAAGATAATAACATAGTGAAATTAACCTTCATATTAATAATAGAAATATTAATGACGGAAATTCTTAATTATTTGAATTCATGTTTCCTAGAAACTTGATACCTTTACTATTAAGACCGGTCGCAAGATGGTTTTGAGAATAATATTTTTAAGACCATTCATAAGACAGTTTAAAACATATTTGTTATGAATGTGAAGGGTTTTTAGCGACTAAATTTCGTCTCATGAGGCTTCTGATGCATTGAGGGGAAATAAAAAGCATGGGTGCCACCATTTATTTCCAATCCAAATCATTCCTCACATACTGAATAATTGATTTACATCATAAACAATGTGCTTTATCAAATATTTTTATTGAGTAAAAGATAAAGATTTATTAATATTTACATAGTGAATCAAATATCTTTAAAATTAAAAACATTATTTAAAATTTGTTTATTGTTTTTAAATAATATACATCATAAATAATAAGGATATATATAGGGGAAATTTAATTTCCATTGATCATATTAAACTTAATAATTCACGGAAAATTTAAAAACTATAAAAATGATTCAAGAAAGTGAATGTGAATTATTTCCTTTGTCAAAATGATTATAAAAAATCTAGAGGAACAATAATTATGGTATCCACAAAATAGATCAAAAGTGAATTAAGTATAAAGTGTTGTAGGTTTTTATTAATAGATATACCATATAAATATTTTTTTAAATATTCTTGATAAAAATATATATTTTCATTTTCAAAACAATTTTGAAAATCCTTTTCTTTAAAACCCACTTTTAAAACATTTTCATTAGAAATTATCCATATAAACATGGAAATGATTATTTAAAGTAATTATGGTGGGTTGATATATACAAGTCATATAATGAAAAAAATCATTCATTTAGAACTATAAAATTTTAAAAATGTTTATTTTTAGGAAAACAATAAGAATGACTTTTCACATTCTTGATAAAATCCAAACATGCATTGTTTTGAAAAATAAATAAATAACCCTTTAAATATCAAAATATTGGTTGAAAATTCATTTCAAAAATCATTTTCAAATGTTTAAAATCATTTTCTATGAAATTTTTAGAAAACATGGTTTTTAAAGAATATAGATTCCCATCCGAAGAGAGAAATGAGGTCAGATTTTCTTAAAAAATAAAAAATATTTTAATAAAAAAAATTATGACAAAATGGTAATATTACATGAATAGGATCATGAATAAACACCATATGATAAAACTAAATGATTTATTGTAAAATTATTAAATTATTTCCTTCAATGGAAATTTCAGTGTAAATAATCACAATTACAATGCTATTATGAAAGTAACAGTTGCAAGTATGATAATGTTGAATTTGTAATTAACCAATGATAAATTATCTGTATCATCTATAAATCAACATAAAATAAGTGGAAATAAAATAATAAGATATTCAAAATTCACTACAAAAAATAATATTATTATATTAACAACAATGAGAAAATAATATAACCAAAAGGAAATGAATTGAGTTATGTAATTATTTATCACTTGGTAACTTTTTATTAAAATTAAATTAGATTAATTAACTAAAATTAAAAAATAAAATATAATGAATAATTATTTTTTAATTATATTTTATTTTAAGGGGTAGTATATAATCCCTAAAAATAAATAAGGTATAAAACATTACAATGTGCCTCAATAAAAAGAATTTGAGAGGAAATAACTTACCTTGCACATACTTTAGTTTAATGTTCCTTAAGCTCTTATTTAATGGTTATAAAAATGTTATTAACTTATTATATAATCATATTAATATTTATAATATCATATATCATCCATTTTAATTTCTTATTACTATTTTGTTAATTATCATTCATTATTTTCATTATTTCAGGTTCTAATTCCTTGTTTCAAATTTGTTCATTATCATGACCATTTCAGTTCTTACACAAATTATTTAGTTCTATGAAATAAAGAATAAAAATCATGATATAAATATCTTTAATATTAGTAATATATTTTTTTTGAGTGATTCTCTATAGTTAGTGATAATAAATGAAGTACATCATTCATGGAGATGGTGTGTCATACGTAAACATGAATGTTGTTTCCATTTTGTTGTCATATTGAAAGAAAGAAAGGTAAAATTATATAATAAAAATATCATTATATTATAATATTTATTTTATATATATAAATTTTTTTAATAAATTCATCCTTCATACATTCCATGTAATGGTTGAATGAATCAAAACACTTCATGAGACGAAAGTCAGCCGTAAACATGAGCGACGTTATCATATTCCTACAAGATGGAAATCACAAAGGAATGTGTGAAATAATAATTATAGAAGAAAAATAAAATCATAAATTTCATATATATAGTAAATAAATAGTATTTACATCATCATAAACAACATTGAAATGTAATAATGGAAAAAAGAACAACATTGATCTGTGAGGAAGTAGTTTGTTGAACACATGATTAATGATTTTGTAACCCATTTTATTGATGTTTGTGTTGTTATAGGTCATAACATTATTATAAAAATATAATATTATATGGGATATACTTTTTATGTTATAAAATCATGATATAATGATAATTTAATTAGTTATACAAGGAAATAAAATAAAAAATCATTAAGAAGTCCACTTCCTCTTCTTCCGGTATCCTTTTTAGATTTGAACTCAAACCTTGAAATGTTCTATTTATTCAAAAAATAATTCTTATTGAATAAGGTTAGGGATTTTGGGAAGTTATTTTCCAATATTTTTTCCGATTCATAGTGGTTTAAATGAGTGAATATGGGGAATGTGGGGGTGGCCTTTTATAAGTGGGAGAGAGGACACACTAGGTATTTTGGAAAATGATTGAGTGATCCAACATTTTAATCATGGAAACGGGTAAAATTTTATCATTATATTACATTAGGGGATTAATGGTGTGAATATGGCCAAAATAATTATACAAGTTTATAGGTAAATTTAACCTTTAACATTTTATTTTAACCCCCGGTAAATAAATTTTTACATTAACTATGGTAAATAAATTTTACTCTCTTCACTATTCCCTATGGAAAAATTAACTTGACCATATTTAAAATTATAAATCATGTTTATTAAAAAATTTATATCCATTTTTCAAACTAAACTTACATAATTAGAAAATTTTGATTTCAAATATCATAGACGAGACATGAAATTTCATTTTTAAAGGGGAAATGTTCAAAACCCTGAAATGATTTTATTTCTTAATTCAATATGAAAATTATTTAAATGGCCTAAATTGGATTAATTCATATATAATTTATAAAATTTTACTTTAAAACCAATTAAAAATTTTATTTAACCATATAAATTATTTAAATGAAATTGTAGTTTAAAATTAAATTTCAATATTTTTCACTATTCATAAAAATAAAACTTCTCAAAAAATCCCCAAAAATTATCCCTAGCAAAATTTCCATAATAATATATTAAAAATTAACATTAAATTATCATATAAATTTTCTAAAATTTGTTAAAATAATATTTAAATTATTTACACAAAGCACGAATAATACTTTTTTTAGAAAAATACTATTTTTAAAAAACATTTTATTTTCATTTATATGATTTTTATTTTTTTTAATAATCAATAGATAAATAAAACATTTGCGTAAAATAAGTTAGATAATCATATTCATACTCGTCATTCGATTTTTTAATTAATAATTGTAATATTATATAATAATATTTTAAAAATATTTATATTTTTTGTAAAACTCAATCTTGCGTGCAACACAAGATATCCTGGAAGCCCATTGGTGTGTATCACACAAGGTAACTCAATATTGTGTTAAAATAAATCTATTTAATAGATTTGGACCTTTATTCTTAGTGTTGTGTTCTCCAGATGAAATTGGAAATATGACTTTTCATTCCATAATTGATCGATACAAGAAAGTACATACGAATGATTTATCTTGATTAATACATGAGTTAAAAATTTATTTTTATCTTGATATACTCTATGGGAATCCCTAATTTCCATACATCATATATAATTTATTTAAAATAGTAACAAAAAATCAAGCTACATAAATTATTGAGTAAAGGATTTATCAGACCTAGAATTTAACCTTAGGCTATACCAGTATTATTTGAAATGACGGAAATAGTTCTATGTGATTATTTTTTGATTATCGTATGCTTAATTAGGTGGGGTAAAAAATTAGTACCCTATTCCATAAATATATGATTTATCTAATAAATTAATGAGAGCTATGTGGTTCTCAAAAATTGATCTATCATGAGGAAATCAACAACAAATAGTCAAAAAATTAAATATTTAGAAGATATGATTCTATAAATATTATTTCTATTATGAATATGTCATCATTACCTTTATTTTGATGAAATAACCTATAAGATTCCAAGCCTTGAAGAATTGTATCCTCAATAGGTACTTTGATTTTTTATTGCGGTATTTTTCGACAACATTTTTTTTATTTTCAATGTTTCAATGACCATAAAGATTGCATGGAAATTTTACATAGAACATTGTGTGAAAATTTATTATATGAAATTTTTTCTATCTGGGAATTTTAGGTATAATAATTTCATTTTATTGGGAACATCTTTTTTGGAAGAGGTAATATTATTTGATTGTGAGAAGACTAAATCACTCTTCTTTTCACAACCACCAAATAATGCTTTTATATAGACATTTTTTTAATATTAGAAGCATATTATTTGGTATTTTTCATAATTTTATAAAGACTTTATTCTCCAAGAAATGCTCTGAGTAGATAGGGTATTCCATTTATATGGAATGGTGATAGTAAAAAAATTCTATAACTGAAATATCTTCTGACCTCAACAACAATCTTATTCTCTCTTGAACTAGGTTAAGGATATATGGTATATTATAATTTCATTACTAAAAAACATTCCTATTACAGTGATGGCATTTATCAGTGCCTGAAAAATTCACTGATAAAGTTCATATTAATTAACGCTAACATAAGCACTGATAAAAGAAGTCGTTTATCAACGTTAAAGAAGAATTACTAAAGGGAACCCTTTACCAGTTCTTTTGTTATCACAGATAAAAGGTAACATTTACCAATGCTTTATTTTAGCACTAATAAAGTACTTTTTTATAAATAATTAATTTTTATCACTGATAAAGGTACAAAAAAATAAAAATTAAGCAAATTAAAATAAAATGAGTAAATTATGAAAAATATGAAACATTTTAATAATTAAATAATTATGGATAAAAATGAATAAATTTAATATACATATATATAGATTATAAATATTCATAAACAATATATATTAAACATAGATATATACAATGAATAACTATAATATTTCTAAAATGTTAATTAAAAACATATTAATGTATTATTCATTTTTAATTTTGTTTTTTTCAATTTAACCAATATAAAACATAGTGTGTTGTATTTATTTCACAAGTATATATATATATATATATTAATTCATTTTTATACACAAATGCACACACACATATATATTTACACAATATATAGAAACACATACACATAATATTTATGTAATTTATTTAAATTTTAGTATATTTTAGAATTTCATTATAACATAATACATTTAATTTATATTATATTTTTAATTAGTCAATTTTATTTATTTATTTTAATACTACAGTTAGGGTATTCATTTTTAATATTTCTTATTTTATTTTTTAATTTTATAATTTTATATTATTTATTAATATATATTAAATTACTATGTTTTATTATTTTCAATATGTATTCACCCACTTCAATATATATATATATATCAATATTTTTTAAAAACATATATTTAATTAATAAATCATATCCATTTTTTCAATATTTTTAAAGTTTGTCGATTTTAAATTATTTAATTTCACTCATTTTTAAAATGAATGTATTTAAGATTATATATCGATTAAATATGACAAAAATAAATTTTTAAATAAATATATATATAAATAAATATATCTATAAATGTAAAATTACTAAATTTATAACTATTATAAATAAATAATTATTAGTATTTAAATAATTATTTATATAATTCTAATAAATAAATATATAAATTTAAATAATTATAAAATTATAATAAATTAATTTATATAATTATAACTATAAAACTTTTATCAGTGCTTTTTTAGCACTGATAAAGCTTGAGATTTATCAGTGCTAAGAAAAAAGTTAAATAATACATTTATCATTGCTTATAAATTTAGCACTGATAAAAGGGATATTTATCATCTCTTTTTAGAAATCACTATTATGTGTCTCCTATATCTATTTTAAAAAACCTTATCCAAGACGGTGTCACTCGCTATTCTCAAGATCTCTTTAAACTCCTCTACTCATGCTGAGACTCCTCTCTTTTCTTCAGATTACTCAAGGCTATAATGTATGTTATTTTACACTTTTCCTCCATAATTGTTTGTGGTTTTGGGTTCCGAATTTTTCAATTTTTAACTTTTCTTATCCTTTAATAACCCTAAATCTCTTATCCTCGCTAATAAAATATAATGAGTGTTTAAATTTCATTGTTTTCCTCTATATAAAATGGTTTCGAAGAAAGTAAAGGATGTTTTCATATGGTAAAGTTAGTCAACAAATGTGTATAGGCCTATATGGAAAAATAAAATATATTTTTCACCACATGGTACTACAAAGGTATTTATGGATTTATATCAGGATAAAATTGACCATAGTTAAACATTGAAAAGGGTAACCCATTTCTAAAACATGTTATCTATATCCCTTAGCATCGATACTTGACTTTGGCTAGATTATCAAAAATGTTATCTGAGCATATATTCTCTAGAGTTCCTAAGTCTCAAAGTGCACTATCTTATTTTAATATTAATTATAGTGTGGATTTATTTTATTGTAACTCAAGTGGTACATGCGGGGGAGAGTGTTATGAAATCTCTTCTATTTAGATAAATAATTTTCTAGGGAAATTGTTTCTTAAGTCAGGGAATTTGATCGAGCTTTTGATCGTATGTTTTTAATATGGGAACTTATATTTAAATTACTAATTAGTTTTTAGTGATTTTTGAATTTGGTTAAGCTTGGGTTGATCGTGGATGAAGAGATGGAACCCACACGACTAGTCTCCATGGATTATCCAACAATGTTGACCACATGTGGATAGTTTTAAGGACTCCACTAAACCCACAATAAGTTTTTCATTTAATTTTAGACATATTTTGACCACTTTTAATTATTTAATTACTCTTAAAGTGAATTATCACTTGTGGTGGTGAATTAAATATGGGCTGGTGTTGTTTGATGGTATTGAAATGAAATTGATATGATGTTGTGTAGTATCTCCAAACTTTTCGGCATTTTTTTGGGTTGAAATGGTTTTTTCTTATCTTCTAATCAAAATATATTTTCATAAATCTTTTTAATGGTTTATTTTAAAATTTATTTATTATATCATAACATTTATTTTAAAAAAAATTATTTCATTATGTATTTTGAGAAAAATTCTTTATAAAAATGTGGATTTTTTTGTAAATTATTTAAAATGGACCAGCATTACTTAAAAATGTTGTTATCTTTTGGTAAACATTATAAAAGTATTTTTCTATTATTAATCTATTGTAGTGTTTTAAAACTATTTATTTAAATTTTGATATTTTCCAAAAAAAAATCTTTATAATTTGTTGGCGTTGTGTTTTTTTGGTGTTTATGCCTTTGTATTTTTCTTATGGTCTTTTAGGGATGGTTTATTTTGAGATGTTTTCCATTAACTAGTTGAGTTAATATCTTGTGTCATTTAAATTCTTCCTCATGAAATGATCAATAAAATTATTAGAGGGTTTGTCTCCTAGGATAACCCTCTTAGTGATTTCTCCCTTCATTTATTAGAGAATCACTTTGTTTCAATCTCTACCAAGACTCTTAATCGAGTAGGTAACATAGAAACTTCTTGCTCATAAACCCCATGTTATGATATTTATTTTGAGGTTATAGAATTGGTTGAAACTATGGAATATGGTGGTTGGTTATTTTATTGATTTTGAAAGTTTTTTTTCATTGAAGAGACTCATTGTTTGGATATGACCTTCTTCAATTTTGTGGTTATGTTGAGGGTCTTGATTCAATTTTAGAATGGGACACATAATTTGTGGTATTTTATATTTTTTTTCTTTTGGACTGGTGGTTTATCCTTATCATGGTTGGGTGTATTTTATGTTTTTTTCTTGGAATATCATCTCAAATCTCATTCCACTTATTTAAGAGTTGATAGGTAGGAATCAGTAAGAATATATTAAATGTCATGTTCTTATGTGTCTGTACTTTTTTTTCTTGAATCAATTATAAATTTATATTAATATAAACACAAATATTAACTAAATAGTGAATTATTATTTACTTATTAGTGATTATTATAATTATATAACCTATTTGTAAAATATTTTTGTTTTTTTGAAGGGAAAAATTATGTGAATCTATACATTAATATAGAATATGTCACCACTCTAGAACCTAGATATCCATAGGAATGGGCCAATAAATATCCTCTTTATATTCATCCTCGTGTCATAGAGGTAATTGTAGATCAACTTTAATCTTTTTGGTATAATTTTCAATGATGGGAAGTATCTATCTATCCTCTAATATTTTATGGGAATATATCAAAATAATAAATTTATTATTGCATTAAATATATTCATTTCATTTATAAGAGTAAAAAAATTCTAGATCGTTACTGAGAATAAGTTCTAAAATTCATCCATTAAAGGGATGTATGTTATTGTAGGGATCTTATGGTGGATTAAAAAAATATAAAAAATTTGATGTTGGGGAATTCTTGAGTAGGCATAGGTGATGTCAAATTTAGGTTAGGTGAGATTCATTTTTCCATGACTATTATAGTGGATGAATTTGAATCCCTCTTCTATTGAGGAGATTTTTTGAGTGATTCAATTAGTGTATGTTTCTATGACACTTTAATCCTTAGATTCTTGATTGTATTCCAAATCTTGATTATTTATTGGACTCCATCATTCAGATTATCCTTCCTCTCATCATTTTGGTTCTAAGGTTCATTGATGACACACCTCTCGAACAATGTTGGGAGGAATGATAGTTTAAAAGAGGGAATGTGTATCCTCAAATCCAGCATCAAGAGTTGGAAGGTAATAAATTGTTTGAGGGAAGTTTAAAAAAAGGCAGTGAATGTTTTTTATAATGTAGTATTAAGGTATTATATCTCTATTCAATATAGTAAAAAATTCCATGAAAGATTCATGAAATTGTGGACATTTTTGGATGGAGTGTATCATATTTTTGTTATTCAAGACAAATTAAATGTTTGACTACTCATGTAGAGAATGTCTTCTGTATATGATGATATTACAAATCCCAAAGAAGAATAGACTATTGATGTTGAAACATTGGAGTTATTATGGGATCAATAACTTGTTTATGAAAACAGAAACAATGATGAAACATCATATTTTTGAATAAAATTATCAAGCCAAAGATATTGGGGTATAAAATTTAAGGTTCGTTGGAATCAATGTGGTCAACCTATTGACCCCAACAATTCAATTATCATTAGTAATCTTAGGGTCACAATGGGGATTAATGTGTCGATTGATATTGACTCATGGTACCACATCCAACATGTAATGAAGGAAATACTTAGGTAAGATATAATGGTAATGTTACAATATACTATCTATATTTTACTGAAAAATTATATAACAAAATACTGACTTATTTTGCATTATTCCTTACATACATCGTTTATTTTATAATATTGAGATATGAAATTTTTATAAATGAAGACTAGAAAATCTTGTAGAGGCTTCAAGACTCTTCTGACAATGTTATGTCTTAGGGATTCTGAGCGGAAAAGAAAGCCCCACCCACCACTTAGTTATGTACACGTTATAAAGCAGAAAACATGGACTGATTTCTACAATCATTTCAACGAGAAATTATTTTTAGTGCATTATGGTCAAAAATATATTATTTAATATTATTTATTTTATAAAACTTAATTAAATATTGTTAATTTATGAAACAGAAAAAGGGTGATGAAAATAATGAATGGTCATCATAACCAATGTACCCCTATCACAAAGGAATCATGGGGTATGCTTTAGTAGAGAATAAATTGGTATGTTTTTTTAATCATAAATAAAAGTTTAATTATGTTATATGAAACAAAATATATTACTATTTTATATGAAAATAGATGAATCAAAATTTTAATCCCCTTCTATCTCAGGTCATATGCTATGTAAGGAGTCTCGTGTAAATAAGGAGCCTATATTGGTTGATCAAAACACAAAAGTAGTATGGGAATCATGTCTAAGTATGAAATATCTGTAATTTTTTATGATTTATAACAATATTACATAAAAATAAATATGTTATTTTTTGTTTATATGGTTTAGACACAAGAATCGGAAATTTTCATACCAGAAGAAAAGAAACTTTCAGTAGCTTTGAAGGGTCCTAAAAAATATGGTCGGATTAGAGGATTAAGTTTTGGAATCTCTCCTAAAACATATTTTTAGGAGATAAAACCACATGAAGATAGATATTATATGATGAGAACATTGGAGATACAAATAGAATCACTGAAATATATTATTTTCTGGTATGGTTTGAAAGACCAATGAATAAAAATGATCAGAGAGAACCAGCGGTAGAGCAAAGATACATACATGAACAAAATGATCCCCCAATCATTGAGGCTAGTAATTCCCCCAAACCACATACCTTAGTTAGGGTAATCAATTTTTTCATTACTCTTTCTCATAAATGTGAATCAAACAACATTTGATACCTTTATAATACTAAAATTCTCTATGGTACAGTTAAATGTGTTTTTTATGTATAAACACCCATGTAATTGAGTGTTGAGATGGGTACAGGGTATAATATCCCAAGATACCAGGTTAATAGTCAAACACTTCCAAAAAATCACATGATAGTTGGGAATGAGGTAGATTTGGAATAGACTACTGAGTTTCTTGTTCCACTTTATGTTCTAGATATTACAACGATCGCAGCTTTTATTACAGATTTCAAAGCATGACCATCTAATCTTATAAAGACACATGAGGTATATCTTTAAAAATATCATTTGAAAAACATATAACCATTGATGATAAATGGTATTAAGTGAGGTATGATATTATAGATGGATAAAATAGGTGGTGAAATAGAAGGTCAAATATAGAAAATATAGTGAATCGACCAAGAAAACTAAATGACCTTCAGAGAGTACCCAATCCCTGCCAGTTCCAGAGAAACATTTATTATCATCACAAAATCATGGAGAGACCACATTTAAAAATAAAAATAAGTCATAAATTTAATATTAATAAAACATATATGGAGATACCTTTATATATTTAATTGGTCTTGAGACTCTAACTATGATTCTCAACCATGAATGGATGGGCATCTCAGTTGTGAATAAATATATAAGGTCCATTTCCATAATACCTCTATCCAAATAGTGAGATAATTTTTTTATTAAATGTAATAACTATTCTTATTTTGCATATGAATTTATATTACATCTATATAAATGGAATATCATGTAATGAAAAAATTTCATTCATTAATCCTTGTATCATTTCTATGCCATAACTTACATTGAATGAAGAAAAAAATAAAAAAATAATTAATACACAAAGTTTTTAAGAAAAAATCATCAGATGGAAGACTCTTTTTGATGTATAAATTGAATGGGTAAAACTCTATGATCTAATCACATGAAATATATTTTTAATTTTTTTATTGCATAATTTTTTTATGAGGCACTAGAAGTTGATAGTTATTAATATTGACACCCCGAATATTTAATTTTTAGATTAAATTCTTGGATATTAATCCAAATGACCACACATGATGTGTATTATGAATATGTAATACACTAAAATTAATACTTCATATATAAACATTTAATTATTTTTTCAGTTTATGTTTTAACATTAATTTTGTTATGATAGGACAGTCACACAATACAAACAAGATCATGGAATGATGTAGGTTTCTAAAAAGATTAAGCCTATAGATTACTAAAAATAGAAACAAATTAATATATATATAGAAATATTTTACTATAAAAACAATTTAATTATTTTTGTCACTGGTACTGTGTGTCCGAAATAAGATAATAAAATCGACTGTGGATATTATGTTGGAAAATTTATGAGAGAATTCATAAAGTATGAAAAGAACATTATCCCCAAATGGGTAATTTCCAATGTTAATTAAAATTTCATTAAATATATTTCATATTCATTTGTTTGTTTATATTTTCTTAGTACTATCAAGATTTTTGACAATAGAGTTACTCAAAAGAAAAAACCCATTTGTTTTGAGATGAGGGCAGTGTAATTTTTTTCAGGATGTATTTCGACAAAAAATGTTAGTAATTACATACTATGTTAGTGATATAGTATGAGTTATGACCTTCAAAAGACATTTTGGGTGTGAATCATTAGTTACATAATGATTATATATTATTATTTGTCTCTTTATCATGGAGAATAATAATGGAAGAGGGAAAAAAATTAGAACCAATGACCTGAAATAATAAAATTATTAGGAAATTACGGAGGCAGATGTGGAGAAGTAGTTGGAGGATAATCATAAGTGGGGGTGGAGGTAATGGTGGAGGTAGATTCAGAGTCATTGACTGGCATAGAGGAGGAGGTAGAAGTGAAGTTCAAGGTGTAGACCATGGAAGAGGAGGATAAGAAGCACTGGATTGAAAACAACAAATTATTTGAGAAATGAAGTAGAAAAAATATCATACCTTGATCATGTTTAAGAAAAAAATTTAAAAGTGACCACAACACTTTTCAATTAAGATATGAGCCATTGTCTGTGTTTCTAGTTTAAAATGACATTTTAGTAAAAATACACATGATATACTCAAAACCAAGAAAACACATTATAATTGTTTTTATACTTTAGTAAAATGATCCATGAGTCATTTTAGATGTGTAGAGATCATCCAAACCTCAATATGATTCAGGTTGTGACCTGTAAGACTCCAAGTGTCCATTATTGATTTAAAGTTGAAATTTTAATACAAAAAAGTGTACCTAAGAGAAAACAGATCAAACACTCTCAGATTATCTTGATAATTTGGTGAAATAATTCATAATTCATTCGTGATGTTTATGAATTTTTCACATATAAAACCCACACATGATTACAATTGTATGGAACAAAGTGTGGGGTTTCATATTGAAATCACATTTTAGTAAAAAACACAGGTGGCATACTCAATACTATGAAAATAAGTTAATTTTTTTTTTTACATTATAAAAACGTTCCATGATTTATTTGTGACATGTAGGATTCATCTGAACCTTGATATGATGGAAGTTGTGACTAGTATGACTCCAAGTGCATCTTTATTTTCACAACATACATTAATTTTAGTGAAAAAAACAACTGACATACTCAAAACTAATAAAATTCGTTTGGTTTGTTTTTTTTTACTTTAATAAAATGATCTATATGTAATTTTGGATGTTTAATGATCATCCTCACCTCAATATGATGCATTTTGTGACCATTATTACTCCAAGTGCACCTTTTTAATCAAAATTAACATTAATTTTACTGAAAAAAACACCTAACATACACAAAACTATGAAAATTTATTGGGATTATATTGGTAATTTATAAAAAAAATTAATATGTCCTTTTGGACATATAGGAATTGTAACACCCCGAGATTTTATGAAAAATATTCTTTTTTATTTCATTAATGTCTTGTGTTGTACGCTACACCGAAAGGAGCTTTCACAACACGCATCCTTGACTTGCCTTTCATTACACGCAATCGCGACATTCCTCGACAAAGTGTGTAGTACGCAATACCGAGTTTCACTAAACAGCAATATGCTATTAAAATGTTATTAAAACTAGCTGTTATGAATAGTAATAACCACTTTTTGAAATTTTGTAAATTTTATTTTTCAAAATAGACTTTATTTTTGGATTCGGAGTATCAAATTTATCCTAAGGTGAAATTTTGGTACTTTTCGGATAACTTTCATATTTTGATGAATAGTGAAAATTACTAAATTTTAGTTAAAAACAACTTTTTCAATCGAAATAATTAATAGTGATAAATTATTAATTTGAGTGGTTTTAAAGTATATTTAGAATATATTTTTAAAATTTAATACAATGTTGGTCATTGGATGTAATTTCACATTTAAACCAGACATAAACAAGTGTCAATCTTTTGATATATATTGTTTCTTAAAAACACGCTATTTGTTTTAACAGTGGGATTTAATTATAAAATTAATTAATTCAACTTCTATGTTATGAATTTGGTAGAATAGACTTTATTTTTGAATTCGGAATATGAAATATAGCTTAGGATGAAATTTTGGCATTGTTCTGAAAAACATCAATTTTTGATGAATAGTGAAACTACTAAGTGGTAGTTAAAAAAACTGAACTTTTCATAAAACTTAATTTTACCGCTTCTGTGAATGGAATTTCAAAAATCCGAGAGACACAGTTGATATCAGTAAGTAAAATGTGGTTCAATGAGATAAAAATAATTTTTTGGTGAATAGTAACTTTTTACTTTTTTTACCGCGGTTAATAGTAAATAGGGTAACTAAGGGTAAATATGATATTACTATTACCCTAAGACATGTCCTAATTATTTTATACAAGTGTAATTCGACCAAAAACAAACTTAGGAATAAAATATGACCATTTAGGCCCACTTGGATTAGATTAGGACATTTATTATTAATTTATTTAAAGAAGGGTTAAAATAGTTAAAATCAAATTTTAATAAGTAAATCATTTTTAATATGGGGTTATACATAATATAAATTCGACTATAAATATTAATTAGAAAGCTAAAAGGATTTCCTACATAATGGTATTTTATTTGTAATTTTTAGACATTAAATAATTTAATTTATTTATGACACAATGATGATGCAGTAATTATCTTATTAATGAAATATTGACATAATTGATGTTATAAACACCAAAAGAAATGTAATTTGAGACTTTTTATGAATTCCACTAATTTTCTAGGTTACTATGATATATTATTGTTGATTTAATCAACTTTTTTCGAACATATAATTCTGTTATGACTTTCACAAAAATCATATATCAAATAGTGTCAAAATTGACACAAAATAGTTTTTAAATCAAATATTATATTACTAATTGTTATTTTATTCCTAAAAATCTAAGGTTCGGCCAAATGACTTATATTAGGATATATATATTAATAATAAACAATTTGGGGTTCTTTTGGCATGTTATAGTAAGTTTAATAACCATATAGTGAAATAAAACAAAAAGACACGGTAAAAGTTAAATTATTTAACTTAGAGTTAAATCTAATTGATAAGGATAAAATAATAACCTAAACTTGTCTAAATCCTATTGGTTGATAGTATTTCGACCCATACCCACATTAGCTTCGAAATAAGACCCTTTGGAACCATTATAAACCGATTTTGACTTTAATATAAAATAATATTTTGAGATATTCCTAAGGTGCCCCTCTCCTCCCTTATAAAAGGGCACCTCCTTCCCCTCCTCCTCACACCAATTTGAGCACTCAAGCTCCGCCAAACCCTGCCTAAATCCCTTCTCCACTTCCCTAGAATAATCCTAGAGGTCCTGGTCTTCTTAAAATACCAATCTTAGTTCCCTAAGTGGAGGATTCAAAGAGGCATTCCAAAGAAGAGGTAATATCCATTACCGATCTTTTCAATTTCTTTCTTCTTCAACTTCTTCTTCTTTAGTTGTTTCATGATAAAGTAATAACATAAGTATTACTTACATACTGATATGTTATTATAAATTTGAAACAACCCTAATTCACCTTCTATCCATCCTATGGAAAAATGAAATCACTGCGCGTGCGTACGTACGAAATACCGTCTCCACACCGTGGTGTAATCTATTTTCCACCATCACCTTACAAGAATGGGTATAATGGTGTAATGAGTAACTATATATGATTATTATAAAGTGATATTGATACTGAAATAGTATACGTACACTTCAACACAATTCCACGACCATGGGGACGATATCATCGCTCGTGCGTACGTACGGACTACCGTCTCCACGACGCGATGAGATTCATTCTCAATGATTAACCATTCATGAATGATTATAAAGTATATATAATAAGTAATAATGAAATATATGACATAATAATGATACTGGAATTATTTATATTTATATGTATGTCATCTACTTAATTCCATTCAATTCAATAAGGAAACGAAAACAGCGTTCATGCGTACGTACAGACTACCGTCTCCATGAACGGTGTATTTCTTTCCATTTACTGATTTATTATATATGTATATTCTTAATATATATATATATAAATCATGTTTTATATTCTGTAATTAAGTAATCATGATCTAAGTAATCATATGAATAATTACAAGTTAAAAACACGAACAACAAATGAGACGATTTTACCCAAAACGCTACATTAACATGAATTTACAAAAGAACGGGTAATATAAAGTCATAAGTGGACCATATATGATATAATAACAATGAATATGATTCTGGAATAAGTCAATAACATGATTTAAATCATTATACATGAGGTTCAGACACTTACAAAGCAAGTCGGACCTAAGGTAAGGGATAAATTTTCAATCTCATTTTTATCCGAGATTGCTTATACTTAAGTATTTACTGGGGTTACGTTTAACATCCATGACCATGTTTTATAAAAAAAAATTTATAAAATGTTTACCATTCTTCCATGAATGTTTAAAGTCATTTTTACCCTTTATTGACTTTTTACCACATTGTATGAATGGAATCTTTCCTTTGGTTACCATATAAGGTACTTTTTGACTTTTCCGACAAAAGTACGAGGAGAATGTTATTCTTAACTTATACGGCGTGAACGGATTTTTACGGTTTCATAATACCTCATTTTCAAGAAGCTTCCTCTACAGGATTGCATGATTATTTTCAACAAAACCCTTATATTTTAAAATTGCATGAAATTTTGTGAAGAGAAAATGATTTTAAAGAAGAAAGGGTATTTTCCTCAAGAATTCATTTCAAGTACTTTTCTCAAAACTATTTTCCATATAAGATGACATTATTTGATATGTATGTTTCAAGTAAAATGTCTCTATGATTTAAATGGTTTCAATATTCTTATGATTGAATGATATCAATTGTTTATGGATTATGATGGCATGATGTTTAAGATTCCCATTTTTATTACATGGGTTATGCAATGATGTATGATTTATGATTTTGTGGCACACCTAAGAATGGTATCATTATGAGATGGGTGGGACCTATATCTCCCTCCAATGCATTGGGTAAAGATTTTATATCTCATGAGATAGACATGGCTGGAACGGTAGGTTATACCGGTTCAGTGAAACAGGACTGGAACGAGGCTGACTCAGTTCAGAAAGGGACTTTGTCCACTAAGACAGTCTTGCCAATGAGTCTTGACTAAAAAGAAATGATTCTCTATGATTATGTGTGTATGCCACAAAGTTTCATGTTTTATGTTATGATTATTGTGATTACATTTCACTGCCATGATTTATCCCATGTTAAGAAATTATGCTCTCTTTTGCAGGTTAAGATTTCCAAAAGTTATGTTCTTATGAATATGATGTGATTGATTTTCTTTTGTTTACCCTTACTAAGCATTTGAGCTCACCCTTTTATGTTTTATTTTCCCCAGGATATAAAGAAAGGTTTTAGGTAAAAAAAAAAGGGAAGATCTTTATGAGAGATATTGAAGATCTTTCACCATGATTAGAAGATTACGTTCCGAGTTTCCAAAGACACTAAACTATTACGATCCTTATGTGTGTGTTTTTGTTATGTACTAAGTATTCCGCAAAAGTAATGTAATATCCATTTAAGTCAGGTTTCGGGTCTCTACAGTTGGTATCAGAGGAAAGGTTTAGTCAACCTTTGGAAACTAGGATGCGAAAACTTTATTGAGATCCCTAGAGATATTTCTAAGGTATGTCTAGGGATGTCCCTAAGGATAAGTATACGTATAAGATACAGTCCTAGAACTATGGTAATGATCATAGAATTTAACCTAAGAAGTTAGATATTGAGGATACTCCCCCTTTATTATATTGTTTTCCCTAGCATGATTTTTGCCTCTCACACTATTCTTTTTGGGTTTTAGAAAATGGCTGGAAACAAGATGATTCACAATAATGGAGGATATGATGGACAATGGAATGATATTCTTCATAATGAAATGGGATTTGGAAGTCCAAACATCATTGTTATGCCGAATCAGCAATCTCATAATATAATCAATAAAGTAAAATTTGGTAAGTTTCCTGACTCGGTTAATAAGAGAAAGATGGAGTTTCATGATGATCATAGAGGAAAGAAAGTTCAATTTCCCCTATGTAAATCATGTGGGAAGAGGCATCAAGGAGAATGTTTCAAAGGAACTGGAAGATGCTTTGGGTGTGGAAAAGAAGGACACAAAGCAAGTAAGTGCAAAGGAAAAGGTTCAGTTAACACCATGGATGAGGATAATGGTATTGCTACGACCTCAACAATGGTTAAATGCTTTAAATGTGGAATGTACGGGCATTATGCAAACCAATGCCCTAAGGGAAAGTCTCATGAAGAGAATCAGTATGGTCGTATGGGAAGTATTTATGTTGGTGATGATGAAGAAACTACAAATGATATGTGAGATGAAAGAAATGTTGAAGCTCGGTCAATGGTCTAAGAATGTAGTGGAATGATTACATGTTATCATGTGTAATGTTGTATAAATAATCTCATGGAATAAAGAGACATCTAAGGATTGTTACACTATTGTCTTTCCTTAAGTATTGAAAGTGTATGATGAATGGTACCAGTAACCATGAAAGGTTATTCAGATACTTTTGGATAAGTAGATGATAAGTGCATAATGAAAGGATAAGAAGATAATGAGATGTTTGATTGTATTCATGAGCTCATGATTGATATAAGGACTAAGTGATATCATGGTTTGAGTATAAAGAATTTTGAGGATTTTGGTAACTACATTCATGTTTTCATTAAGGTTCAATGGGTATTCAAGAGAATACATGATTAAGGACTTTGAATGTCTGGAATGTGACCAGCAAAACATATCTTATGATATATGGGGATCAACGATGGTATTAAATATATGGTAATCATTTTCACTATGAGAGTGGACTACAGTATTATGGATAAGACTAAATATTGGAATGGATTATGTTGGACATAAGTTAGTATTGTGGTTTTTTCTATATTATTGATGGGATGTTATAGTAATATAGTTTTAGAAAAAGGACAACCTGCAGGACGGGCGACAGCCCATCGCTTCGGACAAGGCTGTGGGAATCAAACCCACAACCGAAGTGCGACTGGCCTTTATCGCCTACCACTGGCCTACAGGAAGTCCCTGTTTAGTAGAAACTAGTTTTATTATATTAAGAAGTATGATATATGAAGTATAAGTCAATTTTAGGAACCATATATGATTAATCTCACTATAGATCGACTTATGTATATAATTTTTGCTAACCTTTTGTTTGAGACAGATGGAATGACCCGTCGTTCTATCATATGATCTGCTAACACTTCACGAATAACAAATTCAACTTCATTTATTTAAGAGATGAAGTGGAAATTGTTCAAGTCACGAACAACAGTGAGATTGTTCCAAAATAAAGTAAGTATTTATTCTAATTCAAATTTTCAACTTTAGGGAAATGATCTTGAAAAACAAAAATGTTGTCCTAGTGATCTTATACCTGATGAATCAGATGGTACCTTATATCATCACAAATCTATGGATTTGTGATTACTGGCTTTTCCATAGCCATGTTCTCTACCACTCTCCATCAGAACATGATGGTTAGATTTCTCTTCCATATCCATATTTTCACCTATGTGGAAACCCAGTGATTAGTTTATTTGGGTAATCGTTACATTTCATACTTTAGTTTTTAAAGACAAGTTTTGGTATTCCTTTTTACGATGCGGGTTTCTATTAAAGAAACTTTCGAATAGTAAACTATTTATAACCCCGACGAATTTCGAGGGCGAAATTCATTTTAAGGGGGGTAGAATGTAACACCCCGAGATTTTATGAAAAATATTCTTTTTAATTTCATTAATGTCTTGTGTTGTACGCTACACCGAAAGGATCTTTCACAACACACATCCTTGACTTGCCTTTCATTACACGCAATCGCGACATTCCTCGATAGCGTGTGTAGTACGCAATACCGAGTTTCACTAAACAGCAATATGCTATTAAAATATTATTAAAACTAGCTGTTATGAATAGTAATAACCACTTTTTGAAATTTTGTAAATTTTAATTTTCAAAATAGACTTTATTTTTGGATTCGGAGTATCAAATTTACCCTAAGGTGAAATTTTGGTACTTTTCGGATAACTTTCATATTTTGATGAATAGTGAAAATTACTAAATGTTAGTTAAAAACAACTTTTTCAATCAAAATAATTAATAGTGATAAATTATTAATTTGATTGGTTTTAAAGTATATTTAGAATATATTTTTACAATTTCATACAATGTTGGTCATTGGATGTAATTTCACATTTAAACCAAACATAAACAAGTGTCAATCTTTTGATAGATATTGTTTCTTAAAAACACGCTATTTGTTTTAACAGCGGGATTTAATTATAAAATTAATTAATGCAACTTCTATGTTATGAATTTGGTAAAATATAATTCATTTTTGAATTCGGAATATGAAATATAGCTTAGGATTAAATTTTGGCATTGTTCTGAAAAACATCAATTTTGATGAATAGTGAAACTACTAAGTGGTAGTTAAAAAAACTGAACTTTTCATAAAACTTAATTTTACCGCTTCTGTGAATGGAATTTCAAAAATCCGAGAGACACGGTTGATATCAGTATGTAAAATGTGGTTCAATGAGATAAAAATAATTTTTTGGTGAATAATAACTTTTTACTTTTTTTACCGCGGTTAATAGTAAATAGGGTAACTAAGGGTAAATATGATATTACTATTACCCTAACACATGTCCTAATTCTATTAGACAAGTGTAATTCTACCAAAAACAAACTTAGGAATAAAATATGACCATTTAGGCCCACTTGGATTAGATTAGGACATTTATTATTAATTTATTTAAAGAAGGGTTAAAATAGTTAAAATCAATGTTTAATAAGTAAATCATTTTTAATATGGGGTTATACATAAGATAAATTAGACTATAAATATTCATTAGAAAGCTAAAAGGACTTCCTAAATAATGGTATTTTATTTGTAATTTTTAGACATTATATAATTTAATTTATTTATGACACAATGATGATGCAGTAATTATCTTATTAATGAAATATTGACATAATTGATGTTATAAACACCAAAATAAATATAATTTGAGACTTTTTATGAATTCCAATAATTTTCTAGGTTACTATGATATATTAGTGTTGATTTAATCAACTTGGTTCGAACATATAATTCTGTTATGACTTTCAAAAAAATCATATATCAAATAGTGTCAAAATTGACACAAAATAGTTTTTCAATCAAATATTATATTACTAATTGTTATTTTATTCCTAAAAATCTAAGGTTCAGCCAAATGACTTAGATAAGGATATATATATTAATAATAAACAATTTGGGGTTCGTTTGGCATGTTATAGTAATTGTATTAACCATATAGTGAAATAAAACAAAAAGACACGGTAAAATTTAAATTATTTAACTTAGAGTTAAATCTAATTGATAATGTTAAAATAATAACCTAAACTTGTCTAAATCCTATTGGTTGATAGTATTTCGACCCATACCCACTTTATCTTCGAAATAAGACCCTTTGGAACCATTATAAACCTATTTTGACTTTAATATAAAATAATATTTTGAGATATTCCTAAGGTGCCCCTCTCCTCCCTTATAAAAGGGCACCTCCTTCCCCTCCTCCTCACACCAATTTGAGCACTCAAGCTCGGCCAAACCCTGCCAAAATCCCTTCTCCACTTCCCTAGAATAATCCTAGAGGTCCTGGTCTTCTTAAAAGACCAATCTTAGTTCCCTAAGTGGAGGATTCAAAGAGGCATTCCAAAGAAGAGGTAATATCCATTACCGATCTTTTCAATTTCTTTCTTCTTCAACTTCTTCTTCTTTAGTTGTTTCATGATAAAGTAATAACATCAGTATTACTTACATACTGATATGTTATTATAAATATGAAACAACCCTAATTCACCTTCTATCCATCCTACAGAAAAATGAAATCACCGCGTGTGCGTACGTACGGAATACCGTCTCCACGCCGTGGTGTAATCTATTTTCCACCATCACCTTACAAGGATGGGTATAATGGTGTAATGAGTAACTATATATGATTATTATAAAGTGATATTGATACTGAAATAGTATACATACACTTCAACACAATTCCACGACCATGGGGACGATATCATCGCTCGTGCGTACATACGGACTACCGTCTCCACGACGCGATGAGATTCATTCTCAATGATTAACCATTCATGAATGATTATAAAGTATATATAATAAGTAATAATGAAATATATGACATAATAATGATACTGCAATTATTTATATTTATATGTATTTCATCTACTTAATTCCATTCAATTCAATAAGGAAACGAAAACAGCGTTCATGCGTATGTACGGACTACCGTCTCCATGAACTGTGTATTTCTTTCAATTTACTGATTTATTATATATTTATATTCTGAATATAAATATATAAATCATGTTTTATATTCTGGAATTAAGTAATCATGATCTAAGTAATCATATGAATAATTACAAGTTAAAAACACGAACGACAAATGAGACGATTTTACCCAAAACGCTACATTAACATGAATTTACAAAAGAACGGGTAATATAAAGTCATAAGTGGACCATATATGATATAATAACAATGAATATGATTCTGGAATAAGTCAATAACATGATTTAAATCATTATACAGGAGGTTCGGACACTTACAAAGCAAGTCGGACCTAAGGTAAGGGATAAATTTTCAATCTCATTTTTATCCGAGATTGCTTATACTTAAGTATTTACTGGGGTTACGTTTAACATCCATGACCATGTTTTATAAAAATGTTTTTATAAAATGTTTACCATTCTTCAATGAATGTTTAAAGTCATTTTTACCCTTTATTGACTTTTTACCACATTGTATGAATGGAATCTTTCCTTTGGTTACCATATAAGGTACTTTTTGACTTTTCCGACAAATGTACGAGGAGAATGTTATTTTTAACTTATACGGCGTGAACGGATTTTTACGGTTTCATAATACCTTATTTTCAAGAAGCTTCCTCTACAAGATTGCATGATTATTTTCAACAAAAACCTTATATTTTAAAATTGCATGAAATTTTGTGAAGAGAAAATGATTTTAAAGAAGAAAGGGTATTTTCCTCAAGAATTCATTTCAGGTACTTTTCTCAAAACTATTTTCCATATAAGATGACATTATTTGATATGTATGTTTCAAGTAAAATGTCTCTATGATTTAAATGGTTTCAATATTCTTATGATTGAATGATATCAATTGTTTATGGATTATGATGGCATGATGTTTAAGATTCCCATTTTTATTACATGGGTTATGCAATGATGTATGATTTATGATTTTGTGGCACACATAAGAATGGTATCATTATGAGATGGGTGGGACCTATATCTCCCTCCAATGCATTGGGTAAAGATTTTATATCTCATGAGATAGACATGGCTGGAATGGTAGGTTATACCGGTTCAGTGAAACAGGACTGGAACGAGGGTGACTTGGTTCAGAAAGGGACTTTGTCCACTAAGACAGTCTTGGCAATGAGTCTTGACTAACAAGAAATGATTCTCTATGATTATGTGTGTATGCCACAAAGTTTCATGTTTTATGTTATGATTATTGTGATTACATTTCACTGCCATGATTTATCCCATGTTATGAAATTATGCTCTCTTTTGCAGGTTAAGATTTCCAAAAGTTATGTTCTTATGAATATGATGTGATTGATTTTCTTTTGTTTACCCTTACTGAGCATTTGAGCTCACCCTTTTATGTTTTCTTTTCCCCAGGATATAAATAAAGGTTTTAGGTAAAAAAAAAGGGAAGATCTTTATGGGAGATATTGAAGATCTTTCACCACGATTAGAAGATTACGTTCCGAGTTTCCAAAGACACTAAACTATTACGATCCTTGTGTGTGTGTTTTTGTTATGTACTAAGTATTCCGCAAAAGTAATGTAATGTCCATGTAAGTCAGGTTTCGGGTCTCTACAGGGATCATCCACACCTCAATATACCGCCTGTTATGACCGGTATGACTACAAGTGTATTTTATTGGTTTAAAATTGATATTATAATAGAAAAAAGTATCACTCACTGAAAACTGAGAAACACACTCAGATTGTCTTGATAATTTATCATAATGATTCATATTTAATTATTAATATCTAAGAATCATTCTCATGTCAAAACCACGCACAATGTCACCTATATGGTTCAAAGTGTGTGTTTCTAGTTTAAAATGAAATTTTATTAAAAAAACACATGTGGTGTACTCAAAACTATGAAAACACATTCATATTGTTTCAATACATTATGAAAATTATCCATGAGTCATTTCAGAAGTATAGGGATCATTCGCGCCTCAATTTGATTCACGGTGATACCGTTATGACTCCTAGTGCATCTTTTTAATCAAAATTGACATTAATTTTGGTGAAAAAACAACTAACATACTCAAAACCAAGAAAATTTATTATATTGTTTTTTTAATTTAGTAAAATATTTCATACATAATTTGGGACTTATGGGGATCAACCATACCTCAATATAATTCACAGTGTGACCAGTATGACTCTATGTATGTCTATTTATTCAAAATTGACATTAATTGTATTGAAAAAACAACTAACATACTCAAAACCAAGAAAACACATTGGGATTGTTTTAATACTGTATGAATACAATACATTTGCCATTTCTGACTTGTATGGATCAGTCTCACCTCAAAAAAAATGCAGGCTGAGACCAGTATGACTCCATGTGTCTAGTACCAGTTTCAAATATACATTTTAATACAAAAAGTGTCACTCGTGAAAAAAAAATGTACTCAAATTGTCTTGATAATTTTGGACAACAAATCATAATTCATTTGTGATGTGTATGAATCATTATCATGTCAATCCCACAGACAATGCCAGCTGTATGGATCAAAATGCGTGTTTCCAATTTAAAATTTCATTTTATTAAAAAAACTTGTGGTGTACTCAAATGCAATAAAATGCATTCAGATTATTTTGGTACTTTAAGAAAATGAAATATGAGTTATTTGGGATGTGTAGGGATCATCGATGCCCAAATATAATGCATTGTGTGACTTGTATGACTTCAAGTGTATCTTTTTATTCAAAATTGACATTAATTTTAGTAAAAAAACACACATTCTCAAAACTAAGAAAACGCATTGATATTGTTTTGGTACTTTAAAAAAATGATCCATACATCATTTTTGACCTGTAGGGATTATCCACACCTCAATATGTTGCACGATGTGACTATTATGACTCTAACTACACCTTTTTATTCACTATTTACATTAATTTTAGTAATAAAATATTAGGAATATGCTATAATAGTTTTTTTTTATTTGTGTTTGAAATTTTATTTTATTAAAATTCATTATTTGTATCTTATTTTGGTAATTTTTGTTGTTGTTTATGGTGATGTAGTGTGTTGTTTCAACACGCAACACTTGTTTCTAGTGATGCAGTGTGCTGCATCAATACACTTCAGTTTTAACCTTTATTAGTTCTACTAAATTCGATAGTAATGTATGATTTATTATCACTTTTAAAAGAACTTATAAAGCTACCATTTATCAATGCTTATGTGGGAACTCATAAATTATATCTATATTAATTCTTTTAAAAGTGCTGATAAAGGACCTCATTTATCAATGCTTTTTGATGTGATGACAAAGAGTGTATTTATCAGTGCTAAATAAAAGCACTCATAAATGAGTTCTTTTATCAGCACTTTTATTTTGACAGATAAAATTCAGGGACTTTTAACCATTCTGATGTAGTAAGCATTTTTATGGTGCTGATAAAGGCCGATTATTGCATTATTAAAGTCATGTTTTGTATTAGGGTGTATTTGGATTTGGCCTCATTGTTTTTCATAGGTAGGTTGATCATGTGGTAGGTTATATTTAAATATATTATTGAATTTATGTGCATAATTATCTAATTCAGTACATATTGTATGATACTATTTCCATTTCCCTAATGAAATAGGGTCATTATCTCTTTGATGAAATGTTTATGGTCATCACTAATACTAAGATATTGATGTATTTCTTCTGTTATTACGATTTGGACATGAGTAAATAATAATGGATAGAGTATCTCTACATGTTTTATTCCCACTTGTTATTCAAACATATAATAATGAAATTAGTGATAGATGCTTTAAGTCTCATTTCACTTAATAATGCTTTTAGGGATACTCAAAAAACTACTATCTTTAAATGATAGAGCATGAATGAATTTGGTCAATGATGAATAAAATGATAGTGAAATTTTATTACTAATTAACCATGTTCCTAACATGATGTATTCTCCAAAATAAGATCAAATAGAATTTCATGATTGTACCACCATTAGTATAATATTTTATATAGTGAAGTATTATAAAGGGTGGAAAGAGGGTAAAAGATCATTAATACATTTTTTAATCTAATTTTAAAACCTCTAACATTTTAATAATTGCTTATTTTAGATTACCTCCATTAAAAATGGTTTAATAATCTAGGTATTCATAAAATAAACATTATGGTGGAAGTCAATTTATTGAGGTTTGCTATTAAAGGGATGATTGTATATTATCTTATGAAATGTCTAACATGTCAGTAGGTAAAAGAGGGACATCAATGGCTAGATGGTATGCTTCAATTTATGTATATAAACATATGGATGTGGGAGCATAATTCTATGAATTTTTTCATAGGTCTAATGTGGAAACATTAGAATCATGATACTATTTTGTTTATTAGGGATCAAATCACCAAGTCAGTAAACATTTTCCCTATTTGATAGTTCAACATATTATAAGATCTAGTAAAGTTATATATTGTATTAGTGGTCATGTTTCATAGAGTTCAACATTATATTATATTTGATAAAGATCCTTGACTTTGTACTCAACTCTAGATATCTTTACAATAGTATCAAGGAATACAACTGACTATTAGCATGTCATATCATCCCCAGAACAATGGACTATCGAAACAGACCATTCATATATCTAAAGATATGCTCATAAATGGTTTAATGCATTTTGGCGGATCATGGGAAGATCATATTCCTTTGGTGGAATTTTCCTATATTAATAATAATCATGATACAATATATATAGACCAATTTGATGAATTATATTGAAATCCTTATTGTTCTCCACTATGTTGGGTGGATACTATAAAAATGACACTGATTTGATGTTTTCGTGTCCATGACACTATGTAGATGATGCATATAATTAGAAACTAAAAGGACATGGATCAGTGCTAACATATATCGTTTTCTTACCATCTTCACCAACATTTAAATATTAACTTTAGTGCCCACATATTCTTAAATGTGTCACTAAGACAAAACCATAAATGCATGGGAAAAAAAGAAAATTTTCTTCATGGTATGTTAGTCCATTAGAGTTTATTGAATATATTATCATTTTTTCATGTCTCTTATATTTTTGATCGTGATTTAGTTATTTCCATAGTGACTTCTTAGTTTCTCAATTTATAATTATAACCTAGATCCTTTCCAGGTGATCAGTTGGTACAAGGTCACTCTTGATCCATATGGGACATTTATTCATGCACCAGTTTTTATTCTAGATAGATAGGAATAAACATTATGAGGGGTATCTATTTCCATTTTGTGGGTATTATGGAAACATGGAAAGGTTTAATATGAAGAATAGCATTGAGAGAATGAAATATTATAGTAGTTTCTAGATATTCTCAATGTCGCAAAATATATCTAGCATTCCCTAGAAGAAAAGTCCAATGTTGGGGAGAATGAAGCACCCCGAGTTTGATTTCTGACATCATTTTATGATTATTATTTTATTTTTTGATACATTGGGATAAGTTATTGGATGATTTTAGAGGGTGAAATAGAAGGGAAGGTAAAATCACACTACGCAAACAATTCACATTGTTCCCAGTTCCCAAAATTTCTTTCAATGAGGCATGCCAGCACCCGACCTTCATCAAGGTTGTGATGGATGATGATAAATATAATTTTTTCAATCTCATTGTTTTGACATAGTAACCTGACCGTTGTGTTTTCACCCCTTCTGCCTCGGGCGCCTCCCCCTTGCAGGAATATCGCCCTTCCTAAGATCCCACGGAGGAACAGGATAGTTGGAGTGATCTTCTGTAGTCCAAAGAGGCCCCTTCGAAACATGATTTTCTGTTATAGAGGATTAGGAATTGGTCCATCCCCATGGTTGATAACATCAAATGATGCGGTATCCTCTTTGCTTCCCGATACCCCTGTTGTAAAGCACACCAAGAGGAAAGTTTCGACCACCTCTTATTCAAGGGTGATTAGGCATGCGGTGGTTGGAGATTTTTTGGGGAGTTCATAGGACTTCATACCAACAAACTGGAAGACCTTCCATTCCTGAAAGGATGGTTCAATGGATTAGTAGACAGAGGATCAGAGAATACCGTGTGCATAAAGATCATTCTAGTAGGGTGTTGGGAAATTTGGAAGGCCAGGAGTAAGTGGAGGCATGAAGGGATTCATTAAACTATTATTTCCATTATTATTCGAACCAAGAGCAGTATTCTTGACATATCATGGGTCATTTATGGATGAAGGAATTCCCCCTCCTTTCGGTGGATGCCACCCCATAGGCATGGTTTCCAAGAGGTTGACAGAAGCAACTGTGGTTGATGGGTGAGGAATAATCTCCCCTCAAGAGGCCTTAAGCTCAATATTGACGTGTCTTGTAGGATGGAGGTTCCTCGAGAGGGAGGGGTGGTTCAGGACACAGAAGGGTCGATCATCATGGCCTTCTCCTCCAGCATGGGACATGGTCTCTCTCTGCAGTCTGAAGCCAAGGATATGCTCATCGGTATCGGCCTCTTCCATAAGAGGGATCTATCTTTAATAGAGGTTTAAACAGACTCTAAGATCCTTCATGAGGTCTAAATGACTATCTACCCCCACCTTGGTCAATTAGCTATAGTATTCGAAAGTGAAAGGGAATGATCAAATATGGCATCAATATCTTGCATTCCTGGAGTGAGGGAAATCATGTGGCGAACTATCTGGCTCCGATTGAGGTTCTTGGAAATGCTCATGTTTGGTTACACGATATCATTTCTTTGAAGGCCAAAGGGGTTAACCTAATCATAGGGGATACCCTTATCCTTCATCATTTTAGGCCTCCATAGGTTTTCTGTTTCTTTTGTGGTGGTGGTTGTTTGTGTTGGTTATTTGTTTGGGGTTCTTCTTTCATTATCTTTAATAAAAAAGTATCTTTTGATGGAGGTTGTGGGTGTTCCCAAAACTTGATTTATATATTTTTTAAAAAGAAATTTCATAAAATAAAAATTATTTAAAACATTCTAATGGAATAACTAGGTTGTTGATGCCATATAGAAAGGTCCAAGCTGGGTTTTTTTACATGATTACATTATAAGAGGCCTTATTGATATAGACTTGGTACTCATTTCTAACTAGAAAAAAAATTATTTATTTCCACCAAGATATTGTTCAAAAGATGATTTATCATTTCCCACGAGTTAATGGATCTCTTTTGACATCCTTTGGTTTGTTTCTGTCTGAGAATAATGATTATAATTGCATTTTGATTTTTTTAACTGGTTATGCTTCTTGAAAGGATAAATTTTCATGTGTTAATCATATTTTCTAAAATATGTTCACATTATTTATTTAATATTGAGAAAAATAAATTATCTACTTTAATATTTTTTCTATCTATACTATAATCCTATGAGATAACATAATTATATTCTTGGCAGTCTGGGTAAAAATTATATTGGGGGTTTCCAATAGGATATGATGACTCACCCCATATATATTCACTTTCATTCATATTTTGATGTTTTTATATGATTCAGGAGAAAGATTGTTTTCATAATTCTCTAGTGTCACTCCTTGATGTTGATGTCTTTGTTGGTATAGTTGGACCATACAGTTTTCATGTCTTGGTCTGGGGTGGTTCTTCCTTGGTGCATGATTTTTTAACTAATTTAGAACTTTAGTATTCATATTTATATTATTTTTTTTGTTACTCTAATATTTTTCACTTGTATGTATTTTAATGAGTTTTATGGTTTATTCCTTATGCATCATATAGTTGATTTTTATTATTATTATTTATGTTCATGTTTTATTGTTTATGAATTGAAACACATACCACAAAATTTAGGTAATACATTGGAAATTATTTCAAGACTTTTGTTTTTTTGGGATGTCACCTTAGGTCAGTGACAAATGTGGTCTTTCCAAGCTAAAGGTTAGTGTCATGATGTTTCAAGAGTAAATAAAATAAAACAAGTAACCTCGTTAATTAAATTTAAAATATTATATTACATGTTAAAACTACTATATGTATCCAAATGGATAATATAAATGAAGATAAATAATCATAATGGGGAAGAATTAAATTTTAAAAAGAAAATCAGGATTGATTTTAATGTTTTGTTCTATAACATTAGATGATAATACAATAAAGTAGGGGAAAAGAATAGAATATAAAATAAAGTGATAATTAGAAGATAATCTCATATAGTATGATTATAGGATACTCAATACAAAAAATCACAAGGAATCTAACTAAATAAAATTGTTTTAATTAAAGGGATATTGAGAGAGTGACTTAGGGGAAGACATTGTTTCCAACATGAAAGTATTAGATTAAGATTCCTTAATTAGAAGTATAATAAATATGTATATTAGTACTTTAAATAAAATATGTTTCGGAATAAAGAATATATAATAAAAAAACATATATATTTTATAGTGGAAGATTAAACAAATAGATGTAATTTTAAAGAAAAGGAATTGATGTCCCCTTACCTCAGCATTATAAAGTATTCAACATGATCTAACTCCTTAACTAATAAAAAATTGTATGTTAATTATTAATTTCAGAATAATATTAATATTTATATAATTTTTTAAATTAGTTTTTATTCCTAAATTAATTATTTAATAGGTATTCATTAATCATATGAGTCATTATAAAATATTTATTCCATGTAATATATGATTGAATATGTATTGTTGTCTACATCGTAATTAATTGTTTATAAGAAATTCCTCCAAATGATTTTTTTTAATATTGCGTTAAAAAGACACTTTGATAGGTTAAGTGGCACCCTATACACAATGAACCAGTAGATCCTAAACTCAGAGGATTATTAGGGTATTAAAATGATATATTTCTAATTACTTACTTTGTATTGATATAGAGATTTTATTCAATTAAATATATAATAAATTACTTGAAAATAAAGTATTAATCAATTTAAAACCCATTTAGATTAATTTTAAAAATTTTATTTCTCTATTTTTGAATTTTTAACATTTTATGAGCTCATTATCGAGACCAATAATCATTATTTCTAATTATTATTTCATGAACCCTTTGATATGAATTTGAAAATAATATTCATTCATTTATTTATATCCTTACTTGATCCATTTGGAAAACAATTTGAATTCATCATTCATCGTTAGATAAAATATTGGGGAAACGACTTCAAGTGTTGTAACTTATCCTTTTTGATCCCATATAGATACACATATATGTTTTGGATTCTTTGATTCATTAACATTTAAGGATGATCATGTTTCCATTGATTTGGTAATGGTATAAAAACCATTAGGACAACATTCATTATTATAAAGGTAAAATATAAAACACTTGAAATGAACGGCCGATTGTCACCTATCGACCGGTCAAAGTTCTGGTGCTCTGCTAATTTGTATAGCGACAGTCGGGTCGAATCCTCAGTGATGATACTTTGTAATGGTCGTTTGTTTTTAGTTGATTGTATTTTGATTAGGGTGGGTTTGTTTGAAGAGATTAATTGAAATTATTGATTGACTATAATTGATTTAACAATTTTATAAATATTGGGGTGATTTCATTATTAGGGAGTTAAGCATGTGATATCCTTGAGCATTGCTTTATATTGCATTTAAATTAACACCCACTTCACAAGTTGACGTCGATTAGAATTCCTAAGTGTTACAACTTTAATACAACCCTTAACTTAACTAGGATTCTAAACTCAATAAGTACTTGTCTGTGGTAGTGTATTTATGGTTCCATTAATCCATGGAAACCACATGCTAAACAAAATATGTCATTAATCCATGACATATTAAGTCCAACATACACAATGTTAAATTAATGAATACTCATCGAGCAAATACTCTCAATAACTTAACATCCCTAAATTTTGACTCACCCCAATGAGATATTTACTCATACATTTAAATTATTAGTAATCTGGTCTATTATGTTTTAGGTGATTAATTACAAAGAGAAGAAAAATAAAGGGATAAGAAAAGAGTTGTGCGCTGAACACACACACGAACGATGATGAGAGTAAAACAAACCGGAATTTTTATTGAATAATAAAGTAAAAGAAGATGATGGATTTCAGATTGATTTAATATACAATAAGAACATTAATATTGAACTAAAGAAGGTGGATGAGAATAAGAAATTAACAAGAAGAAAATTGCATTAAAATAGAATTACAAAGACAAACACTTGCAAAATTACAACGAAGAAAAATGCAAAAGTAAATGAAAACAAAGAGAGGAAGAAGGGATTATCAAGTGACAAATTGAGTTTGGAAGATCCTCCCAAGCCTTTTTAAGGGCCTTGGAACTTCCCATCAACCCTCCATTGCTCTGAAATTCCAACCCTTTTGAATGGAGAGGAGGGGATGTATTTATTTCCCAAGGTGGTGGACTGTCTACATTCCAGAAATACGCCTCCATTTGGCTCATAGATATGGACATCAAGACAGCCGAATCTTGAGAAATTGTTATCTTACAAGTTTTAGATTATAAATTTTTTCGACTACTCTAAAAATTGGGAGTCATTTGGACTTAAGAAGCAAAAGTTATGGCCGGTTGATTAAACAAAGTAAAACTGTCCATTTCAATCCAGTCTTTTAAAAGTATATAATGTGAAAGGGTTTTTGAATATGAATATGCCTTCAAATCCGAATGCATTATTCAACAAAGTCGTCCACCTGTATCCCCTCGTTCACACTGAAAATTTTCATCTCGATTTGATTCTTACATCATGTGATATGTCATTAATACTATACTCATTTTAATTATCATCTAGAATGGTGGGCTGGATTTTAAAGCTTAATTTGGGCCTCTTTTTCTTAGATTTGGGCCCTGATATTTTTATCCAAGATGCCATGTAGTGTCCCCCGAATTATGGTGGAGAGTTAATGTTTTTGGACTTCTGGATTGAGCCCAGTAAATCAATCTTCAAGGATGGTCCATTTTGTTTACAGATTCTTTGGTCTTGTTTGTGAGGACCATATGACCCTTCAAATGGCAGAATTGGCTCATATAACCTTCTAATGAAGTGTTTTATATTTTAAGTAGAATCCTAAAAAAAATAACCACACAATTTAGATCATTATAGTGATATTTATTATTAAAACATTAAACTGACTCAATTGGACTACTTCTAAAAATGCTCAAAAATTATACTTAATATTAAAACTTTAATATTTCACACAAATTATGCACATTTCATTTAAAATAAGTAAATAGGGAATATAATAAGTCATGAAAATATTAATAACATCAACTCCCCCACACATAGATTTGTGCATGTCCTCATGTGCAACAAATATAAAAACATGACAAAATCGTTTTTACTCACCAGTAGATTTTAAAATTTTGTTTTCTCTAATCAGGGGAGGTTTAAACTATTTCACTCATCCATTTTGAATTCCACCACAAGTTGTTACAGAAAAAATGTTTCAAAACTAATTAATTTTTTTTCCATGCTCAAATTTAGAAATGTAAAATGTGGACACACAAAACTCACACCTCTCAAGATGATAAAATTTATTTGTGGAGGTTCACTCTTTCACCAACCAAAAGTGAAAATATTAGAGTTTGAAAAGAGATCTCAGCTTAAAATCTCTATCAAAAGTGCACAAGAATCAAGAGGTGTTTTTAAGGGGTTTTTTTGTGGCTAGGGGATGGTAGGAATATAATTTCCAAAAGAGATAAGAAGAGGGTTAAAATACCAACATAGAAAAATCAATGCACATTTTTTTAAAATAAAACATGGAAGAAAATGAAAACACATATTTACAAGGAAATGATTGTGCGAAGAAAGACACAATAGAGGAAGAAAATATGAAGGTAATGAAAAGATGAAATATTTACAAAACATAGAAATTCTCCCAATAATAATATAATGCAAGAGTTCTTTTTTTTCCTTTTTTCTCTTTGTTTTTTCGAAAGTTGAACTTGGAAAAGACCTCACACTCATAACCCAACCAATGATTGACCTCCGCACAACACTAATTGTAATAGTTATAACAAGATCAAAGGTTGAGGAAGAGTGATTTATGACCTACCCAATACACAACCCATTTTTTCATTTTTTTTTGATTTTTTTTTATTTTGATGATTTTTTTTTTGAATTTTTTTTTGAACACTTTTCAATATCATTTGTACAATAAATTCCCAAATACCACTAAATGACAACCTCCCCCCCCCCACAGTAAAATGGATTATTTCCCTCAAGCATATGATAACACACCATAAAGTAAGTAAATGATACCCAAAAATGAAATCCATTCCCCCCCACACTTAAATTTCAAAAACATATGCAATGAAAATCCATGTTGATATTGGGTGGGATGAGGTATTGGGATTGTAATGTGGCTATCAAAGAAAAGGTTTTCATAGGTTTTAAGGGGATTTCAAAAAAAGGATTAATGTAAGGGAAATGGGAGTCTATTTGGCTATTGGGATTCTCATGTGGTTCTGAAAGTGCCTCTATCATATTAATACACACTAAGGTATGAAATTCAGCTTGAAGGTCCACAAACTCAAGACTCACAAATCGGTGTGAAAACACGTATTTTGAAAAGATGGCCATAGGTGGCCATTGCATGAAAGCCAATGTTTGTTCTCACGGTTGGGGAAAATCCTTTTCTAAATCAAAAATTGAGCATTCAAAATGTGTTGGTTTTGACACAAAATTCTTTATCCAAAGTCCTAATGAAAATAAAAAAAATTTGAGATTAAAACATGTTTGTTAAATCCCCAAAATGGTTAGACAAAATTTCAAAACATGATGGTGAGTAAGCATGACTCTTTTTTTGTATTTTTTTAAGTGATTGTGTTTTTTGGTTTTTTTTAGTTTTTAAGGTTTTTTTAAAATACACCCCCACAAAATAAAGAAAAAAAAGTTTTTGATGAAGAAAGTGGTAAAAAAAGAGAGAGAAAGAAGAAGAAAGAGGTAGAAAGAAGAAGAGATATGGAGAGAGTTAAAGGGAAAGAGGTGCCCCCCGGTTTAGATTTGGTGGGTCATCGTCTCCATTCAGTGGTGGGTTGACTGGATAATTTGGGTATCCAATGGAAGTAGATGATGATCTAGGATTGTGTGTCCTCTCATAGTGATTCTTTAACCAATTTCCATTAACTGTGAATGTGTAACACCCCAATCTTCCACGGTACGTTTCCCTTCGAATAATGCAATAGCGTGTGTTGTACGCAACCTCGAGCTCTAACACACACCGCAACTAATTAAACTAGCCGTTGTGAATAGTAATACCTAATTTTTGAAATTTTATAAATTTTATTTATCAAAATGGACTTCATTATTGGATTCGGAATATCGAAATTAGCCTATGTTGATTTTTTGGTATTTTTCTGAGAACTTCTAATTTTTTATAAATAGTGAAAAATACTTAAAAACAACTTTTTTAATCAAAATAATTTATAGTGATAAATTATACTATTTAGTGGTTTTAAAGTATAATTAGAATATATTTTTACCATTTTATCTAATGGTGGTCATTAGAATTAATTTAACATTGAAAATGGACATAAACAATTGCCAATCTTTTGATATAAATTGTTTCTTAAAAACACGCTATTTGTTGTGACAGCGGGAATTAATTATAAAATTAATTAATGCAACTTATATGTTTGGAATTTTGTAAAATAGACATCATTTTTTAATTCGGAATATCAATTATAGCTTAGTGTGAAATTTTGGCATTGTTCTGAAAAACTTCAATTTTTGATGAATAGTGAAACCACTAAGTGGTAGTTAAATAACTGATTTTTCGTTTAAATGAAATATTACCACTTCTGTGATTTGATTTTCAAAAATCCGATATACATGGTTGTCATTAAGAAGTAAAATGTGGTTGAATGAGATTAAAATAATTTTTGGTGAATAGTAACTTTTAAGTTCTTAATCGCGATTAGAGGTAATTAGTGTAGTTTAAGGTAAAAATAATGTTTTAATAATATGAGATGAGATTGACACATGTCCTACCCTAATTGGATGTTCCATGTCCGACCAAGACAATCCATGGGTCAACTTGGGGACCCCATGGAGCCACTTTAGTTGGAAAATGACATAAATACCTTTTATTTAATGTTAAAGTAAAAAATGACACAAACATGAAATGTTTTACTAAAACAATTTTTATATGGGGTTATACAAGTCATAGTTTTGACTATAAATAGTCATTGGAAATATAAAAGGATTTCCTACATCATAGTATTTTTTTAGAATTTTTAGACATTAAATAAATTAAATTATTTATGACATCATGATGATGCAGCGATGACCTCATTATTTAACGATTTAAATAAAATGAGAAGATAATGCAAAATCCAAGGCTTACACTTGTCCAAAGCCTATTGGATGAGGATATTTCGAACCCTTATCACCTTAGCCACTAATGTTATAAGTGTGGGACCTTTAGAATCCGAAAAGCATTGTATAATAATGTAACATTTCAATCTTTCCAAAAGAGCCCCTCCTCTCCTCTTATAAAAGGCCCCCACCTCTACCACCTTATTCCCACTTTCAAGCCTTTTGGTTCGGACAACCTTGGCCCAAATACTCTCCCAACTTCTCTCCCTTAATCCTAGAAGCTTTACATTAGTCAGAAAGCCATCCTAAGGAGTCCTTTTGATCAAATCAAAAGGAAGAACCCGAAGAAGAGGTAACATTTTCATCACCCTCTTTCAAGTTTCTTTCTTCTTCCACTCCCTCTTTGTTTATTATTTCAATTCTAAAATTATAACTCCATTATCTTCTATATACTGTGATGTTATTATAAATATGGAACAACCATATTCAGTATTCTACCCATCATTTGAATGACATGTCACCATACGTGCGTACGTACGGCTTACCGTCTCCACGTCGTGGTGTAATTGTTATTCAATATATTATTATTTAGATGGGTATAATAATGATATTTAATTCATGTAAATAATAAATATAACATGATAATGATTCTTTATATATGATATAATATCCAATTATATATTATTTTAATATCAAAATAATGATATTGTCGCTCGTGCGTACGTACGGACTACCGTCTCCACGAACGCGATGAGATTCATTCTCCGTCGTATCCATTCAAGTATAATTATCATTTGAAGATTTAAAAATAATGTATAAGGACATGATATCATTTTGGATATGAATAAGATACAACCTGTCCATGAAAAACACGACTTACGTAACAAAACATATAAAAGAAAACGAGTAAGTTAACACCCGAAACAACGATAAATCTAAGATATTGTTAACAAAGAAATGTTAAAAGATCATATATGATATCATATGAATGTATATGATTCTTGTATAATTTAATAAAAATTATTTCACCATTATACATGAGTTTAACCTACCCCAACCAAGGAAAAGTACAAGCTAAGGGTTTACTTCACAACCTCTTCATTATCCAAGGTTGTTTATACATAATTATCTACTGGGACCTCGTTATCATCCACATCCATGTTTCTTAAAAATGTCTTTCAAAACATTTTTACTATTAAATGTAAAATGTGTTAAAGTAATTTATACCCTTATACGTTTTTGAAAGGAATCTTACCGTCGTTTTCCAAACAATGTACTTTTTGACCTCTTTGACAAATTTAAGGTAAGAATGTTTTTTTAACTTATACGGCAGGTGCGGTTATTTTCCGCCATTATAACTTCATCGAAGCATCCCTAACAAGATTATAAGAATATCTTCAAAGTAAATGTATTGTTTTATAATTATGGGACTTTTAAATCATTTCAAAAAGGAGAGATATTACTCTCAAATAGCTTTGATTTCATCCATGTCAACATCCTTTGATGGGTTTTAAGTTTAATTGAAATTGATTTATGATACAAAACTTCCATTGAACATTTTGTGAAATATTTGACTGTGGATGTGTTATTTTTATACCATCCAGATTTTATGGAGAAATTGTTGACATTTTGTATGCTAGTTTTAATACGAATATTTATGTTATGTTTAAACCTATTCATATGAGGAATGTATTGGACTTAATATGTGACGGGTGGAGCCCACTATAGCTCCACGATGCATCGGTAGGTCTCATGAGACAACTAGACGTGGAATTGGCCGAGGCCCTTTCCCAATTTGATTTATGGTTTTGGCCGAGGCCTTAATCATTTTAGACGTCTTGGCCGAGGCCTTGACAAAGTGATTCAGAATGTATGGAATTATACATTCCCTCATTATGAAAGTGGTTATTGATATTTCATGTGAATATTCGTCTAGTAGAATATCCATGTGAGTAAGTAATGGCATTATTTTATTTTACTTTTTCCATATTATGCTGAAGTTCAAGTTCAATAAGGCTTTTGTTTTAGTTATACATTGCCTTAAATACTTATGTTTTCTTATGAAAGTTTCCGCTATATTGTTATCCTTACGGAGCATTTAAGCTCACCCCTTTCAATGTTTTATTTTTCCCAGGATGTGAAGAAGTGTATTATGACTGACTTGCAAGAATAGTCAGTGAGGATATGAGTGTGGACTAGGGAGACCATGTTATTGTAGTTTTCATTTTTATGATGTAATGTAATGTTTATGAATGTATCTAGTGTTTCCAAGGCTACTAAACTAATCGGTCTTTCGAGACTTGATCTTTTGTGATCATGCAAATGTTATGAAGTAATGCACCGACTCTGGGTAGCTGGGGTCGGGGCATTACAGTTGGTATCAGAGGCAGTTTAGTACTAACCTTGGAAGCTAGATTTAGATAAACTCTGATTAGAGCACATATCCTGAAGATAGACTTTGAGGATTAGTATAGAAGAACTTCCTAGAATTTTGGTATTGTAGAGATGTTGTGAGTTTTCCAAGCAATACATCCCTGTCTGGATACGAGCAGGTAGAGGCAGCTCTGGCACAGATGTACCTAGGGGTAAAACCCGAAAACACTGCTTTGAGCTAGACTCGAACGGGAACTGGTGCACGACAACGGGCCTTGCTGCACTCTTGGTTACGACACTCCCGGGGGATATGCTTTGGATAATTCCCATTTTCTTTACAAACCACTATGAAGGGTTACGAGTATATACTTCCTCAAAGAAAACATTTTTATAATTATGGATTATATCCATAATTAGTTCAATTTATGTTAAGTGTTTTACAAGTATGGAATTATGTATTTTGATTCATGAACTAATCTAGTTTATGCCATTATTTAGAAATGGCGCCTAGTGGAAGGAATGGAAACCGTATCAATGCACGCACTGCGTGTAGGGATTGCCCTCCTGCTCAAGATAATTATGGTGGAGCTAGTGATACAACTGGTGCTGATCAGCTTCTCACCGTACTGGGACAACTCACGCAGGTTATGAATAACAACCTTACTCGTATGGAGAACCCTGATCCACAACGTGGAGGATCAATGCTAGACTGTTTCATGAGGCAACAACCTCCAACCTTCAATGGGAGTACAAATCCTATAGTAGCTGAGCAATGGATAAATTCCTTAGAGAAAATATTCCATTCCTTGGGGAGTATTGAAAGGGAGAATGTTGTCATGGCAGTTTACCGCCTCACTGGAGATGCCGATCAATGGTGGTAACTAATTCAAAACACAAAGGAAGATGATGAATTAACAAACATGGAATGGCAGGAGTTCAAAGATCTGTTCTTAGAAAAATACTTTCCTCGAGACCATCGAGCGGATATGGAAAGGCAATTTCTTAGTCTGAGGCAGAAGGAGGATGAGAATGTCACAAAGTATGAGGCTAACTTTACAAGGTTAGCAAGGTATGTTGTAGATTACATACGTAACCCATGAAGTAAGACTGGTCATTTCTTTGATGGGTTGAAACCATTTCTCTGTCGAGCTTTAGTATCACAAACCTTCTCTTCATACGAAGGTATTGTCTCGTGTGCTATCAAGACGGAAAAGGAATTCTCTAAGTCTTATGAATTTAAATCAAAACAAGATAAGAAGAGATCCGCTGAAAACTCTGGGAAAGGAAATAAAGAAACAGGGAAGAAGGGTAGAAATGAATTTCCACCCTGTGATAATTGCGGTAGGAAGCACCCTGGTGCCTGTCTAAAAGGAAAAGGAGTATGTTACAAGTGTGGTGAAAAAGGCCACCAAGCTTATGAATGCAAGGGAAAGAAAGAGGCTGTCAACATGGAATGCTATAATTGTAGAGAGAAGGGACATTATGCAAATGAATGTCCTAAGCGTCAGGAGAACTTACCTCAGAAGAGGCCAAGGGATCCGGGCCAGGCTTATGCTATCACTACTGCTGAGGTGGAAGCTCCTAAAGGCGTGGTTGCAGGTAATTTAATGGTTTACTCAAGTCTAGCAAATGCATTATTTGATTCTGGATCATCACATTGTTTCATATCTTCCCTGTTTGCTAAGAAAATTAGATATTTCCAATTTGATTTAACAAGGGAGTTGTCGGTCAAAACTCCTAAGGGAAGTATTGTTGCAACAAAGTTTTGTCGATTAGTTCCCATTAGAGCACCTAAATGTTCTTTACCTGCTGATCTCATCATCATACCCATGATTGAATTTGATATAATCCTCGGTATGGATTGGCTTTCGGACCATGATGCAAAAATTTATTGTAAGAGGAAAGAGGTTACGATTCTTGATGATGATGATAAGGAACACCTTATCTTTAGAGCCGAATTGTCGCCAAATAATTCTTATCTAGATTCACCCCTAGTAGCTCAACTAAATTCAATTATTGGGGAGGAAGAGAAGGAAATTACTGAGGGTGAGGAAAGGAATATTCAAATATAGGATGTACCTATTGTGAGAGAATATGTTGATGTGTTTCCAAAAGATTTACCTGGACGTCCTCCAGAACGAGAATTTGAGTTTTCCATTGATTTAATTCCTGGATCAAGGCCCATATCGAAGACCCCTTATAGAATGGCCACTGTGGAATTAGTTGAACTAAAGAAACAACTAGAGGAATTGTGTAATAAGGGATTTATTCGCCCTAGTGTTTCTCCTTGGGGAGCCCCTGTTCTTTTGGTTAAGAAGAAAGATGGATCTATGAGGTTGTGCATTGACTATAGGGAGATCAATGCTATAACAATAAAGAACAAGTATCCCCTACCTCGCATTGATGATTTGTTTGACCAACTGCATGGAGCTCAATAATTTTCAATGATTGACCTTCGGTCTGGATACCATCAGTTGTGTGTGAAGAAGGAAGATGTTCCAAAGATAGCATTTCGAACAAGGTACGGGCATTAAGAGTTTACAGTAATTCCTTTTGGATTGACTAATGAACCCTCTGTTTTCATGGATCTAATGAATAGAGTTTTCAAGGAATATCTTGATGACTTTGTAGTGGTATTTATTGATGATATCTTGGTATACTCCAAATGCCACGAAGATCATGAAAATCACTTACGCATTATCCTGAAGACTCTTAGAAGACATGAATTATATGGGAAATATAGCAAGTGTGAATTCTGGATTCATGAGATGTCTTTTCTTGGCCATATTGTCTCTAAGGATGGAATTTCTGTTGATCCTTCTAAAACCAAGGCAATCCAAGAATGTCCATCACCGACAAGTATAACTGAGGTACGCAGTTTTATTGGTTTAGCAGGTTATTATCGACGTTTCGTCCAGAATTTTTCCAGATTGGCTAACCCATTGACAAAGCTCACACGTAAAGGGATTAAATTTGTCAGGACAAAAGAGTGTGAAGAATGTTTTTAAGAACTAAATAGAAGATTAGTCAATGCCCCTGTATTGACTCTACCATCGGGGAATGATGGGTTTGTTATTTATAGTGATGCATCAAAGAAAGGACATGGTTGTGTCCTTATGCAGAATGATAAGGTCATTGCCTATGCATCACGACAGCTAAAAATTCATGAGCAAAACTATCATACTCATGATCTTGAGTTAGCAGCTGTGATCTTTGCTTTAAAGATATGGAGACATTACCTCTATGGTGAAAAATGTGAGATTTATACTGATCACAAGAGTTTGAAGTATATTTTCACACAAAAAGAACTCAACATGAGGCAAAGGCGATGGCTTGAACTACTCAAGGATTATGATTGCACGATACATTACCACCCGGGGAAGGCAAACAAGGTGGCAGATGCTTTGAGTAGAAAAGACCATGGAGTTTTGAATGTGATGAGAATTGAAAGGGATCCAATTTTCTTTGGATCTAGTGAAGGTGGACATGGGAATAACTAGGGAAGGTGAAACATCAATGCTTTTTCAAATGGTTGCCAAACCATCATTACTAGAAAGGATTAAGAGTTCTCAGACCAATGATGAAGAATTTTAGAAGAAGATTAAAGATGTGAATGATGGAAGATTGAGGGACTTTGTGTATAAGGATGGAATTTTGAAATTCAGGAAGAGACTTTGTGTTCCCTATATACCTGATCTAAAAAGGGAATTTATGGATGATTCTCATAGTTCCAATTTCTCTATACACCCTGGGAGCACCAAAATGTATAGAGATTTGAAGGAACATTTTTGGTGGGACAATATGAAGAGGGAGATTGCTGATTTTGTGTAGAGGTGTATGGTTTGTCAACAAGTGAAAGCTGGAAGGCAACATCCTGGTGGAGTATTGCAACCTCTTCCCATACCTGAATGGAAATGGGATAATATTACGATGGACTTTGTCATGGGACTACCGAAGACTCCTAGAAGGAATGATGCAATATGGTTCATTATTGATCGTCTTACTAAGTCAGCACATTTTATGGCTATATGGGAGGATCTACCACTTGAACGTCTAGCAAGATTATATATTAATGAAGTTGTAAGACTTCATGGAGTACCCCTATCGATTGTTTCTGATCGTGATCCTCATTTTACTTCAAGATTCTGGAAAAGTCTTTAAAAGGCCTTGGATACTGAACTTTGTTTGAGCACTGCCTATCACCCTCAAACAGATGGACAATCAGAACGGACTATTCAAAGCTTAGAAGACATGTTGAGATCATGCTCTCTTGACTTTCAGGGTATGTGGGATCAATACTTACCACTGGTAGAATTTTCCTATAACAATAGCTTCCATTCAAGCATTTAGATGGCACCTTATGAAGTGTTATACGGAAAGAGATGCCGTACACCAACCTGTTGGGATGATGTTGGTGAAAGAAAACTTGTGGGACCAGAACTTGTGTAAGAACCAATGTAAAAGGTGAAGGTAATCCAAAACCACATCAAATCATCTCAAAGTAGGCAGAAGAGCTATGCCGATAATAGAAGAAATGTTTTGGAATTTCAGGTGGGAGATCATGTTTTCCTAAAGGTATCTCCATGGAAGGGAGTTATACGTTTTGGTAAGAAGGGTAAGTTGAGTCCCAGGTACATCGGACCTTTCGAAATTCTAGATCGTATTGGGGCTGTAGCTTATCGTTTGGCGATGCCGCCAAATCTCTCCAAAGTTCACGATGTTTTCCACATATCGCTATTGAGAAAATACATGCCCGACCCAACACATGTACTTACCTATGAGGAATTAGAACTGGAACCCGATCTATCTTATTGCGAAGAGCCCATCAGAATTCTTGATATGAGGGAGCAGGTGCTGAGAAACCGGACGACTTGTCTGGTAAAGGTTTTGTGGAGAAATCATAAAATGGAAGAGGCAACGTGGGAACCAGAGGAACTTATGATGAAGAACCACCCGAGTCTTTTTATGCAGTAATACCCTAGAAATTGCTAGGATGAAATTATTTGAAGGAGGGGAGAATGTAACACCCCAAGCCTCCACGGTACGTTTCCCTTCGAATAATGCAATAGCGTGTGTTGTACGCAACCTCGAGCTCTAACACACACCACAACTAATTAAACTAGCCGTTGTGAATAGTAATACCTACTTTTTGAAATTTTATAAATTTTATTTGTCAAAATGGACTTCATTTTTGGATTCGGAATATCGAAATTAGCCTATGTTGAATTTTTGGTATTTTTCTGAGAACTTCTAATTTTTTATAAATAGTGAAAAATACTTAAAAACAACATTTTTAATCAAAATAATTTATAGTGATAAATTATACTATTTAGTGGTTTTAAAGTATAATTAGAATATATTTTTACCATTTTATCCAATGGTGGTCATTAGAATTAATTTAACATTGAAAATGGACATAAACAATTGCCAATCTTTTGATATAAATTGTTTCTTAAAAACACGCTATTTGTTGTGACAGCGGGAATTAATTATAAAATTAATTAATGCAACTTATATGTTTGGAATTTTTTAAAATAGACATAAATTTTGAATTCGGAATATCAATTATAACTTAGGGTGAAATTTTGGCATTGTTCTGAAAAACTTCAATTTTTGATGAATAGTGAAACCACTAAGTGGTAGTTAAATAACTGATTTTTCGTTTAAATGAAATATTACCACTTCTGTGATTTGATTTTCAAAAATACGACATACATGGTTGTCATTAAGATGAAAAATGTGGTTGAATGAGATTAAAATAATTTTTGGTGAATAGTAACTTTTAAGTTCTTAATCGCGATTAGAGGTAATTAGTGTAGTTTAAGGTGAAAATAATGTTTTAATAATATGAGATGAGCTTTACACATGTCCTACCCTCATTGGATGTGCCATGGCCGACCAAGACAATCCATGGGTCAACTTGGGGACCCCATGGAGCCACTTTAGTTGGAAAATGACATAAATACCTTTTATTTAATGTTAAAGTAAAAAATGACACAAACATGAAATGTTTTACTAAAACAATTTTTATATGGGGTTATACAAGTCATATTTTTGACTATAAATATTCATTGGAAAGCTAAATGGATTTCCTACATCATATTATTTTTTTTAGAATTTTTAGACATTAAATAAATTAAATTATTTATGACATCATGATGTTGCAGTGATGACCTCATTATTTAACGATTTAAATAAAATGAGAAGATAATGCACAATCCAAGGCTTACACTTGTCCAAAGCCTATTGGATGAGGATATTTCGAACCCTTATCACCTTATCCACGAATTTTATAACTGTGGGACCTTTATAATCCGAAAATCATTGTATAATAATGTAACATTTCAATCTTTCCAAAAGAGCCCCTCCTCTCCTCTTATAAAAGGCCCCCACCTCTACCACCTTATTCACACTTTCAAGACTTTTGGTTCGGCCAAACTCTGCCCAAATACTCTCCCAACTTCTCTCCCTTAATCCTAGAATCTTTACTTTAGTCAGAAAGCGATCCTAAGGAGTGCTTTTGATCAAATCAAAAGGAAGAACCCGAAGAAGAGGTAACATTTTCATCACCCTCTTTCAAGTTTCTTTCTTCTTCCACTCCCGCTTTGTTTATTATTTCAATTCTAAAATTATAACTCCAGTATCTTCTATATACTGTGATGTTATTATAAATATGGAACAACCATATTCAGTATTCCACCCATCATTTGAATGACATGTCACCATACGTGCGTACGTACGACTTACCGTCTCCACGTCGTGGTGTAATTGTTATTCAATATATTATTATTTAGATGGGTATAATAATGATATGTAATTCATCTAAATAATAAATATAACATGATAATGATTCTTTATATCTGATATACTATCCAATTATATATTATTTTAATATCAAAATAATGATATTGTCGCTCGTGCGTACGTACGGACTACCGTCTCCACGAACGCGATGAGATTCATTCTCCGTCGTATCCATTCAAGTATAATTATAATTTGATGATTTAAAAATAATGTTTAAGGACATGATATCATTCTGGATATGAATAAGATACAACCTATCCATTAAAAACACGACTTACGTAACCAAACATATAAAAGAAAACGAGTAAGTTAACACCCGAAACAACGATAAATCTAAGATATTGTTAACAAAGCAATGTTAAAAGATCATATATGATATAATATGAATGTATATGATTCTTGTATAATTTAATAACAATTATTTCACCATTATACAGGAGGTTAACCTACCCCACCCAAGGAAAAGTACAAGGTAAGGGTTTACTTCACAACCTCTTCATTATCCAAGGTTGTTTATACATAATTATCTATTGGGACCTCGTTATCATCCACATCCATGTTTCTTAAAAATTTATATCAAAACATTTTTACTATTAAATGGAAAATGTGTTAAAGTCATTTATACCCTTATACATTTTTGAAAGGAATCTTACCTTCGTTTTCCAAACAATGTACTTTTTGACCTCTTTGACAAATTTAAGGTAAGAATGTTTTTTTTAACTTATACGGCGGGTGAAGCTATTTTCCGCCATTATAACTTCGTCGAAGCTTCCCTAACAATCTTATAAGAATATATTCAAAGTAAATGTATTATTTTATAATTATGGGACTTTTAAATGATTTCAAAAAGGATAGATATTACTCTCAAATAGCTTTGATTTCATCCATGTCAACATCCTTTGATGGGTTTTAAGTTTAATTGAAATTGATTTATCATACAAAACTTCCATTGAACATTTTGTGAAATATTTGACTGTGGATGTGTTATTTTTATACCATCCAGAGTTTATGGAGAAATATTTGACATTTCATATGCTAGTTTTAATACGAATATTTATGTTATGTTTAAACCTATTCATATGAGGAATGTATTGGACTTAATATGTGACGGGTGGAGCCCGCTATAGCTCCTCGATGCATCGGTAGGTCTCATGAGACAACTAGACGTGGAATTGGCCGAGTCCCTTTCCCAATTTGATTTATGGTTTTGGCCGAGGCCTTAATTATTTTAGACGTCTTGGCCGAGGCATTGACAAAGTGTTTCAGAATGTCTGGAATTATACATTCCCTCATTATGAAAGTGGTTATTGATATTTTACGTAAATATTCGTCTAGTAGAATATCCATGTGAGTAAGTATTGGCATTATTTTATTTTACTTGTTCCATATTATGATGAAGTTCAAGTTCAATAAGGCTTTTGTTTTAGTTATACATTGCCTTAAATGATTATGTTTTCTTATGAAAGTTTCCTCTATATTGTTATCCTTACGGAGCATTTGAGCTCACCCCTTTCGATGTTTTATTTTTCCCAAGATGTGAAGAAGTGTATTATGACTGACTTGCAAGAATAGTCAGTGAGGATATGAGTGTGGACTAGGGAGACCATGTTATTGTAGTTTTCATTTTTATGATGTAATGTATGTTTATGAATGTATCTAGTGTTTCCAAGGCTACTAAACTAATCGTTCTTTCGAGACGTGATCTTTTGTGATCATGCCAATTTTATGAAGTAATGCACCGACTCTGGGTAGCTGGGGTCAGGGCGTTACAGAATGTCCTTTTGGAAGAGGGGTATTGGACTTGCACTCCACCAAATGGGTAAACATTAGTAATCACAAAAGGACCTTCCCAACAAGAATTAATCTTACTTGGGTGAGGTCGGAATCTAGAATTGAAGAGAATTACATTTTCACCTTCATGAAATACCTTTATTAGGATGTGTCTGTCATGGAGTACCTTAGCCTTATCTTTGTACAGATTGGAATTCTCATAGGATTCAAGTTGTAGCTCCTCCAGTTCAACCAATTGCAACAATCTTTCTTCAGCTGATTTTTCACAATCAAAATTATAGTTTTTCACAGCCCAAAAAGACTTCTGTTGGATTTAAACGGGTAATTCACACGCTTTACCAAAAACTATCCTAAAAGGAGACATCGCAATGGGTGTTTTATAGGCAGCTCGATAAGCCCAAAGGGCTTCACCAAGTCTCTCAAGCCAGTCTTTTCTGGGGGGCTTAACAATTATCTCAGGTACCCTTTTCACTTCTCTATTAGACAGTTCAGCCATGCCATTTGTTTGAGATTGATATGCAGTTGAAGTTTTTTGTACAACCACAATCTTTTTCAGAAGAGCTTCCAGGGTTCTATTACAAAAATGGGTTCTTAAGTCCCTGATCAATGCATGTGGTGTGCCAAATCATTAGAAGATGTGGGTCTTTAGGAACTCACTAATAGTATGAGCATCATCCTTCCTAGTGGGTTTGGCCTCAAACCACCTTGAAACATAATTGACTGTAAGAAGAATGTATGAGAATCCATTGGAAGGGGGAAATGGTCCCATGAAATAGATGCCCCAATCATCGAAGATCTCTCAGAAAATTAAAGGCTTTTGGGGCATTTCATTTCTCTTGGAAATTGTGCCAAACTTTTAGAAAGTGAGACATGATTAAAAAAACTCATGTGAGTCCTTGACGAGTGAAGGCCAGAAGAATCCAAAGTCTAGGACCTTTCGGGAGGTCCTTTGTGGTCCAAAGTGGCCACCTACGGGAAGGGAGTGACAGAATTCTAAGATGGAAGAATGCTCATTTTCTTCAACACATCTCTTAATTACCATGTCTTCCCCAGTTTTCCAAAGTTTATTTTCTTCCCAAAAATAGTATTTTGAATCAATTTTCAACTTCATTTTCTGTGATTTTGAAAAATTTTCAGGAAAAACACCAGAAACCAAGTAATTTACAATTGGGGCATACCATGGTATTTTTGGAGTGAGAGATGAAAGGTGCTCAGTGGGGAATTCAGGATTAATGATTTCTGAATGAGAATAATTAGAAATTCTACTCAAGTGATCAGCCACAGGGTTTTCTTTTCCTAGTCTATCTTTTATTTCAAGGTCAAATTCTTGGAGCATTAGGATCCATCTTATTTGTCTCGGTTTGGTTTCACTTTTCTTGAGTAAGAACTTTATAGAAGAATGGTCTGTGAAGATGATGATTTTGGCACCTAAGAGATAGGGCCGGAATTTATCTAAGGAAAAAATCACTGCTAGAAGTTTTTTTTCAGTGACCGTGTAGTGATATTGAGTTTCATCTAATTTTTTTGAGGCATAATAGATGACATGAGGAATTATTTCTCTTATTTGACCAAGAACAGCCCCAACAGCTCTATCAGAAGCATCACACATCAATTCAAAGGGTAAGGACCAATTAGGGGGTTGGATTATTGGGGCAGATGTGAGAGCAGTTTTGAGTTCAATGAAGGCTCTCTTTCAAAACTCATCAAAATGGAAAGTGACATCATTTTGGATCGAACGAGTGAGTGGGAGGGAAATTTTACTGATGTTATGGATGAATCTCCGATGGAAATCGGCATGACCATGGAATGAACGGATGTCTCGAACATAAGTGGGATCAGTTAGTGATTGGATCACTTCAATTTTGGCTGGATCAACTTCAATACCATCTTCTGAAACTATGTGCCCTAGAACAATCCCATTTGTTACCATGAAGTGACATTTTTCAAAATTTAACACAAGGTTACCCTGGACACACTTTTGAAGGACTAGAGAAAGTGAATACAAGCACAACTAAAATGACTCACCATAAATGGTGAAGTCATCCATGAAGACTTCCATGAAGTGTTCAATTAATTCTGAAAAGATACTCGTCATACACCTTTGGAATGTTGCAGGAGCATTGCAAAGTCCAAAAGGCATTCTTCTATATGCATACGTTCCAAAGGGGCATGTGAAAGTAGTCTTTTCTTCATCTTGAGGTGCGATTGGGATTTGAAAATAGTCGGTGTATCCATAAAGAAAGCAATAGTGTGACATTTCGGCCAATATTTCTAGAATTTGATCAAGGAATGGAAGTGGATAGTGATCTTTTTGAGTTTCAACATTCAATTTCCTATATTCGATGCACACACGCCATTTGTTCTTCACTCGAGTTGTGAATACCTCTCCATGTTCATTTGTGACAACAGTTATCCCACCCTTCTTAGGTACAACTTGAATTGGACTAACCCCTTAATTATCAGAAATTTGGTAGATAATACTAGCTTGAAGAAGCTTGGTGATCTCTTCCCTAACTACCTCAAGTATGAGTGGATTGAGTCTTCTTTGTGGTTGTCTAATTGGTTTGGATGATTCCTCAAGATGGATGAGATGCATGCAAAGGGCAGGGTTGATTCTAGTTATGTCATCTAGGGTCCACCCTAAGGCCTTTTTGTTTTCCTCTAACACTTGAACAAGTTTGGACTCCTCAGTTTTAGTAAGTGAAGAAGAGATAATGATAGGATAAGAGTGATCATGGAAAAGGAATACATATTTCAGGTGTGTAGGAAGGGGTTTCAGATTCGTCTCATCATTAATTTTTGGGTTAGGAAACTCAGAAATGGAGGATGGGACTTCAGTTGCTTCAGATTCATTTTCCCCAATACTGTCCAAGGTGGAACAGTTTTGATCAGAGTTGAGATGGGATTCAAGAGAGTTTTCAAGATCCTCTAAATTGATGGAGTCTATGAATGAATTGTCCACATCAACTTCACCATTTATGACTTGGTTAATCCTAGTGCAGATTTCAAAAGATCCTATCTCTTCAGAATAGGATGAACATGATAGAATAGGGTTCAATTGACTCTTAGAAGTGTCCTCAGAAGCATGGATTGAGAATGCAGAGTGATCCTCAGATGGGTATCGCATGGCTTGGAAAATGTTGAACTTGACCGGTTGGTCACCGAATTCCATGGATAGGATGCCTGAATGGAAATCAATCTTGGTTCTCGCAGTCATGAGGAATGGTCTTCCTAGAATTAGGGGAGATCGAGAAGATTTCGTCTCACCTTCCATGTCAAGGACAAAGAAATCAGCAGGGAAGATAAGATCATTGACTCAGACAAGGACATCCTCAATTATTTCCTCATGACGGGTTGTGCTTCGATTGGCTAACTGAATGACAACACCCGTTGGGTGCAAGGGACCTAGACCAAGGTTGGAGAATATGTATTTGGGCATGACATTAATTGATTCTCCTAGGTTTATGAGTGCATCATCAAAGTTGGAACTTCCAATTTGGCATGGAACTGTAAAGGTACCTGGATCTTTGCACTTAATGGGTATGGACTGCTGGGTGGAAACATTTTCAAAGGTCCTAAGTTGCCTCTTGTGGGTACACAACTCCTGGAGAAACTTGGCATACTTAGGAATTTGTTTTATGGCATCTAAGAGGGTAATATTGACTTCAACACGTCTAAACATGTCAAGCATTTCCGGATCAGGTTCAAAGGACTTACTTGGTTTAGAGACAGCTTGGGGAAAAGGAATTTGGTTCCTAAGTGGAATGTAAGGAGGTGATGGAATGGATTCAGATTCCTTTTAAATATTCTTTTTCTTTTCATTTTCTAGGTCAATATTCAAAGGAGGGTTTGAGGATTTATTTTGAGGCATATCAAGTTTCTTTCTTGATCTAAGTGCAATTGCACTTACATTACCATTGGGGTTGGGTAATGGTTGAGCCGGGAGTTGGGAAGAATTTGATTGTTGTTGCTGGCTCATGTGGGATGCAAGTTGACCTATTTGAGTTTCAATTTTTTAAGGCTAGAACGGGTGAAGGAGGGAAGATCTTCCACTGCACTTTCCCATGGTTGCTTGGAAGAAGAGGCTTGTCCCAGATTGGGATTGCCTTGATTTTGGTTCTTGGGAAGTCGATTTTATTGGTTTTGGAATTGGGAAGGCTCACTAGGATGATGGAATCCTGGAGGAGGATTGTTCCTTTGAGGTTGAGGAACAAAAGGATAAGGTTGATGGAAGTTACCAACACCTTGACCATATTGAAACTGGTTTGGGTTTTGAGGAGGGAATTGAGGGGGATGAGAAATGGTATTACCATACCTAAGGCCTTGGTTATATGGAGAAGAGAAGGGATCAGAGTGATGTTGGTTGATGTTTCTAACAAACTGACCTGATAGTTGAGGGTGGGTGTTCTGTTGAGCATATGCTGCATTGAGCTCCATTAGTCCAAATGAATCGGATTGATCCTCTTAAAGTTGTGGACATGTGTCTTTTGGATGAGATGGAGAGTTTCAGATTCCACAGTTTTTGACAGGTCTAGGAAACATTGATTCTGGAGAAGAAGAGGTTGGGGATTTGGTGTCCACAGCTAGTTGTTGCACAAGACCTGTAAGTTCACACATCCACTTGGTCATCTTGTTTGGCTCAATTGTTTGATTATCTTGGGCTTTCTTGACTTGATCATGTGCTCTTGTATGGAATTTTTGTGTGTTTGCAGACATGTTACTTATGAGATCTCTTGCTGCTGATGGAGTTCTATCAACCAGAGCACCACCACTTGCGGCATCAATGAGAGTTCTCTCCATATCCAATAACCCCTCATAGAAGTATTGGATCAAGAGTTAGTCAGGAATTTGGTGGTGTGGGCAGGTTGCAACAAGCTTTTCGAACCTCTCCCAGTACTCATGGAGTGATTCACTTGGGAATTGACGTACACCACTTATTTTTTTTCGAATAGAATCAGTACGAGAAGCAGGAAAGAATTTTTCTAAGAAAAGTCACTTCATGTCATTCCATGTGGTTATGGAACCAGGAGTAATGTAGTAGAGACATGAATTAGAAGTGTCAGCTAGGGAGAAAGGGAAGGCTCAAAGTTTTATTTGTTCTTCAGACACCCCTTGAGGCTTTATGGTAGAGCACACTACTTGGAACTCATTAAGATGGAGATGCGGATCCTCACCGGCAAGCCCGTGGAAATGAGGAATAAGATGAATCAAACTCGATTTGAGTTCGAAGTCAGCCTCTATGTTTGGATATTGAATACCAAGGGGTTGGTAATTCATATCAGGGGAAGCGAGTTCTTTAAGGGTTTGTTCTCTAGGATTGTCCATTTCAAATTCAACTGGTTGGATGAGGACTAGTTCATGAATAATTTGAGTATCTCTGATGTTCCTCCTACGTTGGTGAACTGTTCATTCAATTTCAGGGTCAAACAAATATGAGGGATTTTTTGGAAGACTACGGGGCATTCAGAGAGATTTTGGAAGAAAGAGGAAGACGGGTTTTTCTTTGTATTTTTTCAGTTTATGATTTTAAGAGAAAGGCAGTTTTTTCATTTTGTTTTTTTTCAATTTCTTTTCAATTTCTTTTTGTTTTTTATTACAATAACCAGAAAATAATGAATAATTAAAGCACCATCCCTGGAAACGGCTCCATTTGAAACACAAGGCCGATTGTCGCCTATCGACTGGTCAAATTTCTGGTGCTCTGCTAATGTGTATAGCAGCACTCGGGTCGAATCCTCGGCGATGATACTTTGTAATAGTCGTTTGTTTTTAGTTGATTGTATTTTGATTAGGGGGGTTTGTTTGCAGAGCTTAATTGCAATGATTGATTGACTATAATGGATTTAACAATTTTATAAATATTGGGGTGAGTTCATTATTCGGGAGTTAATCTTGTGATATCCTTGAGCTTTGCTTTATATTGCATTTAAATAAACACCCACTTCACAAGTTGACGTCGATTAGAATTCCTAAGTTTTAAAGCTTTAATCCAAACCTTAACTTAACTAGGATTCTAAAATCAATCAGTACTTGTTTATGGTAGTGTATTTATGGTTGTAATAATCCATGTAAACCACATTCTAAACAAAATATGTCATTAATCCATTACATATTAAGTCCAACATACACAATGATAAATTAACGATTACTCATCGAGCAAATACTCTCAATCACTTAACATCCTTAAATTTCGACTCACCCCAATGAGATATTTACTCATACATTTAAATTATTAGTAATCTATTTTATTATGTTTGAGGTGATTAATTACAAATAGAAGAAAAAGAAAGGGATAAGAAAAGAGTTGTGCGCCGAACACACACACGAACGATGATGAGAGTAAAAAAACGGACTTTTTATTGAATAATAAAGTAAAACAAGATGATGGATTTCAGATTGATTTAATATAAAATAAGAACATTAATATTGAACTACAGAAGGTGGATGAGAATAAGAAATTAAGAAGAAAAAAATTTCATTTAAACATAATTACAAAGACAAACACTTGCAAAATTACAACGAAGAAAAATGCAAAAGTAAATGAAAACAAAGAGAGGAGGAAGGGATTATCAAGTGAAAACATGAGTTTGGAAGATCCTCCCAAGACTTTTTCAGGGCCTTGGTACTGCCAATAAATCCACCATTTCTCTGAAATGCCAACCCTTTTGAATGGAGAGGAGGGGATGTATTTATAGCCCAAGGTGGTGGACAGTTTACATTCCAGAAATACCCCTCCACTTGGCTCGAAGATATGGACATCAAGACAGCCGAATCTTGTAACACCCCAAGATTTCATAGTGTGTTATTTCTTCAAAATAATTCAATAACTTGCACTACACGCAACACCGAGTTCAAGCGCACCATGACTTACCAAACAAGCCGTTCAAAAAAGGTTATGAATAGTATTAACTAAATTTTAAACTTTATATAATCCTTATAATTTTAGAATCCATATTATGAGTTTCTTAGACATAATGTAAGAACAAATTCATCTTCAGTATTGTAGTTTTACCAACTTTTAATAGTGAACCCTTTTTAAATAAAATATTTTAAACTTTTTGACTAAATGGGGACATCAAAAAATTTAAAATAAAACATCCCAAGCTTCCACGGTATGCTTTCCTTTGAATAAAACAGTAGCGTGTGTTGTACACAACTTCGAGTTTTAACACACACCACAACCGATCAAACTAGCCGTTATGAATAGTAATACTTAATTTTTTGAAATTATATATATTTTATATTTCAAAATGGACTTCATTTTTGGATTCGGAATATCAAATTTAGCCTAAGGTGAAATTTTGGTACTTTTCGGATAACTTTCATATTTTGATGAATAGTAAAAATTACTAAATTTTAATTAAAAACAACTTTTTTAATCAAAATAATTAATAGTGATAAATTATGAATTTGAGTGGTTTTAAAGTATATTTATAATATATTTTTACCATTTAATATAATTTTGGTCATTGGACATAATTTTACAATTAAACCGAACATAAACAAGTGTCAATCTTTTGATAGTTATTATCTCTTAAAAACACGCTTTTTGTTTTGACAGCGGGAATTAATTTTAAATTAATTTCTTCCACTTCTTTGTTTTGAATTTAGAAAAATGGATTCCATATTTGGAATCAGGATGTTCAAATTGTGTAAATAGGTAACTTTTATTTTTAGACATTTTGAATAATTACTGCGGTAAATATTTTATTTACCATGGTTAAGGGTAAATCCGGTAAATAAGGGTTAACAAATAATATTATAATAATACTAAATTACCCTAAAACGTGTCTTAACCCTATTGGTGGATACATGGTCGACCATGGGCATCTTTGGGTCAATTTTGGGACCCCATGGATCCACTTGTAAGTGATAATGAAACTTTATTTTAATTAAGTTAAAATGAATACAAAAATGGCATAAGCTTACATCTTTTAAAAGAACAATTTTTTACATAGGGTTATACATGTTGGATTTTCGATTATAAATATTCATTAGAAAGCTAAAAGGATTTACTACATAATGATATTTTATTTATAATTTTTAGACATCAAATAATTTAAATTATTAATGAGACAATAATGATGCAATGTTTACCTCATTAATAAATCATTTAAATAAATAAGATTATAATGATTAAAATATTATCTAAAACCTGTCCAATTCTTATTGGTTGATGTTATTTAGAATATGAGTCATCTTATCTTCTACCTCAATGATTTTTGGACCATTATAAACCGAATATAATTATATTATAAAATAATACTTTCACTCTTTCCTAAAGAGCCCCTCCTCTCCCTTATAAAAGGAGACCACTTCTACTCATTCCTCACACCTCTCAAGCCACTTGGCTCGTCCGAACTCTACCCAACTAAGCTCCCCACATCCCTCTCCTCCTCCTTGAAGCTTCCCCTTAGGCAGAAAGCATTTCAAGAAGTCCTTTGGTTCCAACCAAAGTGAGTTACCTAAATTAAAGGTAACATTTTCTCTTAAATTATTTTCAATTATTTTGCTTCTCCAACCCCCAAACTCTTTTTATTTCCTTTCTTTTGTAACAACACCAGTATCCAAAATATACTAGGATGTTGTTATAAGAAGGATTAAAACTACACATTCACACAACTCCATCTAATGGATGATGAACATAATGTTTCTGTGGATGGTAAACTAACGCCTCACGAAACGATGATTGTTCAAATACATCTTACCGCCTCTCATGGTGGCCATTAGGATGGCACTGTAATTAAATATGATATTAATGATATATATATTTTATATATAAGCTTCTGTAATTCCATTTTATTTCATACAATTATTCGTTTCATGTTGTATATACATACGATAATTTCATTTGAGGAAGTGCGGACTACCGCCCCCTTAAAATGATATGACTCGTTCATACCACACATGGAACGTATAAAGGATGGTGTTAATAAACTTAAGTAACATATATAAAATATTATATTTTAGTGGAATAGTAATATACCTATGTATCATTTGGATTCCATTCTTTTAAAATAAAAATTAAATGGAAGTAGCATTCGTGCGTACGTACGGACTACCGTCTCCACGAACGCGATGAGATTCATTCTCCATCGTATCCATTCAAGTATAATTATCATTTGATGATTTAAAAATGATGTTTAAGGACTTGATACCATTCTGGATATGAATAATATACATCCCATTAATAACGAATATGGCTCACATAACAAAGAATATAAAGTAAAATGAACCCGTTAACACCTGAAATGACGATAATTCTAAGATATTATTAACAAATCAATGTTAAAAGATCATATATGATATCATATTAAAGTAACTGATTTTTGTATTATTCAATAACAATTATTTCACCATTATACAGGAGGTAAACCTACCATCGACCAAGGAAAAAGTACAAAGTAAGGGATTCTCTTATCTCACTTTCAATTCCGTGAGATTTCCATTGTTCGCTACTAAATTATTGAAAGTGGTGTATTGTGTACTTCCATTTGATATATATTATCATGATTCACTTTATATTCATGTTATTCTGTAAATAATTTGGTGTTTATTAACTTTTGGCCATGCGACTCAGTTGATTAACGTGGTAAGGGGTTTCTTGTCTCACTTTTAATTCCGTGAGAATTCCATTAATCACCACTTAATTATTGCATGTGGTGTACGTGTACTACCCATGATTGTATTCATTGTGTAATATACTTTATTTTATGGGTATTTACATCATCATGGTATGATCTTTATTTCATGGGTGTTTTTTTCTTAAGTTACCTAATCAATAAGGGAATTTGAGATTTCAATTTCCACTCACTTGTCTTTAAGAATATTTCATTGATTATATTACCCCAAGATTATGTGTGGAATCACTATTCATTTGATTATGTCATAATTTCCACTCCCCTTCCTGTGGATATACTTTTGATACACATAATCACTCCATTGAAAATTCTCAACTCATTGATATGAATTTGATAAGAGTAATTTTAACTCTTTCACCATTTGTTGAGTTAAACATCCAATTCATTGGTTTTGTTTTTACAGGAATATGTGTGAATATACTTTGATTGTTTTACACTGAATACCCAATCATATTTAGTGTATTTATATTTTTCACACATAATTATGTTGTTGATTTATCCTTAACCTAAGGATATGGCCTTTATGAGAGATTTCATCTCAACTTACATTCCATTGAGACTTCTTTGTTGATATACACCAAATCGCTTTTATGTGGTGTATATAATGTACTTTGACATAGTATATCATGAATTACCTTTATTCTCATGATATTACAAAGTTTTGATTACCTCAATTATTTTCATTCAAGTGTCTCTCTTTTGGTTAGAATCTCTAACGAAAATACCATTTTTAAATGTTTTAAAGACTTATTCATCTAAATCTTTCTCATTAATGTCCATGTTTTAAAAATGGTTTTAAGGATTTATTTATATGGACATTAAAGTTTAGAAATTAAAAATCCTTTTAAAAGGTTTCAAAGTGGTATGGGACACTTTGATTCAAAAATCTATTTTTAAATGGCTTCTTGACAAATAGTGTGACTTTTAAATGTTTTCAAGAAAAGGGGGATATTTCTCTCAAATAGTTTTGATGATTATTTTCATCTATGTCAAAATCCTTCATTATTCATGATTGAGGTTAATGTGATACAATACAATCTTCCATATTGTATCAAATGAGTTATATTTGACTGTGGATGTTCTATTTTTATACCATTCATGGTTTGTGGTTAAAGTATTGACATTTCGTATGCTAGTTTTAATACGAATCTTTATTTTATGCTTAAACCTATTCATATGAGGAATGCATTAGACTTAATAAGTGACGGGTGGAGTCCGCTATAGCTCCTCGATGCATCGGTAGGTCTCATGAGACAAACTAGTGTCTTGGCACAAGGCCTTGGCAAAATCTTATTTGTAGTCTTGGCACGAGGCCTTGGCTATGTGGTTATGATAGTCTGGCATTATGCATTCCATCATTATGAAAGTGGTTATTGATATTGCATGTGATCATTCGGCTAGTAGAATATCCATGTGAGTAAGTAAATGGAATTATTTCATTTTACCTTTTCCATTTTATGCTGAAGTTCAGGTTTCAAAGGCTTTTGTTTTAGTTATAAATTGCCTTAAGTGTTTATGCTTATTTATGAAAGCTTCTGCTATAATGTTATCCTTACTGAGCATCCGATCTCACCCCTTTCAATGTTTTATTTTTTTTCCAGGATTATGAAGAAGTAATTTATGAATGACCTGCAGGGATAGTATGAGGGGATATGAAGACAAGATGTTTTTTTTTATGATGTAATGTAAAAATTTATGGATGTATCTAGTTATTCCAAGGCTACTAAACTAATAGGTCTTTCGAGACTTGATCTTTCTAATGATCATGCCAATGTTATGTAATAATGCACCGACTCTGGGTAACTAGGGTCGGGGCGTTACAGTTGGTATCAGAGGAAGTTTAGTACAAACCTTGGTAGCTAGATTTAGATAAACTCTGATTAGAGCACGTAGACCTAAGATGAACTTTGAGGATTAGTATAAAAGAACTTCCTAGAATTTTGGTATTGTAGAGATTTTGTGAGTTTTCCGAGCAATACATCCCTGTCTGGATACGAGCAGGTAGAGGCGGCTCTGGCACAGATGTACCTAGGGGTAAAACCCGAAAACACCGCTTTGAGCTAGACTCGAACGGGAACTGGTGCACGACAACGGGCCTTGCTGCACTCTTGGTTACGACACTCCCGGGGGATATGCTTAGGATAATTTACATTTTCTTTACAAACCAATTTAAGTAATATATACATAAGATGAGAGTAAATGACCTTGGTTAATCCTAATATGTTTCAAATTGAGAATATGGTGACATTTTAATCTCTAAATGATTTTACGACTACTATTACTCACACAATGCTTTCTGGTTTTAGTCAATGGCTGGATTCCAAGGAAGTCATAGTGACTTTGAGAATGATGTACAAGGTGGGAACGGTGGTGGAAATGAGCAACAAAATGGAATGTTGATAGGCGTAAAAGATATCGTCTTTATGCCAAATCAGTTTTCCAAAAATATGATCAACAACATATATATTAACCAACTCCCAGACTCAACAAGGAAGAGAAAGGTGATAAATGATAAGATCTCCAGCAATGGAGACCATGGAGAAAAGAAACCTCAATTTTCATCATGCAGGAATTGTGGAAAGAGACACCCAGGAAAGTGTCTCAATGGGACAACGAAATGTTTTACGTGCAGGAAGGAAGGACATAAAGTGAAGAATTGCCGAAGAAAAATGAAGAGTACTATGGAAGAAGATAAAAATGGTCCCAAGAGTCCATTTACAGTCATTTTCCGTAAATGTAGGGGACCTGGCCATTACCCGAGTGAATGTCCTATTTTATAGGATATTTTCTTGCTCAAAGAAGAAGCTATGTGGAAATAAATGGTTGGAGAAAAATTTAAAAAGTATTAGCACTCCTTGTTGATGGGTTTACTTTGGAATAATTTTCTCTTGTATTTGTAACCCCTCAGTTTTCCATGTGAGAATGATATTTGAGGAATAATTGTCTCTTCTCTTGTGGATATAGGTATAAATAACCATTTGGTTTTATATGATCATTGGGGTTTGAGAAAATGATATGTTATTATAATTTGGGATGAAAATGCAAAGTATGATATAACATTTGTGGTTAAATTATGTTATTTTGAAAATTTTATCTCATTTTGGTAATATTATAGAATATAGTTTTTGAAAAAGGACAACACGTAGACCGTGTGACAACCTGTCACGTCGGACAAAGCTGTGGGAATCGAACCCACAACCAAAGTGCGATTGGGATTTATCGCCTACCACTGGACTACGTGAAGTCCCTGGTTAGTATGACTATTTTTTTTGTTAAATGATTTTATTGATCAATAATAAGATGATTTGGGTTCTTATGTCTTATCAAATGAATACCCTTGGTATAGGAAAATGATTTGGTGATTAAGTGATAAATGTTATTTTGGAAGATGTTCGTTTTTTTAGGAACACTATATGACCAAGGAAAATAGAATACAATGAGGTTTCATTTGTAGAGTAATGGTGGATTTTTATCTACATTTTTATTGTTGATTTATAGTGATTTGGGTTATTTATGGAAATGATTAACCTATAACAGAGAATATGTGATGATGTTAATTACTTTTAAGTATGTGACTTTAAGAGTATTTGATGTCATTTGGAGATACAATGTAACATGGGAGACTACATAATCAAATTCTTCTATGTTTTGGGTTTCAATATTAGTTTGGATTATATTAAAGGATTTTAAGGACAATTGGTTATTGAATGGTATCTATTTAACTTTGGGGTATTGTTGGTTTAATTTTAGAAATTAAGATTAGTTCATATTTATCTCAATGAATATCCTTTTGGGAGATCATTAGATCATTCACTAACCATTTTGGTTTTGATTAATCTTCAAAGACAATGTAAATATATGGTTTCTCCTGCATGGATCATGTGATTCTATAGATGTTTATTCCAGCTCTTCCAGTGTGACCAAGTCTTCTTGAATACTCATCGTTTAAAAAAAATTGAGTTAGTGGTGGAAATTTATTAAAGAATGAAAATCTACTTAAAATTTAATTATATCTCATAATGTTCTTAGTCAATATCATAAATGAATTCCTCTTCCTTATGTAATGTAACTTTAAAAAAAATGTTGTCCTAGATGGTACCTTAAATCATCACTAATTTATGGCTTTGAGATTGTTGGCTTTTTCATAGCCATGTTCTCTACCACTCTCCATCAGATAATTGATGGTTAGATTTCTCCTCCATATCCATATTTTCCTACATGGAACCCTAGTATGTGTTATTTTCGGTAATCTTCATACTTTCCACTCTTTATTTTAAATAGAGGCATCATTAATTCATTTTTCGATGTGGGATTTCAACTAAGATATTTTGAAATGTCAAAAATGTGTGATCCCAATACCCTATATTTTGTTGAACCGATGGTACTTCAAATCATCATAGATTGATGAGTTTAAGGACCTCAATTTTATACTTGTTTGTGATTGATGACCTCAACCACTACCTATAATTTTTTACGTTTGTCCTCCAATTATATGTCTCTAATTGCCACCAATGTTCTCCTAATTGAGATCATAATTTGGTGGTGAACCTTTCATTTCTCTTTTCCTCATATTAAGACTAAATTTTAGTAAACCAATTTCCGATGTGGGTTTTCCCACAAATATATTTTCTATTTTCAACCTTTTATTTTCGAAGAACAATTTCAAATTGCGAGGACGCAATTTATTGAAGGAGGGGAGAATGTAACACCCCAAGATTTCATAGTGTGTTATTTCTTCAAAATAATTCAATAACTTGCACTACACGCAACACCGAGTTCAAGCGCACCATGACTTACCAAACAAGCCGTTCAAAAAAGGTTATGAATAGTATTAACTAAATTTTAAACTGTATATAATCCTTATAATTTTAGAATCCATATTATGAGTTTCTTAAACATAATGTAAGAACAAATTCATCTTCAGTATTGTAGTTTTACCAACTTTTAATAGTGAACCCTTTTTAAATAAAATATTTTAAACTTTTTGACTAAATGGGGACATAAAAAAATTTAAAATAAAACATCCCAAGCTTCCACGGTACGCTTTCCTTTGAATAAAACAGTAGCGTGTGTTGTACGCAACTTCGAGTTTTAACACACACCACAACCGATCAAACTAGCCGTTATGAATAGTAATACTTAATTTTTTGAAATTATATATATTTTATATTTCAAAATGGACTTCATTTTTGGATTCGGAATATCAAATTTAGCCTAAGGTGAAATTTTGGTACTTTTCGGATAACTTTCATATTTTGATGAATAGTAAAAATTACTAAATTTTAATTAAAAACAACTTTTTTAATCAAAATAATTAATAGTGATAAATTATGAATTTGAGTGGTTTTAAAGTATATTTATAATATATTTTTACCATTTAATATAATTTTGGTCATTGGACATAATTTTACAATTAAACCGAACATAAACAAGTGTCAATCTTTTGATAGTTATTATCTCTTAAAAACACGCTTTTTGTTTTGACAGCGGGAATTAATTTTAAATTAATTTCTGCCACTTCTGTGTTTTGAATTTAGAAAAATGGATTCCATATTTGGAATCAGGATGTTCAAATTGTGTAAATAGGTAACTTTTATTTTTAGACATTTTGAATAATTACCGCGGTAAATATTTTATTTACCATGGTTAAGGGTAAATCCGGTAAATAAGGGTTAAAAAATAATATTATAATAATACTAAATTACCCTAAAACGTGTCTTAACCCTATTGGTTGATACATGGTCGACCATGGGCATCTTTGGGTCAATTTTGGGACCCCATTGATCCACTTGTAAGTGATAATGACACTTTATTTTAATTAAGTTAAAATGAATACAAAAATGGCATAAGCTTACATCTTTTAAAAGAACAATTTTTACATAGGGTTATACATGTTGGATTTTAGATTATAAATATTCATTAGAAAGCTAAAAAGATTTAATACATAATGATATTTTATTTATAATTTTTAGACATCAAATAATTTAAATTATTAATGAGACAATAATGATGCAATGTTTACCTCATTAATAAATCATTTAAATAAATAAGATTATAATGATTAAAATATTATCTAAAACCTGTCCAATTCTTATTGGTTGATGTTATTTAGAATATGAGTCATCTTATCTTCTACCTCAATGATTTTTGGACCATTATAAACCGAATATAATTATATTATAAAATAATACTTTCACTCTTTCCTAAAGAGCCCCTCCTCTCCCTTATAAAAGGAGACCACTTCTACTCATTCCTAACACCTCTCAAGCCACTTGGCTCATCAGAACTCTGCCCAACTAAGCTCCCCACATCCCTCTCCTCCTCCTTGAAGCTTCCCCTTAGGCAGAAAGCATTTCAAGAAGTCCTTTGGTTCCAACCAAAGTGAGTTACCTAAATTAAAGGTAACATTTTCTCTTAAATTATTTTCAATTATTTTGCTTCTCCAACCCCCAAACTCTTTTTATTTCCTTTCTTTTGTAACAACACCAGTATCCACAATATACTATGATGTTGTTATAAGAAGGATTCAAACTACACATTCACACAACTCCATCTAATGGATGATGAACATAATGTTTCTGTGGATGGTAAACTAACGCCTCACGAAACGATGATTGTTCAAATACATCTTACCGCCTCTCATGGTGGCCATTAGGATGGCACTGTAATTAAATATGATATTAATGATATATATATTTTATATATAAGCTTCTGTAATTCCATTTTATTTCATACAATTATTCGTTTCATGTTGTATATACATACGATAATTTCATTTGAGGAAGTGCGGACTACCGCCCCCTTAAAATGATATGACTCGTTCATACCACACATGGAACGTATAAAGGATGGTGTTAATAAACTTAAGTAACATATATAAAATATTATATTTTAGTGTAATAGTAATATACCTATGTATCATTTGGATTCCATTCTTTTAAAATAAAAATTAAATGGAAGTAGCATTCGTGCGTACGTACGGACTACCGTCTCCACGAACGCGATGAGATTCATTCTCCATCGTATCCATTCAAGTATAATTATCATTTGATGATTTAAAAATGATGTTTAAGGACTTGATACCATTCTGTATATGAATAATATACATCCCATTAATAACGAATATGGCTCACATAACAAAGAATATAAAGTAAAATGAACCCGTTAACACCTGAAATGACGATAATTCGAAGATATTATTAACAAATCAATGTTAAAAGATCATATATGATATCATATTAAAGTAACTGATTCTTGTATTATTCAATAACAATTATTTCACCATTATACAGGAGGTAAACCTACCATCGACCAAGGAAAAAGTACAAAGTAAGGGATTCTCTTATCTCACTTTCAATTCCGTGAGATTTCCATTGTTCGCTACTAAATTATTGAAAGTGGTGTATTGTGTACTTCCATTTGATATATATTATCATGATTCATTTTATATTCATGTTATTCTGTAAATCATTTGGTGGTTATTAACTTTTGTCCATGTGACTCAGTTGATTAACGTGGTAAGGGGTTTCTTGTCTCACTTTTAATTCCGTGAGAATTCCATTAATCACCACTTAATTATTGCATGTGGTGTACGTGTACTACCCATGATTGTATTCATTGTGTAATATACTTTATTTTATGGGTATTTAAATCATCATGGTATGATCTTTCTTTCATGGGTGTTTGTTTCTTAAGTTACCTAATCAATTAGGGAATTTGAGATTTCAATTTCCACTCATTTGGCTTTACGCATATTTCATTGATTATATTACCCCAAGATTATGTGTGGAATCACTATTCATTTGATTATGTCATAATTTCCACTCCCCTTCCTGTGGATATACTTTTGATACACATAATCACTCCATTGAAAATTCTCAAGTCATTGATATGAATTTGATAAGAGTAATTTTAACTCTTTCACCATTTGTTGAGTTAAACATCCAATTCGTTGGTGTTGTTTTTACAGGAATATGTGTGAATATACTTTGATTGTTTTACACTGAATATCCAATCATATTTAGTGTATTTATATTTTTCACACATAATTATGTTGTTGATTTATCCTTAACCTAAGGATATGGCCTTTATGAGAGATTTCATCTCAACTTACATTCCATTGAGACTTCTTTGTTGATATTCACCAAATCACTTTTATGTGGTGTATATAATGTACTTTGACATAGTATATCATGAATTACCTTTATTCTCATGATATTACAAAGTTTTGATTACCTCAATTATTTTCATTCAAGTGTCTCTCTTTTGGTTAGAATCTCTAACTAAAATACCATTTTTAAATGTTTTAAAGACTTATTCATCTAAATCTTTCTTATTAATGTCCATGTTTTAAAAATGGTTTTAAGGATTTATTTATATGGACATTAAAGTTTAGAAATTAAAAATCCTTTTAAAAGGTTTCAAAGTGGTATGGGACACTTTGATTCAAAAATCTATTTTTAAATGGCTTCTTGACAAATAGTGTGACTTTTAAATGTTTTCAAGAAAAGGGGGATATTTCTCTCAAATTGTTTTGATGATTATTTTCATCTATGTCAACATCCTTCATTATTCATGATTGAGGTTAATGTGATACAATACAATCTTCCATATTGTATCAAATGAGTTATATTTGACTGTGGATGTTCTATTTTTATACCATTAATGGTTTGTGGTTAAAGCATTGACATTTCGTATGCTAGTTTTAATACGAATGTTTATTTTATGCTTAAACCTATTCATATGAGGAATGCATTGGACTTAATAAGTGACGGGTGGAGCCCGCTATAGCTCCTCGATGCATCGGTAGGTCTCATGAGACAAACTAGTGTCTTGGCACAAGGCCTTGGCAAAATCTTATTTGTAGTCTTGGCATGAGGCCTTGGCTATGTGGTTATGATAGTCTGGCATTATGCATTCCATCATTATGAAAGTGGTTATTGATATTTCATGTGATCATTCGACTAGTAGAATATCCATGTGAGTAAGTAAATGGCATTATTTCATTTTACCTTTTCCATTTTATGCTGAAGTTCAAGTTTCAAATGCTTTTGTTTTAGTTATAAATTCCCTTAAGTGTTTATTCTTATTTATGAAAGCTTCTGCTATAATGTTATCCTTACTGAGCATCCGAGCTCACCCCTTTCAATGTTTTATTTTTTTTTCCAGGATTATGAAGAAGTAATTTATGAATGACCTGCAGGGATAGTATGAGAGGATATGAAGACAAGATGTTTTTTTTATGATGTAATGTAAAAATTTATGGATGTATCTAGTTATTCCAAGGCTACTAAACTAATCGGTCTTTCGAGACTTGATCTTTCTAATGATCATGCCAATGTTATGTAATAATGCACCGACTCTGGGTAACTAGGGTCGGGGCATTACAAATCTCGAGAGATATTCTTCTTAAAATTTGTAGATAATGAAGTTTTATGACTACTCTCAAAATGGGGAGTCATTTGGACGTAAGGATCAAATGTTATGGCCGATTCATTAAACAAAGTAAAACTGTCCATTTCAATCCAGTCTTTTTGAAGTCCATAATATGAAAGGGTTTTTGAATATGAAGATGCCTTCAAATCCGAATGGGTTCTTCAAAAAAGTAGGCCTCTTATATATCCTCTTTCACACCGAAAAATATCATCTTGATTTGATGCTTACATCATGTGATATGTCATGAATACTATAATGATTTTAATTCTTGGCCAGAATGGTGGGCTGGATTTTAAAGCTTAATTTGGGTCCCTTGTTCTTAGATTTGGGCCCTGAAATTTTTATCAAAGATGAAATGTAGTGTCCTCAGAATTATGGTGGAGAGTTAATGTTTTTGGACTTCAGTATTGAGCCCAGTAAATCAATCTTCAAGGAGGGTCCATTTTGTTCACAGATTCTTTGGTCTTGTTTGTGAGGACCATATGACCCTTCAAATGGCAGAATTGGCTCATGTCACCTTCTAATGAAATGATTTATATTGAAAGTAAAAATCCTAAAAAAAATAACCACACAATTTAGATCAGTATAGTGATAGTTATTATTAATACATTAAACTGACTCAATTGGACTACTTATAAAAATGCTCAAAAATTATACTTAATATTAAAACCTTAATATTTCACACATATTATGCACATTTCATATAAAATCAGTAAAGAGGGAATATAATAAGTCATAAAAATATTAATAACATCAAAACTATTTTTTAATTATCTATTTTTTCCAATTTCTTTAATTCTAAGGGAAAACAATCTTATACATAATTATCATAATAATTATCTAATAATGGCTAGTAGTTATCATCAATAAACATGATATAACTAGGGGAAGATCATAGATTTGGATCATTTTACTTCTATATTATACATATTATAAATTATAACCATTTTGTTGGACGATTATCAATTTTATTGAAATAATTTTTAATAATTTAATAATTGTTGATTTCATTTATAATAGTTATGCCTACATTACAATTAATACTTTCATGGTGAATATATTCATCTATTTTTTTCACATTTAAAAATTATAACACGTGTTCTAGAAGAACATTGGCTAAACTCAGGCCATGTTAATGAAAAAATTATAAGTTCCACTTCCAAGTGTTGATAAATCAAATATTATCATAGAATTCCAGAACAGAAAACCTTATATAATCTGGAACATATAGAGAATAATTTGAAAAAACGTTTTTATTTAAAATATAAATTCTAATAAGGTAATTGAGACACCCAACTATATATTTATAAACTTTTACATTCAATATAACTACCTAATGTTCAATACCACCCCACAAAAATGACAACACCATGTGAACAACTATAGTAATATCTATGATTAAATAAAATCAAACATACATACAAACCATTTCATGTTCCACAAGTAAATACTTGCTCACTCATCTATAATCTAACTTGAGAAAACTCTTTCCACTTAAATTAATAATCATGACCATTCCAATATATCTCGAAAAAATGTAAAATAGGTTATTATCTCATAGAATATACTATAGAAAATATTATTTCCACATTCTATAATTAATTATACCAACTCTATTATGGGTTTATATGTTCCAAATTTTACATAAACATTATATTGAATAATATTATTTCTAGTTCACATTCACTAATCATCCCACATAAACCTATTGATATAATTTCCAAATCATAGGAGAATGGATAAATTATAAAAGTTGATCAGAACACCCAGTATAGAAATCATGATTAATGTATTTGGGATAACATTTTTTCAATGATCACTCATAATAATCACAAAAAATGGTACCTAAATGATTGAAAAACTCAAGGGATGGAAGACCACACATTCTGGAATTTTACATTATCTATATATATGAATGAATTCAATCGATTCCCATGGAACTCGTCAATAACTCTTTTTTTCAAACTCTAATTTTTATTCATATGAAAGAGAAAATTGTATGTAATTTTTCATTAAATAAAAAATTATACAATCTCTATAAACACATGAAATTTCATCATATCATCCTTGTTAATGAAACAAATATCTACTATTAATAATCTAATCAGTAACCAAGAAACCCTCATGTCAAAAGAAATTAATGGAATAGAATATAGGAGAAATCATATTTACAAGGATTGATGAATGATCTTATATATCCAACAAAAGAAATATTCCCCATGATTCCAGACCCATGACTAAGAAATATAGGAGAGATTTTCATTTTTATTATAAAATAATAAAACCTATGGGTTTCTATAGTAGAGAGAAACATTGATATCTAATGATTAAAAGATAGTATAATTAAGAATATATTCATATAAAAAATACCAATTAACATATTTATGGTGTTACTATTATTTTGTTATGTTTAATGTTAATTCAATCACAAAAATATTTCCACTTCAACAAATCTATGGTTCACATATATTTTTTCTAGATGGTTTTTTCAGTAATAAAAAATTATTTTTATTATTTCTAGGATGTTGATTTTACCATTATAGAACATATTTTTAATAAATAAGTAATTATTATTAATAAAACATATTTAGTGCAAAATTAATAAATAATAATATATATATTGGTTCATAAACTAATATTAAAATGTATATTCTTAAAGAATTCATGAATAATTTTTTTTGTAATCGTTATATATATATTTTTGGATCCATAATAAATTAATTTTTATTATATTTATTATTTAAATGTTATATGGTTGATAATAAGAATAGAAAATACCTAAAATTAAAATAGTTTGTTCTCTCAATAAAATAAATATGTTTATCACTTGTGTCCATATTTATGGATTTAACTTTGGCCCAATTTGACTCCATATACTATAAAAAGTTTAGAAGATGATTAAGACATGTAATAGGGACAATGCTGTTTCCAATGTTTAAATTTTAGGTAGGATTTTTATATTTTATAATATTATACTTTCTTAGTTAAATATTTGAATCCTCTTTTAAAATAACATTACCAAAAAGTAATGTATTATAATTTTGTATTGATTTTTTCCGTTAGTTGGGAAGAAATTATATCATTAATTACTTATTTATGAATACCATATTTACATAAATTATTATGCCATTTGTACCATATGTGATATTTTGTAATATTTACTATTCATCAATGTGTTTCACTACTCACCTAGGTAATTCCCATTTCCGTAAAATATAGTGTTTACTCTATTACATAATATTTTTTCTTAAATTTGAACTTATAATAATTTTTCATAGAATCAATCCTTAAATTCAATATTCTTAATTACCAAATAAAATACTTTAAATCCTTAAAAAAATTTCCAAAATATTTGTTAACTTATATAATAATATATTATTATGTATTTTATTTTCTATTAGATGATTATTTATTTATAAATTTTTCATATTTTAATTATATTTACTAATATAGGTGTATAATATCCATATAATTATTGAAAAAAATTAAAAAAATATTATATACACAACTACTATATATATATATATCCAATGATGATATATTAAAATAATTAAAAAATAAATATCACATGTCCTTTATGTTGAATATTTACCATATATACTTATATAAAAATCATCCATATCATCCAATTATTAATTCATTCCCATTTTATTTCACATTTATAAAATTATTCTCTATTTGTACAGTTATTCTAATATTTGTAATTTTTTTAATGAATAAAAATTAAAGGTTTTATATCTTGATCTGATAATATTTATTCACAAAAAAATTAAAAATTTATTCCTTGTTTCATAAAATAGTTCAATGACCATATAATGTTTAGAAAAAGTGGCTTGAAAATGGACATAAAAAATCATTAGAGAAAAAAGAAGATAAAATTAAAAATGGGTACACTAAAGAGGTACCCATTGAACTCTTTCCAAATTAATTAGTTATAAACCTAATAACTACTAATATTGTGGTTAAATAGGCCAAACCATTTTTTATCCTTATTTTCTATGAATAATCAATGATAAAACAAGAAAAACAATAAAAAATAGTTAATTTTATGATGGTGGAATTGTAAATAAGAGGGGAAAAAAACAATCGAAATTGATGTCAAATAGTTGATTGAATTTGGCAAGCAAAGCTAGAATAAATTGAATTAAATGGGAACTTATCTTGTATGAAAGTGATCATAAAAGTGTTGATGTCCTGTTTAAAGGATTTTAAACCTAATTAATATTTGATGATGTAAAATCACTATATATCTCCCATAATACCTTATATTACTGACATATTTTAAGATGAATGGTTTTTTTTCTGGGTGAAGAGGTGACAACAACCCTTTCTATATTGTACTTTAGTTAAATATGTCGATGATAATCATATATTTATTTCACACCATTTCAATAACATAAAAATTAAATCATATAATAATCTCACATATCTCATTGATCCCTTTGGTTTACTGTCTTTAAGGACTTGTTACAGGGGAAAAATTATCAAAAACTTCCTCCAATAACCTTGTAAATTAATATCCAATTCTATCCTAACATATCCCAAAGTGAATTCCAAATACCCATGGGTCGGAGACTAGAACCAATAATCCTAAAAAGATCAAGATGAAACAATTTTTTTTCCACAATAATGGTAAAAAATGTATTATAAATGAAAACATAATTTGTATACCCAACACTCCTCGGGAAAATTGTACCAAAATCAAATAGGTAAAACAATAACCAAACACATCATTAGAAGACACAATATCTATCAATAAAATTCTCATGTAACCCATGGAAAAAGTGTATCATATATCCATCAGTAACCTCCACGAATCTGGGTCACATTAATCAATCACTCCCATCACCGAAAAGTGTTTCTTTACCTTTTATTTGACCTTGAATAAAAAGATATATAAATGCCAAAAGTCAATGGTAGTTTGTGCGCTAAACATCCCATTGGGGTCTCACCACATGTTCCATGATAAATTCCATAAAAATTAAACCATTTATGATTTCAATTTAAATAAAACGAGTAAAGTAAATTCATTTGAATATTTACAAAATAATAATTTCAAAAAAAGGTGGAAGATATATCAAAACATGCTCAAATAAACATTTTATATAACACATTTCAATAAAAATAGTATGCCTAAAAAAAGTACTCTAATAAATTTAATTTTTAATCAAGTTAAAAAAACACTGAAAAAATGTTATAATCCCTAAGGTAGGTTAGTTTCTTGTAATATTATTATCGCACTTCTCAATAATCATCATGGATCAATATATGTGCGCACACTCAAATCAACACCCCAGTAGGGTACCCATTATGGGAAATCAACCAACACCCCTTAGGCGACCCATCATAAAAAATATCTATAGAATTGTTTTAGATATATATTTCATTATAAACCCATTTCTTGGGAGTTATTGTACTATCATTCTTTTCATATACATAGACTAACTACTCATTTATAATAACTCATGATATATCATGATAATCATAACATGGTAAATGTGGAAACAACATAAAACACTGTATCATAAACATAGGTCAAGGATAAACCAGCAAGACATCATGGTAGACAATTTCCGATAAAGTAATCAGTTACACCCATGTCCCAACATGACATATCATGTTTTTAAACATTACTCAATACATTGGAGCACTATCTGGGTGAACCCATCAAAATCATTTCATTCTCACTCTTAAGTATGCCACATAGATCATGTGACATGGATTCCATCATCATCATATTTTATTCCATGATTAAGGAATTCCTAATACATACATGTAAGTTCCAAATCAATAAGTATATGTTCATAAATTTGAATACCCTTGATATAGTAATTGGTATGGTATTTGTTACACAATTTTTCTAGCATTGAAAATTGCAGTGAAATTTTGGCAGCATAACAACATCACATAAAAATAAAAAAATGTTGATGTGATATAAAGGGGTATATCATTATTTTAAAATAAAATTTAAATCAATATGTAATTTTAAAATCATATCCCAACATTATAAATTTCTAAGTATAAGGAATATGGTAATAAAGAAACATGAATAGAGAAGAAACCTCGTATAAAATTTCAGCATTGTAAGAGGTGTATATAAAGGATCATGGGAGGATTAATGAGAGTGTTAAGAAGATATAAAAATTTAAACATAAAATTTAAATTAATAGGAATATCGAATTCATATCCCATAATATGAAAATTAAATATAAAGATATAACATAAAAAGAGTGCTTGGTAAAAGATGAGAGTGGAAGATCCCTAACATGAGTGTGTGCCTCCAAGGACTTGGAAGGGTCTTCTTGAAAGCTTGGGAGAGCCTTGGTATGACTCTAGGGAGTGAAGGGAATAGTTTTTATTTTATATAATGATTTTTAGTGAAGATAAATGGGAGATTTTGTGGGTTTATATACGAAAAGATAGAGATTTATTTATTATATTGATTTTGGATTCTACATAATAAAATATCCAATAGAAAAAACCATACCATGGTTTTTCTCCAATTGTATCTTTCAAATCATAGTGTTTTTAGTATTTTTATAAGTCCAAGTGCCAAGAAAATTAAAATATTACCCTTTGTGATGTATAAGTGAGTCACACTCTCGAAGAAATTAGTTTAAAATCGTGAAATATATTATAAGTCTTGTAGGATTCATAATGGATTTAAACAATAAATAAAAGAAACATAAAATCAAATTATTTCAAAGGGAAATCATAAATTTTTTTATGGATCCTATTTATATTACTTATTTCATAACTTTTGGGTCATTTTTTTCATAAAACACAAATTATATTTTTATGGTATTTAATTTTTACCCAAAAATTTGATTGTCTCAAAAATCATGAACAAGTCACCACTGGATATTTTTGATGTCCTGATTCCAAAAATAATATTATTTTTAACTAAATAATTTTCTATATATGAGAATTTTCACTTTTAAAATAAAAATCAAGATTTATTGGAAATGATTGGTTTTTTAACCATAACATTTTTTTGAACCTTTATAAAAATAACATTTGACTCCATAAAAATTATATGATCATTTATATTTAATAAAATTTAGTCTATTAATATATTATTATTTAAAAAATCCATTAATTTATCAAAATATATTTTTTAATTGAATATGAACATTAATCAAAAATAAAATTTCTATTTTATTGAAAAAAATTATAAAGTAACAATAATTGGATGGAGGTATATTCATTATTCTATAAAAAATAATATGCATACTCATATTGATATATCCTTTTTCTAATATCCATTTAATACACCAAGAAACACTCTAACTTTACGTTGTGTGATGGTTGAAATTTCTTGGGGTGGTTCAATGAACATGGTTTGGGTTATGATCTCGATGAGATTGAACTTCTCTCGTAAATGGTTTCATGCATGCTTAATTTGTTGGATCTCAGTTTGGTCTTATTCAAGGAAAATAGAAGAAATGTTATATCCCTCAGAAGCTCTGATAAATGGGCTTCATAGGGTACAATCTTATATATTGAGTTCATCACTTCCTTTTTCTACGAAAATTTTATTGGTTAAAACTTTATATGGATAATAATCATGTGATCACTGATCAATAGTAATATTATCACCAATAATGATAGATAACTATATTTTAAATCCAATTAGGTATAATAAATCAAAATAATTTTATGTTTTTTATATAACCATATTACTTAAAAATATATTTACAAAAAAAATGGTAATTTTATTTATAATAGTTCAGGTCATTACAATCTTCCCCACTTAAGAAATTTCTCCCTTAAAATTTTTATTTCTCACACTAAAACAAATGATGGTAACTTGGATTCATCACTTCCTCTAGTTCCCATGTTGTTTCTTCAAACTTTTGGTTTCTCCATAATACTTTGACAAGAGGCATTGTCCTATTTTGTATAACTTGTTCTCTATGATCTAATATCTTCACTGGATGCTCCTTAATGGAAATATCATTCTTCAATGTTACTACCTCTGTATTATGTTCATATGAGGGGTATGGTTTGTACTTTCTCAATAGGGATACATGAAATATAGTATGTACCTGATATAGGTTCTTTAAGAGTTCTAATCGGTATCCCACTGATCTGATGTGATCAATAATATAAAAGGGGTTGATGAATCTTCGACTAATCTTTCCCTTCTTCCCAAATATTGTCACTTTCACCCATAGAGATATTCAAAGGAATACCATATTTCCAATATCATACTCTAGGTCTTGTTGACTGTTGCCAACATAGATCTTCAATCGAATCTTAGCATCATTGATGTACTGCAGAATGGTTTTAACATTCTCTATCATTTCCTCAACCATTTCAGAAACTAGTAGTTTCTATTCCCTAAATTCAACCCATCATGTAGGTGCTCTGAACCTCTTCCCATAAATGGATTCATGCGGATTAATTTAGATTCTAATGTACAAACTATTGTTTTAAGAGAACTGTACTAGATAATGAAGTTGGTCCCATACTCCATTGAAGTGAATTGAGAATTATCTCAACATGTCCTTATGTGTATGGATAGTCTACTCAGATTAGCCCTCAGTTTGAGGGTGATAATTTGTACGAAATTCCACCTTAGTGTTTTGATAATTCAAGGGACTTTTCCAAAATAAAAATGTAAATCTTGGATCTCAATCAAAAACAACTAATTGTGGTACTCCATAAAGCCTCACCACTTCCCTAACGTATATCTGTGCAATTTTATCCAATAATAAATCCTCTCAAATTGCAATGAAGTGTGAAGTTTTTGTAAGATTATCTAGAACATCCTATATAGAACTACTTCCTTTGGATGTCTTCGAAAATCAGGAGACAAAATCCATGGTGACGTTTTCATATTTTCATATTTTTATGTGTAATTGTTGCATCATCCCCTTAGACTTATACATTTTATCCTTCAATTAATGACATAATAGGAACTTTGATGTATATATTGTGATCTCTTTCTTCATGGTGTCTGACTAGTAGTTCTCTCTGAGATCTCGATACATATTTGTGTTTCCTAGGTGAATAAATAAAGTAGATCTATGTGAATAATCTAATATTTACATCATTAACTTATTATTTTATAGAACACATAAACTTGAAAAAAATCTCACAATTCCTTCTTCATTAACATTAAACTCGGAGGATTTCACTTTTCTTGTAGTTTCCACTCTCTTAGGAATTCCCACATCAACTTTTTGAGAACCATTTAACCTTTCAAGAAGATATGGTTGAGAAATCATTTGTGAAAGGATTTAGGATATTTTTTCCTTTATGATTTCTATGTCCATCCTCTTCATTTATATGAATATTTGATCCTTATCAATTCTCATTGATGATAAAATTGTTGAATCCTTTCTACAAGAGCATATTCCAATTTATTCTCTTTACCATGATGGTAGTGAATTAATCATTCATAGTCTTTCATCATCTCTATCCATCTTCATTGGTTCATATTAATCTCTTTTTATGTGAATATAAATTTGAGGCTCTTTTGATTAGTATATATCTCACACTTCCCCCCATAGAGACAATGTGTCCATATTTTCAATGCAAAGATCACAATTTTCCACTCAAGATCATGTGTGGGATAGTTTTACTTGTGAATCTTCAACTCCCTTGAGGCTTATGTAATGACTTTATCATTATGTATTAATACACCACTCAATCCATTATTCGAAGCAACACTGAATACAATGAAACTTTCTCTACTTGTGGGTAGGTTAAGAACATGGTTAGTGATAAGAATCCTTTTCAACTATATGAATATTTTTTCAAATTCATCGTTCAAAGAAAACTTTATTCCCTTATGAGTTATCCCGGTAATAGGGTTCTATAATCATAATAATTTCCCACAAATCAATGATAATACCATGAAATCCCTAGGAAAGAAAGAATACATGTCACCTATTTTGTTCTCATCCATAATTCGATTACTTTTGTCTTTAAAGGATCCATATATATCCCATTGCTTGTGATGATATTCCCCAATAATGACACTTACTTCAACCAAAACATACACTTGTAGTATGTGGAATAAATATTCACCCTTTTTAAGGTCTTTAGTATAGTGTTCAAATGATCCCCAGGCTCCTCCTTTATTTTTCATTATATTAGGATATAATCTATAAAGACGACCACAATTTTTTTGAGGTAATATTTAAAGAATCTATTCATTAAATCCATTATTATTTATAGAGAATTATTTAGTATTAATGGAATCACTATAAACACATGGTTCTCATACCTTGTAAAAAAGTGTCCTTGGAGATATATTCCTTCTTTAAAATTACTTGACAATATAAAGATCAAATATCCACCTTAGAGAAGTATTGTGCCTCATATAGGTGATCGAACAAGTAATCAATTTGTGGAAGGGGAACTTATTCTTTATCAAGATCTTGTTGAGCACATTAACACATCCTTCTTCTTGATAAAGAAGTCTAGTGCATCCCTATGGTCAATAACATAGGCATATAATTCGTTTTCCAGACTCTCCTGTAGTTGTTTCCTTAAATCCTCAAGTTCCACAATATCCATCCTATACAGAGTCTTGGATATTGGAAATTCCCCAGGTATAAGATCGAAGGAAAATTCAACCTCTCTGCTAGAAGGAAGATAAGAAAATTCCTTAATAAACACATCAACATATTCACTAAAAATAGGCATGTAACTTAGGATTATCTTTTCCTTGGACTCAATCATTTGAGCTTGATATGCTTTCTCATAGGGAAAAAATATCCATTCTTGAGATGATGGTGTTAAATAAAATTTATCCTCCTCCTTGTACTTGTAACGAATTGAGGGATGATTCTCTATATAGAGAGTGATTTATTCTCTTGGAAATTTATGTTGTCTCTGTATAGGTAAATCTAATCCATGTCAATAATTAGATCAAATTCCTCTAACAAAAGTACTAAAGGGGTCACTTGGAAGTTCATCCCCTAAATTGTGATATGGTAGGAGTTATATACATGTGATTCAATAATTTCCACATTTTTATTTTTCAACAACATCTCTATTTCAATTAATTGTAGTGATGTTTAATAGTTCTACTAAAAATTCATGATATAAAGGAATGAGTAGATCCAAAATCAAAAAGTACATTCTTTATTCTGGAATAAATAACTAGAGTACACTTTCCCACTTTGTTCTCTGGATTAAATTTAGTGGTACTAATGGAAAAATCTCATCCTTTCTACCTTGGAGATTATTGGTTACCTCCAAAAACCCTTGGATTAGAGAATTGGTTTTCAAAGTTCCTTGGTTCTTTGAAGTTGTAGTAATAAAGAAGGAACTAATATTTTAATGAATATTTCCTTTCATCCATATCAATTGTTTGTTTCTCCTATCAGAAATAATTAGAGAGGTTTCCTTCCTTCCCGCACCTAGAGCATTTCTTCGTTACCCTTAAAAAATTTTAGGCTGCTTCTTTTTGTACCTTTGAGAAGTGGGATGCAGAAATTTCCTGGCATTATAATATTTTTCAATTGGACTGCCAGAATTAAACTCTAATTTTTACAGAATATCCTCGTAATACCCTTGGAATTCTCCAATATACATTTCATATTTCAGGGGACATTGTAACATTTCATCAAAGTTATCAAAGTCACATATCTCCAGGTATTTTCACAGACTAGGTTTTAACCCACTAAAGAAGTGTCCAACTTTTCATTCTGGGGCACTAAAAAATCTAGAGGTGTATCATGAAAGTATTATGATTTTTTCAACATACACCATGATAGATTCATAATATTTGTTATTGAGGGTGATAAAACCCCTTTCCATTTTAAGTCAGAGAGTGTGTGGAAAATATTTATCAAAAAACATTTTTTTGGAATTCCTTCCACTCCATCGCTTTGATCTTTTCCTCGTACATAATATTCTTAATGAATGTCAATATTGACTTGCTTATCTATCCATATGATAAACAGTCAATATAACCATCAATTTATTAGATCATTTAAGTATGTGTAATATCATATCAATGTAGTTAATTAATTGTTCCATGATTAAGAGATCATATGGTCCATTAAAAGTTGGAGGCCTTTATCCTATAAAGCTCTTAGTTTCATCTTGTTCTCTCTTTGGGAATTTTGGGGTCTCCTCTTTATCTAGGATTCAATTAATAACTTTATTTCTCTAAGAGAGTATCATGGAAAGCATTTTGATTCCCTCTCTCATCGGGTTTGGGATCTCATTTGTGTAGTCATCACATTTCCCTTCGCATCGGTTGTTAACCTGAAAACTTATATTACATGCCATTTTTTAAAATAAAAGGAAATCTAAGGATGATTATTTTTAAACTATTAATCTCATAAAATGGAATCCAATTACATTAAAGATATAAATTATAAATTAAATTTTCTTCCTTAACTGATGAATTTCTAGGCTTCAATATCTGTTATCCATAATCTATTTCCTAACCTGTATTCTAATTGGGAATTTTTTTTATTCCCTTAATAATGGTTTGTAATGATCATATGAATTTACTAAAGAATATCCACCAGGAGTTTCAAACCAGGTGCATATTAATTCATGTGGTTGCCTAATAGGTTACCTTGATTCAGGCCCAGAACACCTTGTGATAGTTGTTACGCTTATGTGAAGCAATGCGAAAACCATTTCCAATTGTAGTATCTAGAAAAGGATTTATTTTCTTGATAAAGAAAAAACTATATACTTACAAAAATTTAGGGATTTTTTTATGAATTTATTTTCCCAAATTCATTATCTATAGTTCTCCGATCCTAATCCAAAAAATAACTAATTGATTTCTGGTACTAACTATAAAAACCCTGCTCTTTATTACACATAAATACTTGACTTATTACATAAAAGTACACTTAATAAAACCTAGGATATCGATAATTCTAGTATATTTTTTAATTAGTTACATAAAATAACATCTTGAACATGGGGTACAACAACATTATTAAAAACTTCCTTAACATGATTTGTGGAAATATTATCTAACATGCTCCAAATACCCCTTAGAACATAAAATTGCATGGGATAACCTGGGGACATACATAAAAAAGGGGGGAGATATAAATCCCAGAAAGGGAATAAACATGGAATAATTGATATATGTAATACAACTGACATATCTATGAGTAAGAAAAGAAACATGAATAATAAGGCATGATATACCATGATAATCATACCATTGGAAATGTGAAAATAACTTAAAACAGTGAATCATAAATAAATTTCTAGGATAAACTACGAAGAATTCATGGTGTAAAAAGTACCATAAAATAATTCAGTGCACCCCTACCCCAAAAACGACGTATCATGATACTAAACAATACCCAAGGCATTGGATCACTATCTGGTCGCACCCATCTAATCATTTCATTCTCATGATTAATTGTGTCACATATATCATACTACATGCATTCATTCATTAATTGTAATTTATTCCAAGATTAAAAAATATGGAAGAAATACATATAAGTACCCAATAAATAATTATATTTACATAATAGTGAATACCCTTGATAGAATAATGGGTATGGTATTCACTACATGATTGTTTTTCCATTGAAAATCGTGGTAAAATATCGGTAGCATTATGGCATTACTTAAAAATTTAACAAAATTTTAAATGAGAGGGAAAGGTGACTCTAGTTATTTGGATATAAAATGGGTAGTAATAGGGTGAGGGAAAATTATATCCAGTCCTTAGGAATTTGGGAATATAATTCATAAGGTAATGAAGAAATATGAATAGTGAAAATTATAATTATGAAATTTCGGCATGGTAACAGGTGTACATAAAAGATCATGGGTGGATTAATGAGAGGGAAATTAATATATCATAATTTAAACATCACAATGATATTTATTTGAATATTTAATATAGTATCCAATAATTAGAAAATTAAAAGTAAAAGAAATACCATAAAAGGAGTTCTTGGTAAAAGAGGAGAGTAGAAGATCCCTTACTAGAGGGTGTGACTCCAAAGGCTTGGTAGGGGGTTCTTAAAAGATTTAGGGCGCCTTGGGAGGACTATAGGGAGTATATGGAAGTGTTTTGAAGTTCTCCAAGGAGTTTGATTAAAGAGGAATAGGATCATGGATAGGTTCATATCATAATCATAAGAACATAACATTTTGAATTCTTGTCCTACATATAAAAGATCAAAATATCATGTCATGGGATAAATAATTAAAGAGACATGTAATCCCTAGAGTCATTAAATAAGACATGAATTTTTGTGTCATACACACATAATCATATAAAATAATTTCATATTAGTTGAGGCTTATTTCCAAGACCATCATAGTGGACAAAGTCCATTACTGATCCAAGTTCACTCTTTATTCCAATCCTGTATTACTAAACTAAATTTTCTTGTCATTCCAGTCATGTCTATCTCATGAGATATAAATATTTACCCAATTCATTGGATGGAGATATAGGTCTCACCCATCTCATTATGAAACCATTATTATGTGTTCTATAAAAACATAAAATCATTCACCATATCATAACCCATGAAATAAAATGGGTTTCTTAATATTCATTCCATGATAATTGATATAAAACAAATTGTTTTCCTAAATAAAATTCCATAATAAAAACAATAAAATCATAATAATAATAGTGATATAAATATAACCCTTTTTAAATAGTTTTTTATTGGATAGAAAATAATTTTGATAAACCCAACATTAAAAAGTACCTCGTACAGAAAACAAAAAAAAATTCCTTTCATATCATTTTGTAAAATTTCACCAATATGTAAAATTGAATTTAAAAAAATATAGAAGGACATATATAATATTTTTAAAAAAATATTTAGTAAACATGGAAGTGGATGATAAATATAACCCAGTAAATACTTACAAATAAACAATATCAGATAAAAACAAGATTTGCAAAGTTATCCCTTACCTTAGTTCTGATATGATTCATATGTATCTGAACATATGGTATTATAATTTCAATTATGTTATTGATTTATTAAATAATCATAATCATATTTATGATAATATTTATGATCATATTTTCACCCATTTGTAAGTAACATTTCATTGTTACACGTTATTTGGGTATTAACTATTTTATGTTCTTATGCATGTTTTTTTGATAAGTTCTTATTCCTGTTTTTAGGTTATAGTTATATCATTTACAGAATTTTAATTTAATAATATATATCATATTTATTAATTAAGTTAATTTATATAAACATTGATTAGAACTATTATGTAGAACGAATCACTTCGCATCGTGGAGAAGGTATGCCATATGTATGCATGAACAACGATAATGTCCCCATAATTGTTGAATTGTATTTAATTGGATGATGTATAATATCACATATTCAAAATCATTTTACATTAATCATATATATATATATTAATTCCATCATTATACCCATCCATGTAATGTGGGGTGAAAAATCGATTACACCACGGCATGGAGATGGAAAGTTGTGTGTACGTACATGTGGTGATTTCATTTTTCATAGGATGGGTAAACGGTGGAAAATATTTTAATCATATTAAGAATAACCTCTCAGTATATAAGTAATATTTATTTATTACTTAATAATGTAACAAATCATGATTTAGAATTAAAATCAGGAAGAAGTTTGAAAGAATTGGTAAATGATATTACATCTTCTTCGACGTGCTTCCTCTTAATATCCTCTTAGAACACTAGAGTTGATATTTGAAGAGTACCAAAGACTCTAGAATATTTATATAGAATTTGGGAATGGAAATAGGAAGGAATTTCTGATCTTGATGGATCAAAATGAAGTGATGATTTGAGGGATCAAGTTCCCTTTTATAATTGAGTTGAGGGGCACTTTTGGAAACCTATAATATATTGATTTATAATAATATCAAACCCCACCTAAAAAACTACAAAATTCCCCAATTTCAATGATTAAATGAGATAGGGTTTTAATATCATCAACCAATGAATTTTATACAAGTTTTTACTTTTTTTTAAGAATTATCATTTTAATTAACACTTAGTCTATTTAATTTTTTACTAGGGTAACAAATATTTCAATATTAAAAGGGTAAAATATTTACATATTTGAAGTCAATTTGACTATAAATGAATAATTTAGAACATTTTAGACCATATCATAATTATTATATAGTTTTAAAAATGTTTTACGATTTTAAAATAATTTAATAAAACTTTATTTTGACAAAATATCAATAGTGTCAATTTTGACACTATTTATTTCATGGATTTTAAAAAAAATATAAAAATATGAGTTTATCCTCGATAAAAATATTTTATTATATTCTTAACGTGTAAATTTAATCTATTAAATTCATTTGACATAATAATTACCTCTAATTATATTTATTAAAATATTTTTAATAACATTTACTTAATCTCTTCATTAATAAAATAATTACTCCCTCAATTTTGTGTAATTATTTAATATACTTATTTGTTGAATAAAAAATAAAGAAAATGATTAATATAAATCCATTATATTTCAAAAGAATACTGGTATTTGAATTTATATTCTGGAAAACCTATCATTGAAAATGCTATACTCTTTTAAAACATGAATGTGACAAATTTTTTCTTCACTTTAATTAAAATAATATAAGTGTCATAATCTCTTATATAAGCCTCAAAATAGTCATTAAGTCGACCATTGGATGCTTGTTGTCAGGATACACTCGAAAAATAATGTTTGGTCAATTTTGTGGGCCTTTGATTATTCTTAATATTTTAATAAAAAATGTTTTATTCATTTATCGTCAATTAAATAGTTTTTTTCAGCATCCAAGTATAAGTCTTTAAGGTAATTATTTATTTCCTAAAAATTAAAAATAAATTTTCAAGATAAAGAGAAACATTTTAGATTTAAAATGATTATTTATAATCGAATTTATCTTTTGTATAAACTTATATTAAAAATAATGTAATTATTAAAGTTTGAGTGAGACATATTTTACAATTCATTAAATAAAACAAATTAAATGTCCTAATCTCATTCAAGTGGGTTCTAATAGATACCATTTAGACCAATTTATATTTCATCTAAAATTATAATCTAACAAATTATATTAAGACAAGTGTTAGCGTAATTTTATAATATTATATTTACTCTTAATTACCTGATTTACCCTTTTACCCTGTTAATAAAATTTACCGAAGTTATTATTCATATTGCCCAAAAATAATATTAATCTATTTACATAATTTGGACCTACTGATTCTAAATATGGAATCAGTTTTTCAAAATTCAAAACACATAAGTTTTAGTAATTAATTTTAAATTAATCCCATTGTTGAAATGAGAAAACCCGTTTTAAAAGATAAAATATTAAGAAATATTGAAATGTTTTTATATCTGAATTTAATGTAAAATTAATTCCCATGACCTACATTATATTTAATGGTAAATATATATAATATTTATACTATTTAGCCATTAAATAATATAATTTAAACATATAAATTATTTCAATAAAAAAAGTTATTTTCGATTAAAATTTAGCATATTTTTACTATTCATCAAAACATCAATGTTATCAGATAAATATCAAAAATTCATTCAAAGTAAATTTTTATATCACAATTCAAAATAAAATGTTTATGTTTTCATATAATAAATATTAATGTGTCAAAATATTAATTTAAAAGGTGTTTTCCATTCAAAGGTGTAAAATTAACTGTTAAAATAGGTTTTTAAACAAAAAATATGATTTTATTCACACCCTATTACTAAAATATCCATTTTATGTATATAAAATATATTTCATTAAGTATATAACACATATATATCTCATTAATTTTATTAAAAAATTTAATTCACTCAAAAATACAACTATCTATCTGTATTTTTCCTAAATAATTGATAACCAATGAATTCCCAATGTATTTTTATAAGTTAATTATAATTATTCTTATTAACCAAAAGACTAGGCTATAATGTTAATTTTATAATAAGGGTTTATTTTGGTTCTTTTAAACTCATGATTGTTTGAAAATAATGATACTAAAGAATAAATATAATTTAAAGAAAATATTTCATAAAACATCTGGGTGTGACATTCTACCCACCTTTAATTGAATTTTGACCTCAAAATTCATCACATGGAATCAAACAGATGAGGATACCTCTCCCTCATCTTATCCTCAAGTTCCCATATATCTTCTATGAATTTTTGGATCCCCCTTTAAAACATTAACCAAGCCAGTGGTCTTGTTTCGTAAAACTTTTTCTCTACGATCCCAAATCTCTATCGGTTTTTTGTCATTAGAAAGATATTGCTCCAAAGGTACAAATTTTTAGCTTAGTATATGTAAAGGATTAAGTATTTACTATCTATGGAGAGATTCATTTAATAGATCATGAAATTGAAATAGATTCAGTGGAAGTGAAAATCGATAAGCTACTTTCCCAATATGATCCAGAATTTCAAAATGACTGATATACCTAGGGTTCATCTTTCCCTTATTGCCAAATCTCATTACACACTTCTTGGATGATATTTGTAGGAGCACCTTATCACCCACTTCAAACTCAAGGTCCTTTATTCAGAATTCAGCATATCATTTTTGTTGACTCTGAGCTGCTCTTATGTGTTGTTGAATAGATATGACCTTTTCTTCCATTTCATCAACAAGATTGTATCCAAATAGATTTCATTCCACAACTTCATCCAAGTAAGTTGGATTTTGGAACTTCTATCCATATAGATATTTATAAGGATCCTTCTGAATACTATACTAAAATATATTGTTGTAAGAAAATTCCACCGAAGGTAGTTGTTGATCCCAACCCCCTTTGAAATCCAAAGACCAAACTCTCAACAAGTATTCTAGAGTTTGGATTGTCCTCTCAGACTGGCCTTCTATCTAAGGATGATAAGTTGTGATGAAACATAATTCTATATCCAGATCATGTTGAATACTTCTCCAGAACATTGAGATAAAACTCGGATCCCGATCATATATAATGGAAAGTGGTACTTGATTAACCCAATTTTTGTATACATTTCCATATATATAATTGAAGATAAAAACATGTTTTCAGAAAATATCTGTAGGCTTTATGATCAAATTCTTTGATTTTGGAGATTCTGTTTACTTTCAGGAGATTTCTGGATAAATACACGAATCAAGGGAAGTCTGTGAAAATTTTGAAACTACACGGCGTGTACTTTTATACACGCCGTGTACATCCAGACAGGGACATGGAACGAAGGAGGGAGTACACGCCCATGTCACCAGGAAGAAGATACACACCGTGTATGGCAACTCTACACGCCGTGTACTACATTCTAGAAGTGGTTGTTACCGAAGAAGAGTCCACACGCCCATGTGACCGTTGAAGGAGACACGGCGTGTTCCATTTTTTCACGCCGTGTCTGATATTCTAGAAGGGATTGGTGGCAAAAAAATTACACTACACTCTATGTATAGCGGCACTACACGTCGTGTACACACAACTATCAGGTGGCGCCGTGTTCAAGATTCAAAGACAGCATGTTAGGCCACATGCCAGCGGAAAAATTGGCTCCAAATAACGTTGATGAAAAGTACACGGCGTGTAATTTCTATACACGTCGTGTACTTTATTCTTCTATAAAAAGAGGACTTGGCCTACGGATTTTGGAGTTCAGAACCCATTGGAGGATAGAGAAGCTCTGCTACCACCATTCCTGAAGCCACTGAGGTGTCGTCATTCTGTTATTCCGCCATTCCACCTTCTGAAACCTTACCTCAATGCTTACACGATGAATCCGTTAGGTATCATGTGTGTCGTTTCTCTCCTGATTTCTATGTGTAACTAAACCCATTGTGATTAGGATGTGGATAAAGGGATCATAATTTGTGTGTTGTTTTATATAGTTGTGTTTGCTCGTTGTAATTCATCTTACTCTTCTTAATTCACTGTCAAATATAACTGAGAATTCTGACCCGGACCATGGGAAAAATTCTCAGCGATAAAAAAGAAAAGTAACGGTGAAAACATCCATGACAATTGAAAAGATTTCACCAATTAAAATAATGGACTAAGCTCAATAAAGAATTAAGAACACTGACTACCAGACCAAGGAGTCAACTTCTCTAATTTCAAACAAGAGGAACCAGACCAAGGAAATCTTGTAACAAAATGAAATCCAAAATGATGAATTATCATTAACAACACAACCATTTAAGCAATATGCATAAAAACTCATTAATCACCACATCCTCGATGCGTCTTTTCTTCCCGTTTTAAAATCTTTAAATTCACTCATTGTTTTCATTAAAATTGTTAATCAGTTCTTCAAAGTAAAACAATATCATTTTAATCTAAAACCAAAACCAAACCAATCAACTCTAAATTATGCATACTTCACCTAATTAAGTATTAACTCAATTGAATTCACGCATGCCATTATTCCCTGTGGATCGACCCCGAACTTATGCTATACTAAAGTTCTAAGAATGGGTAATTAATTTGGAATGCATATAACTTCAGTCAACGACAAGAGAGACCAAATTTTGGCATTGTTGTCGGGGAACATCTTTGGTTTTATTGCTAAGATTTAACTTGTGTTAATAATTCATTTAAGTGAAAATAAAAATCAAAAATTATCAGAAATCTCTTTTTTAATCCAATTTCAAATTTTCTATTTTTTCCCTTTTACGCCTGGTTTTTCGTTATTGTGTTGTGTAGAACCTAAAGTGTATGATCAAACGTCTTACATGATCCAGAAGCATCGAGTCTTCAGAATTAGTTCTGTTTGGCCAGAAGATTGAACGGACCCTGCTTCAACGTCAGCATGCACTGATAGAAAATCACAACCAGTAACCACAAACCATGGAAAACACGGAAGAGGGAGCACCAATCGTGGATGATGTGTCTGAAAATCAGTATCAGGATCAGCAGCCCCCCGCTGCTGGTCTACCTGAGCAGGCTCCCAGATCATTCATGGAATTCCTCCCAAGGGATTACCAATAGTCGTTGCAGCAACTCTTCCCACAACCATACATCTCCCCTCAGGAGCGGTTCATGCAAGCTCCACCCCTTCAGAAACATCCTCCAAGACGTACCCTTATAGAGTATGTGCTTCCTTCGATCCACGGAGCTGATACGGGCATCGTCCATCCTCTGGTCCAGGCCCAGAACTTCGAGATCAATCTCGCTATCATGTAGTTGATCCATAACACTATCCAATTTGGAGGCCTGCCTAGAAAGGACCCGAACGCCCATCTCTCCAACTATTTGGAGGTCTGTGACACATTTCAGTACAATGGTGTGTCTGAGGATTACATCTGTCTTTGCCTATTTCCCTTTTCTCTACAGGACATGACGAAAGACTGGATTAATGGGCTGCCATGAAGATCTATCCTCACCTTGGAGGTGCTAGCCAAGGCGTTCCTGTCCAAATACTTCCCACCATCGAAGACGGTGATGCTAAGGAATGAGATCCATAACTTCCAGAAGAACGACTCCGCGTCATTGTACGAGTCCTAGGAACGCTTCAAAGAGATGTTACGAAAATTCCACCATCATGGACCCCCACTCTGGATACAAGTCCAGACCTTCTATGGAGGACTTAAAATGACTACTAAGTTCGTGGTGGATGCTGCTGCTAGAGGTACGGTGATGCGAAAATCCCCCAAAGAGCTATTAGAACTACTGGAAGACATGTCGGCCAATAGTTTCTAGTGGCACTCCGAGCGGGGAACTCAAAGGTGAGGTATGCACAATATTGACGCTACCACTATGTTAGTTGCTCAGTTGGACGATGTGTCCAAGAAAATCAACGCATTAAATCTCAAAGTAGCATCTCAAGTTCAAGCGGAGAACCATCCATCATGCGGCGACTGTGGTAACAACCACAATCTGGGAGAATGCCCAGGACTTCCATCCAACCCTTCGACAAGCGAGGTGAGCTTTGTTGATCAAAATCGAGGGTCGAATCAATACCAATAGAACCAAAACCTAGCTTGGCGAGATAATCAGAACCAAAGCTGGGGCCAACATCAGCAAAACCCTCTGCCCCAGCGACCACCCGGCTACAATCAGGCTCAGTACCAGAATCAATTTTTAAGACAGCAGTTCCATCAGGGGTCCTATCAACAACAAGGGTTACAGAACCCTCGACCCTAGCAACAAAGGCAGAAACCACCTCCACAACCTTCCCAGCCACCTCAGCAGGAGAACACCTCCAGGTTAGAGGACCTGATGAATAAATTTATACCAACTGCTGGAAAAAAAATCTTGAATCAGGAGGCTTCCATCCGAAGCCTCGAGAATCAAATTGACCAGATAGCAAACCAGCTATCCGGAAGGCAGCCCGGTACACTACCAAGAAACACTGAGAAGAACCCATGAGAGGAGGCCAATGCTATAACCTTGCGTAGCGGAAAAGCATTTCCACAGAAGGAACCAACCCACCAGTCAACTGCACCTCCATCCCCTGTTGATAAAGAAGGTTAAGTTTTGGATCCCTCTTCATCTGAAGAACCATTACCGAAGGCTCAAATAGAAAAGGGAAAAGAAGTCGTCAAACCATTTTTACTACATTACCTTTCCCAGAAATAATGAAGAAGAGAAAGCTGGACCACCAGTTCAGCAAATTCAATGAAGTGTTCTGGAAGCTACACATCAACATACCATTTGCGGAGGCCCTGACAAAAATTCCTACATATGCCAAATTCATGAAGGAAATCCTCTCTAATAAGAGGAAGATATAAGATTTGGGAGTTATTGCACTAACAAAGGAGTTCTCTGTGGTGGTTCAACATTCCATTCCTCTCAAACTCCAAGATCTAGTTAGTTTCACCATTCCTTGTACTATTGGATCATGTGAGTTTTGGAAGGCCCTCTGTGACTTAGGGGCCAGCGTGAACCTCATGCCCCTTGGAGTTTTCCTGAATTTGGGACTCAATGAGCTCAAGCCTACTGGTGTATCCCTTCAACTTGATGATCGATCCATCAAAAATCCGAAGGGGCTACTAGAGGATGTACTAGTAAAGGTGGGTAGGCTGATCCATCCTACTAATTTCATCATCCTCAACATGGGGGATGACCAGGAAGCACCTCTTATACTTGGAAGACCTTTCTTGGCAACTGGGAAGGTACTGATTGATGTGAAACAAGGAGAGATTATTTTTTAGGTAGGTTATGAAAGAGTTTCCTACAACCTCCTCAAGGCCATCAAACATTCTTCCTTGTCAGAGCATGAGGACTGTTATGCAGTGTCCACCATGGTTAATCATTTTAGAGAAAATGGGATGATCTGGTATGTTCTTGTACTTCCGATAATTTAACTATTCTAGATATTCTATTAGAAGAAGTGCAAGAAAACTTGAAATTCATAGAAGGTCAGGGTGGCCACTATTGGCAGGGAGCAGTTGTTCCTGATAGTTTGGAACGGGACTAGGTGCAACCACTTGTGCCTTCGATTTTAAAGGCGCCTGAACTCGAACTGAAGCCCCTTCCATATTCTCTCAAGTATGGTTATTTAGGACCCAATCAAACTTTTCCTGTTATACATAACGTAGAACTATCACAGGAGCAGGAAGATGCACTTATTCATGTTCTCAAATAGCGGAAGCACGCTATTGGGTGGATAGTCGCTGATCTGAAGGGCATCAGCCCTAACATTTACACTCACAAGGTGTTACTTGAAGAAGGTGCCAAGAAATCTTGGCAACCATAACAGCGTTTGAATCCTCCCATGAAGGAAGTTTTATAAAAGGATGTGATCAAATTATTAGATTCAAGCATCATCTATCCCATCTCGGATAGTCCGTGGGTGAGTCCCCTCTAAGTGGTACCGAAAAAGGGGGTTATCATTGTGATTTCAAATGAAAAGAACGAGCTCATCCCTACATGCACTATCACAGGCTTGCGAGTCTGTGTGGATTACTGTAAGCTAAACGATGCCACAAGAAAGGATCACCTCCCATTTCCATTCATGGATCAAATTCTAGAGAGGCTAACAGGGCACAACTTATATTGCTTCCTCGACAGTTTTTCCGGCTACAACCAAATCTCCATTTCTCCAGAGGATCAGGAAAAGAGCACATTCATTTTCCCCTATGGCATATTTTCTTATCGAAGGATGTCTTTCGGCATGTGCAATGCCCCCGCCACCTTCTAGCACTGTATGCTAGCCATGTTCCATGACATGACAGAACGCATTCTAGAGGTATTCATGGATGATTTTTCCATTTACGGAAAATCATTCACCATTTGTTTATGGCACCTATAGCTAGTGTTGGACCGATGTGAGCACACTAACCTAGTATTGAACTGGTAAAAGTGTCATTTCATGGTAAAAAATGGCATAGTCCTTAGCCACAGAATTTCAGCGAAGGGGATAGAGGTGGACCCGGCGAAGATCGAATTCATTTCATGACTACCTATACCGACTTCCGTCTGAGCCATCCGCAACTTCCTGGGGCATGCAGGTTTTTACAGGCGGTTTGTCCATGAATTATCCAAAATATCCCAACCCCTCACCAATATTCTAACCAAGGATGCCATATTTGAGTTCGATGAGATATGTGTCAGATATTTAGAGAATCTAAAGCAGCGCCTGGTGGAAGCTACAGTTATGATTTCTCCCAACTAGGAGGAACAATTTGAGGTGATGTGTGATGCAAGCAACTACACAGTAGGAGCAGTCTTGGGGCAGCGACTTGACCGGATTTTCCGACCTATCTATTATGCCATCAGGATGCTCAATGAGGCACAGATCAACTAAACCACCACAGAAAAGGAGATGCTTGCGGTGGTTTTCGCATTTGATAGGTTTTGTTCTTACTTAGTGTTGTTTAAAGTTATTGTTTATACTGACCATACTGCACTAAAATACCTACTAAACAAGAAATATGTGAAGCCCCGATTTATCCATTGGTTACTCCTCCTACAAGAATTCGATCTTGAGATCCGAGACAAGAAAGGGATTGAAAACTTCATTACTGACCATCTCTCCCGCCTCCAGCTGCCTCATTTGGAGAAGGAAGAAGATCAGGAGATTAGTGAGGATTTTAATAATGAGCACATCTTTTCGGTCAACAAAAAACCTAGACCATGATATGATGATATCACTAATTTTCTAGTTATAGGTGTCATTCACCCCGACCTCTCCTTCCATCAAAGGAATAGATTTTTCTCTAATTTGAAAAGGTACTTCTGGGAAGATCCTCTGCTATTCTGATCCTGTGCAGATGGAGTGATCCACCCTTTCATCCCAAAGAATGAAGTTCACTATGTCCTGTAGTTTGGTCACGCCTCACCAGTAGGAGGACAACATGGTCCACACCGTACCATAGCAAAGATCATGCAGTCTGGATTTTTCTGGCCCACCATGCGTAGATATGTCCGGGCTTTTGTTTCCTATTGATATCGGTGCTAGAGGACTGGTAATGTGGGATATAGAGCTCATATTCCCCAGCACCCCATCCTGGAGGTCGAGATTTTCGATGTTTGTGGAATAGATTTCATGGGTCCCTTTCCCCCATCTTTTGGGAGCACTTACATTCTGGTCTGTGTCGACTACGTCTCCAAATGGGTGGAAGACACTACTACAGCTCACGAAACAGCCAAGGTAGTCATAAATTTATTAAAGAAAAAAAAAATTAGCAGGTTTGGAGTTCCACAAGTACTGATCAGCGATAGAGGGACCCACTTCTACAACACACTGATGAGAGGAATACTGTCGAAGTATGGAGTAAAGCATTAGATGGGGACACCATATCATCCCCAATCCAGTGGAAAGGTAGAGGTCTCCAACCATCATCTCAAGGAGATCATGGAGAAGATAGTGAACACTTCACAGAAGGACTGGTCCAAGAAGTTAGGTGATGCCTTGTGGGCATATTGGACTGCTTTCAAAACACCACTGGGAATGTCCCCATTCCACCTCATCTATGGAAAGCCTTGCCATCTGCCAGTAGAATTTGAACACAAAGCCTACTGGGCCGTTAAAGCCCTAAATTTTGATCTGAAGGCAGCTGAAGAGAAAAGTAAGTTCCAACTATTGGAACTAGATGAGATCTGATTAGAGGCATACAAGAACGCCAAGTTGTACAAAGATAAGACAAGATCCATTCACGACCAGATGATTTCATGAAAATATTTCCAACCTGGTGCTCAGGTACTTCTCTTTAATTCTCATCATTGCGTATTCCCAGGGAAGTTAAAGTCCCGATGGTCGGGACCATTCCATGTTGTACTCATATTCCATCATGGAGAGGTAGAAATTTCTAAAGATGATTGTCAACCATTCAAGCTAAACGGGCAGCGGTTGAAAGCTTACCATCTTACAGACAACATGGTGGGAACATTTTCTACCATACAGCTCAGGTAAGCAAGGTAAGAAGGTCGAGCCAATGACCTAAAACAAAGGATCTTCATGGGAGGAAACCTAGAGGTTACACACTGTGTCCCACTTATATACACGGGCTGTACTTATCTTTTTAATTTATAATCTTAATAGTATAAATCTATAGAATAACAAATAAATAACTAGGGATGATGCAGGTGCTGATGGTAAAGTCACGGGAGTTTATTCAAAGCCGTCCCCAATTCGAATCCTCCTAACCTACCTTCGGCACGGGGTTCCTCCTTTTATTTACACGGATTTTGTGGTATTTTCTATATATATATATAAATATATGTGTGTGTGTTTAATAAAACCCATGATGGGTATGGACCAGTTGGCTAGAATCATAATTCGGTTTCAAAATACTCGGGTTCGAACCCAGACTACCGTCCCATTTCCATCATTTGTTCTTTTAATAAAACCACATGACGTGTATTCCAATATATGCCGTGTGCACCATAATTTTTCAAATATAAATTAAAAACGTTTCAAAAATAAGAAATTACATGGGGATGAAGTTGGTGGATTGAAAAAGTCTCGGCACCAGGTTCAAAATACTTGGTTTCGAATCGCCCTAATCTCCCCGCTTCATCCCCATCCTTTCCTAAATAAAAACCACACGCCATGATTTTCATTATTTTCTTGTGTATAGGCCATATAGAATGAATATATATATATAATAAATGTGAAAAGTAGAACAACCATTGATCTAGTGGTTGAGGGATTTCATTCGGAATGACCGATCTCCTATTCGAATCCAACCCCAAGAACCAGACCAAAGGTTGTACTTCTGTATTTCTAATTTTAAAATACACGGCGTGTATTTCCCGATATACATCGTGTATAGGTTTATTTAAAATAGAATATGTAGATATATCTATTTTATTTTAATTATTAATAATTATTATTATATGGTTTACTATAATAATTATATTTATTTAAATAATTCAAAAAAATGGATTACACGGCGTGTAGTCCAAACATACACAGCGTGTACCTTGCCTATATAGGCCGCGGCCCACCCTGCTTGAGCCCGTGTCGGGCGGCCTCCCCATTTCCTTCCCTCTTCCCGCTTTCTTCTCCCGAACTCCACCTGCACCCCCATTTTCCAGATCTGTCAATTTGTTGCTTTTGAGCTTTGATTTCATTCAGATTGTGATCCTCGGTCATGGTACGCCGTTCTACACCCTCTATTTCAAATTTTTAGACTTCTTTAGGGTGTTTTTCAGATCACCCAACCGTTCAGCTTTCGCCAGTACATGGCCACGAAATGAAGAACACAGGCCTTGTACTTCGGTAAATGGCCACACACAAAATATTTTGAAATTTGAAGATACACGGTGTGTATGTTCGGTACACACCGTGTCCTTTTCATCATGCCTGAGTACACCATTGCACACGGCCTCATACACCATTTTCATGTACATGGTGTGTGTGTTTGGTACACACTTGGTAGATCATTTTCGTTGGCCCCTCTGTGTGTGGCACATAACACGGACTGTCACCCCATGTTTTAGAACACGGCGTGTATGTTCGGTACAGGTCGTGTTTCTTATATCTTTAGTCGGCCCGCGTATCCCCTCTACATGGAATGTCACCCCATGTTCTAGTACACGGTGTGTGTGTTCAGTACACACCGTGTCTTTTAGATGTTTAGTCGGCCCATGCCTCACCCTCTACACAGCCATGTTCTTCATGTAAAGTACACGCCATGTCATGTACCTACACGGTGTGTATTGTTTTCTTTGAACTGATAAAAACATGGCCATGTCATTTGCACCACAAGACCACCTCCACTTTGAGTGAAAACGGCGTGTGTGTTCGGTACACGCCGTGTACTTTTACATGGTATATTTTTCACCCTCGGCGTGTCTGTCCAGAGAACACGAGATACTATACATTTTGACTACACGTCGTGTACTCTAGAGTACACGTCGTGTACTTGTATTTTCCAGTTTTCTCACATTTTCATTGTTTTGTTTTCTTTCATTTTTCATTTTCTTTTGTTTTTTTTTTCTCTTTCTTTCTATGTCAGGATATGGCAGATCAAGATCCTTCCCGCGGGAAGTGGCCATCCTCCGCTATTGAGGGTGAGGAGTTCATTTATCATCGGATCTGACTCCGACCTCCTACGCAGCCGGACCCAGATGCTCCAGTCTTCGAGCTCCCTCCATTGGCCATTCTGCCGCCACTCACTCCCACAACGGAGGTCGGTACATCTTCTACTGCACCAGCTGCCACTTTCCCTTCGATATCTTCATCAGCAACTGGTCCCTCTTCGATCACAACTTCCACAGAGCCACCCTCTACTTCTGATGATCCACCTACAAAGCCTTCTGTTGTTGATGCACCGGCACCTGGGTCGGAACCTGCAGGTGTTCCTTACCCTTTCATGGTATTCCTAGCCACCGACCTTGCATACGATAGGGTCTGACACTTCTCTCGTCGGCCGATCCCATTGAGTAGCTGGTACCTCAATAGCAGTATTCCACAGCAGCTCGGTATTTGGGAGGAGTTGGAGACACTTCTCGGGCACACCTCACTCCTCGATATTTTCCATCCGTGATGGAGCAGGTCTTGGGTCGCTTGGACAACCAACAGGTTCAGATGGAGCAGCAGTTCATTCGTATCATCGGCCGCCAGGACACCATTTCACGCCATTTGGTTCGTCTGGATGGCTACCAAGACCAGATGGAGCATTTGTTGGTGCATATTTCCCAGCATCTTTGTGTTCCACTACCTCCGCCACCGGCCTCTATCTCCGATCCTGGCCCATCTGCTGGTGCTCCACTACCCTCTCCTGCACAGGCCACAGATTCTGTTCTTTTGACTACGGTGAGCCCTACAGTTACCACTTCTACTGGTCCAGGGCATGCTGCTGCGCTACCTTCATCGAGTCTCGCACCTACGGCTCCTACTTCTTCATCTCCCCTTCCCGATGCAGAGTCAGAGCCTCCCACTTCCACGCCACCTGAGCCGTCTCTAACGGCTGATTCTGTACTGGATGATGCCTTCCCTGAGGTGACCCCATGATAGTGACATTTTTCATTTATCTTATATATCTCCTTTGTCATTTTATGTGCTTTGATGCTATGCTTGTTTGCAGTTTTCATTTTCTCACCAGTCACAGGTATCATGGAGCACCTTGGGAATCACTTTTCACGAGGGGAGTATTTTTATATTTCTATTGTCTTTTTCTTGGATTTACTTCTTCCACTGCTTTTCTCTAATTTTCTCCCCCATATCACCCCCTTGCCCACCATTTCCCTTAGTATTTAACTTGGTGGACCATGTGCAGTATATTAAGTGTGGGGGAGAATCTATCTCTTTCGCCTTAGTCTTTGCCCTTAAACTAATATTGGAGATGTCATTATTAGATTCTATATTTGAAAATGTAAAGAAATTTTGGCTAATCATTCTTATAAATTCTATATTTATCAGTAGGAACTTTTGGAAAGTTTGAATGCTTATTTTAATTATTAAGTATTTTAAAAAGATTGCTCATATAGTTTCAATTACAACTTCTCATCCTTGATTAAATTACATTGATTAGGCTAATTATTTATATGCATTTCATGACATAATTATCCCTTTATTATTTTTCAACTCCTGAGATGTATTCTAAACCCTTTCTCGTATTTTTTTCTAATACCCTCTTTCTTGAGAGATTCTTAGGATATGCATCACTACCATAATTTGTAAGATTTCTTTTCAAAACATGAAGAAACTTCTGAATTACATTAAAATGATTGAGGCATTAGATTGTTTCAACCCCTTTATCTTGAGACCTACCCTACATTTAATCTTTTTTAAGCCCAAAGAAGCCATGAACAACCTTTATAGGAAGCCACATTACAAGCCTATTTCCCTTCCTACCCTATTTTTTTTAAACTTTGCATGATTATTCATTTGAGAATTAAAGAGGGAGTTGTAAATACATGGCATATTTTTTTGCACAACCGTGAAATAAAGTGTGGGGGAGTGCCTCTTGATTATTTGGGGCAGAATGGGTTCCAAACATCTACTCATTGTATTCTTAAGTGTTTCCCTTGTGTTTTGTTTTAAAAAACAATCAAACAAACAAACAACAAGGGGACCTTATACTTATTTTCTCATGAATCCTACATGCCTTAGGAAGATTGTGACGATTAAAAAATCATTTGACTCATCTTGTGAAGGAAGCATTTTTAGTGAGATTTACTTTGAATATCATGAAATGTTGTTTAAAGGAATTAGCCTTCCTTTTTCAAACCTCAGAATTTATTTTCACATATGAACCTACCAACCCTTAGCCACAGAGACATCTGAACCTTATTGATAAAGCCCTCATGATTTTTATAATCCAATTTTTCTGAAGTAGAGAACAGGGCATCTTGAAAACCTTTGGATAGAGTGTATATACCATAGATTGAGCATAACTTTGATTAAAAACATCTTGAGTGTGGAGTATGATTTTAACTGGTAAGGTAAATCATCAAGTGGCATGTTTATTTTGGAAAGGTTGAACAATGTGTTGAAAGAGGATGAGAGTAATTAATTTCATTATATATGAGGCATGATTTTAATATCTTATGAATTGAATTTGTTTGTGCCTTTTATAATTTTTCCTAATTAACTTTATCAGTTATTAGTTTGATTAATTAAATTCCTTCCTTTTTAAAGAATAGGCTCTCTTAATTAGATGTTGAGATTTTGCTTGAGGGAAAGAAAATGACTAAGTGTGGGGGAATTTGATGCACCCAATTTGTGTATACATTTCCATATATATAATTGATGATAAAAACATGTTTTCAAAGAATATATGTTGGTTTTATGAACATATTATTTGATTTTGGTGATTCTGTTTACTTTCAATAGCTTTTTGGATAAATACATGAATCAAGGGAAGTCTGTGAAAATTTTGAAACTACACGGCATGTACTTTTATACACGACATGTACATCAAGATAGGGACACAGACCGAAGGAGGGAGTACACACCCATGTCACCGGGCAGAAGATACACGCCGTGTATGGTGGTGCTACACGTAGTGTACTACACTCTAGAAGTGGTTGTTGCTGAAGAAGAGTCCACACACCCATGTGATTGTTGAGGGGGAAACGGTGTGTTCCATTTTTACACGTCGTGTCTACTATTCTAGAAGGGATTGGTGGCAAAAATTTTATAATACATGCCTTGTATGGTGGCACTACACGCTGTGTACACGCAACTATCAGGTGGTGCCGTGTTCAAAAGTCAAATACTGCATGTTAGGCCACCTTCCAGCGGAACAATTGGCGCCAAAGCGCGTTGACAAAAAGTACACGGCGTGTAATTTCTATACACGTCGTGTAATTTATTTTTTCTATAAAAATTGGCCTTGGCCTATGGATTTTGGAGTTCAGAACCTATTGGAGGAGAAAGAAGCTCTGCTACCACCATTCCCGAAGCCACCGAGGAGTCGTTATTCCGCTATTCCTCCATTCCACCTTCTGACACCTTACCTCAATGCTTACACGATGAATCTGTCAGGTATCATGTGTGTCATTTCTCTCCTACTTTCTATGTGTAACTAAACCCCTCATGTTGGGGTTGTGGATGAAGGGTTCGTAATTTATGTGTTATTTTATATAGTTCTGTTTTCTCGTTGTAATTCATCTTACTCTTCTTAATTCACTATCAAATATAACTGAGAATTCTAAGCCAGGCCAAGGGAAGAATTCTCAGAGATAAAAAATAAAAGTAACAGTGAAAACATCCATGACCATTGGAAAGATTTCACCGATTCAAATAATGGACTGAGCTCAATAAAGAATTAAGAACACTGACTACCGGACCAAGGAGTCAACTTTTCTAATTCCAAACAAGAGGAACTGGACCAAGGAAATCTTGTATCAAAATGAAATCCAAAATGATGAATTATCATGTACAACACAACCATTTAAGCAATCTGCATAAAAAATCCTTAATCACCATAGCCCTGAAACGTCTTTTCTTCCCGTTTTAAACTCTTTAAATTCACGCATTGTTTTCTTTAAAACTGTTAATCAATTCTTCAAAGTAAAACAATATTTTTTTAATCCAAAACCAACACAAAACCAATCAACTCTAAATTTTGTATACTTCACCTAATTAAGTATTAACTCAATTGAATTCACGCACGCCATTGTTCCCTGTGGATCGACCCCGAACTTATTCTAGACTAAAGTTCTAAAAATGGGTAATTAATTTGGGATGCATATAAGTTCAGTCAACGACAAGCGAGACCAGTACTCCATGCAATCTTACCACTTCCTTTACATATATCCTAGAAATCTAATCAACAGAGAAATATTCTATAATTTCAATGGAGTATTCCTTATTCGTTAGGTGATCAATTATAAACCATATAAAATTATGACATTTAGATGTTTTGGGAATTCTGAAAATAAGGCCCATAGTGATGTTTTCCCATTTCCATTCTGGTATGGGTAATGGTTGTAACATACCCTTAGACATCTATCTCTCAACCTTAACTTACTGACAAACCAAGCTTCGTGAGACATATTAACCGACAACTCTTTTCATGAAATCCCCCCAAAAATATTCTTTCATTTCATTATACTTATTTTTTCTTCCAGGGTAAATAGAAAATGAAGAACTATGAGTCTCATCCAATAGACCCTTCTTTAATTCTGGTATGGGATGAATACAAACTCAATTCCTAAACATTATTATTTCATCACAATAAAGGTTAAATTCAGGAACATTTCTCGCCTTGTTATGTAGCCCTACATCTTTATTTTGTGCCTCCAAAATCTCCACTTGTATAGATGGTTGGAAATTCATTTGAGAAAGATAATTTTTCCCCTTCCTTTAAAATTTCTAGATCCATCCTTTTCAAATCCATAAATATTGGATCTTTTGTAATCCTCATCATTGATAGGATAGCATGGTCTTATTGACTCAAATCATCTTAAACCTTGTTTGATTTCCCAGGGTGGTAATGTATTGATAAATCATAAAATTTAATTAATTCTAACCATATTATTTGTCATATATTCATATCTTTTTGTGTGAAAATATACTTTAAACTTTTATGATCAGTATAAATTTCACATTGTGAACCATAAAGATAATGTTGCCATATCTTTAATGAAATGATTACTACAAATCACTCCAAACCATGAGTTGGGTAATTTTACTAATAGATTCTAAATTTACATGAGGCTTAATCTATCATCATATCATTTTTCATGATAACACATCCTAGCTCCTTCTTGGATGCATCAGTGTAGATCAAAAACCATTCTACACTACAAGGCAGTGTGAGCACCGGTGCACTGGCTAACCTTCTTTTTAGTTTATTGAAATTATCTTCACATTCCTCCATCCAAATGAACTTAAATCTATTCTGAGTCAAATTGATTAGTGTATTAGATAATCATAAAAACAAATTCACAAAACTTCGATAATATCCATCCAAGACAAGTAAACAACGGATCTCAGTTACAATTTTTGGTGTCATGAAACTTTAAACAAATTTTGTTTTTGTTGGATCCAGAGATGTCCCTTATCTTGAGACTATGTGACCCAAAAATGAAGCTTTATGAAGAAATAATTCCCACACGGTAAATTTCTCATAATTATTTTCCTTTATCAAGGACTTCAGTGCACTTATCAATGGGTCTTCATGTTCTTCCTTGGTCGTCAAATAAACCAGAATATCATCTTTAAAGACTACCACAAATTGATCAACATAGTCTTTAAAGAATCTATTCTTTAGATCCATGAAGATAGTAGGGGCATTAGGTTGACCAAAAGGCATCAATATAAATTCATAGTGTCCACACATTGCATGAAATGTCCTCTTTGGTATATCCTCATTTTTTACTTTTAATTGATGATATCCTAAATGAAGATCTATCTTGGAAAGGTATTGAGCTCTGTATAGTGGGTCAAATAAGTAATTAATTCAGGGAAGAGGATATTTATTCTTGATAGTGATATTGTTATGTTCTCAATAATCAATGAAAAGTCTCATTCATCCATCTTTCTTCTTAAAAACAGACTAGTTACTCCCTAAGGTGACGCACTAGGGTATATGAATCCCTTATCATGATTCTCTTTGAGTTGCTTCTTCAATTCTTGCAACTCAAATGGGGCCATTCTGTATATTGTCTTTGAAATAGGCATAGAACCCTGTGTAAGTTATATTGAAAACTCAACTTCACAATTTGGTGAAAGACCAAGAAATTCCTCCATAAATACATCATTAAACTCTCATAAAATGGGTGTCTTCTTAATCATTAGTTTCTCTCCTACCATTTAAGATAAATTACCTTCATTTATAAAAATCAAGACACATTATATGGAATAAATTTATATTAAATGTTTATATTCATCCTTTCATTGATAGATGATTAAAGATTATTCTGAAATATGATATGTGACTTAAAATATTTGGAAATTGATATGAGCTCCATATAGGGAAAGCCAATCCATGCCAAGAATCACAGAAAATTAAACTATAGTAAGGATCACAAGATTTGAAAGAAGAAATTTCCCAAAAACATCAAGCATAGAATAATTTAAAACTTTTGATGCGGCCCTTGTGCCATTAAGAGTTCTCACAGGTAACTCAACATCTAATTATTGAGGAAATACGGTGATACCATTAGAAAATTCTTCAAAAATAAAAGAGTGGGTGGATCCAGAATCAAATAAAACGTTTTCTACATTATAGAGGACGGTCAATTTACCTTTCACCACTTCATTATCATATTACATGTCATTTATAGTGATTTCATGTGACTTTATTTTTTTCCTTTGGCCTTATGAGTTTTTTGACGTTGATCATCATCAATAACCCTTGGATTTGGTCATTGATTGCCATAATGTCCCATTTTATTACACTTGTATCATTAAAGTGTAGGAGGTTCATTCAATGAATAATTTTATTTTTTCTCATCATTAGAAATATTTTTCCCATCACTTTGGAATTGAACTTCCATATGAACTTATTTTCAACACTTAAAACATTTACCAGTCCCATTAGGGCACGTCCCTCCTTGTTTCATTCTACACATTGAGCATAAGGAAAAATTCATCTTTTTTTCAATGTGGTGCTTAAATTTTCTTTTGAATTATATTTTTCTCTTCTTATCAAATCCATATAACTGATGGGTTATTCCAATTTCCTTCTCTACCTTGATATCACATCGAACAATTTCCACATAGCTGTTGAAGTCCCTCATGGATAATTCTCATTTTAGACTTAGTTTTAAGCAACTAAAAAATAGATCAATCTTACTCTCAGGTTGGATAATAATTCTAGAGGCATACCTTGCAAGTCTTGTAAACTTTTCTTCATAGGTACCAATGGATTCATCATCCCTTTGTTTAAGTTCATGGAACTCTGTCTCTATCAATATTCGAAGAATACAAGGAATGTACTTATTAAAAAAACATGATGTTGAACTCATCCCATTCCATGGAATCGATTTCATCTCTTTCCCCCCATATTCTTGATATGACTCCACTATTGAGAATCATTACCTTAAAAACAATATACTTCTAAGATAACTTTATCATTTTCAGAACATTGTATAACTGAATATGTATTTTCAATGGTATTGATCCATTTTTCATCCACTAATGGATCACAAGACCCGCTGAATGAAGGTTCACAATACCTCATGAAAGAATTCAATAAAATTTTTATCCCTCTTTGTTAGTTTGAAATTCCATCATGATTCATATCTTGAGAAAGTTGTGTGAGAATTTTTACAAGATTTGTTATTCCAAATTCCATAACATTTGGTTGCTCAACGGGAAAATAATTTCATTTTCCATCATATTCAGCATTAACATGATTTTTTTAGGGTTCCATATATTGACTAAAACCAAGAAGAACAGTGTGAAAAACACCTATCATAATGGGAAAACCACATAATTCAAAATTAAAATTTCAATTTTGGACAGTTTAGGTTTTATCCTAGGTTATTCATGAACATCTCTAAACCATTACGATAAGATTCTAACCTATACTTAGTCATATCCTAATGTTCTCTCATCCTAGTTTTCAAAGGATAACTAAACCTTTTCTTTGATACCAACTATAAAAGCCAACAATATACATATAGATATTACATCAAAATTGAATAATATTTATTACATAACATAACAAAAACCATGCAAGGACCGTATAGTCTTAGTGTCTTTCGAAACTGGGAAACATTAACAATTGGTTCATAAAACATCCACATTTTCTCTAACTTATTTCTTCATAACTATAATCCTTTTTGAAATATATTACATAATACCCTTCTTCATGAAATGTGGAAATTAAACATATAAAAGTGTGAGATTAAATTCTTAGTAAGCTTAAACAATGGAAATATGAATCATACCATAATCATAAGAATATAACATTTGAAAATTGTATCCTACATATAAAAGATCAAAATATCATGTCATGGGATAAATCATAAAAGTGAAATGTAATCCCAATAGTTATAACATAAGACAATAAATATAGTGGCACCCATACATAATCATGTAACATCATTTCATGTTATTCAAGTCTTATTTCCAAGACCATCATAGTGGAAAAATTCCTTTACTCAACTGAGTTCACCCATCGTTCACATCCTGTATATCTCATGAGATATAAATCTATACCCAATGCATCAGAGGTAGATATATTTCCCACCCATATTATAATTAAACCATTCTTATGTCTTCTACAAAAACATAAAAACATTCACCATTGCAAAACCCATGAAATAAAATAGGTTTCTTAAACATCATTCCATCATAATTGATATAAAAGAAATGGATTTAATTAATAAAATTCCTTAACAAACAAAATAAAATAATAGTAATAATTGGGATGTAAATATAACCAGACTTAAATAGTTTCATCTTATATGGAAAATAATTTTGAGAAAACACTTTATCTTAATTCATGGGGAAAATATCATTTCTTCTTCAAAAACATTTCCCTTCCTCAAAATGCCACATTATTTTAGAAGAAATAATATTATGTGGGAATAACCTTTTAATGTTGTAGGGGATTTCTGAAAGAAATAAGGTATTAAGAAAGTGTAATAATCTAATCATATTATACAAGTTTAAAAAAACATTCTTCTCAAACTATTTTCTAGAAACGTCAAAAACCACCTCATAACAAAAACAAAACAAAAATTCCATTAATACCATTTAGTAAAAATTCACCAATATGTAAAATGTAATTCTAAAAATTATAGAAGGACATAAATAATATTTTTAAATACATATTTCAGATCCATGATTTTGGATTACAAATATACCTTAGTAAATACTTACGTATAAACAATCTCTGATAAAAATGATATTTGCAAAGTTATCCCTTACCTTAGGTCAAATATGATTTTTATGTATCCAAAACACCTTTATAATAATTTTAATAATGTTACTGATTTATTACAAAATCATAATCATTTTTATTATGACATTTATGACCAAAGTTTTATCCGTTTGTTAGTAACATTTCATCGTTACTCATTATTCTGGTATTAACTACTATATGTTCTTATGCATGTTTTGACGGATAAGATCTTATTACTATTTTAAGAGTATAGTTATATCATTTAAAGAATGGTATTAGTATAATATATATAATATTTATTCGTTCAATTCATTCAATTCATTCAATTCATTTATATAATCATTCTTTAATGATGATTAGGTAGAAAGAATCACATCGCACTTTGGAGATGGTAAGTTTTACGTACGCACGAGCGACGATATCATTCCAATAATTTTTGAACGATATTGATGTGGATGGTGTATATTCTCTCAGAATAAATATAATTTTATATTAATCCTATATATATATATTAATTCCATCATTTTACCCATCCATTTAAGGTGGTGGTGAAAAATGGATTACACAATGACGTGGATACGGTAAGTCGTACGTACGCATGCGTGGTGATTTCATTTTTCATAGGATGAGTAGAAGGTGGAATGTGGATATTTCATAATCATAATTACCTCTAATTATAAAATTATTATTTTATTTATTACTTTATAATGAAACAACTCATTATTTGGATGTATAATAAGAAAGAAGTTTGAAAGAATCGGCAAATGATATTACCTCTTCTTCGATGTGCCTCTTCTAAATATCTTCTTAAAGCACTATAGTTTGTCCTTGAAGAATACAATGACCTCTAGAATGTTTCTTGAGACGTTTATAAGGGAAATTGGTAGGGTATGGTTGATCTTGAAGCCACAGAATGAAGTGAAGAGTTGAGGGAGGAAGTGTCCTTTTAAAATTGATGTGATGGGCAATTTTGGAAACATCAAAAATATTAATTTGTAATACAATTAAAACCCACATTAAAACACCATAAATGTCCCATTTTCGATGATTAGATGAGATATGTTTGTAATAGCATCATACAATAAATTTTATACTAGTTTCTATGTCAATTTAGTCATTATCATTTTAATTAACAATTAGTTTGTCTATTTAATTTTAAACTAGGGTAACAAATATTTCAATATTAAAAGGGTAAAATATATACTTATTTGAAGTAAATTATACCATAAATTAATACCTTAGGACATTTGAAACCATATTATCATTATTATATATTTTTAAAAATGTTTTTTGATTTTTAAATAGTATAATAAAACATTATTTTGAAAAAACATCAATAGTGTCAGTTTTGATACTATTTATTTCTTGTATTTTTTTAAAAATATAAAAATATATGTGAACCTAAATAAAAATATTCTATTATATCCCTATGTTTTCAAGGTAATAATGAAAATTATTTTGACATAATAATTATCCCAAATTATATTTATCAAAATATTTATAATAACATTTAATTGATCTCTTCATTAATAAAATAATTACTACCTCAATTTTGTGTAATTATTTAATATAATTATTTTATTGAATAAAATTAAAAAATAAAATATTATGATGAAGATAAAACCATTATATTTTATAATAATACTTTTAGTAAAATTTATCTTCTATAAAACCCAACTATAAAAATGTTATACTCTTTTAAAACAAGAACGTGACAAATTTATCTTCACTTTAAATAAAATAATATAAGTGTCATAATATCTTCTATATCCTCCAAATGGTAAATAATTACACCCTTGTATGATTATAGTTGATATATACTCGACCAATATGTTTTTTTAAGTGTTTGGGCCTTTTGATAGTTATTAATATTTTAATGAACATTGTTTTTTTTATTTGTCATCAATTAATTAATTTTTTCATCATCCAAGTATAATTATTTAAGAAAATTATTTATTTAATAAAAATTAAAAAAATGATGATAAATAAAAATGGTTTACCTTTAAAATGAGTATTTTTATTCATATTTATCTTCTTTATAACCTTATATTAAAAATATTTTAATTATTAATGTTTGAGTGAGACATATTTCACTATTCTTTAAATAAAAGAAATAAAATATATTAATCTAATATAAGTGGGTTCCAATGGGTATCATTTCAACCCATGTATATTTTAGGGAAGCTTCTAATCACTAATTTTATTAATACAAGATTTTGATTAATTTTATAATATTATTTTTATCCCTAATTACCTGATTTACCTTTTTACCATGTTAATAAAATTCACAAAAGTTATTATTCATATTACACAATAATAAAATAAAGATATTTACATAATTTGGTCCTAATGATTACAAATTTGGAATAAAGTTTACAAAATTCAAAACACATAAGTTTTAATAATTAATTTAAAATTAATCCCTTTATTGAAATGAGTGCACAGGTTTTAAAAGTTAAAATTTTGCAAAAGATAGAAATGTTTTCATATCAAAATTTGATGTAAAATTAATTAAAATGACTAAATTATATTAAATAGTAAAATGTATTCTATTTATACTTTGAATAGAATCAGTAATATAATTTAACCATATATATTATTTCAATGAAAAAAGTTATTTTCAATTAAAAGTTAGCATATTATTAATATTCATTACAACATGAAAGTTATCAGAAAAAATAATAAATTCATCCAAAGTAAATTTTTATGTTACATTGTTTATGTTGTCATATAAAAATTATTAATGTATTGAAATCTTAATTTCAAAGGGGTTCTCCATTAAAAGTTGTATAATTAACCTTTTAAAAAAATAGGCTTTTATACATGAAATAGGGTTTTCCCCATACTCTATAACAAAAATATCCATTGGGTGAATATAAATAATATTTTATTAAGTATATGATACATATATATTTCATTAATTTCCTTTCCAAAAGTAATTCCCTCGAAAATACTAATATCTATTTATATCTTTAATAAATAATTCATATCCAATGAATTCACAATGCATTTTCATATGTCAGTTATAGTCATTCCCGCAAACCTAAAGACTAGGCTATAATGGTAATTTTATAATAAGTTAATCATGTGGTTTGTTGAAACTCACTATTGTGTGCATAGTAAGCTACTGAAGAATAAAAATTATTTAATGAAAATATTTCATAAAAACATCTCACTCTTACAATAATGGATTTATAAAATATATACAATAAACAGAAGAAACATTATTTAAAAAGGGAAACCTAAATTTGGTTTTGTATCCCATTTATATTACTTATTAAATCACTTTTAGGTCATTGGGATGTCAAAAAACACAATGTATATTTTTATGGTATTAAGTTTTTACCAAAAAAATCGGGTTTCTCACAAAATTTGAAAAGTTCACCATTGGATAATTTTGACATCCTGATTACAAAAAACAAAAATCAATTTTCTCTAAATAATTTTCTAAATATATGAATTTTATCTTTTAATATAAAATCCTACATTTATTGAAAAAGAAAGTTTTTTTACAACAATATTTTCTTTAAACCCTTATATGAATTACATTTTACTTCATAAAAATAATATGATCATTTATATTTCATAAATGTAGTTTTATTAAAACTTATTTATTAAAAAAATGCATTAATTCTTCAAAATATATTTTTTAATTGATTTTGAATATTAACCAAAAATATTATTTCTGTTTTATTGAAAATAATTTATAAAGATATAGTAATAGGATAGAAGTATATTTTTCTTATACAAAATAATATACATACTCATATTGATAGGGTCTTATTACCTATCCATTTAATACATTAGAAAAGAACCTAAGGGTAAGGTGTGAGATTTTTGGACTTTCACGGGGTGGTTTTAGAAATATTGTTTGGCCCATGATCTTGATGAACTTGAACTTATCCCATAAACAGTATTGCTTATGCTTAATTTGTTGGATCTCAGCTTGGGCTTAGTTAATGGAAATGACTAGAAATGCAATCTCACATGGAAGCTCTATTATGTGGGCTTCATATGGTAAGATCCTACTTATTGAGCCCATAAATATCTTTTCTGGGACAATAGGATTTGTTAAAACCATATATTTATACTAATCATTTTACAACTATTCACAAGATATATTATCAACAGTAATGATGCATAAAATCATTTTAAATCCAATTGGATATAATAAATCAAAACAAGTACCAGTTTTTTCTCTAACTATATTACATAAATAGAAATTTACTTAAAATAGAAAAGTTGACTTTTATTTATAATTGTTCAAGTTGTTATAGTGATAGTTTGATATAGAAAATAAATTTGTAATTTAAATACAAATGGTATTTTATTAAATAAACCAATAAGTCATATGATGTGATATTATGATATCCTTATTGTTAGGAGTTGTGCGGTGATCTAGGTTATAATGATTATATAGAGGGAGTGTCCTAGATTTTGAAATATTTATATACAAGGTTATGATTGGGGATTTTGTAATGCTTATATAATAAGAAGGTCCTAGTTCCATGTTGAAATTTTTTATAAAGTGGGATTGGATCAGATGTTGAAATGATTTTATAGAGGGATCTATCCAGATACTGAAATAATATTATATAGGGTTATTCCAGCTGACTAAAATTCTTATATATATGAATTTTTCCAGTCCTGTGATTATTCCATAATCTGTATTTATGGTTGTAATGGTTCTGTTAAATCTCAGAGAGATTATGGAATGGTGTTGAAGAAGATTGAGAAATATAATGTTTTAATTATATGATTAATATAACAATTATTAATTTTTTTCAGGAAATTATTATTAGAACACTTTTTTAGACATAGTGGTCTTATCTTACTCAGGCCAACATTTGGTACCCGAGTAGATTAATGGATATAGGTCTGGTCAAGGTAAAGGAACCGCGTTATTGATTGTGTGTGCAGGATTTGTTGGATATTTGAGATGAGACCAATTTGGGTTTTGGGATTGAGTTCTATTGATTATATTTTTTAATCATATTCTTTAATTTTTTTATTTTTTGTTTGAAATTAGACACTTTCCATCTTTTAATTGCATTTATTATTATTAAATGTTCAGTTCATTCTAGATATTCTAGTGGTATGATGTACTATTTCCACTATTTCTACTATGCTGATATTTATGATTTCTGTTTTTACATTATACTTTGACTTGATGCCCATGGTTATAGTATCCCAAATATATTCACCACACCCCCACTTCTAGTTGGAACCCCCTATCATACGAGAATTCATGTTTGAGGTCCTGTATAAAAACTGATTTGGCCATGTGGGAGAGTGTCTGGTTAGGGAACATTACACAATAAATATTTTCTTATCACAAAAACAATTTTCCATTTTATTGATACAATTAAATAATTTTATAAAAAAATTTAAAATAGAATTACTAAACAAAAATTAATTGATGTTTCACATTATCCTCATGAATTTTAGAGTATACAAGAATATATGGGAAAGATAGAACCCACTAATAAAAATAACTAAGATTATCATGACATAATATTCAATTTGATATCAACCTCACTACATTTGGTATGACTATGAGACTCACCTTTTCCATTTTATTAGGATTATACCATGATTAATAACCATTTATGTATACTCCCTTATTCGGTTATAGGACATAGTAGTTTCTAGATAAAAACCTTTCTTGACATCATATCCCTTATGATATTTCTACCAAATATTAAAACAAAAATTATTATAATGATATCCAACAGATCCCATGTAAATGATCATAGGAATTTGAAAGTTCTATCATAATATGTCTTCTCTAATGGAACATTCATTTAAACGTATGACACTAAGTTAATCATGGATTATCCTAAAACTCTATTAGTTCCACCTCGTTTACATTATGTTGGGTTCCCTCATATTCATAAATGTACCTCATTAACATAATAAATATTTTTTAATGTATTGTAACAATAATTTGACTATCCAATGCATTTCCCTTGAGATTTTTTATCTAGGTGTTTAGTCTTAGGCCAGCCCATTGTGCATCAGGATGAAGACCAAGTTAGTAATCAAACAAAAACAATTGGGTGATTACCCTTAAGTTCATATATGAAACAACCCCATACACATCCCAATATCAAAAAAAGGATTTAATTACTAGGAAAACCTTATATTAAAAACCATTCAAATATTTTAGGATTTTATTCTATACATAGGATTTATAATTAGAGTTATCCTTAGGGTCTTAATAAATTTTCTCTAATCCTAATCTAGAAAAATAAGTTTTTTAAACCTCAAAAATAACTATACACCATTTTGTTAAAAAAATATGATGACCCATGTCAAACATATCATTAATTTACATCATTTCAATAAATTTAGCATTATATCTCATAGTAATATCACATTTCTCAGAGAACATTTCTATTTATTGACTTTAAGGTCCAATTACATAGGTAACTAGTTTTAAAAAACTATGAATATTTCACCACAATTAAGGAACATTGTGATTCCTTTTATACATAGCATATATAAGACTCATATTCATAACCTATGGAAAGGAAACATTATAAAGGGTTGAGATCTAGTTGTTAGTAATGGTAAATATAAATGATATGAATAAATGATTAAAAGTGATCATAATAAGAGAAAATGGGTATAATCAGGATATATATGAATGTTATAACCAACAAATAATATATTATAAATCATAAAATATAGACATGAATAAAATATTACATTAATCATAAGTATGGAAACAAGATTCAATAAACAAAATCCATTATAGCATAACATAAAATTAATAATACATCTAAAATTGTTTCATAAAAAGTAAATATAGAATAGACTATAAAGAATGAAATTATATAATTGTGGTTCAACTATAAGCATATAAAATCATGTGGACAAAGATATATGTATAACATCAACACAAAAATATATTAAAAATCGTCCTAAATCCCATTGACACAAAATATTTGTGAACAAAGATTTCATTACCTCTTTCACACACAAAAACATAAGAACAATGTTTCTTCATCTCAAACACACAAAATTTCATCTTCTCATTTGACATGAAACCATTAGTAATGCATTGGACTGGGATATAAGATCCCACACATCATTATCCATATATATGAGTGCCACATAAAAAATTATTCACTACCTCATAAAGAAACCATGAAAATAAAATGGGATCTATATAAATAAATTATACAAAACCAATGGAAATAAAATGGGTTTCATAACCTTTTTAAATACATTAAAAATTATGTAAATGAAAATAAAATGATAAACACCTAGAATGTAAATGGTTATCTAAAGATGATCCGTAGGTAAACACACATCAATTAATAAGATGGGATATGTAGTATAAACATTATAGATATAAAAGATATATGGTTTAGCTAATAATGTTCCATAATAATTGAATCATGGAATCTTGGTTAATAGCCTTCAATTAGTGAAATTGAATATATTATTTTCTAAAAATGGAATTGGAAGAATAATTATTTCTACTCAAATTAAATGGTAAGGAAATATAATGGTAGTGACAAATCATTTCACTGATAGAAATGAGTATTATAACTATAAAAAGGAATAATTATTATTTCATCATTTCAATAATATCCTTGGCCACACATAAAATATGTTATAATACAATTTCTTTGATGAACAAACTTTCTAGTAGTTTTAGAAAAAATCAATTGTGAAATATGAATTACCATTGATCATTTGAAATAAATTTTAAATAAATTTTTTGTTAAACAAAGATAAAAATAATTATTTTTTGAAAACATGAAAATATATAAAATAGTATTCACATAATATTAAAAGGGTGGTGGAAAGATATGTTCATGCATAAAATGTTAAAAATAGATTATTTTTAAAAAATGACCCACAAAGAAAACATTAAATGATTTTATATTAAAATATTTATAAAGAAGTTCAAGGTAGTTAAAAATGTAAATTTTAAATTTTCTACATAAATATATTGATAACTAAAAAAGTATGGAGTTAAGCCAAAAAAAAATCTATTCAATAAACCACATTTCGAAAAAAACACATCTCTTTAAAATAATATAAAAAAATTTATTTAAAAAAAATTAAAGAAATGAAAAATATCACATAGGATATTTATAAGATAATGAAATTATTTTGATCGTATAATGAAACAATATAATAATTCCCCATATGTGTTATTAAATTTTAGAGGTCTTAATTTTAAAATGAGTTTGGAAATAGAAACATTACAACTTGTATGACATTTAAATAAAAACAAATTGATGGATATAGAGCGTGAAATTGGAGATAAAGTATCAGAAAGAAATATTAACTCTGTTCAGAACATCATAAATAGTAGCTTTATACACCAAATGAAATAAATTTATGTATAAGGTGAAGTATGTATTAAGAAATAGGAATTAAGTCGAAGAAATAGTTACAGAAAGAGTAAAGTTTGATCTAAGTGTGATTTGATAATGTTGTTATAATAAAATATTTTATATCACTATAAAATAATGTGGAAGGAAAATAAAACGTAATCATCATGTAGAATAAATCAATCAAAAAACAATAGATTTAAATAAGATATTTTTTATCTCTATGGAATAAAATTTAGTTTGTACAAACCCTTACCACTTAAAAAAATTATAAGAAAAACTCTTAAAGAGATAAAATTCAGGAATTAAAACACAAAATACAATGAATAATAAAAATAAATGATATTATATTTCTAATTTTAATTATACACATAATTAAATATAAATTAGTTACCTAATACAAATTGTCTCTCAGAGAGTGAAATTTAGAGATGAAGATATAACCTTTTTTATATTCGTTCTTCATAAGAACATAACATATTGAATATTCAAATAATGTTTATTAAATACCTTATTTGTAAAAGTATTCATCAATATATAGGTTAATATAGAAAATTTATTATCTTATACTATTTATCTATTATGTATTTTTTTGCCTATGTTTTCAGGAAAGTTGAATTGGTGTCGGGTTATTTTGGTTATCTTAGTGGTCAAATATGGTAATTAGGTATTATGTTTAATACAAAATATAATCCTTCCAAAACTAGAATAAAATAAATATTTTACTATTAAACAATAACAACATTAGTATTTTTGTTTCTATATTCATCCGTGATAGGGTTTTATAGTATTGTTTAAGTGGGTGGTTAATCCAACCCCATACATTAAAATGTTATATCCAGATGGGTGAGTATAGTTAAAAAAGTGTATAATAACATTATATAAGAATAATATTGATGTTATTTAGTTTTTTTATGTTTTTAAATCGTTTTTAAAGTATTCTAAGAAAATAAATAAAATAAATATGTAAGTCATAAATGTTCTACATGGATGGGGTAGTCAGCACAACACATGATTAATGTTATTTTGTTTTTAAAAGTGAATGGAAATTAATAAATAAAGGTTTTTACATTAATATAATAATAATTATCTATAATTATTTTATTAATTTTATTATACTACAATGTTAAGTATTTTTTTTTAATATAATGATTAAGAAAAAAAGATATATATTAAGAAACATTAATTTTAGGATTTTAAACATTTTTTGGAAATTTCCATAGGAAAATAAGGGAATAACTAACATAATTGAGACCATATACATATTAACATTACATTGGAATATATAAGGATAAAATTTTCAAATCTTTAGAAAGTAATTTTATGGAATTGGTGAGGTATTAAGGTGTGGAAGTACCCCTTTTTTATGTAATGAAAAGTGAACTTCTGATAACACCATTAATTTTCAATGACATCATTACCCTGTTAAAGGGGTAATGACTTTAAAATGCATAAATAACATAATTTATGGTGATATTTGGTTGAGATAGACTCAATTAAAAATTTACAAACATGTTCTAAACTTGTTTCAAGTATTTTACCTTAGATTTTAATATTTGAACATTTTGATATTTACCATGGTAACTAGTTTTTAAATAAGTGATTTATATTTAATTTAAACATTTTTTATTAACCCCTTTTAACAAAATTTTTATTTTTTATCCTAATATAAATCTACATTTAATCTAGTTGCATTTTTATATAATATAAAATAATCTTTTAAATTAAAATATTATATATATATATATATATATATTCTAAAAAAATTACTTTCAACCATTATGTTTTCTTATTACTATTTAGTATTTATTAACAATTAAATTATTGTTAATGTATTTATATATGGGTTTAAACATTAAATTATAGTGATCATTTAAATAAGTTTAATTTTTTTATTATATATACAATTAAAAAAAATTATAAAACATTTCATTTTAAAAAAACTATTTCCCCATTATCGTGGTAATTAACATTAATATAACCAACATTTCATTATTAATAAAAATTGAATTTAACAACTTAAATAAAATTATAATTTTTATATAAAATAGTAAATTCATTCTTTTGTATTTAATTTCAAAGAGTGATGAATTCTCATTTTTAAAATATGTTCGTAAAAATAGTTTTAAGTGTGAAATATTTTTTGAGTATCAAAAATGATGATAAATATGTACAATAAATTAAAAACAATGTTTTTAAATGATTTATATCACTACTTAAATATATAATTTTTATATTTTATATATCAATTTTTTTCTTATGTTGTAAAAGTATTAGTTTTTAGTAATATCAGTATTTTTACTAATCAACTGAAAAAATTTTATTTCATAAAAATATAAAAATATTTATACAATGATAATTTTAATATGAGTAATTAAAAAATGAGGTTTAGTTTATCAAATTAATATTCCAGAATTTATATATTTAAGTTATAAATGAAAAATATAAATCATAAATATAACATAGTTGATTTCATTTAAAAACCAAAAGACTTTTTTATTTTATTAAATGATGAAATATCTAAAGAGCCTACAAGATATAATTATAGGGGTTTGTAATATTTAATTTATGTTTATATATATATATCATATCATGTTTTGATAATAATAATAATATTTATACATAACATCTATATATATATATATTCATATTTGAAATATTTTAATGTCATGTTTTTATATAACTATTAGTTATATTTTCTTTAACAATACATGAATTTAGTATACCTATTGTATTTTTAACTAATAATTGCCTCATAAAAAAACCATATTCACAATGGAAAAATGTGAAATGATATATTTTGTAGCTATATAGAATTTTACTAAGGTTGTTTCATTCACACTTCTCATTTCCATAGTTTTCATTTTAGTTATGATAATTTGATTTCTAAAAACATGGGGAATTAGATTCAAGGTGAAAGAAATTATAATCCTCAACTCTCGGTACTTGGAGAAGAGTTAAGATATCCCATGATGAAGAGAAATAGAGAACTCGTGATGAAAATAAATGAATTCTTTTAAAATAAAATTCCTTTAAGGGAAAGTGGGAATTTATTAATCCATTGAGAGGGAATCACCTAATTTTATTTTGTACTCTTGATAGTTGGTACAACAATAATTATTTAAAAAATCATCTCTATATAGAAATACAAAATGTAATAAAAAATATAAGAGAAAGTTTCTCTTTTGAGATTCCCTCTTACATCAAGCACAATCTCTTATGTCTACTACACTTATTGTTCCTTAAACTATATTCTAGACACACTCTCAAAAATGTTCTCCCTTTTCAATATGGTATTGAGTAATAATGGTGTTTATGAGGTGACATCAACAATCATGTAGTTTTTTCTTTTATGTCACACTCCATACCCAACATCACAAATATCATCATTGTGATCAACTTCATAATTCACTTCAAGAGACTATACATGGAATTATTATAACTATGGATCTCCATCCTCACAAGTGACACAAGCCAAAATCTTAATAATAATTTTCTCCTCTATACACAACATTTATAATCTATACATTTCAAAAATCTAGAATAAATCTACATAATTATTATAGCTTTTTTACGACCCTTTATCTCTAATTTTATCAATTATTGGATATGTTCCACATAGTGAAGCTCTTTCTAAATTTGAGTTGACCAACTAATGACAATTTATTTTATGTTTTGGTAAATCTCATCTATTTTTTGAGTTTCCAGTTCTAATCCACTAGGTTACCCTTAAATAGTGATTCATATTTCTACTCTTTCATTTCATAGGCCTCTCCATAAAATTCTATAACCATCTGATGTTTTAAGGATTCATTCTATAACCTTCATACATGATCAGTTACCCTATCATGATAAGCATATATGGGTGATACAGCTTTACAATATCTTGATAGTGTAAATATACACGGTTCGTATAATAGTAAGTTGACCCATATGTAACTTCCCAAATCAAAAAAATTAATGATCAGGGAAAAAATCAATTCAATAAAATCAAAAAAAATTATTATGTATATTTACAATGAATAATCAATAAGAAATAATTATAATTAAGTTTTTAATATTTTATAAAAATGAAAATGAAGTACATTAACTCATTTCACCTCAAAAAACCATTTTTCCTTCAGGATATTTAAAAACTCATATTCATTATAATAACATAAATATTTAATTATATCTAATTTATTAAATGGATTTAGTTTTAAAAACTCAATAAATCCATTAAAAAGATGTGGAAAATTTAATAAAAAATTGACACACCAAATTACCCCACAAATAAACTAATTTACTCCTAATAAATTAAATGAATTATATTTATTTAGAAGCATCCTAAAACAATTATCCAACCATGGTTTATATACAAACTCCAAAAATAAATAAGAAATATAATTCAATTCATTTATAAAAAATTTAATACCCCCTTTATAAATATGTATCACTATTCCAACTTCAATCCAAATCAATGTTCATGTTCTAGGTGTAATTACAGATAATATTTACAAGGAATTAAACTATTAAAAATAATATGTTTAAAATGAAACTCTCTCCTATGTTACATAAACATGACACAACTCTATATAATTTTTTATATGTAAATTTTCCCATTATTCAATTGGGGTAAATATTTCACTCAACTAAATGAATTCATTTATGAAAATATGGAACTATATTTTAATTTTTTATATACATGGCTGTATAGATCCCTTTTTTTATAATCTTCTTTTACTTTCACACACACCAAGTGTTTATTGTCTCTGATGTTCATTATGGTATCCCAATTTCCCATTTTACACCAGTTTCAAAGGACTTATGTAAATATATTTTTAGTTGGATCCATGAGGTTTTCCATTTCATAAAGGCAATGTTACCTAGGTTCAAGTTCAAGAATTTTTTTCCCTTGTACTCTAAAATCATTTCTATTTGTATTTTACCTATCAAAACCACTTTCACCATTATTAAACAATACTTTCATAATAATAATGGACAAAATCACTCAGTAATCATGAACATTAAAAAATTTCAAGATTAATGAAATACTCTATAACTAGTATGTAATTATCACCAATGTAATGTAGAATGAAAATAATATTGAAGCATATAGATATGGAAATTTATAAAATAAAATTTCGGTTTTTTGATCAATAAAATCACTAATATATAGATTATAATATTTAATATACCCATACCCCCCCCCAAACACACACTCTTAAAACCCAACATTTCATCACCATTGAATACTAAGGTAGATGAATAAAAGTGATAAGAGATTAATTTTAAAAATATTTGGAAATATAATAGTGAAAAATCATTCATTGTGGGTCATATAAGAGAAAAACATTCATTATTCCATACAATATAATGTATGGAAAAGTCACCAATATTCCACTATGCTAGGAATTTATCTATTTTCAATTGTTTTTTAGAAAATAATAGTTCAAATGATTATGTTCATATGTGAATGTTAAATTTTAATTGAAACAACCATTCAAAAGAAATTATTTTCAGCACATAAAGAATTTAATACTATAGCGGTTAATGGTAGTATTTTTAATGATAACAACATACCATATGAAATTTTTATAGTTAATCTAAAAAAATAATATTATAAAATCATCAACCAGATTTTATTATACATGAAAAGAAAAAACTGTAAAATATAAAAAACATTACTACCCTTTGTAGCATCATAATCCATTTATCTATAGCCATTTTAATCATCAAATTTTATTCCTTGATAAATCTCACTTATTTTTTATTTTTATTGTCTACACAATTTTATATAGATTAATTGTAGTGTTGAATTATAAAACATCAAAATAAAATCAAAATCATTTCTGGATTTTGGGAGTTGGTTGATAAAATCCCTATATTATAACCTATGTTTTTTGTGTAGAATGTTCCTAATTAATGCAGAATAATTGTCACAATCAATTTATCAAGTGTCCATTTTTTCATTCATGAAGTAATCACTTCTACCACAACCTCTTAATTTCATCATGTCCTCAGTTCACTGTACACATAGTCACATGGCTTCATTATGTAATAGATTGAAAATAATAACGGTTAATTTGTCTCAAAATGTCCTCAATTAATCTATTTTTCACTTTTCTAGCATGGTGGGTTCATTTCTTACATTGATCAAGTATCATTGAGTCATAATTGATGGTATGATCACACATCCAGTTATCACGCAGTCGATCACATGACCTATAATAGGTTTAATACTATTTTAACTTTTTAATAAAGCACTGAAGTCCTTTATTATGATATGATTATATCCTCATGTGTTATATATAATAACCAAAAGACTAATAACCACACCATATATTTCCATTGATTCATGCATTCTATTAGGTGAAAATTATATTCTTCTCATTATATGTGTTGTTGTTGTTGGACTCTATCATTTATTTTTTCATGATAGATTCTATATGTTTTTAGTTAACTAAACCCATGTCCAATTTCTCATGATTTCCACAAATATAGCATGACCATTTCTTATAATGAACATTTCGAAACTAAGGTTGATTTCCGCATGATAATTAGACATGGTTGATAGTGGATTCTCTCTCACAATCAAAAAATTATTGAAATTCCACTTTTCCACATTGTTTATATTAACTATGATTTTTGTTTAATTTATAGATAGTCATAGTCATTCAACATGGTAGAATTAGGTATGGAACCTAACATAGTTATATAGTATTATTTTTAATGAAAATTAAAAGTAGAAACTTCAAATGATGGGTTTCCTTCCATTCAACTCTATGTTTTGTGTCTCCATAAATACATTCCCAAAAATAATAATTATGATCATTTGGTTGGTATAATTTATTAACGGTTGAGACTACACTCTTTTGAGTGTAATTGTGTTTCATGATATAACTATATTTTTATAACTCTTGTTTGTCATAGATTTCCCCCATAATTATCCAAGGCCCAACGACTATGGTTTTGGTCCACCATTTTTATATACCAAGAAAACTTTTTAAACTAACTAATGATTAAAAATTAAAAATCGTAAATATCATTAGAATGTAAAATATCGCACATCATGTTGTCCCTAACACTTCATACATTCAAATTTTTTGAATTAGGTGTAATAATTCATACAACCTACTCAATTTCGACCATATAAATCTTATCATAGGTATATTCCTTATATGGAATAGGGGTGGGATCCCCTACCTCGTCTACGGCATCATAAACTCATATAAAAAATTTTCACTATCCATGTTTTTAAGGTATCAATGATAAGAAAATTCTCTATTTTTGGAATTTTTTCAAGATTCTCAATTTCAATACATTAAAAAGGTTAGGAAACCACAATTTATATAACTTCTGTAGTGAAAAAAAATTAAACAGAATATTAATTTTGAAAAACTCAACTATATTTGTGCTTTCAAATGAAACATAATTTCATGTCTCATGGTTTGAGTTACAGTGAACTAGATTCTGGTTCGGGATAAGAAAAGAGTTATCCAAGAAAGGAGAGTATTGTGAATAATGGGTTACAACATAAGAATCAATCTCATCATAAAGTATTATTTTAAGATAAACCACTTCTTAGTTTGTAAAAATAATTTCCCTAATCTTAATATCATTTTTTCTAAATAATTCCAGTTCATGTTTGGAATTAGGATAAAAATTAATAGATCTATAATTTATATAATAAGTTTGGGAGAAATCCCAAAAAGATTATTATAAAAACACATATTTAGAAATAATGATTTCTATAAAAATGAACTCATGATTTTATTTCTAAAACACATGAAACAATTCTATATCATATGATTTTTAGGGTACTTTTTGACTTATAAAATTCAATTATATTGTAACTAGTACTGAGGAATGATTTTACCATGTTAATTAGATAAATTTCATCACATTACATATAATGATTCTAAAAAAAAGTAAGATTCTTTTCTACACAAAAAAACTGGTCATCCATACTTCCATGGTATTAGTGACTAATTTATAATATTATTGAGGTGACATAAATGCACTACTAATATCCATTAATCTCAAATTTTGAAATAAGTAAAAATGCATCTAGTTTCTACTATAAAATATATCTTGCAAGTAGTTTTGTTCTCCACTTTTACTTATACATAATTTAATAACAAACTTATCATAGCCTATTAATATTTGAGGAAACTTTTTAAGGAGGAAAATAATATACGCTTATATTAAATTTATTATAGCACATTCTTCCCTATATAATTTTTTTCACCGTCAATCACTTGATAAGTTTAGTGTATGATAGAAAATTGTTTAACGATTTTGTGAAAGTAATTATTTTAATAATGGGTATAAATTTATAATGGAATTTAAAATATTCTGGGTCATCCTTATATTTAACTATTTTGGGAATTGGAATAGTAAAGGAATAATATTGTGAAATAGGTTGACTACTTGCCTTATACTTAAACTCTATATTATTTTTACCTTCTTTGGTTAGTTATAGTTAATTTTTTTTCCATAGGTTTTTCAGGTAATGATTCATCCTATTTCTTAGACAGAACATTAATGATCATTTTCTAGATTTGACATTTCAAAATTTTAATTTTTAGGAATAGTTAAATCATTTATCACATATTCATTGGTTTTCACTCTAACATGTTCTTTTTTTATGACATGTGTTTTGGTGATAACCTATAATTATATAATAGATTGGGTTCATTTTTCCTATGAATATGTCCCTTATCTCTTCCTTATATAACTCATTCATTTGGACACACCTCTATTTATATATTATTGATTCCATATGGTTGGGTTTCAATATTTTTATCATCTTTCTAAATGAACCCTTAAATTAAAATTTCTTATTTGATGGACCATATATGTGCTAAAACATTTGTGTTGATTGGTTTGAATATTTAGTGGACTTAGTAAATTGATGGATCACCCTTTGATCTCTCTTGGATATATTTGGAATATTTTTTAGCCAATATTAAATTTATTTGAAAACAGATAATTATTTTCTTATAGTGTTTCATTAAAGAACATGAACTTGCCACTTTCATCTCACTAAAAAGGAATATTAAGGTTGGTATATCTTTTCTAAGGGTGATCATACATCCCCTAGTAATTACATTGTTTCCTATGTAATTTATTAATGTTAAATACAAAATTTGGAGGTTTTTTTCATTATTATGAATGTTTACCTTCCTTGATATCATCTTTTAGGTATTTTGATCATTTTTTTCAAAATAATTGTTTATATCTTCATTATATTTTGTTTGAAGATTTACCTTGCCATAATTAGTCCCTATGATTTTGATAGAAGAGGGAGGTACTAATGTAAAATTTCTCTATAAAATTATTAGGAATAAGTTATTTATTATTACATTACCTATGTAAATATTTAAACTAATATCATATTACATGAAGAATTTTCACTCATCTTATGTAAGTTTGTGATATTTGGTAGCACTTTTATTATGATATCCTAGGATTAAATTTTATAAAAAATGAATTGAAAGGTTAATCCCAAGTGTTAATGATTTCTTAATAAAAATTATGAAGCCAACCATTGAACATATTTATTAAGTAAAAAGGGAAGATATTTAGATTAATTTATTCCTCAAATAACCCATTTATAGGTTGCAATTGAAAATAATAATAATAATAATACATAATGAACCCAACAAATTCCTCATTTGTCTAACCAGTAAATGAAGGTATAATAGAAATATGGGACTATTTAATTTAAATGATTCAAGAACAATGACTGAGCCTTATTCATTATTTTTTACAAGAATATGAATGAAATTTGAATAACCTATGTTAAGGCCTCTCTAGAGAATCATTTATAGACTATGGTGGATTCATGTTTCAATTTATATTTTTAGCTCCTCCAATATCAAGTATATCCATATTTTTATTCTATTTCTTTTTAAGGGTAGATAAATGTTTCCTAATCTTGCATACAACATGATTTAATTTAGATTTTGAAGCCTTAGTGTGCATGAATGCCAGATTTCAAAGAGATCTATTATGAAAACAGTAGTGAAAAAACTTATTTTAAGATATATTATTTTATATTGATTTTTTGTGGTTTTTATTTACATATGTATTTTTTAGTAACAAATTACCTACTAGGAAACAACATAAAAATTATACAATGGTTATCATTAAACTCTTTTATAATTAATTTTTATAAACCTACTAACTACTAGTACTTTGGTGAGAAGGGTAAAACCACAAAGAAGTATTAAATTTTATAACCAGTATAAGTAAATATAAAAAAGACAAAATATTTAATGTGATGGTGGTGAAATTGTGTTATAAAAGGAAACAACTATAATCTAAAGAAAGTCTAATGTATTGATTGATATTGAGGAACTAGACTAAAAATAATTAAAAGATATGGAAATTGTTCTTTAATTAAATTAATAATAAATTGATGAAGTCATGTAAAGAGTACTGTAATACCTAAATATATGTAGATGAAACAAACTCAATAGAGAACATTCAAACGAACAGAATTCCTAACATTTCTAAAGACAAAGTGGCTTTATCATGGAGAACACAAGACTAAAAACTATTTCTATATATTAATTTAGTTAAATTTGAAAAGGAAAAAAGATAATATACAGTTATCCTATCAGTTCATTGAGTAGATATATAAGAGTATAGTGGAGAAGATAAATAATTAATACTCTATGAAATGAACAAAAAAAGTCATAAAGTTAAACCTATGAAAGTGTAGGCAAGAAAATATCAATCCATCATGTCTAGTTCCTACCATCAAATTAAGTATTTATGGTAATGTAAATAATAATAATATGCAATAAAATAAATGTTGTACAACAATATAATATTTCGAGATAAATAGAAGAAGAATATTCTCTATTGAAATTACCCAAATCGGCATCTTGATCTCCTATGACTCTTGCACTTACTGTTCTTTATCCTCTACTATATCTCTATTATTAATCAATTTCTTTATCTGCAATGAGTGATCAGGAAAAAAATGGAAGGAAGTAGAAACCTCATGGACCATGCATGTACTCCCCGTAAGTCATGTTACATCACCAAAATCATAGTATACATCACTAACATCCACTATAGAACTTGCCCAAAAATTCATCACACAATTTTCATTTGAGTGAAACTCTCAATCTGTAAAATTTATTTAATAAAAATTCACAATTTGAACACTATTCCCCTTTGAAACTTTCTTTTTTTGAACATCTCAAAATCATGAATCATTCTCCAGGATATTCCCATCTTCATTCTCCCCCTTGATATCAATTTTCATCAATTATTAGATGCATTAAATATAGTAGAGCTCCTTCTTTATTTGGGATACCTAGTTTATGAGAAATGATTTTACTTTTATGTTAAACTATTATATATTTTGTAAATGAAAATTTTAATCCATATGTGTACCCTTTTATAGCACATCATATTCCCCTCAACCATTTGTTTTCTTAATCATATCATTCTATAATATTCTAAAATTGGGAAATATGCTTCTATAAACTTCAAAATTAGTTCGTTTCCCTAATACAGGAGACCTTCAAACATGAAAACCCATTAAACAACCATGAGGATGTACCCTTATGTAGGTAATTGAAAATTGAAATGTCCATTAAGCAACATCCTAAAAACCAAAAAAAACAATATCACTGAAAAATAAATTCTAGAAAATCAATATAACATGAAAATAATATTTTCACTGAATTCCCACCCAAAAAACAAGGAACTTTTCATCGATGACTATTTGGAAACAAAATACATTAAATCCTTTCCCCTAAAAAACCTCTCAACCATTAACATATTTAATGAATTTTATTTTAATCATAGTAAAGTAGATATGTAATAAAGATTCATTTTAAAAATAATTTCAACATTAACATAAAATAAATCAATAGAAAATGTGAGAAAATTTATATTAAAAAGGGCCCACATCACACTCCTACTATAAAAAATAATGGATCATTCAAAACTCTAAAGTAGAGAAACAATATAAATATGAAATTAATTTATATATATAATTTCAATTATTATTTATTCATTTCATAATGAATATAAATTTTTTTTATTCTTATTAATTAATAATAGAATATTATTTTAAATGTTTTCTATTTTCCTAAATAAATGCATAACATAAAATATTATTATATTATATTATATATATATATAACTTATTATAATTATATTTTTACAGCATTTAACATTTATACATTAAAATTTTAATTTTTCACCAAAAAATAAAATGGGTAATGGTAAATATTTATCATTACTTATTTTGGTTTCCACATAAACATTATATTCTCTTGAATTCAACATTGAACTTTGATAGTGTGAGTAGTGTCAATTCACTAAAAATTATCATTATGATATAATATTATCACTATATATTATTCATATTATATATTAGTATTATATTTTGAAGACATTTGATTATATATATGTGATGGTTCAGGTATGTACCACTAAAAAAGTGATTCCAAAAATATTTTATATACATATGGGATGTTTTGTGGAAGTAATAATTGAAATATTATGCTTTCTATGTTAAAAGAATAAAAAAATGAATGTTTTTTCAAATTCATGGATTTCCATTATTTGAAAATCACCAAAACTAATAACAAGGAGATATTTAAAGAAAAAATATTTCACCAACATCAAACTAAAGATCTAATTGACAATTATTAACGTATAAGTTTAGAAAACTATGGGATATTTCAATATATACTGAATGACTTGTTTCTTCTCAAAAATTTCATCATAATGTTAGATTTCAAAAAAAAATATCCCTAAATTTATAACTCTAGCTTTGTGTTCCATATCTATTCTTAAATAGATCCTCATAAAATTTTATTATTATTAATAACAGTAAAAACTATTTAAATGATTACTAAATTAATAAATGATTATGGTTATAATTTTACAATGTTATCCTTCAAGTGAGTTCTAAATTTCATCAAAATTTTGAATGTTATTTTTAGGTTTACCAATATTTTAATGATTATAATCACTGTAATATATCTTTTATATTACAACCCTAATATTTATTACACACTTAATCATGATTTATTACATAAAAAATTCACTTGATAAAAAATATAATATTGAGAGGTATAGTGTCTTTGGGGCTTAAGAACATTACATAATGACTCAAAACATGAAACACAACATCTTTATTGAAAACTTCTTTTACATGACCAATACATTCCCCCGTACTTAGCATTGCATGGCATAACCTGAGGACATGCATAAGAGAAGGGTGAGATATAAATCCTAGTAAAGGAGTAAAGAAGGTATAACATGAAGATTAAAATACATGTTAGGAAATATGCATATCAGTGGAGTGTAAGAGAAACATGAACACAAAGGCATGATATATCATGATCATCATAACATGGAAATGTGGTAACAACACTTAACAAGGTATTAGCATGATCCAAGGCTCATTGAACATGGATAATGATTAAACACTAATTTCACATTAACTAGCATGAGTAAACCCTTATATCACTTGATGTGTTATGATACAAATCTTTACCCAATGAATTGAAGTGCTATCAGGCTGCACCCTTCTTAATCATTTAATTTCATGCATAAGTGTGCCACATGGATCATATAACATGGATTCATTAAACATCATCATTTATTCTATGATAAAGGAATGTGTAATTCATACATGAAACTCTATAATATATTAGTAAATGTGCATAAAGGTGAATACACTTGATAGATAAATGGGCATGGTATTCACTACACAATGACTTTAGCATGGAAAATCACGATGCAATTTTGGCAGCATAACGGTGTGACATATGAATTCATAAACATAGGTGATGAGAGAGAAATGGGTGTCTCATAATATTTACATTAAATTGACAGTATGGGGTTCATTTCACTGAATTTCCCAATATAATTAATACAATTTAGATTCATAATACAAAAGAATTTATTGAATGTAAATAAGGATAGAGAACTTCCTTATGGAATTTCAGCATTGCCATGGGTGTACATGGGAAGAATTAATGAGAGAGAAAGGGGTTTATTATCATCAAAACCTAAAGAGAGAATTATGGGGGATGTTCTAAATCATACCCCAACATTTATAATTTAATATAAAATGGTGTAACAATATTACTTGGATAAAATGAGAATGGAAGGAATCATTTACTTGGACGTGTGATCCTAAAGGCTTGAGAAAGGCTCAGTAGAGGCTTATTAGGAGCTTGGGGAACCCTGGGAGGATTATTTAGAGTGAAGGGAAGGGTTTAGTAGATCTCAAAAGTATTTTAGTTAAGAATAAGTGGGTTCTTGGGTGGGTTTATATAGTAAAAGTGATGGAATTCTTTATTATTTAGGTTTTGGACCCTACACATTAAACTAATCAAAACTAAAAATAAAGACATGGTTTTCTCTTATGGTTTTTGAAAATGGGGAGTGGAAAACAATATTTTATAAGGAAAATGGTCTAACTTCTTATAATATTAAGTTAGATTAGGTGGATGTGAGTCATACTCTCAAGGAAAATATTTTAAACAGATAAAATGTTTTATAAGTATTCAAGAGTCCACTAAGGCTTTGTAAAATAAATCTAATAAACCTAAAATAAAAATTTTCTAATGATAAAACATATATTGTCCTAACATATCATTTATATTATTCTATTACATCACTATTGGTTCATTATGATGTCATAAAATACATTATATATTTAAACGGTATTTATTTTTTACCCAAAAATTCAAATGTCTTAGAAAATTATAAAAAATTCTGCAGTGGATAATTTCGATGTCCTCATTGTAAAAAAATATTCATTTTATCTAAATAATTTTCAGAATATGTGAATTTTTACGTTTTAAATAAAAATCAATATATATATATAATTCATGGGGTTTGACAAAAATAACTTTAAAACATTAATAAAGATTGAAATTGTATTGTAAATATTATACGATCATTTATATTTAATAAAAAGTAATTTAATAATAATATTTTATTAAAATAATATTTAATTAAAAAATCCATTACTTCATCATAATATATTTCATAATTTAATATTAACTAAAAATATTATTTCTGGTTTAAAACCATTTACAAAGTAACACTAATAAAAGGAATGTATATTCATTATTCAATAAAAAATGAACATAATCATAGTGATAGGGTATTGTTAAATAAACCCATAAAACTTCCACATTAGACCTTAGGGTAATATGCACGATGGTGACAGACTCTTGGGGTGGCTCGCATAACACTGCACGGGTGGTAATCCGTAGGCGGTTCCACTCAAGATTAACTTGTTCAAGCTCATATTGGGCTTGGTCATGAGCGAATCCCAATGATACCACCTCCTTTACATGCTCTAAAAAATGGGACTCATATGGGGAAATTACACTTGATGAGTTCATCACTTAATTTGGTTGAGTAAATTGGATTTTTTTGAAACACTATATTCATACTAATAATGTGATCATGCTTCAATGGCTATATTAGCAATGATCACAATTCATAACCGTATTTTAAAATCCGAAAACATAACACCAAATAAGTTCATATTTTATATAACCATTTTACATAATAATACATTTAATTAGATCAAGTGTAATTTTCATTAACGAATGTTTGGGTCGTTAAAATTTATATACTCAAATCCCACTCGAACATTGAGGTAAACCTTTAATCTCAAAAACATATAATTTACAGTGGTGCTTCATTCATCATTTCCACATCCCTTATATATATTCTAAAATATTTTGAAATTAAAATCCCTATTAAATTATAAAGAAGTGATTTTCCATCATCTGATGTTACTATATAACCCAAATGGTATATTTTTATCTTAATCTATTTTAGGGATCTGTGGATAATATTTTATTAATCCCCATAAATATTTTTTTCTTTGCATTAAAGGACTGGAAAAATAATGATAATGATATATACACTACAACCTCCAATTTAATTTTATCCCACCACAAGTCACCTTGTATTTCTCAGAATATTTTGGTCCTTTCAATGTGAATAGAGAAAGACAATCTTTATGTATCATCCTATAAAACCATCTTCAATTATAGATTGTGTGGTCTATATATTCATATTTGGTATATTTTAACTCTATATTACTATTTTGGAACTTAAGAATATTTCATGCCTTTTATTGAAACTCCAAATCATCCTTTTATATATCTATAATGCTCACAATTATTGATGTTAGAGTAATTATTTCAGAAATATTGGAATTATTCTTATTTTATTTTTAAGTTTATCATTTTAATATATAATTTCATTTAATATTTTTCAACCATGATAAAGTACAAGGTAGTTATAAAAATAATTATATAAGAATAAATAACCTTATCCATCATTCTAATATATTAATGTATAGACAAATAATTTTTAAAATATATTTTCTATTATCACTTGTTTTATTACATATACATATGAATATATACATTAAAATTGTTCATATTTCATAAATGTAAAACACCTAAAAATTTGATAATGCCTCTATAGATTTAGTGTGATAGTCAATACTTATAATTTCAAATGTTTGGTTCAGTAATTTTTCTCTTGAGACAAATTCTATCACAATATAATTATACATCAAAACAAAACCCCAGAACAAAGTTTATTTATAAATGTATATCAGAAACCCATTATCAATTTAATGTCGTACATGTATAGGTTAAATGATTTTCCTTTTCTTAATATCTTTTAAACTCTTATACCATTAATCAATCAAAAAACATCTCATTCCATTTCATGTTAACATTAGTAATTGGTTTGATATTTGTATGATGTTTCTAAAAAAATTAAAAAAACCCACCACTATGAAAAGATCTTTGGATTTATATAACAATAGTTTTCTGGGATTATTACTAAATATTTTTTTAAAGGGTTTATCAATATCATGTCTATTGTGATCACATTACTCAATAATGTTAGTAGCTACCTTATGAATAGATACTTTCTGAATTTTTTTGAATATATTCTCTATGTATAGAGTCATGAACACAATCATCAAATGATTTTCTTATTTTTAATTTCTCTTAAAATAAATAATTATGTATTTTACAAAATACTTCTAAATATTTATTGTGAGAAATTTTGAAAATTATTTTCATTAAATCTACCAATATTATAAAAGAAACATCCCAGAAAACTCTAGGAATAGTTTATATTTTTAATAATGAATTTGTATAACTAAGTATTTAATATTATTATTTAGAAATAGATTACCTTAATTATTTGTAAAATATTATTTTTATTTTAACATGAATAATGAAACGTATCTTAAAAATAAAAAAATGTTTTAATTATTATGTTATTTTATATATTGCATAAATTAAAAATGATAAGAGTGCATAAAATATTTATTCATCATTTTAATAAAAAAATTAAATTTATGGTTACTACTTTTTTTGGTTCTTCATATTTTTTATGCATATAAAAATATACATATGTAGAAAATATTTTAATATATATGTGGTAAACCAAAATAATAACCAAGTATATATGTACATATGCATATATGTATGTATATATATATATATAAAGTATCAAATTTAGGATAAGAAATATTTGTTTGGTTTTATTTACCCATCTTTTGAAAATATTATAAACATAAATTTATATAAAATATTGTTAACCAAAAAACTGCCTATGGCACTCTACCAAGGGAACCTATAAGACTCTAAATTCAACCATGCCCAATGACGGTTGGCTGAGACATCCTATGGGTGAAAGAGTATTATAGTAATAATACTCATATAGTGTAGGGGGGCCATTTATAAGGCTTGTAGAGAACATTTAGAAGATGCATATGTTTGGCTGGAGCTCGTAGGGTTGTAGGCCATGGTGTGTGAATTGTAACAAGAAGTAGAACTTGTTACTCCCTTATACCAATCAATTCATAACACTATGTTGATATACCTATTCTTAGCTGAAGGAAAAACTGATGTGGGATTATATTCCCTAGGTACTATTTACCCATAGTAAAAAACATTGATTATATTATGTATGTCTGATCTATTGAGTTAGATCCATCTGATCATCCCATAGATTCATCGTACTCATAACCCCCCACCCCCACCCTTGTGTTCATGATCCTTCTCACACACCATAATAAAAATATATTGTCACGCTCATCATTATTTACTTCTTCGATCAATGATATCTCCATATCCTTCTGATGAAAGGAAACACCATCATGAATGACTATCACATAGTACCCTAACTCACTACTAATTTCTATAGAGTAAAAACCAATGATCCTTTAATTACCCACTATAGGTGTTCGGCCTATAACCAACATTGAACATTGTTGGCTATTATTTCTTATCAATAAATCTTTATAAGGACGTATTAAACATAAAAAATATTTATCACATTTAAAATTGGTCATTTTTATGTAAAAATAAAATAGGTTTGTTTTTAAACCATGTTTTTTCAGTTTGAATATACACAAATTAATAGATTTCAAAACCTCAGTTGAGGCTCATAGGATATATGTATACTGTTATGTTATCAATTTGTTCCCTCTTCAAAAATCCTATATTATATTTTTACTTTAATCCACTTATATTCTTGTATATGAACCCCTGTATACACATATATATATATATCTTTGTGAGAAAGAACTCTAATGAGTCACTAAAATAAGAAATGTCTAAGATCCTCCTCTCTCTTCCTCTCATCCCACAATTTAATGCTTCCATGAATTGGCAGTGGGTACTAATCAAGATCATCCTCTAGAGAAAAATCAAACCCCCCCCTCATCCTTTTGTTTTTTACCTTCTTCTTCTATGATCAATAGTGTAGAAAACCAATTTTTAGTTTCCATATTTTGGTATGGTGATTTTCATTTTTTATATATTATTATTCCTTTAGAAATTACTATGTTTATGTTAGGGTATATATATATATGTATATATATTAGAAATTATTAGATTATGTATTTTAAAAAAATTAAATTTATAAGAGTGGTGTGTTTTCTAAACAATAATTTACAAAGTGGTGCCTTTATCATTCAAACCCACTTTCATGTAAGTGAGTAAATTTATTTACAAAAAAATTACTATTTTATATATAATAAGTTATATTTTTTAATTATTATTTTTTTAAGTTTGACTACAAAATAAATATTAATTTTAAAAATATTATTTTGTATGTATTATTTTTCAAGTCCCATTTTAACTCAGGGATTTATTTTCTTAATACTATATTTTGAAAGGAAGATTTGTTTTTAAAAAATACTATATTTTTATTTATCAAAAAACCCTTAATATGTTATGGATTAAATTACAAAAAACATTATTTTCAAGGAAATTAAATTATGATTATGTTTCAAAAAGTATTATATTATGTAACGAATTTTCTATTTATAAAGTTTAATTTTATGTATATTTATATTATTCAAAGTTGAATTTAAAGTTATCATTCTATGTGAAGAAAACATATTTTTATTTTTTTAATTTGAGATTAATTATCACGGTTATGTCCACACATATATTTATTCATGAAATTTCGTGTATATAAATATGAGCATGTTCATAAGAACAATTATTTCATTAAAAGAATTATTTTAAATACACTATCTATAATTTAAATATTTCTCTAATTTTTTTAAAAAATTGGTGTTTTTTATAATAGTCATTTAGTAAAAGTATATTTTAAAATTAATTTCTCTTGATATAATTTTATATAGTATTCAAAAGGATATTTTAGTGTTAATAAAATGAGATAAGAAACCCTAAGTAAAATATTTTTATAAAACTCAGCATCTGGGTGTCAAACTTGATTTTGTGTAATGAGAGTTAACCCATAACCTCTAGCACACATTGTTCAAAATTTATATATTAGGTTTCCATATATATTTCATAAGGGTTGACATTTATTTTTTTCAATAAATTTTTTTTTTTAAAAAAATAAGGTTTTTTAAATCTTGATGGATACATCTAGCAATTTTCAATAGATATTATGTTTTAAAAATAATGTTTTAAATATAATTTCTCTTTTTAAAGGATTTTTAACAGTATTTTCCATATCTATATTTTGAAAACCCTGGTTATAGTTTTTATTATATCAATTGTTTTCAAATAAAGTAAAAGTGATATCAAAATAGTGTTTTTAAAAAATAAGTAATTATAAATATTATTTAAATGTATATTCTATATATTTAAAAAATACTAGAAATTATATATCTGAAATTTATTTTCTATAAGTTTGTATTTTCTATAAAAATAAAAATGTTTTTTAAATATTTTTTAAGTTGTATTTAAAAAAAATCACTTGTTTTTTAAAATCCTTTACTAAGATGTTTTATTCTCACCATACATTTTAATTTTTTTTAACATGATCAGTAGAAGATTCAAAGGATTTTGGATCTATTATAGAGAAATCACAAGTGAAGTTAAACAGGTATTTATTTAATTTTTAATCTATGATATTTTCTTATAGTTTTTATTTTCCACCAAAATATAGACTGAAAAATTTTCTCATCTTTATAAGGGAATGTATGTTTCTCAGTTTTTATTTTAAAAAAATACACATTCCTTTATTTACTCGATCCAGAAGAATGTATCATAGGGAACTACATTATATTCCCTTTTTTAATGATTTTAGTATCAAATAAAGATGTATATATTTTGTATAGAAGGATTTTATTCTTAATATATTACCTTTTTTTATAATATATAGATAATACCCCAACCAATGATCCTCAATTGGAAGTTATTGTGCTCTACAATATTGATAGATAATTTCATAAATATGTGGTGTAGGGTATTGTTTCTTAATCATGATTTGGATAAGCCCATTGTTGTTTTTATAAACCAATATTGACCGTTCTTTCTTTATAATAAATACTATGGGTGTAAATCAAGGTAAAGTACAAGGGTCTATAATTCTATAATTCAAATAATACATTGGGTTTTCCTAAAATTCATCAAGTTTAATTTACTACATTCTATAATAGTTCATTTATACAGGATTAAAAATGATTATATGTTATATTTTGAACTCAAGGACACAATCCAAGGAAGATTAGACAACTCATACCAAAATATATCAGTATATTCTATTATGATAATTATATCACTAGTGTTGAATTTTCAATAGTATAAATGAAATTTTCCAAATGTTTCATGTTATATCATAATAAAATAGAAATTTTTTATGTAATGTTCAATGGAATATCATAAATCCACATAAATATGTATAAAATAATTTTATTATTTTTCATATTGGGTGAGATTTACTTATGTTGCAATTTTATATGGTTTTATAGAGTGATAGAAACTACATACCCTGTATAGCATCAAATTCATCCAAAGAAAGAGAAACTATATTTTCTTGAAGAAGATTTTTCGAAATATGAATAATTGAGTATTTATGTAATACAAATTTATTATAAAAAACATGATATATTAAAATATAAATGAATATTTAAAATTTTATGGTTTATTTAATATTCATAGAGATATTTATGATGTTAATTAATTAAAAATAAAATATTATTTTCATTAATATTAATAGAATAAAAATATACTTTTCATTGAGTAATATTCATTATCCACCTCAGTAGTGGTTATGAGATAAATAGATCAACAATTTATTAATTTTACAGGTTATTGGTTTATATTATAATCGGTGACTCCTGGTTTGGTTCATTTTTGTTCTTAATGCACAAGTTCTTTACTATTAAAACATTGAACAATGGGTGGTGCACTTGGTGGAACATTATTTTAATTCAAAATGATTAATGTAATATTCTTATATTATTGATAGTAATGTGAATGATTCTCCTCTATACCACAGTGAAATAATTTTTCTGGTTCCCTTTAGGATATTTTCCTAGTACGTATTTTTAAAGTTTTTTGTATGAGTTCAATTTTATGTTCTTATCTTTAGGTTCTTTATCATAATAACCTTCATGAAATTAAATTATTCACTTCTTTAAAATAGCTCTAAATGACCATTGGAAATCACACATTTCAATGTAAACTAATAAATATACTAAATCAAGCTTTTATTTTTGTTTATATCATGATTTTTCAGTGTGATTTCAAGAATTTTTTTGAAGACACTAAAGATTTGGTTGATTTTCCTTTTAGATTAAATTAAAAAAAAGAAGTGTACTTGATGGATTGGAGTGAGAAATATTATATGGACTACCTATCCAATCATATTATAATCAAAAATTTGTATGGAGCATGGAAATTATGTAATTAATTTGACTATATATAATATAAAGTTGTTAAATGATTAACATGTGTGAAAGAAAAAGTTTCATAAAAAATTAAAGAAAAATTGTATAATAGTAAATCAAAGAAACTTATTAGAATAGAAAATAAAAATATACAGATTCATGGGATAAAATTATATGTGATTTTCAATGAATTTAATACACAAAACCTAAATTCTTATAAATAAAGAATTATAATATTAAAGTTGAATAGGTGTTATTTCTCTTGAACCCATACCTCTAATGGTACCCCTGCTTCCCTGTTAATTTTGGTATAAAAATAATGACCTTGGGTCTCACCTTCAGTATCCCATGGGTTGAATACTAGAATCGAGGGTCTAAAATCACACAAATGGAAGTCCTTAAAGTAAATAATAATTATTGGATTGAATGATAGAATAAATAACCATAAATAAACTCTATCACATAACATTAAAATTGAAACAATACCTCAATTAATGAAAAATATCATCAAATATAAATAAAAGTTTACAAATAATACCAATAAAATTATATTGTAGCAAATCAAAATAAACATCAATTCCCACACTACTAATGCTCAGTTCATCCAATGAAATCCCCCATGAAACATGAAAATTATTATATATATAAGGTGATAATAACAAGTATACTCATTATTATTATACCCAATGTCTCTCATACATATGTGAAAATAGTTTACTAAATAACTATTGAATAAATAGTAGAAGTGAAAAAGAACCTAAATAGTTCAACTATCAACTCTCAAACCTCACCATGTAACTCTCACCAAATAATTCATTCAAGTATAATAAAATATAATTCAATGAACATAAAAAACATAACCTGCAATAACCTCCCATTGATTTTTAACTCCAGTACCCCAATATCAAACATCCTACACTCTTATCCCTTTAATTTATATCACATCACACAACCATCCATCACTAGTCTGGGCCCGGACACATGCCTTCAAAACCCTCCATCAGAAGGTTTAGAATATCATGCTATAATTAGTCATCTTTCTCATTGTATGGTTATCTTCAAAACTAGGGTAGTAGGGTATTATGAACATAAATGAGACCAACCTCACACCCTCCTCTTACAATAAATGACCCCTGCCGCACAACACATACCCATCATCGATGGGAGATCTCTAACACAAACCTATCATGACATGGGAAATCCCTATCCCCAACCCATCATCACCTGGGTAATCTAACAAACTAACCTATCACTACTTTCATAATTTCTAACAAAAACATGTATCTTTATCATTACTATTGAAGGAATATAGAGAGGGTGATGGGGTTACCACCCATTTTATTCCCCAATATCCTTGATGTTGGGGAACACACCTAGGGCCCAAAACATTTGGGCACTGATTATCCAGCATGTGTGGAGTTTGTATATAAATAACTTAAAATTTTTAGGACAGATAACCTCTAAAAATCCCTACTGATAGGGTAACATCATTAATACTAGAGTGTATCACACAAAAAACATAACTTTTCTGGATATCCATCACCAACTTCCACCAACTCCAAATGTGTCACACCACAAAACCACTATAAATGATCACATAATTTCAAATTTTAATTACATGTTCACCAATTTTCTTAATTTACCATATAAATGGCCACATAAGTTTATAAATATTAAATGTAATAATCCAATTATTAAAAAAAATATTTTTTTCCACTCTTTATTCATTTACTAACCCATGTCATTTCATTTAATTATTAGACACCTAATATATAGAAAATAGCTAAAATGACACAAATGATCCTTATAATAGCTCTAACATCTTACATCAACCATCATCACAACACAAAAAATTCCAATCCATTGCAATAACCCAACAATATCATGGAAACCACAACAATCCAATAATCAAAAATCATCCCTCATCACATATCATTACAATAAATCATCTCTTCCCTTCCCATCACATTTCATCCAAAATTTGGTCACCACCATCACTGTTAAGATACCCATAATATTATTACACACCAAACAAGGAAATGCAGTGGGACATTAACACATAAAATCACATTGTAAATTCTGAGTCTGCCAAAAATTTAGTCAAAGGATTACATAGCATAACATATTATCTAGTATAGGAATTATCACATATTTATAAATTTATATGTAAAACTGGTTCATTATATATATATATATATATATATATGTGTGTGTGTGTGTGTGTGATTAGACTTTTTCTTAATAGTGAGATCAATAAAAATCACAAAAATAGCCTCAAAATTCAATGTAATCAGGGAGAAAAAATTCCCCAATGAATTTCATTTTCTATAATAGAAACAATATATTAACAAAATAAATAAATTTCATTAAAAATTTAAACACATGAAATTACACAACATTCCCATAAATTTTATATTTTTCCAATTATTTATCTTTTTAAGACAATTATTATTATACAATTAATGGGTGATAGAAGAATTAAATACCCATATATATAAACACAAAATGGATAGAACAAGGATCCCTTACCTCAATCAATGCTTTACAAATCAATTCTCAAGATAATTAGGAGAAAAGATACCCACATGATCACATCGACATAAGAGAACTCCATATTAAACAAGATCACACTAACGATAAAACCATTTTAAATCCCAATAATTCTTTAATTAAATTTTTACCACCTATGGGGGTACCCAAAATAATAATGGGGGGAAATAAAAGGAATATGAAGCAGTAATCATGTCATATTTATGTAAACCATACTCCTAAAATTGTGGATTGAAGCTGTGTGGGGAGGGGCCATAAAAACTCCCAAAAACTACTAGGGGTCACCAATGGTTTTTAAAATAATAGAGAAATGATATAAACTTCATAATTTATAGACATGAGGTAATTGTTTCCATTCACCATGTTACACACCAATTCATTCTTTTAGTATTAATGATTTCCATTTATACTGTGAAATATATTCAGGACATGAATTCCATCAATCTAACAATTATTGAACATTCATTGAATATATGGTAACTCAAGAAAATAGCATTATCATCATGAATAAATATTACACAGTCCATCATTTCTGGGTAGAAACCATCAAATTTCAACCACCAAGTTGTGAACCAACATCACACTATGAACTATGCCACAGATCTCTTTCAATGATGACTATTATCTCTTGTCTTGAATAATATCCTACAGTATAATTCCATCTCCAAACCCCACCAAACATTCCTTGAGCCTACTTGAACAACCATAAAGCTAAAAATATTTATTTAATGGGATAATAAGATATGGGAAATTTCATCAGATACCTACTAAATGATTCTTGATCTCAAGATTCAAAACCAACCAGTGAAGAAATAGAAACAGAAAATTTGTACTATAAAACCCAAAGATTTTAAAATATGAAAATTACATTCAATAGTCTGTATGACATAAAACACAAAGTTTATATGGGAATATAACATCCCAGGAATTAATGATGTATGCAATTTTTAAAATAAATTCAATCTGTCCGATAGCTTGTAATGGATAAATACTAGGTTTGAACAAAACATGATACTCTATTAAAATACTATTATTTAAACAGTACCATCATAACATAGCTGTTAAATTGGTGGGATTTTATAGTACTAACTAAATTAAAAAATTATATGTTTTCACATTTAAAAAAAATTCATTTCTTATATAATGATTTTATGTAATATAATAATTAATTATAAGAAAAATAAATATTCTCTAAAAATGTTATTTTACTATAGAATTGTTTAGTCACGCTTCACTCACATAATATAAAATTAATTTTTACAAGATTTATAAAATTTATTCTATAAAATTATCTTACTTATTTAAATTATAATATTAAAATTATATTAGGGTGAATTTTTGGTATTTTTCAGAAATGTTTTAGTTTTTGATGAATAGTGAAAAATAGTGAATTTCAATTGAAAACTGCCTTTTTTATTATTTATTTATCACATAAAATTTTATTTATAATTAGTTTTAAATTAAAATTACTTCAATTATATATCAATTAATCCATTTTAGGTCATTTTAATTATTTTTATGTTGAATTTTGAAATAGAAACTTTGTAATCTTTTGAATATTTTCTCTTTGAAAACCCTCTTTCTCATTTCACATGTGTGGTTTGTTTTAAATTAAATTTTACACTTAATTGAATATAATTTGAAAAATTGGATCCATTATTTTGAATAGAATAATATATATAATCTAATATGTTAAACTTATTTTGTTTAAATAATTAAAAATTAATAAATTAAAAATTATTTACTATTATTATGGTGAAAACTGATTTAATTGAGGGTTAAACTAAAAATATAAGAGTTAAATTACCTAAAATATTGTCAAAAATATATTTTATGGAAATATTTAGACCTTATAATGTTTTTAGATTTATAATAATATTTATTTTAACCACATGGAATGTGAAAATGTTGATACACTTTTTTCTTTTCAAAAATTACATGTGTTCCACTCACCTTGCTTATAAAAGGACACCTCATATCCAGTCCTATTCACACCTTAAAACCCTTTTTTCACCAATAACATCACAATTCACTTCCCAACATCCCTCATCTGATCTTGGAATCCTTATATTCATCATAAATCCATCCGATTAGGTATTTTTGTTCGAACTGAAGTAGGATACCTGAAAAAGAGGTAACATTCTTCAATGAGTGTTTTTATTTTATTTCTTATCCACCTGATTAAATTATTATTAAACCGTGTTTGTATAATAAAATCAGAATATTTAATATACTGAGTTTTTTTAGTATAACTTCACAACCTAAAACCATCCCTTCTTCCATAAAATGGGTTTTTAAATCATCATTCATGTGTATGACAGACTACTATCAGGGGAACCTATGTCATTAGTTTTTCTATTTCCACCTATAAAGGTTAGTTATTATGATGGATATAAAGAATATTTGTGATATTTATTATATAAATATACATATGGATTAATTTTATCATATATATATATATATATTTGTGTGTGTGTTTTTTTTCCTTTCATTCTATAGAGAATACGATAATGTCGCTCGTGTGTACAAAGGACTGCTGCCTCGCAAAGCGATGTGATTCTTCTTTCACTAACACATTGAATGGAAGGTGATCATGATATATATATTTAATGTATCTGATTAATTTTGAATAATAATTATATTCATTTAATATTTATCATTCTAAATATATAATATATCATTTTACTTTTTACACTAAAAATTGATAATGTCGTTCATTTATGTGTGGACTACCACCTTCACGAAGCGATTTTAATTTATTATAACCAAAAAAACTTGTATGATATATATATGTATATTCAAATAAATAATATGGTATATATCATATTATTATTATTATATAATGATAAAAAAATAACTTCTTTCCATAATGAACATTGAATAATGGAAAACGTTACTCTTGCGTTCGTAAGTCCTACCATCTCCATAATTGTAATGTAGTTAATTTTTCATAAAAAAATTCTTTATTGGTTTTAAAAGTTTAATTAAAGTATAAATATGATAATTATGTCATTATTTTTATTCAGGATAAGTTTAAATAACACACTATTTGACTATAGTTAGACTACAAATGTCATTTTGACACATAATCCAAATATCATCAAAGCATTCGATATAAACATAATTGATTAAGTAATAATATATTACATGGGAATAAGTGAAATAAATGGAATAATAAAAATGATAAGGGTTATTAATAAATTAAATAATTAACATAATTTTATTATTCAGGATGAAAATTAAAAAATATGATGAGTCGGACTCAAGGTAAGAGTTTCCCATCTCCATTTTACTTCCATAAGACAAACATGGTATACACATTAAATAATTCTATTAATAAGGTATAAATGGGATTAAATTAATGTTTTGGAGTGTAAATAAAACCTTATTTTCACATACTCATTTGTGGTGTTGTGTGGTTTTTGTTAAGAATATATTTGGATACATACTACCACCCTGAGGTATGAAGTGTATCTTTATAGTAAATCAAAAGGGAAAAAGGGGGATAATATATATCTGAATCCTTATATAAGTAGGTAATAGTTGATTAAAAATATATATTATATGATTGGGAGAACATATATAAAATAGATAGTAAGATTATGGTTGACTTTAATGAATTTGATTCTCAGGATACATAGGAGTTGTCATATGAAAATATTCTACAGGAACCTATGGAAGAGGTTATTCTAGTGACATAAGTACAACCTTAGAGAACCATAGAGGTTATAAAACCAGAGTGATATGGTTTTCATTTCATTGAGAATGGTGAATAATTATTGTTTTATAATTATGAACCATTATACTTGAATGTGGTAGTAAGTATCTCAGAAGTTATAATATGGAAAGAAACCATGAATTCTGAGATGAATTCCAGGTATCAAAAACAATTGTTGGTTATATTCAATCCACTAGTTGATTTAAATAATATTGGGTGAAAATCGGTCTTCAAGAATAAGTTAGAAATGAAAGGTAAAGCTAATACCTATAATGTAAGGATACTGGCTAAAGGTTTTAATCCTTGTGAACGAAAATACTATGATAAAACATTTTCACTGGTTTCTATGATAAAATCCACCATAATTATACTATCCAAGAAGATTTACATGGTTATGATATTTTTTATATGGATTTCAAAATCATTTTCCTTAATGGAAACCTCATGGAAAATATCTATATAGAACAATATGTGGGGTTTTTAAATCCAAGACATGAAAATATTATTTAAAGTTATAGAAATTGATAAATGGATTGAAGAAAGGACCAAGATTATGAAACATATTCTTTGATAATGTCACAAGGGAATTTGCTTTCATAGATACTGAATGGATCCATTTTTCTCAAAATGATTTCATGGGAGTGCAGTAATATTCCTGGTAGTACATTTTGATGAAATATTACATATTGTAAATGAGGTGGTAGTATTGAAATTAGTCAATATATAGATTAACACATGATTCTCCATGAAGGAATTAACTGAAGTGTCCAACATTCTAAGAATCAAGATCATTCTTCATAGATCCCATAGTACACTTTTACTAAGTTAGAGTTCATATATAGACTAGATACTAAAGATATTTATTATGGAACAATCAATTAGAGGATTGGTTCCGGTGTCTCATGGTATAAATATTTCAAAAAAATGTGTCCTTAGATATAATATGAGATATGGAGGATGACCATTAACCATTATTCATTAGTGATAATATTAGTCTTGTATATTATGTTATGTACAAGGATTTATGTTACATGTTCCATGATCATGGTAGGAATATATCAAAAAGATCCAAGAGACATCCATTATATAGTAATAAAAAATATCACAAAGTATTTGAGGTGTACATAGGATATTTTTCTATTTTAGTGAGTTGATGAGGGTCTAGTTACCATATGATATACAGATCCTAGTTTCCAGAGTGATCAAGATGATCTAAAATCATAGTTTGTATATGTATTCAACCACAATAGAGGATCTGTGAGTTGGAAAACCTCAAATAGGGTGGTGGTCCTTGATTTTATAGTGGAGTTGGAGTATATTATGGCTTATGATGAAGCTAAATAAGTAGACTGCATACAAAAATTCATACAATATTTTGGTTTGGAACCATGAAATAAATTACATATCACAATATATTGTGATGTTATTATAGAGGTTCCTCTAGCCAAGGATCCATGTGAATATCAATGGATTAAGAATATACATAATATGGATCACCAATTCAGGTATTTCTCTCTAAGTGGTGAAATCATAGTAAACATAGTTTCCATGGAGTATAATATATAAATAACCATTAAATAAAGCCTTATCTTAGTAGAATAAAAAATATGATATAAGAGCTATGGGATTGAAAGTCTATAATAGTTGCATCTAGTACAAGTGTGATTTTGTTAGAGTTGGGTCCCTAGAATCAACTACTCTTTACTTTTCATTGCATATATATTAATGTTCATTGATATAAATAAATATATTATCAAATAATGAATGTTCTTTTGTGTTACATTAAATGTTATAATATCCTTATATTATCTCTCACAACAAAAGGTCGTTATAATTCACTGCTATGATGAGAACCATGAAGTGATATGATGATATTATTAAATAAATTATCTATAGATGGATTATATTGTATGACTAGAAATAGATGATATATGATATCATGGTAATGATGATAATAAGACATTGAGACTTATTCTTAGGAAGTTTTCTTCTGGTAATCTCGAAGAGATGAGGTTATGAGAATAGACCAGTCTGTAGGATATAATGGTTCATTATGACTGATATGGAATTAATTAATAATTAAAGAAATGATATTTCCCTCTTGAGTTTCATATATATAGATATCTCAATCCATTTGATGTTAATATTTTTATTATATTAATTAATTTTACATGGTGGTGATATCAACATCTTCATTTCTAAAAAGTTAAATAATTTCATATAGAGAATCTAGGTTGATGACATGAGTATGGAACTTTCTTAATGAGATATTGAGAATAAGGGATTATAATAATGTTTTAACATTTATTTTTGGTTTATTGTCATTGTGACATTAATGCATATCTCTATTGGTGTAATGACATATTTCTAGACATTGATCTTTTATCATAGAATAAATTTTTATGTTTAATGAATCGATGTTTTATGATCTATGTGGCGCATTTAAGCCTGAAATGAAATGATTAAGAAGGGTGTTCCCTGATAGTGCTCCAATGCATTGGGTAAAGATTAGTATCATGATACTCCAATTGAAATGATGGTTTACTCATTATAATTCAATTTCAATGAGTTTTTACACATGATCCATGTCTAATGGGCCATGGATCATTCCATCATGTTAGATATTGTTTCCACATTTACATCTTATGTTAATTATGTTATGTCAGGCCTTAATGTTCATGTTTCTCTTATGCTCAATTGATGTGCCTATTGCCTAAAATTTATTGTATTCTTTATGTTATGCCATTTTTACTCCCTTACTGGGCTTTATATCTCACCCTTTTCTTATGCATTTCATAAGGGTGTCCCATGCAATGCTATGTACGAAAGAATGTAGTGGTCATGTAAATGATGTTTTCAATAAAGATGTTGTGTTTTATGATTTATGTTTTTTTGTAATGTTCCTAAGCCTCAAAGACACTAGAACTATAGATCATCTATTTTGTACCAAGTGAATGTTTTTATATAATAAATAATTTTTAAGTGTGTAATAAAGATAAGGGTTGTAATATTTGGTATCAGAGGATAAGATTAGTTATTTATGCGATTAGGATGAGAAAACCCAGTGAAAGTATTAGGGATATGAATAAGTATAATAAAAACATACCTAAATTTTGTTGAGTATTGAGTAAGTGTTTTATCAAGAAAAAACATACCTTTCTAGATACGAGTCGGTAGAGGTTGATCAGGCACATGTATCCCTAGGAATAAAAACTCCGACAAAGAGTTTCAGGGTTAACCCGGGGTATCCTGCTACATAATAATGAGCCTTTCTGCACTCTTGGTTACGAAAATATTGGGGGATATGTTCTGGTAAATTCACAAGAATAAAATGAACCATTGTTAAGGGAATAAAAAAATCCCCAAAGAATATATGTTGGGAAGTATATCATGGAATACATAGATTGAAGCCTATAGATTCAGAAGTTAAGGAAATAAAAGTAATTTATAAGTTCTCCATTTTTGTCTTTGGATTACCCTTTATGTTTTACCCCTAACATTCCTTTTATTCCAGCCAATTGCTGGTAATATGAGGACTCATGCTAACAATAGATGCGAAGATCAATGTGATGATTGTTCTTATTAGATTCTAAATCTAATGGGAGCCGAAATCGTGAACTTTTTCACAATACTCTCTCAGTTAACTCATGTTTTGAATAGAAACATGGGTCAAGAGGAACATTCAATCCCCCCCCAAGAAATAACATGTTTCAGTCAATTGATCCATGAGACAAAGGCCTCCTAATTTTAATGGATCATCTAATCCCTCAATCACCACACAATGGATCAACTCCATTATGAAGATATTCTTTATCCTTCAATGTTCCAAACTAGATAAGGTTCTTCTGGATGCTTATTGTATGAAATGTGAAGCTGATAAATGGTGGAAATTGATCAAAAATACCTATCTTTAGGAAGAGATTGAGGCATTGTAATGGATGGATTTCTAGAAAATGTTTTTTGATAAATATTTTCCATGCACCATCAAACATATGATAGAAAGGGACTTCCTTGAACTCATGAAAAAGGATGGTTAATTCATCAGATCATATGAGGAAAACTTCACATTTCTTGCATGATATTCCACTAGAATTATTGTTACCCCAAATTCTAGGTAGACCGCTTCTTTGGTGGGCTAAAACCAAGCCTACAGAAATCCCTAGCGATCTGTGGCTTCGAGAGCTATGATAAAATTGTCTGATGTACCCTCAATGTAGAAATGGAGATTGGAGAATCTCAGGGGTATCATGGAGATAAGAAGAGTAAGATGGAATTTAATTCTAGTGGTTCCATGGATAAATATAATGGTGCTATAAGAATTCATCACCCCACATTCCAAAGGAGCGGAAAGAATCACCCTTGAAATTGCATGAAGGGGACAAGGAAATGATTTAGGTATAGAAGATAAGGTCACCTGGATATTAACTACCGACAAGAGAAACCCACAGCTGTGATAGAGGGGAGTAACTCTCCGTTAGACCCTCAACGCATTGTTCATTTCTTCAACTGCAATCAATTAGGACACTTTTCAAATCAATTCCCTAAGGAAAGGGTTTTTGGAGGAAACTAACAACCTCCAAGGTATAAAGGGTGAACTTTTTCCATCACTACCATCGAAGGGAACCCCAACAAAGAAGTGGTGACAGGTATTCTAGTTATTAATTTTAGAATATACAACGTACTTTCTGATTCTGGTTCTATTCATTATTTTATATCATGAATGTTTAGTAGAACAATCCCAACACCACCACAAATCACGGATGTAAAGATGTCTATGAGTACAGTAAATGTGGAAATAATTGCATCCCATGAATATAACTCCTTCCCGATAAAAATTTGTGTATTGAAATTCTGGGAGAACCTTGTCATACTCCCTCTGGTGGAATTTTATGCAGTTATTGGCATGGATTGGATTTCCTTTTATAGAGCCAACATAAATTGTGGTGAGAGGTAAATCACTCTTCATATGGAAAATTGACCCCTGATTCTATAAAAGTGAAAGGATAATGATGAATCTTATTTAGAACCATCATCTCAAGCATGGATATTATTTCCCTATGAGCTTGCATATATTTCTCAAATGATTGAGTCTATTAAAGAAACCATCTTTGAAGACATACCTATTGTGAGGTAATTCGCTGAAGTGTTTCCTAACGAATTTTCTTGTATTCCTCTGAGAAGAGATGTTGAATTCTCAATTGATGTTATACCTAGGGCGTTGTCAATATCCAAGACTCCATATAAAATGGTTTTTGTGGAGCTTGAGGAGCTAAAGAATCAACTACAGAAGAATCTAGATAAATGGTTTATATGATCAAGTGCATCACCATGGGGTGAACCTGTCCTCTTCTTCAAGAAGAAGTATGGGTCAATGCACTTTTACATTGATTATCGTGAGCTCAACAAAATAATTATAATGAACAAGTATCCTCTGCCCCGAATTGATGACTTTTTCAATCAAATATATAGAGAACAATACTTCTCCAAGGTGGATCTGCGATCGGGATATTATCAAGTATGGGTGAAGAAGGAATATATCCCCAAGATTGCTTTTTGTACAAGATACGTGCACTATGAATTCATATTAATGCCTTTTATACTCACTAATTCTCCAGAAATCTTCATGGACTTGATTAATAGAGTCTTTAGATGTTACCTCAAAAAATTTGGGATAGTCTTTATAGATGCTATTATAATATACCCCAAAACCAAGGAGATACTTGGGGAGAATCTATGAATTGTACTAGAGAACTTGTGAAAGGAGAAGATTTATGAAAAGTACAACAAGTGTGAGTTCTAGTTAAAGGAGGTCTCATTATTGGGTCATATCATCATAAGAAATGGGATATCTATTGATTCTTCAATGATAGTAGCAATAGAGGGATGTATGAGGCCAACATTAGTAACAGATATTTATAGCTTCTTGGGGTTAGCTGGATATTATCCCCGATTTGTGGGAAATTTCTCACAATTTTCCAAACCTCTTAGAAAACTTACTCAGAAGGGAGTTAAATTTTCTTGGAGTAATGAATGCGAATAGATCTTAAAGGAGTTGAAAAGGATGCCCATCACTACGCCCATTCTCACAATACCCACATGTGATGAATTTTTTTTGGTATTCAGTGATGCTTAAAAGAAGGGTGTGGGATGTGTGTTGATTACATATGAAGAATTCATTGCCTATGCTTCAAGGAAATTAAAATTTAATGAGTAGAATTATCCAACACATGATCTGGATTTGGATATGGTGATCATCACTTTAAAAATTTGGGTACATTACTCTCTGGGGATAAGTGTGATATATATACAGACCACAAAATCCCCACGTATATATTCACACATAAAGAGTTGAATATGTGCCAATGAAGATGGTTAGATATGATCAAATAGATTTGACTGATCAGTCCATTACCACCCCGGGAAAGCGAACAAGGTGGAAGATGATCTAACTAGAAAGGATACAAATATTATATCATTGATGAGAATTGAAAAGGATCTAATCTTCTTAGATTTGATTAATATGGACATGGGAATCATAGAGAATGGAACATCATCAATCCTTTCACAAATTATTACTCAAATGTCTCTTTTGGAAAGTTAATAGGATGCTTAAAAGGATGATGTGGGAATTCAGAAGAAATTGGAAACTATCAGAAAAGAGAAATACTCGAAGTTCAGTGTTAATGGATAAGGAATTGAGAGATTTGGGAAATGACTATGTGTTCCATCAAGTCTGGAGTTGAAGAAAGAACTTTTTGATGATTCACATAGTTAAAATTTAACAATCCATCCCAGAAACTCAAATATGTACTGATATCTACGATAGAATTATTGGTTGGATTACATAAATAATGAGATCGTTGAATATACATCAAAGTCCCTAGTATGTTAGCAAGTGAAGGATGAGAGGTATAATTCTATGTGGATGATGCAACCATTACCCATACTAGCATGAAAATGGAAGAACATCCCCATGGACTTTGTCACTGGAATTCCAAAGACATCCTAAGGAAAAAATGCTATCTGAGTTTTTATGGGTCATCTTACAAATACAGTGCACTTAATTTCCTTTTTGGAGGATTTCTCACTCGATCAACTGACATGGATATACATCAGAGATATGGTAAGTCTACATGGAGTACCACTATGAATTATATCTGATCGAGATCCAAGATTAACCTAAAAGTTTTGGAAGAGTCTTCAACATGATATGAATATTGATCTGAACTTCAGTACGGTTTATCATCCTCAAACTGATGTCTAATCTGAGCATAGTATCTAGACACTAGACAATATGTTTAGAGCATGATCAATAGACATCAAAGGATTATGGGATCGACATCTTTCTCTAGTTGATTTCTCTTACAATAACTTCTTCTACTCAAGCATACAAATAGCTCTTTATGAAGCCTTGTATGGGAAGATGTGCAGAACACTGGAATGTTGGGATGAAGTTGGGGAGAGAAATCTCCTACATCTAGAAATGGTCGAAAAAATGGCGGAAAAGGTTAAGACCATCCATCAGTATATTAAATCTACAAAGAGTCGACACAAGTGATATGATGATAATCATCGACGAGACCTAGAGTTTGATATTGGAGATAAGGTATTTCTCCTCATATCTCTATGGAATAGAGTTATGAGATTTTGGAATAAGGTAAAGGCTAGTCCAAGGTACATTGTCCCTTTCAAGATCCTTGATCATATTGGAGTAGTGTTCTATTGACTAGCACTCCCACCGCACCTGTATCAAGTACATGATGTATTCCATGTATCACTCTTGTGGAAGTACAGACCTTACCCATCACATGTAATTAATCCATAGGTGCTTCAATTGGAAAATGACCTCTCCTATAAAGAGAAGCTGGTGAAGATCTTAGATCGTAGGGAAAAAGTTTTACAAAATAAGATAATGCCTCTCGTAAAAGTGTTGTGGAGAAACCAGAAGTTTGAAGAGGAAATGTGGGAAGTATAGAAAGTAATGAAGTAGAGTTACCCAGATCAGTTTTAGTGTGGGAAAAGAAAATTTCGAGGAAGAAATTTATTATGGGGGAAATATTGTAACGACCCAAACTTTTGTTAATGACAATCTCTCTTGATCAAATTAAATGTGTTATTATATAGAATGATCATATAAAATGTATGCACATATTTGGTTTTATGTTTTTGGATTTCAAAATACCTTTAATAATTTTTACCATAGATAACATAGTTGTGGAATAGTGATCACATGATTATTATAAATATTGGGATTTAACAAATCCAATTTACTCAGATAAAGGATGTGATTGCCTCATCCAGTATAATTACTTCATATGAGGCCCAATTTCAAAAGATCTTAAAGGAGGTGGCATCTTTGGGCTTCTCTCTTGACCAAGACCAAGCCAATATTGAATACATTAAGCTTAAGTGGAACCTCCTATGGGAGAAGGTGCAATGTTATCCAAGTCACCCCAAGAGTCTGTCACCATCGCGCACCTTAACCTAAGGTTTTATGTGGGTGTTTTAAGGTGTTATGTAATAAGAAGCTAGCACTATGATTATGTGAATTATACTTGTTTAGAATAAATAATATACATTCATTTTGTTATTGATACTTTATAAATGGTTTTTAAAGAACAACTGTTATTTTTAGTTTATATTAAAATAAGAAATATATTTTGATGAATTAATGGATTTTTGAATTAAATGATATTTTAATAAAATTTTATTATATAATTATTTTTTATTAAATATAAATGATCATATAATTTTTATAATACAATTGAAATTTTTATTAAGGTTTGGAAGTTGTTTTTTCAAAATCTGTGAATTTTCGTTAAATATCAGTTTTTATTTGAAAAGTAAAAATTCTCATATTTAGAAAATTATTTAGATAAAATGAAAATTATTTTTGAATTCGGGATTTCGAAACTATCCAATGGTGAATTTTTCATAATTATTTGAGATAGTTGAATTTTTGGGTAAAAATTAAATATTGTATAAATATAAAATGTGGTTTATGACATCATAATAACCAAATAGTGATATAATAAATTATTATAAATTAGTTTTTCATCTAATATATGTTTTATTTTTAAAATAATGTGATATTATATTTGTTTTATTAATTTTATGGTGCCTTAGTGGACCCTCCAAGACTTATGAAACATTTTATCTTTTTAAATTGTTTTCCTTAAGAGTTTGACACACCTCCACATAAATAACCCTAATATTTTAAGAGGTTCTGCTATTTTAATTATAATTTTTTTTCCACTTCCCTTTGGAAACAATCATGGGAAATCCATGGGAGGTTTTGTGGTTTTCATTAGTTTAAGGTGTAGGGTCCAAATCCTAAATAATAAAGAATTCCCGCTCCTTTCCTATATAAACCCACCAAAGCTCCCACATGCTCTTAACTAAAAGCCTATGTAGCTCAACCAAACCCTTACCTCCAATCTATATAATCCTCCCAAGGTTCCCCAATCTTACAATAATCCACTCTCAAGCCTCTCTCAAGCCTTCGGGGTCATACTTCCAACTAAAGGATTCCTTTCATCATTATTTATATACAAGTTTATTTATATTGTTATTACCTTTTATATTCAATTATAAATGTTGGGTTATGATTTATCACCTACACCATAATTAAATTATTACTTTTTAATGATGATATATCTCTTTCTCTCTAATTAATGCCTCCCAAGTACACCTGTTACCATGCTGAAATTCCATAAGGAATTTCTCTCTCCTCATTTACATTCAATCAATTATTTTGTGTTATGAATCCAAATTCAATTTCATATCTTGGGACATGTATCTATTTGACCCCCTTAATTTAAATTTCATGTACATGTTATGAGACACCGATTTCTCTCTAATCAACCATTTTAATAAATTCTTATGGAATGTCGTTATGCTATATAAATTTCACCACGATTTTCCATGCCAAAGTCATTGTGTAGTGAATACCATGCCCATTTCTCTATCAAGGGTATTCACTATTATGAAAATTTACTTATTTATTGTAGAGTTTCATATATGAATTCCACAGTCTTTTATCATGGAACAAATGATGATGTTTAATGAATCCATGTTGGATGATCTATGTGGCACATTTATGCATGAAATGAAATGATTAAGAAGGGTGTGCCCTGATAGCACTCCAATGCATTGGGTAAAGATTATTATCATGATAAGTCAAGTTCAATGAGGTTTTACTCATTCCAATTCAAGTGAAATTAGGGTTTACTCATTATCCATGTGCAATGGGCCTTGGATCATGCTATCATGTTAAATGTTATTGCTACATTTCCATGTTATGTTAATTATGTTATATCATTCTCTTATGATCATGTTTCTCTTATACTCAATTAATATGTATATTTCCTAACATGTATTGTATTATTAATGTTATTCCTTGTTTACTACCTTAATAGGCTTTATATCTCACCCTTTTCATATGCATGTCCTAAGGGTATCCCGTGCAATGCTAAGTACGAAGGAATGCAATGGTCATGTAAAGGAAGTTTTCAATAAAGATGTTGTGTCTTATGTTCTAAGTTGTTATGTAATGTTATTAATCCCCAAATACATTAGACCTATCGATCTTCTATGTTGTTCTAAGTGAAGGTTTTTATGGAATAAATCATGTTTAAGTGTGTAGTAAAGATCGGTTTTTTTATAGTAAGTGTATCTAGAAACTCAATTAAATTAAATTTTTATTTAATATTATAATAAATATTATTCTCAATTTTTAAAGAATATTTATTATTTACCAGTTATTTTATAGAATAAATTTTATTGTGACATTTTTAATAAATATTTTTTCATGAGTTTAGTGAATATAATATTTATTTATTTTTTGAATGAATAATGCAATGATATTTATTTATTTAAATAAATAGTCATTATTCATGGTAAGATAAATACTAAAGAGGATTGAAGAGACGAGTTGAGGTTCAAGTGAGAATGATATATTAATATCATCTAAAAAAATATAAATATATTTATTTATGAAATGATATTTATTTGATCTATGATACATGCACGTGTCAAATAAATCATATTAATATTATTACTATTATTTGATGTGGGGTTCTCTATAGATTAAGAGATTGGATAAGGGACTGTGTAAAATTATCATTTATCTTATAAAGCTATGTAAATCGTGTTATATCATTTTACAGGGTAAGACATAATAGATGTTGTTGTTCACAATATAATATAGAGTGAATTATCTCAATAACTAGATAGAAATTTCTCAAGAACTTTCTCAAGAACAGATATCCCCATTTCTCTTCATTACACTCAAGACCCTAAAAGAACAAGGAGAATTCATCAAGGCCTATAATAAATTTTGTAATAATAAATGACAAACAAATTGAATAGTGAGAATCATTTATGATAGCACCCAACAATTCTAAGATGATTTTTTTAGTTTATGGGGAACATGTGGATTTCCATTAGATGGGTTCTACCCTTAAATCCTTCATCACAGTAATGGTTTGATAAGAGTTTTTAGTTGATTAAATAATAAAAAAATAATTGGAAAATATGGAAATTATAAAAGTAATATAAATTAATAATAAATTATACATGAATGGTCCTCCCTATAAATTTCTACGGTTTCTATTAATTAGGTTTTGACTATTTATCTAAATAAATCGATGAAAAACATTTGATGGGTATGGTCTCAACCACTTTAGTTGGGCCCTGAGAGATTCAGTCAAAAGAATACTCTACTATAGTAACCTTTAATCAACTTCAAATTTTTTATCATATTCTATTACCATATCATCATAATCTTCCATGAACCATCCCCCTTAATTAAATTTATTAATAACTTACCATTCCATAATTCTATGAACTAAAACTCAATTATAAATACTTAGAGGAAGGATATACATGAAATAAATAGAAATCGGTTCCATAAAAAAGAATAAAAGATAATAATAATTAATAAAATAACCAAACAATGATCTTAACATTATATAACCTTCCCAACATCAATCCCCAAACCTTTTACACACCATCCATAACATCTCTCTATAGACAACATCAATATGCTGCCACAACAACATCCACATAGCTCAACCATATCCATTTTCAAAAAACATTCTAGGTTTCTTTTTGAATCACCAAAATGAAAACAATGGTCTAAAATATATATGGTATAATATAATAATTAAGGAAATAAAAAATACTAAAAAAATCCCCACAACTTAAACTATGTAAAATAAGATTAGAGAAACCATAACTAGTTTTTTGTAGCTTATAAAAATTATTTCAAACATTAATTGTAATTTTTTACAAACATAATTAAATAATTCATTCTGATCATATTTTATAAAAAAAATATTAAAATAAACTAATAGAAATTATAAAAATCCAAAAAATATGCTCACGGAAATTATTTACCTTGATAAGAATTTCTAGGGATGAATGATAAACTTAATTAATTCCATGATCATTATCTTCCATGTCTTACAATATTTATTTTCTTAATAAATTATAATAATGTAAAATTTGAATGGAAGAATACATTAATATAGAATTATATTTTCACACTATCTAAAACAATTAGAGGCTATAACATGAATAATAATAATAATAATATATGAAACAACACTATCGTATCTTATAATTCATTAATTCCAAATTACTATCTTCTTTCGGATAATATCTATTATTTTCCCAATTTAATCCCAAGAATCATAATTCTATATTTACACAAAAATAAATAAGATAAGTCTTTAATCTCCCACCATAATACCAAGATTCCAAAATCAACAGACTATAATGGGATGATAGATAAAGAATGCCAACACAAATCCCATGAACCCCACAGAAATATTCCCATCATTATTCCACCATCAATAATTTATATGAAATCCCATATACATGAAATAGTAAATCATCGAACACTTGAAAATATTAAAAAGAAAAAATTAAGATAAAGGAAGTGGAGAGTGATACCTTGGATCAGATGTAGTAATTACTTAAGGAAAAAAATAAGGATAACACTATAGGCCAAGATTCATCCAAAATGAACACACAACCACCCAGGGTTTGAGCGGATAATAAATAAATAGAATCAATTTGGTAGAAACCATAAATTTTTAAAAAAAACCTAAAAACCCCTTCCCCGTGGTTGGATAGAGATTCTTCATGCCACAATGGACTAGATCTGAAGATCATGGAATGATCTTCCCTGGAAAATACCCATTTTCTCATGGTTAATGGATTTTTATTCAATAAGATCAAGTAGGTTTGCATCATGGCTGGGGTGGTCATTCCACAACATTCAAACCCCTAGAAATCTCATACTAACATTCATCCTTATTCTTCATATAAACCAACCAAGGTCAAAATCCACAATATATCTTAAGAATCACAGTGAAATGACTCACAAATAGGAAAAAACATGGATCTCAACCTACAAGACTTCACAATGTGACAACACACTTCACTTTGTGACTATAAAATAAAGAAATACATAATATTATTCGTCCACATGTTAGTGTCCTTCACTGAGATGTAAGGTTCTATCACTATTCTAAAATTCCTTTTTGGGCCTTTATATTAAGACTTTATCTAATGAGTCCCTGACTGGACTCCTAACATGAGATAGCAAAGTACTAAAATATGAAGGGTTACCCCCCAAACTACGACACATTCTCAACACTTGACACTACATCCCAAAAAACTTCTTAGAAAATGACACATATCATTATGTCACAACACATCCCATCTCACTGAAACATAACCTTCATGGTGTGATTCACTAGAAAAAATACCAAAATCATTCACTCACTAGTAATATTTTCGAAAAACATCCTTAGAATAACCTAAGAATGATAAAGTAATGGTTCAGTAAAAATCATGGCCCTTACGCGTATATTTTTAGTACAACTAATAGATTTTTATATTTCATAAAACTATCATAAAATGGGATTTCTACATGTTTCGTAAATATCTCAAACTCATTTAGATTATTTTTAAGTTTAACATCAATAATTTGTTTCATTACCTCCATATGATATATATCATCATAAATACTTGTACTAATATTAGATGATCTATAAAATGTATTGTTGTTCCACTCAAAAGATATATTTACTTATTCTATGTTTATATTTTAATATTAATAACTCTAATCAATTCCACAACATGTAAAGTGTTTTTTCAATTTATTTGTGCCAAATCAGTTTAAATAATAACAATTTCGACGTTAATACATCATTTAATAATGGAATTTTTTGCAGTCTGTTATAAATTTTATGAACTCTATGAACCCATTTTCATACTCCCTAATAATTTAATAGTTATAATATATTATTTTTTATATTTCAATTTAATAAAATATTATTAAATTATCTTCATATTTTTTATATCATACTCTATTCAAAAAGATATTTAAATAATTTAGTTCATACTAAAATCTCAAGGTGTTACATTCATCCCCTGTTAAATAAACTGTTCCCTCAAGATTTTAATTTACACTTACAAAAATGAATGTATCTTTAAATAGATATACTTTCATATATAGATTTTATTACAAACATTAATTTCCCGGTTACTTAAATATTCCAAAAGCATACAAGTGAATGTGTTTTCTAAAATCATACCATTACATTTTTGTGATAATACATGATAGATTTATCTTATTTTTTATTACGTTAAGAAATTATTTTACCATGAAGATAGAGAATGTGAAAAAAAAATATACTTGATTTATTTCCTTAATTTCATCCTTCTATGGAGTTTCAAGTATTTTTCCACCTATTCACTATCTCGTATTCTTAATGATAAATAACCATGATTAGTTATTCATGGTTAAAGCATTAATATTAACTTTAATGGTTCATAAGATATATAAAAAAGTGATGAGAGGTTATTCCACCTATCTCTAGATATATATGAAAACCAAAATAGTTAACATAAGTTAATAAAATATCCAATATGAATAAACTATCAAACATGAATCACTAAAAACTCAACAATAACATTGAATGTTCCAAGTAAAATATTCAATAAATAACTACTCATAAATCCATTTAAAATATGACAAACCAAATTTGAAATATAAATATTTGAATGATTTGATCACATATTCATCCAAAATAAACTTTTTATTTATCTCTATACAACATTAATCACAAATAAAGTCACATAAAAAATGTATATACCCTAATAATATATTCTCTAAAATATATAATGCATTTATAAAATAATATGAACCACAAAAAAATAATATATGCACCCAAAAGTTAAATCAATATTTATTCCTCGAATAATATTAAAAATTATAACATAAAATCTCTCCCATCCAATAATTATTCATTTACCATAAACATATAATGTTCCCAATATAGTGAAAATCTTCAAAAATTACATTAATCACATATTCACCAAATAAATATTCAATCCACAAGGTTATGTATAATCCATAACATGTTTTAGAAAAATCAAATATTCCTTTATCTCTATTGACTAAAATTACATCAATATCAAAGAATGTACTAACCCTAAATGTTAACTATACCATTCATATAATGCCTAAAAATATAATATCATTAATCCCAAATAACTCCACACTAAATAACATGGTAAACCTTAGGGTTACATATACACCTCAATCACATATTATTCAAAAAATCCAATAAACATATCCCAAAATATCATTCATCCCCTTATAAATCCATTATATAAGGCCTCAAAAGGGTATATATGCCCTTAAAATTATGATCAACTATAGAATTATTAACCCATGATAATATCCAAAAAACATAAAATACCCTTATATAATAACATGTTATCCTCTAAAGTTACCTAAACCATTCTCTAATACCAACTGTGAAACCCCAGAACTCTAAACAAATATCTAGTATAGAAGACATATTCTTTACATACTAGAGTTCATATCCAATAATGCAGTCCAAATTTAACCACCCATAATTAAATTTTCAATAACCATAATTTAGTCAATTATATTCTCAATAACTTTTATGTTTTGAGTATTTCATAATAAAGAAAAAACTCATTATATAAATAAATAGTATATTTCTATTCCAATGGATATTTTTCTGATTATACCTGACTTTTATTATTCCATAATAATCCAATAACATATACCATAATATTCTCTACATATATAACCCTTATATACATATCATAATTGTTATCTTTCTATATATCTTAGAGAATGGAAATATAAGAATGGGTGATCCAATATTCTTAGTAAGTGTAAACTTGGGAGACACCAATCAAATACAATAAGTGATCATAAAAGATCATAAGTGAATGATAACATAATCTGGTTATATAAAGTTCATACCCAAATACATAAATCTTAAATCATGATTCATTGAGATAAATAGCAGTATAGCATAGTAACTAAGCCATAAGAGTGTGGAACATGAAACAATATTTAGCCATTAGACCATAAAATAGGCAACAGAATATGATATAAGAGCATGTAATAAATATAATCATATGAATAATGTTTCATGGATACCCACTAAGAAATTTATAACATAGTAGGCACGTGCTAACACCTCATGTACCATCTTGGACTTGGGCTAACTGTTCATCTACCCTTGGTATTTGGATAAACACTGATACCCTCTTCGGTTTGGTTTAATAATACATGTAACCAATTAGGATTTGGCTAACCGCTCATATACCCCTATTCTCATGAGATATCAGACAATATTAAATAAATTAGAAGGACTTAACAGACCCACCCATCATAAAATAATATCCCATTCATATATATCCATCAGAGTATAATAGAATTAATCATTCCATCATAGATTAGTTAACCAATAAAAAAGAAATAAGTTTCATAAAATCTTCCTTTAAACATCATCATCATAATCCATCCAAAGAAACAAAGTGGATGGTATCATTAGATCATATCCCTAGTGTGGAATAACAGTCAACATAGGAAATTAGCATATATGAAAAATTAATAATTATTTATAATGAATCAATTATTCTAAATGTATGTATTTCCACAATATATAATAAAATTCCATTAATTATTAATAATAATTTTTATATAACTAAAAATTTTATGGATTTTTAATATTTTACTAGTTAACAAATGACCTATATTTCTTGCTAAACATCTCTTATGTGATTTATGTAAAATAGGACATTTACACCATATATAGTAATAGGTTTATGGATAAGTCAGTATTGGTCCTAGTGGATAGCTTAAATGGGGTTTAATTGATCTTCCCATTTAATTTTTAAAAAATAAGTTAGAAACCCTTAAATATAATGGCCCAAAAAAGTTGTTAAGTTTGTATAATCAATATAATTCTTTGAAATAGTTTTTAAATAGTTTGATCAAAAACCATTTGAAAGTATTTTGAGATTGATTTATCTATTGAATGTAGTTTACCCCTAAAATATAGAAAATATCACATATAAATTTTAACCATCAGATATATTCTTTCAAAACAGAAATTCCAAAAATAATATGTGAAGAAATAGATGAAAAATAAAATCATTGAATATGGTTTTAATAATAGAGTAAGAAAACAAATAAGAACACACAAATGAATTTAAACAATATTTTTAGTTAAAATATAGAAATCTAATCCTCTTTACATGATACTCACAGACTCTCAAACATGTTTATTAAATCTTGATAAATAAGATCCATAACATAGATAATATTTTATAGATACAACTACACACAAGGGTATCTTGGAAGCAACTAGCCTCTTCCAAATTTATTTGTAGGATTAAAAATGTAAAATAATTAATTTATTTAAATATATTCCTCATTAATACACCATAATATCATGTTATTATAAATATACATGATAAAAACACATATTGAAAGTAAACTAAAATATATTAATTGTAAATATATAAAGAGGGTGTTTCGTAGAACATCAATCTAATCATCCTCAATTGATCAATTATCATTAAATTTCTCCGTTAAGAGTACATAAAATAGATTTTTCACTGAGAAAAAAATAATAGTGTCTTGGAAGAAAATAGATAAGTATTCAGTCTGATCAGTATTTTAGTTATAGTCACTTTTCTTTTTTCCACAAGTAACTCTAATTGATAATGAGAAATACTTCTAAAATTATTTGTTATTGAACATTCATAAAGTAATCCTTTTAATTTTTAGTTTGACCTAGATTCCATAAATTCAATGACTTATTAGGTATTGATTCAAAATACATATTTTTTATATTTTCATAATTCCTTACTAGTTAAATTAGACAAGGTCACTTGATCTTTACTTATTAATGGTAACTTTTCTTTGTGGCTACTTCACATTATGGTCACCTGAGATTATTTTCACTTGACTATGATACCTCACTCAATCACAAATAATGGTCACTTGACACTGTCACTTGACATAGTTACATGACTCGATCACGTGACAAAGTCACTTGAAATAATCACTTTCTTTCAACATGTGGTCGCTATATTTCTTTTTGTGGTAGGTTCAACACTTTACTAAAATTTCCATGTCTATCTTTATAGTAGAATTAAGTATTTATGTGGTATTTTGATGACTTCATGTGGTCACATGATGACTCTATATAGAAGATTCAATATATATACTATTATTTCAAGATATAGAAAAAATTTTCTATTATGAAAAATATTTAATTGTGTGTTTAATTAGTCACATATTATTCAATAGTATGTTACTTATTTACAGTCACTTATCCTTTAAAATCAGTTGAACTTCTTCATATAGTCAGTTCATTTGTCCACTTCAATAATCATATATTTTTTATATTTTTAACATAAAAATATTTGACTATCACAAAACATAAATTCATTAATAACAGAAGAAACATGATTTGTGAGCATTAAAATAAATATTTGATATACTAATATTATAATTTAACCCTTTTAAAAGATACAAAATCATGACATATTATATAAAATTAATTTAAATAACAATTTCCCACCTTTTGAAATTATTAAAAAAATAAGAGGTGGGTGGAAATGGAAATGAAGACATCAAATATACAAGAAACAATGTAATATAAATACATGAAGGAAACAAAAAAATCATTTAAAAATTATTGAAAAATATCAAATTATATTCTATAAGAAGAATAAAAATATGATAAAATATCTCATATGATATAAGGGATAATAGAAAATTTAGCTTTATCTGTGGAGAATGAGGTGGAGTTGTAGGTTGCAGTGAAGATATGGGAGAAGGTTCTTGAATAACTGCCCACCTGGAAATAGGGAAAAGGGGTTGAAAAGATTTTCTAGGATAAAAGTAAAAATATCCATTAGAAGAAGTGGTAAGGGAAGGTATAGAACAAATTGGTAAGGAATGAGGTACGATAATGGAAGAACTAGTTGTATAAAAGTAGGTCTCTAAATGTCTGGTGAAATCCTTCAATGCTTGGGATCCAAGATCCATGGAATAAATGTAATATTCATTTTTTCTATGAATGATCATAGATAATGATTAATAACCATCAATATTTAAACATTAATTTTAATGTCTGGAGTTATAGGATTCATTCTATGATTACTAGCTATGGATCTGATCATGGTCTTGAGATCTAACTTGGTAAAAATCTTACTCAGATTAATGTAAATTATATAACACCTAGTTTTAGGTACTTAGACCATAATTTATGTATTTTAATTATATATATTTATTAGGTTTTTCTTCATAAGGGTTTTATGATATTTTTCATAGTTTGGAGTCTTTTCGTTAAGGGTGTGGTTTGAGCACGGGTAGTAAAAATCATTAACCCCATCTAGGAAATTGTGTGGGTTATCGAAGGAGGGATAGTAGCAATGACAAACAGGGAGTTTCTTGCACAGATGATAAAGTCATGTTTATTTCATGGTTTTTCTAACCATGCCATCCAACCATGTGAGGGGTTGTATTAAATAAGTAGTATCTCACATTTGGTGCATGTTCTACCAAATTGTATGGAATAAAATTTTAGATCCAAAATCTATGGATACACCTTATATTAAGTTCAAATAACCTTTTTATTTACCTAATATTTCATAATCCATGAACCATTTTGTCCAATGTCTTGAGAGACATTCCCCTTCAATCTGAGAGAAAGTTTTAAGTTAATAAAAGCCCATTGGATTTCCAAATTGACCGGTAAATATATGTACTTGGATATTATTCTTATATTTCTTATCCTCTGATATCCTAGAACATTATATATAATACACTAGGGAAAGATCCATGTTCTTTGATGGTTTCTTGATGAGACCTTGGTAAATTCTTGATGTATCTAGGTAAGGAAATGTGGTTCATGATTAGATAAAGGTAATAGTCATGAAATTCTTCATTTTCACTAACTGTTGTGAGGTAGGTGGATTATCTGTCAACTCCACTTGATTAGAACTTGAAGGTTTGTCTTCAAATGAATTTTTTCCTTGAAGTTATTATGAAACCATCATTTTATTCTTTATGGAAACTTCTTTAGTAATGGTTTTAATAAATTTTGGTAATTTGATGGTTTTCTGGAAAAATCCTATTTGATGATAATTCTTAAATGGTGATTCTAAAATTATGGTTTGGATTTGATATATGGGAAATAGTTGTTTATATTTTTCAAATAAATAAGTGGTCTGTGAAATGGATTGGTATGGATTTTGGAATACATGGATGGTGTGGTTCATTTTCATTAGACGTGACCCTATTGAAAGGGTGTGTTCCATGGGGTCATCTAGTATTGGTTACCTTGTAATGACTTACTAGATCGATGAGAGACAACTCATGAGTTTGTAACCATCACCTAATAATACGTGTGTTTATGTGTGGATGTGTAGAGGTGTGGATGTGTGGAATCATAGAAAGGGTGTTCCAAATAGAATTGAGAAAGGTTTTAAATTATTGTGTTCATTAAATTTAATGGAAACCCTTCTGGGATTAATATGATCTATTATAATAATTATAAATTTTTTATATATATGTTCTAAAAAAAATTCCTAGTGGTATGATTTGGGAAGCCATTGGGGAATTCATATTGAGAACTTACACCCTACATGGGTACTTTTGGGAGTTTTCAAATTTTATATACCAATAAATAGATATGGGAAAGGTATCTAAATTATTTGGTGATACTTATTATTACTATGAGTGAGTCTTATCAAGATGGATCTTAGAGTAGGTTGGGTGTTTCTAGTAGACTTTCACTTCGATTTCTTAGAGTTTTGATGGCCATTTAGTTTTTTATTCTCTGATATGGTTATTATTTGGATATTGTTTATGTTGAACTTTGTATTCATGTATCATATATAGTTTTTTGGGTTATTGTTTTTGTGGTTTGGATGTTTATCTTTTAAAGGGAAAATATTCCCCCAAATGATCCTTAGGCCCTTAGAATTTTTTTCTAATTTTTGGTGTCATGGGGTTGTTACCTAAGGCCAGAAACACCCACAACCTCTTCCAAAGCCAACGGGTGAGGGTCGGGATGTTACAAGTGGTATCAGACTTTTTAGATACATAAATATTTTTTATTCAAATGGTAACATTTTGATATATTCTTGGGAATCAGTTGTGTCTAGTGCTGGAGTTATAAATGGTATAATTATTGATAAGTATCTCTACTTTTAGGTATAGTAATAAGGAGTAGGGTTTTCAAAACTTATAATGTAGAGAATAAAATATGTGGCTACCTTTTATGTTGAACTTAAAGCTACCATAGTGTTTGGGTACATAATTATTTATGACACTTCTAGGTGATTTTTCACCTCATCATCATGGGTTTAACTGATGAGAGTTTCATTACATGCATTGATAGTATGAATTCCCACTAAGACTGCATTTTTTATTATTGAGTACATTATTTATAGAAATGGTAAGAAGAAATGATTTTTGAAAAATGATGTAAAGGGTTTCAATTGATGGGATTTAGAAAAGGATTTATTGTGGTATTTTGAAAATGATTAAAATAATTTATTATGGATAAATATGATTTTGGAACTTCTTGAAATGGTAATTCGAAATAAAAAAGTCTTTAGTTTCTATAGAGTGAGACTATGTAGATTTCATATTGGTTATAGTGAATGAAACTGGGTAGGCATTGTAGGAACCAAAGGAAATAAATTTCAGATAATGTTGTTTCACCTGACCCACAGTTGAACCAATTGTTGTTCCAAATTATTGTCTAGGGTTATTAGGTCATGGATAGAGGGAAAAGAAAGGATAAACTATAAAAATTTGATCATTCAGTTTAGTTCTAAAAGAATAATCCACACCTATTTCTAGGTGATTTAGATCTAGAAAAAGTGGAAGTGTTCCTGAATATGATGAATCAAATATTTAATTTCCAGGGGACATCATCTGAGATGAATGTGAAGATTGAAATTTATATGTTAGAGGATCTATCATGCTAGTTGTGGGATTTAAAAATTCAAGATAAATTTGATCAAGGAATGGAATGGGAGGGTTTAGAAGAACTATATAAAACATATTATATCCACATGTGTTCATTATTTATATAAAAACAAAATTCTTCATTTTGAAGTAGTATAATCCCTATACAACAAAGTATGTGGGTAAATTTATGAATTTAGTCTGATTTTCAATAGAAGTTTTCACAAGTGCTTCCTTGGGGGAACATGTTTTTTTTTATTGTTGAAACCATAAATTTTTTCAAATAATTTCTACCTCTATATTGAAGATTATAAATATATGTCGTCAATAAAGTGGCATTAGAAGAAGGATACGTATTAGTAAACACATTTGGTGGAAGCCTGTTTATTCCAATGGGAACAAGTTGGAACTCCTATGATGTAATCAAGTGGATGAGGACATGTATTATGAAGGTGGTGGTATATCTCATAATTATACTATGGGATCAATCAACACTACTCCTCAATTAAATAGTAAACCTATATTTTTTTAGTGTGGTTCTTTTGATCATATGAATTGAGACTATAAGGCACCACCTAGAGCATATCACAATTACAATCATATAGGAAATATTTCGTTTTATGGTTACATTGTACCATGTTCGGGTTCTAGGGACACATCTCATGATTTTCAAGAATCATATTCTTAGACAGGTCAATTCATATAGAATTTATCTTTTCATTAAAACCAAGAAAGCCATTGTGATTCTAGGATCACCATGAATCCTCAAATAGTGAAATCTCACCAAGGTAATAAAGAGAAAATTGAAGTGAGTAAAAAATTGCATGGATATGAGAAACTGATCATGGGTGATCAATAATAATCTTTAATAGTGAGAGTTAAGATTCTTATAAATTATACCCTTATAAAAGAATTGATTTATAAAAGTACATCCCACACATTCATTTATTCTCATATCCTTGATCTGATGGGTTTTCATGTTGCGATGGTGCCCTCTATTTTGAAACTCCAATCACCTTTCGTACAACAAGAATGTCAAGACTTGAAATGTGCAATGTTATTGATAAAATTTTATGGGAATGAGTTTATTTTGGATTTATCTTTGATAGAGATGGTTGTCTATGACTTTATTCTAGGAATTCATTGACTGATGAATTTTTAATCCAATGTCTGTTATTAAGCCTAGAAGGTGAGTTTCAAATATTTTGATTATGTTATATATCTCTTTAAGGAACATTGGTGTGTAGAAGCAAGTAGACTAGGACCCTTGGAATGGGAGGTTAGAACTATCTCTTACCAATTTATAGAATTTGGTTTTGAAATCGGTATATGAGATTAGGAATAGAGATTTTCCACCAATGGAGGACCAGTTCCTTGATTTTTTTACAGAAAATTTCTCAGGGTTTTCACCCAAAAGAGAAGTGATGTATACGATTAATATCTTATCGAGGACCAGTCCTGTTTCCCTTTTGAATTATTGGATGGTACCAATAGAATTGATGTAATTAAAGGATAAGTTCGAAGGGTTGAAATGTTAAGGTTTTATCCTACTGAGTATGTCTTTGATGGAATCACAATTTTTATTTTTAAAGAAACCTGATTAAACACTTAGTATTTGTGTATATTATTATAATGTTAACAAAGTTATGAAAAATAATGTGTATCCCCTTCCAAGCAATACTGATTTTTTCAATAAATTATGGAGATTCTATTGGTTCTCTAAAATTGACTTATATTCAGGATATCACTAATTGTGGGTTTAGAAGGAGGATATTTTGAAAAAAGATTTTATAAGTATATATGAAAATTAATATTTCATTAGTATTTCTTTTGGTCTTATAAATTCACAGTCCGTCTTTATGGAATTGATGAATCAGATATTTCAAAATTATATGTATTCCTTTCTGGTGGCGTTAGTGGAATATATACTAGTGAATTCTAAGATAATGGTGGTTCATGACCAAAGCTTGACTATAATGTTGGATATCTCATGAGAGAATCTTCTATATGCCTTATTATCAATGTGTGATTTTTGGATATAAAACATTTTTTTCCTTAGACACTTAATTTGTGAAAAAGGAATTGTCATCGATCCCAAAAATATATAAGTCATTATCTCTTGGAAAATACTAAATAATGTCTTTGAGATACATAGTTTCCTTAGATTAGAAGGATACTAAAGATGTTTTGTACTTGAATTTTTACATTTATCATCACTGATGATAGATTTGATGAAGAAAGGAACTCCTTTATATTGGAACTATGAATTCTATAAATACTATTAAGAATATTACAATAGACTTACATTAGCACCTATCATCACATTTTCAGACTCTAGACAGAGATATGTTGTTTATTCTGATGCATTGGGATCGTAGTTTGGATGTATCCTCATGTAGATACAAAATTTTGTTTCTTATGGATTGCGATAGTTATGGCTTCCTAAGAAGAACTACCTAAACCATGATTTAGAATCATATTTTATAGCCCATGATTTGAATACAGGAAGTCATTATCATTTTAGTGATAAATTGATGGTTCTTATAGATTAGGATAGTTTGAACCCCATTTTATCACCAAGGGATTTGAATTTCTGACAATGTAGAAGTACGGAGTATATGAAGATGTTAGAATTTGACATGATGTATACAATAGGTAAGGTAAATTCAGTGCAAGATTCATTAAACAAAAATTTGTACAATCAGTTGGATAAAGAATATTGGGATCAGTGGTAGCTGATGTTGGTTATAGGAGACATTCACCTTGATTATACATACTATGGTGATGTTGTAGTTTTATTTTTAGTATAGTTTGATCCTCTTTTGGTTCATCATATGAAATAGGATCACATATCTGATCTTGAATATGTTACTATGAGGTCAAAACTCAATGGTTGGTAGACCATTGAGGGTTGTAAGTTGGATGGGAGATCGGTTTTGAGGTTTAGAGATCATATCGTGGTAAGTTTGTTTTGTAATGAAAAAAATATTATTGATTACCACCATTGAAAATGGTTTTTTCATCTAGGGATTAAAAAGATGTATAGTGTAATGAAATTACATATTTTGTGGCCAGTCATAAAAAGGATAGTGGCAGATTTTTTTTTCAAGATGCCTAACCTGATAGCATGTCAAGGAAGAGCACCAAAGACCAACATGTATTTTGAAGTCTTTAGTAATTCCCATATGGAAGTTGAAGGTTATATCCATGGATTTTATGAATATTTTAAAATGAATGGTGAAGAAACATGATTCTATATGATTAATTATAGACTGAATCATGAAGTCTTATCATTTTATCCAAATTCCTGAATCCCATTCGGTGGAGGAAATGTCAAAAATCTATATCTAAGAAGTCTCACAATTGTATGGAATTTCTTCCTCGATTATATCTTACCAAGACCCCAAGATGATATATTTGTTTGGAAATCCTTATGTAAGCCCTTGCGACTCATTATACTATAACCATAATGTATCATTATCAAATAGATGGAAAATATAGAAATTAGGTCCAAACAATAGAGGAAATTATTAGGGATTGACTAGTAGATTTTTATGGATCATATGAGGAGTACATATCATTATTGGAGTTCTTATACAACAATATTTATCAGGATTTGTTGCATATGGATCATTTTGAATAATGTTTTGTGAATCCTTTTCACACTTAATTTTTTGGGTGGAAACACATTAGACATCACAGGTAGTATCTATACTAGTATGATAGACAACATAAAAGATACAGTTTATCAAGAATTGAATGGAGATGTCTTAGAGTCATTAGAAATCATATGTGGATCACCATCGATGACCATTGTCTTTTGAGGTGAGTGATAATGAATATTTAAAAATCTCTCCAAATCTTGTACATAATCATTTTATTAAGAAATGATTGTTTTCTCCTTGGTACATAGGCACATTTACATAAATGAATTGGTGTGTTGGAATATCGATTGGATTTTCCACTAGTTTTCATTACAATTCATAACGTGTTTCATGTGTCTTAGTTAAATATGTATGAACCTAATCTTGTCCATATGATTTGATGGGGTGACATTGACCTAGAGCTCGACCCTGCATTGATTCATAAACCGACACAAATTGTGGATAGGAAATATAAATTCATATATGGGAAAATAAATTCTCTAGTGCTGGTATTATGAAAACATGGTTAGATTCAGGAAGAAACATGAGATCCTAAAAAGGAAATGATGGACCAATATCCCAAACACTTCCTAGAAAAGTCTTTTTTTCTACTATTGGGGGATGGAAAGACTAACGATGGAGATAATTTATCATCCTCAATTTCAGGTACTTGAACCTTTATTTATTTATTTAAACTATATATATTTATTGAGTTAATTTTAAAAATGTTTTGTGGAATTTTGGATTTTATTATAGTATTTTTGTAAGTGCATTGTTTGACCATTATTAGTAAAAACCATACACCCCATTCACAAAACTATGTGGCTTGGGGTAGGAGGTAAAATAGATACATACTATTGGTACGTGGTTTGTCCAAAACAAGGGAATTTATAGTGGAAACCATGCATGTCTATATAGTTATGAAAATCATAGTTAGCATAAGGGTTTTCTAACCATGTGAGTGGTTGGAATAAGGCTCTACTCCTGTATGGTTGGTGCATTGTCTTCCTAACTATGCAGCCTAACATTGTATTATATAGTTTTATATCTGAAATTTGAGGATCTAACATGGATTAAGTCCCATAAACCATTTTATTTGGGTAATATTTCATAATCCATAATTCCTTTTTGTCACAAGGCCTGGAATACATTCCCCTTCAATATGGGAGAAAGTTCTATGTGATTCAAAGCTAGTTGGAGATCCAAATTCACTAATAAATATCCTCCCTTGGATGTTATTCTCAGATATCTTTTCCTCTATAATCTCAGAACATAGATCTAATCCAATTGGGATAGATTCATCTTCTTTTATGTGTTCATGATGAGAACTTAATGATTACTTGCTGGATCTAGGGAAGCAATAGTGGTTCATGATCAGATCTAGAGAATTGTAGTGTCTTTCTTTATTCTCATTGACTATTTTGAGGTAGGTGGATTTTTTATTGACTATACTTGATTATAAATTTAAGGATTAACATGAGATTAATATTTTTATTTAAATGATTATTAAATCATCATGTGATTATTTATGGAAACCACTTTAGTGATGGTTTTGATAAATTGTCGAAATTGGAGTGTTTTTTGGAAAACCCACATTATTGATAATTTGAAAATTATGGTTTTTAGTTTATACATGAAAAATAGTTTTTGAAATATTTTAAAGAAATAAATGATTATATGAAATAGCTTGGAATGAATTTTTCATACAGGGTTGGTGTGGTATCATTTTCATTAAATGATTCCCTATGAAAGGGGTTTGCGCTATTGGGGAACCAAGTGTTGATTTCCTTTTGACAACTTGGTAGATTGATGAGAGTCTGATCATGGGTATAAAACTATCACATTGGAATGCATGTGCGGATTTTTTAATGTATGGATACATTAATGTGTGTAATCCTTGAATGGGTATGCCAATTAGAATTGAGAAATTTTTTTAAGGATTTCTTTTATTTCATTATATATAATTTTTTTTATTTGATATAAACTGCTTTAAAATTTTCAAAACTATTTTTTATAAATGTGACAACATGTTTTTTTCCAAGTGAACTAATTCAAGAAGCCATTGGGGAATTCATACTATGTTTAGAATAACCCCCTATATAGAATCTATTTGGAATTTATAGATTTCATCTATCAAGATAATGTTAAAGTCAAGGTATTTGTGTTCTTTACTAATGTTTCTGGATATAGTGGGAATGGAAAGTCGAGTTAGATCATGGATAGGATTGGGAGTTTCTAGGTTGATATTAACTTTTGTGTCTTTGAGTTTTTTTGGTATTTTGGTTCCCACTTGTAATATGATATGGTTGTTGGTTTGGTTATTTTTTTATTTTTATTTTTTATTCATGTATAATATAGAGGTTTTTTTAGTGGTTTGTATGTTTATCTTTTAAAGAAAAAATTTTACCCCAAATTATCTTGAGGTCCTAAGAATTTATTTCTAATCTTCGGTGTCTTGAGGATGTCACCTAAGCCTAGTAACTCCAACTCCCTCTTGCCATGACAATGGGTGAGGGAAAAAATGTTAAATGAACAAACCTTATAAATATGTATCTTTCTCTACCATCTTTTTTTACATATCATCTAATCAATTCCAAAGCTTTTGTCGCAAGTATTTAAAATTCCATAGACACCATTTCTCTAGTATTTTTAAATTCATTAGATATTAAATTCAAATCATCACTCATGTGTTTTTTAAACTGATATTCATTGAAAAACATTTTCTTGAGAGAAGGAGGTGAAACTAAATAGGGTTCTAGAAAAGGATTAGTTGAGGTAGAATCCTGAAATAAGTCATTAATAAACACCTAGTCCAAATTCTACATTATTCTCTATAGGTCTATTTTAAAGGCTCAAACGTGATCACATAAGCTCACAATCTCATTTTTTATCATATAAACATTAATATAAACCTTTAGTTTGATATGATAGATGAAAAGAGTGACTATCATGGAGATTTCCTCTTATCTAAAGGGTTCAACCGACTTCCCAAAACTAATGAAGTGTTATTTTAAAACACCCATAAATTCATATTTGAACTTATTGAGATCACCCTTAGTCACCATGAACTAAGGTGAATAATGATGTACATTCATAGATGGATAATAAGTTTTATCCATACCATCCACCTCCCCTTAAAATATATAGGGCTTGGACCTCAATTACTAAACTTCTAGTGTTGCACCAACATCTTTCTCAACATCTTCAACAAGTTCTATATGATTAGATCCAAGTAAGGATGTAACATTAAAAAAGATTTGTTCCAAAAAACATTAGTTGGATTATATACCAACTTATTTTTAAGAAATTGGTCCATAATTGAAATATGAGGAGAAACATCAACTCTGTCCTGAAGATCTATATGATCAATTTAGGTCCCCGCAGGAACTCTATGCACATAAGATATGGTAAATCCACCATGTCTAGGTGGAAGGCCTCCATGGTCCTCACAATCATTAGATTCCTCCCTCATAAGAGTTTCTCTACTGCCAGATGGAATATGTAACACCCTAATATCTTATGAAATATTTTTTTTCAAATAAATTTAATATCTTCCATAGACTGTGTTAATTGCACCACCAAGATTAAACAAGTCACTAAATTTTATTAAAATATTATAATTTAATGAGACATGTTTCACCTTGACATTGGATTCAAGGGTATAAATAGGCCTAACTAAATTATAAAAAATATATTTTTAACACAAGTATGATATAAATTCAATGGTTATTAATTGATTATAAATGGAAATAATAATCATTTGAACATAAAAGAAATATATTTCTAAAAAATATTATGTGAGAAATGTTTTTTATCATAATAAATTAACTTAGTCACTTTTTTTGAATGAATTTGTTGAAAAATATATATATTATATTTTCAATCAATTTTTTATCATTCATCAAATCTTTTTAAAAAGATGTTATAATGATAAATCCTACTTTATGCTTAAAATGAATTTTTTTTCTAAAAAATGGTTTCAACATGTTTTTCTTACTTATTTTAAAATTAATTTTTCTAATTTTATAAAATTAATTTGAAAAAAAATAATGTTTTAAATAAACAGGTCGTAATTATCTTAGAGTGATGTTTTTAGGAATTTTTTGAAAATATTACCTCTTCAATGAAAGTGAAAATAGCTAATTTTTATTAACTTTTCATTTAAAGCATTTAAAAATTATATTAAATTATAAAATAGATTTATAATTAAAATTTGTTCAATTATATTATTATTAATCCAATTTTTGTTATTGTTATAATTTTTCTTAATTTTGATATCAAAACCTTTTTACTTAAGTGAACTTTTTCTTTAAAAACTACTTTTTTCGTGTTTGTGGGTTTATTTTTAAATTAAATTATTCTAATTTTATTAATATAATTTTATAAAATAGAATAAATATTTTTAATAATAATAATTATTATTAGGTAATAATTTCAACTAAATTATTATTCATAATAAATATTATAAATTGTAAAAATTGTTTTCCACAATTAAGGTTAAAATAGGTTTATCGATGGTTAAAAGAAAAAGATAAGTTTAAATAAAAACATTCTTAAATATCATTTTTTAGCGTATTTTTACCTTAATTTTATTACCTATGAATTTTATCATTTTTGGATCATCATTTCCATTAAAGTTACATGATATTATTTTAAAATATTGAATAATAACAAGTATGTCACTCACCTCAATTGTAAAAGGACACCTCATCTCCTCTCTTATCCTCTCAATGAATCGGCATCATTTTGGTTTTCCCAACCCCAAAACAAATATCCTATTTAAATCCCTTCCAATTACCTAAAGACCCCTTTTTTATCATAAAACTATCCTAAGAAGTCATTAGGTACAAACCTAAAGAGGTTTTCCAAAAAAATAGGTATAGTTCTTAACCATGTGATTTCATTTTATTTTTTTTATACCTCCTAAAAATATAACTAAATTATTAAAAAATATTAAAAATAGTATATTACATTTACTATTATGTTATTACTTTAATTTTATAACCTATAACTATCTCCTCTTCAAGCAAAAGAGAAATGAATCTGTCAATCATCTGTACAACGGACTACCGCCTCACTAACAGATGTAATTCATTTTCTTTCACCACATGTCATGTATGGATATAATGATGAATTATATATATATATATATATATATATATATATATATATATATATTATTCATGGAATAATTATACTCCTAAAACTAAAATATCACTTTTACATTTTAACTTTCTAATCTGTTGTAAAATGATAATGTTGCTCGTGCATTCATGTAGACTACCACATCCACAGGGAAATGTGATTCCTTTTTTATTTTTGTTTTACCTGGATGGTAATAAATATGGATTTGATTAATATATATGATTTATATGATATAATAATAATTTTTTAGATGAATTTTTTTACTTTTCTTTTGTTTCATCTATTGAAAAATGAAAACTATGTTCTAGAATATATACGACCAACCATATCGATGAATGTTGTAATTAATTTTAAAGTATATATATTTTATGAATGAATACAAATATGGATAAAATGAAAATATATTAAATTTATATAATTATTAACATTTTGGAGATGATGTAACCATGATCAAAGTATAAGGACCAAAACTAAAGAACCAAAACATTCATGGAAAACAAGGTAGTGATCATCAGAAATATCGATTTTAACAAATAATTATTAATAAATGGGTGATAAAATGTTATAAATAAATTATGTATTTTATGATATTTAATAATATAGTTCTAGAAGAGATTTATAATAAACAATAATTTTTTATATAAGAGGTTCAAATGTGTATGAATAAAGTTGAGACACAAGTCAATAGATTTATGTTACAATCAAAATGTTTATTAGGATTGTTTTTTATTATGCTTTAGATGTTGAAATTTATTTATATACCTACCAATAATCTAATAAATGTTATTATACTCTATTTAATTCTTCATAATACATTTTTTCATTTCATATTCTTCTATTTATGAACGAAATATACCACAAGAATGTTTTTAAGTAAAACGAACATTATTTCTCACTTCGGTTGAATTATTGTTCTCTTATATGTCTATGTTTTCCAAAAATTATTTTCAAGATTTTTTTAAATACTCTAAAACTATAGTTTAAACTCATTTTTACCCTTGATTCACTTTAAAAAATGGTTTAAAAGGAATATTATTATCACTTTTCGAATGAGGTACTTTTGACATTTACCGAAAATGAAAAAGGAAATATTTTTTTAATGTATACCGAATGTGAATAAATTGTGGAAACCAAGACAAATAAATTATTTGAAGATTATATAATGGTTTTATAACATTATTTATAAATAAAAATAAATTCCAGATTTTTTTTGAATTTATATTTTTTAAATGGTTATTTTCAAAGAGGAAAGGTTGTTTCCCTCCAGATTGTTTTAATGATTTTAAATGGTATTCCTACTCATGGATGATAATAAACATTGACTTTAATTATTATATAATGACTATATGGTCCTATTATACCATAATTATTCTTTCTCAAGATGGTTTTGGACTCTGATGACAAGGTGTTTATAAAACATATTTCCTTTTCACAAGTCTTGTTAGGGTATGTTGTTTTTGAAACCCATTTATTTTTCACTATTTATTATATTATGAATTTTTTATGATCTTATATAAAAATATGTATGGTGTTCATTTTGTGATTTGTGGGCCCGAAATCAAATGTACATCCAATTAATTGGTTAAAAAGTAATATCTCATGAGATAATAATGTGATGTAACTCAATGTGCTTGATCCACTATGGGAAACATGTCAATGTGTTTAATCCCCTATAGGAGGAAGATGGTGATGAATGATCCATTATGATATGGAAAATTGGTATGGATTATTAATAAACTATGATATTATAGTCACAGTAGTTAACTATGAAATATGAAATGGTTTCTATACATATGATGGCGCCTTACATTTATGGAATTAACATATGGTTCCTGATATATTTATGATAATTTAACGCTATTATAATCCATTTCTTTTGAAATGATAAAGATTTAGTCCATGACTGATGTTTATGATATTTGACATATTGGGTAGAAAATATTGTATGTGATATTCATGATCTCATACCCTTATTCATATCTTATTCTCAATCGACATCTCCCATGTTTAACCCTACTAAGCATCTAAGATCACCTGTTCTTATGTTTCCTTTCCCCAAGTTGTGATGGATGGTTTTAAGTAGTGTATACAAAATGGTGAGATATATGTGGTAGAAGTTTAAGATATAAAATTAAATAATAAAATTTTGTATCAAGTCTATAAAAACAATAAACATTTATGGTCCTCAGGCATGTATTTGTGAAATGTATTGAATATTCATCTAAAAATATGTGATATTTACGTATGAAAGTATGGGGTCATTATAGGTTGTATCATAGCATTGTTTTTATAATATTTGGATATTAGGGTTAGAAAACATTGTTGAAACCCCTAGAGATAATTCTAATTATAGGATACCATCCTAAAGTTTTGGTATGGAAGAGATTATGGTTTTTCCTAGAAATAAATTTCTTTCGAGATAATACAATTAGATGTATTTTTTAGCAAAAATGCATCTATTGGTTAAAAAATGAAAATAGTTAGTTTTGTATATATCATCCATCATTATGGTGCATTGTGAGTGTTGCCTTACTACACACCTGGTTGGAAACTCCTGGGGATATTCTTGGGTTAATTCACATTTTATTTATAAACCATTGAGAAATATTTGATTAAACAATGACCATCGATATCTTAGGTTAAACATAAGGTTTCATAGGATTAAATTAATGTGTCATGATTTAGAAATATTATTATTTTTTTATAATTATATTGTTTCCCACTATGATTATTATTTTTAACACTTTTATTTTTGGTTTTAGTCAATGGAAAGAACCACAATAAATCATTATAAAAACATATTTGATGAATAATGCAATGATTTTCCACCTAATAAATCAAATGTCGTGTGATTTGGAATGTATACTCTTGTTGTTAATCTTAAAAAACTTTCTCATTCTATGAATCATGTTGAGATTCCAAAAAATCAATGGAGGGAACAATGTATTTATGAGTCTTTCATTAGGAAACATCCACCCAATTTTATTATTTATGATGATCCACTCATATGTGAGTGATGGATCAACACCACTAAAAAAATATATTTAGTTATCTATAGCTCAGGAAAAGAAAGTTTTATCTAATTAATTTATCATTTTGAAGGTGAAGCTGATCAATGGTGGAACCTTATTAAAATTACAAGACAAGAAGAAGAAATTGACTCAATATAATGGGATGAGTTTAAGAGGATATTTTTCAGTAAGTACATCCAATATATTCTAGCTATAAATATAGATAAGTAATTCCTTATAATTAAGAAAAAGGAGGAATAATCTATTGGTACTTATGAGGAATATTTTATAGGACATGGAAGGTATGCTTTTTCTTTAATCAGAAACCCTGAATGATAAATAGATTTTTTTCTTTCTGGCTAAAAACCAATTATCTTAAGTGAATTGTCATTAAGAGACTTTAGTGTCTTCGGTCTCCAGTGAACCTCGATGGTGGATTTGGGGTGGCTCGGCAACGTCAGCGGCTTTGGTAGGATCGTTGACCTCGGCATTATGGTGTGGCTTGGGTTGTCTCTGACGTGTCTCGATGGAATAGATCTAGTGTGGCTCGGTGTCTTCGGCGTGGATCGATGGTCTCATTGTGCTTTTGGTGCGGATCAGGTGGGTGTCGGCTTGAACCAGTGATGGATCCATCATGGACTTCTAAGCTGGCATGTTGTTGGCTTCCAAGTGGTCCGGAGGGGCGAGGTTTTCTTTACCTCTAGTTTCTATGCTTCTCATGCTGGTTATTTAGTTGATTTTTTGATTTGGTGATGATTTTGGCGGTTTATTGGGTATGTTTTGCGGCGTCACTTTGCTGGTTCTACTCCTTGTTGGACTCTCCCTGCTATTTGTGGTCTATCTACTTCGTAGAATAGGTGAGGATGCGTTCAAGGTTCACATCTGAGTATATCCATGCCCAAAGTGGAGTTTCTGGTTCAAATCAGCCCAGAGATATTCATGAGAGATGATTATTTAGTATGGTGTTGGGTCATCCAGTTATAAGTGATGATGGATTAGCATTATATTCTTTGGATTGTCTTCTAACTGTGAATTGGGAAAAAATGTCAGTGAGAGCACGACAGGTCTCGTTGGTATCTTTGGTGGAGGTGTAGATGTTTGTGAAGGTTTCATGGATGATGAGAATGTTTAATTATTTATGGTGATGAATTTTTTTCTTATTGAAATGGTTTTTCTATGGTGTTTTTTGATGTCATGTGGTTCATGATTTAAGGCCCTCTACAACATGTTCATCTACTTGGGACTACTCCAAATGAGGATAGCGTGAGAGCTCCACTGGGCCATTGCTATATCGATTTCGATGTTCAAGAGTGTATGGATTTTCCCTTGGTACTGGGCCAATGCATTTTTTCATGGGATAGTTATTCATGTTGTGATGGGTTGGTGGAACTAGTCTTCATGTTTTTTATGCTGGTTAGGGGATTTTCTCTATAGTTTTGAATGGTTTTTTTTCTTTGAATTTTGTCTCTAGAGACATGATTGTTGGTTCTTCCTTTGATATAATTTTGGGTTTCCCTCACCTCATAAAAATGGGATATGTAAATAAAAAAAGTTTTTTTTTGTCAGTTCGTGAGAAGAAACATCAATGTAATTTCTTGATTGGAACTTAGAGGTGATTTACATGTGGAAAGATGGGTCATAAAGACCATTAATGTCAATAGAAATGAATGGCTCGGTTAATTCAATGGAAGAGATGAAGATGTGAATTAATGCACCACCCACACTCCAATTATTAAAATGAAAAGAGTATATTATTTATCTAAGATAGTTCATGAATCTATATATTTGTGATGATTATCAGTATCAACAACTTCTTATAATCCTGAAAAAAGTTAAATCTCATACAGTCATGATTTCTGAATGGGGTTATTAGAATGGGATGGTGAATGGTATACTTATTATCCACTCTATAATAGTAAATGTGTTATTTTTTATGGATTTGTTTACTATTTTATATCTAAGTAATTTTCAAAGGGTCTTGAATTACCATCTCAATAATTTTATATTGATTATGTATTGAAGACTTCTTATGTAATGACTTTCTCATCTCATGTATATAGTACCTCTCTAATTGTTGTTTATGGGAATGTGATTCCGTCAAATATTTTAATTATCCATTTAGTTGAATTCTATGTGATTCTATGAATGGATTGGATTTATTTATATGTAGCACATAATAATTATTATGGAAGTAAATTCACATTCCATATTCCAAATGAACAGATGATCATTTGTTAGTATGAGGATGAAAATAAATTTCCAATGGAAATTACTTCTATCTTGTGGGTATTAATTCTTATCCATAAAGGATATTTATCTCAGAAGGTTGGGTAAAAAATCAACATCCAAGATATTTTTATTGTTTAGGAATTTATTAATGTCATTCTAGAAGAATTTCATGGTCTTAATTTGAGTTTTAAAGTAGATTTTTCAATTGAACTCATACCTGGTTCTACACCTATTTCAAATATTCCTTATAGAATAGACCTAATTGAGTTGGATAAATTGAATAAGAAACACCTTGGTAACATTGATAAAGTATTCATTTGTCCAAGTGATTCACCTTAGGGTGAACCAGTTCTTTTTTTAAGAAAAATTGAGTAATGCAACTCTATATTGATTATTGATAACTTAACAAGATCACTATCAAGAACAGGTATCTACTACCCTTTATCAATAATATTTTGATCAATTATGAGGGTTTCAATACATTCCCAAGATTTATCATTGATCTAGGTAATAACAGTTGAGGTTCAAAAGAGAGTATATACCGAATAAAGCCTTCTGTGAAAGGTATGGACAAAATGAATTTATAAAGATTTCATTTGGTCCTAGAAATACAAATTTTATCTCCATATAGTTATTTAATAGAGTCCTTAGCAATTAATTTTATAATTTTTGGTAGTTTTTATAGATGATACTATTATATAATCAAATATTAAGTAAGGGGATGAATATCACTTTAATGTTGTACTGAAGACCATAAAAGGGAAATTTGTATGAAAGATATACCAAGTGTGATGTTTGGATTTTGAAATTTTCATTATTAGGTCATATAATATCATGTGAGGATATTTCCTTGGATCATTCAAAGATGAAAGTTATTATGAAATGTCTCAGACCGAACATAGTTATTAAAAGACATATTTTTATTAGTTTGGATTGATATTATGAATACTTTCTTGAGAATTTATCATGGATTTATAATCCATTCACAAAGTTAACTCGAAAGAGATCCAAGATCCTTCAGGTAGATGAATGTGATGAAAATTTTAGTGAACTAAACTAAAGAGTTATTAGTGAAACAGTTCTTACATGACCCTACACTGGAAAATGGTTTTAATATATAGTGATCCATCGATGAAATAATGGGATGTGTTCTCATGTAATATGGTATGGTTATGGATTATCCCTTATAAAAATTGAAGGTACATGAGAAAAATTACCCAACTCAAAATTAGGAGTAAGTTGTGGTATTTTTTTATTAAATATACAGAGGAATTATATTTATAGATTATGAAGTGATATCTAAATAAATGTATATATATATTAATAACAATTCTTAAACTATATATGTTCACATAAAAAATATGAATATGATCTAAAGGATATGGTTTCAACTTATTAAATATTATGGTTTCTCTATACATTACCACCTAGGGGAAAAAGGTGGTCAGTGCTTTCAGTCGAAAAAATCGTCCTACCTTATCTATGATGAGCATCAAAAAACATAAAAAATTTATGGATTTGAAAATGACAGATCTGAAAATATTGAATGAAGGGGGGAAATATTATCTTTCACAAATGAGTGTTCAACCATCAATCTAAGTGATGATTAAATAGGTGTAGAAGGAAGATGTGAAACTATAAAAGATAGCGATAAGTGTTCCTAAGTTCAACCTTGGTTGTGATGGGATGATAAGGTTTAAGAACTTTGTATGTGTCCCATCCATACCATATTTTAATAAGGGGATATTCTATGAAGCTCAAAGATTATTATTCTCTATTCATCCTTATTGACACTTTTTTTGTCATAGGGGTGAAAATATTTTGAAGAGAACATTAAAAATGTTTAACAAGTGAAGATCCCCAAGATGAATCAAAGTCATGTACCCAAGCATGACCATCCACACCCTTTTACACAAAAGGCATGTGTCTCCCCCCTATGTATTACTCGAAGGCATGCCACCCCTGCATGGGATATCTATTCCATGGACATGCACAGGGAACCTCCTTTGAGAAGGGTCCCCTATTATCCTTTAAATAGAACCCATTGGCTCCTTATTTTCACAACTAAAAATTCAGAAGAATCCCTAAAAATCTTGTCATGAAATCCCTTCACCCAGGTCCTCAAAAACCTCTCAAGTTTCTCCCAAAAACTTGAATAAATATATGATTAAGGTGAATAAGTGAGTAGAAAGAAGGTTGTGATAGACAGGTTGTGTCGCGGTAGAGCTTCCCCTTCTTCATAATGGAAATAGCCACCATGATGGTCCCTACCCCATGGGGGTGGACCATTGTTTTCCAACAAGTTATCTCAACCTAGTTCCTTCACCCCTTTATCTAGTCCTAACTTCCTTGCGTCCTTCCCACTGATTTTTCTATGCCCTAATGTTCTATATCTATTTGACAGATTCCTTAATCTCACGATTTCATCTTAAAATTTTAATGAGGCCTATTATCTTTTGAATTAGATATTGATTTCTTGGTTCAAATAGTGTCTCTATTCAGGGTATTCATTCAACATACATATATTTAGAATCTTGAGTTTATAAGATCAAGGAACTATGGTCCTTCTTGACAGGAGGAATATAATGGTTCAGTTCTCTTCAGATAATAACAAGGCTATGACTTGGTCCAATTCCACCTACTCCAATAATTTCATTCAGTTCAACATATTCAATTGGACATACGACTTCCACATGAAACTTGATACCCTAATAGTGGATATCTTGGTATGTTTCCCTGAGCACATGTTAACATATCAAAATCCTTCAATTTTTCATATTCTAGGAAATATTGATTGTTGATATTTGTGATCCATTAGTAGGACCAAATCATTTTGTTACCCTATCCTTACTTGAATCTATTTTTAGGTTGATGTATCGGAAAGGCCATTCAATTTTGTTTGTATTAGAATCGTAGAAGAGTTCTGCTACAAACAACGTGTGATTTTCATGGCATGGGTAGATTATTGTTAATCTTATAATAAATTGGGTCATTCAAACAATGTGTCATTTTCATTTCATGGGTAGATTATTGTTAATATTATAATAAATTTGGTCATTCAAACAATGTGTTGTCTTTAGGCCTCATGATAACTTTGTTAAAGGATGTTTCTATGGTTTTTGTGTCATGACAAGTTCTCCTAAGGCTGAGATGCTTGGGATCATACATGCTGTCTCATTTGTAAAAATGAAAGATTTGACTAATATCTGGAAGGAAAGTGACTCTTATACCATTGTGCAGGCCATCAGAAATAGTGAAATTCATATCTCTTGGAGGCTCATAGTGAAGTGGATGCAATGCATGGAGACTCTTTCGACTCTCAACTTCATCATCATGCATGTTAATTGGGAAAAAACATGGTTTTGGATGTTCTTGTGAGAATTGGGGTTGGTGAACCTATTACCTTGTCTGATACCCTTCCTGAGACTCTGCTACCATTTTATAAGGATAATTGTAATAAGATCTCACATTTTTCTCTCTTGTAATCTTTCTAAATTTTATGAATAATTGCATCTTCCTTTTTATTCAATGAACTTTTAAAAAAAGAATTGGGCATGATTCTATTGAAGGTCTGATAAATTAGTTGGTTTTTCATATATATCAAAGTCAGGATGAACTCATTTATAGTATATTAAAAGAGGGAAACCTGATGGAGGAGGAAATATTTAAAAACTTGAGGTATGATTTGGATGCCCCCGAGTCTGTTTTATAGGTTCATTAGGATTTAGTGGGTATTGTGGAGGAGAATAATACTGGTGATTTGGTTACCACACCATGAAATTCATTTATAGGCTCCTATACAGGGGATTTGCATCATGGAAGTGGATATAACCTAGATGTGGGGAAATAGTTGACTAGATAATGGGGATCTTGGGGTTGTATGATCTGTGAGTAACTTTTGAAAAGGTTTTAAGAGTTGGTGTAGGTTAAGACTAGATCCATCCCAAGATAGACCCTATGCTTCTTGAACCTAAGAAACATATTTGAATTCCTAGGATAATAATTTTGGGCTAAGAGCTCCAAATTCTCATGGGCAGTGTCTGGGAAGAGTTATGGACAAGTGTCAGATGATAGTGCAAACTAAGGGATCATTAGTGGTTTGAACAACCCAAGGAGTATGAAGGTTTATAAAGAAACGAGGGATTCGAGGAGTTGCATTATAAAGAAAAATTAATATATCAAAGGGGTGTAAAGATTATTCATACCTACCTAAACCAAGGGAGACAATTTTGGTTGAGAAAATTAGGTCCAAGGATATGGTACATGATACTTTTAAGAAAGACAAGGTGAAGGGGAGAATCTTAAAAATTCTTAATGATAATTCAATGGCCAATGGTGGTTGCTCTATAGAACATTCCACTTATTAGATGGGTGACGTAATAGGTATTAGGTCCTAGGGTGACTATGTGAATGTTGACCATATAGTTCCCCAAGGGCCGTATGTTAATGATTCTGCAATGTTTTAATGTATCAATAGAACCTATGAATGGAACATAGTTGGAAGTAGGTGAGGGGCAGGGGAAAAGTAGGAACTTCTACTACACTCAGAGGAATAAATTTTGGAGGAGGAATTAATTATTCGATCCTCAAATAAGGATTCATATATAATAGAGTATATAAAAATTAAATTGGAAACAAATAAGTAAAAGTTTGATTGGATAAACAATAAACACCTTATCCTAAAAAGAGGCTATAATGAAAAGAAGATAGTATTCAAGGAATTCATCCAAGAATGGGACAATATGACTATTTCTGACGCTTTCTGTTGGGGCATGTGCATATGTCACGTAGGGGAGGACGCGCGGCTTGTTTCCCCTCATTCCTGCTTTCCAAAGGCGGGCAGCATCCATTCTTTATTTAGGGACGTCTGCTCCTTGATCTAAATCGGGATGATGGGTTGTCGGTTCTTCCTTCAATGGATTTCTCCGCGGAGCAAATCACCTAGTCCGGGTCTCCCTCATAGATTTAAGACGGTTTTTTAAATCTTGTTCCCGTTTCTATATCTTCATGGACATCAGTTAATTATGCTGCTTCCATCGAGATGCTCCAAGGGGTCTGGTCGGGGAAACAACCTTTGGTGAAGAGAATGGTCACACTGAGGTGTCTTTGGTGTGTCTTGACGCTGGGGGATTAGCATGTCTATCTTCTGTCCCATATTATAGGGCTTCCCGAGGGCACGGAATCCTGAGGCATCCCACAACAAACGTGGGGAATGGCATGCCATATGCGTGTATCTGAGGTTTTCCTCAGCTTCCCATATTTAACACGGGGTATCCCGCAAGTTTAACGTCCAGTGGAGATGGATCGGACTAATCAGAACACTGAGACTGGATCATACTAATGAACCACTTGAAGGGAACTCCGATGTTGGGGCCAGCATGTGGGCCACTTCCTGGATGCTAGGGAGTGGAGTGAAGTGGCATGATCCCACTGGGATGTGGCGGCCTGGGTAATAATCAGGATGGGTGATGAAGTGAAGAGGGGCTTGAACCTTGTGGAGGCTTCCTACGTATCCCTATGGCAGTGAGTCAAAGTCCACGTAGTTCGATGATATGGTGGGACACTTGAAAGGCGACCCGTGGGAATGGACGCATGGATGGGACCTGGAGGGAGTAACACCTCTGGGCTAGGGCATGAGCTTCCTGAGGCACATGGGCTCGAGGGAAAGGTCAGGATGAGACATGGGTGTTGGGCTTTAACCTCATGGAGGCTTCCTATGTACCATGCCTTAAAGTGGATCAAAGTCCCCGTAGTTTGGGTATACATTTTAACATCGTGCGGGATGGAGACATTTGGGGTCTACGCTCTGAGGTGGCCCACAAGGATGGATATGGGGCTTACGCTTTGAGGCGTCCCACAATGATGGATATGGGGATTATGCTTTGAGGCTGCCCGCAATGATGGATATGGGGCATACGCTCTGAGGCAGCCCACAATGATGGGTACGGGGCTTACGCTCTGAGGTGGCCCACAGGGTTGGCGTACCGACACGAAGGGGTCAGAATGACTGAGTCGTGGGCTTGAACCTCGTGGAGGCTTCCTATGTTCCATGCCTTAGAACAGATCAAAGTCCACGTAGTTTGCCGAGATGGGGCTTACGCTCTGAGGAGGCCCACAATGATGGATATGGGAAGCGAAGAGGGGCTTATGTGTTGAGCGGCCCATGGTTCCAGGACATACTCTATGATGGAGGCCCGAATTGTGAAAAAGCACAGAGGGAGATGGATTTGGGAACGAACAAAGGAGATGCCTTGTTCCCTATCACGCCCTCCACTAGCCTCGGCAGTGGGGAAGTACGGAGGTGCATGGGTGCTACCTTTTGCAAGAGAGGCTAGGGGCTTACACCAAGGTGGCTTCCCTTCCCCCATGGACAAACACCACTCTGAGATGGAGGGTATCATTCCATGAGAGGAAGATTCCATTCCCGTGGAGACGAGCGGCATAAAGAATGTCCAAGACGGGGGGACCCTGTGTGCGAGGCACAGGGCCGGATCACAGTTTAGCGTCATGTGTTGAGGACGAGGTGCATGGAATTTTAATGTCCTACAGCTCGGACTAGGTGGGTTCGCTCCACATCCCTAGGACTTACATAACGGGAACCCTCTACCCCTGGTGGGAGGGAAGGCATCGGCAAGGCCGTAGTGATGGGGGGCCGCAGGGCGAACCATCGAGGGGTCCCCGTTAGCGTGTCTATACGAAGAAGCAATAGCCATTAGTGTGCCTATAGGAAGGAGCATGAGGCACATCAACGCAATGGGAAACACCACCCAAGGGACCTTTAGGTTACTTCATACGAGCCTGGAAGGCCGTACGGGAAAACAGTGCATGCAATGCATGCTCGGTACGGGGGACATCGGGCGCCTACGTAGGGAGGCACCCAGGGGGTGTCAAGATGAGGGGCCCTGGGGATTGCGCGCAAAGGGAAGGTTTGAACGTAAAACACAGGGGTGGCGCATAATTGGGGTAGAGGGATTGTGCATGGCTTCTGAGAATTGTGCATAAAGGAAGTGAATTGTGTGCAAGGGGCAAAGGATGAACCCTAAGGCAAGGCCACACCCACCGAAGGGACTACAGGAAATTGGACCTTTTGTGCACCATGGAAGGATTTTCCTGCTAGGGAGGAACCCTAAGTAGTTTGGAATTTTATTTAAACCAGTGGAATTATGCACAAAGGTGGATCCTGGGGCGAGGTTGTGCGAAAAGGGTAAATACCTGAAGGCCATATTGCGCGCGTGGAAGTCCTATTTCACCCACGGGAGCCAGTTGAAAATCAAAAACCCCAAAATGGATGGGGCTCCTTCTATTTATAGACTCCTGGCATCATGGAATCCAGGCGGCGCGTGAAATGTTGCATGCTAGAGACGGCGGCGCGAAAACGGGAACCACGTGGGGGAAGGCGTGCAAAATTGTGTGCTGATGTCGGAGACCTTTCGTGAATCTCGGACTCCTTTCGCGCGGCCAACCTTTTTTCACAAACATCCTCCTTTATTTCTCGCAATGCTTACAGGACATCCGGACTGGGCTTCTGGGTCTGAATATGACTTCGCTTCCTCATTTCTAAACTTTCTTCAGTAGTTACGGACTTTTTCGGCGTCTACAAATCCCCCCCCCCTCGGAATTGGATCAGCGAGAGGTCGCAACGATCGGATTCCGAGGGAAATGCTGAAACGCCGAAGTGTTTAATTTCATGGGTCCTTTGCACGCAAAAGCTGATGAGGCGCACAAAACTCTGGTTCGGTGCAGAATTCTCTTTCCACGCGACGCGAAACCCTGGACTTGCCTATAAAAAGGGGAGCTGGGTCCCTCGGTCTATACCCAAGCTTTCTCACGTGATAAGCTCCGAGCTCTCGTGCGTGAAATTGCCTTTGTGACATCGCAGAAAACCACATTGTGTTAGCGCGGAATTCCTTTCGAGTTTCGACCACATTTACGCGCAACCTGGGATATTTGACACCGATGGTTCTAATTTCGCACCCAACTCTAGAATTGCGGGCCACTTCTATAGATTTTGCAGAAATCTTCTCCATTTCGGGCAACCCATTCGGATTTCGCGCAACTCCCAAAGAACTCAACATGGTTGCGAACCAAGTCGATTAGGGGTAAGTCGCCGCTCATAGAGCTGAAATGGCAGCAAATGAAGAGTTTTATGGTGCCAAGGTGGTTGTTTCCAACAACCTTACCTTGTTCAACATGCTAACCCCTACCTAGAAGAAGTATCCTTTGTCCAAAAACCTCCCGCTCTAGAACATTGGCATCCTGGAGGAGGTTCCACTACCAGGCTTCGAAGTGGACACACCGCGGTCATGGGTGACCTGGGAGGACAACCTTCCCTGATACAACATCACCAACAATGTTCATCCTTCCAGGGAGACGAGACACATGGATGTGTATGTCATGAACCCGAGGACCAGTACAATTGCTGGGGGTGATCCTTTTGCGAAGAGCTCTCCGGCCCTCTACGCAAGCACGTTCCGTCAGAGCATTACGGACGACACCAAGGGCTGGCTGTATGATTGGGAACTGCGGTCCGAAGGAAACTTCACCAGTGAGTGGGCCTAGGCATACTGGTTACGCCATACATGCGACCAATTTGGAGCCGAGCTACGGCACATTGGTCTATTCGAGGCGGTGTGTACGTCACAGTTCCACTTCTACCGCCAACCTGAACTCGGGCCGGATCTGTTTACCCGATGGTCCCCTGACACCAACACGTTCCATCATCACCATGGGGATGTTGGCATCATCCCCTGGGACGTTCACTCCATCGGAGGTATACCACTGGAGGGCTATCAATACGATGATTTCCTTCCCCCAATGAACACCTGGGAGGATAGATCATGGACCCCCATGCTGACGTGGAACTTGCTGGACCTGGACAACGAGAGTCTGTAGGTCAAGGACTTCCTGAAGGACATTGCCTATAAGGACTGGTTCAGCCTATTCCATGAGAAGGACCCGGCGGTCAATATTCTAGGACGGGGAAAACGGTGCCCAACCGTGGCTCAGAAGAGCAAGAATGGATCATACTGGAGGACCCTAGAGACGGGGTAGTACCAATCATGGGGCTACCATGTTATCAAGGCCCAGGACCCGAACATCCGATATACCGGGTTCCTTACCACCTTCCTGAATGGGTGGCTCCTCCCGGTGCAAGACGTGAGGATGGGCATCCGTCCAGCAACTCTAGTGATGGCGGGCACCATGGCCACCCACAAAAGGTTCAATCTGGGGGTCCCCGTGCTGGCTCAGTTGTACGCCATTCTGGGGCGCATCTCTAGAGGGGGGTCACCTCGGAGGGTGTGTAGCCCCTTCTAGATCTTTCACGGTTGGGTGGTGGCTCATATTGGTAGATACACTTTCCCAAACGCCGTTCGTTCTCTGGGAAACGGCATACGGCCATCTCTCCTAAACATTGTCGGGGTTGCACCGATGACGCTCTACGAAGAGGGCGTAAGGATCCGAATTGGTAACCATGCCAATTTCAACTTCAGCCTATTCCCCACCCCGGTCATCCAGATGGTGGACAATGGTCAAGGCTCGCTGGAGCAGTAAGAATACTTCCATAGCATCCGAGGCGGGGTTCTTGTGGTTCAGATTGACAGGAGGATCATCTGTGAGCCTTATGTACCGTCCCGATTCGCCAGGTAGTTTGGGTGCCTCCAACAAATGCCGAAGAAGGTATTCATGGATGTCTGGGAGAATAAGAATCCCTGCTTCCTTTTCCAGATGTTTTTAATGTTCACCACTTATGGCTCTGGTGACTTCATTACCCTTCCTCCCACTGGGGTCGACGCTGTCCTGTCAACTGAGTATGCCGAGAATTGGACAATCACATACCCTAAGGGGATTTTACGCAAGTGAGTTCAGCAACTCGAGACTACCCTCATGGAAACCAGGCGACAAAAGATCAGGCAAGGCGCCACTAGAAGGGGGGACCAGGGGCACGTCAAGCAGTGAGGCATGCGCAGGCCGGGACCTCAGCAGTGGGGACATCGCATGGTGTCGCTGCGACCTCGTTGCCCGGAGGGGGGTCACATGAGGCGACAAGAGTGATGCCCGGGAAGCAGATAAGATACCTGCTCAAACCTTCCCATGATGCAATCTTCCTGACATTATAATCATCCTGGATAACCCGGCGGAAATGAATGATCGTCGGCGCCCTCTGGCAGAAGATAATGCAGGATGGGATCCAGCTGCCAGAGGTCGGGCTCATCTGGGTTACCGACTGCGTGAATTTTCAATGGCGGCATGCTTATCTAACTCTCATGGACACATATGCACGCCAAAGGGGTTGTCTTGTGGAGCCACCTTTCCTCGTGAAAGTGATGCTCGTCCAATACCATGATCCAGAAGTGATTCCACCGGGAGAAGGCGACAGTGATGAGGAGTCATAGGGAGAGGAGGAGACATGAGAGGACGAAGGATCTCAGGGAGGGTCCCACCAAGGGAGCCTACAAGAGAGCGGCAAGATCGTCGGATCCGACATGGACATAACCAAGTTTCTCAGTGTCTGTATCTATCCTTATTCATCTTCTGCCTTCATCCATTCCCTCTTGAAATTTTTGACTCATTTCTCTACTCATTCAGGAGCATATAGGCGCTGATCAGGTGTCCCCCATAGAGGAAGGAGAATATGCACTGGTGGGACAGGGTGGGGCCCCGACGCCTATCATTGAACTAACAAGCACTAAGGGGTATCTTACCACGATAGCTCCTGCAGTGGCCAAAACAACAGTGGCTGATGCTCTAGGTTCCCGTAAGTTCCTTGCCTCGCTTCTGGTGATTACTGTCAGAGAACTCAACTAATCGGGATATTCCTTGTACAGTGATCTTGGAATTGGAGGCTCGTTGGGCTACTGAGCCCAGGCAATCCGTAAGCGAACTAGTGGCAGACGTACCACCTCCCCCAGATCATACTTCCCACACTGAGTCGGCCCCCGAAATGGGTGAGTAGGGGGCGGCGGGCATCAGTGGTGTTATCATTGGAGCGAGTCCGGAAGCTGACGAAGGCACTGCCGCTCACAGGGTGAGATAGGAAGTTCGCCCAAACATCGAGGATCCTATTACTCATGGAGAGATACCCAAGGCAGACCCTGCTGCTGACCTGCTATCTGCCTTTCCTACATACCAGCCCGCTGATCCTGAGGAGATAGATGACTCGGACTCGGAAGCATCCGAGGAGATCCGGATGACACGACGCAAAGGGTGGAAGTGTATCAAGTGCTTTCTCAGGCATCCTCAGATGGATTGGCTGAGGTGAATGGGATCAATCCAGACCTAGCTGTGTTTCCTATGTGTCGGAGTGGCTGACGCTCAGCGCCTTCATCTGACGGTCTGTGATTACATGGTCGAGAAGATACGTGAGAGCAGTTGGCGCACCGACGTGGCCCAGTGTCGGGAAACATTGGAAAGCAGCCGAGCGTTCCTGAGATCGTAGTAGGAATTCCAACACCTCGAAGGGCAGGCAGCAGAGAAGGAGGACTTCATCGCCACATGCTCTGAGCTCATGCAGCAACTGACAGCCCAGCGGGCTCACGCCCATGAACAACTGATGGAGGCGAGTCACCAGATGACCGTACTTCAAACCGAACGGGTGCAGGCACAAACTTGGATTGGCGAACTGTGCTCTGCGGCCGCTGATGAAGAAAGAGTCTTCAGGGAGTGAGAATCAGTCATGGAGGCTACCAAACAAAGGGTAGCGGCGTTAGAAAGATCAATCCATCACGCTCATTATTAACGGATCTGTTTTGGACATCTAATGAACTTCTTTCTTTTACTGCTCACCATTTTGAACCAATGTATGGACGAATCCATTTATTTGTACCATTTGGTTTAACATGCTCCACCATAATCCTGAAATAAATAACAATTCACGCTTAAGCTTGTGTGGGTCGTACCCAATGTGAGAAAAAAAGGATGCTCGTGTTATCATTTCATCATACTATGGGGCGTTAACCAAACTTCAGGCATCCGAAATCGGGCCTAGATTTATGAGGAGGAAAGGGAGTTCCAGCTGAAGGTATGGGACCTCAGACCGATCAATGTAACGTCTCCTCAACGTGATCCAATGCACGAGCAGGGAAATGTTGGGGGCATTGAAATCAATCCGAACCTAGAGATATGAAAAAGGTGAATCACGTTACCCAAATTCGGAACACTATGGGGGGCATAATGAAAGAGGATAGCTGTTGACCATGGCAGAAACGCAGCATCCATATTGGATTAGCTTGAAATGGGGACAACAAGTGAGGGCCGACCGCTAACCATGTTCGTAACACGGGGCCTAACTCAAATATCGTCGATCAGTCTTCCAGAATGTTGGCCCAGGACAACAGGTGGACCATGGGTCAATCATCCATACTGTTACAACAGGTGGACCAAAGGTCTAACATCCATATTGTTACAGTAGGCAGACCATAGGTCGAGCATCCATACTGTTAGGGGGTTCCACCAAACATGACCAGTCCTCCGGAATGTTGGCCCAGGACAGAAGGTGGGCCATGTTTCAATCATCCATACTGTTACAACAGGAAGACCATGGGTCTATCATTCGTATTGTTACAGCAGGCGGACCATAGTTCAAGCATCCATACTGCTAGGGGGTCCCATCAAACATGAAAGAGTATGAGGATCCGAATAAAGGGGCACGTAAAGCATGGAAAGTGGAGTGGTGGTTTGTTCAAATAGAATACAACACTCCAAAAATTATGCCACCATGGTGGAGGCACATTAGGCCGACATATTAATATGGTCCCGGATCATCCCTACTTTTAGATAGGACCTCTCTGGAGAAAAAACTGACGCTTCCCAACATCACTATGGGGCATCCCGAACTTATTCGGGGCAGATGATGCAGTTACACAACTCCGAAAAAAGTCATGCCAAGAGGCCGAGAGTGAGGAGGGACGGGATTTGGTAATCCCTGGGAATGGACCCAAGACTAAATGTCTGGGCGTTCCTACATATCTCATAAGCATGAGAATCAAGCCACACTTAGTTCTCAGGGGTTCCTTTTAATTTCGTGCAGGATAGGAAACAAGAGGGCTAATTCTCATAATAGGGTGTATGTGGGGTGGCCATTGAAAACCCAACGTGAATGAGGAAATAATACCATACCATGCCATGCGATCCTGTAGTCAAGGTCCCAAAGGTGGGACATACATGGTGAATTATCAGACCTCAAGCTAGACCGAAAGACAAGAGGTCTGGGCGTTCCTATGTACCCCATAAGGATAGGGATCAAGATGCACGTAGTTAATGAGAGGGTGGAATGACATGACATGGTACCTGTTAAAAGGGTTAGAGAGGTGTGAGGGTCTAGCCCTCGCACTAAAAGAAGAGGTATTTGATGAATCTTGTTTGTTCATGATGTTAGGTGGTTTTCATTTTGTGGAACGACTAGACTAGGGTAGAAATTCCGGGCATTGCCACAATAATCAAGTCGTATACGGGCATTGAAAAATGGTACGGTAATTGACCAATACCTAACATGATGTCTCCTATGGATGGGTTATCACAATGTTGTGCCGTTTTACATTGGGTGGCTGAGACGATATCATCACAGTTTATGGTCATGTGGTAAGACCAACCAGCATAGTTTAAGGTCACATGGCTTGGACCTAGGGAAACACACACGATGCGATAAGGAATACCCAATATAGATGATTACATAACCTCATACCATCACCGTGAGTGATTCTGGGAGAGGAGCCTCGGGCCAAGGAGCCGAAGAGGGTTCAACAATCAGGGGGAAGAGATGCTAGCTTCCAGTGGAGCTGGGCCCAAGAAGAAACATCTAGGTGACTCCTATTTTCCCATGGGGGTGAGGTTCAAGCTTCGTATGGTCCTTAGAGAAAACCCCAAGCGTATAATCTTAGAGCTCGGATCGCGGGATCCCTGAGAGACGCCGTAATGCAGTTTTATCTGCCTGACATGTGGAGGTGCACTGAGGGTTAGTGCAAGGAGTGTTGAGATTCCACCTTGACATGATCGGGTGGAACATAATGTGAATCATGAAACCATCATTCAGGGCCTGAATAAGCTGTCTTGATGACAGAGGATTACATCAGACCATGTTCGCAACACAACGTACTATTGTGTTATCCTTGGGGATAAACAAATGAGCATCAACCGCTGAACATATTCACAACAAAGGATTTTTATCAATTTGTTGTCTAAAACCCTTGGGGGTGTTGGATCGTGATGGCATGAGAGCCCTTAGGTGTTGTATCCAGGACATTATTGGGGGTCCCTCCAGGTGTGAACGATAATGGGGGCCCAAATTAAGGGGAGAACAAAGCTTTTCAAGTGGACAAAACTTGCCTAAGTTGAATCTAACACTCTAGGTACTAGACCAGAGTACTCTGAACACATTAGTAGACCACTGGAAAGGGTCGAAGGGCTTAGTTTGTGAGCATCCAAAAGATGGTGGATTCCCGGGACATGGGGGAATGGCACCAAAAACCCTGTACCACGCCTTTATATCCCCCCCTAGGGAGGGACAGGCCAGGAGGCCGAGGTGACCGGGAAATCGTGGGATCTCTTAAGAGATGGGGCTGGACCTAAAATCTAGGTGTTCAGGTGATTCTACGTATCCCATAAGGATGGTAATCAAGCCACACATAGTTCTAAAAGTACAGTTTAACATCATGTAGGATGAGCGTACAGTTTAACATCATGTGGGATGACGGACACATCTCATTTAGGGATAGGCACAGTGCGGTGAGTAACCTAACATGAATGAGGACATAATCTCACACCACACTGTAAAATCCCACAAGAGAGACTGATTTGTGGAAGGCCAAGGGGCCTGAGGCTGGGCCTCAATCAGGGAGGCCTGATCGGCCTATATTTTAAAGTCTTATAGTGAGTAAGAATGTGCATTTTAAGGTCATGTGGGACGGTGGGCCAGTTTAAGGTCATAGGGGACCCTAGGGGCCCAAATGTTGGACCAAATGCAATTTAGGGTCTTGAGGGATCGCAATCCAGTTTAAGGTCATGGGGGAACGCAATCCAGTTTAAGGTCATGGGGGTCTGCGGTTGCAGTTTAGGGTCATGCAGGACCTGAAGGCTCGGGAAAAGTACTTCTTGAGGAACTTGACATTGGTGGGAGGAGTTATACGATCACCATCCAGGGTCACCAGGGAGTGTGCTCCATTGGAGTAAACCTCATGGATAATGTAAGGTCCCTCCCATTTGGGATCCAAATTGGGTGGTTTCCTGCTAGGAATCATTGGCGTCCTGAGGGCCAGTACCAAGTCACCTTGTATGAAAAAGCAGAGGCAAACCTTCTTGTCGAAAGCTCGAGCCATCCTTCTCTGATGCCTTTCCAAGTTGTGAAAAGCATGAAGCCTATTGTCGCCCAGCGCTTCTAATTCAGTTGGATGGATTTCGGAAACTATATCTGGTGCTTTTTGGTCATAGACCACTATGTGTAATGATGTCAACTGAATCTCGATGGGCAGGATAGCCTCATCTCTGTACACCAGGGAATACGGGGTCACCTGGGTGGAATTACGGGTCGTCATCCGATAAGCCCAGAGGGAATTTGGGAGTTTATCCGGCCAACTTTTCTTGTTCTGACCAACCATCTTTTGCAGTATGTTAGAGTGGGTTTTGTTAAACGCCTCGATCTGCCCATTTTCCTGCACATGATAGCGGGATCTGTGGTTAGAGTGAATGATGTTCTTGGTGTATAATTTCTTCATCTCGGCCGCTCGAATGTTGGTTTCATTATCATGGAGGATCGCATGAGATACTCCAAATTGATAGATGATGTTGGAACTCACGAACTCATCAATAGAATGGGCTTTGACTTCCTTGAGCGGAATTGCCTCTACCCACTTGGAAAAGAAATCTGTAGCAGTCAAAATAAATCAGCATTGGCGGGCCGTTGCCGGTGGGTAAGGTCTTACAACTTCCAAACCCCAGACTGTAAAGGGCCAGGAATACTTGGTAGTGTGGAGAGGCTCTGGTGGCCGATGCACAAACTTAGCATGAACTTGGAACACATGAAACCTCTTGGCGAACTCGATGTAGTCATGGATCATGGTGGTATAGAAGTATCCCAGTCTCCTAATTTGGTGAGACAGCTTTGACCCAGCCTGATGGGCTCCACAGGAACCAGCATGAACCTCTTGCATGACCTGTGGAATATGGACTCCTTGAAGGCAACGGAGGAGAACACCATCAAATACTCATTTTTAAAGGATCTACTCCAGACTGGGACTGCTCTGAAGGGTAAACTGTAGCGCGCGGCATCGGATTTTCTTGTGCTCTTCCCATTATGCTGGGATATTACCGTGTTGTAGGTACTCAACCAAGGGTGTCCCCCAATCGGGAACTATTTCAATCACTATATCTGAAGTACCCGGGGATCCCGGCATAGGGGCACCAGTGATAAGATGGTTTAACCACGGGCCACGATCGTCCTTTGTGGTAACGGGAGCGATGACTCTGTGTTGTGCCACGTGGATAATCGGGTCATCCTATTCAGGCTCTACAAGTGACGTGGCCAAGCTGGACAAAGCATCTGATCGATGGTTCTATGACCAAGGAACATGAACAACCTGTGGCCGAGAAGGGAATTGGGACATTAGATGGAGGGTGCACTCTAACAATGGCATGAGTTATTTCTTCCTGACAACATAGTCGCAATTGACCTGCTTGATGACCAGCTTGGAATCCCCTTTCACATGCAGGTGGGGCACGTCGATCTCGAGGGCCATCTTGAGGCCTGTGATGAGGGAATGATACTCTTCCTCATTGTTGGTGCAGCCTTCTGACAACAGGAATGAGTATGGCAGAAAGGCTTCCTCTGGGGTGATGAAGACGATACCCAGGCCCACCCTGTTGAGCCTAGGATCCTTGAGTCTCCTACTGGTGGGGCTCCGGGAGGCACCTTCAAAGTGCATCTTTCAGCGTGGGACGACATGATCGACTAAGAGGATTGCCTCATTAGGAAAACCTAGGTCAGCGGCTGATCTGCAGAGGTTGGGTGGGTAGCTAAAAAGTCTACCAATGCCTGTCCTTTGATATCCTTCGAAGGCACAAACCTGATGCCGAACTGCTGGAGGATCACCACCCACCGCGCTAGTCATCCAGTCGGCATTGGTCGGTTCAGGATGTAATTCAACGGGTCTACCCGAGAAACCAGTTGTACCTCGTGGTGCTGCAAGTAGTTCCACAATTTATTTACGGAAAATACGAGTGTCAGGCAGCTCTTCTCGATGGAAGAATTTTCATATCGATGAGCATTCAGATGAGGTAGTAGAGGCTATTCTGTGTTCCCTCGTTATTCCTTTGGGCTAGAAGTGCTCCAAGGCACCATTCCAGGGTGGTTACATAAAGGACCAGCGGCTTCCCAGATATGGGTGGAATCAAGACCAGAGGCTATAGTAGATACTACTTGATTTCCACAAAGGAGGTCTGACACTCTTCATCCCACTCATAGGTGGATCCTTTCCTCATGAGCCAAGAAAAGGGATTACACTTTCCATCCAGATTTGCAATGAATCGACGTATGTAGGCTAAGTGGCCTTGGAGGCCTCGAAGCTCCCAGATATTGTTTGGGGGAGGCATCTAACTGATGGCCTTGATCTTCTCTGGGTCTATATCGATGCCTCGGTGCCTAACAACAAAGCCAAGGAACTTTCTGGAGGTGCCCCCAAAGGCACACTTCAACGGGTTCATCTTCAGGTGGTGGGAATGAAGAAAACTTAACACTTTCTCAAGATCCTTGAGGTGGTCCTGGTGCTGGTGATATTTGAATACCAGATCATCCACATATCATTCCACCAATGTTCCTAGAATCATCTTGAATATGTGATGCATGGCCCGTTGATAGGTGGCACCCACATTCATCAGGTCGAAGGGCATAACCTGGTAACAGAAGGTACATTGGGGTGCCCTAAAGGCAGTGGAATCCTCGTCATCGGCGGCCATCCAGATCTGATTGTACCCGTAATATCCATCCATAAAGTAGAGGGATTGGAACCCGGACGTGGCATCAATCAACAGCTATGTCACTGGAAGGGGAAAATCATCCTTCGGACAGTGGCGATTGAGATCGCGAAAGTCGATACAGACTCTTATTTGTCCACTCTTCTTCCTGACTGGCACAATATTGTCCAGCCACCTGGGGTACTAGACCTCCTGGATGAAGTTGGCTTTGATGAGCTTATCCACTTCGGCCTCAACCATGGCACCATGAGAAGGGTGCATCATTCTGGGAGGTTTCTTTAACCCGCAATGGTTTTTCAGGAGACCAAGGCAATGGACAGCTACCTAAGTATCTAGTCCTAGCATCTCATCGTAAGTCCAAGCGAGCACATCACTGTGGTGTCTGAGGAATTCCACAAAACACTGCTGCTCCTCGGGGGGCATCGCGGTGATGACCAATGTGGGTCTCAGTTCTGCCTTGCTACCGTGGTTCTCCTTTACCAACTCGTCGACCATGGTGGAGACGCCCTCCTCAAAGGCAGGGGAGCATCTTCCATGTCCTCTTCTCCAATTGTGGAGGGATCATCTGCAAGGGGAGTTTCTTCTGGGATACCAAACCCTGATGGGCGGCTGGTGTCTGCATGGGTGGCAGTGGTCATCATATCAGGAGACTCATGCACCACTGAGACCATAGCGATGAAGGTAGTCGATCCAATCCCATCTGGTCTTCAGCCCAAGGGGCCAAACTTGATGACATAAATACAGTAGTGGCACCTCGTCTTGAGCCGGTTAATTCCAGCTTGGCGAAACAGACATTTATGACGTACTGTTGTTGCCATGAGCATGACATCCTGATACCATATAGTAGTAGGAGGTTCTAGGATCACCCGAGCCTGGTTGGTGTAGGAGTACGAGGTGATTTTCTAACATCGCTTGGACTTGGGAATATGTCTTCCTCTTATACCCAAAACAACAAAGAACTTCCCCATATCAGGGGTGGTGGCCTCCAACCGATGGATCGGGAAGATGTAAGCATCATTCAGACCTGCCCAAGGATCACTTGTGTTCACGAATGGCTCGATCTCACATTCCAGAACCTGCTTATCCTCTCTCTTGTAATAGTCGGCTTACAGATAACGGGCTTCAAAAGAGGAAAAGGAAGACACATCTCCTTGGATCACGCCTACTCGGCCATTAAAGGAGTATTTGGGGCATTGGTTATACGATGAGGGGACTGCGGCGTGAAGGTGGAGCCACAGCCTGACCATCAATGCATTGTAGGTGGTGTCCGGGGAGACAACCATGAATTCGGTGCAAGAAATTAGGCCACCAAACTGAGTATTCATGAGAATCTTGCATACTAAAGTTTTCTCGGTCCTATGATACCCCTAGATTATGAGGTCGGAGGGAGTTAAATCATCCTCAGACAGCCCTAGCATTTGTAGTGTCCAAGTTGGGATTAGGTTAATCTCAGGACCCGTGTCGACAAGACACTAGCGGACTTCCATGTCATTGAACTGGACAGTGATGTACAATGGGTGACTTTGCCCCTATATGGGAGGGTCTTCATCGTCACTGGAGAATGAGATAACTGTGTGACATAAGACTTCCTCAATTTCCTCAGCGTGGAAGGCTTCTATAGCCTCTACCTCTGTCTCAAACTGGATAGGGATCTATAGGGCCTCGGCGAGCACCTCACGCATTTAGGACGACAGGCGAAGAGCCTCAAGGATAGAAATCCTTGCTGGAATGTTGGACAGGTTCTTCAGAACCTCATAATTTCGAGCCAAACGTGAGCTCTTACTTACAGGAGGTCATTCTGCGATTGGAGGGATGATGGTCCCTGCTAGCTGGATCGGGGGATGACTGGTACTAGGCACACCTCGCTGCTCACTAGTCAAATCTTGGAGAGAGGCTTCCGGATGAGGACTAGAAGGTTGGAGATGGATGGTGACAGGGCAGAGCTGGTCGCGACAGGACCGAGGTGGTTCCGCCTGATCTAGCAATATAAACGGTGGTGGAGGAGGAACTTTCGACACAGGATGAAGGGGCCACGTGTGCTGAGCTCTACACTTTGCATGTTGTCTGGTCTCAGTGTCATGCATGGCCTGGCTAAAGGTTCCAACTGTTGTGCCCCAGCAATTCATGTAACCACGGCTCTAATGATGTTGGCAATGGCTGGGGACATTGGGATGGTCTGCTCGGTGTTCCGCGTCGTTGGCGGTCAAAAAGGGATTTACCAACTCTACGGTGTTAACCGAAGCATACCTCAGACTATCACTTGAGAATTCATCATTAATCGGGTGGATTCTGGGAGGAATCCCCATTTCCGGGGGCATAAAGTCACCAAGAGTGCGGGACGACGACGACATTGTCAGAGCGCGTTCTTTTTTCTTGTGTCTCCGCTGCTTGCACTTCTGGGAAGAGGCTGGCTGAGATGACGATGTCAAAGTAGTAATCGTAGCTCCTAAGGTCTCTGGCTGATTCAGGCGTGTAATAATGATGCCATGGGCATGGGCGACTGTCTTTTGGGCCATCCAGTCATTATACTTTTGGGACCCACTGTTAGAAACATGCTTCCATTCATCCTCGTTGCCGCTACTGCCATCTGATCACATAAAGACACCTTCCACTTGTGTCGGTGATGGGCCAAACCTGACTACATTATTATCAATATGGTCTTGGAGATAGTCCTTGAACATGTAGCATCACTGGATGGTGTGCCCTAGGGTCTGGTGATAAGGGCAGTAGTTGGGATGATCAGTAAGATGCGCCTCTTCTGGCTTCCAGCACTCAGGCAGCCACACAATCCTCTACTCCAAGGCACTACAGAAGTAACTGGGGACCTAATCCTCATCAAATTAGTAGGTCCGATTCCTTCTATCCGGAAAGGGGGTTCTAAGAGGCTGTCCCTGACGAGGGGTCGGAGAAGTATGCTGAGGAGGCGGAGCCTGATTGTCTGTCCTATGCGGTGGCAGTGCGTTACGCGGAGGCACTTGCCGATTATGAGGCAGTAGCTGCTGGGCTGGAAGCTATGCCCGTGGAGGTGGACCCCTATGGGGCTACAGATCTAGCCTCACTGGTAGCAACTCTAGCTACTTGGGGGCCTCAATCTGGGCCACAGCAGCGGGCTCGGCTCTGGCAGCTCTCCTAGCAAGGATTACAGGATGCAGTGGGTGTGCCTGACTGGCCTGTTGTAGGGATTATTCGAGGTGTTGGGCCTTGTCTGAGAAGTCTCGGAATCCCCCGGGGTAATTATGAGTGATTAGGGAAGGAACAAGCTCTGCCTTGATGTTTCCTACACACATTTTCAGTAATTGATCCTGAGTTAACGGCATGTCAAGGGAGTATGTGAGCCCTTTCCACCAGGCGATGAAGTCCACGACTCTCTCATCGGGCCTTTGCTTGCACATGAGAAGGTCTTCAATGTTTTTCTTTTGGGTTGTAGAACTGAACTGGTAGAGTAATTGCCAGAGAAGGTCCTCCCAGCTAGTCACAGATCTGATAGGGAGCTGACTGTACCAGACGAATGTCAGCCCCTCCAGTGTCTGAACAAAGCAACGGAGCTTGGCGGCCTCCTGCTGCGCTGGAGTCCCTAACAAAGGCCCGCACCTCAAGTTGAAGTGGTCCAGGTGTTGTGGCGGGTCTCCTATCCCGTTAAAGGGGGAAAACTAGGATTTACAAATCCAGGAGGTGCTGGTATATCATCCACCCATGCTGGGTATGACTTGCCATCTAGTGGGATTGCCACCTGCCAAGTCTCCAAAGCCTCTAAGCGGGCGATGAGTGCTGCCATCAGATCGTCTGGATGCGGTTTCCTATCCTAATGAGAATCACTGACCACAAGCGCATTTTCGGGAACATCAATTTGGTAGACAAGCTCAGAACCTCATAGATCAGCCGGTGGAGCGACCCTTGGCGTGACTGGAGGAACTCAAGCGGGATCCCTTGGGTAATCACGCCGCTCATGAGGGTTTGGCGAAACATATCGTGACCTCTTGCCATGTGCTCCAACCTCTCCTCTATCAGCGAACACGGCATGATCGGGGTTGCCTGGGAGAATCTCGCCAAGGTGTAGTTGTTACTGCCCCTGCTGCCCCGACTGAGGATCACCGTAATCAGGTTGCCACTCTGCAATGCGTTTGTCCAGGAGCTCATCGACCAACCCCTTTTGCTCAGAAAGTTGTTGGCATAGTGTGGACTTCTCAGGATCTTCCTCTACATTCTGCACTGAGGCAGATGGGTCGGCGAGCTTGACAGTCCCAACATGCTTTTTACCCTTACCAATGTTCCGGCTCAGTGTTAATGCCTCAGTGGGCGCGACTACACCTAGGAGGTTCCTCTGCTGACGATTAATCCTCCCTGGTGGGTCCAGTAACGACTTTTCCTCTGGGGGTGAGTCCCCATAAAGAAGTTCCCGACCGTTCTCCTCTCCAGACAGATCGGCCAAGTTGACCAACGTTGACGCTCCTTTCCATCACAGAGTCTAAAGACTGAGAAAAGGTAAATACCTTAGTCCAAAGTGATTCATCCTTTGAAGAAACATCAAAAATCGACAAAGGGATGAACAAGGAGAACATTTCCCATAGGTCGCACAAGTTCCCTCATGGTCGCACAAGTACACTTGCGCGCCGCCTAGTGGTCATGCAAGTCTACTTGCACGACGCCTTATGGTCGTGCAAGTGACTTGCGCGACCTAATTGATAACCACTCGGTAACCGCCTGGGGTCTTCTCCTGCCTATAAATAGACCCTGTGGGCCCCCCATTCAGAGGATCGTTTTTGCAGAAACTCGGATTGAAGCTCCCGACACCCAAGTCTCTTTTCAAAGCTTCCGGAACACTTCTAAGGTAATTTTTTACCTAGAATGGAAGATCTAAAGAGAGGGAGGAAGGCCTAAGTGTTTGAAACTCATCAACACTTGCGCGCCTGATTGGCCATCCCTTAAGGGAAGTGACCACACTTGCGCGCCGCCTTACTCCTTCGATAAAACTTGCGCGTCCTTTTTTTGGAAGAACCTCAAGAGGATTCAAAAGGGTTTAATAAAGAGTCTCTCAAGTATTACAATTCTAGTTGACCATCGCGCAAGTACACCATGTGTCGCCCAGGCATACCTGCGCGACCAATACTTGCGCGCCGCCGCAGTACCTGCGCGCCTTCCAAGACTTGTGCGCCCTTTCCTTTTTGGGTGCCTTTATTGCCCATTTCACCCCTCTTAAGCCATTACACCTTTCCTTTTCAAGATTCAGTCTTCAAGACACTCTTCAAATCCATTTATGGCATGATTTCTTGATTTGACTTCCTTATCAGAAAGGAATTCGATGGAATATCTCTCAAAACCTAGTGATTTAAATATCATTATGTCACTAAATATGGAGAGTTCATTCATTCAACCTCATCCTTTAAGATGAGAGAATCCTTAACCGGGGTCTCCTTTTCAGGAATAATCCCCAGTCATAAGTCTTAAATATGGGCATCCTCCTCAGAAGTAAGCCCCAAATTCTTAAAATTCCCAAATCTGGGCATCCTTCTCAGGAGTATGCCCCAAACCTTAATCCCTTAACCTGGGTCTCCTTTTCAGGAATAAGTCGCAGTCATAATTTTGGGCTTCCTTTTTAGGAGTAAGCCCCAAGTCCCCTAACCTGGGCCTCCTTTTCAGGAATAAGTCCCAGTGATAAATTTTGGGCTTCCTTTTCAGGAGTAAGCCCCAAGTCCCTTAATTTCTCTTAACTAGTCCTAATTTACTTTTTATTTGGGATTCCTTCTCAGGAGTAAAACCCAATTATCAATCCTCTCCTAATCTGGGCTTCCTTTTCAGGAATATGTCCCAAATTAGAGTATTCAAATCTCCATGAAGCACATATACCTTTGTGGACCATGTTCCTGGATTTTCTCCCTAATGTAAATCCTAATCTTCATTTATCTGGGCCGTCATACATACATAAGCCCCAAACCATTTTTTATGATTACATATTTCATGGCCCAATTGTCTATTTTATTACCAATACCTCTTGTTTCTCACACCGAGCATGACTCACGTGAGCTTAGAGAGTAAAAGTAATTATGACATCCTTCTTTAAACCATCAATCATAAACATTATATTCCCTTATTCGAACTACGTGGGTTCGGATTCCTTTTCCAAAACAAAGGATACGTAGGTAGCCCATCTACGGGTTCGATCCCAACTCTGAAATAATTCATGTCCTTCTGAATGACAATAAACTTCAAGTGCCCCACTGAGTGTCTTTAAAACCATCCTGGTCATCCTAATGACCAAGAGACTTTTATATAAATGTTTTGAAGGATACCATTGAACAAGAATCTCTAAATAGATATAGATGATTCTCTATTTATGAAGAACCTCAAATACATATAAAAGATTCTCCAAATTTCGTACATATTTAATCATTGATTGTCAAAATTGAAGGAAAGCTCATTTTATACTTGGTAATGTAATAAGGATTCACGAACATAACTTAAATCTATAAAGAGAGTCCCGGAATAGACAATAATTCCCCTCAAAAAGGTGTGATGAGTCCGACCTCCCATCCTCTCGACCAATGCAAGTTCTTAAGCCTCATCAGTCCACAAGCTAATGAGCGCCTACCTTTGGAAAGTAGGTTCAAATGGACGTGGAATCATTGGATGTTTCCGGTTCTATGAAGAAACCCATTAGAAACTAATCGGACCGTTTGAATCTCCCATCCAGGAGGTCATCCCCGAATTCCGAGGGAAACAAAAAATAGTGAACCCGACGTGAATCCTTAACCAAGTTAAAATGATGTTTTACCTATTTGTTAAGACCCTATTTAAAACTCAATAAGAGGGATAACAAAAACAATCATTGACATGTGTGCTCATCCAAATGATGAAGTAGCTGAATTTATCTTGATTACTTCTGTTATATCAAACAGGCCCTCTTTTCCAAGATCTTCTGTATTTCCATAATGGCTGCTCTCAAATTCACACCTATGAATACTGTTGCTGCAAATACCACTGCTGCTATTCCTACTGGATCTTCATCCGCTTTGAGGATGACATCACCTACTCATCATCTTCAACGCTGGGTATCAAATGCGCTGGTTAAGGAGTACCGTCAACACAGTACAATCCCAACTTTGGAGGCTACCTGATAGGCCCTCCAAGTGAACAACTCACACAGGTCGTCCGGACAACGATGACCAGTGATCAAGAGGCAGGCAGTGCTAACTACCATCTCCAACCGTTTCGGGTCGTTATCCCCGGAACGCAATTTCCATTCGCTCCCTTACTCTGAGGAAGTGGATGAGCAGGTCCCTCAGGGCCTTAATTCAAAAAGACAGGAGTCCTTCCCGAGGGCTCCCATCAACAATCACCGCCAGACTCGTGCGGCAGTGCGCCCTCAACATGATGAGGGTACCGACTCCAGGCATTCGGCTCAGGTTCCTCGAACCCAAGCAGGCAAGATGAACCGCCAGAGACGGAATCCGGTTAACAATGGGAAGATTTTGATCCCTGCCATCTCCGGAGAAGTCCACCAACCAAACTTGGTGGAAAACAACGAGTAGGCACACACACCTGTCCGTTTTAATTCCGCTGTCTAGCAGACTCGTCTGGAAGCATCACGCCAATCCCGCCAGGCAATTCCAGCGGAGTAATATAGGCAGGAACATACACCTACTTATACATCATCAGTTAGTCAGCAGGCTCGCCTGACTACATATGATGGATCTCGTCAACCGCGTTTGGCGAAGTGTAATCAGCAGGAATATACACCTGCTAGTACTAATCAAGCCTACCAACAGTCTCTCTTGGTAGCACACGGAGAATTCAGTCGGAAAGCTCCGACGAGAAACAGGAGGCAGACTCAACTCTCTGCCTCCACACTTGAGTACTGTCAGGATTCACTGACAGGAAAAGGAGGACAGGAGTAGGCACATACACCTACTCCAAGCCCGGAATGGACATATATCCTCGTTCCGGCAGCTGAAGTCACCAAGCATATTTTGTCATTGGTGAAAGAGTAGAAGCATATTCCTGCTCATATTCTGGATGCTTGCTAGGATATCATAACAGCTTCAGCATCATCTCAGGGAAAGACACATAAATCTATCCCTAGCAGTGGAGTGACACATCAACTATTCACTCTGGAACAGACACACACATCTGTTCCAGTCCAAGAGGGTTATGGGGCATACTCCCCCATATCATACGGACAACCAAGTCAGGCACATACACCCGATTTGAGTGGAGATCGTCAGCCTAACCTGACTATATTTCCTGATCAGGCACATACACCTGCTCAGAGCAACCACTTTCGTCAACAAGTGGTTTCCAAAGCAAGTAAGAAGGATCTAAGAAAAAGATCTGCCCAGCACAGTCAGGAGATCAAAGGCCAATCTGTAACAAGGCCTTGCTCGATGATGGAGTTATTGAATCCCTCAAGCATTTATCTGTTGGAATTCAAGATTCTACTCCCTCAGTTCCCAATAACGGGAACATTAATTCTGAAGGTCTTCAACAGACACTTCCTCATGAAGGCTTGCTTTGTGACAATTCGGTAAATCTTGAAGTTTCATCTTCAGATGAGAGACACAGAAACCCTCTGTGTGGTCAGAAGACCAAGGAGAAAGAGATCTCATCTTTTGCTGTAACCCATTATGGTGGTCCTCCGCATGATAATGAATTTCTCTGCGAAAGTCCTCTCCGCAGTAGTGATTCACATTGCCTAGAAAATACTCCAGTAGAAAATATAGTGCCGAGAAATCCCTATTATCTTGAGGCACTTGAAAATGAAAAACCAGTCATGTCTGATGCTTTATCTGTAGAGACCCGTATCTTGACGTACATTGACATTACATTACTTTTGCGGAATACTTAGTACATTAAAAAAACACACACACAAGGACCGTAATAGTTTAGTGTCTTTGGAAACTCGGAACGTAATCTTCTAATCGTGGTGAAAGATCTTCAATATCTCCCATAAAGATCTTCCCCCTTTTTTTTACCTAAAACCTTTCTTTATATCCTGGGGAAAAGAAAACATAAAAGGGTGAGCTCAAATGCTCAGTAAGGGTATACAAAAGAAATAAAAATCATATCATATCTTTTTGAAAATCATAACCAGCAAAAGAGATCATAATATCTTAACATGGAACAAATCATAGAAGTGAGAATGAGATCACCATAATCATAACATGAAACTTGAAACTTTGTGGCATGCACACATAATCATGGAAAATCATTTCTTGTTAGTCATGACTCATTGCCAAGACTATCTTAGTGGACAAAGTCCCTTTCTGAACCGAGTTCACTCCTCGTTTCAGTCCTGTATCACTGAACCGAAATAACCTTCCGTTCCAGCCATGTCTATCTCATGAGATATAAAATCATTACCCAATGCATTGGAGGGAGATATAGGTCCCACCCATCTCATAATGATACCATTCTTATGTGTGCCACAAAATCATAAATCATACATCATTTCATAACCCATGTAATAAAAATGGGATTCTTAAACAACATGACATCATAAAACCATTCATATAAGATAAAGGAATTCATAAACATAATTCCATCACAGCATAGTCAAATCAATGTAAAAATATGGATAGAAACAGAACCATTTATTATGTTAGATGGAAAATAATTTTGATAAAACACTTGAAATGAATTCTTGAGGAAAATATCCTTTCTTCTTCAAAATCAATTTCTTTTCACAAAACATCATGAAATTTTAAAAGAAAGAGAGTTTATTAAAAATAGTCATGAAATATTTTGTAGGAAGATTCATGAAAATAAGGCTTTATAAAACCGTAAAAATCCGTTGGTTCCGTTTAAGTTTAAAAAACATTCTTCGTACTTTTGTCGGAAAAGTCAAAAAGTACCTCATACGAAAAACGACAAAAGATTCCTTTCATATCTTTTACTAAAAACTCACCGAAGGGTAAAATTGGATTTAAACAATTGTAGGTTGATGTAAATAACATTACATATTGAGGAAACATGGATGTGGATGATAAAATATACCCCAGTAAATTTCAAAGTACAAACAATCTCGGATAAAAATGAGATTGCGATATTTCCCTTACCTTAGGTCCGACTTGATTTGTAAGTGTCTGAACCTCCTATATAATGATTTAAATCATGTTATTGACTTATTAAAGAATCATATTCATTGTTATGATATCATATATGGTTCACTTATGACATTATATTACCCTTTCTTTTGTAAATTCCATGTTAAAGAAGCGTTTTGGGTAAAATCGTTTCATTTATCGTAGGTGTTTTGATTTGTTGTTCTTGACATTATTATTACTTATATAATGATTTACTTACTTCCAGAATATAAAATATGATTCATATATCATATATATTCAGTATATATATATATATAATAGATAGATAAATGAAATGAAAAACACCGTTCATGGAGACGGTAGTCCTTACGTATGCATGAACGCTATTTTCCTTTCCTTATTGTCTTGAATGGAAGTAAGTAGATGACATACATATATATATATATATACATAAATCCAGTAGCTTTATAATGTCATATATTTCATTATTATTTCTTATATATACTTTATAATCATTCTTAAATGGTTAACATGGAGAATGAATCTCATCGCGTCGTGGAGACGGTGGTCCGTACGTACGCACGAGCGATGATATCATTTCTATAAATATTTAATTGAATTGGAGTGGATTATACAATATATCAGAATCAATATGATGTTGTAATAACTATGTATAGTTATTCTTTACACCATTATACCCATCCATGTAAGGTGGTGGTGGAAAATAGATTACACCACGGCGTGGAGACGGTATTCCGTACGTACGCACGCGCGGTGATTTCTTTTTCCGTAGGATGGATAGATGGTGAAATAAGGATGTTTCATACTTATAATAACATATCAGTATATGAGTGATACTGATGTTATTACTTCATAATGAAACAACCTAATAAGAAGAAGTGGAAGAAGAAATAAAGATGAAAGAATTGGTAACGGTAATTACCTCTTCTTTGAAGCGCCTCTTTGAGACCTCCTCTTAGGGTACTAAAATTGGTCTTTGAGGAATACCAGAACCTCTAGGATGTTTCTAGGGAAGTGGAGAAGAGATTTTGGCAGGGGTTGGCTGAGCTTGAGAGCTCAAATTGGTGTGAGGAGGAGGGGGAGGAGGTGTCCTTTTATAGGGGAGGAGAGGGGCACCTTAGGAATTCTTAAAAATATTAATTTATAATAAATCTAACCCCACTTAAAAACCTCCAAAAATGACTCATATTCGAAGCTTAGATGATATAGGGTTGTAATCTCATCAACCAATCAAATTTAGACAAGTTTAGGTTATTATTTTAACCTTATCAATTAGATTTAACTCTAAGTTAAATAATTTAACTTTTACCGGGTCTTTTTGTTTTCTTTCACTATATGGTTAATACACTTAATATAACATGTCAAACGAACCCCAAATTGTTTATTATTAATATATATATCCTTATCTAAGTCATTTGGCCGAACCTTAGATTTTTAGGAATAAAATAACAATTAATAATATAATATTTGATTTAAAAACTATTTTGTGTCAATTTTGACACTATTTGATATATGATTTTTGTGAAAGTCATAACAGAATTATATTTTCGAACCAAGTTGATTAAATCAACACTAATATATCATAGTAACCTATAAAATTAGTGTAATTCATAAAAAGTCTCAAATTACATTCATTTGAGTATTTATAACATAAATTATGTTAATATTTCCTTAAAAGGGTAATTACTGCATCATCGTTGTGTCATAAATAAATTAATTTATTTAAAGTCTAAAAATTATAAATAAAATATCATTATGTAGGAAATCTTTTTAGATTTCTAATTAATATTTATAGTCGAATTTATCTTATGTATAACCCCATATTAAAAATGTTTTAGTGAATAAACATTGATTTTAACTCTTTTAACTCTTCTTTGAATTAAATAATAATAAATGTCCTAATCTAATCCAAGTGGGCCTAAATGATAATATTTTACACTTAAGGTTGTTTTTGGTCGAGATACACTTGTCCAATAGAATTAGGACATGTGTTAGGGTAATATTAATATCATTCTTACCCTTAATTACCCTATTTACTTTTAACCGTGGTAAATAAAAGTAAAAAGTTACTATTCACCAAAAAATATTTTCATCTCATTGAACCACATTTTACTTACTGACATCAACCGTGTCTCTCGGATTTTTGAAATTCCATTCACAGAAGCGGTAAAATTAAGTTTTATGAAAAATTCAGTTTTTTAACTACCACTTAGTAGTTTCACTATTCATCAAAAAAATGAAGGTTTTCAGAAAAATGCCAAAATTTCATCCTAAGCTATATTTCATATTCCGAATTCAAAAATGAAGTCTATTTTACCAAATTCATAACATAGAAGTTGCATTAATTAATTTTATAATTAAATCCCGCTGTTAAAACAAATAGCGTGTTTTTAAGAAACAATATCTATCAAAAGATTGACACTTGTTTATGTCTGGTTTAAATGTGCAATTACATCCAATGACCAAAATTGTATTAAATTGTAAAAATATATTCTAAATATACTTTAAAACTACTCCAATTAATAATTTATCACTATTAATTATTTCTATTAAAAAAATTTGTTTTTTTAGTAATTTTCACTATTCATCAGAATATGAAAGTTATCCGAAATGTACCAAAATTTCACCTTGGGCTAAATTCGATACTCCGAATCCAAAAATGAAGTTCATTTTGAAAAATAAGATTTACAAAATTTTAAAAAGTGGTTATTACTATTCATACCGGCTAGTTTTAATAATATTTTAATAGCATATCGTTGTTTAGTGAAACTCGGTATTGCGTATTACACACGCTATCGAGGAAGGTCGCGATTGCTTGTAATGCAAGGCAAGTCAAGGATGCGTGTTGTGCAAGCTCCTTTTGGTGTAGCGTACAACACAAGACATTAATAAAATTAAAAAGAATATTTTTTATAAAATCTTGGGCTGTTACATTCTACCCCCCTTAAAATGAATTTCGCCCTCGAAATTCGTCGGGGTTATAATTGGTTTACTATTTGAAAGTTTCTTTAATAGAAACCCACATCGTAAAAAGGAATATCAAAACCAATCTTTAAAAACAAAAGTATGAAACGTAACGGTTACCCAAATAAACTAATCATTGGGTCTCCACATAGGTGAAAATATGGATATGGAAGAGAAATCTAACCATCATGTTCTAATGGAGAGTGGTAGAGAACATGGCTATGGAAAAGCCAATAATCACAAATCCATAAATTTGTGACGATCTATGGTACCATCCGATTCATCAGGTATAAGATCACTAGGACAACATTTTTGGTTTTCAAGATCATTTCCCTAAAGTTGAAAATTTGAATTGGAATAAATACTTACTTTATTTTGGTACAATATCACTATTGTCCGTGCCTTTAACAATTTCCATATCATCTCTTAAAGAAATGAAGTTGAATTTTTCATTCGCGATGTGTTAGCAGATCATGTGATAGAATGATGGGTCATTCCATCTGTCTCAAACAAAAGGTTAGAAAAGTTATCAAAAAATACATAAATCCATCTATAGTGAGATTAATCATATATGGTTCCTAAAATGAACTTATACATCACATATCATACTGCTTAATATAATAAAACTAGTTTCTACTAAACAGGGACTTCCTGTAGGTCAGTGGTAGGCGATAAAGGCCAGTCGCACTTCGGTTGGGGGTTCGATTCCCACAGCCTTGTCCGAAGCGATGGGTTGTCGCCCGTCCTGCAGGTTGTCCTTTTTCTAAAACTATATTACTATAACATCCCATAATATCGAAAAAACTTCTATCCTTAAACAATACTAACTTATGTCCAACATAATCCATTCCAATCTTTAGTCCTATCCATAATACTGCAGTCCATTCTCATAACATAGTGAAAACGATTACCAGAGATTTAATACCATCGTTGATCCCCATATATCATAAGATATATCTTGTTGGACACATTCCAAACATTCAAAGGCCTTAATCTTGTACTCTCTTGAATACCCATTGAACCTTAGTGAAAACTTGAATGCAGTTAAAAGTTAACACTTTTCACATACCGAAATCCTCAAAATTCTATATACTCAAACCATGATATCACTTAGTCCTTATATAAATCATGAGCTCACGAATACTGTCAAACATTTCATTTTCCCCTTATCCCTTCATTATGCGCATATCATCTTCATTCCAAAAATATCTGAATAACCTTTCATGGATACTGGTAACATTAATCAGACAACAATGTTACAATCCTTACATGTCTCTTTATTCCATAGTACCATGAGATTACTTATACAACATTACACATGATAAACATGTAATCATTCCACTACATTCTTAAACCATTGACCGAGCTTCAACAATTCTTTCATCTCACATACCATTGGTAGTCTCTTCATCATCATCCACATAAATACTTCCCATATGACCATACTGATTCTCTTCATGAGTCTTTCCCTTAGGGCATTTGTTTGCATAATGCCCATACATTCCACATTTAAAACACTTAACCATTTTTGATGTCGTAGCAATACCATTATCCTCATCCCTGGTATTAACTGAACCTTTTCCTTTGCACTTACTGGCTTTGTGCCCTTATTTTCCACACCCAAAGCATCTTCCAGTTCCTTTGAAACATTCTCCTTGATGCCTCTTCCCACATGATTTACATAGGGGAAATTGAACTTTCTTTCCTCTATGATCATCATGAAACTCCATCTTTCTCTTATTAGCCGAGTCAGGAAACTTACCAAATTTTACTTTATTGATCATATTATGAGATTGCTGATTCGGCATAATAATGATGTTTGGACTTCCAAATCCCATTTCATTTGGTTTCTCATAAAGAATATCATTCCATTGTCCATCATTTCCTCCATTATCGTGAATCACCTTGTTTCCATCCATTTTCTAAAACCCAAAAAGAATAGCGTGAGAGGCAAAAATCATGCTAGGGAAAACAACATAATAAAGGGGGAGTACCTTGAACATCTAACATCTTAGGTTTAATTCTAAGATCGTTAGAGAAATTCTAGGACTATAACCTATACGTATACTTAACCTTAGAGACATCCCTAGACATACCTTAGAAATATCTCTAGGGATCTCACTAACGTTTTCGCATCCTAGTTTCCAAAGGTTGACTAAACTTTTCCTCTGATACCAACTGTAGAGACCCGTATCTTGACGTACATTGACATTACATTACTTTTGCGGAATACTTAGTACATTAAAAAAACACACACACAAGGACCGTAATAGTTTAGTGTCTTTGGAAACTCGGAACGTAATCTTCTAATCGTGGTGAAAGATCTTCAATATCTCCCATAAAGATCTTCCCCCTTTTTTTTACCTAAAACCTTTCTTTATATCCTGGGGAAAAGAAAACATAAAAGGGTGAGCTCAAATGCTCAGTAAGGGTATACAAAAGAAATAAAAATCATATCATATCTTTTTGAAAATCATAACCTGCAAAAGAGATCATAATATCTTAACATGGAACAAATCATAGAAGTGAGAATGAGATCACCATAATCATAACATGAAACTTGAAACTTTGTGGCACGCACACATAATCATGGAAAATCATTTCTTGTTAGTCATGACTCATTGCCAAGACTATCTTAGTGGACAAAGTCCCTTTCTGAACCGAGTTCACTCCTCGTTTCAGTCCTGTATCACTGAACTGAAATAACCTTCCGTTCCAGCCATGTCTATCTCATGAGATATAAAATCATTACCCAATGCATTGGAGGGAGATATAGGTCCCACCCATCTCATAATGATACCATTCTTATGTGTGCCACAAAATCATAAATCATACATCATTTCATAACCCATGTAATAAAAATGGGATTCTTAAACAACATGACATCATAAAACCATTCATATAAGATAAAGGAATTCATAAACATAATTCCATCACAGCATAGTCAAATCAATGTAAAAATATGGATAGAAACAGAACCCTTTATTATGTTAGATGGAAAATAATTTTGATAAAACACTTGAAATGAATTCTTGAGGAAAATATCCTTTCTTCTTCAAAATCAATTTCTTTTCACAAAACATCATGAAATTGTAAAAGAAAGAGATTTTATTAAAAATAGTCATGAAATCTTTTGTAGGAAGATTCATGAAAATAAGGCTTTATAAAACCGTAAAAATCCGTTGGTTCCGTTTAAGTTTAAAAAACATTCTTCGTACTTTTGTCGGAAAAGTCAAAAAGTACCTCATACGAAAAACGACAAAAGATTCCTTTCATATCTTTTACTAAAAACTCACCGAAGGGTAAAATTGGATTTAAACAATTGTAGGTTGATGTAAATAACATTACATATTGAGGAAACATGGATGTGGATGATAAAATATACCCCAGTAAATTTCAAAGTACAAACAATCTCGGATAAAAATGAGATTGCGATATTTCCCTTACCTTAGGTCCGACTTGCTTTGTAAGTGTCTGAACCTCCTGTATAATGATTTAAATCATGTTATTGACTTATTACAGAATCATATTCATTGTTATGATATCATATATGGTTCACTTATGACATTATATTACACGTTCTTTTGTAAATTCCATGTTAAAGAAGCGTTTTGGGTAAAATCGTTTCATTTATCGTAGGTGTTTTGATTTGTTGTTCTTGACATTATTATTACTTATATCATGATTTACTTACTTCCAGAATATAAAATATGATTCATATATCATATATATTCAGTATATATATATATATAATAGATAGATAAATGAAATGAAAAACACCGTTCATGGAGACGGTAGTCCGTACGTACACATGAACGCTATTTTCCTTTACTTATTGTCTTGAATGGAAGTAAGTAGATGACATACATATATATATATATATACATAAATCCAGTAGCTTTATAATGTCATATATTTCATTATTATTTCTTATATATACTTTATAATCATTCTTAAATGGTTAACATGGAGAATGAATCTCATCGCGTCGTGGAGACGGTGGTCCGTACGTACGCACGAGCGATGATATCATTTCTATAAATATTGAATTGAATTGGAGTGGATTATACAATATATCAGAATCAATATGATGTTGTAATAACTATGTATAGTTATTCTTTACACCATTATACTCATCCATGTAATGTGGTGGTGGAAAATAGATTACACCACGGCGTGGAGACGGTATTCCGTACGTACGCACGCGCGGTGATTTCTTTTTCCGTAGGATGGATAGATGGTGAAATAAGGATGTTTCATACTTATAATAACATATCAGTATATGAGTGATACTGATGTTATTACTTCATAATGAAACAACCTAATAAGAATAAGTGGAAGAAGAAATAAAGATGAAAGAATTGGTAACGGTAATTACCTCTTCTTTGAAGCACCTCTTTGAGACCTCCTCTTAGGGAACTAAAATTGGTCTTTGAGGAAGACCAGAACCTCTAGGATGTTGCTAGGGAAGTGGAGAAGAGATTTTGGCAGGGGTTGGCCGAGCTTGAGAGCTCAAATTGGTGTGAGGAGGAGGGGGAGGAGGTGTCCTTTTATAGGGGAGGAGAGGGGCACCTTAGGAATTCTTAAAAATATTAATTTATAATAAATCTAACCCCACTTAAAAACCTCCAAAAATGACTCATATTCAAATCTTAGATGAGATAGGGTTGTAATCTCATCAACCAATCAAATTTAGACAAGTTTAGGTTATTATTTTAACCTTATCAATTAGATTTAACTCTAAGTTAAATAATTTAACTTTTACCGTGTCTTTTTGTTTTCTTTCACTATATGGTTAATACACTTAATATAACATATCAAACGAACCCCAAATTGTTTATTATTAATATATATATCCTTATCTAAGTCATTTGGCCGAACCTTATATTTTTAGGAATAAAATAACAATTAATAATATAATATTTGATTTAAAAACTATTTTGTGTCAATTTTGACACTATTTGATATATGATTTTTGTGAAAGTCATAACAGAATTATATGTTCGAACCAAGTTGATTAAATCAACACTAATATATCATAGTAACCTATAAAATTAGTGTAATTCATAAAAAGTCTCAAATTACATTCATTTGAGTATTTATAACATCAATTATGTTAATATTTCCTTAAAAGGGTAATTACTGCATCATCGTTGTGTCATAAATAAATTAATTTATTTAAAGTCTAAAAATTATAAATAAAATATAATTATGTAGGAAATCTTTTTAGCTTTCTAATGAATATTTATAGTCGAATTTATCTTATGTATAACCCCATATTAAAAATGTTTTAGTGAATAAACTTTGATTTTAACTCTTTTAACTCTTCTTTGAATTAAATAATAATAAATGTCCTAATCTAATCCAAGTGGGCATAAATGATAATATTTTACACTTAAGGTTGTTTTTGGTCGAGATACACTTGTCCAATAGAATTAGGACATGTGTTAGGGTAATATTAATATCATTCTTACCCTTAATTACCCTATTTACTTTTAACCGTGGTAAATAAAAGTAAAAAGTTACTATTCACCAAAAATTATTTTCATCTCATTGAACCACATTTTACTTACTGACATCAACCGTGTCTCTCGGATTTTTGAAATTCCATTCACAGAAGCGGTAAAATTAAGTTTTATGAAAAATTCAGTTTTTTAACTACCACTTAGTAGTTTCACTATTCATCAAAAAAATGAAGGTTTTCAGAAAAATGCCAAAATTTCATCCTAAGCTATATTTCATATTCCGAATTCAAAAATGAAGTCTATTTTACCAAATTCATAACATAGAAGTTGCATTAATTAATTTTATAATTAAATCCCGCTGTTAAAACAAATAGCGTGTTTTTAAGAAACAATATCTATCAAAAGATTGACACTTGTTTATGTCTGGTTTAAATGTGCAATTACATCCAATGACCAACATTGTATTAAATTGTAAAAATATATTCTAAATATACTTTAAAACTACTCCAATTAATAATTTATCACTATTAATTATTTCTATTAAAAAAATTTGTTTTTTTAGTAATTTTCACTATTCATCAGAATATGAAAGTTATCCGAAATGTACCAAAATTTCACCTTGGGCTAAATTCAATACTCCGAATCCAAAAATGAAGTTCATTTTGAAAAATAAGATTTACAAAATTTTAAAAAGTGGTTATTACTATTCATACCGGCTAGTTTTAATAATATTTTAATAGCATATCGTTGTTTAGTGAAACTCGGTATTGCGTATTACACACGCTATCGAGGAAGGTCGCGATTGCTTGTAATGCAAGGCAAGTCAAGGATGCGTGTTGTGCAAGCTCCTTTTGGTGTAGCGTACAACACAAGACATTAATAAAATTAAAAAGAATATTTTTTATAAAATCTTGGGTTGTTACATTCTACCCCCCTTAAAATGAATTTCGCCCTCGAAATTCGTCGGGGTTATAATTGGTTTACTATTTGAAAGTTTCTTTAATAGAAACCCACATCGTAAAAAGGAATATCAAAACCAATCTTTAAAAACAAAAGTATGAAACGTAACGGTTACCCAAATAAACTAATCATTGGGTCTCCACATAGGTGAAAATATGGATATGGAAGAGAAATCTAACCATCATGTTCTAATGGAGAGTGGTAGAGAACATGGCTATGGAAAAGCCAATAATCACAAATCCATAAATTTGTGACGATCTATGGTACCATCCGATTCATCAGGTATAAGATCACTATGACAACATTTTTGGTTTTCAAGATCATTTCCCTAAAGTTGAAAATTTGAATTGGAATAAATACTTACTTTATTTTGGTACAATATCACTATTGTCCGTGCCTTTAACAATTTCCATATCATCTCTTAAAGAAATGAAGTTGAATTTGTCATTCGCGATGTGTTAGCAGATCATGTGATAGAATGATGGGTCATTCCATCTGTCTCAAACAAAAGGTTAGAAAAGTTATCAAAAAATACATAAATCCATCTATAGTGAGATTAATCATATATGGTTCCTAAAATGAACTTATACATCACATATCATACTGCTTAATATAATAAAACTAGTTTCTACTAAACAGGGACTTCCTGTAGGTCAGTGGTAGGCGATAAAGGCCAGTCGCACTTCGGTTGGGGGTTCGATTCCCACAGCCTTGTCCGAAGCGATGGGTTGTCGCCCGTCCTGCAGGTTGTCCTTTTTCTAAAACTATATTACTATAACATCCCATAATATCGAAAAAACTTCTATCCTTAAACAATACTAACTTATGTCCAACATAATCCATTCCAATCTTTAGTCCTATCCATAATACTGCAGTCCATTCTCATAACATAGTGAAAACGATTACCAGAGATTTAATACCATCGTTGATCCCCATATATCATAAGATATATCTTGTTGGACACATTCCAAACATTCAAAGGCCTTAATCTTGTACTCTCTTGAATACCCATTGAACCTTAGTGAAAACTTGAATGCAGTTAAAAGTTAACACTTTTCACATACCGAAATCCTCAAAATTCTATATACTCAAACCATGATATCACTTAGTCCTTATATAAATCATGAGCTCATGAATACTGTCAAACATTTCATTTTCCCCTTATCCCTTCATTATGCGCATATCATCTTCATTCGAAAAATATCTGAATAACCTTTCATGGATACTGGTAACATTAATCAGACAACAATGTTACAATCCTTACATGTCTCTTTATTCCATAGTACCATGAGATTACTTATACAACATTACACATGATAAACATGTAATCATTCCACTACATTCTTAAACCATTGACCGAGCTTCAACAATTCTTTCATCTCACATACCATTGGTAGTCTCTTCATCATCATCCACATAAATACTTCCCATATGACCATACTGATTCTCTTCATGAGTCTTTCCCTTAGGGCATTTGTTTGCATAATGCCCATACATTCCACATTTAAAACACTTAACCATTTTTGATGTCGTAGCAATACCATTATCCTCATCCCTGGTATTAACTGAACCTTTTCCTTTGCACTTACTGGCTTTGTGCCCTTATTTTCCACACCCAAAGCATCTTCCAGTTCCTTTGAAACATTCTCCTTGATGCCTCTTCCCACATGATTTACATAGGGGAAATTGAACTTTCTTTCCTCTATGATCATCATGAAACTCCATCTTTCTCTTATTAGCCGAGTCAGGAAACTTACCAAATTTTACTTTATTGATCATATTATGAGATTGCTGATTCGGCATAATAATGATGTTTGGACTTCCAAATCCCATTTCATTTGGTTTCTCATAAAGAATATCATTCCATTGTCCATCATTTCCTCCATTATCGTGAATCACCTTGTTTCCAGCCATTTTCTAAAACCCAAAAAGAATAGCGTGAGAGGCAAAAATCATGCTAGGGAAAACAACATAATAAAGGGGGAGTACCTTGAACATCTAACATCTTAGGTTTAATTCTAAGATCGTTAGAGAAATTCTAGGACTATAACCTATACGTATACTTAACCTTAGAGACATCCCTAGACATACCTTAGAAATATCTCTAGGGATCTCACTAACGTTTTCGCATCCTAGTTTCCAAAGGTTGACTAAACTTTTCCTCTGATACCAACTGTAGAGACCCGTATCTTGACGTACATTGACATTACATTACTTTTGCGGAATACTTAGTACATTAAAAAAACACACACACAAGGACCGTAATAGTTTAGTGTCTTTGGAAACTCGGAACGTAATCTTCTAATCGTGGTGAAAGATCTTCAATATCTCCCATAAAGATCTTCCCCCTTTTTTTTACCTAAAACCTTTCTTTATATCCTGGGGAAAAGAAAACATAAAAGGGTGAGCTCAAATGCTCAGTAAGGGTATACAAAAGAAATAAAAATCATATCATATCTTTTTGAAAATCATAACCTGCAAAAGAGATCATAATATCTTAACATGGAACAAATCATAGAAGTGAGAATGAGATCACCATAATCATAACATGAAACTTGAAACTTTGTGGCATGCACACATAATCATGGAAAATCATTTCTTGTTAGTCATGACTCATTGCCAAGACTATCTTAGTGGACAAAGTCCCTTTCTGAACCGAGTTCACTCCTCGTTTCAGTCCTGTATCACTGAACTGAAATAACCTTCCGTTCCAGCCATGTCTATCTCATGAGATATAAAATCATTACCCAATGCATTGGAGGGAGATATAGGTCCCACCCATCTCATAATGATACCATTCTTATGTGTGCCACAAAATCATAAATCATACATCATTTCATAACCCATGTAATAAAAATGGGATTCTTAAACAACATGACATCATAAAACCATTCATATAAGATAAAGGAATTCATAAACATAATTCCATCACAGCATAGTCAAATCAATGTAAAAATATGGATAGAAACAGAACCCTTTATTATGTTAGATGGAAAATAATTTTGATAAAACACTTGAAATGAATTCTTGAGGAAAATATCCTTTCTTCTTCAAAATCAATTTCTTTTCACAAAACATCATGAAATTTTAAAAGAAAGAGATTTTATTAAAAATAGTCATGAAATCTTTTGTAGGAAGATTCATGAAAATAAGGCTTTATAAAACCGTAAAAATCCGTTGGTTCCGTTTAAGTTTAAAAAACATTCTTCGTACTTTTGTCGGAAAAGTCAAAAAGTACCTCGTACGAAAAACGACAAAAGATTCCTTTCATATCTTTTACTAAAAACTCACCGAAGGGTAAAATTGGATTTAAACAATTGTAGGTTGATGTAAATAACATTACATATTGAGGAAACATGGATGTGGATGATAAAATATACCCCAGTAAATTTCAAAGTACAAACAATCTCGGATAAAAATGAGATTGCGATATTTCCCTTACCTTAGGTCCGACTTGCTTTGTAAGTGTCTGAACCTCCTGTATAATGATTTAAATCATGTTATTGACTTATTACAGAATCATATTCATTGTTATGATATCATATATGGTTCACTTATGACATTATATTACACGTTCTTTTGTAAATTCCATGTTAAAGAAGCGTTTTGGGTAAAATCGTTTCATTTATCGTAGGTGTTTTGATTTGTTGTTCTTGACATTATTATTACTTATATCATGATTTACTTACTTCCAGAATATAAAATATGATTCATATATCATATATATTCAGTATATATATATATATAATAGATAGATAAATGAAATGAAAAACACCGTTCATGGAGACGGTAGTCCGTACGTACACATGAACGCTATTTTCCTTTCCTTATTGTCTTGAATGGAAGTAAGTAGATGACATACATATATATATATATATATACATAAATCCAGTAGCTTTATAATGTCATATATTTCATTATTATTTCTTATATATACTTTATAATCATTCTTAAATGGTTAACATGGAGAATGAATCTCATCGCGTCGTGGAGACGGTGGTCCGTACGTACGCACGAGCGATGATATCATTTCTATAAATATTGAATTGAATTGGAGTGGATTATACAATATATCAGAATCAATATGATGTTGTAATAACTATGTATAGTTATTCTTTACACCATTATACCCATCCATGTAATGTGGTGGTGGAAAATAGATTACACCACGGCGTGGAGACGGTATTCCGTACGTACGCACGCGCGGTGATTTCTTTTTCCGTAGGATGGATAGATGGTGAAATAAGGATGTTTCATACTTATAATAACATATCAGTATATGAGTGATACTGATGTTATTACTTCATAATGAAACAACCTAATAAGAAGAAGTGGAAGAAGAAATAAAGATGAAAGAATTGGTAACGGTAATTACCTCTTCTTTGAAGCACCTCTTTAAGACCTCCTCTTAGGGTACTAAAATTGGTCTTTGAGGAAGACCAGAACCTCTAGGATGTTGCTAGGGAAGTGGAGAAGAGATTTTGGCAGGGGTTGTCCGAGCTTGAGAGCTCAAATTGGTGTGAGGAGGAGGGGGAGGAGGTGTCCTTTTATAGGGGAGGAGAGGGGCACCTTAGGAATTCTTAAAAATATTAATTTATAATAAATCTAACCCCACTTAAAAACCTCCAAAAATGACTCATATTCGAAGCTTAGATGATATAGGGTTGTAATCTCATCAACCAATCAAATTTAGACAAGTTTAGGTTATTATTTTAACCTTATCAATTAGATTTAACTCTAAGTTAAATAATTTAACTTTTACCGTGTCTTTTTGTTTTCTTTCACTATATGGTTAATACACTTAATATAACATATCAAACGAACCCCAAATTGTTTATTATTAATATATATATCCTTATCTAAGTCATTTTGCCGAACCTTAGATTTTTAGGAATAAAATAACAATTAATAATATAATATTTGATTTAAAAACTATTTTGTGTCAATTTTGACACTATTTGATATATGATTTTTGTGAAAGTCATAACAGAATTATATGTTCGAAACAAGCTGATTAAATCAACACTAATATATCATAGTAACCTAGAAAATTAGTGGAATTCATAAAAAGTCTCAAATTACATTCATTTGAGTATTTATAACATCAATTATGTTAATATTTCCTTAAAAGGGTAATTACTGCATCATCGTTGTGTCATAAATAAATTAATTTATTTAAAGTCTAAAAATTATAAATAAAATATCATTATGTAGGAAATCTTTTTAGCTTTCTAATTAATATTTATATTCGAATTTATCTTATGTATAACCCCATATTAAAAATGTTTTAGTGAATAAACTTTGATTTTAACTCTTTTAACTCTTCTTTGAATTAAATAATAATAAATGTCCTAATCTAATCCAAGTGGGCCTAAATGATAATATTTTACACTTAAGGTTGTTTTTGGTCGAGATACACTTGTCCAATAGAATTAGGACATGTGTTAGGGTAATATTAATATCATTCTTACCCTTAATTACCCTATTTACTTTTAACCGTGGTAAATAAAAGTAAAAAGTTACTATTCACCAAAAATTATTTTCATCTCATTGAACCACATTTTACTTACTGACATCAACCGTGTCTCTCGGATTTTTGAAATTCCATTCACAGAAGCGGTAAAATTAAGTTTTATGAAAAATTCAGTTTTTTAACTACCACTTAGTAGTTTCACTATTCATCAAAAAAATGAAGGTTTTCAGAAAAATGCCAAAATTTCATCCTAAGCTATATTTCATATTCCGAATTCAAAAATGAAGTCTATTTTACCAAATTCATAACATAGAAGTTGCATTAATTAATTTTATAATTAAATCCCGCTGTTAAAACAAATAGCGTGTTTTTAAGAAACAATATCTATCAAAAGATTGACACTTGTTTATGTCTGGTTTAAATGTGCAATTACATCCAATGACCAACATTGTATTAAATTGTAAAAATATATTCTAAATATACTTTAAAACTACTCCAATTAATAATTTATCACTATTAATTATTTCTATTAAAAAAGTTGTTTTTTAGTAATTTTCACTATTTATCAGAATATGAAAGTTATCCGAAATGTACCAAAATTTCACCTTGGGCTAAATTCGATACTCCGAATCCAAAAATGAAGTTCATTTTGAAAAATAAGATTTACAGAATTTTAAAAAGTGGTTATTACTATTCATATCGGCTATTTTTAATAATATTTTAATAGCATATCGTTGTTTAGTGAAACTCGGTATTGCGTATTACACACGCTATCGAGGAAGGTCGCGATTGCGTGTAATGCAAGGCAAGTCAAGGATGCGTGTTGTGCAAGCTCCTTTTGGTGTAGCGTACAACACAAGACATTAATAAAATTAAAAAGAATATTTTTTATAAAATCTTGGGCTGTTACATTATCGCTAGCAAGTGAAATACTTTCTCAATCAAAAGATAGCCCAGGGTTTAGGTCATTCTACGAACCACCCCTAATCAAGCATTTTCTAGTTTGATCAATGATCTCTCTACAAATCTTGTTGAATCCGATGAAGCAACAAGGAAACACCAACTCTGGTCAAAATAGGTAGAAGAATCTTCATTTAATGATGAAGAGGAAAAGATGAACATGAGGAAAAAACTCGCGAAAAGTGAGGTACCAGTCATGTTTTGGCCTTTGGCTGACTCCCAGTATGACGTTCCAAAGATGTTGATGGAAGATGGAATCCATGATATTCGTCTCAACATATGGAAAACTCTTTGTCAATTGAAGAAGATGGTATTATCTTATGATGAATATGAAAATCATTTTAAGATAATAGAAGGGCTACAAAGTCAGATTGATTTGGCATCTCTATCAGTCTCTCAGTATCCGAAGGCTGAAAAGAAACAGAGAACCCTTCAACGTTCATGCCTTGGCGCACTAAGAAAATTGCGTTAGTTAATTGCCAATGCTCCATCTGGTGTTCATATCAGAGGATGGGGTGTTCACAGAGCACTACATTTCACAGTGCTTTCCAGTCATCAAAGCCCGCCGAAAATGGTCTCATGCAATGTTATTGCCCATGGCCAGCCACAGTCAATGGGCTTTGTTCGTAATCAAAAGCTTGCTCAAGAACAAGCTTCAACTAGTTCCTCTCAAAATCAAGCATATAGAGAACAAGTTGTTGAATTGCTCCTACATCAAGCAGGTGAGAATATTTCACAATCCTCTCGTATGGAGCAAACACATCATCAAATGACAAAAGTTTCGGAAATCATCCAACGGTCTGTTAAACGAGGTGATAAAAGTGGATGCAGGTTAATGCATCCAGCTAATTTCTGAACTAAGATTAGCAAGATCAAGAGAACTTTTAAGAAGGTCTCAGACATAGCATTTCAAGAGCCACCCCATCTTGTCAGACTGGGGACTCCTTTAACCCAACCCTTAGAGTCAACAAATGGGATTCGAGGAGTTGAGCGGAAGCAGCAGGAACATCCCCAGTTCACGAGACTGGGGACTCTTTCAAATCATCAATCCCCTTCTCAGAGAATATCGGTCTTTTATCGATTAGGGAAGAATACCCAAGAGGAACGAAGAGCCAAATTATCAGGATATTCCCTCCAAGTTATAGCTCGTCAAGAAGTTCCTAAAAGATTAATTCAAAAAAAGGCAATGTCTCATCAAAGACATGAAAGAAGACAATATCACAGAAATTTTGATAGAAGGGATGAGATGCATTATACATCAATCAATGTCATCAATGCTGTTGTTGCTAATCCACCAGAGGAGACTCACTCAGGGGACTCAGATAAAGAGCGTCCTGCTCAAGAAAATGTACGCACCGATACAAATGAAGAAGGTGTGCGTACACGAAGTCAAAGGATTACTCAGAACCTAGGTAATCCACTTCCTTATCTCCAAAAAGTATCCAACAAAGGGAGGGGAAAGAATCAGGTTACATATTCTTCCTCTGGATAAGGTCAATCGCTCTCATTAGAGCAAAGGTTTGCACAACAGGAGGAAGAAATGAAAGAATTAAGAAGGTTGAATGTAGAACTACTTCAGAGTAGTCTTCTTCTTAAGAATACTGAAGTCCGATAGCCGAAGGAATTTGTTGCAGCTACTGAGATGGATCAGGAATATCCTCCTTTATCAGCACACCCTCAGAGGTCTAATCCTACGGGTCAAACGCAACAACGGTGGCAGTGCTACCATCAGTTGCAGCACCAATCACCACATCTGTCCAAGCTCCATTCATTGCACCTACCCAAGACCAAATTCAACCTGACGTTTCTCAAAAGTTAATAACTACTATTGATTTATTAACAGCTCGGTTAGAAACTATGGAAGGGAAACGGGTGCAAGTTCAACAAGAAAAGAAATATTACCCTGAATGGGTAGAATCAATTTCTCCTCCATCCCGTTTTGGAAACCCTATTTTCCCTACTTTCAATGGATCAGGCAACCCTGAACAACATTTGACACATTACGTGTCTTGTTGTGATCCTATGATGGGAACTCTAGAGCAGCAAGAAGCAGTGAAACTCAGATTCTTCGTGCGAACCTTGCATGGACCATCCTTTGTCTAGTATATAAGCTTGCAATCTCGGTCAATCATCAGATGGGAGGATCTTTGCCAAAAATTCTTTCTTCAGTTTAGCTCAACTTTTCCAAAAACGACAGTTTTCGATCTTACAAACTGCAAGCAAAGGGAGAATGAAAGAGTCTCTGATTTCATTGCTCGCTAGAAGGGATTAACATATTCCCTAAGTTTAGCAATCCCTTAAGAAGAGCTATTGCCAATCTGTGTGGCAAATTTGTGTGATGAATTACGCACGCCATTGATCCCTGTGAAATACACAGGAGGGTTTCGAGACCTTAATTCAATCGCTCAGTAGATTGAAGATTCCCTTATACAGGCTAAGGCTAAGTCTCCTGTAATTCCATCAGCTCCAGGAAGGAGAATGGGTAAAGCGGAAACTGCAACAGTTATGCTTAAACAAGATCCTGTACCAATTTCTACTTCAAAACCTTCATCTTCTCAAAGGGCTCCGCCTCCTGAACGCCAACAACAAAGGCCGTTTCGTCCAATTAATCAAAGAGATCAATGACAAAAACAATTTGAGGATTTGAAGAGTAAAACATACTCTTTCCAAACTGAGAACGTTCTTGTTTACTTCATTTCAGCTCTGGAAAATAATTTGGTTCAATTACCAGTGCCCAAGAGGCCAAACAAGGAAGGAGATGAAGACCATCCCAATTATTGTCCCTTTCGTCAAATGTTGGGGCATCCTATCCAGGATTGTTTTGTCTTCAAAGACCTCCTGCAAAAGATGGTTGACTTGGGACAAGTCAAGTTGAAAGGTTCTTCGACTCAGGTAGCATGTGTTACTGCTACAGTTCCAGAGGAGGAAGGTGAATGGAAAGAAGTCAAAAGCAGAAATGCACAGAAGTTTGATGATTGGATGGTCAAAAAGACAATCAATCGGACTCATTCCATTTTGCGAACACAATTAAAGAAACCAATTGTGTCTTCTTCCATGAGTATTCTGGTAAAACCCTCTTCGCCAGAGGGAAAGTCCTCAATGAAACGGTTTGATTCAAAGAAGGAAAAAAGAATCAGAAGAAGATGAGTATGTGTCAAAGCCTAAATTTTCTTTGACTCTGGAAGACATTATGCCATCTACTTCAAAGCCACGGGCACCACCCCATCAAACGGCATAGCCTAAACATGCTAGTCAGGCAGAGTGTTTATTAGACGAAGAGTTAATCTTCAGTTCTGTTAATATGATTCAATTAACAGATCTGTATTCCAGTCATAATTACAATTTTGATGAGCCTGAATTCCCTGTATCAAATAAGGGAATCCGATGAAGTTCCCGAGGTTCAGGATACATGGGAAGACGTGGATCTTTCCGAAGCCACTACTCCAATTCTACCCCTGCTAGCACTGTGTATGCAGTAGAAACTCGTGGTAGAGCCCTTCAGCGAGCTCAAAAAGAACAAGCAGGTTCTTCTGCTAATAGCCAACTCAGTCTTGGCACAGTTATTTTAGAAGACTGATTGAAGGTTCCATCTTCTTTATCTCTGCAAGTAAATGGATCTAATCGGTCTAATATTCCAAAACCAAGGATTTTGCCAACTTCTATCCCAATACAAGATCCATCAGCTTCCAAAGCATCTTCTTCCAAGGTACCTGCTAAACCGCATATTCCTATTGGGAAACGCAGACCTCTTGATCAAAAGTATGATATATTGATACACTTGGCCCAAGTACTAGCCAAGTTATCAATTTTGGATGCTTTGAATCTGTAAAAAGTTCTCCGGGAAGCACTCATCGAAACTTTGTCAAGTCCTCAGGAGTTTGAAGCTGAAATTGCTGCAGCTGAAGTCTATCACATAGAGAATAATCCTGTAGAATGTCATGCAGTGATATATTTTACTGATAAATATGAAGATGATGTTGTGCATGGGCACATAAAACCTCTGTACTTATTTAGAAAAGTCAATGGTATAGATATCCGAAGAGCTTTCATTGACAATGGTTTAGGAGTCAACCTCATGCCCATTCGTACACTTCGTCGATTGGGCCTCATGGAATCTGATTTATCTCCTTCTACCATGATGTTACAAGGATATGATAAAAATGAACAAGAACCAATGGGCGATGTTACACTCAGAACTCAGTTTGGAGATCTTGTATCCAATTCGGATTTCATGATTGTTGATCAAGACTCAGTTTTCAACGTCTTCCTTGGAAGACCCTGGCTACATCAACATGCGGCTATCCCTTCATCATACCATCAATGTCTCAAATACTGTTTCAATGGTCAAGTTGGAACATTTTATGGTGATAAGGCCCCGTTCAAGACATGTGAGTCTCAATACATTGAGGCATAATTTTATCACATGAATGGAAGAGGGAAATCTACAATAAAGGAAATTACCAAAGTTAATGCTCTATATGGTTTGGAGAAGATTTTAATAAATCCATTTACACATGTGAGTATAGATTATGTGTTACCTATCAGTCAAATTGACAAAATAGGCCCAAATCAAAATACTCTTATGGAAATATCCATAATGTCAATTATGGCAATCGAGCCAGACAACATGGGAGAAATTGGTAACCTACCAAACAGTGATGAAAGCACAAGTGGTGACGTTTTCATTTCATCTGCTGAAATCCAACAGGTCTATATTTCTCCAATCAGGCCAGAAAAAGTTATAGCAACATTGGAGGTGAATAATGATGTCAATTCTCAATCCATCATCTCCTCTTTATTTCCCAAAGAAGACCCTTTATCATCAATAGGGTCATAAATGGAAGCTTCTTCTTCGAAATGTGCAAATTTTGACATCTCTTCTGATCATGAAAATTTTGTTTTGTCATATACTATGCAAGTAGAAATGGAAGAAATAGCACATGATGAAAAGGAAGAGGAAGATCTTAGAGATGATCCTCCAGCATTTGAAGAGGGTATCTCTACCACAGTGGATGAACTTAGAGAAATAAATTTGGGTACAGAGAAAGATCCACGCCCCACTTTAATTAGTGCGACCATGACCCCTGAAAAGCAAGAGATGTATATTTCTTTTCTAAAGAAAAATAAATATATTTTTGCTTGGAACTATACAGAAATTCCTGGGCTTGATCCTGATGGTGATACTCATCATTTGGGTTTACCAAAAGAACATCGAGGATTTAAGCAAGCCGCAAGAAGAACACACCCAACTTATGCTTCCAAAATTGAAGCTGAAGTGGATAAGATGATCAAAGCTAACTTCTTCAGAAAAGTTCAGTATCCCAAGTGGTTGGCTAATATTGTCCCTGTAAAGAAGAATAACGGACAAATTAGGGTTTGCATCGATTTCAGAGATCTTAATCGGTATTTTCCTAAAGATGATTTCCCAGTTCCGATTATAGAACTCTTAATTGATGCGACAGCTGGCTATGAAGTACTTTCCTTCATGGATTGATATTCTGGATATAATCAGATCCGAATGGCCCCAGAAGATGAGGAATCTACAGCCTTTAGAGCCCCTCAAGGTGTGTTTTGTTACCGGGTGATGCCCTTTGGTTTAAAGAATGCAGGTGCAACATATCAACGCACCATGCATCATATCTTCAAACCTTTCTTAGGGAAGTTTGTTGAATGCTATGTAGACGATTTGGTGGTTAAATCCAAACAACGTTCTAATCACTTGGCTGATTTGGAAGTCATATTCCATAAGCGTCGACAACATAATTTGAAGATGAACCCCTTAAAATGTACTTTTAGGGTAACCTCAGGAAAATTCCTCGGCTTTGTTGTACGCCATCGTGGTATTGAAGTCGATCCTGAGAAGACCAATTCAATCCTTGTTATGTCACCTCCTCATAATTTCAAATAATTAAGAGGACTTTATGGACACTTAGCCTATATTCGGCGTTTCATCGCCAATTTGGCAGGAAAAAGTTTACCCTTTACCAAATTATTGAAAAAAGGAGTCACTTACCAGTGGACTGAAGAATGTCAAGAAGCATTTGATGTTCTCATGAAATACCTCTTGAGTCCACCAGTACTCATGTCACCTGTTGAAGGAAGACCACTTATCCTCTATGTGACATCTCTAGAGCGATCATTGGGTGACTTTCTTGCTCAAAATAATGATGCTGGGAATGAAAATAGCCTCTACTATCTCAGTAGAACTATGCTTGAAGCAGAAACCCGATATTCAAGTATTGAGAAGTGCTGTCTGGCATTAATTTTTGCAGTTCAAAAACCGAGACACTACCTGCAACATCACGAGGTCCAATTGGTATCTCGCAATAATTGGCTTAAATTCATCCTTAGTCGTCCAATGCTTACAGGACGTCTAGCAAGGTGGGTAGTTATTTTTCAGTAGTTCCACATTTAGTATGTATCTCAAAAGGCAATAAAGGGCCAAGCTCTGGCTGATTTCCTAACTAAACATCCTTCAGTGGAAGACACGTCTTCAGATATTGAACTCCTTGATGAGGAAGTTTTCTCTATTCAAGAGAGTCCTCAAACATGGGAAATGTATTTTGATGGTGCTTCCAGAAGTCCAACAGGGAAGAAAATGGAAAATCCTAAATTCAACAAAGTTAGTTTAGGAATTGTACTCATTTCTCTAGATAAGGCATTGTTACCTTATTCCTTTTTATTGTGGGAATTTGGTACCAATAATGAAGCTGAATACCAAGCTCTTATCACAGGCTTGGAGTTAGCGCTTCAAGCACAAGTGAATCACTTAAAGGTGAAAGGTGATTCAGACTTGGTAATCAAACAAGTCAATGGGGATTATGCCATCAGAAAAGAAGAATTAATCTCTTTGTATGATTACGTCAGAAAGTTAATGGTGGAATTCCCTTCATAACTGACATTTTATTATGTCCCAAGATCACAAAATTCTCAAGTTGATGCACTGGCTAATATAGCCACAGCTCTAGCAGATACAAATCGGGACGAGACAACCATCATTATTTCCCACCGTCGTGAAATTTCACCTTAAGTTCAAGACAGAACAGAGGAAATTAATGAAATTAGTCCCATTCCTGAACTGTATGGTCATACTACAGGATGGATGTCACCTATCAGGGAATACCTTCAAAATGGAACACTTCCACCTGATAGAGCCGAGAAAGAACAAATTCGGCGACGTGTGGTCAATTTTACTCTTTATGATAGCCCAAACCACCTCGAGAAAATTATCTACAAACATGGTTTTGATGGAGTTCTCTTCAGATGCATTGATGAGGAAGAGACAATGGTTGTCATAAAAGAAGTGCATGCAGGAGTCTGTGGTGCCCACCAGTCTAGACATAGATTGTCTGATCAAATTCGAAGGCTTGGATACTTTTGGCCTTCAATGATACAAGATTGTGTTAATTTCACAAAGAAGTGTCATTCATGTCACGTACATGCCAACTTCATTCATCAACCTCCAGAGTTTCTTCATACAGCTAAAATACTCATGGCCATTTTCCGCATGGGGAATGGATGTGGTGGGACCTTACCCTTCAGCTACGGCCTAGCAGTTTAAGTATATTCTTACTGCTACTGATTTCTTTTCCAAATGGACAGAGGTAGTACCTCTCAAAGAAGTCAGTTCTAAATGCATTGTTAGCTTCATCAAGTCTAACATCATTACTAGATTTGGTGTCCCTCATACCATATTAACAGACAATGGCACCAACTTCTGTTCTTCTGAGGTGATGAAATTGTATCAAGAATACAACATTAAATCCAACCATTCATCTCGGTATCATGCGGCGGCCAATGACCAAATAGAAGCCTTTAAAAAGACTCTTTCAAATATACTGCAAAAGATGGTGGATAAAAATAAGAGTTCATGGCCTGATAAACTCTTTCATTCTTTATGGGCTTATCGGACTACCACCCGCAATGCAACGCGGTCAACTCCATATTCGTTGGTATGTGGAACAGAAGCAGTCTTTCCAATTGAAGTTCAATTTCCCTCACTCAGAGTAGCCATTTGTGATCAGTTATCTACAGATGAGCAATCCCAAAAGCGATTGAATGAATTGTAATGGTTAGATGAGAAAATATTGTGCACTTTGCACCACTTGGAAATCTATCAGAATCGAATAGCACGAGCTTTTAATAAAAAAGTTCGTCTTCGTTCATTCATTCAGGTAGAATTGGTATTAGTTCTCAGAACTCCAATGATACCAAGAAATAAACCTCCCAAGCTTGAGCCAAAATGGGAAGGACCTTATTCAATACATAGGGTCTACTCCAATGGAGCTTATTCATTAATCTCGACGGATGGAGAACTCATTACTACTCCAACTAATGCCATATTTTTTAAGAAATATTTTGTATAAACTACAAAGTATTCACAAGATGTCACCGCAACATGACACTAAACTGTGCAGCACCAGTTCTTCCTTGCTATATGACGTTAAACTATACAGCAATGGTCCAGTATGACCTTAAACTGCAACTTCATCCCACACGACGTTAAACTATGAAAAAGTTCCCTAAAAAAAGTCCTGTATGACCTTAAACTACACCATGGTTCTGTATGACATTAAAATGCACCATCCATGGTCCATGCATATGACCCTAAACTATTTGAAAGTCCCTTACGTCCAGAAAGACTTTAAACTACATAATCATCAAAGGTCTTATAGGACCATAAACTGTACTTATGTCCAGCATGACATTAAACTGTACCATCCATGGTCCATGCATATGACCTTAAACTATTTTCCCTTTTGTCCAACATGACACTAAACTGTAGAAAAAATCCCCAATGCGTCCAACATGACGTAAATGGTGTGTTATTTTTTCTTTACTTCATGACATTAAACTGCGCAGTCCCCCTTTTTTTTGTCCAACATGACATTAAACTGTATTGTCCCCATCGTCCTAACTACATGACGCTAAACTGTACAAAAATTCCTTGATACGTCCTACATGACATTAAACTATATTTTGTGCCTGCTACATGACACTAAACTGTGCAGCACCAATGGTCCTAACTGCAAGACTTTAAACTACATAGTCCCTTTATATGTCCTACATGACATTAAACTATGCATCATTAAGGCTGTTGTTACCTCTTGTTTCTCACACCAATTATGACTCACATGAGCTTAGAGAAAACCTCAACCATAACACTCTCATTGGGCTGCTAACCATGTATAAGTCCCAACAACGTTTTTTTAGGTCGTTGTCCCCAAGAACAACTTGATCATTAATTCATACTTTAATTGAACTACACAGACTTTGATCCTTGCCTTCCAGGCTGGGTACATAGGCAACCTCCCATGGTTCAAGCCCAAAAACAATCTCTTCACTACGGTTCACCTTCATCTCATACGATGTTGATTTGTGAAACTGCCCTTAGAATCAATATTTTTACATTTGATTCACTTTCGTCCTTGTTATACGACGTTAAACTATACAACACTTTTTTCCGGTACGACAATAAACTACAATACTCTTTGATTTCTTCATTTGAGAGGGAACTATTATTTACATTGATTTTTCAATCATGTTTCATTTCAAAAGACTACGTGCATACATGGTAATGCCTAAACTTTTTATCTCGGGTTAAACCATCATTGTAATAAAGTCCCCTTTCACCCTTCACATGTACAAACAAAATATGTACAAAGGGTAGTTCTAGAACAATGTGGGCTTGATTCCAATCCTTATGGGATACTTAGGAACGTTCGAGTATCCTTCGAATCTAGCCCCAAGTCTTTTGGGCCTAACCCCAAATTTCACTTTCATTCCCTTGGCTGAAAAGTCCTCATGAAAACACACACTATGTATTCATTATTTTGGTCCGAACTCTATGACCCTAAAATAAGATCTCTCATACTTTCATCCAGCACAATGTTAAACTGCATTTCAAGAACTATGTATGGCTTGATTCTCATTCTTATGAGATACGTAGTGAAATCCAAAATTTCAATTCAGGACCCAACCACAACATGATTATGGTTATCATTAACCTATGTATCTCTATATACATTGGACAATACCCATCTTTATGTGTTATAATCCTAACCTTAAATATTTTTAGATCTTCATAACCCTTTTCATGACTTTTAGTCACAAAAATGTAAAATTTCTGAGAATTATTTTGCCTGACTATGCAGCACGTGCTCATAGGTGGCCTTGCATAAACAGTCCACATAACAGACTTGTTAGCAAAAAGATACTATTTTATTTAACTATGAAGCCAATGCCCTTATGTGGCCCTGCATAATTCAACCCCCTAAAGGGTTTGTTAAATGATGGTAACTTCATTCTTGGGAAGAATGCCTCTTTTGTCCTTATTTGTCTTAAATGACAGTATGTAGGGATCTGCAAAAAAAATAGCCATCCTTAACATATTTGTCCCATATCCTTTTTCATGATCTGAAAGTATTCAAGTCTATGGTTTATTCTTCTTCCCTACGTTTGGGTCAGACCTTCGTAGGAGTGATATTCATCCAGTTCTTCGATAATCTTGTCTGGAAATATCTTTTCCATATTCAAGTACCTCTTTCCATACAACAAACTCTATACTTTGGAAGATTTGAATCTCCATAAACTTTCAATGGATTTTAGAACTAGTAAAGTAAATTCCTGAGATTTCTTTTGCCTAAATATGCAGCACATGCCTATAGGTGGCTTTGCATAAACAGTCCACATAACAGACTTGTCAGCCGAAAGATGCTATTTATTTGACTATGCAGCCAATGCCCTTAGGTGGCCCTACATAATTCAACCCCATAATGGGTTTTGTTAAATAATAGTAACTTCATTCTTGGAAACTACTTCTTCTAATTCCTTTTATCTATCTTTAATATCATTCCTCAGATTCAAATATTCTTAAGCCATAGCTTACATATTTTCCCTCATACTTGAGTATGGTACTATGTTTTTAGATGATTTGTCAAGGAATTGAGTCAATTATAATCCATTTCGGTCAAAGATATTTCGACCTTAAACATTATCCTTTGTATGTCCAACATGCATGACTTTAAACTGCCACATTTCTTGTTTTTCTTTTCACCTCAGAGTCAAATCCTCTTTTCTCTCCAGATCCAACTCTGAGGGGGGACTTTTGTTGATGCTCCTTTCCGTCACAGAGTCTAACAACTGAGAAAAGGGAAATACCTTAGTCCAAAGTGATTCATCCTTTGAAGAAACATCAAAAATCGACAAAGGGATGAACAAGGAGAACATTTCCCATAGGTCGCGCAAGTTCCCTCATGGTCGCGCAAGTACACTTGCGCGCCGCCTTGTGGTCGTGCAAGTCTACTTGCGCGACGCCTTATGGCCGTGCAAGTGACTTGCGCGACCTAATTGATAACCGCTCAGTAACCGCCTGGGGTCTTCTCCTGCCTATAAATAGACCCTGTGGGCCCCCCATTCAGAGGATCTTTTTTTCAGAAACTCTGATTGAAGCTCCCGATGCCCAAGTCTCTTTTCAAAACTTCTATAACACTTCTAAGTTAATTTTTTACCTAGAATATAAGATATATAGAGAGGGAGGAAGGCCTAAGTGTTTGAAACTCATCAACACTTGCGCGCCTGATTGGCCAGCCCTTAAGGGAAGTGACCACACTTGCGCGCCTCCTTACCCCTTCGATAGAACTTGCGCGTCCTTTTTTTGGAAGAACCTCAAGAGGATTCTAAAGGGTTTAATAAATAGTCGCTCAAGTATTTCAATTCGAGTTGACCATCGCGCAATTACACCATGTGTCGCGCAGGCATACCTGCGCGACCAATACTTGTGCGCCGCCGCAGTACCTGCGCGCCTTCCAAGACTTGCGCGCCCCTTCATTTTTTGGTGCCTTTCTTGCCCATTTAACCCCTATTAAGCCATTACACCTTTTCTTTTTCAAGATTCAGTCTTCAAGACACTCTTCAAAGCCATTTATGGCATGATTTATTGATTTTACTTCCTTATCTGAAAGGAATTCGGTGGAATATCTCTCAAACCTAGTGATTTAAATATCATTATGTCACTAAATATGGAGAGTTCATTCATTCAACCTCATCCTTTAAGATGAGAGAATCCTTAACCGGGGTCTCCTTTTCAGGAATAATCCCCAGTCATAAGTCTTAAATATGGGCATCCTCCTCAGGAGTAAGCCCCAAATTATTAAAATTCCCAAATCTGGGCATCCTCCTCAGGAGTAAGCCCCAAACCTTAATCCCTTAACCTGGGTCTCCTTTTCAAGAATAAGTCCTAGTCATAATTTTGGGCTTCCTTTTTAGTAGTAATCCCCAAGTCCCCTAACCTGGGCCTCCTTTTCAGGAATAAGTCCCAGTCATAAATTTTGGGCTTCCTTTTCAGAAGTAAGCCCCAAGTCCCTTAATTTCTCTTAACCAGTCCTAATTTACTTTTGATCTGGGATTCCTTCTCAGGAGTAAAACCCAGTTATCAATCCTCTCCTAATCTGGGCTTCCTTTTCAAGAATAAGTCCCAAATTAGAGTATTCAAATCTCCATGAAGCACATATACCATTGTGGACCCTGTTCCTGGATTTTCTCCCTAAAGTAAATCCTAATCTTAATTTATCTGGGCAGTCATACATACATAAGCCCCAAACCATTTCTTATGATTACATCTTTCATGGCCTAATTGACTATTTCATTACCAATACCTCTTGTTTCTCACACCGAGCATGACTCACGTGAGCTTAGAGAGTAAAAGTAATTATGACATCCTTCTTTGAACCATCAATCATAAACATTATATTCCCTTATTCGAACTACGTGGGTTATGCTTCCTTTTCCAAAACAAATGATACGTAGGTAACCCATCTATGGGTTCGATCCCAACTCTGAAATAATTCATGTCCTTCTGAATGACAATAAACTTCAAGTGACCCATTGAGTGGCTTTAAAACCAGCCTGGTCATCATAATGACCAGGAGACTTTTATATAAATGTTTTCAAGGATACCATTGACCAAGAATCTATTAATAGATATAGATGATTCTCTATTGATGAAGAACCTCAAATACATATAAAATATTCTCTAAATTTCTTACATATTTAATCATTGATTGTCAAAATTGAAGGAAAGCTCATTTTATACTTGGTAATGTAATAAGGATTCACGAACATAACTTAAATCTATAAAGAGAGTCCCGGAATAGACAATAATTCCCCTAAAAAAGGTGTGATGAGTCCGACCTCCCATCCTCTCGACCAATGAAAATTCCTAAGCCTCATCAGTCCACAAGCTAATGAGCGCCTACCTTTGGAAAGTAGGTCCAAATGGATGTGGAATCATTAGATGTTTCCGGTTCTACGAACAAACCCATTAGAAACTGATCGGAGCGTTTGAATCTCCCATCCAGGAGGTCATCCCTGAATTCCGAGGGAAACAACCACCACTGCCCTCAAGGGCATTCCCTCAGAGCCGCCCAGTGATTCAGGCTGCCGGTGAATCCCACTTAAGAGAAGGGTAGTGTACTTACCCCATCCACTGATGTGTTCATGGGGGGTGGCCTCCTCGATAACTTTGCAGAGTACTTGAAAGCTCTGAACGCATTGTTGTTGGAGGGCCCTGTGGAGTACAAGTGATTCGGGGTGCCAAACTGCGGGGAGTGTGCCCAGGTCGACCTGACGACATTGCTCACCGATATCCTCGAGGTGTGCTTGGATTTAGGGATAGGGCACTTTCTGATGGCACAGACAAGAGTGAGTCTCCCAGAGAGTCTGATGGAAACATTCAAGCTCTCTTAGGGTGAGCGATTTTGGTGTATCAAGATCCGACCCTACAATCGACCAAAACTTCTCGGGGAAGTGGCATGCTGCGAGGATGGTCCAGAAGCTCCACAACTCAAGTTCTGGATCCGGCCCTTGATAGCCTATCTCATCAACTAGGAGTGATTGGGGAACCGACAGTGGTGCCGAGGCAGGCCGCTGGGCCAGTGGGCTGGCTGGCGGGGAATATGGAGAACAGGCTGATTGGCCGCCGAATCCTAAGTCTTCCTCCAAGGATTACAATTTCCTGGCTGCCATGTCACGATACGATGGGTCAGTGAATGGTCCTCCTTTCACAATGTTGGTGCTTTCCAGTAATGTGCTATGTCATGGCTCTTTCACCATAGACCCCCAAAAAAGGTCTCTGTCGCCTCTGGCCTAGATGGAAGGTGCTTCCAGAGAGGCCGATGGTGACTGAAAGTTTGATCCCTGGGGGTACTCCAGGTCCTCTTCCTCCTGGATATACCTTCAGAGGGAGGCGTGGATCATTTGGATCTCAAATTCAGGGCGTACGAGGCTGACGTGCCATGTCCCAATCCTAGCCCTTAACTCAAAGGACTGAGGGGAGGGCTCCATCGCCGAGCCGTACTCCGCCTCGGCATCTGAGAAATGGACTGGTCTGATTTCCATCCATCCTTCCCTAGCATTCCTCTTACGACAATGACGTCCTTCCTTCCTACCCCTGGGTGGCTCTTCGGGGCGGGGCTTATTTCATTCATGGAGTCCTCTAGCCGCACTAGCGCCGGAGCCGAGAGGACTAAGAGCTGGGGTGCGGAGAGAACTAGGGCAAATGTCGAAAGGGAAATGGGGAGGACCTCCATGTGAGCGAGTGATCAGACACGCAACGACTCCATACTCACAGTCTGTGGCAGGGGGAGTGACCCCACACCCTGTGTAGTGGGCACTAGAGATAGACCTACCCGGAGTGTTCCTGTTACAGGGAAGCCCCTTACCTGTGGCGAGGGTGGTGCTAGGAAGGCCTCCGAGCCAAGGTTGGAAGGAGGGAGGTCCCAAACCTTCCAAAGTGGTGGCACGGAGTAGGACTTCACGCTGGATGGCACTATCGTGAATTGGTCCGCAGCGGCCATTGATTGTGGCAGCGACCGGGAGAGTCGACCTAAACTGCTTATGGGGCGGTCGGGGCCTCGATCCAGATCGAGGATATAACTGCCCCTACTCAACGCGTGCGGGGGTTTGATGATAGGAGTCAACAGTGGTTCGGGCCATAGTGGTTACTGACATTGAGGCCCCGGGGCATGAATTCTATTCCTCTTGTGCCCGACGCTAGCGTCGGGTAAGATGGGTTGAAGCCGGTGGTGTGGGCACAGGGATTGCCTGCTCCTCGGCCTGGGGAGTTGGGCGGCGGTGTCGATGCGGCCTAGAGGGGGCCCTTACCGTGAACCCTTGAAGTGGGTCTCCGATCAGGCGAACCAGGACATCCCCTAGCTCATTGCCATAGGGAAGGGAGGTGTCGAGGAGTTCCGGGGATAGACTCCTGAAACGGTTGAATGTCAGGGTGGGGAGTGGTGGCTCCTTACGCGGCCCTTGGGGGCGGGGGCGGTGACGAGGTGCAGCTGCCTCAAGATCCAAACGGGCCATGTCCCTGGTGGGGATAACCCCTTCCTCATCATACCTATGCACAGGGTCGTTGGTCACCCTACGTTGGATAATCTCTGACGGGGAGAGGGGGTGTGAGCGACCAGCAGTCACGGCGGTCGGAGAAACTGTGGAAAAGGCGGAACCGCGCGGGGTGTCCATGTCAGTACTGCCCCTGTCCCTGCGCCGGTGGGCAGGTGGCGATCGAGATCTAGATGCAGCGATCTGATTCCTGAAATCAGGGAGATGAACCCATTAACACTAATAGGAAAATAAATTGACAACCAATAGCCCAGTGCCATTCCGTCTTCCGTGGTTGGTAAGAGGGATCCACACTAACAACGTCGCTGAATGGAGTGCTCAACGACCTAAATGCCCTAAACCCTAGAGTGTTTCACTTCCTTTCTGGGTACCCAGACCTGGTGGCATGCTAATCTTCTGACACCCCAAACACTACCAACCTCCATGTTGAGGAGATAAGATTCACGTCAGGTTCACCAATTTCTGTTTCCAATGCTTTCCACTAGGGCACGCGCCTCCGTCACGTAGGTGAGGACGCGTGGCTTATTGCCTCACATTCCCACTTTCCAAAGGCCGGTGACATCTATTCCTTATTCATGGACTTCTTCTCCTTGATCTATACTGGGATGATGGGATGTCGTTTCTTCCTTACATGGATTTCTCCTCGGAGCTTGTCACCTAGTTTGGGTCACCCTGATAGTTTTAAGACGGGTTCGTGAATCTTGTTCCCGGTGCCATATCTTCATGGACACTAGTTAATTACACTGCTTCCATCGAGATGCTCCAAGGGGTCTGGTCGGGGCAGCAACATTCAGTGAGGATAATGGTCACACTAAGGTGTCGTTGGCATTTCTTGATGCTAGGGGATTAGCATGTCTATCTTCTGTCTCTTATTATAGTGCTTCTCGAGGGAGAGGAAGCCTGAGTCATCCCACATCGAACGCGGGGAATGGCATGCCATAGGCATGTATCTTAGGTTTTCCTCAGATTTACATATTTAACACGGGGTATGCAGCGAGTTTAACATCTAGCGGAGACAGATCGGACTGATTTGAACACTGAGAGTGGATCAGATTAACGAACCCCCTAAAGGGAACTCTGATGCTCAGGCCATCATGTGGTCGGCTTCTCAGATGCTAGGTAGTGGAGTGAAGTGGCATGATCCCACCGGGATGTGGCGGCCTGGGTAAGAATCAGGATGGGTGATGAAGTGAAGAGGGGCTTGAACCTCATGAAGGATTCCCACGTATCCCCATGGCAGGGAATCAAAGTCCGCGTAGTTCGATGATACGGTGGGACACATGAAAGGTGACCCGTGGGAATGGACGCTTGGATGGGACCTGGAGGGAGTAAGACCTCTGGGCAAGGGAATGAGCTTCCCGAGGCACGTGGGCTCGAGGGAATGGTCAGGATGAGATGTGGGTGTTGGGCTTGAACCTCATGGAGGCTTCCTATGTACCATGCCTTAACATGGATCAAAGTCCCCGTAGTTCAGGTATACAATTTAATGTCATGTAGGATGGGGACATTTTGGTCCCATGCTCTAAGGTATCCCACAATGATGGATATGGGGCTTACGCTCTGAGGCGGCCCACAATGATGGATATGGGGATTACACTCTGAGGCGGCTCACAATGACGGATATGGGGCTTACGCTCTGAGGCAGCCCACAATGATGGATATGGGGCTTACGCTCTGAGGCAGCCCACAATGATGGGTATGGGGCTTATGCTCTGAGGCGGCCCACAGTGTTGGTGTACCGACACGAAGGGGTCAGAACGGTTGAGTGGTGGGCTTGAACCTCGTGGAGGCTTCCTACATACAATTTCTTAGCACAGGTCAAAGTCCACGTAGTTTTCTGGGATGGGGCTTATGCTTTGAGGTGGCCCACAATGATGGATATGGGGCTTACACTCTGAGGCAGCCCACAGGGTTGGCGTACTGACACGAAGGGGTCAGAACGACTGAGTGGTGGGCTTGAACCTTGTGGAGGATTCCTATGTACCATGCCTTAGCACAAATTAAAGTCCACGTATTTCGCTTGGATGGGGCTTACGCTCTGAGGCGGCCCATAAGAGGATGTCATGGTCAATTCTTACTCTAAGACCACATGAGTCATGCTCGGTGTGAGAAACAAGAGGCAGCAAGGACCAGACGATCATGTCGCGAAGGGTGCGTCCGTGAGAAACGAAGAGGGGCTTACGTATTGAGCATCCCATGGTGCCGGGACTTACTCCAGGATGGAGGCCTGAATTGCGAAAATGTGTAGAGGGAGATGGATTTGGGACTGAACAAAGGAGATGCCTCGTTCCCTATCGCGCCCTCCACTAGCCTTGGAAGTGGGGAAGTACAGAGGTGCATGGGTGTTACCTTCTGCAAGAGAGGCTAGGGGCTTACACCAAGGTGGATTCCCTTCCCCCATGGACAAACACCACTCCTAGAGGGAGGATATCAATCCATGTGAGGAAGATTCCATTCCCGTGGAGACGACCGACATAAAGAATGTCCGAGTCGGGGGGACCCTGCGTGCGAGGCACGGGGTTGGATCACAGTTTAACGTCATGTGTTGAGGACGAGGTGTTTGGCAGTTTAATGTCCTGCAGCTCAGATGAGGTGGGTTTTCTCCAAACCCCTAGGACTTACATAATCGGCACCCTCTACCCCTGGTGGGAGGGAAGGCATCAGCAAGGCCATAGTGAAGGGGGGCCACAGGGCGAACCATCGAGGGGTCCACGTTAGCGTGGCTATGTGAAGAAGCAATAGCCGTTAGAGTGCCAATGCGAAGGAGCATGAGGCAATGCAACGCAACAGGAAACACTTCCCAAGGGACCTTGAGGTTACTTCGTATGAGCCTGGAAGGCCGTATGGAAAAACAGTGCATGGCATGCATTCTCGGTATGGGGGACATCGGGCGCCTACACAGAGAGGTACCTGGGGGGTGTCAAGATGAGGGGCCCTGGGGATTGTGTAAAAATGGAAGGTTTGCGCGCAAAACATCAGGGTGGCATGTAATTGGGGCCGAGTTATTGAGCGAGGATTAGGAGAATTGCACGCAAAGGAATTGAATTGCGCGCAAGGGGAAAAGGCTGAACCCTAAGGCAAGGCCACTCCCACTGAAGGGACTGCGCACAATTGGACCTTTTTCATGCAATGGAAGGAATTGCACGCAATGGGAGGAACCCTAATGAGTTTGGAATTTTATTTAAAGCAGTGGGATTGCGCACAAAGGTGGATCCCAGGGCGAGTTTGCGTGAGAAGGGTCAATACCTGAAGTCCATATTGTGCGCGCCGAAGTCCTATTTCACACACGAGATTCAGTTGAAATTCTGCAACCCCGAAATGGAAGGGGTCTCCTTCTATTTATAGGATCCTGGCATCACAGAATCTAGGTGGTGCGCAAAATGTTGCACGCCAAAGACGGCGGGGCGAAAACGGGAACAGCGTGGGGGCGGGCGTGCAAAATTGCACGCGGGCACCAGGGACCTTTCGCGAATCCCGGACTCCTTTCACGTGGCCAACCTTTTTTCATGCACATCCTCCTTTATTTTGTGCAACACTTCCAAGCCCTCTAGACCGGGCTTCCGGGTCCCAATATGACTTCACTTCGTCATTTCAAAACATTCTTTAGTGGTTATGGACTTTTTCGGTGTCTAAAATGACTTATATATTTGACTATATTATTAATGATGAACCATATAAAAAGGTAATTTAACTCCTCTGAAAAAATTATAGGGATATTTATTCTAATATTTTGAAGTTTTATTTCAGTAATTTTGTAATATCCTAATTTTATTGTGGTTTCTCAGGTTTCAACTTGTGTGGTTTCTCACTTTTTCCACAATAGATTTTTTATAATAAAAACATAATTTTTAATTAAGGTGAATAAGAGGGATCAAAATCACTTTATAGTATGAAACATGTGACACCTACACAAGTACCACTTCTCCCCTATAGGAAAACCACATGCGTGAGGTCACTCTCCCAAACCAGGGACCTGCATGAGCCTCACTGAGGGACATCTGGGGAGACCGGTGGTGCCTAGGATAAAGCCACACCTAGGTTTTGCTTCCCATATTGTCCATTTAAAAAGGAATATCGAGCTCACTAAAGCCTACCCCCCCCCCCTCGCACAAATCACCTTCAGTTCCTCCTAGGCCCTACGTGAGGCACCTCTACCCTCTAATATAGGACCTATGTGAGCCCATCTTTGATCCCTCTTCCAATCCATTAATTGTAGGTCCACTCTTCATTTGGATCCCTTGTCTGAGAGGGGCCAAATAGAAACCTCCAAAAAATCCTCCAGACATGCATTACCATCGAAAAAGGAACATTGTCGTGTCTCCCATATTGATATGCATTAGTATAGTCAAAGGTTTCCCACACTAGACCTATCTTACATTCAAGGTCCTATGGGCGAATGTGGATGTGAATTCCCTTGGTCACGAGGACCCTGGCACTAGGGTCAGTGTCAGAGCACTCCCAATCTTGGGCCTAGATAAGTGATCCTCCCTTATCACCCCTACTACCCAAATCCTTCGATTCTTGGTATATAGGGTGAGGATTATGTTTCAATTTCCATTAAACATGGAATGTGATACTCCTCTCTAGTAGTGGCAGCAATTTTGGGGCATCTATCCTTGATTAATCCCCAAGACTTTCTTGTAGGACCACTCCTAATTTTTTTCATCCTCATTCTATCATAGTTACCAAAATATGAAGGTAAATGGGTATTTTCATAGACCATTCTCTTTCCCATTGGGTCCAAGGTTTAAGGATGGAAGGTACATGTAGTCAACCAATCCTCTTCCACCAACAAAAGAGGGTGTGGTTTTCAGGATCTTCTACTACCTCTTGTTTCTTACATTCAATCATGACTCAACATGACTCATGTGCATGTAAAGGATATCCATGATCGTGAGATACACATAGTCAGATTCATATTTTGGAAGAGAATCTTCTTTTAGACCTTACTCTCTCTTTATTTTATAGGTCCTCTATAAGCATGGGTCCTCAAGGTCCTGTGTTCAACCTTAGGGGAAAATATCATGTGATTTCTCGTATCATCCACTTCCTCTGGTTTCTCACACCGAGCATGACATACGTGGGATTAGAGGTTGCAGTCGATCTTAACATTTGTATGATCCTAAACCTAATGGGAACCCTTCTTAGGAGTAATACACATATAATCCTATCCATAGGAAACTTTAGTGTGAAATCCCTAAGTAATTGAACTATGATAACCTTAATTTCTACTATAATCAAGATGTGTAGGATTCTTAGTTTAGGCCTGACCTCAATGGGACTCTTACTTGGTATAATCCCCAACACCTTTCTAAGGAATCCTCCTTGGGAATAATCCCTAAAAACCATCCATGGGCATCATCTTTAGTTGTAAGCCCTGAACAGTGATTCAAATCACCATGATTCAAGACATCCTTCGTAGACCCTGTTCATTGGGTATCCTTTTTAGGAGTAATACCAAACATAATACTCTCAAATTTCCATACCCCCTATAAAGAAAACCTTCAAGGGCCTCCATAGGCAAGGTTCCTCAGCACCAAAATATGTGGGATTTGATTCCCTTCTATATAGGATATTTAAGAAGCCTCCCTGTTGTACAAACCTAACACCCAAAATCAACTCTATTATCTATAGGCCACATTTCCAGTAAGGTATAATTTAACAGGGGAATCCATATCCCTTTCAGGTTTATAGGGCCTCTTCTTCATAATTCCTACACTAAACTTTGACTAGGAACCTTATGCCTAGAAATCTTATCCACATAACATTAAACTGTATGTTTTGTTCCCTATCACAAGACCTTAAAAGGTAGGATGTGTCCCTCTAAGTGACATTGAACTAAATGGGTCATTATTCCTTTCCCAGGGATATATAGGAAGTCCATTCATGGGTCTGATCCCAACATCATAACAACACATGTCTTAATGGATGATGATACACTTCAAAGTTCCCCTCTATTTGGATAGAGAACCAGCATCAATTTAATAATGAAAAAAATAATATCTAATAAATATAAGAGGATACCATTAATGGTGAACCTTAAATACATATATATATGTCCATTGTTGAAGAACCTCATATACATATAGATGATTCTAAATTTCATACATGATAATAATTTATTATTGATTCAATGGTGATTCATGTCATAATTGTGAATTAATGAATGATTTATGGGTATATCTTAAGTATTTAAAAGATTCATGGGTTAGGAAACAATTCCCCCCAAAATGGGGTGATAAGCCCGGCCTCCTATCCTATTGACCAATGTGAGTTCTTAAGCATCATCGGGAAAACTTCTCAATGAGTGCCTACTTTTGGAAAGAAGGTACGTCATGGATATAGAATCATTGGGTGTTTTCAATTCCACAAAAAACCCATTGGAAAACATTCTGAAATAGTGAACCCTATGTGAATGATTTCACCCAACTCAACCCCATAAAATCGACCAACAGGTGCCCAATTTCTATCAGAAACAAAAATCTGTAAGCCCGACATGAATACTTAACCAAGGTGATAGTGTAACCCATATTTCATGCCCAGTTCACTTGATAAAATAGATCCAAACAAGACAATCAATCATGCATGTTCTTGTTCAAATTAGATGCTTCATTGATGGTTTTTTCTTGTCAGTTTTCTTTCCAAGACTGTTCTCTCCGGACTCCCTTCATTACAATCGCATCCTTATAGTTTTCACAAATGAATGCCATGGATACTATTCATGTTACGTATTCATCCAAGAAAAGTATGTCATCACTAACCTAGGTTCTTTAATGATGTGTCTCAAATTCACTGGTTCATGAGTACCACTTGAAAGGTATATTCCCAACCCAATAGGCTACCGGACAAGCCCTCTATCTCAAAAAGACACACTAATCACCCCACCAGTGGTGTTTGGTTGCCCATACGTGCATGGAACCAACCGCGATCTGCATCCATTTTAGGTGAGTATCACCAGAACGTAGTAACCAATCCCTCCCTTATCTTAGCTTGGTGGATTAATAGGCCACACACTGCCTCATCCAAAAGACATAGGATTCCTTCTATAAGGATCCTGGTATCAATATATTCTATTGACATCATAAGACAATGAACCCTCGACATGATGAGGGTTTCATCCTCAGTTGTCCATCCAGGGTCATTTAGAACTAGGAATGAAAGATGGCCGTTCAGGGACATAAACTGGTTAATAGTGAATAGATCCACACCTCTTCCCATTCATGAGAGTCCCACCAATCAAATTTGGTGGCCAATAGCATGGATCAATATAAACATACCCTCCCTAATTTAGTATTCCAATAGACTCACCTGAAAGAATCTATGAAATTTTTCTATTCAATTCTAGTAGTAAATCATGTGCAGGAACATACATCATCCCATACTAATCAAGCCTTCCAGAAAACTCATCTGACAAAACTCTATGAATCCCACCAACCTCATTTGGTTGAAACCCACAATTAGACACCCACACACCCACCTATATTCATCAATCCTACCATATGATTCATCTAGTAGTATCCAAAAAATTAATTCATAAAGTCATGGTGATGATTAGGGGAAGACCCAAATATCTACCCCCACACATGAGTACTACCAATATCCATTGTTTGGAAAGGGAGGATAGGAACTAGCACATAACCCTTCTCCATATTCTGAATGGGAATATAACCTCATTTTGACCATTGATGTTACCAATAATATCTTGAAAATGGTGAAAGGGAAGGCACAAATTTCTACCCACATTCTATACACTATACAGGACATCATAATGTTGAAAATGGTAGTGCTTGAGGGATGGAAAAATAGATCCATCCCTGTGAATGGGGTGTCTCATCATCATGTCACCCTGGAGTAGACACACACTTATTATCCCATCAAAGAGGGTCATGGGGAAAACTCCATCACAATATATGGAAAAATTGACCAGGAAAATACCCTCATTCCAGCTAGAGGTAATCATCTTATCCCAATGGCTACTTCAAAGTAGGAACAAATCCTCATCTATGAAAATCAATTCTCCCAGAAAGTGGCTCCCGTAACTCATAAGAAGGCATCCAAAAATAATCCTCACCAAAGATAACTAGAAATGAATGATCCAATCTATGATCCCATTTAACTTAATGTTGGGGTTCTTGAAGACCAATGATTATTATTATTTTGCATCTTAAGATTCTAATATCTCATACCCAAATTATTGGAGAGGTGGAAGTAATTTTGAAATCCCCCATTGGACACTTCATCATGAAGGCTTTAACCAGGATGATAATTTGATCAATCTCGAGATCCCATGTCCTGATGAGAGTTGTGGCATCCCTCTATGTGTCTAGAAGATCAAGAAGTAATAGGGTCTTCCCCTTACTATAAACCATCATGGTGGTCCTCCCCATGATAATGTTCACTATAAAATTTATCTCTATAGTAGTGTTTCATGTCATAAAACGGATCATCCCCTTATAAATATAGTAAGGAGAAATCCCCCACCCTACATTGAGGCACATGAGAAAAATGTTCAATCATGATTGCTTCATTGTCATTGAAACGTGAAATTACTTCCTAACTGGAAGTAATCATAAGGTGAAGATCATTCTCCAAACCATCCTTGGGACATCTTACTTCCAAATTGATAGATGAAGTCCCTAACAATATCACTTATTACGATAAAGAGGTAGTAAATATCCCACTCTAGTCAGATTAGGAAGAGGTTCCTCTAATGAAAGACAAAGAATAAGTTCTTAACATGGGTAAAAAGTTGGATAAAGAAAACATACCATTCATGTTCTAGACTTTATCCACACCTCAATACAACATTCAATAGATGTTTTAAGAAGATTGTGTGTAAGAAATCTACCTCAATGTATGGAAAACTATTCATCACTTGAGGGACAACGTATTACCCAGTGATGAGTATCGAAGTCACATCAAAGTAATGGAAGGGTTGAAATGGAAATTTGACTTTGCAGCTCTCCTAGCTACATGGCATCCAAAGATCAGTGAATAGTGAGGATCCCTTCAATGCACATGCCTCGACCCAGTAATAAGATTGAAATAGCTAATTATTGATGCCTTAACTGATATCCATATCAGAGGATAGGGTGCACAAGGTGCATTATATTTCACTGTGTTCCCCAACTAGTAAATATATCTAAAGGTTTGATCATGAAATTTCATAGCTTTAGGTCTTCTTAAACAAACAAAATCTATTCACAAACAATGATATTCTCAACAAAAATATGCTCCAGCTGACTCCCATAGATGTCAGTCCAAAATAGAGAAGGATATTGTGATACTTTTGCACTGAGAATCAAAAATTATAGAGAAAACCTCTTGGTCAGTGGAAGTCAGTCATCAGATAGTGAAAATTTAAGAACTAGTGCAATGATATTTGGAAGTGGGTTATTTAGATGCATACTAGATAATGCACCCAACCCATGTTTGGAGAAAACACAGTTGTGGTAGTAGTTTCACTACTACAAAAATTGTATCTATCAGCGCTCAAAACGGGCTTTATCAGTGTTAGAAAAGCACTGTAATGCTTAGCGCTGATAAAGGGGTACTTTATCAGCACTAAAAAATTGCAGATAAAGGTGGACTTTATCAACGCTAAAAAAGTGCTGATAAAACAAACCTTATCAGTGCTAAAAGAGCACTGATAAATTCATGTTTTATCAGCGCTCATTTAGAGATGATAAATGCCCTCTCTGCTGCTACGAAAAAATCTGCAGTAGCACACCCAAACACCTGCAAAAAAATTAAGCATCTCAATAAGCTAATTAGATTAAGTATACCCATACAAAATTAACACATAAATCATATGATAATTAGACCAAGTAAACCCATACAACAAGTATACCCGTACACCGTTAACACATAATTCATAAGTTAATTAAGTACATAAAGAATTCAAATCAGAATTCAGGGGGTTGGGGGCTGTTCAAGGGTTTGGGGTAGCTATCCATGGGGGGTAGGGGGTGTCCGGGGGGGCTTTCTAGGGGGTGAGCTGGTGTCCAGGGTGTCGGGGGGCTTTACAGGGGGTGGGGGTGTCCAGAGGGGTGGGGGTGTCCACGGGGTGGGTTGGTGTCCAAGGGGGTGGGGCGGTCTAGGGGGTTGGTGGGGTTGACTCTTACATGTCACAAAGTACCCATGGATCATTATTATAAAAGATAAACATAATCTGAATGCGTTTGGTCAGATTTCCGTAGGTCAGTTGGCGTTTTCACTTAAAATTGTGTCCATTTTAAACCAAAGAGAGACCCTTTGAGTGCTACCAGCCACACCGTGCCTTATATTGAGGTGGGGATGTCTCTTAAACATCAAAAAGGACCTGTGGATCATTCTCCTAAAGGATAAATACAATCTTAATGTTTTTGGTCTGATTTGTGTAGGTCAATTGTAGTTTTCACTTAAAATTGTGTTCATTTTAAACAAAAGAGAGACCCTTTGAGTGGTACCAGCCACACCGTTCCTCAGATTGAGGAAGTGTTGAATCGTACATGTCCCAAAGGACCCATGGATCATTCTTATAAAATATATAGACAATCCGATTGTGTTTGGTAGGATTTCCATAGGTCAGTTGTTGTTTTCACTTAAAATTGTGTCCATTTAAAAACAAAGAGAGACCCTTTGAGTGCTACCAACAAAACTGTGCCTCATGTTGAGGCGAGGATGACTCTTACACATCACAAAGTACCCATGTATCTTTCTCCTAAAGAATCAATACAATCCTAATGTTTTTGGTCATATTTCCATAGGTTAGTTGTTCTTTTCACTTAAAATTGTGTCCATTTTAAACAAAAGAGATACCCTTTGAGTGGTACCAGCCACACTGTGACTTGGATTGAGGCGGGGTTGACTTGTACACATCACAAAGGACACATGTATCATTATTATAAAATATCAATACAATTTTAATGCTTTTGGTCATATTCCCGTAGGTCAGTTGTTGTTTTCACTTAAAATTGTGTCCATTTTAAACCAAAGAGAGACCCTTTGAGTGCTACCGACCACACCGTGCCTCATATTGTTGTGTAGATGACTCATACATTTCACAAAGGACCCTTGGATTGTTCTCCTAAAAGATCAACACAATATGAATACGTTTGGTCAGATTTCCGTAGGTCAGTTGTTGTTTTCACTTAAAATTGTGTCCATTTTTAACAAAAGAGATACCCTTTGAGTGGTACCGGCCACAAAATGCCTCATATTAAGGTGGGGATGACTCATACATATCAAAAATGACCCATGGATCGTTCTTATAAAAGATAAAGACAATTTGAATGTGTTTGGTCTGATTTTCGTAGGTCAATTGTTGTTTTCAATTAAAATTGTGTCCATTTTAAACAAAAGAGAGACCCTTTGAGTGATACCGGCAACACTTTGCCTTAGATTGATGAGGGGATGACTCTTAAATGTCAAAAAGTACCCTTGGATCCTTATACTAAACAATCAACACAATCTGAATTCATTTGGTAAAATTTCCGTAAGTCAGTTGTTGTTTTCACTTAAAATTGTGTCCATTTTAAACAAAATAGAGACCCTTTGAGTGGTTCCAGCCACACTGTGACTCAGGTTGAGGTAGGGTTGAATCTTACATGTTACCAAGGACCCTTGTATTGTTATTATAAAATATCAAGGCAATATGAATGCATTTGGTTGGATGTTCATAGGTCAGTTGTTGTTTTCAATTAAAATTGTGTCCATTTTAAACAAAAGAGAGACCCTTTGAGTGATGGCGGTCACACCGTGCCTCAGATTGAGGTGGGGTTGATTCTTACACATCAAAAAGGACTCGTGGATCATTATCCTAAAGTATCAACACAATTCAAATGCTTTTGGTTAGATTTCCATAGGTCAGTTGTTGTTTTCACTTAAAATTGTGTCCATTTTAAACAAAATAGAGACCCTTTGAGTGATACCGGCCACACCGTGCCTAGGATTAGGGCATGGTTGCCTCGTAAACATCAAAATGGACCCATGGATTGTTCTCTTAATGGATCAACACAATCTGAATGTGGTTGGTTGAATTTCCGTAGGTCAGTTGTTGTTTTCACTTAAAATTGTGTCCATTTTAAACAAATGAGAGCCCCTTTGAGTGGTACCGGCCACACCGTGCCTCAGATTGAGGTGGGGTTGAATTTTACACATAGAAAAGGACCCATGGATCGTTATTATAAATGATAAAGACAATCCGAATGCGTTTGGTCAGATTTCCGTAGGTTAGTTGTTGTTTTCACATAAAAGTGTGTCCATTTTAAACCACAGAAAGACCCTTTGAGAGATAGCGGCCACACCGTGCCTCGGATTGAGGCGGGTATGACTCTTACATGTCACAAAGGACCCTTGTATCATTCTACTAAAAGATCAGCACAATCCGAATGCGTTTGGTCGAATTTCCGTAAGTCAGTTGTTGTTTTCACTTAAAATTGTGTCCATTTTAAATAAAATAGAGATCTTTTCAGTGGTACCGGCCAAACCGTGCCTCGAATTGAGGCACGATTGACTCATACATGTCAGCAATGACCCTTGTATAGTTCTTAAAAAATATCAAGGCAATCCAAATGAGTTTGGTCATATTTTCATAGGTCAGTTGTTGTTTTCAATTAAAATTGTATCCATTTTAAACAAAAGAGAGACCCTTTAAGTTATAGCGGCCACACCGTGACTCGGATTGAGGTGGGGATGACTCGTATATTTCACGAAGAACTCATGGATCATTCTCCTAAAATATCAACACAATCTGAATGCGTTTGGTAAAATTTCGTAAGTCAGTTGTTGTTTTCACTTAAAATTGTGTCCATTTTAAACAAAACAGAGACCCTTTGAGTTGTACCAGCCACACCATGCTTCAGATTGAGGCAGGGTTGACTTTTACATGTCACCAAGGACCCTTGTATCGTTATTATAAAATATCAAGGTAATCCAAATGCATTTGGTCATATTTTCAAAGGTCAGTTATTGTTTTCAATTATAATTTTGTGCATTTTAAACAAAAGAGAGACGCTTTGAGTGATAGCGGCCACACCGTGCCACATATTCAGTCGGTGATGACTCATACATGTCACAAAGGACCCGTGTATTGTTCTCTAAAAGGATCAACACAATTATAATGTTTTTGGTCGAATTTTAGTAAGTCAATTGTTGTTTTCACTTAAAGTTGTGTCCATTTTAAACAAAATAGAGACCCTTTGAGTGGTACCGGCCACACTGTGACTCAGGTTGAGGTAGGGTTGACTTGTACACGTAAAAAAGAACCCTTGTATTGTTCTTATAAAATATCAAGGCAATATGAAAGCGTTTGGTCAGATGTTCATAGGTCAGTTGTTGTTTTCAATTAAAATTGTCTCCATTTTAAACAAAAGAGAAACCCTTTGAGTGATAGCGATCACACCATGCCTCAGATTGAGGTAGGGTTGACTCATACACATTAAAAAGTACCCGTGTATAGTTTTCCTAAAGTATCAAGACAATCCAAAAGCGTTTGGTTGGATTTCCAAAGGTCAGTTGTTGTTTTCACTTAAAATTGTGTCCATTCTAAACAAAATAGAGACCCTTTGAGTGATACCGGGCACACCATGCCTCGGATTGAGGCAGGGTTTACTCATACATATCACCAAGGACCCGTGGATCATTCTACTAAAGGATCAAGAAATTCAAAATGTGTTTGGTCAGATTTCCGTAGGTCAGTTGTTGTTTTCACTTAAAATTGTGTCCATTTTAAACAAAATAGAGACCCTTTGAGTGATACCGACCACACCGTGCCTCAGATTGAGGTGAAATTGACTCGTACACATCACCAAGGACCCTAGGATAGTTCTTATAAAATATAAAGGAAATATGAATGCGTTTGGTCTAATTTCCATAGGTTAGTTGTTGTTTCCAATAAAAAATGTGTCCAATTTAAACAAAAGAGAGACCCTTTGATTGATAGCGGACACACCATGACAAAAAGGACTCGTGGATCGTTATTCTAAATGATCAACACAATCTAAATGGGTTTGGTTGGTTTTTTGTAGGTCAGTTGTTGTTTTGACTTAAAATTGTGTCCATTTTAAACAAAAAAGAGACCCTTTGAGTGGTATCGGCCACACTGTTCCTCAGATTGAGGCGGGGTTGACTCTTACACATCACGAAACACCCATGGATCTTTCTTATAGAAGATAAAGACAATCCAAATGCGTTTTGTCAGATTTTCCGTTGGTCAGTTGTTGTTTTCACTTAAAATGTTTCCCATTTTAAACCAAAGAGAGACCCTTTGAGTGATAGCAGCCACACCATGCCTCGGATTGAGGTAGGAAAGACTCGTACACATCAAAAAGTACCCATGTATCTTTCTCATAAAGGGTCAACCCAATCCGAATGCGTTTGGTCAGATTTCCATAGGGTTGTTGTTGTTTTCACTTAAAATTGTGTCCATTTTAAACAAAAGAGAGACCTTTTGGGTGGTACCGGCCACACTGTGCCTCAGATTGAGCCAGGGATGACTCTTACACATCAAAAAGGACCCATGGATCGTTCTTATAAAATATCAAGACAATAAAAATGTGTTTGGTAGGATTTCCGTAGGTCAGTTGTTGTTTTCACTTAAAATTTTGTTCATTTGAAACCAAAGAGAGACCCTTTGAGTGCTACCGGCCACACCGTGCCTCATATTGAGGTGGGGATGCCTCTTACACATCAAAAAGGACCCATGGATCATTCTCCTAAATGATCAATAGAATAAAAATGGGTTTGTTCAAATTTCCATAGGTCAGTTGTTGTTTTCACTTAAAATTATGTCCATTTTAAACAAAAGAGAGACCCTTTGAGTGGTTCCAGCCACACTGTGTCTCAGATTGAGCCAGTCTTGATTCTTAAACATCCCATAGGACCCATGGATCGTTCTTATAAAATATCAAGAAAATCATAATTCGTTTGGTCAGATTTCCGTAGGTCAATTGTTGTTTTCACTTAAAATTTTGTCCATTTTAAACCAAAGAGAGACCCTTTGAGTGATAGTGGCCACACCGTGCCTCAGATTGAGGCATGGATGAATTTTACATGTCATATAGTACTCATGGATAACTCTCCTAAAATATCAACACAATCAGAATGCATTTGGTCGAATTTCCGTAAGTCAGTTGTTGTTTTCACTAAAAATTGTGTCCATTTTAAACAAAATAGAGACCCTTTGAGTGGTACCGGCCACACCGTGCCTCAGATTGAGTCAAGTTTGACCTTTACACATTACCAAGGACCCATGTATCGTTCGTATAAATGATCAATTCATTCCTAATACGTTTGGTCATATTTTCATAGGTCAGTTTTTTTCAATTAAAATTGTGTCAATTTTAAACAAAAGAGAGACCCTTTGAGTTATAGCGGCCACACCATGCCTCGGATTGAGGCGGGGATGACTCTTATATGTCACAAAGGACTTTTCTACCGTTATCCTAAAGGATCAACACAATCTGAATGTGTTTTGTCGAATTTCTGTACTTCAGTTTTTGTTTTCACTTAAAATTGTGTCCATTTTAAAAAAAATAGAGACCCTTTGAGTAGTACCGGCCACACCATGCCCCAAATTAAGTGGGGGGGGGGGGGGTTTACTCTTAAACATCACCAAGGACCCTTTTATCATTATTATAAAATATCAAGGAAATCCGAATGAGTTTGGTTGGATTTTCATAGGTCAGTTTTTGTTTTCAATTAAAATTGTGTCCATTTTAAACAAAAGAGAGACCCTTTGAGTGATAGCGGCCACACCGTGCCTCGAATTGAGTATAGGGTGACTCTTACACATCAAAAATGACCCTTGTATAGTTCTTCTAAAAGATCAACACAATCTGAATGTGTTTGGTCAAATTTCCGTTAGTCAGTTGTTGTTTTCACTTAAAATTGTGTCCATTTTAAACAAAATAGAGACCCTTTGAGTGGTACCAGCCACATTGTGCCTTGGATTGAGGTAGGGTTGACTCTTACACTTCACCAAGGACTCTTGGATCTTTATAATAAAATATCAATACAATCCTAATGAGTTTGGTCATATTTATGTAGGTCAGTTGTTGTTTTCACTTAAAATTGTGTCCATTTTAAACAAAATAGAGACCCTTTGAGTGATACCGGCCACACCGTGCCTCTGATTGAGGTGGGGTTGACTCTTACACTTCACCAAGGACCCTTGTATCATTATTATAAAATATCAAGGAAATCCTAATGCGTTTTGTCAGATTTTCATAGGTCAGAAGTTGTTTTCAATTAAAATTGTGTCCATTTAAAAAAAAAAAGAGACCCTTTGAGTGCTACCGGCCACACCGTGCTCAGATTGAGGTGAGGATGACTCATACATGTTACAAAGGACATGTGGATCATTATCCTAAAGTATAAACACAATCAAAATGTGTTTGGTTGTATTTCCGTAGGTCAGTTGTTGTTTTCACTTAAAATTGTGTCCATTTTAAACAAAAGAGAGACCCTTTGAGTGGTACCGTCCACACTGTGCCTCGGATAGAGGCAGGGTTGACTTTTACACATCAAAAAGGATACATAGATCATTATTATAAAATATTAAGTCAATATGAATGTGTTTTGTCGGATTTTCATAGGTTAGTTGTTGTTTTCACTTAAAATTGTGTCCATTTTAAACCAAAGAGAGACCCTTTGAGTGATAGCAGCTGCACCATGCCTCGGATTGAGGCGGGGATGACTCATACACGTAAAAAAGGACCCGCAGATCATTTTACTAAAGGATCAACACAATCCTAATGGGTTTGGTCGGATTTTCATACATAACTTTTTGTTTTCACTTAAAATTGTGTCCATTTTAAACAAAAGAGAGACCCTTTGAGTGGTTCAGCATTCTTGCATGTTGCTGGTGCATATCATCTATTAAAATGGGAAAATGAATCATTGGAGAAATGATGTTTTATTTAATAAAAAATTACAATTTTCCTATAAACATTTACATACAACAATGTTTTATATTTTTATCCACTTAACCCCTCTTAAAAATGACCACCAATTATACATGCCCTCAAGTAAGATCTTCATTATATTTGTGTACAATCTGCCATTAGGTTTGCGGCCCACTCGTTTCTAAACACATCTATATCATCTTGTGAGTATGAGGATTTTCGGCAGTCAGAGTAGTACTGGAAAATATATAAATAAATAATTAATAAATAAATTAAATGAACTTATAGTTGTTTTTGAAAATAACTCTTTAGGGATGCTAGTTTGTATATTAAAAACGATCTCTTTCATAAATTTACAAACCCAATAACCACAATCATTATCGTTTGTTTGTTTTGGACATTGTAAAAAAATTGATCATTAGGATAATATGTAACTTGTGTTGAGATGTGTTTGGATAGTGAAATTTTATTATATATACCCTGATATTTATCCAAACATAGTACTTGCTCACCTCCTTATGCTTAGCCCCTATCCTCATTCCTTTTTTAGATGATAATGATACATTTCCCTATTATACATTAATCATCAGTAAAAGATAATATAAATTATATTACTTGATGTTTAGACCTAAAAGGTAAGATGTAGTGTCTTACAGATTCACAAACTCCATCATGTGTGGTTTGTTTTATGGATATCCTTTCATTGAATCCAGAAAATAAATCTTTTGAGTATCCATGTTCACTTCAATTAGCAACAATTTTTTCCTAAAAACACAAAAAAGAATAAGTAATAAATGAAGTGAAAATATAATTGATATGATTTAATCGTAGAGTTTTACCCCTACATGGTTGGTATTAGGAAGTTTCTGTCATCTGTAATCTTTATTTCTAATGTTTTCAGCAAGCCATTCTCTATTTCATCCCTTTTTGATGGCTCTAATTTTGTTAAGTGTGTTGATGTGGTATGAGGACTAACGAGTCCAAATCTTGGGTCAAGGGAAAATTCCTTCAACTATTTTTCATAAATGCGTATCTCAACAATACAAAATGCATTTAGTCATAATTTTCACATTATATTAGCTTTTAGAAAATAAATTCATGGAAACATACCTCATATATAAATTTACAACCGTGACGCCTAGCCAACTTTTTTCAAGGATCTCATTTACATTTTCAGCAGAAACAAAATCTTTACTTTCCTCTCAGTATATATTCTCTTCGAAAACCACTATATGATTATTACCATCATTTAACTTCGTATCTGCATGAGTCTTCAATGCTAGTAAATGTGGATAGAGAATAGGTGGTGTTATTGTTCTTTCATTAGCTCCTTGGGATAGGTTGGTCGATCCTTTAGATGGTTTTGAGCCGACGTTTGTCTCCCCCTTCCCTTTCTCCATCTATAACAACAATCATTGGTTCTGAACCTTTTATCATTGATTTTTAAAGGTTTAGATTGAAAAAAAAGAAATAAATACCTATTTGTCTGCATATACTCTTACAAGTTGTGACATCCATGCAATGAATGTCCCAATAGCCTTTTCAACCATATGAATATCATCATCATCAAGTGGAATAGGTAGCTCTGCATTTGGCTCAAGAGCTACAGTAATCGTCACTTTCAGATGATCTTTTGGAAGTGGTCTATTATGAAGTGTGGCATATGGGATATTGAACATTTTATCACTCGCTACAAGGTGATAGGTGGGTGTTGACAGATATAAATCACAATCAGTACCACCCTGTAGAAGATCAGTACAGAAAAATTATCAGTGTTTGTCTGCATCACATTTCATGGGAACAATTATTGGAATATTGATTACCACAGCTAAGATAGTTCTTTTAGGGGAATGGCTCACTACAAAGCTGGTGGGGGTGGGTCGGGATGTTCAGGCGCTTGTTATTCCTGAGTTGTGTCTTCCCTTTTCTTCCCACCCTTAAAAGATGCTAGCAACTCTCCCTTCCATTGCAATCATTCTTCAAGTGTTGCTATTTATTCACTAATTTGTTCCAATTTTTCATATGTATCATCCGATTTTTTCTTCTTCTCAAAATATACTTGGGGTGTCACCTCAAACCCCACACCTCTGACATGACCGTATTTTTCTGGCTGCTTCAAAGCCGTCGATAATAGTTCTGTATCCGCTACAGGAGTAGTTGATTCCTGTGACTGTCGGATATAGAAAAATAACTAATTATTTTTATGTAATAGCAATTTAAAACAAATATTTTTATCATCGTGTCATACTTACACGTATTTCCCACACTTTTTGTGTGTTCTCATCTACTAACTTCCCTTCCTTATTCACACGTGCCTCCTTCCATAGCACATGACGTGGGATGGAAGTGTATTTGGTTTTAGACACATCAATCTATATATAAACATATAAAGATAATTATGATGTTGTTTATTGGCACCTAACAATATTACTGTAAATGTAAAATACGTACCATTTTCTTTTCTAAAAAATCATACACCATCCTTACATTATGATAGGGGTATGTTGGTTTTGATGCATGTTCCTTATTTTCAGTACAGAGTTTATTTTTCATAAATGAAATATTGATAATCAATGTGATTAATACAGGTATCCTCAAACAACATTTTATCACCCACAATGTACCTGAAACTTCTCATCCCCATGACGTCCAATAAATGCATCCCATGATTCTTGGAATATCAGGTGAGCTTAGACAATGGATGGGTGCGGGTTTATTTTTCCTTTGGAATCTTTTAGGTGACATCTTGTTAAAATAGTGCGAAAACCTCGATGAATCCTTCCTACAAGCCTTAGTATATAATCCTTGTGTTAATCGTCTACTATAAATGTACTCTGAAAGAGATTGAGAAGAGTAATACATTGTTTCATTATTTTATTTTCTAGTAAATTAAAGAAATAAATTCATAATGTTACCATAATTTCTTCCCAGATCACTACCTTCAACCCAGACACAACATGGTGCCATGAATCTATGTAAATCGGAACACGTTACCGAGTGAAAACTCCAATGTATCTTCTAAACATATCCTTGTTGGGATTCACTTGTTGGCCTCGTGCATTCCATCCGACATCAAATTTGATGCCTTTGATTTTCAACTTAAGAACTTTGGCTAACACCATCAAACAACGACACACCTGTGTTTTCTGTGACGTCGGTCCTTTATTCCCGACCATTTCATCGATATCAACATCATATATATGTTCATCTGAAATGGTATCAACATCATGTGTTGATGGTTGTTAGACCTCAACACTAGGATCTGCAGGAGCCGCAGTAGTAGGAGCAACCACAGCCGCAGCAGGAGCCGCAGCAGGAAGAGCAGGAGGAGCAATAGGAGCCACAATAAGAGCAGTAGTAGGAGCAGCAGTAGCTGCAGGAGTAGTAGCAGCTTGAGAGACTTGTTCTTCCTCAAGGTTAGGAGCACCAGAATGTACAGAAGTCATTATCTACAAAAGTGGTTGAACAGTTAAATTAGATTACATAAATTCAATAATGTTAAGACAATAACATGAGATAACAAGATCTATTATACAAACAAAATATAACCTATTTATTGAACTCTCATTCTTTTTTTCAAAGGTTGAAGGAATTTGAAATGTCTATCGATTATCCAAATCCCTTCATTGTGGTATCCTCTAACATAAAAAACATTATCTACATTAGGACCACTCCAAAATGATTGTCACGTACCACTGAAACGATCGTCCTTAACTGAATTTTCATCCGAACCTTCAGTAGTTTTTGATGATAATAGAACAATAGACCACTTTCAGTTTGCAGGATCTGGATCATAAAAAACGTGTACCGCTTGTGATTCCATTATAAACTATTCTTCTTTGTACCCTTGTTTACTAAAATCAACTTTCACAGATCCCCATTCATCTATTTTAACACCACTATTTTTATCAATCCATTTGCATTGAAAAATAGTCAATTGGAATGTCGTATAATCCAAATCCCATATTAGTTTGATAATTCCAAAGTATGACATATTTGCATAAATTGGATTTCTATCCTTACTACCAGAAACATGCATCGCTTTAGTCACTAGTGTAACTCCACTATTTTCCATGGTACTATCTTCATCATGTTCGTATACATAGAATGTATAACCATTAATTACATAACCAATGTAAGATAATAGACACACACTTGGTCCAGAAGATAGCCATTGAATTCGTTATGAAATTGAATTCGTATTTTCATCTAACTGCTTAAAAATATGGTCTTGAAACCATCCTATAAATTGGTGATTATGTGTATTTGATAACCATTTTTCATCCCTTGATGGATTCAACTGCATAAGAATTTGTTTCTGAGTTTCGATATATGGAGAAACCTCCCAACTATTATGAAAAACATAATTATGGGCCTACTCCCGATCTGTAATACTGATTTTCTCAACTTCTCTTCCATAAATTCCATCACCCTCAATGTATCCAGTGTGACGAGATTTCGGGAGACCAATACTTTCCACATCAGATAGGTATTTAGTAAAAAATTCAATGCCTTCCTCAGTAATATATTTCTCCACTATACAACCCTCTGGACGACATTGATTTTTGATATACCTTTTCAAATTCTTCATATACCGTTCAACAGGATACATCCAGCTATAGTGCACAGGACCACAAAGTTGAATCTCTCTCACCAAGTGAATCATCAAATGAACCATCATATCAAAGAATGTTGGCAAGAAGAACATTTCTAATTCACATAATATGATGAATATTTCTTTTTTCATAGCTGGAAATTTTTCCGGGTCTAAAACATTTCTACATATAGCTTTGAAAAAGAAACATAGTTTGGTTAACGTATGATGAACATTCTTGGGAAAAATGCAACGTGAAGCTATAGGAAATAGATCTTGCATAAAAACATGGCAATCATGTGATTTCAAACCTTTTATCTTCAAGTCACTCATTGACACAATGTTCTTGATATTTGATGAATACCCCTCTAGAACCTTTACATCATTGAAGAAGATGCAAAAATGATATCTCTCATACCTAGAAAGAGTATAAGCAGCTGGAGGAAGAAAAATTTGATTTTCACCCTTCACGGGATCCAATTCTTCTCATATTCCCATGTCAACCATGTACACCCTTTCGTTAATTCCATCTTTGGTTTTTTCAGGGTAATTTAGAAATGTTCCGATAACACTGTCACATACATTTTTTCCACATGCTTCACATCATGAAAATGTCTGACGTACAATCAATTCCAGTATGGTAACTCAAAAAAAATGATCTCATTTTCCAACCGATTTTCGTAAGGTTTTTTGAAAATGGTTTACCAAAAATAGTGTTCATATCTTTTACATTCTCAAATAGCTGATCACCTATTAGTGGAGATGGTGTTGTGCATTGTTCTAAACTTCCATTAAATGATTTCGTCCAAGATCGGTACTTATGCCGACGAGGTAGAAATCTACGATGTCCTAGAAATAAAGATTTCGATGAATGTTTCAACTAAATTGATTATTTATCTTCTTTTGAAATGGGACACCCTTGAGTTCCTTTAATTCTATATCCTAAAAAATTTCCATAAGCAGGGAAATCATTTATTTTCACATAAAACTTTGCTCTCAATGTGAAGTATTCACTTTTATAAACATCATACAACATAACACCTAAATCCCACAATAACTTAAAATACTCGATCAAAGGATCCAAATAAACATCAATATCGTTACTTGGTTATTTTGGTCCTGATATAAGCATAGATAACATGAGGAATTTCCACTTCATGCATAAACAGGGTGGCATGTTATAATTTACCAATAAAACAGGCCATGTACTATGAGTGCTGGTTTGAAAACCAAAAGGATTCACTCCATATGTAGATAACACAAGATAAAGGTTTCTCAACTCTTTTCCAAATTCAAGATACTCACAATAAATTTTTTTCCATTGAGGAGAGTCAGCCGAATGATGTAATTTCCCATCTTTATTTCTTCTATCTACATGCCACGACAATTGTCTTGTAGTTTCTTCACATCCATATCAACACCTAAACCTTGGAATGATTGGAAAGTACCATAAAACTTTCGTAGGATTGGATTTATCTTTCATGTATTGAGAATCACCACACATTTGGAATTCTGTAAGTTATTTTTTCTCCTTATGAAACAATATAAATTATTTCGGGTAGGCATGTATTCTTTCAGAAATCATACCCATCGAGCGTAGCATTCGTCTAGCTTCATATGTCCGTCTTGGGAGCTCAATATCTTCTGGGAGTATGTCATTCAAGAGAGAAATTAGTTCTGTAAAACTGACAACACTCCATCCATTGCCTTCTATCAATTTATACAACTTTGGTACAACTGACAATGTTGTATACTTAGTGCAACCATCATACAATGACGTCTTTTCACAACTCTTTAACTTCTCAAACAATTTTGGGCAATCACGGAGTTCATATTTAATTGTCTTTATCATTTATTCAATACGATCTTCATCATCATTGACATCTGTAATCATATCCTCCATACGGTCTTCTTCATTATCCATATTTTTTTTCATATCTGATGATCCATAAAACACAGTTTTATCCCAGCCACTAGCTACATTTTCTTTTTCTCTGTTTTTATTCCAACATTTATAACTTCGATCTATTCTGTGACATATCAAATGTTCTTCCAACTCCTTTGGAGTAAGTATTCTAGAATAATAACAACATAAACACGGACAAAGGATTTGAGAAGGATCCTTTGCGTGATCCTTTTCAAAATTGATGAACTCTTTCACTCCGTTCTCATACTCTATTGTCAAGCGATTAGCATCTATCAAATATTTATTCATCTTCATCCTATTTGAATCTCAAATATTAGTATTTATGGTTCAAGTACACAAAACAAGACTTCAATATACAGTATAATAGAACCACTTCCTTATAAAAATAGAGATTAATAGAGCCTAACCATTGGTATTTATTCATCTTCATTAAATATAATTAATTTAGATTCATTATAGTTTCCTCAAATCACCCAAGACCAAACACAAGAATAATCAAGTATGATACATCTACCACTCATAGGTCTCTACCATAAATTCAATATCATCATGCCTAAATACCCATATATCCACAAATACACATGTCACAAACACAGAAAAAACCATATCCACATCAGAACCAAAGTACCAATATGGATTTCAATCAGGTTACTCGACTCAAGTGTTGGTGTGTAAGAAATAATAAGAAAATATAATAAGTATATAGTCACAAATAAATCCAAAACTGGTGTCAATAATGCAATAAACCCAATGTATCATTCCATCTATCAGAATACTATGAAAGAGCACATATGTGACAGTAGTCCCGGGTGGTGAAGGTTCCTGAGGAGGAAGGGGCGAACATGCACCTCTCGGGGTTCGAGGTCAGGTCACTGGGATTGAAGGTGGCCCGATACTCCTACAAGGGTTCATTCCACATTTCAAAAACCATGTCCTGGTACCCTAGGATGTTAACCCAATGCTGTTGGAAGTGAAACCGTTCCTGATGATTATGACAAGAAGAAATGGAAACCAAGAGGGGGAGTGAATAAAAATACCACAAGCAAGATAAAAACATGGTATTTGAGAATAGGTTAGTGGATTTCATGTTGGATATACACCTATCCAATAGACTCCACAAGCGTTGATGTCCCCAGCAGTTATTGCACTAGGTGAAACTGTCACCTGAGAAGCTGAGATCAATGAGGCCCTTCCCAGCCATGAACTGAACAAACTCCATGATGACCTTCCTCTGGAATGGGATTCTAACTTTCCTTTCCTTTGGGTTTTAAATGAAATTAAATTCACCCCCCAAAAAATAATGGATGTTGGTTAGGATCGAAGGTATTTTGTTCAGTCCATAGATATTCCCTTTGAAGAGGGTCATAGCTTCCAAAAACAAAAGTCATAAGGAAGGAGGTGTCACTGTTGGACACCTTGGTAGTGATGAATTGATTGCAATCTTGAACAGTATCAACAACATATTTATTGTTCCAAAATACCCATTTGTGTCTGTTGGAGGGGCTATAGTGTAGAAATCCATGCAACTTAATCTTCCAAAATAATTCTATGATTATTATGGGGTTTTTTGTGTTATTTCACAAGAACAACAATGACATTATGCTTTTTGATTTATATAATGAGGAAGTATGATATAACATGGGCACTAAGACCATGAGCATTACATATGAAGATAATAATGATGGGTAGGACAGGGCTCTGACATTGGATCTAGAGCTAGTAGCCTTATTGATGTGGGAGGATGATCTCTCATTGAGGTCCCTAGATTTTGAACATGTTCATAATCCCTTCTGGTTTGTAAGCTTCATATGAGTGGGATATGAGGATCCAAAGGGGGAAGGTGAAGGATGGGTAATGAAACTTGGGGGCTGGTGAGGGAGTTCTCTCTAGATCAATAAGTATTTGGAGCTGGATGATAGGCTCAGAGCCAAGGGAGATAGAAAAAACACTGCTAGGAAGGGTCATGGCCATTACAGAGAAGCAGTCAGTAACCTCAGCAAGGGAGAAGGACAGAGATGGAGTTAGGGGTGGAAAGACTAGAAATCTTGGTGGTTTGGGCATCATTCCATACAAGTGCACTGCCAGACAAAGTCACTTAGATAGAATGAAGGAATGAAGGGGGAAACCCCTTGAAGAAAATAGGGTTCAAGCATTGGATGACCTTGAAATGAATCAGAACCGGGTGGTTTTGTCCTTAAAGAAAAAGTTTATCCTTCATTCCTTATTTTACGGTGACATGGTGTTGGATCTAAGGGAATCGATGATACCTAGGAGGAATCTAGTGAAACTGGAATCCACGTGGGAATGACCTTATATTTTTCTTAAACTTCACTCTGATAGTGTAAACTCATTGATTGCCATTGATGATGAGCATATCAATCTTTCCACCAATACTAGTTTTCTCAAGAGATATTTTACATGAATAAACCATCCCTTTAGTCTGAAATATATGTATTTGAACTAAAAATCCAACATCCTAGTTATATGTTGTTTCGTGTAGTGTTGAGCCGCCACAATACCCTTCTCACATGAGGTCATTATTCTTGCATGACACGCTAAAAATTCTAAGACACACCCCCTTTGGTCCATGAATCATGAACTTAAACCTTTTTCATCCTCTACCCATATTTCACATGGTTTAGGGACTCTATGGACGGAAAATTCACCTCACCCTCACTATATGTTGTAATTTCATGATATGAAACCGTGTGGAATTTTGGTAAAATATATTCAACCTTAAAATACATTATCATAATCCTAATCACAAGATATTAAAATGTGTTTCCAATGTTCTCATTTCATGAAGTTAAAAAACATTGTTCATGTCCCTATTGTATGATGTAAAACATTGAAATGAATTTATCCTTCAACCGATAGGGCTCCCTCTTTCTGATGCTGATCAATTACCGAACCATGTTGAAGAACTAAATAAGGATTGATTACCATTTAATATCATGGGATATCAAGAGTCTGAAAAATTATATATCATTGGATCAGCTCACTCATTGAACTACCTTAACACTTCCATCAATAAAAACAAGTTTTTCTCTCACTCACAGATGCACTCCATCTATTAAAAAATTGCATTCAATCTATTAAAAAAACATTATGGTCAACCATTTTTTGAAATATATATTTCATTTTTTATAAATAAAAAAATTCACAAGGAATTCTATTTTCCTAACTTAATATACTTTTATAAAAAGAACAACACACATTTTAATAAATCCCTTTTAATGAAAATCAACCCATGTCAAACATCCCCCAAAGATTCCACATTTTGATTTACAGTAAAAAAACTATACTAATAGAAAATCGTTGAATAATGGAGTAATGATAAAAGAAAAAATAAATAATCAAGGTTAGATAAAAAACTAAACTTCCAAAAAAGTAAATAATAAAGGTAATCAATGGGAGTAACTGATCGTACCACGATTCACTGTTTTATTCCACCCTTACACCGCAGTTTTAAACTAGTTTTGTAATGAATATTCAAAATATAATAATAAATTGCATTTCATGTTTTAATAAATCAATTAATGTTAATCAATATTATAATGGGAAATGTTACATGTTTTTGTTGTTTCAATGTAGGTGGAGGTGATTTGGAAGGCCTTTGATGAAGTTGAAGAAAAATGGGCCAAAATTGCATGGATCCATGGACATCTGTCCACGTTTTTGCATATTACACAAAATCCTTCCATCCAAATGGGCTGAAATTTTTTTATCTTTCCAAAAATTAATAAGATACATTTCATATTAAGGAACCCAATGCTGATTCGGCTTCTATGGGGCCCATCCGAACTGATCTGTCCAAGCCACCGAATTTGGACCAAGTCAAATTCGGTGTTCGGTATTTTATCAATATCTTGAGCTGTAGTTGTCTAACGGGTGCCAAACTTTCGGTGGAGATAGTAAAGAGGTAGGGATAAAACTTTTATGTTTTCTCCAAAGTGATATAAGACTGTCTGAATTCCAAAATGCGTGTTACAAGTGGATTGAAGAAATCTGTGTGCCTAAAACCACCTTCCAATTTTCCTATAAAATGGCACCTTGGGCTCCCCATTTGAAAGTTCGACCAAAAGGCAAGGCGCTGCCATTTTGGAGTCCCCAAGGAGTATTCTCAACATCCCTAGAAGATCTGGAGGCTATGGGAGGCTCTACTTCAACATCTTCTTCTTCTTCCCCTCCCATGGGTTTCTAAACCCCTTGTGATCACCTGGGGAGGAATGTGATGTACATCCCGAGCTTCATGTTTGTAATATTTGAATGATCTTTTAAATTCCAGATTTTTGTGTTGTTTTTCATCATCCTCTATTCTTAATTTATTGAGTTATTTACTGGTATGTCATGCTCAACTCATATGATCATGTTTGGGGGTACCCATTCATGTGATGTTTCACACATCGTTCACCACTTTCTTTCCCCCTTTCAATTGCGGTGTTTGTGTGGTTAATATTGGTCAATTGAACTCAAAAAAGCACTGTCAAGGCTATGTACATTTATGTCATGGTATCACAAAGAAATAACATAAAAATATGGACAGCGCATTGAGTTTTTTGTGTGTTGCCTTGGTGAGTTTTAGTTATGAAGTCAAACACAATTCACCTAATCATCGGCGGTGTCCGGTGAATCATTGTGTGTTTTTGACTAAACCCTAGGAGGTATCCTAGTATAAACTCAGTAACATTATAGTTCTAGCTGTTACAAACCCGAGATTTAAATATCATAACCCCATCCCTTGAAACGATGAAGGATGAGCATCACGAGACTTCCCCGGGTTGATCACGCTTAATCAATCTTGTTCATTTCTACTTTGTTTTATCGCTTTCATTTTCTGTTATCATAATCAATCATAAAACCACCCAAGTTTCACAAAACCTAATTCACCTTCTAATTTAATAATCAGAACCCTCTCTTTAAATTAATTATCTAAGGCTCCATCGAGAGACGACCTAGGGTTGCTACTATACTGCAGAAATTCTAGTCAAAATTAAACAACTAATTCGACGCGCTCGACAATGCGGTCAAATTTTGGCATCGTTGACAGGGAGTCAAGATCATTTTTTTTCTTTATTTTATTTTATTTATTTATTTTACTTCTTAATTATTACTCCTTTAAATACCCCACCCCCATTTGATTGTTTTTTGTTTTGGGTTTTGTCTTTATTTTTGGTTGTTTTTTGGTGTGTTTTTTTATCTCTCTCTCTCTCTCTCTCTCTCTTCTTCCACATATCCCTCTCTAATTCTATAGTATAAAATTCTATTCATCTTTCACCCTTCTTAAGTTTCTCTTTTATCCATCTTAAATAAAAAAACACAACAAACAATCAATCAATCAAACTGGACATCATTGTTGCATGACAAGATCTGGTAAAGGAACACTACTTGAATTTGATCCAGAAATTGAAAAGTCACTTCACACACAAATCAAGGAATCTAGAGAAGGTCAATCAAGTAACATTTTGGAACCCCATTTAGAACCTCAAGTGGTTCTAAACCAACCCAAAATTGAACCAAACCAAACCCAAGAAAACATGGCTGCAAATAATCAATCTTTAAAAGAACTTACTACCCCTGATGTGGAGTACCAACCTACGTACATCCAATATCCAGAGGAAGCAGCCAACTTTGAGCTTAGATCAGGTCTCATCCACCTTCTTCCAAAATTCCATGGTCTTCCCGGAAAGTACCCTCACAAACATCTAAAAGAGTTTCACATAGTGTGCTCCACCATGAAACCCCAAAATGTATCTGAGGACCTCATTAAGAGTAGGGCCTTCTCTTTCTCCCTTGATGGTGTAGCCAAAGATTGGCTATACTATTTGCCTTCCACAATTGGGGGCTGGAATGACCTAAAAAGACTTTTCCTAGAGAAGTTATTATCTTCCTCCCGAACTGCTTTAATTAGGAAAGAAATATGTGGGATTAGGCAATCACAAGGAGAGACCCTACATGAATACTGGGAGAGATTCAAAAGACTTTGCTCAAGATTCCCCCACCACCAGATTAGTGAACAACTATTATTCCAATACTTCTATGAGGGACTTATCCCTATGGATCGTGGAATGATTGATGTTGCAGCTGGTGGTGCCCTAGTTGACAAAACTCCTTCTGCTGCTCGTGACTTAATAGCCAACATGGCTCAAAATGCACAATAATTTGGTACATGAGCTATTGCACCAACCCGAGGAGTTCATGAGGTAAGTCATTCAGCCCTAGAACAAAAGGTAGATACTAAACATCATGAGATGCATACCCTTCTAAGGAAATTAGCTCAAGCACAAGGTAACTCACACTCTACTTATATTCCATTGCATTGTGGTATTTGTTCTGATAATACTCATTTTTCTGACCAGTGCCCACAACCTCAAGATTCATCTGAGTCCTATGCAGCTGTGTTACCAGGGCGTCCATTCCAACAAGCACCTCCCTTAAAGCAAGAACAATTCAGGCCAAATCCAAATCCAGGGTGGCAAGCACAACCCCAATACCGACAAGGAGGAAACTCAAGCTGCCCAAAGCAGAATTGTTATCAACAAGGCCAAGGTATGAAACCATCTTATCCTTCAACTTCTCAAAACAATCATCCTCCTCCTCCTCCCAAATTTGAACCAAGCCTCGAGCACATGGTGAAACAAATGGAAACCCAAAACCTTTACTTCCAACAGACCACATAATCAGCTATTCAAGACCTACGAACCCAAGCGGGGAAATTGGCAAACACCATTGGTGAGCTTAAGATGCAAGGTTCTGGACAACTACCATCCCAACCCATTGCCAATACCAAGGACAAAGGCAATGTATATGCAGTTACACTTCGTAGTGGTAAAAAAGTTTCTCCTTCTACTAATTCTGCACAGCAGTCAAGAAAATTCCCTGTTATGCCAAATTTCTTAAATAGCTTTGCACCCATCGACAAAGGTTGAAGGGGAATGAGAGAGTCAACCTCGGAAGGAATGTCTCGGCCTTGATTCAACCAGTAATGCCAACCAAATGCAAGGATCTCGGCACATTCGCAATACCTTGTACCATAGGGGAGACCTTCTTTTCTGATGCTATGCTACATTTAGGTGCTTCCATTAATGTAATGCCTCACTCTGTATATACTTCTCTACAGGTTGGAGAGCTTCAACCAACAGGAATTGTTGTGCAACTTGCCAACCGGAGTACAACACATCCAAAAGGAGTGATTGAGGATGTCCTTATTAGAGTGAAGAATATCATCTTCCCCACTGATTTCTATATTCTTGATATGGAAGATACTCGAACCCAAGGACATGCCCCTCTCATACTTGGGAGGCCATTCCTAAAAACAGAAAAGACAATCATCAATGTTCACAATGGTACGTTGTCCATGGAATTCGGAGGAGAAAAGGTAAGTTTTAACATCCTTGAGGCTATGAAACACCCCATTGAAGAGCACTCCACTCTTCCTGTCTATTCGATAGATGTGCTCTCAAACGATGCACATACACACAATTCTCTCCTCAACCCAAACTCTAATTATTTTTTGTTTTCTTCACCCTTGGATGATTGGAGTTTTGGTTCTTCTTTTGAATGTTGTGTGGGTTCAGAAAAATGTAAATTTTGTGCTTTAACTGATGAGTGTGTTTATTCGGAGGTACCTATGACTATCGATGATTCTGCAAATCTCATTTCAATAGATTCTCTTTCCTTTGAGAATAAACATGAGCAGATAGATAGTTTCATGGACCTCACTCCCCCAAAATCCCCTCCCTCCATCTAGAAACAACTGGTGTTTGAACTTAAACAACTTCCTTATAATTTAAAATATGCATATATTGAGGGTATTGACCAATTTCCCGTCATTATTGCCAATAACCTCTCTCCACAACAGGAATTGAAACTGCTAAAACTTTTGAGAGAGTGTAAAAAGGCAATAGTATGGACATTGGCTAATATTCTCGGGATTAGAAAATCTATTTGTATGCACCATATACTTTTGGATGATGAGGCTAAGCCCGTAAGACAATCTCAACGCCAGTTGAATCCCACTCTCCTTGAAGTGGTAAAATTAGAAGTCAGTAAATTACTTGCTGCAGGGATCATTTATCCTATATCTGATAGTAAATGGGTTAGCCCCGTGCAAATTGTGCCTAAAAACATAGGAATAACCGTTGTGTCAAATGAAAGGAATGAATTGGTTCCAATGCGTGTGAAAAATAGTTGGCGAGTCTGTATTGACTACCGTCGACTGAATCAAGCCACACGGAAGGACCACTTTCCTTTACCTTTCATTGACCAAATGTTAGAACGATTGGCTGGTAAGTCCCATTATTGTTTTCTTGATGGCTATTCGAGTTATTTCCAAATCCATATAGCCCCTAAGGATTACGGAAAGACAACATTTACCTATCCATTTGGCACATTTGCATACAGAAGGATGCCATTCGGTCTATGTAATGCTCTTGGTACTTTTCAGCGATGTATGTTGAGTATTTTTTCTGAGTACCTTGAGAGTTGTATGGAAGTCTTTATGGATGATTTCATGGTTTATGTTTCTTCTTTTGATGATTGTTTGGAAAACCTAGGTTCTGTCCTCCGTCACTGCATTGAAAAAGATCTTGTTTTAAATTATGAAAAATTTAATTTCATGGTTGAGCGGGGGATAGTTCTTGGGCATATCATTTCAAATAAGGGAATTCAGGTTGATAAATCTAACATTGAATTAATTTCATCCCTTCCATTTCCAAAATGTGTTCGTGAGGTGCGGTCTTTCTTGGGTCATGCTGGTTTTTACCGACGATTCATTAAAGACTTTAGTAAGATCGCACTTCCCTTATCTCGGTTATTACAAAAGGATTCTGAGTTTGTGTTTGATAAAAATTGTGAGGATTCATTCAATTCACTAAAAAAGAGTCTCACATCACCTCCCATAATCCAAACACCTAGGTGGGATCTCCCCTTCGAGACTATGTGCAATGCCTCTAACTTTGTAGTTGGGGCAGTTTTATCACAAAGGGTTGAAAAGGCTACTCATGTCATTGCGTATGCCTCGCGTACCCTTGACCCTACCCAGGTAAACTACAAAACCACAGAAAAAGAACTCCTTTCTATTGTGTTTTCCTTGGAAAAATTACGTTCATATCTTCTTGGGTCAAAAGTGATTGTGTTTTCTGACCATGTTGCCCTTCGTTTCCTCCTAAAGAAACCTGAAGCCAAGCCCCACCTCATTCGGTGGATGCTCCTCCTCCAAGAGTTTGACCTTGAGATTAGAGATAAGAGAGGGGTGGAGAATGTTGTAGCTGACCACATTAGTGGTATTTCCCCACCATGGGACCATCATGTTGACTCACCCCTACCCATTGGAGAATTCTTCCCTCATGAGAACCTTTTTGATGTTGTGGACCTTACCCCCTGGTATGCGGAAATTGTGAATTTTCTAGAAACATCTAGAGTCCCCCCTGATAATATAACTTCACAATCCCAGATACTTAAGCATGATTCTCGTTGGTACATTTGGGATGACCCATATTTGTGGAGAATTTTTAGTGACCAAGTAGTTCGTCGGTGTGTCCCTGACCATGAGTTCAACTCTGTTTTGACCTTCTGCCACACTTTGGCCTATGGGGGCCACTTCGGCTCTCAACATACAGCTCGAAAGGTCCTTGACTCAGGACTTTATTGGACAACATTGTATAGGGATGCCCATAGATTTTTCAAGTCATGTAGTCATTGTCAATTCACAGGGAATATCTCCAAGAAGAATGAAATGCCCCAACAACCCATGTTATTTTGTGAGATCTTCGATGCATGGGGAATTGAATTCATGGGGCCTTTTCCAAATTCATTTGGCTTTGTGTACATCTTATTGGATGTTGACTATGTATCTAAATTGTTGGAAGCAAAGGCCACCAGGACCGATGACTCTCGATTGGTTATTGATTTTGTGAGGTCCCATATTTTCAGTAGGTTTGGTCTACAAGATTCATCATTAGTGATCAGGGTTCACATTTTTGCAATCGTAACATGAAAAACTTGCTTCATAACTATGGGGTTGTTCATAAAGTCTCCATTGCATATCATCCCCAAACTAACAGACAAGCATAAATTTCAAATCGGGAAGTTATGCGAATCTTGGAGAAAACGGTACAACCCAATAGGAAAGATTGGAGTTTGCGCTTGGATGATGCACTTTGGGCTTACCGTACTGCTTTTAAAACACTGATCAGAATGTCACCATATAGGATTGTGTTTGGAAAAATTTTTCACCTCCTGATGGAGGTAGAACACCGTGCATATTGGGCTGTTAAACAATGTAATATGAACCTTTCAGATGCAGGTGAGGAAAGAAAGCTGCAGATTCAAGAGTTGGAAGAAATTCGACGTGATGCATATTACAACTCCCAAATCTATAAAGAGAAGACAAAGGCTATTCATGATAGCATGATTCACCAGAGGAAGTTCCATATTAGTGAGAAGGTCCTCATGTACAATTCCAGGCTTAAGCTCCACCCAGGTAAGCTTCGTTCCCGATGGCTCAGTCCTTATACTGTTACTAATGTTTACCCTTTTGGTGCAATACAGGTTTTTCATGAGCAGAGTGGAAGAAGTCTTACCGTCAATGGGCAGTGACTTAAACACTTCTATGAGGATTTTCCAAAGAATCTGGTGGAGGAAATCCACCTTCTTGATGCATCATACCAATAAAACACACCAGGTGTTATCCTTCCTTCTCACATTTTCAATTATTTCAGTGAGGACACTGCACATTCTAGGTGTGGGGGGTGGATACATTTGTAACATCCCAAGTAAGTAATGAATAATATATATTTTTATCTATGTCTATTAATGATTAAGATAGTGTTATAGAGGCTTAAAATGAAAATAAATACAATCTTATGCATGAAATACACTAATATTCTTAAAAGATTATTTTACTGCCTTTTGATGGAAAACCATTTTTGAATCTATATTTTGACAATTTTATAAACTATGTTTGTAAAAATAAACTTATCCTTTATGATTGGGACATCAAAATTTACCTTGTGTGAATTTTTGGTATTTTTCTGACAATGTTCATTTTTTAATGAATAGTGAAAAATACTGCATTTTACATCAAAACTACTTTTTAATATAATTTATTTATATGATAAGATTATGTTTTGAATTGGTTTTGAAGTGAAATTAGAATATATTTTTACCATTTTATCCAATGGTGGTCATTGGAATCAATTTCACTTTGGAATTAGACTTAAACTGGTGTCAATCTTTTGATACGTATTGTTTTGTAAAAACACGCTATTTGCTCTGGCAGCGGGAATTAATTATTAAATTAATTAATTTGACTTATATGTTTTGAATTTTGTAAAATGGACTTCATTTTTGAATTCGGAATATCAAATATAGCTTAGGGTGAATTTTTGGTAATTTTCTGAAAAACTTCAATTTTTGATGAATAGTGAAACCACTAAGTGGTAATCAAGCAAACTGATTTTTCAGTTAAATGAGAGTTTACCAATAATGTGTATTGAATTTTAAAAATCCTACATACATGGTTGTCATTAAGAAGTAAAATGTGGTTCAATGAGATTAAAATAATTTTTTGGTGAGTAGTAACTTATTAAGTTCTTAATCACGATTAGTGGTAATTAGGGTAGTTTAAGGTATAAATAATACTTTAATAAAATGAAATGACCTAGACACATGTCCCAACCTCATTGGTTGTGTCATGGCAGACCATGACATGCCATGGGTCAACTTGGGGACCCCATGGATCCACTTTTGTTGGGAAATGACATAAATTACTTTTTATTTAATGTTAAAGTGAAAATGACACAAACATAATATGTTTTACGAAAACAATTTTTAAGTGGGGTTATACAAGTCCAAATTTTGATTATAAATATTCATTGGAAAGCTAAAAAGCATTCCTATATCATAGTATTTTTTTTATAATTTTTAGACATTAAATAAATTTAATTATTTATGACATAATAATGATGCAGCGATGACATTATTATTTGACGATTTAAATAAAATGGAAAGACAATGTAAAATCTATGAACTAAACATGGACAAAACCAATTGGATTAGTGGATTTAGAACCGTTATCACCTTATCCACGAATTAAATCAATGTGGGACCTTTTAAAACCGAAACACATTTTCAAATAAAGTAATATTTTTTACTTTCCAAAAGTGCCCCTCCTCTCCTCTTATAAAAGGCCCCCACCTCTACCTCATTTCACACACTCTTCAAGCCTTTGGCTCGGCCAACCCCTGACCATTTTCTCTCTCCACATCCCTCTCCTCATCCTAGAGGATTTCCTTTGGGCAGAATCCTTTCAAAGGAAGCCTTTAAGCTCAACTCAAAAGGAGTTACACTTTTAAAGGAGATTAAAGAACGGTCGGGTCAAGTCGGATACGAGGTATGGGACTTCGTCTCAATCTCCTTTCATTGAGGCATATTTTATTTTATACACAACATTATTTTATACGGTGTATAAACCCCTTTGACTTTTACGTTTATTCAAAAGGAATCTTTTTTATATGAAGCATTTACTAAACGACAAAAGGGAATGTTTTTGTCGTACGTATGCGGCGACAACGACTTCTCCGTCGTCGTGACCGTTATTTGAGTTTTGGCTTCCTCTACAAGCCATACCTTCTTTTTAAAAGAAAAATAAATACCATGTTTTACTTCTCTTTTATTTTAGTATTGAAAATGGTTTTCATAATGTTTTTATATCAATGTGTTGTATTGATATCTCGTGATTGAAATGTGGAAATTTTATGTTTCCTTTACGCATGTTTTATGTGATATGATTATGTTATGGTTCGTGGGAATTATTATGAAGACGGGTGGTTCCGTGATAAACTAAGGGCGGGTGAGCCCGTTATAGCTCTCCAATGCATTGGGTAACGCGATGGAGTGAAACGTTAAGGTTTCTCCGAAGAGATTTAGGGAATATACTGTGATGGGTATTCCAAACGTAACCAAGAGGGTTACTCCCTACGTAAGAATGTTATGAATGCCTCAAGTTACCTTTACGTATTATGATTTCTATGATTTATTCATGATTTTATGAGGTATGTTAAAGTGCCTATGTTTTATGGGTAAAGTATGATTTCATTCTTATGTATATACGAACTCATGTTTCCTTTCCATGTTTTTTTTATAACCCATACTGATTTTTTATGCTCATCCCAAGTTTTTGAAATGTTTTTCACAGGTCAAGGGAAAGGTACATGATAAGATGATAGAGTCAAGGATGTGTCAAGAAATAATCCATGTTTTATTTTAAATGTGTTTCCATTGATGGGAATGAAGAATACTATCTTTCTGTAACCACTTTGTTTATATGAGGAATGTAATGCAAGTTTTATGATCTAATTCTCTAAAACTCTAAACCCAAAAAGATCCTCAATGTGTAATCTTGTAATAACTCAAGATTAAGTAAGGTTTAAGGCTGGGGCCTTATAGTTGGTATCAGAGGTCAGTTTAGATAACTTTAGGAGTTAGAATTCTATTAAATGATTATCCAAAAATATGTTTTTTTTTAAATGATATAGCATTTAAAGATTACCATGTTGCTTCATCTAAGACATGTTTGTTCAGAATGGTTTTCAGCAGAGGAAACATGGAAGCAGTGCTAGGAAGGCATACAGAAGGAAATAACCTTCCGAATCAGCATCTAGAAATGGTCAGAATTGGAACTGAACAGTTTGTTGCAGTGATGGCGCAGTTGACTCAAGCGATAAATGGTGGTGGTATCCATGCACGAGATCAGCCAGATCAACCGCAGAGGAACATGTCAGTGGCGGAACATTTCATGAGGCAACATCCACCATCATTCAGAGGATCATCTGACCCTGTGCTAGCTGAAGGGTGGATTAAAGCACTGGAGAAGATTTTTGATGTCATGGGGTGTTCAGACAATCAAAAGGTTAGTCTTGCTATTTACCATTTGGAGGGTGAAGTAGATCAGTGGTGGTCTATGGTTAAAAATATCAGGGACGCCGATGAGATTGATGCTCTTGACTGGGATGAATTCAAAGGTATGTTTCTTGAGAAGTATTTTCCTAAGGCTGTTCGACTTAGGATGGAAAAGCAATTCTTGGAATTGAGGCAAGAGGAAGACTCAGTGGCTGCCTATGAAGAAAGGTTCACTCGATTGGCAAGGTATGCTCCAAATTTTATCCAGGACCTTGATAGTAAAATAAATCGTTTTTACTGAAGATTAAAGCCAAAATATCGAAGGGCATTAGCTACTCGTGAGTTTAAAAGTTATGAAAAGCTTGTTCGATGTGCTGAGAAGGTGGAAATGGAGTTTGCCGATGACCAAGTTTTCTATAACAACCAGCAGAAGAAGAGACCGAGGTGGCAGGAGAAAGGTAAGAATTCTTCAAAAAAGTCTAATGGTAAGAGAACTAAGTTTCCAGTTTGTGATAAATGTGGCAAAAGGCATGCTGGGGAATGTATTCTGAATTCTGGGAAGTGCTACCGATGTGGTAAGATGGGACATAAGGCTCGTGATTGCACTGAAAAGGATCAAGGTGAAGGTAAGAACAAATTTGATTTACAGTTAGTGAAATGTTATAAGTGCAATGAGATGGGTCACTATGCAAACGAGTGTCCGAAAAGGAGCTTGAGTGATGGGAAGCAGTTAGACTACAAGCAGAAAGGGGTGGTGAAATCCTTCGCAACTACTTCAGCAGATGTCGGGCCATCAAATGAAGTTGTATCAGGTACTTTGTTTGTTTTTTCAGATTATTCCAGTGTGTTGTTTGATTCGGGGTCTACACATTCATTCATCTCTGAAACCTTTTCTAGTAAAATGGGAATACCATCTCATGAAATGACTCCTGAACTTTTGGTAAAAACACCTGGGGGAAATGTCGAGGCAAAAAGAATTTATAAGAATCTTCCTATCCTTATCTGTGGAAAGAACCTACTTGCAAACCTTATTGTTCTACCTCTAGTTGAGTTTCATGTTATCCTGGGTATGGATTGGCTCTCTATTTACCATGCTAAGATTGACTGTCGAGATAAAGAAGTTTCTTTTCAGAAAGTCTTTCAGTTTGTTTACAAGAATGAACCCTTACTTTTGATGACATATCAAGAGGCCAAGAAACTTGTAAAATATGGAAATGAATGTTACCTTGCACACGTCGTTGAAAATAAAGGAACTGTTCAGATTAATGATGTGCCAGTGGTAAATGAGTATCCTGATGTTTTTCCTGATGAGTTGCCTGGAATAATACCAGATCGGGAAGTTTAGATTACTGTTGACTTAGTTCCTGATGCTAAGCCAATTTCAAAACCCCCTTATCGAATGGCACAAATTGAACTTTTAGAGTTGAAGGAGCAATTGCAAGATTTATTAGAGAAAGGTTTCATTAGACCTAGCACATCACCATGGGGTGCACCTGTTTTATTTGTTAAAAAGAAAGATGGTTCTATGAGACTTTGCATTGATTATAGAGCCTTGAATAATATCACTGTTAAGAACAAATATCCTTTGCCTCATATCGATGATTTGTTTGATCAGCTCCAGGGAGCTCAATTTTTTTCAAAGATTGACTTGAGATCGGGGTACCATCAGCTGAAGGTAAAGGAGGAAGATATTCCGAAGACCGCGTTCCGTACGAGATATGGCCATTATGAATTTGTAGTAATGCCTTTTGGGCTAACCAATGCACCTGCTGTATTCATGGACTTAATGAATAGAATTTTCAATGAGTTCTTGGATAAGTTTGTGGTGGTTTTCATTGATGATATTTTGGTGTTTTCTAAAAGTAAAGAGGAGCATGAAAAACATTTAAGGGTTATCTTTCAAACCTTAAAAGAAAATAAACTGTATGGGAAATTCCACAAGTGTGAGTTTTGGTTGCAACAAATTTCTTTCCTTGGTCACATTGTTTCTAAAGATGGAATAACTGTTGATCCTGCAAAAACCAAAGATGTGGAAGAATGGCCAAGACCCACAAATGTAACTGAGATTTGTAGCTTCCTTGGTTTGGCGGGCTATTACCGAAGGTTTGTTAGAAATTTTTCACGGTTATCTAGTCAAATGACTAAGCTAACTCGGAAGGGTGTTAAGTTTATCTGGACAAAAGAATGTGATGATTGTTTTCAGGAATTGAAAATAAGATTGGTGAATGCTCCAGTTTTGGCACTACCTTCCAGGAATGGTGAGTTTGTTATATACAGTGATGCTTCATTGAAAGGACTTGGTTGCGTCCTAATGCAGAATGATCAGGTAATTGCTTACGCTTCACGACAGTTGAAAACTCATGAGGTAAATTACCCTACACATGATTTGGAATTAGCTGCTGTTGTTTTGGCTTTCAAAATTTGGAGGCATCATTTGTATGGAGTAAAGTGTGAAATATATACCGATCACAAAAGTTTAAAGTATATATTCACTCAGAAAGAGTTAAACATGAGACAAAGGAGATGGATGGAATTAATCAAGGATTATGATTGTACAATTCATTACCATCCAGGAAAATCAAATAAAGTGGTTGATGTTTTGAGTCGAAAAAGTAATGCTTCATTAATAATGTTGTGTTTGGAACGTGATCCTTTGGTTAAGGATTTGATGAACTTTGGCATAGAAGTTGTTGTTGCAGGAAGTCCTTCTGTTTTGTTTCAGGTATCAGTGAGATCTTCTCTATCAGATAGAATCAAGCAAGCACAGAAGCAAGACAGTGAGTTGCAGAAAAAGGTAGAGCTTGTTCAGAAATGTAAGTTTCCTGAATTCAACATTGATAATGATTGCGTTTTGAGATTTGGGAAGAGATTGTGTGTGCCTTGTGATTCACAGTTGAAGAGAGAGTTGTTATGTGAAGCTCATAGTTCTCCGTTTTCAGTTCATCCGGGCAGTACTAAGATGTATAGAGATCTGCGGGAGTATTACTGGTGGGATGGAATGAAAAGAGATATTGCTGATTTTACTGTGAAGTGTTTGACTTGTCAGCAGGTTAAAGCCGAGCGACAGTTACCAAAAGGGATGCTTCAGCCTTTACCAGTGCCAGAGTGGAAATGGGAGAATATATCCATGGACTTTTTTGTTGGATTGCCGAAGACATCTCGAGGTAATAATGCAATCTGGGTTATTGTTGATCGCTTGACCAAATATGCTCATTTCCTTGCTATACGAGATACTTTCTCTCTTGATCAACTTTCCCGTTTGTATCTTAAAGAGATAGTCAGGTTACATGGAGTTCCTCTCTCCATTGTATCGGATCGTGATCCCAGGATTACTTCTAACTTTTGGAAAGGCCTTAAGAAGTCGTTGGGTACTGAATTAAATTTTAGTACAGCTTTTCATCCTCAATCAGATGGGCAGCCAGAACGAACAATTCAGACATTGGAGGATATGCTACGAGCTTGTTCTATGGATTATCAGGTAAGTTGGGACAAACATCTTTCTTTGGTTGAGTTTTCATATAATAACAGTTTTCATTCTAGTATACAGATGGCACCATTTCAGGCATTATATGGGAAGCGGTGTCGAACTCCAGCTTTCTGGGATGAAGTGGGTGAAAGGAAGTTGATGGGACCAGAATTGGTAGAAGAGATGGAAGAAAAAGTTCAGTTGATTCAGAAACACATGAGAACAGCTCAGAGCAGGCAGAAGAGTTATGCGGATAACCGGAGGAAGGATCTATCTTTCGAGGTAGGTGATCATGTTTTTCTCAAGGTTTCTCCTTGGAAAAACGTGATGAGATTTGGTAAGAAAGGAAAGTTGAGTCCAAGGTTTGTTGGACCATACGAAATTCTGGAGAGAGTTGGATTAGTTGCATACCGAGTGGCTTTACCTCCGAGTTTATCTCAGGTACACAATGTTTTTCACGTTTCGATGTTGAGAAAGTATATGCCAGATCCATCTCATGTTTTGAGTCCATAGGTAGTTCAGCTGGAAGAGAACCTATCTTATGAGGAACAACCGGTCCAGATTCTTGACCACAGGGAGCAAGTGTTATGGAATAAGTTGATTAAGCAGGTAAAGGTTTTGTGGAAAAACCACATGATTGAAGAGGCAACATGGGAATCTGAAAATGCAGTGAGGGATAAGTACCCCCATTTATTTGATAAGTAAATAAATTGCGGGGATGCAATTTTCTAAAGGGGGGAAGGATGTAACATCCCAAGTAAGTAATGAATAATATATATTTTTATCTATGTCTATTAATGATTAAGATAGTGTTATAGAGGCTTAAAATGAAAATAAATACAATCTTATGCATGAAATACACTAATATTCTTAAAAGATTGTTTTACTGCCTTTTGATGGCAAACCATTTTTGAATCTATATTTTGACAATTTTATAAACTATGTTTGTCAAAATAAACTTATCCTTTATGATTGGGACATCAAAATTTACCTTGTGTGAATTTTTGGTATTTTTCTAACAATGTTCATTTTTTAATGAATAGTGAAAAATACTGCATTTTACATCAAAACTACTTTTTAATCTAATTTATTTATATGATTAGATTATGTTTTGAATTGGTTTTGAAGTGAAATTAGAATATACTTTTACCATTTTATCCAATGGTGGTCATTGGAATCAATTTCACTTTGAAATTAGACTTAAACTGGTGTCAATCTTTTGATACTTATTGTTTTGTAAAAACACGCTATTTGCTCTGGCAGCGGGAATTAATTATTAAATTAATTAATTTGACTTATATGATTTGAATTTTGTAAAATGGACTTCATTTTTGAATTCGGAATATCAAATATAGCTTAGGGTGAATTTTTGGTAATTTTCTGAAAAACTTCAATTTTTGATGAATAGTGAAACCACTAAGTGGTAATCAAGCAAACTGATTTTTCAGTTAAATGAAAGTTTACCACTAATGTGTATTGAATTTTTAAAATCCTACATACATGGTTGTCATTAAGAAGTAAAATGTGGTTCAATGAGATTAAAATAATTTTTTGGTGACTAGTAACTTATTAAGTTCTTAATCAGGATTAGTGGTAATTAGGGTAGTTTAAGGTATAAATAATACTTTAATAAAATGAAATGACCTAGAAACATGTCCCAACCTCATTGGTTGTGTCATGGACGACCATGACATGCCATGGGTCAACTTGGGGACCCCATGGATCCACTTTTGTTAGGAAATGACATAAATTACTTTTTATTTAATGTTAAAGTGAAAATGACACAAACATAATATGTTTTACGAAAACAATTTTTAAGTGGGGTTATACAAGTCCAAATTTTGATTATAAATAGTCATTGGAAAGATAAAACGATTTCCTATATCATAGTATTTTGTTTATAATTTTTAGACATTAAATAAATTTAATTATTTATGACATAATAATGATGCAGCGATGACATCATTATTTGACGATTTAAATAAAATGGAAAGATAATGTAAAATCTATGAACTAAACATGGCCAAAACCAATTGTATGAGTGGATTTCGAACCCTTATCACCTTATCCACTAAATATATCAATGTGGGACCTTTTAAAACCGAAACACATTTTCAAATAAAGTAATATATCTTTACTTTCCAAAAGTGCCCCTCCTCTCCTCTTATAAAAGGCCCCCACCTCTACCTCATTTCACACACTCTTCAAGCCTTTGGCTCGGCCAACCCCTGCCCATTTGCTCTATCCACATCCCTCTCCTCATCCTAGAGGATTCCCTTTGGGCAGAATCCTTTCAAAGGAAGCCTTTAAGCTCAACTCAAAAGGAGTTACACTTTTAAAGGAGATTAAAGAACGGTCGGGTCAAGTCGGATACGAGGTATGGGACTTCGTCTCAATCTCCTTTCATTGAGGCATATTTTATTTTATACACAACATTATTTTATACGGTGTATAAACCCCTTTGACTTTTACGTTTATTCAAAAGGAATCTTTTTTATACGAAGCATTTACTAAACGACAAAAGGGAATGTTTTTGTCGTACGTATGCAGCGACAACGACTTCTCCGTCGTCGTGACCGTTATTTGAGTTTCGACTTCCTCTACAAGCCATACCTTCTTTTTAAAAGAAAAATAAATACCATGTTTTACTTCTCTTTTATTTTAGTATTGAAAATGGTTTTCATAATGTTTTTATATCAATGTGTTGTATTGATATCTCGTGATTGAAATGTGGAAATTTTATGTTTCCTTTATGCATGTTTTATGTGATATGATTATGTTATGGTTCTTGGGAATTATTATGAAGACGGGTGGTTCCATGATAAACTAAGGGCGGGTGAGCCCGTTATAGCTCTCCAATGCATTGGGTAACGCGAAGGAGTGAAACGTTAAGGTTTCTCTGAAGAGATTTAGGGAATATACTGTGATGGGGATTCCAAACGTAACCAAGAGGGTTACTCCCTACGTAAGAATGTTATGAATGCCTCAAGTTACCTTTACGTATTATGATTTCTATGATTTATTCATGATTTTATGAGGTATGTTAAAGTGCCTATGTTTTATGGGTAAAGTATGATTTCATTCTTATGTATATACGAACTCATGTTTCCTTTCCATGTTTTTTTATAACCCATACTGAGTTTTTATGCTCATCCCAAGTTTTTGAAATGTTTTTCACAGGTCAAGGGAAAGGTACATGATAAGATGATAGAGTCAAGTATGTGTCAAGAAATAATCCATGTTTTATTTTAAATGTGTTTCCATTGATGGGAATGAAGAATACTATCTTTCTGTAACCACTTTGTTTATATGAGGAATGTAATGCAAGTTTTATGATCTAATTCTCTAAAACTCTAAACCCGAAAAGATCCTCAATGTGTAATCTTGTAATAACTCAAGATTAAGTAAGTTTTAAGGTTGGGGCCTTATAACATTCCTGGGTTAGTTAGGATTTTTCATAGTTTTCTCCTTTTGTGTTCTCTTTTTGGCCTTCTTTATGGTATTTTTATTTTTCCCCATCAACAATTTCGAAATTCCATGATGTGGTGACCATAAAGTGGGGATAGTCAAAATATCATAATGAAGGCTAAAAAGAATTTGTGTATGAGTTTACCATCAAGGAGTGATTTTTAGTGAATTGGTTTTTTTTCAATGATATAAATGGTTGTATCTATGTGAAACCTTTGAGATGATTGATGCCCTTTGTGTGAGTAGTGTTTTTTTTGGAAAACTGTGTCACTAATATCTCCACAAAAGTTTGCACCAAACCACAAAGTGTGATTATTTCTTACATAATATAAGGTAAATATATGTTGGGATAATATTTTTTAGCTTTAAATGATATTTTCATACGTTCATTCCTTATCCGATCTGTTTCATTACTGTACCAGATTGACCTATGTGTGTGTACCAAATGTCTGACTGTTATATGCCCTAAAAAAATTGTTGTGTCTTAGGCAGGTCAAAAAACCACTCCTCCTCAACCTTTGATCTTGTTATAACTATTTCAATTAGTGTCGTGAAGGGTTGAGAGATGAGTATGAGATTTGTTCCAATTGCAACTTCCAAAAAAATAAATAATAAATGAGGGGAGTGATGAAATGTGCAACATATGGGGATATCAAGGTCAGAAGCTTATGGTTTGACTTCTGGGAATGCTTAAATAAGTGGGTCTTGAAATATGATTGCAAAGGATGTAGGATAGGTTCGGTGACAAAATCATTTAAGCTGAAAAATGCTAAAATAACATATATTTATTGGATAGAAAGTGGAAAGAATAACATGGAATGGTTTTCACACACACACATGGAGATTTAATGTCATGGTTTACTTATGAATTCCTTTCTCAATTGGGTATCATGAATCTTTTTGAATTTCGCTATGATATGATTTATGAGACATTTTTTTCTATTTTCACTATGAAGAACTCTTTGGTGTGGTTCGTGCATTGATCACTTTACTTTAAATAAAATTTCCTCAAATGATAAATCTTCAGGATTTTGAAAATATATATATATGAATCATTGTATTTTGATATTTGACTTTTCCCAGGAGTGCAAATGTTTAGGTGTGGGGGTGTGATCGTACCACGATTCACTGTTTTATTCCACCCTTACACTGTAGTTTTAAACTAGTTTTGTAATGAATATTCCAAATATAATAATAAATTGAACTTCATGTTTGAATAAATAAATTAATTTTAATCAATATTATAATGGGTAATGTTACTTGTTTTTATTGTTTCAATGTAGGTGGAGGTGATTTGGAAGGCCTTTGATGAAGTGGAAAAAAATGGGCCAAAATTGCATGGATCCATGGACCTTTGTCCACTGTTTTTCCTAGTACACGAAATCCGTGCATTCAAATGGGATGAAATTTTGTGATCATTTCCAAACCTTAATAAGATACATTTCATATTAAAGAACCCTATGCTGATTCGGCTTCTATGGGGCCCAACCGAACTGATCTTTCCAAGCCACCGAATTTGGACCAAGTCAAATGAGGTGTTCTGTATTTTATTAATATCGTGAGCTGTATTTGTCCAATGGGTTCCAAACTTTCGGTGGAGATATTCAAGAGGTAGGGATACAAATTTTCTATTTTCTCCAAATCGAGATAAGACTATATGAATTCTGAAACGCGTGGTATAAGTGGATTGAAGAAATCTGTGTGCCTAAAACCACCTTCCAATTTTCCTATAAAATGGCACCTTGGGCTCCCCATTTGCATGTTCGGTCAAGAGGCAAGGTGACACCATTTTGGAGTCCCCAAGTAGTATTCTCAACATCCCTAGAAGTTCTGGAGGCTATGTAAGGTTCTACTTCAATATCTTCTTCTTCTTCCCCTCCCATGGGTTTCTAAACCCCTTGTGATCACCCGGGGAGGAACGTGATGTACATCCCGAGCTTCATGTTTGTAATATTTGAATGATCTTTTAAATTCTAGATTGTTGTGTTGTTTTTCATCATCCTATATTCTTATTTTATTGAGTTTTGTACTGGTATGTCATGCTCAACTCATATGATCATGTTTGGGGGTACCCATTCATGTGATGTTTCAAACACCGTTCACCACTTTCTTTCCCCCTTTCAATTGCGGTGTTTGTGTGGTTTATATTTGTCAATTGAACTCACAAAAGCACTGTCAAGGCTATGTACATTTATGTCATGGTATCACAAAGAAATAACATACAAATATGGACAGCGCATCAAGTTTTTCGTGTGTTGCCTTGGTGGGTTTTGGTTATGAAGCCAAACACAATTCACCCAATCATCGGCGGTGTCCGGTGAATCATTGTGTGTTTTTGACTAAACACTAGGAGGTATCCTACTATAAAATCAGTAACATTATAGTTCTAGGTGTTACAAACCAGGTATTAAAAGATCATAACCCCATCCCTTGAAGCGATGAAGGATGAGCATCACGAGACTTCCCCAGGTTGATCACGCTTAATCAATCTTGTTCATTTCTACTTTGTTTTATCGCTTTCATTTTCTATTTTAATCATTAATCATAAAACCCCCCAAGTTTCACAAAACCTAATTCACCTTCTACTTTCATAATCAGAACCCTCTTTTTAAATTAATGATCTAAGGCTCCATCGAGTGATGACCAAGGGTTGCTGCTATACTGCAGAAATTCTAGTCAAAATTAAACAACTAATTTGACGCGCTCGACAACGCGGTCAGTAACTCATAATCACAAAATCATCCATTAAAATAATTATGGGAAAGAAAATAATTTTAATTGGAGAAACATAGGATGATATCTGACCTATAGGTTATAATGGAAATGGACTCACTCACTGAACACCACATGGTTATGTGACCATACAATCAATATAAATGAGGCCTCTTGGGGACATCCAAAATAGACTCAAGTGATAACCTCAAGGATAACTAGAGTAGAACACATTTGATTACCCACAAATCTAAGGCCTCCCATGTACCAACTACCAAACATAAAGAAAATTATTCATCACAATCATTAATAGTAAAATCACAAAATCAAAAAATGATTTGGAAGACATGCCTTAGACATATCATTAACTTATTTCAAGTATATCTAGAACCTTGTCTTGGTCTTTTTATATTTGTAAATTATCTAAAGATGTTTTGAGTGAATTTTGGGAAATATTGGGGGTTTGGGGGGGGGGGGTGTTCACGGTTGGATCATTGTTAGGGAAAATCATGTCATTGGGCCAAATAAACCATTCATCCTATAATTATACACTACAAGGGGGTTCATAGATTTTTCAGACCATGCAAAGCGAAGCTCGAAGTGTGGTGGAGGTCCAGTGCGCGAAGCTCAATGGGAGGCAGAGGACTAGAAACGCGAAGCTCGAGGGAGGTAGAGGTCCAGCAACGAGAAGCTCAGCGGGTGGAGGAGGTCAGGAAAAGAGAAGCTTGAGGGTGGCGGAGGTACGGAAACACGAAGCTCAGAAGGCGGCGGAGGTCCGACAATGAGATGCTCGTGGGTGGCAGAGGTTCTGCAACGTGAAGTAAAGCGGGTAGTGGAGGGGAGTCGTAGGGTTCCATTACCACAAGAGCTTTAGGTCGCGATGAACTGAGGGCACTGTGTGACCAAATTTATAAAAAAATGGACTAGGGTTTTATCAGTTCTAACAAAGCGCAGATAAAGACTACATTTATCTATGCTAAAATTTTAGCACTGATAAAGGTATCCTTTATCAGCGCTTTTTTTAGTGCTGATAATGGTTCTCATTATCTGTGCTAAAAAAGAACCGATAAATCATTCCTATATCAGTGCTAACATTTTAGCGCTGATAAAGGGATTATTTATCATCGCTTTTCTAGTGATGATAAAGGGTCTTTTTATCAGTGATTTTTTAGCACTGATAAAGGGTTTCTTTATTAGAGGTTTTTGCTTAGTGCTGATATAAGGTGGCGCTTCCCTTGACTGTTTTTGTAGTATTCTAGCCATAGGAGTTCATAAGAAACCCCAACATGTAGTTTTGGGGTATTTTTCACCTCAATAACCACCTCCTCAATGGATTTTAGACTTCTACCTACTAGGAAAAATTATTCAGAGTGGATCCTCCCAGTTCGTCTCATCCTACGATCTAGTACCCTCATTAGGGACACACACAATTGAATTTTTTGGAGATTCCCTTCAAATAACTATCTGGTAAATAGTTCCCAGTGAATCTGAAATTAAGATGACAATGCCTCATAGAGGGTATAGAAGAATTTAGTCTCACGGTGAGAATAATAAAATTATTTCAATTGATTATGCATCAGTGAATATAATCAACCCCACCCATGCAGTACCTACTAGACATGAGTTCAATTCATAAGAAGAGTGGAATGAGGAAATTTCAGTTCAAAATAAAGTACACACTGAAAAGGCTAAATGTGATGTGCAAATCTAGAACCAGAAACTTGCCCTGAATTTGGTCATTTCCTCAAGCAATCCATTATTAACTCCTCAAAAGGTATCAAATAAAGAAAAAGTTAATGGTAAAATTTTACCTTACCTACCTCTTGTAGAGGTTAATTACCTTTCAATTACATAAATATTTTCTCAACAAGAGGAATGGAGAAAGGAATTAAAAATAATAATGGTAGAATTACTCTAAGGTAACCTTCCTACTGGTAATGTTCTCTAATAAGATCCTCGGATCACACTTCTAGCTGGTGCACCTGAATAAAGAGGGTTTTCCATAGAAATAGAATCAGATAAGATATATCCTCTCATGTGGGATTCCAAACACCAATATTCATGGATTCTATAGTATAATTGTGAGAATACCCTCTATTTTTTCACAATTGAAATAGGGTAAGACACATCCTTACAGGTATTCCCCTAAAGGTCACCCACGGAGATACCAATAGTACCAACATCGATGTCCCTACCATTCACTACACCTATTCATGCTCTAAATCAACCAAAAATTCCTCGAATGATTATGAACACTATTGAGTCAATAAGGGGGTGATTTAAATCCATGTAGGAATGGATTATGTCGATACAACTTAAAAATAAGCCTAACAAAGAATGGTTAGATCTGAATCTTCCACCACCGGACTTCAGGAACACTACATTCCATATTTTTAATGGCTCAGGATTCCTAAATAAATATTTTATGCACTTCATATCATATTATGATCCCATGATGGGGACCCCTGAACATCGTGAGGTGGTGAAACTTCGGTACTTTGTGAAATCACAATAGGGACCAGCCTTTTATGGTACACTGCCTTCTATCTTGGAAAATTATGGGATGGGAAGACCTTAACCAAAAGTTTCTCTCCTAGTTCAGCTCAATGCTATAGTAGGACATAGTCCTTAACGTCTCCAAATATAAGTAGTAGGATAATGAAAGGGTCATAGATTTCATTTTTTTATTGGAAGATATTGAAAAAATCCTTAAACCTGTTAATCCCTTAAGATAACTTTTTTCCCATTTGTATATAAAATCTTTATGCTGGGTTCACATACCATATTTCCCTATGGAATATAAATGAGGGTTTCAAGACCTTACCATGATCATTGAAATGGTTTAATAATCCATTTCTAAGACCAAAGATAAGTCCCATGTAATTCTATCATCTCAAGGAAGGTGAATCCGGAAAGTAGATGTTGTCACTATTATACTTAAGCATGCTATTATACCCACTCCTACCCCAAAACACATAAACTATCATGAAGTTCCACCTCTTGGGAATAAGAAAATATTCCTTGTAAACCTATAAAGGATGGTGAGAAATATATACCAAACTATTTTACCTTCTATTAAGCGTTGGGGCACAACATCCAAGAGTGTTTTGTCTTCAAATACATCCTTCAAAAGATAGTGGACTACGACAAAATGAAGCTAAAAATATTCATACTCAAGTAGCCTTTATTTCTACCATAAATACAGAGTAGAAAAATTAAGGGAAAGAATTCAAGAGAAATATTACATAGATGTTGGTGATTTGAGTGTCAGAAAAGTGATCAAATAGACTAATGTTATCTTCTGAGCATAGTCGAAAAAGCCAATTGTGCTATCGACCGCTTTCAAAGAAACACAACCAAATTCCTTTATGTCATAATCCTCTGAAGGCTAGTCTTCCAAAAAGAGACATGGAAACTTGATCATATTCCAAAGTTGATGTTTCCTTTAACTTTAGCAGACTTCATTCCTATAGACCTATAAGCATGGGCACCGCCCCACCAAATGTTATAGAAAGACTCAATCCACCATATAGAATATTCATCAGATGAGGATTTAATTTTTGTCTAAATTAATTTCATTCACTTAATGGACCCCTTCTTGGATGACGAGTGCCACTATGAACTTGAATTCCCAAAATTGTATTAGCAAACTGGTGGAAGAGTTCATCAAGGTCGAGGATGCAGGGGAAGATGATGTCATTCTAGGAGTCATAAATCTAACCGTGTCCCTTCTCAGTCCATCTATGCAGCTAATAGTTGTTAGAGATCTCTCCAGTGTGCTCACCTAGAACAAGGAATCTCCCATAAACATAATGGGGTCTTCCCTAAAATGATCTTTCTAGAACATTGGATGGAGGATATGACATCCCCTAATCAAACTCGGCGTGCAGGAAGACCTAGTTGACCTAATCCAATGAGATTAGAAGCACCTTAAGTTCTTATTCCAAGTGCTGATTCATCTACCACAAACACTTGTGTTTCTAAAACAACCAAGAAGGAGAATACATCTGACATACCGACCTAGGTTCCACACACTGATTCCCCAAGATGATTGGCCATATGACTTCAAACACACCTCCATATACGCTAGAGGCATCGAACTAGGAACATGGGTCTAATATCAGTCATAGTGAAAATATAACCTATTTATTAGGGTAATACACTAGTAAATAATAAATAAAAATAACCAGTGGATGATTTAGCATAGCCTAAATAATCTTGTATCACAAATTGACCAAAAATGGAAAAAAATATCAAAACTAAATAGTGAATATTCCATACTAAAGTACATGTTATGTGTCAAAATTAAACTCAAAAGTAAAGGCACTAACAACATCTGAGTGAGTTCTAAACAACATCTGGTTCCATCAACCATGATTCATCCCAACTCATCCACTTAATATAGGGCCTTTAGCCTTATCCTGTCCTGCAACCATGAAATCTATTTAGGTACTAATTAGGAAACCCAGGTATGGTGTGAGTAAAGCTCAATAGGCCACCACCAATGACATCTAAAATAATATCTAGTCAAAAAATCTTAGAAGTTTTATAAGGAAATAAATACAATGCATAAGTAAATAGTTATCACATTATTAATTATTCTTTATTTAACCTCATAAACACTTAGGTTCCCAAGGACACACAAACTCTCAAAACCTTCTTCAATCTATGTCAAAGCTTGAACTATCCCCGAGGTATATCATATCTCATAATTCCATTTTTACCATTCTTCATCTCAATTTACACAGGAATTATACTGTTACCATTCATTTTCTTAATTAAAACATGAATTCCATTGTTAATTTTTATTTTCTCAATTTAGACATACAATCCATTATTACCATTCATTATATCAATCACTCATGAATTCCATTATTACCTTTCATTATTTAAATATAACATATGAATTCCATTGTTACAATTCATCATTTCAATATCATTCCATTAATTAATTCAAAAATTAATTAATAATCTGAGTTTCAATAATAAAATTAACAATTAATTAGTCATATTGATATCATTACTAATTCAACAATTCTTTTCATCACATCAATCCCATTAATTAATACCTCAATTAATTAAACACATTAATCCCATCAATTAATCCACAAACTCAATATCCCATAATTAATTAAATAATTAATTATTCAATTCACAATTCAATATCCTTATAATTAACACATAAATTAATTATCCCCAAATCTCAACTCATATTTACAATATCCCTACAATTAATTTAATAATTAATTATCTCAAATCGACAATATCAATATCTCATAATTAATTTAATAATTAATTTTCTCAAATAAAAAATATCAATTTCTCATAAATAATTCACCTATTAATTATCTCAATTCAATAATATCAATATCTCAAAATTAATCCAACAATTAATTATCTCAAATCAACAGTCTCAATATCTCATAATTAATCAAACAAATAATTATCTCAAATCAAAAATCACAATATCTCATAATTAATATAATAATTAATTATATCAAATCAATAATAAAAATATATCATAGTTAATCCAGAAATTAATTATCTCAAATCAACAATCTCAATTAAATATCTCTTATTTTTCAATCCCCTCAATTAATTAATTCAAAAAATTATTTAATTCAATCAAGAATCTCAATTTCTAATCATCCAATAGAAATTATACAATCATATACACATAATTTAAATCAATACTTTGGTATTTTAATTATATAACTCCCACCTCAATTTTTTGAATAGTGATTTCCCAATGGAAATCCCAAATTTCAAGTTGATCAACCAAGAATGTGATGAAGAACATGATCAAGATCTGAAACCCTAATTTAAGATTGAACAATCAAGATCCAAAAATCCTATACATATATCCAAAATTTATAGATCTAATTATAACGAATTATAGTATAACATCCCTCTAAAATATGAGTGAGATATGGGAAATAAGAAGGAAACCACACCGGAAAAGATCCTCTTACCAGTAGGTTTGTTGATCTTCAATCCACCTTTTAATTCACTATGAACGGAGGTCAAGAAGGATTTGAATCAGTCTAATAGGATCCGGAAGTATAAAAAGACATTAGGGGTAGAGTAAGAGCCAAAAAGGGTATAAAATTTGGATTGGGAAATTTTGAAACTTATTTTCAAGGGATTAAAATACAGTAAATATGGTATACTACTCGAGGTGTACATTTTCCCTTAATCGTTTGATTCTTCTAGAGGTTCATTGTTTCTCCTTTAAAGTCACATTTTTTTATAGATTGTTCACCAACCATGTGAACCAACTCTTTCTAGGGTTTCACGGTTTTTTGGGATAGGGAATATAGTTAGGGAAAATTTTGCACCAATTGTGCATTATCCTATTTATTAACATTTCTCCAATTTTCACCCAAACACACTCCAAGATAAAACCTACACTAAAGGTACTCAAAACAATGAAAAATATTACCTATAAATGATCCTGATACATCTCTAGGAAAAGACCAGGGTGTTATGATCTCCCCACCTTATAAAATCTCGTCCTCAAGTTGTGCCCCCAATTATCTCTAGGATTTCATGTCAAAAAAATTGTACCATGTATCCCCCATATTTTATTTCATCTCCCATGATTCTCCCTGAAAATTTCCATGTTTCCACAATCCAAAAACTAACAGCATGGTCTTTCCCCACAAAACATTCTCACTTTGATCTAACACACATATCAGATGCTCCTCAAATGACGCATCTATATCAAGCTCAAAATCATCCACTTCGATCACATAAGAAGGTTTAGGGTGATACCCTAAAGTTGTCACACATTGAAAAAATCATGCAGAGCATATATCACTAAAAAATAGCCAATTGGTGCACTGCTAGCCTAATTCTCTCTATAATCTAAAATGGTCCAACAAACCCAGGCACTAACTTTCCCTATCATTACATTCAGTGGTGACCCAAGCTAGGAGTCATTTGAAGGAATACATAATCATCCTCTATAAATTATAAGGGTTTTATTCATACATCATCATACTACTTCAATCTATTTTGAGTTGTATCCATATATTTATGAATCAGTTGTACATGCTCCAATGTTTCCTTCATAAGGCTCGGTCCCAATAGCTCAGACTTACCTGCCTCCATCTATCATATAGGTTATCTGCATATTCTACCATAATGAGCCTTCTATAATGCCATATTTATAGTTTCCTAGTAACTATTGTTGTAGGAAAACTCCACCAAAGCTTGGTACTTCTCCCAAGTCCAGTCAAAGTCAAAGACACACACCCACAACATATCATCAAGAACCTGTATAATATGCTCTAACTGTCCATATTTATGTGGGTGGAAAGTCATAGTCAAAAATAATTGTGCACCAAGTACATTATGTAAGATCTTATAGAAGAACTAAGTAAAACACAATTCATGGTCTAAAATAATTATTTGTGGAACCCCATGCAGATGTGCTACCTCCCGAACATACAATTACACAACTGATCCACTAAAAAATTCTCCCACACTCATTAGAAATGTGATACTTTTTTTAAGAGGTCCACAATCACCCAAATAAATAATTCTTATGAGTATTCCTTATCAGACCCACCATAAATTATATAGTAATTTCACCCCACTTACATTTCGATATAGGAAACAGTTGTAGAAAACCACTGGGTCGTTGAGGCACAACCTTCACTTAGTGAGAGGTGTTACATCATGTCACAAACCCTTGTATCTCCTTTTTCATGCCTGGACATGAAAACTATCATCACACGTCATGCTAAAATTTGGTTACACCTATATGTACTTCCCACTTTGTGGCATAGAACTCACACATCATCTCATGTTGCATGCTCATGGGTACAATGTCCTAGTTCCTGATATAGATGATCTCATCCTCATCTATTCTCCAATCAGAAGGTGACTCCCCAACTTGATTTCATTCTCACAAGGGAAAACACCCCAGATCCTCAAACTTTATGTCTATGATCCATATCCAAAGTTTAAACTCCGCTAAAACTGATATGATATTCATCTTCTTCTGAATCTCTTAAACCACAACATGCATGTTAGATACAATATTTACCATCTTCCACTCAACACTAAACTTTTGAACTGCCTGAGTTTGATTTTTCTTTCTTAAGGAATCAACCGCACAATTTCCCTTTTTGTGTGTACATGTTATCTAAATGTCAAAAGACTACATATACTCAACCCATATCTACTTCCAAATATTCAAATCACGTTGTGCAAAGCTTTACTTTAATATCTTATGATCAGTATAAACAATAAACTTCTCACAAAATATATAATGATTCTAACACTTTAAAGCATAAACCACTACTGCCAAATCAAGGTCAATCATAGGGTAGTTCTGTTCATATGTCCATATTTTATGTGAACCATATTCCAAAACTCAATCTCCCAACATCTACACTCCTCGAATTCTGATCCTATAAGAATCACAAAACACCATATACTCCTCACCTGGATCAGGTAATTTCAAGAATGGTGCAAATTTCAAGTGCTTCTTTAGCTCATGGAAGGCATTCTCACATTCTTATAACTAGTAAAACTTTTCCCCCTTTTTTTCAATCCAAAATTGGTGCTTCCAATTAGTAAAATTCAATGATCAATCCTTGATAATATCTAGATAATCTCAGGAATATTTAGATATCGAAAACATTATTGGGATGCTCCCATGATACAACTACCTAAACCTTCTCTAGGTCCACTGAAACACATTTCTCTAAGATGATGTGACCTAATAATTATACCTAGTAAATCTAAAACTAACTCTTATATATCTTAGTGTATATTTTATGCTCTCTTAGTGTACTCAGAATGATATCAAGGTGTTTGGTATGACCATTACGATTCTAAAAGTACACCAAGATCTCATTGAAAGACACAACAAAAAAATGATTCATGTATGGATTGAATATTATATTCATAAAGGCCACAAACACTGTTGTTTCATTTGTTAGTCCAAAAAACATTATGACGAACTCATATAGGCCATAAAGGATTCGTAAAGCAGTCTGAGGAATATTAAAAGTTCAAACTCTCAATTGATGATACCCTTATTTCATGTCTATCATGGAAAAGACACAAGATCCTCTCAAAAGGGAAACATTATAATTTATATGTGTAAGAAGATAATGGCACTTTACTTTCATCTGGTATTACTTTTATTGATTGACACACAAGTGTAGATTCTAATCAGGATTTTAGAAAATATAACTAGAGAACCCAACACGACATACTCATTTGGATAAACACATCATCCTAAAACTCTTACAATTTATTATTTAGATCTTTAAGCTCTGTTAGATCCATTCTATAAGGTGGAATATAAACTATACCATCACCTAGAATGAGCTCAATTGTAAACTCCACATCTCTTTCAAGTGGTAGCCCTAAGAATTCTTTGGGAAACACATACTAAAATTGGTCCACTATAGGTGGAAATTTATCCTTCTTTACACCTCCATAATACAGTAATAAACTTGAAATCTATGTGTTAAGCTTCCCTACATGTTGGTGAGATGGCCTGGAATGACCCACATTTATATCTCATTCTCCCTAGAAAATATATCAATCACCCTTAGGATACGTAAAGGTCACTATCCTATAATAACAATATATGTGGGATTATTATGATAATAATATTTCCATACCCATAATTAGGTCATAACCTTACATGTCAAGGATGTATACAAGACATATAATGTGATACTCTCTAACCTCGAGGGAACACCCCTTGAAAAAAAATGTCTCTTGATTGTATTCTTAGAGGTGTGTCTATCATCAACACCATTCTCATGAACACCACCGCCATCCAAAAACATTGCACAAGTTGTGAAGAAATAAATAAATGAGTGAAACTAGTATAAAAATAAGGTACCTGATAGCAGAGTAGCTATAGAAATAGTACCTATCACAATTGGCAATCCAAAATCACTATCCATAAGAGTTGGGGGGATAGTGTGCAAATTCCCTACCCATATTCCTTGTGATGTAGTTTAAACTCCCAGAGATGCACTACTCTGTTGATATGGGCATAGTTTCTCAGAATTACCCCATCCACCTCCTCTACTACCTCGGCTAGTAGAACTATATCTTCTGGGCTGATGTGGTGTATAATATCCCCTTCCCACAACCTAGTTATATCTAGATTTCCCATCACTACTCGTATGTCATGGGTTATTGTAGAAGTTGTGTAGATGTCTAGTCTTGCACAAGATCAACACTCTATAGGTGGTTGGGGATAGTGTCTATGATAATGGAACTATCTACCACACTGGTGACATATAATCTAGGAATGTTTCTATGTGACTAGCCCATCCCCCTTACCACTCTTCCAATTATCCCTCTGACTAATTCCCTCTTAGTGATGCTTCCTGTTATCAAAAGACATATCACCCGACCTCCCAGCAGTAACTACCTTTCATGTACTTGAATCCTCTCTCAGGTTCCCCTCAGTAATGAGATACTAATAAACCAACTCATCAAACATATTTAACCAAATAAGTTTAAACTTGGACTTAATCTCACATTTAGTTCTGTCCTAGAAATTCCTCATCAAAGTTTTCTCATCCCATAATAATACTGGAGAAAAGAACAGTATGTTTGTAAAGAATACAACATAGTCTATCATGGACATACTCCCATAATTCAACTTTATGAATTCAACTTCTCTCTCTTTCCTTAGTGTCTTCGGATAGAAGTTCTCCAAGAACTTCTCCATGAATTCCTTCCATGACATAGCATCAGCCTATCCAATCCAAGCATGAACAATGTGCCAACACTTCACTGATCCTCATAGAATATAAGAATCTATCTTGAGCCTGTTATAAAGAAGATTCTCTAAATGGTCAAGTACAGTCTCGATAGAATGAATCCATAATTGAACTCCCTCAGGTCCACCCTCTCCAAAACAAATTGGAGGGAACTAAAAATTAAACTCCCATTTATGGTCATATATAATCCTCCAAACCCACACTGGGTCTCTTTCCATGAACTGCATGTAGTAGGAAAACGCCACTTAGAACTTCTCCCCTCCTTCATAACCTGGCCCTAACTGTGCCTAAGATTCCACTACTGGTATACCATCTCCATCAAAAATCACTAATCATCCTCTCAACAACCGTCATCATAGAGGCACATCTTTACAAATCAAAAAACACATCACAAGGAAAATAACACCACTCTATCACATTTATTTAAGAGAAAAAACACAACAAGGTCGGACAAGTCTTTTTTCCCAAGCCCACCACGTGGTCAAAACTGAGGAGCTATCACTACCCTTAACCATCCTACATCTAAGTCATGGTTAACAAAGGGTAAATCATTAACCAAGTAAATTTTCTCAATGTACACCTTTTTTTATCTTACACAATTTTACAATATTTATCAGTTTCATGTTAGGAACTATTTCTAGATCAATTTCACATGTAAGAGAGAAAAATTCAAGTTCAACAACTTACCCATAACATATTTTTTTATGTGTGCCTAAAATAATTATGGTCACAAAATAGTATTAGGTTCCTTGAATGATGCATGAAATCTTAACTCTCATTCTATACTGGTCCACGAGTCAAATATAAATTAATATTTCAAACAATAATCACATCATACAATAAGTGAATGGCCCAAGGTGAAATAATATTAAACTGTAACATCAAATAATAATAACAATAATACCACCCTAGGTACTAGGATTCTCCACTATATATAGGTTATATTCTCCCATGAACGAACTCATAACCAAGCTCTAAATCATCCTAGTCTACATTACACTATTCCCAAATAGTAAGACAAAAGAAAATAAAGGAAAACTCAGCTCTGATGAAACTTCATGACGTCTTATCCTAGGTTACACACACTGGTTCCCTAAGTCGATCGACCACATGGCCTTAAGCTTGCATCCCCATATGTCAGAGTATAATGACTAGTGGTGAGGGTATAATATCAATCATGGGGATAATATACTCTTTTTATCAAATTAAGACACTAGTGGAAAATAAATAAACAATAGAAAAAGGATGATATAGCATAACCTAAATAATCTAGTATCAAAGAATGACAAAAACTAGAAATAAAATATCAAAACTAAACAGTAGATATTCCATGTGAAGTACATGATACGTGTTAAAATATAACTCAAAAGTAAATGCATTGAAAACTCCCAATTGGGTCACTAACCATCTCTAATTCCCTCAACTATGCTCCAACCTGACTCAGCCACCTAACACATGGTCATTTCCCTTATCTTGTCCTACAACCATGAAATCTACTCAGGTACCGATCATGCAGCCCTACTAGGGCATGATTACATTTCAGTAGTCCACTACCAATGGCATCTAAAATGATATCCAATCAAATAGACTTTTTAGTTTTATAAATTAGTAAATACAATTCAAAAATAAATAGTTATCAAATTATTAATTATTCTTTATTTAACCTCATAAACCCTCAGGTTCCTAAGGACACCCAAAATCCCAATACTTTCTTCCGCTTATGCTGGAGGCTGAACTATCCCTGAGGGATATCATACTCAAAATTCCATTATTACCATTCTTCATCTCAATTTATAGATGACTTCCATTTTTACCATTCATTGTCTCAATTCACACATGAATTCTTTTGTTACCATTAATTATCTCAATTCATACATGAATTCCATTGATACGATTCATTTTCTCAATCACTCGTGAAGCATAATGTTACCATTAATTATTTCAATATCACAAATGAATTCCATTTTTACCATTCATCATTTTAATATCATTTTATTAATTAATTAAAAAATTTATCAATCATCTCAATATCATTAATTAAATTAAAAATTAATTAATCATCATTATCTCATCACTAATTCAATAATTAGTTCATCACGTCAATCCCATTAATTAATTCTCCAATTAATTACATACATAAATATCATTAACTCATTCACAAACTAATTAATCAATATCACATAATTAATTCAATAAATAATTATTAAATTCACAATTCGATATTCTAATAATTAACTCAATAATTAATTATCCCCAAATCCCAATTCATATTCACAATATCCCTAAAATTAATTCATTAATTATCTCAAATAAAAAATCATAATATCTAATAATTAATCCAAAAATTAATTATCTCAAATCAACAATCTCAATATCTCATAATTAATTAAAAAATTAATTTTCTCAATTCAATAATATCAATATCTCATAGTTAATCCAAAAATTAATTGTCTCAAATCAATAACCTCGACATAACATAATTAATTCAAAAAATAATTATCAAAAAACAAAAATATCAATATCTCATAATTAATACAACTAATATTTATCTCAAGTCAACAATCTAAATTCAATATATTTTATTTTCCAATTCTGTAAATTAATTAATTCACCAAACTAAATCATTCATTCAAGAATATCAATTTCAAATCTTCTAATATCAATCCTACAATTAAATACACATAATTTAAATTAGGACTTTGTGATTTTAAATATAGAACACCTTCCTCAATTCATTGATGATAGATTAAAAAACAAAAATACCCAATTTAAAGATGATCATTCAAGAATGTGGTGAATAATCCAATCTATATATGAAACCCTAATTCAATATTGAACAATAAAGATCTGACAATCATAGATCTATATCCAACAATAAATGATCTAAATCCAAAAAATAGAAGATAAATTACCTCTAAAATATGAGGAATGGGTTTTAAAGTAGAGAGAAACCACACGAGATAAGATCCACATATTGGGAGGGGTGTTGGTCTTCAATATGCCCTTTGATTCATGTTGAATTGAGGTTAGAAATTCATGGATTTTGTCTAGGACGTTCCAAAATCATGAAAAAATAGGGTTCGAGTAAGATCTAGATAGAGTTTAAAATGGGGGCTCAGAAAATTTTAAGACAATTTTTCAGTGGATTAAAATCTCATATGCATGGTTTGCTTCTCGGGGTGCACTGTTTCCCTTAACTATGTTCCTTTACCATGTGAAACTTCATGGGGGTGTACAATTTCTCCTTTTAGGGTGAATGGATTGGAAAACCATGAGTCATCCATGAAAACCCTCTCTGTCTGGGGATTCATGGTGTGCTAGGCCATGGTGTACAGTTAGGGAAAATCATGTGCCAACCATGCAGTTCCCTTTTTATTCCCTTTTTATAAAATTTTCAACCAAAAAACCGAATGAAAAATATCAAATGAAAACTACAAAACACAAGAAAAAATATTACCTGTAAAAGATCTTGATACATCTCCAGAAAAGATTTTTTTTACAATACCCATGTAGGGAAGCACAAGCCCTCTACACCAAAAGAATGATGTTTTGAATCAACTAGACCTCTTGCAAGCAAAATTTTCAATCTCGGTTTCCTAGATTATTTTAAAATACCACTAGATGAAACTTGTAGATTATTTTTCATGATCTCATGAAATTAAAGTCAATTTTTTCTTTTTTAAGTATACTTTACAGAGAATTATCCTACGAAATATCACATGGTCATCTCTTACACAAACCAGGATGAGGATTCCATCATATAGGGACATGTGAGGCCCTTTTATATATCATGAAAGATAAATGAAATCACTATCTGATGAGAATTTATTGAAAATGGTTTAATATTCAAAATCATTCTGATTTTTAAACATCATCAACTAGGATTCAATGAATCTCACTTTTCCCCCTCCACTCTAATGTTATTGGATTATGATAAGAATGATAAACAACCTCTTGGTGAAATCAAACTCTAAAATCGGTTTAGGGATCATGTGTTTTACTGAGAATTCATGGTTGTTAGGTAGCATATGGCCTTCAACATTCTTCTTGGAAGATTATGGCTTTATTACCAAGTGACCATCCACTCCTCATACCATCAATGCCTCAAATACTGCATCAATTAAAAAATTAGAACATTTCATGCTGAAAAATACCCATTCAAATCCTATGAATCACAGTACATTAATGTGGGATTCTACCATAAGTAAGGGAAAATATTCATGGATGACAATGTCACTTGAATAAATTCCATGAAGGGTTTAAAGATGATACCAGCTAATCCTATCAATAATATTAGTGAAGAGTATGTGCTACTCGTCAATCAAATCGATGAGATAAGTCCAACCCTATGTACACATCCAACAACTTCTGTTATGTGAGTCGTGACAACTAAACCCAAGTGCATTAGATAAGTTAGAAACATTATGAGTAGTAATGAAATATTGGATGATAATTTATTCAATTTATTCTTTGACCTTCAAAGAATCCATTTTCACTTAACTAGGATGAAATAAGTAGTCATGAAAATGGGAAAAGGTGAAAATGATCATTTTCCATCAATTGTCTCCGCTTCAGAGCTCCAAAAAGGTCTCAATCCTTTGATTGGTCCGATAATGTTGGCCTTATCCTCTGAGTGTCCAAATGTTGACTCCACCTCTAAGTCTGAGAAATTTTATTCATTACCTACATATATGGAAAATTCATAAGATGCAATTCATATAGAAGAGTAAGAGGAGGTGGACCTAAGGGATGCCCCTCCAATATTTGGTAAAGAGATCTTTGCCACTTTTGAAGAACATTGAGAGATAAATTTGGGTATGGATGAAGATCCATGACCCACTTTAATTAGTGTATAGTGGGAATATAATTCCATCCTAAATAAACATTGGGACATGTTTGATTATAATTACACAAATATGTTAGGCCTAAACCCTGACCAGAACACCCATAACTTGGGTTTTTCAGATAACAATCGAAGGTACAAAAAGTTATCCAGATGGACACACCCAACATAGGACTCTAAAATTGAGGTTGAGTTAAACAAATTCATAAAGTCTGACTTCAACTAAGAAGTGAAGTATCTAAAACGGAAATAAAACATTGTCCTAGTAAAGAAGAAAAATGGAAAAATCAGATTTTGCATGGACTTCTGAGATCTCAACTGAAACTGTTGCAAAGATAAATTTTCAGTTCCAATCACAGAACTCATTAATGATGCAATGTATAGTTATCAATCCCTCTCTTTCATGGATTGATATTAAGGGTATATGCAAATTAAAATGTACATGCAAGATTAACAAGACACCACCTTCATAACCCTATAGGGAGTATTCTATTATCATGAAATTCCCTTTTTCTTGAAGAATGTTTTCACCACATACCAATATTCCATGAATCACCTCTTCAAAACTTTTTGGGGATGTTTTTTGAATGCTATATTGAATATCTGGTAGTTAAGTACCAAAAAAATCATGACCACCAAGCTTACCTAGAGACCGTCCTAAAAAATCTTCACCCGTAGAGGTTGAAGTTGAAAATCATAAAATTTGATTTTGGGGTAACCTCAGGAATGTTTCTCAACTTTATTGTACTCTTTCATGGTATAGAAGTTATAAGAACCCAGTTATTATTTTTAGGTAAATACCTCTAATTTTTGGTTTATACTTAAAGAAAATGTATAAAATATTTTAAATACTCGCTCTACATCATACATGGCTAGACATGGTGGTTACACACCTTGTGTTCTTAGGTACACATTATGTAATCAAGTTAGAAAGTCGATGGATGATGTTTATGGGAAGTCAGATGCAAGATGAATAGTAAAATAACTTACATGCCATGTATTTCCTATAACACATTGTGTATTTTCTATTTTTTCTAAAATGCCCAGTAGCCTCATTTTCTATAATTATGGATAGAGGAAGAACTGGGTTCATAAGATAGCACTGTCCAAAGGGGACTTTGCTCCTGTTTTTCGATCTGAACCCTAATTCATTTATTGTCAGATGTGTTGAAACCCAATCAGAAAGATATCGATTCCACTTGAGCCATTCGTCATGATTTTTCCTGTAAAATAATTTATCAGACCGTGATATTTTTACCTCATTTTTTTCTAGCATAAATTAGAATACAACATTGGATGATGAGATTCATATGACTACGACATAGGTGGTATTGTGCCTTTTTCTAATTATTGAGTAGTTTATATGTTCTTGAGTGTTGCATCCCCATTTTTTAGGGAGTCTTTTTGTTGATAATTGACCCCTATTATTTCCTAACATTTATTAGGTAATTGATTTGATTATATAAATCATTTTTTATGTTTCTTTATTTGGTTAAGGGCCACACCGTGGGTGTGTTTCCCTTGAATGGCCAATGTTTAGCTATTTGGTCGAGGTTTCCTATGTGGAAATCCTTTTATTCCATATTATGGGTTGTTAAAAATGTAATTGGTTGATTAAATGTGATTTCACATGAGATAATGATTGTTTATGCCTTATGATAGTTTAATTAACATGTTTCATTTGTTACATAAATTTCCCATGTGAGCATATTTTTGATAAAGACTTGTAATTATTTATATTAATAATTGGCTTAAGATATGATTAATTCCAACATTAATTGATCATTGTTTTCCATGTAATAGTTTAATTTACATGTGGTATTGTAATTTGATATTCCTAATGGTGGGATTGTGATATGCCTATAGGTGATATTGTGTTGTGCCTACGGGCGATGTTGTGTCATGCATGTTGGTGAGGATTTGTTATGCCTGTGGGTGAGGATTGGTTATGCCTATAGGTGGTGTTGTGTTATTCCTATGGGTAGGTTTCTTCTATGCATGCGGGTGTGGTTTTGAACTGAATATCTTATGGAAATCCTTGTGATGTGTCTTCCAAGACAAAGCAAAAAACTTAGATTCAGTCTTATATTATAACTGTTTAGATTCCATTACGAGACATCTGTTGTGCTTACTTGCTATAGGGGATTTTTGGGATAAAGTTGGATCTTGAGATATTTAAAATTCATGTTAATTGAAATTTTTAATGAACATGAACTGAATATAAAAGGAAACATTACTTATAGGATTGTTTACATTTGAGTACTTCCTAGTTTCTTGCTTTTTCTTTTTGTACACTACTTGTAGCATATACTCACAGATAGATAGCCATAGATCATGGGTGGCTGCCTACTAGGATTTATTTCTCAAACTCTCTTTGGGTTATGCTTTTGGTCCCAAAGAGATTATATTGTGGTATGTGTTGATAATGGAAAGCACCCTTCCATAAGTAATTGATTTGCAGTTAGGAGTAAGAGTTCATGAGACCAAGATGAGGCTTAAGATGCTTCAGAGTTTTCTTTTTTATTTATGTACCTTAGTAATTTATTTTTTATCTGATTGTAGTGTATCCTATTTTGGCATCTTTATTAGAACATGTGATAGTAATCATCATCTTTTGTATGTTATGGCTTCCTGATATATTTATTATTAGTATTATGTCATTTGCTTAAGTTTTATGGTATTTACTACTTCTACTATTGTATATTATTGTTCTGTTTTATTACCCTCTTCCAATGAGGTCATAGTTTCCCCACTAACATGCCCTAGGCCCTCACTGCTAGTCAAAATCCTCTGGAATTTGGGGAAATGTGCTTAAGGCCATGTGACCTACTGGGTACAGAGCACTAGTTCAGTGGAATCTGAATCTAGGATGTTACAGAGTGTTATAAAATGAGTATTTTCTGGGTTGTCTTACTGTTTAGAAACATTATATAGGGATAAGAAGAAACTAGAGTTTGGTAATAAATTGTGTCTGGGAGTAGATACCCTATGTGTAAGGAACAAAATAATTGCCTCTAATTGTCTTGTATTTTTTGTATTTTTGAGCTATTACAAACGATTCAATTTCATTGTTGCGTGATTCACATCTATTGTGTTGTTATTATTGATATCATTGTGGTTTTATTTTCTTGTCTCCCAATGAGATGAGGGTGTTCCATCTCATGCATCATATAGGCACTTGATAGAAATCACATGTCTTGCATTCTTGACATGCCCTTTAGTGAAAATTAGTGATAGCATGTTGTTGTGATAGATGTCGTGCTTGATATGCATGTTTTTTTGATAGGTACCATGATATATGTACCTACTATTTTGATAGGTGTATTGGTAAATGATATTGTTCAAATTGGATGGACACCAAACTTTGGTCCCTGAGGTGTATGGGCCCTCTTAAATCATAATTTTGTGGACCATGTTTTATCCTTTTCATAGAATTGTATTCTAATATGTTATTCTTGGGTTCCAATAATTGATTCATGAGGAGTATGGGCCCTCAAAGATCGAAATTTGGCATAACACTGGCGGGTTTTTCTATAGAACAACGGTTTTTTTGGAAATTTGGAGTATTTGTATTAAGAAACCTAGTTTACACGGCATGTAGTTTAGCCTAACACATCGTGTGTTATTCCTGTTCCGGGAAAGATGATTTATTTTATTGGTTACATTTTTTTACTCATAGTACACATCGTTTGGTGAGTGACCGTGTGTCCGGTCGTGTGACGAGTAACACAGGATGGTGGGTTTTTCAAGTACATGGTCATGTACTTTAGGTATATGTCATGTGGGATTACTCAAGATGAACTCGTGTGAATCTTGTGGTATGGGAGTACATGTCTAGGAGGAACTAATTTAGTACACATCATTCCCTAGTCTGACATGTTGTTCACCTGGGATGGTTACACGCCCAAGCCAATGGAATTACATGCCCAGGTAGGAGCTTGAGGGTACATGCCATGTCTGGTTTCTACACATTTTGTGCTCCCCTTTTGGTGACCTTGGAAGGTTTTTTTCTCTTATTTAGTTCGTATGCTCTTAAATTGTGAATCTAGAAGATCTAGATCTAAGTTGTGTGCTTGAAATTTCAGATACATGCCTTCCGGTGATTTCTAGTTGTGCACCAGGAGAGTGAAGATGATCCGAGTTAGTAGGCTATGGGCTGCCAGTGGATCCTCCAGATTTTCCAGTCACAGAACCTGCTATAATACCTGATGCAGGTGATGATGCATGGTTTTGGGAAGGATTCGTGAGGTTTATACAGACCATCCAGGGAGTACCTCAACCTGTCATGTCTATAGAAGAACTGACACAAGTATTCCAGCAGCAGCAGCCGCCTATATTTTCAATGGATTCTGGACCACATGCTATAGATTCATGGTTGGAAGCCATACTTTCTATCTTTGATCATCTAGAGACTCCTTCGAAGAGCAGGTTCAAGATCACAACTAATATGTTGTGTGATTCGACCAAGAGGTGGTGGGATGTTTCCACACCGACAATGCTTCATTGGGACATGGAATTATGATATTTTTAGATGGTATTCTATGACTACTTATTTCCCAATACGCTGAGAGACAATAGAGACCATGGGTTTTTTCATCTGGAGTAGGGTGTTATATCAGTGATGGAATACTCTACCTGTTTCACTAATCTTCAAATATTTACACCTATTATGATAGGTGACGATACATCGAGGTCTATGTGATTGGAGGACGGTATCATGTATGACATCTGATCATAGGTGAATGTTTTTAGGTTGCATTCTGTATATTCCCTCATGAATCAGGTGCTGATTACTAAGTGTAATGTATGGGAAGATGGAGGTGCAAACCAGGTTGGTTCAGTATTGAGATCTGGTACTATCTTGAAAAAGAGCAAGAAGCATTGTATATATCTTTCTTATAGTGATACTAATAGTCAAAATGTTTCTTCTAGTAGACAAGCGAGGTGATACTAGTGTGGCGGATCTAGGCATATGAGACTGTAGTCTCTGATGGACCCATTCAAGTGCTGATCATGCGAAAATATAGGCCATCTACAAAGCTTCTGCAATGAGTTTCAACTATTATCTAGTGAGAGTGTTTCTATACAAACTCCACCTTTAGGATCAGGGTCAGTGGCTTCTCATTAGAATGGTAGCTGGGGTGGGTCAGGGCATTCAAGTCGATGTGGTGGTCATGTTCATGGTAGCTAGAACCCATGGTTTCAGTGATAGGATGGTGGATCAGCTTAGGGTATCCAAGCAGTTTCATAGGGTTATGGTATCGGTCAGACCTTTGTGGTACAATAGACCCAACAGAAGCAGGATCCTAGAACCCCTACTGTTAGAGGTACTATTCTAGTCATCTCCATTTTATCTTCTGCACTCTTTGATATAGGATATTCACATAGATTTATATTTATTCCCATTATAGAGAGCCCTGAGATTTTTTTTTTCTCTTCTGATGATGTTATGATTCTAAAAACTCCATTTGGGATGAGAACAGTAGGTGTGTGTTAGTGTAAGGAGTTACCCCTTGAGGTTAGTGGGTGTCACTTGTTATGGGATATATATTTATTAGAGATAAAAGGCTTTGATTTTATTATTAGAATGGACTGTTTGGTTCCTTTTCGAGCCCTTGTTGATTGTTATCATTGTAGGGTGAGTTTCACATCACCAGTGAGAATATCATTTCTACACAAAGCAGATTGGGAAACCCATGTGGGCAGATCTGGACCTCATCGTTGTGGATTGGGTGGAGTAAAATCCCAGATTGCGAGTCTATATCTGGATGACTGTGGTATTTTTTAGATAGATTTCCCTCTAATGGTTGATCATTTCATGGATGTTTTTCTGGATTAATTTTCAAGGTTACCTCTCGTGAGAGAGGTAAAGTTCATGATCGAGCTAGTTCCAGGAGCTGCACCAATATTTATTCCTCCTTACAGGATGGCTACAATGGAGCTACTGGATCTCAAGAGGTAGCTAGAGGATTTAGAGGCAAAGGGGTTTTTCTGATTCAGTACTTCTCCATGGGGTTCTCTGGTCCTTTTGTGAAAAAGGAGGATGGTAGCCTCCAGCTATGTGTCGACTATTCGAAACTGAACCAATAGACGGTTAAAAACTGATATCCCTTATAAAATATAGATGACCTGTTTGATTAGCCTCAATGATCATGAGTGTTCTCAAAAATTTATTTGAGGTCAGGATATCACCAGGTACGTGTTCAACCTATAGACATACCTCGTACCAAATTTCATATTAGGTATGGTCTATATGCATATTTGGTTGTGCTGTTCAGTCTCATGAATGTGCCTATATTTTTCATGGAGCGGATGAACTGAGTTTTCCATCCTTTCTTGGATTCTTCTGTGGTGTTTTTTGAGGATAATATCTTTGTGTATTCTCAAATTCAACACGACTATGCCAACCATCTTGAGATAGTTTTTAATATACTAAGATGGAATCATTTATATGCTAAGATCATAAATTTTCACTTTTTTAAAGAGGAGATTAACTTATTGGGTGACATTATCTCAAATACAAGAGTGTTAGTGGATCTATAGAAGGTAAGAGAAGTAGTTTCCTAGGAAAGGCCCCAGAACGTGTTTGATATATAGAGTTTATTGGGGATATCTAGGTACTACATGCATTTTATACAAGACATATAATGCTTAGCAGCACTGTTGATGGGCTATACTAAGAAGGGTGTGAAGTTTGTGTGATCGCATGCTTGCGAGATAGCCTTTTAGGAGATGAAGGGGATATTTACATCAGCACCAATCCTGATACTACCAGAGCAAGGAAAGATTTGCATTGTGTACTCTGACCCATCAGGTATCGGGCTAGGAGCAATTCATATATAGGGGGATCGAGTCATTTCATATGGATCACGGAATTTAATGCCTCATGAGAAGAATTACCCAATGCATGATCTTGAGTAAGTTGTTCTTGTCCATGCTTTACGTTGTTGGAGACATTTATTATTGGGAGAGTATTTTTTCTGTACACTAACCACAAAAGTATCAAGTAAATTTTAAGACAGTGTGATATGAATATAAAGAAGTGGTGGTGGGTGGAATACCTTCAGTACTTAGACTCTGATCTTTCCTACACTACTCAAAAGAGAAATTTAGTGGTTGATTCTTTGATTTTGATGACTCAGATACAGGCAGTACAGTAGGCCAGTGGCAAGTGGAAACTTAGGGAACTGTTCTATGAGATGCACATGGAGATGGAAAATAGTAAGGGACTGACATTTATTTCATCATTAGTTGTTACCTATTCCTTAATAGATAGAGTGAGGATAAGTCCATTATCAGATTTCAAAGGGCTAGTTCTACGGGAGAGTGTAGTAGGAGAGGATTGTCCTCCTATTTGGACCATAGGTGATGATAAGGTTCTGCATTTTCATTGTTTCGTATGGGTTTCAGCTGACATGTGTGAGGAGAAGATGTGAGATTTTCATGTATCTATATGGAAAGTGCTTCATAAAGTCACCAAGATGTATCAGAATTTACATCGTCAGTATTAGTGGCTAGGTATGAAAAGGGATATAGCTGGTTTTTTCATGAGATATTCCATCTGTCATCTGGTGAATGTGAAACACTAGTGACCAGCCAATCTTATAAATAAGCTACTCAATATTAAGTGAAAATGGAATGATGTTGAGATGTATTTTGTGATGAGGTTACTAAGGTCACCTTGAGATAATGATTCCATGTGGGTTTGGTTTAAAAACTCACAAAGGTTGCCCATTTTCTTCCAATCAAGTAAACCTTCAATGTTGATGATCTTGGGAGGTTGTACATCTGGGATATTGTACGAAGAAATGGGGTTTTTCATTTTAGATTTTCAAATAGGGATTCCCATTTTACTAATCATTTTGGGAAAGGGATACAGAGGGTGTTGGGTACCCATGTGCTTCAGAGTAAGGCATACCACCCTGAGAGAGATGTCTAAGTAGAGATCATGATTCAGGTGCTCAAGGACAAGCTTCAGGCATGTATCCTGGATTTTAGGGGTTCATGAAAGAGACACATTACCTTTGTTGTGTTTTACTATAACAATAGCTTTTAGGATACTATTCAGATGTCACCTTATGATGATTTGTATAGTAGACCATGCCAATAAACCTTGAGTTGGCTGGAGGCACAAGAGGCAGCAATACTGGGACCTCATCTTGTCCAGGAGACCACTGAGTTGGTTCAGTTGATTCAAAATTGTATGGTTTCTGCGCAATCTTTTCAAAAATCTTATGTTGATCCCTATAGACAACCTCTAGAGTTCATGGTCAGGGATTGAGTTTTAATTCATGTTCCACGGAGGCCGGGACACAAGAGGATCCGGAGATAGGGTAAGCTTTCACTGAGATACATCAGGCCATTTGAGATTCTTGAAAGGGTCATGCTGGTTGCCAATCAGTTGAAGTTACCCCAAAGGTACTAGAAAATGCATGATGTATTCCATTTTTCTCAGTTGTGGTGTTACTTTTTAGACCCATCTCTTGATTTTCAATCCGAGGAGGTTGATTTATAGGTAGATGCATCATTTGAGGAGAATCATATTTGAATTGTGGATAGTAGCACGAACGTTCATTGTGGATGGTATGTTCCTTTAGTACAGGTGTTATGGAATCATGGTTGAGTGCAGGATGAGACCTAGGAGGGGTAGATTGATGTATGACTGTATTTTCTGGAGCTGTTCTCAGATTTTTCTTCATCACCCATATAAGGGAAATTCCTGGATGAATTTATTTAAGGGGTGAAGTTTTAAAAAAATAGGTTCTTCATTTTAGGTACGGACCTTTCCTTTTTGATTTATACTTAACAAAATAGATTAAAAGAGGTAAAATAATGGCTCTACACCAAACACATCTAGACTTGGTAGTTACACACAGTGTATTCTCATCAACATTCTTTATAATCAAGTTGTAAAGTCAGTGCATGATGTGTAAGGGAATTTAGTCACGAAATGAATAGTAAAATAACCTACACAACGTGTAGTTCCTCTTACACACCGTGTATTTTTCACTTTTTTGTCTAAAATAGGTACTAGACTCATTTTCTATCATTCTGTACATAAGAGGCATCCGGTTCGCGAGACAGTAGCATCAGAAGGGGATGTGGATCCCGTTTGTTTGTCTGAACCCCGATTCATTCGCCATCAGATGCATTGGAACCTAATAATTAAGATCTCAATTCACATTGATATTTTATTCATGATTTTTTATCTAGAATAAGTTATAAGACCTTGATCATTCTACCTTTTTTTTTATCTACTTCATTTTATTTTGAATTAGAAATTGATGCTGGATGAGGAGATCCATATGACTATAATGTGGGTGGTCTTGTTCCTTTTGAAAATCATCAAGTGGTTTATGTGACATCCCAAGTAAGTAATGAATAATAGATATTTTTATCTATGTCTATTAATGATTAATATAGTGTTATAGAGGCTTAAAATGAAAAGAAATACAATCTTATGCATGAAATACACTAATATTCTTATAAGATTGTTTTACTGCCTTTTGATGGCAAACCATTTTTGAATCTATATTTTGACAATTTTATAAACTATGTTTGTCAAAATAAACATATCCTTTATGATTGGGACATCAAAATTTACCTTGTGTGAATTTTTGGTATTTTTCTGACAATGTTCATTTTTTAATGAATAGTGAAAAATACTGCATTTTACATCAAAACTACTTTTTAATCTAATTTATTTATATGATTAGATTATGTTTTGAATTGGTTTTGAAGTGAAATTAGAATATATTTTTACCATTTTATCCAATGGTGGTCATTGGAATCAATTTCACTTTGGAATTAGACTTAAACTGGTGTCAATCTTTTGATACTTATTGTTTTGTAAAAACACGCTATTTGCTCTGGCAGCGGGAATTAATTATTAAATTAATTAATTTGACTTATATGATTTGAATTTTGTAAAATGGACTTCATTTTTGAATTCGGAATATCAAATATAGCTTAGTGTGAAGTTTTGGTAATTTTCTGAAAAACTTCAATTTTTGATGAATAGTGAAACCACTAAGTGGTAATCAAGCAAATTGATTTTTCAGTTAAATGAAAGTTTACCACTAATGTGTATTGAATTTTGAAAATCCGACATATATGGTTGTCATTAAGAAGTAAAATGTGGTTCAATGAGATTAAAATAATTTTTTGGTGAATAGTAACTTATTAAGTTCTTAATCGCGATTAGTGGTAATTAGGGTAGTTTAAGGTATAAATAATGCTTTAATAGGAAATGACCTAGACACATGTCCCAAACTTATTGGTTGTGTCATGGCCGTCCAAGACAAGCCATGGGTCAACTTGGGGACCCCATGGAGACACTTTGGTTTGGAAATGACATAAATAACTTTTTATTTAATGTAAAAGTAAAAATGACACAAACATAATATGTTTTACAAAAACAATTTTTACATGGGGTAATAAATATCAGATTTTTGATTATAAATAGTAATTGGAAAGATAAAAAGATTTCCTACATCATAGTATTTTTTTATGATATTTAGACATTAAATAAATTAAATTATTTATGACATAATAATGATGCAGCGATGACATCATTATTTGACGATTTAAATAAAATGGAAAGATAATGTAAAATCTATAAACTACACATGGCCAAAACCAATTGGATGAGTGGATTTCGAACCCTTATCACATTATACACGAATTATATCAATGTGGGACCTTTTAAAACCGAAACACATTTTCAAATAAAGTAATATTTCTTTACTTTCCAAAAGTGCCCCTCCTCTCCTCTTATAAAAGGCCCTCACCTCTACCTCATTTCACACACTACTCAAGCCTTTGGCTCGGCCAACCCCTGCCCATTTTCTCTCTCCACATCCCTCTCCTCATCCTAGAGGATTCCCTTTGGGCAGAATCCTTTCAAAGGAATCCTTTAAGCTCAACTCAAAAGGAGTTACACTTTTAAAGGTAATTCATTCTCTCATGTTCATTTGTTTTATTTTGCTTCTCCAACCCCCTAAACTCTTTTTATTTACTTCCTTTGTAACAACACCAGTATCTTCAATATACTAGGATGTTTTTATAAGATTTATTTGAGCTACACTCTCACAAAACTACATCAAATGGTTAAAGAACATACGGTTTCTGTGGATGGCAAAATTCTGCCTCCCGAAACGATGATTGTTCAATACTCATTTAACACCTTAAAAAGGGGACATTATGATGTAAATATTTGTATATATGATATATAATATTTTTATGTTTTCCTTAAGCTTCTGTTTTTTCATTTTGGGCATACCTTTATGGTTTCCATTATGGGTAAACACGATATCTTCATTTTAGGAAGTGCGGACTACCGCCCCCTAAAAGTGATTTGATTCGTTAATACCATATGTGGGATGTGTAAAGGATAAAGTTAATGATATTATATATGTTATTATACTGGAATTATAATATAATCTTATATCATTATGATTCCATTCCATAAAATATGAAATAGAAATGAAAGTAGCGTTCATGCGTACGTACGACTTACCGTCTCCATGAACGGTGCATTTCATTTCTTACCTCTAAATGTGATGTAATATTATAAATGCATGTATATACTGGATATATATGACATATATGATATCTACATCATGAATACCATTCTGGATATAATGAACCTTTGACCAAATTAACAACATGTAAGTGTAAGAAGTCTATTTTTGACTTAAGAACCAAATACCGACAAAATGAACATTATTAACTTAACTGATTACATGATGTTCATAACATGGTATAAAAGGAATAATGAACTTGAAAAAGATTCATAAGAAAGTAGAGATTAACTCAAGTTTATTATTCAGGAGATTAAAGAACAGTCGGGTCAAGTCGGATACGAGGCATGGGACTTCGTCTCAATCTCCTTTCATTGAGGCATATTTTATTTTATACACAACTTTCTTTTATACGGTGTATAAACCCCTTTGACTTTTACGTTTATTCAAAAGGAATCTTTTTTATATGAAGCATTTACTAAACGACATAACGGAATGTTTTTGTCGTACGTATGCGGCGACAACGACTTCTCTGTCGTCGTGACCGTTATTTGAGTTTCGGCTTCCTCTACAAGCCATACCTTCTTTTTAAAAGAAAAATAAATACCATGTTTTAATTCTCTTTTATTTTAGTATTGAAAATGGTTTTCATAATGTTTTTATATCAATGTGTTGTATTGATATCTCGTGATTGAAATGTGGAAATTTTATGTTTCCTTTATGCATGTTTTATGTGATATGATTATGTTATGGTTCTTGGGCATTATTATGAAGACGGGTGGTTCCGTGATAAACTAAGGGCGGGTGAGCCTGTTATAGCTCTCCAATGTATTGGGTAACGCGAAGGAGTGAAACGTTAAGGTTTCTCCGAAGAGATTTAGGGAATATACTGTGATGGGTATTCCAAACGTAACCAAGAGGGTTACTCCCTACGTAAGAATGTTATGAATGCCTCAAGTTACCTTTACGTATTATGATTTCTATGATTTATTCAAGATTTTATGAGGTATGTTAAAGTGCCTATGTTTTATGGGTAAAGTATGATTTCATTCTTATGTATATACGAACTCATGTTTCCTTTCCATGTTTTTTTTATAACCCATACTGAGTTTTTATGCTCATCCCATGTTTTTGAAATGTTTTTCACAGGCCAAGGGAAAGGTACATGATAAGATGATAGAGTCAAGGATGTGTCAAGAAATAATCCATGTTTTATTTTAAATGTGTTTCCATTGATGGGAATGAAAATACTATCTTTCTGTAACCACTTTGTTTATATGAGGAATGTAATGCAAGTTTTATAATCTAATTCTCTAAAACTCTAAACCCGAAAAGATCCTCAATGTGTAATCTTGTAATAACTCAAGATTAAGTAAGGTTTAAGGCTGGGGCCTTATAGTTGGTATCAGAGGTCGGTTTAGATAACTTTAGGAGTTAGAATTCTATTAAATGATTATCCAAAAATATTTTTTTTTTGAAATGATATAGCATTTAAAGATTACCATGTTGCTTCATCTAAGACATGTTTGTTCAGAATGGTTTTTCGAAGAGGAAACAAAGAAGATTTTTTGGGAAGTCATGCTGAGGGAAATGACCTTCCAAATCAGAATATTGAGATGGTCAGAATCAGAATTGAGCAGTTTACTTCATTGATGGCTCAGTTGAATCAGGTGATAAGTTTGTGGTTGTTTTCATCGATGATATTTTGGTGTTTTCTAGAAGTAAAGAGGAGCATGAAAGTCATTTAAGGGTTATCTTGCAAACCTTAAAAGAAAAGAAACTGTATGGGAAATTCAGCAAGTGTGAGTTTTGGTTGCAACAAATTTCTTTCCTTGGTCACATTGTTTCTAAAGATGGAATAACTGTTGATCCTGCAAAAACAAAAGTTGTGGAAGAATGGCCAAGACCCACAAATGTAACCGAGATTCGTAGCTTCCTTGGTTTGGCGGGCTATTACCGAAGGTTTGTTAGAAATTGTTCATGGTTATCTAGTCCAATGACTAAGCTAACTCGGAAGGGTGTTAAGTTTATCTGGACAAAAGAATGTGATGATTGTTTTCAGGAATTGAAAAGAAGATTGGTGAATGCTCCAGTTTTGGCACTACCTTCCAGGAATGGTGAGTTTGTTATATACAGTGATGCTCCATTGAAAGGACTTGGTTGCGTCATAATGCAGAATGATCAGGTAATTGCTTATGCTTCACGACAGTTGAAAACTCATGAGGTAAATTAACCTACACATGATTTGGAATTAGCTGCTGTTGTTTTTGCTTTAAAAATTTGGAGGCATCATTTGTATTGAGTAAAGTGTGAAATATATACCGATCACAAAAGTTTAAAGTATATATTCACTCAGAAAGAGTTAAACATGAGACAAAGGAGATGGCTGGAATTAATCAAGGATTATGATTGTACAATTCATTACCATCCGGGAAAAGCAAATAAAGTGGCTGATGCTTTGAGTCGAAAAAGTAATGCTTCATTAACAATGTTGCGTTTGGAACGTGATCCTTTGGTTAAGGATTTGATGAACTTTGGCATAGAAGTTGTTGGTGCAGGAAGTCCTTCTGTTTTGTTTCAGGTATCAGTGAGATCATCTCTATCAGATAGAATCAAGCAAGCACAGAAGCAAGATAGTGAGTTGCATAAAAGGGTAGAGCTGGTTCAGAAAGGTAAGTTGCCTGAATTCAACATTGATAATGATTGCGTTTTGAGATTTGGGAAGAGATTGTGTGTGCCTTGTGATTCACAGTTGAAGAGAGAGTTGTTATGTGAAGCTCATAGTTCTCCGTTTTCAGTTCATCCGGGCAGTACTAAGATGTATAGAGATCTGCGGGAGTATTACTGGTGGGATGGAATGAAAAGAGATATTGCTGATTTTACTGTGAAGTGTTTGACTTGTCAGCAGGTTAAAGCCGAGCGACAGTTACCGAAAGGGATGCTTCAGCCTTTACTAGTGCCAGAGTGGAAATGGGAGAATATATCCATGGACTTTGTTGTTGGATTACCGAAGACATCTCGAGGTAATAATGCAATCTGGGTTATTGTTGATCGCTTGACCAAATCTGCTCATTTCCTTGCTATACGAGATACTTTCTCTCTTGATCAACTTTCCCGTTTGTATCTTAAAGAGATAGTCAGGTTACATGGAGTTCCTCTCTCCATTGTATCAGATCGTGATCCTAGGTTTACTTCTAACTTTTGGAAAGGCCTTCAGAAGTCGTTGGGTACTGAATTAAATTTTAGTACAGCTTTTCATCCTCAATCAGATGGGCAGTCAGAACGAACAATTCAGACATTGGAGGATATGCTACGAGCTTGTTCTATGGATTATCAGGGAAGTTGGGACCAACATCTTTCTTTGGTTGAGTTTTCATATAATAACAGTTTTCATTCCAGTATACAGATGGCACCATTTCAGGCATTATATGGGAACCGGTGTCGAACTCCAGCTTTCTGGGATGAAGTGGGTGAAAGGAAGTTGATGGGACCAGAATTGGTAGAAGAGATGGCAGAAAAAGTTCAGTTGATTCAGAAACACATGAGAACAGCTCAGAGCAGGCAGAAGAGTTATGCGGATAACCGGAGGAAGGATCTATCTTTCGAGGTAGGTGATCATGTTTTTCTCAAGGTTTCTCCTTGGAAAAGCGTGATGAGATTTGGTAAGAAAGAAAAGTTGAGTCCAAGGTTTGTTGGACCATACGAAATTATGGAGAGAGTAGGATTAGTTGCATACCGAGTGTCTTTACCTCCGAGTTTATCTCAGGTACACAATGTTTTTCACGTTTCGATGTTGAGAAAGTATATGCCAGATCCATCTCATGTTTTGAGTCCAGAGGTAGTTCAGCTGGAAGAGAACCTATCTTATGAGGAACAACCGGTCCAGATTCTTGACCACAGGGAGCAAGTGTTACGGAATAAGGTGATTAAGCAGGTAAAGGTTTTTTGGAAAAACCACATGATTGAAGAGGCAACATGGGAATCTGAAAATGCAATGAGGAATAAGTACCCCCATTCATTCGATAAGTAAATAAATTGCGGGGATGCAATTTTCTAAAGGGGGGAAGGATGTAACAACCCAAGTAAGTAATGAATAATAGATATTTTTATCTATGTCTATTAATGATTAAGATAGTGTCATAGAGGCTTAAAATGAAAATAAATACAATCTTATGCATGAAATACACTAATATTCTTAAAAGATTGTTTTACTGCCTTTTGATGGCAAACCATTTTTGAATCTATATTTTGACAATTTTATAAACTATTTTTGTCAAAATAAACTTATCCTTTATGATTGGGACATCAAAATTTACCTTGTGTGAATTTTTGGTATTTTTCTGACAATGTTCATTTTTTAATGAATAGTGAAAAATACTGCATTTTACATCAAAACTACTTTTTAATCTAATTTATTTATATGATTAGATTATGTTTTGTATTGGTTTTGAAGTGAAATTAGAATATATTTTTACCATTTTATCCAATGGTGGTCATTGGAATCAATTTCACTTTGGAATTTGACTTAAACTGGTGTCAATCTTTTGATACTTATTATTTTGTAAAAACACGCTATTTGCTCTGGCAGCAGGAATTAATTATTAAATTAATTAATTTGACTTATATGATTTGAATTTTGTAAAATGGACTTCATTTTTGAATTCGGAATATCAAATATATCTTAGGGTGAATTTTTGGTAATTTTCTGAAAAACTTCAATTTTTGATGAATAGTGAAACCAATAAGTGGTAATCAAGCAAACTGATTTTTCAGTTAAATGAAAGTTTACCACTAATGTGTATTGAATTTTGAAAATCCGACATACATGGTTGTCATTAAGAAGTAAAATGTGGTTCAATGAGATTAAAATAATTTTTTGGTGAATAGTAACTTATTAAGTTCTTAATCGCGATTAGTGGTAATTAGGGTAGTTTAAGATATAAATAATGCTTTAATAGGAAATGACCTAGACACATGTCCCAAACTTATTGGTTGTGTCATGGCCAACCAAGACAAGCCATGGGTCAACTTGGGGACCCCATGGAGACACTTTGGTTTGGAAATGACATAAATAACTTTTTATTTAATGTAAAAGTAAAAATGACACAAACATAATATGTTTTACAAAAACAATTTTTACATGGGGTAATAAATATCAGATTTTTGATTATAAATAGTAATTGGAAAGATAAAAAGATTTCCTACATCATAGTATTTTTTTTATGATTTTTAGACATTAAATAAATTAAATTATTTATGACATAATAATGATGCAGCGATGACATCATTATTTGACGATTTAAATAAAATGGAAAGATAATGTAAAATATATAAACTACACATGGCCAAAACCAATTGGATGAGTGGATTTCGAACCCTTATCACATTATCCACGAATTATATCAATGTGGTACCTTTTAAAACCGAAACACATTTTCAAATAAAGTAATATTTCTTTACTTTCCAAAAGTGCCCCTCCTCTCCTCTTATAAAAGGCCCCCACCTCTACCTCATTTCACACACTACTCAAGCCATTGGATCGGCCAACCCCTGTCCATTTTCTCTCTCCACATCCCTCTCCTCATCCTAGAGGATTCCCTTTGGGCAGAATCCTTTCAAAGGAAGCCTTTAAGCTCAACTCAAAAGGAGTTACACTTTTAAAGGTAATTCATTCTCTCATGTTCATTTGTTTTATTTTGCTTCTCCAACCCCCTAAACTCTTTTTATTTACTTCCTTTGTAACAACACCAGTATCTTCAATATACTAGGATGTTTTTATAAGATTTATTTGAGCTACACTCTCACAAAACTACATCAAATGGTTAAAGAACATACGGTTTCTGTGGATGGCGAAATTCTGCCTCCCGAAACGATGATTGTTCAATACTCATTTAACACCTTCAAAAGGGGCCATTATGATGTCAATATTTTTATATATGATATATAATATGTTTATGTTTTTCTTAAGCTTCTGTTTTTTTCATTTTGGGAATACCTTTATGGTTTCCATTATGGGTAAACACGATATCTTCATTTTAGGAAGTGCGGACTACCGCCCTCTAAAAGTGATTTGATTCGTTAATACCATATGTGGGATGTGTAAAGGATAAAGTTAATGATATTATATATGTTATTATACTGGAATTATAATATAATATTATATCATTATGATTCCATTCTAGAAAATATGAAATAGAAATGGAAGTAGCGTTCATGCGTACGTACGGCTTACCGTCTCCATGAACGGTGCATTTCATTTCTTACCTCTAAATGTGATGTAATATTATAAATGCATGTATGTACTGGATATATATGACATATATGATATCTACATCATGAATACCATTCTGGATATAATGAACCTTTGACCAAATTAACAACATGTAAGTGTAAGAAGTCTATTTTTGACTTAAGAACCAAATACCGACAAAATGAACATTATTAACTTAACTGATTACATGATGTTCATAACATGGTATAAAAGGAATAATGAACTTGAAAAAGATTATAAGAAAGTAGAGATTAACTCAAGTTTGTTATTCAGGAGATTAAAGAACGGTCGGGTCAAGTCGGATACGAGGTATGGGACTTCGTCTCAATATCCTTTCGTTGAGGCATATTTTATTTTATACACAACTTTCTTTTATACGGTGTATAAACCTCTTTGACTTTTACATTTATTCAAAAGGAATCTTTTTTATACGAAGCGTTTACTAAATGACAAAAGGGAATGTTTTTGTCGTACGTATGCGGCGACAACGACTTCTCCGTCGTCGTGACCGTTATTTGAGTTTCGGCTTCCTCTACAAGCCATACCTTCTTTTTAAAAGAAAAATAAATACCATGTTTTACTTCTCTTTTATTTTAGTATTGAAAATGGTTTTCATAATGTTTTTATATCAATGTGTTGTATTGATATCTCGTGATTGAAATGTGGAAATTTTATGTTTCCTTTATGCATGTTTTATGTGATATGATTATGTTATGGTTCTTGGGCATTATTATGAAGACGGGTGGTTCCGTGATAAACTAAGGTCGGGTGAGCCCGTTATAGCTCTCCAATGCATTGGGTAACGTGATGGAGTGAAACGTTAAGGTTTCTCTGAAGAGATTTAGGGAATATACTGTGATGGGTATTCCAAACGTAACCAAGAGGGTTACTCCCTACGTAAGAATGTTATGAATGCCTCAAGTTACCTTTACGTATTATGATTTCTATGATTTATTCATGATTTTATGAGGTATGTTAAAGTGACTATGTTTTATGGGTAAAGTATGATTTCATTCTTATGTATATACGAACTCATTTTTCCTTTCCATGTTTTTTTATAACCCATACTGAGTTTTTATGCTCATCCCAAGTTTTTGAAATGTTTTTCACAGGTCAAGGGAAAGGTACATGATAAGATGATAGAGTCAAGGATGTGTCAAGAAATAATCCATGTTTTATTTTAAATGTGTTTCCATTGATGGGAATGAAGAATACTATCTTTCTGTAACCACTTTGTTTATATGAGGAATGTAATGCAAGTTTTATGATCTAATTCTCTAAAACTCTAAACCCGAAAAGATCCTCAATGTGTAATCATGTAATAACTCAAGATTAAGCAAGGTTTAAGGCTGGGGCCTTATAGTTTATATGTGTTGAAGTGTAGAATTCACATTTTAGGGTGTCTCTTAGTTGATAATTCACCCAAGTTATTTCTTATTGTTGATTAGGTAAATGTTTTGATGACATAAAGCATGTTTGAGGTTTCTTGATTTTATTAAGGGCCACCCCGTGGGTGTGTTTCCCTTGAATGACGATTGTTTAGTTGTTTGGCCTAGGTTACCAATGAGGAATGGTTTGTATTCCCTATTATGGGTTGTTAAAAAGGGAATTGTTCTATTAAATGTAAATCCACATGATATAATGATTAGCTATTCCATATGATAGTTTAATTCACATCTTGTGTTTGTTACATAAATTTCCCACGTGAGAATATGTTTGTTTAATACTTTTAATTGTATATATTATAGATAGGCTTGTGATATGATTGATTCCCACATGAATTAATCTATATTTTCCATGTAATAATTTAATTTACATGTGTGCTTGTTTTGTGATATGCCTACATGTGAGATTCTGATATGCATGCGAGTGAGCTTTTGATGTGTCTGCGAGTGATATTGTGTCATGACTACAGGCGAGGATTTGTTATGACTGCGGGTGAGGATTGGTTATGGATATTGATGGGGTTTTGTGATGACTACAAGAAGGTTTTTTTGATGCATGTGGTTGTGGTTTTGAACTGGATATCTTATGGAAATCCTTATGATGTGTCTTCCATTCCAAAGAACAAGCTTGGATTCGGCATTCCCTTATAACTGTTTAGATGGTCTTTCGAGACATATGTTGTGTTTACATGATACGGGGGATTGTTGGGATCAGGAAATATATTGAGTTTTTTATAATTCAATTTAATGTAATTTTTTAATGAACATGAACTGAATATAAATGGAAACATGACTTGTAGGATTGTTTACTTTTGAGTACATCCTAGCTTACTGTTTTTCTTTTTTTTACACTACCTATTTCATATACTCACTAAAATATAAGAACTGTTCATGGCTGGTTACCTACTAGGATTTATTTCTCATAACCTATTTGGGTCATAATTTTTGGCAAAAACAGATTATATTATTGCAGGTGTCGATAAGGGAAGGCACCCTTCTACAGGTACTTGATTTGCTGTTAGGATTAGGAGATAATAAGACCAACCCAAGGATTGATATGCTTCTGAGTTTTCTTTTGTATTTATATACCTTGGTATTTTATTTTGTATCTGACTATAGTGTATCATATTTTTCATACTTTCATAGAATATGTGACATGAAGCATTATATTTTGTATGTTATGACTTCTGGTTATCATTATTTTCATTCTTCCATTGTTTCATTATATTTTATGGTATTTAATTCTTCTCTTATTGTATATGATTGTTCGAATATGTTACACTCTACCATTAAGGGCATAGTTTCCCACCTATCACTCCCAAAGACCTCACTTCTAGTCGGAAACCTCTGGCATTTGGGGAAAGGCGCTTGAGTTTATTCTGCCAACTGGGTATGGAGAACCAGTTCAGTGACATCTAGATCCAGGACATTACAGAAGTTGGCCTAGAGAAAACAATTTCTATCCTTTGAATTGTTTCTTTTAAAAACCATAAACTGTTGATAGTACTATAAGGACACTCATACTTTATCCATCTTTTCATAACCAATCATGTAAGAAAGTGTTTTCCCATTGTAAAACTAATAAAAGGGGGGTCAAATATTATTTTAGCAGTGACTGTCGGAAATTATTTGACAACCTTAGGAAATATATCTTCATCCCACTTGTATTAATGACATGTGTCAAGGTAAAGCCTCTAATTCTATATGTGACGTACCTAGAGAGATCAATGATCATGTTCCTGGATCAAAAGAATGATGTGAGGAATGGAAACAGCCTTTAATATCTCAATCAAACCATGCTCAACACTGATAATTGTTATTTGATTATCAAGAAGTGCTACCCGGTTTAGATTTTCACTGTTCAGAAACTAAGAGAATACTTGAAGCACCATGGGTTCCAATTGGTCTCTCATAAATTCCCTCTTAAATACATGATGAATCACCTTATATTGATAGGACATTTGGCACGGTGGTCAGTTATCCTACATAAGTTTGATATATAGTTCATGCATCGGAAATAAGTGAAAGTTCAAGCCCTATAAGAATACCTTTTGTGGAACCCATTTGTAGAATAGAAGTCATTAATTACTAAATTTATGTATGATGAAATATTCTCTATTAAATATGTCCCCCAAGCCTGGAAAATGTATTTTAACGGTGCATCTAGGAGTCCAATAGGGAGGATAATTATAACAGCCCGAGATTTTATGAAAAATATTCTTTTTAATTTTATTAATGTCTTGTGTTGTGCGCTACACCAAAAGGAGCTTGCACAACCCACATTCTTGACTTGCCTTGCATTACACGCAATCGCGACCTTCCTCGATAGCGTGTGTAGTACGCAATACCGAGTTTCACTAAACAAAGATATGCTATTAAAATATTTTTAAAACTAGTCGTTATGAATAGTAATAACCACTTTTTGAAATTTTGTAAATTTTATTTTTCAAAATGGACTTCATTTATGGATTCGGAGTATCGAATTTAGCCTAAGGTGAAATTTTGGTACTTTTCGGATAACTTTCATATTCTAATGAATAGTGAAAATTACACAATTTTAATTAAAAACAACTTTTTTAATTGAAATAATTAATAGTGATAAATTATTAATTTGAGTGGTTTTAAAGTATATTTAGAATATATTTTTACAATTTAATACAATGTTGGTCATTGGATGTAATTTCACATTTAAACCAGTTATAAACAAGTGTCAATCTTTTGATAGTTATTATCTCTTAAAAACACGCTATTTGTTGTGACAGCGGAAATTAATTATAAAATTAATTAATACAACTTATATGTTGGGAATTTTGTAAAATAGAAATCATTTTTGAATTCGGAATATCAATTATAGTTTAGGGTGAAATTTTGGCATTTTTCTGAAAAACTTCAATTTTTGATGAATAGTGAAACCACTAAGTGGTAGGTTAAAAACTGAATTTTGCATAAAACTTAATTTTACCACTTCTGTGAATGGAATTTCGAAAATACGATAGACACGGTTGATATCAGTAAGTAAAATGTGGTTCAATGAGATAAAAATAATTTTTTGGTGAATAGTAACTTTTTACTTTTTTTACCGCAGTTAATAGTAAATAGGGTAACTAAGGGTAAATATGATATTACTATTACCCTAACACATGTCCTAATTCTATTGGATAAGTTTAATTCGACCAAAAACAACCTTATGAATATAATATGACCATTTAGGCCCACTTGGGTTAGATTAGGACATTTATTATTAATTTATTTAAAGAAGGGTTAAAATAGTTAAAATCAAAGTTTAATAAGTAAATAATTTTTAATATGGGGTTATACATAAGATAAATTCGACTATAAATATTAATTAGAAAGCTAAAAAGATTTCCTACATAATGGTATTTTATTTGTAATTTTTAGACATTAAATAATTTAATTTATTTATGACACAATGATGATGCAGTAATTATCTTATTAATGAAATACTGACATAATTGATGTTATAAACACCAAAATAAATGTAATTTGAGACTTTTTATGCATTCCACTAATTTTCTAGGTTACTATGATATATTAGTGTTGATTTAATCAACTTGTTTTGAACATATAATTCTGTTATGACTTTCACAAAAATCATATATCAAATAGTGTCAAAATTGACACAAAATAGTTTTTAAATCAAATATTATATTATTAATTGTTATTTTATTCCTAAAAATCTAAGTTTCGGCCAAATGACTTAGATAAGGATATATATATTAATAATAAACAACTTGGGGTTCTTTTTGCATGTTATAGTAAGTGTATTAATCATATAGTGTAAGAAAACAAAAAGTCACGGTAAAAGTTAAATTATTTAACTTAGAGTTAAATCTAATTGATAAGGTTAAAATAATAACCTAAACTTGTCTAAATCTTATTGGTTGATAGGCTTGCGACCCATCCCCACTTTACCTTTGAAATAAGACCCTTTGGAACCATTATAAACTGATTTTGACTTTAATATAAAATAATATTTTGAGGTATTCCTAAGGTGCCCCTCTCCTCCCTTATAAAAGGGCACCTCCTCCCTCTCTTCCTCACACAACTTTGAGCCTTCAAGATCGGCCAACCCCTGCCAAAATCTCTTCTCCACTTCCCTAGCAACATCCTATAGGTTCTGGTCTTCCTCAAAGACCAATTTTAGTGCCCTAAGAGGAGGTCTCAAAGAGGCGCTTCAAAGAAGAGGTAATTTACGTTACCAATTCTTTCACCTTTATTTCTTCTTCCACTTCTTCTTCTTAGGTTGTTTCATTATGAAGTAATAACAACAGTATCACTCATATACTGATATGTTATTATAAGTATGAAACAATCCTAATTCACCATCTATCCATCCTACGGAAAACGAAATCACCGCGCGTGCGTACGTACGGAATACCGTCTCCACGCCGTTGTGTAATCTGTTTTAAAACCAACACCTTACATGGATGGGTATTATGGTGTAAATAATAACTATACATAGTTATTACAACATCATATTGATTCTGATATATTGTATAATCCACTCCAATTCAATTCAATAATTATAGAAATGATATCATCACTCGTGCGTACGTACGGACTACCGTCTCCACGACGCGATGAGATTCATTCTCCATGTTAACCATTTAAGAATGATTATAAAGTATATATAAGAAATAATAATGAAATATATGACATTATAAAGCTACTGGATTTATGTATATATATATATGTATGTCATCTACTTACTTCCATTCAAGACAATAAGGAAAGGAAAACAGCGTTCATGCGTACGTACGGACTACCGTCTCCATGAACGGTGTTTTTCATTTCATTTATCTTTCTATTATATATATATATACTGAATATATATGATATATAAATCATATTTTATATTCTGGAAGTAAGTAAATCATGATATAAGTAATAATAATGTCAAGAACAACAAGTCAAAACACCTACGATAAATGAAACGATTTTACCCAAAACGCTTCTTTAACATGGAATTTACAAAAGAACGGGTAATATAAAGTCATAAGTGAACCATATATGATATAATAACAATGAATATGATTCTGTAATAAGTCAATAACATGATTTAAATCATTATACAGGAGGTTCGGACACTTACAAAGCAAGTTGGACCTAAGGTAAGGGAAATATCACAATCTCATTTTTATCTGAGATTGTTTATACGTTGGTATTTACTGGGGTGTATTTTATCATCCACATATATGTTTCCTCAATATGTAATGTTATTTCCATCCACCTACAATTATTTAAATCCAATTTTACCCTTTGGTGAGTTTTTAGTAAAAGATATGAAAGGAATCTTTTGTCGTTTTTCGTACGAGGTACTTTTTGACTTTTTCGACAAAAGTACGAAGAATGTTTTTTTTAAATTATACGGTGTGAACGGATTTTTACGGTTTCATAATGCCTCATTTTCAAGAATATTCCTCTACAATATTGCATGATTATTTTCAACAAAAACCCTTATCTTTTAAAGTTGCATTGAATTTTGTGAAAAGAAAATGATTTTTAAAAAGAAAGGAAATTTTCCTCAAGAATTCATTTCAAGTGTTTTGTCAAATCTATTTTTCATCTAAGATGACATTATTTCATATGTGTATGTTTCAAGTAAAATTCCTCTATGATTTAAATGGTTTCAATTTTCTTATGATGAAATGATATCAATTGTTTATGGATTATGTTATGATGGCATGATGTTTAAGAATCCCATTTTATTTCATGGGTTATGCTATGATGTATGGTTTATGATTTTGTGGCACACATAAGAATGGTATCATTATGAGATGGGTGGGACCTATATCTCCCTCCAATGAATTGGGTAAAGATTTCATATCTCATGAGATAGACATGGCTGGAATGGTAGGTTATACCGGTTCAGTGAAACAGGACTGAAACGAGGGTGACTCGATTCAGAAAGGGACTTTGTCCACTAAGATAGTCTTGGAAATGAGTCATGACTAACAAGAAATGATTCTCTATGATTATGTGTGTGTGCCACAAAGTTTCATTTTTTATGTTATGCTTATTGGGATTTCATTTCACTACTATGATTTATCCCATGTTATGAAATTATGCTCTCTTTTGCAGGTTAAGATTTCCAAAAGTTATGTTCTTATGAATATGATGTGATTGATTTTTCTTTTGTTTACCCTTACTGAGCATTTGAGCTCACCCTTTTATGTTTTCTTTTCCCCAGGATATAAAGAAAGGTTTTAGGTAAAAAAAGGGAAGATCTTTATGTGAGATATTGAAGATCTTTCACCACGATTAGAAGATTACGTTCCGAGTTTCCAGAGACACTAAACTATTACGATCCTTGTGTGTGTGTTTTTGTTATGTACTAAGTATTCTGCAAATGTAATGTAATGTAATGTAATGTCAATGTACGTCATGTTTTGGGTCTCTACAGTTGGTATCAGAGGAAAGGTTTAGTCAACCTTTGGAAACTAGGATGCGAGAACTTTAGTGAGATCCCTAGAGATATTTATAAGGTTTGTCTAGGGATGTCCCTAAGGATAAGTATATGAATAGGATACAGTCCTATAACTATGGTAACGATCTTAGAATTTAACCTAAGAAGTTAGATATTGAGTATACTTTCCCTTTATAATGTTGTTTTCCTTAGCTTGATTTTTGCCTGTCACACTATTCTTTTTGGGTTTTAGACGATGGTTGGAACCCGAAGGAACCGTGTTGATCAATGCAATGGACAATGCAATGATTGTCCTCCTGAACAAGCAAATGTTATGGGAGATGGAGTGCAAAATCTTATTGCTATACTTACACAAGCTATGAATCATTCTGGACTTCCAAATGATCAGAGAAGGGAACAATATTCTATTTAGTCCTTCATGAGGCAACGTCCACCTTCTTTCAGTGGGTCTTCCGATCCACTTGTTTCTGAACAATGGATCAGTACCACTGAAAAGATATTTTCAGTTCTTCAATGTTCTGAACATGATAAAGTCATCTTAGCAGTATATCGTTTGGAAGGTGAAGCTGATCAATGGTGGAATCTTATCAAGAATACGAGGCCAAGAGATGAAATTGAGTCCATGGAATGGGACGAGTTCAAGAACTTGTTTTTCAGTAAGTACTTCCCTCGTATTCTTTGAACAAAGATGGAAAAGGAGTTTCTTGAGCTGAAGCAGAAGGATAATGAATCTGTTGGTATATACGAAGCGAATTTTACAAGACTTGCAAGGTATGCATCTGGCATTATCATCCAACCTGAAAGTAAAGTTGATCGATTTTTCAGTGGCTTAAAACCAAGTCTTCGAAGGGCATTAGCTATAAGAGACTTCAGTAGCTATGAAGAAATTGTGCGTTGTTCTATCAAGGTAGAAATGGAAGTTGGTATTACATATCCATCTCATGGTTTTGACAAGAAACGAAAGATGGAGTTCAAGGAGAAATCTCAGAATAATGGTGAAAAGAAGATGAATGTTTCCTTATGCACAAAGTGTGGAAAGAAGCATGGTGGGGATTGTCTTAAAGGGACTAGAAAATGTTTTAAGTGTGGAAAAGAAGGTCATCGAGTGGCTGAGTGTCGAAGTAATGGAAAAAGGGTTTCAAATGATGTGAATAAAGAAAACACTGCAGAGAACACACCAGCAACACTTCAATTCTTCAAGTGCAAGGAAATGGGGCATTATGATAATAAATGCCCTAATCCAAGGGTTAGTGATGACCGACATGAGCAACCGCTTAAGGAAAAGGAAAAAGGGAAGTCACATGCGATCACTATTGGCGATGTTGAATATGACAATGATGTGGTGGAATGATTAAGTGTTTATGTAATGGGATTCCAAAATAATGTTGTATCATGGAGTATTTATGTATTGGTCTATTGTGGTTTTCAATAATTTTAAGGTACTGGTAACCATGAAAAGTGATTCAAATATTTTGGAAAGTAGATGATATGCGCATAATGAAGGGAAAACGAGAAAATGAAATGTTTAACAGTATTCATGAGCTCATGATTGATATAAGGACTAAGTGATGTCATGGTTTGAGTATATAGAATTTTAAGGATTTTGGTATGGGAAAAGTGTTAACTTTTAACTGCATTCAAGTTTTCACTATGGTTCAATGGGTATTCAAGAGAATACATGATTAAGGTATTCACATGTTTATAATTTGACCAGCAAGATATATCTTATGATATATGGGGGATAAATGATGGCATTCACGTAATTGTTCTGTGACATTTCAAGTAACCATTTTCTTTATACTATGAGCTTGGACCGAAGTATTTTATATAAGCTTGGAATGGATTATGTTAGAAATAAGTTAGTATTGTTTAAGGATAGAAGTTTTTTTTCGATATTATTGATGAGATCTTATAGTAATATAGTTTTAGAAAAAGGACAACCTGCAGGACGGGAGACAACCCATCGCGTCAGACAAGGCTGTGGGAATCGAACCCACAACCGAAGTGCGACTGGCCTTTATCACCTACCACTGGCCTAAAGGAAGTCCATGTTTTGTAGAAACTAGTTTTATTATATTAAGCAGTATGATATATGAAGTATAAGTTCATTTTTGGAACCATATACGATTAACCATAAGATGGACTTATAACTTTTGCTAACCTTTTGTTTGAAAGAGATGGAATGACCCATCATTCTATCACATGATTTGATAACAATGAAAAATTCAACTTCATTTCTTTAAGAGATGAAGTATAAATTGTCCAAAGAATGAAAAACGGTGAGACTATACCAAAATCACGAAAGTATTTCTTCTAATTCCAATTTCATCAACTTTAGGGAAATGATCTTGAAAACCAAAAATGTTTTCCCAGTGCTCTTATATCTGATTAATCAGATGGTACCTTAGATCGTCACAAATTTATGGATTTGTGATTGCTAGCTTTTCCATAGCCATGTTCTCTACCACTCTCCATTAGAACATGATGGTTAGATTTCTCTTCCATATCCATATTTTCACCTATGTGGAAACCCAGTGATTAGTTTATTTGGGTAATCGTTACATTGCATACTTTAGTTTTTAAAACCAAGTTTTGGTATTCTTTTTTACGATGTGGGTTTCTATTAAAGAAACTTTCGAATAGTAAACCATTTAAAACCCCGACGAATTTCGAGGGCGAAATTCATTTTAAGGGGGGTAGAAAATAACAGCCCGAGATTTTATGAAAAATATTATTTTTAATTTTATTAATGTCTTGTGTTGTACGCTACACCAAAAGGAGCTTGAAAAACCCACATCCTTGACTTGCCTTGCATTACACGCAATCGCGACCTTCCTCGATAGCGTGTGTAGTACGCAATACCGAGTTTCACTAAACAACGATATGCTATTAAAATATTATTAAAACTAGTCGTTATGAATAGTAATAACCACTTTTTGAAATTTTGTAAATTTTATTTTTCAAAATGGACTTCATTTATGGATTCGGAGTATCGAATTTAGCCTAAGGTGAAATTTTGGTACTTTTCGGATAACTTTCATATTCTGATGAATAGTGAAAATTACACAATTTTAATTAAAAACAACTTTTTTAATTGAAATAATTAATAGTGATAAATTATTAATTTGAGTGGTTTTAAAGTATATTTAGAATATATTTTTACAATTTAATACAATTTTGGTCATTGGATGTAATTTCACATTTAAACCAGTTATAAACAAGTGTCAATCTTTTGATATTTATTATCTCTTAAAAACACGCTATTTGTTGTGACAACGGAAATTAATTATAAAATTAATTAATGCAACTTATATGTTGGGAATTTTGTAAAATAGAAATCATTTTTGAATTAGGAATATCAATTATAGTTTAGGGTGAAATTTTGGCATTTTTCTGAAAAACTTCAATTTTTGATGAATAGTGAAACCACTAAGTGGTAGGTTAAAAACTGAATTTTGCATAAAACTTAATTTTACTGCTTCTGTGAATGGAATTTCGAAAATCCGACAGACACGGTTGATATCAGTAAGTAAAATGTGGTTCAATGAGATAAAAATAATATTTTGGTGAATAGTAACTTTTTACTTTTTTTACCGCAGTTAATAGTAAATAGGGTAACTAAGGGTAAATATGATATTACTATTACCCTAACACATGTCCTAATTCTATTGGATAAGTGTAATTCGACCAAAAACAACCTTATGAATATAATATGACCATTTAGGCCCACTTGGGTTAGATTAGGACATTTATTATTAATTTATTTAAAGAAGGGTTAAAATAGTTAAAATCAAAGTTTAATAAGTAAATCATTTTTAATATGGGGTTATACATAAGATAAATTAGACTATAAATATTAATTAGAAAGATAAAAAGATTTCCTACATAATGGTATTTTATTTGTAATTTTTAGACATTAAATAATTTAATTTATTTATGACACAATGATGATGTAGTAATTATCTTATTAATGAAATATTGACATAATTGATGTTATAAACACCCAAATAAATGTAATTTGAGACTTTTTATGAATTCCACTAATTTTCTAGGTTACTATGATATATTAGTGTTGATTTAATCGACTTGGTTCGAACATATAATTCGATTATGACTTTCACAAAAATCATATATCAAATAGTGTCAAAATTGACACAAAATAGTTTTTAAATCAAATATTATATTATTAATTGTTATTTTATTCCTAAAAATCTAAGGTTCGGCCAAATGAATTAGATAAGGATATATATATTAATAATAAACAACTTGGGGTTCGTTTGGCATGTTATAGTAAGTGTATTAATCATATAGTGTAAGAAAACAAAAAGTCACGGTAAAAGGTAAATTATTTAACTTAGAGTTAAATCTAATTGATAAGGTTAAAATAATAACCTAAACTTGTCTAAATCTTATTGGTTGATAGGATTGCGACCCATCCCCACTTTACCTTCGAAATCAGACCCTTTGGAACCATTATAAACTGATTTTTACTTTAATATAAAATAATATTTTGAGGTATTCCTAAGTTGCCCCTCTCCTCCCTTATAAAAGGGCACCTCCTCCCTCTCTTCCTCACACAACTTTGAGCCTTCAAGCTCAGCCAACCCCTGCCAAAATCTCTTCTCCACTTCCCTAGCAACATCCTAGAGGTTCTGGTCTTCCTCAATGACCAATTTTAGTGCCCTAAGAGGAGGTCTCAAAGAGGCACTTCAAAGAAGAGGAGGTTCGAACACTTACAAAGCAAGTTGGACCTAAGGTAAGCGAAATATCACAATCTCATTTTTATCCGAGATTGTTTATACGTTGGTATTTACTGAGGTGTATTTTATCATCCACATCTATGTTTCCTCAATATGTAATGTTATTTCCATCCACCTACAATTGTTTAAATCCAATTTTACCCTTTGGTGAGTTTTTAGTAAAAGATATGAAAGGAATCTTTTGTCGTTTTTCGTACGAGGTACTTTTTGACTTTTTCGACAAAAGTACGAAGAATGTTTTTTTTATCTTATACGGCGTGAACGGATTTTTACGGTTTCATAATGCCTCATTTTCAAGAAGATTCCTCTACAAGATTGCATGATTATTTTCATCAAAAACCCTTATCTTTTAAAGTTGCATTGAATTTTGTGAAAAGAAAATGATTTTAAAAAAGAAAGGATATTTTCCTCAAGAATTCATTTCAAGTGTTTTGTCAAAACTATTTTTCATCTAAGATGACATTATTTCATATGTGTATGTTTCAAGTAAAATTCCTCTATGATTTAAATGGTTTCAATTTTCTTATGATGAAATGATATCAATTGTTTATGGATTATGTTATGATGGCATGATGTTTAAGAATCCCATTTTATTTCATGGGTTATGCTATGATGTATGGTTTATGATTTTGTGGCACACATAAGAATGGTATAATTATGAGATGGGTGGGACCTATATCTCCCTCCAATGCATTGGGTAAAGATTTCATATCTCATGAGATAGACATGGCTGGAATGGTAGGTTATACCGGTTCAGTGAAACAGTACTGAAACGAGGGTGACTCGATTCAGAAAGGGACTTTGTCCACTAAGATAGTCTTGGCAATGAGTCATGACTAACAAGAAATGATTCTCTATGATTATTTGTGTATTCCACAAAGTTTCATTTTTTATGTTATGCTTATTGGGATTTCGTTTCACTACTATGATTTATCCCATGTTATGAAATTATGCTCTCTTTTGCAGGTTAAGATTTCCAAAATTTATGTTCTTATGAATATGATGTGATTGATTTTTCTTTTGTTTACCCTTACTGAGCATTTGATCTCACCCTTTTATGTTTTCTTTTCCCCAGGATATAAAGAAAGTTTTTAGGTAAAAAAAGGGAAGATCTTTATGGGAGATATTGAAGATCTTTCACCACGATTAGAAGATTACGTTCCGAGTTTCCAAAGACACTAAACTATTACGATCCTTATGTGTGTGTTTTTGTTATGTACTAAGTATTCCACAAATGTAATGTAATGTCAATGTACGTCAAGTTTTGGGTCTCTACAACAACTATCAGTATTGCCCATAGTCTAATGGTACTTCCATTTGTTCCATCCAGGATGGATGAAATCAACGAAGTCAGTCCTGTCCCTGATCCATATGCTCTGTCCACCGGCTGGATGGCCCCCATTTCAAACTACCTTCAATGGGGGGAACTTCCATTAGATAGGTCTAAAAGATAGAAAATGCAGAGAAGGGAAACCAACTTTGTCCTATATGGCGGCATGGGTCAGCAAGAGGTCCTCTACAAATGAGGCCTCGATGGAATCCTCCTCAGATGCATTGATGGAGAAGAAAAACTTTTGCTGTCAGGACTGAGGTACATGCTAGAGTATGTGGGTAACATCAGCTAGGGTCTAAGTTTTCCCATCAGGTTCGAATACTTGGGAACTATTGGCCCACAGTGTCATGAGATTGCGAGCTCTTTACCGCAAAATGCCACTCATGCCAAATTCATGCCAACTTGATACAACAACCCCCAGAGTAACTTCATCATGCCAAATACTCTTGGCCATTTTCCATCTGGGGAATGGACGTCATGGGACCATATCCTCCCACCAAATCCAAACATCTAAAGTATATCCTCGCGGTAACCTACTTGTTTTACAAATGGGCCGAAGCCGTTCCCCTTAAGGAAGTCGGGGCAACAAGCATTGTCATCTTTGTGAAAACCAATATCATCACCAGATTTGGTGTCCCTCATACCATACTGACAGATAATGGCACCAAATTCTATTCTGTTGAATTGGAAAAACTATACCAAGAATATGGTATCTCGACTAAACACTCATCCTGCTACTATGCAGCGGCCAACAGACAGATAGAGGCTTTTAACAACACCTCGTCCAACATTCTCCAGAAAATGGTGGACAAAGACAAGAATTCGTGGCCTGATTAAATCCTCCATGAATTTTGGGCTTACCGAACCACAATCTGCACCACTACTCGGGCTACTCTGTACTCATTAGTATATGAAACAGAAGCAGTTCTGCCCATTGAGCTCCAATTGACCTAGCTCTGTGTTTCCATTTGTGATCAATTATCTGACGATGAGCAATCGGAAAAGCAGCTAGGTGAATTGGAACAACTAGATGAGAAGCGGTTTCACACTTTGCACCATATGGAAGTATACCAGAACCAGATTGCATGAGCCTTCAATAAAATGGTTTTTCTTCGGTCTTTCTTGGAAGGAGAGTCGGTGTTGGTCCTCCAGACCCCAATGATACCTGGATAGAAACCTCTGAAGATGGATCCCAAGTGGGAGGGACCATATGTTATACACAAGGTCTACTCAAATGGAGCATATGACCTGATCTCCATGGATGGGAAGTTCACCACCACTCCTACAAATGTGAGATTCCTGAAGAAGTATTTCACATAAATAACTAAAAGAAATTATCATCCGAGCTGTAGGATGTTAAACTGCCAAGCAACAAACGGTCCAAACACTATGACCTTAAACTAAGAGTATTCCATCCACACTGCATGACGTTAAATAGCACGTATTTCAGAGAACTACATACGGCTTGATTCATGCCTTTGCAGGATATGTAGCGACGCCATGGTTCCCCATCCTGGCCCAACCATCCCCAAATAAAATTTAAAAATGTCCCCTTCCCCCGTGTATAGGACCAGCACTACACGGGGTGTACTTCTTTCAGAGAACTACGTACGGCTTGATTCCTTCCCTCGCAAGATACGTAGCAATTCCAGGGTTCCTCATCCCGGCCAATCCATCCCCATATGAAAGTTAAAAATTCATTTGTATCCCCCGTGTACAGGACCAGCCCTGCACAGGGTGTATCCCTCATCCTTACCACACGACGTTAAACTGCACAGCTAAGAAGATTTAAAAATTTCCTTTTCCCCAGGTATAGGACCAACCCTACATGGGTTGTATCCCTCGTCCTTACAGCACGACGTTAAACTGCACAGGTAAGAAGATTTAAAAATGCCTCTTTCCCCGTGTATGGACCAGATCTGCACGGGGTGTACTCCAAAGAGAACTACGTGAGGCTTGATTCCTGCCCTCATGGGATATGTAGTGATTCCAGGGTTCCGCATCCTGGCCCAGCCATCCATTCAAAAAAATGCTCTCTCCCCCTGTGTACGGAGCAAATCTACAGGGGGTATATTTTTTGTCCTCACTGCATGATGTTAAACTGCACAGACTTCAGAGAACTACATAAGGCTTGATTCCTACCCTCACAGGATATGTAGTGACGCCAGGGTCCCTCACCCTAGCTCAGCCGTAAAGAAATGAAAGTCAAAAATGCCCTCTTCTCCCGTGTATGGACCAGATCTGCACGGGGTGTATTTTTCATCCTCACCGCATGACATTAAAACTGCACGGACTTCATCGTCACCACACGATGTTAAAATTGCACGGACTTCATCCTCACCACACGATTATAAAACTGCACAGACATCATCGTGACCCACCCAAGATATGTGTCGAAACGACATGGAAGCACTCCTTGCGCATTTGGATGCATCCCCTCCATACATCAGACTCCACATCCCGGATAATTATGGATCTTCATAACCATTCATGGCCATCAAAAGTGGAAAGTTATCAACCTATGGATAACTTTTCATGACTATGTATACCATGCCCTCAGTGGCTCTTCATATTGATAGCCTCTGGCCCATCTACCAAAGGTAAGATTTCTTCAAGTGATACTCTTCCTAGCTCCGTACGCTTACCGGCCTCAGAGCCCCCATATCATATTTCCCAATCCAGAAATTTATGGCGTAGTGGTGTACAAGTTCGTCCCCCTTTTCACATCCAAACATTACCAGGGTATCCCTACCCAGTTAGCCTATGTATCCGCCTGTGGTTCACATGACGACTTGCATAAACAAACATCAAGCCAGGGGTAGGCTACTTTGACTGAATGGAAAATTGCAGTGAAGATGTTTCTTGTATGCTCGGACACCATTATCCCCACATGCCGAACTCTGTACTATTAGCAATCTCAGGTTTTCATAATCATTCATGGCCATCGGAAGAGGAAAGTCATCGACCCGGGGACACCTTTTCATGACTATGCATACTATGCCCTCAGCGGCTCTGCATATTGATAGCTCTCGGATCATCTAACAAAGGCATGATTTCCTCAAGAAGTACTCTTCCTAGCTCTGTACGCTTACCGGCCTCAGATCCCCCACACCACATCTCCTGATCTGGGAAACCTTAGAGTTGTAGTTTATAACCTTCGTCCCCCACCCTGTTCAGAGTATATTGGAATGTGGTAACTCAGTTATCCTTCAAGTGACTGCAACAATAGTCACCCACCAGTCTGAGCTCTATGACCGCTAAACTAGGAGTAATTCATCCTTACCGCACGACGTTAAACTACATGGAGTGAAGGTACACCACCGGGCGCAAGATAAATCAGCGCAGGGAGCTCTCTAAGCTTTAACAACAACTAGGGCCGAATATGCCCAACATGTCCAGATATTTTCTTACCAGATAATAGACTTTGTGGCCCAGAAAATTGCAGATTCTCATAACCATTCATGGCCATCATAAGTGGAAAGTTATCGACCTATGGACACCATTGCATGACTGTTCATACCATGCCCCCAACGGCTCTACATATTGATATCCCCTGGCCCGTCTACCAAAGACAAGATTTCCTCGTGTGGTACTCTTCCTAGCACTGTATGCCTACAATCATCAGAGCCCCCATATCATTTATCCTAATCCAAGAAGCCTCGAAACCACGATTTAAACCAATCAACCCCTCTCCACATCTTGGGCATCCCGAGATGTTCAAGCCCAGTTACATTCTGATCAAGAGCGGCTTTTACAACTACGTCCTTACCACATGACGTTAAACTGCACGGAACATCTTGTCCATCTGGCATAAAGGTTCAAAGACCAAGCATTAAACATTCAGGGAAATTCCCCCAACTGCAAGCATTTTCACTGGTTTAAAAAAATTCCCTCGTCCTCGCTGCATGATGTTAGACTGCATAGAATCCTTTAATAATTCTCCTTGTCTTTACCGCATGATGTTAAACTGCACAAAATCCATCCTTACCACATGAAGTTAAACTGCATGGCCAAACCTGTCATGGGTTCAGTAAGGAATAAAGGCTTTTCTCTATCCCTCAGTGCACATGTCAGATATGCACAAACCATCGTCTCATGCCAGCAAGAGAAGGGATGACTTCACCCATTCTTGGGAAATTTATCATTGATGTTTCTCCGGTATCTTGGCACCCTCTCCTCATAAACCATACTCTGTACTCAAAAAAATCCGAACTCTCATAAACCACCCCTGGTGGTCCCGATTTCAACTTCCCTGTAGTTTCTCGGCTATCGGGAGAATGAAATCATTGACCCAAGGACACCTTTACATGACTATGCATACCATTCCCTCAACGGATTTTCATATTGATAGCCCTTGGCCCATCTACCAAAGGCATGATTTACTTAGGCAATGCTTCTCTTCATACGCTTCTTGGACCCTAAGCCCTCATGTCCATCCTGGGATTCGAAAACCCTCTGAGATTCAGTTTACCAACGTCTTTCACAACCCTGCCCGAATATGGTGGAATGTCTCTGGAGAGATTACCAAGAACCAGGAGAAGCCATTCCATTCTAGATAATGTCCCAGCTGTATGACTTTAAACTGCTCCAAGATCCAACCATCCTTTATGCTAGATAAATGCGTAGGACAGGGACCCTGTGTCCACATTCCTGATTAATACAGAAGTTCTCAAACCCTTTCAGATGACACACACCCTTTCTGAGCCACCCCTGGTGGTTTTTCTAATTCTCCAAGCCACCCATGGTGGTTTCCATAAGTCGTACTTCCATGAAATACCTAGGCCATCAGAAATGGAGAGTCATTGACTAATGGACACCTTTGCATGACTATGCATCCCATGCCCTCAATGGCTCTGCATATTGATCGCCCCTAGCCCATCTACCGAAGGCAAGATTTCCTTAGGCGATTCTCTTCCAACTTATGTACGTCGATACGGCTCCCATGCCTTGAGACGTGCCATGCATGTCGTTCAAATTTAAACATGATCCCCCCACGTGCGTCTGAAGGATATCAGGACATATTTTGATCAACCAAATCTCATTTGGGCCCTCGCCCCACCATATCTGGTCAAAGTTGTTCGACCTAAAACATCTGTAATGATAGTCTTGATGGAAGGACTTCAAACCGCTCACAAAAAGTGGCACAAATCCTGTTAGGTCAAAAACCCGAAAAGGGTGACCTAAGAAAAAGTCGGGCCATACCCACTGGGTCCACACTAAATGGGCCCAGAAAAAATTATGGTATTAAAAGAAAAGACAAAAAGTTTGTGGGGTTTTTCTAAAAAACCATAGCAATAGTCAAACTATGCTAGATGGATCCAATGATCCGGGAAAAAGTTAGAGTTTGTTTATATTTTCCTTAATAATGATTAATTTTGATTCAGTGTGTTTTTATTTACATAACAATTGTTCCGGTAACAATTAGATTCTACAGTAGGGAAATATTGACAAATATTATGTTCTGTTTGAACAAAAAGAAAGGACGTCTACAAGCTAGGGCCTCTCCCTCGCAGTAAAAAAAGAGAAAAAAATAGGGGTGGTATGCAAAACGGAGAGTACAAGAATGGACCTGGTCATCACAAAAGAGCCTAACTCGCTCTATCCATAAGATATTCAACCGTGCGATGGAGGTTGTTGCAAGTCTGCTCTAGCACAACGCTCTCCCTGGGCTTGACCTCAGCCACCAAATGAGTGCACCCCACTGTTGTTTAGAGATCGTTGATTCCTTTCCTAGTGGATTCAAGGCTACCATTCAGAGCTGACAACTGATCCCTTAGCATCACTGCCCTAGCTTCGCATTCGTGCAACTCGGTTGATTGGGCGGTCGCCTAATCTTGAGAGACCACCTCCTGTGCCATCAGCTGGTGAAGCTTCATCATGGCCTCCATAAGGGATTGGGTCCCGCAATGAGAGGCCTCAAGGTGAGCAAGCTTATGTTCACCAGTGGAAACTTCCCCACGGGCGATGACAACCTAGCAATCAAAAGAGTGAAACTACCAATATTCAAATCCACCTGACCCCAAACCCAGGAAGAGTTATCGTAGAGCTTCAGTTTTAGTTTCCATCTCAACCAGAGGAGTTTCAGCAACAATCTCGCATATCCGGGGCCAGACCCACCTGTGCACTGCTTGGTGGTCCGCCATGACAAGAGGATCTTTGGTATCCTAATTAGATAACACGGGAAAAAAGTCTGGCATTGCGATCAGCGCAGACATGTGAATGCTGGAAGATGGTTTCGAAGCTATAAGGTCTGAAACTTCCACACTGGTTCGGGTTTGGGAATCAAGTTATTAAGTCTGGTATTGGCCGGAAAAACTTCAGGAATTGCACCATTGGGACTTGGAGCCACAGGGTCATCCTCTTCCATGTCCAAGAAGGATGTATTTGTCCAAACTTCGGCCATAGAGGAGTTGGGATAGGAATGTCCCCTGAGTAGCTTTGATCGACGAGCCATCATTCGGCCCTCCATAAGAGCTAATGAGGAAGGTGCAGTAGGCACAACATCTGTACTGACTCCTGATTTTGGAACTTTCTGGACAGCCTTCCCCAGGATTCCATTGGGATAATGTTTCACCCACATTCTTGCGTACTCCAAGGATAGGTTGGCAGCCACCCCTATTCTAGGCAAGGGGATTCTTGTGTTAGATCCCTCCCACATCAGCATCAGCCACCATTGATGGAGAGTGGCCGGGTGCAGCCCTCGAACCTGAGGAGGAAGAGAAACATGGAGTTTCATACACCCAAACTAGCAGGAAAAATGATGGGGGGCATACCACTCACATAGAGAAACCCCGTCGATCTGCGCGGACAGAAACCCATCCCGTAGTAAAATAATGTAAGAACCCTCCTCCAGGATTCCCTTAGGGTTGTCAACTATGACGCTGGAAGGGGTGGGGTAGGAAGCCAAGGAAAACTGAGAGAATTCACTCAAAATCTTGATGACTTCATCAAAACTGAGGGATTTCAAGCCAACCCCGACTATATCGAGCAAGATAGGCTGAAAGGTAGGAAGCAGAATGACTGTGTTATGACAATAGTCATAACAGCGGCAATGATTCACTATCCAACCGTATAAGAATTTAAATGGCCCACTCATATAGTAGGGTGACCCGCCCTCTTGCATGTGGCTCAGTAATTCGTAAATACGAGCCAAAGTGGGCACGACCAAATTCACCAGGCGGCCCTCTTCCAACTCACCTACCATCATCAAGGTGTAAGCCCTGACGCCTGAGTTGATATCCCAAGGGAATATCCACTCAGTTAAAAACATGGAGAAAAGACCTACCAACCTGAGCATAAGTGGCATACTAAGGTGCACCTTGTAACCCCATGAAAGGTAGTTTACCACCTCCAGAACCGCCTAGTAGGAACCTAGGATGGTTCGTGACTGTTGAGAAGGATGAGTCCTGGGGCGCTTGATCTTTGGAACAGGACCAGTGGTGTTCAGAAATAACCCTATCCAGGTGTTATAGGGGATAAGTGAGTGGGCACGCAAGGCCTAGCCCAATTACTGCTCCGCCATAACCAAAAAATCCCTCGCCAACGATGGCACTTGTTCAACGTCGTCCCATGCGTCAGGGGTGGGCAAAAACTCGTCATACTTTTCACCAATGATCAAAAGCCCTCCCAATTGGTAGATGTCCCATAAACTAATGCCAAATTTACCATGGTCCATGTAGAAAGTATTTGTGGTTGAACACCTGCGACTGAGCAGGTCAGGCTAGATCAAAGATGGGGGTAAACGGCGAACTGGGAGGGCCACACTGTGAAGTACATGTTTAATGCTTCAGGTGACTCGAGAGATTCCTAACAATGATGATGGACCCAGAAGGCCCAGGCCCAGTCATTTGAGAAAATTACACCAGACTGAAGATCCCACCAAGGAATCCACCCCGTGTCAGGATCCACTTGAGCAAGGCTGATAATAGAGGGGTAATTCTTGAAGACAGATTCTTTAGAGAATTCTTGAGTGTACTTGTCACTTTGGGTCCAAACAGAGCCTCTCAAAATGAAAGTTTCGTTCAGACCAGGATCAAAGGTTATATCCCCCAATGAGGTAAGGTTCGCCTGAATGCACTTTGGTGATGATTCCAAGCAAGGAGACGGAAGACCTGAGAAAGTAGGAGTGATAGGGACGTCGTCTTAAAGACCGAAGCCGTAAATTGGAAGTCGATTTGATAGTGGATAACCCAGGAGCTCAGGAGAGTGTAAGCCCTTAAAGACACCATTATCAGGGAGGATGGACTGACTAGGGTCCTCTTTGATGCTCTCCTCTCTACGAATCATAGCTAGATGCCTCCCTGAACCAATTGAGAGAGGCTCGGTAGCAGACCTGGGTGCAAGGTGAGGGGGATCCATGTTTTCTCCCTAAATTATAAAAACCAGAAAAATAGTTAGTCCAAAATAATAAAATATGGAAACAAGTACCAATAATATGGAAAATGTGTCAAGAAGACCTCATGATGAGGTCCCCGAGTAGGCCTCAAAAGGTGGTTCGCGATGACTACATCCTGCGAACCAACCCTACGCGGAAGCAATCCGTGGTACCTTGGCCCACGGAGCATTGGCCAGAAAACCATGAACCAAGTTTCTCTGCGGAATCTTAATCCCGGATTTAAATAATTAGATTTGGAAGACTTAAGAAATTTTCAGAATTTGGAAGATTTCAGTCCACGGACCATCAAAACCGCGGAGTGAGTTTCTACACAGCCCAGTGTGACTTACTTTTTAATTAGTTAAGAGTATTGGTTCGCAGTTGGGAGATTGGTCCACTGATGAAGGCGACTACAAAGGAGGAATGGTTTGTGGAAAGTGACAGTCTGTTCGTGGAGGAGGCATTTCACGAAGGAACAAGCATGCAGAGAAAAGAAAGAGGGATCTATTTCGCGAAGAATCCGGTAAAAGACAAAGGAAGGCCCCCGTATTTAAAGGTGTGGTCCCCTACCGGGTCCACGCCTTTTCCGCAAACCATCCAAGTTTTAGGACCACTCTACATCGGAATGGCCTCCTCTTCATTTTGATCGGGCCCCATTCTAATGGGGGGAATTTGTAGGGTCCTGAAAATTTCACAAAGGAGAAGGAGAATCCTCTTCAACATAAGGGAGTTTCTACCCAATATTTTCCCGCAAAAGGATTGGGGAAAAGCATTGAGAATACTCAAAGGAAGGCATAATCCGAACCTGTTCGCGGACCGGTCCAATGATAATGCCCCGCGGCCGGTTCGGCGAAGCACCCCCTCTGCGGACCGCCGTCGTTCACAGAATGGAGGTGGAGATCTTCCGCAGTCACGAAGAAGGACAAGAGCCGAGCCGATCCACCATCACGAACCTCCCCAGCCGCGGACCACATCGACTGGCCCAAGCTGCATCCGTTGTCATTCACGGAATGGAGGCGGAACCCTCTACGGCTGCGAAGTACTCCCCAAGGTCATTTGGTTTGTAGGGGAGATGCATTCAATGCCCCCGCGAGTTGCGGATTGACCGAGTCATCTATGAACTGGGTCTCTGATCATGAGCCTCTGCAAAAGGTACCGAATGACCACAGATATATCTCTTTCCCCACTATATAAAAGGATATCGAGGGAGAAGATCTAGAAGAGGAAATTTTCGAGATTGATCAGATTCGGGTGGAAAAATTTTGAAGGAAGGAGCTTAGGATTTCGCGAATAGCGATGTTCCAGTTCTTGAACTAGAACAGGTATGAATATGGACGCAAATTAATAAGGAATAGAAAGTGCATAAAAACTTGGTGAATCGCGAACCTAAAATAAAAAAGAAAAGAAGACCGTGAACCATGGCCTCTCTGCGGATGCACCCCCCGCGGACCAGGGATTTTATGCCCCTTTTCCAGTCTGTCGTGTCGCATAGCACCCTCCTACGCGGGCGAAGCCCCGATCGATGAACCCTTGACCGGTTCCACCCTCGACCACCACAGATCACGTGGACCCCTCCGTGTACCAACCTGGTGCGTGGGCCCAACTCGAAGCCGCTACGCACCCTAGTTTGCAGAATTTCCATTAGTCCGTGGACCACACTGGTTCACGGACGGCTTCTACAGCCGTGTAGCACCTCCCTACGTGAAGGGCACCACCACTCATACACCTGTGTGGCCTGCCAGATCATTCAAAGTTCTCATTCCCTGATCCAGATAAGTTCCTTCCAATCTGACCTGATCCTCCACAACCTCCTCATTGGCCCATTCATCGGCCCCGAGCCGAGGCCTCCACCAGAGCCACCAGACCCGTGTGGTCTAACCTTCAAGCGCATCAGCTGTAAGAACCTAGTTCTTATTTTGAGGTATGAGCTTCTTATTTTCTATTTTCCTTAAGTATTTTTGAGAAAATATGGAAAATGGGTAAAAATCCTAAATTTTGGCAGTACACGCCGTGTACTTTTTCCACACGTCGTTTACTCCTGGCCGTGTGGGATGAGTACACGGGGCGTGTATCCATGTCAGTGACGTAGGGTGTAGGAACCGACTACATGTCGTGTAGTGGTCCTTTACATGTCGTGTAGTCAGTCGGCATGCCAAAACAGTAAGGCGGTGGAGTAGCTGCCAGCTGGGCGACAGTACACGCCGTGTAGTCCGGAGTACTTGTTGTGTACTCATGTCGACAGATGAACAGTGTGGCGGTGCCACCAGAGGAACAGTTAAATGAAGGAAGTACATGCCGTGTACTTGGAATTATGCATCGTGTACTTTGCTTTTTTCACTTAAAATGGGAAGTAGCCTCCCCTGTTCACAGGGAAGGCTTAGAACCAAATGAGAGGAGCGGAAGGGGGGGGCCGAACCTTAGGAGATCCACCGATCGAGCACTGAGAATCTGATCTCGCTTCTATTGATAACATTGGAACCGCGCGGGTAAGCCCTATATTCTCCTAGCATGTTGCATACCAATTCTTCTCCTAATGGGAGTTATTTGAGGTTAAGAGGGTTTTATTCTTTGACATATCTAAGTCATTCTTGGGCATTTCTGGAACTGACGTTTGTGTATAGCGCTCGTTGGCATCTAAGGTTGGTGGCTTGGTGTTAATTATTTCCAACTGTCGTGTGTTTTGTGCGTTTTTGTGCCACGAACCCATGTTGGGTTTTCATGTGGCTGAGGCCATTACTATATCAAACACCTAGAAATGAATATGTGATTAATTATGATATTAAAATGTTGGTTGGGATCATTGCTTGGATCCAGGAACCACCCCGGGGGTGTGTTCTACTATTTAGCCATTTGACCGGGATACCAGAGGGTATGCCTTTAAAGTAGTAATTGTAGAATTGCCTCGAGAGGAATTTCTTGTTTACTTCTTGTTTATATGTTTGGCATGGCCTGGTTACTTATGCCTGAGGGTGGTGTTTTTCTATAGCATGAGGGCGAGACTGTATTCGCCAGAGAGCAACCTTTCGTGCCTGAGTGCTTGACTTCTGTGTCTGAGGGTGACACTTTGTATGCCTGAGGGTGAGATTCTGATACGCCTGAGGGCAATGCCTGAGGGCGAGATTTTGCATAGCCTGAGGGCAAGGTTCTGGTTGGCCTGAGGGCTTGGTGCTGTTGAGCACAAAATGTTACTAAATTGAATGGTTAAATGAATAATTAAATGGAAATATAACTGGTAAGTTAGTTACTTTTTAGTACTTTTTAGTTTATTGCTTTTTACTAATGCACATTTGTTGCAAGTTTAACACACAGTTGAGCACGGGCCTTTGGTGGGTGCCTATTGAGATATATTTCTCACACCCTGTTTGGGTCATTCTTTTTGGCCCAAACATATTACGTTTCTCCAGGTGTGGATAGGGGCAAGAGTCCCTATACAGGTACTTGATTGTTTCTGAGGAGTAGGAGGGCATGGGACTGAGCCTAGGCTCGCGATGCCGATGCCATCTGTTGTGATTTGTTTAGTTGTACTATGCATTTTGTTTTACTCTATATTTTATTGTACTGCTATGTAACATGTTCTAACTCTTTTCTTAGAACTTGTGGCATGTTGAATCGACCATTATATACTTGTTGGTTATATCTACTACAGTTGTTTACTTCTGTTGTGTATGGTTTATTTCTTCCGTTGTTGTTTTATGTTTTTATTATATTCTGCTTCACTACACTTTGAAAAATGGGGGCATAGTTTCCCCACTATCAGACCTGGGCCCTCACTACTAGTAGGAAGCCTCTGGTGTTTGGGGAAATGTGCTTGAGTTCATGTGGCGAACCGGGTTCGGGGCACCCATCGAGTGGCACCCGGAACCGGGACGTTACAAAGTGGTATCGAAGGGGTTATTTTCTTTGAATTACTATTTGGAGCTGTAGTCAGGGATAGGACGAACGGCAGTTGGTAATAAGTTGTTCCCGGGCATAGCTAACCCGTGTATAGGGAAAAACCAATTTTCCTCATACTACAATTTTATTAATTAAGAAAATTTTACAATTGATATGGTTTCACAGTTGGGTGAGACACTTGAGATTGTGCTATTATAATTTATTTATGGGTTCTATTTAGTTGCAACCCGATGAGATGAGGGTATGTCATCTCATGCATCATATAGGCACATGCTAGATATCACATGCCATGCATAGTTTCCATGCCATGTAGGTGCATTAGAAATTTCATGTTGTTGTGATAGTTGTTGTGCTAGTAAAGCATGCTGTCATGATAGCTGCTTTGATAAAATACATGCTTTGTGATAGAGTAATTTTATTTGATCCTGTTGATAGAATGGATGCCAAACTTTGGTTTTTGGGGAGTATGGGCCCCCATTGATTGGAATTTGGTGGATCATTAGCTGTTTATTAGTCATAACACATATAAGATTTAAAACTTTGATTCGTGGGCAATATGGGCCCTCACGGGTTGGAATTTGACACTTAGGTGTTGTTTTTTGGTATTTTCTAGGTTCCGGAGAAGTTTATGAGGCATACTGTCCAGAAACCTAGTATACATGTTGTGTATAACTTTAAACACGCCGTGTATGGCCTTCGGATCGGGAAGAAAAAAAAACTTTTTGAATACACGTCTTGTACCCAGATTACACGCCGTGTAGTCTCTTCCCATGTCACAAACCGTGTTGGCGGCGACACGGGGAAGGGAAGAGCTTGGGGAGAACATGCCGTGTAGTGTTGACCCAGAGTCCGACCGTGTAACAAACAACATGGGTCGGTGAAATCATGTACACAACACGTCGTGTCAATGATGAACATGTCGTTTAATGTAACCTGGGGACTCGACCGTGTAACTAACAACACGGGTCAGTGTCACCTTTCCTTGAACACGCCGTGTAGTCTTGTCCAAGGACAGACCGTGTGGAGTTAGCCGTGTGGATGGGAAACAGGGTAGTGTACATTCCGTGTGTGGGAATAACACGCCATGTAGTGTCAAGCTGAGTAGTCGGTCATGTCACAAACTACACTGGTAGTTGAAAAATAACACCATACACACCGTGTAGATATTAAACACTCCGTGTAGTTTTTGTTCAACAAGTGTCATGTGGCTTAGCCGTGTAGAAGGACCCGGGCAGGGGAAGGGAAGTCAAGTATATGCCGTGTAGTCAGTATAAAAGTCGTTTAGTCTTGTTTTGCAAATCTTGAAATGCCTTCTTCCTCTAATTCCCTTGTGGTTCCTTCGCTTTCAGTCTTTGATAAATCCTGATCTAAGGCGTGTTGTTGACCATGTAGTGCCATGCCGCCTAGACGACCACGTGTTGTTCTCCAGGAGAGCGGCGATGATTATACTCCAGAGATGGTGGGTCATGGGTTACCAGTGGACCCTCCAGCAGAGCCAGATGTGGTTCCACCTATTATACCGGAAATAGGAACAGAGACACAGTTCTGTGAAGGCTTTATGTGGTTCATGCAGACCTTTCAGGGAGCACTGCAGGCTACCACATCTATGGCTGAGCTGACATGTATCTTCTAGTAGCAGCATCCGCCTACATTTTCCAGGGATGGTGGACCAAAGGCTGTGGAGTCTTGGCTGGGGTCGATGCAGACTATTTTCAAGCATCTTGAGATGCCTCCAGGGCAGAGGGTAAAACTCACGACATATATGCTACGTGATTACGCCAAGAGGTGGTGGGATGTTACCACCCAGTCTGAGCATCACAGGGACATGGCATGGGAGGATTTCCAGGAAGTCTTCTATGACTTCTTATTTCTAGAGACTCTAAAGGTAGATAGATCTCTAGAGTTCATGAATCTGAAATAGGGAGTTATGTCAGTGATGGACTATCCTGCTCATTTCACCGAGATTCAGCGTTTTGCAACCGTGATGGTGCGTGAAGAGACGTTGAGGGCCAGACTTTTTGAGGATGGTCTTTGTTATGACATCCAAGCACTGGTGAATGTTTTCAGGTTGCCTACTGTACATACTATTGTGAATCAGGCACTGATTTCAGAGAGGAACTTGTGGGAAGCTAGTGGTCTGGGCCAGGGTGGTTCACCAATAGTTACTGGTACTATTTCTACTGGAAAGAAGGAGAGACAGATGGATTTCTATCAGGGTGGCACTTCCAGCCAGGAAGTCTCTTCAGTCGGCCCGATCAGGTGCTACCAGTGTGGAAGAGAAGGGCAGAAGATATCGCAGTGTCCATGAGACCTAGTGGAGTTCTGATCTTGCAGCATGATGGGGCATCTGTAGCACTTTTGCAGGGCGTTTCTACCAGTGGATAGTGAGAGGGGTTCTGTGCAGACTCTGCGTGAGAGAGCAGGACCAGTGGCTTCTTACCAGTCAGGGAACTGGAATACCTCTGGGCGTGCAGGCTGAGATGGTGGTCGTGGCTGTGGTATCCAGACACCAGGATCTCAGAGGCAATAGGGCGGGACAGCTCAGGGTAGTCAGGCTGTGTCGTAGGGCCACGACACTGGGCAGGAATATGCAGTGCAACAGACCCATCAGGAGAAGGATCTCAGACCTTCTACAGTCATTGGTACTATTCTAGTAGCTTCTATTTTATCATTAGTACTTTTCGATATGGGTGCTACACATAGTTTCATATTTGTACCCTTTGTGGAGATCCTTGGGCTCTGTTTTTCTACTTCTTCTAATATCATGACGCTAGACACTCCGTTGGGGACTAGAACGGTTGGTGTGCGTCAGTGCAAGGACTTCCCCCTTGAGGTTGGTGGGTGTCACTTTCTTTGGGACCTCTATGTCTTAGAGATGACAAGCTATGACGTCATTCTCGGAATGGACTGGTTGGTTCCCTTTCGAGCCTTCGTAGACTGCTATCGTCATAGGGTGTGTTTCACGTCACCAGAGGGTGGAGAGTTTCTATGTAAGGGAGAATGAGATGTTCAGGCAAGTTGAGCTGGACCAGAGCATCGTGGGCGAGGTGGAGTCATAGCCCAGATTGCAAGATTATATCTGGATGATCAGGGGACTTGTCAGACATATTTCCCTCCAATTGTAAATCATTTCAGGGATGTCTTCCCAGATGAATTTTCGGGTCTACCTCCAGAGAGGGAGGTGGATTTCTCTATTGAGCTTGTGCCAAGAGCAGCACCGGTGTCCATTCCTCCTTATAGAATGGCCACACCTGAGTTTCATGAGCTCTAGAGGTAGTTAGAGGAGTTACAGTCAAAGGTTTTTATCTGACCCAGTACTTCTCCATGGGGTTCTCCGGTCCTTTTTGCGAAGAAGGCAGACGGTACCCTTAGAATCTGTGTGGACTATCAGAAGCTGAACCAGTTTATGGTTAAGAACCGATATCCCTTACCGAGGATTGATGATCTGTTTGATCAACTTTGTGGAGCTTGAGTGTTCTTGAAGATTGACTTGAGATCAGGATACCATCAGTTGCGCGTTAGACCGTCTGATATACCTCTCACGGCTTTCAATAGCAGGTATGGTCTGTACGAGTACTTGGTTATGCCGTTCGGACTCACAAACACCCCAGCAGTTTTCATGGCTCTGATGAATCAAGTGTTCCATCCATATCTTTATTCTTTTGTGGTAGTATTAATGGATGACATCTTGGTGTACTCTCAAACTCGACATTACCATTCCACCCATCTTGAGATCGTATTGAGTACACTGAGAGAGCATCATCTATATGCAAATATCTCAAAGTACCACTTTTGGATGGACCAAATTCACTTCCTGGGTCATATCATCTCAGAGGCAGGAGTTGCCGTGGACCCAGAGAAGGTAAGAGCGGTGGATTCCTGAAAAAATCCTAATAACGTGTTTGTGATACGGAGTTTATTAGGGCTGGCTGGTTACTACAGACACTTTATACAGGACTTCTCCCACTTCGCAGCCCTGTTTATGGGTCTGACTAAGAAGGGTGTGAAGTTCGTTTGGTCAGAAGCATGCGAGATAGCCTTTCAGTACCTAAAAGGAAGGTTGACATCAGCATCGATCCTGATACTCCCAGATCAGGGAAAGAGCTATACAATTTACTGTGACGCATCAGGTATTGGGATGGGAGTAGTGTTGATGAAGGGAGATTGAGTTGTTGCGTACGGGTCTCGGCAGTTGAGGCCTTTTGAGAGGAATTACCCGACTCATGACCTCGAGTTGGCGGCAGTTGTGCATGCATTGTGCTGTTTGAGACATTATCTATTGGGAGAGCATTTTGTGGTTTTCACCAACCACAAAGGCCTCAAGTATATCTTTACTCAGCGTGACCTGAATCTGAGATAGAGAAGGTTGGTCGAGTACATAAAGTCCTTCAATTTTGAGCTTGCCTATACACCTGGTAAAGGTAATGCAGTAGATGATGCACTGAGTATGAAGACTTAGATATCGATGGTGCAGGAGGCCAGTGGTGAGTGGAAGCTCATGGCTTTGTTCTCTGATATGCATCTGGAGGCGCACGATAGTCAAGGTCAGACAAATCTTTCCTCGTTAGCTATGTCATCTACCATCCTGGACAGAGTGAGGATGAAACAACTATCTGATTCAGAAGTCCTAGTTCTACAGGAGTCGATGTCAAGTGGGGACCCTTCTTCTGAGTGGACAATAGGCGATGATAAGGTTCTATGTTTCCATGGATGCGTATGAATTCCAAGGGATATACGCAAGGAGATGATGCAGGAGTTTCATGCTTCAGCTTGGGATGTTCATCCCAGGGTTACCAAGATGTACCGAGACTTGAGGCGTTAGTACTGGTGGCCGGGTATGAAGAGAGATGTAGCTAGTTTTGTTACGAGATTTTCCACCTATCAGCATGTGAAGGCAGAGCATCAGAGACCAGCTGGACTGTTACAGCAGATACCCATTCCAGAGTGGAAATGGGATGATGTCGCGATGGATTTCGTGACTGGATTGCCGAGGTCACCTCGTGAAAATGACGTCGTGTGGGTTGTTGTAGACAGACTCATGAAGGTAGCTCACTTCTTTCCGATCAAGGAGACCTTCGGTGTTGACAAGCTTGGAAGGTTGTGTATCCGATAGACCTTACGTCTTCATGGGGTCCCTCATTCTATCGTCTCAGATAGGGATTCACGTTTTACGTCTCATTTCTGGCAGAGTTTTCAGAGGGCACTGGGTACACAGGTGCTTCTGAGCACAACATACCACCCTCAGATAGATGGACAATCAGAGCTGACTATACAGGTGCTTGAGTACATGTTACGTGCATGAGTCCTAGACATTGGGGGCTCTTGGGGGAATCATATTGTAACACCCCGAGCTTCCACGATACGCTTCTCATTCAATAATGCAATGGCTTTCATTGTACGCAACTTCGAGTTCTAAAACACCGCGACTAATCAAAGTAGCCGTTATGAATAGTAATAACTGCTTATTAAAATTATAGAAATTTTATATTTCAAAATGGACTTCATTTTTGGATTCGGAATATCGAAATTAGCCTATGTTGAATTTTTGGTATTTTTCTGAGAACTTCTAATTTTTTATGAATAGTGAAAAATACTTAAAAACAACTATTTTAATCAAAATAATTTATAGTGATAAATTATACTATTTAGTGGTTTTAAAGTATAATTAGAATATATTTTTGCCATTTTATCCAATGATGGTCATTAGAATTAATTTAACATTGAAATTGGACATAAACAATTGTCAATCTTTTGATATAAATTGTTTCTCAAAAACACGCTATTTGTTGTGACAACGGGAATTAATTATAAAATTAATTAATGCAACTTATATGTTTGGAATTTTGTAAAATAGACATCATTTTTGAATTCGGAATATCAATTATAGCTTAGGGTGAAATTGTGGCATTGCTCTGAAAAACATCAATTTTTGATGAATAGTGAAACCACTAAGTGGTAGTTAAATAACTAATTTTTCGTTTAAATGAAATATTACCACTTCTGTGATTTGATTTTCAAAACTCTGACATACATGGTTGTCATTAAGAAGTACAATGTGGTTCAATGAGATTAAAATAATTTTTTGGTGAATAGTAACTTTTAATTTCTTAATCGCGATTAGAGGTAATTAGTGTAGTTTAAGGTAAAAATAATGTTTTAATAATATGAGATGAGCTTGAAACATGTCCTACCCTCATTGGATGTGCCATGGCCGGCCAAGACAATCCATGGGTCAACTTGGGGACCCCATGGATCCACTTTAGTTGGAAAATGACATAAATACCTTTTATTTAATGTTAAAGTAAAAAATGACACAAACATGAAATGTTTTACTAAAACAATTTTTACATGGGGTTATTCAAGTTATATTTTTGACTATAAATAGTCATTGGAAATCTAAAAAGATTTCATATATCATAGTATTTTTTTATAATTTTTAGACATTAAATAAATTAAATTATTTATGACATCATTTGATGCAGCGATGACCTCATTATTTAACGATTTTAATAAAATGAAAAGATAATGTACAATCCAAGGCATACACTTGTCAAAAACCTATTGGATGAGTAGATTTAGAACCCTTATCACCTTACCCTCGAATTATATAAGTTTGGGACCTCTAAAATCCGAAACTTATTTTATAATAAATTGACTTTTCTTTACTTTCCAAGAGTGCCCCTCCTCTCCACTTATAAAAGGCCCCCACCTCTACCACCTTACTCACACTTTCAATGCCTTTTGGCTCGGCCAACCTCTGCCCAAATACTCTCCCAACTTCTCCCTCTTACTCTTAGAAGTCTCACTTTGGGCAGAACTCTTCCCAAGGAAGCCTTTGGCTCAAATCAAAAAGGGTTACCCGATTTTGAGGTAATGTCTTCTCTAATGTTGTTTTGTTTTATTTTTCTTCTCCAACCCCCTAAAATAATATTATTCATTTCTTTTGTAACAACACCAGTATCCTAAATATACTAGGATATTGTTATAATAAGGATTCTAGCTACACTTACACACACCTACATCTAATGGTTAAAGAACATACGGTTTCTGTGGATGGCGAATTTCTGCCTCACGAAACAATGATTGTTCAACACTCATATAACACCTTCAAAGGTGGCCATTAAGATGTAACTATATTTATATAGGATATATAATATGTTTATGTTTTACTTATGCTTATGTATTTCTCATTTATGGCATACTTTATGATTTCCATTATGGGTAAACGCGATAATTTCATTTTAGGAAGTGCGGACTACCGCCCCCTCAAAGTGATGTGAATCGTTAATGCCATATGTGGGATGTATAAAGGATGGATTAAATGATATTATATATGATATTATACTGGAACTATATTATACCTTTATATAATTATGATTTCATTCCATTAAATACGAAATAGAAATGAAAGTAGCGTTCATGCGTACGTACGGCTTACCGTCTCCATGAACGGTGAATTTCATTTCTTACCTCTAAATGTTATGTAATATTATAAATGCATGTATATACTGGATATATATTATATATATGATATCTACATCATGAAAATAATTCTGGATATAATGTATATATCACCACATGAACAACTTGTAATTATAAGAATTTTATTTTTGACTCAAGTACCTAAGATCGACAAAATGACTGTTACAAACTTAAATATTTACATAATGTTCATAACATAGTAATAAGGGATATAAAAAGAATAATGAAAATGAAAAAGGTTCTTAAGTAAATAGAAATTAACTCTATTTTATTATTCATGAGGTTAAAGAACGGTCGAGTCAGGACCGGACACAAGGTAAGGGAACTTCTTAACCCAATTTCCATTCTTTGGGTTAATTTCCTACTTTCAAATTATGTCATGATATTATTATGTCATATCTGGTATTTGTAATTTCTTTATGAGTACTTATATTGAATACACATAATAGATCTATTTTATTTTAAAAATTATCTTTTTAAGTACTTTGTCTCAATCTCCTTTCATTGAGGCATATTTGGTTTTATACACAACTTTCTTTTATACGGTGTATAAACCCCTTTGACTTTTACATTTTTTCAAAAGGAATCTTTTTTATACGAAGTGTTTTACTAAACGACAAAAAGGGAATGTTTTTATTTCCGTACATATGCGGCGGTAATGACTTCTCCGCCGCCGTGACCATTATTTGAGTTTCGGCTTCCTCTACAAGCCATCACTTTTTTTTAAAGAAAAATAAATACAAAGTTTTAACTTTCTTTTATTTTGGTATTGAAAATGGTTTTGAAAGCGTTTTTATTATATCAATGTGTTGTATTGATATCTTGTGATTGAAATGTGGAAATGTTATGTTTCCTTTATGCATGTTTTATGTGATACGATTATGTTATGGTTTATGATATGTTTAAACCTATTCATATGAGGAATGCATTGGACTTAATAAGTGACGGGTGGAGCCCGCTATAGCTCCTCGATGCATCGGTAGGTCTCATGATACAAACTAGTGTCTTAGCACGAGGCCTTGACAAAATCTTATTTGTGGTCTTGGCATGAGGCCTTGACTACGTGGTTATGATAGTCTGGCATTATGCATTCCATCATTATGAAAGTGGTTATTGATATTGCATGTGATTATTCGACCAGTATAATATCCATGTGATGAAGTAAATGGAATTATCTCATTTTACTTTTGCCATATTATGTTGATGTTCAAGTTTTAAAGGCTTTTGTTTTAGTTATACATTTCCTTAAATGTTTATGTTTATTTATGAAAGCTTCCGCAATATTTTTATCCTTACTGAGCATCTGAGCTCACCCCTTTCAATGTTTTAATATTTTCTAGGATGTGAAGAAGTATTTTATGAATGACCTGCAGGGATAGTCAGAAGAGGATATGAGTGTGGACTTTGGAGACTTTGTTATTGTAGTTTTTCACCTTATTTTGTAATGTAACATTTATGAATGTATCTAGTGTTTCTAAGGCTACTAAACTAATCAGTCTTTCGAGACTTGATCTTTTGTGATCATGCTAATGTTACGAAGTAATGCACCGACTCTGGGTAGCTGGGGTCGGGGCGTTACAGTTGGTATTAGAGGCAGTTTAGTACTAACCTTGGAAGCTAGATTTAGATAAACTCTGATTAGAGAACATAGCCCGAAGATAGACTTTAAGGATTAGTATAGAAGAACTTCCTAGAATTTTGGTATTATAGAGATTTTTTGAGTTTTCCGAGCAATACATCCATGTCTGGATACGAGCAGGTAGAGGCGGCTCTGGCACAGATGTACCTAGGGGTAAAACCCAAAAACACCACTTTGATCTAGACTCGAACGGGAACTGGTGCACGACAACGGGCCTTGCTGCACTCTTGGTTATGACACTCCCGGGGGATCTGCTTAGGATAATTTTCATTTTCTTTACAAACCACTATGAAGGGTTATGATTATATACTTCCTCAAAGAAAAAATTCCTTTTTATGATTATGGATTATATCCATAAATAGTTCAATTTATGTAAAGTGTTTTACAAATATGGAATTATGTATTTTAATTCATAAACTAATCTAGTTTATGCCATTGTTTAGAAATGGCGCCTAGTGGAAGGAATGGAAACCGTATCAATGCACGCACTCCGTGGAGGGATTGCCCTCCGGCTCAAGATAAATATTGTGGATCTGGAGATAAAACTGGTGCTGATCAACTTATTACCATACTGGGAAAACTCACTCAGGTTATCAATAATAACCTTACTCGTATGGAGCACCCTGATCCGTAACGTGGAGGATCAATGTTAGACCGCTTCATGAGGCAACAACCACCAACATTTAATGGGGGTACAATTCCGTTAGTAGCTGAGCAATGGATAAACTCCTTAGAGAAAATATTCCATGCCTTGGGGAGTAGCGAAAGGGAGAAGGTTATCATGACAGTTTACCGCCTCACTGGAGATGCCGATCAATGGTGGTCATTGATTCAAAATACAAAGGAAGATGATGACGTAACAAATATGGAATAGAGGGAGTTCAAAGAGATTTTCTTAGAAAAATACTTTCCTCATGACCATTGAGCAGATATAGAAAGGCAATTTCTGAGTCTGAGACAAAAGGAGTATGAGAATGTCGCAAAGTATGAGGCCAACTTTACAAGGTTGGTGTGGTATGCTGCAGATTATATACGTAACCCAAGAGGTAAGATTGATCGTTTCTTTGATGGGTTAAAACCATTTCTCCGTAGAGATTTAGTATCACAATCTTTCTCAACATACGAAGATATTGTCTCATGTACTATCAAGACAGAAAAGGAATTCTCTAAGTCTTATGACAACAAAGTAAAGCAAGAGAAGAAGAGAACGGTGGAACAAGAGACAGATAAAGGGAAAAAGGGAAAGAAGGATTTTCCATTATGTGATAATTGTGGGAAGAATCACCCTGGTACTTGCCTAAAAGGAATGGGAGTTTTTTATAAATGTGGAGAAAAAGGTCACCAGGCGCGTGATTGTAAGGGAAAGAAAGAGGCTATCAATGTTGAATGCTACAATTGTAGGGAAATGGGGCATTATGCAAATGAATGTCCTAAGCGTCAGGGAAACTTACCTCAGAAAAGGCCAAGGGATCAAGTACAATCTTATGCTATTACTACAGTTGAAGCGGAATAATTAATGTATTGGTGCTTTTGGACTCATGGATTATATTCTGGTTATTAGAATAATGTGATATATATATATAAGGATTGTACTGTAGTACTTATTGTTTCAGTAAGGTTTTAATATGATGAAGGTAATCATATTTTTAGTATGTGACAATAAGAGAAACTTTACTTTGTTTGGGGAATCTGATAAATTGATTTTGGAATTAAGAGACCTTTTAGAGAAAGTCTGGACATAGGTATTTTGGATAACTATAAAGGTTGGAGTGGATTAAGTTGATCTTTGGATAGTATTGTTTAAGGTTAAAAAATTTATGAAGATTATTTTTGGAATATTATAATACTATAGTTTTAGGAAAAGGACAACCTACAGGGTGGGGCATAACCCGTCGCGTCGGACAAAGCTGCAGGAATTGAACCCACAACCATAGTGCGACAGGCCTTTATTTCCTACCACTAGCCTATAGGAAGTCCCTGGTTATTACAAAATAATTTTACTAATCTAAATGGTATGTGTTAATATTTGAAACCTTATACAATTAGGATAAGTATAATATTTTTGAGTTCTATTATCTTTTTGAGTGAAAGATGAGTTGAAGGTTGAAACTCTAGTTTTCAAGCATAAATATATATATACCTATCTCTTATTCAATGAATAAATTAATTCTTAAACTTTAGTAAAGGGATATTAAAACAAAAAAATGTGTTATCCTAATACCTTATGTCTTGTTGAACTGATGATATTTTAAATCAACATATATTGAAGGCTTTGAGGCCCTCAATTTGACAGTTGATTGTGATTGATGACCTCAATCACTCCCTACAAATATTTACGTTTTCCTCCAATTATATGTCTATAATTGTCACCAATGTTCTCCTTATCGAGATCATAATTTGGTTGTGACTTTCTTATTTCCATTTCCCTCTTATTAAGGCTAAATTTTATTAATCTTATTTCCGATGTGGGTTTTCCACAAAGGTATTTTCTATTTTCAACCTTTTATTTTCAAAGAAAAAATTTCAAATTGCGAGGATGCAATTTATTGGAGGGGAGAATGTAACACCCCGAGCTTCCACGATACGCTTCTCATTCAATAATGCAATGGCTTGCATTGTACGCAATTTCGAGTTCTAAAACACCGCGACTAATCAAAGTAGCCGTTATGAATAGTAATAACCACTTTTTAAAATTATAGAAATTTTATATTTCAAAATGGACTTCATTTTTGGATTCGGAATATCGAAATTAGCCTATGTTGAATTTTTGGTATTTTTCTGAGAACTTCTAATTTTTTATGAATAGTGAAAAATACTTAAAAACAACTTTTTTAATCAAAATAATTTATAGTGATAAATTATACTATTTAGTGGTTTTAAAGTATAATTAGAATATATTTTTACCATTTTATCCAATGGTGGTCATTAGAATTAATTTAACATTGAAATTGGACATAAACAATTGCCAATCTTTTGATATAAATTGTTTCTTAAAAACACGCTATTTGTTGTGACAGTGGGAATTAATTATAAAATTAATTAATGAAACTTATATGTTAGGAATTTTGTAAAATATACATCATTTTTGAATTCGGAATATCAATTATAGCTTAGGGTGAAATTTTGGCATTGTTCTGAAAAACTTCAATTTTTGATGAATAGTGAAACCACTAAGTGGTAGTTAAATAACTGATTTTTCGTTTAAATGAAATATTACCACTTCTATGATTTGATTTTAAAAAATATGACATACATGGTTGTCATTAAGAAGTAAAATGTCATTCAATGATATTAAAATAATTTTTTTGGTGAATAGTAACTTTTAAGTTCTTAATCGCGATTAGAGGTAATTAGTGTTGTTTAAGGTAAAAATAATGTTTTAATAATATGAGATGAGCTTGAAACATGTCCTACCCTCATTGGATGTTCCATGGCCGACCAAGAAAATCCATGGGTCAACTTGGGGACCCCATGGAGCCACTTTAGTTGGAAAATGACATAAATACCTTTTATTTAATGTTAAAGTAAAAAATGACACAAACATGAAATGTTTTACTAAAAAAAATTTTACATGGGGTTATATAAGTCATATTTTTTACTATAAATAGTCATTGGAAAGCTAAAACTATTTCATATATCATAGTATTTTTTTTATAATTTTTAGACATTAAATAAAATAAATTATTTATGACATCATTATGATGCAGCGATAACCTCATTATTTAACGATTTTAATAAAATGAAAAGATAATGTACAATACAAGGCTTACACTTGTCAAAAACCTATTTGATGAGTATATTTAGAAACCGTATCACCTTACCCTCGAATTATATAAGTGTGGGACCTCTAAAATCCGAAACTCATTTTATAATAAAGTGACTTTTCTTTACTTTCCAAGAGTGCCCCTCCTCTCCACTTATAAAAGGCCCCCACCTCTACCACCTTACTCACACTTTCAAAGCCTTTTAGCACAGCCAAACTCTGCCCAAATACTCTCCCAACTTCCCCCTATTACTCCTAGAAGCCCCACATTGGGAATAACTCTTCCTAAGGAAGCCTTTGGCTCAAATCAAAAAGAGTTACCCAATTTTGAGGTAATGTCTTCTCTAATGTTGTTTTGTTTTATTTTTCTTCTCCAACCCCCTAAAATCTTTTTATTCATTTCTTTTGTAACAACACCAGTATCCTCAATATAATAGGATGTTGTTATAATAAGGATCCTAGCTACACTTAGAAACACCTACATCTAATGGTTAAAGAACATATGGTTTCTGTGGATGGCGAATTTCTGCCTCACGAAACGATGATTGTTCAACACTCATATAACACCATCAAAGGTGGCCATTAAGATGTCACTATATTTTTATAGGATATATAATATGTTTATGTTTTACTTATGCTTATGTATTTCCCATTTATGGCATACTTTATGATTTCCATTATGGGTAAATTCGATAATTTCATTTTAGGAAGTGCGGACTACCGCCCCCTCAAAGTGATGTGAATCGTTAATGCCATATGTGGGATGTATAAAAGATGGAGTAAATGATATTATATATGATATTATACTGTAACTATATTATACCTTTATATAATCATGATTTCATTCCATTAAATACGAAATATAAATGAAAGTATCGTTCATGCGTACGTACGGCTTACCATCTCCATGAACGGTGAATTTCATTTCTTACCTCTAAATGTTATGTAATATTATAAATGCATGTATATACTGGATATATATGATATATATGATATCTACATCATGAACATAATTCTGGATATAATGGATATATCACCACATGAACAACTTGTAATTATAAGAATTTTATTTTTGACTCAAGTACCTAAGATCGACAAAATGACCGTTATAAACTTAAATAATTACATAAGGTTAATAACATAGTAATAAGGGATATAAAAGGAATAATGAACATGAAAAAGGTTCTTAAGTAAATAGAAATTAACTCTAGTTTATTATTCAGGAGGTTAAAGAACGGTCGAGTCAGGACAGGACGCAAGGTAAGGGAACTTCTTAACCCAATTTCCATTCTTTGGGTTAATCTCCTACTTTCAAATTATGTCATGATATTATTATGTACTATCTTGTATTTGTACTTTCTTTATGTGTACTTATAGTGAATACACATAATAGATCTATTTTATTTTAAAAATGATCTTTTTAAGGACTTTGTCTCAATCTCCTTTCATTGAGGCATATTTGGTTTTATACACATCTTTCTTTTATACGGTGTATAAACCCCTTTGACTTTTACATTTATTCAAAAGGAATCTTTTTTATACGAAGTGTTTTACTAAAAGACAAAAAGGGAATGTTTTTCTTTCCGTACATATGCGGCGACAATGACTTCTCCGCCGCCGTGACCATTATTTGAGTTTCGGCTTCCTCTACAAGCCATCACTTTTTTTTAAAGAAAAATAAATACTAAGTTTTAACTTTCTTTAATTTTGGTATTGAAAATGGTTTTGAAAGCGTTTTTATTATATCAATGTGTTGTATTGATATCTTGTGATTTAAATGTGGAAATGTTATGTTTCCTTTATGCATGTTTTATGTGATACGATTATGTTATGGTTTATGATATGTTTAAACCTATTCATATGAGGAATGCATTGGACTTAATAAGTGACGGGTGGAGTCTGCTATAGCTCCTTGATGCATCGGTAGGTCTCATGAGACAAACTAGTGTCTTGGAATGAGGCCTTGACAAAATCTTATTTGTGGTCTTGGCATGAGGCCTTGACTACGTGGTTATGATAGTCTGGCATTATGCATTCCATCATTATGAAAGTGGTTATTTATATTGCATGTGATTATTCGACCAGTAGAATATCCATGTAAAGAAGTAAATGGCATTATCTCATTTTACTTTTGCCATATTATGTTGATGTTCAAGTTTAAAAGGCTTTTGTTTTAGTTATACATTGCCTTAAATGTTTATGTTTATTTATGAAAGCTTCTACAATATTGTTATCCTTACTGAGCATCTGAGCTCACCCCTTTCAATGTTTTAATATTTTCCAGGATGTGAAGAAGTATTTTATGAATGACCTGCAGGGTTAGTCAGAAGAGGATATGAGTGTGGACTTTGGAGACTTTGTTATTGTAGTTTTTCACCTTATGTTGTAATGTAACATTTATGAATGTATCTAGTGTTTCCAAGGGTACTAAACTAATCGGTCTTTCAAGACTTGATCTTTTGTGATCATGCCAATGTTACGAAGTAATGCACCAACTCTGGGTAGCTGGGGTCGGGGCGTTACACATATTCCCTTAGTCAAGTTTTCCTATAACAATAGCTCCCAAGAGACTATTGATATGGCACCATATGAGGATCTATATGGTAGGCCATGGTGATCACCTTTGTGCTGGTTAGAGATAGGTGAGGAAGCCTTATTGGGACCACGTCTCGTACAGGAGACTTCTGAGCAGGTCCAGTTGATTCAGAAGCAGATGGCTACCACGCGGTCTTGTCTGAAGTCATATGCTAGTCACCGCAGATGACTTTGGAGTTCGTGGTTGGGGATCAGGTTTTCTTGCATGTTTCGCGAAGACTGTGACACAAGAAAATCAGGAGATAGTGTAAACTTTCAACGCGGTATGTGGGGCCATTTGAGATTCTAGAGAGATTCGGACTGGTTGCCTATCGGTTGCGGTTACCGCAGCGATACAAATACATGGATGACGTCTTCCATGTATCTCAGCTGCGTCGATATCATTCGGACTCATCTCACATCTTTCAGCCCGAGGAGGTTGAGCTTTAGATGGATGCGTCCTTTAAGGACCATCTGATTCATATCAATGATAGGGGCACGAAGGTTCTCCGAGGCCGGTCAGTTCCTCTCGTACGGGTGCTATGGCAGCATAGCCGAGTGCAGGATGAAACCTGGGAGCGGGATACTGACGTACGTGCTCAGTGGCCGGAGTTGTTCACGGTTATATCTTCACCACCCTTGGAAGGGAAATTCGGGGATGAATTTCTATAAGGGGGGAAGTTTTTAAGAACCTGGTTTTTATTTTGAGGTACAGGCTTCTTCTTTTCTCTTTTCCTTAAGTGTTTTTGAGAAAATATGGAAAATGGGGAAAATCCTAAATTTTGGCAGTACACGCCATGTAATTTTTCCACATGCCGTGTACTCTTGGCCATGTGGGATGAGTACACGGGGCGTGTAGCCATGTCGGCGATGTAGGGTGTAGGAATAGACTACACATCGTGTAGTGGTCCTTTAAACGCCGTGTAGTTAGTCGGCAGAACAAAATAGTAAGGCGGTGGAGCAGCCGCCAACTGGGCCACAGTACACGCCGTGTAGTCAAGAGTACATGTCGTGTACTCATGTCGACAGATGAACAGTGTGGCAGTGCTGCCCGAGGAACAATTAAATGAAGGAAGTACATGTCGTGTACTTTGTTTTTTTCACCTAAAATGGGCAGTAGCCTCCCCTGTTCACAGGGAAGGATTAGAACCGGACGAGAGGAGTGGAAGGGGGAGGCCGAACCTTGGGAGATCCTCTGATCGAGCTCTGGGAATCCAATCCCGCTTCTGTCGATCATGTTGGAACCGCGCAGGTAAGCCCTCTCTTCTCCTAGCATGTTGCTTACCAATTCGTCTCCTAATAGAAGTTATTTGAGGTTAAGCGGGTTTTATTCTTCATCATATCTACGTCATTCTTGGGCATTTCTGGAACTGAAATTCATGTATAGGGCTCATTGGCGTCTAAGGTAGGTGACTTGGTGTTAATTTTTTCCAACTGTCATGTGTTTTGTGTGTTTTTGTGCCACAAACCCATGTTGGGGTGTCGTGTGGCTGAGGCCATTGCTACATCAAACACCTAGAAATGAATAGGTGATTAATTTTGATAATAAAATGTTGGTTGGGATCATTGCATGGATCCAGGAACCACCCCGGGGGTGTGTTCTACTGTTTAGCCATTTGGTCGGGATACTTGAGGGTATGCCTTTAAAGTAGTAATTGTTGAATTGCCTTGAGATTAATTTCTTGTTTACTACTTGTTTATATGTTGGGCATGGCCCGGTTATTTATGCCTCAGGGTAGTGTTTTGTTAAAGCATGATGGCGTGACTATATTCACCTGAGGGAAACCTTTCGTGCCTGAGGGATTTACATCTATGCCTGAGGGTGACACTTCGTATGCCTGAGGGCGAGATTCTGATACACATGAGGGCAATGCCTGAGGGAGAGATTCTGTATAGCCTGAGGGCAAGGTTCTGATTGGCCTAAGGGATTGGTGCTGTTGAGCACAGAATGTTACTAAATTTAAAGGTTAAATTAATAATTAAATGGAAATATAACTGGTAAGTTAGTTACTTTTTAGTATTGCTTAGTTTATTTCTTTTTACTACTGCACACTTGTTGCATGTTTTACACACAGTTGAGCACGGGCCTTTGGTGGGTGCCTACTGAGATATATTTCTCACACCCTGTTTGGGTCATGCTTTTTGGCCCAAACAGATTATGTTTCTGCAGGTGTGGATAGGGGAAAGAGTCTATATACAGGTACTTGACTGTTTCTAAGGAGTAGGAGGGCATGGGACCGAGCCTAGGCTCGCGATGCCGCTGCCAGCTGTTGTGATTTGTTTAGTTGTACTATGCATTTTTTTGTACTATGTATTGTATTGTACTGTTATGTAACATGTTCTGACTGTTTTCTTAGAACTTGTGGCATGTTTCATCGACCTTTATATACTGGTCAGTTATATCTACTGCAGTTGTTTGCTTCAGTTGTGTATGGTTTATTTCTTCCGTTATTGTTGTATGTTTTTATTAAATTCCGCTGCACTACACTTTGACAAATGAGGGCATAGATTCCCCACTATCAGACCTGGGCCCTCACTGCTAGTCGGAAACCTCTGGCATTTGGGGAAATGCCCTTGAGGTCATGTGACGAACCGTGTTCTGGGCACCCGTTGAGTGGAACCCAGAACCGGGACGTTACATCAGCGTGTCGTTTTGAGTTCACAAACCCACGATAAGCGAGGGCGAAGGGGTTGCTCCGGACCTTGAGCGGATTTTTGAAGAATTCATGGGTTCACATTCCCACAGTAATGCAGATTTTGAGCCTGGGAGTCCCCTTTCTTCCCCTCCACCTATTAGGACTGGTGAACTTCTCCCCTCCACGAGGAGTGGCATACTTCCCATCCGAAGGAAGCCCCCATGAACCTCCGTACTTCCCCACAGCTATGGCCAAGGAAGGGTGTAGTGGGGAGGGGTGTTTATCCATCCTTCTTTTGGTTCAAGTCCCTCTCCCGTTGCGCTTTGTCACCATGGGAATCTATCTCGGAGTATGCCCCGACTTTTTGGGCCGCTTCATGCGTAAGCCCCACTCCACTTCCCACGGACGCACCTTTCGTGACGTGATCGTCTGGTCCCTACTGCCTCTTGTTTCTCACACTAAGCATGACTCACATGGGCTTAGAGTAGGCATCGACCATGAAATCCTCTTATAGGCCTCCTTAGAGTGTAAGCCTCAATCCATCTCTTTGGTCCTCCTCAGACTATATGCCTCAATCCATCACCATGGGCCTCCTCAGAGTGTAAGTCCCAATCCATCGCCATGGGCCTCCTTAGAGTGTAAGCCCCAATCCATCGCTAGGGGCCTCCCTAGAGTGTAAGCCCTAATAAATCACCTTGGGTCTCCTCATAGTGTAAGCCCCAATCCATTAGAACTACGTGGACTTTGATTCCCCACCACAAGGATACGTAGGAAGCCTCCAACAGGTTCAAGACCGATCACCATCAGACCCCTAGGTCCACATCCACATCGGTTCACCGACATTCCAATTTGAAATACGTGGACTTTGATCCCTGTCTCCTAGGCAGGGTATGTAGGAATCCTCCTCGAGGTTTAAGGCCAACAACCAGTTGATCCAACTATCTTCACGTCAGTCCACCGCACCAACCCTGGGAAGCCTGGAGTGTAATCCCCATACCAAACCGAACTACATGGATGCTGATTCCTCTCATGAGGATAGATAGGAATCCCATATCATGGGTTCGATTCAGACGCCCATGTTGTGATTTGTCCCCCCTGGATGACAATAAACTCCAAAGGGCCCAATTAAAAGGATTTAAACCAGCACCATCTCAATGAGTCCAAAATCCTCGGATTCATTAATCCAATGAGGAATGGTAAACCTCAGGCCTAAATGATTCTAAACCCCTGCATCCAGCTGACCGTTGCCAACCAGGAAGAATCCGTGGATACTATGCTTTGGTGTAAACCAAAGATTTGCGAACATATGAATATGTCTTAAATCTATAAGAGACTCTCAGAATAGGAAATAATCCCCCCCAAAAGGGTGCGATGAGCCCGACTTCCCATCCTCTTGACCAATGTGAGTTCTTAAGCTTCGCTGGTCAAACCACCCAGCGAACGCCTGTCTTTGGAAAGCAGGTCCATGTATTACTGGATATGGAACCATTGGGCATTCTGAGGCGGAAAATGGTGTACCCGATATGAGTGATTAAGCAGAACCCAACCTTCTCTAATCAACCGTCGGGTAGCGCACATTTCTTCCCCACGACCCCGTCGTGCGTCGTGAGACAGATACCATAGGAATATATTTTAGTATTATTTATAAGATGGATATGGCAAAAGAGTTGTCCACTATGAAATCCAAGATCCATATATAATATGATTTGCATGATAGCTTACCTAAATAGTTATGTTTTCAGATGAACGCTATTGTAGAATCAAACCCCAGTGAAATATGGATATTTTCCACTAAATGTAACGATGTATGGGGTCATCATATTAGTGAATGTACATGCATTAAAATTCCTTGATTAAAATATATTAAATATGATACTCATATATAGATATTTATTTTTCTAGATTGAGGAATGCATCATGATTTTTTAATTAAGATAACTTATAAGTATGATATATAAAAAAAATATATTGATATATTTGGATTATAATTGTTCTCAAAGAGAATGGTTTTGAGCATATGTATGAGAAGGATGTAAAAAATTATTTTCTCTAATTTTGACTTTTGGGTATTGGATATTGGGTAAGCATCACACATTTGTGCAGATAACAATAGACTCATAAATATAAGAGTTTTTAATAAAGGTTAAGTAGATCTACATGTTAACAATGGGGAAAGAGTTTTTCATTGGTGTTTATTTTCTAGATATAAAAAACTATTATTATGTTCCTATAATAAATAGAAGTTTTATTTCCATATGTTTTTTAGACAAGTTGAATTTTTCTTTAATTATTAAGATAAATAGTTTTTATATATACATGAATGAAAAGTTTTATGGCATTGATAATATAGTAAATGGTTTATACATTCTAAACATGTATAATCCTACCAATATCATTGAAAATAATAAGTTCAATATTGACTCAAAGATCAATTATATTTTTCATTTTCATCATTTACATATGAATGGGAAACACATTCAAAGACTCTAGAGATGGATTTTCTACTCATTTGATTATAAACCATTTGATATATAAAAATATTGATTATTATCAATAATAAAAAAATAACTTTTTAATGGAAAATGTGATAGGGTTTATATATTATTAGATCTAACACATATTGACGTATGTGGAGCAATGACTAATCAGGAAAGTGGTGGGTATAGGTTCCCATTAGCCATTATAGACGATTTTAATTGGTATGGTAATTTATTTCTTATGAGACATAATTCTGAAATATTTCAAATTTTTAATGTGTTTCAGAATGAAGTACCCAATCAACTATCTAGAAGTATTAATATTATCTAATTAGATCGGGGTGGTGAATAATTGAGCCATGATTTATCTAACCATCTGAGGAATTGTAGAATTTTTTTAAAAACTCACTCATCCTGGAATATCATCATGGAATGGAATTTCTGATAGTAGGATTCATATCCTCTAGGAAATTGTTTGATCAATGGTAATTTAGTGTGACATTCCAACACAATTCTAGGGATATTTTATTGAAACAACAACATGAATAATTAACCATGTACTATATGAGATATATACTAGGAAATTTCCCAATATATCCTTTATGAGTATTTGTAATTTTAAAAAATGCATAACATGTTTGAATTTTGATAATAATGGCCCTAGGTCTGATAAATACTTATTTTTCATTATCTCTAGGAGCCTATAGGATATTATTTCTATAATCCCATTAAAAAGTGTTTATGTCCTGATGTAGTGTTTTATTTAAAAGGGAACACATGAACAGAGGTGTTACTGGGTGGAAAGCTAAACTTTAATAAGTTGAAGACCAACAAAAAGGAAGTGTTCTTGATATGGAAGCCAAGTCAGTTCTGCAAAGTGTTATGAAAGAATAACTAGATCAGGTTACATAAGAATCTCAAAGGTATGTTAGTATTAATCTAGGGCTTGATAGATAAGTATTTTAAAATTATAATTAATTAATGTTCATAGATGATGAAACAACCTTCTATCAAGTAGCCTTTGGGATTTTTGGTTCTAAGAAGTTCCGAAATGAAATGAAATTCTAGATGGATTCCATGTACATTAACCATGTTTGGATCATTTTTGAGGCACTTATAGGGGTAATACCCATAGGATATAAGTTTTTATTCCAAAATTAAAGCCAAAATAGATCATAAAATATCTACCTATAAAGATAATATATTATCTAAATTTTACCAAAAAATTCCTAGTATTTACAATGTAGAAAACATTTCTTTAATTGTGATTATAAATTCTATTTTGATATGGGTTTCCACAACTTTTAATTATTATTATGAGATATATAAAATGGATTTCAAAAACTCTTTCCATAATATTAATTTATTAAATGGTTTGTATATGATATAACATGATAATTTTTGAGTTACCAAATGAGCATGATAAGATTTATAAGTTACAATGGTCAATTTATGTATTAAAGAAATCTTATTGGAGATGGAATATCCAGTTTGATGATGCAATCAAATAGTTTTTTATCAAGAATTCACATGATTATTTTATATAGAGACATGTTATTGGGTGGGTTGTAAAATTTCTGGTATTGTATAAAAATGATATGAAGCTTATTATAAATGACATCCCAACTATACATTATTTAATGTTGTGGTTGGGAAAATTATTCTCAATGAAAACATAGGTGGAGAATCCTATATAGGAGGTACAAAGATATAAAGAGATAAATCAAATAGGTTGGTCAAACAAACTCAATACAGCTATATTATTAAATTGATAAGCATGGAGAACTCCAATATTAGGTTTTTAAAAGGGTTTCATGGTATGAATATAATGTGGATTCAGGATCCTTTTAAAGAGTATGAATGGATAGATAAGATTCCTTCTATGTTCTCCAACCCAATTTCACTTATACTTTGATCATAATAACTATATACCAATCCAATCCTAATGAGGGTCACTGAATTTCAATAATAATATCCTTAAGTACTAGAGTTGAAGTTAGGAAGTGTTCTAGGTCTTTATAGGTAATGATGAACTCATTGTAAGGGGATGCAGTAGTACTAGTTTCCAATTTGAAAAAGATGATATAAGATCTCAATATATTTTTATATTTTTCCTTAATGGTAGTAGAATAAATTGGAATGGTTTAAAACAATCCAATGTAGTGGACTTGAAAATAGAGGTAAAGTGAATCGCTTCATGAGATACTACAAAGGATGGTGTTTGTATTAAGATGTTCATCACTAAAGGACTAAACACATACTTCATAAACACCATCCCATTAGATATGTATTTGATAAAGGAAATGTAAAGATATACTAGGTAGATAAATAATAGAATGATGAAGATCCTTTGAAAAAGAGATTATCTTTGAAAAAATGAGGTTCATGTAAAGTCTCTAGGTATTCAATAGACTTGATGAAATGATTATTTTAAATAGTGTTGTATCGTAATGTTAGAATAAAATAAATATAATTTTTATTCACTCATGTGTGTCAAATATGTTAAATGATTAATGGAATGATAGAATCACATCAAATTATGAGTTTATATTTTACCTAGTTAAAGATCATCATAGATTTTTATGGGTTGTAATGATATGTTAAGATTAGTATGAGTAGAATCATGTATGAGATAAAGAGTTATCCCCTGATATAATAAGTAAAGACATATTATTTGAAGTAAAATAATAAATTATATCATATGGAATAGCATAAAACATTTTATATACTTAAGGGTGTATGATTATTATAAAAACTCTTTACCTAATGTTGAAAATATATTTACCATGTGAACCTTTATATATTCTCCTCTTTCTTATTATAACCTTGAGGCTAAGCTAATTTGGGGGTCATAGGGTATGTGTTGATCATTTTGTCATTTGATTTCAACCAATATAGAATTTATCTACTTATATAATAATAAAATTCATCTGGTTATGTGATTTGATTACATAGTGTAAATACATGGCTATTATTAGTTGAGAAACATGTGATGTGCTCAAATACTTAAATGAGTGACACGTGATATATTCATTAAAACTGGTCAGTCTGTTTCAGAGAATCAAAAATATATAATATGGCCTATACTATATTGATGTGTTCTATATATAGTGGTCACTTAATGACATAGAAAAATATATTATATATGTATACATATGATTTATATAGTGCATCTCAATGAGGACATGTTCATATGAACATAGGATTACATTTGATTAATATCATGTTAGATTCCTTTATTTCTTTCATATTACTAAAAGTTGATATTTTTGTTACATTTATTAATTAGGGAATTCATATTTTTTGTCGAAAAAAAGGACCGAAGGGTCGCACATTTAGTCATTATAATAAGTATTTAATTTTAGACAAAGTCTTTGTACCAAAATGAATAGAGTTTAGAAAACTATATCCAAAGGATTTTTTATAGGATTACAAAGTTCTATAAAGTCTTCTCTAAGTATATTATGTGATTTTAGTGAAAGTGTGAGATTGATAAATATAGACTAAAATAGATTATTGTATTATAAAATTCATCTATATTGTAAAACTATATATCCATGTGATGCATATCATAAGTAATGATTTATCCATATCATAGAAGACATAGACATGCATTAGTTGTATAGTAAAACATATTGAATAAGCTGTAACATGTGATATATGGTGTATGGTTACTTCTGCATCTTACAAAATAGTTTAATCATTGGTTATGAATAAAATATTTAATTCATTTATTTAATGAAAATCATATTATAATAATTTAAATTTTGAATGATAATAACTATATGATAGGAATTCACTAGGGTAACGAATGTTGATAGCTAAGAACTGATATCCAACACTCAACTCCCTCTATTTAATTAATGAATCCTATATAAGGCTTGGATCCTCTTATTGGGGTGTGTAGTGATTCTGAATATTAAATCTTAATCTCTTGTCAACATTTTTCTCTAGTTTCCTTTGAGAAAAGATGGTAGCATTCTTTTTGAGTCTGAAGTATTCGCTCATAAAAAATGAGGATTATAGTGGTTAGTGTACCTCCAATGAAGGCTACAGTAATTAAGATTTCACTATGTGATCTCCATAGAATAGACTCTATCAAAAAGGATCTTTATTGATATGAGGTATACATGTTAATTTTATGTTATTTAATTACATATTGATTTGATGATGATAGATCACGTTGTCTGTGGGTTTTTTTCATTGTTATGCTTATGATATGTTTATACAAAACTCGGTAGTAATAACACACATATTTCATCATCAATAATATTCTAATTTACTATATCTGATTTGATTTTTCATAAATTAACATAGTAAAAACTACATGGAAACCTTGAATGTTTCTCTACAATAAACATATTTGCATGGATAATTCTTTTTATATAAAGGTATTCAACACCTTCTACATATATAGTTTCTATGTGTTATAAATTTTCATGAATATCTAAAAATTTTAATAAATTTCATTAAGAAATAAATTAGAATAATAACTTATTTAATAATTTTCATTTACCATTAGGTAGGTATATATTTTCTCTTCTAGACTCATCAATTCATATTGCACTAACATTTAAGTTGTTCACATGAGAACTTCTCATTTTAAAGTTGATAATATATTTCCCATGTTTAAATATCAGATGCATCATAGCAGTTCCATTAATAAAAATATCTTCATTGTGGAATTCCAATAGACTGATTTATAAAATATATTTAAATTAAATCAAAATAAAATATATAAATAAGAAAATAAATAATCAAAGGAAGAACCATAAAAACCCCCAATAATTATTAAAACATTAATAAATATAGTTGATAATCTCTATTATAATTTCTATTTTTTTATTATTCTCATTACCAACAGGGGTTTAAAATAGTTAGAGATTTAAAAATTAATTATATCATCATCACATATCATAGATTGGTCGGTAACATTATATCTGGATTTTTTTATTAATTAAATATATTATAGATGAAGATAAACAAAATGATTTAGTGTAAAAAGTACATTACTAGTTCCCCTTCATTCCACATAGGAAAAATTCATGTTAATCATGATTTGGTTTCTCTGGGTGTGATTATTCCTAATTTGGCCACTTATAGTGGTGTGCTTCCCACTTTTCATTGGATTTATATGCACTTAAAGTAATGTATTTACCTCAACTATGATCACATGAAAAAATTCCAAGATAATGATTATGAGAATTAACATTCACTTTATTGAATAGAATAAACCTATTTGTCAATATTTATGGCTCTTTATCATGAATTAATTTGTTTATTTCACAATAAGATTATAAGAAAATAATTCAAAATATTTATAAAAAAAATTCTTCATATTATTGTGGAAAATTAACATTCATGTCTTGGAAATTAGAGAACTTCTATAGAATATCAATGATGGAAATTTTTTCTCCTTACAATTTTAATTTTAATTATATTTTAAACATCATGAATTTATATCCACATATCAACTTAAAATCCAAGAATCATATATGAGTCCATTCAAATCATGCACTTTGAAGTATCACAAGCTTTAAGTGGTCATAAATATTTTTTAGGTTTTTCCACAATACTATTGGATCCATCACTATTAGGTAGTCATTCTCCATACACTCATTGAGTTTATGGTAATAAAAAATTGGGGATTTGAAAAGATATTTTATTAAATCCATATTATTCTTCTTGATCGTTTTACTAAGGATGTTTCATCAATGTTCATATTAGCATAAAAATCAATGAACAGTAATTCATCCTTGATATTTCATGGGGTAGATAATAAATATTTTCAATATTCGACTTAGGAATAAAATTATACCAATTAAAATAGTTTTTTAGCCTAAAAAACTCATATTGATAATGTTTTGTATAATTTATGTTGAAATTCTAATTGAAAGTATAGATTATTTCAAAATTAAAACCACATTTATGATCATTGATGAATTGTGATATTGATAAAATGATAAAATTATAGATAATGAATACATACATATATTTAAAAAGAAAACATAAGAGAAATAAAGACATGTGGTTGAGAGAATAATAGATCCAAAAGTAAAAAATTTATAATTATGTCAATATATAAATTGGTAACATATTTATATGATAATTGGTGTGAATTAGTTCTTATTATTTAAGAAATATCCAATATATAGGATCAATAACATGGCATATATCTTGGGATATTAATGGAAATAGTAATTTTTATCCACAGAAATAGAGTCTATGTAAATGACCACCCATAGAAATTGTCATAATCCACAATTACTTCATAACATAATTAATAAATCTACTATTAACAATAATAAAATGAAAAATAATTTTCAAAAAAAAACTATATTAATTAGTCGACTAATTAAAAATGTAATTAATAATAATTACTTTAATTAGTTGGCGAAAAAAAATATAAGTGCACCTACAACACAAAGAGGGAGTGAAAACATCATTTTGGAAAGAAAAAAGTCTCTAAATCACACCATCCTCAATTTCGACCAAGCATTTTTGTAACAAGAAACACCAAATTTGGTGTTTCATTAAAGAATTATAGTCCCTTACTTAAATTATCAATATAGGATATGATTATATTTATTTAAAAATAATATAGATATTAAAATTATATTCTTTTAGGGTTAAAAATTATGTAATGGGTTGGATATGGTTTCACTATAGAACTCCATTTGTAAATTTGTTACTTCATTTTGGGGTTTTAGATTTCAGAATTCCTAAATAAGATTAGAACAAACCCATATGGCCTGATTGGGAAAGATAAATATCCTTCAATGGGCTGACACACACCCTTTTAGAACCATCTGTAGACACTTAGAATAAATATGAGTTGTTAAAATTAATTAAAATCATTCTTAAATGATAGCTACAATATACTACTAGAGTGTCATACTATAGTTCTCTACAATAGTATCGCAGAAACATCCCATCAGAATTGAAGTTACAATTCACCTACTAATATAATAATAATTAATAATAAACATATTTTCTATTAACATTAATTTAATAATAAAAATTAATATTAAATAATAATTTAAGTATTAATAGTTAATAATAATTATTAAAAATATTTAATAATAAAAATTGACGATTTAATTGATAATATCCCTTACTGGGGTGGTCCAGTGGTTATGGTAGAGTAATGGATCCTTAAGGTTATGGGGTTGATTCCCCTTAGATATAGTTTGGTGTTAAAATTACAGTGTTTTTGGTTCAATCATTTTATAGTCCAGGGGAGGGAAAGGATCAAAATTTTACCTAGTTTCAAACACAAGGTGAATGGTAATATCATGTCCCTTTAATTGATTTAGCAAGTGTTGGATACTTGGTTGGAAGCTTACTATTTTTAATGGTTCATTGGGTTCATTATATAAAAAACTTATAATTGATAATAATTAATAAAAATTCCATATAATTTTTCAAACATATAATTTATAAGGAAGACACACACACACCCATTAGTTTTAATTGGGCTAGGTCATCGTCCCCTCCAAAAGGGATGACCAGCATCAATTTTTAAACCTAGAAAAGGACTATTATAAAATTCCTAATTAGTAAAAATACCCAAATTAATTTCTACCTTACTAAAAAATTCTCTCACTCCTTCATAATTCTATTGTAGTGAACATATAAGACCTGAGGCCCGATGCACATTTTGGTGGGGATATGACCATGCTAAGAAGGTAATTCTTTCTATAAGTTTTGTGGAATTTCTATTTAATAGAACAAAAAAAATAAAATAAATAATCAATAATATAAAAAATAATAATATCATAACTAAAAAAATAAAAATAATAAAGTAATTAAAATATGATTTGTATTTTAATAATAAATATTTAATAATTTAATTAATAATAATTATTAATAAATTAATTAATAGTGAGACCAATAAAAATGAAAAATATAATTAATCATAATAATTTAATTTAAACTAATAATGTAAATAGAAATTAATTAACAATGAAATTAAATTTATCTATTTAAAAAATCATAATTTAAATAAACCTATTTTTCTGAAATCTTTAATTTAGTAAATAACATTTTCTTGAAACCCCTATTTTAAAAAATTACTCTTCAATTAATGACTACAAAATTAAAAAAATGTAACATTCACCTCAAATAAAACACTCAACTTGGTATTGTTACATAATATAGATTGAAACTAGGAAAATTAAAGTTCAAAATGTTGGAGCATCATGGTAAATATACCATAGATGGAATCTTGTAGACACCCACCTTATACCGCTCTTTAATCCCTATTTTCCATCCCATAAGGAACCTTATTAAGAATCCAATTATCCATCTTTTCAATATATGTTCTAAAATCATAATACCTCATATATTGAATTGTAACATTTACGAGTGATCATATAGTATAGTTTGACAATATATGATTATATTAGGGGGAATTTTATTAGTAATCAAAGTCATTCATTAAATATATTAAATGATTGTTTTTTTTCTAGAATAGTTTTACTACAACATTATTTACAGTATATTTCATCATAATTACTTTTCATAAAATTTTCTTATAATAATGTGGATCTCCATTTTTAGAAAGATATATGTTAATATATAAACAAATTTACATATATATAAATATAAACTATTACTAAATATTATGGTAAATACATTCATTACCTTAATCGGAATTAAAAACACTAATCAAAGGAATACTTTTATCAGCGCTAACTAAAACCACTGATAAAATCTAATTTTATCTGTGTAAAATGGGTTGATAAAATCATATCTTTTATGAGTGATTTATTTAGAAAAAATAAAAGTGTGCCTTTTTTATAATTTCTGACATACATATATATTTACAATATGCATAAAATTTTATAATTATTATGCGTGTGTGTTTACAAAATTATATTTAGGGGAAGTATTTCTCCAGGTTATGAAATAGTATTGCCACAATACTATAGAAATAGTACAATTCATCCATTTTTTTCTTTCATCACAAAGATTTTAGCCTTTAGGCCATAAGACCTTTGATCAATCAAAGGAATTTGAGCCACATTCCATATGATCCATAATCAGTGGGAAAAAAGTTTTATAGTGGGACTAGTTTAATGGAATTATATACTAGGCAAGTGGTGCAGCATGGCGACACAAAGGTGTTGCTAGGTCGGCAACTTTGAAAGAAGAATGGGCATGTTGGTACCTATCAACCAACCATATGTCCACATGGATTTTTGATGGGGTATTGACGAGTTTCCTCCTGCATGAATATCAATGTAGTGGGACCAGTGAAATGGGATGACATTCTATATAAGTTATGTAGTGGGCCACTACACTGGCATCATTGAGTGGGCAGCTCAAAAGAGTGATGGGTGCACTGAAACATACATAATTATAAATATATATATATATAACTAGATTATATATATTTTATATTCAATTTTATATATTTATATTCACATTATATAATATATAATATAAAATTATATTTATAATTGTTTATGTGTGTGTGTTTATATATATTAATATATATTATTATAAGTTATAAAATTTATAAATAATATATTGAAATATTTTTACATATAAAATATAAATCATATTAAAATAAAAATTTAGTATCAATCTTATTTTTATAATTTATATAAAAAAATATTATCAAATATGTATTCATCAATACAAATATTTAATAATGTATAAAAATATATTAAAAAATGTATTTTACACATAATAAATTAATATTTTTTAAATAATTATATAAATATAAAAAATAGATTTATTTAAGTATATTTATTTTAATATATGTAGATAAATTTAAATATATATTTATATATATTAATAAAATTTTTAGTGTTGTGATGTAATTAATATTTGTTTTAAAAAGCTCAAGGTGTGACTAAAGAAAAGAATATTGAAAAAATGGGGGTCAGTAAATCTTTGTATAAAAAATATGTTTGTATATGTATGTATGGATACATATATACATGAATGTATGTATGTATATGTATGTATTTATGTATCTATATCTGTATATTTATATGTATGTATGTATGTATATGTGTGTTTATGTTTGTATATATGTATATGTGTTCATGTGTGTGCATGTATATATGTATGTCTGTATATGTATGTATGTAGGTATAAGTGTCAATATATATGTGTAAGTATTTATATGTTTTTGTATGTGTATGTATGTGTGTGAGTATGTATGTGTATGTGCATTTGTATATATATGTGTGTGTGTACATGTATGTATGTGTATTTGTATGTGTATGAGTATTTGTATTTGTATGTGTATGTGTATGTGTATGTGTATGTGTATGTGTATGTGTATGTGTATGTGTATGTGTATGTGTATGTGTATGTGTATGTGTATGTGTATGTGTATGTGTATGTGTATGTGTATGTGTATGTGTATGTGTATGTGTATGTGTATGTGTATGTGTATGTGTATGTGTATGTGTATGTGTATGTGTATGTGTATGTGTAGGTGTATGTGTATGTGTATGTGTATGTGTATGTGTATGTGTATGTGTATGTGTATGTGTATGTGTATGTGTATGTGTATGTGTATGTGTATGTGTATGTGTATGTGTATGGGTATGTGTATGTGTATGTGTAAGTGTATGTGTATGTGTATGTGTATGTGTATGTGTATGTGTTTGTCTATGTGTATGTTTATGTGTATGAGTATGTCTATGTGTATGTGTATGTGTGTGTGTGTGTGTGTGTGTGTGTGTGTGTCTGTGTATGTGTATGTGTGTATGTGTATGTGTATGTGTCTGTGTCTGTGTCTGTGTATGTGTATGTGTAAGTGTATGTGTATGTGTAGGTGTAGGTGTAGGTGTATGTGTATGTGTATGTGTATGTGTATGTGTATGTGTATGTGTATGTGTATGTGTATGTGTATGTGTATGTGTATGTGTATGTGTATGTGTATGTGTATGTGTATGTGTATGTGTATGTGTATGTGTATGTGTATGTGTATGTGTATGTGTATGTCTACATCTGTGTATATATGTGTATGCATGTTTATATATGTATGTGTATATATGTATGTATTTTTATCTGTATGTATGTATATGTATGTGTATGTGTGTATATGTATGTGTATGTGAATGTGTTTATGTATTCATGTGTATGTGTATAAATGTGTAAATAGATATGTCTGTGTATGTTTCTCTCTATGTGTGTGAGTGTGGGTGTGTTTGATTTTATATGTGTATGCATGTATTTGTGTATATGTATGGGTATGGGTATGCATGTGTGTGTGTGTGTGCATGTGTATGTGTGTGTGTGTCTGCATATGTGTATGTATGTGCATGTTTGTGCATGTATGTGTATATACATTTTTCTCTATGTGTGTGTGTGTATTTATCTGTATGTGTATTGAAGAACCCAATTGAATTGTTGATGAAGGTTTTATTTGTTACCAACCATGAATGAGGAGCATTAGAAAATGTTTTTGTATGTTTTTGAGTTGTCCTAAACTTATTTGAGATGATTTAAAGGATATTGGAAGAAGTTATGTGCTTAATTTGAGAAGTTAGGAATTTCTTTGCTGGAGAAGAAAAAATGGTTAACTCATGAAGTTTTTATAATACTTTAAGATCTGATAAGACTCTTGGATGTTTTCATAAGACTTTGATTACTTTTTTAATACTTCCTTGGTTTTCACAAGTCTTTGTTGGGATTCTGTAAGAATTTTTCAATTTCATTAGACTTCATTGAAGATTTTATAAGATTTAGAGAATCACGTGAGACTTTGAGATTGCGTAAGACTTTTCTATTTGAGAATAAAACTTCTTAGATGGCCAGAATTCGATTAAGGAAAAACTCACATAGAGGAGCATAAGACTTTTACTGAAAATTTTAAGACCTACGAAGTCTTATGAAATATCATTTGGTTAGTGAAAATTTTTCAATGAAAAAGGGACTCATTATCCCCTATAAAACTTTTGCTAAATCATAAGAGTCCTACAGTTTGAGAAATTTTTTATCCTGAAATATTTCAGGATGATATCTCTAGAAGTTAAATTTTATGATTCTTAAACAGAATTAAATTCATAAAATATCATAAGCTACTGGAAAACCCATTATTTTATCCAAAACTATGGATAATTGAATAACAATATTATGGAGAAAGATTTGTGGAAATTTAAAATGGAAATATTCAAATTTCATTATCACAGTCATAATGGAGAAATTATCTAAATATGTTGAGAATTACTAGTTAAATTTCCAAGAATCAAGTAATATTTTATATAAGCAGTTATAGACATATTATTCAAATATTTTTTGAATATAAACTAATAAAATTAAGAAGAGATATTCTTTTTCGAGGATTTAAAATTTAGAATCCGATATTGGGTATAGATTATAGAAATGATGTATCAATGTTAGAGAAGATAATATTGACTCATTATTACTGGAACTATTGATTGTTGGTGTCAAGGAAATTTGATTTTATTAATGATCAATTAGAGCAATCTTGTGAGGAGGAAAAATTTTGTGATGTTTTTGAGTGCTCTCATGCATGCTTCGATCATTATGAAATCTTGAGTAGGAAGGATGATATGCATATTGTTCTGATGATATTTCTCTTATAGTCGAAGACATATACTTAGGAAGAATGTCTTATTCTCATATTCAAAGACATTCTTAAATGCATTTAAGATCTCATTAAATCTCAAGAGAGTATTAACTTATTGAAGACTGTGGGTTCTAGTATAAACAAATTTCTTGTTTTTTTTCACTCTACAATGATTCAAGGATGTATACTACCAATACATTTTAGTAGCATATAAATCCCTACAAAACTCAAGGTAGAAAACGTCATCACTGTTGTTGTCACTTGAAAATTATAGTGATATTCGAGGTTACAGAAGTACAACCAAACCTAGAAAGGATTATGTACTCACATTGGGACTAAACATTGTAAAATAACTTAGTGTGTTGTACATTTTTATATTAAAATTTTATACCAGGTGGGGGAGTGTTTAAAGTGAGTGGATTTATACCTAAAAAAATAAATTCAGTTAATTTTGAAAACAAATTATTAAAATATTTCAACTAATTCATCACCCCTTTTTAGTTAAACATTAACTGACTCAAGAACTACAAGTAATATCAAAGCTATGTTCCCTCTGATATCCTATTATTTTCAATAGAGAATATGAATTTTTTTAATAATAGGGGTGCTCCTATCTTTAATAAAAATAACATTCATATTTGGAAGAACATAAAGATTCCCAATATTTTATCATAAGAGGTTTAAGTTAGTGATGTTGTGATAGTGGGTTTTTTACCCCTTGAAAGAGATGTTCCCTAGATATTTTTTGATAAGATAAATATGGAAGTATATGGAAGAGTTTGAAATAAAAATCTATAATCCACTTTTTATTAGGTCCACACTAAATTAATGGGACTCAAATCAGATAATGATGTGTGGGAAACTCTTGAATACATATATGATGAAAATTTAAAAGTTAAGGAATTCATAAAAAACTTCAGAGAGGTTAGTTTAATGATATCATAATGATTGAAGGTAAGTTAGTTGAAAACAAATTCAATAGTATAAATGATATATCCAGTCATATCAAAGGGTTTAGAGACACTTTGTAAGACTAAAATATTTTCAAGTAGCTAATGAGTAATTTTCTTCATAGTTTTGATCTAAATATATTATCCCTAGAATATAAGGAAGTCCTATCTCTTGATTAGTTTCATAACACACTCCTCAATTACGAAATGAGTAAAAAATTTATGTTCAAAAAGAAATAAAAGGAGGGGATAACATTAAAAGACAATAAAAACACAAGATCGGAGAAGTGGAAGTTGATAAATCTAGTTAATCGGAATATTATAAGTAAAATGATGAATATCATAAGAGAATAATGACCCTTATCTATAAAAACATTAAAATGAAATGGGTATATATAAAGGAAACCTTCCACTAAAGTGATTTAATTATGGTTTAATTTGACACTTTACAACTTATTTATTAAGGAATAAAATTGTGGAGTTTGTATATGAAGAGGATAATGAAATGAGTCTAAGAAACAAGTGGGGACGAAGTTCTAAAGAGACCAATAAATCTGGTAAAAACAAGGAAAATTTTCAAAGAAGAAAAAGGATAAGTATTCCAAGTAATGATGAAGATGATAAATCAACCTCCAATATCAATATAATGAGTATTTTATTATAAATATCAATCACATTATGGATTATATTGAAATATATAAAGAAAAATAAAGTAGTGAGGAATAAATAGAAGAAACCTACAATGAACACATATTAAAATATAATATTAAAGTTTTTCTTGAGAGAAACACCTAACACAAGAAGGAAATAAAATTCCTAAATAAATATGTTTCCAAGTTTAAGATATAAAAAGATAAATTCCATAACAAATAATGAGATTATATAAAATAAATTAAACTTCTTAAAATAAAATTTGTTGATAAAGATATGTTATTGAAGGACATTGATAAGAAGTTTGTTTCTATGAAAAAAAGATAAACATAGTAGATTCACAGTGTCTTAAGGGTAATAAGGACCTATATAAAAAGATATATGATCATGATAAAGCTATGGAAATAAAGGTTGAGTCATCCTAGGTTATTGAGAAATGTTGCAAAAATCTCAGGTAAAAACTGAACTAGTGGAAGAAAGAAAATTTAAATCTATTTCATATAATATTGTAGGTTCTAAAATAAAATATGAGGGATTTTTGGGATTAGAAAAAATCTAAAATTATCACTTATAAATCAAAGTAATTTAAAATAATAATAATAATAAACGATCCCCAAAAACTAAATTAGATAGAAGCTAGAAAATTACAAAGACAACAAGATAGAGATTACTGACAAGAATAATAGTGTCAAGGAATAAATGGTACAAAATTTCACTTCCACTAATTTGGAATAGATAAGAATTGAGTGGGATATATATAATAAGCAAGAGGAATACTTCTAATAAGAATAAAGTAGTAAATTTTAATTCATCTAAGTTTTATATCAAAAAAATATTTGAATACATAGAGGATATCAACATAAGGTTTCAAAAATATTTTCATTATTTTAAGGAATGTATGACATTGATTCCGGGATAGAATTAATGGGTTTTTTATAGGGAAGAAGACTTAGAGAGGTAAAAAAATTAAAAACATTGATTTTTAAAGTAGATCTTAATGTTATAAAGAGTTGACAAAAATATATTCTTGATAGTAGATTCACATCACATAAGATTGGAGACTCTATTATCTTGAATAATATTGAAGAACATGATGGTGGTACTATTGAATTTTGGAATTAATGTAATAACTCTAACTCCAATACCTCATAGTTTTTGGTTACTTTAATTCATGGGTACAAGACACAAGGGATCACATCAAAAAATACTAAACTATTTAGTAGTATTGGGCGACTAGAAAAAACATGTTTGTGATATAATATAAGAAATATATAAAAACAACATAAAAAATTCTTAAAAAATTTATTATTCCCCTTTTAAATGATTCAATGATCCCTTCTCGGTGCCCTATGAAACGGAAATAAAAATGGTGAGATAAAATTATTTATAATAAAAGCATGAAATGGAAGATATCATAAATGGGATAATTTTTTTTTTGTAAATTAAATAATCAATTAATATTTAATATAATAAATAAATTTAGTATAAAAAATATCTATGGATAAAATAATAATGTAAATAATCACACTGATAACAAAAAACAATTCATGGTTTTGGAATACATAATGTCAGACATCTTGATCTTTACCATCATGTCCACAAACAAGAAATCATTATTAACATCAATGATGCATCTAAGATATATTTCTTTATATCAAGACCACATATAATACATCATTCTTTCATTGGCTATGGATACACAAAATACATCAACCTGTTATCTAATGAAACCAACTAATGAATTGAGGGGCTATATAATTACAAGATTTATCTTCCACATCATTTAGTCTAATAAACTAATCATATGAATATTATCAACATCAATAAAATTCATAATCAACATGCCTTAGTAATATATAAACATCCCTATTATATTAAAAACATATCAATTGAAAATATGTCCCTCTATCATAACAAGATCATAGGCTATCCTAAAAAAGGTGGATAGTTAGAAAACACATAACATAATATTCCCTAAGGAATATCATACAAACCCATCAATGGATTATAATATAGAATAGTATATATATATTATCAATAATTCCATTTTCAATAGAATAATGTTTCTGACTAGGAGAATATCCATCCATAGGAACATTAATGATGCAATGGAAAGTTCCCTTATCAAATTAATGATAAATATATTGTATTGAGGATTACTTTTAAGGTATAGGAATATCAATAGAAAATGATCCTTAATTATGTTTTGTAAAGAAGAATGTAAAATATCCAAATCATATTCCTTGGGTGTTTCAAACCAGGTGTTCAATTAGGCAAAAAAATGTATGCACAATGTGAAGGCTGAGAAAATACCAAACCAAACTATTTCAGAGTTGTCACCCCAAAGTGTATCTATTTTAAAGACTACATCAACTTTTTTTATCCAGATAGGGATTATATTTCTTATAAATATGAAATACATAATTGTAAAAAACATAAATAGGAATCTTGATAATGAATATCAGACATAATTTTGGGAAATATACAAATGGGGAAAGTTAAAAATGAACAGAACTCAATGAATGGTAACTGAGTTTACAATTCACATACAGATTTGGTAGCACTTGATTTGATTGTACTTAGAAGAGATAAAATTAAATAAAACTTAAATATAATTAATATTAGGATAATAATGATATAATATATCAAAAAGGAATTATATATACCATATAAAATAAAATAGGTGTATAATATGAATCATGACTCGAAGAAGGAAATTCTTGGGAGAGAAACATTATGGTTTTGATAATTTTTGAATCAAAAGAGATAAAAAATTTCAAGACATGGATTTTTAAATATCAGGAATTACATTAAAAAAAATGGTATAATACATTCTTGTTTTAGAATGTATACCACATAAAGAAATAAGGTGGTTAATATAGAACATATCACTATGAAATAAAATTGAGATGAGATAACCCCTACCTGTTCTTCTCCAATTTCATGAACGTTATTTAACTTATAATATAATAAACATGAACATATGAATAAATTATATCATAAAAATATTCATATCTATTAACCTATATATTTAACCAATTATAATCATTTATTTTACATTTATTAGTAAGTTATAGTTTATTTTCATTGCTGTACGTTAGCAATTTTGATTAATTTTTACATGATTTAAAATGCCGATGTTGATACTCATTCTTTGATTAAAAATTCATAATTAAAATATTATCCAAGTTAATAGAAAATATTTTTATAATGATTTATAATGTTTCAATTTCATTCTATGATAATTTTAGCCAAAATTTGTGAAGGTAAAATTGGGGATGATATTATTTTGGGTAATTTACAAAAAAAATAATGTGTTTCTTTATAAAGATATAATATTTTGAATCTTTGATTAAAAAACATATAAATTATATTTATTAGTTCATAATATCATATAAAATCATCAAATATATTTTTCTAATCATCTAAGTAAGATGATGATTAAAATAGAACATGTCATCTGTGGAGGCAGTAGTCCATACTTACGCATGGATAACATTTTCATTTTCCATAGACTATAAAAAATTTAAGAATATTGAATTACCTTTTTAGAACAAGAATCATATTATAAACACCATATTTTTTCATTAGATATCTCATATAAACCACGCATATATAGTAGTTAAGGAAGATAAAATATGTTTTTTACAAGGAAAATGGTTAATGGTAGGTAATATTTGTTCTACAAACACAAAAAAAATATCAATATATAAATAATACTGATTTAATTTTGTTCTAATGGGTAATATAGGTTTGTAGGAGGAAGATAGATAAGCAAAATATTATAGATTGAATAGTACTTATGATAATAATATGAAATTTCTCTTTGAGTACTTTTTAGAAATCTAGGTCTTATTCCAACTTCTTGTAATTAGAATATTAGGGATGTGTAAGAGACTTATATAGGAAGTAAAATAGTAATATTTCAAAGGTAACTTCAAAAATTTAGAGTATATTTGAAGGGGTAGTGTAAATTCCCTTTTATAATTGAAGGGAGTGACGTTTTTATAAATATAACCTCTTAATATAAAAGGAATACAAGTATTACAAGGAAAGTAGAATAAAAAGTATAAACTAATTTATAGAATATTAGGCTTTATTGATCCAAACCTTTAAAAATTATTTTTGATATATTTTTTTACTATGTTTTTTTGTTTTTTACAATTAGTTAAAACCTTTTTACCTTAATTTACCTTTATCATGGAAACTAAATTTTACCTAAGTAATTTAATTTATATAATTAAAAATACAATTGATCTTTTTACCTAATGTTTAACTAATGCTTTAAAATATGAAAATAATTATGTCAAATTAAATATATTAGGGTGAGAAAAAGTAATTTCATATAAGCAAACATAACATGTAAAACCCATTTCATAAAAAGTGTGTTTTTAAGAATAAAAACTGTGTATTTAGTAATTTTTTCAATGATGTTTATTTACCTAAAAATAATTTGTTTATTATTGAAACAATAAGTGTTTTTTTTCTTTTGAAGAAGTTCCTCCTCAAGGAAACTTAATTTAATAAAACATTTGAAAAATAGTTTTTTACTAGAATAAAAATTTACATTAATTTTAAAATGTTAAACATGGGTTTTCTAAATTCAATATAGTATTTTAGATTCATCATTTTTAGTTATTTAATACATTTTTAGTCTACATATGTTTTATATGTTTTTATGTAATAAGTAATTCAGGATAATCTCATAAATTCCATGGTATTTATAAAAATGGTATTTTCACAACTCTCCAAAAAATAAATCTTTTCTAAAAAATATGAAAAAATCATCCTAAGATAATTTTGAAATGATTAATTAAAAAATTATTTCCTTTTTAATAAATATAAATTCTAATAATTTTAAATTTATCTTTCAAATTGATCATAAATAAAATATCTTTTTTATAGATTTGTCTTTATGCAACAGTTTTGGGATATAGTGTTTAAATCTTATATTTGAGTATTAGGTATCACATTATCCTACCATAACATATTTATTCCTTGAAATTTTATACACATCAGCTTGTAAACAAATGTTTATAATTATTCATTATTAATTCTTCAGGTTTCTATGTTTCTTCCTTAATATAATGATTCTTAAAAAACACCTTCTCTAATTGAGTTGTATGATTCCACAATACATTCTCTCTAGTATCAAAAACCTAGAGAGGGTATTCATTATAAAACATGTCAGGTTCTAACTATACTTACTTAGTGTTGAGTAAATTCATTGATCTTAGAATTTCCTTCCTCAATAATTATACATGGAATATGTTTTCCACTTTAAAGAGGTTAGGTGGAATAGCTATCCAGTATTCCATAACTCTAATTCTCAACAAAATTTCAGAAGGACCATGGAACTAGGATTTAGTTTTCCAATATTATAAAAATGTTTAACTCTCCTCCATTAATATACCTTTAAAAAGACATAATCTCCCCTTGAAATTTCATATCATTTCTCAAATTATCTACATATCTCTTCTATATTATTTGAGATGTCTCTATAATATTCTAAATAGTTATCACTTTTCTATTGTCTCTTAAACATGTTATATTCTAACTAGCTTCCTCTCTCTGAATTTATCCCAAAAAGTTGGAGTACATCATCTCTTACTATACAATGATTTTTACAGTATAGTCTAAATAAAATAATGGAAGTTATTATTATACTAAAATTATATCAAAGGTAGATATTGATCTCATATACCATGAAACTCAATTGAGAATGACCATAGAATGTATTTTAATGTATGAATAGTCCTTTCAGTTTTTTCCATCATTTTGAGGGTGATAAGTGATTTTCAAATGTATCTTGGTGTTTATATCCCCCTAAATACTCATCTAAACTTATTATATAAACTAATGGTCACTATCAGAAAAAATTGATAGAGGTTCACTGTGAAGTCTCACTACTTCATTGATATAGAGTCATGCAAGACATTCAAGGGGTAGGTCCACCATTATTTCTATGAAATTTTTAGATGTGGTAAGGCATTCCAAAATAACCAATATACTATCATCCTTATTAAGAGTCCACATAATTATAGTGGAAAACACTTTTATAATTGTATAGGGATAGGTTACATGAATTATTTTGGGTATTGTATTTCAAAATTTACCTACTGGTAAACTATAATGAACCAACCCAGGTCATCCTAATTCATGGAATGAGCTAGATCCACAAAAGGACCAAATAATTTTTTCAATTGCCATGGGATGCTGATAAGAACCTAGGTACCGATGTAAAAAAAACCATGGGAATGATTTTACCCTGAAATATAATAAAATATTTATAATGTTTAACAAAATAAGATAAATCATTAGAGTATAGTGCAGAATAAAGATACACATCCATGAGTCATATAAGGACTATTCCAAAAGTTAGAACCTAAAAGAAAAAACAAACATGTGAAAAACCAATCTCCACGTGACTATTCATCACTATTATCTTGAAACACAACAAGAGTAAGAACAAATAATAGAATTCATCTTGTGGAATGATGACCTTACCTTTACTTGTAACCTGAAAACCAAGGATACAAACACCCAAAGAAAAGAATAATGGAGTGATTAGTAAAGCCCAATAGGATTCAACTAAAGAAATTATATAATTTTTAAAACCATGGAATTGTTAGTTTTAGATTAAAAACCAAACCAGTTTATAAATACATTTCAAAAGATAATTTTTTTATAAAACAACCTTTGGTTTTAATAAAAACATTTTATATTCACATAAATGGGTAATATGAGAAATTATTATAAGATAACATGAAATCATAATCAAAACTATCCATGGATACACTATAAGATAAAAATGTGAGAAACCAAAAATTAAATGCACCAGCATATATAAAATAAAGAACAAACTAGGATCAATCCTATGAAAATATGTACTCAGACATGTGAAGGAATGCTTATCTAGAATAATATGAATCATATGACACAAATTCCTACCATATTATATAAGTACTAGGTGACCCATTTATTCCTATAGATTGATGGGAAACTATTTATGATCCATACTATTTTCACAGAAACTAGGTTTTTAATATATACATGGCCATGGTTCCAAATGTTTCATGATTACCAAAAACCATTCAAAAAAACATGCTCGTAATTTTTAAAATAATTTTACTGTAATTCACAACAAGCCCCATATTTTAAAATAAATATTAGAGACAAAAGCTTCTATTAAGACATTTCATTGAACACATAGTGTGAATAGATATTTTTTAAAATTTAAACCTCCTTCAAATCCTTAAATCATTCAATCAATCAATTTCATAAAAAGGATTAATACAATATTTGAGATTAATTAATTGATTAAAACCCATGTATAGATACAACTACCTCAAGAATGGATTTAACACCATCGCCATGAAAACTAGTGATTAGAAACAGAGAGATAGGGTCTTCACTAACCTCGAAGTGATCCATAAATTTTAATGAATAATCACCAAGGAAGCTTTGGGAGAATCCTCTTTACTCTCAGGGGAAGTTTTGTTTAAGCCTAACAGAGCCTGGTAGGTGATCAGTTATAAAAAATCAAAAGGAAAAGAGGAAAATTCCAAATTTTTATAGGTTCAAAGAGATGAGCATTGTTAGGTTTCGTGGTTACGAAAACCATTCCCCATTTGTGTGTGGCCTCTTTCCATTTAAAAATGGAGGCACATGATTACCTAGGAATGGTCACATGGTTTAGAAAAACCTTGATCTAGTCGTAAAATACCTCTAGAAAACCACAAAAACACCCACAAGGTTGTCTTGGTTATCTATATAGTTTAAAAAACCATGCTCAAACTATGAAAAATCCCACTGGAGCTTCATAGTTCTATACCACATGGTTAGTACTAACCATGCGCCTAAACCTTTCACCATTAATTTTTTTCTCCAAAAATCCATGTTTCTAACCTATTAATCTAAGAAAATTGAAGAATGACATAAAGGATAAACCAATATCAAACAAAATTATAGATCTTATCTAGAGAACATCACAATTATCCCCACCATAAAATATTTATTTCCCTATAAAGGCTCAGGAATTTGGAATGCAATAAGGAAACCGACGCATAAATAATGATTTATGTTCCCATGTCATGTGTCTATCTATTCTTCACTACCATAGTACGTGGACCTAGGGAATAATTTTTACCATGAAGTACCTTATCTTAGTGATCCATAAGCTAGACTAGATACACCACCACTGAGGTGTGGGGATCATGATCAACATCCTCCCATTTAACTGTATATGAAGGGTCTATTTAACACATAGTTAATGAGAAAACATGAAATTCATTATTAAATCGAGTCAAGTGACATGAAAAGTCTATCTAATTATCCACCTTTCAATGATGTTTAGTGATCTTGTAGGGAAACAAAAAACTTTAGTGTCTACTTCTCTTTATTACTCCAAGATGATATCTGAAATAAAATTATATTTAATGAGAGATACTTAATCACTCACCTCAACCTTAAATTGAAATTGATGTTAGTTTTACAAATATCTCAGGTGGATCAGTATTGCAGCCAACATTTTCTGATTCAACCACACTATCCACGTCTCCCCTAAAAGAGACTCGATTTTTCTAGAGATTGTTCACCCATACTTTCTTGGAATCAAGAAGATTCAAAAGGCCACACATATAATAATTCAATGTGAACATTCATAATAATGGATAAGGGTAGATAAAAAATCAAAATATATGAAACAGAAGAATGAATTCCTAATAAATACCCTCAAGAATTCAATTATTCATCTAGTCCAACCATCCACTTGAAGATAGAACAACATACTCGCCGTGACCGAGAACCCATTTCATTCAGCAACCCCTTTAAGAACTCTTAAGTGAGGAATGGGTATCTATTGGAAACATTAGCTAAAAACACACCATGTATCTTCATAACCCATAACACATAATGCCCAATATTTTACAGAATAACTATATCCTTGGAAGGAATGATTGGAGCCAATTTTACAAATCAATTAATGATTACCAAAATCACATCTTCTTTACCACTAAGTGTATATGGTAGCCTAATTTCAAATTCCAAAGATTCTTTATCCAACTTAAATAATGGAATTTATAATGTCCTACCAAAGTGGTAGGTCAGTGGTGTTTTTATTTACATTTATAATGGGAAAACAATCATGGAATATGTTCTTCAATTAGACATCTCAATATTGGCTATTAACATAGATGTCTCAAACTAGGACACATCCAAGTACCCTAGAGTGTGAAGAAAAATGGGACCAATGTTCATGATCTATTGACCTTTTAATCAAGTAAATCATAACATCCATCCATCTCTGAAGAATAAAATAACCATCAAGAAATTGAGACCAAAATATCAAGGTATCCACACTATAAAAATATTTCTTTACAATGCTGGCACATATAATCATCTACTTTCATGAGTCTAAAATGAATGCATAAGGAAGAACCATCTTTCTCACAAGCTAAGAACATATGAATATTAGAGCCTAAAACACAACCATGTTTATTTCTATGAAAATATTCCCTAGATTTACCACCCTATTTGATTCATCACATCGCATATTGGTAAAACCCTACTCAAGGTTTCTTAGAACACACTTCAGGAACTAAGAGTTTTCCCAATATTGAAATCAATGATTTGAAATCACTTGAACCAATGTTTTCATTATAGGTTTAGATTCATTGTATAAAATTATACTTCATAAAATTATGATCTGAATATATCATAAACTTTTCTATGAGGTATTGGTGTTATAATGTAATGACTTTGACTTTTATAAATAAAATCCCCCTTTTGATTTAACTAAATATCGTATTATGTATTATGGTTATAGAAAACACATACACTTATTTGATTTTATTATATCCTATAAGATTTAAAAGACCCTTAAGAATCATAAGAATTGATAATATAGTCACTCAACAATGATCATATGGTTAGTATAAATACATGTTTTTAACAAATTCAATTAATAGAGACAAAGGAATAATTTCCTCATCTAGTAGGATCCTACACTATGAAGCCCATTTATCAGATCATCCAAGGCAGATAGAATTGATAAGATTTCCCTTTAACCAATACCAATCTAAGATCCAATAACTAAATCAAAATCAAATCCATTTATGATATAATTTCAAGTTCATTGATATTATAACCCAACCAATGTATGTTGAACCATCCCATGAAAATATCATAGTCGTGCACCTTAACCTTAGAGAATTTTCTGCTATATTAAAGGGATATGTATCAAAACCATAATAATATTCTTATTTATATTCAATTCTCATTATAATAATGGTTATATTTACTTCATATTGATACTTTATAAATGATTTTGATTTTTCATACAACAAAACAAAAATTTTATTTGCGAGTAAAATTCAAATTCGACTAAGAAATTTATTTTGATTAATTAACGGATTTTTAAAATAAATAATATTTTAATAAAATATTATTATAAAATAATTTATATTAAATATATATGACCATATTATTTTTATGAAATAAAATTTAATTTTTATAAGGGTTCAAAAACTTGTATTGTCAAAAAATCCAGTACTTCATAATAAATGCCCATTTTTATTTTAAAAGAGAAAATAAAAATATTTATAAAAAATTTGATAAAATAATTAATAATTTTTTAATTATAACATTAAAATCATCCAATTTTTAACTTTTATTAATTTTATGAGACAACCGAATTTTTGGGTAAAAAATAAATACTGTATAGATATACGATGTGTATTATGACATCATAATGACCCAAAAGTGAATAATAAATACAATGAATGGTATCAAAGAACAAATATATGTTTTAACATAAAATAATGTGATATTATTTTTATTTGATTAATTTTATGAACCTTTTATGAATTCTCCAAAACCTATAATACGTTTTTTTAGGTTTTAAAATAATTTCCATAAGAGTATGACACACCTCCACATCACCAAGGTAATTTTTTAATAATTTCAGCCCTTTTAATTATAAAATAATTAAAAACACTTCTATTGGGATGAAAAAATTGGAGAACCATGATAAGGTATGAAGTTTTAGTTATTTTATTTTATTGAGTGCAAAACCTAAGATTGAGAAATTATAAAAATTCCTCACTCATTTCCAATAAAAACCCACACAAACTTCCATTTAAATTCCTAAAAAATCCTTGTATAATGCCATTAATATTATATCTCCTCTCTAAGTTCCTCCCTAGGTTCCCCCAAGATATCAATATTATCCTCCCAAGCATTTTGCATCACACTCTCAAGGTAAGGGATCCTCTCTTTCTCCTATTTATTCAAGTTTCTTCATTATCTTGTACCTTCTATTTCTAATTCATAATGTTGGTATAGTCATTTCCATATACCTATTACTATTAATTTTATTAAAAAATTATTTTATACCATTTTATATCTCATCAACCCAATTTATGAATCTTTAAGTAATAACGTTTTGCTGTTGAAATTTCACCGCGATTTTCTATACCAAACAATTGTGTAATGAATACCTATACCCATTAATTATCAGGGGTTTTCAAATTTATGAGTTTATATTACTTGATTGGGTACAGAAATGTATTTATTACACACTCCTTGATAATGTTATAAATTATGATGATGAATGAATACATGTTGTATGATCTATTTGGCACACTTGAATATTTGAATGAAATGAAAGTGATGGGTGTGCCCAGAATTATATAGTTCTCAAATGCATTGGGTAATGTTTTAGTCTCATGAGACATCATTAAAGGGATTATAGAGTTAAAATAATACATAAAAATACTTTTTTCATCATGATATATTGGTATATATCCTTGTTCTATGATTAGGATTCAATTTATTAAGCTCGTGTCAAATTCCCCATATTGCCTTTATGTTATCATGTTATATCATGCCTTATTGTTCATGTTTATGATTCTCCCTAATTTAATGTTTCATTGATATAAAAGCTTCCTAACATGTATTAATTTCTTCATGTTATTCCAGGTTTATTCTCTTGTTGGTATTTAAATCTCACCCCTTTCTTGTGTATGTCTCCAGGTTCTCCCATGCAGTTTTAAGTGTGATCATGTTAAGGAAGTTTTCAATAAAGATTAGTTTTTCCCTATTTTAAGTTTTTATGTAATGTATATAATTCATAAATACACTAGACCAATCAATAATAAGAATTTTTATTATGTGTAATCTTATGCATTAAATCATGAATTAATGTGTAATAACAAGCATGGTTTCCATAGTTGGTATCAAAGAGATGTTTAGTTATTTTTGGGATTAGGATTAGAAAACTATAGAGAAAGCCTTAGGGATAAAACTAAGTATAATAAAACATCCCCAAATTTTGGTAAATTATATAGTAAGTGTTTTATCAATAAAATACATCCTTATCTAGATACTACAAGTGGATATGGATCTAGCACTGATGTACATATGGGTAAAACACAAAAACACCGTGTTGACGTAGAATCGACTGGGAATTGGTGCATTATAATAGGCCTTGATACACACCTGGTATGACACTCATGGGGGACATGATTTGTAAAATTCATAGTCTCAATATGAACCATTATTAAGGGAAAATAAAATTCCCATAAGAGTTTATGTTAGTAAATATATCGTGGATAACATAGATTAAAGACTAAAAATTGACAAGTTAAGGAAATACATGTAATTTAGATATTATACTTTTAATGTCATTGGATTCCCGTTAATGTTTTTAATAGTTAAAAAATATTGATTCCTAATTTTCCATTTATTCTATCTAATGGATTGAAATATAAGGAATTTGGTAAACAAATAATGTGAAGGGAAATGTGATGATAGCTCCTAACGAAATTTCCATCCTAATGGGAGAGGTAATCGAAAACTTTGTGATTATACTCCCTCAATTTAATGAGATTATAAATATAATCCTAGTTCAGGATATGTTCCCAAATCCCCCTAATAAAAAATTGCAATTGATACCTTTATGTGACAAAGTCCTCTAACTTTCAATGGATTGTATAATCCCTTTATCGTGAAACAATAGATAAAGTCCATTGAGAATATCTTCTCTATCCTTCAATGTTTTTGAGAAATTAAAGGTTATAATATATTTTTATCCTATGGAGGGTGATGTTGATTAGTGGTGAACAATGATCAAGAATACAAATCATGGGGAAGTGATCGAGGTGATGGGTGGAAGAAATTTCATAAAATGTTTTTTGATAAATATTTTTTTCATACTCCAATTTAAAATGGAAAGGGAATTCCTTTCCCTTGGGAAAATTGATGACTAATCTATCAGGGTGTATGAGGAAAACATCACCAGACTTTCACTACATAATTCCATAAATTCTATTACCCCAAAATAAAAGTTTGACCTCTTATTTGGGGGACTAAAACCTAGTCTAAAAAATTACTTGTAGATCTGATACGTTGATAGCTATGAGAAAATTGTTTGATGTATGATCAATGTTGAAATGGAGATCGGATAATCTCAAGAGTATCATGGGGATAAGAAATGAAAAGGGGAGTTTAATTCTAATGTACCATTGGAAAAATCTAATTGTACTACGAAATTTCAACATCCCACATGTCAAAGGTGCAGAAAGAAGCATCCCATAAATTTCCTAAGGGGAACATGGAAATGCTTTAAGGGTGGGAAGGAAGGAAACCTAACTATTGATTACTTATGAGAGAATCACACTATTTTAATGGAGGAGAGGAATGTTATGTTCTATTTTCAACGCATTGTTCATTATTTCAACAATAAGAAACTTGGGCACTTTGAAAACCAACACACAAATCCAGGGGTTTTTAGAGACAACAAACAACCTCCAAGGTAGTAAGGGCATGATTTTTTCCATCATAATCACTAAGGTGGATCCCAAAAATAAAGTAGTGATAGGTAGACTAGTTATTTATTCAATAATAGTGAACATTACTTTTTATTCTACTTATACATATCCCTTCATATAATGAATGTTTAGTAGAACTATTCAAATAGCACCAAAAACCATGGAAGTAAAGTTGTCGATGAAAATGAAAAATTTGAAAATTATTTCATCCCATGGAAGTAAAGTTGTCGATGAAAATGAAATTTTGGATATGTATTTAATTTCCCTATATCGAGCCAACATAATTTAACATAATAAGTAAATCACCCTCAATGTTGTGAATTGTCCTCTGATTTTTATAAAAATTCAAGGAGATATATGAATCTTATTTATCACCAAAATCTCAACAATTGATATTATTTCCCTACAAGAAATAATATCTATCTAAAATTATTGAGTATAAGAAAATGATCATCCTTGAATAAATGCTCATTGTGAGATTTTATGCTGAAGTTTCTTCCAAAGATTTGTATGGTCTTCCTCCTAGTAGAGAGGTTGAATTTTCAATCAAGATTATACCTAGGGTGTTTCCATTTTCCAAAACTCCATAAAGAATGGTTTTTGTGGAAGCTGAGGAGCTTAATAAAGAACCATATGATAATATGGATGAAGGTTTCATATGAATAAGTACTTAACCAGTGGGTGAACTACTCCTCTTAATCAAGAAGAAGGGTGGTTCAATGTACCTTTTCATTTGTTACTGTGAACACAACAAGATCGTGATTAAAAATGTATCATCTTCTAAATATTGTTGAAATATTAAATCAGATAAATGGAGGAAAATATTTCTCTAGTTTGGATTTGTATTCAGGCTTTTACCAAGTTAGGTTGAAGAAGTAGGATATCCCAAAGACTTCTTTTAGTATAAGGTACCGAAACAATGACTTCATAATTATGCCTTTCAGAATCACTAATGATCCATAAATCTCTATGGAATTTATAAATAGATTATTTAGATACTACATTAACAAATATTCGGTAGTCTTTACATATGATATTCAAATATACTCAAATATAAAGGAGGAGCATCAGATGTATCTGAGCATTGTGATAAAGACCTTACGAAAGGAGAAGCTTTTTGCCAAGTGTAGAAAGTATGAGTTCCTATTGAAGGAAGTATCATTCTTGGGGAATATTATCATAAGAAATGGGATATATGTGGACACTTCAAATATATAAGCAATTGATAGATTTATAAGGCCGAGATTTGTGACAGAAATCTATAGTATCCTTGGATTAGCTAGGTACTATTTTCGATTTGTGTGAAATTTATCATGATTGTCAACCCTATAAAGAAGCTAAATTAGAAGGAATTTATGTTTCCCTAGAATGATTAATGTTTACAGAGATCCAAGGAGTTGACAAATAGGCTTATCACTAAACCTATATTCACACATCCCATGTGTAGATAAATTATCGTGGTATTCAGCGATGATTAAAAGAAGTTTTTGGGCTATATGTTAATGAAAAAAATGGAAAAGTGATATCCTATGATTCAAGGAATTTGAAAGTTAACTAATAGAACTACCCAACACATGCTCTAGATTTGGATGCAGTGATATGTTTTTTGAAAATATGGCATCCTTATCTCTTTGTGTAGAAGTGTGAAATATATACGAACCAAACATCATTAAGTCTATATTCACACAGAAAGAGATGAATATTCACCAGTGATAATGGTTAGATCTTCTCAAATACTATTACTTAATCCACTGTCATCTTGTAAAAGTGAAAAAAGTGGAAGATAATCTAATTAGAAAGGATCCAGAAACTCTATCATTGATGAGAATTGCAAAGGACACTATCTTCTTATATTTGAAAAGAATGAACAAGTGAATCATAAAGTAAGTAACATCATTAACAATTTCACAAATTAAATCTCAATTGTCTATTCTAAGGAGGATAAAGAATGCTCAAAGATATAATGTGAGAATTTTGAAAAAATTTGATGTCGTAATAGAAGTTAAATCCTCTTATTTAAATTTTAATGAAGAAGTAATTGTAATTTTTGGGTCACGAATATATGTACCATCAAATCCTGAGTTAGATAAAGAATTTTTGAATGATGCGTATAGCTCAAACTTCTCCATCCATCCTGGAAGCATAAACATGTATTGATATCTCTGAGATCACTTTTGGTAGGACAATATAAAAAAGTAGATGAGATAGTATACATCATGATTTCTTGTATGTTATCAAATAAATGTTGGGATCTAAATAACTAAGGGGATGATGCAACCATTACACATACCTACATGGAAATGGGAAGACATCACAATAGACTTTATCACTAGTCTTATGAAGACTTCAAAAGGAAATAATGCTATATGGGTTGTGGTGGATCATATTACAAATACATATTAATTAATTGGAATTTGATAGGACTTCTCACTCAATAAACTTGTAAGGATACACATTAGATAAGTGGTGAGGCTTTATGGAACACCATTGTTGATTGAATCAGATCATGATCCAAGATTTATGTCTATGTTTTTTATGATTCTTTAACATGATCTAAATACTATGTTGACATTCATCACCAATTATCACCCTAAAATTGGTATCCAATATAAGAGGAATATCCATACACTAGAGGACATGTTAAGAGCATGCTCTATTGACTTCAAAGGGGGATGGTACCAACATGTTCAACTGGTCAAGTTCTCATACAGTAACAGTTTCTACCCAAGCATCTAAATAGATCCCTATAAATCCCTTTATGGGAATAGTTACAGAACACCTATATGTTAGGATCAATTTGCGTAATGAAAACCTATAGGTATTCAAATGGTCGATGATATAGTGCAAAAGGTCAAGACCATTCAGAAGCACATCAAGGTTACTCAGAGTTGAAAAAGGATTTATGCTAAAAATCATAGATGAGACTAAGAGTTTATGGTAAGATGCATTGTATTTCTCTACATATCTATATATAAGAAAGTCAAGATATTTGGGAAGAAGGGAAATCATAGTCCAAGATACAATGGTCCCTTTGAGATCCTTGATTGCATCGAAGCAGGGGCATATCAACTAGCACTCCCACCAAAACTATCTCAAGTTCATGATGTATTTCATGTATCCATATTGAGGAAGTACATACCAAACCACTCTCATGTACTCAGTCTAGAGGTAGTATAATTGGAGAATGATATTTCTTATGAGGATTCTCCAATGAAGATCTCAGATTATAGAGAAAATTTTATAAGAAATAAAAAAATGCACCTAGTCAAAGTATTGTGGAGTAATCACAAGTTTCAAGAACGGATGTTGGAATCAAAGGGGGTGATGAAATATAATTACCCTTATATATTTATTATAGGAAAGGAAAATTTCAAGGGTAAAATTTTGGAAGGTGGGAATATTGTAATGACCAAAACTTTTATAAGTAAAATTCCCCTTATAATTTAATTAAACATATTATTATGTATTATAGTTATAGAAAATGCATGCACTTATTTGGAATTATTATATCAAATTAGAATTAAAAGATCATAAAGAAACATAACTATTAATAATATATCCATTAAACAGTGATCATGTGATTAGTATAAATATAAAATTTTAATAAATCCAATTGACACAGAAAAAAGAAGTAATGGCCTTAACCAATAGGATCGTACCCTATGAATCCCATTTATCAGAGCATCAAATAGAGATAGAATCATTGATATTTTCCCATGAACATTCCCAAGATGAGATCCAATAACTAAAGCATGATTTAAACCATTTAAGGGAGAATTAAAAGCTCATAAACATCATGACCCAAACTATATACAACGAACCACCCCATGAAAATCTCACAGTTTCATACCTTACCCATATGAAATTTTCGGATGTATTAAAGGGATATGTATAAAGAACATAATAAAATGATTATATATATTATATTCTTAATAGAATAATGGTTATATTTACTTCTTATTATTAGTTTATAAATGATTTTGATTATTGATATAATAAAAAAATACAGGTAATATTCAAACTTGGTTAAGTCATTTATTTTTATGAGATAATTTATTTTTGAAATCGATAATATTTGTATAAAATATAATTATTAATTTATTCTTATTAAATATAAATAATCTAATATCATTTATGAAGTTATATCTATTTATTATATGGATTTGAAAATTGTTATTGTCAAAAAAACCCATCATTTTTCAATAAATGTTGATTATTATTTTAAAAGTGAAAATTAAAATATTTTGGAAATTATTTTAATAAAATGAATATTATATTTGGAATCAAAACATCTAAATTATCCAAAGGTTAATTTTTCAAAATTTTCTACGATAGTCGAATTTTTTGTTAAAATTTAAATACCGTATAAATATACGATATGTATTATGACATCATAAGGACCCAAAGGGGATATAATAAATTCTATAAAGGGTATAAACGACCAAATATATCTATTAATTTTAAAATAATATTATTTTATGTTTATTTTATTAATTTTATAAAGGATTCATAAATCTTCCAAATCCTATATTATATTTTAAGGTTTTAAAACCGTTTCTTTAATAGTGTGACTCACCTCCACATCCCTAGGAGTAATATTTTAATAATTTTGTCCCTTAGACTTATAATACAATTAAAAAACATCAATTTTATAAAAACCATGTGAAAATCCCAAGTATAGGTTTTTGGTTTTGGTTATTTTTTTATAGTGTCCAAAACCTATGTTTAATATAGGACAAAGAATTCTCCACTCATTTCCTATATAATCTCACCCAAGATCCCATTTTTCATCACTAAAAATACTTGGATCACTTATTTACTTTTCCATCCCCTATATGTTCTTCCTCCAAATGGGCCCCTAATAAATTAAGAATCTCCTCCCAAGCATTTGGAATCACACTCTCAAGGTAATGGATCATCTCCTTCTCATCTTTATTCAAGTTTCTTCATTATCTTATGTCTTCTATTTGAAATTACTAATGTTGGGATATTACATTAAATATACCTATTACAATCTAATTGATGAAAATTTTTTGATATAACCATGTATCTATCATAAAACCATTTATGAATCATTGAGTAACGTCATTATGTGGCCAAAATTTCACAACGGTTTTCCATGCCAAACAATTGTGTAGTGAATACCCATACACATTTCCTATCAAGGGTGTTTTCCTTTATGAACTTATAGATATTGATTGGGTACTTAAATGTATGTGTTACAAACTCATTGGAAATGGAATAAAATATTATGATGAATGAATACATTTTTATGATCTATATGGCACACTTAACCATGAGAATGAATTGAATGTGACAGGTGCACCTAGAATTATATAACACTCCAATGCATTGGGTAATGTTTTAGTCTCATGAGCCAACATGAATGGTATTATATAATAAACCTAATCTATAATGGGACTTTTTTCATCATGATTTCTTGGAATTTAGTCTTGACCTATATTTATGATGTAATGTATTAAGCTGGTCTCACATTTCCCAGGCTGCCTTTATGATATCCGGCTATATCGTGCCTTATTATTCATGTTTATGATTCTAACCCCTTTTAAATCTCATTTATATTACTAATACCTAACATGTATTACTTTATTCATGTTATTTCATGTTTATTCCCTTATTTGGATTCATATGTCACCCCTTTCATCTATATATCCCCAGGTCATCCCATGCAGTTTTTAGTGCGATCATGTTAAGGATGTTTTCAATAAAGATGACGTTTTCCTCTTTTAAGATGTTATGAAATTTAGCTAATTCCAAAATACACTATACTCATTGATATTATGGGTTGTTTTATTTTTAATATTAGGTATTAAATCATGAATTAATATTAAATAAACAGAATTGTTTCCATATATAATATTCAGGGAGCATGTAAAACTACTATCATCTTATGGTCCTAGGGAAATAGAATTCTTTCATAAAGGAATAATTGGTGAAATCATTATTGCATCACCTATTTGTTGACATGAATATATATCTTAACTCCCTAACCAAGGATTCATAATGACATAATCAATACCCAACTTGTATTAAAACAAACCGACATCGAATTTGAATCTAACCCAACACCCAACATTATAAATGATCATTATTTTCTCGAGTATCCTACATGAGAATCTAAGGAAGATAGTAAGCAAACATTGGTATCCCACCCATTTATATTCAATCTAATATGGTGTAATGATGAGAAACCATATTGATATAATATAGAATTAAAAATTAATATATGGTACCACATATAAAAAATAAAACCCCCAACATATCATTCTAAAACCAGGGAAAATGGTATTTTATCATATGGTACAACCAACTAAGAGGGAACTAGATCAAGCCTATAAAAAGGTGTTATCACCAATAATTGTTCAAAATATAATCAGATCAAACCACCTCAAAGATCATTATAAGGCCAAAAACTATATCACCAGATCAACCATGTCTGATAAAACCAAGAGTCGGTTCAAATAAATACATGCCTAAAAAATAAACGACAAGGATTTAGCCTTGGGTTATGAAACTGCACCTATGGTGACTCGGGTTTAGAAATCTTCCCCCGGTGGTCCTCACAATCCAACTAAAAATAATAGTTCATTAATGAATCTCCCAGAATAACCAATTATTAAAATAAATTCTATTATCCATACACATAACAAAGGTTAACTAATTCCAGGGAATGAAGAATAAAACCATGGAATATATTTCACAACAAAAATATCCCCAGAAACAATTTTTAGAGACTGAAATAAAACAACAGGGCATGAAGAATCTTGGTATGAACATTAATCTCAATGAAGCAACCAAAGGATGACATCACATATCACTCTATAATGAGTTCATCCCAAAACCAAAACCACTCTAAAACTATAGAGTGTGAAATTGAAGTAAATCATCACAAAAAATAGCATGATGCGGCCTATATTACACTCTTCTAAAGGAATATATGAAAACCTAGAAAACTAATCCCTCAGGACACATCTACTAAACCGAACCTAAAAGGTTTTCTTTTTAGACCAAAAAGACATCACCTTGACTCACCATAATACCTCCCATTACTCGAACATTGATAGGTAAGACAACTTTCTCCACTCTATTCAGAGTCTTGTAAAGACTAACGATATTAGTAAAATTTTAAACTCCAACTAAAGACCTCATTGAAAGGATCATTAAAACCACACAAGAGCTGAACTCCATCCATTCAAGTAATTTAGAGAACATCATACAACACATTCACAAGAAAGGTAACCATGCAAGTCAGTAAATTATTCAAATACTTTCAAAGAAGTTTTAAAATAGCCCCCCCCCCAATAAGGAGAAACCTCTTTCAAAAAATATTCATTTTTAAAACCACTAAACACCATTTCAAAAGGTATTATACAAAAAAATCCTTAAAAATTAAACATCTTTCATTACATTAGAAAATAATCCAAAAGAGAAACATTTCAAAAACTATCAATTACAATATGAAACTTCTTACCTTTTAAACTAAATAATTTAAACATGATACATTTTCCTCTTGAATTATATTTCCCTTATTCATGGTTCATTAGAAAAAATTCCCCCATTCAAGTAATATTACCAGGTTTCTTTAAAATATATAATCTTATTTTAATTTATCATTTCACTTAAAATACTATTTACTATTCTAAATTAAAAATTTAAAAACAACCACATATTTTCCCATAAAACACAAAAAAACCATCCTTTACAACTTCATCTTAAATAGTCATTTATTACAAAACATTTAAAAATTATCAAAAAAATTTGAGGATTTAAAACACATTCATGATGAATATTTAATAATTTTGAAAACTAATAAAATTCCTAGTTTTCGAAGAAAAAACAACCCTTTATTAAAACATGATCTAGACACCAATTATCACATCACATAAAATAAATAAATATTCACTATTTAAACAAAATTTATTTTCATGAAATCCATTCCGTGAAATATAATGGTTTCACCATCCTAGAACAACAAAATATTGTCATAATTGTTAGTTAATTGATATAATTATGTCCCAAGAATCACATTTATTCTTTTACTATATATGATTCATTCGTAGAATCAAAGAATAATGGGTTGTAAATCACCATATAAAGATGATTTTGATTCATTATTAACCTAGACATATGGTTGATGGCCATGTTCTAAGCTTGTCACAACCCCTTTAATGCTTTTAAAACCAAGTCTCTAGTCACTAAATATTTTTTTAGTCCATCCCAGTTTACTTCAAAACTTGATTCATCTTTTAGTTTACACCAATAATTCAAAATAAACTCCATGGAATCCAACACATTATAACAAGGATCATAAGTCATCATATCAAACCATAACTCATGAAAAAAATCACACAAAAGAATTATTAAATCTTCATTTTCCATCATAACTCAAGTGGAATCATGAAAGGTGGTGATGAAGAACCTACTCACAGTGTACTCCTTGAGTCACAAAAAGTCTTAGCTTTAGTTTACCAAAGACTCTAAACCAAACCCAATTAGTATTATCATAGTTTTATTTGGGTAATCACCATATATAATTTTGTAACAAACCAACCCATGTCAACCTAATGTATCACATTAGATAGATTAGAACAAGTCCAAAAGTACATTCCCTGTCACCATGGATTGGCGACAAGAACTTGGGTTCCATCATATAAAACCATGGGATACATTTTACTGTGAAATATAACTAAATATTTCTTATTTATAATAAAATAAGATAAAAAATTAGAGTACAATGTTAAAGGAAGATAAACATCCATGAGATATAGAAGGACTAGCCAACAATGTTGAACCTGAATACAAAACCAAACATCCATAAGACCAGGTCTCCATGTGACTATATGTCAATATCATCCTAAAATTCCATAAGAATAATAACTGACAATAAAATGTTTCATGCCACATGATTCTATTACCTTTACCAATAACATACAAAATCAAGGCTATAAATTCCTAAAAGAAAAATTATGGTTCTAGGAATAAAGCACAATATGATTCCACTAAAGAATCAATATAAAGACTAAAACCACGAAACTATTAGTTCTAGCTTAAAAACAAAAACATTTTATAAAACCATTTCAAATTCACATTAATTGTTGATATGAAATGTGTTTGAAAAATAGAATGAAAGAACTATCAAAACCACTGATGGGTACACCATACGATAAATAAGTGACTGAAAAATATTACATGCACAATAATTTATAAAAACAATAATAAATTGGGATCTATCCTATGAGAATATATACTTTTACATGTAAATTGACACTAATTCATCATAACATGAATCAGGTGACACCATTTATTTCAACTATATTTCTTTATATTGCTAACAATTTTCTTCCACATCCTCTTGAGCACTGATTTTTGATCCCTAGTGGTGTTACAAACACCTAGAGTTTTCATATTCCCACACTTAAAGATCCAAATGTGTAATTTTTTCCAAAAACCATTTGAAAATCTTGCTCATAATTTATAAAAAATAATAATATCAAAGCATCACCACTACCATTCTTTAAAATCCATTTTAGTTTCATAATCATCATTGAAAAATTTCATTGAAAACATTGTATTCATAAATATTTTTTTTAAATCTCAACCTATTTAAAAAATATTTTAAATCCTTGAATAAATAAATCAATCGATTTAATATACAAACTAAAGAAAATATATAATAACAATGATAAATTCAAGGGTTATCTATAATGTATGGAGCAACCAAACTCAAAAATAAATAAAGCCCATTACCAAGAAAACTAGTGATTGGAAACTATGATATAAGATCCTAAAAATACTGAAAGGGATCTATCATGAACAATGAAGAACCACAAAAGAAGAAAGGGTAGAAGCCTATATAGCAATAGCGAAATTTTACTTCGAGCCAATTGGAGTTTTGGATGTGATTAGATATAAAAACAATCAATATGAAAGAGGCCAATTCTAACATTTTGGAGGTTTTTATTAGGGTTCATGGTTAGGTAACATGGTTTTATAGTCTTTTTCCATTGGAAATTAGTAGTGAACGGTTATCTAGGAATGGTCGCACGATTATTCAAAAATATTCTCAAGTTTTGTAACACCTCTGGATAACCACCCAAACAATTTCATAGTTATCTTAGAATACCATATGGTTGTAAAACCATGGTCAAACTGTGAAAATTTACATTAGAGATTCATGGTTCCATAATATATGGTTAGCAATAATTGTGTGCCTATACCACATGTCTGGCTTGTTTTCTAAAAAATTTCCAGTTTTCAACCTATTACTCCTGAAAACTCAAAGAATTACACAAAGGATAAACCAAAATCAATCTAAATCATACCTATGACTCAGAGGGTGTCATATACACTAAGAATCTAGAAACATTTTCCACAACTTATCGCTTCATACCATCCTACTAGAAATTCTCTCTCAAATACCTATAAATATTTGTACTACCTAGGTCTACAAGAAAATTTGAGCAATGTGATTTATCTAATAAATACCTTCTCAAATTATGTATGGATAGAAAACAGAGTCTCATTCCAAAATTTAACATGCTTTCTTCATAAATAAATACTAACAATCCTTGATCATTTTTGACATTAATTTTCATTTGTATACCCTCGCCTTCATGTTTGAATATCTTTACCTTTGTTGTTCTTATCACAGTTATTTGTTTTTAATGATAAAAAACACTCTTAAGTTGTATAATTTTTTCATTTAAGTGATGTGAAACTATCCATAATGAATTGTTATTAGACCCTTTTCATTTATCTATGGATCCACATTGAATGAAATAGAGAACAATCTAAATGAAGCTAGATGCTATAGGCATCCTCGACTAACTGGTACAGTTCCAATTCCTAATTAGTTTCATGTCTAATAGTTTCCCCAAGTAGATGGATCCCATTGGCTACTACGTAGAGGTGCATTGGCAAGATAGTGATAGTATTTAGAAAGAAGGTACTTCCAAGGATCCCACCAGCAACCTTATGAATGTTACTGGGTACCTGGTTCTGTTGGATCATTAGCTATGAGAATAGCATTTGTAGTGGTCAAAGTTTAGTGAATTTAGATATATTTTTCTTAAAGACTCCAAAAGGATTATAAAAGATTCCAGAAGATTTACTATCCAATTAATATATACCTTTTGTTTCCTTGGTACTCTACTACAACACCTTTCTCATCCATTCACCAATTCTCTCTTATTCTCAATTACTCTCAAAGCTCTCTTTTTCAAAATATTTTATCTATTTTATAGATACTGTGCCAAATTGAAAAATTATTTCACTCTATTATATTATTCTCATTCTCCCCTAGAATTCATAATATTATTTAAGAGAATAAAGGTCAGAATATAAATTAATTTCTCTTAAGAAATATTCACATTTCTCTCCTTTATATTGTATTTGGTATTCACTACCATTTAATTAAAGAACCTTGGTTTTATTACGATATTATTAATAAGATAATGGACTATTATTCTTAAGGTTTAAATATTTTTTGATAAATATATAGTTTTTATTATATTTTTAGTTTTTTTCTAAAACCTAAAAAATAAAGGGATAGTTTTCATTTCATGGATACTGTTAAATCCAAAGAACTAAAAAATTAAATCCTTAAGCGATTGAAGTAGTAGACAAAGGTTATTTATAGAGTTATTACTGAACTTCCTTATCATATATATTATCTATTTTATTTTCCAAAATTTCAATTATTTTTCACTTTATTTTGTTCATTTATTCAGTTTGATTAATCCAGTTTAATCTCAATTTCTTAATTGTTTTTATATTCAAATAGTTTAATCATTTCAAATTGATATTTATTTTTATTCTTCAACTTTAATTTTATTTTTATGAATTCCACTTTTATTTTTTTTTTATCTATTCAATATTTTATTTATAAGGTTATAAACTTTCATTTATTAACTTTAAATCTTTTTAGAGGTCAATTCACCCCCCCCTTCCATTTTTTAAATCTACAACCTAGGTTTTTTATCGAAGGGGTTTTTTATTTTAAAATTCCTTTGTTTTCCAAAAAAAAAATAAAAGATTATTTTTATTTTTTCAAATTATTAATCAGTTTTTCAAATAAATATATTTATTTTATAAATGCATTGTTCAAAAACTCTTGGTGTTCTATAAGAAAAATTATTGGTTTGTGATCTATTTTTTTAAGGAAATAATTATAGTTATTGGAAAAATAACATTTATGATTTTCTTATATCTATTGGATATATTGTTTCTAACATTTTAATATATGGATATACACCTACAACATAATCATAATACAAATATACCATAGATGATGTGTATACTTTTGAATTAAATGGTAGGTAATTTATTGTATTTCATTATGGTTTGTATCAAAAGGAATTTAATTGAATTTCTAAATGAAAAATGGATCATGAATTTTGGAAACTTTATAAAGTAATGCATGAAGGAATTAAAAATTCCAAATATACCTATTTATATATGTTTAGATAAGACTTTGAGATTCTATCCATGAATCCTAGTAAATTTATCACTAAAATTTTTACAAGATTTACAAATAGTTTTAATGGGTGAAAATATCATTGTGTTTCTAATCCTATATAAGATTTAGTAAAGAAAAAAAATTGGTTTTATCAAGTAATTGGGAATCTAAATCCATTATGATCCAAAAATAAAATGATGTGAAAATAATGCATTTAAAGGTGATCATTGGTTTTCTCATGAATTATGATATTACTATGATAGGTTAAGCCAAAAAATTATCTAAGGTTAAAAATACTAAAAATAGAGTCACATTAAAAGAAATCAAAAATGAATCTTCTAAAAGTGAATCTGAGGATCATAAAGTTCCCACAAGGATAATTAAGAACTTAGATAAGAAAAGAACTACCCAATTCTTAAAAAATAAAATAAATATATAGAATTCGCCTTCTTCATTTGAAAAAATAAGGGCTACTTCAAGAGAGATTTCCCCATGGAAAATAATTTTAGAAAATAATAATAAAGGTAAGAAAACTCTAAATATCACGCACTACTAGAAATATGGGCTTTTTAGCCCCTTAACCTATAGCGACCGCCAATGGCGGTCGCTACATTTACTTAAAAAAGGGGGGCTTCCGCGCCCCCTCCTCTCGCGAAGTGCCCCCCCCCCCAAATTCCCGTCTCCCATCGCCCGCGCCCTCCCCATCGCCCGCGCCATCCCCGATGTCGCCCGCCCTCCCCACCACCCCGCCCTCTGCCGCCCCGCCCTCCGCCGCCCCGCCCTCCGCCACCCCGCCCTCCCCCACCCCGCCCTCCGCCGCCCCGCCCTCCACCGCCCCGCCCTCCGCCGCCCCGCCCTCCGCCACCCCGCCCTCCCCCACCCCGCCCTCCGCCGCCCCGCCCTCCACCGCCCCGCCCTCCGCCGCCCCGCCCTCCGCCACCCCGCCCTCCGGCCAACCGCCCTCCGCCGGCCCCGCCCTCTGTCAGCCCTGCCCTCCGCCATCCACCCTCCGGCCGCCCTCCACCCTCCTTCCTCCCTCTGACCGCCCTCCGGCCGCCCTCCGGCTGCCCTCCACCGGCCCCGCCCTCCCCCGGCCACCCTCCGCCCTCCGGCTGCGGTCGCCCTCTGCCCTTCAGCCACCCTGCGGCCTCCCTCTACCCTCGGGCCTCCCTCCACTTGACTCTGGCAGCCCTCCGACCGCCCTCTGGCCTTCGGCCTCCAGCCCCTCCGACCTCTGACCTCCGCCCTCGGCCCTCTGTCCCCTCGTCCCTCCCCCCCAGCACCCCGAACACCCCCCCACACCCCGCCAACCCCCGTCCCCTTCCTCTTTGTACCCTCCCTCGCCGCACCAGCTCCGGCTCCAGCTCCCCACCGCTGCCTCTCCTCTCGCAGGACCGCCTTCAGCTCCCCTCCCTTCTAGGTTTGTAGCGCAATCAGGTATGACATGGGATTTCACATACATTATTATTTTATAAATGGTTCACAAACAATTAATTAGTATTTATTTTAAATATATTTGATATGAAAAATGAAAATGTAATAAGTCTTGTGTAAATGTTTGTTATAGGGATCTTATTATGGATAAGAGTTTGATTGATCTTCCAAATCGAACGTCTAGAGAGTATTTAAATGGCATTATGCAGTTTATTGACTTCACCATAGGATTTGAAAGTGACTATATTAGTTGTCCATGTAGAAAATGTGCTAACAGATATCAATTCACATGAGATACTGTGAGGGAGAAACTATTCTTTAATATATTTCTGAGAAATTATAATATTTGGACTCTTCATGGAGAAGAATATGTTCGTTGTGAAAATACGGATAAAGTTCAGATGGATGTTGATGCAAGGATGAATGATCCAATGCATGAAATGCTTACTGAAATGGTACGTGGGTGGGATCCTGAAGGCATTGACATTGAGAATCTTGAGACCGGTGAGATAAATCTTCGCTCAGGTGCAGATCGTGATTCGAGGAGGTTTTATGAAGCAATTGATGATGAAAAAACAGAATTATATCCTAGATGTACTTCTTTTAATAAATTGTCTTTTATCGTGGAGTTTTTACATTTGAAGACTTAGAATCATTGGTCAGACACATCATTCGACATGCTTTTGGTGTTATTGAAAAAGGTTCATCCTGTCGACGCTAAGATTCCCGAGTCGTATTACCATGCTCGTAAGCTAACAGAGAACTTAGGTTTTACATATGAGACCATAGATGCATGTTCAAACAACTTTATTTTGTTTAGAAAGTAAACTTCCCATTTGGATATTTGTACGGTTTGTGGTGCTTCCAGATGGAAAGAGAATAGGGGAAATCAGACTCATCAAAGTTAGATTGTGATATAGGGGAAACCGATTTCCATAAAGTAAATGCATTACTTTCCCCTTAAACCAAGGTTGAAAATATTTTTATGTCATCTAAAGTTTCTAATTTAATGAGATGGAATGCAGAAAGAGTTCATGAAAGTGATATGTTAACCCACCCGGCAGACTCTCATGCATGGAAGCATTTTGATAAGAGACATCCCGACTTTTCCAAAGATGTTCGTAATGTCCGATTGAGATTGGCAGCAGATGGTTTCAATCCATTCAAGTCTATGGTTTGTGCAACTCATAACACATGGCCCGTGGTGTTGGTTCCGTATAATCTTCCTCCGTGGCTTTGTATGAAGCAACAATTTATATTACTTTCCACTCTTATTGATGGACCTAAAAGTCCGGGGGATAAGATTGATGTTTACCTTCAGCCATTGATTGATGAGTTGAATGAATTTTGGGGCAATGGTGTGATGACTTATGACTGTGAAATGAATGAAATATTCAAACTGCAAGCTGCTTTATTGTGGACAATCAATGTCTTCCCAGCTTATGAAAATTTATTAGGCTGGAGTACGAAAGGGGAATTTTCTTGCCCTTGTTGCAACAAAAGTAAAAAATCTGTATGGCTTAAGCATTCCAAAAAATGGGCATACATGGGTCATGGACGTTTTCTCCCCCCTCAGCACAGGTTCAGAAAGGACAGAGTGGCATTTGATGGTTCTAGAGAGTTCAGCCCAACACCAAAGATCATGACAGGAGTCGAAATGTTATCGCAGATTGATGAAGAAAACATCCGTACGGTATATGAAATTCAGGATTTGGTGGCCCCTCCGGTATGTAATATTCGAGTTGCGGGTAGGCAGCGCAGTCACAATTGGAAAAAGAAAATTATTTTTTATAGTCTTCCGTATTGGAAAACTAACATGCTGAGGCATAATTTGGATATCATTCACATTGAAAAAAATGTTTGTGATAACATATTGTGGACCATTTTAGGTGTTAGTGGGAAATCAAAGGACCATGTTAATTCATGCCGTGATTTGTTAGAAATGGGTTTAAGGAAACAGTTGCATTTACAATTAACTGAGGGAAACAAGGAATATATGCCTGCTGCATAGTATACGATGACTACAAAAGAGAAAGATACATTTCTTTCCATTTTGAAGATGCTCAATGTTCCTGATGGTTACTCTTCTAATATTTCAAAGTGTGTGAATCTGACGAGCAAGAAATTGCAAGGGTTGAAATACATGACAATCACATAATACTTCAGCAGTTGATTCCATTCGCAATTTGTGATTGTTTATCCCCCAATTTTGTTCAGCCGTTGATTGAGATGAGTAATTTTTTTAGACATCTTTGTTTAATAAATCAACGAATGAGTGATTTAAAAAAGTTTGAAGGACCGAATTGTACATACGCTTTGTCACTTTGAGAAACTATTTCCCCCATCATTTTTTGATGTTATGGTCCATTTGATAGTACACCTAACTGATGAAGTAATGGCCACTGGTCCAGTGCAATTCAGGTGGATGTATCCTATTGAGCGGTGTTTGAGTACATTGAAACGATTTGTACGCAACAGAGCTCGTCCGGAGGCATCAATAACCAATGGTTATTTGATGGATGAGTGTACTAATTTTTGTGCAGAATATCTTACGAATGTTGAAACCAAATTAAATAATCCCTCTTGGATTTAGGATGGTCCAGTTGGAGAAGGAACCACATATGATATGGAAAACATCGAGTGGATAAAAGCGCATCGATATATCTTGTTCAATACTCCATCAATTGCACTATTAATGCAGTAAGTATCTTATCACTTTTATTGTTTAACTTTTACATGTTTTGTTTGCATAAGTTGATTATTTAAACATTGCGTTATCATTTGCAGAAAACACAATAATGAGATAAAAGAAGAGATGCATCATGCGACTGAGTTGAAAATTCAACAGTCTCATTATGCGTCATTTCATGATTAGTTCAAGGATTATGTACGTATAAATTGATTTTTATTATGAGTGAAGTATTATACTAATTTCATTCATCATATATCATTATTTAATTCTATGAATTATGTAGGTTCATAAGATGAGGGAGTTAGGGGACCCCACACTAACTGAAGAATTTATCCAACTGGCTGAGGGTCCATCTATAACGGCTCGTCGTTATAAATCTATAGATGCTAATGGTTTTCGATTTCGCATTAAAGATGTTGAAGACAAACGAGAAACACAAAATAGTGGAATCGGTTGTCCATTTATCAATTTTGGTTATTACTATGGTCAATTGATAGACATCATTGAAGTTGTATACACACACGGGTTGCAGTACATATTGATAAAGTGTAATTGGGTTGATCTAGTGCGTGCATGTAAAGTCGATCAATATCATTTTTCATTGGTGAATTTTAACTATATGTTATACAGAAATGAACGAGTTGATAATGAACCTTTCATTTTGACATCACAAGCGGAACAAGTATTCTTCGTTACTTTGCCTTCAAATCCAAGTTGGAAAGTTGTTGTCAAAATGTCTCGGCGGGGAGTTTTTGTATTTGAACAAGATAAACCTGTGACTGTTCCTTTTGTTTCCCAACAGCTTGATCAACATACCGTAGTTCAACGTGAAAAAGATATTTATTGGTTCAGAGCAGCTGTTAAAGGAGAAACGGTCGATTTTCATTCTTAATGAAAGGTATAATTGTTTTCCCACTATTCAGCCTAAGATATCATAAATTATCTAAACATTTTATAAATCCTTGTAAGTTTTAATCCTCACTTTTGGAAGTTTATTCAGTTATAAATATTTAGGGTGATTTAACTCATGTTATATTGATGTTATTGTCGGTGTATTTTCTAATTGAGGTATTCTTCATTTGATTCATGTACTGTTTGAATTTTTATTAATTCAATTTGAAATTTGGCTACGCATTGATTGGTTTTGTACATAATTTGTATATATATTTTCTGAACTCTCTGATTTTTTAAAATTCATTCATAACTAATTATTCAATCCCTTTTTGTTTGATTAACAACTGTACAAGTTTGATTTTTTTTTTAAACAATCAAATTTATCATTTGGGAACTTTGGATAGTCCCCTTACTAATGTTTTCCACGACTGTGGGCATGTCAGGGGAAGAGGTAGAAGCTCCACATCATCCATCTGAGGCATCTACATCTCAGGGTCGAGGTATGTCAGAATTTCATTATCTCTATTTTTTATGTAATTAATAAACATATATATATTTATATATATATTTATAACATCTGTCATTTTTTATATAAAATTGTGTTCAACAGGATCAGACTCGACTGCTTCTTCCTCTCGTAGAAGAGGCCCTGGTCGTGGCATATTATCATGGAATTCCAACACAAATTTTGATGTTTCATTTGATGATGTATTTCATCCTGTGGGATGGAATTCTCCTGCATTTATTCGTCAGTTGGGTCATATCATACGCGATCCACATCGATTTCCATTGACCACACGTGACTGGGCTTCTATCCCTCGGGACACACTAGATCGTCTTTGGAGGGAGGTTCAGGTAAGAAGAGCATTTTATTTTATTCCCTATGTATAAACAACAATAAAATATGTGATTTTTTTCTTTAATTGAAAAATTTGAAAGTATGTCCCGATGAGTTTCGGCCAGTGTGTATGAGAAATTGTCGTAAGATGCGGAAATACTATAAAGGAAAAGTCAAGAGGGACCACTGGGTACAAAATGTGGGTTCCCCAGACATTCTAGGAAAAGTCCCGAGAGGTGTCCTCCCGGCTCAGTGGCGTGATTTAGTTTCATATTGGTCTACTGAGGGTGTTGCGGTTTGTACATTTATTTCGGTATATATATTTTCAAGAATGTGTGATTTGTTTGATATTTGAATGAATTAAATGTAGGAGGTGTCTACACGCCATTCTGAGAATCGAACGTTGCAGGGACCACCTCACAGGCTCGGGACTCATCACGTGTCTCAGATCCAACATGAGGTATTTATTATTCATTATTTAATTTTTTTAATTAATAATGTTTTTTGTTTATATTCTATTCATATATAGTTACGGGAGCAAGGGGCACCAACTAATAAAATGTCGGTGTGGATGAGGACTCGTGATCGCAATGATCCAGAGGTTGCAGCATTGATAGTAAGTTCTTGTACTCATTACCAATACTTACATAAAATCTTTATATTAATATATGTATATATATTTAAATATTTCATAGGCTCAATTTGAAGTTGAATTAGAACATCTGCCAGAGGACCAGTGACAGCTTCCCATGCAAAGGGATGAGATATTTTATCGCATCATTGGTCGAGAGGGACATGGATATAGTTTGACCTATGGAACAGGGATTCCTCGTTCTGTAGTGTCATGCGCTGCGGTTGTCGGTCCTGCTGTTGCTCAGATGACACAGCAGCTGTCAGATTTCAAGGCACGACTGCGGGCCTCCGAGGAGGCAAATGCACAATTGGCTGCTGAGGTTAGAGCACTGTGGGAATATGTGCATCCAGGTGATAGTGCAGGGGATCACATGACGCGGGTTTATACTGTATTTATTTATTGAATTTATTTTATTTTTGTTATGAAAATATTCATAATGTTTATTTTTTGTAGGCCCCTGGCCCACCGGATGGAGGTCAGTGATGAACACGCATGACGCATCATATTCATGAGGTGTGTTTCATCTTTTAATGGTAGGGTTGTTATTGATATTTATGTTGGGTTTCTAGTGAGTTTTTTTTGTGATTTGGGAGTATCATGTGTGTTTTGGCCTCATGCAGTGTTTGTGTGCCCGAATTGAGAAGTAACCATGAAACTGATTATTGATTTGGATATTTTTTGTTCATTCAATTTTCAATGTTTAGAATTGCATGTTCTGTAATATTTTTGAAAAAAATATGTGATTCCTAATATAAATCATTAAACTCGATTTTGATGAATGAGCTGAGTTCACTATTTTTAGTCCTCGGCCTACCCCGAACAGCCCTCCCCGCACTCTGGATAGCCCTCCCCGCACCTCGGACAAGCCCCCTCACCCCGGACAGCCCCTCGCACCCCGGACAGCCCCCCGCACCTCGGACAGCCCTCTCAGCACTCCGGACAGCCCTCCCTGCACTACAGACAGCCCCCCTGCACCTTGGACAGCCCTCCCCGCACACCGGACAGCCCACCCCGCACCCCGGACAGCCCTCCCCCACCCCGGACAGCCTTCCCCGCACTCCGGACAGCCCTCCCCGCACCCCGGACAACCCTCCCGCACCCCGGACAGCCTTCCCCGCACTCTGGACAGCCCTACCTGCACCTCGGACAGCCCTCCTGCACCCCGGACAGCTCCCCCGCACTCTGTACAGTCCTTCCAGCATCACGAACAGCTCCCCCCCCCCCCCGCACCCCGGACAACCCTCCCGCACCCCGGACAGCCTTCCCCGCATTCCGGACAATAATCTAATTATTATTCTCAATGTGTACACACAGACGGCACGTCAATTGGACGACATCAAAGGGTGAGTGAATTGTGATGTGGTCGAGCAGACGACACGCCAATCAGACGTGCTGTGTGCCCACGATGACCGGGAACGCCGTTCTGGTGTCATAAACGGCCAAAACGGGCTTCTAACGGTCAAACTCATAGCGGATGACATCGGATTGACCTGAAATCACAGTAAAACAATCTAATTATTATTCATGATGTGTACGCACAGACGACACGTCACTCGGACGTGCGGTCTGCGTGGTAGGGCTCATTATGCGTTCTTTAAGTGTTGCACGCACTTCAAAAATGCGCGCGGGGGGGGGGGGGGGGTCCAAATGGGCCGAACAACGTCCGAATGGCCTGGAATCAAACGACATCAAAGGGTGAGTGAATTTTGATGTGGTCGAGCAGACGCCACGTCAATCGGACGTGTCGTGTGCCCACGGTGACCGGGAACGCCGTTCTGGTGTCATAAACGGCCAAAACGGGCGTCTAATGGTCAAACTCATAGAGGACGACATTGGATTGACCTGAAATCACAGGAAAAAATCTAATTATTATTTTTAACGTGTACACGCAGACGGCACGTCAATCGAACGTGCGGTCTGTGTGGTAGGGCTCATTATGCATTCTTTAAGTGTTGTGCGCGCTTGATAAAAGCGCGTGGTGGGTCCAAATGGGCCGAACGACGTCTGAATGGCCTGAAATCAGACGACATCAAAGGGTGACTGAATTTTGATGTGGTCGATCAGACGGCACATCAATCGGACGTGCCATGTGCCCGCGGTGACTGGGAACACCATTCTAGTGTCATAAATGGCCAAAACGGGCGTCTAATAGTCAAACTCATAGAGGACGAGATCGGATTGACCTGAAATCACAGGAAAACAATCTAATTATTATTTTTGACGTTTATGCATAGACGGAATGTCAATCGGACGTGCGGTCTACGCGGTAGGGCTCATTATGCGTTCTTTAAGTGTTGCGTGCGCTTCATAAACGCGCATGGGGGGGGGGGGGGTCCAAACGGTCCGAACGATATCTGAATGGTTTGAAATCAGACTACATCAAAGGGTGAGTGAATTGTGATGTGGTCGAATAGATGGCACGTCAATCGGACGTTCCGTGTGCCCGCGGTGACCAGGAACGCCGTTCTGGTGTCACAAACGGCCAAAACGGGCGTCTAACGGTCAAACTCATAGCGGACGACATCGGATTGACCTGAAATCATAGTACAACAATCTAATTGATATTCGAAACGTGTACGCGCAGACGGCACATCAATCAGACGTGCATTATATGTAGTAGGGCTCATTATGTGTTCTTTAAGTGTTGTGTGCGCTTGATAAACGCGCGTGGGGGGTCCAAACGGGCCGAACGACGTCCAAATGGACTGAAATTAGACTACACCAAGGGTGAGTGAATTATTATGTGGTCGAGCATACGGCACTTCAATTGGACGTGTCGTGTTCCTGCGGTGATCGGGAACGCCGTTCTGGTGTCATAAACGGCCAAAACGGGCGTCTAACGGTCAAACTCATATCGGACGACATCGGATTGACTTGAAATCATAGGAAAACAATATAATTATTATTCATGATGTGTACGCGTATACGGAACATCAATTGGACGTGCGGTCTGCGCGGTAGGGCTCATTATGCGTTCTTTAAGTGTTGTGTGCGCTTCATGAACGCGCGTGGGGGGGGGGAATGGGCCGAACGACATCCGAATGGCCTAAAATCAGACAACATCAAAGGGTGAGTGAATTGTGATGTGGTCGAATAGACGGAATGTCAATCGGACGTTCCGTGTGCCCGCGGTGACTGGGAACGCCGTTCTGGTGTCATAAACGGCCAAAACGGGCATCTAACGGTCAAACTCAAAGCAGATGACATCGGATTGACCTAAAATCACAGGACAACAATCTAATTATTATTCGCAACGTGTATGCGTAGACGGAACATCAATCAGACATGCGGTCTACACGGTAGGGCTCATTATGCATTCTTTAAGTGTTGCGCGCGCTTGATAAACGCGCTTGGGGGGTTCAAATGGGCCGAACGAGGTCCGAATGGACTGAAATTAGACTACATCAAAGGGTGAGTTAATTGAGATGTGGTCGAGTAGATGGCATGTCAATCGGACGTGCCTTGTTCCCGCGGTGACCGGGAACGCCGTTCTGGTGTCATAAACGGCCAAAACAGGCGTCTAACGGTGAAAGTCATAGTGGACGACATCAGATTGACCTGAAATCATAGGACAACTATCTAATTATTATTCGTGACGTGTACGCGGAGACATCACGTCAATCGGATGTGCGTTCTGCGCGGTAGGGCTCATTATGCGTTCTTTAAGTGTTGCGCGCGCTTGATAAACACGCGTGGGGGTCCAAATGGGCTGAACAAGGTCTGAATGGCCTTAAATCAGACGACATCAAAGAGTGAGTGAATTGTGATGTGGTCGAGCAGACTGCACATCAATCGGACATGCCGTGTGCCCGTGGTGACTGGGAACGCCGTTCTGGTGTCATAAACGGCCAAAACGGACGTCTAACGGTCAAAGTCATAGCGGACGACATCGGATTGACCTGAAATCACAAGAAAACAATCTAATTATTATTCGTGACGTGTAGGAGGAGACAGAACACCCATCGGACGTGCGGTGCGCACGGTACGGCCGAATGCGTCGTTTTCAGCAGCTCGGCACGCCTTTAAACAACGCGTTGGGGTGTCAAAACCACCCGAACGACCTCAAAATGCCATTAAACTGTAAGACATCAGCCGTTGTGTGATTTTTGAAATGATCGGGTAGACAGCACATCAATCGGAGGTGTCGTTTGACCGCGGTGACTGGAAAGGCGTTTTTGGTGTCATAAAACACCAAAAACGGTGTGAGATGGTCGAATTCAGAGAAAACGTGCTCCGAATGACATGAAACCACATGAAAACATTAGGAATATTATTTGTGACGTGTAGGAGCAGACGGAGTGCCCATCGGACATGCGGTGCACACGGTACGGCCGAATGCGTCATTTTCAACAGCTCGGTGCGCGCTTAAACGGCGCGTTGGGGGGTCAAAACCACCCAAACGACCTCAAAATTCCATGAAACCGTACAACATCAGCTGTTGTGTGATTTTTGAAATGGTCAGGTAGATGGACCGTCAATTGGAGGAGTCGTTTGACCGCGGTGACTGGAAATGTGTTACTGGTGTCATAAAACACCAAAAACGGCGTGAGATGGTCGAATTTGGAGCAAACGTGCTCTGAATGACCTGAAACCACACGAAAACATTAGGAATATTATTCTTGATGTGTAGGATGAGACGGTGTGCCCATCGGACGTGCGGCGCGTGTGGTACGGCCGAATGCGTCATTTTCAGCAGCTCGGCGCGCGCTAAACTGGAGCGTTGGGGGTTCAAAACCACCCGAACGACCTCGAAATGCCACAAAACCGTATGAAATCATCCATTGTGTTTTTTTGAAATGGTCGGGCAGATGGCACATCAATCGGAGGTGCCATTTGACCGCGCTGACCGGAAACGCGTTTCTGGTGTCATAAAACACTAAAAACGGCGTAAAACGGTCGAATTTCGGAGAAAACATGCTCCGAATGACCTGAAACCACACGAAAACATTAGGAATATTATTCGTGATGTTTAGGAGGAGACGGAATGCCCATCGTAGGTGCGGTGCGCGTGTTACGTCCGAGTGTGTCGTTTTCAGCAGCTCAGCGCGCGCTAAAACGGCACGTTGGGGGGTCAAAACCACCCGAACAACCTCAGAGTGCCATGAAACCGTACGAAAACAGCCGTTTTGCGATTTGTGAAATGGTCGGGCAGACGTCACATCAATAGGAGGTGCCGTTTGACCACGGTGACCGGAAACACGTTTTTGGTGTCATAAAACACCAAAAATAGCACGAGACGGTCGAATTTGGAGCAAACATACTCCGAATGACCTGAAAACACACGAAAACATTAGGAATATTATTCGTGACATGTAAGAGGAGACAGTGCGCCCATAAGAAGTGTGGTGCGCGCGTTACGTCCGAGTGTGTCGTTTTCAGCAGCTCGGCGCGCGCTAAAACGGCGCGTTGGGGGGTCAAAACCACCTGAACGACCTCGAAATGCCATGAAACCGTACGAAAACAGCCGTTGTGCAATTTTTGAAATGGTCGGGCAGACGACACGTCAATCAGAGGTGTCGTTTGACTGCGGTGACCAGAAATGCGTTTCTGGTGTCATAAAACACCAAAAACGGCACGAGACGGTCAAATTCGGAGCAAACGTGCTCCGAATGACCTGAAACCACACGAAAACATTAGGAATATTATTCGTGACATGTAGGAGGAGACAGAGTACCCATTGGAGGTGCGGTGTGTGCGTTACGTCCGAGTGTGTCGTTTTCAGCAGCTCGGCGCGCGCTAAAACGGCGCGTTGGGGGGTCAACACCACCTGAATGACCTCGGAATTTCATGAAACCATACGACAATAGCCGTTGTGCGATTTGTGAAATGGTCGGGCAGACTTCACATCAATCAGAGCTGTTGTTTGACTGCGGTGACCGGAAAGGCGTTTCTGGTGTCATAAAACACCAAAAACGGCGTGAGATGGTCAAATTCGGAGCAAACGTGCTCCGAATGACCTGAAACCACACGAAAACATTGGGAATATTATTCATGATGTGTAGGAGGAGATGGAGCGCCCATTAGAGGTGCAGTGCACTCGTTACGTCTGAGTGTGTCATTTTTTGCAGCTCGGCGCGCACTAAAACGGCGCGTTGGGGGGTCAAAACCACCTGAACGACCTCAGAATGCCATGAAACCGTATGAAAATATTTTTTGTGCGATTTTTGAAATGGTCGGGTAGAAGGCACATCAATCAGAGGTGCCGTTTGACTGCGGTGACTGGAAACGCATTTCTGGTGTCATAAAACACCAAAAACGGCGCGAGACGGTCGAATTCGGAGCAAACATGCTCCGAATGACCTGAAACCACACGAAAACATTAGGAATATTATTCGTGATGTGTAGGAGGAGACGGCATGCCCATTGGAGGTGCGGTGTGCGCTTTTTGTCCGAGTGTGTCGTTTTCAGCAGCTCGGCGCGCGCTAAAACGGCGTGTTGGGGGGTCGAAAACACCCGAACGACCTCGGAATGCCATGAAACCATATGACAACAGCCGTTGTGCGATTTTTGAAATGGTCGGGCAGACGGAACGTCAATTGGAGGTGTCGTTTGACCGTGGTGAATAGAAACGTGTTTCCAGTGTCATAAAACACCAAAAACGGCGCGAGACGGTCGAATTTGGAGAAAACGTGCTCTAAATAACCTGAAACCACACGGAAACATTTGGAATATTATTCGTGACATGTAGGAGAAGATGGCGCACCCATCGGAGGTGTGGTGCACACGTTACGTCCGAGTGTGTCATTTTCAGCAGCACGACGCGCGCTAAAACGGCGCGTTGGGGGGTCAAAACTACCCGAACGACCTCAGAATGCCATGAAATTGTACGATAACATCCGTTGTGTGATTTTTGAAATGTTCGGGTAGACGGAATATCAATCGGACGTGTCATTTGACCGCGGTGACCAGAAACATGTTTCCAGTGTCATAAAACGCCAAAAACGGCTGAATAACCTGAAATGATAGCATTTCGGCCACCTATAGCAACTTCCATTGGCGGTCGCTATTGCCCTACACCAACGGAGTAGATGCGACCGCCAATGGCGGTCCCTAATACCCTTATTTTTAGTAGTGATAACTTGGTGTGCGAGTGAAGATTCAATTTCAACATATGATTGAAGTTATGAAAGTCAGAAGTTCTTAATGGATAATGTCAAGGTATGTTATAAAATAAATTCAACATGTTCTAGTTATTATTTATTTACTTATTCTACCCTATTTCTTAGTCATAAAGATATTAGATTTGATATAAATCAAATTAAAGATGGTTTTTATAAAAAAAATTCAAACTTCAATTATTATAAAAAAATTCAATCATGTTGTTTTTGAAAAATATAAACTTTTAAAAAATATGTGGATTTTATTTTAAAATTAAATTAAAAACCAAATGTATTAAATTTTGAATTCTGAAATAAGGATATCAAAAATTTTCTTTCTCATTTTAGTCAATTTGAAGAATCATTTGATAAAATTTTGGGATCTCAAGATTTCATCACAATTAATAATGGTATTGTTTTTTCAAAAAAATTAACATTTTTCAACTATTATAAAAAGAATAATTTTTTAAATTGAATTTATTAAAATAAAATTTTTAATTATTGTAAAAAATATGGCCATCTTTCATATGAATGTTGTTTTAAAAATTCTAGAAAAGTTAAACAAAAAATAAATCTTATCTATTCTCAATTTTTCAATGGAAATACTAATTCAAAACAAGTTTAGATTCTAAAATATCTATTGGATAACTAAATTAGACCCACGATATGGGGAGAAAAAAGATTAGTATCTTAAATCCTTTGTATGAAAATGGTATTGAGAGAAAAATTTAAGAGGCTACTTAGTATATGGATTGAGGGTTCCTGAGGCACATGTTTGTTATCCTTATGAATTAAATCATCTCAAAAATATTTATGGAGTGAATATCACATTTGGAGATGATTTAAAAGGTAAAATTATGAGTATAAGTATGATTGGTTCCTCCAAATCTTCTTTAATTAAATATTTTTTATTAATAAAAGGCTAGAAAAATAATTTTCAAGTTATTGGTCAATTATGTGATGACACTTTTAAAAAATCTTATAAATTATTTGTGTAATGTTTTTAATTCTAAAGAAAACATTTTATTTATCGCACCTTGGTGTCAAAATTTTTATATAATTTATTTAAAATCTATTTCAAGTCATAATTTTAATTATTTAAGTGGAAAGGATAATGATTCATTGATTTGGAATTGGCACCTAAACCATCATAATATTCATCCTCTTTTGAAGATCAATTATAACTAACTTTTAAGAGATTTGTCAAAATAAACTTTTCAATATAACTTATTTTTGTGATCCTTCACAACTTGGAAAAACAAAAAATCTTCTATCCATTATAAAAATGTTTTTTCATCTTATAAATCATTTCAACTAGTCTACCTTGACCTTTTTGGACCATCTCTTATTGGTCACTCTAAATGTAAAAATTATACATTTTTAATTATCAATGACTTTACTATATTTACAAGGGTTTTATTCTTAGATCATTAAAATTAATCTTGTAATGTATTTATAAAATTTTCAAAGAAATTAAAAAATTTAAATTTATAAGAAATTTTCCCATAGAAATGATCATGGTTGAGAATTTGATAACAAATTCTTTAATGAGTTTTGTACTTATCAAGGTTATCATCACTCCTTTTCAACCCATATAACACCTCAAAAGATTTTGTTATTTATAGGGAAAATAAAAACTTACTATAAATATATAAGACTCTCTTGAATGATTTTCTTCTTCTCATGATTATCTTAGGATGAGGTGATCAATACTAAATTCTTTACCCTTGACTGTGTCCTCATAAGACACGTCTTATAAAAAACCCCTTAAGAACATTGTAAAGGGAAAACTCTAAATGTTATATTATTTAGAGTCTTCTATTGTAAATTATTTATATTTAATATTTAGAGTAATATAAGAATTTTTGACACAAAATATGATGAAGATTTATTATTTCAGTACTGAAACACAAGTAAATACTTTTATTTATTCAATAAATGGACCAAGACCCTAGAAGATTCAATTCAAATCAATTTCAATGATAATCTTCATAAATCACATCCAAAAAGTGATGATGATGTTGAAAAACATAGTTTGAACATTACTAAACATCAATATTATAAATAAATTAAAGATATCCAAGAAACCTCATCTTCAACATTACTCAAGTCTTGGATTCAATCCAAATAACACCCTCTTGATAAATTTATCGATGAATTAAAATCCTGAACTCGTACTATAATGATAGTATTAAATGAAATTGAACATTGATATTTTCATTATCCATATGAACCTCTTTCCACTGATGACACTATTAGTTATTAGAATATGATACTAGAAAATTCAATTGGATTTCAACCAATTTCAAAGGAATAATGTTTTAAATCTCATGGAATGTCCCAATAATCATCATATTCTTGGAACCAACTGGGTTTCTCAAAACAAAATTTAAAAACAAGGAAAATTTTTCTATAATAAGGTTAAACTTTTTTATAACAGATATAATCAAGAATCAGTTATTGATTATAGTGAAATCATTTTGCCCATTTCCCATCTTGAATTCATTAGAATATATTTGGCATTCACCGCTCACTTTAATTCCATTAATTTTCAAATAGATACCAAAAATTCCATTATGAATGGTTTTATTTTTAAAAATATTATTTTGGTCCAACCACAAGATTTTAAAAATCATAAATTTATGAATTAATTTTTAAGTTAAACAAATATCTATATGGTTTAAAACAAACCAAGAGTTTTTATGAGAGGTTAACAAAATTTATTCTAAAAAATAATTTCAAAATTGGAAAATTTGATTCCACCCTTTTGTCAAAAAAATAAAATGATTTATTAATCATTAAAATGTATTTTAACAATATTATTTTCATTTCAACTAGAAAAACTCATTATAATGAATTTTCTAATTTAATGAATAAAGAATTTGAAATGAGTTTTATGGGAGAACATAAATTCTTCCTTGATTTTCATGTTTCTAAAAAATTTGAAGGATCCTTTTCAAACTAAAGTAAATACACTATTGAAATCCTAATGAATTTTAGCACGTATGATTCTATGGAAAATAAAATTATTATGATTACATCTTGTAAACTAATAATAGATGATGTATTTCAATCAGCTGATAGAAATATTTATAAAAGTATGATTAGAAGTCTACTTTATCGTTCTATTATAATATCCTAGGTAATTATAGAAAAATAAATGATCATATTTATTAATATTTATGAATTAGATATTAATTTTACTTAAAAGGGAATTATATATCTGATTATGTACCCGACACAAAAAAATGGGTTTCTCTGAAATCTTATGTTGCACACAAGACTGAGATATACCTAAAAATAATACATTATTAATATTATTATTTTAAAAAGTGGTTGTATCCTAGTCTTTGTATTAGAGGGAACTAATAGAACTAACTATATTATTTTTACACATGTTTATTAAATTTTTTTACTTTCTACTAGTAAATTTTAGAGGTTTAAAATCAGAATAAATCCAATTCTAAGCATAAAATACTCTAATATTTTTAAAAGGTAGTTTTACCAACTTTTGATGGTGAAACCTATTTAAATCTAGTTTTTTGAAAATTTTATAAGTTTTATTTAACAAAATAAACTTATTATTTAGAATTGGGAAATAAAAATTAACTTTGGATGAAGTTTGTTATTTTTCTGATAAAATTCATTTTTTAATGAATAGTGAAAAAGACTGCATTTTAATTCAAATTTGATTTTTTAATCTAAATTATTTATATAGTTAGATTTTAATTTTAATTAGTTTTACAGTTTAATTAGAATATTTTTTATAATTAAACACAATAGAGTTAATTGGAAGCAACTTAATATTGAAATTGAACAGACAAACTATGTGAACTTTTAAATGTTTTACTTTAAAAACACATTTTCTCATTTTGACAACGAGATTAATTTTAAATTTAATTTTTCAGTATCTACGAATTTAATTTTCAAAAACTAACTTACATGGTTGTAATCAGTATGAAAAATTTTGTTTAATAGGATCAAAATAATTTTTGGTGAATAGTGACTTTAGTATTTGTTTTACCACAGTTAAATGGTAAATCAGGTAAATAAGCGTAAAAATAATATTATAATAAAATAAAACTACCCTAAAACTTGTTCTAATGTTATTTTATGAGTAATTTATGAAACATAAAATCTTGGAGTCTAAATTTTGGCCATTTGAAGCCACTTGGGTGTGATTATGACATTTATAACATTTAATTTAAAGTAAAGGAAAAAATATCATAAAAACGTCTCTTATTACTAAATCAATTTTAATATAGGTTTATATGAGTGATATCCTCAAAAATAAATAGTAATAAGAAATTCAACAATATTACCTACATCATGGTATTTTGTTTTATAATTTTAACACATTAAATAATTAAATTTAATTATGACACAATAAGGACACACTAATTGATTTATTAATGAGAGAATCAAATAATTGATATTATAAATATTAAAATATATATTATTTAGCATAAATTATGCCATAAAATAATTTTATATATGACTATGACATGTTATAAGTCTATTAAATTGGTTGTTTCCATGTTATCTCTCTTTTTTGTATTTTATTTAAATTCAATTAATTAAATAGTGTAAAAATTGATATAATCGATATTTTATAACAATAATAATTTATTAAATTTTTTAAAAAACCTAATAATCCTTTTAAAATTCAAAATTGTCCATAATAAGGTATAAATGTTAATAAATTATCCAATTATAGAAAATTGAACTCATATAACAAAACTTTTATCCTCATAATATTTAAAATATTGTTACCACAATTAAAATTAAAAGAGAATAATTAAGTGTAAACTAAAAATATAGGGTGTAAAATATAATAAATACATATCTAAAAAAATTTGGATGAAATTATTTAGAACTGTCCTTATCTTAAATTTAAAATATCTCAATTTGGAATCATTTGGGTTAAAAAATTAATTTATATTAATTTAATATTTTAAGAGTTTCCAAGAGAACCCCTCCCCTCTCTTATAAAAAGGTATCCACTATTATCTAATACTCACACTTAAATAACCAATTTTTTCATCCAATATATACATCAAAACCCTTCCTATAATACCTCCATGAATTATTCAGGCCTTATTTTAGGCATAACATTCTTCCTATAGGTGTTAAGGTGTTAATAAATGTGATCATCTGAAGGAAATGTAATGTTTTTGTATAAGTATTTCTATTATATTTCTTCTTTATTTTCCTTAAAATATTCTTCTTATTATATGAAATAATAACACTATAATCATAAAGATACTGAGATTTTGTTATGATAATATCATCGCCTAAATCCATCTCAACTTCTATTAAATTGGAAAGGAATTAATCGTTCGTGCGTATGCATAAATTATCACCTCCTCGAACCAATCTAATTAGTTTTTCATAACCGTCTTTCATGACTAGTTATAATGATATAATTAATTATCATATGTGACATTCATGACATATTAATCATTATAATATAATAATATATCAATTAATCTCTTACTTTCCACATGCATAAAAATGATAATGTCGTTCCTGTGTATGTGTGAAATATCACCTCCACGAAGTGATGTGACTCGTTTTTATTAATTATGTCACCTATATGGTATATATAAGTATATTTAAATAATTAATATTATATTAATTATTTTATGATAATTCTAGAAATATAAAATAATACTTAACTTCTTTTCGTAACGATCAATGAAAAATGGAAAACATTACTCATGTGTATGTACGGATTACCGTCTCCATGAATATAATGTTGTTCATTTTTCATAACCACAATTCATGGTATGATTTAAAGGTATAATTTATGCATAAAAATGATAAAAATTTCATGAATATTATTTAGGATATGATTTAATTATGACCACATGGACTAGTGATATAAAACATTGTTCATTTTCAATTCAAGTACCGAATGTCGATAAAATGTTCAAACTGAACTCAAATTATTAAATAATTGTTAAAACATGGTAATAAGTGATATAAAAGGAATAATAAACTTGAAAAGTGTTCTCAATAAATTATAAATTAACATAAGTTTATTATTCAGAAATAAAAATTAACATACTTGACGATTCAGACTCACGACAAGGGACTTCGTCTCAATCTCCTTTCATTGAGGCATATTTTGATAATGTACACCACCTTATTTTATACGGTGTATAATCAACCCCTTTGACTTATAATTTCATTAAAATATTTTCAAAAGGAATCTTTTTATATGGGTCATTTTATAAAATGAAAAATTTAATGATTTTAATGTATACAGTGATAATGAATTCCCTGTCACCATAACTTTATTTAATATTTGGATTTTTCTATAAGCCTTAATGTTTTTTAAAATGATAAGAAACCCATTATTACCTTTTTGGTTGTTTTGGTATAGAAAATGGTTTTGAAATTGGATTGAATATTTAAATACCATAAAATTATTTCTTTTGATTGAAAATGAAATTTTCTGAGTGAAATAATGATAACTGAAATCTTTTTTGTGTTATGATTATTTAATGGTACATTGAAGTTTAACATGTGGTTATATGTTAAACCAAATATAGGTGGTTACATGATAAACCAAATATGGGTGGTTCTATAATAAACCAAGGATGTTTGTTTACTTTATAACCACCAATTAATTGGGTATGGAAGTCATTCATATGGATATTCCATTTGTAAAAGTGATATGTGTGGAATTCGACTGTATGATTATTATATTTAAGTATTATTATGTCCCAAGTTACCTTTTTATATGTTATTGGTTTCTTTTTATGGTTTTTATGGTAATATTTTGGTTAAAAAAAGTGTAAGAAATGAGTTTATATTCCGCGAAGAGTATTTACTACATCATAAAGGTAAAAGGTATTAATTTATGATAAAGTATTTCTAGTTTATATGTTTACGAAAGGGTAATAGTTTTCCCTATTTTTTTATCCCTTACTTAGCTTTTTATTCTCATACCAAGTTTTGAAATGTTATTCCAAATAATTTAAGAAATAATAGATACAAGGATGGGATCAAGTGAAAATATTTGATGTTTGAACATGAAAATAATTCATGTTTCATTTTAATAGTTTTTTTTGTGAAAAAATGGATAGTGAGTAGAAGTTTCTAATTCTAAATATTTGAGTTGTTATGTATTATTTATGGACTAATTATCTGAATCTCTAAACCTGAAAATATCCTCAATGTGAAATAAAGTAAAATTATTGACTTATCTCAATATTATCTAATGTTTAATGTTTTGTCCTTATAGATTGTATCATAGTTCGGTTTAGATAACATTAAGGGTTACAATATTATTATTAGAATATCCATGAATGAGTTTTACTTTATGGTCAAATTGAAATGATATATAATTTTAATATTACCACGTTACACTTTCTAGGTTATGTATCTATATAATGGTTTTCTATAGAGGAAATATGGAAACTATACTGGGAATACTTATATAGAAAAATAACCTTCCAAATCAGCAGCCTGGGATTTTCATAATCAGAATTGAATTGTTTGTTTTAGTTATGGCTTAGTTTACTCACAAGATAAATAGAGGTGGTTTCCATTCCTGAGATCAACCAGATCAACTAAAAATGAATATTTTGGTAGAGGATCATTTCATGAGGTGATGTCCCTCATCATTCAGAGGATCATCTGACCATTTGAAAGATGAAGGGTGGATTAAAGCACTAGAAAAGATTTTTGATGTAATTTGGTGTTCAAAAAATAAAAAGGTTTATATTGTTGTTTAATATTTTGAAGTTCAAGCTGATCATTGGTGGTCAATGGTTAAAAATATCAAAGGAAGTGAAGAGATCGATGCTATGTAATGGGATGAATTTAAGAATATATTCCTTGAAAAATATTTTCCAAAAGATTCTTGACCTAGTATGGAAAAGAAATTCTTAAAATTGGGAAAAAATAAGGAAGTATATATGGATACATATGAAAAAAAATCAACCATTTTTCAAGGTACATCCCAAATTTTTCAAGGATATTGATAGTAAGATAAATCTTTTTTACTTAGGATTGAAGTTGAAATATAAAAGGGTATTATATTCCCATGAGTTCAAAAGCTATGAGAAACTTTTATGATGTGTTGAGATGGTAGAAATGGAGTTTTCTGATAATCATCTGTTCCATGAGAGCAATAAAAATAAGCGATCTAGTTACAAGGCAATGGGAAATCATTCATCAAATAAGTTTGGAGGTAATAAAACTAAATTTAAATCTTGTGAGAAGTGTGGTGAGAATAATCATGGAGAATGTATCTCAAAGTCTGGTAAGGGATTTTGATGTGGTAATACTGGTCATATTGCTCGTGATTTCAAGGGATATGATCAGGAAAGCAATGAAAATTCGGTGGTAAGATGTTTTAGTTGTAATGAGTTTGAGAATTATGATAACATATGTCCAAAGTTGATTACCTAGGGTGGAAACCCATAATATCGAAAGTATATGGGCATGGAAAAATCATTTTCTACTTCTATGGTTTCTTTGAGACCATCAAATGAAGTGGTGATAGGTATGTTACAGGTTGTTTTTTAAAATATACATGTACTCTCTTTGACTCTATATCTTCACATTCATTCATTTTTTAGAGCTTTGCAAGTAAATTTGAAATATCACCTTATTAATATTATATAGAAATTTTGGTAAAAACATCGTGTTGAAGTACTAAATAAACCAAGATTTATGGGAATATTCTTATTATCATTAGTGGGATGGTCTTTCCTGTAAATCTTGTAGAACTTTCCATTGTGAAATTTGATATCATTTTGGATATGGATTGGCTTTTAGTTTATCATTCTAAAATAGATTTAAAAGCCAAGAAATTTTTATTCAAAGATTTCATGCCTTTGATAACATACCAAGAAGCTGAAATATTGATTAAATATGGTAGTGAAAGTTATCTGGGTCATTCTGTTTAAAATAAAGAAATATTTTTTATTAGTGAAATTCCTGTAGTGAATGAATTTATAGATTTTTTCTTGATAAATTTTTTGGTAATGTTCCTAATCAGGAGGTTGAATTTACTATTAATTTATTTCCTGATGGTAAGACTAATTCTAAACCCCCTTATCAAATGAATCAAGAAGAATTTGGGTAATTGAAAAAAACATTTGCAGGAATTGATTGATAAAGGTTCTATTCTAGTTAGCACTTCACCATGGAGTACTTCTTCTTTATTTGTGAAAAAGAAATATGGTTCAATGATACTTTTTATTGATTATCGATCCTTTAGTAAAATAATTTTTAAGAACAAGTATCATTTGACTCGTATAGATGATTTATTAGATCATCTCCAAGGATACTAGTACTTTTTGAAGATTGATTTGTGGTCCAAATAGCATCAGCTGAAGGTGAAGGAGGATGGAATTCCAAATACAGTGTTCTGAATGAGATATGTGCATTATGAGTTTATAGTTATGAACTTTGGGTAATCTAATGCACCTGCTATATTTATGAATCTCATTAGTGGAGTCTTTAATCAGTTTTTTGATCAGTTTTTTTTTCTGTTTATACGTGATATTTTGGTATATTCTAAATGTTAGGAGGAACAAAAAATTTACTTAAGGATTGTTTTGAAAACCTTAAAAAGAACCAAACTATATGGATATTTTAGTAAGATTGATTTTTTGGTTTCAAAACATTTCATTCCCAAGTCGTGTTTTTCTAAATATTTCATAACTGTTGATCCTACTAAAATAGAAGTTGTTGAATAATGGGTATGACCCATAAATATAACCATGATTCATTGTTTTCTTGGTTTAGTAGGATATTACCAGAGGTTTTTTGAAAAAAAAATCATGGTTATCTATCTTATTGACTAAGTTAACTCGAAAATGTGTTAAGTTCATCTGGAAACAACAATGTGATGACTATTTTTAGAAATTGAAAAGAAGACTGGTGAATGCTCCAGTATTGGAATTACCTTCCCGAAATGGTGAATTTTTTATCTACAGTGATTCATCATTGAAAGGACTTGGTTTTTTTCTAATGTAAAATTATTAAGTAATTGTTCATTCTTCACTTCAGTTTAAGCCTTATGAGTTAAATTATAATACACATGATTTGTAATTAGCTATTGTTGTTTTTGCTTTAAAATTTCAAAGGCTTTATTTGTATGGTGTAATGTGTGAAATATATACTGATCACAAAAGTTTGAAGTATATATTCACATAAAAGTAATTAAACATGAGATAGAGGAGATAGTTATAATTAATTAAGGATCTTGATTGCACGATTCATTACCATCCAGGAAAAGAAAATAAATTGGTTGATAATTTGAGTTCAAAAGGTAATGCTACATTAACCATGAAACATTTAGAATGAGATCCTTTGGTTAATGATTGGATGAATTTTGGCTTGGAAGTTATTAGTGTAGAAAATTGTTCTATTTTTTGTGGTAGTGAAATCATCTCTCTCAGACATAATAAAGAAACTATAAAAGGAAGATGGTGAGTTGCAGAAAAATGTAGAAATGGTTCAAAAGGGTAAGTTACCTGAATTTAACATTGATAAAGATTTTATTTTGAGGTTTAAAAAGAGATTATATGTTCCTTTTGATTCATAGTTGATGAAATATTTGTTATTTTAAGCTCATATTTCACTATTTTAAGTTCATCTGGGTAGCATTACGATATACATAGACCTTCAAGAGTATTACTAGTGGGATGGAAAGAAAAGAGATATTGCGGAATTTACCCAGAGATGTATGATTTTTCAACAAGTCAAATTAAAGTGTAAGTTACCTAAAGGGATTATTCAGCCTTTTCCTGTGCCATAGTAGAAATGGGGAAATATATCCATGGATTTCATTGTGGGATTATTAAAGACTTCTCAAGGTAATAATGTGATCTGGGTTATTGTTGATTGATTGAATAAATATTTTCATTTTATTCCTATTCAAGATACTTTGTCTCTAGATCAAATTTCTTGGTTGTATATTAAATAGATAATCAGGTTAAATGGATTTTCCCTATCTATTATATCTAATCGTGAACCTAGGATTACTTCTAACTTTTAGAAATGCCTTTAAAATTTGTTGGGTACTGAATTAAATTTCACCACAGATTTTCATCCTCGATCAGATGCGCAGTCATAATGAACAATTCAGAAGTTGGAGGATATGCTACGTTCATGTAAAATGGATTACCAAGGATGTTGGGACCGACATATTTCCTTGTTTGATTTTTCTTATAATAATATTTTTTATTCCAGTATACAGATGGCACCAATTGTGGTATTATATGGAAATTGATTTCAAACTCCATATTTTTGGGATAAAGTAGGCGAAAGGAAGTTTATGGGACCCAAATTGGTGGAAGAGATGGCAAAAAAATCTGTTTATTCAGAAGCACGTGAGGATATCTCAGAGTAGGCCAAAAACTTATATGGATATCCATAGGAAGGTTCTTTCTCTCTAAGTAGGTGATCGGGTCTTTCACAATGTTTTACCATGGAAAAGTGTGATGTGTTTTGGTAAGAAGGGGAATCTAAGTCCATGGTCCATTGAACTCTATGAAATCTTGGATAAAGATAAACTAGTTTCTTACAGAGTGGATTTACCTCCAAGTTTATCCTAGGTACATAATTTTTTTCATTTTTCAATGTTATGAAAGTATATGCCGGATCCATCTCTTCTTTTTAGTCTAGAGGTAGTTCAGTTGGAAGAGAATATTTCTTATATGGAATAGCCAGTTTAGATTTTTTCCCACGTATAGCAAGTGTTATGGAATAAAGTTATTTTTTAGGTTAATATTTTGTTGAAAAACCATATGGTTGAAGAGGTGACATGTGAACTTGAAAATTCAATTAGGAATAAATACCCACACTTATTTGATAAGTGAATAAAATTGTAAGGATGTAATTTCCAAAAGGGGGAAGAATGTAATATCCCAGGTAATTATAAAATAATAAATTTTTATATCTATTAATATTTAGGAATTAAGTATTGATTTTACATAAAAGGTGATGTTATATTTGATTGCGTACATGACATGTAATAATGGGTTACTTCGAAATCTTACATTACACACAATACTAAAATATACCAAAAAATAATACTTTATTAATATTATTATTTTAAAAGGTAGTTATCACCTAGACATTGTATTGGAATGAAGAACAGAAATAAATATATTATTTTTACACATATATATTAAATTATTTTCGTTTTTTATAATTAGTTTTAGAAGATTAAAATCAGAATAAATTCCAATTTTAAGCATAAAATACTCTAACATTTTTAAAAGGAAGTTTTATCGCCTTTGTTGGGGAACCCTTTTTAAATATATTTTCTAACACTTTTATAATTTTTATTTGAAAAAACAAAACTTATCCTTTGGAATAGGGGCATCAAAATTTACTTTGGTTGAATTTTGGTATTTTTGGGATAAAATTTATTTTTTAATGAATTGTGAAAAATACTACATTTTAATTCAAAACTACTTTTTAATATAATTCATTTATATTGTTAGAATGTACTTTTAATTGGTTTTAAAGAATAATTATATTATTATTTTTATCATTTAATTTAATTGAGTTCGTTGGAATAAATTTCATATTGAAATTGAATAGAAAAACTATGTGAACTTTTGAACGTTTTAGTTAAAAAAAACTTGTTTTCTCTTTCTGATAACGGGATTAATTTAAAATTTAATTTTTTCACTTATATAAATTGAATTTCCAAAAGATAAAATACATGTATGTAATAAATTTGAAACATTTGGGTTAATAGGATCAAAATAATTTTTGGTGAATAGTAATTTTAGTTTTTTTTACCACAATTAAAGGGTAAATCAAGTAAATAAGGGTAAAATAATATTATACTAATATAAAACCACCCTAAAAATTTTATTAATATTATTTGATGAGTTATGTATAATCAATAAAATCCTTGGGCATAAATTTTGTCCTTTGTAATCCATTTGGGAGTGATTATGACATTTATAACATTTAATTTAAAGGCCAAAATATCGTAAACATGTCCCTTATTACTAAAAAAATTTAATATGGAGTTATATAAGTGATATAATAGAATATAAATAGTCATTATAAATCTAAGAATATTATATAAATCATTTTATTTTATATATAGTTTTTATATATTAAATAATTAAATTTAATTATGACAAAATAATGATGTAGTGATTGCATTATTAATGAAAGAATCAAATAAATGATATTATAAATATTAAAATAAATATTATTGGACATAATTTATGTTATACACAAATTTTATAGGTTACTATGACATGTTATAAGTCTATTAAATTGTTTGTCTTTAAGTTATCTATCTTTTTGAATTTTATATTAATTCAATAAAGTGAATATTGTCAAAATTGACCTAATTGATATTTTTTACAAATAATAATTTATTAAATTATTTATAAATCCTAAAAATTATTTAAAATTAAAAAGTGGATATAGTAAGGTCTAAAAGATCATAAATGTTCTAATTATGTGAAATTTAACCCCTATAAGTAAAAAATTTAGCCTCTTAATATTTAAAATTTTGTTGCCATAATTAAAATTAAAAGAGAATAACTAATGGTAAACCGAAAAGATAAGGTTTGAAATAAAACCAAAACATGTCTAAAAATTATTCTATGAGAGGATTTAAAACTATAAAAATATTATCTTAGACATCTCTCAATTTGGAATAATTTTTATTAAAAAATTAATTTATATAAATTTAATATTTTTAAAGTTTCCAAGGGTGCCACTCCCCTCTATTATAAAAAGGTACTCACTATTCTCTAATAATAACACTTAAATAAGTCTTTATTTCGGCCAATATTATACTAAACCACTTCATAGAATCCCTCCACACATTATTTATGCCTTACTTAAGGTATAACACCCTTCCTAGTGTTGTTAAGGTGTTAAGAAAGGTGATCATCCAAAGGAAAGGGAATGTTTTAATTTAAGTATTTCTATTCTATTTCTTCTTCCTTTTCCATAAAATATTCTTATTCTTAGATAAAATAATAACTCCAGTATCATAAATATTATGAGTTTTTATTTTTCTAATATCATCTTCTAAATCCATTTCCACTACCATTCAATGGGAAATGAATTAATTAGTCGTGCGTATGTGTGAACTATCACCTCCACGAACTGATATAATTCATTTTTCATAGTCGTCTCTCATGATTGGTTATAATGATTTAATTAATAGTAATGTGTGATATTCATGGAATATTAATCATTATAAGATAATAACATATCAATTACATTCTTACATTCCATGCACATAAAAATGATAATGTTGTCCGTGCGTATGTGTGAACTATCACCTCTACAAAGAGAGGTGACATGGTTTTATTCATTCTATAAATTGTATTATATATATATTAGTATATTTAAATTATTAATATGATATTAATTATGTTATTATATTTATGTAAAGTTAAAATAATACTTAACTTCTTTCCATAAAGATCAATGACAAATAGAAAGTGTCACTCATGAGTATGTACGGCTTACCGTCACCATAAATATAACATTGTTCATTTTTTATAACCACACTTATTGGTTTGATTTAAATGTATAATTTTAGTGTCAACATTATAATAATTTCATGAATTTTATTCTATATATTATATACTTATGACCACATGTACTAGAGACATCAAAACATGTTCATTTTTGAATCAAGTACTGAATATCAAAAAAACTTCTGACATGAACTCAAATAATTAAATAATTGTTAAAACATTATAATAACTTATATAAAAGGAATAATTAACTTTAAAAAGGTTCTTAATTAGGTATAAATTAACCTAATTTTATTAATCAGGAGGAAAAAAGGATTATATGTGGGGATTTATACTCACGGTAAGGGACTTCATCTCAATATCCTTTCATAGAGTCTTCTTTTGATAATATATTGCCCCTTATTTTATACATTGTACAGTGGACCCCTTTGACTTAAAATTTCATTAAAAAAATTTAAAAATGAATCTTTTTATATGAGCCACCTTACTAAAAGACAAAAGTAATTATTTTAACATATACGGCGACAATGACTTCTACAGCACTATAACCACTATTTTATATTTGGATTTCTATATATGCTTTAATGTTTTAAAAATTAAAAGAAATACCTTTTCCATTTTTAGGGTGTTTTGGTATTGAAAATTATTTTGAAAGTGGATTGGCTATTTCAAGATATTGAAATTATTTTTTTGGATTATAAATGAAATTTTATGAGTTGATAATTGAAATCTTTTATGTGTTATGATTATGTAATGGTACTAAGACATTTGACAGGTGGTTATGTGATAAAACAATGATGGGTGGTTACGTGATAAACCAAATATTGGTGGTTTCGCGATAAACCAAGGACGTGTGGTTACATTATAACCTCTAGTGTATTGGTTATGGAAATATTTCGTATGTATATTCTATTTATAAGAGTGATATGTGTGGAAGTCAATCATATGGTCATTCCATTTACGTAAGATTATATACCATGTTACCTTGGTATATGTTATACGTTTATTTCAAAGGGTTTTATGGAAATATTTTGGTTACAAAAAGGGTAAGAAATGAACTTATATTCAGTGAAGAGTATTTACTACATCATAACGGTGAAAAGTATTAATTTATGATAAAGTATTCAAGGTTTACTTTTTTTTGAAAGGATAACCATTTTTCTTCTTTGTGTATCCCTTATTATGATTTTTATTCTCATACCATGTTTTGAAAGAAAAGAATCACAGGATTTAAGGGAGAATAGAGACAAGGATGGGGTAAAGGGAAAAGTTGTGATATTTGACCAAGAAAATAAAACATGTTTCATTTTAATAGTTTTTGTTTTTGAAAAAAATGGATAGTGAGTATACGTGTCTAATTTGTAATATTTGAGTTGTTATGTGTGAGTTATGGCACAATTATCCAAACATATAAACCTGAAAAGATTATAAATATGAAATAAAGTCAAATTATTAACTTAACTCAAGATTAACTAATGTTTATGCTTGGGTTTTTATAACTGTAACCCATACAGAAATCATATTCAGTGTATTCTTTGTCTTTATTTTCAATAAAATCAAAATGAATCACATTTAAAATCTCTAAAAATAATTTATAATTATCTAAGAGTAACTAAAAACCTGTGATTATTTTATAATAAAGAAATATCTTTTAAAATTAATTATTTTTCTAATACTGATTTTGGAGTATTCTAACATGTTAGGAAAAGTAATTGTGGAACTTTTCATCTACTAGGAAAATCCCTCATCTACTAGAGTAGTAAGAATGAAAAGTTTTCTTCTCTTTATATATCCAAATTTAAATACATAACCATTGTGATTTATTTCAACCAAGTTATATGGATGAGACATACTCTTTTGGGATTTGGTGTAATATATTCTTCAATCCCTATAACGTGTGACAACACTAGTGTGATTAGTAATAAAAAAAATTTATCTAAAGCTCTCTCACTAAGAATGATGACATGAGAAACAAATTTCAATGATATCATTTTGAAAAAAGTGATATCATTCTTGAATACGTTTTTAAAAACCTTCAACCTGCTGATATCTTTACAAAACCCCTTCTTATTGATCATTTTTTAATCAACTTATATTCAGGTGTGATTAGCTTGTGATACTAATCTCTTAATCATGATAACATAGAGAATTTTTTAAATTTTAAAATTTATTTTCTAAATAATTTTCCAAATGGATTTGAAATTAAAATAAATCAAAAAAATTTATAATTTTGGAAAAGTAAGGTGATTATGATACTCCACGAAAAAAAATTAGTTGGATACAAACAAGTGGATTTGATTCTGGTACACATGCTCCTAGGGATTTATCCAAAAAATATTTGATTTGATTTTTAACCCATTCTCCACCCTATTCAGGATGAGTGGACATTTACTGAACACATGGTTTAACACTCCTAATAAATTTTATACAGTTTATCAATAAAATATTTATTAAACCATAACAATCAAATGATTTTTCAAAATACATATTTTTCTAAGTATTTTAATATATAATTTTAGTATTACTTTAATGGATATGTTCCCTTTAAATCTCTTGATACATTATTTAAGGGGGGTCTTATGTTATTAATATTGAAATGGTCCTAAAAGTGACTTTTAAAACAAATATCCCAAAAAAATTCTTTACCTTTTCTTTCTTTCCTTAAAAAATAATTTTTTAGGATTTATTTACTCTTAAGGTTAATTTTTTAATGGAAAAAGTTATTTTTTTCCTCATCCTTATTAAAAATATCATTTAAAAATTTTTCATTGTTTTTCAAACAATTTTTAAAAAATTATTTTTTTCTCTATAGAAATATCAATAATAATGATAAAGGTTGTTTTAAAATTTATCTCTTCATTCTTTAACACAATTTTTTAACTTGTTTTTCCAAATATCCAATGGGGTGAAATTTTATAGATTTTTATTTTCTGACATATTTTTTATTTGGAAAAATTGTCTTATTTTGTTCTGAACAATGGGGTATAAATTTTCTATGTTTTTAAAAGGTGGTCTTAAGATCTAAGTATCATGATAATTTTTTCTCTTTATCTGGTTATATTCTTTTTTTAATTTAATTATCATTCAAGATTTTATGATCATAAAAAGGGGATATTTTTTTTGCATCTCACCGCCTTTTATTTTAATGATTTCAAGAACTTTTAAAGTGTTTAATGTTTAAATTCAACTGATGTATCACTAGCCTTAATTAAGTCTAGTTAAAACCAATTAATTTGAACATGTATTCCCATTAAAGGATGTAGATAAGTTATTTCAGGAAGCTAGAGGATATAGGAAGCACTAGACAACTGTTGGCTTGCCCGTGAAGTTTTCCAAGTAGTATGACCCACCGACTACCTAGTGGAGGATCCCCAGATAGTTAATGCTAATAGAAAATGTCCATTTAATCTCTGTGATTCCACTGACTAGCCAGTGGAGGATCATCTTCCACTCAATGATAACAGTTATTAATAAGTTGCTTCTCGAGAGCCCACTAGATACCCGATGGAGGCCACCTGGTATATGGGGGCGTCAGACTAGTAACTCTAAGACTAGATTTTATAGTGGTCAAAGTTCAATTAAATTATATGTATTCGAATTAAAGGATACCAATGTATTCTATTATATTACTAAATATTTTCTAGATAATAAATAAAAAACTTATGTGGTCTTGTAAATCTACCACAACAACTTGCTCATCCATTTTCTAATGCTTTCGAATTCTCAATTACTCTCAAAGATATCTTTTTTCTAAATACAATTTCCCTTTTATAGAGTGTGTTATAAATTATATTATTCTTTAACTATATTATACTATTCTCATTCTCTCATAACGTTCATCATATCATTTTAGATAATCAAGACCAACCTATAAAGTAATTACACCTAGTAAATATTTTTCTTCCTCTTAATTATTATATATTTAGTGCTCACTACCATTATATTGAGGGACCTTGGATTTATTTCTATTTTTTAATAAGGAAAGGGATTATTCATATTGTTGTTTCTAGTTTTCCCATTAAATATATTCTGTATATTGTATTTTTAGGTTTCTTCTATAACCTAAAAATCAAGATATGGTTTTGGTATCTTGGATACTATTAAAGCCAATGGACTAATACATTAAATTATCAATCGATTGATATGGTATACATAGGGGCTCTTTTAGAAGTATTTTCAAACTTATTTACCAAATATATTATTTTGTTTACCTTCCACTGTTTCAATTATTTAATTTTCTTATTTTATACTTTTATTCAATGTGTTTAATGAATAAGTTAACACTCAATATCTTAATCATTTTTATATACAGATATCTTAATCATTTTAAATCACACCTTATTTTTATTCATCTATATTTATTTTATTTATTTTATTTATTTTCTTTTAAATTTGATTCTTCTTTTATTTATATAACCTTTAATAAATAATAATTTAAACTTCGATTATTTTCCTTTGATTTTTAAGGGAAATTAACATCCCCGCCCCCCAGACACCTCTTTAAATTCTATAATTATTTGGATAATAATATTTCTCTAGAAAGGATGGTTTGGAAAAAATTTATAAATGGATTGATGTTTCCCCTTCCTTAATATTTAGCATATCTAAATTTAATAAATCTATTAATATATAATACTTGTATACCCTTGTCTTAGTTATCACTCCATAATAATTCCTAATTAATACATTATCAACCTTTTTTACATTCCTAGGGTGGTAGTTTATTGAGAAATAATAGTCTATGAGAAGTTCTAACCATTTTATTTTTCTCATGTTAAGCTCCTCCTGAGAGAAAATGTTTTTCAAACTATTTTGATCTATATATATCTCACATATATTACTATAAAGATAGTTACTCTATATATTCAAGGAATATATTTTATTTTCAAACTCTATATGATGTGTTGGATAGTTCTGTTCATGGATATTCAGTTTCCATTATTCATTAATAACCACTCTATCATTTAATATAAAGACGCAATACATTCCTTTCTTTTATGAATCACTATATACTACAAATCCTTCATTTCCCAATGGTAGATTCAATACTAGTGAACAGACCAATATCCTCTTTAGCTCTTCCAAACATTCCTCACATTCCTTTTACAATGTGAATTTGACCCCTTTATCTATAAACCTGGTTGATGTGTTTGATAATCATGAAATTTTTTGAATAAATCTTCAATAGTAACATGTTAATACAATGAAACTATATATCTCAGTTATATTATTCAATTTTATAAGTTCCTTGACTACCTATTTATTTTAAATATCAACATATATTATATCTTTGGAGAAAATATAACCATTAAAATAATCAACTTGTAGCCAAAATTCACAGTTACTAAATTTTCCATACAATTCATTTTCTTTAAGAGTCTCAAGAATGATTCAAAAATGATTCTCATGCTACCTTTAGATTTTAGAGTATATCAAGATATAATCAATGAATACAACCATGAAAATATTAAGATATTCCTTGAATACTTTGTTAATTAGATATCTAAACAAACAGGGTACATTATTCAATCCAAAAATGAATTACTATAAACTCAAAATGTCTATAACTTATATAAAATGTTTTGTTTGTTATATTAACCTTCTTTGTCCTTAATTTATGAAAACTGTAGTGAATATTAATCCTTGAAAAATATTTAACTCCCTAAATTATATCAAATAATTCATCAATTCACAGTATAGGATATATATTCTTTATTAAAGTGAAATGTATCTCCCTATAATCAATGCACAACCTCATAGACCAATTATTCATCTTAACTAAAAATAATATGGTCCCCCCCAAGTTGAAACACAAAGGTGAATGAATCCCTAATCACACAAATTCTAAAGTTTTTTCATCAGCTATACTAATTATACTAGGTCCATTCTTTTTGGATTCATAGATATAGGTTTTGCATATGGGAGAAGTTCAATAGAAAACTCAATGTCAGGATTAGATGGTTGTCCAGGTAATTATTTTAGAAACACATCAATTTATTCTTATACAATAGGTATATCAACTATTTTTAGGTGGGATTCTCCAAACATAGGTTTCATCTACTCTTCTTCTAAAATAATTTCCTTGAGGTGGCTAACTAAAGGTTGATCAAGATATAAATTAGATAATGAATTGTCCCCTCTAAATACAAATAATTAATTAATCCATTCATGAATCATTACCTCCTTCTCTGGGAAATAAGTTTTAACATTATAATTTGAAATCCAATATACATATAAGATTATTTAAAAGTCAACCATAGGTATGATAATCAAGTTTATAAGGTATATCTATAAATCACAATGGGTATCTATGGACATATCATCTTCACAATAATATTTTCATTAGATGTATTGGTTGATAATTCACTTCTCAGGGTTCTAGGTTATGGTTTAATATCATCATAAAATAAAGAATATTTAAAAGAATGTGAAGATCCAAAATCTAATAAATCTTTATCTATCATTGATTTTATGATCAATGTACCTGCTATCACATCTCTAGGATGTTATACTACACCTATGGTAATCTTATATGATTGGAATTTCAACATATTCCTTTTTTGAGGTGGATTTCATTGATTCTTAGGGATTTGTTTGAATAATGCCTCACCTATCTACAATTGAAATATTGTATATTAGTATATTCTTTCTTTCTCTTACATTCATGAACCAGATAAATCTTATCTCTAACCTTATAACAAACTCTAATTCTATTTATGTAAGTTTCATGGTGTTTCTTTACCATAATTATAACATATTGCAAGTTCTATCCTTTTCTTCTTCTTTAATATATTTATTTTTCTACAGTTCTCAACCATTCCCTTCTTATTTTTATTAGCTTTAAAAATTTAAAACATGGAAAATTTTATCTATCTTGATAACACTTGATATTTTATCATCGTCTGATGAAAATGATTGAGATAATAGTTCTCTTATGAGACTAAACCTAAACCTATGAAATATATAGTCAATCCTACTTTCCATTTTATATAAATAGTTGAAAAAATGCCTTGTTAATCTTCTAAAATTATCAGAGTACTCTGAAATACTCTCTTCTTCCTTCCAATTCAAATTAATGAGTTTTATTTCTATATAAACTCATTTCTCTCAAATAAATTATTTACCAAAGAATATAACATTGAAAGTGTTCTATTACATTCAATATATCTCTTACACCCCCATAGTATTTTGAATCAACAACTAAATTTGATTAGAATATCCCTATAAATGAAAAACAACCATGATAACCTTATCCATTTCACTACTCCCTAGGGTGATAAATGTATTCATAAGAGACATGATCTATTTTTTATCTAAAAATGGATTAGCAGTCCTGTAGAATGAAGGATGTTTTTATCACATAAAGGAGTCCAAAATTATTTCACCATGTTGTGTATTATTAGGTTTCTCTAAATGGGAAATTTTATTACTCATAACCTGATTCAACTACCCAAATATCACTATAATTTATTCAGTTCCAGCACCAGTCATATTAACTTGTTCCAGAAGGAAACCCCTACATTGATTAGGGGTGCTAATGTGATTTTACATCCTCCTATTATATTCTATCTCTAAAAAATGAAATATACTAAATTATCTAATAAATTTTTTACTGTTGAACCATAAAAATACCAATGTAATTAAAAGTTATTAAGTATTTTAAGGGTTTATCATAATTCTTTTGATAGCTAAATTCTTCTAAAATCTAGTTCCCTAGGTTCCAACTAAACTTTATATAATACCAACTATATGACCACCAAATCTAGTAACCTAGAGCAAGTTGTTACATTATTTCATTTTTATAAGATACAAGGGATCACATCCAAATAGATGGTATAGTTTAATAGTATTATGAGACTTGATTCATAAATGATTTATATATTATGTTGGAAACAAAAAAACAGCATAAAAACATCTTTAATGCTTTATTATTCCTCTTTAAATCATTAAAATATTCTTTCTTATTACCCTAGGGAAAGTAAACAACATAAATGGTGATCTTAAATACTTAGTGAGTGAAGTGTAAAGTGAATGATATCATAAATGTCATACACATTATAGTGGATAGAAGAATCAATAAACATTCCAAATAATCAATAACTTGACCATAAAAAATACCCATGTACCTAACAAAGAAATGTAAATAATTATATAGATAACAAAAACTTAATTTATGGTGTTGGAATGCATAATTATATACCTCATTATCTTTACCATTAAAGAATCATCAAAGAAATAATTCTTTCCATCAAGGATTAACCAAGACATCACTCTTTCAAACAAGGATACAACAAAGATATTATTCATGCATTTGGTAGGCATATATGAAAAACCCAAACCTTTTGTCTCGTGACACTAACTGATGCACAATGGGCTATATAATAATGGGTCCCATGCAAAAAAAATTAAAACCCATGCATTCACCATATGAATGATAAAAACATAAATAAAATACATAATAATTACTATTTATTTTTAAAAAATTTGAATATGTTTATTTATAATTAATAATAGATATAATGGTGGGAAATATAAAAGTATAAAATGTTTAAAAATCATCAAAACCCAATGAAAGGTAATTAGATTAAAATTTTTCTATAACTTTGGTAACTCTTGATTTGAATGCTATCATAAGAGATAACTTTATAAAAATTATCATAAATTTAAAATAAATATAATCATGAGATAATATGTGAAATCAAAATTGCATACACCATAAAAACAAAAATAGGTGTATAATATGTATCATGTCTCAAATAATGAAATTCTGGGGTGAGAAACCATACAGTATTGAAAACTTTTGAATAAAAATATTTAAATAAAGATAATTCGTTGAATTTTTAGATACATTTAATTAAACAATATCATGGTATAAAAAATTCTTGGGTTATTAAAAACACAATATAAATATAGAATGTGGTGAATATAGAATATATTTCAATGAGAGATAATTGTGAGAATAAAACCTTTGCCTTTTACTCATGAATCTCATGAAAGTTAGTTAACCTACTGTATAATAAACAAGAATATATTATCACTTATTTCGTAAATTTATTTATATACATTACCATCTGTACTAGTAAATTATAATCATTTATTATACATTTCTTACTTATTTATAGTTTATTTTCATCATCAGATGTTTTTTATTTTTATTGTTTTGAGCATGCTTTAAAATGTCAATGTTGATCCTTGTTATTAGAACAAATTTTCACCACTAAATGATTAAAAAAGGTAGTATAATTGATTTATATAATGATTCATAAATTTATAATTTCATTTTATGATAATTTTAATGACAATTTGTGAAGGTGAAATTAGTGATGATCATGTTTCAGGTAATTTATAAACCTCAAGGTATTACTTTATAATGATCGTAAAATTTTGTGTCATCTCTTCATATCCATATCCCTGAAATTTATTAATACTTAAATTTTATAATTTCTTAAAATATATTTTTATAATCATCCAAGTAAGATGATGATGAAAAATATAAAATGTTGTTCATGGAGGATGTAGTCTGTATTTACACACGAATAACGTTTTTGTTTTCCATAGAATGGAATGAATGTAAAAATTGATTTAAAATTTATGAATCCTATTATTTTTATAAATACTATATATATTCATAAATTTTTTCACCATTAACTATATGTTTAATTCTATAAAGGAAAATAAAACTTGTCATTCAAGAATGTGGTAGGTCACACGTATGCATGACGACGTCTTCATTTTTTAAAATAAAAATGGGTAAAATGTTGGTAATGTTAATTCCATAAAAATAAAAAAATTCTATATATAAAAAATATTTTTGAAATAATTTTTAATTGGTAAGATAGGTTTTTAGGAGGAATATAGATAAATATAAATATTATTAGGTGATTAGAACTTATGTTGAGAATTTGAACTTTCTCTTGAAGTTCATTTTTTTAAGTTTAGGTCTTAGGAAAACCTATTATGACCAAGGATTAGAAATGTGAAGGAGGATTATAGGGGAATTAAAATGGATATAGTTTTAGGGTAACTTTAAATTTAATTATTGGAATTAAATGGTTGGTGTAAATCCCGTTTATAAGTGAAGGGAATGATATATTTTGAATATAACCTCTTAATATAAAAGGAACACATGTTTCACATTTAAAGTGGAATAAAAAGTGGACAATAAGGGATAAGAGATAAATTTTGGTATATAAAAACCTCAATCTCTCATTTATAGACAAGCGTTTAACATGTTTTACCTCTTTTACCATTAGTTAAATCCTTTTTACTATAATTTACCATTATTGTGGTAGCAAATTTTTACCTAAGTAATTTATTTTTTGTGATTAGTAATAAAAGGGACCTTATTATATAATTTGGAACTATTTATTGAATGTTTGAAAAATATTTTATCAAATAAAATAACTAAGTGTGAGAATAATTATTTTCAATATTAAATCACAAAACAAATAAAATGCAATTTTTGAAAAAGTGTACTTTTAAGCATAAAATTAATATTTTGGATAACTTTTTAATTAAAATTAATTTCTATGAAGTAAATTTGTTTATTTTTTACCAAATAATTTCTTTGTGGCTTCTAAGGAAATCCAAACTAGATTCCGCCTTATGAACACTTAATTTAAGGAAACAAATGAAAAATGGTTTCTTATAAGAATAAAAACTTATGTAAATTTCAAAATGTTTAATATTGGTTTTTAAAATTCAACATGATATAATAAATGCATTATTTTTAGTCTTTAAATATATTTTTTGTAGAGAAGAATGTTTTATAAGTTTTTAAGTAATAATAAAATCATGATAATTTAATAAATTCTACAGTATTAGTAAGAATTGTATTTACACTATTCACCTAAAAATTTATCATTTTAGAAAATCTAAAAAAATCGTCCTCAGATAATTTTGACATGATCAATCTAAAAATGATATCATTTTTATCAGATATTAATTATAATATTTATTATTTATTTATTTAAATATGATCATAAATTAAAGCTCTTTTTATTATGATAGAGTTCATATTGTGAAATGGTATTGGGATGTAGTGTTAACCTATTACGGAATAATTTTAGGTGCCTCAATGAAATATATTTTAACATAAAAGGAATTGGAGTTGTTGAAATAGAATCCTAAAAGATAAAGTGAAAATATGTACTGTATTTTTATGGGATTAAACATAACAAGATGAGTGTGAGTCATCTTTTTGATAAAAGAAATGAGTTTATTTTGAAAATAATTCTTGCCTCATCAGGAGAATAAAATATGGAAAATTTATCACTAGAATTTAAAGAAATAACAGTATTATTTTTTTAATTGTAGACTCAATTAATTTGTGATATTTTAGCTCAAAAACTTAAAAAATGTTATGGAATAAAATATCGGTCAACCTCTTTCAATGATTTTTAAGAAATATTTCTAAAGGATATATGGTAGTACAATTTCCTTATCTCAAAATATAAAGAGAATTTATATGTGAAACCTTGAAATAGGGGGAAATGACACAAGGCTATCACATAAGGGTGGGAATATATTATACTAGTCCACTTGACTTGATACATTGATATTTTTATGGGATGGTGAGGAAAAAATATATTCAAGGTGATCATTAATTCATCACATTTGTAGATGATTATACCATAATTACTGATGTGATTTTCATTAAACATAAATTAGAATTAGTGGAAATGTTTAATGTTTTATAGAGAAGAGTTGAGAAAGAATAGGGAATGAGTATCTAGAAGCTCATATCTAATAGTGGTCGAGATCTATAAAGTAAATATTTTTAGTCCTACCTAGGAAAACATAGAATAAACATCGGCACAATACTTCTTATACTCCCAAGTAAAATGGAGTAGTAAAAATAAATAATAAAAGTTTAGTTGTTATGGGGGGAGTCATGATATCTAAGAATAAAATATAAATGTTTTATGAGATATAGGCTTCATGAAGAACTATGAATACTAAAAATAGGTTTATACTAAGATAAAATTCAAATATAACCTCTTATGAGATTTGGAATAAGAATATTCTTGCTATGGATTACTTCAGAGTGCTAGATTGTCCCTACATAATGAAGATAAAGAATAAAAATATAGGAATGTCTGATAGGATGGCTGGATGAAGTATCTTTCTGGGGTATTTATCCAATAATAAAATGATTTAGATAATGGAATAAGAGGCTTCATTACATATTAGAATATTATGAGGTTAAAATAATTAATAAAAAACCCATATTTAATATTTCAAATGAAGAATACTTTAATGAATATAATGAATAATGTGAAAAAATTTCTAAGAAATTCATTGAAAAACAAGTAGAAAATGTACCACATGTTCCTAATATTGATTATTATCAAACAAATGATGAATAAGAGACAACTAAAGATTAAAAATATTAGTATAATAATCTAAAAAATTCTTTGAAAAATATAAAATATAATGAGAAATCTGAATACTTCATTTTAGAAAAGAAGGTTATTAATGCTTAATGATCAAACATATCTTATCTCACAAACGACACCACAGTCAATTACAGAGGTTGTCAAACAAAAATAATGTTTCAATTACCTGAATGATGAACTTCATTAAATTGAGGGAAATTCTAATTGGGATATTTTCTCTATATCAACAGATAGAAATGAGAATGGGACCAATTTGGTACTCAAAAATAAGTTGAATTCAAAAGGGTAAGTGTCAAAGAACAAAGACAAACTTTTATGATATACATATTCACTTGATGTAGTTGTTTATATTGAATATTCCTCCATACATGTTGCAAGGATGGAGTCCACACGAATATTTTCAACTATTTCAACTCTTGTTCAGTAAAAAATATATCAAATGGATGTAAAATCTGCCTTCTTGAATATAGAGTTATAATAAGAAGTCTACATTGAGTGGCCTAAAAATTTTATTCGTGACTGTGATGGAAAAAGGGTGTGTACATTTTAGTAGGACCTTTGTGGTATAAAAAACCCATATATCCTAGTACTCAAAGATGGATGGTTTTTTTGAGATATAAAATTTAGTTAAGGAAAGGTTGAAAATAACCTTTATATAAAGGTTAGGGTTGAAGGTAGAATTATTCCTTTTAGAAACAGGTTAGTTAGTGGATTTTTTCCCACCTAATGTTTGTTGACGACATGCTTCTATTTATTAAGGGTATGAAAAGATAAATTAGAGGTATCATCAAAATCATGACTTTTTATATAAAGTTGAGTATATAGTGTTTTAATCATATAAATAGTAACATGTTAATATTCAATAAATGTCCAAGAAGAAGAAGAAATATTATCCAGGATCAACTTGGAATGCAATGGTGATAGCTTCCTAGTAATTAACTTGGAGTTCCAATATCAAATGGAAGAATCAAGAATAACAACTTTGGTTGTATCATCAATTAGATAATAGGAAGGATTAGAAATTTTAAAAATAAATTACTCTTATTCAATAGACTTATTACCCTGATTATCAGTGTCCTAGTATTGATACCAATGATTTTTATTTTTTATATTAAACTTTTGAAGTCGAATATTGCTAAGTTAGAGTTGATAATGTCAACTTTATTGTGGGATACAAACCACAATAGTCGATGTCACTGGGTATTCTAAAAATGCATGGAGAAATAAATTAATGAAAGTGTCATAAGTATCTTAAACAGTATGGAAAACCATGCATGTGTTACAAGAAATAATTGAGTGGGGTGTCATTGAAGGGTACTCATTGTGGGTGAGGTTCATTATTTATAGATAAGGAAATCACTGGGAGACCTAGACATCAAGGCCTGACAAGTTTATGGGTCTAGAATAAGGTATGATGACCCATTTAGTAGAGTTGCAAAACAAGTCTTGGTGCATGGTTGGGCATGGGTAGTTAAGCTTCTAGAAGGAGAACAGGGTCAGGGAACCCCTATTCTTCCCAGGTTGTCCAATTCCTCACATCACCTTCAGAGATTCTAGAAATTTCCCAGAGTTCATCAAGGTTATTTTTAACCATGATCAGAAAATATTAAATTATAACATCTATCTTGTTGATGAACTAGATAGATGTTCTTTCACTCGGGAAACCTTAGGGATATTCAACATTTGGGATTTCATAAACTTTATGCATTTAGTGGTGGGATATACTTATGGTCATCTAGGATTTAGTGAAAATATATCCCATGAAATATGAATCTTGTGGTCTGAAGAATAAGAAATTTGGTGCTTCCTACAGATGAAAATATCATGAATAAGAAGGTGGCCTTGGCAACGAGATTTTATTTTTGTGTCTCACCTCATAAGGAAATAAAGGGGAATGTTTTTTTAGAAGTTAAATGGGATAATTTCTAATGGAACTTCATGTAGAAAGGCTCGGAATTTAGATACATGGGATACTATGGAGGAGATCCTCAAGGATTGGTTCTAGGGTTGAGTCATCATTGTCTTGAGTTGAAGTAATGATCATCGGTTTTCTTGGTTGGATATTGGTACCTTTGGGAATCCACAAATAAGAAAAGATATGATGGTAAGGTCTCATTTCATTTCATTCAGTTCAGGGTAAAGATGTTGTTTTTTGAAGTGGGTGCACTCATCAAAGGAGGTCTTTATTCCTCTATGTCTAGCATCTTTCTTACAAGGTCATTCATTACATTATAAGTTGGAGGTGGTAGGAGGGATAGATGAGTTGAGTGGAAGCCAGTGAGCATGGGGATAAAGTTTAATGTAAATGGATCATGAAATTTGGGAAACATGAAATGGGTAGGTTTGGTTAGAGATAATAGGGGGTCATTTTTTCTATGATATAGTACCTTTTACAGGTTGGGTACTTCTATTGGAGCTTAGGTAAGAGTTATGGTCACTTGTATTGTGTTATGTAGGTTCTACGATATTAAGATTTCTGAAGTTGAGTTGGATTTCGTAGTGGTGGTTGGGATCCTACTAGGGAGGAGCAGACCCCCATAGAAGTATATACATTTTATTAAAAGGTGAAAATATTTTGTCAATCATGAGTTTCATGTTACCCACACCTAGAGAGAAGGTAATTTTATGATTGACACACTCGCCAACAAACAAACACCAGGTGAGCCTCTAACTACCTATAAAGCTTTATTATCTTTATAAGGTGATTGTAAGATTTTTATGGGAGGTGACGCCTAGGTAGTTTATCATTTCCATCCCCCTGAGTGGGTGTGACTCTTTTTTTTATATTTTTTTATTCTCATCAAAATAATAAAAATTTAACTATGAATGAATGACTGAACAATCACTTTAAGATTTTTATGTTGGTGTAATTGAGGTATTTTCAAGGATTACAATTACTGCAAAATTAAGAGTTTAGTTGTATTTCCCATGAAAATTATTTAAGATAATTATTCTTCAAATTTGGAATGGAGGACTTAAAACCAATTTCCACACCTATACAGGTGTTGATGGAGCTTTCCAAGGATACATAATGAGAATTTTTATAATCCAAAAATGTTTATAATACTCATTTGAACATACTTTATCACACTACATGAAGATCTGACTTTTTCTATACAGTCACCTTATGGGTAAGTTATCAAAGTGATCCTATGAAATCACATTTTATGTCTATTAAAGGAATTATAAAGTACATAAAATAAACATTTAATAATGTACTAATATAAAAAAATATGTGAGCAGATAAATCTATTTGTATTTACTTGTAATGACTAGGTAGGTGATTTTAATGATAGAAAGTGTAATTCGGGTGGGATATTTCTTCTAGGAAGAATTTATGTTATCAAAAACAACAAGAAGAATAATTTAGTTACATTAATAACTATATAAGATGAATATGTGGTTGATACAATTTCATGAACTCAAACGATATGGATGAATGAATAAATTGAATATTTGAGGGTGAAAATGAAAACCCACTCTAGATTTCATTTTACATCCATAGTTCAATTTATCTCTTTAAAAATTTAGTGCAACACCCTGTATCTAAGTACATTGATATCAAATTTCACTTCATCAAAGAGCTGTTTTTTAATGGGTATATAAATATAGAATTTTTCCATACAATAGATCAAATTGTGAATATCTTCACCAAGGTTATGTCTATGGATATATTTGAGACTTTGAGGATGAACATGCACGTTCATCCCTTTTCCATCACATGAAGGTATTTGGGAGATTCCCTCACTATGATTTGGATTATATTGTCAAAAGGAGAGAGTAATTGAGAAAAGATACAAATTTTCTATTCAAAACCAAGTGATTCTATTATGGATATAAGGGGGATAAAAGTATAGTTGATTTCTCTAATTAGGGGTAATATCATCAAGACCCTTGGCTAAAGGATCATAACCACCAATAGATGGAATTATCTGAAAACCCTTACTTTTTCTAGTGGTGTGGTGTTAATATAATTCTATTAGATAAAGTATATGATTTTTGGTTTCTTAGAGTGAGTTATTAAAGTTAAAAAAATTAAGGGGGGATATTGAAGAATCGATTTGAACCGTTGAAGAAGGTTGCATTTGTTGGCAACAGTGAGTGAGGATCATTATAAGATGTTTTTTTATGATTATGTGTTTCCCTAAAATTGTTTGAGTTGAATTATAGGTGATTGGAGGTAGTTTCTTATTAGTATAAGAATTAGGGAGTATTTTTATTAGAACTAAAAAATGGATAAATATTTTTTTTATATAAGGATTTATGATTTAGTAAGACTATTTGAAGTTTTCATAAGACATCGAATATTTCCAAATACTTCCTTGGTTTTTGTAAGAGTTTTATAAGATTTTACAATTATTTTTTTAGTTTTATAAGGAATTTTTTTCTGTTAGTAAGGATTTTATAATCATGTAAGAATTGGTATGAGATCGTGTATAAATGTTTAATAGCAATAGAATTTTCTTTCTAGGTGTTAGACTTTTGGATAGCTATAATTTGACAAATGGTAAACTTATACCTAGGAGCATAAGAATTTTTTTAAAAATCATAAGACTTACTAGTCTTTTAAAATATCATTTTGTGACTTAAAATTTTAAAATGGAAAAGGAACTCATTATACTGTGTATGACTTCTTCAAAATCATAAGAGTCCATTAGTTTGAGAAATTTTTAAAGATGAAATATTCCCAGAAGATATCTTTAAAATTTAAATATTATGATTCTTATATGTACTTAAAATCTTAAAATATCATAGGATAGATTTCAATTCAAGAATTAACATAAAAAAAATTTAAAATTAAATCAGAATATTATAGATTAATATTTCTGGGAATTGCAAATAAAATTATTTAAAATTCATTATCATAGTCAAACTGGAGGAATTCTCATAAGATTTTGAATAGTGCTAATTCAATTGATAAGAATCAAGGTATAATTTCTATTAATTTTTATGGAAATACTATTCACATATTTCTATGAATATAAAAAAAATAGAAGATGGATTGTTTATCGAGGATTGAGAATTAAGAAGATGATAATGGTTTTAGGCTATAGAACTACTGTATCGAAGAGAGATAATAAGAGATTTTCCATTTCTTATAAATTTTATTGATTATTGGTGTCAATAAAAGATGATTCTATAATTAATTATCTATAGGTTTGTTTTTGTGGAGGAGGAAGACCATAGCATGTGTAAAAGATCTTATACACTCTTCAATCATTTTGAAATCTTAAAGACGAAAGTCGGTATGCATTCTACTCTGGTGATATAACAATGGCAGTCAAAGACCATAACAAACGAAGAAGATCATATTCTCATATATTGAGACATCCAAAAGTTCATTGAAAATATTATTGACGCTCAATAGTAGAGAAACTTATTGAAGACTTGTGGTTCTAGTACGCATAACACTCTAATTGTCATTGTCGCTCTATAAATATTCAATGATTTATATTATAATTATATTATACTATCATAGATATTACTAAAATTTTAATGGAAGAACACTACCCCTCTCTTGTAATACCTTGAAAATTATAGTGATAATCATAGTCTTAGGACACAACTCAAACCTATAAAATATTAGGTACCCACATTTGGACCAAACCCTTCTGATGTGTAGTTCATTTTTTATATTATTATTTCATACTGGGTGTGGTAATGTTTAAAGTTAGTGTATCTGACCTCAATATTTAAAAGTGGTTAAAATTCGAAAATAAATTTTAAAAACAGTTCTACTGATCCATCCCTCCTCTCAGTTGAAAAATAACAAACTTGAGCAGTTGATGTACATATGTGTGTGTGTGTGTGTGTGTGTGTGTGTGTGTATGTGCATGTTTATGTGTATTCATGTGTATATTAAATTAAAAAAAATTATAAATATTATTAAAAATATCTAAATATAATTATTAATATTATATATATATATATATGTTTATATGATTAGTAATTTATTATAAGTCATTTTTATATAAATTTAATTTCATATATTTTTTTTAATATATATTTCTTTTTATTGTTTCCATAATTTACATAATTAATATTATTTTCACATTTCTTAATATTTTCATAATTTATTCATTTTTAATTATTATATTTTATTTATTTTTAATATCTATTCATTTAATATTTTTTTGTAATTTATTCATTTTATAAAATTTATTTATAATTTTCTATTTATAATATTTTATATTTTTAATGTGTTTTAAATTTATTTAATTCATATTAATTAATTTTTATTTTAATATTTTTGTATTTAAATATTTATATAATTTTTATTTATTTATTTTAAATATGTAATTTATTATAAATCTTTTATATTTATATATAATTTTTAATATTTATTCATTTTTTATTATAATTTATATTTATTTTTAATATATTTATAATGTATATCATTAATATTTTTCATATTCTTTTTAATATTTTTGTAATTTATTTATTTTAAATATTTATTCATATAATACTATTTAATCATTTTTATTATTTTTACAATTTATTCATTTTTAATATTTATTCATTTAATATATTTTATAGTTTATTATTTTTTAATATTTATTTATAAAATATTTATTTATTCATTTTTAATAATTTTAATATGTTGGTAATTTAAACAATTTATTTTTATGCATTTTTATTTCAAGACTTCTTGATCTCTGTAAAAAATTCTTTCAACTCTCAAGTTTTACTTTCAAATGGTATGAAACCCTGGAAAATGATGGATATTGTCTCCAGTTTAGCCTTAGAATGGGGTTTCTTTGATTTTAAGTGTGTGTATTTGGGTCGTAGATTTTTTCATCTCCTTTTCCAAAATACGGATCTAAATGGTTTCTCCAGGAGCTTCAACTCGATCAATCTGCTACCTATAACCCTTCAAATTTATGAGTGGATCCTTAGTTTCAACTTGAATGAGTTTAAAGCTACTTTTTACCAAATTTGGATCAAAATATATTGTTTAAATTGTGTTTTGTTGTACCCATAGATATTGTATGGCATTGCTTCAGCAATAGGTATACCAATCCACATGGACATGGATATAAAGAAGGGGAGTTTTGGTCATTTCTCTATAATCTTGATAGATACTGATTTATGTTCCCCTTTGGCTGGAAAGTTCATCCTCACTACCCCTCAAGATTAAATAACTCTTAGAATTGTTTATGAATGTTTTCCATCTTTTTGTGATATTTTTTTTATTGTTAGTTATGAAAGGTCCAATTGCAGGAAGAACCTTATTTGTTTGAAATGTTATTTAAGGGCCCATGTTTTGTCTCAATGAAATAAAAAAAGGATATTAGGTCTGCTCAAAACCAAGCTAAGAAACATGACTTGAATGAGGTTAACCATGTTTCTCCTCATAGTCTAAAAAATGATACAAAAATGCATGTTCATGTAGGGGAATCTTTAACTCATGTAGATTTGTATGGTGTTGAGAATAATTCTCAGAATGTGGCTATCCTAGACAGCCTCAAGATTAGACCCCCTTCCTCTCCTTGTATGGTAGTTTAGACTTTTATCTCCCCCCAGTTGAATATTAGGCCTATCTCTTGGGAGAACATGGAAGAAGAAAATAAAATCGATGATTCAAGAGCCTCTTTCAAAGATATCCTAGTTCAAAGTTTAAGTGAGGACGAGGAATTTTAGGATTCATATGATAGTCAAGTGGGTAGAGAACATAGTACACATATAGAAGTGGAAGCTAATATTTGGTAGGAAAAGTTGTTATATCTACCAACTGCCAAAAAGGGAAGACAAATACTAGGTCCACGACATCAAAGAAATCCATGTTCAAGAAGGATCAATCATCTAATTCCCCAGAATGGCCTAAATCTACTATTGTGAAATAATTAGAGAGAACCTTGGTGTTTATTCCAATTTCTAATGTTGACATAAAAATAACTCCACCCCTCAAGATGTATAGATCTTTATATATTACTGTAGTTGAAGCCCTAATGCAGGCTAAACATAAGACTCTATTTGACACTAAAAAATCACCTGAACTACCTATTGGAACTACTCAGAGAAAGGAAATCCATGATACTTCTTAGAAAGGAAAAATTGTTCCCTATGAGAGGAATAGATCCTCTACCATGGAACCTTCTAACCAGCATGTACTGAAGGGTGATGCAAGATCCCCAAGGCATAATCCTATTATAGGCATTGGACCATGTTCAGTGACTGAATCTAAGTAGGTCATCTTGGAATATAGACTCAAGAGGACTTCTACAGTGGAGGAGACACTTATGTTTGACAAATATCTGAGTCTGATAAATATTACCTCTCAGGATGGAAATGTAGCTGAGACATATTTAGCCATGGGGCCTCAAAGCAAGTCGGACAAGCCCTATATCGATGCATCCAATAGAACACAATTGATGATTAAGAAGGTGCATCTAATTGGTGGCCTTAAACCTGTACATCCCCCTAGTGATCAGTTGTTTATTGCTTCTGATGAATACAACCAAAAGGGGGTTGGGTGCTCAAGCTGAACAACCCCGTCTCAATTGAGAAGGTTAAAATTAATGTTAACAGTTATAATTCATTTTATCTGCTAACTACCAACAGTAGTGATGATGATGTGAAAAATAATGATGGTGTATCTAGAGCTGAAAACATGATGACTGATGTTGTAGAAGATCCCTCATATGATACTGATGGATCATGGGTGCAAGTCGAGACTTGGAGGAGGGGGAGGCATCCTCAGGGTAGTGGTGGACACCTTCCTCATAACACTATAAGCACGTGCCTCAGAAGGGCTAATCTTTTAGGGCACCTTACTATTTTTCTTTTTCTTTTCCCTCTGTGACATTTCTTATTTTCAATAAATATGCCCTTTTAGCATCAACCTTTACAAAAAAATGTATTTAAATTCAACTCTTAATATTTATTCATTTTTATTTTACTATTTATTCCTTTTTAATATTTTTATATTTATATAATTAATATTATTTATTATGTTTATTAATATTTTTATAATTTATTAATTTTTAATATATATTCATTAAATATTATTTATTCATTTTTAATATTAGTCATTTTTAATATTTCTTCTAAATTTAATCATTTTTTATATTTTGTAACTTATTCAGTTTTTATTTTTCATTTATACATTTTTATTTATTAATATTATAATTTCTAAAAAGTTTTTAATTTACATAATTAATATTTATTCATTTTTATTTTAATATTTTTTATATAAATATTTATATGATTATTTTTTATTAGTTTTAAATAATAGTATATTAAAAATTTGTTTATTTAAATATGATTTTTAATATTTATTCATTTTTAATTTTTTTAAAATTTATCTAATTATTATTATTTATTAATTTTTTATATTTATTCAATTAATATTATTTATTATTTTTAGATATTTTTAGGTATTCTTTTTTATTCATTTTTATTCCATTTTCATTTTTCGGTATTTATCAGCATTAACTTTAACACAGATAAAGTAAATTTTTATCATCACTAAATTTTGGGTTGATAAAAGGGGAATTTATAATTTTTTATTGTTTTAGTGGGATTAAGGTTATTTTTTTCATTTCTAATTTTACAACAGATAAATGTTTTCATTATAAATCGTTTATTTTAGCAATGGTAAAAGTAGCTTTTATTAGTGGTTTTTGGTTAGCGCTGATAAAACTATTTCCCCTATTTTAAGAAAATATTATCATATCATGTTTCTCTCTCATGTTTCTCTATGATTTAAGACCCCAAGAATTTTTTTTCAAAAAACACTATCCTCGATATCTTAATTAACATGCAACATATAGCATTTAAGAAATTTTGATATACTATAAGAATATTGTTATCTAAATGTGACTATTATAATCTTGTCGTTAAAGAGATAGTATGAATAGAGATAACCAAATAGTGAAAAATATGTATAAAGTTTTTTAATAATGAAAATGTATTTATTAGTTCATAATAAATAAGTACTCAATTTTCAGTACATTCATTTTGTGCTTCAAAAATAGTTTTTATTACATTTTTTGTATTGAAATTATAATTAATTTATTCCATTTTTGGAATTTTATTTAAGTAAAGGTGTATCATTTTTAAACCCACCATTTCAATATTATTTTATGGGGAATTTTTTGTATTTTTATGAAAATATTTATTTTTATTGAATAGTGAAAAATAACAATTTTGTAAAACTATCATTTCTTCTCAATAAGTCAAGTGATTGAAAATATCATTATGTTTTGAATGTGATCTAAAAGAAACATAATTATACTTTAATTAGAAATATTCTAACAAATTACACTACATCAAAACTTATATTTTATTTTAGTAAAAGTTCATTTTTTAGCTTAAAACACGTTTTTCTAAAAAAACTCTTTCTATGAATGTAATGTGTTTTTATATCAATAAATTATATTAATATCTATTGATTAATTTTATAGTAAAATTTGTAAATTATATATTCAAAAAAATATTTTAACAATCATTTTATGGTTTTTACTAGGCATGGAATGAAAGTAAATTCAGTTTTATGATTAAAAATACTTTTTTTCCCTAAAAACAGGTTTTTGTTGCATTTTTTGCACTTATTTAAAAGTAATTTTTTCCAAATATAGAAATTGAATTTTTATAATGGATTTTATATTTGGAATTAGCATGTCCAAATTTGGTAATGAGGCATATTGGTCAGACTGGAAAAATCAAGAGGGGGTGAATTGAGTTTCCAATAAAATTACTATTTAAATAAAATTAAGAACTAAATCCACCAATTTTATAAAAATGACAATTAAAAAAATAGTATAAATATATAATTTTATCATTAGTAAATTTTCTCAAAATATTTATCACAAATTAGTTAAAATACTTTGGAAAATAATTTAACTTTTGAAACTAATCTACTCGAATCAAACATGGTATATATAAAACGTGATTAAGTTCAGTATCAGTGAAAAGTTTTGTTTGGTAGATAAGAAAAATGAAATAGGTTTAATTTAAAAATAAAATAAAATAGATAAATAGAATTAAAAAAGTTACAATAAATGTATAAGAATGGATTTCTATAAGGGGTTTGGTCACAAGCCATTGCTTAATTCCCTCTACTTGGAATTCACCTTATGCCAAGAAGTTTCTTATTTAATAAATTTATCCATAATGTGGATTGGGTTTTACAAATAATGGCACACCTGGTTGTCTAGAAACAGAGAATCTTCCATTATTATGTGTGGGATAAAACAAAATACCAGGTCAAACAGGACCTCTTCCATAGTTTTTCGTGGGAATAAAAATGAAAAGATGGAGAGAGTTTCTAGTACTCTCTAGTTTAATAAAAGTGACTGTGATCTTTAAGATAAATAGAGAAATACAAAAAATGTATTGAATGTTAAGCATAAAAAAATAAGGTATGATATTAAGGATGATAAAATTTAATGTAGATCGATTTGAATAGCTTCAGTTTTCTAGAGTCTTTTGAAATTGTATTTGGAGGAAACTCTGGAAAGTTACATAGTATGTTCTGAACAATAGAGCTTCTTAAATGTGTAGTATAGGTGCATGTGTAATATACTATTTTATTCTATATTTAATAAAATATGTTTTCTACCTCATACTTCTCCTCCTAATTATTGGATTTTCCACATAAAAGAGAACTTCATCACAAATAACAATTGGAGAATAATCAATGTAATATTAAATGCACTAATGCTTCATTTAATACTTAGAAACATGGTTATTGGAGATTTAAAATGCTTAACTTCTAAGTAAGACACATAAATATTTCTTTACTTAAATCATGGTTAGTATATCTCACAGCAAAATTACATGGAAAGTCCATCACTTCATGTGGTAATTTCATTTTCTTATAAGGTATATTCATGACTTCGTATGGTAAGTTATTTCTACATGTAGTCACTACAACAATAGACACAATTAGTATATTACATAATGAAAATTATAATTACCTTGGTATGGTAACTTTATTTATTCATGTCATAGGTCATTTCATTCATATGGTCACTTAACTGATTCACAGGGTCAGGTATTTATTTACTCATGGAATGTTAACTTGTACATGTGGTAAGGTTATTCTAATTACACAGTAAGGTCAAATCCACATTGCGTGATCATTTCATGACATAGATAGAATTTTCTCAACTGACTCATATTGATTAGTTTTTTCATGTGGATAGGTAGAATATAATGTATGGCAAGGTTAAATGGTCACTTAACATTCAAGGTATATTTAAATTCTTCACATGGTAATCACATTTCACATATGGCAGGGTTTCACAATATGTTCTATACTTAACCATTTTTTCTATTTTAGGACTGAGAATCATTCACTAACCGAAAAGGAAAATTAAATTAATTAAATAAAATATAAACAAATTTGGGATCATTAAAATAAGTAGGTTTTGGCCTAATCCAGCAATCTCCCCCTTTTGATGACCAAGAATCAATATATTTAATTTTAAATGAATTTAATATAACAAAAGAATATTTTTAAGTGATTGAAATAACTATTTTCAAAGTTCTTAATATCATTCAAAGTCTTATAATAAATTCAATGAATTTTAATTTAACACTGCACACTAATTACTCCCCATTTTTGGGTTATTGAAAAGAAACCATATAAGAAATAAGTTAAAAGGGATATGATGATGATAAAAGAGGATATTTCATTAGTATTTAAAAAGAGATTACAAAAAATATTGTAAAATGTCCTTAACAGATATCCTATTGTGAATCAAAATGTGGTATATATCTGAAATCTGTATGAAGGAGAGGGCCCTTTCCTTTGAATGTAGAGGCAAGAGTAGAGGTATTCTAAGGAGAATAAGTAGAAGTAGACTCTCTAAAAACTACACATCTAGAAAGATGTCTAAGTTGATAAACTTTTTGGGTAATAATTTGATCAAAGGGATTAATGGAAGAATAGATAAAATGTAAGGATATAAGAATAGTTAATGGGGCTAGAATAACTATCTAATAAGTGTAATGATAAGTTTCCATAAACTGGGTAAATTCAATAAATACACAAGAACAGTGCTCCATATCCTAAGGGAAATCATCTTTATACTCCATGAAATCTTCCAAAAATAGATTCATAACTTTGAGCTTCTTAACATGGGACATAAAATCCTAATTCATATGTGACATCTTCAAGTCCAATTTAATAGTTCTAAACCTAAATTTTATAATTAAATTTGTGAATATCTTGATCACGTAATAATAAATTTCTATCTTGATAGTTTCTCTATATTGGTCAGCTTAAATAGAATCCTCTTGAACTACTAATAAGGTCTTAGTATCATGGGTTTGAAACCAATCAAATAGAGCTTCTCCATTCATTATAAACTCATCAAACATTATATTTAACTCATCTTGAATTAGTTTTATAATATTCAAATTATACAAAAACTAACTAAATAAGAGGAGGAGGAGGAGGCACATGATAAAGTTGAAACACAACATTATTAAACCTCTAGTCTAACGAAATCTTCATATCGGATATATCGACATTAAGAGAACTAACCTAAGATCTCAAATATATAATCTCATTCTACAACATCTCAATATTAAAAATAAATCTTGGCTGAATATGATTGATCACCAATGTAATGGCTTCAAAAATGTCATATTTTCTCAATTGTTGAATGGAGTTGTCAAAATTAATAAAAACATGCTTGAACATATCCATAATATTTGATTTGAACACATATATATCATCCTTAGTGAAATAGAAAGTATAATTAAAAGAAGGTTTTGGAAAAGATGGAGATAGATCAAAAGCATGATGCCTGTTATTTATCTAAGGTGTATCCTATACATATTTATCTCGCTTAAACTAACCCTCAACTCTATTCAAAATTAAAACTACATATTAATCAGAATATTTATATATATCCTCATTAATAACAAGCATAGATTCCTCACCATCGTTAATGGTAGTAGGACCAAATATTTCTCAAATTTTTTTATCAATAGAAGGTCATGTAGGATACATTTCAATTATCTCTTCTATATCAACCTTATAAATTATTTCTTCTTCTAGAGTTCTTTCAATAGATATAATGGTAGGTCCCCCATTTTTAGGTGGACAGCCTCCATGATCATCATCATTATAATCAATATTGTCCAACACCAAAACTAGAAATCCATGGAAATTCTCTCATTAAATAAATGCATTTGGAATAGGCGATCTTGGATTATTTCTAATAATAGGATATCCTTATGTGATTACAATAACTTCATCAGATTCTACTGATTTATTCCATTCTCACTCATGAGATGTTCAAGATTCTTCATTGAGGCCTACAGCTTCTCTCACTTGTTCTTCTTCCTACTCCTCGACATCAACTTCCATTTATGCTTATTTATAAGAAGAAACATCAATATGTTAATATTCCACAACTTCATCATATTCTAGACCTAGATTAACTAGATCCTTAAGTTTAATTGGGAACTTCATTAGGTTAAACATTTCATAGAGTTTTTCTGAGTCTGCTACACATTCATGTTTCTAGGGGTACTAGTTTACTCTCATTTTCCTACAAATATTTTTTTTAGGAAAAAATCAATTTTATGAATTTATTGTTTTCTCCCCTAAGGAACTAAACATTTATAATCTAGTAAGGATGAAATGATATTTTTATATGATAAATAGTTGAACATTGAAGCTATCTTACACAACTCAACCATATGTCTCATGAGATATCTGCAGAGACTGAATTGAATATTATTCTTCATCAAAAACAGGTAAAATATATCATGATTACATTGGATGATAAAATACACTTTACTTGGGAATATTAAATTTTGAATAAACCTGACTCGTACCCTAAATTCTTCACTAAGTTCAATAATAGTACGTATCAGTGGGTTCCATTTCCAGTTATTTTATCCAAATCATTCTAAAACTCTAAATGAGAATGATTAATAGTGTAATATCTTTGATAAATTTTATATTCTTAATTTTTTAGAAAATCCAAACATGTTTCTTATGTTTCAATGAAAATTCCAAAACTTCACCACTAACCATTGTTTGGATGGCATATCATATCTGACCATGGAAAAGCTATAGGTTCTGTAGAGACTCAAAGCTTTGTGTACATGGATGTTACATTACTTTTGTATAATACTTAGTACATAACAAAAACACACACACAAGGATTGTAATAGTTTAGTGTCTTTGGAAACTCGGAATATAATCTTCTAATCGTGGTGAAAGATCTTCAACATCTCCCATAAAGATCTTCTTTTTTTAATACCTAAAACCTTTATTTATATCCTGGGGAAAAGAATACATAAAATGGTGAGCTCAAATGCTTAGTAAGGGTAAACAAAAGAAATATCAATCACATCATATTCATAAGAACATAACATTTTGGAAATATTAACCTGCAAAAGAGAGAATAATTTCATAACATGCGATAAATCATAGTAGTGAAATGAAATCCCAAGAATCATAACTTAAAACATGAAGCTTTGTGGCATACACACATAATCATAGAGAATCATATCTTATTTGTCAAGACTCATTTCCAAGAATATCTTAGTGGACAAAGTCCATTTCTGAACCGAGTCACCCTCGTTTCAGTCCTGTTTCACTGAACCGGTATAACCTACCATTCCAGCCATGTCTATCTCATGAGATATAAAATCTTTACCCAATGCATTGGAGGGAGATATAGGTACCACCCATCTCATAATTATACCATTCATATGTGTGCCACAAAATCATAAATCATACATCATTGCATAACCCATGTAATAAAAATGCGAATCTTAAACATCGTGACATCATAAAACAATTCATATAAGATAAAGTAATTCATAAAAATATTTCCATCACAACATAATAAAATCAATGTAATAATAGGGATAAAAATATAACCCTATATTATCTTAGATGGAAAATAATTTTGATAAAACAGTTGAACTCCATTCTTGAGGAAAATATCATTTCTACTTCAAAAACACTTTTCCTTTCTTAACATGTCATACAATTTTAAACTAAAAGAAGTTGATTATAAATAAACTTGAAAACTTGTAAAGGAAGCTTCTTGGAAATAATGTTTTAAAAATCCATTCATGCCGTATAAGTTAAAAAAACATTCTTCTCGTACTTTTGTCGGAAAAGTCAAAAAGTACCGCGTACGAAAAACGACAAAAGATTCCTTTCATAACTTTTACTAAAAAACTCACCGAAGGGTAAAATAGTTTTTAAAAAATTTTAGGTCGATGGAAATAATATTACATATTGAGGGAACATGGATGTGTATGATAAAATACACCCCAGTAAATACCAATGTATAAGCAATCTTGGATAAAAAATGAGATTGTGATATTTCCCTTACCTTATGTCTGATATGCTTTGTACGTATCCTAACCTCGTGTATAATGATTTAAATAATGTCATTAAATTATTAAATAATCATATTAATTGTTATGATATCATATATGGTTCACTTATGAATTTATATTACCCGTTCTTTTGTAAATTCCATCTTAAAGAAGCGTTTTGGGTAAAATCGTTTCATTTATCGTAGGTGTTTGGACTTGTTGTTCTTGACATTATTATTACTTATATCATGATTTACTTACTTCCAGAATATAAAACATGATTTATATATCTTATATATTCTATATATATATATATATAATAGATAGATAAATGAAATGAAACACACTGTTCAAGGAGACGGTAGTCCGTACGTACGCATGAACGCGGTTTTCCTTTCCTTATTGTCTTGAATGGAAGTAAGTAGATGACATACATATTTATATATACATAAATCCAGTAGATTTAACATCTCATATATATCATTATTATTCATTATATATACTTTATAATCATTCATGAATGGTTAATGTGGAGAATGAATCTCATCGTGTCGTGGAGACGGTAGTCCGTACGTACGCACGAGCGATGATATCGTTCTCATGATCGTGAACTTGTGTTGAAGTGTATGTATACTATTTCAGTATCAATATCACTTTATAATAATCATATATAGTTACTCATTACACTATTATACCCATCCAATTAAGGTGGTGGCGGAAAATAGATTACACCACGGCGTGGAGACGGTATTCCGTACGTACGCACGCATGATGATTTCCTTTTTCCGTAGGATGGATAGAAGGTTAATTAGAGTTGTTTCATATTTATAATAACATATCAGTATATAATAAATACTGATGTTATAACTTTATCATGAAACAACTAAAGAAGAAGAAGTTGAAGAAGAAAGAAATTGAAAAAGATCGGTAATGGATATTACCTCTTTTTGACGCGCCTTTTCTTAACCTCCACTTAAAGAACTAAGGATGGTCTTTGAAGAAGACCAGGACCTCTAGGATGATACTAGTGGAGTGGAGAAGAGATTTTTTCAGGGGTTGTCCGAGCTTGAATGATCAAATTGGTGTGAGGAGGAGAGGGAGGAGGTTTCCTTTTATAAGGGAGGAGAGGGGCACCTTAGGAAAATATCAAAATATTATTTTATATTAAGGTCAAATTCGGTTTATAATGGTTCCAAAGGGTCTTATTTAGAAGATAAAGTGGGGATGGGTCGAAAGCCTCTCATCCAATAGGATTTGGACAAGTTTAGGTTATTAGTTTAACCTTATCAATTAGATTTAACTCTAAGTTAAATAATTTAACTTTTACCGTGTCTTTTTGTTTTCTTACACTATATGGTTAATAAACTTACTATATCAAGCCAAAATAACCCCAAGTTGTTTATTATTAATATATATAACCTTATCTAAGTCTTTTTGCCGAACCTTAGATTTTTAAGAATAAAATAACAATTAATAATATAATATTTAATTTAAAAACTAATTTATGTCAATTTTGACACTATTTGGTACCTGATTTTTACAAAATTCATAACAGAATGATAAGTTCGAAAAAAGTTACTTAAATCAACAATAACATGTCATAGTAACCTATAAAATTAGTTTAAGTCATAAAAAGTCTCGAATTACATTTATTTGGGTATTTATAACATCAATTATGTCAATATTTCATTAATAAGATAATTACTGCATCATCGTTGTATCATAAATAAATTAACTTATTGAATGTCTAAAAATTACAAATAAAATACCATTATGTATGAAATCTTTTTAGATTTATAATGAATATTTATAGTCGAATTTATCTTATGTATAACCTCATATTAAAAATTATTTAGTTATTAAACTTTGATTTTAACTATTTTAACCCTTCTTTAAATAAATTAATAATAAATGTCCTAATCTAATCCAAGTGGGCCTAAGTGGTCATATTTTATTCCTAAGGTTGTTTTTGTTCTAATTACACTTGTCCAATAGAATTAGGACATGTGTTAGGGTAATAATAATATCATTTGTACCCTTAATTACCCTATTTACTTTTAACCGTGGTAAAAAAAAGTAAAAAGTTACTATTCAAAAAATATTATTTTCATCTCATTGAACCACATTTTACTTACTGATATCAACCGTGTCTCTCAGAATTTTGAAATTCCACTCATAGAAGCGGTAAAATTAAGTTTTATGAAAAATTCATTTTTTTAACTACCACTTAGGGGTTTCACTATTCATCAAAAAATGAAAGTTTCTAGAAAAATACCAAAAATTAGGTCTAAGCTATATTTGATATTATGAACTCAAAAATGATGTTTATTTTACCAAATTCAAAACATATCAGTTGCATTAATTAATTTAAAAATTAATTCCCGTCGTCAAAACAAATAGCGTGTTTTTAAGAGATAATAACTACCAAAAAATTGACACTTGTTTATGTCTGGTTTAAATGTGAAATTACATCCAATGACCAACATTTTATTAAATTGTAAAAATATATTCTAAATATACTTTAAAACCACTCAAATTAATAATTTATCACTATTAATTATTTCGATTAAAAAGGTTGTTTTTAATTAAAATTTAGTAATTTTCACTATTCATCAGAAAATGAAAGTTATCTGAAATGTACCAAAATTTCACCCTAAGCTAATTTCGAAATTCTGAATCCAGAAATGAAGTCAATTTTGAAAAATAAAAATTTCAAAATTTCAAAAAGTGGTTATTACTATTCATAACGGCTAGTTTTAATAATATTTTAACAGCATATCGTTGTTTAGTGAAACTCGGTATTGCGTACTACACACGCTATCGAGGAAGGTCGTGATTGCGTGTAATGCAAGGCAAGTCAAGGATGTGTGTTGTGCAAGCTCCTTTTGGTGTAGCGTACAACACAAGACATTAATGAAATTAAAAAAATATTTTTCATAAAATCTCGGGGTGTTACATTCTACCCCCCTTAAAATGAATTTCGCCCTCGAAATTCGTCGGGGTTATAAATGGTTTACTATTCGAAAGTTTCTTTAATAGAAACTCACATCGTAAAAAGGAATACCATAACCAATCTTTAAAAACAAAAGTATGAAATGTAACGGTTACCCAAATAAACTAATCACTGGGTTTCCACATAGGTGAAAATATGGATATGGAAGAGAAACATTACCATCATGTTCTGATGGAGAGTGGTAGAGAACATGGCTATGAAAAATCCAACAATCGCAAAGCCATAAATTTGTGATGATCTACAGTACCATATGATTCATCAGATATAAGATCACTAGGATAACATTTTTGGTTTTCAATATCATTTCCCTAAAGATGAAAATTTTGAATTAGAAGAAATACTTACTTGATTTTGGTACAATCTCACTGTTGTTCGTGCTTTGAACAATTTCCACTTCATCTCTTAAAGAAATGAAGTTTAATTTGTTATTCGTGAAGTGTTAACAGATCATGTGATATAATGATGGTTCATTCCATCTGTTTCAAACAAAAGTTTAGCAATAGTTATCAAATATACATAAGTCCGTCTTTGGTGAGGTTAATCATATACGATCCCAAAAAATGAACTTATACTTCATATATCATACCGCTTAATAAAATAAAACTAGTTTCTACTAACCAGGGACTTCTTGTAGGCCAGTGGTATGCGATAAAGGCCCGTCTCACTTTAGTTGTGGGTTCGATTCCCACATCCATGGCCGACGCGATGGGTTGTCGCACATCCTGCAGGTTGTCCTTTTTCTAAAACTACATTATTATAACATCCCATCAACAATATCAAAAAAAAAGTTTTATCCTTAAACAATACTAACTTATGTCCAACATAATCCATTCCAATCTTTAGGCTTATCTAAAATGCTTCGGTCCAAGCTCATAGTATAGAGAAAATGATCACGTGAATGCCATCATTTATCCCTCATATATCTTGTTCGTCACATTACAGTCATGTGAATACCATAATCATGTAATCTCTTTAAAAATGAATACCCATTGAATCTTAGTGAAAACATGAGTGCTGTCAAAAGATAACTCTTTCCACATACCAAAATCCTCAAAATTCTATATACTTAGTCCTTATATCAATCATGAGCTCATGAATACAATCAAACATCTCGTTATCTTCTTGTCCCTTCATTATTCGCATATCATCTACTTTCCAAAAATATTTCAATCACTTTTTTTCCCGGTTACCAGTATCATATAATTGTTGAAAACCAATACATAGATATTACAAAATTCCACAATACCATAAATGAGATTCCATGATACTATTTTGAAATCCCATTACATAAACACTTAGTCATTCCACCACAACGTTTTCATATTCAACATTGCCAATAGTGATCGCATGTGACTTCCCTTTGTCCTTGGCCTTAAGCGGTTGCTCATGTCGATCATCACTAACCCTTGGATTAGGGCATTTATTATCATAATGCCCCATTTCCTTGCACTTGAAGCATTGAAGTGTCGGTGGTACGCTCTCTGTAGTGTTTGCTTTATTCACATCATTAGAAACCCTTTTTCCAGTACTTCGACACTCAGTTTCTCGATGACCTTCTTTTCCGCACATAAAACATTTTCTAGTCCCTTTAAGACAATCTCCACCATGCTTCTTTCCACACTTTGTGCATAAGGAAACATTCATCTTCTTTTCACCATTATTCTGAGATTTCTACTTGAACTCCATCTTTCATTTCTTGTCAAAACCATGAGATGGATATGTAACACCAACTTCCATTTCTACCTTGATATCACAACGCACAATTTCTTCATAGCTACTGAAGTCTCTTATAGCTAATGCCCTTCGAAGACTTGGTTTTATGCCACTGAAAAATCAATCAACTTTACTTTCAGGTTAGATGATAATTCCAGATGCATACCTTGCAAGTCTTGTAAAATCCGCTTCATATATACCAACAGATTCATCATCCTTCTGCTTCAGCTCAAGAAATTCCTTTTCCATCTTTGTTAGAAGAATACGAGGGAAGTACTTACTGAAAAACGAGTTCTTGAACTCGTCCCATTCCATGGACTCAATTTCATCTCTTGGCCTCGTATTCTTGATAAGATTCCACCATTGATCAGCTTCACCTTCCAAACGATATACTACTAAGACGACTTTATCATGTTCAGAACATTGAATAACTGAAAATATCTTTTCAGTGGTACTGATCCATTGTTCAGCTACAAGTAGATCAGAAGGCCCACGGAAAGAAGGTGGACGTTGCCTCATGAAGGACTCAATAGAATATTGTTCCCTTCTCTGCTCATTTGGAAGTCCAGAATGATTCATAGCTTTGTAAGTATAGTAATAATATTTTTCACTCCATATCCCATAACATTTGTTTTTTCAGGAGGACAGTCATTGCATTGTCTATTACAGTGATCAATACGGTTCCTTCGGGTTCCAGCAATAGTCTAAAACCCAAATAGAATAGTGTGAGAGGCAAAAATCATGCTAGGGAAAACAACATAATAAAAGGGGAGTACCCTTAATATCTAACATCTTAGGTTAAATTCTATGATCATTACCGTAGTTCTAGGACTATATCCTATACGTATACTTATCCTTAGAGACATCCCTAGACATACCTTAGAAATATCTCTAGGGATCTCACTAACGTTCTCACATCCTAGTTTCCAATGGTTGACTAAACCTTTCCTCTGATACCAACTGTATAGACTCAAAGCTTTATGTACATGGACATTACATTACTTTTGCAGAATACTTATTACATAACAAAAACACACACACAAGGATCGTAATAGTTTAGTGTCTTTGGAAACTCAGAATATAATCTTCTAATCATGGTGAAAGATCTTCAACATCTCCCATAAAGATCTTCTTTTTTTTAAATACCTAAAACCTTTCTTTATATCCTGGGGAAAAGAATACATAAAATGGTGAGCTCAAATGCTCAGTAAGGGTAAACAAAAGAAATATCAATTACATCATATTCATAAGAACATAACATTTTGGAAATCTTAACCTGCAAAAGAGAGAATAATTTCATAACATGGGATAAATCATAGTAGTGAAATGAAATCCCAATAATCATAACATAAAACATGAATCTTTGTGGAATACACACATAATCATAGAGAATCGTATCTTATTAGTCAAGACTCATTTCCAAGACTATCTTAGTGGACAAAGTCCATTTCTGAACCGAGTCACCCTCGTTTCAGTCCTGTTTCACTGAACCGGTATAACCTACCGTTCCAGCCATGTCTATCTCATGAGATATAAAATCTTTACCCAATGCATTGGAGGGAGATATAGGTCCCACACATCTCATAATGATACCATTCATATGTGTGCCACAAAATCATAAATCATACATCATTGCATAACCCATGTAATAAAAATGGGAATCTTAAACATCATGACATCATAAAACAATTCATATAAGATAAAGGAATTCATAAAAATATTTCCATCACAACATAATAAAATCAATGTAATAATAGGGATAAAAATATAACCCTATATTATCTTAGATGGAAAATAATTTTGATAAAACACTTGAACTACATTCTTGAGGAAAATGTCCTTTCTACTTCAAAAACACTTTTCCTTTCTTAACATGTCATACAATTTTAAACTAAAAGAAGTTGATTATAAATAAACATGAAAACTTGTAAAGGATTCTTCTTGGAAATAATTTTTTAAAAATCCATTCATGCCGTATAAGTTAAAAAAACATTCTTCTCGTACTTTTTTTGGAAAAGTCAAAAAGTAACCCGTACGAAAAACGACAAAAGATTCCTTTCATATCTTTTACTAAAAAACTCACCGAAGGGTAAATAGTTTTTAAACAATTTTAGGTGGATGGAAATAATATTACATATTGAGGGAACATAGATGTGGATGATAAAATACACCCCAGTAAATACCAACGTATAATCAATCTCAGATAAAAAATTAGATTGTGATATTTCCCTTACCTTATGTCAGATATGCTTTGTACGTATCCGAACCTCCTGTATAATGATTTAAATAATGTCATTAACTTATTAAAGAATCATATTCATTGTTATGATATCATATATGGTTCACTTAGGACTTTATATTACCCGTTCTTTTGTAAATTGCATGTTAAAGAAGCGTTTTGGGTAAAATCGTTTCATTTATCGTAGGTTTTTGGAATTGTTGTTCTTGACATTATTATTACTTATATCATGATTTACTTACTTCCAGAATATAAAACATGATTTATATATCATATATATTCTGTATATATATATATAATAGATAGATAAATGAAATGAAACACACCGTTCATGGAGACGGTAGTCCGTACGTACGCATGAACGCTGTATTCCTTTCCTTATTGTCATGAATGGAAGTAAGTAGATGACATACATATATATATATACATAAATCCAGTAGATTTAACATGTAATATATTTCATTATTATTCATTATATATACTTTATAATCATTCATGAATGGTTAATGTCGAGAATTAATCTCATCGCGTCTTGGAGACGGTAGTCCGTACGTACGCACGAGCGATGATATCGTTCTCATGATTTTGAACTTGTGTTGAAGTGTATGTATACTATTTCAGTATCAATATCACTTTATAATAATCATATATAGTTACTCATTACACCATTATACCCATCTAATTAAGGTGGTGGCGGAAAATAGATTACACCACGGCGTGGAGACAGTATTCTGTACGTACGCACGCACGGTGATTTCCTTTTTCCGTAGGATGGATAGAAGGTTAATTAGAGTTGTTTCATATTTATAATAACATATCAGTATATAATAAATACTTATGTTATTACTTTATCATGAAAAAACTAAAGAATAAGAAGTTGAAGAAGAAAGAAATTGAAAAAGATCGGTAATGGATATTACCTCTTTTTGACGCGCCTTTTCTTAACCTCCACTTAAAGAACTAAGGATGGTCTTTGAAGAAGACAAGCACATCTAGGATGATACTAGGGGAGTTGAGAAGATATTTTGGCAGGGTTTGGTCGAGCTTGAATGCTCAAATAGGTGTGAGGAGGAGAGGGAGGAGGTGCCCTTTTATAAGGGAGGAGAGGGACACCTTAGGAAAATCTCAAAATATTATTTTATATTAAGGTCAAATTCGGTTTATAATGGTTCTAAAGGGTCTTATTTAGAAGCTAAAGTGGGGATGGTTCAAAATACTCTCATCCAATAGGATTTAGACAAGTTTAGGTTATTATTTTAACCTTATCAATTAGATTTAACTCTAAGTTAAATAATTTAACTTTTACCGTGTCTTTTTGTTTTCTTACAATATATGGTTAATAAACATACTATATCAAGCCAAACGAACCCCAAGTTGTTTATTATTAATATATATAACCTTATATAAGTCATTTGTACGAACCTTAGATTTTTAGGAATAAAATAACAATTAATAATATAATATTTTTTTAAAAAACTAATTTATGTCAATTTTGAAACTATTTGGTACATGATTTTTATGAAATTCATAACAGAATGATAAGTTCGAACCAAGTTACTTAAATCAACAATAACATGTCATATTAACCTAGAAAATTAGTTTAAGTCATAAAAAGTCTCAAATTACATTTATTTGGGTATTTAAAACATCAATTATGTCAATATTTCATTAATAAGATAATTACTGCATCATCGTTATGTCATAAATAAATTAATTTATTTAATGTCTAAAAATTACAAACAAAATTCCATTATGTAGGAAATAGTTTTATCTTTCTAATGAATAATTATAGTAGAATTTATCTTATGTATAACCTCATATTAAAAATGATTTAATTATTAAACTTTGATTTTAACTATTTTAACCCTTCTTTAAATAAATTAATAATAAATGTCCTAATCTAATCCAAGTGGGCCTAAATGGTCATATTTTATTTCTAAGGTTGTTTTTGTTCGAATTACACTTTTCCAATATAATTAGGACATGTTTTAGGGTAATAATAATATCATTGTTACCCTTAATTACCCTATTTACTTTTAACCGTGGTAAAAAAAAGTAAAAAGTTACTATTCACCAAAAATTATTTTCATCTCATTGAACCACATTTTACTTACTGACATCAACCGTGTCTCTCGGATTTTTGAAATTCCACTCACAGAAGCGGTAAAATTAAGTTTTATGAAGAATTCATTTTTTTAACTACCACATAGTGGTTTCACTATTCATCAAAAAATGAAAATTTCCAGAAAAATACCAAAAATTAGGCCTAAGCTATATTTGATATTATGAACTCAAAAATTATGTCTATTTTACAAAATTCAAAACATATCAGTTGCATTAATTAATTTAAAAATTAATTCCCGTCGTCAAAACAAATAGCGTGTTTTTAAGATATAATAACTACCAAAAGATTGACACTTGTTTATGTCTGGTTTAATTGTGAAATTACATCCAATGACCAACATTGTATTAAATTGTAAAAATATATTCTAAATATACTTTAAAACCACTCAAATTAATAATTTATCACTATTAATTTTTTCTATTAAAAAGGTTTTTTTTAATTAAAATTTAGTAATTTTCACTATTCATCAGAAAATGAAAGTTATCTGAAATGTACCAAAATTTCACCCTAAGCTAATTTCGATATTCAGAATCCAGAAATGAAGTCCATTTTGAAAAATAAAAATTTCAAATTTTTAAAAAGTGGTTATTACTATTCATAACGGCTAGTTTTAATAATATTTTAATAGCATATCGTTGTTTAGTGAAACTCGGTATTGCGTACTACACACGCTATCGAGGAAGGTCGCGATTGCGTGTAATGCAAGGAAAGTCAAGGATGCGTATTGTGCAAGCTCCTTTTATTGTAGTGTAAAACACAAGACATTAATGAAATTAAAAAGAATATTTTTCATAAAATCTCGGGGTGTTACATTCTACCCCCCTTAAAATGAATTTCGCCCTCGAAATTCGTTGGGGTTATAAATGGTTTACTATTCAAAAGTTTCTTTAATAGAAACCCACATCGTAAAAAGGAATACCAAAACCAATCTTTAAAAACAAAAGTATGAAACATAACGTTTACCCAAATAAACTAATCATTGGGTTTCCACATAGGTGAAAATATGGATATGGAAAGAAATCTAACCATTATGTTCTGATGGAGAGTGGTAGAGAACATGGCTATGAAAAAGACAACAATCGCAAAGCCATAAATTTGTGATGATCTAGGCTACCATCTGATTCATCAGATATAAGATCACTAGGACAACATTTTTGGTTTTCAATATCATTTCCCTAAAGTTGAAAATTTTGAATTAGAAGAAATACTTGCTTGATTTTGGTACAATCTCACTGTTGTTTGTTCTTTGAACAATTTCGACTTCATCTCTTAAAGAAATGAAGTTGAATTTGTTATTCGTGAAGTGTTAACATATCATGTGATGTAATGATGGGTCATTCCATCTGTTTCAAACAAAAGTTTAGCAATAGTTATCAAATATACATAAGTACGTCTTTGGTGAGGTTAATCATATACGATTCCAAAAATGAACTTATACTTCATATATCATACCGCTTAATAAAATAAAACTAGTTTCTACTAACCAGGTACTTTCTGTAGGCCAGTGGTATACGATAAAGGCTCATCGCACTTTAGTTGTGGGTTCGATTCCCACAGCCTTGGCCGACGCGATGGGTTGTCGCACATCCTACAGGTTGTCCTTTTTCTAAAAGTACATTATTATAACATCCCATCAACAATATAAAAAAAAGTTTTATCCTTAAACAATACTAACTTATGTCCAACATAATCCATTCCAATCTTTAGTTTTATCTAAAATACTTCGGTCCAAGCTCATAGTATAGAGAAAATGATCACGTGAATGCCATCATTTATCCCTCATATATCTTGTTCGTCACATTACAGTCATGTGAATACCATAATCATGTAATCTCTTTAAAAATGAATACCCATTGAATCTTAGTGAAAACATGAGTGCTGTCAAAAGATAACTCTTTCCACATACCAAAATCCTCAAAATTCTATATACTTAGTCCTTATATCAATCATGAGCTCATGAATACAATCAAACATCTCGTTATCTTCTTATCCCTTCATTATTCGCATATCATCTACTTTCCAAAAATATTTCAATCACTTTTTTTTCCCGGTTACCAGTATCATATAATTTTTGAAAACCAATACATAGATATTACAAAATTCCACAATACCATAAATGAGATTCCATGATACTATTTTGAAATCCCATTACATAAACACTTAGTCATTCCACCACAACGTTTTCATATTCAACATTGCCAATAGTGATCGCATGTGACTTCCCTTTGTCCTTTGCCTTAAGAGATTGCTCATGTCGATCATCACTAACCCTTGGATTAGGGAATTTATTAGCATAATGCCCCATTTCCTTGCACTTGAAGCATTGAAGTGTTGGTGGTGCGTTCTCTGCAGTTTTTTCTTTATTCACATCATTAGAAACCCTTTTTCCATTACTTCGACACTCAGCTGCTCGATGACCTTATTTTCCACACTTAAGACATTTTCTAGTCCCTTTAAGACAATCTACACCATGCTTCTTTCCACACTTTGTGCATAAGGAAACATTCATCTTCTTTTCACCATTATTCTGAGATTTCTCCTTGAACTCCATCTTTCGTTTCTTGTCAAAACCATGATATGGATATGTAACACCAACTTCCATTTCTACCTTGATAGTACAATGCACAATTTCTTCATAGCTACTGAAGTCTCTTATAGCTAATGCCCTTCAAAGACTTGGGTTTAATCCACTGAAAAATCGATCAACTTTACTTTCAGGTTGGATGATAATGGCAGATGCATACCTTGCATGTCTTGTAAAATTCGCTTCGTATATACCAACAGATTCATCATCCTTCTACTTCAGCTCAATAAATTCCTTTTCCATCTTCGTTCTAAGAATATGAGGAAAGTACTTACTGAAAAACAAGTTCTTGAACTCGTCCCATTCCATGGACTCAATTTCATCTCTTGGCCTCGTATTCCTGATAAGATTCCACCATTGATCAGCTTCACCTTCCAAACGATATACTGCTAAGATGACTTTACCATGTTCAGAACATTGAAGAACTGAAAATATCTTTTTAGTGGTACTGATCCATTGTTCAGCAACAAGTAGATCAGAAGTCCCACTGAAATAAGGTGGACGTTGCCTCATGAAGGACTCAATAGAATATTGTTCCCTTCTCTGCTCATTTGGAAGTCCAGAATGATTCATATCTTGTGTAAGTATAGAAATAAAATTTTTCACTCCATCTCCGATAACATTTATTTGTTCAGGAGGAAAATCATTGCATTGTCCATTACAGTGATCAACACGGTTCCTTCGGGTTCCAGCCATCGTTTAAAACCCAAAAAGAATAGTGTGAGAGGCAAAAATCATGCTAGGGAAAACAAAATAATAAAGGGGGAGTACCCTTATTATCTAACATATTAGGTTAAATTCTAAGATCGTTAGCGTAGTTCTAGGACTATATCTTATACATATACTTATCCTTAGACACATCCCTAGACATACCTTAGAAATATCTCTAGGGATCTCACTAACGTTCTCACATCCTAGTTTCCAAAGGATGACTAAACCTTTCCTCTGATACCAACTGTAGAGACTCGATGCTTTCTGTACATGGACATTACATTACTTTTGCGGAATACTTAGTACATAACAAAAACACACACACAAGGATCGTAATAGTTTAGTGTCTTTGGAAACTCGGAATATAATCTTCTAATCGTGGTGAAAGATCTTCAACATCTCCCATAAAGATCTTATTTTTTTAATACCTAAAACCTTTCATTATATCATGGGGAAAATAAAACATAAAAGGGTGAGCTCAAATGCTGAGTAAGGGTAAACAAAAGAATTATCAATCACATCATATTCATAAGAACATAACATTTTTGAAATCTTAACCTACAAAAGAGAGAATAATTTCATAACATGGGATAAATCATAGAAGTGAAATGAAATCCCAATAATAATAACTTAAAACAAGAAGCTTTGTGGCATACACACATAATCATAGAGAATCATATCTTATTAGTCAAGACTCATTGCCAAGACTATCTTAGTGGACAAAGTCCATCTTTGAACCGAGTCACCCTCGTTTCAATCCTGTTTCACAGAAATGGTATAACCTACCGCTCTAGCCATGTCTATCTCATGAGATATAAAATCTTTACCCAATGCATTAGAGGGAGATATAGGTCCCACCTATCTCATAATGATACCGTTCATATGTGTGCCACAAAATCATAAATCATACATCATTGCATAACCCATGTAATAAAAATGGGAATCTTAAACATCGTGACATCATAAGACAATTCATATAAGATAAAGTAATTCATAAAAATATTTCCATCACAACATAATCGAATCAATGAAATAATAGGGATAAAAATAGAACCCTATATTATCTTAGATGGAAAATAATTTTGATAAAACACTTGAACTCCATTCTTGAGGAAAATATCCTTTCTACTTCAAAAACACTTTTCCTTTCTTAACATGTCACACAATTTTAAACTAAAAGAAGTTGATTATAAATAAACTTGAAAACTTGTAAAGGAATATTCTTGGAAATAATGTTTTAAAAATCCATTCATGCCGTATAAGTTAAAAAAACATTCTTCTCGTACTTTTGTCGGAAAAGTCAAAAAGTACCTCGTACGAAAAACGACAGAAGATTCCTTTCATATATTTTACTAAAAAACTCACCGAAGGGTAAAATAGTTTTTAAACAATTGTAGGTGGAAGGAAATAATATTACATATTGGGGGAACATGGATGTGGATGAGAAAATACACCCCAGTAAATACCAACGTATAAGCAATGTCGGATAAAAAATGAGATTGTGATATTTCCCTTACCTTATGTCTGATATGCTTTGTACGTATCAGAAACTACTGTATAATGATTTAAATAATATCATTAACTTATTGCAGAATTATATTCATTGTTATGATATCATATATGGTTCACTTATGACTTTATATTACCCGTTCTTTTGTAAATTCCATGTTAAAGAAGCGTTTTGGGTAAAATCGTTTCATTTATCGTAGGTGTTTGGACTTGTTGTTCTTGACATTATTATTACTTATATCATGATTTACTTACTTCCATAATATAAAACATGATTTATATATCATATATATTCTGTATATATATATATATATAATAGATAGATAAATTAAATGAAACACACCGTTCATGGAGACGGTAGTCCGTACGTACGCATGAACGCTGTTTTTCTTTCCTTATTGTCTTGAATGGAAGTAAGTAGATGAAATTCACATATATATATATATATATACATAAATCCAGTAGATTTAACATGTCATATATTTCATTATTATTCATTATATATACTTTATAATCATTCATAAATGGTTAATGTGGAGAATGAATCTCATCGCGTCGTGGAGACGGTAGTCCGTACGTACGCACGAGCGATGATATCCTTCTCATGATCGTGAACTTGTGTTGAAGTGTATGTATACTATTTCAGTATCAATATCACTTTATAATAATCATATATTGTTACTCATTACACCATTATACCCATCCAATTAAGGTGGTGGTGGAAAATAGATTACACCAGGGCGTGGAGACGGTATTCTATACGTACGAACGCACGGTGATTTACCTTTTTCATAGGATGGATAGAAGGTTAATTAGAGTTGTTTAATATTTATAATAACATATAAGTATATAAGAAATACTGATGTTATTACTTTATCATGAAACAACTAAATAATAAGAAGTTGAAGAAGAAATAAATTGAAAAAGATCGGTAATGGATATTACCTCTTTTTGACGCGCCTTTTCTTAACCTCCACTTAAAGAACAAAGGATGGTCTTTGAAGACGACCAGGACCTCTAGGATGATACTAGGGTAGTGGAGAAGAGATTTTGTCAGGGTTTGGCCGAGCTTGAATGCTGAAATTGGTGTGAGGAGGAGAGGGAGGAGGTTCCCTTTTATAAGGGAGGAGAGGGGCACCTTAGGAAAATCTCAAAATATTTTTTTATATTAAGGTCAAATTCGGTTTATAATGGTTCTAAAGGGTCTTATTTAGAATCTAAAGTGTGTATGGGTCGAAATCCTCTCATCCAATAGGATTTAGACAAGTTTAGGTTATTATTTTAACCTTATCAATTAGATTTAACTCTAAGTTAAATAATTTAACTTTTACCGGGTCTTTTTGTTTTCTTACACTATATGGTTAATAAACTTATTATATCAAGCCCAAGGAACCCCAAGTTGTTTATTATTAACATATATAACCCTATATAAGTCATTTTTCCGAACCTTAGATTTTTAGGAATAAAATAACAATTAATAATATAATATTTGTTTTAAAAACTAATTTATGTCAATTTTGACACTATTTGGTACATGATTTTTATGAAATTTATAACAGAATGATAAGTTCGAACCAAGTTACTTAAATCAACAATAACATGTCATAGTAACCTATAAAATTATTGTATGTCATAAAAAGTCTCAAATTACATTTATTTGGGTATTTATAACATCAATTATGTCAATATTTCATTAATAAGATAATTACTACATCATTGTTGTGTCATAAATAAATTAAATTATTTAATGTCTAAAAATTACAAATAAAATACCATTATGTAGGAAATATTTTTATATTTCTAATGAATATTTATATTTGAATTTATCTTATGTATAACCTCATATTAAAAATGATTTAGTTATTAAACCTTGATTTTAACTATTTTAACACTTCTTTAAATAAATTAATAATAAATGTCCTAATCTAATCCAAGTGGGCCTAAATGGTCATATTTTATTCCTAAGGTTGTTTCTGTTAAAATTACACTTTTCCAATAGAATTAGTACATGTTTTAGGGTAATAATAATATCATTTTTACCCTTAATTACCCTATTTACTTTTAACCGTGGTAAAAAAAAGTAAAAAGTTACTATTCACCAAAAATTATTTTCATCTCATTGAACCACATTTTACTTACTGACATCAGCCATGTCTCTCGGATTTTTGAAATTCCACTCACAGAAGCGGTAAAATTAAGTTTTATGAAAAATTCATTTTTTAACTACCACTTAGTGGTTTCACTTTTCATCAAAAAATGAAAGTTTCCAGAAAAATACCAAAAATTAGGCCTAAGATATATTTGATATTATGAACTCAAAAATGATGTCTATTTTACCAAATTCAAAACATATCAGTTGCATTAATTAATTTAAAAATTAATTCCCGTCGTCAAAACAAATAGCGTGTTTTTAAGAGATAATAACTACCAAAAGATTGACACTTGTTTATGTCTGGTTTAAATGTGAAATTACATCCAATGACCAAAATTGTATTAAATTGTAAAAATATATTCTAAATATACTTTAAAACCACTCAAATTAATAATTTATCACTATTAATTATTTCGATTAAAAAGGTTGTTTTTAATTAAAATTTAGTAATTGTCACTATTCATCAAAAAATGAAAGTTATCCGAAATGTACCAAAATTTCACCCTAAGCTAATTTCGATATTCCGAATCCAGAAATGAAGTCCATTTTGAAAAATAAAAATTACAAAATTTCAAAAAGTGGTTATTACTATTCATAACAGCTAGTTTTAATAATATTTTAATAGCATGTCATTGTTTAGTGAAACTCGGTATTGCGTACTACACACGCTATCGAGGAAGGTCACGATTGCGTGTAATGAAAGGCAAGTCAAGGATGCGTGTTGTGCAAGCTCCTTTTGGTGTAGCGTACAACACAAGACATTAATGAAATTAAAAAGAATATTTTTCATAAAATCTCGGGGTGTTACAGGTTCACATAATATTCTTTGAAATGTTTCAGAAAAATTTTCCTACCATTTTCTATATACCAATTATCCCATAACTACTTTTTAATGGAATTTCATACTAACAATATCCTCAATTTGGACCACTAAGCATTGATTTTATTTTCTATAGAGATAAGATTCTCAACCAGATTTGAATTATTTATCTTTATATATGTGCTCAAACAACCATTTGGTTTCCTTGATTTCTTAGTAGGATTAAACTTTAAATCATGTATGAAACTGATAGCTTGTTTCACTTTTTGAATTTTTAGTTTGATCTGATTTATATGGATATTTGGGATTTTTAGAGAGATATTCGAGATGAGAGAGGGGTTTATAAAGTGTAAGGCTTCGGGAAGAAGGGATGGATTTTAGGAAAATTCATGTGATAATTTATAATAAAATTTTTAATCTATGATATTCATTTTGGAAATAAAATAATGATAAATGTAAGTAAAAATCATATTAATCATTTTATGAAAACATTTAAGGAAACATACACTATAGGTCTACTAACTATGGATCGGTAATAACACAAGAATGATAGGCATGCTAACTATGACCTCATGGTAGGTATTCTAAACGCATGAATAAAATTTTCACAATAGTAATAGTAACCCTATGACTTAATACGTATGGTAAGTATGGTGACCACAGGATAAAAAACTCACATTCAATATGCAGATTTTTTGAACTTCACAATTACTTCCAGAAAATACTCATAATATGGAAGACAAATAGAAATAAAATAACTTCAAATTATAAAAGTTAATTAAAAAGATTAGGGAAAATTTATCATACCTAATTCATGTCTAATTTATCCTCTCAAAATTCATAGTCATTGTGAATATATCACTAACATTATGTTTAGTACAAATGAATTCTAAAGTTATATAACCCTTTTGATAATCATCTCTCCAAAATTGATGCCTTTTATTAATATTATTTTTTATAGAATATGACATTTTATTATTAGAAATATTTGTCATACATGTATTATAATAACATATAGGGGCATACTAGAATTGATTCCATAGTCTAGTATATACGTTTCATCCAAATAATCTATTCATAATAACTTTCTATGACTATGTACTATGATTTAGAAGTGGATAATGAAATAGAATTCTATTTCTTACTACACCACGACACCAGAGACTTTAACAAAATGTGACATGTTCCCGAAGTTCTTTTCTTATCTAACTTATAATCACTAAAATTAACATCTAAAAAAACTAACTAAGTCAAATACCTATCCTCTAGTGTAAACCAATCCTAAATTAGTTGTACTTTAGAGGTATTTGAAAATTATTTTCACAATTATTAAATGTGACTCTTTTGGACTTTCATAAAAAGAAACACACCTACACATACTAAACATTATATCTAGATATATAGGAATTAAATATAAAAAATATCCAATCATACCTCTATAATTGTTTTAATCAAACAATTTCCTAGTTTTATCAAGATCTAGCTTATAGCTGGTACTCATGAGGGTATAACTACCTTTAGTATTATCCATATTAAAACATTTTGAAAGATATTTAGTTCATTTTATTTGATTTAAAATAATTCTATATTTATTTTGAAAAATATGAAACCCAAGAATGAATTTAATTTTACCTATTAAACTCTTTTCAAACTAACTTTTTATTGTTTATGAAAATTCAGTGCACAATGAACTTCTTGAAGATCCAAAAATAATATCATCAATGTATATTTTCACAACTATAATAACATTTTAAATTATTTTAATAAAAAAATTAATGTCAAATTTCCCTTTAATAAAACATTTTAAAATTATAAAATTGTTGATTCTATCATACCAAGATCTTGGAGATTGATTTAAACCATATAAATCTTCTTTTAATTTAAAAACATGATTTAGAATTTTATAGTTTCAAAATCCAGGGAGGTTTACTACAAAAACAACCTAAAAATATAACCAATTTAGAATGAAATATATACATCCATTTAATATAGTTTTAAATCAAAATATACTTAATAGGAAAGAAACATTATAATTCCTTCATGTCTGGCTACTAGTGAAAAGGTATCCTCAAATTCAATGCATTTTTCTTGACTATATACTTGTGTAACTAATATTTTTTTATTAATAATTATTTTTCCTAACTTATCAACCTTTTTCTCTAAACACACATTTAGTTCCTATAGTTATCTAGTCATTGAGTTTCTCAATTATATCCTAGTATTTATTTATTCCAAAATAATTTAACTCTTCTTGCACATCCATTACATAGAATTAATCATTAATTACATCATTGACATTCTTAGGTTAAAGTTGTGATAATAAATCTTGATGTTCAACCTAATTTATTAGATAAGATCTAGTCTGAGACAATTTATCAAGGTCACCTAAAACTGCATCTATGGATGATATCTATGAGTCTTAAAAAATCTAGGAAAAGTTTTTTTTGACACCTCATTGTCATCTAAAAGTTTAGGTTTAATTTGGTCATTAGAACTAATATAATTCTTTATATAAGGCCTTGATGAATTAATTCTTAGATTATAAATATCATCCTCCATGTTTTCTAAAGAGTTTTTAGGATTATGTGGATATTTTGCATCAAACTTGACATGTACAGACCCTTCTATAATCTTAGTTCATTTATTAAACACCATGTATGATTTACTAATGTATAATATCCAAAGAAAATTCCTTCATCACTCTTGTAAACAAATTTTTCTAAATTGTATTTTGTGTTGAGTTTGAAGAATTTGTAACCAAAAACTATAAATTAATTAACATTTGGAATTATACCATCCCATAATTCCTAAGGGGACTTATTTAAAAGTGGTATGACTATTAATTATATATTAATAAGAATTAAAATCTTCTTCCCAAAAATAGATAGGTAAAACATGCTCATTTAAAATGGTTTGTAAATTTATTTAAGGGTTCTATTTCTTATCTCTACTGTACCATTTGGTAGTGGGTTCTTAGGAGTAGAAAATATATGACTGTATAAATTTTGTGAGCATAATAATTTAAACTCTTCATTTTAAAACTCATTTCCATGATCACATCTGAAGTAATTGAAGATAATTCCACAAATATTTTTTAAAGATCTGGAATATCTATAAAAATAGAAAATAGATTCACTTTTATGGGTAAGGAAAAACACCCATGTATATATTGAATAGTTATACACTCTAGCAAAAGCATTATGTTTTCCTACTAAAACAAAAACTCTAGATGGTCCAAAAAAATACATGTGAACCATCTCAAAAGGTTGAGAAGTTGAGACATGTTTATTTTTTATAAAATAGATTTTTTTCTACTTTACCTTTTGGTGTGGTTTACAGAATTTATCTACTAGAAATTCTAGTTTGGGTAGATCCTTAACTACACCTTTCCATGTTAGCTCTGTAAGTAAGTGTATGTTTCAATGTACTAGTCTCTGATTCCAAAGCCAGGATTATTTAAGAAATTCACTTAAACCTAAAACATTATGAGAAAACAAAGAATTTTAATCTATATCATAAACATTTTAATTTCTCATAGAAGTAAAAAATAAATAAATATTAGCATCAAAAACATTACAAGAATTATTCTCAACCTTAATAAGAAAACCATCATCACATAGTTATAAAATATTAATAATATTTTATTTTAAAACATCTATAAATAAATATTTTGAAATTAAAAATTTACTAGAGTTGCCAATTTGGCTAAGCCTCATTGTCTTCACTTTGGAATAGTCACCAAAAGTGACATGTCCACTATCCAATTTAAACAATTTATTCATTCTTGAGTATTCCCTTATCCAGATACAATAGTTTCTTATTAGAACTCTTTAGGAACATTTCCTATAAAATATTTAAACCAAATATGATTTTGGTACCTATATTTTGTTATATCTAGAGATTTTAGTAATTAGTAATTTAGGAATCCATAATTTTATTACTAGTTTCCTATAATAAGTTCATAGGCTTTTAGAAATAAATAATTAATTTTTTTACTAGAATAAGATATACTAAAAAAATTTGCTAAACTAAAACATGGGACAAATTTATTCTTATAGATTTTCTTTTTCCTTATTTGATATCATATTCCAGTGGTAAACTTAAAATTTATCTTCTTACCAATAATATGAGTTAATAATTTTCATACATTGGTAAATCTCTCTAGATATTTCTTTAATTACTCATTATATAACTTATGCTCATTGTACTATTTAATAATTTGATTTTTTTCTAAACTAATATTAGTTTTAAAGTGAGTAGATATAGTATTATAATTCTTTAAACTTATTATATTTAGATTTTATTTCATTTAATGTGTCTTCTAACATGTTAGAATATTAGAATAATTCATTATTGGATATATTTTCATTATTGTTCCTAGTTTCAAATGGAATATAAATATATGCAGTAGATTTTGGAAATAAATTTAATAACATGGATGTGTTTTTCATAAAAAAATAAATTATCCTTTTCATTTTTTTCTTCTCTACTCGAGTTTGAGTCACTTGAGTTTTCCTCATAGGGAATCTAAGTGTCTTTCATGTCCTTTTTAAAATATTTCCTCTTATCCTCTTATTTCTTATTATACTTCAACTTGGTACTTTCTTCTTTGATGTGTCTTATTCTCTTGCATTCATAGTTGATTACTTTATTAGTATAATCATCCCTTTTCCAATATTTTCTCAAATGTATTTTTTTTATTATACTTACATATGTAATTCTATTTCTTAAAGAACACATTGTTTTTTTAACTTCTTAAAACATCTATCTTAGTAATCCATTTATTCATCAATGTATGATGGTAATTCCTCATCACTTGAGATTTCATATTTGACCTTCCCTTTAAGCTTAGAATCAAGTTCACTAAAGGCTATATATTTATTCTTTGGTTCATCCATTTCCTTTTTGTTTTCTTTTAATTTTTATTTAAACACCATGATCTTTCCAATGAGCTTCATTGCTAGTAATATATTAATGACTCAAGACTCTCTTATGGACACAGATGTTCCTCTCCAACTTTCTAGTAACCATCTAAAAAGTCACATAACTTTATCTTTGTTAGTAATTTTATTTCCTAATGTGTGTATCATGTTAAAAATTTCACTAAACCTGAGATACATTTTAGAGATAGATTCCTTATTTTTCATCTTAAAATTATCATATCTAATAGTATAGTTATCAAGATGATTTATTTAACATTAGAATTAACTTCATGAGATATATATATGGTATCCAAAATCTTATAAGTAGTAGCGCAGGTTTATATTCTGTTAAATTCATCTTCTACTCTGACACAATATAAATCATTCATAGCTTTATAATTATAGTCATATGATTCATTAGTAGCATCGCTCCAAGAATATTTAATAACTTTAGGTTTCACATATATATCTTCAATGATTGTATAGATATCAAAACTCATAAACTCTAAAATAATTTACTTTTTAATTTTACATTGAGCTTAGTTATTTCCATTAAAATAAGAAAATTGGTAAGTTTTGGTTCCTTCTTGTCTATTTTTATCCACAAAGATTTAAATTTTGGTTTTAGTCGGATTAGACAACTCAAGAGAAGGGTGAATTGAGTTTCCAATAAAATTTATATTTAAAAACAATTTAAGCATAAAATACCAAAATTTGATAAAAACACCTAGTTAAAAAAATAGTAGAAATATATAATTTGATTTTGGATAAAGGCCTAAAAACTTTTACCATAAATCAGTTAATATAATTTAGAAAATAATTTAAATTTTGAAAATAATCAACTCATATAAAACACAGTATATAAATCACTAGATTAAGTTAACTATTAGCGTAAAATGTTTCTTGGTTGACAAGAAAAATGAAATGGGTTTGATTTAAAAGAAATAAGACAACACAAACAAAAAGAACTAAACTAACTAAAGAAAATAAAGAATAGTGTATTTTTCAATGGGTTCAGTATCAAGCCAAGACCTAATCCCCTCCACTTATAAATCACTTACTAAAAATAAGTTTATTATTAAATAAACTAATTCACAACTTGGATCAGGTTTTATAGAAAACAACAATCATAGTTTTCTAGGAAAAGAGCCTCTTCCATACTTGTGTGTGGGATAAAACAAAATATCTAGTCACATAGGACCACTTCCATTGTTGTTCATTTGAATAGAAATGAAAATAAAGAGATATTATCAAGTAAAATTTGGTTAAATATAAAAGATTATGTTTCTATAGATAGACAGAGCAGTAAAAAACAGATCTTGAATGTTAATCATCAAAGAAAAGGTCAAGATATTAAGGATGAAAAAATGTGATGTAGCTCGATTTGAATAACATATGTTTTCTAATGTTCTTGAAATTTTCTTTTGAGGAAGATTATAAAAGTTAATCATTAATTTCTAAAAAATAGAGTGTCATAATGGTCTTCTTTGTAGGATAGGTTCATGTGTAGGGTCCTCTATTATTCCTTGTGTAATAAAATATGTTTGTTGCCTCAGGATTCTCCTTATAAAGTTTTTATTTTCTTCTTAAAAAAGATCTTCATAATAAGTATCCATTTTAGAATAATAAATGAAATATTATATTCCCTGGTGATTTATTTAAATATTCTAAAACTAGTGATTAGATATTGGAAATGCTCCACTACTATGTTAGAAAAAAACTACCTTTAATTAAAGCATGGTAAGTTGATCTCACAGAAACATGACAATAAAAATTTATCACTTTTTTTGGCTAGTTAATTTTCTCATATAGTGGGTTTATGAATTCATGCAGTAGGCTATTAATTTTTGCAGTCACTATAATAATAGATATGGTTAGTATATTACATAATGAAAATTATATATACCATGTCCAGTAACTTGATTTATTCATGTGATAGGTTATTTATTTTAGATGGTAACTCCGTTAATTAACATATTCAGGTCTTTTTTACTCATTTTAGGTTGATTTGTATATAAATTAAGGTGATTATCATCACATGGTAATCTCAACTCCACTTTCTATAGTTAGTTCATGACTAAGATATATTTTTCTCATCTGAATATTGGTAAATAGTTTATTAATGAGGTCAGATAGAATATAATGTGGAGTAATAAGACATGGTCTATTTACATTCATTATATATTTAAATTATTCACATGGTAAGAACAATGCACATATATTAGGGTGTCATGGTAAGTTCCGTACTGAACCATTTTTCTTATTTTAGATAGAAAATCATTTGTTAATAAGAAAATGAAATTAATTAATATATATATATATATATGATTAGGTCTCATTAAAATAATTATTTTATGGTCTAATTGAATAATTCCACTTTTATTTTTGGTCATAATAAATTATAAAAATGGTAAAATTGTGTTACTACGATTAATGTTAAAATGGGATTAATGGGGATTAAACTAAAAAATATATGGGTTAAAATAACCTAAAGATTTATTAACACTATTGGATGGTTATAGTTTAACCTTATATAACATAATCTTTGAATATGAGTCATTTTGGGTCTATTTTTCTTAAATAATAAACTAATATATTTTAATATTTTAAAAAAAACAAGTGTGTCATCTCCCTCACTTATGAAATAAAACTCCATATCCTCTATTATCCACTCATAAAAAGCCTCTTATGTTGGAAAACACATTATCAAGTCACATATTAACTTCCATAAACACATTAAAGAGGTTATGGTTTCATAATAATATGAGCCTTATAGGGATGAATTTCTATACCAAAGGAGGTTTTCTGAAAAAGACGTAATGCACTTAACTGAGTGTTTTTTCTTCTTATTTTATCTCATTCACAACTCTATTCACTATTCCTATATAATACCACAATTTTCTTCTGAATAATTTGATTTTAGTATTTTTTTTTTAATATCCTTTATTCATCTTCTTATTATTCAAATGGAAAAAGAAACCATTGTTCGTGTGTACGGCAGACTACTGCCTCACGGATCGATGTGATTCATCTTCCATCACCGCCTCTTATGTCTAGTCATGTAGAAAGATACAAATAAAATAATATGATATATATGATATAAATTATATTATATAATTATAAAAAAATATCTTACCTATTTATTTTCCATCCAATGAAAAATAAAATCATTGCTCATATGTACGTGTAGACTACCACCTCGAGAAATGATGTTTTTCATTTTTCATCATAACGTCACATGGATGGTATATATGAGTGGTTTTAAATAAATAATATTAAATTTATCATATAATTATTAATTATGTAAAGTTAAAATGTCATTTACCTTATTTCCCTCAAGTTCATTGAAAATTTGAAATAATACTCATGTGTACATAGGAACAACACCTCCACGATGTAACGTAATTCATTTTTCATAACTGCCTTACATGGTTGGTTAAAAATTATAAATAACTTTTAAAAATGATAATTATTTCATTATTAATACTCCTTAAATGATATAATCATGATAACTGTTAACATATTCAACCTACCAAAATCATTTTGGATATATGAGCCGAACGTCCTCAAAACCCAAAACATAAACTTAATCGATTAAGCAATCGATTATAACATGGATATAAGTGTAATAAAAGTAATAATAGACAAAAAAAGTTATTAATACATTATATAATTAAAATAATTTTATTTCTTAGGAATAAGAAAAAATTGTATGTGATGGGTTGGACTCGATGTAAGTTATTTCTAGTCTCAATTCCCTTTCTTTGAGACTTAATCTATTTTTACGACATATTTTATTTTATATAGTGTGTAGAATTATTTATAGATTTATTTTTTAATTATTATATGATAATTAATATGTTTATAAATCCATTAAAAGTTACATAATTCAATGTTTCATTGGTTAAAAATTAATCAAGTCGTAAGGGACACATTACCTTGAAAACTCATTTTAAAAGTTTTAAGATTTATTTTCTAAATATTTTTCTTCCATGTCTATATTCATAAAATTAATTTATGGATGTATTAATACTCATTTAAATACATTATTAAAGAAATTTTATAAATTAAATTAGTGGTTCTCAAAGTTGATATTTTTATATATTTTATATGGAATGTTTTTACATTCTTAATAAAAAGAAAAAAAGAATGTTAAATTTTAATATATATGATATCAACAGATTTTACAACTTATACAACTATTATTTGGTATTTTTATTTCTTTACAATATTACATGTTTTCTAAATACAAATACCCTTCTTCCCTTTTTGTTTTATTTTAGTTTTGAAAATGTGATTTTAAATGAAATTGAGATATTAATATCTGAAAATGTTTTAATTATGCGTTCAAAAGTATAATTTATGAGTTTTATGATGTAAATACAATATTTTATGTGTGTCATGCATGTTATGGTCCCTGTAAAGTTTTTATTAATGGTTTATCCTGATATATCTCTCCAATACATTAGGTAATGATTTTTTATCCATGAAATATATGTTATATTAATTGTGTGGATTATTTTATTTGTAAGAGTTCTTGTAAGAGTGTTGCTAAGAGAGACATGAAAATCAAGTTCTAAAGTACCTATATTGTTTTTATTTTCATAAAAATGAGTTTTTATGGAAATATTTTGATTTTATAAGGTAATATAATGATTTAATGTTTAAAGAAAATATTTATAACCCTTTTAAGGGCGAAAATATTGTTTTTCACGAAAATGTTTTCGTGAGTTTTCATGTTTTACAAGAAACCCTCATGATTATTATTTTTCCTTTATGATTTTCTATTTGATGTTTTAAAAAATTATTTTGTAAGTGAATTTTATTTCTTTAGTAATTAAATTATTTTCTTAATTAAATTTTAATTTTTTAAAAGGAAAGGTTTCTATGGAATCCTATAATTTTAAAATTGACTAACAGTTCCTCATTTTTTTATCCCATAATGATCTTTTTGTTATCATCCCGTATTTTCAAGCATTTTTCAAAGATCCTAAATATGAGTATGATCTATTATGAAGTCTATCCCTGAGTATATGAAAAAACAATGAATAGATAAAGTGTGACATGAATGAGACAGGATTGTGAACTTATGAATCTTGTTTATGTGGAAAAAATAGAAATTGTGTGTTAGAGTCCTTTATGTTATGTAATGATTTTATTAATTATCTAAAACTATAAACCAAAACTATCCTCAAAATATAAAAAGGTGTAAAGAATATCAAAAAACTCATAATTATTTGTCAATTAAGTTATGGGTCCTTGCAGTTGGTATTAGAGGAAAGGTTTAGGAATATTTAGAGATTAAGATTAGATGGCATTTCTAAAACCATTAGGGATGATACTAATTATAGGATAACATCACAATTTTTTCTAAAATAGATATTATGTCATCTGTTATCATTGAAATCCTTGTTTGGATACTACCAAGTGGATGCAACTATAACACAGATGCACCTAAGGGAAATTACTCTGAAAAGGGTGAATTGGGTATTAGTTTGATCATCATCAGGGCATGATGAGTTGGCCTAAGATTGCACGCCTAGCTAGACACTCATGATGGATAATTATTTGGTTAATTTACATTATATTTATGAGAGTTTATGAAGAATGGTAGTATAGATACTGTGAAAACCAATGATAATCTTCAATGATATGGGATAAACATAGAGTTTCATGGGTTGATAGGTATATGGTTAATCATAATTTTAAAGGAAAATATATCCCTTTTGATGTTTTATATGATGTTAATACTTTGTGAGACATTTATTGAGATTTCATGTTTGAGTTATATGTAACCCTTGTGTTTAAATTTTCTTATAATTAAAAGGTTATTTGATGAATAATTATTTTATATTTTTTGGACATATGTTGAAAATTATTGATAACATTTAGAGTTAAGATGATATTTTCTGTTGAGATAATTTTAGTTATGTGGGATAAAGGGTCATTATATTTTAAAAATATATGATTTATCATATATATAACCATGGGATTGGAATGTAATTTTTTGACTGAGTGATTAATTTTATTTTTGTAGAAGTTCACTATATTGGGGAAATTATAAGATTAAGGTAAAAGGACATATTTTTGGATAACCTGGGAGTTTATTTTAGGAATAAATATTGAATTATTTTTTGGAATAATATTTTATTTTATTGTGTATTTATGGTGATTGAGGTTATTTATGGAAGAATTTATCATATTTTAGAGATTATATGATTAAGGAATATAATTTTTTAGAATATAAATTTATAAGTGATTTTTGTATTTTATAGATAAATTATAATCATGGAAGAATATGATATCAATAATTATAATATTTTTTCTTTAATCTTGTTCATATATATTTTGAAGAGTATAAAGGTTATATATTTATGAAATGATGTAAGATAAACTTTATATTTTATTTTTCAGGCATTGGTGATTAATGTAAAATTTCTTCATTAATATTTTTATAAATATTATATATTATCTTAACTTTTTGAAACTATTTTCTGTTTTCATTAATGTCTTAATTCATAAGGAATAAATTTTTTTCCTTTTGAGGATATTTTGATGCATTAAGAGTTAATTTTAGAGCTTCAGGCATAAAACTTTTATCTTAAATATTCATTTATTAGAGAAATATATGAGATATAAGTGTAAATAAAATTTATTGAAGAAAAACCAAAATATTAAATTTTTATTTTTGAATGGAAATAAATAAAGTATATTTTCTTGTGTCCTCTATCTTGATAGTAAATAAATCTCTCAACACTATAAAAATGATCCTAAAGTTGAAATATTAATCTATTACCTTTATTTCTAATGAAATCATGGGATTCTTTATCTCATAATGATTTATTATTTTTTAATAATTAAATTTATCATGAACATGTTCTCTATTACTCTTTGTTATTCAATGGGCATTATCATTCACCTTTATGTATATATTTTCACTTCCCACTAATTTTCTCATTATCTATGAACCTGATTATGTGTTATTCTTGGTAACATTAATATTTACCTATTATCATTTTAAAAATTATGTTTTATAATCCCTTTTATTGTTTTTGGTTGTCATCAATGGTATTTTTAAATATTAAAAATATTTTTCCTTTTATGATCATAATATTTATTTTTCATTCCCTATAGTTGATTTGTTTAAAAATGTTTTAAACAATTTTTGTAAGGAATAAGATAAAATTTTTAGGATGAAATTTCTTAAAGGGGGTAGAGTAAAACGCTTATATAAATAATTTTTAATGAATATTATGCTCAATAGATTTCGTGACACATAACACTGAGTTTTGAGTGAATTGTGATATACTATAAAATTATTATCATCCATATATAATAGTTATAAAATATCTATTACATTGAAAGTATAAATAGGAATAAATAATAAGTGAAAATATGTATAAAGTTTTTTTATTATAAATATTTTATTATTCATGTATAATAAATAAGTACTCAATTATAAGTAACCGAATTTTATGCTTCAAAAATATATTTTTTCAAAAAAATATTATTGCCTTTTGTGCTTAGGCATTATAAATAATTTATAACATTTTAGGAATTTTATTTTGTAAAATGAATAGAATTTTATAATTCATCGTGTAAATATTATCTTAGGGTAAATTTTTATGATTTTTTTGAAAATAGTAATTTTCACTTAATAGTGAAAAATATCGATTTTGTAAACTTATTCTTTATTTTCATTAAATAAATTATTTGAAACATACCACTATTTTTTGAATTTTATCTTAAATTATATTATTTATAATTTAATTATAAATAATATATTTAAATAAACAAGAATCAAAATTATATTCTATTTGGTCATAACTTCATTTTTGAGCTTAAAACATATTTTTCTAGAAAAACTGGTTTTATGCACGTATTGTATTTTTACCTTAATAATTTATATTAATATTTATTGATTAATTATTTAAATTAAATTTATATATTATATATTTAAACCAATATTTTAACATTAATTTTATGGTTTTTACTAGGAATGAAATAAAAATAAATTTTATTTTATTCTTAAAAATGATTTTTCTTAAATTGATTTTTGTTGCATTTTGTGCGCTTATTTAATATTAGTATTTGAAAATTATAGAAATTAAATTTGATAAAATTTATTCTATATTTTGAATAATAATTTGAAAAAAAATAATGATATCTTTTTCTTTTTTGTCATAATGAATAGTAAAAACCTAAAAATGTGTTACCACAGATAAGGTTAAAACAGGATGAATGGGGGGTTAACCAAACAATATAAGGGTCCAAATGACCCAAAACATGTCTAAATCCTATTTTATGTTCATATTTCAACCCTATATGATATCCTAAATTAATATGAGTCATTGTGGATCTATGTTTCTTGAATAAGACAATAATATATTTTAATTGTTTAAAAAATTCTAAGTGTCTCTTCCCCTCACTTATAAAAGACACACACACTCCTCTTTTCTCTACACTTCAAGAGCCTCATAGCTCAGAAAATAATTACCCAAATGCCTTTTTAATCACTCAACAAATCCTAGAGTTCATGTTTTGATTATAATACCCACTTTAGAGGACTGATGGTGTAAACTAAAATAGGTAGTCTAAAAAATAGGTAAAGCACTTAATTGTGAGATTTTATATTATTTATTATTTCATCTCTTTTAAACCTATATTAATTGTTACTAAATAATAATAAAAATTATATATAATACACTAATACATTATTATATTTATTTTATAACCATTATTCATCTCCTTCTTTGTTAAATGGGTATCAAAACCATCATTCGTGTGTACGGAAGACTATAGCCTTACGAAGTGATATAATTCATTTTCCATCACTGCCTCTTACGGATGGTCAGGGTGATAGATTTAAATGAAATAATATGATATATATATATATAATATAAATTCATTATTTATTTTTAAATAAATCTATCACTTCTTTCATTAATATCAATTGAAAAATAAAAACATTTCTCCTACATACATACAGATTCCCGCCGCATGCAATGATGTTTTTTATTTTACATCATCACCTCACATGGAAAATATATATGAGTGAGTTTAATGAAATTCTATTATATTTATGATATAATTATAATTATAAAATTTAAAATAATACTTACCTTATTTTCCTCATGTTTTTTGAAAAATATAAATGTTACTCATGTGTATGTACGGACTACCATCTCCAGGATACAACATAATTCATATGTCATAACCACCTTAAATGGTTGGTTCTAAAAGTATAATTAATGTATAATAATTATAAATATATCATTATTAGGATTATATAAATTATATAATCATAATCCATTTGACCAGAGTCATCCTACTGAATTTATTTTGGACATATAATCAAAACATCCTCAAAATGTCCAACATAAACTTAATAGATTAAATTATAAATTCTGACATGGATATAATTTAAATAAAAGAAAAAATAAACCTGAAAAGTTTTATTAATAAAGTAAATAATTAACATAATTTTATTATTCAAGAAAAAAAAATTGTATGTGATGAGTCATACTCAAGTTAATAGATTTCAAGCCTCAATTTCCTTTCTTTGACACTTAAGCTATTTTAACTGCATGTTTTCTTTTGTGCAACTTATAACTGTATTAGAGAGTTTTTATATCTTTATTATCTAAATATTAATTTGTTAAAAAATACATTTAATTTTCCTTATTTCAATTATTATTGGTTCAAAAGTTATCAATTCATATGTGACACTTTACCTTAAAAATAATTTTAAATGTTTTAAATATTTATTTTCAAATTTTGATTCCTCCAAGCCCATATTCTTAAAATTTTGTTATGGATATATTTATAATTACATAACTAAATTATAATGTACATATAATGATATTTTTTACTTTATTTTAATTTATTCAAAATGAATATTCTTACATAATTTATAAGGAATGATTTTACATTCTTTATAAAAGGAAAAAAAGAATATTTTATTTCAACATATATAGAGTCAACGAATTTTACCAACACTACAAATGTTATATTATATTTATATTAAATAACAAGAATACAAGTTTCATTCAAATAAAAACTCTTATTCCTTTTATTTTGGGTATTTTAATTTTAAAAATGGCATTTTAATAGAAAGTGATATATCAATATCTATATATGTTTTACTTATGGGTTCAAAAGTACATTTTATGAGTTTGATGATGCAAATAAAAAAATTTATTTGTTTCATTCATGTTATAGTCCTTGGAAATTTATTTATCAGGTGATCGTGATATAACCTTCCAATTAACTAGGAAATTGTTTTTTTCTCTCAGTAAGATATATTATATTGGCTTATTCCATTTGTAAGGGTAATTATAATAGTGATATGAATATGATGTTCCAAGGTAACAACATGGTTTTTTATTATTGAAAATAAGTTTTTATAGAAATATTTTAATTTCACAAGTTAATATAATGAGATTATGTTTAAATAAAATTATTCCCTTTTAACGGTGAAAATTATGTTTTTCAAGAAAAAGTTTTCATGAGTGTTCATGTTTCAAAATAAACCATCATGATCATGATTCTTCTATAATGATTTAATATGTGATGTTTTATGAAATTATTTGGAAATTGGATTTTATTTCTTGTGTAAGTAAATTATGTTTTTAAAACTCATGTTTAATTTTATAAAAAGGTAAATTTTCTATAGAATCTCATGATTTTCAAATAGACTGACAGGTTCCTTATTTTTATATTCATTTCTGATATTTTTGTACTAATCCTGTGTTTTCAAAAATAATCACGTGGCATAATAATGAGTATGATATATTATGAATTCAAGCTTTAAATATAGGAAATTTTCCTTGAATGAAGAAAGTGTGACATGAATAAGATAGGTTTTTAAAATTAAGGAACCTAATTATATGAAAAAATGGACATTATGTGTCAATTTACTCAATGTTATGTAATGGTATTTCTAATTATCTAAAAATATAAACTAAAAATAACCTCAAAATATAACATGGTGAAACCCTTTTTTTTAAACTCATAATTATGGGTTTCTTAAGTTATGCATTCTTATAAAATATTTTGTGAAAAATGATCTTTTATATGGTTCTGTGGAATATTTTGGATCAATTGAGACCTAGAAAACCAATGGTATGCTATTTGAATCTTGTTTTAAAGTACTTATCACCAATTTTTCTTGTTTTTTTCATTTTCTTATTAATTTTTCCTAAAATATAGTGGTGTGTGTGCACCCCTTTCTTCTCTTCCACTATTATCTAGTTTTTCATCATGTTTCTTTTATCTTGATTAGGATATTAGGTTTGTGACATTACCATGATCTATAGAAAACACCTTTCATTTCATGGTTTAATAATTGTCATTGAAAAATGAAATATATATAATTTACTTATTAATAAACACATACTGGTTTATTGTTCTATGGATACGATATTCAAAATTGTAACTTTAGTAGAATGAGTTTTTTATCTCTTTGAATAATCGAGCATGGAAATTGTTTCACATAAAGATTTAAAATTTAAAAATTTATTTTATTTAGAAATATAAACATGATAATTTCATTCTTTAAAAGAAATAGATCTCTTATATTATAATTTATTCACAAATTTAATTTATTCTTTCCTTGAAAAACTTTTTCCACGTATAAAATTTTATTCTAAGGTATGTTTGAAATGTGAAAAAAAGGTTTTGTTGATAATAAATCCCTTCAAATTATTTTTTAAATAAAAAATATTTATTTAATTTAATTTCTAACATCAATGGTTTAGCTCTTTCTAATCTCACTTTAAATGGTAATTAAGACATGGGTTTATAGTTTTTTGTAAATCATGGGAAATTTTTATGTGAAACATTTCTAATTATACTTCTTATGAATATCAAAATTATATGAGTATTTCAAATCCATTAAGTTGTCTATGATTTAATTAAATGGTTGATAAATTATTATTTGAGGAAAAAATAGGTTGTCAGACCTTATATATTCTTTTAAATGTTTTCTAAAATTAGATTTTTTGTAAATTTAAAAGTCTTTAACTATATAAAAAATTTATAATTAGAATATATTCAAAAAAAATGAAATAAATGTTCAAACATCTCTAGGATCATTAAAAAGATAAATTTGGGTTGTTTTTCATTAATATAGAGTTGATTTGGGAAATGTTTTAGAATGATATTTTTGAAACACGGTTTGATTTTTTTAAAAACAATAGTATTTAAAGTTAGTAGAATTTGTTTTCTATAAAAAAAATGGTGTATAAATACTCCATAAGTATTTTTAAACCTTTAGGTTTCTCTTGGATAAGTTTATGTGGTTTTAAAGGAATGTTGAATTTTTAAGAGTTCAACTATTTATTTAAAATAATTCCATTGAATCATGTTTAGTCACTCATTTTGAAAACAATATGAAATGGTAAAAAACATAAGAATTTGGTGGTTTTCCTTTTGTTTTCAACACAATTTTGTATTTTTAAATAATTTTAAAGAATGTTAAATTTATTTTAAAAAAACTAAATACATTATAAACACTTTTAATTCATTTTTTATCGTGAAATTATTTCATTTAATCAAAGAAGACTTGTATATCAAGTAGTTTTGATAGTATGAATGAACATGTGTGCTTGAATAAGTGATAATACTACCTGTAAATTAGGGATTGGTTTATTTTATTGTTTTTTATAACTCAGTATTTTTTCTAATATAGTTGGGTATGGTCAAATTATTATAGATTTAGTTAATTAAAATAAGAATAATATGCCTCCTAATAGATTAGACATTAATTTTTTGGATGTCGTTCCATTTTACTTATCTTATTATTTAAATTTCCTCTAGTATATAACCAAAATGAATAAAAACCATTAAAAAACGTATTTATTTGTTAAATTATAAATCAATGGTGATATGATTGTTAGGTTTTATGGATACATCTATATTTGAGAAGTTTTGTATATTTTGTTGAAGCAGTAATTCATTTATGAGTATAATAACTCAATGAATAACCTATTTTTTATTTTTATTAAAAAAATATATACCAACTAAGATAAGTAATATAAAATTTGAATATTATTGAAATAAATAATAAATAAAAATGATTGATTATTTTGAGAGTAATAATTTTTTTTCTTATTTTAAAAATAAATTTCATTATCTCCCATAATAAATCCATTCAAAAAATAGAATGAATTCTGATACGTGACTTCTTGGGTTAAAAAAAATAAGTTTTATTTTAATTTTTATTCATATATTTCTCTATCTTCATATTTACTGATAAGTTATTGATGAAATAAAAACCTATTTCAAATATGATAACAATATTTGTGTGTATATATAAATAATAGACTGTTAGCGGTTGGTGGAGGATGGTGGTCTATGAGATATCCTCTTGATTCCCTAAAGGCGGCTAGGGTTCTATAAGTTCAGAAAGTATAGAGGAACCAAATCAGGTGATGCATGCTTCTTCTCTCTTCACCCATGGTTGATTTGATTTGCACAAAATTTTGGATGAATATTCAACCACCCCTGGTTTTTGTCTAAGGACGATGGGTATAGGATTCTCTGACCAACTGCCTCACCGAATGGTACATCATACAACCACTATGGTGAAGCCGGAGTTGGATCCACTCCCTCCTAAAAGTTAACCTTGGGATTCTAGGGTTGCAAAATCGGTAGTCAATTATTCTGACCATATTTTGATTAATCGGGAGTCGGAAAGGAGGGTTTAAGTGGTGCAAGGTGATGTTGAACCTCCCTTGTCCACCCATGTTTCTTTTGATTTCAAAAAACAAATTGGTCCTTATCCCATAGGATACTATTGGAGACAAACTCTGTGCTAATCCTTCTTACACACATGTTATTAAATATCATCAATTAATGGCCACACCTATATGAGCAGAGAGTGAAGGGGTATTAAGGATTTAATGTATAAGAAAAATTGACTATTTTTTTGATTCAAACCCTATGATTGGTAATAAAGGGGAAAATTATTTTATTGAAGCAAATCAAGGTATTTTCTTGGTATTATTGTAATAATACAAGCACTCTATTATTACCCATTTATCATTGAATATGGAGAATTGTCTTGGAATTATAGATTCTATAATTTTGGGGATTTGATGGTTGAAGTATAACCTGAATCAGTAAATGGGTTTACCATCTCATTTTCTTATCTTTATATCTTAAATAAAACGCCTAAGGTTAAGGTTTAGTTAATCTTCTACCTAGTTAATTGAGAATTCAGGATTACAATTTGGATTTCAACCCTTTAAAGGTTATAAATTATATTACCCAAGTTTGGATATAGATCATATGCCTAATATGGTTTTTATAGCTGCTGGAAATCCTATGGGATATCTTATGTATAGTTTTATTCCTAGTTAATATGGATAAAGAAACCGAAAGAACCAGTTATGGTCATTTTTCTCAGGTTCTAGTCGAGTTTGAACTCAGTTCCCCTCTAATTTGTTAAATTATTCTATATGTGGATGATCAAATATTTTATTTGGTTTTTTTGATTATGGGAGGGTTCTCGATTTCTGTTCTAATTGATTTAACATTGGTCATGAGATGGAAAATTGTAGAAAAATATTGATCCGTGTTGGTTTTGGTCTTGTTGGACACACAAATGATTCTTGTAAAATAAGGTCTCAAAATTAAATGGTTGAAACTACACTAGTTCAAGAAATGGTGAATCTTACAGATTCATACCAGAAGGATATTTCTGATTAAGAGAATTCCATCGAAAAGGAGGTTAGGTGGAAACCTTATTTAGTAGGATAGGATTTTGCAGGAAATATGGAGATGAACCAAGTAAAAAAATACATGGTACACACTAAGATGGACTTGCTTCTTCTCAGATTGATCTTGAGAGTGGGAATCCTATTTTTTATACAATTCCACCAATTCATATCTCTTAGGTAGTGGTGATTATGTTGGTTCTTGGGTGACAAGATGTATTGGATCTTGCGAACATGATTTTGAGGGTGATGAAATAAGAAACAATACTTCCAAGTCTTGGGGGGAAATTGTTGAATAAGAGAATCTGGATGCTGATGATGAAGGCATGGAATAAGTTTCGGGAGACCCTAGAATGAGAAGTATATCTCATGAGGCTAATTTGTTTTTAGGAGCTATAAATAGTTTTGAGGTAGCTTTAGGTTTTCATTCAGCTTTTAATTCCTTGGTGTAAGGTGATATGTGAAGATTCCCCATGGGTACAATTCATGGTTATGAGGAGGTGTTGATGACCTCATGTCAAGGTAAAACTTTGGATTCAAATCATGTTCTAGGTTGAAACATGGAAATGATATAGAACGATCTGTAATTGAATTCCTAGTGGGAGGATGACATGGGAGATCAGGATCATGTTGATATTGTTGCTGATTCTGATGATTTAGAGCAGCTTGAAGATATTATTAAAGATGAAGTGGATAGCCAATTAACCCAAGAACAAGCTTTGACTTCCTATATTAAGAAGGGTAAATCTAATTTGGTTTTGGATTCTCATCATCCTAATAATAAGAATACATTGAGTATCATGACATTAGATCCTAGAAAGTCCCATCTACTTAAGGAGCAGGCCCTCATAGAGGAAGACATTTCTAAGTTAGAGAGGGAAGATCTGGGAGGGGCTTGGCATCATGTTAAAACTTGGTAGTGGGGCCATCATCCAAAACAATCATGGTTGGGGATGTGGTCATAATGATTGGAATGTTATTCGAGGGTGTGCCAAATTTACACCAGGTTTTCTTCTAAGGGCTCACTTGGGAGCATCAAAAGCTCAGGGAGAAGTGCTCTATGATTTCCAGTCAAATAAACTCACAGTCAAAGTGGGAAACTATTGATGATGATGATGACTCTATTCATGACCCTGATAATGACCATGTTATATATGTGTAGGTTTCTTGTTTAGATGAGATCATGTATCCTTGTCTGACCCCATACACCCTCTTTCCATTGTCATTTTTTATTTTTATAATAATTTTTTTATGAGCGGGCTCTCCTGTCCCCTGATCCTTTTGAAGAAATAAACTATTATGAATCTAAGCTCATACCTTTTATGTATTTTTTTATTAAATATAAATATTATTGAACCAAATAAAATTAATATTAATTGAAAATGGATTGATTCCAATCATATGATAAAATAGTATAAATATAGGGTAAAATATTTCATTAAGTTTTCAATAAATATTGGAAATTACCCTTATCAAATCATTTATGCATGTTTACATTGTTGTTATTTGGTATGAATTTTTCTAAAGGAGTTATAATAACAATTGATCAATCTTATAATAGATAAAAGTTATATATCTTATACTAAATATGGGGAGTAATTTAATGTACCTAATTAATGGGATAATAGTCTTATTTATATATCATTTGATATGAGTAAAACTATTTTCATTGATGAAGATTATATTAAGGAAATGATGGGGATATTTGAATATGACCTTCATGATTTTCCAATGGTTCTTGAGATGTTAAATAGATATGAAAAGATTCTATTTTAATCTGGTCATACTAAAAATAAAACATTGCCATCCATAATAAAGCTATATAATTTGAGATCTAAAAATATATGGAGAAACACTAATTTTTTATAATTTCTTGATATTTTGAATGATATGTTACTAGAAGATAATGAGATTATTTTTTGAGCATATGAAGATAAATTAATTCTATATTCAATGGGTATGATCTCTAAAAGAATACATTCCTTTATAAATGACTTCATATTAATTTATAATGACATTTAATCACTTAAAATTGGTATAATTGTAGTAAAACTCAATATAATAAAGATTAATCATGACCTTGAAAAGTTTTATAGAACTTTATAATAATTGAAAGGTTTAAATGGGTATATAAAAATGAGGATACTCTAAGGTAATTGATGTGACATGTAGATACAAGAATTCAATATGGGAAACTTCATCACACAGAATACTCTCCTTTGTGGAAGAAAATTGATCATTGTATCATTAATTTATAAATTTCATGGGAAACATCCATCTTATACTATCTACATGTGGAATTAATTTTTTTCGTGAACAAATAAACAAATATACTTCATAGATAGTTATGTTGTTAAATTATAGCATTCCATTATGGTTATATATAGAGCACAAATTCATTATGTTATCTATGTTTATATTAGAACCAAAACAATTCAGTAATGATACTTTTGTTATTTGAATCCATAGATTGAAGATCTAAAATTGATGTGGTTTGTATGTGATATATTATATGATACTCATAGAAATGAAAAGTTCATGTTGTGATCCATGTTTTTTAGGATGATAAATGTCTTTCTTGCTTATGGAAATTTTTCAAGATATAGAGTTAAAGGAATTTTAGGGTTTTTCATTTGTAAACAAGGTATGCACTTTATTATATTGAAAAATTTTGTAAATCTATTGTTTCCAGAGAATAAAAAAATTATTTGTATGAAAAAATTATTGATCCTTGACAAAATAATTCAATGGGAATTAATAATATGGTACAACACCATCTCTATTAACAGGTGATGAATAGTTTGAGAAATTAAATAATATTGTCATCATTTTTTGTAAACCCTTTTCAAAAAACTGTACAAAAATAGGTTGGAAAAATTTATCATTTTTTTGAATTACTATACTGTAACTTTTTGAAAGATATCATATTCCAACCATAACCAATCTTTCCAAAAGAGATATTTCTGAAGGTAATTATAATTTTATTTAGAATATTTATTAACTATTTTTTATCTTTATTTTCCCAATACTAAAAGGACTACTGATAGTCCTCATATTTAAAACAATAGGTGGATTTTATTTTCAATTATTAGAAAACTTACTTAGTGTAGGAATATTTTTAGATATCATGAAGAGGTGATTTCTTATCACATTAATATTTATTATTTTTTAGATCTGGAAGAGTCGGTTTATCTATTTTTTATTTAGTTAATATTATTATCATATTAGTATATATTTATGGGGAGATATTTTCTAATAAAATGTTTTTTTATCTATGAATAAGACAAAACATATAGAGCTTCTTTCTAGGAAACTATTATACGATAATGAAATGGATGTGAGATTGAGATCCCATGTTATTTCAAAACCTATGTTACATTTTCAAAACAAAGTAAATGTTCTTTGACTTCCTTGATACTTTATAAAAAATACCTATAGTTACTTTTTTATATGTATGAATTAATATCACATCAATCTAATACACGATCTGGTTGGTATAACTAAAAGTGTGTGTTTTCATTTAAAATTGACATTTAACTTCAAAACACACATCACATACCCAAAAACTAATAAAAATACTAAAATTGCCTTGATATTTTAGTAAAATGATCTGTGATTAATTTGTGACATAGAGGCTTTAGTTTCCCATTAATTCGACACATGGGGTTGCTGATATGACTGAAAGTGAATGTTTTTATTATATAAGTAACATTTTCTCTCACAATGTATGCCATACAGTTAAAACTAAGAAAACATGCTTGTATTTTATTAATACTTTAAGAAAAATATCCATGATTAATTTTTGATTTATATGTTTTAACCACATATTAATCTAACACATAATGTGAACAGTATAACTAAAAGTTGGTATTTTTATTTTGAAGTGGCATTTTAATTCAAAATAAGAATTACATACTCAAAATAGCGAAAACATTCTTGTATTTTATTGATACATTAGAACTAATATCAATGATTAATTTAGGATATTTAAATAAACACATAATTCCAACACATTATCTGGTCGTTATGATTGAAAGAGTGTTATTTCATATAAAAGTGACATTTATGTTCAAAACAAGCTTACATACTCAAATCCAAGCCAACACACTTGGATTATCTTGATACTTTATTTTAATAATTCATGATTTGTTTTTTTTATGTAGTAATCAACCATATTTTATTCTAACACATTTTCTGGCCCATAAGACTCAAAGTGTATATTTTCAATATAAAATTAACATTTTACATCACAACACATTTCACATAGTCAAAGTTAAGAAAAAAATCATGGATTTTCTTTATAATTTAAAAAATTATCCCTTATAAATTTTTTATATATATGAATTAATAATACATAAATCCAACCCTTAGTGTGGTTAGATTTACCGAAAGTGTGTGCTTTCATTTAAAAAGAATCATTTTAGCTCACAACACATGTATCATTATCAAAACCTAGAAAACATGATCAAACTATATAGATACTTTATTAGAAATATCATTAATTTATTTTTGATATATTATAATAAATTATCCATTATTCTGACACATATTGTTTCTGGGTTGACTGGAAGTGTGTTTTTTTGTTTAAAAGTTTTGGTTTAGTTTAAAACAAGCACTACTTACTCAAAATTAAGAAAACATGCCCAGATTATCTTAATATTCTAGGATAATTATCCATGGTTCATTTTTTACATGTTTTAATTAACAAAACATCAATATAATATATTTTATGGTTGAATTGTATGAAATTACATTTTTTATGTTTATAAGTGACATTTTAGTCCAAAACATGCCCCACATCCTCAAAATCAAGAAAACTTTCTTGGATTGTAATGGTAATTTTTTAAAATGATCTGTAATTTATTTTTGATATATATTAATTAACTATACATAAATTTGACACATTTTGTGGATGATATTTTTGAATGTGCATGTTTTTATTTAAAAGTGACATTTTAGTTCAAAATGTCTATCACATACTCAAAACTAATAAAACAATCTTGGATTTTATTGATAATTTATGAAAATAATCCAAGATTTATTTTTTATGTGTAGAAATTAATAGAATTTCTATCTAACACAAGGCCTGTCTTGTATAACTAAAAGTGTGTGTTTTCATTTAAAAGTGACATTTAAGTTGAAAACACACATTGTATGATAAAAAATAAAATTAACTCTAATTATCATGATACTGTAGTAAAACTATCCATTATTCATTTGTGACATTTAGGAATCGACTACATTTTAATCAAACATATGGTGTAGACGGTATGGCTGAAAGTGTGTGTTTTAGTATAAAAGTAGAATTTTAGCTCAAAACTCACATCACATAGTCAAAAATGATAAAACATGCTTATATTGTCTGGATACTGTAGGAAAATAATTCAAGATTAATTTATGACATATTGGAATTAGACTCACCAAATTACAATACACATTATGTTCGGTATGATAAAAATCATGCGTTTTCATTTAAAAGTGACATTTAAGTTCAAAATATATGTCACATAATCACAAATGAGAAAACACGCTAAAATTTCTTAATACTTTAGAAAAGAGATCTGTAATTCATTTGTGATGTCTAGGACACAACTGCAGACCAATTAGACACATGGTGTAGTCATTATGACTCAAAGTTCATGTTTTTAGTAAAATGGCGAAATTTTAGCTCAAAACACCCATCAAGTATTTAAAACTGAGAAAACATGCTCAAATTGTCTTGATAATTTATAAAAAATATTGATGATTCCTTTGTAATGTGTATTAATTAACCTCACATAAATCTATCATATAGGGTGTCTACTATGACTAAATGTGGGTTTTTTCATTTAAAAATGACTTTTTATTACAAAATGTGCATCACATACCTAAAACCAAGAAAATTCACACAGATTTTCATGATAATTTAGAACGACAATTGATTATTCATTTTTGACTTCTTATAAGTAAATGTGTATTACTCCAATTTAAATCAATCCTGGATTATATAACATTTAAATTAAAAAAATTATTGTTTTATATACTATTACAAAAATAATCATTGTTTTTACTACAAGAACATGGTGATTTTCTATGAGGATGGGTTGATCATTTGAGAAGGCTGGCTCCAAGAGTTTATTTTTATATTTTTTATAATTATTATTATTTTTAATCAGATTTTATATCAATGTAATTATATTTTATTGAAATTATTTAATGCGAAATTTGAATTTAAATGATTGTTCAATGTAAATTTAAAAAATTATGTGTTCAAAATAATATTTATACTATAAGTTAAGTTTTTTTTATATTTAATCAAATACTGTAATGTGATAAAATAAATCTATTAACACTCTGTAATAGTTGATAATGGATTTTATCAGCACTAAGTGCAGCATGGATAAAGTCCACTTTTATCAGTGTCATAGTTATCATTGATAAAAGTTCCTTTATTAACACTAGAAATTAGCACTTATAAATTCACCCTTTATCTATTAATAAAAATTCATTGATAAAGGATATAAGTTCTTGGATATTTAAATTCCCTCTCTTTTTATTTTCCTAGGCTTGAAGGCATTTAGGGGGAGTTATTAGATGTTCCAGAGGTTAAGAGTTGAGTTTTAGATCTATAATGTAAAAACACCTATGGTGGTAGCCATAGTAGAGGTTGTGGTCTGACATGTTTTGGAGCTATGGTCGTGGGAGCTATTTTTAGTGGTTCTTGGTGATCCTATAGTGTGAAAATCTCATTTTGATAGGCATGGTAGCTAGAGAATTTCCATGTGTAATAAAGGAAGGGGAAAAACTCTTATGGTGTGGGTATGCCGCTTATAAATTTTCCTATGTGAAACTAGAAAGGTTGAAATGGACTTTTTTGGTTGTGGTGGTAGTGGTGTGTTTATTAGAGTTCAATCTATGTGTAAAGGATGTAAATAGATAGTGGGAGTTCTCTATGCTATGGTCTATGTCGTGGTGAGTTGGAAACATCGAGGGGAATTCCTCTATGCCATTGTGGGACTCAATGGGGAGTCATGGTTTAGGGTTCCATGACTATGTTGGATACCAGCATTCCATGATAATGGTTAAACCTATTTCAAATGATTGAAATAACAACTAAGAAGAGGGAGAGATAACCATTTTGATGTATGGTAGTTCTGGATTTGGCCTTTCCTAAAGGCACCACGTCCGTGGTTAAGGTCTCCATGTCATGGTGAAGGCCCATCTAGTTTTTTTCTATAAATAGGGGTCCGTTTTCCCTACATTTTTATTTTTTTTCCTTACTTCCTACAAACCCTATTTAACCCCCAGTCCTCCTTGGTACATTTTATCCATCTCCAATTGAATATTAACCTTTGATTTCATGGAGATCTATTCTCTCTCAATCCAAGGTATTCTTATACTCCCCTTTGATATTTCTTCTTATCCTATTCCTTTACAGAGGTTATGATAGTGGGAATTTTTTGAGTTTTGGTTTGTATTTGATCTAGGTTAATGAAATTTCGTTTTGGTTAGGTCCCATAAGAGTTTCCATCTAATTTTTTAGTGGTTGATTCATTATTCCTTTTTTTCTATAGTGTTCCATGAAGATTCATACAGAGTAGGGGATTCATAAACTTCTCCTAATTTTATGATTTGATAAAATATTTTCATGCTTGATCTCATATGCGTGAATATATGAGATTTACCTTAATAAATATAATTAACTAGAGTAATGAAATGACAATAATTGAAAAGGGTGTTTTGATTCAGATCTGATTGTTCTTTAACCATGATAGTTTCCTCATGTGATTTTCTAGATAGTGTGACTTAGAATTGTTGGGATTATTATTGTTCCTTAGTATAATTCACATTATTAAATATATATAAGAACATAAATCTGGTAAGTTAAAGAGTGAAATGAATGAGGCAAAAGAATTGATTTTATCATTATTCATTAAAACCGCTGAACATGAAAGTGTTTCTTTGATTATGCTTACAGTTATTTTAGTTTCTATTAGTTGTTATTTATAAGCTATAATGTTTATAAAACCTACTCATAACAAATCTATTAAATCTATATGGAAAATGAAAAAAAATGGAAAGAAATATCTAGGGATATTTTAAAAATGGAGCTTGTTTTCTATATTATTGTACGCTTGATATGTGCCTTAGATTTTTTATGATGGAAATATGTTTTAATTCTATAAATATTACTTAGGGTGGTGTATACCTTCCATTTTTTGAAATGTGAAACCTGGTATGGCTAGATGATATGGTGTGGTATAGGATGGTTTTCCCTGGTTTTTGCACTGGTTCAGGTGGCTGATTCTAGGATGGAATAGGTTAAAATTCAGTCTTTCCTATTTTATTGTTCATTATGATAGGTTGAGATCTATGATTTCTCTTTTTTTTATTTGGTGTCTATTTTATTTTTATTAGTTGGATATAATGATTAATTTATTCTTGTTATAATTTTCTTGATGCATTTCATGTACATATTACATGTGGTTTTTCATGTTGAATTATGGAATACCTCGGAATATTAAATGGTAAATTAATTAACAATGACTTGATGGGAATGGGTGTTAACTCTATTAATAATTCATTAATTGGAAACCATGGATTATTAGGATAAATAATCTAATAGTATGGGTTTAAATTTATAACTAAAATATTAATTATAAAATCACCTTGGCTTTCGATAGGAAATGTAAGTCGTTAAACCAAAACTGAAGATTTTTTTTTATAAAAAAATATAATTTTCAAATTACTAGATGATTCATGATGATTAAATTTGATTATTATATTATTATATGGGTATTATCTTTCTAGTAATATAAATATAAGAAAGGTAACCATAAGGCAAGTTAGATATATTTCAAGTCTAGGGTAGGATAGTTTCCCCTAAATTGGTTGAGTATTATACTATCATTATATTCTATGACAGATGGATGAATACTCTACTTTCTTATTCTTTATTGTTGATAAAGCATGGTATATAGGTATATGTTTTTCATAATTGTATGAGGCATAGGGTATGTGCTCATACAGGCTATTATGGCTCTCAATTTTACTTTAGATGTATATACATATTGTAGTAGATTATGGTTACAGAATATATATATATATACTGACAATAATGGATTGTGGTTATACATGTGTATTTACACATGTGATATAATGGCTTAAGGTATAGTGAATATTTACATGGGTTGTGATGGGCCACAAAGGGTACAAGATGTGATGATGGTGTGTTTGTGATGATCTATATGGGATGAGGGATTTTATGATGATATGATTATTATATGGTTTCTTAGATACATAGTTTGACTTTTGGGGGGAATAGGAGCACCAAGATGTAAGACTTTGGGGTGAGAGAGACTAGTTCAATAAGAAATTGGATGTGTGATAGTTTTTATATATATGTTTTTTATATTATGTTTCATATTTATTTGTGTTACTTGTTTAGTGAGCCTTGGTGACATTGGGATATAGTAACCTAAATTAGCTATCAATTTTATTTCCTCTATTTATTCACCAGGTTTTAGAATTATCCTTTCACATATGCATGATTGGTTTCAGTCACGATCCTACTAAGTATACCTATATGCTCACCCCTATATAAAATATAATTTTCATGTCCACAAGAGTTGTTCAATGATTGAGTTTGGAATTTCTAGTGTGTAGTTGTTGTTTTGGATCTTCTGAAGTTCATGGTCACTTCATTGGATTGGTTCATAGTTTATTTCCATTTTTTCACATTTTATGAAATTTCATATATCATAATAGTTATTTATTTACTCTATGGAGTTGATTGGTGGATCTAGTTTTATTTCCTATGATATATTGAGTGAAAATCCTTCTATTTTATGCATTTTTATACCATCTGTTCTTTTTTTCAACTCGTGGCCTGTTAGAGTCAAGGTTTGGGGGTCACTCATGTTTTCACTGATGGTCTAGGAGGAGTTTAGTGGAGGGGGCACATGAAAAAGGAAAACCTTTTGAGTAATTTTTTTAGCACTGATAAAAGGTTTCATTATAACAGCTTTTCTTAGAGCTAATAAAAGTACATGTATTTTATCAGTTATTTTAACACCAAATTTTTCTTAAGTTCTAATAAAATGCATATCTAGTACTAATAAAATCATGAACTGTAGTAGTGATAAATATATAGATAAAGATAGATGATATTTTTTTATGAAGCCCTTGTATTTTATTTATCATAGAAATATTGTGTCTAGAAAATTTATATGATGGGTTTTCATATAATTTTCAGTACTATATTTTACAGGTTTGTTTACATGGGCATTGTTTTTTGTAAATTGGGGACCAACAATATACACCCAAATAGGGGATGAATTAGGGTGACTTGATATTTCTTCTTATCTCAAGTTTAAATAGATCATGTCCTCATGTTTGTGAAGACTCCTTAAAACTTCCTTCACGATCACAAAAAAGCACAACCAAATATACAAAAATTAAATAATCACATACATAGGCATTTTATAGATTTCCCATACATTGGGCTATATCCAAGGAAAAAATATCAATGATTTTTTGATATACCAATTAGTCAAAACACCTTTAGTTTGTAATCACTATCTTTAGGAGAAGGTCATTACTCATCAAATATCCAGGGCCTATTACTCTCTTATTATCACTACTTTAAAAGAGGGTTTCAATATGAGATATATCGTACACATAGGTTGAACTCACAATAATAAAGATAGAATAAACAAAACCAAAAAATAATGGGTGTTCTATAGGATTCTTTATTCCCTACTTTATGTTCTTCACTAATATGTATAAAAACCTACTCACTTCCATGCCCAATCATTAATAAAAGTAAATCTAATCACACTTTACTCTTTAGTCCCTATTGAAAAAAAATTGTTCCAAACACTTATTTTTTTGGAATTCATGACAAAATCCTCACTCTAATTATACAACTAAAGTAAAGCCATAAAAGTATCTTTATATATGAAGAAGATTTCATTTATATATAAATATTCTACATGATTTCTCGATTACTAAGGTAAAAATATTTCTCAAAAACATGTCCTAATTTAGTGACATAGGGGTGAGAATCTCCCATTATGAGAAGGATTTTTATTTAATCCATTGCTAACAAAAAGGGGTGTCCATTCCGTAAAACCCATGTATGAGGAAATTTTAGTCACTTTTTGGAAATCAGAGATTTATTTTAGAGGGTAACATTATATATTAGGGAATATTACATTTCATTGGCTTTGATTTCACTACTCATGGATCTGAAATGGACTTATAGATCTAAGGTTATGGTAATTTTATATTAGAAGGAGTTTCTCCAAAATCTAGTTCCACACTGATTAGTAATCTACATGAACACCCTAGTTGGTGTTCCCTATTTAATGAGCTCAACCTCAGTCACAAATCTATACATACTCAAATCCCTTTTCTTATTTTCCTTTTCAATAATATTCTATTATGAATCCCACCATTCATGCTCAAGTAAAATTTCATGAGCACACTTATGCACCCATATTTCCCGCCATGGTGCCCATGTGAACCACCTTTCGAGCTCAACCTACTTGTGTTTTCTAGTATAATATGGTCTATAAATAGTCCCGCTTGGATCCCTTTTTGACACACAATTTTTTAAGAGAAAATAAGTTGTGACCTTTGTGTATCCTAGATATTTCAGATCCCCATTATTAGGGCACAATTTGACATAGTTATATACGGGATTGTATACTAGGGCCCCACATTCCCCAATCATCCTCAGAGACTCCTACCTAAGCGGGACATCGCCTAGGGCTCTTACTTAAGTATGAATTCAACCAGGTCTCCCTACCTTGGTGCCCATTATCTATAGCCTCCCTACTTGGATTCCATTTCACCCAAGTCTCTAATTAGGGTGAACCTCTGCCCAAGCCATCCAATTAAGCTATTCATTATACCAAGACCCCATACCTGGGTGACCCTTCACCCAAGACCTAATACATGGGAGACCCTTTACTTAAGACTTAACACTTGGCAGACCCTTTACTAATGCCTCAACCATTGGGTGAAATTTCTTATGAGGCCTATTTTACTAGCATGACCCTTTTTTTAAGGCCATTTATACTATTTTGATAATAATCTAGAGTATTATAGTTGAGGATACCCTCACCTAGGACTCAGAGCTAGGTTCCAATTCACCTACCCCCTACACATGGCCACTAGTTTTCCAAGATTCTATACCATGGAATCCTACCAATACAGGGCTTATTATTCGGTTCAATCCATGTAACCCTTCTTCACATGAGCCACATATTGGTTGAATGAAATTAGGAAGCACCAATGTATAATCTTCACTCAATCCTTTTTTTATCACCCCATTTATGAAAACAAATATCCTTACCATGTGATTATACACTTCATAGATGTAGTATTTCTACTAGTTTTAGTCCCTAGAATTATCTTCCACTATCTAGCTTCCAATATAAATGGTAAATCAAAAAGGTTTTCCCATGCGTAATCCCCATTCAATCTCTTTTTGACACTCCATTCATGATATAGATTTCCTTACTATATGAATCTAAAATTCATGGGCATGGTATTCCTACTAGGTGTTAGATCTATCATTACCTTTTAACACCCCAATTATTTATAAATAAATTTAATATAAAATGTAATACATGCAACACTGAGTCTCTACGAAACAACATGCTTTTATTATAATTATTTAAACAAGATAGATATAACCTATCCATTAAACATAGTAATATTAATATTAATAACTAATATTAAATTTTATTTGTAATAGTTTCACATAAATAAAAAAATATTTATGTTTAACTATATAATTTTCTGTAAAATAAAAATCATTTTTTTAAAATTAACATAAGTTAAATTTCTTATTTTTCTAAGAAGTTTCATTTTTTGATTAATAGTGAAGAATACTCCATTTTAGTTAAAAATATGTTTTTTATTTAAGTAATTATTATACTAGAATTTTTTTATAGTCACAATAGATCAATTATACATATATTAATCCAATTTATATCATTAGATTCATTTTTATATTGAAATTATATATAAAGACTTATTGAACTTTTGAATGTTCTTTTTACCCGCCTTCTCACCACATTTTAGGGATTATCATTAAAAATAATATTTCCACTTCTATTAATTTAATTTCAAAACATGGACATACACAGTTGCGATTAGTAAGATATCTAGAGTTTGAAATTATCAACTACATTTTTTGGTGAATAGTAAATTGACCCTTTGGAAAAGTAATGTTGCCCTTATGAATAGTAATATGACCAAATGAATAGTAACATCAACCATGAAGGTATAAATAAAATTTATGAATCTTATAAATTAAGGTATGATATAATTATATAATAATATAAGTAAGTGAATATTTTAAAAATTAATAATTAAGTGTTGGTATTTTTGACGTCAGAAATATTTAATTACGATGTTATAATTAATAAAATTATTTAAAAAAATTATTTTCATAAAACTTATTAATAAATTAATATTTCGTTTTCTTGTGATTTTTGGAAAATTTTATGGGACCTTAGATAATTTTTCAAAGTGTTATAGAATAATTTATAATTTTAAAATCTGTATTTTTTGAGTAAAATATAATTTTAATTAAAAATTAATTTTATCATATTTATAAAATTATTTTCATAAAATGGAGTTCATTTTTGATTTATACACCTCATAAAATAGTTAGGGTGAATTTTTGGTATTTTTCTAAAATACTTCAATTTTTGGTAAATAGTAAAATATGATAATTTACAATAAATGCTAAATATATGAATTATTGAGTTATAAGTGATGTATGAATGATGTAAGCCGATAATAAAGAACTATACTTCATTATTTTAATATATTTTGTGATAATTCTAAAACTATTCATAGTCTTGCGACAGAATAATAAAGTAATGAATAAAATATTCAAAAAACACACCTCTCTTCCACTATAAATACCACCCCTTATCCTCACACCTTCCAAGATTTTAACCTTTTAAAATTTCTTCCAAATCCACTTCCCAGGAACCTCCTCTATATCCAAGATCTTTTGGTATCATCAAAATATCGAAACCAATCCCCTTAAAGAGGTTCTCAAGGAGGATAATTCAAGAGATAAAAATCCACTTCCTTTTCCTTTTTTTCTATTCAAGTTCATTTGTATTATTATTATCTCTTCACATACCCTCATCCAAATGTCTTGATAACTATATTATCATATATAAATTTTAATTTTATTATACTAATGGAAGAATCGATCATCAAACCCCATCCCCTATCTTTTATTCAAAAAATGGAAACATCGTCTATGAGGTGTGTTTTTATCACCTTCAAGGATGATAAGTTTTTATTTTCCTTCACCATATTCAAGCCTATTAATAAAACCATTATAATGGTTAGAATATATTTTTAAATTTATATAAGAACCAATTTTATCTTCTATAATTAATATATTTACATAATACTTAATGATAAAACAAAACGAGTTCATTGTGATCTAAAACCGCTAAAATTAATCTAAATGATTATCATTAACATGTTATCTGTTGATTCGTCCTCATATATAGTAATAAAAAAATATAAAAAACCAATTAAACTTATTAATTTTTATTAGATTCATATAATTTCAATTATTTATAATTATACCAATTTTACATTAACTTCATTACTTATAAACAAGCGAACCGCTAATGAAAACCAAGAAAATGAATACTCTTGAATGATGAAATTAAAATCTATAACACATTAATAAAGATATAAATGAACATAATAAAACTATAATGAATCAAATAAATATATATAATGTTATAAATTAATTAATTTATATATTTAATTTGATCATCTTGGATATTAAGGTCAAGTGCAGAACACATTCGGACATAAGGTAAGGGGTTTCTCATCTCACTTTTATTTCCGTAAGATTTCAATTATTCACCAATTATTTCATGTATGTGGTGTATTAATATTAAAATTTGATATATAATATCATTAATCTCTTTATATTTACGTTATTAAATAAATTATTGTATGATTATTAATTTTAGGACATATGATTCAATTAATTACAAAGTGGTAAGGAATTCTTCCCAAACCTCCATTTCTCATTCAGGATATGTTATCTTTATATTTACCCCCAATGTAATTATTAATTATTTTTATATACCAATTATATATTATATTTATATGTTCTAATCTAATACATCCAGATCATTTCATATTTTATTTTTTGATATAATACATGTTTTAATATGGTTCCTTTCTCAATTCTTCCAAATAAGCAATCCCAATTAAAGTGAACTTCCAAAATTATTCTCCAATTTCATGTGCACAATATAATTTATTTCAATACATTATTATTTTTCTAAAATAAATAATTTTATCATGATAAATTTTATTGGTTAATTTCTGGGTTTATTAAAACAAACCTTTCATTTATCTTAAAAATATCTTTAATATTTTCTTTAAACTGCATTTAAATGTTTTATTTCAAAAGTTTCTTAAAAACTCTTTTTACATGATTTCACTTCAGTGGGACATAATTTATGCCTAAAATATAATTTCAATTCCCTTATATTTTATTTTCTAGCATATACACATTTACAATCTTATTTTATGATAAATAAAAATGATTTTCCAAAAGAACTCTTCTTTCCAAAGTAAAAAAGTGTTTTTCAATCTTGTTCTCCTTATTCTCATGATATTATAAGGGATTACTATTTAATTGTTTCAAGGTGGTATGGGAAACATTGTAATTTTTATAAATTATTTCCCTTTTGAATTTTTTAATGTTATCTTCATCTATTTCAACATCCTCTATTGAATATTCTACTTCACTGAGGTTTATCTCTTATGATAAAATCTACCATATGTTGTTGTAGGGTTTATGATTAGTTTTCCTATAGATGTGATATTTGATACCATTCATGGTTTATGGTTAAAGTATTCAAATTTCATATGATAGTTTTTTAATATGAATGTTTGTGTTGTTTATGTTTCACCCTTTTCATATTAGGAATGCATTAGACTTAGTAAGTGATGGTAAGGGCCCACTATATCCCCTCAATGCATTGGTAGGTCTCATGAGAAAAACTATACAAAGTTTTTACCCATTATGTATGGATTCTTGGTCGAAGCCTTGATAGTATTCTTATGATGTATGGCATTATGCATTCCCTTATTATAAAACTGGTAATTGATAGTCCACGTGATTATCCTACCAGTAGAATATCTATAGTTATGTTTTATTATGGAATTCTTTAATCAACTTTTATTCCTTCTATATTATGCTCAAGATTATGTTTTAATTGAATGAGTACTTTTAGTTATTCACTTTACATTATTATTTATGCCTCTATTGTATTACTTACCCTTACTGAGCATCTAATATCACCGCATTTTTATGTTTTATTTTCCCTAGGACGTGAAGTTGTATTTTAAGAATGCCTTATAGGAAGAATATAGGTGTTTACATGTGTTTCAAATGGAGTTGAATTGTTTTTTTTCTTTCAAGTTTCAATTTAAAGTTCATGAATGTAATCTGGATTCCAATACTGCTAAACTGATTGGTCCTTCCGGATTTTATTCCTTTTAATCACTCCAAAGTAAAAAAAAATAACTCCCTCACTCTGAGCTAATGGTATGAGGTCATTAAATTTGGTACCAAATGATGTTTTTCAGTAACCATAGAAACTATATTTATAAAACATTGACTAGAGAACATAAACCTAAGATAGAAATTGAGGAAAAGTATAGAAGAACATCCTAGAAATTTGGTAAGGTAGATATTATTTAGTTCGTCCAAGAAATATGTCCTTGTTTGGATACTACAAGTGGACGTGGTTCTGGAATATATTTACCTAGGATTAATAACTCTGACAAGGTTTCAGGTTCTGACTTAGGGTAACTTGGTACACGATAACGGGCCTTATTGTGAACCTGGTTTGACACTCCTAGGGGATATTCTTAAGATAATTCACATTTTTATTTCAAACCATTATTAATGATTTGAATATATAATAAAAAGAATAACCTAAGTTAAACATAAGGTGTTTTAGGTTGAAAATAAGGTGTAATGATATTCTATAAATTATTATAAATTCTCATCACTATGTCTATTGTTACTCACACTATGCTTTCTGGTTTTAATAAATGTATGGATCCTGAAGGATTTATGTTAACATTGAACATGATAGACAAGGTGGTGGTGGTGAGAAACAAAATGGTATTTTTATAGGAGTGAAATATATAGCGTTCATGCATAATCAATTTTCCCAAAATATTATTAATAACATATACCTTAACCAACTCTCGAACCCACTTAAAAATAGAAATGGAGTTTTCTAAGATCTCTATTGGTTAACACCATGGAGAAAATAAGGCTCAATTTCCATCATGAAAGAATTATAGAAGGAGACACCTAGTAAACTGTCTTAAAGGAATAAAGAAATAGTTTATGTATGGGAAATAAGGACATAAAAAAAATAATTACTGAGGAAAATGAAGAGTACAATGGAAGAAAATAAAACTAATCCTAGGAATCCTTTTTTAGTTATTTTCCTTAAATGTAGGGGACCTGGGCTTAACCCTAATTAATGCCCTATTCTATAGGATAACATTTAGGCCAAGGAAGGACCTATGTGAAAATAAATTTATGATGTATTTATGTATTGAGGTTGTATTGGAAATCCTAGTTAAAATAATATTTAGTGATTGACCTTATTTTAAGGATGTACATCATGTTTATTTTTCAAGTTATATGGTTTTAGAAAAAGGAAAACCCACATGCTGGTTGAAAACATGTCATTTCCAATAAGGCCATAGGGTTTGAAACCACAACTGAAGGGAGGCAAGAGTGCAGTTCCTACCACTAGCCTATATGAATTACTAGTTATCATGAATTTTTTTAGTTGAACATCTAGTGGATAAATGTTATTTTTATTTTTGAGACATTTTTTTATCAAATTTATAGTGTTGGGATTAAAAAATGATTTAGTGATCAGGTGATTAATGTTATTTAAGAAGATGTTTTCAATTTTAGGAATCCAATAAGATTTTGGTAAATAGAATATTCCTGATAGATTTTATTTTGGAAGAAAATATAATTTTATTTTAGAATTATGGTGATATAGGTTTTTTATGTAAATCAATAGAATAACTTGGAGATTATAGGATATGGGAAATTAAATTTTTGTTTAATACATTAAGAGTTATCAATTTAATTTGGAATACTATATGAACAAATCCTTATGATTTTGGGTTTATAGTATAGAATATCTTTTTGAGGAATGATAATAATTTTCCAAATGATCTATGTTGAACTTTGAGTTTTACATTTGAATTTTTGAGGTTATAGTTGTTTTTCAACATGTAAATGTTTATTATTTTTTGGGATTTATCTTATATTATCCTAACCATTTTGGATATGGTTAATGTATAAAAGAAAATAACAATAAAAAATTGTACTTTTTGGGTATTTGTGATCTGTATAAGTTGATTTTAATTCTTCAGGCATGAAAAAATTCATTTTGAACCATCATTTACCTGTATAAGTAATGAAGTAAAAAAATAAATCAAAGCGCATCCAAAAGATTATATTATTCTTATGAAAAGGAATATAATAAAGTAAGTTTAATTTATCAAGTGATTATGTAGATAGTAAAGAAATCCATCAACTCTAGGAAAAGGATTTTCAAAAAAACATTATCTGTTAACTTTTCTTACTAAGATATCAGTGGTCTTTAACCAATCACAAGATTTATGGTTTCGTGATGATTAACATTACAGTGAACATGTCCTATATCATTCACCATCATAACACAATGGTTAAATTTCTCTTTCATGTCCTTGTTTTCACCACCCACTAATATTATTCTATTCTAAATCTTAATATTGTGGTAACCTTCACATTTCTACTTTCCCTCTTATTAATAGGATGCTTTATTAACCCTATTTCCAATGTGGGTTTCCAACAAAGGAATTTTAAAAAACCAACATATTCTTTTAAAAGTGAAATATCAAATTGTGAGGAATAAATCTATTAAAGGATGGGAGAATGTAACACCCCAAGGATTTACAAATAAATTTAATATAGAATCTAATGCATGAAACACAGATTCTCTGTGAACAACACTTTATTATTATAATTATTTAAAAAATATAGTTACAACCTAGCCATTAAACATAGTAATATTAATAGTAATAAATACTATTAAATGTTATTTATAATGGTTTCACATAAAGAAAACAAATTTATAATGAAATATATAGTTTTTTGTAAAATAAAAATATTTTTTTAAAATTAACTTTGGGAGAATTTTTAGTATTTTTTTGAGAAGTTTCAGTTTTTTAGGAATATTGAAAAATAAATCATTTTAGTCAAAAATTGGGTTTTTTTAATAATTATTATACTTTACTTTTTTTTCAAGTCACAATAGATAAATTATAAATATATTAATCCAATATAGATCATTGGAATCATTTTTATATTGAAATTAGATATAAAGACTTACTAAACTTTAGAATGTTCTTTCTACCCGTATTCTCATCACATTTGAAAGATCAGCATTAAACATAATTTTGTTGCTTATATGAATTGAAATTTGAAAAACAAACATACATGGTTGCAATCAATAACATATTCAGAGTCTAAGAGGATCAACTTAATTTTTTTGTAAATAGTAACTTCATCCTTTGGAATAGTAATGCTACCCTAATAAATAGTAATATGACCAAATAAATGGTAACCTCACCAATTAAAGTATAAATAAAACTTACGATTATCATAAATTAAGGTATGATATAGTTATATTATATTATAAGTAGGTGAATATTTTAAAATTTAAGAATTAAGTGTTCGTATTTTTGAAAGTCATAAATATTTAATTATAAGTTTATAATTAATAAAATAATTTAAAATAAAATATATTTTCATAAAATGTATTCATAAATTAATATTTTGTTTTATTTTGATTTTAGGATAATTTTATGAGACCTTATTTAATTTTACAAAGTGTTATAAAATCAGTTATAATTTTAAAATATGTATTTTTTCAGTAAATCATGATTTTAATAAAAAATTAAATTTCTCATTTTTCAAAAAAATCATAAAATTGAGTTCATTTTTGATCTCTACATGTAGAAAAATGGATAGAGTGAATTTTTGGGACTTTTCAAAAATACTTGAATTTTTGTGAATAGTATAATACGATAATTTACGATAAATGTTAAATACATGAATTATTGAGTAACGGGTGATGTATGGCTAATGTAAGACCACAATATCAAACTCTCCTTCATTTATTTAATATATTTGGTGATAATTCTAAAACTATTCATATACTTGAGCCGAAATAATAAACAAATGAATATAATATTCAAAAAAACACCCCTCTCCTCCACTATAATTACCACCCCTCACCACCCCTTCTCCTCTCACCTTCCAAGATTTGAAACATTTAAAATATAGCATCCCACCTTTTTATCACATAAACTTTAATTACATTTTACAAAACCGAGGATCTTTAAGGTTTAGTGTCTTGGAAACCAGGAACTTAAAACATGAAAACAACATAAAGAATTATTCTTAAACACTTGAAAGGCTTCTCCTCATGTTCACCCTAGGCTCATTACTGAATCTCATAACCTGGGGACATACATCAAAATAAAGGGTGAGCAGAAGGCCCAGCAAGGGAAACAAGTGAAACATTTTACATATGAACTTGGGATACATCAATAAAGTCATGAAAAGAACTTTAAGGCATGAAAATGAAATCATGAGGCATATCATAATAAAAATAAAACTTTTTCATAACATGAAGATGTGGCTACATCATTTAACATAGACAATCATGAACATATCACCAAGGTCCATCCCCAAGGTGTCATTTGAAAATTACCAAGGTTATTCACCAAGGTATCGTGAAAATTGTAATCTCTAGTGGTTACATCATTACCCAATGCATTGGAGCGCTATCAGGGCGCACCCTTAAATTTGCCTTTATTATCATGTGAGCCACATATATCATCATCAAACATTTCATAAATAACCCACGTAGCATAAAATAAATGGGTTTCATTTCATAATCATAACGTTTTAAAAACTGCTTTAAAGACATGATCATTACGTCACTTTAAAACCCACAGAAAGGAAGGTGGGTCTCATGTATGTAAATCCCAGAATTTAAAATAGAACATTTTGTTATATATGTGAATACCCCTTTAGAAGAAAGAGCTTTGAGTATTCACTTAATAATATAAAAGAACTTTAAAAAAAGAGAGAGACATTTTGAGATGGAAATTCTGCAGCATAACGGCTATGTTATGAGGTTTTAGAAGACATTAAAAAGAGAGGGAAAATGAGTCAAACATTCATAAATGACCCATAAAACAGTATATGGACAGAATAAGAAGGATACATGATCATGGTAATGAAATTTCAAGGACATACCATTTGAAATGAAAAACATGGAAGGAAGACAAAAATTAGATTTCTCTTATGAAAGTTCGACAGCCTAACGGCGTTACTTAAACTTCAGCAAAAACGATTTGAAAAGATCAAATAGGGTCTCTCATCATGTGAACATAAGAGTTCAGTATGATAGATATAGAGATAATTCCCCAACATAAAAAAATGAACTTGAAAGAATTGACATGAAAGTAGATCTTCAAAACGAGAAGGGTGAAGAACCACTTAAAAATTCGGCAGCCTAACAGTGCCACTTAAAACTTCAAAATACTGAATTGAAGCGATCAAATGGGGTCTCTCATCATATGAAAATAAGAGTCCAGTATGATAGATATAGAGATCATACCCCAATATAACAAAAAGGAACTTGAAATAATTCACATGAAAGTAGAACTTCAAAACGAGAAGGGTGAAGAACCACTTAAAAATTCAGCAGCCTAACGGCGCCACTTAAAACATCAAAATACTGAATTGAAGGGATCAAATGGGGTCTCTCATCATATGAACATAAGAGTCCAGTATGATAGATATAGAGATCATACCCCAATATAACAAAAAGGAACTTGAAATAATTGACATGAAAGTAGAACTTCAAAACGAGAAGGGTGAAGAACCACTTAAAAATTCGGCAGCCTAACGGCGCCACTTAAAACTTCAAAATACTGAATTGAAGCGATCAAATGGGGTCTCTCATCATATGAACATAAGAGTCCAGTATGATAAATTTAGAGATCATACCCCAACATAATAAAAAAGGAACATGAAATACTTGAATGAAAATAGAACTTGAAAACGAGGAAGGTGAAAGAATCCCTTAAAAATTCGGCAGCCTAACGGCGCCACTTAAACATTCTTAAAACGAATTGATGAGAGCAAGGGGGGTCTCTCATCATATGAACATGAAATAGGCAGTAGGATGAATATAAAATAACATCCTCCAACATAAGAACATGGAGTATAAAAGAAATGACATAAAAGAGATTACTTGAAAAGAAAGAGAGAGGTCGGATCCCTTACCTTAAAATGTAACTCTTAAACCTCAAAGGTTGGGACCTTGAGGGCTTGGGGGCACCTTGGGAGGACTCCTTGGGAGGTAATGAGACCAGAAATTCGTTGGGAATGAGTGGGGAGTCGAATGGATGAGAGGAGGGCTTGGTATTTATAGGGAAAGTGAGGGGACAAGGCATTAATGGCCAAAGGACACTTCACATGTGCTTTTCTCAAACCCATGTGCTCTCCCTTGGCATTTATCATGGAGTTAGGCCACATGGGGCCCCCAAAACAATAATTCATCACCCTTGGCCGGCCAACCCTTAAAATAACTCATGACATCATCATGACACAGCTATGATGTCTTTAAACATACTGAAACCCTAAAACTGCATTTTTACTATTCACTGAAAATTCAACTTTTTCAGAAAGATCCCAAAATTTCACCATAATCAAATATCAATGCTATGATTTCAAAAATGAACTCCATTTTATAAAAATAATTTTCTAAATATTTTTAATTTTATTTTTAAATAAATACACTATTCATCGAAAATTCATTTTTTTTCAGAAAAATCCCCAAAAATTACCATAACATAATATCGATGCTCTGAGTTCAAAAATAAAGTTATTTTTATAAAAATAATTTTCTAATTATTTTTAATTAAATTTTTAATTAAAAAAACACTATTCATCCGAAAAAACTAATACTTGAATAATAATTTATGAAACCGTTATTTAACCATTTTATTGAATCACATTACTTAATCAAGGTGCCTAGATTATTTTAAAACTTTATTTAAGTAAGATTACTAATCCATTTGGTCATATTACTAATCCTAATCATAAAATCACTATTCATAATTTACTATTCATCAAAATCATGTTGATCTTATTAGACTCTAAATTTCGTACTGAACATAATTGTAGAAGACCATTTTTCGAGAATCATTACACATTTTAAATTATTTAAGGTTTACACAAACATTTTTTTTTTAAATATCCTTTTGAAAATTCATCAAAAATATGCATACTATTTTTATCCAGTCATTTGAAAATTCATAAACTTCATCATAAGAAGAAATCCCAATTTTTATTTAAAACAAGGATTACACAAGGCAATTACGGTCTCGTTACATAGCCCCTTATAATACCAGCATAGGACCTAAGAGTAAGGTGTGCTAGGGTGATAGAATCTTGGGGCGGCTCGGTCAACATTGCCCGAGTAGTAATTTCTATTAGTTTGAACTTCTCGCGAAGGCGATTCCGTTCTAGCTTCACATGATGAAGTTCGGCTTGGGTTTGGTCCAGAGCAAAGGCCAATGGTGCTACCTCCTTCTCAATCTCTGTTAGATGGGCTTCGATCGGCCCAAGGCTACTAGGTGAGGCCATCAAATCTTCTTTCTATAATAATTAACCAAGATTACTTAAATTTAGAGACAATAATCAAAACATTTTGTTCACAGCGGTTATGATGACCGATGGTTATATAATAGTCAAAACCCACTGATCTCATTTTAATTATAATCATGTTTATCAAAAAAAAACATTTTTGTTGAGTATAACAATAACACAAAAAAAATAGGAAACAAAATTTATTTAAAAAATTTCGGGTCGTTACAATCTTCCCCCCTTAAGAAATTGCGTCCTCGCAATTTTAAAATTGGGTTTTGAAATTTCATTGAAAGTCCCACATCGGAAAAAGAGTCAGTAACACCGTTACTTTAAAAGAAAGAAAAGGAAGTACAAAGGCCACCCGAGTTAACCCACACTCGGGTTCCATGTAGGAAAACATGGACATGGAGGAAAAAGACAAAGGGTCAGTTCTGAGAGAGAGTGATAGAGAACATGATTAGGAGAAAGTTAACCATGAGAAAATCCCAAACTTATGATGTGTGTAAACGGTCTTTGATTACCTAGTAGGAAACGTAAACCAACAACATTTTTGTTTTACGTTTCTTTTCATAATTTTGAGGATTTCATTTACTACATAGAACAAAAACATAAGAAAATATACCTACCTTCAAGTAGAGTTTCATCCTTTAACAAGTCCCTACCAACACTAATCTTTTCGCCAAGTGATGAGAATTCAAAAACACTTGGTCTCATAAAAGCACCAGAATCATCTTCTATAGAATCACATAATCTACAAAAGATTAACTATCTATTTCTTCTATCTTTAAACATTATCCCAAAAACAGAAAGGTTAAGGTAAAACAACTCTTCAAAAAGAAAGAATCCCGTAGGAATAGAACCTACTTTTAAATCTTCAAAGTTCCATGGTACTACCCAAAGTTCATCATAGTCCATTCCATAAATAACTGTCCTTAAAAATCCTCAAAATAAACCAAACTAAGATTGAAACCCAAATACAAGAAGTATTTGATAACATAGTCTTCCAAAACAACTTCATTGTTCATCTCCAGACAACATCAACCACTCCTAACATCTTATAACAAAAGTAGCTAACCTAAACATATTTTACCCAAGATAGGTTAATCATTCCCAAAAGTAACCTAAATTACTATAAGTCCACCTTAAATTCATCAATTCTTCAAAATATAAGTCAACCTTACTCCTCAATGAATATACTATAGTAATCTATTTACCTTGATCATATAGGGTCCTCAAAATAGTGAACGCCTTCCAAAATAATAATCATCTTTTAATCCCCTAATCATCTCTGACATATTAATACGGAAATTGTCGCATTTCCTATCACATTGGTTGTTGGGATACGTTATTCCATTTCCCACCATTAACTAAGAAGATAAAGTATAATTAGAGGCTTAAATACTTAACCAATAATCATGAAAAGGAACTTAAAGCATATAAGGATAACTTGTAGAAGAAAAGTATACCCTAACTTGTGATCCCCTAGGTTCCCATCTACGTTATCCATGGTCGTATATTCTTATGTGAATCTTTATTTTATTTTATCTTTGTTCCTTTAATAATGGTTCATACCAAGCTTATGAATTTACCAAAGCATATCCCCCGGGAGTGTCGTAACCAAGAGTGCAGCAAGGCCCGTTGTCGTGTACCAGTTCCCGTTCGAGTCTAGCTCAAAGCGGTGTTTTCGGGTTTTACCCCTATGTACATCTGTGCCACAGCCACCTCTACCTGCTCGTATCCAGACAGGGATGTATTTGCTTGGCAACCCCTTACACAATACTCACCAAAATACCAGCAAGATTTCCTATATTTAAACTTTTCTATAGGGTTCTTCCTAAAGTTTTCATATCCTAATTTCCACAAATAACTAAACCATCCTTTGATACCAACTATAGCATCCCACCTTTTTATCACATAAACTTTAATTACATTTTACAAAACCGAGGATCTTTAAGGTTTAGTGTCTTGGAAACCAGGAACTTAAAACATGAAAACAACATAAAGAATTCTTCTTAAACACTTGAAAGGATTCTCCTCATGTTCACCCTAGGCTCATTACTGAATCTCATAACCTGGGGACATACATCAAAAGAAAGGGTGAGCAGAAGGCCCAGCAAGGGAAACAAGTGAAACATTTTACATATGAACTTGGGATACATCAATAAAGTCATGAAAAGAACTTTAAGGCATGAAAATGAAATCATGAGGCATATCATAATAAAAATAAAACTTTTTCATAACTTGAAGATGTGGCTACATCATTTAACATAGACAATCATGAACATATCACCAAGGTCCATCCCCAAGGTGTCATTTGAAAATTACCATGGTTATTCACCAAGGTATCGTGAAAATTGTAATCTCTAGTGGTTACATCATTACCCAATGCATTGGAGCGCTATCAGGGCGCACCCTTAAATTTGCCTTTATTATCATGTGAGCCACATATATCATCATCAAACATTTCATAAATAACCCACGTAGCATAAAATAAATGGGTTTCATTTCATAATCATAACGTTTTAAAAACTGCTTTAAAGACATGATCTTTACGTCACTTTAAAACCCACAGAAAGGAAGGTGGGTCTCATGTATGTAAATCCCAGAATTTAAAATAGAACATTTTGTTATATATGTGAATACCCCTTTAGAAGAAAGAGCTTTGAGTATTCACTTAATAATATAAAAGAACTTTAAAAAAAGAGAGAGACATTTTGAGATGGAAATTCTGCAGCATAACGGCTATGTTATGAGGTTTTAGAAGACATTAAAAAGAGAGGGAAAATGAGTCAAACATTCATAAATGACCCATAAAACAGTATATGGACAGAATAAGAAGGATACATGATCATGGTAATGAAATTTCAAGGACATACCATTTGAAATGAAAAACATGGAAGGAAGACAAAAATTAGATTTCTCTTATGAAAGTTCGACAGCCTAACGGCGTTACTTAAACTTCAACAAAAACGATTTGAAAAGATCAAATAGGGTCTCTCATCATGTGAACATAAGAGTTCAGTATGATAGATATAGAGATAATTCCCCAACATAAAAAAATGAACTTGAAAGAATTGACATGAAAGTAGATCTTCAAAACGAGAAGGGTGAAGAACCACTTAAAAATTCGGCAGCCTAACAGTGCCACTTAAAACTTCAAAATACTGAATTGAAGCGATCAAATGGGGTCTCTCATCATATGAAAATAAGAGTCCAGTATGATAGATATAGAGATCATACCCCAATATAACAAAAAGGAACTTGAAATAATTCACATGAAAGTAGAACTTCAAAACGAGAAGGGTGAAGAACCACTTAAAAATTCAGCAGCCTAACGGCGCCACTTAAAACATCAAAATACTGAATTGAAGGGATCAAATGGGGTCTCTCATCATATGAACATAAGAGTCCAGTATGATAGATATAGAGATCATACCCCAATATAACAAAAAGGAACTTGAAATAATTGACATGAAAGTAGAACTTCAAAACGAGAAGGGTGAAGAACCACTTAAAAATTCGGCAGCCTAACGGCGCCACTTAAAACTTCAAAATACTGAATTGAAGCGATCAAATGGGGTCTCTCATCATATGAACATAAGAGTCCAGTATGATAAATTTAGAGATCATACCCCAACATAATAAAAAAGGAACATGAAATACTTGAATGAAAATAGAACTTGAAAACGAGGAAGGTGAAAGAATCCCTTAAAAATTCGGCAGCCTAACGGCGCCACTTAAACATTCTTAAAACGAATTGATGAGAGCAAGGGGGTCTCTCATCATATGAACATGAAATAGGCAGTAGGATGAATATAAAATAACATCCTCCAACATAAGAACATGGAGTATAAAAGAAATGACATAAAAGAGATTACTTGAAAAGAAAGAGAGAGGTCGGATCCCTTACCTTAAAATGTAACTCTTAAACCTCAAAGGTTGGGACCTTGAGGGCTTGGGGGCACCTTGGGAGGACTCCTTGGGAGGTAATGAGACCAGAAATTCGTTGGGAATGAGTGGGGAGTCGAATGGATGAGAGGAGGGCTTGGTATTTATAGGGAAAGTGAGGGGACAAGGCATTAATGGCCAAAGGACACTTCACATGTGCTTTTCTCAAACCCATGTGCTCTCCCTTGGCATTTATCATGGAGTTAGGCCACATGGGGCCCCCAAAACAATAATTCATCACCCTTGGCCGGCCAACCCTTAAAATAACTCATGACATCATCATGACACAGCTATGATGTCTTTAAACATACCGAAACCCTAAAACTGCATTTTTACTATTCACTAAAAATTCAACTTTTTCAGAAAGATCCCAAAATTTCACCATAATCAAATATCAATGCTATGATTTCAAAAATGAACTCCATTTTATAAAAATAATTTTCTAAATATTTTTAATTTTATTTTTAAATAAATACACTATTCATCGAAAATTCATTTTTTTTCAGAAAAATCCCCAAAAATTACCATAACATAATATCGATGCTCTGAGTTCAAAAATAAAGTTATTTTTATAAAAATAATTTTCTAATTATTTTTAATTAAATTTTTAATTAAAAAAACACTATTCATCCGAAAAAACTAATACTTGAATAATAATTTATGAAACCGTTATTTAACCATTTTATTGAATCACATTACTTAATCAAGGTGCCTAGATTATTTTAAAACTTTATTTAAGTAAGATTACTAATCCATTTGGTCATATTACTAATCCTAATCATAAAATCACTATTCATAATTTACTATTCATCAAAATCAGGTTGATCTTATTAGACTCTAAATTTCGTACTGAACATAATTGTAGAAGACCATTTTTCGAGAATCATTACACATTTTAAATTATTTAAGGTTTACACAAACATTTTTTTTTTAAATATCCTTTTGAAAATTCATCAAAAATATGCATACTATTTTTATCCAGTCATTTGAAAATTCATAAACTTCATCATAAGAAGAAATCCCAATTTTTATTTAAAACAAGGATTACACAAGGCAATTACGGTCTCGTTACATAGCCCCTTATAATACCAGCATAGGACCTAAGAGTAAGGTGTGCTAGGGTGATAGAATCTTGGGGCGGCTCGGTCAACATTGCCCGAGTAGTAATTTCTATTAGTTTGAACTTCTCGCGAAGGCGATTCCGTTCTAGCTTCACATGATGAAGTTCGGCTTGGGTTTGGTCCAGAGCAAAGGCCAATGGTGCTACCTCCTTCCCAATCTCTGTTAGATGGGCTTCGATCGGCCCAAGGCTACTAGGTGAGGCCATCAAATCTTCTTTCTATAATAATTAACCAAGATTACTTAAATTTAGAGACAATAATCAAAACATTTTGTTCACAGCGGTTATGATGACCGATGGTTATATAATAGTCAAAACCCACTGATCTCATTTTAATTATAATCATGTTTATCAAAAAAAACATTTTTGTTGAGTATAACAATAACACAAAAAAAATAGGAAACAAAATTTATTTAAAAAAATTCGGGTCGTTACATAAAATTTCCACCCAATACTCTTCAAAAGTATATAAACCATGTCTAATATATATCTGTCTCATCAAAAGTCCAAAACCAATTCCCTTAAGGAGGTTCTCAGGGAGGAGAATTTAAGAGGTACAAATCCTCTTCCTTTTCCTTTTTTTTCTTTTCAAGTTCATTTATTTTATTATTATATCCTCACTTCTACTCATACAAATGGATTGATAACTCTCATACCATAAATATACAATAATTTCATTATGTTATTATAATAATCCGTCATCAAACCCATTCTCATCTCTTTTATTCTAAAAATGGAAACGTTATTCATGAGGTGTTGTTTTATCGCCTTCAAGGATGAGAGGTTTTAATTTTACTTAATTTTATTCAAGGATATTCATAAAACCATTTTAATGGTTGAAATAGATTTTAAAATTTATACTATAACCCTTTTTATGTTCTGTATGTAACGTATTTACATAATAATAAATGATAAAACAAAATGAGTTCATTTTCATCTAAAACTACTAAAATTAATCTAAATGATTATCATTAACATATTATCAAATTATTCATCCTAATATCTAGGAATAGAAATATATATAAAACAAATTAAAATTATATAAGATCATTAATTTCATAAAATTCCAATTCTGGATAATTAAACCGATTTTACATGAATTTCATTACTTAAAAACAAACGAACTGCTCATGAAAACCAAGAAAATGAATTCTCTCGAATAATGAAATTGAACTCTATAACTCATTAATAAGGCCATAAATGAATAAAATAAAACTATAATTAAAAAAATAAATATCTAAAAGGTTATTATTTAATTAATTAATGGATTTAATTTCATTATCCGGGACATTAAGGTCAAGTCCATAACACATTCGGACATAAGGTAAGGGGTTTCTCATGTCACTTTTATTTCCATGAGATTTCCATTATTTGCCACTTATTTCTTATATGTGGTGTATTTATACTAAAATTTGATATATAATATCATTAATCTCTTTATATTTATGGTATTAAATGATTCATTGGATGATTATTAATTTTTTGACAAACGATTCTATTGATTACAAAGTGGTAAGGAATTATTCCTGAACCTCCATTTTTCATTCGGGTTACGCTATCTCTCCCTTTACCCTAATGTAATTATTCATTATTTTATTATAATTATTCTATATTATATATATATGTTCCAAAAACATATATAAATATCATTTCATCTTTATTTTATGGGATAATACATGTTTTAATATGGTTCCCTTCTCAATTATTCCTGATGAGCAATCCTGATTAAAGGGAACTTCCCGAATTCTTACCCATTTTCAAGTTCACTATATAAACTATTTTAAGACATCATTATTTTTATAAAATTAAAAAAAATATTATGAAAAACTATCCTTGTTAACTTATAGTTTTATGAAAACAAACACTCCTTTCCACTTTAAAATCTCTTTTATATTTTCCTTAAACTGCACTAAATGTTTTTATTTCTAAAGTTTCTTAAAAACTTTTTTTACAAGATTTCACTTAAGTGGTACATCATTTATGCCTCAAATATAATTTCAATTATCTTAAATTTTTTTCTATGATATACAATTTTATAATCTAATTTTATTACAAATAAAAATTATTTTCCAAAATAACTCTTCTTTCCAAAGTAAAAAGTATTTTTCTCATCTCACTTTAACGTCTCTGAGATATACGCATTGTTTAGCACTTATTACTTGTGTGTGGTGTATGTACTACCCTTTTATATATCACATAAATAGTCTCCATAATCTCATTATATTCTAATGTATTATGATTTAAATGTTTCAAGGTGGTATGGGACATATGGGAATGCTTAAGGATTGTTTTCCTCATGAATATTTCAATGGTATCTTCAACTATTTCAAAGTCATTTGTTAAATATTTTACTTAATTGAGGTTTACCTCTTATGATACCATCTAACATATTTTTTTTAAGTTTGTATGATCAATTTGACTATATATGTTCAATTTTATACCATTCATGGTTTATGGTTGAAGTATTCACATTTCGTATGCTAGTTTTTTAATACGGGTGTTTATGTTGTTTATTTTTCACCCTTTTCATATAAGAAATGTATTGGACTAAGTAAGTGATGGGGGAACTTATATATAGCTTCTATGCATCATTAGATATCATGAGACAAAATAAATCGGGTTTTTACACATTATGTATGGTGTCCTAGCTAAAGTCTTGATGGTATGTTTATGATATACGACATTATGCATTCCCTCATTATGAAACTAGCAATTGATAGTCCATGTGATTATTCTACTAGTAGAATATCTATGGTTATTTTTATTATGGAATTATTTAATCAAATTTTATTCCTTCTATATTATTCTCAATATTATGATTTAATGGAATTTGTGGTTTTAGTTATTCATCACACCTTATTATTTATGTTTGTACATATTAAATACCATTATTGATCATCTGATCTCACCCATTTTTTATGTTTATTTTCACAAGTATGTGAATATGTATATTAAGAATGTATTACATGAATAAACTATGAGGTTATGGGTGTTTCCAATGGATTTGAAGTGTTCTTTTTTCCTTCAAATTGTAATTTAAAGTTCATGTATGTGATCTGGATTCCAAGACTATTAAACTGATCGGTCCTTCGGGATTTGATTCCTTGTAATCTTGATAATGTAATAAAATAATGCACTGACTATGATATACTAGGGTTGGGGTGTTACATAACTTCTCCTATCTGGTTACTAGTAGACATGGTAAATAATAAATGGCTTACCATGAATAAGTTACACTTAATAACTTATTATCTCTCCTTTCACAATGCATACATCCTTACCAAATGAAACTAAACTGCATGGATTCAAACCACATACTAGGTTTAATACCTAGCCTTAACTTCTAATATAATTTTTCTAATATAAAAGTTAAATTAGAAAGGGCTTCCAAATTATAATCCCCACTCAATCTCTTATTGTATCTCCTTTCACAATGTAGACTCCCTTATCATGTGATGAAAAACTGCATTCAATTGGGCATCCTACTAGGTGTATGCCCCAATCCTAGCTCCCCCTTTATACTAATAAAAATATAGTCTAAATAAAAAAATACACCCTTGCATAATCCCCACTCAATCTCATGTTTTCACTCCTCTCGTGATAGAGATATACTTATCACACGATGTTAAATTACATGGTTTGGTCCTATCATACAACCTTAAACAATGAAACTCAAACTATATGGGATTTGATTCATATTAATCAGGATATATAGTACACAAATCTAAGGTTAAATCCCAACACCCCAGTATATATCTTGGGACTCTTACTAGGTTTAATCCCCAATCCTCTCCATTCTTCTTTCTTCATCTAGTTACCAATAGATATGGGGTATATAAGCATATCAATGTCATCCATGCATAATCCCTAACTATTCCTCACAAGGATATACCCCCTATGAGTATAGTCATCCTTCTTTGTTTAGTTACTAATTGATAATATATGTATATCCATGTATAGTTCCTAATATGTGTATTCCCCAATCATAATTTCTCTTATTTAGTTACTAGCAAACATGATGAACCTGAAAGGCCCACCTATGAGTAAGTCCCTCACCAACCATATCTAGGATCATTTCACCTAGTAGTCCAATCTATATTATTTTAATATTCTTTTAATAAATCTTTGATTCATGGACTTAAATGTGACTTCACTTGTTCATCGATTCATGAACCTATAAGGCATTAAATTATTCATTGTTAAATGAATTTAAAAGGTGGAACAATAACATTAAGTGGAACTAAACTATGAGGGATCTGATTTCCTTTATAGGTTTATATGGGAATCCCCTAACATGGTTCCAATCTATACTCCATAACACATACCACCTCCCTAGATGGACATGAACTCTAAAGTTCCCAATTATGAATCTTTAACCAACATCCTCACTAAAAAATAATAAAAATATTGGGAACCTCTTATACATACAAATATTCTCATCAATGCATGGATTTGATTGAATAAATAGAATGATAGTAACCAATCCTACACTAAGATTTTTTAAGGATAATTGAATATATATTAAACCTATAATAGAGTTATATAGTAGGAAATTATTACTCCCAAAAGGGTTTTATGGTCTTGATTTCTCATCCTCTTGATCAATGCATGCATGATGTGTCACTGATAAATCACCAATGACTGTCGCCCTTTGGATACTAGGGCTACATCATTTCAATATGAGTTTGGGACAAACATGAATCGGAAATAGTTTTATCATGTTATGTTTTGATATAGAATGAAGGGTTTTAAGATATCTATGTCTATTCTTATGTAAGGGGGTTTTTTGGGTAAATATTATAAAAATTCCATTCAGATAATCCTATGTGGGGTTCATTACATTATAGAGAGTATTGTCATAGCATGAAGGTATGGTTAGTTTTGGTTTAATTTTTTTGTGTGGTTTGGTTTAATCTCATGTAGGTAATTATTGAACCATGTTTATAAGTGTCATGCAAAGAATCCTTGGATTTAAGGTTCTTTATTTTTTTATTATTTATGAATGTTGTGCTATGGTGCATGGGTTACACTATGATCTTAGTCTGGGGATAATCATATTGAGGTAGAAGTCTTTAAATTAAACTATGGTTTTAGATAGTTTTATAATTATTTCATGACAATCTTATCCATTCCATGAACCTCTTTATTCTCATCATAGAAATGGTTATTATCCATTAGTGAAAAGTGCATCCATGTGGTGAGATTCTTCTGTAATATTCAAATATGATCTCATTGTGGAATGGAGAATCCTTATCACATAATGACATTATATTTTACACTTTTTTCATAAATTCATGGAGGCTTTTGAATTCATTATACTCCCCCTTATTCTATTAAAAACTAGAATGATGTGGGAGAATTTTGTATTGATCTAGGCCCCTGTTATATAACTTTATAGATTTTTTTATGAAATTACTACCTTAGATTTGAGGGTTCATAGGATTATTGTGTGGTTTTATGCTATCATTCTTCATCCTTCATCCCATATTGATTAGCAATCACTGAATCCTCATATTGTGGTTGAGAATTATCTTATATTTCATATTTTTATATATTTAGGATTATCATGTTTAAATAAAAAATTAGGATCTGTGTGATCACTGATAGGGGGTACAGATGAATCAGTTATATTCTCTTTTAAAGTTTTATTACTTAAGAAACAACATTTTCATCTATTTAGTGAGAAATGACTCTGCTAAAAAATAAAAAAAACCATTACCATGGGAACCTAGGTATTTAATAAGTTTACTAGTAAATAATATTTTCTAGTCCTTGGAATGGTTTGGAAATAATATAATACCACACAACCACTACAAAAAAATCCTTTTAGTGATTAAAACAAGAATAGAATATCTTTTCACTTCCATAGAATTATTGTCAATTGATAGTGCATGTACTCCTCATATGGGATAATGATATAACAATTTTTTATCGAAAATATAAGTGCTTTCACCAATAGGCCTTTATACATTTTCACTATTTTTTTAACATTCTTCACACTTTACCTTTTTATAGGTTCTTCTCCCACTTTACGTTATTACATAGCAGTAAGCATGATATTTTTCCAAGAATTGTGCATGAAATAGTTTTTTTGATCCCTTATTTCTCCAAAACACTCGGTTTGATTCCTTTTTCATCTAATAAATTCAGTTAGAATGGTGATATCTTTTTGATTAATCACCTATTTTGATAGCTCATTTGATTCCTCTTAAACACTCCAGAATTTAAAAGGGTTAAAAGACTAAATTATATGACCCATGTCAACAAGTTGCACCTTTATTTTAATAATCCTACCAGATTAGAACTCCATAGTTATGTGTGCATGTCCGGAAGTAGTGATCTAGATAGGTGAACTCCTAGAAATTTCCCTAGGGTGTGTGATTGAGGAACAATCACACTAAAATAACATGTGTTGGCCTATTGGGACACTCATTAGTCTGATGAACTGTTTTGGCATGTGGGTGGTCCCCAGGGTGGGGTAAAACCACACTAAAATAACATGTGTTGGCCTCTTGGGATAGTAATTAGTTTGATGACCAGTTTGGGAATGTGGGTGGTCCTCAGGTTAGGGACCTATGCAACTAGTGGTACCTAGTGAGCTAGAACCCAATGACCATGTTAAGGTGGGGTGTCTATTCTATCAGGGGGGGCCAATTGTTACAATTATCACTTCTGTTGGAAACTTTGTTATGTTTCTTGGTAGTAAAAACATCAACCTCTACTTCTTTCAAATATGAAATTTACTATGAATATTTTCTATCAAAATATTCAAGAAACCTCACATATATAGAGTCAAAAATATTTCTTGTTTATGTATTACATTACCTGTAACCTCTATCATTATAAGGATATCTAAGAAATATTCTTTCAACACCTCTCTGATAGAACATCCCAATATTTTCTCCCTTGACTTTGATAATGAAAGTGATCCCAAACACCCTTAGGTATCTCAAACAAGTATTTTATTTATAATAAATCTCATATGAAGTTATATTATAGTTTGTCTTGATGAAATGATGATTATAAATATGAACTTCTACTTTAATATATTACCTCCAAAATAATCAAGATGTATCATGTTCAAAAAGAATAGTTTGAGCCATCTCCACCAAACTTATATTTATTATTTCAAAAAATTAATTATATTTTGGTGTGTATGGTGCACCAAATTCATGATGAATTCCATGTTTTTAAAGTAATTATTTAAAGTTACAATTTTTATATTAATCACCATTTTCATTTTGAATATTCTTCACATAATATCCACATCCCTTTTCAGTAATTCTCTTGAAAATCTTATGCATCTTGAGAGCCATTGATTTATGTTTCAAAAACATGATACATATAATGCGAGTGAAATCACTAATAAGGGAAATAAAGTTCCTATCTTTAGTTTTTTATTACATTTTCCTTAGCCCACATATGTCCGAATAAAGAATCTCTAATGTATGAGCTGAATATATCTCAACTTTATTAATACCAAGTTTGCAATCGTCCATTTCTGACATATCAAACAAAACCAATATCTTTTTCTTGTCATTTTTGGAATATCACAAATAATTTATATCATTTTTATCAAGATCATATTTTTTGGAACAAATGTCTAATCCTTTTAACCCATAATTAATTTACTTTTATCATGCATATATATCATGATCCTCATGCATATCTATCTTGAAAAAAGTTTCTCTTGGCTTATTTTTATCTATTTATGACTTTCCCATATTTAATAATTTTTTTAAAAAATATATTTTCTAAAAAAATATTTTTTAACTTGATCATAATGTTATAAAACTCTCAAAAATTTATGTTTTATCCTATCAACAAACAAATTAGTTTTGGATTTAAATTTTTCTTTACCAATGATTGAAAATCCAATGCCTTTGATTTTGAGAGACTCATCATTTAAAAAAGTCATTATTCATTATTTATAATCTTTTAGATTCTTTAAAAATTTAAAATATCCTATAATATGTAAAGAACACCCACTATCCAATATCCAAGTTTTTTCTCCTTTTATATCATTCAGAGTATTTTTAACCACTAATACCTTTTACTTTCCTTTTTCTTCCTTCAAATTTTTCTTTTGAGATTTATAATTTTAAAATTGTTGACATGGTAACATAATAATACATATTTTATAAATTTTATACGTTAATCACATCTATCAAAAATAGTTTCTAGAGTTTGAAAACAATTTTTAGTTTTCAAATTGAAGTTTTTAGGTTGCATTCTTTGAGTGGGTTGATTCCCCCTCAAATTCTACCACTAGTTCCTCCTAGATGCATTGTAATATTGATGATTCAACCAATATACTTTCTTCATATATAAAACCCCTCTACAATACCAATAGTATCCATAGAAACAATATTTCCTAATATAAATAACATGTTGTCAAGAGTTATGTACCATATTTCCATCATCTTTCTTGCTATCTACCTTGGCACCTTATTGTGAACCAATTTTTCAGTTATCATTTGACATTTTCTTCTTCATCTTAGATCTCTTCTCATATTTAATACAGTCTCTAGTTGTTGAAGCCTTTTTTTTAGACTTTTGAACCTTAAAGATTTCAGAATTTTTTGATATTCTTATTTTGTCAACATACATGGTCTTCTTAACTTTATATTTATTATATAAATATTCAAACTTGTTGTTAACCAGAGAAGAGGAATTATTTTGATCCTTATAAGGTTTTCTTTTCTTAAGAATTTCACCAACTTCTGAAAATGAGTTCTGGAAGTTTTTAATTCCTTATTCATATTAAATAACCTTTTTTGGACAAGATTAAATTATATATGATTCACCTTTATCTTTTATTTAAGCTAGATGTTGATGTTCTTTTCTTCCTTAAGTAACTTCTTTATATAATCAACCTCTTTCATAAACTTGTATTTTTCTTCAATAAAATATTATTGATTCCTTTATAAAATATATTATTTCTTTAACTTTTGTTTCTCCCTATAAAGTCATAAAATACTTTTAATATATTTTTTTACTCTAACTTAAGCATGGCCTATATCAGAGTGTCTTATTATTCTTCTTTTGAGTTTTTTCTTTCAGCACTGGTAAACTTCTCATCATTCACTTTTGAAATAAGTTGTTTTTATAAAGAATAATTACTAGATTTATTAGATTCCACTTCACTATCATCATCTTCCTCACATTTTGAAAAAAAGATTCTCTTTTTGTATTTAGAAAAAAAATTATATTTTCTTTTTTAAGGAGGACTTTCATTTTTTCATCTTCTATTTTAGAAATATTCTTGACTTTCTATTATCTTAATCGCTATTAATTCTTTGATAACCTTTATTAAAATGTATAATTACTCTACATACAAATCAATTTATAGGTAAAATTCCTTTATAATTCTATTAACCTATTTTCACTTCCCAAAAAAACAAATACATGAATTCATAAAACGTTTAACATGCCTCATATTCAATGTTGGAGTCACTTGTCTTCTTATTAAACCCTAAAATTCTTATATTTTCTTTACTTGGTGGACTTGAAAGATATTTTTTTGTTATCATTATAATTCATCATGATATTCATTTCTCTTTTCATTTCATATGTGATAATAATTCTATATAGATCATCTGGATATACTATTTTAGGATCTATATCTTATAAGGATGAAAACTTAGTGTAAAATTTGTTAGGAATAATTATTGGAATATTTTCAATAATATTTGAATATTCTAATTTATCATTCAGACACCATATGTTTCTTATAATGTTATCCACCCTAGTAATGAAATCACAAATAGATTCATCACCACCCATCTTAAAATCTTCCTACTTCAATCTCTATATTTGTAACTTTTCTTTCTTCAAATTAATATTTCCTTCACAAATGTTATTCAACTTATCCCAAATGATTTTTTCTATTCCAACACCATTAACTATTATAAACTAACATTAAAATAGTGAGGAAAGTATAGAATTGCTGGATCTCCCGCAATTCTCTAGATTTTTTGTATTAGTAGCTATTAATGGAGCATCATCAACACAAGGAGGGAAACCATTTGCTTTATCCCCAAGAACATTATAGCCAATAGTTAATATATAAGGTAAAAAAATTTCCTTCTATATATGATAACTCTTCACATTTAATCTATAAATCCCATTAATATTTACATAGTTATAATCATTCATGGGAACTTCCTTTTATTATAATTTCTAGGAAGAGTCGATGAAGGAAACCTTACATTGATATAAATTTAAAGCAAAAATTTATATTTGTGTGATCACTAAGAGGGGAAGGGTGAATAATTGATTTTATCATTTAAGTTTTCTTAATTAAGAAATAAATTTCCCATGTAGTTAGTGAGAATTTAATATTCTATAAGAAAACAAGAACACCCAATGGAATGCAAGTATTTACAAGGTTCACTACTTAATAGGAGTATCTAGCCCTTAGGAGGGTTTGGAAGTAATATAATAAAAACCCCACTAGAAAACAATCATTTTGGTAGTTACATCAAGTAGGGAATATCATTTAACCTGAATTGCGCTATAGTCAATCGACAGAACATGTTCTCCTCACATATAATAATGAAATAACAATGTTTTTTAACAACTATAATAACCTTAGACAATAGGATTTGATAATTTTTCACTATGATACTTGAACTTTTTTCACACATTCCTTTCTTACAAGTTCTTATTCCCCTTTAATTTATTTCACAAAAATTATAAATAACTTTTTCCTAGAATTATTTAAAAAATATATCATCTAATCTTTTATTCATCTAGTACACTTTGTGTGATGAGACTTGTTCTAATGACCTATTCATCTGATTTCTTATTCCTTCCCCATCCAATATATTTGATTGATCAAATATTATTATAGATCATCTGATGCCTCTTTAAAATATACATCCAATCATCTCTACACACTGCTCATCTAGTTATCTTTATAAACTATTCATCTGATAAAAAATTAAATTAAAACATTGTCTAGTATCCTTCATACTGATATTTATTCACAATATTTTTTGATTTAATTTTCACTTCTACATCACTTCATCCAACTTCCAAAAATTCATCAATAACTTCTCAGTGCATCAAAAACATTTATATAGGAATAACTTCTCCAAAATTTTAGGGATGAGCATTAACTTTGAATTTAAACTTACCTCTTCAAAACTCTATACATCCTACTTAAAAATTTCCTTCATTAAACCACATTAAAACATCCTAAAATTTATTATCATTCATTAAGACGTATCATAAATGAACTTCTAAAAACATTCCTTAAATATCAACTTAAATCCTTATTAAAAATCTCATCTGGAATCATGAATTTACTTCATTTTTATTGAAACATTGTATATCCAGTTAAGAGTCATTATATTAAATGTATTTATGAAAAAATCATAAATATATTCAAACGTTCATGAGAGGTAAAATTTCCTAAAAATTCCTCTATATGAATAAATTCATCAAAAACCTTTAGTTATTCCATTCTCTATGAAACCTGTGTCTGATAAACCTCATATATTAAAATATTTCCAATGAATCAAGGACTTTTTTTATCATTCAATATCTTCTTCAATTTTCATCTTAAACTTTATACAAGTCCATTCAATATTCTTCAAACACAAGAAAACATTTTTCTATCTGATGAATAAATAAATGTTTTTTTGGGGGACCCATAAAATTTTCTCTATCTTTCAAACATTACAACTTTGATTTTTTAGGTGGACACAAATTGATGAAATCATAAATGTTTGTCTTATTGACTTCAACCAATGATATTTCCCAATGGATTCTATTTGCAAATTTTTTAAACATCTTCTGATTGGAATACTTGATAAATGTATGATAGATGAAAATATGTTATGCCACAAAAATAACATATTTATAAACCTCTAACATCATATCATGCAACTTTATTACTTCATGAATTGAATATTAACATAACCAAACATTTTTCTGGAAACATTATTCTGGTAGAACATCCATTCTTTTCATCATGAACTTTGTATAGAAGTACCTCAGTATATACCTTTGGACTTAATCTTGGATCATGATAATTATTAGTATTCATAATGTTTAGTACATTAATAACAACAAAACAACAGTATATTTAATTATTAAAAATCACCTTTTCATAGAGTTGTTAGTGTTAAGTACCACACTATGGCCAATTATATCAGACTAGTAAATTCCGACCATTAGACTCATTCTGTTATCCTTAAGATATCATAATACACTTGATCATATTATTAGGTGATCTTAATAATGTTAATTAATTTATGTTATACAACAAAATAAAACACTTTTAGAACACCTTCTTATTTCATATTCTTCTTAAAGAACTCAATACTTCTTGGTCCCGACATATGTTTTAGCTTTTAATGGTTTAATAGTTGAGGTTGATATAAGGAAGATAATAATATATAATCAATTAAATTGAAGGGAGTTATGTTTCACATGTTATTATGATTATATTAATGTTATTTAATCGATTTCATGGTAGCTTTTTACTATGAATTTATTTTTTTTACATCATATTTAATGTTTTAAGAAACATAAAGATGGTATGATGAGAAGGATATTGATCATGTGATTGATAATTATCAACCTAGTTTTATATAATTGCTTGATATATTTTAGATTTTTTTTAGTATACTTATTTGATATTAATTACATATATTAGTAACTTGATTATTGTTTTTATAGCTAATAAACATGCTCAAAATCGATTAATAACTTTCATGATGGTAGGAAAAGATTATATTATTAGAATTAATATTAGTGCTTGACTATGTTCGGTCCTTGTTTATTTTAAGTTTACATGCATTGGTTGAAGCAATTTTGATTGTTTATTAATATTTTTTTCATTTAAATTTTGATTTTTCTACCTTATATTTCATAATATTAGATCCCATTATGTGTTCTAAAGTGAAACCTCATTATAGTTTTGTTAAAAAGGTGAGTTTTGAACTATTTTTGATATTTTTGCGGTGGAATCTTACTGTGGTTAATAGTGGGATGGTATGGTTAGCAAGGAAATATATTGGTGGATAAATTTTTCATGGTTTCCCTATGATGTAGGTGGTGTTCAACTATAATATTATTACTTTCATGATATTTTGTTGGCTGATCAATGGTGTTTACTTTATTTGTGAAGTATAATTTTGTCTTGGTAACCCAATGTTATGGAAAGGTACAACAACTATTGAATTAATTAAGGGGCATGAGTTGTGATTATTTAATAATAAAATAGTAAATGGTTAAGTGAAATAGGAAAGTATTTAATAAAGTAATGATCATGGGATGTGGTAACTGAATATTATGATTCTAAATAAAATAATCTTAGTTTTATATTATTAACATGATTATTTATCTGAAATTGGTAGTGGGATATTATAAAATGGTTGTTATTTGATTAATAATAAATGATAAGTGGTAGTAATGAATCTTGATTCTTGTGTGTTCTTAGGAGACCATTATCTTCCTAGTTATCTGTGTTGGTATTTGGGATTTTATGTTGGAGGTTAGTTATATTTGAATTCTTAGATTAGATAGTTTCCCTTAATATGATTTTGTGTTATTATATATTTAGTATGGTTTAGTTATTTATTATTCCCCACCACCCAATTTGGATAATATGACCACCACTTGTACTTGGATTTGGGATCTAAGTGTTTCTCTAATATCTATGTTATTAAGTATATAGATGTATGACTATCCATCCTACCCAAATCTCTTTTATATTTACTATAATATGTGTCTATATTAAGGAAATGGTGTGTTATGGTTATAGGATGTGTACTCATGTGGGATATAATGGCTAAAAATTATAAAAAACATGTATATGTAGGATATAGAAACTTAATGTTATAGTGTATACCTATATCCTAGTTGTAATGGTTATTACATGTGTATATATATATGGGATGTAATGGATTAAGGTCTGGATATTATCTACACTAGCTATAATGGATCACGAATTTTTTATGTGCTTATGGTGATGTGGGTGTGATTTACTATTTTTGATGTGGTTATTTAAATGTAGCCATTATGTTCTTACATAGATTTATAGTATGACTTATACAGGGGATGGGTGTGAATGGACATGTGATGTTGGCATTTAGGGAAACTAGTTTAGTAGGAAAGTGGATGTGAGGTACCTTTCCTTATATATGATTTAAATATTTTGATACCTACTTCTATGTGATATTTTGTGAGTGAGCCTTAGTGAGGTTGGGAACATAGAGTGCCTAATTTGATTAATGAGTTGATTTCACTGGTTGTTCAGTGGTACTTTAGTATACTTATTGTACATTTGCGTGAGAGGTTTTGGAGAGGGTCCTAATTATTTTATTTATATGTTCTCCATTATATATATATATATAGGTGACCCAAGAATAATGTACATAAATATTACATAATTTTAGATAAAAATAAATACATCTCATAATAATAAATTCCCCAGAATAGTAAAGGTTTATGGTCATTAGAGACTAGAAACATAATCAACTTATTTCATGAAAGATATTAAACACCTCCCACAAAGTTCTTATCAAGTAATATTCTTCTTATACATAAACTACTTAAAACCTTTTTCATAAACCAGGGGAAAATAAACATAAGAAAGGGATATCTCAAATTATCAGTAAGGATAAATACAGTAGATATCAATCAATTATCGTTAGTGATAAAAATATAGTTATAAGTGTATGAGAGCATGATCATAACTTATGTAAATCATATCTAATCATAAAATGATAATTAATCCTTAGTCAATGGTCACTAATAAAACTATAATTGTGGAAATTGTCCCTCTATGGATTTTTTTTCACTCCCCATTTCATTATTCACATAGTCATGGTTCACTTCTAAGACAACCATATTGGACAAAGTCCCAACTAAATTGGGTTCACTCCTAATTTTAGTAAATATTATCTCATGAGATATCCATATTTACCCAGTGAATTAGATAGATATATAATTTCATTCACATCCATAATATAGTGAAAACAATACATAAGTGTACCATAAGATCATAAAAACATTCATCATTACATTATTTCATAACATATAAAAAACATATGGTTTTCATAAAGATTTAATCATAACTTAATTAACTCATGGGCACGAAACAAGTTTCATAGAATTATCCTTTTAATATCATCATCATAAACCATCTAGTTAAAAGATAGTGGATGGTATCATATGATCGTATCCCATTTGAAGTACAAAAATCCTTAAAGTATGTTAACATAGAATAGAAATATATTTTATAAAATTATTATAATTATGATTTGAAAAAAATGATAAAACATTTAAAACTAAAGAATTTCATAATAATGGAAATGGTGTTTTCTTTGAAAAGAATCATGAAAACATGTAAAGGAATATTGATATAAAATAATGGTCAGGATGATGGAAAAAATATGATCATTTTTAATAAATTAAAAGAAAATGGTAATTTAGAAATATTTTAAAAATTAAAAATTGAGTCACATGGAAAACATTTTAAAAAAATTTATAATGAAAGGTGTCTATATGGATATTTGTAATTAAAGAAAAATTAGAATTTTGAAATGGTGGAAGGCATGGTTTTTTAATATGGAATTTGAATAAAATTCTATGAGTGTGAGTTCCCTAAGGTTGGTATTTTTTGTATAGTTTGAGGATCATGAATGATCCACAGGACTCAAGGATGCTTGGGTGGAAGGCGGGGGTGGTCGAACTGTAGGGTGGTTGTAGTATCCATCAATCGGCTAACTAGTGGGCTCGGTAGGGGTTATTTTTTCCCAAGTGGCCACTATCAAAATTATGGCTCATAACCAGATATCCTATGGTCCTAAAATGGGGAAAAATTACAATTTCCCCCCTCTGGTTTTTAGGGGGAAGCCCCCCCCCCCTCCTTACTTTGTCTTGTGCATGCACGAACAGGGATAAGCCCCCTTCTCTTCATGGATACCCTTCATTATAGGTGTGATATCATACCATTTATTAGATGATTCGAGGTATGATTCTTTATCCTTCCTCCACTCTAATTTCCCATTATCTCTCATCCTAATTTTTGGAAATTGGTTTAGGTTGAATTTGGATATTTCACTAGATAATGGTGAGATAACCTTACTTTTGTGGAACATATATGCTACTTGTGTTTAAGATGTAGTGTGATGACGTCATCCTATTTCCATTCATCTATTCACCTAAGTTATATCATGTGGTTAATTTTTCAAGGTTTTTCCTTTAAAATTAAATTATTTTATATATCATTATTACATATTACGGATTTTCCAAGAAATGGTACTCGCGATTCACAGCGAACCTACCATGGCTTTTCAGTTGCAGTTCTGAAATGATAGGGCTGCCAGTGAGTGAAATAATGATTATAAAATATGTAAATTTAATTAATTAGTTAATTATAAATTTTATAATTAATAAATTTGGATGAATTGGATCAATACATAAGTTGGGAGGTCAGCACGGGTCGATGGATCTTAGGAAGGACTCGGTAGGCCTTGGGAGCTATTACCATCCCTTGGAAAATTATCATAAAGAATTTAAATAGTACATGGTATTTCATACTATATCAATGTCTTATTCTTTCAATTATATGGTATGTTTTTTGTGGTCTCCCCACTTTAGGTGATACCGCTTTTTTTAAATGTTTTATTTTAATTTAAATTTAGTGAGTAATTTAAATTAAAATGGGTGAAAAAATTTAATAACTTAGATGAGAATACCAAAGTTTTTAGTCCAAGAGGACCCTAATACATTGATTTGATGCCTTATATGCTGGTGGTTGATGCCTTGACCCTTGAGATGTTGTGATTTGAGACAATCATCCATAGTGGGATAGGTGAGACCCTTATGAGACCAGGTAGCCTCTAGAACGTTTCATAGGTGAGGTCGGTCCAAATGGGATTGAGTTTCTCTCGCTTTTGGGACTTGTGGAACCTCTAAGAAAAAGGTTATTTTTGATTTATAGTAACTTATACATTCAAGCATTGGAATACCTTTATGTTCAATTAATCTATTTTTGTTGGTCGATACATGTGAGGACTAGTGATCCTTCCTTGGCCAATGTGTATTCACCTAGGAGGAAGAATATAGGTGGGTTGTATATTGGTTCGGTGAGTGAACTATGCCTATAATGCACACCTTTGTGAGGCCCTTGGGGATTTTAAGTTCATACTATGTTGTCAAGGTATGTGAATTCCTCCAAGAATTAGTAGAATACCTTGGATCTTAGATCTTAAGACCAGTTTATACCAATGAATTTAGGTGGAGACCCTTTGTAGTATTGACCAAGGGGACCCTGGTGGGTGCCTCGGTGATGAACTAACCTTGAGTGGGTATGTATGGTTACAGTTATTGAGGATCGTAGGTTTCACCTTAGAACTTGGGTTGATTATTTGAGCTTGGTTGGATTATGGTGAGCCATATCACAATATTGGGATTCCGACTAGCTTATGTGATGGGTTGGTCATACGACCAATGATACTTATATTTATTTATCTATGAATTTCATGGTATATTACTAGTGGTGGTGACATGCATTATTGTACTTATGGTGAACTTGAACTCTGGGTGGGTATGTTTTAAAATATGGGGACAAGTATATTGCCCCGAAGGTAAATGTAAATGGTTAAACATGGGGTGAACATTACCCCGAGTGGACATGGTCTACCACTAATTTGGAGTATGGGATATAAATGGTTATAACAAGGGTGAAAATGTTCCCCAACTGGATGTGATATTCCACATTTTTGGATCCTGGGATGTAAATGGTTAAACCTAGGGTGAACAAGGACCCTAGGTGGATGTGTTCTACCATGTATTTCGAGACTATGATGTAAATTGTTAAACCCAAGGTGATAAAGTCCCCCAGGTTAATGTGGTCAACTAAAGAGTTAGATCATGGGATTAGACTACCAGGGGATGGTTCCTTGGAGTTGTGAGGATATATTTGGGGATACTATAGATTTTGATACTGACTGTTACTGGTTGTCATGATATCGTGATGTTCTTAGAGATGCCCTGACATTGGTCTAATAAGGTTTTATCAATTACGGTCTCATACCTAAGGATCATAAATGAATTATGGTATTGGAAAATATACATGTTTATACCCTTGGGGTGATGGTGATGCTTTGGTTGGAGTGGTCATCATGGAATTCTTAGAGACATTCTGACATTGGGTTGAATCATGTATGGATGGTTGTTTATTTTTCAGCAGTTTTTTAATTTATTTCAGTTGAGCATGTCACATGAACATATCATAGAATATCCCATTTATAAGGGGACCATGTTGGTGGTTCCCTACTAATTTATATAATCAAACCCTACTTGGGATTCCATTTTATATGGGTACCCAAGCATATGCTCACTTGGTGGAAGGAAATAGTCAATTTTTCATGGTCAAGTGAGAAAAAACACAAATTGATTAGAGATTAGGGTGGAAGATCATCTTAGAGATATAGTGGAGCATCCTATACCTATTTTATTATATTTTATTCTATCGATTAATTGTATATTTGATCATCATGATGGACGATCAGGACCATATGACTATTATGTTTCAGCATTTCATTTATTATTTATGGATATTGTATTATTACTTCATACTTTGATGTTTATTTTATGTATGATGGTTGGTTTATTTATTTACTATTAAATACTCTAACAAGAAGGTATAGTCTCCCGCCTATATCTTATAGACCCTCAATACTAATCAATAGCCTCTAGTGTATGGGGAGGCATGCCTGATGTCACATGGTGAACCAAACTAAAAATACTCATAAAGTTGTCTAGGTATGAATTCAAATGTGATGTTGGATAGATTCCAAGCATTGGAATTGGTATTAGGATGAAAAATTGGATGGTCTGAGTATGATTCATATTAGGAACACATCGGTGCCCATGTCTATAGCATAATGGTGGATTTTTCTGGTTGATGATTCAACCATGGAGTTTCAATGGATGTCGGGTTTGGAATTTAGAGAGCATATTCAAATAATCATGGGATTACATCAAGGATAAATAAATTTTTATCAGAGAAATGGATAGTTAATTAGTGGATAAAAGTGAGTTTCTTTTGACATAGGTCATCAAGAAGAGGTTTGACTATTGGTTTTTCATATTATTGGATATAGTGGGCCCAAAACTACATTAGTTGCATCATTTTGTATATGGAGGGTGTTCTTCAAGAATTCTATGGGTAATTTCAAGAAAAAAATTGTTTTTCTTTTGTTATGATTGAATATATAGTGTACATTTTTTCTATCTTAGAGCTTTGGAATGGAAACTTTATACTAGTTTTGGATGGAAATTTAAGGTTTTATTGGGAGTGGTGAGTTAGAAACTACACTATTCACATCACTATAATGTGGGCATAGTGTTTTGGTAAGAAATTTTAATTGTCGTATTCCCCATATTTCATAATTGGATGTGTTATTTATGCCATGTAGTGGATAGAACCATAGGATGAATAATCAATTGGATGATGACACATGGTTATATCAAGGTAAAAGGGTGCCATGTAGAATTGTTTGAGTTTTCAATATTTTATTCAAACATTGGTTTAGAATTGGTAATTTTTAGTGCCTTTTTTTTAATTAGTTCATTTGAAGTATGTTCAGTGTTCCGAGTTGGAACACGATAGTTTGGGTGAGAATTGGAGACTGAGATAGGTTGTGATAAATGATTGGAAGGCCACCAATAATTATTAAGGACAAGAAGTGTTATAGTGGGGGGAGGGGTTAGTTCCTTGTTTCTGCACAATAATTTAGAATTCAAGGGAAATTTTATTTTTGAAATGGTGGATGGGAAAAAATTAATTAGGTTTTAGATTAAAATTTTGAGAGTTCACGTTACCAAATAAACATATTTTTGGCATGGTTAGAGGATTTTGGAGGATCCTAAGGTCTCAAGGAAGATTAGGTGAAATTCAGGGGTGGCTAGACTGCAAGGTGGTTGCAGTCTTCAAACCCCAGCTAGTTGTCAACTAGAAATTTTCTTAACGGTGGCCTAGTTGGGGGCTTGGTGAGTCTATTAGAGGCTACTGGCTAGTCAGGGGGGAAAGAAAGGGTCATATTGAAACATGTATCTACTAACTAGCTGGTGGCCCAAAAACAACTAACCTATAAGAAAAAAAAGTGTAAAATTGTGATTTTCTCCCAAAAATGTTTAGGTAGTATCCCCATCCTTCCTTTTTTTTCTTGCATGCACGAATAGGGCTGGGGATTTCTCCTCTTCATGACCCCCCTCCGTTATATAGGATATTTCACACCATTTCTTTGGAAATTTGAGGTATGGGCCTCTCTCTTTCCTCTTTTATTGTTTCCCCCTCTCTCTTATGATAATTTCTCAGTAGTTAGTATATGTCTAATGTGGTGATTTCACTATAAAATGGTAAAATTTTCCAATTCTATTAGAAATTATATCCATCCCATAAATAGAATAATCAGTGACAATTTATGCCTATCACTTTTCATGGAATCAACAAAGTTACATTGCATTGTGAATTTTCTAAGGTTTTTACTTTAAAATTAATTTTAATTAATTATTGTATCACTTATTCATATTAGGTTTTTTTTTCAAAAATGGTATTGGGAGTCACAACAGACCTCTCATGGGTTTTCAATCATAGTTCTATTGTGATAAGGTCTCTAGTGAGTGAAACGGTTATTATGAAGGATTTAATTGAATTCATTAGTCAATTATAAATTATATAATTAATTTGGATGTCATGGAAAAAGACAAAATTTGGGAGTATGGAAAAGGTTTTGTGGAGCTTTGGTATGACTTTTTGGGCCTTGAAAGCTACTTATGATCCTTTTAAATTTAAACAAATATATATTTTTAATTAATAGTTGGTCTTTCATACATTTCATATGGCCTATGATTTCAATTATGTTGAAGGTATTGTGTGGCCATGCCACTTAAGGTGATTTACCATTGTTTAAATGGTTTATTAACAATTTAATTGAATGGATAATTTAAATTAAATTGGGTGAATAAATGTAGTTTCTTGAATGAGAAAACCAAAGTACCTAATCCACAATGGCCCAAGTGTATTGACTTGATGCCTTGAACACTGATGGAAGAGGCCTTGACCCTTAAGATATTGTTATTTGAGGTGAATGAACCCAGTGGGATAAGTGAGATCCTTGAGATAAAAGGTAGCCTCCAAACCTCTTGAGAAGTGTGGCCATACCAAATGAGACTGAGTAGCCCTTACTTAGGAGCCTTGTCCAACCTCCAAGAAATAAGTGATTTTCAATTCAAATTTCCTTTCCCATGAAATCCTTGTAAGACCTTTATATGTATTTGAGCTATTTGGGGTCATGGATACATGTTCAACTGAGTGAACCTTCCTTTCCCAATGTATCTATTCCTAGGAGTCAAACCTCAGGCTTATCGGGTTTTGTTTAGAGGAAAAAAATTTCTAATTATGAACACCCTCATGAGACCCTTGGTTATGTGATGTTATTATGATGACATTTAGGGATGTGATTTCCTTTGGGAACTAGAGACAACCTCATATCTTGGAGCTCGAGACCAGTTGATATTGAGGAATCTAAGTGAAGTGCCTCTATTTTTTTGACCTAGGGGACACCAGTGGATTACTTGGTGACATATTAACCCTAAGTATGTATATATGGCTATGGGTAGTTTGAATCACATGTGTAACCTTATAACTTGGATCATTTATGTAACGCCCCGACCCCAGCTACCCAGAGTCGGTGCGTTACTTTGTAACATTGGCATGATCACAAAAGATCAAGTCTCGAAAGACCGATTAGTTTATTAGCCTTGGAAACACTAGATACATTCGTAAACGTTACATTACATCATAAAGTGAAAAACTACAATAACAAAGTCTCCATAGTCCACACTCATATCCTCTTCTGACTATCCCTGCAGGTCATTCATAAAATACTTCTTCACATCCTGGAAAATATTAAAACATTGAAAGGGGTGAGCTCAGATTCTCAGTAAGGATAACAATAATGCGGAAGATTTCATAAATAAACATAAAAATTTAAGGCAATGTATAACTAAAACAAAATCCTTTTAAACTTGAACATCAACATAATATGGCAAAAGTAAAATGAGATAATGCCATTTACTTCTTCACGTGGATATTATACTGGTCGAATAATCACATGAAATATCAATAACCACTTTCATAATGAGGGAATGTATAATGCCAGACATTCTGAAACATTTTGTCAAGGCCTCGGCCAAGACGTCTAAAATGATTAAGGCCTCGGCCAAAACCATAAATCAAATTGGGAAAGGGCCTCGGCCAATTCCACGTCTAGTTGTCTCATGGGACCTACTGATGCATCGAGGATCTATAGCGGGCTCCACCCGTCACTTATTAAGTCCAATACATTCCTCATATGAATAGGTTTAAACATCTCATAAACCATAACATAATCGTATCACATAAAACAAGCATAAAGGAAACATAGCATTTCCACATTTCAATCACAAGATATCAATACAACACATTGATATAATAAAAACGCTTTCAAAACCATTTTCAATACCAAAATAAAAGAAAAGTATAACATGGTATTTATTTTTCATTAAAAAAAAGGGTATGGCTTGTAGAGGAAGCCGAAACTCAAATAGTGGTCACGGCGGCAGAGAAGTCGTTGTCGCCGCATACGTACGACAAAAACATTCCCTTTTGTCGTTTAGTAAACGCTTTGTATAAAAAGGATTCCTTTTGAATAAACGTAAAAGTCAAAGTGGTTTATACACCGTATAAAAGAAATTTGTGTATAAAACCAAATATGCCTCAATGAAAGGAGATTAAGACGAAGTCCTTACAAAGATCATTTTTAAAATAAAATATATATATATATTATGTGTATTCACTATAGTTTCACATAAAGAAAGTAAAAAATACAAAATAAGACATAATAATATCATGACATAATTTGAAAGTTGGAGATTAACCCAAAGAATGGAAGTTGGGTTAAGAAGTTCCCTTACCTTGCGTCTTGTCCTGACTCGACCATTCTTTAACCTCATTAATAATAAACTAGAGTTAATTTATATTTACTTAAGAACATTTTTCATGTTCATTATTCCATTTATATAACTTATTACCATGTTATGAACATTATTTAATTATTTAAGTTAATAACGGTCGTTTTATCGATCTTTGGTACTTGAGTCAAAAATAAACATCTTATAATTACAAGTTGTTCATGTGGTGAAATATCCATTATACCCAGAATTATATTCATGATGTAGATATCATATATATCATATATATATAGTATATACATTCATTCATAATGTCACGTAACAATTAGAGGTAAGAAATGAAATGCACCGTTCATGGAGACGGTAAGCCGTACGTACGCATGAACGCAACTTTCATTTCTATTTCGTATTTAATGGAATGAAATCATAATGATATAAATTTATAATATAATTACAGTATAATATAGTGTATAATACCATTTAATCCATCCTTTATACATCCCACATATGGCATTAACGATTCAAATCACTTTGAGGGGGTGGTAGTCCGCACTTCCTAAAATGAAATTATCGCGTTTTACCCATAATGGAAATCATAAAGTATGCCATAAATGAGAAATACAGAAGCATAAGTAAAACTTAAACATATTATATATCATATATAAAAATAGTTACATCTTAATGGCCACCTTTGAATGTGTTATATGAGTGTTGAACAATCATCGTTTCGTGAGGCAGAAATTCACCATCCACAGAAACTGTATGTTCTTTAACCATTAGATGTATGTGTGTGTAAGTGTAGCTCGAATCCTTCTTATAACAACATCCTAGTATATTGAGGATACTGTTGTTGTTACAAAATAAATGAATAAAAATAGTTTAGGGGGTTGGAGAAGAAAAATAAAACAAAACAACATTAGAGAAGACCTTACCTCAAAATCGGGTAACTCTTTTTGATTTGAGCCAAAGGCTTCCTTGGGAAGAGTTCTGCCCAAAGTGAGGCTTCTAGGAGTAAGAGGGGGAAGTTGGGAGAGTATTTGGGCAGAGGTTGGCCGAGCCAAATGGCTTGATGGTGTGAATAAGGTGGGAGAGGTGGGGGCCTTTTATAAGAGGAGAGGAGGGGCTCTTTTGGAAAGATTGAAATGTTACATTATTATACAATGATTTTCGGATTATAAAGGTCCCACACTTATATAATTCGTGGATAAGGTGATAAGTGTTCGAAATATCCTCATAAAATAGGCTTTGGACAAGTGTAATCCTTGGATTTTGCATTATCTTCTCATTTTATTTAAATCGTTAAATAATGAGTTCATCGCTGCATCATAATTATGTCATAAATAATTTAATTTATATAATGTCTGAAAATTATAAAAAAAATACTATGATGTATGAAATAATTTTAGATTTCTAATGAATATTTATAGTCAAAATTTGGACTTGTGTAACCCCACTTAAAAACTGTTTTAGTAAAACAACTCATGTTTGTGTCAATTTAATTTTAACATTAAATAAATATATATTAATGTCATTTTCCAACTAAAGTGGCTCCATGGGGTCCCCAAGTTGACCCATGGGTTGTCTTGGTCGGCCATGACTCATCCAATAGGAGTAGGACAAGTTTCATGCTCATATCATATTATTAAAACATTGTTTTTACCTTAAACTACACTAATTACCTCTAATCGCGATTAAGAACTTAAAAGTTACTATTCACCAAAAAATTATTTTGATCTCATTGAAACACATTTTACTTCTTAATGAAAACCATGTATGTCGGATTTTTGAAAATCAAATCACAGAAGTGGTAATATTTCATTTAAACGAAAAATCAGTTATTTAACTACCACTTAGTGGTTTCACTATTCATCAAAAATTAAAGTTTTTCAGAACAATGCCAAAATTTCACCCTAATCTATAATTGATATTCTGATTTCAAAAATGATGTCTATTTTACAAAATTCCAAAAATATAAGTTGCATTAATTTATTTTATAATTAATTCCTGCTGTCACAACAAATAGCGTGTTTTTAAGAAACAATTTATATCAAAAGATTGGCAATTGTTTATGTCCAATTTCAATGTTAAATTAATTCTAATGACCACCATTGGATAAAATGGTAAAAATATATTCTAATTATACTTTAAAACCACTAAATATTATAATTTATCACTATAAATTATTTTGATTAAAAAAGTTGTTTTTAAGTATTTTTCACTATTCATAAAAAAGTAGAAGTTCTCAGAAAAATACCAAAAATTCAACATAGGCTAATTTCGATATTCCGAATCCAAAAATGAAGTCCATTTTGAAATATAAAATTTCTATAATTTTAAAAAGTGGTTATTACTATTCATAACGGCTACTTTGATTAGTCACGGTGTTTTAGAACTCGAAGTTGCGTACAATGCAAGCTATTGCATTATTGAATGAGAAGCGTATCATGGAAGATCGGGGTGTTACATTCTCCCCTCCTTCAATAAATTGCGTCCTCGCAATTTGAAAATTTTCTTTGAAAATAAAAGGTTGAAAATAGAAAATACCTTTGTGGAAAACCCACATCATAAATAATGTTAATAAATATATAACATTAAAAGAAATCAAGATAAGTACAAAGGTCACCCGATATAGCCCATTCTAGCATTCTATAAAAATATGGATATGGAGGAGAAACAAACCATCAAGGTCTGATGGAGAGTTATAGAAAACAGGATTAGGAGAAAGTTTAACTACAAGAAAATCACAAACTTGTGATTGGTTAAACGGTCATTGAATCCCCAGTTGGAAAAGTTAACCGACAACATTTTTGTTTTAAGTTACCTTTTATAATGTTGAGAAATTTATTTAGGAGATTTACTAAGAACGTAAGGGAATATACATACTTGTTATGTATACTTTCATTCGTTAATAAATTTTTACCACAAACCCAACTTTTATTCCAAATGGTAAAGGAACTCAAAAATATTCTATTTATCCTAATTGTATAAGGTTCCAAATGTTAACACCTACCATTTAGATTAGTAAAACTATTTTGTAATAACTAGGGACTTCCTGTAGGCTAGTGGTAGGAAATAAAGGCTTGTCGCACTATGGTTGTGGGTTCGATTCCTGCAGCTTTGTCTGACGCGACGGGTTATTCCCCACCCTGCATGTTGTCCTTTTCCTAAAACTATAGTATTATAATATTCCAAAAATAATCTTCAGAAATGCTTTAACCTTAAACAATACTATCCAAAGATCAACTTAATCCATTCCAACCTTTATAGTTATCCAAAATACTTCTTTCCAACTCACAGTCCAAATTTTATAAGGAAGGTAAACATAATGAAGATCCTTTTTTCCCACGTAACAACATGTGAACACCTTCATCATGTATTCTTTTTAAACATACCGAATTACCATGATCCCTTATTCCTTATAGAATACTATATATACTCCTTCTATCCTAAAATGTATACAAATCATCAATCAGTTTCAAGGAAGTTAATAATATCCAATATAATTTATCCAAATCAATCACGTCTTATTCCAAAATCACTATCTCGGTATCAGAACCATATTATGGTTTATCTTTCTCTCAACCATATATTTTCCAAAAATTTAACCTACTCTGGAGTCACTTTTCTTGGTTCCACACAATCTTAAGTCCTTGATGAAATAGTACTGCAGTACAATCCTTATATACTCCATAATTATTATAACCAGTACATCATTGATACAACACTCAAATTACAAAATTCTTTAATAACAACATAAGAACCCTAATCATTACTCCTCATCTGTGGTAGTATCATAACTTGATTATTATCCAATAACATCATTTGGGGCATACTTTGATGATTTGAACATTGGTTTGCGTAGTGTCCCCACTCCTTGCAGATGAAGCATTGTACATTTGAAACCATTTTCTTACCCTTGCAGTCACGCACTTTGTGTCCTTTTTCTATACACTTATAACAAACTCCCATTCCCTTTAGGCAAGTTCCATGACGTTTCTTCCCACAATTACCACATATTGGAAAATTCTTCTTTCCCCTCATCCCTTTATCCATCATTCCCTCTTCCATCCCTTTCTTCTCTTGCTTCGCTTCAAAGCCATAGGAATCAGAGAATTCTTTACTTATCTTATTAACACATGATACTATTTCTTCATATGTTGAGAACACATGGGAGACTATTTCCCTTCGAAATGTTGGCTTAATACCGTGAAAGATACGATCCTTCTTACTCTTTGGATCATACGTATTGCTGGAGTTCACATTCCTTCTATTGGGCGCCATTTCTATACAATGGCATAAACTAGGTTAGTTTATGAATTACAATGAATAATTTCAAACTTTTAAAATACTTAATGTAAATTGAACGGTTTATATATATAATCCATAATCATAAGAATGTTTTCTCTGAGGAATTATATACTCATAAACCCTACATAATGGTTTGTAAGGAAAATGAGAATTATCCTAAGCAAATCCCCCGGGAGTGTCGTAACCAAGAGTGCAGCAAGGCCCGTTGTCGTGCACCAGTTCCCGTTCAAGTCTAGCTCAAAGCGGTGTTTTCGGGTTTTACCCCTAGGTGCATCTGTGCCAGAGTCGCCTCTACCTGCTCGTATCCAGACAGGGATGTATTGCTCGGAAAACTCATAACATCTCTATAATACCAAAATTCAAGGAAGTTCTTCTATACTAATCCTCAAATTCTATCTTTGGGCTATGTGCTCTAATCAGAGTTTATCTAAATCTAGATTCCAAGGTTAGTACTAAACTGCCTCTGATACCAACTGTAATGCCCCGACCCCAGCTACCCAGAGCCGGGGCGTTACTTCGTAACATTGGCATGATCACAAAATATCAAGTCTCGAAAGACCGATTAGTTTAGTAGCCTTGGAAACACTAGATACATTCGTAAACGTTACATTACATCATAAAGTGAAAAACTACAATAACAAAGTCTCCATAGTCCACACTCATATCCTCTTCTGACTATCCCTGCAGGTCATTCATAAAATACTTCTTCACATCCTGGAAAATATTAAAACATTGAAAGGGGTGAGCTCAGATGCTCAGTAAGAATAACAATAATGCGGAAGCTTTCATAAATAAACATAAAAATTTAAGGCAATGTATAACTAAAACAAAAGCCTTTTAAACTTGAACATCAACAAAATATGGAAAAAGTAAAATGAGATAATGCCATTTACTTCTTCACATGGATATTCTACTGGTCAAATAATAACATGAAATATCAATAACCACTTTCATAATGAGGGAATGTATAATGCCAGACATTCTGAAACATTTTGTCAAGGCCTCGGCCAAGACGTCTAAGATGATTAAGGCCTCGGCTAAAACCATAAATCAAATTGGGAAAGGGCCTCGGCCAATTCCACGTCTAGTTGTCTCATGAGACCTACCGATGCATCGAGGAGCTATAGCGGGCTCCACCCGTCACTTATTAAGTCCAATACATTCCTCATATGAACAGGTTTAAACATCTCATAAACCATAACATAATCGTATCACATAAAACATGCATAAAGGAAACATAAAATTTCCACATTTCAATCACAAGATATCAATACAACACATTGATATAATAAAAACGCTTTCAAAACCATTTTCAATACCAAAATAAAAGAAAAGTATAACATGGTATTTATTTTTCATTAAAAAAAGGGTATGGTTTGTAGAGGAAGCTGAAACTCAAATAGTGGTCACGGTGGCAGAGAATTCATTGTCGCCGCATACGTATGACAAAAACATTCCCTTTTGTCATTTAGTAAACGCTTCGTATAAAAAATATTCCTTTTGAATAAACGTAAAAGTCAAAGTGGTTTATACACCGTATAAAAGAAATTTGTGTATAAAACCAAATATGCCTCAATGAAAGGAGATTGAGACGAAGTCCTTACAAAGATCGTTTTTAAAATAAAATATATATATTATGTGTATTCACTATAGGTACACATAAAGAAAGTAAAAATACAAAATAAGACATAATAATATCATGACATAATTTGAAAGTAGGAGATTAACCCAAATAATGGAAGTTGGGTTAAGAAGTTCCCTTACCTTGCGTCTTGTCCTGACTCGACCGTTCTTTAACCTCCTGAATAATAAACTAGAATTAATTTATATTTACTTAAGAACCTTTTTCATGTTCATTATTCCATTTATATCACTTATTACCATGTTATGAACATTATTTAATTATTTAAGTTAATAACGGTCGTTTTGTCGATCTTTGGTACTTGAGTCAAAAATAAACTTCTTATAATTACAAGTTGTTCATGTGGTGAAATATCCATTATACCCAGAATTATATTCATGATGTAGATATCATATATATCATATATAAACAGTATATACATTCATTCATAATGTCATGTAACATTTAGAGGTAAGAAATGAAATGCACCGTTCATGGAGACGGTAAGCCGTACGTACGCATGAACGCTACTTTCATTTCTATTTCGTATTTAATGGAATGAAATCATAATGATATAAATTTATAATATAATTACAGTATAATATAGTGTATAATACCATTTAATCCATCCTTTATACATCCCACATATGGCATTAACGATTCAAATCACTTTGAGGGGGCGGTAGTCCGCACTTCCTAAAATGAAATTATCGCATTTTACCCATAATGGAAATCATAAAGTATGCCATAAATGAGAAATACAGAATCATAAATAAAACATAAACATATTATATATCATATATAAAAATATTGACATCTTAATGGCCACCTTTGAAGGTGTTATATGAGTGTTGAACAATCATCGTTTCGTGAGGCAGAAATTCACCATCCACAGAAACAGTATGTTATTTAACCATTAGATGTAGGTGTGTGGGAGTGTAGCTCGAATCCTTCTTATAAAAATTTCCTAGTATATTTAGGATACTTGTGTTGTTACAAAAGAAATGAATAAAAATAGTTTAGGGGGTTGGAGAAGAAAAATAAAACAAAACAACATTAGAGAAGACATTACCTCAAAATCGGGTAACTCTTTTTGATTTGAGCCAAAGGCTTCCTTGGGAAGAGTTCTGCCAAAAGTGAGGCTTCTAGGAGTAAGAGGGGGACGTTGGGAGATTATTTGGGTAGAGGTTGGCCGAGCCAAATGGATTGATGGTGTGAATAAGGTGGGAGAGGTGGGGGCCTTTTATAAGAGGAGAGGAGGGGCTCTTTTGGAAAGATTGAAATGTTACATTATTATACAATGCTTTTCGGATTCTAAAGGTCCCACACTTATATAATTCGTGGATAAGGTGATAAGTGTTTGAAATATCCTCATAAAATAGGCTTTGGACAAGTGTAAGCCTTGTATTTTGCATTATCTTCTCATTTTATTTAAATCGTTAAATAATGAGTTCATCACTGCATCATAATTATGTCATAAATAATTTAATTTATATAATGTCTAAAAATTATAAAAAAAATACTATGATGTTGGAAATATTTTTATATTTCTAATGAATATTTATAGTCAAAATTTGGACTTGTGTAACCCCACTTAAAAACTGTTTTAGTAAAACAACTCAGGTTTGTGTCAATTTAATTTTAACATTAAATAAATATATATTAATGTCATTTTCCAACTAAAGTGGCTCCATGGGGTCCCCAAGTTAACCCATGGGTTGTCTTGGTCGGCCATGACTCATCCAATAGGAGTAGGACAAGTGTCATTCTCATATCATATTATTAAAACATTGTTTTTACCTTAAACTACACTAATTACCTCTAATCGCGATTAAGAACTTAAAAGTTACTATTCACCAAAAAATTATTTTGATCACATTGAACCACATTTTACTTCTTAATGACAACCATGTATTTTGAATTTTTGAAAATCAAATCACATAAGTGGTAATATTTCATTTAAACGAAAAATCTGTTATTTAACTACCACTTAGTGGTTTCACTATTCATCAAAAATTGAAGTTTTTCAGAACAATGCCAAAATTTCACCCTAAGCTACAATTGATATTCTGATTTCAAAAATGATGTCTATTTTACAAAATTCCAAAAATATAAGTTGCATTAATTTATTTTATAATTAATTCCCGCTGTCACAACAAATAGCGTGTTTTTAAGAAACAATTTATATCAAAAGATTGGCAATTGTTTATGTCCAATTTCAATGTTAAATTAATTCTAATGACCACCATTGGATAAAATGGTCAAAATATATTCTAATTATACTTTAAAACCACTAAATATTATAATTTATCACTATAAATTATTTTTATTAAAAAAGTTGTTTTTAAGTATTTTTCACTATTCATAAAAAAGTAGAAGTTCTCAGAAAAATACCAAAAATTCAACATAGACTAATTTCGATATTCCGAATCCAAAAATGAAGTCCATTTTAAAATATAAAATTTCTATAATTTTAAAAAGTGGTTATTACTATTCATAACAGCTACTTTGATTAGTCACGGTGTTTTAGAACTCGAAGTTGCATACAATGCAAGCTATTGCATTATTGAATGAGAAGCGTATCATGGAAGCTCGGGGTGTTACAATTTATTTGAGCCTAGTTGGGAAATGATGAGCCCAGTCACACTCTAGGGATTCCAATTGTGGTTGTGTGATGGGTTAGGCATATAACCATCCATATTTATATTAATTTATTGATTCATTTCGTGGTATACACTCATGTGGTAGTGACATGAATGGTTAGACTCGGGGTATACTTTTCCCCTGAGTGGATATATTGGAAATCTCAAGGATGGGTATATTAACCCTTATAGTAAATTTAAATGGTCAAATATGTTGTGAACATAGCTCCCAGGGTGGATGTGGGATTCCACTGATGTAGAGTCTGTAATATATATAGTTAAACCTGGGGTAAAAACATCTCATGGGTGGGGACACACACTTCCATGTATTTAGATCACATGATGTAAATGGTTAAACTCAAAGTGAACACAACACCCAGGTGGATGTGGGTTGCTACGTATTAGCATCTTGATATGTGAATTGTTAAAATGGGTTTGATAATAACCCCTAGGTGGATGAAATTTTCCACAAAGTCTTATCTTTGTATTGGAAAACCATGGAATGTTACCCTATAGTCATGAGGATATGGTTGGGGTTTCTATGGATTTAGATCCTGCATGTTACTGGTTGGCTTGATACCACAATGTGCTCACGGATACCCTGAAGATAGAAAAAGTAGGTTTTATTAATCAGTGTTATGGACTTAAAGATACACAATAGATGATGGTATTATACTAAGATAAATATTTATACCCTTGGGATAGTATTAATACTTTTTTGTGCATAATCATCATGATGTTATGAGTGATATTTCAGCATCAGGTCGAAGAAGGTATTGATGGTTGTTTATTTTTCAATAGTTTATTTATTTATTTCAACTAATCATGTCTGGTTAACATATCACAATATAGACTGGTTATAACAAGGACCTGTTTTTGGTGACCTAAAACGTTATGTACTCACACCTTCCTTGGATAGCCATTGCACATGGGTTACAATGAAGATGCTCACTTGGTTGTAGATGCTAGTCAATTTTTCTTGATTGAGTGGGATAGATTGAGTATATTTGAGACTAGTTTAGAGGATAATATTATATATTTAAAGGATCATACTATAATATTTTTATTATCATTTATTCAGTCATTTATTTTTATATGTGATTGACCATGTGGGTGATCACGACTGTATGACTATTATGTTTCATCATTTCATTTATTATTGATTCATGATGTATTATTCCTTCATAAATTGATGTGTGTATGATGATTGGTTAGTTTATTTACTATTTATTACTACGACCAAAGGTTATAGTCTCCTTAATATATCATTCTAGACACTCACTACTAGTTGGAAACCTCTGGAATATAGAGAGGTGTGCATTAGGTCATGTGGTAAACTCGGTCGGTTATGGTTCATAAAGTAAGTAGGGCTAGAAAATTATATATTCCTTTTAATAATTTTTAAATAAGTTTAAAGGTGATGAAAATAACATTTATTAGAAATTTAATTATAGATAAAAACTTTATTAAAAAATTTTGAAAAAATGGGAAATATAGGAGAAATATTCCCATCCCAAAAAGAAGAAATAAGTCATAATTTTCTTAAAATAAATTTTGATAATTTTATATACCAAAGAGTATAAAAGGGTAATAATACTTAAATATTCCAAAAATAAACTAAGGATAAGAAAATAAATGGTTTAAAATATTAATATAATATATTTTCCCTCAATAAAAACTTAACATTGATAGTCCTAAAACGAAATGAGATTGTAACATAAACCCTTACCACATGCCCCATATTGCATTAAACATGATCAAACCTCTTGTATCATAAATATAGTTTTATTATAATTCTATCAAATATCTATATTCATATATATATATTACTATATATCACTCCCTTATAATTTTTAATTACCCATTTATTTATAATTCTTCACTAAAATGAACATTCAAGTGAAAAATAGTCCATTTTCCATGTATATTTTAGTTTTATCGTTCTAGTCCTTCAACCATGGTCACAATTTCATCATATATGGAATCTAAATTAGGTGATAATTATAATATTTATTAATTTTATATAATTTTATATCCATCCATATAAGGTGGTGATGAATAGTTAATTACATCACTTTGTGGAGATAGTAGTTCATACGTACACACGAGTGATGTTTCCACTAATAGATGAATTGAATGAAATAAAGGTCAATAATTATTCCCCCTTATATAATTATAAATATATCACATATATCATATATATATTAATTAAATCTATCCTTATGACTATCCATGTAAAGGGGAAATGAAAAATTAATTGTATCGCTTCGTGGATGTGGTAATCCACCTATACGCATGAGTAGATTTATCATTTTCCATTGGATTGGAAGGATCTAGAAAACATATATATACTTAATATAAAAATATATAATTATATTAAATTTAATAATTTATTCATTTAATTATTGTTATATAACATTTGGAATAAGTTTAAGAAGAAAGAAACTTGAAAAGGGTCGGTATAACATATACCTCTTCTTCGGGTATCTTTTTTTGGAGATCACCTTAAAGTTTCTTGAATGGGCCTTTTGGGAAGACAATAACCTCAAGGTCATGGATAAAGATTTAGTTATAGTATTTGGGTAAACATTAATCTAGTTAAATTGATCCATTGTTTTTGATAATTGAAATGAGAAGTTGTGCTTTTATAAGTGATGTGGGAGGGAAACTTGTAAATATTAAGAATATTAAAATATAATAAAGTAAAACTCATGGGAATGTGAATTAAAAGGGTAAAATATTACAATATAATAAATTTAAGGTAAAAATTACATTAACCAACCAAATTAAAGTAAGTTTTTTATGATAATTTAAACCTTATCTCTTAGGATAACCCCTTGTTAGCCCTTTTTAACACTTTCCACGGTGATAAATTCTTACAATGGTTACTAATACAAATGAAAAAAAATAAATTTTATCTTATAAAAAAATTGGTAATTTTAATATAAAATATGGAAACCATTTTACTATATTTAACTTCTATAAGTAGTAGAAATTCATTACAAAATAAGTGTGTAAAACGTAACATAAACTGTTTTTAGAAAGATACATTTTTAAGCATAAAACTAGATTTTTCTCATTAATTTCTTTGTAAAAACTATTACATGATGTTTAATATATTTTATTGAATATATTATCTAAAAATTTTGTTAAAATATTTCTTAAATAGTTATAAATCTAATTTATTAAGATAAAAACACATTTTACACATTAAAATGGTTTTTTCTTACAATGTATCTTTTTACCTTACAAATGATTTTATCTCCATTTATAACTGATTTATAATCAATTTATGAATGATTAAAAATTTATTTATATAAAATATCAATAAATTCCATGAAAATAATTTTATAGTAGTGATATTTTTTTTCTTAGATAAAAACACATAATATGTAGAAAAATACAATTCTTTGAAAATAGGTCTTTTATTGTTAAATTATTTTACAAAAATTAATTTATTATTTCCTAATAATAAATAAAACCATTATTTTTATCTTTTATAATATAGATATCCCTATTAATACCCACAGATCCAACAACTATGTTATAAAGGTTATAATATATAGTGACATCATTGAATCCTGGTGTTTCATTTAAAGCAAGCTATTGAACAAATAAAATTTATTAAAGACAAATGAGGTTAATACATTCTAAGACCTTATAATAGTTTATCCATTAAAATTACATTACACATATGAAGACAAATTAGGATATTTTTACCTCATTAAATCCTCTATTTTCTACATTACTTCCTTAAATTTATGGTTTCATCAAAAATCTTTAACAAGGTGAGAAATCTTGTTCCGAAACAATTTCTCTCTGCAATCTAGAATCTACAGTAATTATTCCTCATAATAAATGTAATTACCCAATGTTAAAACCTCCAAATTCAATACATGTGAAGGATTAGGTTGGTACATAATCATAATAGATGCATGGAAAACATCATGAACATGGAAGTGGTTTATTCGAAGCACCATAAGATAAGCTACTATTCCAATATAATTAAGAATATCAATGGGATCAATATATATAGGCCACAACTTTCCCTTATTTTAAACTCTTATATCCTTATTCCATATCTATATTTGAAGGTATACCTTAACACCAACATCAAACACTAAATCTCCCTGACAATTGCAGTATTACTTTTATATCAAATATTAGCTATTATGATGTTTTTCTGAATGGATCTAACATTATCTATCATTTCCTTATTTAACATATGTCCTAATAGCTTTATTTCACCAACTTTATTTCAACATATTAGAGTTTTGAAATTGTTGTCATATAGGGCTTTATAAGGATCCACCTGAATACTTGAGTGAAAGTTGTCATTGTTAAAAATGTCATCCAAAGGTACATGTTGATCCTAATCACCTTTGAAATATATAGAACAAGATATCAATAAATATTTTAATTTTTGAATGTTCTGACCATACTGGCCATACTTACAAGGATTATATGTAGTTATAAAGTTTAACTCTGTAATCAATTATTGTTAAATACTTCTCAAGAAATTTAAGGTAAATTTTGGATCCTAATTAGATATAATGGAATGTGGTACTCCAAAAATTATTACCACCTCCTTTATGTATATCTTAGAAATCATATCAAGATAGAAATATTCTTTGATATAAATGATATGCACAAACTTCATAAGGGGGTCAACTGTAAACCAAATAGCATTATGTTCTTTTTATGTTTTGGTGCTTCTAATGATGAAATACATGGTAATGTTTTCCCATTTCCATTTTGTTATGAGTAATGGTTTTGACACCCCCTTAGACTTATATCTCTTGTATAATGGATATTAGATGTGATCGAGGAGAGGGGGATAGTTGAATCAGTGGTCGCTTTACTTTTTTTATAAATTATCTATTTAAACTCAACCTCTATTATTTTTTAAGATGTTGATCTTACCTTATTATGATCACTAACCCTTACCCAAAAATGAAAAATATAAAAAGGAACAAGAAATAATTTTCTAAAATGTTTGGACTCAATGTGAGCCTACTTCTTTCTAGGTACTAGTGACTTGGATTCTATACTATGAATCATCTTAAGAAAATTATATGTTATCTATTGAAAATATTAATGGATAATCTATAGAAATATCCACTTTACAGTCTCTAGAAATTTTAGGTCTTCAATTTATTATAACATATAACTCCTAACATGTTTTTTATATAGGTATCCTATTAATTGAATCCATCCTCTAATAATCTTCTAGACATATCCCAATGAAATATTTATACTACCTCCTAAAATTTCTTCAAGGGTATACCTTAATCATCCTTGGAATAGGCATTCAAATATTTTTTTAGTTGCTAATATATATTTGGACTTATTCTTCTTCAATTCTTTATATCCATCTATTTTTGGATCTCTTCACCTTACTTGTGACAACACTATTATTTCAGTGATTATATTCTTCTCACTTCTCTTGGATGAAGCTGAACTTTTGAATTACATATTCTCAACCTTATTCTTCAACACATAGGAACTCATGTTTGATTTGGTTCACTTAATTATTTAATACAAAATGTATTTTAAATATAAACAATTATCATGGTCTCCGACAACATATTATCTGTCATTTATTTTAAATATCATCCTCTACTTGAATTTACATTTAAAATATTTTTTATGTCATTATTTACATTAATTATTATAGAAATATTAGTGGATGAATATCTCATAAGTCTTTAACCTTTAATCTCATTTAAACATGAGATAATATCACTATTAAAACACCTCAACACCCAAATTATAAATCCTCATTAAAAAAATAAATCTTACATTAAGGCATCCATTTGAATATTCTTAAAACTCTGTTTTTATACTTCATGTGGTATATCAATTAAGTGCATACTCATATTCTCTATTTATACTCATATATGCATATGAAATAATTTAACATATACATTAAGTAAATATATTATATATGAATTCAACTGGAACATACTTTATCCTTTCTGATGTGATTAATTACTCCACATCATGATCTCATCCTGTATCAATTTATTGTGATATATTCTTCATTAAGATTAGTATATGGGAATCATTATATTAAAATATTTTTCAAATGGTTATGTAAATTCTCCTCATTTTCAATATGATGTATGTTTGTAAAAATATATATATTGTGGCAAATTTTATCTCACATACCTTCTCTATATTCTTTATGAAATTCTTCACATGTAATATTTAAACATCATAAAACCCATATGTATTATATTTTATGAAAAAAAAATTTGACCACATTGAGATCCTGGAATATTTCATAGAATTTGAAACACTTACATCGTGATTCTTTTTTGAAATTTATTTACATTCATGCATATGAAGTTTAACGCTTTTAAAATTATCTTGAATTCACCTATCCAAGTATAGACTTTCTCATCAATATAAAACATCACACTCGGCTCCCTTATTTTCTTAAGATTCACATTGTTCTATATATAATCTCTTTATAAAACTATATGGAGCATCATTTCACTACTCACTATAACATCAAACACTCGTAGTAGATTCTTCTTCATGTGGAAATTTAAGAGACCACATAATTCTCACAGTACGATGACCTTGTTCATGAGGTAAATATATGTTCTTCATGTGTTCAATTTAATTATTCATGGTCTCTAAGTATCCTACAATTGATTTGAAAATCCCTCATGGTAGATTTCATAAACCATATTAACATCACCCTTAGATCATGGTATCTTGTCATGTCTTGTAGTCTACTGGATTGTTCATGGTAAATAATTGTTTTATTCATAAGGAAACTCATCATAAATGGTCACAAAAAGTTCTTTGTGTGTTATATCATCTCATTTTATGAAATAAACTTGTTCTTATAGTTGTTATCACACCTCACAGTAAGTCCACATTTTCTCATTTGATATAAATTCATGAAAGTAAATTTGTATTCATTAATCCATATTTAAAACTCATATTTCCACTCATATTACTATATTTTTCAATAAAGATCATAAAAACATCATGTAATATTGTAGGATATTAATATCATTGTTATCATGATATGTTTATACACTGATTGTTGATATATCAACCTTGAGATGTTCACGATAGCTTTATGGTGATCTTGTGGTCACTTCATCTATCATGTGAAGCTCGTGGAAACTCCACTCATTCTTATGGTATCTCAAGTTCATCATGTAATTGATTTTCAGATGCATACACTCATTAGACTTTTAAAAATCATACAGTTGATTATGTATGTACGTGTAGTCGATCTATCATATAGAATATCTTCATATATGGAAGGTTCAACATTCATTTGTTCAATATAATTCACAACTCATAGAGTTAATCCTAAACTTTAATGTATGTTATATTCATAAACCAAATAGTGAAAAGAAATGAATCCTTATGTGGTAGAGAATATTATTTGCTGAAGGAATGAGTAGTATCGTATCATCAACGATAAAACGAACTTGAATATATAGGTACCCTTTAAAGTGGATAAAGAGTTCCCATAGCTTTGAAATCCCACACCAAAATATTTTCACATGTTCTTCTCATTTAAAAAAACATTATCTCCTAAACAATCTAGTTGTGATTAAATGGGTTCACTCTGGGCTTACTCTATGTTGCCACCCCACAGCATGACCTCATCTCACATGTGTGCACCTTGCATGTACACTCTTCTACCTATGCAGAATCTCTATATCCACTATGCTCCCTACCACCTTATAACATCATTGTCAAAATTTCATTAACCTCTATTAAAAAGAGTCATAAATTTTTCAATACAATTAAATATCAAAAATCTCAATTAAATCTTCTTCTCATTTTTATTTCTTCATGAAAATAAATATTTTCATGGACTTCTCTTCAAATGATTTTCATGAAAAAAAAATTCATGATCCTATACTTAAAAATATTGTAAAAAATGTGCACTGATAACTAAAAAAATTATTATAATTAAAGGACAGTTTAAAATTTATGATAATTAAAGGATAGTTCAAATTTTTTTAGATAAACCATTCCACGTATGTTGGTATCAAGTTCTTAAAACTCCAATGCATATTGACTTCTATATTGAAAATTAATACATTTCCACATATTATGGAAGAAACTCCTTCAAAATTCAATTCATATCAACTTTCTTATTGATGAAAATAAAATCATAACATGGGAACTTCATCTCTAAGATTTACTTTATAACATATTAGGCATCAATATATATACTCTGTAACATATATTTTCATGTTTTTCTACTATCAATACTCCTTAAAATATCTATACATCTCCATAGTTCCATGATGGATAGAGAATGATGAACCATGAAAAGTATCCAAAAACTCTTTAAACTCTAGTATTGATGGGAGACATATATTTTTATTAAATCTTATCAACTAATCATTTATAAGGATAAACTCTAAAATAATATTTACCTTCTTATATAATTAAACATATTCCATCTACACGTCTTTAATCCTCACATAGTTGAATAGTATACATTCATTTGAGAATGATATGATATTTTTCTTTTCCATAGTATTTAAATATCCATTCTCTATAAATCCAAAAGTATCATATCTCTATCAATCCTCATCATGGAGAAACTATCATAGTATTTCGGTCTCAGAGCATCAACCACTATGTTCACCTTTATAGGGTGGTAATGTATTAAATAGTCATAATCTTTAATCAAATCAAACCATGTCTTCTAGAATATATTTAACTCTTTATATGTGAATATATATTTTAAATATTTATGATCAATACATAAGTCACACATTTCACCATATAGATAATTATTCTATATTTTCAAAGAAACATTTACCGTTACTAACTCCAAATCGTGATTTTGGTAATTTTTCTCATGATCCTTCAACAAGAGAGAGACATATGTTATCAAATTATATTTATACAAAAGAAAAAATCACAAATCCTTATTTGATACATCACTATAGATCACAACCCCTTCTCTACAGTAGGGTAGGGAAAGCATATATTCATTTACTAACCTTTATTTTAGATCCTTGAAATTTTCCCCACTTTCACCAGTGTATTGTAACATGGTTCACTTCCATGTCACTTGGTTACTGGATTTAAAAGCTAAAAGAAATTTCTAACAAATCATTTATAGTTTCCATAACTCTCATGAAAACTAGGGATCTTGATCACCATGGTAGATTTGGTCCATTTCTCAATAACTCCATACATGAAGGTTCCCCCAATATATTCTCAACTCATATTATATGACATAATAATGGAAATTTATATATTTGAAATTAATATTTGGTAAATTTTCTAAAAAACTTATTCTTCTTTAGGGTCTTCAATGCAATGCTCAAATGATATTATTGATCTTCCTGATAAAAAAATAAATATGCATTGAACCATATTTTTTCTTAACAAAAATAACATGTACACCCCATGGTGAAGTACTAGGGAATATGAATCCCTTATCTAGAATCTCTTAGTGTATCTTCCTTAATTCCTATAACTCAATCAAGGTCATTCTATATGGAGTCTTTGAAATAGATATAACACCAGTTATGAGTTTGTTGAAAACAAAACTTCATGATTCGGGGGAAGACTGGTCAGTTATTCGGAAAAAACATTATCATATTTATGAATAATTGGAATATCATTAATGTTGAGTTTCTCATCAGTCATATATCCCTTAGGAATAGGTAGTAAGATCCATACAATGGATGTAATTTCCAATGGATGTTTATATCCATCCTCTCTTCGATGGATGATCATATGTTAATTTAGAATATCAAATGTGACCTTCCTTACATATAAATTGGTTTGGGATCTATATAAGGAGATCCAATCCATGTCAAATATAATATAAAATTCTTCTAGTTGAATAATAATCGGATTTACATGAATCACATTCCCATAAACTTCTATTAGAGATGATTTATCGACTTTATATGCAACCATCGTACCATTAAGTGTTATTATTTATAAATCAATATCTAATAATTGATAAGATAATGTGATACCCATATAAAATTATTTAGATATAGAATATTTGGTAGAGATAGAATCAAATATGATATATGTAGTTCTAGAGTGTACGTAAAGTGTACCTTTCACCATTTCTTTATTTTCACCCAAATTTTCAATTGTGTTCACAAGAGATTTCACTTTTTGTCTTGGATTAAGAGGATTATAATATCAATTTTCATCATTAACCCACATATTCATTCACATATTATTATAATGTACATACTCCTTGAAATTGTTTTACTAGATTTTGTATGGAACATTTGGTTGAGATTTATCTCGATTTATTTCATTGACTGGCCTCTTTAAATCACTTTAGTATTCTTTTGATCGATAGACATATTTTCCACACTTAAAATATTTACCAGACCCCATAATGAATTTTACCACCAGATTTATTCCACACTTATGTAATGAAAGAAGATTCATTTATTTTCTTCCATGGGACTTGTTATTAGAATCACCTCGAAATTCTGTCCTTCCCTTCTTGTCCCGAAAACCATAACAACAATGAGAGTCTCTTCTATCTATTTCTAATTTAAGATAACATTGAATGATTTATTTATATATTTAAAATTCAATTATAGACAATTATATTTATATATTTTTTCTTAAGAAACTAAAGAATACATAAACTTTTCATTTATTTTTTATCATAAAAAAATGATTGGCTTACAATTCTGGTGAAATTATACTCAAAAGTACTGATGGATTCAGAATCCTTCTTCTTAAGCTCAAGGAATTATCTTTTCATTCTTGTATAATGAGTTTGGTGAAATTACTTATTTAAAATAAACTATTAAACTCTTCCAATGTTATGGATTCAATTTCATCAACTTGACTCATATTCTTGATAATATTTCACCATTAATCTATTTCAACATATAAATAATATAAAACAAAAGCAATCTTCTCATGGTTTCAGAACTAGAGAACATATAATACATTTTCTATATAATTTTTTAGTTTATCAATATTAAGTGGATCAGATAAACCACATAAGGATGGTGGATGATTCTGATTAATAGAATCAATGGTGAGTTATTCTGTCCATTCATCATTTGGAAGTTTAGTATGATTTATATTACCATTCATAGCTTAAGAGGGTTGGGTAATCATAGTAGAAATACTTTATATCCAAGATCCGATTTCATTTTCTTTCTCAAAAGGATGGTCATTTCATTGTCCATCACATTCTTTGTTGTCATGATTACTCTTAGTTATAACTATTGACTAAAACTAAAGATCTTAGTGTGAGTATAAAACATCAATAATCAGTGTAAGAAATCATATGATTATAATGATCATTCATATGGTGTTAAATTATGACACCTTTTTAAACCCTTGACACTTTAAGTTTATCCCATATCACTATTTCTTAACTAGGTGCTCATATATTATATCATCTTATTATTCATAATGTTTTATAAATATAATCAAAATTAACCAAATCATATCCCTCAGGAGTATCAAACCAGGTGTGAAATTATGGCTCTTTATCATGTACTTGGTGAGGATCAAGTTAACATTGAAACAAAATTTTCATAGTTTTAAACCTATATACAAGTATTCCAGAGCATGCATCTACTTACTTATATCCAGAAAATGATTTCATTTCTAGGAGAACACATAATCTTTACCATGATAAAACTTGAGGGTGTTATCTTATAATTAGAGTTATCCCTAAGATTTTCACCAATGTTTTATAACCTTAATCTCTAAAAAAATGACCCTACTCTAATAACAATTGAGGAAACCCAAGAATTACATACATAAACATTACTTCATTTTATATGAATAGTTAATATATCTCATAATAATACACTCCCCATAACCCTAAAGGTTTATTGTCATTAGAGACTATATACATAATCAACTTATTTTATGAAAGATATTGAACATATAATAAAAATTTCAACTCACTTAGTTATTCTTATATATACCCTAATTAAAACCTTTCTTTATAAAATAGTGTAAATTAAACATAATAAAGGTTGAGATCAAATTCTTAGTAAGGTTAGACATAGGATATATCAAGACATAATCACAAACTTGTATACGATAGACATAAGGGTATAAGATAATTATCATAACTTACAAAAATAATTCCCAATCAGGTAAATATAATTAATCAAGATTCATGGAATAATGCATTTTTATAACAAAATACATAATTAATAAGAGTTAAAAATATTTAATTGTAATGTCCCAGCCCGAGTTCCACACACTGGTGCCCCGATCTGGATCATCACATGACCTCAAGCATGCATCCCCATATGCTAGAGGCTGCCAACTAATAGTGAGGGTATAATAAGTCGACGATGGGGAGACTATTCCCTATTTTATCATAGTAATACACTAGTGGAAAAATAATAAACAATAGAAAAATCATATATAACCATAAACAACACCAATATATCAAGATAATCAAATTAATAAATACAATATCTAACTAAAGTAGAAAACATTATGTGTTAATGTATGTGTCAAGTGTCTAAAATGAAAACTAAAAATAAATACATTGATGACTCCCGATCATATCCTAAACCATGTCTAGTTCCCTCATCCAAGATCCATCTCCAAATCATCTATCAATCATAGGGACTTTTCCCTTAATTTATCCTGCAACAATGAAATCTATTTTGGTACCGATCAGGCATCCTGAGTAGGGTTTGAGTACAACTCAGTAGGCCACCACCAATGGTTTCTAAAAAAAATCTTGTCAAAAAAAGGGTATGAAATTTTATAAATAAATAAGTACAAACCATAAAAAAATAGTTTATCACATTATTAAATATTCTCTATTTAACCACATAAACTCATCGGGTTTCCATAGACACTCATACCTCAATACCTGCTTTGTCTTATGTCGTAGCCGGATGTATGTCTGAGGGATATCATGTCTCAGAATTACATTGTTATCATTTTTTAAATTTACACTTTAGAATGACCATGTTATCATTCTTTAATTCATACATGAATTCCCATGTTACCGTTCATACTTAACATATTCAAATGGCGATTTTCCCATTCTTTAATTCATAATTGAATACCATGTTACCATTTATAAACACACATTAGAATATCCATGTTCCAATTCTTTAATTATTACTTTTAATTGCCATGTAACCATTCATAAACACATAACTAATTCAAACAATTAATTATCTACATAAATTCCATTGCTAATTCAAAAATTAGTTAAACACAATAATATCATTAGTTAATTCAATAATTAACTAATCATATTAACAAAATTCATTAATACAAAAAAAATTATTTCATTACTAATTAAACAATTATTTTATCACATAATTACCCTAAATTAATTCATGAATTAATTAAGACATCAAACACATTAATTAATTTAACAATTAATTAATCAATATTCACAATCTCAATTATTCATAATTAATTCCATAATTAATTATCTCAACTCATGATATCAATATTTCATAATTAATCTACCATTAATTATCTCAATTCATGATATCATTATCCCATAATTAATTCTGTGATAAATTATTTCAACTAGTAATATCAATATCTCATAATTAATTTCATAATTAATTATCTCTATCACAAATCCCTAAATCTCAAAATTAATCCCCTAATTAATTATCTAATTAGACAGCCCATAGATCTCATAATTAATTCTATAATTAATAATATAATTGAATATCCCCTTAATCTCATAATTAACTCCCCAATTAATCATCTATTTCAAAAATAATCCAATCAATCAATTGGCCACATCTATTTACCTAGTTTAACAATTTGAATTGATAAATAATGCTATAAATTTTAAAAATTTGAATACACAAATAAAAATCATTACTAAGGGGGTTTAATATTAGTCTAATAAACTCAATTCATCAAATAATAATTTCCCAACATAAATCCCTAAAAATTTGAGCAGCATAACGATGTAGAATTTTATTTAATTCTCAAAACCCTAAATAAAGATTTTATAAACCTTGATCTAGATCTCGAATCATATATCATTATCTCACCAAATAGATATAAATATGTACATAATATCATATTACATTGCTAAAATAAAGTGTAAAGAATAGGGGAAGAACAAGAGAAGAACTAGGATAGGATTCACTTGTCGGGAGAGGACCAGAGCTTAGATATGGGATTCGAATCGTGAAGAAATAAAGTCAGGAGGGCATGTAATTCGACTAGATAGCTCCAAAAACATGAAATTCATCCTAGGGTTGAATAAGAGTTGAAATAAGTGAATTATGGGGGTTCATATGATTTATAAAAATAAAATCATGTGACTCTTTAAATCCCTATATAGTTTTTTGGGCAGGGGCACATGGTTACTTCTAAGAGGGTGCATGATTTGGGAAAACTGTGCGCCAACCATGCACAGCCCCATATCCTCCCATTTTTTCAAAATTTCAACCAAACACACCCAAAATAAATCCCAAATAAAAATTAATCAATACAAGGAAAATGATTACCTACAAATGATCCCAAGAAAACTCTAGAAAAGGTTGGAATATTACAATCTCACCACATTATAATAGCTCTTACTTGAGGTGTATTCACAATATTCCCAAAGATTATGAGCCAAAAATATTAGTCCACTGAACACATTTATTTTCTTCCCTTTACCATGTCTCCTTCTATACACGCCCATGTTTCCACAATACACAAACTATCGGCACATCCTTTTCCTACAACACTTTCTCAATACAATCCAACACATGAATCAGATGCTCCAAAAATGATTCATCTACCTCATGTTTTAATGTCATCCACCTAGATCACATGATAAGGGTTTGGGTGATATTTCTGAAGTTGTGACACACGGAAAATATCATGCATAGAACTGCATTTTTTTAAAGATCCAATCGGTATACCACCGGCCCGATTCTCTCCACAACCTCAAATGGTCCGACAAACTTAGGTTCCAACATTCCCTATCTATGTATATTGAAGTGAAATAATCTAGGTGAAACCTGAATAAATGTACGATCACCCTCTATAAACTCTAAGGGTATTTAGCATCTATCCATGTACAACTTTCGTCTACTCTAAGCCATAGACATATACTTCTGAATTACATTCACCTACTCTGACTTCTATTTCATGAGACTCGATCCCAATAACTCTGCCTCACTATCCTTCATCCATCATAATGGTGATCTACATGGCCTACAATAAATAATCTCATATATTTAAATCTTAATGGTTTCCTAATAACTATTGTTATAAGAAAACTCCACAAAAGACAAGTGTTTCTCCCAAGACCCATCGATGTCAAGAACACACACCCACTGCATATCCTCAACCACCTATATAGTACACTCTGACTGCCCATATTTTTGTGGGTGAAAAGTTATACTCAATAATACTTATATATCAAGAACATTATGCAAGGCCTAGAAGAACCATAAAGTGAAGCATGATTCACGATCTGAAACTATATTCTATGGAACCCCAGATAGACAGACTATCTCCTGAACATACAGTTCTCTCAACTCCTTTATTAAGAAGGTTTCCCATATATGAAATAAATGAACTTATTTCACCAATAGATCCACAATAATCTAGATAGCATCATTCTTTCTTGGAAACTTTGGGAGACCCTCCAAAAAGTATTTTTTCACTTTATCCCACTTCCATTCCAAAATGGATAACGACTGTAGAAATCCTACAGGTCGTTGATGCACTTCTTTCACCTTATGACAGGTGTGGCATCGTGTCACAAACCCTGATATATCCTTTTTCATGTCTGGACACTAAAACTTTTGTCATAGTTCATGGTACATTTTTTCACACCATGATGTACTTACCACCTTGAGGCATGAAATTCCTGCATCATCACTTCTTACATGCTTGTAGGCACAACAACCTTATTCCTGACATAGATGATCGCATCCTCATCTATGATCCAATTTGAAGGTGTCTCTTTACCTTCAAGGCTATCACTCAAGGTCAAATGCTTTATATATTCATACTTAATGTCTCTAATCCTAATCAAAAGTGTATACTCTGGAAGAACTAACATGAGAGTCACCTTCTCTTGACTCTCCTAAAACACCACATACATCCTAGCTAGTAAAGTCATCATCTTCCACTAATCACTAGACTCATGAATAGCCGAAGTTTGAGTCTTCCTTCTTAAATCATCAGCAATGTTATTTCCCTTTTTGAGCATATATTCCATATCAATATCAAAATATCACATATACTCATCCCATCTCCACTACCGAATATTCAAATCTATTTGTGAAATTATGTACCTCAATCTCTAATAGTCTGTATACATAGTAAACATTTCTCCCAAAAGATAATGATACCAACACTTTAGAGCATAAAAAAATGTTTCTAACTTCAGATCATGTGTAGGGTAGTTCTGTATATGTGTCCTCTGTTGTCGAGACCCATATGCCACAACTCGATCTCTCTATATCAACACATCTCTGAGTCCAATCCCAAAAGCATCATTGTACATCGCATACTCCTCATCTAAATCGAGTAGGATAAATATCAATTCCGATTTCAAGCACTTCTTCAACTCCGGGATGGAATTTTCACATGATTTTGACCAATGAAACATTATCCCATATTTGTTCAATCCCAAAAGTGATGCTTCTAAAACATAAAATTCCTTGATAAATCTTTGATAATATCAACCAAACCTCATAAAGCTATGAATATGGAATACATTTTTGGTATGCTCCTGAGAAATCACTCCTTGAACCTTCTCTCAGTCCACTAACACACCATCCTCTGAGATGATGTGTCCTAATAAGTGTACATGATCAATCATAAATTGATACTTAGATAACTTAGTGAATAAATGATTCTATCTCTATATACACAAGATGGTGTCAATATGTTGGGCATGATTGTCAAGACTCTTGAAGTTCACCAAGACGTAATCCACAAATACTTCAAAAAAAATATCTGGTACAGGTGGAATATTTTGTTCATCAAGGCTATAGAACACTACTAGTGTGTTCATCAACCCAAATGGCTTTAAAAAAAATTCATACAGGCCATACCTTCTTTTTAAAGAATTCCTCGGTATATCAGAAGTCTGAACTCTCAGCTGATAGTACCCTGATATCATGTTTATCTTCAAGACCACACAAGCTCTTCTCAAGTGGTCAAAAATATCATTGATACATGGAAGAGAATATTGGTTCTTCATAGTTATCTGGTTCAACTCCCAGTAATCAATGCACAATTATAGATTCCTGATGGCCTTTCTAGAAAAAATCACCAGTGAACCCCAAGGCGTTGTACTTGGACAGATGATTCAATTATCCTAAAACTCCTCTAGGTGATTCTTAAGTTCGTAAAGCTATGTTGGTATCATTTTTTATGGTGGAATAGAAAATGGTTCATTCCCCGAAGTGTGCTATATCTTGAAGTCCACATCTTTATTTGGTGGCTCTCTGAAAAGTCTTTGGGTAACACATCCTAAAACCATTCTACTACTGGGGGAAGGATTTCATGCTTTACTCCATCATCTAGCAATAAACTAGAGACCTAGGTTTTTATCTCTCCTGGTTATTGAGTAATCAGCCCTGCTTAGCCTGCCAAGATATACCACCCTCCATGGTGAATATGCTTTTCTCCCTTACGATGCGTAAAGGTCACTCTCCTATGATAACAATCAATGTGGGATCGGTATGTGCCTATCCATTACATACTCAAAATTAATTAGAGGCCTGACATGTCAATGACAAAGAGATCCCTGAGAAAATAGTACTCCCCAATCTCAAGAGAACACATCTTGCACAAATAGATGTCTCAAGACTATACTCACAAAAGTGCATCTATCTTCATTTTCTTGCTCACAAAATCCACCACTAGGCTCAAACTGTTAAAAAAATTTAAAGATATAAAGGAATGATTGGAACTGGTATATAATAAGGTGCTAACTAATATAGAATATACAAGAATAGTACTTCTCACTATCAAAGTTCTAGCCTCACTATCCATAAGTACATGTTTCACTGCATATATTTTCCCTGTCCCTATTCTATGTGATGCAATCTAACTCCCCTAAGTTGCACCACTCTATTGATATTAGTGCCTTTTCTCGGAAGTACCGCATCCACCTTCTATACCACCTCAGCTAGTAGAACTCTAGATGTTAGGCTGATATGGGTCAAAAGATCCTCTTCATCCACCCCAATTCTATCTAGCAATTTCATCACTGACCTTTTGTCACTAAGACGAAAAAAAATTATATATGCCCCATATTGCCACAAGATATGCACTATACTAGTTGTCTGGGACAATGTTGATGATATTATCCTATCCTACCACACTGATGGCAGATTACTCAATTAAGGTCCTGTTCAATTAACATTCCCCCCTGACCACTATGTTTTCCACTCCTTTAGAAAAAGTTTTTCTAACATCACTTCATGGTCTCAGAAGTCACACCTCATAATCATGGAGTTACAAATATATGTTCATCACTGTATTCATTCTTCATGTTCCCCTCAACTATGGGTACCTAATCCACCACCTTAGTAAAATTATTTAACCGAAAGAGTTTAACTTGGGACTTAATCTTAAACTTTAGTCCATATTGAAATCATCTTGTCGTAGTTGTATCATCTCCTACCAATGCTGGAGAAAAGCACCACAAGTATGTAAAGAGTCCAGTATAGTCCATCACAGATATTCTCTCCTGATTCAACCGCATAAATCTAACTTCTCTCTCTTGCCTTGTCATCTTTGGATTAACGTTATCCAAGAAACTCTCTTAGAAGTCTTTCCATAACATACCATCAGTCTTTCCAGTTTTCTCCTAAAAGTCTCACCAGTACTTCGCTGATCCTCGAAGTAGATAAGTAGCCAACTTGACCATCCGCTCAACAGGAGTATCCAAATTGTCATGTATCATCTCGATGGACTCAACCCAGAACTCAGCTACATTAGGTACACCCTCTCCAGTAAACCTTACAAGGTGATGTAACTGAAACTCCCTCATCAGGTCAGACATTCTCTTTTCAATGCACCCTAGGTCTCTTCCCATGAGTTTCATATAGTGAGAAAAGTTGACTAGAAATTTCTCCCCTACTTCTTCACCTGGCACTATCAATGCCTTAGGTTCCACTACAAGTTTATCATCTCCATCTATCTCATCCCATCATCCTCTCAACAAGTATCATTACCTGGGAATAACTATACAATGTTAAACACAAATATTAGGACTCATAATACAACTTTATCAAATTTTTTTAATAGTAATAATTACAACAAGTCCCAACAAGTCTTTTCCCAAAATATCTATAAGTGGTCAAAACTGAGGCGCTATAACTACCCTTAACCATCCTACTCCTAGGTCTTGGTTATCTAGGGTAAACATATTTTAATTTTAAAGTTTCTCATTTAGACACCTATTTATTCACATTATTGATTCATTTTAACACTTCCAATTTTATATTAGGAACCATTTTCAATATAATTTCACAATTAAGTAAAAATAGTTTAAGTTCCAAAACATACCCAGAACCTATTTTCCCATGCATTCCTTAAATATTGCTTTCATACTCAAATATCATGTTATTTCATTCCACAAGTCAATTCTCAAAAAAATAAGAAACAATTTTCACATCACACAACAAGTGCATCACCCAAGTTGAAATAATATTCAACTATAATAGAAAAGAGCAATAACAATAATCCCACCCTAGGTACTTGATTTTTCCCTCATACATCGGTTTGTAACTCCCATGCATGATCTCATGTCCCAACTCTAACTCTTATTAGTCTCCTTTCTACGTTTCCCTGAATAGTAAGAAAAAAGAAAAAGAAAAGAAAATTGGGATCTGATACAATTTTGTAATGTCTTGGTACATGTTCTACACATCAGTTCCCTAATCTAGACTGCCACGTGACCTTAAGCATGCCTCCTCATATGACAGAGGCTGCCGACTAGGAGTGAGGGTCTTATAATTTGATCGTGGGGAGACTATACCCTCTTTTATCATAGTAATACACAGGATTAAAAATAATAAACCATAGCAGAAGCATATATAACCATAAAAAATACCAATAACTTAATATTGTCAAAGTAAAAAATACAATATCCAACTAAAGATGAAAAAATGACTTGCTAATGTAAGTGTTAAGTGTCTAAAATGAAAACTAAAAATAAATCCATCGTCGACTCCTAAGAAGGCCCCAAACTATTTATGGTTCCCTCATCCAAGATCCATACCCAAATCATCCCTATAACACAATGCCTTTTCCCATAACCTATCCAATAAAAATGAAATCTATTTGGGTACCAATCAAGTAGCCTGAGTAGGGTGTGAGTAAAACTCAGTTGGTCACCACCAATGGTTTCTAAAACAAAACTACTCAACAACAGTGTTACAGTTTTATAAAGAAATAAGTATAATTCATAAATAAACTATTTATCACATTATTAAATATTCTCTATTTAACCACATGAAATCCCCAGGTTCCCGTAGACACCCATACCTCAATACTTTCTCCAGGTCATGTCGGACCCCAAAGTATGTCTAATGGATATCATGTCCCATAATTACATTATTACCATTATTTAAACATACACTTCAGAATGACCATGTTCCCATTCTTTAATTCATAATTAAATGCCCATGTTATCATTCATACTTAACACATTAGAATAACCATGTTCTCATTCTTTAATTCATACTTGAATGACCATGTTATCATTCATAAACACGCATTAAAATGATCATGTTCCCATTATTTAATTATTACTTTGAATGACCAGGTTACTATTTATAAACACTTAATTAATTAAAATAATTAATTATCCACAAAAATTCCATTACTAACTCGATTTTTAGTTAAACACAAAAATATCATTAGTTAGTATAATAATTAATTAATTATATTAAAAACATTAAATAATTAAAAATTTATTAATAATACTTATTTAATTAATAATTCAACAATTAGTTTATCACCTAATTACCCTAAATTAATTCAATAATTAATTAATTCATCAAACCCATTAATTAATTTAACAACTAATTAATCAATATTTACTATCTAAATTATTAATAATTAATTACATAATTAATTAACCCAACTCATGATATCACTATCTCATAATTTATCTACTATTAATTATCTCAGTTCATCATATCATTATCCCATAATTAATTCTATGATTAATTATTTCAACTATTAATATCAATATCTCTTAATTAATTTTAAAATTAATTATCTCTATTAAAAATCCATAAATCTCATAATTAATCCCCAAATTAATTATCTAATTTGATAGACCCTGAATCTAATAATTTATTTTGTAATTTATTATCTAATTGTATATCCCCTTAATTTCATAATTGACTCCCAATTAATCATCTATTTGAACAATAATCCAATCGATCAATTAGCCACATTAATTAACCCAATTTAGGAATTCAAATTGTTATAGAATGATAAAAATTCTACAATTTTCACCCAAGTATCAAAATCAAAACTATGGGAATTTAATATTATACCACCTGCCTCAATTTATTGAAGAATAATCACTCAACCAAAATCCCTAATAAATTAGCGGCACAATGACGTAAAACGAGATCCAATTATAAAAACCCTAAATCAAGATTAAAGAACATCAAGATATTGTAAACCTAAATCTATATATATAATAATAGATATATATCTCATCAAATAGATATATATCTTTCTATAAAAGTTTATTACATCACTAAAATAAAGATAAAAGAATGGGGAAATAATGAGAGAAGAACAGGGATATTATTCATTTACTGAGAATAGAGAGGATCTTCCATTCAAGCTTCAAATTACAAATAACAGAGTTTGGGATGGCTTGGAATTCATTCGAAGAGCTCCGAAAATATGAAATACCTCTTATGATTTAATGGTGGTTGAAATATGTGAGTTATTGGGGTTCGTGGAATTTTTTAAAATTGAATCAAGTGAATTTTTAAAGATGTTCATGGTTTACTGAGTAGGGGAACACAGTTTTCCCTAACCGTGTGCCAGTTATAATTGGGATGCATGATTACTCCTAATATGGTTCAAAATTAGGTAAAACCATGCACCAATCATAAACAGACCCATCTCCTCCCATTTTTTCCAAATTTCACCCAAGCACATCACAAAAAAACCCAAATGAAAATTACTCAATTCAAGGAAAAAGATTACATGAAAATGAGCCTAATAAAACTATAAAAAAGGTCACTATCTTACATCAATATTCAACGTGATCCATGAGAACATTTCATAAGCATTAGAAAAAAAAATTTGTATACAAAAAATCATTTACTTAGTCAATGCTCACTACCAATACTATCATAGTGGAAAGAGTCTCATAGTGTATTGGGCTCACTCCCCATTCCATCATTTCCTTAGGCAAGGTTCACTTCCAATACTATTATAGTGGATAGTGTCCTTTTCTGAACTGGGTTTACTCCCTTTTATAGTACATATTATATCATGAGATATATATATTTACCCAATGAATTAGAGGGATATATATTTCTATTCCAGCCTATTGAATAATTAAAACCATACATAAGTATACCATAAGAAAATAAAATCATTCATCATTTCATCATATCATAACCTATAAAAATGAAATGGGTTTCATAAAGATTTCATACTAATATAATTAACTGATTAAAAATAAAATGATTTTCATATAATCATCCTTAAAACACCATCATAATAAATCATCCAGAGAAAATATATTGGATGGTATCATAAAATCAAATCCCTAGTGAATAATAAAAACACTTAATAGATATTTACATAGTTGAAAAACTCTTTTATAAAATCACTAAAATTATTCTTTGAAAAACATAAAAAACAACCTTTTATTTTGGAAAAAATTAAATCTAAATATTTCTAGAATAATGGAGATATAGTTTTCTTTGAAAACCCCATGAAAACTTTTAAATAAGCATAATATAAAAACCCATGAAATCTTTTAAATAAGCATAATATCAAATAATGTTCATGGTAGTGTTAAAATTCATTCATGTTGTATATGTTAAAATAAAATATTCCTCTCACACTTTCATAAAAATTCAAAAGTGATTCATACATAAAACATTTGAAAATATTACTTTAAATCATTTGAAAATGATTTTAAAGGAAATAAAAATAACCTTTATCAAACATTTAATTATAGATAAATATTTTTTAAAACATTTTACAGAACATTGACATATAGGATAAATATTCTTGACCTAAAAAGATAAAATAAGGCCGGATTTTCTTAAAAACATTTTCTTAATCATTTTAAGTTCCAAAGAGAGTAGAATTATGATAATAATTCAACGTTCCAGAAATAACCAGAGAAGAAAAAAAATGTGTTTAAAATATAAAGATCTTATAATTTCCCTCAATGTAGACTTAACATTGACAATACTGAAAAGAAATATGATTTCAACAAAAACCCTTACATTAGGTAATGTCTTACATCAAACATGATAAAAAAATACTATTTAATTAATATATATTTATTATAAATCTATAAAATATCTAAATTCATACAAATATTACTATATATCATTCCATAATAATTTACAATTACCCATTTATTAACAATATTTTTTTATAATAAACATTTAGGTGAAAACTGGTTCATTTTACTTGTATATTTTTGTTTGGTGATTATGGTCCTTGAACCTTGGTGATGGTTTAATAATCTCTGTAATATTAATCCTTTAATATTTATCATATTTTTTTATTATATACACTTCTATAACCAGCCATAAAAGTTTCTTATGAAAAATTAATTACATCACTTTGTGGAGATGGTGCTATATACGTATGCATGTGTGATGTTTCCACTTTTCAATGGATGGAACGAAATTAAGTTAAATAGAATTTTACCTTTAAAAAAGAGTAAATATATACTATTTATCATATATATTCATTAAATATGTCTTTATGAATATCCATGTTAATAATAAATAAAAAATAAATCATATCGCTTCATGGAGGTGGTAGTCCACATATACGCATGAGTAGTGTTATAATTTTATATTGTGTGAGAAAGAGATAGAAAAAAATCTTTAAAATTAACATAAAAACAAATAATTATAGTAAATATACTGATTTAATAATATAAATATGGTTACATAACATTTTTATTAGGTTTAAGAATAAAGAAACAAGAAAAAGGTCGGTAAGAGCATATACATATTCTTCTAGTATCCTCCTTTGGAAAGCACATTAAGGCATCTTGGGCGGGTCTTTTGGGAATAAAAGAACCTCATGGATAAAGATGAGTATGCAGGAAGATTATTTGGGTATATATTGGTTGAACTAAATGGTTCAAGTGGTGTGGATAAGTGAAAATGGTAGATTCCCAAATATAAGTGAGGAGGGTGTCAAACTTGTTTATATTATGAATATTAAAATATAATAAAGTCTACCTAATGGAAGAGTAGCTCGGAATAGAAAAATAAAAAATATGAGAAGTTTAAGGCCTAAATTACATCAAAAATTTAAATTAAATCATTTTTTTCATGATAATTTAATCCTTATCTCTTTAGTTAACCCCGTGTTAACCCTTTTTAACCCTTACTATAGTGATAAATTTTGATCTTTGTTACTATTCAAAATGACCAAAAATTAAATTGATCTTAAAATAAAATTTTATATAATTATTAAAAATATGGAAACCATTTCACAATATTAAATTTATTTATGTTTTATAAATTCATCATAAAATAAACATGCAAGACACAATGAAAACTATTTTTTAGAAAAATGCATTTTAGGCATAAAAATGAATTTATTATTATTTCAGGCATAGTAAAAACTATTAAATTAATGTTAAAATATATGATTGGATATATTATCTAAAAAATTAATTAAAATTATTCATTAATACTTATTAATTTAATTTATTAAGATTAAAATTCATTACATGCATAAAAACAGTTTTTTTGAAAAATGTCCCTTTTAGCTTCAAATGATTTTATCTCCATTTATAACCAATTTATAATAAATTTATTAATTATTATACATTTATCTATATAAAATATCAATACATTCAATTAAAATATATTTTTAGTAGTGATTAATATATTTTTCAGATAGAAAGTCAACATATATAGAAAAATATAATACTTTGAAAAATCAGTATTTTATCATTAAATGATTTTACGAAAATTGAGTGATTATTTATTAAAAATAATTCAACAAATTTATATTTAAGTAAACAAATTATAATTATATTTCATAATATTTTTATCACTATTTATACCCACAAATCCAAAGACACAGTTATAAAGGTCATAATATAGAGTGGCATCATTTAAGCTCGGTGTTGCATGTAAAAAAAATATCAAACACATAAAATTTATTAAAGAGAGATATATCCTAAAATATCATGGTGTTATATATATATATCTGTGTGTGTGTGTGTGTTTTAACTCTACAGGATGGAGTTGGTGATTAGGCTGGACATCTCTTGCTCGTGAAGGTTGTTCAGGGTTCGCTAGTGATCGTGATTCATCGTTATAAGAGTTACTTATGATAATTTTATTTTTAATCTTAGTTTGTATGATGTTATATGAAATGGGAATGGTTTTTTTATTATTGAGTTTATTTATGGATCCATTATTTTTTCCAGGAATGTTTTGGGGAATGGATCCTATATATGTGAGTTTTATACCCTTATTGCTAGTCATTAATCCATAGATTATTAAAGATATGTTTTGAGTATTGATTTTGTCTTCATAACTAGATTGTGATGTTTACTAGTGGGATAGGGTTGTGAAAATTTGTAATTATATATCTTAAGTTTACCAAAATTACTAGAAAAAGTGAAACTACTTTTAAGGAAGAGACCTAGGTGAGGATCATGTATCTTAATTTTTTATAATTTTGATTGGATTTAGAAGATAATGAGAATTAGGATGAATTTTATTTAAATCTTAATGATTAAATATTATAGGTTTAATAAGTTCATAAGATTTTTTAATTTTTTAGGGATGGATCCTATTTGATAAACTTATTAGGATTATGCTAGTGATGTACTACAAGATGTAATAATAGATCACTAGAGAGTTAAAGTTGACAAGGTATAATCTTAGCAGAAAACGCTATGTGAGTTTCAACATTAGGCCTTATAAAAGTATAGTGGATTTGTTTCAGATCAGAATATTGAGACATGGTTGGATAAGACAATGATTTATTTTAGTTTGATATATGATATAAAGGAGAATTGGATTCTATTTTCCATCACAATATTTCAAGGATCTGCTAATCATTGGTGGGTTTTATCCCTTGTTGATCAGGATGAGTAAAAACAATTATGGGATAATATCATCAATAATAACCAAAACAAGATTATTTCTTTATTTATGGATGTATAACATCAGTTGGAGATGCTTTCTTATAGCCATGGAAGTTATATCATGTTAAATTTTGGGAGTCTATTTAATAATCTCCTTTTTTATGTTTTATACTTCATGTTAGATGAAGAGGAACGAACATGGAATTTCATAGAGGCATTTCATCTTGAGATCTAGTGCTCAGTCATCCTATTCATGTTTCTAACTTACCTTGAGGTGTTATCTAAGGTAGAGGTTTTTTATAATATTTATTCTTAGACTGAATCATTAGGGGAATAAAGTCTTTAGGACTTCCTAAGGAGTAGATCCTTAAGTATATGTTCTCATTTTTATGATCAGTAAATGTTTCATAAAATAGGAAGTTTGTTTCAGCTACCCTAATATCATTTAATTAGAGATGGAATTCCTCAGACCCCTATTGAAAGACTAATTTTTTTTTCTTTCAGATGTCAGGACTATTAGAATCTTTAGTGTATGGCCTTATTGGAAATTCAGTGTAAATCTATAAGTCTGATTCAGTTTTATTAATTATAGTAGTATCCTATGAGGTAGAAAGAGGGTTCTCTAGCCTTTGGATAGAAATGAGGATATGGATGTGAAGAAGATAGACCCATTATTACCCTTTACCATAGTGACATATAGTGAAGCATGGAAATTAAGGTGGTTGAAATTAGCATCAGTAAGGTAATAGAGATGGATACGATCAGATTCATGCGATAGAGTTTCCAACACCATGAAATACAGACATCATGTGAGATACCATCTATATATTTTCTACTTGGTTTTATTCCTTATTGAATTTAGGAGCTAAAAACTTCTTTGTTATGATCATCTTAGTTAAGGATCTAGGACTTGAGGTAGATAGACATCCTGCTCTCTTTGTATTGATTACGCTAGTTAAATTACGAGATATATTATTTGATGTATTTCACTATTTTGAGAAAATTTTAGGGTAGAATCAATATTTAGGAGATTTACTATGTTTTGGATAAAGAAATATGATTTCATCCTCAACATGGACTAATTATATTCGATGCAGACTACAGTTGATTTCTTTAAGAGGAGTGTTATATTCTATGATGCTAACAGTGATCATTTTAAGTTAATTTGTGACAAAACCCATTATATGGGTCATAGACCTGACAAGACCTTATCTATTATGATAATTTATCTGATTTTGAGTTTAGAATAGTTTTATATAATGGTGTTTTTAAGGTGTTCTAAAAGAAAACCCAGGTGTTTCTCTTGAAGTGGTCATAGTGAAACCCCATTAATGTAAAACTGGTTTTGGGATAAGATTATAGTTGAGTTTCTTTTATACTTTGATGTATCCTTATAGGATGGAACCTTATATGTTGTGAGAGATATTAATTTAGAATCATAATATTTAGTATAAGGGTTTCGTTCAACCTATTGTGTCACATTGGGGTCCTATGATCTTATTCTAAAAGAATGTGGATGGTAGTCTATGACTATATTAATTATTATCACTATAATAAACTAATGGTGAATAAATTATATATCCTTTCAGGGATTAATGATTTATTTGATCAGTTTAAGGGAACTTGTTGGTTCTAAAATATTTCTTTAATCTTGGGGTATCATAAAATGTGGGTGAAATAAAAATATATACCTAATACTACCCTCATATGTTGTTATGGGGACTATAAGTTCAAGTTAATTCCTTTAGGTTTAATGAACATGACAATAATGTTCACAGGACTAATGAACTCAATGTTTCATGAGTTCATGGACTAGTTATTGGTATTGTACATTGATGATGTCATACTTTATTCTAAGTCCAAGGAACAACTTGTAGAAAACATGTGATCCAATTTAAAGGTTCTTCAATGTCATCATCTATTTAATAAGTTGTTTAAGTATATGTTTTAGGCCTATGAGGTGAATTTTTTGGGGCATTTAATGTCTCAACAATGAGAATTTATGGATCCTTTGATGATCAAAGTAGTTTTTTATTAGGTATCCCCCATGAATCCTGTAATGGTTTGGAGTTTATTTGGTCTCATAGACTATTATTGGAAGTTTTTTCCCAAATTATCTGATATCATAACTCCTCTAATAGATCTGACTGGAAGGGATAAATCCATTGTGTGGACCATCCAGTATTATTCTACTTTTGAATATCTAATGGTGAAGTTGATAAATTATCATTTTCTTTAGTTCCAAGATAAATGAGTTATACTCAAAGTGTTATATAATTATTCACACTATTTATTGAGTTGTGTTATGATTTTGTAGATATTAGTCATCACTAATGGGTCTTGAAAGTTATTACCCCATGGATAGAACTATTATGTACATGACATCGATCTTTCTGTGATTGTGTTTACATTGAAGTTGTGGTGAAAATATCTCATCTATGATTTATTTTTCTTCATTATAGATAATAATAATTTGAGATATATCTTCTCTCAGCATGATTTGAATTATCTATAGTTATGGTGGATGTAATTTTTATATATTTACAACTTTGATATTTCCCATTCACCCAAGAAGGGAGTTGTTTTTACTAACATGATGATTAGAAAGTCACATGGATATTGTTTTCGTAATTTTATACATTCAATGTGATTTATGAATGATATTTTAGTTTTTCAACTTGATATATAGGAACTCGATGGTAGGGGGTTTCTCTACCAAGTGACATTGTATTCATCCTTACTGCAGCATGTAGAAGAATCAAGATGGGGTATTTTTTTAGGTTAATGTTTTGAAGGATTATATTTTTTATAGGGATTCACCTAAGGGATAGTATAACACCCTGATATTTTAAAAGAATAATATGTTTTTTAATGTATATGATGCATAACACTGAGATTAAAATAACCAAGAAATATTATTATTTCATGACTGTTATAACATATCCATTGAATTAGAGGGTACAGATAAAAGAAACTGGATTGATAATTATATGTATAATAATCATAATAAAAACAAATTTATTTATTAGTTCGTAGTAAATAAGCACTAAATTTGTATAATTTTTATAATAAAAACAAATTTATTGATTATTTATTAGTAAATAAGCAATAAATTTTTATTAAATTAATTTTATGCTTCAAAAATATGTTTTCTAAAAAAAATGTTTTTTATTAATTTATATGACAAAAATATTACAATTAATTTTTAAAACTTTTAAAAAATGTTTTTATAAAAAAGATTTCATTTTTTAAATAATAATATAAAAATTAAAATAGGATGAATCTTTGGTATTTTTCTTACAATATTTATTTTTCAATGAATAATGAAAAATACTAATTTTTATTGAATACAATATTTTATTTTTAAGTATTTATAAAGTTAAAATCTATTATGCATTAGTTTTAAAATATTATTAGTTAATTTTTATTAAAATTGACATAATAAATATTATTTTAATCAATATTATACTTGAATTTGGAACAAAAACATTTTTATACTTAAAAATGCATTTTTCGGGAAAAAACTTATTCATCTTCACGCTTTGCGTGATTAAGTTTAAATTAATTTCCAACAATTATCTAAATTGAATAATGAAAAATTGATTATAAATTTTTAATTAGGCATTATGCATTTTATAAATTGTTAAACTTAATTTTTTCACTATTAATAGTAACCATAGTAAATTTTTTTTACCATAGTAAAGTTAAAATATCTTAATTGGGTTCAAGACTAATGTGATAAAGTTTAAAATTAATTAAAAATAATTTATTTAATTTAATGATTCAATTCTATACACAATCATCCAAACTTCTAAAATATGACCTTTTTCCATTTAGATTAAATTTTCACCTTCATAATATGATAAGTAAAGAAAAATACAAAATGTCACACTCGTGATTTTAAATATATCTCATAAGTAAACATAGGGATAAAAATAAGTTATGAATGAATATAAAGTTTTATTTTGAGAATAATGAAATTTTTATTATTATGTTAATTTATTTATAATTTTTAGTGAATAAATGATTATCTTAAATGCTTATGCAACACCAACACGGTGCTTGTGAATGTAGTAGAGAAATCAAGTAAATGATTTTTCAAATAATAATAATAATAAACATTTTTTGGTCCATTATAGTGTCCCAATAATTTTTTAGATAAATATAACATACTGTATATGTTTTAAAGGTTTATATTCTATTTAAATTTTATCTTTAGGACTTTAAATTCAAAGTAAATAAATAGTTCCAAAAATAACATTAATGATATTTTATAATAAATTGTATTTTATTAAATGATTTAAAATTCATAAAAATAAAATATTTAGAAAATATAATGGGATATGGTTGAAAATATCAACCATGGTATATTTATGTGTCATTTTTCCTTTTATTGTAAATTTATTGACCCCTAAAAAGTCAAACACATTGATATCACAGTAATTGTCAAAAGGGTTAACAAGGGCATTAAAATCAAGAGATAAGGTTGTAACTATAATATAAATTTGTCTAAATTTTATTTAATGATAGGATTTGGACTCATCATAGTCCTGTATTTTATTTATATTAATTTTGATCCACATTAATATGAATATTAATTTATATTAAATTAACACTTTAATAAATTCCAAGAATGTCCTCCCCTCACTTATAAACGGGCACCTCATATCCTCTCTTATTCACACCTTTTTAAAAATATATCATGAAGAATAACTAACCAAATACATTCCTAAAATATATAACCATGTTATAGAGGTCCTATTTTTTGCATAATAAAAACCTTATAGGGATTAAGGTGTAAAGAAAAGGAGGTTATTTAAAGAAGAGGAATAACTTCTGACTGAATGTTTTAGTTTTATTTCTTCTTATACATACTTAAAATATTACACAGTTATATTGATATAAATAAATAATTATATCTCATATAACTATATGTTATTATTTCAATGTAATAACCTATATCCATCTCTTTATTCCATCAAATGGGAAATGAAACCATCATTTGTCTGTATGGAGGACTACCATCTCATGAATTGATATAATTCATTTTCCATAACTTCCAATCACATCTATTTATAATGATGCATTTATTGTATATATATTATATTCATTAAATATATTTCATTGTGTAAATATATCATACCATATAATTTCTTACCTTTCCATCCATTGGAAAATTATGACATTGTCCGTGCGTACGTGTGAATTACTACCTCCATGAAGTGATGTTATTTTTTTCATGACCACATCACATGGATGTTATATATAATTGTATTTAAATAAATAATATTATATTCATGATATAATCAATATTATATAAAGATAAAATAATATTTAACTTGTTTCCATCTTGTTATTCGAAAAATGGAAATGTTACTCATTTGTATGTATTACTTACCGTCTCTATGATTGTAACATACCTACCTTTTCATAACCATATTTACTAGATGGTTTTAAAAGTATAATTTATGTACAAAAATTATAATTATGATAATCAACTATTTGAATATAGTAAAATTACCAAAATAATTTTGGACATATGATCCAAATAATTGTCAAGACATCTGTTGTGAAATTAATTTATTAAGTAATTGTAAATAACATGGTTATAAATAAAATAAAAGGAAAAATAAACTTGAAAAAGTTATGAATAAATTAAATAATTAATATAATTTTATTACATAAGAATATAAATAATTTAATTGATGATTCACACTGGAGGAAAGGAACACTTTACCTTAGAAACCTTATTTTTAATTATTTTAAAGATTTATTTTCTCAATATTTTTCTTATATATACATATTCTAAAAATTACAGTTTGAATTTATTTTTATGGAAATAAATTAATAAAAATGTAATTTTATATCTATTTTTACTATTTCTAAATATTTTTCAAAAGGAATCTTTTTATAAATTTTATACAGAACATTTTGTGTTTATTTAAAAAAGGCAAAAGGAATGTTTTATTTTTAACATATACGATGTCAACTGATTTTCCCATAATCATAAAAAAAATATTTAATTTTTGGATTATTTTATTATATTAGAGTTTTTATTCAAATAAAAACACTCCTTCCCTTTTTTTCTAGGTATTTTAGTTTTTAAAATTCGTTTTGAAAGGAAAGTAATATATCAACGTCATAAAATGTTATATTTATGGGTTCAAAATGATATTTATATGATTTTAATTATGGAAATAAAAGATTTTATATGTTTCATGAATGTTACGGTCCTTATACATTATTAATAATGATATTTGAGACCAATATATCTCATAATGATGGGTGATACTAATAGAGATTATGATGATGGGTGATCCTGATATAACTCTCTAAGGTATTGGGTAATGAATAATTTTTCCATTGAATTATGTTATAATTTTTACATAATACTTATTATAAATTTAAGAGTTCTAAAAATATGATATCCCAAGGAACTTACATGAATTTTTAGGAATGAAAAAATCATCTTTAATACTCATCATTTGGAGAAAAAAGATGAGATTGTGGCCGAAATTTGTTAAATAGAGAAATTATACTTATCAAGTAAGTATATTTTCTTATATTCTTAGCCTATATGGTTAAAGAATTAAATATATGTTGGAAAATTAACATGAAAAAAATATCTTATTACCTTCTTTTCTAATGAATTGAAGGACTTTTTTCACACATTATTGATTTATAGTTTTTTGGTCATTGAATTTATCGTGATCATTCACTTTCTTGTGATCAGTGTTCTTTTTCACTATACAATATTATTTATGAATTAATTTTCCTCCATGACCCTATTTTTACATCCCATTAATGTTCTGACATTTTTAAACATATTTATGTGTTGTTCCAAATGACCTTTTTATTTCCCTTTCCCTCATTTAAAAATGATGCTTTATTATACCTTTTTTGATGTGGGTTGTCAAAAAAGGTATTTTCAAATTTCGAGACCTTGATTACTGATTTCAGGTTAAAATTTATAGGATTCAATTTATTAAATGGGGGATAATTTAACATTCTGAAATTTTAAAAATTCATTATATTCAATATCGTATACAACACGCAACATCGAGCTTAAATGAACCAATAAATATTTTTCTTTTATAATTGTTATAACATAGCCATTGAACAGGTAGGTGTAAATATAAGTAACCAAATTATTCAATATATATAAAGTTCATAATCATATCAAATTTATTTTTTAATTCTCAAGAAATGAGCACTCAATTTTTAGTAATGTCATTTTATACTTTATGAATATGTTTTCTTTAAAAATTATTTTTATTGATTTTTATGAGAAAATATTATAATTAACTAAATCAACATTCAGAAATTTTATTTTATAATATTGATATAATTTATGAAACTTAGGGTAAATTTTTGCGATTTTTATGAAAAGATTGATTTTTCAGTGAATAGTGAAATTACATATCTTTATTAAATTTTGGATTTTATTTTCAAATATTTACAAAGTCACATTCTATTATGGAATAGTTTTAAATTTTAATTAGTTACATTTGATGAAAAATAACCCAATAAATATTATTTTAATCATCATTATACTTGAATTTTGTATAAAAATATTTTTATACTTAAAAGTCATTTTTCTTGAAAAAACAATTTTTAGTCATGTTTTGCAAGTATAATTTTATATTAATTTACTTAAAATATATAAATTGAATAATGAAAAATGAATTTCATATTTTTAATATTTAGTTCAAAATTTTCTAATTATGTTAACTTAATTTTTTGTAAATATAAATGGTAACTATTATAAATTTTTATTTCACGGTAATGGTGAATTTGGTTAATTAGGGTTAAAACTATTGTGATAAGGCTTAAAATACATCAAAACACTTCAGTTTATTAAATTTTATAATTTTATTTCTTCTATAATCATAAAATTTATAAAATATTACCTTTTTCCCATTTATATTTTATTTTTACCTTTAAAGAAATATATAAAATGTCACTCTATAGATTTTATATTTTTATTATATATCAACATAGGGATAAAAATAAGTTGTCAAATAATATTAATAGTTATTTTTAGAATAATAAAATTATTTTTGTGGTGGTAATTTATTTCTAATTTTTATTTATTAAAATAATTACCTTATATGCTTACACAACACCAACACAATGCTTGTGTAAGTAGTAGAAAAATAAAGTAAATGATTTTAAAAACCTTATAAGAAAATTTTATTGGGTGAGTTAAAATTTAACAAAAAATTAGATAAATATAACACACTATATATGTGTTAATGTTTTATATTCTAATTATATTTTTATCTTGATGGATTTAATTTCAAAGTAAATGAATAGTTTAAAAAATGACATTGATGTTTTTTATAATAAAAAATATTTTATTAAATGATTTGAAATTCATAAAATTACTATATTCTTATAGATTAATGGGATAAGGTTTTAAATATAAACCATGTTCCATTTATGGTTAATTTTTTCTTTTATAGTAACTTTATTAACCCCGAAATGGTAAACAACATTGATATCACTGTAATTTACAAAAGGGTTGATATGTTGTAAAAAGAAAGAGATAAGGGTGAAATCCTAATATAAAGATGTAAAAATTTTATTAAATTATATGATTTATAATCATCCTAAGACTATATTATAATTATATCAATTTTTATCCACTTTAATGTGATATTCAGTTTTTAATAATTTAATACCTTAAGAAATTGAAAAAATCATCTCACCTCATTTATAAAAGGGAACCTCTTCTCATCTCTTCTTCACACATTTTCAGCACTATTTCTTAGTAAATACTTGAAAAACTACCTTCCTAACATTACTACCCACATTATATTAGTCTTATTTTTGGAATAATTCCAACCATATATGGATTAATTTTTAATTCAAATGAGGTTTTCCAAAGAAGGGGTATAGATTTAAATAGAATTTTTTAGTTTTATTTCTTATTCTAACTCCTTATAATATTATTCAACCAGGATGATATAATAAAAGTATCTCCCATATAATAAGATGTTACTTAGTTAATGGAATAACCTATATCCATATCCTTCTTCTATCAAATGAGTAATGAAACCATCATTCGTGTGTACGGAGGACTTCTGCCTCACAAATCGATGTAATTAATTTTCCATCACTTCCTCTTAGAGTTGATTATGAGGATGTATTTAATATATATATATATATATATTCATGATATATTTATCATTTTTTAAAGATAATATACTAGCTACTTTCTTACCTTTCCATCAATTAAAAATGGTATCGTCTTTCATGTGTACATATAGATTACCACCTCCACAAATCAATGTGATTAGTTTTTCATGATCACATCACATGGATTTTAAATATAAGTTTATTAAAATAAATAATATGATATTTAGGATAGAATCATCATTTAATTAATATAATATAATACTTACTTTATTTTCATCATGTTCATTGAAAAATTGAAACGTTACTCATACGTATGTACGACCTATCGCCTTCATGATTGTAATGTATTTAATTCTTCATAACCATATTTCATGGTTGGTTTTAAAAGTATAAATTATGTGTAAAAATTTTAATTAGGATTATTTACTCTTTGACCATAGTTAACTTAACAAATTAATTTTGGACATATGAGATTAATAATGTTCAAAAATAATTGATGTGAACTTAATTGATTAAGTAATTGCATATAAAATGGTTAAAAATATAATAAAAGGAATAATAAACTTCAAAAAAAGGTTATTAAGAAATTAAATAATTACAATATATTTATTATTTATGAAGACAAAGAATGTACATTATGATTCGGACTTGAGGTAAGGGACACTTTACCGTAACAACCTCATTTTTAATAGTTTTAAGGATTTATTTTCTAAATATTTTTCTTTCATGTCTATATTATTAAAATTATTTAATGGATTTATTTTTATATAAATAAATAAATTATAAAGTATATTTTCTGTATATTTTTACTTTTTTTAATTTTTTTTTAAATGAATCATTTTATATATTTTATATGAACTTTTTTTTATTTTATTTATAGAAGAAAGAAAAAGTATGCTCTATTTTTAATGTATATAGCGTCGAAGACTTTTCCTACCACTAAAAAAATATTTGTTTTTTAAATTTCATTATAATAATCCATATTTTCTTCAAAAAATCCTCCTTCAATTTTGTTCTAGGTATTTAATTTTTGAAAATTGGGTTGTGAAGGAATTGGATTGATCAATATCCAAGAATGTTTTACTTATGGGTTAAAAAGGATATTTTTTTATTTTAATAATGGAAATGAAATATTTTATTTGTTTTATGAATTTTATGGTCCTTGTACATTATTTATGATGATAGGTGATCCTGATATATCTTATGATTATCGGTGATCCCAATATAGATCCTAATGATGGGTGAGCCTGATATAGCTCTCCAATGCATTGAGTGGTGATTATGTTCTCTGGAGAATTATTCTTTGAAGTTGACTTTATTGGTTATTTTACTTGTAAGGGTTCTATAAATATTATGTCCCAAGGAACTAACATGACCTTTATATTATTATTAATGTGTTTTCATGGAAATCCTTTTTTTAAGGTAAGATAATGATATTTTGTTTTAAAGGGATCATTATGCCCTTTTAGGGTAAGAAGTTATATTTTTAAGAAAAAACAATCATGGGTTCTATGTTTTCTAAGAAACCCTCATTATTATGATTTTTTACATTATGTTTCATTATAATGTTTTTTATGAAATAATTTGGGAAGAAAATATGATTTCATGTGTAAGTAAACGATTATTTGAGCTTAAAGTTTATTATATTAAAGGAAAACTCTCTTTTATAGTCTCATGGTTTTAAAATTGACTAACAAGTTTCTTTATTTCTTTTTATATGTCCCTTGTTGAGATTTTTGTGCTCATGCCATATTTTTTATTATTTTTCACATGGTTTAAGGGTGATTAAGAAAAAATAAGAAGTCAATATGAAATTCATGAATATTTTCAATGAAAATAAGACACGTTTCATTATAAAAATTTTGTATTGGGAAAAAATTGATACTTAGTGGAAGTTTCTACTTTGTAATATATTGGTTTTTTATGTAAGATTTATTACCTCATTCTCTAAAAATCTAAAATAAAAACCCTCTAAATGTAAGAGAGTTAATTATTTTCTAAAGATTCAATAAACATAATCAATAAGGATCGGATCCTTATAAATACTTTTAGGATAATTATCCTCAAGTTTGGTACCATAGGGGATCTTTATTCCCTCGATAGTGATTAAGGAGGTTCTATATGAGTTTCATAGATCTCCCTTAGTAGTTCATCCTCATGTAGCTAATGTGTATTGTGCCTTTCTAAGTCAAGCATAGTAGATTCCTTGTCGATATAGTATTTAGATGAGGTTGTGAGGCACTATGGGGTTTCAATGGTGATAATTTCTAATCATAATTATCATTTTACCTCTTAAGTATAGAAGGGTCTCAAATATTTTTTTGTATATCAACTATACCTCATCACATATTTTCATCCAGGGATTCATAGTTAGATAGATTAAACCATCTAAACCTTAGAATACATGTTGTGTGATTTCGTTCTATATTTCTAAGGTTCATGGGTGAATTACCTATCCTTATTTGTGTTTAGATATAATAATAGATATCAATAAACCATTGGTCTGGATCCATTTTAATAATTTTATGGTTGAACTTGTAAATATTTATTATGTTGAACCAAGGTTTGAGAGTGAAAAATTCTCAAACCTGAATTGGTGTAGAGCATTATTGAGATAGTCTGAGTGAATTTTGAGAGGATGAATGAATCTTAATATCATCAAAATTCAGTTATTGATCATAGGAGGAGTCCTTGGGAGTTCCAAATTGAAGATTATATATTCTTTAATGTATCTCCACGTCATTGTCAGTGATGGGTTGGTCATGAGAGTAAGTATTCTCTCTAATGTTTTTGGTCTTTTGAGGTGTTGGATAATATCAATGAATTTTCATATTAATCAAAACATCCTCCATATATTAGTTGGATCCATGATGTTTTTTATCATGTCATGGATTTTTTGATAACTTTGTGATAACTTCCATTTCAATAACTAGGGTAAGATTGATGCTTATTATGATTTGACATTCATGGAGTGGCCCTTTTATATTAAATAATTTTAGAAGAAGGTGTTATGAGGGTATTTTATTTCATTGGTTCATTTCATGTGGTAGAACAATGTCTTAGAAGAGTGTACTTGGGAATGTGAGTTACAAATTCATTCTCAATATCTCAAGTTGTTTGATGATTTATTTTTTTGAGATGATATGTATGATGTTGGGTTGATTACAGATGATTATGAATTGTGATTTCATGTCCTTCCCTTATGAATTGTTGGTTTTGATATTATTATAGTGAGATCTCTATTTGAGAAGTTCCATATAGGGTTTTTATTTTGTGACCCTTTTTGTTTTGTTTTTGGGTTTTCTTTTGATTATTGAGGATGAGAATCATTCAACGTGCATCTAATGTAAGAGATCATATTTTCCTAAACACTTATATTTTTGTTTCTTAGGTTTTAGGGAGTATATATAAGATTGGTGGTAGTCTTGATGGTGATGTAATGAGTTTTTTTAGTTTTCCAGATATATCATGTCATTAAGGTTGTATTTTAGTGCGAGTTTTCTATTACAATATAGGGTAAAGGTTGTGTGAGTTTGGAGTTTCTCTATTTAGTAGATCTTTTTTGGTTCAGGTCTAATATCTTATGTTATTATGTTGTGGGTTTCAAGATCACTTAGGGAATTCTTACATAAGTGGGATTTTATTGGTTAATATTACCTGATGTCCTATAAGTTAATCCTATGTGTGAACCATAATGACATGGATATTATTTTCACTATAACACTCTGGGATTTTATATGTATTCCTTTGAAAGAAATTTTAATTATTCAATAGCTTGATTTACATGATACCCCAAGTCTAAATGAACCACATTATATTATAACATTAATAACCTAATAATTATAATCATATTTAAGAATAATATTATCCATATCATGAAATATATATAGAAATATTTTCCTAAATTCAAATTTATTGACTAATTCCCATGAAATAATCATTAAATTTTAATAAAATCATTTCATGATTAAAAGACTTATTTTCCAAAGAAATATATTTTCCTTCGTGTCATTTAGTTTTTATATAAAAATATATATTGATAAAAATTAAAAAATTATTTTAATGAAATAAATTTATAATGTATGAATAATCATTCATTAGCTAATGGTTATAATTGAAGATAAATCATTTGAAGGCAAAAAAGAGTTATTTAAAAAAATGGTGTATGTGTGTATGATGTGTTTTGTTTTAATAAATTAAATAAATCATTATTTATTAATTGTTTTAATGAAATATGTATATTATATATCTAAAAAAATATTTTATAATTTATAAAATAGATTTTATATAGAAAATAATGATTGAAAAATTATTTTTATGCTTAAAAATAATTTTTCTAAAAAACGGTTTTTATTGTGTTTTTCAGGTTAATTATAAATTTAATTTTTACCACTTATAATAATTGATTTTAAAAAACTGTATTCCATATTTGGAATAATTATTTCCAAAAATTTTAATAATTATACATTCCTTTTTTGTCATATTTAATAGTAAAAGCAATAAAAATATGTTATTGTGATTAAGGTTAAAAGGGTTTACTAGGGGGTTTAAACTTAGAGATAAGGATAAATATCAACATTAAATTTGTATAAATATTATTGTTAAAATTTATTTAGACCTTAAATTATATTAAATTATAATTATTTTCCATTTTTTATACTTTCACAAGAAAATGAATTTATATTATTTAAATATTTTAAGAAATTCAATGTGTGTTCCTCTTCTCATTTATAAAATAGAACCTATTATCCTCCCTTATTAATTAACTATGATTACTCTATATTGTAAAATAATTTCCTAAAAACCATCCTATATTAATTTTCTTCATTATTGATCTCTTTTTCTTATACTAATACTAACCTAAGAATACATAAGGTGCAAGTTAATGGAGGTCTCTCAAAGAACAGGTGGTTATCTTACCTGAATTTTTCAAAGTTTATTTCTTATTCTACATATTATAAATATAATGTATCCATACTAGAATACTTAGTTCAATATAATAAATAAAATTATATTTTATTATGATTATGGTATAACCATTTTCCACCTAATTTACATCAAATGTTAAATTAAAGTATCTCTCGTGCGTACTTGCGAACAACAACCTCTACATAGTGATATGGTTCATTTTCCAACATTGCCTCTCATAGTTGGTTATAATAATGAATTTATTGAACATATATGATATTTATGATGTATTAATTATTTTTAAACGATAATATATTGTCAAATTTCTTTTCATTTCTTTTCATTAGAAAATGGAAGTACTTGTTCATACATACATACTGATTGCCGTCTCCATTAGTGATATATTTCATTTTAAATATTTTATTTTCATGGATTGTTATAAAATTTTATATAATGAAGATATATATTACTTATTACATGAATAATATTCAATAAATTTTTTATTAATATTATATCATAGCATATTCCTACTCTTTTAGTCTTGAAAACACACTCTTATTTAGGTCAGGTTTACAACCTACATGAGTGATGTTACAATGTTTATGTAATGAATCATTAATAAATTTTTAATAATGGGGATATTATGTAATAATAATATATTCATGGAATTATTAACATTCATGATATTAGGGAACCATGATCAAGATTCATGGATCATAACTATCAAACTGAACCCTGCAATAAATATGAAGTATTTTACACTCGAAATGATGATGATTATGAAAAATTATTAATGGAAAGGTTATGATATGTTATAAGTAAACCATATGTGTTATTATAAGTATTAATATGGATCTGTAATATATTTATAATAAATTAAAATTTATTATATAGGAGGTTAGATTTCTTATGAAGCAAAATAGACTTGGTGTAAGGGTTTTATGTTATAATCACACTGTTTAAGGAGTTTGTTTATGATTAAATTTATAATGATGAAATTATATAATATAACTATCAAAAATTTCATTTCTTTGTTCTCATATGGTTTTTTATATATATTTAAATATTTATTTTTAATTTCCTCTCTTTAATTACTCAAAAATATAGCAGAATATTTTTAAGGAAAACGGCTTTGTTTCTCAATTCAGTCAGGAATCTTTTACTTCCATGCCCTTATTTTCATTAAAAGTTTTTCAAGAATTTTTTTAATATTATAAAATGATTTATTGAAATCATTTTTCCGATGTTTTAATTTCTATAAAAAATTAAAAACAATCTTCTTATCGTTATCTGAATGAGGTATTTTTTACCAATGGTGTGAATAAAATATTTGATTTAACATTTATAGTACAAACAGAATTTCTCGATGCTATGAATACGCTTTATATTGAGGGTTCCTTTATAAGTATCCATATATCTTTTAAAATAAAATAATTTTATTAATATTTTATAAATTTTTATATTTTTAATAAAATATATCAAAAGATAAGATATTTTTCTTCTATTTTTCAAATGAATGTTCCAAAGTTACTTTTATGTAATTTTTCCTCTATATCAAAATCCATTAATTTTTTATGCTCCAATAGGAATATTATTTAAATATATTATCCTAATTATTTATTTTTGTTACTTTTTATTATAGTGATATAATATTGATGAAACTCATTTTATTTTCTATGTGTTAAGCTATGGTGAAATGATAAATTATTTTATGATCTTGTGGCATGGAAATGAATGGATGATGTTTATCTAACAAGTGTGTATGGTATATAACTATAGTGAAATGGGTAATTATTAATGTTTTATGATATAAAATGATACCTATGTGGTTATCCCATGCCCAAAATAGTTTATATAGGTGGATATCTCAAGTCCAAAGCAAGTACATGGGTGGTTAGCACAAGCCTAACATATGACAGATGTCTTTATGGGTAAACTTGACATATAAATTCTATGATTATGATTATGAAAAAAAATATTCCAATCTCTCTAGAATTTTACTATGATTATTATATTATCCCATGGATCATGATATTTATTTATTTTATTATTCATGTTTTATGAACTTCTAAAGCTTCATCCCATGACAATGATCTATGAATTGATGGGTGTGACATTCAAATTTGAACTCGTTATCTCATACCCTTATGCACATGATATTCTTACATATTAACACTAGATAATATCTCTATTATTTACCCTTACTGATTATCTAATATCACCCTTTATTATGATTCAATTTCCCCATGATATAATGAAACTTTGTAATTATTTTATGCCTAAAAAGTTTTCTAGGTCTCTAAAACATTCTAGGATATATTGTAAATATTTTGTATACCAGTTGTTTATGTATTGAAGTTTACAATGACACTAAACATTCATGATTATTGTAATGGAAATAAATTATATGTAATTAATATTCATTAAATAAGATGTAATATTTATGTATTTAATGTTTGGGTCCTCTCTATTGGTATCAAATAAAGTATTAGTTTTTATTAAAAACTAGTATGATAAAAATATATTGAGAAACATTAGGATAATCCTAATTATAGGAGAACATCCTATGTAATGGTAATTAAATGAGTGTGGTTTTATTATAAAATACATCCCAATCTAGATACTGGAAAGTGCATGTGTCTATTCTAAAAAATCCCCATAGGGTAACAACTCTGAAAGGGGAAGATTGGTTATTAAATTGATCATCATCAGTGAATGATGAGTAGACCTAAAACTATACACATGGATAGACACTCCAGGGGGATATTCTTCGGTTAATTCAAATTTTATCTGTAAATAATTATGAAATATTTGAATAAATAAAACCATTGATGACCTAGGTTATACAAAAAGTAATATAGAATAAATAAATTGTCGTTATTTTGAAATCCAATAAATTATTTACATGATTATATGATTTCTCAAAAATATTATTGTTACTCATACTATGTTTTATGATTTTAGTCAATAGATGGAACCATTCGGAATCATGTTAAAGTTTAATATGATTGAAAATGAAATGATTATCCTCCTAAAAAGCTAAATGTTATGAGAGATGGAATTTTAAATCTTATTTTTATGCTTACACAACTTTCTCAATCCATTAATTATGTTGAGCTACCAAATGAGAAAAGGAGGGAATAAAATATAGTTAATTACTTCATGAGTTAATATCCACATTGTTTTAGTGGTTCTACTTATCCAAAATTTTATAAGAAACTGATCAATTCCACGGAAAATATATTTTTTGTTCTTCAGTGCTCGAAGTAAGAAAAAGTTATTTTAGATATTTATCTTATAGAAGGAAAATCATATAAATGTTGTAATATTATAAATAAAACAAATAAATAGGAATAAATTAAATTTATTAACTAGGATGAGTTTAGGAGGATATTTTTCAATAAGTACTTTAATCTTATTCTTTGTATGAAAATGGAGAAGCAAATCCTTGTATAGATAACCAATCCTTAAACACACTTTGTTTCATAATTGTTCACATATATTAACAACAAATAAAAATAGGGCATCTAGAGGTATATTGTATTTATAAGATTATATATATAAATATTGCACCTTAAACATAAAATTATAATTATTATTTAAAACTCCACAATGTGCACCTAACTCTTATAGAACTTCTAAAACCACATAAGAACCCCTAAGGAAAATACATATGTAAAATCGGGAGCTAAAGAACTTAGTATAGAAATAAATATGTATATAATTCAAATCATGAGAGTAAATATGGATAACATTATATCATATATATAATGATCATAATCATGAAAATATTTAATAAGGAAATGAAATTATAAGAATATATAATCATGGAATGTGCAAAAACAACATAGTAAATGACATCATAAGCATAAGTCAAGTCTTATTACCATGGATACCATAATAGAAAGATTCCCATGGTGGATTGGGTTCTATACCCATTACTATAAACATTGTATATAGTGTACCATAGTGGATTAGGTTCACTTCCTAATCCTATACAAATCATATAATGATATATAATCTTTACCCAATGCATTAGATGGTTATATAATTCTGAGCCCATAAACCTTATAATATAGTATTCTTAGGATAACTGCTCATGCACCATACATGGAATCTCATGAGATGGAAATATTACACAATTAATTTAAGGGATATATAATTCTGGGACCACCCATTAAATTATTAATAACATACATTTCTATTCCACGTGAGGAAAAGAAAACATACATAAACCATAATCATGATCAAACCCATGATTAGGTGGTCCTATTTGAGGCATAACCAAAGGCCAAATCATAAGGATTTCCAAGATTAGATAATAAATAATAAAAATTATCCACTTGGGTGTGGCTTTAGAGAAATAACTAAAGGATCTTTTAAAAAAGGAATGACCATGTAGTTTTCTATAAAATGAGAATTAAACCAAGATGGTTATCCATAAAATAATTATATTTTTAGAATATATTAATGGTTTAAAAAAAATTTAATGGGGTGATACATTAAATGAGACAAGAAATATAAAGTAATATTAAATTGGGATTACTTTAATATAGTAGTTTCAAAGTGAACTAAAAACAGGTATAACCCCAAAAATGAAATAGATATTTAACAAGGTATATGTGTAAGGTACATGTATATAAAAATATAATGAGTACATGATAATAATATTCATAATGGGATAAAAATAAATATAATGTTTAATTAAGAGTCATGAAGGAGTTACAAAATATCAAAAAAATAATCCTTGAAGGAAAACTATTTTAATATTTTAAAATACCTTTGTTTGAAATCCCGCATTATAAAAAGATTAATAAAATATAGCATTAAAAAGTGTTAAATAAAATTATGAATAATGTGTAATCATATATATACTTGGATTTCAAAACATATAAGGATAAAATTGGTATCATGTATAAACATGGACTTGAAACAAATATCTAATTAGGAGAGTTAGGTTTGTTCTTGATAACATCATACTTTTATCCGAGAGAAATATCAAGAAGTAAAATTTGAATAAAAAGAGACTTTTTCAAAATAAATACAAAATATAACATCTTATAAAATGTTAAATAAATTAATAAATATAATATTTATGGGTGAAGTTCAGAAGAAACCATAAAACTCAAATCAAGATATTTGAGTTAACAAAGTCCCTTATGAACAACATAGTTCATTAAGTAAAAAAATATTAAAATGGGTATATGTGGTAAAAATGTAAATCCCAATAATTTAAACATGAAATTACACATAATAAAATCATAGAGAAAAAATTTCTAGCTTATATGAAATATGTTCAACTACAACATTTATAGCTCAATGAATAAGAACTGAGTAAACAAAACCCCTTAAAACTTGAGAAGCATTTAAATCAAAACATTTTGAAAGATATAGGTTTAAATTGAATATAAATTATCATTAATAAAATATATTTCATGATATAATATCTCAATTAGGTAGAATATTAACCTCAAAAAACAAATTGGGTTCATAATAAAAAAACATGTCTTAAAGAGAGGAATTTGAGATAAAACCCCTACCTCATGTTGGAATTCACTCTATTATTGCACTTAACATCCTAGATAATTAAATTGAGTTTAATAATTACATACCCAAGAGTCTTATTCATAAATATAACCATTTATAATCCTCATTTATAATCATTCCATACATATATCTATATATATATTTTGTTTCTACCTATTTTACTACTTCAAGAGTTTATAATTTTATTGGTTTATACTAGTTTCATAGGAGAAGTGTTGGTATTTTTTCTTATTACAATGTTAACCATCATAAAATGATTAAATTTACTATAATTATTGATTATTATTTATTTATTATGCTTTAATTTCTATTCATAAGTGTTTCATCTATTATCCTTGAACATGAGATTGACAATGATCACATTTCGATGATTCTTAACCAACAAAAGGTGTTTTATTAATTAATGAATTTAATACTTATATAACCATAACTTAATAAAAAAATCATTATTTAAATATTTATATGATATTATACTAGTAATTAAGTTTCCATATTTATCTAATATATAAATTCATATCATTGTTCAAGTAGGTGGTTAAACCGACTCAAACATGAGCATACCATGATTCGTGGATGATTATGAGATGGTTTAGTTAAAATATCATTATAAAAGTATAATAATGATCTTATTTAGTTTATATAAGTGTGATATATAAAAATTTTAAAAAATAATTGGGACAATATAACTTATAACAATTTATTACTAAGAATAAAACTACAGTTTTCCTCTTAGTGTTCTTGTTTTAAGATAGAGAATTTTATAAAAATTTGTTATTGTTCATATCATTAATAAGTTATTAAATTGGTATAAATATAACCTTAATAATTACATAAATATAATATTTATACATTAAAATCATCCATAAATCAATCCATGAAATGTGGTAATGAACAATGAACATGTTAATTCAGGGAGGCGGTGGTATACACACATAGGTGTTTCACGTTTCTTTTTTCTTAATTGAAAAGGGAAATGTGGTTAATAATTATATCATCATTATGATAACATAAAATTATAATAATTATACTAATTTTATCATTTTAATATGGTATAATACAAATTTAGGAAGAATAAATGAACATAAGTAAATATAAATGAGAAAGGACCAGTTAACAATTTATACCAAACTATTTGGATTATCTCCTTTACGTCGGGATTAATCCCCTTAAGGGATAGTATTTCAAGAATAATAGTACCTATTGAAGGTATAAAGTAATTTTTAAGATAGTTTTTTGTATATTTTTTTCTTAATTAAGTGGGTTTTGGTGTGAGGGGAAGTAAAGAGTGGAGTTCCCCTTTTATAAGTGAAAATGGGTGGTGTTTTTGTAAGTACCCAAAACATTACAATAATGGGAAGTCACTCTCAAGGAATTTGGTTCCAAAATTGAGAAATAATACATATGGGAAGATATAATGTCAATATAGGACTCAAAAACCCATTCCCACACATGTTTCAAACATGTTTTCAACTTATTACAGTTATATTTTTCACTTTTACCATTTTAACTTTTGTCGTGGTAACTAGTTTTTACCTAAAGAAATGTATCATTTATAACCAAAAAAAAGGAATTTATTACATAATTTGTACCTATTGAATAAAAATTTTAAATAAATTTAATTTTCTTAAATTTATAAAAGTGATAAAAATTAATTTCAAAATACTAAATGTATAATTTATTAGAAACAATTTTTTGATAAATATAATTTATGTTCTAAAATATCATATATGGGTTTGTATATTAAAACCAAAATTTTAAAAATTATAAATTAACCTATAAAATACATATTTTTTCTTATAAAAAGGTTTTATGAATTTAAAATTCATACTTATATATTAATCACAAAATAAATTCATGTTTTTTATCAAAATAGTATTTTACACTATTCACCTAAAAATCAATATTTTTAGAAATAATCCAAAAAATCATATTAAAAAATAATGAAATTATAAATCCAAAAATAAATATTATTTTTAAAAATATATTTTTTTGAATTTTTTATTTTAAATTTAAATAAAATAATAAAATATAATGAGAAACTCTTTTTATAGGAAAATAACTTTTTCCACAATTCTTATTATTCTTATTCAAAATTTCTATAAAAACTGATATAGCTAGCTTTAATTAATCAATATTCTATTTTATTAAAATCATAATTTAACAACAATATGCATAGTTTTGTTTAATCAAAATTTTAGTGTATAAAATGATATATTCATAAACATAATAATGAGTTAAGTAAATTTATATAAAATTGAATTTATATATAAATATATATAAATATATTTTATAATTTGGTTACTACTATACATATTGACTAATTCAATGACTAGGTTAAAATAGTCTAGAAATATCATGATTTTTTTTATTTTGGTGTTTTGTGTGGATTAATCTGTCAAACATATTTGAATATATTATAGGAGAATATATATTAAAATCTTGTGTTAATACATTTTCCCCCTTAAATAAATTATGTTCTTATAATTTTGAAACTCGTATAATGGGATTAATTACCCTATGAATCTTCTAAATAACCATATATTGGTAGTTTATCATGATTTTTTTTAAGATATAAAGTGATATTTCTCTATACACAATTTGGTATTAGAATTTGGTAAAGACAGTTAATCCATCTCAATATAATCCTAATAATTAAAGAAGAGATAAATCTAAAGGTATGTCCTTCCTCAGACCTTAAAAAAGTCTAATTTACCATGGATATAATTATTATACCTCCATAAAAATTTATTTATGTCACAATACCTAATAATTGAAATCTTACATGACATAATACATCAAAAAACTAAAGGTAAAAGTCACTATCTACCCCCAAAAATAGTCATTGTAGATTATTTTCTTTATTCCTGTGATATAAAAGGTGCTTGGTTTTAGTTGTCCTCTTTAACCATTGTATTGGTTATTTGGGTTTCATTATTCCCAAATTAATCACATTCAAAACAAATAATAGTTAGTGGATCCATAGGAAAAATATTATCTTCCTTCATTGTAATCTTTTTTTCCCCAAAAGCATGTTGCTCGATGCCCTCCTTTACCGCGAGTAAAGAATATTTCAGTTTCCTTGAGGCAATTCCATTGGTAATTCTTCCCATATTTTTGACATATAATTGGTGGAATATTAATTGTTTCATCATTTTAATTTCCGAAATTTTCATGACTCTATATCCTTATCATCTTTGGTGCACTCAATATTTCAATTATAGTTACTTTTTTAATCATATTTCTTGATGCTTAGGATGGAATAATAACTATATTTATTAGTACATCACCCATTATAATTATTTTCTCATATATATAGTCACTAAATTTCCATTCTCACCCATTCTTAACTTGAATCCTTCTTATACTAGACATTACTAAAACCAAAATGGTTAACATTAGTAATGAACATTTAACATCATATGTGATTATCATAATAAATAAAATAAAATGGATTAATCCTTAAAACCATTTACCCTTTTACATCATCGTGTAAGCCTATAATTACTTTATTTCATCCTATATTAATCTTAGTTTAACCTAGGTTTCTTTAATTTGGGTAATCTTATACATATCAACCAAATTTCTCAATGTAACTAAGAAATCAATCCTTTATAGTGGTTCATAAAGAGCATATGATCAACTAAATCATATCCCTCAGGAGTGTTGATCCAAGTTTGAAGACTTAATCCACTCATCATTCATTACATTGATTATTGAATCATTGATTAACAAATCTTTTTGGGGTGAATACCCATAAGTCTATATGTTCCATAGCCACATGCACTTGCTAGTATCCATATAGGGATGTATTGCTATGAAAAACACATAGTCTCTAATTTACCAAAATTATACGATTCTATAGAATACTTAGGCTCATCATTGGAGTTTTAATAAACTTATCTAACCCTAATATAACATTTAACTAAAATAATCTCCAAAACTAACTAAACTTTTGATCGGATGCCAACTATAGCAACCCAAGTCTTAAATACACTTTATTTTATAAATTTTCACATTGATTTCCAACTGATATAAAATATGTATATAGAGGTCTAGTTACTTCATAATATTAGATAAACAAATAAATCATCTTAAAAATAATCATACTTATTCAAAAATCAAGATCATATAAAACTTCATAGGATGCCCTAGTGTAAATACATAAGTAAAAGGGTGAGTTAAAAATCCTAGTATTGGAATAAATGTGGTAGTAAAGAATAACATAATATTCAAGAGGCATAAAATGATATGATAAATTGAATGACTGTAATCATGGAAACATGGAATAATAAAATTAAATCATAAGATCATGGAATCATGTAATATGTGGAGATAACATAGGATATGACATCATAATCATGATTCAAGGCTCACTACCAATACTGTCATAGTGGACAGAGTCCCATGATTGATTGGGTTCTCTCCCCATTCCCATATAAATAGTGGAAAAAGTCCAATATTTGATCAGTTTCACTCCCTAATCTCATACATAACATCTAATTAGATATAAATATCTACCCAATTCATTGTAGGTCTATATAATTCTAATACTACTTGTCACAAAACATAGTGTGCTTAGGCAAACCACTTGTCCACCATACATGGTATCTCAAGATATGGAAACATTTATCAATGAATTTCAGGGATATGTAATTCCATTAACACCAATTACATAATTAAAATCATGTATATACATTCTATATGAGAAAAAATAATCCATACATAAATCATAAGCATGATCAAATCGATGAGAAGCAAGTGGGATCCATAATTCGGATTCATGGCATAACCGAAGGCTATATCACAAGGATTATGAAGAGAATAAGGTATTAAATTGTTTTAGAATTTTATAATTTCAAAAGATTCATAATTCATAAACAATGAGTTCAATTTTATAAAATTCAAGAGAAATATCTGTAAAAGAAATAATAAAAATGATCAACTTGGTTTGAGATTTTGTGAAACAACTAATGGATAGTTTAAAGAATGAAAAATAAAATTATTTTTTATGCAACAATAATTGAATGAATATGGTTATCCATAAAATAATTATTATTTTATAAGTTATTCATGGTTTAAAAACATTTTATGGGGGTGATTCTTAACAAGATACAAGAAATATAATATTTCCCTTAAATCGGGTTTTTTTTAAGTCTGAATTTCAATGTGAACTAAAAATATATATAACCTCAACAATTAAAAGTATTTATCAAGGTACATATACAAGGGGGATATATAAAAAATAAATGAATTAAATTAGAATAATATTTCCTAAAATTGAGGAAAATAAAGAGAATGTGTAACTGATAAGTCCTGAAAGATCTATGGATGATCGAACACATAATCATGGAATGAAAACCATTTTAATATTTTAAAATAACAGTGTTTGTAATACCACATCATAAAAAATTGTTAAAATTATAATTTAAAATTAGTAAAGGAAATTATGAATATCACATAAACTAATACATAAATCGATTTTAAAACATGAAAATAGAACGTTCGAAGTAAGTGAAAACATGGACTTTGAAGAAAGATCCAATTAAAAGATAGAGGTTTTTTCTTGATAAATTCATAATTTTACATGATAGAAAGATCATGAAATAATATTTGGATTAAAATAAACATTTTATCTAGAAAGATAAAAGATAAAAAAAATAGAAAATAAAAAATAAATTAATTAAAATAATATTAATAGTCAAAGTTCAAAAGAAAACATATAACTCAAAGAATGATATTTGAGTTACCAAATTCCCTAACTGGTAACATCGTTAATGAAATAAGAACCTTTTAGAAAGGATATAATGTATAAAAAATTAAAATCCATAGAATTCAAAGATAAAATACCACATAATAAATTCATATTGAATAATTTTCCTAAATTAAAATAAATATTTTCAAGAATAAAAATTATAACCCAATGAATGAGAATTGAGTTAACAAAAACTCTTACCAAATAAGGAGCATGTAAATAAAACCTTATTTAAAGAGAGATATTTAGATTTAACTTCAATTACCATGAAAAAATAAATTTCATTATATAATATATCTATTAAGAATCATATTCACCATATGAAAAAAAATAAGTTTCATATTACAAAACATGTCTCAAAGAGAGGAATTTGAGATGAAAACCGTTACCATCTGTCTAAATCCACTCTGCACTTGCACTTATGTACCTAAATAATTAAAATAAGTTTATTAGTTACATAACCAATATACTTATTCATAAATATAACCATTTATATTATTCATTAATAATATTTCCATACATATATATATTGGTCAGTTTTTCCCTATTTTCTTGCATCGGGTGTTTATAATATTAATGGTTTGTGCTAGTTTCATAAGAGAAATGTTAGTATTTATTATTCTTAAAATTTAATATTTATAAAATAATTAAATTTAATATATTTTATAATTTATATTTATTTATTAGGTTTAAATTTTCTTTCATGAGTGTTTCATCCTTAATCCTTGAAGATAAGATCGACAACAACCACATTTTAGTGATTCTTAACCATCGAAGGGTGTTTTCATAATTAATTAATTAATTATTGATATAACCATTAAATAACCAAAATAACTCATTATTTACATATTTATATGATATTAAATAATTAATTAAGTTCCTGTAGTTTTCCAAAAATATAAATTCATAGCACTGTTTAATTAAGTGGTTTAACCAACCCACACATGAACATACCTTGATTTATAGATGATTATTAGATGGTTTAATAGAAATATAATTATAACAGAAGAATAATGATCTTATTTAGGATTTATAATGGTGATATATAAAAATTATAAATAATTTTAAGTATAATATAATTTATATAAATCCATTACTTATAATAAAAATATTTTTTCCTCTTAGCATGGTTGTTTTAAGATGATTAATTTTATAACAAACATTTATTATTCATATCAAAAATAGTTTTTAAAATTTGTATTAAAATAACCTTAATAATTATATAAAAATAATATTTATACTTAAATCCCATTAATCAATTCATCTATGAAAATAGGTAATGAAAAATGAACATGTTACTTCATAGAGGAGGTAGTCTACACACTTGCATGTTTCACATTTTGTTTTTATTAATGGAAAAGGTAAAAGTAGTTAATTAGTATACCATAATTATAATAACATAACATTATAATAATGATATAGATTTTATAATTTTAATATGGTGTAATTTAATTTGATAAATAATAAATGAACATGGTAAAATAGAAATGAGAAAATAGTGGTTAACAACTTATACCTCACCTCTTAGATTATCTCTTTTTAAAAGCCTTTAATACCCTTGAGGGGTGGTATTTTTAGAATATAAAGACCTATTAATAGTGGATAAGAATTTTTAGTAGAGGATTGGTAAGATTTTTGGATTAACTAAGTGGTTTTTGGTGTGAGGTAAAGTAAGGATAGGAGTGCCCCTTTTATAAGTGAAAAGGGATGCCGTTTTTGTAAGTACCCAAAATTTTTCAATAATGGGAATTCACTCCCAAAAAAGTGGATCAAAAATTGAGCGATATTTGAGTGTGAAAGATATAATTTTGATATAGTACTCAACTACTAATTACCACACATTTGTTTTACATGTTTTCAATTCATTACAATTTCATTTTTCACTTTTACTACTTTATTTTTTATCATGGTAACTTGTTTTCACCTAAGGTAACTTATCCTTTTTTTCCAAAACTAATATAGCCCATATTTCATAATTTATACCAAAAGATTCAAAATCATAAATCTATTTCATTCATTAAATTTATAAAATTGATAAAAATTAATTTTAAAATACAATATGTATAATGCATTAAAAATAATGTTTTGATAAATATGATTTAAGTTCTAAAATGTAAAATATGGTTTTGAAATTATAACCAATATTTTAAAAATTATAAATTGATCTATAAAATTAATATTTAGACATATAAAATGGTTTCATGAATTTCAAATTAAAGATTATCTATGAATAATGGCATAAAATTCATGTTATTCATAAAAATGTTATTTTTCACTATACATATTAAAATCAAATTTTTTAGAAAAATACAAATAAATCATCTTAAAGTAATATTAAAATTATAAATCAAGAAATGAATTTTATTTTTTAAAATTATATTTCATGAATTTTTTATTTTAAATTTTAAATAGAATCATAAAATACAATTTGAAATATTTTTATAGGAAAATGAGTTTTTTTTAAATTATAGTTATTATTATTATTAATTTATATAAAACAGTAATAAAGTTAGAATTAAAAAATAAAAAAATTGCTAAATTAATTATTTAAAAATTATATACTTATTTTTGTTTAATAAAAATTACAGCACATAAAAATATAGATTTTTACAAAGAATAATGGATTTATTAAATCATATAAAATAACATTTATATATAAAAATATATTTTAATATAACTTGTAATTTGATTAAACCTATTCATACCTACTAATTAAATAAATATTATTTAATTTTCGAGACATATTTTAATTTCATTTTAGTTCTTTTTTTCGTGTGGGTAAATCTATCAAACATATTTGATTTAATTAGGGGAAAACATATATTGAAATATCAGGTTGTTACATTCTTCCCCCTTAAGTAAATTATTTCCTCGCAATTCTGAAACTTATAAAATGGTATTAATTTCTATAATAAGCTCCTAATTAACCATAAATTGGTAGTTGATCATGATTTTATTTAGAATATGAAGTGATATTTCCCTATATGAAATTTGATATGATCCCCTGGTAAAGAGAGTTATTCCATTATTAATATAATCCTTGTAAGTGATTAAGGGATAAATATATAAGGTGTAACATTTTTAAAACCTTAAAAAAGTTTCATATACCACGTACATAATTATCATAAATCCAAAAAATATATTTATATCACATCACCGAATATATTAAATCTTACATGGAATAAGGCATTAAAATAAAATTGAGTTAAAAGTCACTATCTACCTCAATAATAATTGTTGCATGCTATTCCCCTAATTCCCATGATCTAGGTGGTGTTTTGTGTTAGTTTCCCTCTTTAACTCTTGGATTGGTGTATTGGGTTTTATAGTGCCCAAAATTATCACATCTAAGACATCAAATCATTAGTGGGTACTTAAGAAGAATAATATATTTCTACATTGTATCCTTATTTTTACCTTTATATCTCATTTCTAAAACCCCTCATTTACCAAAATTAAAGCATCTTTCAGTCCCCATGAGTAAATTCTCATGGTTATTCTTCTAATTTTTTTTACATATAGGTGGTTGAATATTTCTTCTTTCATCTACTTCATTACCAGAATTTTAATGAGTCTCCATCCTTCTATTCTTTAGTGAACACAGAGTTTCAACTATGGTTACATTGTTAATCTTGTTTCATGATACTTAGTTTAGTATAATAACTGAATTTCTTATTCTAAATCCCACTCTAGTGGGTTGATCATTGAGATAGACACTACATTTTTCCTTACACCCATTTTTAACTCAATTCCTTCTGGTACCATCTATCACAAAAACCTAAAATTTTAACATAAGTGATAAACTTTTAAAATCATAGTGGAATATCATAATAAATAGCATAAAATGGATTTTACATTAAAACCGTTTACTCATTTATATCATCACATTAGCCTAAAATTCCATTAGGTCATCCTATGTAAATATAAGTTTAACCTTAGTTACTTTATGTTTGGTTATCTTATACTTCTCAACCTAATTCCTCAAATTAACTATGAAATGAATCCTGTATATCAGTTTATAAAGAAAATACGATCGACCAAAGAATATCTAATAGGTGTGACTAGAATGGTGTGCAGTATTCATCCCACTCATCGTGATTTAGATTTAATATTGAATCAGTTATCAACCAACTATTTTTAGAGTGATTTCCTCTATATGTAATTTTTACATATCCTCATCCAGTTCCCATTATCTAGATAGGGATATATTACTAGAAAAACCACATAATATTCACTTTACCAAAACAAATGGATGAAATACTCTATTTAGAATCATTTAGAGGGTTTTTAATATGGTTATCTATCCCTAATACTAAAGGTAACTAAAAAATATCCAAAAATAAGTAAACATTTTCTCTGATACTAGCTATAGAAACCAATGACTTAAACACACTTTATTTCATAATGTTTCACAAATATTTAAAATTAATACATGTAGGGGATCAAGAGGTCTAGTGTCTTCAAAAGATTATATAAATAAATACATCATCTTAAATTTAAAAAACATCATTCTGTAGAACTCCATAAAGTTATCCTAACTCTCAAAGATCTTTTAAAACTACATAAGATATTGTGGGGAAAATACACAAGGAAAAGGGTTAGTAAGAAAGCCTAGTAAGGGAATAAACATGACAGTAAATCATAACATGGGATTCATGAGGCATAACATTATATTATTATGAAAATGATAATAATTATGGAAACATGGCATAATGAAATGAAATCATCAGATCATTTTGTCATGGAATATGTATAAACAACATAAGATAGGATATCAAAAGCATAACTCAAGGCTCACTACCATTACTATCATAGTGGATAGGGTCCCATGAGAGATTGGCTTCACTCCCCATTCCCATAAACATATTATAAAATTCCATAGTGTATTGGGTTCTCTATTAAATCTCATGCATAACATCTCATGAGATATAAATATTTACCCAATGAAATATAGGGCTATATAATTTCAGACCCACTAGTAATATAACATAGTGTGCTTGGGCTAACTACATGTTCATTATACATGGTTTCTTATGATATATAAAGATTACTCAATGCATTTTAGGGATATATAATTTTGGTACCACCTATAAATTAATAAAAAACATATATATAAATTTGACATGAGTAAAAGAAACCATACCTAAATCATAAGCATGATCAAACCTATGAGAAGGAAATGGGTTTCACAATTCTGATTCAAGGCATAACTGAAGGCTAAAACATAAGGATTACCAAGAGAAGAAGGAATTAAATTTTTAGAATTTAATATTTTAAAAAGGTACATAGTAATTTAATATGGAGTTACATTATCAAAAATTCATGAAAAATATCTAGAAAATAATGAATAAAAATGAACCACATGGGTGGAGATTTTTTGAAATAACTAAAGGTTATTTTAAAGAAGGAAAGACCATATTTTTTTCTATAAAACCAAAATTTAACAAATATGGTTATCTATAAAATAATTAGGGTTTTATGAATCTATTCATGGTTTAAAAACGTTTTATGTAGGTGATTCTTTACATGATACAAGAAACACTAAAGTTCCCTTAAATCGGGCTCACTTAAGGTGGGAATTTAAAAGGGAATTAAAATCATATATAACCCGAGTAATGAAAAGGATATATTACTAAGTATATATGTAAGGTAAATATATAAAAAAATAAAATATATACATCAAAATAATTTTACATAAACATGGAAAATAAAGATAATGTGTAAGTGATAAGTCACGAAGGAGCTATGGAAGATCGAACAAATGATCATAAAAGGAAACCCATTTTAATAATTTAAAATACCTTTTGTTTGAAACACTAAATCAAAAAAATATTAATAAAAATATCATTTAAAAGTGTTAAAGGAAATTATGAAGAACATATAAACTAATACATACTTGGATTTTAAAACAATAGAGTAGAACATTGGAAACACCTGAAAACATGTACACAAAACCAAAAGTCAATTAAGACAGATAAGTTCGCTATTGATAAAAAAATAATTTTAATGATAGAATGATTAAGAATGATGATTTGGATAAAATGAGATGTTTTCCCTATAAATATAAAATATAAAATCATATAAAATGGTTAATAATTAATAAAAAGAATATTTATTATCTATGTTCAAAAGAAACCATATAACTTAAAGAAAGAGATTTGAGTTACCAAAGTCCCTTACATGTAACATAGTATATGAAGTAAGACACTTTTGGAAAGGGTTTATGTGGTAAAAATTAAAATCCTTAGAAAAAAAGATAGATAATTCCACAAAATAAAATAATAGGGTATAATTTTCCAAATATAAATGAGATATATTAAAGAAGAATAATTACAACTCAATGAATAAAAATTGAGTTAAAAACCCATAAAAATTGAGCATCATTTAAATAAAATAATATTGAAATAGAGATATTTAAATTGAACTTTAATTACTATTATTCAAATATATTTCATTATATAATATCTATATTAAAGAGAATATGCACCATATAAAATAAATTTAGTGCATAATATGAAACATGTCTCAAAGAGAGGAATTTGAGATGAAAACTCTTACCTCATGTCCAAATTTACTATACACTTATTCTTAACTTACTAAATAATTAACTTTATTTTATTAGTTACATATTTAATAAAATTATTCATAACTATGAAAATTTATACTCCTAGTTAATAATCATTCCACATGTTTTTATATTAGTTAGTTTTTACCTATTTTCCCATATTGGGTATTTATAATTTTAATAGTTTATACTAGTTTTGTTGGATAGGTTTTTTTATTTTTTTCTTCATAAAAAGTTCATATTTATAAAATAATTAGATTTAATTTAAGGTATTATTTATATTTATATGATTTTTCATCTTTCCTTCATGATTCTTTTATCATTTATCCTGAAAGATGAGATCGATAATAAGCACATTTCTGTGATTCTTAACCAACAAAGGGTGTTTTCTTAATTAATTAAGTAAATATTAATATTACCCTTAAAAAACAAAAATCTTATTATTTACATATTTATATGATATTATACTGGTAATTAAGTTCCTAAAGTTATCTATGATATAAATTCATACCATTATTCAAATATATGGTTAAACCAACCTAAACATGAACATACCATGAATCATGGATGATTATGAGATGGTTTAGTTGAAATATAATGATACCAGTAGAATAATGATATTATTTATTATTTAGAAGTGTGATATATCAAAATTTTAAAGAATTATAATGATAATATAATTTATATCCATTATATAAAATAACAAGATCTTTTTCTACTTAGTGTTTCTGTTTAAAGTTGATTAATTGACAATAATTATTCATTGTTCATATATTTAATAGTTTATTAAACTTTTCTTAACATAACCTTAATAATTATGTAAACTTAACATTAATAGTTTAAACCCATTAAAAATCCATCCTTTAAAGGTGGTAATAAAAAATGAAAATTTTGCATCATGAAGGTGGTAGTCTGTACACATGCATGTTTCATATTTTTTTTATTAATAGAAAAGGTAAAATTGGTTAATGATTATACCATATTTATATTGAAATACTAGTATAATAATGATATTTATGTTATAATTTTATAATGGTTTAATTGGATTTTAGGAATAATAAATTCATATGAGGAAATAGAAATGAGAAAAGAGTGGTTAGAAATTTATACCTTTCTTCTCGGATTATCACCTTTCAAAAGGGATTAATCCCCTTGAGTGATTGAATTTTTAGAAGGCCGAGGCCTCTTGAGAGTTTCTTGTAATTTGGAGGATAATTTTGGGAGTATTTTTGGTATAACTAAGTGAATTTGGTGTGAGGGGAATTGAAGAGAGGAGTTCCCCAATATTAAGTGAAAAGGGATGGAATTTTTCTTAATACCAAAAACAATTCAATAGTGTGAAGTAACTCTCAAGTATAGACTCTAAAATTGTGAAATTATAAAGAGGGTGAGATACAAAGTTAATATTTTCCTCAAACACACATTCTTACACACTTTTTAACTCGTTACCATTAGATTTTTCACGTTCCCCATTTTATCTTTTACCCTAGTAACTAGTTTTTACCTATGGTAAGTTATCCTTTATGCCAAAAAATGGAATTTATTACATAATTTTGAACTACTAATTCAAAATTTGAAATCCATTTCATTGTGCTAAATTTATAAAAATTTAAAAATTTAATTTTAAAACACAGAATATAAAATGTATTAAAAAATTTGAAAAAAATAGTTTAGGTTCTAAAATGTAAAATATGGATTTATAAATTAAAAAAACATGTCTAAAATTATAAATTAAACTAAAAAATTCATATTTGGTATTATAAAAAGGTTTCATTAATTTTGAATTCATACTTATATACTAATAATTTCATACAATTCAAGTTATTTATAAAAATGGTATTTTGAACTATTCCCCAAAAAAATATTTTTTGAAAAATCTCAAAAAATCATCTTAAAATAATATTGTAATTATAAATCAAAAAATGATATTTATTTTTTTGAATGAAATTTTAGATTTTTATATTTTAATTTTTAAATAAAATTATAAAATACAATGAAAAACTGTTTGTATGGGAAATTTTTTTTTAAATACTAATTGTTATTATTATTATTATTATAAAATAATAATTAAGATAGAATTAATCAAAAAATATGATATTTTGTTTAAATCATCATTTAAAAATTGTATATTTAGTTTTTCTTAATAAAAATTACAATACATATTAACACACATTCTTAGACATAATAATGTATTAAGTGAGTTTGTATAAAATAAAATTTGTATATATAAATATATATATTAATATATTTCATAACTCTATTACTCCCATACATACCTACTAATTCAATGGATATTTTTTAATGGTCTAGATATTTTGAGGTTGTATTTTAGATAGGTGGTCTTTGTCGATCAACCTAACAAACATATTTAACTTAATTAGAGGAAAACGTATTTTAAAATATTGGTATGTTTCTCCTTAAGCTAAAGAATAAGGATGATGAATCCATTATTACCGATGAGGATAATTTTATAATACTTGTGAGGTATAATTTTGGTATTATCATTCAACCTAAAATAAAGATGTATCGATTCTTATATGGGTTGAAACCAATTTTCTAAAGGGTGTTATACCTAAGAGTTGTCAATAACTATGAATAAATATCTTCATGTGATCATAATGTATGAATTGATATTAGAGACAGCCATCATTCTTATGGTTTTTATAAGACAATAAATATTGAATTTAAAGGTAATTAAAATAATAAAAACCATGGAGGGAAGAATATGATTCTTCCTTTATGCCAAAAGTGTGGGAAAAAATAAGGAAGAAATTGTTTAAAGGGTACTACTAAATGCTTTAATTATGAAAAGGAATATCATTATTAAATATAATTATAATGTTATGGGAAGAAGTTATCTAATGATGTGAATGTAGAGAAAGATCTATAGAATTTATCACCCACACTCCAGTGTTTCAAATGGAATAAGGATGGGAATTATGATACAAGTTCTCAAATATGAGGTTTAATGATAATGATTGATGTTAGAAACCCCTAAAACCCAAAGACGAAGGGAAATATCATATGGTTATGATTGTTGATATGGGTTATTAGAACTAAGTGGTGAATGTATAATTAACATCTATTTTGAAACTGTTAATGTCTTATTTGATTCTGTTATTACCCACTCTTTTATATCTGAATAATTTTCTAAGAATATCACATCAGCACCTCAACAATTAAATATTCAATTAGTAGTGAAAACTTATAATGGTACTTTGATTACATCTAATGTCTTTAAATCTTCTATGATTGAATTTTATAGGAATTTTCTACTTGAAAATATTGTTATTATCTCTTTTGTTGAATTTGATGTAATTTTCGGAATGGATTGGATCTATTTATAGAGATTATATCAATTTACAAGGAAGGGTAGTCACATTTTATATTCCAAATGAACCAGTGATCATTTATTGATGTGGGGATGAATATGATATTTCAGTGTAAATTACTTACATTTTATGGGTCTTGGTTCCTATTTAAAAGGGGTATTAATCTCAAATGTTTGGGGAGAAACATAAAATTAAATATATTACTATTTCTTAGTAATATGTTGATTCTTTTACTGAAGAGTTTCATAGTATTCCTCTGAATCATGACATACACCTATTTCAAATACTCCATGTAGAATATCTTTGATTGAGTTGCAGTAATTGAAGAAGAAACTCTAAGAGAATCTAAATAAGGGATTTAACTGGCCAAGTGCTTCACCATGAAGAACACCAATTATTTTTTACAATAATAAAGATGTATCAATGAATATTTTCATTAATTATTAATAACTTAACAATATCACTATTAAGAACAAGTACCCCCTACTCTATATCAATGATTTATTTAATAAATTATGAGGAGATCAATAATTTACAAAGTTTGATATTTGATTTGGATATCATTAGTTGAGGGTAAAAAGGGAGGGTATACCAAATACATCCTTCTATATGATGTATGGATAGTAGGAATTTATAGTAATTCATTTTGTACTTTGCAATACCCCTTCTGTTTTCATTGATTTAATGAATAGATTATTTATAGATTACATTGATCAGTATTTGGTAGTCTTTATAGATGATATTATTATATATTTTCAGAGAAATGAAAAGCATAAATAATATTTGAAGATTGTGTTAAAGACCATGAGAAAGGAGAAGTTGTATGCTAAATTTTACAAGTGTGAATTTTTTCCAAAAATGTTTATTCTTCGGTCATATAATCTCAATTGAGGATATATAGATGGATATTTTAAAGATAAAAGTTATCAAGAAATGTCCTAGATAAACCACAGAGAGTGTGATCTGTAGTTTTCTTGGTATGGATCGATATTATTGACACATTGTATGAAATTTATCATAGTTATCAAATCCAAAAACCAAGTTAATAAGGAATGGAGCCAAGTTCTAGTGGATATATAAATGTGAGAAAAATTTTAAGGAGTTGAGGGGAAGGTTGGTCAATGCATATGTACTCACACTACCCTATATTGGATAAGGTTTTATGATCTATAGTGATGTAATGAAGAAGGGAATGGGATTTGTTATTATATATAATTATATGCTTACAGATTATACCTCACTATATTTGAAAATTCTTGACAAAAATTACCCGACTCACAACCTAGAGTTGGCAGCTATAATTTTTGAAATGAAAATATAGAGGCATTATCTATATGGTGAAAGGTGTGACATATATACTAATAATAAAAGTTTAAATTATATATTCACCTAAAATTATTTGAATATGTACTAGATAATACTGTTCTATTTGATCAAAGATTACAACTACTCAATACATTACCACCCTAGGAAAGTGAACAAGGTGCATGATGCTATGATTCAGAAAGACTATGCTAGTTTGTATATGTTGATGATTGAAAAAAGTGATAATACTTATAGATTAAAATAATATAGATCTTGATATCATGATAAAAAGTGACATATCATATCTTTCTCATATTAATGTTCAATCATCCATCTATGCAAAGATTAAATAGGCTGAGAATGGTGATATGGAACTACAAAAGAAGGTGAGGAATATTGTTGAGTTAAATCAAGAATATTATGGAATGGTTAGGTTAAATAACTGGGTATGTTTTCCATAAATAAAAAACATGAATAAGTATTTATTATATAAGTCTCATAGTTCATTATTCTCTATCGATTTTAGAAGTATAAAGATGTATAAAGATCTGAAAGAGTATTTCTAATGGGACAACGTGATGACAGATATTGCATAGTATGTATCTCGATGACTAGTATATTATCAATTTTAAGGATGAGAGACTAAATTTTAAGGGGATGTTACAATAGTTTCTTATAATATAATAAACATTTGAAAACATTAACATAAATATCATCATCAGACTCCCCAAAACATTTAAAGGGAATAATGATATTTGGGCTGTTGTTGATTGCCTTACTAAGTCAGCACATTTCATTACTCTCATAAAATATTTATTTCTTGATCATCCTACTCAGATATAATTTAAGGAAATGGTAAGGTAACATGGTGTATGACATTCTATTATATCTAATTTTGATTTTAGGTTTACATCAATGTTCTAAATAAGTCTTCCATAAGATCTGGATAGAGAGTTGTGTTTCTGTATTTCCTATCATCCTCACATATATATTTTTAGTCTAAGAGAATAATTAAAACCCTATAGGATATTATAATATCCTATTTTATATATTTCAAAGGTGTTGGGGATTTAATCCTCCCTCTTTTTGAATTATCTTATAATAATAGATTTCATTTTAGCATTCACATGGCTCCTATTGAATCCCTTTATGGAAAGAAGAGAATAACTTTGACATGATGGGATAAAGTTGGATAATTAAATAATTTGGTACCTAAGATAACTAATGAAATGTTATAAAAGGTTATAAACATTTATTGGCACATTTAGGAAGCTCAGAGTTGACAGAATAGTTATGCTCATAATCATCGGTGATATCTGAAATTCGAAGTTGGTGAGAAAGTATTCCTATAAATTTTTCCATGGAAGAAATTAATGATATTTGGAAAGAAATGAAAAATAATCCCTAGGTATATTGGTAACTTTAAAATTATTTATCATATCAGAATAGTACCTTATTTTTTGACACTTCCACCGAACCTCTCCCAAGTCTATGATGTGTATCACGTATCACTTATGATTAATAATATACCTGCTCTTTCATATGTACTAAATTTAGAGGTTGTATAGCTACATCATGACATTTTATCTAAAAAACAACTAGTATAAATCTTCTATTGTAGGTAAAATTTGTTATATAAAAATACTACTCACCTGGTTAAAGTTCTTTAGAAGAATCAAAAATTCAAGGAAGCTTTATAGGTACCTGAGGATGTGATGAAGAAGAAGTATTCAGATTTTTTATATTAAAGTGATGGAATTTCATGGGTGAAAATAATTTTAAGGAAGTTTAAATATAACACCCTGATATTTTATATGTATTCCTTTGAAATTCATTTTAATTATTCTATATATTTCTTTATATGCAACCTTGTGTCTAAATAAACCATGATATATTATAACCTTTATGACTTGGTCGTTGGATTAATTGGTATGAATAAGATTAACCACATTATAATATATATATATATATTACTTAATTTAAATTTATTAATTAATTCATAATAAATAATCATTAAAATTTTAATGAAACCATTTCATTATTAAAACCATTTCATAGTTAAAAGACCTATTTTCCAAATAAATGTATTTTTCTACATGCTAAGTATTATTTATATAAAAAATATATTGATCGCTATTAAAAAGATATATTAATGAAATTAATTTATTATGTATGAATAATCATTGATTTTATAATATTTATGAATGAATATAAAATCTTTAATGGTAAAAAAATGTTTTTCAAAAAACTATTTTTATGTGTTCAATGTGTGTTATTTTAATAACTTAAATAAACAATTATTTATTAATGATTTTAAATAAATTTATTGATTATACATTAAAACATATATTTTAATACTCATGTAATGGTTTTTACATGATAAGGAATGGGGGTAACTCAGTTTTATACTTAAAAATTCATTTTTCTAAAAAATGTTATTCGTTGTGTTTTACAAATTTATTTTAATGTTAATTTTTTCCAATTATAGAAATTAAATTTGATAAAATGAGTTAAATATTTTGTATCAGAATTTTAAAATATGGAAATTATTCCACTTATTTTTTTCCATAGTGAATAGTAAAATCTGTAAAAAATTGACCATAGTTAAGGTTAAAAGGGTTTACTGTGTGGTGTTAAACTAATAGATATTTTAAAAAAACTATGTAAACATGTCTAAATATTATTGGTTTAATATATTTATAAATTATATTATCTTAACTTCTAATTATTTTCCATTTTTTTCCACCTTCATAAGAAAATTACTTTATATTATTTAAATATTTTAAGTAATTCCATGTGTGTCCCTCTCCTCACTTATAAAAGGGTGCATATTATCCTCCATTATTCACTAAATTTGAGAACTATATCTCAACCAAGACTTTCCCAAAAACCATTATATATTCCTTCCATTCATCCTTGATCTCTTGGTCTTAACTTAATACCATCATATGAAGGATTAAGGTGTAATCCAAAGGAGATCTCTCAAAGAAGAGATAATCATCTTAAATGACTCCTTTAAAGTTTATTTTTTATTCTACTTAATTTAAATAATTTTTATCCATAATAACATAATTAATATAATATCATAAATATATTGAGATTTTATTATGATTATGGGACAAAAAATTTACACCTCTTTTCCATCACATGGGAAATGAATGTATTACTTATACTTATGTGCGGATTATTGCCTCAATGTAACAATGAGATTCATTTTCCAAAAATGCCTCTCATGGTTTTTTATAATGGTGGATTTAATAAAAATATATTATATTCATAATTTAATAATTATTTTTTAATGATAAAATATTATCTACTTTCTTTTCCTTTTTATTATTAGAAAATGGAAGTATTGTTTATGCATATGTATAAACTATCGTCTCAATGAGTGATATATTTCATTTTCTATATCCACTTTTTATAGAAGGCTTTAAAATTATATAAAATTAATGATATAAAACATTCTACATGAATAATTTTTTGAAAATGTTATATTAGTATTATAAACTATCATGTTCCTACTCATTTGATCTTTATAAGACGCTCTTGTTTATGTAAATTTTACCACATACGTGAGTGATGTTATAATAGTTATGACATGAAAGATTAAGGAATGTTAAATACTAGTGATATAATGTAATAATAAATTATTAATTATATTATTGACATTATATAAATTTTTTAACTATGATCACGATACAAGGACCATAACTATCAAATTGAATCATACATGACATACTAATTAACTAACACCCAAAATAATGATGAAAATGAATAGTTTTTAATGAATGGGTGATAATATGTTATAACTAAACTATTTATGGTATCATAAGTTTGAATATAGTTATGTTATATAAGTATAATAAATTAAAATATATTATATAGTAGGTTAGATCACTTACATAGTAAGTCAAACTTAATATAAGGGTTTCATGTTACAATATCATTATTTATCAAGATTGTTTATAAAAAAACATTTCAATTAAGAAATTATATGATATGAATATAATAAATATCATTAATTTTATTATAATGTATCTATTACTATATATTTTATGTTTTACTTTCTTTTTCCTCTCTCTAAGTACTCAAAATTATAAAAAGAATTAATGGAAACTGTCAATATTTCTCTATTCATTACGGATTCTTCTTCTTCCATGTCCATATTTTCTTTAAAAAAATAAACATTTTTTTATATCCTCTTATAATTTATTAAATTCATTTTTACCAATCATTTAATTTCTATAAAAAATGTTTAAAAGTAATTTTCTTTTCATTTTATGAATGAGGTACTTTTTACCAAATATACAAAAGGAATCATTGTCTCAGCATTTACCACATGAACAGATTTCCCTAAAGTCATATATACTATTTACTATAAATATTAATTTAAAGGTTTCCATGGTTCTTTTAAAATAAAATCTTTTTCCAAATATATTATAAATTTTTATATTTATAATAAAATATTTCAAAAAAATGATATTTTTATTCTATTTTTCAAAATAATATTACAATATTATTTTTAGGAAATTCTTATTCAATATAAAAATCATATGATTTTTTTATTCTCAAAAAAGGGATATGATTTAAATATACCATAAATATTCTTTCTTTGGATGGATTTTGATTACGATGACAGAATATTGATGAAGCTATTTTCTTTTCCATGGGTTAAGCTGTGATGAAATGATAAATGTTTTTATAATCTTTTGGAATGAATTTTTATGGATTATAATTATGTGATGGAGGTATATTATATCCCTATAATTCATAGGGTAATGATTAATGTTTTATTATCTAAAAGGGTATATAATAGATTAGTCCAATCCCAGAAGAGGGTACACAAGTGGTCATCCCAAGCCCGAAGAAAGTACAAAGGTGGTTAGCCTAAGGCTAACATGTGATGAATGTATTGGTGGGTAGCCTTGACTTATGAATTATGTGATTATGATTATGCCATAGTTTTTTCACTCTCTATGGAATGTTTATATTTTTATGACATGATCCCATAGCTCATGATATTTGATTATTTAATGATTTTTGTCTTATGAACTACCAAATATTTATACCATTATTATGATCTATGAATTGTAGGGTATGATTTTAAAATATTAATATCAGGTTCTCATACCATTATTCTCTAGATATACTTATATATAAACATTGATTTACATCTATATTGTTTACTAATTATCCATTAAATGAGGCTAATAAACATTGTTAATATATATAACATTCATGTGCTTTATTATTCATAAACACCATTTTAGTGCATTTTACACTTTGAACATCATTTCACATTATGATTGTAATTCCTTCTTAAAATGCGCTATTATGTGGTATATTTTTTAACATCATTTAAAGTGCCCAATGATTCATATGATTTTAAGGAATGTAATTATCCATATTTTAATTTGATATTTTGAGAAAAAATCGATCTAAACTTTAATATGAACATGTTTAATTCAAGGATCAATGGAGAATTCATGGAAGAATATGGGGATATTTTATGATGAAAGGAAGCAATTCTAGAGAAGGCGGATTGGCCACCAGCCCACTGATGAGAATGTGGGACCCACATTACAAACCCAATGAAGCCCAAATTTCGTGGGATTATAGAAGACATATAGAGGAAAAAATCATTCTTCAGTGTCTAGTGAAAATTCATCCTCCATGGCAGTCATTAAGGTGGCCTAATTTGGAGATAAAATTCTAGGCCAGATTCTGCGGCCCAGAAAAAATCCTACGAATATAATCATATTCGTAATCCACTATTCCAAATGGTCCCAACCTTTACATGAGATTAGGGGACATTCAGGGATCCATTTTCTTCTTCTATGTCCCACTCTAATTCAGCCATCTAGAAGGTCTTCCTAGTGTGTCTGTTCAGTGGATGAAAGCTGGATGCCACCTCGGGTCAAGGGTGGAAAAATCAACTCTCCCTCAACTTTCCACCCACCTATGTCCTACCATAATCAAGTGGGATACTTTGTACTATTGTAGGCTCGACCCAAGTCTTCAAAAATACCTATTTAAGTCAGTGGTGGAGGAGTATTGTAGCATCTTTGATGCTTTGTTCAATTGTAATGTTATGCTGTGATTTTGTTGTCTCAAGTTTGTCATTCACATGTAAGTAGTTCAATTCACTTTAGTTTATTAATAAAAGTTCTTCTTCTCCTCTTATTCTATTGTTCTTATTATCACTTTTATACTGTTGGATCAATTTGTGAATTTATTCACACAAAACCTTGTGAAATCATCACACAACGGTGGAGTGATCGTTATTTTATTGTGTTTTTTTTACTTCATCATTTCTTCCCTCACGAGTCTACTTTCTGCTTCCATTGAAACCATAGAATCAATGGAGGGATAACCCACTTATGGGTTGATCCAAGGGAGTAGAAAGGGGATGGATTGGATGTTATTTATCACCCCATTAATTTCTAATCACTTCTTTAATTGAGATTTTTATTTGATAATTTTTAAACTCCATCGTCCTTGTTGAATTTAAGGCCACACAATTCAAGTTCTAATATGAACCTTTACCTTGAAGTTATCCAAAATTTTATCCTTAAATTGTATAGGTGATTAGTATTATGGTGTGTTGGTATAAAATCAGTAAGTGATGAAGTTGTTTGATCTCCTTAAATGAACTCAACTCCAATATAAGAAATTGAAATATTTGAAAAGGGGATACGTCCAATCCATCCCAAGTGATAACCTAGGATCAACTCATTCTTTTAAATTGAATTCACTTAAGTCCATTATAGTTACTTTAAACCCATATAAAATCAACCCGAGTTGGCCACTTCATATCCAAAAAAATTCCATATAATGTACGTGTCTATAGGTTTATTCATAGGTCTATGAGGATTCGACAACCCAAGCTAAACTACAAGGACCGTCCTGCCTTCTTATCTTGGATAAATTTGAGCATGAATCAAATTTTGGCGTCGTTGCCAGGGACCCAAGTAAGTCATCTAAACACTCATTCTATTCTCCTCCATTTCTTCTTTTCTCATCCAAATTCTCTTATCTTGTCCCTTTCTCATTTTTTTTCTTTTGGCGCATGTCCACCTACACCCGTGATCAATCAAACCATCTAGTTAGGGTGGATAGTCCTGGGGTTGTGGAGTCAAGTACCCCAAGGAAAATTTTTCCATTAGATCATAATATTCCTAATACTACAGAGTCAAAAATTGAGCCCATTTCAATGGAAGGTCTTCAAAGAAACCAACTCATAAACCCAGGTGGGAACCAAAATAGAAACCAAAATGTGGAAGCCTCAAACTTGGGGAATGCAATTGATCAAACCATGAATGACTGCCCCACATCTTCTTGGACCAATGCCCCCTCATGCATTAGACACAATTCCCTAGGAGATTACAACTACATATTTAAACCCCATGTCCTAAACCACCTTCCCATATTCCATGGAATGGAGTCTGAGATTCCCTACCTTCACATTAAAGAGTTCAATGACATTGTAGAAACCATATGTCCCCCACATCAACTAGAATCTGATAAGATGAGGCTATATAGTTTTTCTTTAAAGGATTGAGCAAAAAATTGGATAAAAAATTTGAGACCATCATCCATAAACTCTTGGGACCAATTACATAGAGAATTCTACAAAAAAATACATTCCCCACCACAAAACAATTGCACTTAAAAAGAGCATCCAAAACTTTTTTGAAAAAGAGGGAGAGTCATTCTATGAAACATGGGATAGGTTCAAAGACACTCTAAACATTGTTCCACACCATGGTTTTTCTATTCCTGAACAAGTGAGAATTTTCTATAAAGTGTTGGATCCAGGGAACAAACAATTCATTGACATGATTTGTAATGGAACCTTTAAAAACAAAGCCCCAAATAATGCTTATGAGTATCTAGAAAGCCTTTCTGAACAAAACCAAACATGGGGAACTTCAACTTATTCTGAAAATCCACAAAGAACTACTAGAATTCATACACTTAGAGAAGAGGAAAACCATAGGGATAAACTCTCAACACTCTCTAGGAAGGTTGAAGAGATAGACCTTAGGAAAGTCCATGAAATACAAACTTTTGACCCTATTTGCACAATTTGTGCCAAACATGACCATAATATAGACAACTACCCAACCATTCCATCCATCAAGGATGTTCTTTTAGGAGAACCCCCAGTGGAAGTAAATGCCTTGAACTTTTAAAATCCGTAATACCAAAATAACTTCAACCCAAGGTATAAGGACCACCCAGGATTCCACTGGAAAGATAAAAAGCAACCTAGCCAACCACAGGGACAAAATCCTTACCCCCATCAGAACTACCAAACCCATAACCAGTTCCAAACCCAACCTATACAATACCAACAGCCACCAGTCCATTTTCAACAAACCATCCCACCTCCAAAATATCCCCCAGGGATAAACCAATCTTCTCAAGCACTAACCCAAACTATTCCACAAAGCCTACTAGAACAACTGTGCAAACAAATGGGAAGGATGAACTCAGAAGTCTCTTTCCTTAAACAAGAACTTCAAACCATCAAAACTGGAAAGGCACCCATGCCTACTCAGGTGGTGCCATCCTCAACTTCAAGGGGAGAGTCAAGTTGTACTCAAAAAACTCATGAAAAACTAAAGGTTGTGACTATTTTCAGAAGTGGGAAATCAATTGAGAAACCTAAACAACTAATTCAGAACCCACCTGAAGATTAAAACATGGATGAAAATTCAAATGAACCAAATGATCAAACTGAAAAACATGATAATATTGTTAAAAAAAGAACTCTTCAACAAACAACCCTACAACCTGCACAATTTTCTCAACGCATGAGGGGGAAAACCAAGCCTAAATTGTGTGAAACATTAAGATAAATCTTATTACAAGTCAAGTTGAACATTCCCCTTCTCGATGAAATCCAAACCATACCTGCATACTCAAAGTACCTTAAGGACATGTGCACTTTTAAAAGAAAATTTTCACATAAAAACCAAGTACGTTTGGCTGTTAATGTGAGTACCACCATTCAAGGGGCTATTGCTCCTAAGTTGAAAGACCAGGGTTTCCCTTACATCAATGTTGAACTAGGAGAGAGAAAAATTTTCAAGTCCTTGTGTGATATAGGTGCTAGTGTCAATCTCAATACCTATACTGTGTACTACCAATTAGGCCTAGAAGAACTCCAACCCACATCTATCGCACTTCAACTTTTTGATCGTAATATTGGGATTATAAAGGGTATTTTAAAGGATGTCCTGGTAAAGGTTTAAAACTTTATCTACCCTGCAAACTTTATTGTCCTTGACAAACATCCAAACTTAGGAAATAAATAACAAACCCCAATCATCCTTGGTCATCCTTTCCTTGAAACAATCAACTCTATTATCTGAGTCCAAAATGGGAACATGACCATCACCTTTGGAAACATGAGTCTAGACTTGATCATCTATAATGCAATATCACAAATAGAGGATGATGAGGATATTCATGAAGTAAACATGATAGGAAGCATTGATAATGAATCCATAGAATATCAAGTAATATTTGATGGATGTTTAAGTCAAGATGGGATTGATTTCCTTTGTTCACATGAATGAAGTTTATCTCCTTGGCTTGAATCATTTTCAAATTTCTCTTATAATGAAGTCTTATGTCCAAAAATCAGTGAAACCTTTCAGCAAACCACATTCATGGAGACCAATCAAACTTACTTCCTTAAATCTAATCAAACCAATATTGTAGCTGAAACTTCTATATGTGGGGAATCAATCCTATCTGAAACTATAAAAAATAAATTGATATTTATCCAATGTCCCAATATTCTACTGAAATTATGATCCAACCTAATCTTGAATTGAAGGAACTTCCTGATGCGCTCAAGTATGCCTTCCTAGGGGACAATCAAACACATCCTATTGTCATTTCTTCTTATCTTGAATCCAATCATGAGAGGATGCATCTAGATGTCCTTGGGAAACATAAAAAGCCATTGGTTAGACCCTGTCTGATATTCCTGGGATTAGCCCACTTATCGAGACTCATAGGATTGTTCTAGAATCTTATTCAAAGCCATTTCGTCAACCACAACATCGAATCAATCCTAATCTCATGGAGGTAGTAAGGAAGGAACTACTGAAATTGTTAAAATCTAGTATCATGTATCCCATAGCTGAGAGTAAGTGGGTCATCCCAATCCAAGTGGTTCCCAAGAAGGCAGGAATCACTGTGATAACCAATAAGGATGGAGAGATTCTTCCAACTAGGGTGAGTAGTGGATGGAGGGTCTGCATTGACTATAGGAAGCTAAACCCATTCACCAAGAAGGGTCATTTCCCCTTACCATTCATTGACCAGGTCCTTGAGAGAGTGGCAGGTTATGCGTTCTACTATTTCATAGATGGGTACTCAGGGTATAATCAAATTGAGGTCTCCCTAGAGGATCAAGGGAATACTACATTCACATGTCCATTTGGCACCTTTTCTTTTAAACACATGTCCTTTGGGTTATGCAATGCCCCTGGAACCTTCCAACGGTGCATGATGGGAATCTTCTCAAACATGGTAGGGGATTTTCTTGAGGTCTTCATGGATGACTTCTCTGTGTTTGGGGATACATTTGAGGGATGTCTGAGGAATGTGGAGAGAGTCTTGTCAAGATGTGAATAAAATAATCTGGTCCTAAACTGGGAAAAATGTCATTTCATGGTTAAAGAGGGACTAGTTATAGGCCATCTAGTCTCAGGTAGGGGGATTGAAGTTGATAAATCCAAGGTTGACATCATTCGTCACCTTACATCACCCAAAACTGTCAAAGAAGTGAGGTATTTATTAGGACATTCTGGTTTCTATAGAAGATTCATCAAAGACTTTAGTTCAATCTCTCATCCCCTTTGTGCTCTTCTAGTAAAGGATACTCCATTGTTTTGGACAGAAAGCTGTGAGGGTTCATTATCAACCCTCAAATCCTCTCTCACCTCTCCTCGCATAATGAAACCTCTAAATTGGAACCTTCCTTTCGAACTTATGTGTGATGATAGTGACTTTTCTGTAGGATATGTGTTAGGAAAACGGTGTGATAAAACTCCTTATGTCATTGATTATGAAAGAAAATCCTTAAATGATGCCCAAATAAACAACACCACCACTAAAAAGGGGTTAATTTCTATTGTGTCTGCCTTAGAGAAGTTTAGGTCCTACCTCTTAGGATCCCCCATCACTGTGTTCACTGACCATTCTGCACTAAAATACCTCTTCCAAAAACAAGATGTTAAGGATAGACTGATTAGGTGGGCCCTTCTCTTACAATAATTTGACCTCACAATCAAGGATAAAAAGGGTGTTGAAAATTTTGTAGTTGATCACCTCTCTATGATGGAATTCAAAGAGAATTAAAATCACCTTTATGTATCTGATTCATTTCCTGATGAACACCTATACTCTGTGAGTGACTACCCTTGGTATGCTAACATAGACAATTTTTTAGTTACAGGAGTCATTCCGAAATTCATAGGGACTCAATCTCGAAGGAAATTCCTTCCCTATGTTAGACACTATGTGTTTGATGATCCATAACTCTATAAGTTCTGCCCTGACCAAGTAATTAGGAGGTGTGTCCCAGAATCTGAACTAGAGTCCATCCTTAAATTTTGTCATAGTGAGGCATGTGGAAGTCACTTTTCCTCTAATAAAACAACTTCTAAGATTCTTCAGTGTGGTCTCTTCGGGCCCACCCTCTCAAGGGACTCCTACACATTTTTTCAAAGTTGTCCTAAGTGTCAACAAGTAGGTTCAATCACAAAAAGGAATCAAATGCCACTCACTCCCATCTTAGTGCTTGAAATCTTTGACTACTAGGGAATCGATTTCATGGGTCCCTTACCTAACTCTAGGGGATACCTCTACATCCTATTATCTGTTGATTATGTCTCAAAATGGGTTGAAGCCATTCCCACCAAGTCTAATGACCATCATGTTTTGATTTTATTTCTTAAACAGAACATATTTTCTCGATTTGGAATTCCTGTGGCCATAATCAGTGATCGAAGAACCCATTTCTACAACTGTCCATTCTCTTCACTCATGTCTAAGTATGGTATTTCTCATAAATTTTCCACTGTGTACCATACCCAAACCAATGGTCAAGATAAGTTAGAAAATAGGGAGATTAAGAATATTCTTGAAAAACTGCCAATCCTTCTAGGAAAGATTGGTCTGAGAAACTCCTAGATGCTCTTTGGGCCTATATAACCACATATAAACCCATTTTAGGAATGTACCCATATAGTTTGGTATATGTTAAATCATGTCATTTGCCAGTGGAGATTGAACATAAGGCTTTATGGGAAATTAAAAAAATGAATTATGACCTCTCATTGGATGAAAAAAAATGGAAATTAGATCTTAATAAACTTGAGGAACTTAGGATGGAGGCTTATGAAAATTCAAGGATCAATAAAGCTAAAGTACAAGCCTACCAATCTCGAAATCTTAAATCAAAACACATTGTACTGGGTAAACCAATTATTTTGTATAGTTATAAACTTTATCTACACTGGGGAAAGTTGAGGTTCAGATGGTCAGGCCCATACATAGTGCATAAGGTGTACCCCCATGGGGCCGTTGATATTCAAGATCCCACCAATGGTCAAACCTTTAAAGTTAATGGTCATAGAGTCAAACCATTCATTGAACCATTCAAAAAACATGAATTTGATGAATAATTGTGTGAACCCACCTTAGATGAAGAAAATAATTAATCAATTAGGGGTACAAGTCGAGATAATGACGTTAAACAAAGCGCTACATGGGAGGAAAACCATGGTTTTCAAGTTTCCTATCATTTTGTTGTTTTAATAAACTTTATATTTTAAGTAGGATTAATTGATCATTTTGAAATTTCATAAAAAAATAGATTGTTGATCTGTTCTTATATTATGAGTATCGATGGGTATGAAAGGGGAGCGCCATATTCATCCGTGTCATGTGGTGTGATCCCTGAGTAATACCTTACCCAGAAATTTAAAATAAGACAATGTATCATTAGTTTGATTTAAAAAAAACAAAAAACAAAACAAAAAAACAGGGAAAACCATAAAAATGATGATACTTGGAATAAAATAAGTCGTTGTGTTGTTGGTTTTGTCTAGTTTGTTCTTCTTTGTATGGTTCAGGGACTATTTTGGGTGATACATGTTCAATCAAGGATGTGCCTACATCCCCCAAGAGATCAAATGACTAATTTGGAGCATCAAGAACTTCAACTTCAACCACCAGGTGACTTCATTCCATGATCCTCATATTTCAATTTCCCTTTTGAAATTCTCTTATCTTCCTCTACTCCTAAATTTTCATTTCTTGAAACAATGGGGATAGTGTTGTTTTAAGTTGTGGGGGAGATAAAATAAAAAAATTTCTTTTGTGAAAAAAAATGATTTGAAAAAAAAATGTGTGTAAATGGAATGAAAAATTCCTTTAACTTTGAACATAGTAATACACATTGCACACTTTGAAACTAAATATCAAATAATTTAGCATGGACCAATTCTGATTTTAATTCTTTTATAATTTCATGATCATATATTTTGGAAAGTGTGGCTGTCCAATACGATATTTTTTTGTTTATATTTTCATCCAAATAAAAAAAGAATCACAATGCACGTCCTTTGGATAGTGGGGTATTAGTTTGAGTTCATGGGTTCCCCCAAATAAATAGCATAGGTTTGGTGATCATTTTAGTTTTAATATGAGTATTTAATAAAAAAAAATTCGTATAGAGCAATGGGATGACCTAATGCGTTTCTTTCGGCATTTGGGGATCGTGACTCCATAGTTGTCTGGCCCAGAGTTAGTAATTTTATCTCTACTTTTGGTAATTTGAATTTTTTTTTGACTGATTTAACTCAAGATGATGCCCGAGTATATGGGATTCACTTGGTGCCCTAAGGTCTTTGAGCCTGGGAGTCATCGGAAAAGTCTCGCTACAGGGGTTGACTCTTTTGACTGCAATTTCAATTACCATGGAAAAATTTCAAAAACAAAAAAAAACAAAAAAAATACAATACAAAAAAAATTAATAATCATCTTAATATTGAAATGTGATTCCACCTTGCACTTTTGTAATTTATCCCTTGAATAAATATGAACCCCCATTTCTATTGTGATACACAACACATCCTCATACTTAATTGATATTGGATGAAATATGGAAATGAATTTGAACAAAGGAATGGGCTTGGAATTGGGATCTGCTTATGAAACTATCTTGTATAAGAATATTTTTATGGGTTTCATGATTTTTTGTTATAAGGGTTGTTTTTGATCATTGTGTATTAAAATGTTTTCGGAAAAGGGAATTTTAAATTCATATTGTTGAGATACATTTTGCTCGGGACTAGCTAAGCTCAATCTGGGGGTGTTATTAGCCACTAAATGAGGCTAATATTCATTGTTAATATATATAATATTCATGAGATGTATTATTCATAAACTCTATTTTAGTGTATTGTACACTTTGAACATCATTTCACATTATGATTGTAATTCCTTCTTAAAATGCACTATTATGTGGTACATTTTTTAACATCATTTAAAGTACCCAATGATTCATATGATTTTAAGGAATTTAATTATACATATTTTAATTTGATATTTTTGTAAATTTATCTACACTTCAATATGAACATGTTTCATTCAGGGATCAATGGATAATTCATGGAAGAAGATGGGGATATTTTATGATGAAAGGAAGCAATTCTATAGAAGTCAGATTGGCCACCATCCCACTGATTAAAATGTGGGACCCACATTACAAACACAATGAAGCAAAAATCTCATGGGCTTCTATAAGAAATATAGAGGAACAAATCATTATTCAGGATCCGGTGCTAATTTTGCCTCCATAGTGGTCATTATGGCGTCCCAATGTGGAGATAAAATTCTCGGCCAGATTCTACAGCCCAGAAAAAATACTACCAATATAATCATATCTCGTAATCCACTACTCAAAATGGTTCCATATTTTACATAAGGTTATGAGATATCTGGGGATCCATTTTCTTCTGCTATGTCCCACTCTAATTCTTCCATCTATAAGGTCTTACAAGTGCGTATGTTCAGTTGATGAAAGCTGGCCGCCACCACAGGTCAAGGGTGGAAAAATCAACTCTCCCTCAACTTTCCACCCACCTATGGCCTACCATAATAAAGTGGGATAATTTTTACTATTTGAGTCTTGACCCAAGGCTCCCAAAATGCCTATTTATTCTAGTGTTTGAGGATAAGTTGATCATATTTTATGCTTTTTTCAATTGTAATGTTATGATGCGATTTTGTTGTCACGAGTTTTTCTTTCAAATGTAAGTTATTAAATTAACTTTAGTTTCTTAATAAAAGTTCTTCATATCCTCTTATTATGTTTTTCTTCATATCACTTTGATACCGTTATATCAAGGTTTGAATTTATTCACACCAAACCTTATGAAATTATCACACAACGGTGGAGTGATCGTTATTTTATTGTGTTTTTTTTACTTCTCCATTTCTTCCCTCATGAGTCTACTTTCTACTTCTATTGAAACCGTAGAATCAATAGAGGGTTAACCCACTTATGGGTTGATCCAAGGTAGTATCAAGGGGCTGTATTGGATGTTATTTATCACCCCATTAATTTCTAATCACTTCTTTAACTGAGATTTTTATTTGATGATTTTTAAACTCCATCGTCCTTATTGAATTTAAGCCACACAATTCAAGTGCTAATACGAACCTTTACCTTGAAGTGCTCAAAAATTTTATCCTTCAAGTGTATAGGTTTTTAGTATTATGGTGTGTTGGTATAAAATCAGTAAGTTATGAAGTTGTTTGATCTTCTTAAATAAACTCAACTCCAGTATAAGAAATTGAAATAATTTAAAAGGGAATACGTCCAATCCACCCCAAGTGATAACCTAGGATCAAATAATTATTTTAAATTGAATTCACTTAAGTCTCTTAAAGTTCCTTTAAAACCATATAAAATCAAACCAAGTTGGCCACTTCATATCCAAAAACAGTCCATAGATTTTATGTGTCTATAGGTTTCTTCATAGGTCTCTGAGGATTCGACAACCCAAGCTAAACTACAAGGACCGTCATACCTTCTTCTCTTGGGTAAATTTGAGCGTGAATCATTTACCCTTACTAATAATATATGCTAAACCTTTAGTTCTTTTCCTTTTCCCAACGATTTGGAGAAAGGTTTTTAAAATTTTATGCCTAAGAAGGGTTCTATGTGTGAAGAAATTAGTGGTATATGTTGTAAATATTTTATGTACAAGTTTTTTATGCATCAAAGTTTCTAAAGAAATTCTACATTTATGGTTCTTAGTGTGAATCATAATAATATGTAATAAATATTTGTTTAATAATAATTAATACTTATTTTTGTAATGTTTGGGTTGCATCATCAATGATTTAAATGACTGATTGGTTTGGGTTTAATCATACATGGTCATTAGTATAATCTCTCATGGGTATTAATCACATCATGATTATATGTGTTTCATCCTAAATCCCTAGATATTGTGTTCCCTAGTACTATATTCATAGGGAATGTTTCATCACAATATATTGGATAGGTTGTGATCATATTTTAGGGCTAACTAGGTTAAGGAAGATGGTCGAAAATTTCACTATGGTTTTCAAGGTTTTTATCTCTGTAGAACAACACCCTTAGACACACTGTGAACATCCTTATTCTCATCAAATAAGTTGTTATTAAACTTAATTAAAAGGGGAATATGAATAGGGGGATTGTGTTGCGATATTTGGGTTTACTCTTATTAAGGCATGATTAATCCTTTTCATGATTACACGTAGTGTTTTCTATTTTTTCTATAAATCCAAGGTGATTATCTAATGAATTCTATTCCATACCTTTTCTCTCAAACATTAAGTGGTTATCGGAGAATTTTTGGAGAACCTTGGACCCTTTGATATGTCCTTAAGCTTTTTTCTTTTTATAATGACTACCTTAGATAGGAGAGTTCATGGGATCATCATGAGGTTTCATGTTAGTGTTCATCAACCTTCATCTCATCATATTTGGTAATAAGTGAAGCCTCATATTAAGGTAGAGAAATTGAGACTCCAAATGTATTTATATTTCTGTAAATGTGGTATTATCATGCTCTATTTTTTAAAGGGTAAATAGTCGATATTTACTTAAGGAAGATAATGATCTAGAACCAATTAAATAAAATGGGAGTTATGTTTTCAAAAAAAAATATGATTATTTTCATATTATTGGTTTATGTTATTTAATCGATATTTTAGTAGTTTTTTGTGATTTTTTTGTTTGAATATCATATCTTATTTTTTTAATCATATTAAATATGGTAAGATGAAAAGAATATTGATTATGTGGTTGATAATTTTCAACATAAGTTTTGGGATTTTCTTAATATGTTAGAACATTTACTTTATTATGTTTAATTGATATTAAATATTTATAGTTATCACTAGATTTATATTTTTTTATTTCTGTTAAAAAATAATTATCAATTAATTATATTTAACATGGTGAGAAAATTTTATGTTACTGGAATTAATATTTGTGGCCAAATATATTCATCCATTTTTATTTAAGATTATGTGAATTTTTTGAAGAAATGTTAATTTAATATTTGCATTATTTTATACTATAATTATGATTTTTCTCCCATATATTTTAGAATATTATAGCCCTTGTTGTGTTTTAAATCAAAACCTAATTCTAGGATGGTTTAAAAGGTGTGGGTTGAGAAGTTTTTGATATTATTATGGTGGAGGATTATTATAGCTTATAGTGGGAGGGTTGGAGTGTAAATGTGTTAGGGATAAAGTTGTATTGGTTGTCTTGAGAATGAGATGGTGGTAAAATTTTGTTTACTTATTTTATTAATTTAGTTATATTTGGTGATCTATGGTTTTACCTTTTTTATAGAATAATATTTGTGTCTTATTACCTTAAAGTCATGGAATGGTAATATAAGTAAAAACTAATTAATAGGGATGAGATTGGATGATTTAATGATGAAATAGTAAATGATTATGTGAAAGAGGTAAATATTAAATGAATTAATGATCTTGGGTTGTGGTAACTAATTATTAAGATATGAAAGAGGTAAATAATAAAGGAAGTAAGGATCTTGGGTTGTGGTAACTAAATATTAAGATTTCAAATAAAGGAACCCTGATTTTATATTATTAACATGAATTTTAATCTAGAACTGATGATGGGATAATATAAAATGTTTGGTATTTTATTACTAATAAATTTTAAGTGATAGTAATGTATTTTGATGCTTTTTGTGTGCTCAAGAGACTATTAACTTTTTATTTTTTTAGTGTTTGAAGCTATGTTGTCATGTGTGACGTTCATTTTAGTTCAAGTATTATATTAGATAATTTCCCTTCGAATAATTATGTGTTATTATATATAAATTAGGGTTTCTTATTTTTTACAATCTGCCACTTGAGTTAGATAACATGACTGATGCATGTGCTTCACTTTGGGTTCTAGGTTTTGTTACAATATCTCAGTTTTCAATGATACAAATGAATGATTTGTAAATACCCCAATCCCAGTAACCTAGAGTCAGTTTCTTACTTTATTACATTGGTACAATGAATAATAATTCACATACAAAAATGAAATAATAGTTTACTAACTTTGGAAAACCAGAAACAAACATAATTGTTTCATTACAACTATAAAAGGAAGAAAACATAACAACTCTATTGGAAACACTCATAAACTCCTATAATATACCTACCAGTCATTCATTATATACATCTTTTTATCCTAGGGAAAAATAAAACATAAGAAATTGGTGAGATAATATGCTTAGTAACGGTAAATAATACCATGAAATCTATCATAAACATAAACAATAAGGAAAGGTCAATAACTAAAACACATGATATTAAAACATAATGATGAGTATAATATGATAGGAATAAAATATAAATAAATAATTACATATAAATAATCATATGAGAATAAAACTTAAACATGGATATTCTAATAGATTAATAATCACATGGAATATCAATTACTATTATCATAATTATGGAATGCATAATGTTAAACATCATAAACATATCTTCAAGGCTTTTTCCAAGTCACCATACATAAATGGGTAAAAACTCGATCTAGTTTGTCTCATGAGACCTACTGATGCATCTAGGAGCTATATCAGGACCTTTACATCACTTACTAAGTATAATTCATTCCTAATATGAAAGGGGTATAACATAATAAACATATATATTCATATTGAAACTAGAATATAAAATATTATTAACTTTCCGGAAAAAAATAAACATAATCATAAACCATATATAGTAACATGGATAATGGTATCAAAATAATACATCCCCAAAAATATTCATAGACTATTAAATGTGATATTATATATTATAACATAATATATCAATATAAATTAATATTAAGATTCAATATAGGGTGTGGAAATAGATTAAAATACTTTAATAAAATCATTGAGAAATTATTGAGAGAAATACACTTTTACTTTGGAAATAATAGTTTTTTAGAAAATCATTTTTATTTGTCATAAAATATTATTTTAAATATGTATATCCCATAAAGGAAAAAATAAGGACAATGAAATTATGTATGAGGAATAAATGATGTCCAACTGAAGTTAAAATATGTAAAAAAAATATGAAACTTTAGATACGGTCCACTTCAGTGTGGTTTAAGAGAAAATATAAAAGAGTCTTTAAAGAAGACAAAGTATTAATTTTTTATGTAAAACCTTAAAATAGATAAGATATTTTTTCAGGATAAAAAAGAGTAATTTTAGAAAAATATTTTTGTCTTAAAAAATATTATGTAGTGTACTTGAAAATAGATAAGAAATTCGGGAGTACCCTTTATTTTGGCTTGCTTATCAGGAGGAATTGAAAAGGGAACCATATGGAACATGTATTCTCCCATAAAAGATGATATGACATAGATACCAAAGTTTTCAACATATAAATATAATTTATAATATTTATATTAAAAATAAACCAGAATTACATTTGGGTAAAGAGAGATAAAGTGTAACTTGAATGAAAAATGGAGGTTCGGGGATAATCTCTTACTACTTTACAGACAGTCGAACCATATACCCTGTAAAAGTAAGGATCATAAAATAATACAATTAATAACATGAAGATAAATATATTCATGATATTGTTCATAAATGGAAAGTATACATACACCAAAAACAATAAATAGTGAATAATATGGCATATCTCACAGAAATAAAAGTGAGATGAGAAAACCATTACCTTATGTCTAAAAGTGTTATGCACTTATGCTTAATATCTTAGATAATAAAATTTTATTCATTAATAATTTAATTAATAACCTATTAAACATGTATTTTATTCATTATTATTTTATTAACTTCATTTATTTCCTTTTTTATTATTTATAGGATTCAATGTTTTCGTTTGGGAGTGTTCATTTTCTTGGTTTTCATGATTGGTTTACTTGTATGCATGTATAAAAGATCACATAAAATGGGAATAGTTATTTAGAATTATTATAAGTTATAAATGAATTTATAGGGGATTTAATGGTTTTATATATCATTTTTTTCATATATGGGTATGATTCATTAGATAAAGAAATAGTCAAAACCATTTATATTATTTCGGTATTGTTTCCATCATCACGAACTAGTTTTGTCTTAGGAGTTAATATTATGTATATATAATGGTTCCAAAACATTAGATAAGTTTTATTTCATATATTAATTTATGTTTTAACCATAAAAAGGTTTTATGACCAGTATAAAAGGTGTAATTGAAATACAAAAACCCATCATCCACAAAAGCGGTAAATCAACACCTCAAGGATGATGTTATCATTTTTAGAATAAAAAAGGGAAGAGGAAAGAATTGATGGTGGATATACCATTATCATAATAACATTATAGTATATATAAAATACTGGAGTTATCATGAATATTTGGATAGAGGAGGTATGGAAAGGATAACAAATTAAATTAAATTAAAAGATAATTAAAAGAGTGAAAGGGGATTTTACCTTTTGAATTCCTCTCCTTGAGAAACTCCTTAAGGAACATTTAAATGGTCTTTTGGGTGAGACCAACAATAACAAAATGTGGGGAATATTTTTTTAAGAGTTATTGGATAGAAATTGTACATGATTTGGGATTTTTAGGTGTGAGGAGAAGGGTTGGTGAGGGGTGGTATTTATAGTGGAGAAGAGAGGTGTTTTTTGATTATTTTATTCATTAGGTTATTATTTTGGCTGAAGATTATGAATGGTTTTTATTCTCATGACTAAATTAAGTAAGGAGAGAAGGATAGTTATATATTATGTTTCTTACATCAGTAATGACTCCATAAATAATTTATTTAACTTATAATGTATATATACCATAAATTGTCATATTTCACTATTCACCAAGAATTCAACTATTTTAGAAAAGTCCCAAAAAATCACTGTAAATTTTTTTCAATGTGTATAATTTGAAGAAAGAATATATTTTCTGAAAATAACTTTCTAAATATGATACTTTTAATTGTTAATTAAAATCAACATTTATTCGAAAAATATTGATTTTAAAATTATAACTAATTTTGTAAAATTTTTGAAATTTTAATTGAGGACTCATAAAATTAAATTATAATCATAAGATATAAAAATATTAATTTATGAGTCAATTTTGTGAAAATAAATTTTTTTAAATCATTATATTAATTTTATAATTGTAAATAAACATTTACATTTCACAAAAAATACCAATACTGTATTTATCATTTTTAAAACATTTACTTGATTATTTTATGATATAAATATATTATATTTTCATTTATAAAATACCTAAATTTTATTTACACTTTCATATTTGTGGCTACTATTTAAATCACAAATTTACTATTAATGAAATGAAAATGATAGTTTTATAAATATTGGGATTTTTCACTATTCACTAAAAAATAAAAAATACCAAAATTTCACCCTAAACTAATTTTGAAATTCTTGTTTTAAAAATGAAAATAATTTTGTTTGGTAGAATTTATAAAAGTTTAAAAATTCAGTTCTTAAACATGTGTTCCATTAATAGGTGGTAAAATTTCTTTTTAGAAAATATATATCTTTTTAGGCTTAAAATTGGATTTATTATTTTCTTAAACTGATCAAACTTATTTATTGAATTTAAAAATATTTTATTGAATATGTAATATATAAATTTCATTAATATATTTTAATAATAATAATTAATTTAAGATAAAATTTTATTGTGGTCATAAATAAAGTTTTTTATAAAAATGCATCTTTTATGTTCAACAGATTTTTATTTTTATTTATAACTAATTGGTAATAAATGAATTAATTTTATAAACATGTGTAAAATATATTTTTATAATTTAATTAATCTATTTTATTCCCCCTATTCCAATGGCTAGGGTATAATAATAATATTTAATCACGTGTTTAAGCCCGGTGTTCTTTGTAACATAAGCTATCAATGAAGTCAAAATTTTAAAAATGGATATACCATAAAATCTTTGAGTGTTACATTATCCCCTCTTTCAAAAAATTACATCCTCGAAATTTAAACTTGAGATTGTTAATCAGGGATTTGTAATTTAAAAAACCCTTGTGGAAATCTCACATTGTAAAATGGCTTAATAAAACATCCTCTTAAAAAGAGGGAAAATAAAATGGGATGGTCACCACAAAATTAGGAATTCAAATAGGATAACTTTAGTGAGGAAATTGAAGAAAAATATAACTAGAATTTTTTGATGAAGAGTGATAGAAAACATGGTCATCAAAAATTTAACCATCACAATACCATAAATTTTTTCTCGGTTAAAAGAACATTGATTTCTCAAAAAGAAAACTATATAGATAACATTATTATTCCAAAATCCTTTTCCTAGAGTTGAGGGTTTCTTTTACTATCCATAGAATCAATTAATAAAATAAACTTACTTAATTCTATTACAAGTAATAATCTCATCCTTTAGTTGTGCTTTGATCTATCTCCACTTCATTTCTTAAAACTAGATATGGATATTCAAGACAATTTTTTATGCCGGAAGAAAATTTATCAAATGATTCATAAGTCATTCCTTTATAAATCAAATTATTACTAAAACCAAATAGGTCCAAATAGGCTAACTCATATATTAATCTTAATCAATAACATCCTTAATTCATTCCATAAGTAGTTAACCTTAAGACTCATCCAAAATATGTATGTTCAAAAATCAAAGACCAGAGATTTATAAGAAAGGTTTCGTAACTTAATAATTTCCCAAAAACATTATAATGTGTCATTTATTATCACATACCAAATATATTAGTACATTTATTACCTTTAACGTTAATTAAAACATTCATTCTTCTATAATTATAGTCTTAGGTTGTCAAATAAATTACGGGAATCCAAAAATCTAATAATCCCAGAATAACATAAACTATTAGATCACTAACCACCTTTATGGTCACCAATACTATCCCATAAACATATATTTATTATTATCTCAACATCAAGAACATATTTAGGGTTATCTTTCCCAATTAATGTGTCTTTAAGAAGATCATATTACAATAGAATCATTTCGCTTGATTACTGGTGTTATTCAACACATGCATCCAATTCCTTAAAGAATACGTACTATAGTACAGTCCTTACATATCTCATGATTTTTATAACTAGATAATTATTGATAAAATTATCAAATAACATAATTATTTAATCCAAACAATGAAATATTAATCATTCCTCTTCATATATTGTAGTAGCATAAGCTTGACCTTAATCTATTATCCTCTTTTGTGGTTGTTTTGGATCGGTTCGAAACGCCCAACGGTTCTGTATCCGACGATACATGGACCTGCTTTCCAAAGGAAATCGTTCGCTGGGCAATTTGGCCAGAAATTCTTAAGAACTCAAATTGGTCGAGAGGATGGGAAGTCGGGCTCATCGCACCCTTTTGGGGGGAATTATTTCATGTTCCAGGACTCTCTTATAGATTTAAGACATGTTCATATATTCACGAATCTTTAGTTCATACCCAAGTATAGTATCCATGAATTACTCCTGGTTGGCAATGGTCAGTTGAACGTAGGGATTCGGAATCATATAGGCCTGAGGTTTACCATCCCTCATTGTATTAATGAATTTGAGGATTTTGGACTCATTGGGACGATGACGGTTTAAAGCCTCATAACTGGCTGCTCTAGAGTTTATTGTCATTCAGGGGGGACAGATAATGACATGAGTGTTTGGATCAAACCCATGATGCGGGATTCCTATGTATCCTTCCGAGAGGAATCAGAATCCATGTATTTCAATTCCACTTAGTAGGACACATCACCTTTTATGGTTGTGTGATAAGGACTCAACCGTACAGTTTAACATCATGTGGCAAGGACCCCCGGGCGATAGATGCCCGATCAAAGATGGTGCGGGACTTGCGCTGAGACAGCACTGAAGACCCAAGGGAAATGATTTCATGGGCCCGTAGATGGTGTTTCTAGAGTATATGGACGTGGTCTGATAGGGACAAATGTGTATCAGACTTAGACATCGGGCTTGCACCTCGGGGAGGTTTCCTACGTATCCCAGCTGGTCGGGAATCGAAGTCTACGTATTTCATGGAAGGTTGTTGGATAACCAACATGAATGTGGACATGGGGGTCTGATGGTAAGTGGGCTTGAACCTCATGGAGGCTTCCTATGTACCATGCCTTGACAAGGATCAAAGTCCCTGTAGTTCGTAGCATTGTTGTAGAACCGACGTGAATGTGGACCTGGGGGTCCGATGGTAAGTGGGCTTGAACCTCGTGGAGGCTTCCTACATACCATGCCTTAACATGGATAAAAGTCCCCGTAGTTCAGAGCATTGTTGGAGAACTGACGTGAATGTGGACCGAGGGGTCCGATGGTAAGTGATCTTGAACCTCATGGAGGCTTCCTACGTACCATGCCTTGACATGGATCAAAGTCATCGTAGTTCGGAAATACAGTTTTACGTCATGTGGGACGGCGGTGTTGTCATGATCAATGCTTAATCTAAGCCCACATGAGTCATGATCGGTGTGAGAAACAAGAGGCAGCAGGGACCTAACGATCATGTCACAAAAGGTGCATCTGGGGGAAGAGAAATGGGACTTACGCATGGCTAGCAGCCCATAAAGTCGGGGCTTACTCTAAGATGGAAGCCCGAATTAGTGACAAACCCTAATGGGAAAGGGATTTGGGAACGAAGAAGAAAGGAGGGGTGTATGTACCACCTCCTGCAATAAGAACCAGGAGCTTACACTAGAATGGCTACCCTGAGAGATTGGGACTTACTCCAGGATGGAGGCCCGGTCACTCCCAGAAGAGGGGAGAAGTGCTCACTACTGCCGTTGAAAGGAAACGCAAGTGGGGTCCCCCAATCCTGGCGAGTGGAGAGGTAGAAATGGGGGAGGCTTCCGGGCTCGGACCCTGCACTACCATGGTTATGTGAACCCAGGAATGTTTTGGGAACCCACTCAAGGGTCATAACAACCCCTTTGTCCTCACCTACCATGGGTATGTGAACTCAAAGTGGCACGTTGATGCACATGGAGGTTTAGTCATACGGTTTTGGCGGCTTTGGTAAAGGCCTTGGCTCAAGGACAATTAGTAGGCCAATGAAGGGATTGTGAAGGATCAGGCTGGATTGGAAGGATTTTATCTAACTTGGGGAGTGGGAACACCGAAGGAGTTGGCGGGCCACATGGGTGAATGAGGAGTGACGCCCTTCGTGTAGGGGGTGTTATGCTGCTGGAGAGGTCATCTGCGTACCAGGGTGGTACGCGGACTGATAGGAATCCCTCGTACCAGGGTGGTATGCGGCATTGGGTTTAGCCCACGTACCAGGTTGGTACATGGGGGAGTCCACACAAGCAGCAGGAGCCAGGGGAAACGCTGGTCGGGAGTTCGTCGGTCAGGGTTTCGCCCCCGTAGGAGGGTGCTATGTGGTGCGTCGGATCGAAAAAGGGCGATAGACTCCTCTGTTCATGGGGAGTACATTTTTGGGGGGAACATGGATCACGGTATTCATTTTTTCTTTTTATTTTAGGTTCTTGGTTCACCAAGTTGTTATGCATTTTTCGGTTTCTTATTAATTCATTTCTAGTTTCATACCTGTTCTGGTTCACGAATTGGAACTTCGCTATTTTCGAAATCCTAAGGTCCTTCCTCTGGAATCCTTCCACCTGAATCTGATTGATCCCTCTCTTCTCCCCCTCGATGTCCTTTTATAGCGGGGGGAAAGATATGTATCTTTGATCATGCGGAACCTTTTGCGGAGGCCCCTGACTCAAAAACCCGGTTTACGGATGACTTGGTCAATCCGCAACTCGCAAGGGCATTAAATGCACCTCATCTGCGAACCATGTCGATGCTTCACGTCCGTGTAGGGCACCGCCTCTGTTCTAAAAATGAAAACGCACTCGGCATGGGCCACTCAGCGCCCTTTGAGGCTAAGGCGGTTCATGGCGGTGGAACGGCATGGCGCCCGTCCTACTTCGCACCCGCGGAGGGGTTCCCGCCTCCATTCTGCAAATGATGTTGGTCCGCAGAGGGGGGTGCCTCACTGAACCGGTCGTGTACCATCAACATCAGACTGGTATGTGGACTAATGGTTTCTTTTCCAATCTTGAGTATCGGTCACATTTCTGTCCAATTCCTTGAAGGAAATTGGGTAGAATTATTTCACAAGTGGATTCACATTCTCCTTTGCAGATTTTTTAGGACCCTACAAATGCCCATAATCAGAATGGGGTCTGATCGGAACAAAGAGGAGACTATTCCGATGTAATTTGGTCCTGAAACTTGGATAGTTTGTAGTAGGTGAGTGGACCCGATAGGGGACCACACCTATAAATAAGGAGGCCCCTACCCTTTGTCTTTTAATGGATTCCTCGTGAACACGGAGATCTTGCTTTTTGTCTCCGCGTGCTTGCTCTTTCGCGAAACTCCTCGTCTGCGAACCAGCTTCCATTTCTATGAACCATTACTCATTTGAGCCTTCCTTCACCCGTGTACCAATCTCCCATACTTTGAAAATTTCTTACGTCTTCCAAACATAAACATTTAAATCCAGGATTGAGATTCCGTGGAGCATCCTGCTTCGCGGTTTTCTGGCCAATGCTCTGCGGGCCAAAGTACCGCGGACTTCTTCCACGTAGGGTTGGTTTGTGGGATGAAGCTGTCGTGAACCACTTTATGAGGTTGGCTCGAAGACATCATCATGAAGGATCCTTGATGAATTCCTTTTCCAAATACTTGTTATTTTTGTCTAGATTTTATTATTCCGGACTAACCATTTGCCTGTTTTTTATAATGCAGGGAGAAAATATGGTTCCTCCTCGACCTACACCCAGGCCTACTACCGAGCCTCTTCCAATTGGTCTAAGGAGACGTATATCTATGGTACATAGAGATGAGAGAATTATAAGGGACCCTAGCTGACCTATCATTCCTAATGATGGTTTTTTGAAGGACTTTCTCTCTCCCGAACTTCTGGGCTATCCATTATCAAATTGTCTTCTGCTTTATAGTTTCATCCTTTAAGATGATGTCACTATCCCTCTTGCCTTCTCAGGTCTTCTGTCCCCTTGTTTGGAAGTGTTGCTGAAGTGCGCTCAAGAGAACCTCACCTACTTGGGAGAGATGATCTCTGATTTTGATCCAAAAGATACATTTGTTTTGAGAGGTTATGTTTGGACTCAAAGTGATCAGTACACTTAGGACTTCTCCCGATAGGTCATCCTCAAGAGTTATCTCTCCTTAATCAACCTTTCCCGAGTGGATCCTGACGAGGGATGGATTCCCAGGTGGGATCTTTGGTCTGGTGGGATTTTCTCAAATGACCGAGCCTAGGCCTTCTGGGTACATTACCATTGTCTGGAATTTCCTGAGTCACTGGAAGCGGTAAATCTGTACTCCGTAGTGTGGGCTTCCCAGTTTTCTAATTACCCACCATCTTTGATCCTGTCGGACTTTCTCAGTCACTGGTGTTCGAACACTAACACTTTCCACCTTTCCCATGGTGAGGTCGGTATTAGTTTATGGGACATCTACCAACTGGGAGGACTCCCAATCATTGGCGAGATGTATGATGAGTTTTTTCCCATTACTGACGCATGGGACGATGTCGAATAGGTTCCTTCATTGGCGAGGGATCTGTTGGTTATAGTGGAGCGGTCACTGGGTCATCCCTCACGCACCCGCTCTCTTATTCCCTATAGCACCTTTATAGGGTTATTTCTGAAGACCATCGGTCCTATGCCGAAGATCAAGTGTCCCAAGACTCATCCTTCCCAACAATCCCGGACTATCCCAGGTTCCTACTGGGTGGTTCTAGAGGTGGGAGACTATCTTTCATGGGGTTATGAGTTGTTCCCCGATGTGCCACCTATGCCTAGGATGGCCGGTCATTTCGCCATGTTTTTTAGCGGGAGGATATTCCCATCTCGGGATATCAACCCAGGTGTTAGGGATTTCACCCTGATGAGGGAATCTGAACTGGAGGGAGGTCGCCTGGTGAATCTGGTCGTGCCCACTTTGGCTCGTATTTATGAGTTACTGAGCCACATGCAGGTGGGTGGGTCACCCTATCGTCTGAGTGGGACATTTCAGTTCTTATATGGCTGGGTAGCGGATCATTGTCGTTGTTATGAGTATCGTCATGAAACAGTCATCCCGCTTCCTACCCTTCGGCCTACCCTGCTTGATATAGCTGCAGTTCGTCTGAAGTCCCTCATATCTAACGAGGTCATCAAGATTCTAAGTGACTTATCCCAGTTTTCATTCACGCCCTACCCCACTCCTCCCGGATTTTTAGTTAACGATCACAGGGAGAGCTTAGAAGAGTGTTCTTACATGATTTCACTACGGGACGGGTTTTTATCCGCACAGATTGATGGGGTTTCTCTGGGTGAGTTATACGACCTATATCATTTTTCTTGCTTGTTTTGATGCATGAAACTCCATGTTTCCCTTCCCCATCCTCGGTCCCAAGGACTACATCCGGCTATTCTCCTTCAACGGTGGTAGATGTTGATGCGGGAGGGATTTGGTACAAAGATTCCCTTCCCTAACATAGGAGCGGCTGCCAGCCTATCCTTAGAGTATGCAAGAATGTGGATAAATTATTATTCAGATCAAATCCTGGGGAAGGCTATCTGGAAATTTCCCAAATTGGGGGTTACTGCGGATGTTGTTCTTACCGCACCTTCCTCTTCGGCTTTGAGGGAGGACCGATTGATGGCTCGCAGATCGAAGCGGCTCAGGGGATCTTTCTCGTTCAACCCCTCTGTGGCTGAAGTTCAGACAAATCCAATACATTTGGATATAAATGAGGATGATCCAATGACTTCAGGCCCCCATGATGTAATTCCTAAAGCTTCATCGGTCGATGCTAGACTTTCCAGCTCAACACCCAAGCTCAAACCAGGGCTAGAGGCTTATGTCCCTCCAGTTTTGGGACCATCTCCTAGTGCGCACATGTTTGCACTAGTCGCAATTCCAGACTTCATTCCTATTCTATCTAGCAAGGATACCAAATATCCTCACGTCATGGAGGAACAACGAGCAGTGCGAAGGTGGGCCTAGCCCCAGATTTGTGAGATTGTTGCTGAAACTCCTCTGGCTGAGATAGAGACTAAAACTAAAACCCTTCGGCAACTATCCTAGGCTTGGGGTCAAGTGGGTTCGACTATCGACAACTTCATTTCCTCGACTACTAGGTTGTCATTTCTCATGGGGAGGTTTCCACTAGCGAACACAAACTTTCTCACCTCACTGCCACTCATTGCAGAACCCAAGCCTTTGAGAAAGCTATGATGAGGCGCCATCAGATGAAAGCGAAGCTCGAGCAGCGATGCTGAGGGATCAGTTTTCATCTCTGACTGGTGACCTTGAAGCTACCCAAAAAGGGAACAACAATCTTCAAATGACATTGAGGCATACTTGTTCGGTGGCCTAGGTTGAGGCCAGGGAGAAGGTCGTGCTGGAGAAAACTTGCAGCAACCTTCTTCGTACGGTTGCCGATCATATGGAGAGAGAGAGCCAGGCTCCTTGGTGGTTGTCAGAGCTATTTCTATACATTCTGTTTTACCTCTTTTGTTGTGGAAAAGGAGAGACTCTGGCTTGTGGACGTCCTCCCTTTTTTCCAAATGGAATACAATCTACTGCCAATCTCTCCTTGCTATGAAATTTTATTGTTACCAAAACAACTATTGTATGAATAAAAACTCACCAAATCAGAATTAATCATAATTCAGGAAAATGATAAAACAGAAACGAGCTCTAATTTTTCCTGGACTATGAGATCCAACAATCATAGTTTGACTATTTCTAGGGTTTTATAGAAATAACCCCACAAACTTTTTGTCTTTTTCATCCAAACCATAATTCTTGCCTGGGACCATTTGGTGTGGACCCAGCAGGTATAGCCCGGCTTTTTCTTAGGTCTCCCTTTTTGGTTTTTTTACCTAATGGGATTTGCACCTCTTTTTATGAGCGGTTTAAAGTCCGTCCGACAATACTATCATTACTGATGTTTTAGGTTGAATATATTTGACCAGATGTGATGGGGAAAGGGCCCCGACGAGGTTTGGTTGATTAAAAGATATCTCAATACCTTTCAGACGCACGTGGGGGGAACATGTTTAGGTTTGAACAACATGCAGGGCATGTCACAAGGCATGAGAGTCGTATAGGTGTGCAGAAATAGGAAAACATTACCTAAGGAAGATTTTCCTTTGTTAGACTGGCCAGGGGAGATCAATATGCATAGCCGCTAAGGGTATGGTATGAATCGTCGTGAAAAGGTGTCCTTAAGTCAATGACTATCCATTTCTGATGGCCTGAAGACTTCATAGAAGTCCATATTATAAAAACCACCATGGGTGGCTTGAGGAATTATGAAAAACCACCAGGTATGGTTTGGAAAGGGTATGTGACATCTAAAAGGGGTTTGGGAACATCTATATGAATCGGGAGTGTGGACGAAGGGTCCCTGTCCTACGCACTTAGCTAGCATGAAGGATGGTTGGAGCTTGACGCGGTTTAAAGTCATGCATCTGGGACATTCTTCAGAATGGAACGACTTTTCCTGGTTCTCGGTAATCTTGTCTGAGACGTTCCAACGTATTCAGGCAGGGTTGTGGAAGAGGTTGGTAAGCTGCATCTCATAGGGTTTCCAAATCCTGATATGGATATGGGGGCTCAGAGGCCAAGAGGCATACAGAGAGAAGCACTACCTAAGGAAATCTTTCCTTTGGTAGATGGGCCAGGGGAGATCAATATGCAGATCCACTATGGGCATGGTATGCATAGTCGTGCAAAGGTGTCCTTAGGTCAATATTGTATTCTCCCGATAGCCGAGAAACTTCAAGGGAGTTGAGGTTCGGGACCACCAGGGGTGGCTTACAAGGATTCGTCTCTTTATAAGTACATAGTATGGTTTATGAAAAGAGGGTGCCTAAATGCAGGAGAAATATCTAGGATAAATATCTTGGGAATGGGTAAAGTCATCCCTTCTCACACTGGTGTGAGACGGTGGTTTGTGAAGGTCTAGCCTGTGCACTGAGGGACCGAGGAAGACCTATATTCCTAATTCAACCCGTGAATAATTCGACCATGAATTTTAACTTCATGCAGTAAGGATAGTTTTCGTGCAATTTAACGTCATGCGGTAAGGACGGTTTCCATGCATTTTAACGTCATGTGGTAAGGACGGTTTCCGTGCAGTTTAATGTCATGAGGTAAGGACGGAGTTGTAAAGGCCACTCTTGATTAGAATGTAACTGGGATTGAATATCTCGGCTTGTCCAAGATGTGGAGAGGGGTTGATGGTGTAAATCGTAGTTCTGGGGCTTCTTGGATCAGAAGAGGTGTTATGGGGGCTTTGAGGCCGGTAAGCGTATGGGACTAGGAAGAGTATTGCCTGAGGAAATCTTGTCTTTGGTAGACGGTACAGGGGCGATCAAAATGTAGATCCACTAAGGGAATTGTATGCATAGTCATAAAAAGGTGTCCATATGTCGATAACTTTACACTTCTAATGGCCATGAATGATTATAAGTATCTACGATTGTCCAGGCCACGAAGTTTGTCATTTTGTAAGGAAATATCTGAATATGTTGGGGATGTTCATCCCTGGTTGTTGTTAAAGCTCAAAGATCTCACTGCTCTAATTTATCTTGCACACGGGGTGTACCTTTACTCCATGCAGTTTAAAATCGTGTGGTATGGACAAAGTACTCTTAGTTTAATAGTCATAGAGTTCGGACCATTGGGTGACTATTGCTACAATAACCCATAGGGCAATTGAGTTAGGATGCTCTGGTACACTCTGAAAAATTGTGAGGTAATGAGGGTGTAAAATGTAACTCTAGGGTTTCCCATATCAGGAGATATGGTATGGGGGCTCTGAGGCCGATAACCGTACGAGGATAGAAAGAGTATATCCTGAGGAAATATTTCCTTTGGTTGACGGGCCAGGGGCTATCAATATGCAGAGCCACTGAGGGCATGGTATGCATATTCATACAAAGGTTTCCACGGGTAAATAACTTTCCACTTCTGATGGCCATGAATGATTATGAGGATCCTCGATTTCTCATAGCACAGAGTTCGACATATGGGGATAATGGTGTCCAAGCATACAAGAAACATATTCACTGCTACTGCTCATTGAGTCATGGTAGCCTAGCCATGGATTGATGTTTGCAGATGCAGATTGTTATGTGAACCACGGGCGGATACATAGGTTAACCAGGCAGGGATACCCTGGCGATGTTTGGATGTGATAGGGGAATGAACTTGTAAACCAATTCTCCATAAATTTTTGGATCGGGAGGTATGATATGGGGGCTATGAGGCCGGAAAGCACACGGAGATAGGAAGGGTATCTCCTGGGGAAATATTTCCTTTGGTAGACAGGCCAGGGGCTATCAATATGCAGATCCGTTAAGGGCATGGTTTTCATAGTCATGCAAAGGTGTCCATTGGTCGATAACTTCTCACTTATGATGGCCATGGGTGGTTATGAAAATATGAAATTATCCGGGTCGTGGAGTCTGATGTATGGAGAGGATGCATCCAAATGCGCAAGAAGTATTCCCACCTCATTTTGCCATATATCTTGGGTGGGTCACGATGAAGCCCGTGTAGTTTAACGTCATGCGGTGAGGACGAAGTCTAACCGACATGAAAGGAGATTCCATGAATTTTAATGTCATGCGGTAAAGACGATGGGTATATATAACTGTGTTTTCTTTTATCGGTGGCTGTTCTAGGAGATAAGATCCCAGTGTTGCTACGTATCCTGCGAAGGTAGAAATAAATCCTCACGTAGTTCTTTAAAAGGGATACACCCCGTGTAGGGCTGGTCCGTACACACGAGAAGAGGGTACTTTTAATCTTATTTCATTTGGGGGTAGCTGGGCCAGGATGTGGAATTCCGGTGTCACTACATATCCTGCGAGGGAAGGAATCAAGCCTCATGTAGTTATTTAAAAGATAATACACCTTGTGCAGGTCTGGTCCGTACACATGGGAAACGGAATTTTTAATCTTATCTATGCAGTTTAACGTCATGCGGTAAGGATGAGAAATACACCCCGTGTAGGTCTGGTTCGTACACGGGGGGAAGAGGGAATTTTTAATCTTCATTTGGGGTGGTTGGGCCAGGATGTGGAATTCTGGCGTCACTACGTATCCTGTGAGGGTAGGAATCAAGCCTCACATAGTTCTTTAGATGGGGATACACCCTGTGCAGGGTTGGTCCATACACGGGGGAAAATAAGGAACTTTTAACTTTATCCAGGGATGGCTAGTCTAGGATATAGAATCCTGGTGTCTCTACATGTCCTTCAAGGGAAAGAATAAAGTTGTACATAGTTCTCTGAAATCTTTGTAGTTTAACATCATGCGGTGAGGACGAAATACTCCTAGTTTAGGGTCATAGAGTTTGGACCCTTGGGGCTTGGTAGTTTAACTTCCTACAGCTCAGACAACAGGTTCTTGGTAGTTTAACGTCCTGCATCTTGGACAAAAACTGATTTGGTTATGTGAAATACTTCTTCAGAAACTTCGCATTCGTAGGAGTGGTGGTGAACTGCCCGTCCATGGAGATCAGGACATATGCTCCATTGGAGTAGACCTTGTGTATAACATATGGTCCCTCCCACTTGGGCTCTAGCTTTGGAGGTTTCTTTCTGGGTATCATTAGGGTCTGAATGACCAACACCAATTCTCCTTCCAAGAAAGACTGAAGACGAACCTTTTTATTGAAGGTTCGTGTGATCTGGTTCTGATATACTTCCAGATGGTGCAAAGTGTGCAACCACTTCTCATCTAGCTGTTCCAATTCACTTAGCCGTTTTTCTGATTTCTCATCATTTGAAAACTGATCACAAATGGAAACACGGAGCGAGGGAAATTAGAGCTCAATAGGCAGGACTGCTTATGTTCAATATACTAATGAATATGGAGTAGCCCGAGTAGCGGTGCCCATTGTGGTTCGATAATCCCACAATGCATGAAGGAGTTTATCCGGCCATGATTTCTTGTCTTCGACCACCATTTTATGGAGAATGTTGGACAGGGTCTTGTTGAATGCCTCTATCTGTCTGTTGTCCACTGCATGGTAGTGAAATGAATGGTTAGCCTTGATACCATATTCTTGGTATAGTTTCTCCAATTCAGCAGAGCAGAAATTGGTTTCATTATCCATCAGTATGGTATGAGGGAAGCCAAATCTGGTGATGATATTGGCTTTCACAAAGCTAACAATGTTTCTTGCCTCGACTTCCTTGAGGGGTATAGCTTCTGCCCATTTGGAAAAGAAGTCGATTGCTGTTAGGATATACTTCAGTTGTTTGGTCGTTGTGGGAGGATATAGTCTCACAAAATCCATTCCCCAGATGGAAAAGGGCCAGGAGTACTTGGATTGATGAAGTAACTATGGGGGTTAGTAAATGAAGTTGGCATGAATTTGGAAGGAGTAGAATTTTGAGGTAAAGTGCTCGCAATCTTGTGCCATGGTGGGACAATAGTACCCAAGCCTTCAGAACTGATGGGAAAGCTTAGACCCCGGCTGATGTTCTCCACATACTCCGGCATGTACTTCATTCATTACGGCAGCGGTTTCTTCTCCATCAATACATCTGAGGAGGATTTCGTCGAGGCCTCGTTTTTAGAGGACCTCTTGCCGACTCGTGCCTCCATATAGGACAAAGTTGATTTCCCTTATCCGTATTTGATCTCTTTTAGCCCTATCTGATGGAAGTTATCCCCATTGAAGGTAGTTTTCAATGGGGGTCATCCAGCCGGTGGAAGGAGCATATGGCTTAGGGAAAGGACTAACTTCATTGATTTCTTCCATCTTAGTCTGAAAAAATGGAAAGACCATTCGATGATGAGAAATACTGATAGTTGTTTCATCCCGGTCTGGGTTAGCTAGGGTTGTGGCTGCATTAACTAATGCATCGTCCTAGGCATTTTGAGACCAGGGAATATAGGTCAATTTTGGTTCTGTGAAGAATTCCTTCATTAACCCTTGGACATGGTCAAATAGGGGAACCATCTCCTCCTTTTTAATTGCATAGTCGTCATTGACTTACATGATGACCAGTTCTGAGTCACCTTTTACCTTAAGGTTCTATACTTGTGCCTAGAGTGCAAGCTCCATGCCTGCAATGAGGGCTTGATACTTCGCCTCATTGTTTGTACATCCTTCTGATAGGATAAAGGAATATGGAAAGACTGTCTTTTCTGGGGAAACGAGTATGATCCCCAAACCCACCTTGTTAAATTTGGGATCCTCCATCCTTTTCCCTATCAAGCTTCGAGATGCACTATCGAAGTACATTTCCCATGTTGGGAACTCCTCTTGAACTGATAAGATGTCTTCATCAGGTATCTCGACGTCTAGTGAGGTGGTCCCTGTCAAGGGGTGCTCTGCCAGAAAATTTGCTAATGTCTAGCCTTTGATGGCCTTCTGAGGCACAAACTGGATGTCAAACTATTGCAGGATGACTATCCATCGGGATACGCACCCGGTTAGCATCGGGCGACTAAGGATGTACTTGAGCGGGTTACTAGGTGAGACCAAATGGAATTCATGATGCTGCGGATAATGTCGCAATTTTTTAACTGTGAAGACCAAGTCCAAAAAACTCTTCTCGATGTTTGAGTATCAAGTTTCATTGTCAATCATGGTTTCGTTGAGGTAATAGAGATTGTTTTCACTGCTGGTGTCATTTTTCTATCCAAGGAAGGCCCCCAGCGACCACTCTAGGGTTGTCACGTATATGATAAGGGGTCTCCCTTCAACTGGGGGCATGAGTATCGGTGGGCTTAATAGGTACTTCTTTAGGCTGTCGAATGCCTCTTGGGAATCATTTTTCTTTTGGTACATAACCCCCTTTTTCATTAACCTAGTGAAGGTCAAACATTTACCTGCCAAGTTTGCTATGAACCACCTGATGTAGTCCAGGTTCCCTTAGAGTCCTCTAAACTCAGTGAGATTGCGGGGAGGTAGTAAACCAAAGATAGCCTTTTTCTTTTAGGGGTAAACTTTGATGCCACGATGGAGTATGACGAATACAAGGAATTTCCGTAAGGTGGCCTCGAAGGTGCATTTTAAGGGGTTCATCTTCAGGCTATGTTGTAGAAGTTTGTTGAAGATAGTTTCAAGGTATGAAAGTATATCTGAGCGCTATCTAGACTTGACGACCAATTCATCCAAATAGCATTCAAATAATCTCCACATGAATGGTTTAAAGATACTATGCATGGCGTGTTGATATGTGGCATCCGCGTTCTTGAGACCAAAGGGCATGACCCTATAACAGAATACTATTTGAGGGGCCCTAAAGGTAGTGGATTCTTCATCTTCTTGGGCCATCCTGATTTGATTATACCCAGAATAGCCATCCATTAAAGAGAGAGCCTTATACCAGGTCATCGCATCGATTAATAACTCGGTGATCGGGACCGAGAAATCGTCTTTTGGGCAATGTCGATTGAGGTCTCTGAAATCGATGCAGATGCAAATTTTTCCATTCTTTTTCTTGACGGGGACAATGTTGGCTAGCCAGATGGGGTATTGGACCTCCCGAATGAAGCCTGCTTTAATAATCTTGTCGATTTCAGCCTATTTTTTGGCCGCATGTGTGGGTTGCATCCTTCTGGCGGCTTGTTTATAGCCCTGGTAGTCTTCTGGAAGACCTAAGTGGTGCATTTCCACTTCGGGATCAACTCTCGGAATTTTTGTGTAATTCTAGGCAAAAACATCTTGATGTTGCTTCAGGAAAGAGGTATATACCTCATGCTCCTCGGGAGACATGGTTGTACTAATGAGAGTGGGCCTTGGGTCTTCCTCAGTACCCAGGATTATTTCCCTGAGCTCATCCATAGTGGTGGAGATACCTTCCTCAAATGTGGGAGGTGCATCCTTGAGATCCTTCTCCTCTTCTTCTCCCACATTCTCATCTTCTTGATTCAACGGGGTGAGAGTTCCCGGCACGAGATCTTGGGATTCCATAGGTGAGGCATCGTGGGAATCCTCAGTTGAGTATTCTCCCCCCAAATTGAGGGTTAGAGGACATTTCCGCATTGTCACGCTCGGCCGTTATGGATGAAGTCATGAGGACAGCTGAGTGTGTGTCCGGACTTGAACCCCTACTCTCAACATGGTTGATGGGCAGTATGTAGTCTCTACTGAGCTACTTGAGGGGGTCATCAAGGACCATTTCTAGCCCATTTGGAGTGGGGATCTAGTCAACACCATCGACCAAAGGTTTATTCTTCTTTTTCTCATAAAACCTAGCGTCAATGTAGTGTGACTCAGAGAGATCGAAATGGGCCTTGTCAGCGTGTAATGTCCTACTTTGTCCATTGACACAATACTTAATACACTGGTGGTAGGATAAAGGAATGTTCATGTGCTTATGGAGCCATGGCCCTCCCAGTAGGGCATTAAACTCCGTGTTCTACCGGACCACCAGGATTTTTTGAGTAGGCCATAAGGTCACCAAAATGGGTTTTTAGCTTGATTTGTCCAACTGGATTTTGTTCAATCTTGTCGTAACCCAACAGAGTTGTGGCTGAGGGTATTAGATCATCTTCACTGTATCTCAACTTAAAAAGTGTCTGTAGGGGAAGGAGGTTAACTCCAGAGTCGTTGTCAATAAATACTTTCTGGATATCGACATCATTTAATGTACTGGACATGTATAGTGGTTTGATGTGTCCTTGCATGATGGAATCTTCATCCTGATCGTTGAAGGAAATCACCATATTGCACTCATCTGGGCAAGTCTCTGTCTGGTAAATCTAGGATACGGCTACCATGGCTTGAAACTCATGGGGGCTGAGCAAGGCTTCTACAAGAACCTCCCTAAGATCTTCTGACAAACTCAGGGCATCCAGGATTGATAGTTTGTCCGGTACTGATGCTAGCTTCTTAAGGATATTGTATTTCTGCTCCAGCGGCCGACGCATCTCCGTTGGTGGAAGAGTTTTAGCAGGAACTTTAGGAGTTGGAGTATGTGATGAGGAGGGACCTTCCGCAGGGTTGGAGGTCGACGGTGTTCCCACGTTCTGGGGTCTCAGCCCAGCCAGTCTGTTTGTGCACACTAGACAGCTAGACACTTGTTCCTCCTCTGATGGGTACTATAGAATGACGGGGCCAGAGTGGCTGTTTGTAGAGGCAGAGAGATATTCTTTCTATTGCTGAGTCCATTGAAGGGATCTCCCACAGGTTTTTGTGATATTAACGGTCTGGGCCAGGGTAAAACCATTGGTTTGGTTCCATCCACGACTGCACCTCCCCTGGTATCCCCTACTTCTACGATTCCCCATCTCGGCTCCTCGTGTTGGGAACTCGGGTTCATAACCATACCCTTCGTCAGGGAATTACACCATTAGATGGACAACATTGATGGAACAAAATATTATGTCCTTGTCCTATGACAAATCATCCTGGTAGGTTGTCTCTGATGGTTCCGTTTTGGTGGGTCGATTCATGTGGCGCCAAGTTTGGGGGCATAAAATCTGACAGTGTCGGGGATAACTTCGGCCTCATTTGCGCTTGTCTCCTCCCTTTTAGATTACACATGGATGACCGTCTCGTTGAGGGTTGTGAGGAAAATATTTTTGGTTGTGCGGCATTAGGGGTTGTTGGCAGCAACACTGGTTGCTGTAATTGAGCTCAGAGTATGCCCTGATCTCGATTGATGGTCTTTCGAGTCATCCATCCATCAAATTTCTGCCCTTTATGGCTGGTTACTTCCTAACAACCCTCTCCTTTGTCGGAGTCAGTGGTATATATATACATCACATGTGCTATAGGTGGTCCCAGCTCGACCTACCCAGAGTCTACCATCCTTTGCAGGAGGTCTTTGAAGACAAAGAATTCTTGAATATTGTGCCCCATCATTCGATGGTAGGGACAGTAATCTGGCATGTCATCGCGGCTGACTTCTTTGGGATTCCATGGTTCCGGGAGGTGGATCAAATTGAAATTCATGGTGGCTATGAAGTATCTGCGGACTTAGTCCTCTCGGAATGAGTATACTTTGTGTCTTCGTTCCTCGAACTCGTTCTCCTTCGATCCTCTCTGATCATCCTGATTGGGTGAAGGAAGACGCTAATACATAGGGGTCCCTTGATGATTTGGTGGTGACCTAAGCGGTGGAGTAACTGTAGGGGCTGGCTTGAGTGTGACAGAGGACGCTTCAGCTCTAACTTTTCTCTTTGTACGAGCCTGTGAGGCTATTCGGGACTTCAGATTGGTCCGCTGCAGGGAGTCTTCAATTCTCTGGGAAATGGCAGAGAGATTACGGAAGCCGGTGGTGCACTCCACTTGTATGAGTAGTGTTCACATTTCATCTCAAAGTTTATCAATGCATATGGCCAGCATCTCATCCTTGGGCATTGGCCTGTTCAGATAGTAGGTCAGACCCTTCCATCTGGCGATGAAATCCGAGACCCTTTCGTTCTCCCTCTGTTTTCAATTCATGAGGTTGATGACCCTTGTCTTATGTAGCATTGAGAAAAAGTTGAATAGGAACTACTGTCGAAGGTCTTCTCGGATTTTTATTGACTGTGCTGGAAGATTCGTATACCAGACAAAGGAAGATCCTTGCAAGGTCCGCACGAAGCTTCTGAGTTTCACTACTTCTTTTTGTTCTGTATTTCCCATCATAGGGTCGGAATAAGACGCGTAGTGCACCAAATGTTGCTCCGTATCTCCTGATCCATTCAAAATGGGGAATATAGGGCTCCCAAAATTGGGTGGATGGGGAATGTTGCTCACCCAATCAAGGTAGGGCTTCCGGTCTGGCTTTATCAGAGCACGTCGACCTTTTATTGCTTCCAATCGAGCTCTCAGTGCCTCGATGGTGTTGGTGAGACCCTGGTTTACATCCTATTGGGCCCGGTCTTGGGAAGTTGTATCTCGAGGCATCGCTTGAGAATCTATCTCGGCTGGCACCAAGGGTGAATATGCCATTTGTGGTGCCTTTGGAGGGTTCAGACGCACCCTCTCTGATTACTTCATGTGTGGAGGGAAGTCTTGGTATTCATCTAGATCTATATTCAGGTAATTGGAGGGGTCAGGTGCCTCATTGGCTGGGAGCCCTGACCGCACTTCATTTGCTGGGGCAAACCTTGGTCTTTGAGGTGCACTTTCTGGGAGTTCAAGGTGTGGCTCTTCTTTGGAAGCGCTTCCAATAAGATGATTCCTCTGGAGTAGCTCTCCATTAAGCCGCCTCAATTCTTTAATTTCCTCTTCCTGTCAAGTGAATCTCTCTTCAAGCGTAAGTGGATCATTTTTATCGAGATAAGGGGACGGGTTAAGGGTAACCATCCCTTTATTCTTATCCTTTTTGGGAGCTCGTAGGGTAATCATAGGAGGGTTAGTAGGAGGGGCTACCATATTTAGGGCGGCCCTCTAGTTCCGGGTGTGCACACCTAGTGGTTCGTTGTGAGTCACAGCCTGACTAGAACCATCATCTCTTGATCCATCCAGATTTTCATCATATCTGGGGTCACCTATGGGGTTAACCTCTATGGCGTTGATGGATTCATATCGCGGGGTGGAGTAGATTTCATCTTCCAAATAGGAATAGGATCTCCTGCTCCTTTTACTAGTCCTCCCTTTCCTATCCTGGGATTACTTTTGGACTCCTTGATGAAGGGTGACTCGAAGATTTCTTTGTTGCAACCATACGGTATGCCACCCTCTTAAGGGGGATGATGATTCAAAGACGGGATAGGGCAGGAACCTCCTCTTCTGATTGTACTCCCTAGATGAGAAAATATTGATTCTCGCAGGGGAGGTTGTTGTTGAGGTGGTAAATTTGACCCTAGCCCTGAGGGCTGGGGTTGGCTCCATTCCTTGGATGTTGAGTCTCTTCCCATTTTTATTGGTCTTATAGGGGAATTTGTTGTTAAAAATTCCCCCAGCCCTGCAGGCTGGGGTTGACCTTAGATTATGGCAGTGGTTGCTGTTATCGCTACATTCCTGATCTTGCGTGATCCCATTCGGGGGAGAACTGGATTTGATGTCGAGTTCACCTACGAATCAATCCTCTCTGGGGAGGCAGGAAATGACCGCTGATTGGCCTCTTTTAGGAAAGAGGCATGTTGTATGCTTTTGGTGGCATGATTCAGGATCTCTTGAAAGTATTGTTCCTGTCAGGCCTGATGCTTCTGGGACTTACTCAAGGCATGTCTCTGTTGGGCGTGTTGCCTTTCCTGAATAGGGACCCCACTCCATTGCTTCCTTGACGTGATGACATTGCAAGACATTATGCTGAACGGGTTATTCTGGGTGAGGAGTGGAGAGAAATGCAGAGCTCCATGTTCTCCCCATCCTCTGATATGGACTCCCGTTGGAGCATCACCAATGAGGCGGCATAGCTGGTGCGGTGCATGGAGGCAGTCTATCTCAATGTTCCTTTTACGCCTCTCAAGTTGTGGTTGTCACGCCGAAGGAAGAGCTTCCAGGTCGATGTGACACAGGAGGTCTCCTATTGTCTTAACATGGTCTACATACCCATCGTAGGGCAAGAGACTTGATTTCAGTTCGCAGAGGGTTGTCCATATATTGGAGAGGATTTCATGCACACATTCTTCTGGAAACTTTCTGGGTATGTCGAATTGAGAGGTGGTCGTGGGACAAAACATAACTGTTACATCATTTCTAGCCATTCGTTTCCTCAGGTGCAGCATGTCAGTATACTCCTCCGCTAGTGATTCCTCTACCTGGTCGACCCAACTGAGAGGCTTACCTATAGTGTGGTTGGAGGCAGTGGGGCCGGTAGGTATTGAATTATCATGTGGGTGATTCTAAGGTGGCTCAGAAGATGAACATGGCTTAAGACCATCTCCTGATTGAAGAAGGGTGTCATTGGTGACTAGCTGGGAATCTAACATGCTCGATCCCGTCCTTTTGAGTGCCTCAGCATATGAGGGATTTTCTGTGCTTCATTCGGAAGGGGGAGGACCTTCCTGTCGATATGATATGTTACTGCGGGGAGGACCTTCATAATGGCGGTCTCAATGGAAAGGACTACAATTACAGCTTCCACAGGGAGAGAACCTATAGGGTACACCCTAGGGAGGGCCTTAGGAATGTACCGCAATAAGGGGAGGGCCTTCTCGTTGATCGGCATCTGGGCAGGGAGGGCCTCTGCTATCCATGTTGTAATGATGAGGGTTATCATTAATACTTGATTCCTCACTACATAGAGGAATTTTACAGTGCATACCATAGCGAGGGCCTCCATGGCGTATCGAAGTAAGGGGAGGACCTTCTGGCTATGTAGAGTTGTTACGGGGAGGGCCTTCGCAACAACTTCCATCATGGTGAGGATGACCATCATGGTTTGACGTTCGATGTGTATCCTGGGGAGGACTTTCAAGATACACTGCGACAAGGAGAGGACCTTCTTGTTGCTTGGGGTCATTGCAGGGAGGACCTTCGCAATGGCGGTCGTGGTGGCGAGCACTACTATCACAGCTGCCGCAATGGCGAGGACTACCATCACAGCTACCACAGGGAGAATATCTGCAGGGTACACCCTGGGGAGGGCCTTAAAAATGTACCGTAACAAGGGGAGGGCCTTCTCGTTGCTTGACGTCTCTACGGGGAGGACCTCCGTTATTAGAGTGGTGAGGACTACCACCATGATCTGATGCTTGACTACGTGGAGTGTCGTTGCAACATAAACTCGGGGGAGGACCTTCAAGGCAGACCACGACAAGGGGAGGGCCTTCTTGTCGTGATGAGACGTCACTACGGGGAGGGCCTTCGCAGTTGCGACTAAGATAGTGAGGACTACTATCATAATCTGTGGTCCCAATGCACGGAGAGTGTTTGTAGTGTATACCCTAGGGAGGACCTTCAGGGTGGACCGCCTCAAGTGGAGGGACTTCTTGCTGCTCGATATTCTATCCACACAGAGGGCTTCCATGACTCGCATCATAAGATAATCTCTCGTGATCAATCATTATATATCCATGGGGGAGGCCCCTGCGGGTGCTCTGGGGAGGACCTTCAGAGCTGTTGGTAGCGATATTGTGGGGAGGACCTTTGCAACAGCTACAGCCACTCCCATAATATAGTAATGGGTGGGTAGGGTTCATATCCTTTTACATGTGCTTATCGGCATTGGGAACCCCATCTTCTAGCCGAGCAGAGTCATGAACCCGCTCTTTATTTTCTGGCTTCCTTTGGCGCGTTCGGGGTGCTTTATTATGAGCAGTGGGGACCGTCTGCTGTTGGTAACAGCCTTCACCTTTTGGTCCCTTTCTAATTGGGTCACATGATGCTATCGGGATATACCAACAAACATCTTGACTTTTAGCAGGGATATATGCCTGCTCTGGAGCATCCACCGTGATGGACGGGTGTCCCCCAGTTGGAATGAGTGAAGCTGGTCGATCTGGTTTCCCTTGTATCGTGGAATATAGCCGACGACCCTCCTGGGCGGAAGCAGGGATGTAGCTCTACTCTAAGGCGGTTATCTCATCTCTTAGATGAGTTGCCTCAATTGGGGAGACGGGCTCATGGGCCTGAGTCCTTGCTATTTCTACAGACGCAATTACATTCTGGAAAGTCTGCAAGATATGATCTGGGATCGATACCTACTCCTCCATCATTGCCAAGATATACAGAGAGACATCTTTGGCTGGAACGGGTATGAAGGCCCATTCCAGTATCGGAGTAGGAATATCCTGCTCCGGTACTCTGGTGGTCAGTGGGTACTGACAATTCTCTTATGTCGGGGCAGATGAATGAGTCTGCCCTGGTGCTGGGATATGCCAGTTTATCTCTCTGTTTTCTACCACATCGAGATGGTGGACTTTACTTACATCTGTAGGGATATGGCCCATCATATGTTGGTTTCCCACCATATCGAGCCGGTGGCCTTTTTTGGCAGGGAGACATGCCTGCCTATTAATTGTCACCACATCTGGATGACGGGATTTTTTGATCGCCACCATATCGGGATGGTAGGTGTCAGGAACACCTGCTAGAAGCTGGTCTTGAAGGCACTGGGATGCCACCACATCTGGTTGGTGAGCTTCACGACCCTGGTTAGGGAGAGGTTCCTACCTAGTAGGTGTTGTCTCATGTGGGTGACGGACTTGATAGAGCTCAGTGGGGATGCACACCTGCTCGTATGATGCCGCCCTGTCTGGATGGCGAGCTTTGGAGGATCGAACAGGTGTATGTGCCTGCTCGCAATACGTCTCTGTGGCTGGGAATTGAAGCTCCTCCTTAGGGACCAGGGTGATGACTGATCCCTAGTTGTACATTTTCCGCCCTCGTCGGGCGGTCCGAGGGGCCGGAGCTCGGGGAGCGTGGGCCTAGATCCTTGGGGAGACATCCTACTTAGCGTGAGGATATTGAGTTTTGGTGTAACCATGACAACGTCTTCCGGTGGGGGCCTTAGAGCGGAACCCCCATTCAGCGGGGATGAAGTCCTCAGTGTCAACCTCATCTGCCTCCCTAAGGTAAGGGAGGTACATGTTGTCTCATTTCTGGGATAGACTCCCAAAATGGTTTGAGATGGCAATAGGATCCATCTGGATCTGCTTTCGCAGCCGCTGCTAGGCAGGCGATTAGTGGGTCTTGGCAGATTGAAGGGCGTGCATGGCCGCCTCCACTGTCAGGAGAGTACTGTTCAAGTGGTACTCTCGGATCAACGCATCTGAGACCCAGCGTTGAAGACGCTGGGTAGGTGACAGGGTCCTTCATTGGTGAGGATGTCCGGTAATTGCGTTGTTCGAAGTACGCATCCATGAGTTCCCCCTTGATGCCATTGGATCGAAGGGAGTTCTAAGTGGTACCTGTAAAATATTTTAACAAGTATAAACAGCAAACCCGTCAAAGTAGCATCTCATGATCCCATGAATAATTATGACCTTTCTTCGCCCTCCTTGTGAGTATAAGGGGGAACATAGTGGGATTAGGTTAAATCCGTCATACTTGGTTAAAGATTTACATTGGGTTCACCATTTTTATTTGGGATCGGTTCAAAACGCCCAATGGTTCTGTATCCGACGAAAAGTGGACCTACTTTCCAAAGGCAGGTGTTTGCTAGGAAATTTGTCCAGCGACCCTTAAGAACTCACATTGGTCAAGAGGATGGGAATTCGGGCTCATCGCACCCTTTTGGGGAAAATTTTTTTCTGTTCTAGGACTCTCTTATAGATTTAAGACATGTTCATATATTCGCAAATCTTTGGTTCATACCCAAGCACAGTATCCATGGATTACTCCTGGTTGGAAATGGTCAGCTGAACGCAGGGATTGAAAATCATTTAGGCCTGAGGTTTACCATCCCTCATTGGACTAATGACTTCGAGGATTTTGGACTCGTTGGGATGACACTGTTTTAAATCCACATAACTGGGTGCTCTGGATTTTATTGTCTTCTAGGGGGACAGATAACGACTTGAGTGTTTGGATCGAACCCATGATTTGGGATTCCTACGTATCATCGTGAGAGGAATCAGAATCCACATATTTCGATTCCACTTAGTAGGAAACATCACCTTTTAGGGTCGTGTGACAAGGACTCAACTGTATAGTTTAACGTCATGTGGCAAGGACCCCGAGCGAGAGATGCCCGGTCAAATCTGGTGCGGGACTTGTGCCGAGATGGCCTGGAAGACCCAAAGGAAATGATTTCCTGGGCCCGAAGATGGTCCTGTTAGAGTAAAAGGATATGGTATAATAGGGAAAAATGTGTATCAGACTTAGACATCGATCTTGCACCTCGGGGAGGTTTTCTACGTATCCCGGTTGGTCGGGAATCGAATTCCGCGTAGTTCTTGGAAGGTGGTCGGAAAACCGACGTGAATGTGGACCCGGGGGTCTGATGGTAAGTGGGCTTGAACCTCATGGAGGCTTCCTACATACCATGCCTTGACATGGATCAAATTCTATGTAGTTCGGAGTATTTTCGGAGAACTGACGTGAATGTGGACCCAGGGGTCCGATGGTAAGTGGGCTTGAACCTCGTGGAGGCTTCCTACGTACCATGCCTTGACATGGATCAAATTCCCCGTAGTTCAGAGAATTGTTGGAGAACCGACGTGAATGTGGACCCAGGGGTCTGATGGTAAGTGGGATTGAACCTTGTGGAGGCTTCCTACGTACCATGCCTTGACATGGATCAAAGTCCCCATAGTTTGGAAATATTGTTTAACGTCATGTGGGATGGGGGTGTTGTCATGATCAATGCTTACTCTAAGCCCATGTGGGTCATGATCAGTGTGAGAAACAAGAGCCAACAGGGATTTGATGATCACGTCGCAAAAGGTGTGTTTGTGGGAAGCGAAATGGGACTTACGCATGGCTATCATCCCGTAAAGTTGGGGCTTACTCCGAGATGGAAGCCCGGATTGGAGACAAATCCTAATGGGAAAGGGATTTGGGATCGAAGAAGAAAGGAGGGGTGTAGGTACCACCTCCTGTAATAAGAACCAGGGGCTTACACTGGAATGGCTGCCCTGAGAGATTGGGACTTACTCCAGGATGGAGGCCCGGTCACTCCCAGAAGAGAGGAGAAGTGCTCACCGCTGTGGTAGAAAGGAAACTCAAGTGGGGTCCCCAAATCCTGGTGAGTGGAGAGGCATAAAGGGGGGGCTCCCGGGCTCAGACCCTGAACTACCATGGGTATGTGAACCCAGGAATGTTTCGGGAACCCGCTCAATGGTCGGAGCAACCCCTTTGTCCTCACCTACCGTGGGAATGTGAACTGAAAGTGGCTCGCTGATGCACCTGGAGGTTTCATCATACGAGTCTGGTGACTTTGGTAGAGGTCTTGGCTCGAGGCCGATGAGTAGTTCAATGAAGGGATTGCGAAGGATGAGGCTAGATTGGAAGGATTTTATCTGACTTAGGGAATGGGAACATCGAAGGAGTTGGCGGGCCACATGGGTGAATTAGGAGTGACGCCCTTCATGTAGGGGGTGCTACATGGCTGGAGAGTCCATCCGCGTACCAGGGTGGTACGCGGACTGATAGGCATCCCGCATACGAGGGTGGTACGCAGCATCGGGTTCAGCCTGTGTACGAAGTTGGTACGCAGGGGAGTCCATGCGAGTAGCGGAGGCTAGGGGAGATGTCGATCGGGAGTTCTTCAATCAGGGTTTCGCCCGCTTAGGAGGGTGCTACATGATGTGTCAGATCAAAAATGGGGCATATACTCCCCGATCCACGGGGAGTACATCCGCGGAGGGGCCATGGCTCGCGTTCTTCTTTTTTTCTTTTTATTTTAAGTTCATGGTTCACCAAGTTGTTATGCATTTTTCAGTTCCTTATTAATTCGTTTCCAGTTTCATACATATCCTGGTTTGCAAATTGGAACTTCACTGTTTGAGAAATCCTAAGCTCCTTCCTTTGAAATCCTTCCACCTAAATCTGACTGATCCCTTTCTTCTCCCCCTTGATGTCCTTTTATATAGGGTGGAAAGAGATGTATCTGTGATCATGCGGAACGTTTTACGGAGGCCCATGACTGAAAACCTGGTTTACGGATTACTTGGTCAATTTGCAACTTGCGGGGGAATTGAATGAACCTCATCCAAGAGCCAAGTTGATGCTTCGCAGCCGGGCAGGGCTCCGCCCATGTTCCGCGAATGACAGTGCACGTGGCGTGGGCCGGTCGGCACACTTCGCGGCTCGGGCAGTTCGTGACAGTGGACTGACCTGGCGCTCGTCTTGCTTCACGCCCACGGAGGGGTTCCCACCTCCATTTCACGAAGGATGCTAGTCCGCGCAGGGGGCGGCTCGCTGAACCGGTCGCATACCATCAACGTCGGACCGGTACGTAGACCGATGGGTCCTTTTCCAATCTTAATTATCGGTCACATTTCTATCCAATTCTTTGAGGTAAATTGGGTAGAATCCTTTCACAAGTAAGGAGATTCACATTCTCCTTTGCGTATTTTTCATGACCCTATAGTGGTATACTCCTTTGATTCTTGTGAAATTTATTTTCATAGTTCCCCATATCCTTATAATTGAATCATTGGATAGATTCTTTCTTTTCTTTTCAATCATGAACCAAGTTTAATTTATCTATACACTTATAGAAACATACAATTCCCTTCAATCAAGTATGTGTGTGTTTCCTTGCACAATTATCACATGTTGGAAAATCATTCTTTCACTTATTTCCTTTATCTAATTTTTTCCTAGTTTTTCTCTTGTTCTCATTATTCCCTTTGAATCCATAATACTTAGATAATTAATTTTTTTTATTATCATGTGATATTATGTCCTCATATGATGAGAATGTTTGGGACACTTGTTCCCTTTGAAAGATTGGCATAAGACCATAAAATATTTGATTCTCCTTACTCTATGGATCATGTGTAATTGTGAGGTTAGAATTCCTTCTGTGAGGTTCCATTTATAAACTATGGAATACACTAAATTTTATTATGAATCATAATGCATAATTTAAAACTAGTAAAACACTTTACATAAATTATAAATTTATGCATAGCTAATCTCATAATCATAAATATGATTTCTCAAGGGAAATGTTTACTTTTAAATATTTCATAATGTTTTCTAAATATAATGTGAATTATCCTAAAAATATCCCCCATGAGTGTAAAAATAGGTGCACAGTAAGGCCCATTGTCGTGTACCAAGTTATACTAAGTCAGGTCTGTCGCACCATGTCGAAGTTGTTACTGTTAGGTACATTTGTACCAGAACCACATCCAGTTATAGTATCCAGATAGGGATGTATTGCTAGTAAAACCCACATAATCTCTACCTTACCTAAATTCTAGGATGTTATTATATGATTATCCTCAAAGACTATCTTAGGGTTATGTTTCTTAATCTATGATTTCTAAATCTAGTTTCCAAGGTTTATACTAAACTTTCTCTGATTCCAACTATAAATACCCCAACCATATTTGCCCAAAGTTAGTGGCTTACTTTATTACATTAGTACTATAAAAAATCATTCTCATCCCAAAGGACTAAGTAGTTTAGTAGCTTTGTAAAACTAGATACAAACATGATTGTTTCCTTATAACTTTTAATAGAAAAACAACATATCAACTCCATTGGAAACACTCATAAACTCCTATATTATCCCTTCCTGTCATTCAAAATATACATCTTTGCATCATAGGGGAAAATAAAAAATAATAAAGGGGTGATATCAGATGCTCATTAAGGGTAATTAATACATTGGAAGATATCATAAACATAAACAATAAGCCAAGGTGAATAACTAAAACACATACCATTAAAACATTATCTTGAGTATAATATGATAGTAATAAAAGTTAAATAAATAATTCCATATAAATAATCACATAATAATGAGACTTAACCATCAATATTTTACTTGTCTAATAATAATATGGAATATCAATTAATAGTATCATAATGAGGAAATTTATAATATCATACATCATAAACATATCATCAAGGCTTCAGCCAAGACACCATAAATGAATAGGTAAAAACTAGTCTAGTTTGTCTCATGAGACCTATCGATAAATCGAAGGGCTATAGCGAGCCTCGCCCATCACTTAATAAGTCTAATAAATTCCTCATAAGAATGGGTTGTAACATAATCAATATAAAAATTCATATTGAAACTAGAATAAGAAATATTAATAGTTTTCCTCAAATAATAAACACAATCATTAACCATCAAGAGTAATATGGAGAATGGTATCAAGATAGTACATCCCTAAAAATAATTATAAACCATTCAATAAAATATGGAAGATTGTAACATAAGACATCAATCTCAATTAAGTATAAGATCCATCATAGGGTATTCAAATATATGAAAATACTCTAATAAAATCACTAATATTCTTGAGAGAATTACCCTTTTACTTTAGAAAGAAGAGTTCTTTTGGAAAATCATTTTTATTTGTCATAAAATAGTATTGTAAATATATATATCCTAGAAATAAAAATATAAGGACAATGAAATTATGTTTGAGGCATTAATTATGTCCAACTGAAGTGAAAACATGTAAAAAGTTTTTAAGAAACTTTAGAAATGGGCCACTTCTATGTGGTTTAAGGAAAAATATAAAAGAGTCTTTAAAGCATACAAAGGATTAATTGTTTACATAAAACAAAAAAAATAGATAAGATATTTTTTATGATAAAAAGAGTTATTTTTTAATAATATTGGTGTCATAAAATATATTATTGATTGTACTTGAAAATGGGTTAGAAATTGGGAAATACCCTTAAATTGGGCTTTCTTATCAGGAGGAATTGAAAAGGGGACCACATAAAACATGTATTATCCCCTAAAATAAAGATAAAATGATCTTGATAAATGATTTTTGAACATATACACAAAATTTCTAATAATTATATAAAAATAAATAATAATTAAATTGGGGTAAAGAGAGATAACGCGTAACCAAAATGAAAAATAGAGGTTCGGGGAGAATCTCTCACCACTTTGCAAACAGTCAAACCATATGCCTCATAAAATTAATGATCATAAAATAATAACATTAATAACATTAATATAAATATATTCATGATGAAATACATCAATAGGTAGTATAAATACACCAAAAATAAGAAATAGTGTTGAATAAGGCATATCTTACATAAATAAAAGTGAGATGAGAAAACCTTTACCTTATGTCTGAAAGTGTTATGCACTTGTACATAATGTCCTAGATAATGAAATTAGATTCATTAATAATTTAATTAAGAACTAATTAAACATGTATTTTATCTATTATAATTTTATTGAGTTCATTTGTGGACTTTTTCATGAGTTATAAGATTCAATTTCATCTTTCAGGAGTGTTTGTTTTCTTGGTTTTCATGATTGGTTAACTTCTATAAATGTATGAAAGAACATGTAAAATGGGAAGATTTATCCATATTTAGTATATGTTATTATGAACTAAAAGGGTATTAAATGTTATTATATATAATTTTGTTTCCATAAATTAGGATGATTCATTAGATAAAGCATTAATAAAATTCATTTAGATTATTTCAATGTTTTTTCGATCATCATGAACTAGTTTTGTCTTATTAATTAATATTATGTATATATACTAGTTAAAAACATTAAATAAGATTTATTACATATATTAATATCTTTTTAAACCATAAATATGGTTTTATGACCAACCTTGAAGGTTTAATTGAAAAAAAACTCATCAATCATGAAGGTGGTAAATCGGCACCTTACATACGATGTTTTCATTTTCAAAATAAAAATTGGAACAGAAAAGAATTTTTGGTGGATATAACATTATCAAAATAAAATAAAATTATATATAATATATAGGAGTTATCATGAATTTTTGGATATATGAGGTATGTAAAGGATAATAAAATAAATGAAATTGAAAGAAAATTAAAAAACGAAAGGGGATTTTACCTCTTTAATTCCTCTCCTTGAGAACCACCATAAGGAACTTTGAAATAGTATTTTTGGGTGAGACCAGAAATACCAAAACATGGGGAAGAGGTTTTAGATAGGTAATGGACATAAATTGGATAAGATTCAATGATTTTTCGATGTAAGGAGAAGGGGTTGTGAGGGGTGGTATTTAAAGTGGAGGAGAGAGGTGTTTTTGGATTATTTTATTCATTTTTTTAAGTTGGAGCCGAAGCCTCATTTATTATTAAAGAAAAGAAAATAAATCTTTAACTAGGTAGATGGAGACCCATTACATAGCCAGAAGGTACAGTGGGAATTTATCCCATTACATGGCCCGTAGGCCCATTTTGTTGACCCAAGACCCATTATGTGAATAGTACTACTACAGTACCCGCGCTGCTACAGCCTGCACAGTACCTGCTGCTTCTACAGTTCCCTGCCACTGATAGAGTAACCTTCCACCTCTACATTACCCGTCATTTCTATAGTGTCGCTTTTTCTACAGTTCACTACATTACTACTACAGTACCAACGCCCAATGGGTTTTGAACCCCCATTTTTCATGTAGAATTAAGGGGTGCTTACCACTAAGCCAAACCCCAACTACTTTTTTTTCTTAATTCTATGATTATTTTTGATTCACATGACTAAATAAAATAGATAACTACAGTTTTATATTATGTTTTTACATCATCAATTACTCAATAAATATTTATTTAACTTAATATGTATATATACCGTAAATTTTAGTATTTCACAATTCACTAAAAATTCAACTATTTTCGAAAAATCCCAAAAATTAACCCTAAAATTTTTTGGATGGGTATAATTAAAAACTATACTCCATTTTATGAGAATTATTTTCTAAATATGATAAATTTAATTTTTAATTAAAATCATCTTTTATTTGAAAAATATTGATTTTAAAATTATAACTGATTTTGTAACACTTTAAAAAATTAATTAAGGTCTCATAAAATTATCTTATAATCATAAGACATCAAAATATTAATTTATGAATCTATTTTGTAAAGAAATTTTTTTTAAATAATTATATTAATTATATAATTTTAAATAAACATTTACATTTCACAAAAATACCAATACTTTATTTATCATTTTTAAAACATTTATTTACTTATTTCATGGTATAAATATATTGTATTTTAATTTATCAGATACCCAAATTTTATTTACACTTTCATATTTGAGGTTACTATTTAAATCATAAATAGACTATTATCATAACAAAAATGATAACTTTATAAAAATCAGGATTTTTTACTAATCACTGAAAAATAGAAAATACTAAAATTTCATCTGAAGCTAATTTTGAAATTATACTTTTAAAAATGAAGTTTATATTTTACAATATAATTTGTAAAAGTTTCAAAATTTAGTTTTTAAACATGTGTTCCATTCAAAGGAACTAAAATTTCTTTTTAGAAAATATATTTTTTATGCTTCAAATTGGATTTATTCTTATCTTAAGCCTATAAAACTTACTGAATGAAATTAAAAATATTTCATTAAACATGTAATATATAAATTTAATTAATATATTTAAATAATAGTTATAAATTTAAGATAATATTCCATTGTGGTCATAAATATAGTTTTTTATAAAAACACATCCTTTATGTTCAATTATTTTTTATTTTCATTTCTAGTTAATTGGTAATCAATGAATTCATTTTATAAACATGTATAAACTGTATTTTCATAATTCAATTAATTCCTTTTATTCCTTACATTCCAATGGCTAGGTCACAATAATAATATTTAATAATTTTTTTAATCTCGGTGTTCTGTTTAACGTAAGCTATCAAAGAAGACAAATTTTAAAAAAAAGTCATATAGTAAAATTTTGGGGAGTTTCATGATTACCCCCCACACATATGTAAATCTATATTATAAAAATAGTATGTTATATATCAATATCTGAGTTATGATGGATTAATATGATAGTATTTATGCTCATACAAACTGTAATGAATCATAATTATGATATACATGTATATTCAAGCTATGATGGTTTAAGGTAATATTGTATACATATATCTCAGATATAATGGCTTATAATTATTATATGTGTATATATAGAAATGTTGTAATGGTTTAAGGTGTAGTGTGTATTTACATAGGCTATAATTTTCCTAAAATTAACTATATGGTTACGGTAATTTGATAGTGATATGGTTGTAATGTGTGGTTGTGGTTGTGAATATATAGATGCAGTTGTGATGTGATTACATGAATGTTCAGTATGGACTATAGAGGGGATGGGGGTTCTAGAATGTGTGTAATTAGGGTTTAGGGTGATTATTTCATTAGTAATGTGGATACAAGGCACCATTCCATTTATATGTTTTCAATATTATGTTACATAATTATTTTTGATATTTAATGAGTTAGACTTTGTGAGGTTGGGAACTTAAATGGCCTAATTTAGGTAGAGTTTATTTCTTTATTTGTTCACTAGGTTTTAGTATGCTTTTTACACAATTTCATGAGATTTGGGGAGGGTACTACTCATTATATTAGTATCCTCACTCACACACACATATATTAGGTTCATAGTTGGGATTTGGTGATCGATCTGGATATTTCTATCACATATAGGTGGTTCAAGGTTTTCTAGTGATCATGAGTCACTGACATATGAGTTTCCCATAGTACTTAACTTTTTATTCTTGCTTTGTATGGAATTAAATTCATTAGTATTGGTTTATTTTTTATTTTTTATTAGACTGTGGATTATTTAACTTTCCCTAGTTATTTTTAGGGTAATACGTCTCATATGTATGTGTTATATACCCTTAATGCTAGTAACCAACCCATGGATTATTAAAGGAAAACTTTATGGGTCAATATTATCTTTTTTGGTGACCCAGGTAGGGTACTAGTAGGCATTTATCCTGATATTTTTACTAACCAAACCCAAAACACAAGAAATTCTCACATCATGATGACATTATAGTACCCATTTTTAAGAGGTGACATAAAATATATAAAACCATGATGAGGGATCTCCCTATAGTCCATTTATCCTTTTCTAAACCTCTCAACACCCATAACCATTTCCAAACTTATTTCCACCAAATTCATCACCTTTTTACCTAACCCATCCTATAAAACATCCAAATCCAAAAAATTATGTTGTTGCTTCATTAAATCCTAGAATACATGGGTTTATAAAAATTACTCTCAAAACTTAAATGTTCACCATCAAATGGTTGATCATAAAATTCCATTTTTATTTCCCTTCCATGGATACTATAATATTAGGATAATTATTTACATAGACCAATTTACACCTATAAGAAAAAGTTTTTCTATCAAAGCCTCAGAATCGGCCATGTTATAATTTTTACTATAACATATTTTTATATCATCTAGCCAAAAAATTATCAAGATTATGGTATTTTTTCCCACAATTCATGGAATAAAAGGATTTTTTTATATTTTCCTATAGAACCAAGACCTATAAAATATGAATTTTTTATTATTAATCCCATTTTACCCTAAAATATACACATACCACAATATAATATAAAACCATATCTTAGAATACTTAACTAAAATCCAAAACCAAAAAATGTTGTTATTTATATGATGATGAGGCCAAAAAAATATAATGGTTATTTTATATAGTTTTATATATTCCTAAATCTATAATTAAAAATTAATAAAACACATCATGGTGTCATAGAAACAATGTCATTGTTTTTCCTAATTATTAAAAAAAATAAGGGAGTTGAAGGGCCATACCCATTTTACCCTAAACTTCCCATTTCCCTTTCATCTTCCCTGACCTATATAGCCAAAATCATACCCTGAAAGAAATATTAATCCCCATCCACACTATTAAAACCTCATTCAAAAAATGTATAGCATAAAATACTTCAACTTCCCAGAAAAAGTTCCAAAACTATTTACTTAACCCAATTCCATTCTCAACCCCCCCCCCCCAAACCTCGGTTTTACTATACCAAACACAAATACTTATCTATGGGTTATAAAGGTGATTCCTACCAAAGTAGTAGATCCCATATGATCTCTGAACAACAAATGGCACACCAAATCCATAATTGATTAAGCGATCCTAATTTTCTAACCAAATTCATCTAGATCCACCTACCAAGAGACCAAAACCCCACCAAGATAATTTTCAATAACATAAAAACAAACCCTTTATATCTTAAACCCATCCTAAAAATGAATAAATTAACCCTTAATCATCTCCATCCATTAGGAATGAGTTTAAAAATTTTGTAGGATCATACCCATTAGTGGTCCATCGTTGTTCGAGATTCATAAAGGTTGTTGATCAAAGGATCTTGAGTTTATTACTATAAGTAAAATGGAGAGTTTTAATATTTTAAATCCATTTATTTTTCCCTTAATTATATTGGATTTATGAGTGATACGGAAATTGAATAATATCTAATTATAAAGGATAGTGGGGGTATATGGGGAATCTAACAAGGGTTGATGTAGGATTTCTTGAATATATTGACTTATAGACTATGGATGATTCATTATCTACTTAGGGAAAATAAATTCAAGATAAACATTGGAAAAAAATTATAGTGAGAGTTAGTATATATTATAAAATTGTTATGTTATCTAAGGATTCAAAATATTTTTGTTTGATCTAATAAATAACTCAACTTTATCTTAAGTTTAGGGAGTTAACTGGTGATGAAAAAAATTATCATGTGACCATGAAATAAAATTACTCTCAACTTATGGATAAAACATTGAGGATCATTCATAATGAAATAAATACTTCTAGGTTTCTTAAATGGGTAAACCACATATTAGTTTATCATTTAGATATTTGTATCCTTCAATATATTATAAGTACCCCCACCAATCATGGCTAGGATACTAATTCATCATTTTAAATGCATGATTCCTAAGATTAAATGACTTATTTTAAAATTCCACTTTATCATGAAGTTGAAAAATTAATTGAAGTTATTTTACTTTTCTTATCCTCCCAAGTCCTTGGGAAAATTCCAATTGATTGATTTTCCAACATTAATAAAAATGGGTATGGTGTATAAATTTGGAATGAGATATGCATTAAAATATAATTTCCAACAACCCCATGATCAAGAAGATAAATATCAGGGGTCGACTATAAATACACATGTACCATTGTTTAATAGATTCACAACTAACTTTCTGAGACACCCATCATAGGATTCTATCATTAATACTTTGGATAAAATAATGGGCAAAGTTAATTATATTTTCAATATTAAAAAGTATAATTTGAATATATTATGAATCTTGAATGAGAAAATGTAAATTTTGCTAAGTACAAGACCAATGCCTCCTCATTCACAAGATCATGAAGTGCCCCAATACAACTTGGAAAATGAAATATTTTACTTATAAAATATTTTTAGGCCTTCTCTATCAAGAAAAACTATTTATGCACCATATATAATACCTATATAAGTCATCCCGTATAAATCTATAACCGTAAAGGTAATACCTCCAACTAAACCAAATATTTCACTCTCTCTTAGAGCCTCAAAGACTTCTAATAAAGTGAAAAATAAAATGATTATGGAGATGTTTATTAAAAAAAGATCAAGATTGAGGTAAGACTTAATATGGATAAATAAATGAGGAATAAAAAGAAACAAGTATCTAATAAAAATATTGAAAATTGTAAGATAAATATGGTATTTATAAATAATATCGAAAATATAAATGTTTTTATTGATCTCAAGTGAAAAAAAAGGACATTGTGGAAATTAAGGATCCCACTATGAATCCCATATTAGCTACCCCTCTTCATATTCCAATTGATCCTACCCTAGTTATAATAATTTATAAAGTGATTTTTCTACCTACTTATCTTTCCCCTAATATTGAGAAATTGTTTCCTGCCTCAATTGAGAGTACACCGAGACTTTTAGTTGTCTAAGGTCCTATAACTTTAGTTTAAGATGTAACACAACCAATTTATTTAGATTCCTAGATAATTATTCCAATTTCACATAATACATTATCTATTCAAAAGGTAATTCATCCTTCCAAACCACCACTATATGCATGGGTATCTCTAACATCTCATTTGACTCTAACTTTTATTCTCATCACAAATCATCCTACCCCAAATCAATCCAACCATCAACATAAAACATTTTATAATAAATTCAAAAGGAATTACTTTTAGTTCCCTGATAAGATAATAAATGATAACCCTCCAATTTCACTAGAGGAAAAGGGTTTTTATAATAGCCTATACATGATCATCTCATAATTACATAACTTAAAGAAAATACTATATTAGAATAAATTCCCATAATATTTTAGGTTTAGAGTTTTAGAGAATTAGGATAAAACATTAACTAATAATACCATGTATTTCTATAATAATTTAAACTTTTATATTATATAATAAACTAATTAATACGTAATAAGTCTTCAACATCTCCCATAAGTTCTTCAAAACATATAATATTTTTAAAAAAACATATGTAACACATTTATTCATATCCTATGGTATGAAAGCATAATAATTGGGTGAGCTCATATGCTTATTAAGTTTAAACATAAGAGATAACAATTTATGATCATAAGTGAGCATAAGATAAGCATATGGGTATGATAGAATAATAAAAATCCAAGAAAAAACATTCGAAAATCATACACAAATAAGCATGGATTATGAAAAAAATCAAGGATATAAGCATATTATATGATATGTATCATCATAACATGAGTATATTAAAAAACTTTTTAACTTGGTGCAAAAATTAGTATAAGGAAAATCATACCATTCTGAATAAGAAAAATGTACAAGCATCATGTTGTGAAAAAATGTCCATGCATTCCACTGTGAAAAAAATGATTTCCGCATATAAAATCATTATATTATGATATTAAAGGATTTAAAAATGTACTTGAGAGTGATATAATACCCCACCCATCATTATCCATACATATTTATTCCATATAAAAATAAATCTTCATGTCATAAATAATTCATGGAAATAAAATTGGTTCCATAACCTTTTCAAAATGTATTCTCATGAGTGAACATTCTTAAATCCATCAATGATCATAACATAATAAACCCATGGAAAATAAATGGGTATCTAATGAAATAATGTAACTTTTTAGGTAAATAACATTAAATTTATGTATTGAAGTATATGGTATCTACATCATATATATATAAATAGAATATATTTTAGTCAATAATTTCCCTAATCAGTTGATTTATGGTTATCTAGTTGAAATAGAATAGTTTGGTTTGATTTGGATGGACCAAAACTCGCGGACCCCTCCCTCTCAATGAAGCCTTAGGTATTGATGGCTTCGACCATGAACACACCCCATAGAAGGGGAGGGATTATTTCCTCTGTATTTTTATAGAGATTGATCTTCCCCCTTTAATCCATTCTCCAACCTTAATTTTATTCCTCCATTCCCGGCAATTGATATTTTCCCTAAAGTTCTCCACCTCTTTGACAGCTTACCTCAGCTGGAGATCTCAACTTTGGAGTTCACTAAAGCTTCGAGACTTATTTATCTAAACTTGGTTGCTCGATTTTAAAATCATCAGCCTCAGTTAATTCATTAAACGGGTTTGGTTTTGGTTCATATGGTCTTCAAGATCATGCGAAAATTGGCCTCCTTGATAGATTACATATAATGATACGTTTTGATTCAGTGAATGACTCGGTCATTTCCTAGTTTAGTACTCCCTATTCTAGAAAAGTATGTCGATTCTACATGTAACATTGGTCATAATATTTTCACATGAATCATGACTCTCCTTCTATAGCTATATGGGTAAGTTTCCTAGAACTTCCTTTGGCTTTCCAAAATCATTCCATTATTCATATTCTTTGGAATCTTTTTGGTAGTTATTTATGCTCTGATATCCAAAAAATTATTTTTTTCATCCAATTTATCCTCATATTTGTCTGGAATGTGGTGTGTAAAATCTACTAGTTGAATGGGTTTGGATTGCAGTGGGTGAGGAATTTCTCTAAAAACAAGCAGTTCTCTTTGAGTCTTGGACAGACATTTTTTTTCATGAAAACACCTGGGTAATCTTGTTTATACATGAAAACATTTCTATAAATAGTATTTTGATAATCATATGCTTCAACCAGACCATTTGGGTGCTCCTTGAGTTATTCAATATAGTAACAAGTATGTACCCTACACTGACCACTCATTCAAAGCTGCAAGAACCTTGAATCTAGACCTGAAGGTTGAAGATATATGTGAAATATTGAGACATGATTTGGATTCACCTAGTTTGAAAAAGTGGGTCCAATCTATACTAGAGAATATGGAGGGGGAATCCAATAGCTCCTCAAACCCTTGAATCAATTCGCCAAATCCCACATCTTATGTTGAGTCAGTTCGAGCAGTTGATGGTCTGGTCTAGGTATAGAAGGCAAGAGAAGAATATCCAACTTGTTGTATTGAACTTGGAGACTCAGAGGAAATTACATTGTCTGTGGATGGATAATGGGTAAAGGTTAATAATAGGTCGAGTTCCATAAGGTCCTAACCACCTATTATTGTTAGTAATTGTTTTGAAATCTTAGAAGTGGAAGCTCCAGTCTAGGAGCATCAAGGATCAATTCAGGTAGTGTTGGGTGTCCAAATTCCACAACCAATAGATAATTAAGTGAAAGGACCTTATGAGGCTAAGTCAGGAGATGAGTTCTCTAGCTTAGTCTCAGTTGATATTGTTAAGGGAATTCTTGAAAGAGTACTCCACAGCCTAATGAGAAAGAGGGGTCAGAAGGGAAATAGGGATTTTGGGAATTGCATTGTTATTAAGGGTAAGAAATCAAAAGGATGTAAATATTACTTGAACCTACCCAAACCTATGGAGACTAGATCGGCCAAGAATTTAAGGGTCGGAGACAGGGATGACATTCACACTACTTGTAACCGGGCTTCTGAATTTAGGGAAGAACGAATCCAAATGCATGGTAGTTTTGTGGTTGTGGATATCTCTCCCATTACTCCCAACACTGATTTGGTGGTTCCCACTAAGTATGAGCTCGATATCTTGAAGTGTGAAATAGTTAAAAAGGAAACAAATAGTGATATGACATGGGAGTATATCATACACTCTTAGGAAGAAATTTTGGAGGAGTCTCTCCATATTAATGCTTTATAAGAGGATGATGACAGGATGTATGGTAGAATGCTTCAAGTTGCTGTAAATAAAGATAAATTCAAGTGGATCGATAAGCAATATCTTATCTTCATACACAGTTTCAATGAAAGGAAGATAAATATTGAGTAGTGCCTTAAAATTTGGGACAAGATATCCTACCATTTTGAAGATCTCCTCAAGGATGACCTCAGTACAAAAGTCTCTTATCTCTAATGGAGTTTATATAGGGATAGCTCTTATAGTAAACTCAAACCTTATTTTAATGATTTTGTGACTTGTTTTGATGTTGTCTGATATTATTTTAACTCATTAGGTTTTACACTTTTTCTATAAATGTGTTTTAATAATAAAAATTTTAATTTTCAGTCAGTTAATGTATCTAGGTGAACACCCCTCAATCAAAGGAATAAAATGTATGGTATTCATTGAGGAAAGGCATTGGAGAAAAAGCTGTGATTATCCATAGTATATTTTTAAGAAAGATGAAGGTACCGGTGGATCATTTCCCTTAAATGGATTTAACACTTCCAAAATATAATAATAGAGTTAAAGAATCAAAGGGTTCATAAAAGGTAATTTTTAGAATATCATCAGATTCTAACTTTTAAAAATAAGAATAAATATCACTTTTTAGGAGTTATAGATAAAATCTATTTCAAAATAATAATTATCCTTGATCTTTGAAAGTATTTAAAAAGGAATGTTTTATAACACTAGGATAAAAATAATTTATTTTTTAAACCATAAAAATTTAGAGACAAAATTTCTTATAAAATGACAAATTTTGTGAAAATATATGTTCACATATAAATGTTAAATGAGATTCTTTTTATCAAAAACAACCCATACGGAAGACAATAAAAATTATTTTCATTTAAAATTTTGAAAGTAAATTCATGTTAGTTGAAAATTATGTGTTTCAATTTTTTAAACAAAAATCTAGATATCTTCAAAATGTGGAGTTGAAGATAAAATTACTCACATACAAAAAGAAATTCAATTTTTTCTATTTTTATATTACTTTTGTAAAAAAATATGTCACTTTAATAGATTATGAAACTTATAGTTTAAAATAAGGTAAAAAAATAAGACAAATCTAAATAATGGTTATAATAGGAGAATAAAATTATTATGATATTTGAAATAAATATTATAAAAACTCCCTATATCAATTTCACATTTTAAAAGTCTCAATTTTAAAATGAGGTTGGGAATAAAAACCTCATAGCTTGAGTAACATTCAAATCAAAACCCATAATGGAGAAAGAGATTGAAACTAAACTTCAAATACCATGTATTAAAGATAATTAATGATTTAATATAACAAATAGGCAGTATATACACCATATGAATTTAAATTTGAGCATAATAATAAGTAAGTATCAAGAAATATAAATTAAGACCCATAAACCTCTTTCAAGTAACATAATATTATTATTAAGAATAATTTGAAAATGAGGCTATAAGGAAGGATTTTAGAACCATGGAAAATAAAGATGAATTTAAATAAAATGTATTTATTAGGTATAATAAATCAACCTTGAAACAATAGAGTTCAATAACAAAGTGTCAGACTCAGTGAATGAAAATTAAGTTAGAAAAAAACCCTTAACTTGGTCTCGATTCTCTATGAACATGAACCTAAATTCTTAATCAATAAAATTATGTTTATTATATAAATTATTAGGGGAATTATTCATATATATTTCAGTTAATAAGCACTATTTATTATCATATTCTATTTATTTTTTATATATACTTTTTTATGTTGGTTATTTAAGGTGGTTTTCTCAATTTCTATGTAACTCTTTTAGTATGTTGACCATGGTTAAAGGTGTTGCAGAATAAATTCAAAATATATAGAATTTTATTGTTTTATTTATTATATTATTCTATTAGAAGAAAATATTTATATTTATATAGTTTTTTTATAAAATGAACTCAAACTAGAAAAGGTAGTTTGATATGATCATTTTAGGTGGTTAAGTTTACTATGACTGTTTATTATTAATGTAACATGTATAATGTAAAATATTTTATTTATATAATAATAATTATGTAATAAATTTTATTTCTTCCCTCAAATACATTTTTAAATTCATTTATGTTATAGTTTTATAGCATCTTTTATGTAGGTGGTTAAAACCCCCAAAAAGAAAAACACGCTATAACTCGATGGGTGATTATGGTTAAAGAAGTGTTCTATTTTGAAATTATAATAGAATAAAAATGATAATATTTAAATTTTTTAATATTTTTGAATCATGTTTTAATATTTTTGGAAAAAAATGAAAATTAATATGAATAGAAAAATATTACTTCATGGAGGTGGTAGTCCGCACAACCCACGGTAGATGTTCTTTTGTTTTTATTAGTTTATGAAAATAAATAAATTTGGGTTATTAAATTAATATAATAAAACCAAATTATACTAATGATATTTATTTTATTATATTATTATGGTTTGGTTACTTTTAAAATTGTTATTAATAAGTAAAGGGTGAGGAGTAAGTAATACTTACATCGAGACCTTAAACTTCCTCTTAATGATCTTATTTGAATCAATGTACTTTAGATAAATTATAGTGAACATGGGATTTATAAAATGAAATAAAATTATAACATAAAATTATAACATATTAAAAAAATTCATGGGTTAAAGGAAATTTCTAAGGTTATTTTTAACTTTTAGACTGTGTAATTGATCCCCTTTTATAATTGATGAAAATGACATTTTTTTGTGAATACCCATTATTTTTCAACGATGGAATGATATTATTAAAGGATAAATGGTTAAAAATGTGAGAAATAAAATAGTATAAGGTGATATTGGGTCAATCAAGCCTCAACCACCCATTTTTACACATTTTTTAAACATTTTTCCATCTTTCTACTAGTGTATTTTTACATTTTACCATTTCAATTTTTACCTCCTTAACTATTTTTTACCCTAGTGGTTTATATTTTATTAATAACATAAGGTAACCATTATAAAAATATTTTTATTTTATAAATATAAATATATACTCTATATAGTACAATTAATTTTCTAAATAATAGAAAAATAACTTTTAAACTAAAAAATTTAATATATAGAAAAATATTTTGATAGGAAAATAAATTTACCACTAAGGGTTCTTAATATAATTTAGTATTTATCACAATTTAAATGAGTATAAATTTATTTATATATAGGTTTAAAAATAATATTAGTGTTTTTTTATAAGATATTGATTTATTTTTTTAGATAAAAATTACACAATGTTAATAAAATAATTCATTAAAAATAACAGTTTTACCATTATTGTGGTAATTAACATTAATACCAATAATCATATATTAATGTATAAAAATGAAATTGAAATTATTAAATAACATGGAAATTTTTATCACATATATGAAATCCATTTTTAGATTTAATTTCTAAAAGTGATAAAATCTAATTTTTAATATAAGTGCATAAAAATAGTTTTTTTAGTGTGAAATATTACTTAAGTTTCCAAAATGTTATACATGTGTTTCATAAATTAAACATAGTCTTTTTAAATAATTTAAATTAATTATTAAATATTATATATATATATAATGGTTACATAAACCTTTAAGTAATTATTTTATTATAATAATGTCATAAAATTGATAGGTTTTAGAAAAATCGGTATTTTCATTATTCCCCAAAAAATTATTTCAGAAATATACCAAAAAATCATACTAATATAATTTTAAAATTTTAAACCCAAAAATGAATTTAATTTTATCAAATAAAAATATAAAATTTATTAATTTAACTTTTAAATGAAAACATAAAAATTTGGTGAAAACTATATTCCTAGTGAAATAACCATTTAAAAATATTAACCATTATTATTTTAATGTATGATCAATTAATAATTATATTGGACTTAATATATTAACCATGTCAATAATGTATATTTTCTAGAATATATTTAGTTTCTTTAACTAAAACACATAAAATAAAGTTTAAAAAATATATATTTTTATGAGTAAAATGATCATGTTAATTTTATCAATATATTAGTAAATAGACATTATTGTTCATCAAATGTCAAAATATAAAATTTAAAAATTACATAGGATAAATAAATTATTATCTTAATAATTACATGTTTATATAATCCTAATTTCTAGTTACATGACCCCTCATGATCTCCTTGTAAGATTTAATCATGAGGTAGGCTCTAGTCGCAGTTGAGGGTGGTGATTCCATAAGCATAGATCTTGTGGAAATCTCAATGTTCATGAACTTATCTCACATTCGATTTCACTCATATCATAATTATTGTAGTTAATATTTTTTTTGGTCTAGGGAAAACACTAGTGAATCTACCTCCTTCCAAAGCTCAAATAAATGAGCATCATATGGGAGACTTCAACTACCCAATGCCATTTATATCTTTTTCTCTTCATATAATTCAAAATATGGTTACTTATTAGTATACCAACTAATATAACATCTATATTATAATGGTAAGATTTTATTTTTAATCTATCATAGTTTCATTTTAGTTTAGTCCTGTGTGTAGAAAAATCTATTGAAACAATATTTATTTAAGGAAAATTCATAGTGAAATCTCAGGTAATTACCTTCAACCCTCCTTAAATAAATTGTGACCTTGAAATTTTAATTATTACTCATTGATGAATGAAGGAATTGGTATTCTTAACATATTTATCACTCAGTATAAAGCTTATAATATGAAATCTCTCTTAGGATATATTAAGTTACTAATCTATCCTTACACAACATTAATCTTTCATTAAATCATATACACATGTATTTATATTCCCTAATCATATATTCTACAAAATATAGCTTTACCAAAAATATTTTAATCTCCAAGAGATTAAACCATAGTGAAACCATTTATTCTTATAAAAATTAAAACTATATTTAACCATAACATAGTATTAATCGCTAGGTAATAAAATCACACATTATCCAATATATACCATAATCCCAAAAATGTGATGAACATCACAAAAAATATAATGAATCAATTATCAATCCCAAGGTTACTAATAGTATATAACTTAATTTTTCAAAAACAATCAACCCTTTATTTTCTCAACATCAATATTATATCAAACCTAAGAGTTATTCATCCCTAAATCATGTGTTCTTCAATAGTTATCACCAAAAATATAACCTTGTTATAAAATCAATTTTCTTTTTTACTAAATCCATTTAGTTTATATTTTCAATTCTTTAAATAAAAAATAATACATAATAATCCTTATATTTTTTACATAATCCTCATATCATTTATAATATACCAAAATACAATAGATAAATATCATTCACTAATGAAAATAGATAAGAGTGTCCAGATTTATTTCTATCAAGATATTAACCTCACTACCTTAAGTAAGACTGATAAATTCACATTTTCCATCATTACATACATAAATAAAATTATCAAATATTGAAGTATTCCCCCTTATTTGGTTATAAGGCATAGTGTTTTATATATCCATAGCTTTCTTAGAATTATTTTATGATCTTATTTCTCTTAAATACTTAAACAATTGTTATGATAATATCTAAAATATTATTATGAAAATGTTAATTTGAAGATGAATTTCCCTATGAAACATTAATTTTTTAACATATGATACTTTTTGTTTAATATATGACTCTATTTTTTCAATGCTTGGTTATCCATGTTCATTTTATTATTAGGTTCTCTAACCTAATTAGTTAACATCTTGCTAAAATCCTTTATAATGGTTTGTAAAGAGAATTTGATTGACCCAAAGAATATCCCTCAGGAGTGTCTAGGCGTATGTATAGTATTTAGAACACTTATTTTTCACCAGAGAGGATATTGAGTCAATGATCAACAAGCCTTTTTTAGGGTGATTACCCCTAGGTGAATTTTTACCACAACTAAATCTACTTTGTAGTATCTATATAGTAATTTAATTGCTGGGATAACCATATAATATCTAATTTACCAAAACATCAAGATGTTATTATATATATAAACTTTCTGCTTAGATGTATCCTCATAGATTTCACTAAATTTATCTTATCCTAATTTTAAAAATATTCAATATTACCTCAAATAACCTAAATGGTAATCTATAACTTTGAAATTATGATCAAACTTAACTTATTTTCCCTTAAATTATCCTCAACTAAAATCTTAATCTCTAAAATTTTCTAAACCTTGATTTGATACTGACTCTGATATCCTATACATTACTATCTAATATTTAAAAAACATAATGAAAATAATTTGTTATAATTCATTCCCAAGATCTTTTAGGTTTATATTTTTAGTAAATTAGGGGAAAACTTTAACTAATAATACCATGTATTTATATAATAATGGACATTATCCCATTATATAATAAAATAATTAATCCATAATAAGTCTTAAATATTTCTCTTAAGTTCTAAAAATAAGATAATATTTTTGGAAAAATATATGTAACACTCTAATTTATATCCTGGGGAAGTAAATCTTAATAAATGGATGAGCTCAAATGCTTAGTTAGGGTAAACATAAGATATAACAATTGATGATCATAAGTGAGCATAAGATAAGCATGTGGGTATGAGAGAATAATCACAATACAAGAACAAATCATTAGGAAATCATAACCAAATAATCGTGGATTTGAGTATAATACAATTCATGATTCATCATAACATGAGTACATTTCAAAACATTTGAATGTGTCACAAATATAATCACAAATAAAATCAAAACAGTGTGAAAAAATAGAATTTCCATGAATCATGTTGTAACACCCCGAGATTTTATGAAAAATATTATTTTAATTCCATTAATGTCTTTTGTTGTATTCTACACCAAGATTACCTTGCGCTATACGCAACACCGTATTAGCTTGCAGTATACGCAACACTATTCTTGGACCGTGTTACACACAATTTTGATAATAGTTATTCTACGCAACATTGAGTGTATATATATATATATATATTAAATGTATAAATGAAATATGGTTGGATTCTGTTATACGAAACAACGAAGGATTCTTTCACAACACGCAACCCTGACTTGGCTTGCATTACACGCAATCGCGACCTTCCTCGATAGTGTGTGTTGTACGCAATACCGGGTTTTAATAAACAATTTTATATTATTATAATATTGTCATGAACTAGCCGTTATGAATAGTATTAACTAAATTTTGAATTTTATAACATTATTATTCATCTTACACATTTCTAGAACATGAATTTTTCGGGTAAAATAAGTATTTTTCAAAAAATGCAGTTTTGTCGCCTTTGGATGGCGCACCCACTTTAAATCTGGTTTTTGACATGTTTATATGTTCAATTTGACAAAATAATATTCTTCTTTTGAATCAGGATATAAAAATTTACATTAGATAAAGTTTTGATATTTTTCCGATAACTTTCATATTTTAATGAATAGTAAAAACACGCTATATTTAATTAAAAACAACTTTTTTCATCATAATATCTTATGTGGTTAAATTATAATATTGAATGGTTTTAAAGTATAAATATAATATATTTTTACCATTTAATATAATGAATGTCATTAGCATTGATTTTACCTTGAATTCGTAGGTTAAATCAATTCAATCTTTTGCAATGTTTTAAACAAAAACCCGTTTTTATTCGACAACGGGATTAATTTTAATTTAATTTCTGCAACTTCTGTGTATTGAATTTTAAAAAATGGATTCCATATTTGGAATCAGTGGGTCCAAATTATGTTAATAGGCTACTTTTTATTTTTGGGAATTATGAATAGTAACTACGGTAAATTTTATTTACCATAGTTAAAGGTAAATCGGGTAATTAAGGGTAAATATAATATTATAAAATTACCCTAACACATGCCAAAATTATATTTGATGGCTAAAAGTAAACCCATATCAACTAAGGGTCGGATTAGATTCATTTTATGGACTTCTGGCCATGAAAATAATTTAATTATTATTAAAACCAAAGAAAGTGACAACATGTCACTCTCTTAAATCTTATAAGTATAATAATTTTAAATTAGTGATAAACATCATAAAATTTCGAACATGAATAGTCTCCAGAAATCTAACAAAATTATCTACATCATGAGAATTTATTTAGAATTTTTTGGGATTAAATAATTATCATTAATTGTGACACAATAGTGATGCAGAAATTGTTTATCTAGTGAAAAATCAAGAATATTATTTTTTTAAAACTAATAGTGACCATACAATGCACAAATACCTAACCAAAACTTATTTTCCATGTAAATGTAAACCATAATCATCCAATTGTCTAATATTTGACCATTTGGAGCCTTATAAAAGCGATTATGACACTTATATTATTTTATTTTAAATGATGCCAAAGTTGTCACCTTCATAATTTAATAAATATAACAATTTAAATATTGTGATTTTAAGATGATAAATTCGATTAAAAGTATTATTGTGAAAGGTAATATATTTATCTTCATCATAGGATTTTATTTTAAATTTTTATACAACAAATAAGTATATTAAATAATTATACAAAAATGATGTAGTAATTATTTTATTAAGAGATAAACCAAATAAATGGTTTTAAAAATACTAAAATAAATATTATATGAACTATTTAATGTGATAAACTAATTTTATAGATACATATGACATTTTATTAATATATTAAATCTTTTAGTTCGAACATATCTTCTGTATATATTTTATTTAAATTCAAATAAATGAATAGTGTCAAAATTGACACTATTGTTATTTTACAAAAATAACATATTATAAAATTGTTTAAAAATCACAAAAATATTTAAAAATTATAAATTTATATTTATATGGTCTATAATGTTATAAAGTAAACAATTATGGAAAATTCACAACAAATAAGTAATTATTTGTTATAATTTAAAATTTAGAATTTTATTACCACAAATAAACTTAAATAGATTAAATAAGGATAAATCAAAATGATAAGGTTTAAAATAAGATCCAAACATGTATAAATTTGATTTTTTGATGATATTACAACCCTATATCATCTAATATTCGAATATGAGTCATTTTTGGAGGTTTTTAAGTGGGGTTAGATTTATTATAAATTAATATGTTTAAGAATTCCTAAGGTGCCCCTCTCCTCCCTTATAAAAGGGCACCTCCTCCCCCTCCTCCTCACACCAATTTGAGCACTCAAGCTCGGCCAACCCCTGCCATTTTCTCCTCTACACTTCAATAGAATAATCCTAGAGGTCCTGGTCTTCTTCAAAGACCAATCATAGTTCCCTAAGTGGAGGATTCAAAGAGGCGTTCCAAAGAAGAGGTAATATCCATTACCGATCTTTTCAATTTATTTCTTCTTCAACTTATTCTTCTTTAGTTGTTTCATGACAAAGTAATAACATCAGTATTACTTACATACTTATATGTTATTATAAATATGAAACAACCCTAATTCACCTTCTATCCATCCTACGGAAAAATGAAATCATTGCGCGTGCGTACGTACGGAATACCGTCTCCACGCCGTGGTGTAATCTATTTTCCGCCACCACCTTAATAGGATGGGTATAATGGTGTAATGAGTAACTATATATGATTATTATAAAGTGATATTGATACTGAAATAATATTCATACACTTTAACACAATTCCACGACCATGGGAACGATATCATCGCTCGTGCGTACGTACGGACTACCGTCTCCACGACGCGATGAGATTCATTCTCCACATTAACCATTCATGAATGATTATATAGAATATATAATAAGTACTAATGAAATATATGACATAATAATGATACTGGATTTATGTATATTTATATGTATGTCATCTACTTAATTCCATTCAATTCAATAAGGAAACGAAAATAGCGTTCATGCGTACGTACGGACTACCGTCTCCATGAACGGTGTATTTCATTCCATTATCAATATATTATATATATATGTATATTCTGAATATATATTATATATAAATCATGTTTTACATTCTTGATATAAGTAATCATGATCCAAGTAATCATATTAATAATTACAAGTTAAAAACATGAACGACAAATAAGACGATTTTACCCAAAATGCTACTTTAACATGAATTTACAAAAGACCGGGTAATATAAAGCCATAAGAGAACCATATATGATATAATAACAATGAATATGATTCTGTAATAAGTCAATAACATTATGTAAATCATTATACAGGAGGTTCGAACACGTACAAAGCAAGTCAGACCTAAGGTAAGGGATAAATTTTCAATCTCATTTTTATCCGAGATTGTTTATTCGTAAGAATTTACTGGGGTGTATTTTATCATCCACATCCATGTTCCCTCAATATGTAATATTGTTTCCATCCACTTACAATAGTTTAAATCCAATTTTACCCTTCGGTGAGTTTTTAGTAAAGAATATGAAAGGAATCTTTTGTCGTTTTTTCGTACGAGGTACTTTTTGACTTTTCCGACAAAAGTACGAAGAATGTTTTTTTTAACTTATAAGGCATGAATGGATTTTTAAAACATTATTTCCAAGAAGCTTCCTTTACAAGTTTTCAAGTTTATTTTTAATCAACTTCTTTTAGTTTATAATTGTATGACATGTTAAGAAAAGAAAAGTGTTTTTGAAGAAGAAAGGATATTTTCCTCAAGAATGGAGTTCAAGTGTTTTATCAAAATTATTTTCCATCTAAGATAATAAAGGGTTATGTTTTTATCCCTATTATTACATTGATTTGATCATGTTGTGATGGAATTATTTTTATGAATTCTTTTATCTTATATGAATTGATTTATGATGTCATGATGTTTCAAGAATCCCATCTTTGTTACATGTGTTATGCGATGATGTATGTTTTATGATTATGTGGCACACATAAGAAAGGATTCATTATAAGATGGGTGGGACCTATATCTCCCTCCAATTCATTGGGTAAAGATTTTATATCTCATGAGATAGACATGGCTGGAATGGTAGGTTATACCAGTTCAGTGAAACAGGACTGAAACGAGGGTGACTCGGTTCAGAAAGGGACTTTGTCCACTAAGATAGTCTTGGCAATGAGTCTTGACTAACAAGAAATGATTATCTATGATTATGTGTGTATGCCACAAAATTTCATGTTTTAAGTTATGATTATTGTGATTACATTTCACTGCCATGATTTATCCCATGTTATGAAATTATGATCTCTTTTGCAGGGTAAGATTTCCAAAAGTTATGTGCTTATGTATACAATGTGATTGATCTTTCTTTTGTTTACCCTTACTGAGAATTTGAGCTCACCCTTTTATGTTTACCTTTCCCCAGGATATAAAGAAAGGTTTAGGTATAAAAAAAGATCTTTATGGGAGATGTTGAAGATCTTTCACCAGGATTAGAAGATTACGTTCCGAGTTTCCAAAGACACTAAACTACTACGATCCTTGTGTGTGTGTTTTTGTTATGTACTAAGTATTCCGAAAATGTAATGTAATGTCAATGTACGTTAAGCTTCGGGTCTCTACAGTTGGTATCAGAGGAAAGGTTTAGTCAACCTTTGGAAACTAGGATGCGAAAACGTTAGTGAGATCCTTAGAGTTATTTCTAAGGTATGTCTAGGGATGTCCCTAAGGATAAGTATACGTATAAGATACAGTCCTAGAACTATGGTAACGATCATAGAATTTAACCTAAGAATTTAGATATTGAGGATACTCCCCCTTTATTATGTTGTTTTCCCTAGCATGATTTTTGCCTCTCACACTATTCTTTTTGGGTTTTAGAAAATGGCTGGAAACAAGATGATTCACAATAATGGAGGATATGATGGACAATGGAATGATATTCTTCATAATGAAATGGGATTTGGAAGTCCAAACATCATTATTATGCCGAATCAGCAATCTCATAATAAGATCAATAAAGTAAAATTTGGTAAGTTTCCTGACTCGGCTAATAAGAGAAAGATGGAGTTTCATGATGATCATAGAGGAAAGAAAGTTCAATTTCCCCTATGTAAATCATGTGGGAAGAGGCATCAAGGAGAATGTTTCAAAGGAACTGGAAGATGCTTTGGGTGTGGAAAAGAAGGACACAAAGCAAGTAAATGCAAAGGAAAAGGTTTAGTTAACAACATGGATGAGGATAATGGTATTGCTACGACATCAACAATGGTTAAATGTTTCAAATTTGGAATGTGCGGGAATTATGCAAACCAATGTCCTAAGGGAAAGTCTCATGAAGATAATCAGTATGGTCGTATGGGAAGTATTTATGTGGATGATGATGAAGAGACTACAAATGATATGTGAGATGAAAGAATTGTTGAAGCTCGGTCAATGGTTTAAGAATGTAGTGGAATGATTACATGTTTATCATGTGTAATGTTGTATAAGTAATCTCATGGTACTATGGATTAAAGAGACATGTAAGGATTGTTACACTGTTGTCTGATTAATGTTACCAGTATCCATGAAAGGTTATTCAGATATTTTTGGAATGTAGATGATATGCGCATAATGAAGGGATAAGGAGAAAATTAAATGTTTGATAGTATTCATGAGCTCATGACTAAAATAAGGAGAAGGTTATATCATGGTTTGAGTATATAGAATTTTTGGATTTTGGTATGTGGAAAGAGTTAACTTTTGACAGCATTCATGTTTTCACTAAGGTTTAATGGGTATTCATTTTTTTTCAAGAGAATACATCATTAAGGTATTCACATGATTGGAATGTGACCAACAAGATATATGGGGGATAAATGATGGTATTCACATGCTTGGTTGACGACATTTCAAGTAATCATTTTCTTTATACTATGAGCTTGGACCGAAGTATTTTAGATAAGCCTAAAGATTGTAATAGATTATGTTAACCATAAGTTAGTATTGTTTAAGTATAGAACTTTTTTTTGATATTATTTATGTGATAGTAATGTAGTTTTAGAAAAAGGACAACCTGCAGGACGGGCGACAGCCCATCGCTTCGGACAAGGCTGTGGGAATCGAACCCACAACCGAAGTGCGACTGGCCTTTATCACCTACCACTGACCTACAGGAAGTCCCTGTTTAGTAGAAACTAGTTTTATTATATTAATTAGTATGATATGTGAAGTATAAGTTCATTTTAGGAACCATATATGATTAATCTCACTATAGATGGACTTATGTATTTTTTGATAAATTTTCTAACCTTTTGTTTGAGACAGATGGAATGACCCATCATTCTATCACATGATCTGCTAACACATCACGAATGACAAATTCAAGAGATGAAGTTGAAATTGTCCAAAGAATGACAAACGGTGAGACTATACCAAAATCACGAAAGTATTTATTCTAATTCCAATTTCATCAACTTTAGCAAAATGATCTTGAAAACAAAAAATGTTGTCTTAGTGCTCTTATATCTGATGAATCAGATGGTACCATAGATCATCACAAATTTATGTCTTTGTGATTGCTAGCTTTTCTATAGCCATGTTCTCTACCACTCTCCATCAGAACATGATGGTTAGATTTCTCTTCCATATCCATATTTTCACCTACGTGGAAACCCAGTGATTAGTTTATTTGGGTAACCGTTACGTTTTATACTTTTGTTTTTAAAAATAAGTTTTGGTATTCTTTTTTACGATGTGGGTTTCTATCAAAGAAACTTTCAAATAGTAAACCATTTATAACCCCGACGAATTTCGAGGGCGAAATTGATTTTAAGGGGGGTAGAATGTAACACCCCGAGATTTTATGAAAAATATTATTTTAATTCCATTAATGTCTTTTGTTGTATTCTACACCAAGATTACCTTGTGCTATACGCAACACCGTATTAGCTTGCAGTATACGCAACACTATTCTTGGACCGTGTTACACACAATTTTGATAATAGTTATTCTACGCAACATTGAGTGTATATATATATATATATATATATATATTAAATGTATAAATGAAATATGGTTGGATTCTGTTATATGAAACAACGAAGGATTCTTTCACAACACACAACCCTGACTTGGCTTGCATTACACGCAATCGCGACCTTCCTCGATAGCGTGTGTTGTACGCAATACCGGGTTTTAATAAACAATGTTATATTATTATAATATTGTCATGAACTAGCCGTTATGAATAGTATTAACTAAATTTTGAATTTTATAACATTATTATTCATCTTACACATTTATAGAACATGGTATAAGAACAAAATAAATTTTTCGGGTAAAATAAGTATTTTTCAAAAAATGCAGTTTTGCCGCCTTTGGATGGCGCACCCACTTTAAATCTGGTTTTTGACATGTTTATATGTTCAATTTGACAAAATAATATTCTTCTTTTGAATCAGGATATAAAAATTTACATTAGATAAAGTTTTGATATTTTTCCGATAACTTTCATATTTTAATGAATAGTAAAAACACGCTATATTTAATTAAAAACAACTTTTTTCATCATAATATCTTATGTGGTTAAATTATAATATTGAATGGTTTTAAAATATAAATATAATATATTTTTACCATTTAATATAATGAATGTCATTATCATTGATTTTACCTTGAATTCGTAGGTTAAATCAATTCAATCTTTTGCAATGTTTTAAACAAAAACCCGTTTTTATTCGACAACGGGATTAATTTTAATTTAATTTCTGCAACTTCTGTGTATTGAATTTTAAAAAATGGATTCCATATTTGGAATCAGTGGTTCCAAATTATGTTAATAGGCTACTTTTTATTTTTGGGAATTATGAATAGTAACTACGGTAAATTTTATTTACCATAGTTAAAGGTAAATCGGGTAATTAAGGGTAAATATAATATTATAAAATTACCCTAACACATGCCAAAATTCTATTTGATGGCTAAAAGTAAACCCATATCAACTAAGGGTCGGATTAGATTCATTTTATGGACTTTTGGCCATGAAAATAATTTAATTATTATTAAAACCAAAGAAAGTGACAACATGTCACTCTCTTAAATCTTATAAGTATAATAATTTTAAATTAGTGATAAACATCATAAAATTTCGAACATGAATAGTCTACAGAAAGCTAACAAAATTATCTACATCATGAGAATTTATTTAGAATTTTTTGGGATTAAATAATTATCATTAATTGTGACACAATAGTGATGCAGAAATTGTTTATCTAGTGAAAAATCAAGAATATTGTTTTTTTTAAACTAATAGTGACCATAAAATGCACAAATACCTAACCAAAACTTATTGGCCATGTAAATGTAAACCGTAATCATCCAATGGTCGAATATTTGAGCATTTGGAGCCTTATTAAAGCGATTATGACACTTATATTATTTTATTTTAAATGATGCCAAAGTTGTCACCTTCATAATTTAATAAATATAACAATTTAAATATTGTGATTTTAAGATGATAAATTCGATTAAAAGTATTATTGTGAAATTTAATATATTTATCTTCATCATAGGATTTTATTTTAAATTTTTATACAACAAATAAGTATATTAAATAATTATACAAAAATGATGTAGTAATTATTTTATTAAGAGATAAACCAAATAAATGGTTTTAAAAATAATAAAATAAATATTATATGAACTATTTAATGTGATACACTAATTTTATAGATACATATGACATTTTATTAATATATTAAATCTTTTAGTTCGAACATATCATCTGTATATATTTTATTTAAATTCAAATAAATGAATAGTGTCAAAATTGACACTATTATTATTTTACAAAAATAACATATTATAAAATTGTTTAAAAATCACAAAAAAATTTAAAAATTATAAATTTATATTTATATGGTCTATAATGTTATAAAGTAAACAATTATGGAAAATTCACAACAAATAAGTAATTATTTGTTATAATTTAAAATTTAGAATTTTATTACCACAAATAAACTTAAATAGATTAAATAAGGATAAATCAAAATGATAAGGTTTAAAATAAGATCCAAATATGTCTAAATTTGATTGGTTGATGAGATTACAACCCTATATCATCTAATCTTCGAATATGAGTCATTTTTGGAGGTTTTTAAGTGGGGTTAGATTTATTATAAATTAATATTTTTAAGAATTCCTAAGGTGCCCCTCACCTCCCTTATAAAAGGGAACCTCCTCCCCCTCCTCCTCACACAAATTTGAGCACTCAATCTCGGCCAACCCCTGCCATTTTCTCCTCTCCACTTCCCTATAATAATCCTAGAGGTCCTGGTCTTCTTCAAAGACCAATCATAGTTCCCTAAGTGGAGGATTCAAAGAGGCGTTCCAAAGAATAGGTAATATCCATTACCGATCTTTTCAATTTCTTTCTTCTTCAACTTCTTCTTCTTTAGTTGTTTCATGACAAAGTAATAACATCAGTATTACTTACATACTGATATGTTATTATAAATATGAAACAACCCTAATTAACCTTCTATCCATCCTACGGAAAAATGAAATCACTGCGCGTGCGTACGTACGGAATACCGTCTCCACGCCGTGGTGTAATCTATTTTCCGCCACCACCTTAATAGGATGGGTATAATGGTGTAATGAGTAACTATATATAATTATTATAAAGTTATATTGATACTGAAATAATATACATACACTTTAACACAATTCCACGACCATGGGAACGATATCATCGCTCGTGCGTACGTACGGACTACCGTCTCCACGACGCGATGAGATTCATTCTCCACATTAACCATTCATGAATGATTATATAGCATATATAATAAGTACTAATGAAATATATGACATAATAATGATACTAGATTTATGTATATTTATATGTATGTCATCTACTTAATTCCATTCAATTCAATAAGGAAACGAAAACAGCGTTCATGCGTACGTACGGACTACCGTCTCCATGAACGGTGTATTTCATTACATTATCAATATATTATATATATATGTATATTCTGAATATATATTATATATAAATAATGTTTTACATTCTGGATATAAGTAATCAGGATCCAAGTAATCATATTAATAATTACAAGTTAAAAACATGAACGACAAATAAGACGATTTTACCCAAAATGCTACTTTAACATGAATTTACAAAAGACCGGGTAATATAGAGCCATAAGAGAACCATATATGATATCATAACAATGAATATGATTCTTTAATAAGTCAATAACATTATGTAAATCATTATACGGGAGGTTCGGACACGTACAAAGCAAGTCAGACCTAAGGTAAGGGATAAATTTTCAATCTCATTTTTATCCGAGATTGTTTATTCGTAAGAATTTACTGGGGTGTATTTTATCATCCACATCCATGTTCCCTCAATATGTAATATTGTTTCCATCCACTTACAATATTTTAAATCCAATTTTACCCTTCGGTGAGTTTTTAGTAAAGAATATGAAAGGAATCTTTTGTCGTTTTTTCGTACGAGGTACTTTTTGACTTTTCCGAAAAAAGTACGAAGAATGTTTTTTTTTAACTTATACGGCATGAATGGATTTTTAAAAAATTATTTCCAAGAAGCTTACTTTACAAGTTTTCAAGTTTATTTTTAATCAACTTCTTTTAGTTTATAATTGTATGACATGTTAAGAAAAGAAAAGTTTTTTTGAAGAAGAAAGGATATTTTCCTCAAGAATGGAGTTCAAGTGTTTTATCAAAATTATTTTCCATCTAAGATAATAAAGGGTTCTGTTTTTATCCCTATTATTACATTGATTTTATCATGTTGTGATGGAATTCTTTTTATGAATTCTTTTATCTTATATGAATTGATTTATGATGTCATGATGTTTCAAGAATCCCATCTTTGTTACATGTGTTATGCGATGATGTATGTTTTATGATTATGTGGAACACATAAGAAAGGATTCATTATAAGATGGGTGGGACCTATATCTCCCTCCAATGCATTGGGTAAATATTTTATATCTCATGAGATAGACATGGCTGGAATGGTAGGTTATACCAGTTCAGTGAAACAGGACTGAAACGAGGGTGACTCGGTTCAGAAAGGGACTTTGTCCACTAAGATAGTCTTGGCAATGAATCTTGACTAACAAGAAATGATTCTCTATGATTATGTGTGTATGCCACAAAATTTCATGTTTTAAGTTATGATTATTGTGATTACATTTCACTGCCATGATTTATCCCATGTTATGAAATTATGATCTCTTTTGCAGGGTAAGATTTCCAAAAGTTATGTGCTTATGTATACAATGTGATTGATCTTTCTTTTGTTTACCCTTACTGAGCATTTGAGCTCACCCTTTTATGTTTACTTTTCCCCAGGATATAAAGAAAGGTTTAGGTATAAAAAAATGATCTTTATGGGAGATGTTGAAGATCTTTCACCAGGATTAGAAGATTACGTTCCGAGTTTCCAAAGACACTAAACTACTACGATCCTTGTGTGTGTGTTTTTGTTATGTACTAAGTATTCCGCAAATGTAATGTAATGTCAATGTACGTTAAGCTTCGGGTCTCTACACATGTTGTGAGTAAACACAATGTACACATGTCATGTTATGAGAAAACAAAATGTTCATGCATTCTATTGTGAACAAACACAATTTATACACATAACATCATTGTCTCGTGAGATTAAAGTATTTAACCAATTCATTATAGTGAGATATAGGACCCCATACATAATTATCCATACATATGTGTGCCATATAAAAATAAATAATAATTTCATAAAGAAACTATGAAAATAAAATAGTTTTAAAACCCTTTTAAAAATTTATTCACATAAGGTGACATTCATAAATCCATCAATGATCATAACATGATAAACCCATGGGAAATAAAAGGGTATACAATGAAATCAAGTAACTTTCAAATTAAACATCATTCAACTTAGTAAATGAGGTATATAGTATATATACTATATATATAAAAATAATATTATTTATTCAATACTTTCCCATGTAAATCTATATATGGGTATCTATGTGGAAGCCCCTCAATAAAATGAATTAAATTTAGGGTATTCATAGAGGAAAATAATAGGATAAAAGGTTATGATTATATAAAGTGAATTATTAGGTTAGAAAAATTAAGGGATGGATAATTTTCCTTATTTAGATTTCACACCACTCTAATATAATTACATTGGTAAATAATCAAATGGTGTATGAAAGATACTTTTTAGAAGATAATTTCAGACTAACTTCAAAAAATAAGAAGAAATAACACTTTTTAGGAGTTTTAGAAAAAATATCATTAGAAATAAAAAATATACTTGATATTTGAAATAATTTAAAAATAAATATTTTATGAAAATATGATAAAAATAATTACATTATGAAACTATGAAAACATATAGATAAAGGTACATATAAAATGGAAGAGTTATTGGAAAGATATATTCATATTGAAACGTTAAAAGAAATTATTTTTTTCAAACAAAAACTTATATAGAAAATGTTAAAAATTATTTTCTATTAAAAAAATTAAAATAAATTGAAGGTAGATGAAAATTAACTTTTTCAATTTTAAAAATAAATATAGTGATGTCCAAAAAATGTGGATTTGAAGATAAAATTACTCTTATAAAATGAAATTCCTTTTTTTTATATTTTTAAACATCTTTTGTTGAAAACCAATTCACTTTAAAATATTTTAAAACATATATTTTAGAATAATTTAAATTTAATAAAAGGCTCAGAAAAAAAATTTAGAAGAATATTCGTATGATATTGGAAAAAAATGCTATAAAAATCCCAAAATGTATTATCATATTTGAGAGGTCTCAATTTTAAAATGAGGTTGGGAATACAAACCTCTCATCTTGAGTAACATTAAAATCAAAATCATTGATGGAAAAAGATCTTGAAATTGAAATTCAAATACCATTAATGAAAGATAATTCATGATTTAATATAACAAATAAGTGGTATATTGACAATATAAAAGTAAATTGGTTTATAACTATAAGTATGTCTCAAGAAATGTGAATTGAGACCAAGAAACCCCTTTCAAGTAACATAATATTTGAGGTGATAATATTTTCATAATGATAGAATAATGAATAATTATAGAACCCCATAAAATAAATATATAAGACAATATAGAGTATTTATTTTTTTAATAAATAAAACTTGAAATAATGGAGTTCAATAAGAATGTTTGTATCTCAATATAAAAAACTGATTTATCACAAACCTTTACCTTGGTCCTGATTCTCTTTGTGCATGCACCTAACTTCCTGATAAATCAAATTAAGTTTATTATATGACTTATTAGGGACATTATTTATCTATATTTTATTTAATAAGGACTATTTATTACCATATGTTATTTATTATTATTATTATTTTATTATGTTGGTTTTTTAAGGTGGTTCAGTTAATTTCTATGTAAATATTTTGGTATGTTTACCATGGTTAAAGGTGTTATAGAAATACCTTATAATCTCTATAATTATTGATTTTAATTTAATTTATTATTTTATTATCATAAAATTAATATATTTATATATGTTTTATCAAAAAAACTCATATTTGGAAAGGTACTCTAATATATTCTTTTTAGGTGGTTAAGTTTCCTAGGATTTTTTATTAATAATACCACTTATATAATACCCAATATTTAAATTATATAATATTAATAGGGACATTAAAATTATTTTTTACCTTAAATACATTTTTAATGTCATCCATGTTAGAGTTTTAGAACATATTTTATAAAGGTTCTTGAAAACTGAACTAAATCTAAAAATGCGTTATAATGCAATATGTGAGTATAGTTAAGGAAGTGTACCTTTTTAAATTATAATAGATAAATAATGATATTATTTAGTTTTTTTATTTTTTTTAATCATATTTCCATATGTTTGTATGAAAAATTAAAACTAAGATGAAAAATAAAAAAAATGTAACTTCATAGAGGTGGTAGTTCGCACAACGCACAATAGACATTCCTTTATTTTTCTAAGTTTATGGAAATGAATAAATGAGGGTTATTACATGAATATGATAAAAATTAAGTATAATAATGATACTTATTTCATTATATTATTATGGTTAGGGTAGGTTTTTATGAGTAATATTAAGAAGAATAAGGTAAGGAGTAAGTAATAATCACATCGAGACCTTTAACTTCATCTTGATGGTCTTCTTTGAATTGATGGAATTAGAGTAATTTATAGTGACCAGGGGATTTAGTAAGTGAAATTTAATAATAGGATATTAAAATTTTTTAGGGTTTCATGGAAATTTCAAAGGGTATACATAACTTTTAGGGGGTGTAAGTGATCCCCTTTTCTAAGTGAAAAAAGTGAACTTTTATGAACACCCGTTATTTTTCAATAATAGAATGACACTATTCAAGGTTCAATGGTTCCAAAAGTGGTAAATTATGGATTTTCTGTAAATATTGGGTCAATAAAACTTCCAAAACCCATATTCACTGTGTTTTAAACATATTTCAAACTTTTTACCACTTGATTTATACATTTGTCCATTTTGGTTTTTACCTTTATAACTAGTTTTTACTCTAGTAGTTTATATTTAATTGATTATATAACATAAACCTTATAACAAATTTTTTATATTATAAAACTAAATTAATCCTACATATATTCTAATAAAATTTCTAAATAAGAGAAAATTATCTTTTATATTAAAATCATTTAATATATGGAAAACTATTTTTTAGGAAACAATATTGTTTTTACCATTGAGTGTTATTAATCTTATTTAATATTGATTATTAATTGAATAAGTGTAAATGTATTTATATATAGGTTTAACCATTATATTAAATTAATTTTTCAAAATATATTAATTTATTTTACTAGATAAAAATTACACAATGTTAATAAAATAACACTTTTAAAATAACAGTTTTACCATTATCACAATAATTAACTTTAATCCAAGTAATCATATTTTTATATCTAAAAATTAAATTTTCCTTATTAAATAATATTTAAATTTTGATCCCAAAAATAAAAACAATTTTTTTATTTAATTTATAACACTGATGCAATTTTATTTTTAATATAAGCGCATAAAAGAATTTAGAATGAAATATTACTTAAGATTCCAAAATGTTAAACATGTGATTCTTAAATTAAATATATTATTTTTTTTAATGATTTATATTAATTATTAAATGTATATTTTATATATATATAATTTTTCATAAATTTATTAGTCATTATTTTTTAATAAAAATGCCATAAGAGTGATAGTTTTTAGGAATATTGGTCTTTTTACTATTTACCTAAAAAACAATTATTTCTAGAAAATATAAAAAATTAATACTAAGATAATTATGACATTATAAACCCAGAAATTAAGTAAGTTTTATTCAATTAAATTACAAAATTTGGGAATTTAACTTTTAATTAAAAATATTAAAAGATAGGGAATACTATTTTCATAGGAAAATAACCTTTTAAAGATATTAACCATTATTACTTTTATTTTATATAAATTAATAATCATATGGGTTTTAATAAATCATTCATGTAGAATATATATATTATCTATAATATATTTAGTTTCTTTAAATAAAGTGTATAAAATTCAATTTTAGAAAATATACATTTTTTTTTTTAAAATGTTATTGTTAAGTATATCAATGAATTAGTAAAAAATTCATTAAAAGTAAAAAAATATTAAGTGTATAAAATAAAAGTGAGAAATAAATTATTAACTTAAAAATAACATGTTCATATCATCCTAGTTTCTAGTCACATAACCTCTCAATATCTTCATGTAAGATCAGAGAAAAAGGTATGCTCTAGTGGAAGTCTAGGATAGTGATTCTGGTAGCATAGATCTTTTGGAAATATCCATGAGATTGAAAATGTACCTCGTTAGATTTAGATCATGTTGTAATTTTTAGAGTTTATATTAGGTTTTATAGTGAACTAATCATTTCATACATAAATATTACATCTTATTAGATGAACATGCATTACATAACATAACAATTCGTGCTAGAACTGTATAGGTTTAGTGTCTTTAGAAACATGGATACATAGAGAAATGGTTAATAAGAATTTATAGCATCTCCAACCAATTTATTCACATCTACTTAGGCATAACATACTTAAAACCATTTTTCATATCCTAAAGAAAATAAAACATAATAAAGGGTGAGATTAAATTCTCTATAAGGGTAAACATGAGAGATATCTAACAATGATCATATATAAGTATATTATATGAATAAGGGTATAAGAATGTGATAATAAATTACAAAATTCATACCCAATCAATAATATATTATAAATCTTCATTCATTGAATTAAACTATGTCATAGAAAATAAAAATGTCAAAAGAGTGAAAAAACATCAATAATATTTCATGAGCTATGGGAATATATGAAAAGCATAATATATAAGTTTTTGTAACACAAACAATCATATAAACCCAATTATTTAGTCAAGGTTTACTCAAATGACTATTATAGTAGAAAAATTCCCATAATGGAAATTCTTATCTAGTCATTTATAACATTCTATTGGGATAAACATCCATACAGTCAAATCTATCATCTCATTTTTTTAAACTCCATCATCTCTTAGGATTTTTTAAACATCATCATCTTTACCCAATGCATTGGAGTCTTATAATGTATCCACCCATCATATAGTGGAAAACGTACCATAAGGGTTTCGATTCACTCCCTTTCCCAACTTTCATCAAGATCTATATAGGGCCCTCCTATCACATAATCATAATACATACACATGAGTTCAACAAGAAAAATTTATCATTTCATTATAGCTTAACTCATGAAAAATGAAAAAGGTTCCACCAAAATTTCATCAGAATAATCATAAAATGATTAATTACTAATTAAACCCCTGGAAAAGAAATAGGTTTCATATAAATTTCATTAAGACATCATTATAAACCATACATAAAAATAATTTTAATGGAATCAAAAGAACATATACTAATTTTATCATCAGAAATATCAAAATATGATTTCATAAAATAAAAATACCTTTAAAATATCATTAGATTATTTCTCTAAAAAATAACCTTTTAATTTAAAAATAACTTATTTAAAATCTAGAAATTTCACAAATATTATGAAAAACATTTTCATTGAAAAACTTTGGGAACTTTTAAAGGATTGCTCAAACCATTTATTGGTCATGATATTTGGAAATTATGTTCATTCCATAATTGTAAAGATAAATATTATGTTCAAACCTTCGGTAAAAAGTACCTCATTCAAAAAATGAAATGAATTATATTTTTAGACCATTTTATAGAAATTAAAAAATGGGTAAAAATGAATTTAAACTGTAACATCCCAAGTAAGTAATGAATAATAGATATTTTTATCTATGTCTATTAGTGAATTAGATGGTGTTTTAGAGGCATAAAATGAAAATAAATCCAATCATAAGCATGGAATACACTAATATTTTTAAAAGAATGTTTTACTGCCTTTTAATGGAAAAACATTTTTAAATCTATCTTTTGACAATTTTATAAGCTATGTTTGTCAAAATAAACTTATTCTTTATGATTGGGACATCAAAATTTACTTTGTGTTAATTTTTGGTATTTTTCTGATAAAGTTCATTTTTTTTAATGAATGGTGAAAAATGTTGTATTTTAATTCAAAACCTTTTTTTGATCTAATTTATTTATATGATTAGATTATCTTTTGAATTGGTTTTAAAGTTAAATTAGAATATATTTTTACCATTTAATCCAATGGTGGTCATTAGAATCAATTTCACTTTGAAATTGGACTTAAACTAGTGTCAATCTTTTGATATTTATTGTTTCATAAAAACACGCTATTTGTCATGACAGCGGGAATTAATTATTAAATTAATTAATGTAACTTATATGATTTGAATTTTTTAAAATAGAAAACATTTTTGAATTCAGAATATCAAATATAGCTTAGGGTTAAGTTTTGGTATTTTTCTGAAAAACTTCATTTTTTGATGAATAGTGAAACCACTAAGTAGTAATTAAAGAAACTGATTTTTCATTTAAATGAAACTTTTCCACTTCTGTGATTTGATTTTCAAAAATCCGACATACATGGTTGTCATTAAGAAGTAAAATGTGGTTCAATGAGATTAAAATAATTTTTTGGTGAATAGTAACTTTTAAGTTCTTAATCACGATTAGAGGTAATTAGTGTAGTTTAAGGTAAAAATAATGTTTTAATAATATGAGATGAGCTTGAAACATGTCCTACCCTCATTGGATGTGTCATGGCCGACCATGACAATCCATGGGTCAACTTGGGGACCCCATGGAGACACTTTGGTTGGGAAATGACATAAATAACTTTTTATTTAATGTTAAAGTAAAAATGACACAAACATGATATGTTTTACTAAAACAATTTTTATATGGGGTTATACAAGTCAAATTTTTGACTATAAATATTCATTAGAAATATAAAAATATTTCTTACATCATGATATCTTTTTATAATTTTTAGACATTAAATATATTAAATTATTTATGACATCATGATGATGCAGCGATTACCTCATTAATAAAGGATTTAAATAAAATGAAATAATAATGTAAAATATATGACCTACACATGTCCAAAACCTATTGGATGGGTATATTTCGAACCCTTATCACCTTACCCTCTAATTATATCAATGTGGGGCCTTTTGAATCCGAAACTCATTTTAAAATAAAGTAACTTTTCTTTACTTTCCAAGAGTGCCCCTCCTCTCCTCTTATAAAAGGCCCCCACCTCTACCTCTTTACCCACACTTCCAAAGCCTTTGTCTCAGCCAACCCCTACCCATTTTGTCTCTAAATATCCCTCTCTTACTCCTTGAAGCCTCACTTTGGGCAGAAGTCTTCCCAAGGAAGCCTTTGAGCTCAAACCAAAGGGAGTTACCCGATTTAAAGGTAATGTCTTCTTTTGAGTCCTTTTGTTTTATTTTGCTTCTCCAACCCCCTAAATTATTTTTATTCTTTTCTTTTGTAACAACTACAGTATCTTCAGTATACTAGGATGTTTTTATAAGAAGTATTTTAGCTACACTTACACACACCTACATCTAATGGTTAAAGAACATACTGTTTCCGTGGATGGCGAATTTCTGCCTCCCGAAACGATGATTGTTCAACATTCTTTTAACACCTTCAAAGGTGGCCATTAAGATGAAACTATATTTATATATGATATATAATATTTTTATGTTTTCCTTAATCTTTTTTATTTTTCATTTTGGGCATACCTTTATGGTTTCCATTATGGGTAAACGCGATATCTTCATTTAAGGAAGTGCGGACTACTGCCCCCTCAAAGTGATTTGATTCGTTAATGCCATATGTGGGACGTATAAATGATTTAATTAATGATTTTATATATTATATTATACTGGTATTATAATATACCATTATATCATTATGATTCAATTCCATAAAATACGAAATATAAATGAAAGCAGCGTTCATGCGTACGTACGGCTTACCGTCTCTATGAACGGTGCATTTCATTTCTTACCTCTAAACGTTATGTAATATTATAAATGCATGTATATACTGGATATATATGATATATATGATATCTACATCATGAGTATAACTCTGGATATAATGGATACATGAACAACTTGTAATTGTAAAGAGCACATTTTTTACTCAAGTACCAATGATCGTTAAAACGACCGTTAATAACTTGAATAATTACATAGTGTTCATGACATGGTAATAAGTGATATAAAAGGAATAATGAACTTGAAAAAGGTTCTTAAGTAAGTATAAATTAACTCAATTTTATTATTCAGGAGGTTAAAGAACGATCGAGTCAAGTCGGACCCGAGGTATGGGACTTCGTCTCAATCTCCTTTCATTGAGGTATATTTTGTTTTATACACAACCTTCATTTATACGGTGTATAAACCCCTTTGACTTTCACGTTTATTAAAAAGGAATATTTTTTATACGAATCGTTTACTAAATGACAAAAGGGAATGTTTTTGTCGTATGTATGTGGCGACAACGACTTCTCCGCCGCCGTGACCATTATTTGAGTTTCGGATTCCTCTACAAGCCATACCGTTTTTTTAAAGAAAAATAAATACCCTCTTTTAATTTTCTTTTATTTTGTTATTGAAAATGGTTTTCATAATGTTTGTATTATATCAATGTGTTTTATTGATATCTTGTGATTGAAATGTGGAAATGTTATGTTTCTTTTATGTACGTTTTATGTTATACGATTATGTTATGGTTCTTGGGCATTATTATGAAGACGGGTGGTTCCGTGATAAACTAAGTGTGGGTGAGCCCGATATAGCTCTCCAATGCATTGGGTAACGTGAAGGAGTTAAACGTTAAGGTTTCTCCGAAGAGATTTAGGGAATATACTGTGATGGGTATTCCAAACGTAACCAAGAGGTTTACTCCCTACGTAAGAATGTTATGAATGCCTCAAGTTACCTTTATGTCTTATGATTTCTCTGATTTATTCATGATTTGATGAGGTATGTTAAAGTGCTTATGTTTTATGGGTAAAGTATGATTTCATTCTTATGTGTATATGTACCCATGTTTCCTTTCCATATTTTTATATCCCTTACTGAGCTTTTTATGCTCATCCCAAGTTTTTGAAATGTTTTTCACAGGTCAAGGGAAAGGTACATGATATGATGATAGTGTCAATAAAGTGTCAAGAAAGAATCCATGTTTTATTTTAAATATGTATCCATTAATGGGAAAAATGAATACTATCTTTTATGTAACCACTTTGATTAAATGTGGAATGTAATGCAAGTTCTATGTTCTAATTCTCTAAAACTCTAAACCTGAAAAGATCCTCAAGGTGTAATCTTGTAATAACTCAAGATTAAGTAAGGTTTAAGGCTGGGGCCTTATAGTTGGTATCAGATGTCGGTTTAGATAACTTTAGGAGTTATAATTTTATTAAATGATTATCCAAAAATATTTTTTTAAATGATATAGCATTTGAAGATTACCATGTTGCTTCATCTAAGACATGTTTGTTCAGAGGAAACAGGGAAGCAGTGCTAGGAAGGCATACAGAAGGAAATAACCTTTCGAATCAGCATCCTGAGATGGTCAGAATTGGAACTGAACAGTTCGTTGCAGTGATGTCACAGTTGACTCAAGCGATAAATGGTGGTGGTATCCATGCACGAGATCAGCCAGATCAACCACAGAGGAACATGTCAGTGGTGGAACATTTCATGAGGCAACATCCCCCATCATTCAGAGGATCATCTAACCCTGTGATAGCTGAAGGGTGGATTAAAGCACTGGAGAAGATTTTTGATGTCATGGGGTGTTCAGACAATCAAAAGGTTAGTCTTGCTATTTACCGTTTGGAGGGTGAAGCAGATCAGTGGTGGTTGATGGTTAAAAATATCAGGGATTCTGATAAGATTGATGCTCTCGACTGGGATGAATTTAAAGGTATGTTTCTTGAGAAGTATTTTCCTAAGGCTGTTCGAGGTAGGATGGAAAAACAATTCCTAGAATTGAGGCAAGAGGAAGACTCAGTGGCTGCTTATGAAGAAAGGTTCACTCGATTGGCAAGGTATGCTCCAAATTTTCTCCGAGACCTTGATAGTAAATTCAATCATTTTTACTCAGGGTTAAAGCCAAAATATCGAAGGGCTTTATATTCTCGTGAGTTCAAAAGTTATGAAAATCTTGTTCGATGTGATAAGAAGGTGGAAATGGAGTTTTCTGATGACCAAGTGTTCTTTAACAACCAACAGAAGAAGAGACCGAGGGGGCAGGAGAAAGGAAAGAATTCTTCAAAAAAGTCTGATCTTAAGAAAACTAAGTTCCCAGTTTGTGATAAATGTGGTAAAAGGCATGCTGGGGAATGTCTTCTGAATTCTGGAAAGTTCTACTGATGTGGTAAGATGGGACATAAGGCTCGTGATTTCACTGAAAAATATCAAGGTGATGGTAAGACCAAATTGGATTTACAGTTAGTGAAATGTTTTAAGTGCAATGAGATGGGTCACTATGCAAATGAGTGTCCGACAAAGAGCTCAAGTGATGAGATGCAGTTAGACTACAAGCAGAAAGGGGTGATGAAATCTTTTGCAACTACTTCAGCAGATGTCGGGCCATCAAATGAAGTTGTATCAGGTACTTTGTTTGTTTTTTCAGATTATGCCAGTGTGTTGTTTGATTCGGGGTCTACACATTCTTTCATCTCTGAAAACTTTTCTAATAAAATGGGAATACCATCTCAAGAAATGACTCCTGAACTTTTGGTAAAAACACCTGGGGGAAATGTCGAGGCAAAAAGAATTTATAAGAATCTTCATATCCTTATCTGTGCAAAGAACCTACTTGTGAACCTTATTGTTCTACCTCTAGTAGAGTTTGATGTTATCCTGGGTATGGATTGGCTCTCTATTTACCATGCTAAGATTGACTGTAGAGCTAAAGAAGTTTCTTTTCAGAAAGACTTTTAGTTTGTGTAAAATAATGAACCCTTACTGTTTATAACTTATCAAGAGGCCGAGAAACTTGTAAAAAATGGAAATGAATGTTACCTTGCACATATTGTTGAAAACAAGGGAACTGTTCAGATTAATGATGTGCCAGTACTAAATGAGTATCCTGATGTTTTTCCTGATGAGTTTCCTGGAATAATACCAGATCGGTAAGTTGAATTTACTGTTGACTTAGTTCCTGATGCTAAGCCAATTTCAAAACCCCCTTATCGAATGGCTCAAATTGAACTGTTAGAGTTGAAGGAACAATTGCAAGATTTATTAGAGAAAGGTTTCATTCAACCTAGCACATCACCATGGGGTGCTCCTGTTTAATTTGTTAAAAATAAATATGGTTCAATTAGACTTTGCATTGATTATAGAGCCTTGAATAACATCACTATTAAGAACAAATATCCTTTGCCTCATATCGATTATTTTTTTGATCAGCTCCAGGGAGCTCAGTATTTTTCAAAGATTGACCTGAGATCGGGATACCATTAGTTGAAGGTAAAGGAAGCAGATGTTCCAAAGACTTTGTTTCGTACAAGATATGGCAATTATGAATTTGTATTAATGCCTTTTGGGCTAACCAATGCACCTGCTGTATTCATGGACTTAATGAATAGAATTTTCCATGAGTTCTTGGATAAGTTTGTGGTTGTTTTCATTGATGATATTTTGGTGTTTTCTAAAAGTAAAGAAGAGCATGAAAAACATTTAAGGGTTATTTTGAAAACCTTGAAATAAAAGAAATTGTATGGGAAATTCATCAAGTGTGAGTTTTGGTTGCAACAAATTTCTTTCCTTGGTCATATTGTTTCTAAAGATGGGATAACTGTTGATCCTGCAAAAAACAAAGGTTGTTGAAGAATAGCCAAGACCCACAAATGTAACTGAGATTTGTAGCTTCCTTGGTTTGGTAGGATATTACCAAAGGTTTGTTAGAAATTTTTCATGGTTATCTAGTACAATGACTAAGCTAACTCGGAAGGGTTTTAAGTTTATCTGGACAAAAGAATGTGATGATTGTTTTCAGGAATTGAAAAGAAGATTGGTGAATGCTCCAGTTTTGGAACTTCCTTCCAGGAATGGTGATTTTGTTATCTACAGTGATGCTTCATTGAAAGGACTTGGTTGTGTCCTAATATAGAATGATCAGGTAATTGCTTATGCTTCACGACAGTTGAAAACTCATGAGGTAAATTACCCTACACATGATTTGGAATTAGCTGTTGTTGTTTTCGCTTTAAAAATTTAGAGGCATCATTTGTATGCAGTAAAGTGTGAAATATATACTGATCACAAAAGTTAAAAGTATATATTCACTCAGAAAGAATTTAACATGAGACAGGGGATATGGCTAGAATTAATCAAGGATTATGATTGTACAATTCATTACCATCCGGGAAAATCAAATAAAGTGGTTGATGCTTTGAGTCGAAAAAGTAATGCTTCATTAACAATGTTGCATTTGGAACGTGATCCTTTGGTTAAGGATTTGATGAAATTTGGCATAGAGGTTGGTGGTGCAGGGTGTCCTTCTGTTTTATTTCAGGTATCAGTGAAATCTTCTCTATCAGACAGAATCAAGCAAGCATAGAAGCCAGACAGTGAGTCGCAGAAAAAGGTAGAGCTGTTTCAGAAAGGTAAGTTGCCTGAATTCAACATTGATAATGACTGTGTTTTGAGATTTTGGAAGAGATTGTGTGTGCCTTGTGATTCACAGTTGAAGAGAGAGTTGTTATGTGAAGCTCATAGTTCTCCGTTTTTAGTTCATCCTGGCAGTACTAAGATGTACAGAGATCTGTGGGAGTATTACTGGTGGGATGGAATGAAAAGAGATATTGCTGATTTTACTGTGAAGTGTTTGACTTGTCAGCAGGTTAAAGTAGAGCGGAAGTTACCGAAAGGGATGATTCAGCCTCTACCAGTGCTAGATTGGAAATGGGAGAATATATCCATGGACTTCTTTGTGGGATTACCGAAGACATCTCGAGGTAATAATGCAATCTGGGTTATTGTTGATCGCTTGACTAAATCTACTCATTTCCTTGCTATACGAGATACTTTTTCCCTAGATCAAATTTCCCATTTGTATCTTAAAGAGATAGTCAGGTTACATGGAGTTCCTCTCTCCATTGTATCTGACCGTGATCCTAGGTTTACTTCTAACTTTTAGAAAGGCCTTCAGAAGTCGTTGGGTACTGAATTAAATTTTAGTACAGCTTTTCATCCTCAATCAGATGGGCAGTCAGAACGAACAATTCAGACTTTGGAAGATATTCTACATGATTGTTTGATGGATTATCAGGGAAGTTGGGACCAACATATTTCTTTGGTTGAGTTTTCTTATAATAATAGTTTTCATTCCAGTATACAGATGGCACCATTTCAGGCGTTATGTGGGAAGCGGTGTCGAACTCCAGCTTTTTGGGATGAAGTGGGTGAGAGGAAGCTGATGGGACCAGAATTGGTAGAAGAGATGGCAGAAAAAGTTCAGCTGATACAGAAACACATGAGAACAGCTCAGAGCAGGCAGAATAGTTATGCAGACAATAGGAGGAAGGATCTCTCTTTTGAGGTAGGTGATCATGTTTTTCTCAAGGTTTCTCAATGGAAAAGTGTGATGCGATTTGGTAAGAAAGGAAAGTTGAGTCCAAGGTTCATTGGACCATATGAAATTCTAGAGAGAGTTGGATCAGTTGCATACAGAGTGGAATTACCTCTGAGTTTATCTCAGGTACACAATGTTTTTCATGTTTCGATTTTGAGAAAATATATGCCAGATCTATCTCATGTTTTGAGTCCAGAGGTAGTTCAGCTGGAAGAGAACCTATCTTATGAGGAACAACTGGTCCAGATTCTTGACCATAGGGAGCAAGTGTTACGGAATTAGGTGATTCATCAGGTAATGGTTTTGTGGAAAAACCACATGATTGAAGAGGCAACATGGGAATCTGAAAATTCAATGAGGGATAAGTGCCCTCATTTATTCGATAAGTAAATAAATTGTGGGGACGCAATTTTATAAAGGGGGGAAGGATGTAACATCCCAAGTAAGTAATGAATAATAGATATTTTTATCTATTTCTATTAGTGAATTAGATAGTGTTTTAGAGGCATAAAATGAAAATAAATCCAATCTTAAGCATGGAATACACTAATATTTTTAAAAGATTGTTTTACTTCCTTTTAATGGAAAAACATTTTTAAATCTATATTTTGACAATTTTATAATCTATGTTTGTCAAAATAAACTTATTCTTTATTATTGGGACATCAAAATTTACTTTGTGTGAATTTTTGGTATTTTTCCGATAAAGTTCATTTTTTAATGAATAGTGAAAAATGTTGTATTTTAATTCAAAACCTCTTTTTGATCTAATTTATTTATATGATTAGATTATCTTTTGAATTGGTTTTAAAGTTAAATTATAATATATTTTTACCATTTAATCCAATGGTAGTCATTGGAATCAATTTCACTTTGAAATTGGACTTAAACTAGTGTCAATATTTTGATACTTATTGTTTCATAAAAACACGATATTTGTCATGACAGCGGGAATTAATTATTAAATTAATTAATGTAACTTATATGATTTGAATTTTTTAAAATATACATCATTTTTGAATTCAGAATATCAAATATAGCTTAGGGTGAAGTTTTGGTATTTTTCTGAAAAACTTCAATTTTTGATGAATAGTGATACCACTAAGTGGTAATTAAAGAAACTGATTTTTCGTTTAAATGAAACTTTGCCACTTCTGTGAGTTGATTTTCAAAAATCCTACATACATGGTTTTCATTAAGAAGTAAAATATGGTTCAATTAGATTAAAATAATTTTTTGGTGAATAGAAACTTTTAAGTTCTTAATCGCGATTAGAGGTAATTAGTGTAGTTTAAGGTAAAAATAATATTTTAATAATATGATATGAGCTTGACACATGTCCTACCCTCATTGGATGTGTCATGGCCGACCAAGACAATCCATGGGTCAACTTGGGTACCCCATGGAGCCACTTTGGTTGGGAAATGACATAAATAACTTTTTATTTAATGTTAAAGTAAAAATGACACAAACATGAGATGTTTTACTAAAAAAAACTTTACATGGGGTTATACAAGTAATATTTTTTACTATAAATATTAATTAGAAAGATAAAAAGATTTCTTACATCATGATAATTTTTTTATAGTTTTTAGACATTAAATATATTAAATTATGTATGACATCATGATGATGTAGCGATTACCTCATTAATAAAGGGTTTAAATAAAATGAAATAATAATGTAAAATATATGACCTAAACATGTCCAAAACCTATTGGATGGGTATATTTAGAACCATTATCACCTTACCCTCGAATTATATCAATGTGGGACATTTTTAATCCGAAACTCATTTTAAAATAAAGTAACTTTTCTTTACTTTCCAAGAGTGCCTCTCCTCTCCTCATATAAAAGGCCCCCACCTCTACCTCTTTACCCAAACTTCCAAAGCCTTTGGCTCGGCCAAACCCTGCCCATTTTGTCTCTCCAAATCCCTCTCTTACTCTTTTAAGCCTAACTTTGGTCATAAGTCTTCCCAAGGAAGCCTTTGAGCTCAAACCAAAGGGAGTTACCCGATTTTAAGGTAATGTCTTCTTTTGAGTACTTTTGTTTTATTTTTCTTCTCCAACCCCCTAAACTCTTTTTATTCTTTTATTTTGTAACAAATCCAGTATATTAAATATACTAGGATGTTTTTATAAGAAGTATTCTAGCTACACTTACACACACATACATCTAATGGTTAAAGAACATATTGTTTCCCTAGATGGTGAATTTCTGCCTCCGGAAACGATGATTGTTCAACATTCTTTTAACACCTTCAAATGTGGCCATTAAGATGACACTGTATTTATATATGATATATAATATTTTTATGTTTTCCTTAATCTTCTGTATTTTTTATTTTGGACATACCTTTATGGTTTCCATTATGGGTAAACGCGATATCTTCATTTAAGGAAGTGCAGACTACCGCCCCCTCAAAGTGATTTGATTCGTTAATGCCATATGTGGGACATATAAAGGATGTAATTAATGATTTTATATATGATATTATACAGGGATTATAATATACCATTATATCATTATGATTCCATTCCATAAAATACAAAATATAAATGAAAGCAGCGTTCATGCGTACGTACAGCTTACCGTCTCCATGAACGGTGCATTTCATTTCTTACCTCTAAACATTATGTAATATTATAAATGCATGTATATACTATATATATATGATATATATGATATCTACATCATGAGTATAACTCTGGATATAATGGATACATGAAAAACTTTTAATTATAAAGAGCACATTTTTGACTCAAGTACCAATTATTGTTAAAATGACCGTTAATAACTTGAATAATTACATAGTGTTCATGACATGGTAATAAGTGATATAAAAGGAATAATGAACTTGAAAGATGTTCTTAAGCAAGTAGAAATTAACTCAAGTTTATTATTCAGGAGGTTAAAGAACAATTGAGTCAAGTCGGACCCGAGGTATAGGACTTCGTCTCAATCTCCTTTCATTGAGGCATATTTTGTTTTATACACAACCTTCTTTTATACGATGTATAAACCCCTTTGCGTTTCACGTTTATTAAAAAGGAATCTTTTTTATATAAAGATTTTACTAAATGAAAAAAGGGAATTTTTTTGTCATACGTATGCGGCGACAACGACTTCTCCGCCGTTGTGACCATTATTTGAGTTTCGGCTTCCTCTACAAGCCATACCGTTTTTTTAAGAAAAATAAATACCCTATTTTACTTTTATTTTATTTTGGTATTGAAAATGGTTTTCATAATGTTTTTATTATATCAATGTGATTTATTGATATCTTGTGATTGAAATGTGGAAATGTTATGTTTCCTTTATGTACGTTTTATGTGATACGATTATGTTATGGTTCTTGGGAATTATTATGAAGACGGGTGGTTCCGTGATAAACTAAGGGAGGGTGAGCCCGATATAGATCTCCAATGCATTGGGTAACGTGAAGGAGTTAAACGTTAAGGTTTCTCCGAATATATTTAGGGAATATACTGTGATGGGTATTCCAAACATAACCAAGAGGGTTACTCCCTACGTAAGAATATTATGAATGCCTCAAGTTACCTTTATGTCTTATGATTTCTATGATTTATTCATGATTTTATGAGGTATGTTAAAGTGATTATGTTTTATGGGTAAAGTATGATTTCATTCTTATGTGTATATGTACCCATGTTTCCTTTCCATATTTTTATATCCCTTACTGAGCTTTTTATGCTCATCCCAAGTTTTTGAAATGTTTTTCACAGGTCAAGGGAAAGGTACATGATATGATGATAGTGTCAAGGAATTTTCAAGAAAGAATCCATGTTTTATTTTAAATATGTTTCCATTGATCGGAAAAATGAATACTATCTTTTATGTAACCACTTTGTTTAAATGTGGAATGTAATGCAAGTTTTATGTTCTAATTCTCTAAAACTCTAAACCTGAAAAGATCCTCAAGGTGTAATCTTGTAATAACTCAAGATTAAGTAAGTTTTAAAAACATTTTTATCATTAGTGTTAAGTTCCTAGAGAAAATAAAAAGTTGAACTGGTGCTTTAAAACCTATAAATAACCATATTATAATAAAAAATAAGTGGTTTTATATAGATAGGTCATATATTTTCCTCAATGGAAATTTAAGCATAAATAATCCTGATAAAAACAAATTGTAACATAAAACCCTTAACACTTTGGAAACTTTTGAATAATAATACCAATAAAATAAATAACTTAAAATGAAACATAAAATATAATTAACATAATGATATTAATAATTTAAAATGTAAAATATGTATTATATACACCTCATAAAATAAGATAGGTACATAATATCCCAAAGAAGATAATTTGAGACAATAAACCATTACCTTAAGTTTGACTTGATTTGTAAGTTCTTTAACATCCTGTATAATAATTTAAAATTTATTATAATTATATTAAATAACCATATTTATACATATAATATAATATATGATCCACTTATAACATTTCATCACCTGTTTCTTTGTAATTTTTCTTAACATGGTAATTTCGGGAGTTAACGAGTCCATTTTTATGTATGTATAGGTCTAAAGATTTTGGTAATTGAATCTTATTCATGGATTAATTATATCTAAAAAATTATCATGATATAAATATGATATATATTCATAATATACACATTTATAACTATTAATAAAATACAGAGATAAAAAAAAGAATTACACTATTTATAGAGATGGTAGTTCCTATGTACGTATGAACATTGTTTTCATTTTACCATGAAAAGGATAAAAGAAATGTAAAAAATATTTTATCATTAAAAAATATTAATTACATCATAAATATCATATTTAATCATACATATTTTTCAAATCCTTCATTATTTCATTCTAAGAAAGGAAATAAAGGAAAACAAATCATATCCCTACGTATATCCTGTAGTCTAAACATATGCATGAGCGACACTTTCATTTCCTATTGAATTGAATAGAGGTGGATAGTAGTGGTTACAATATCATTAAAAAATCTAATTATATTTATGATACTAGAGTTATCATTATAGTATGGATATAAAAATTTTAGATGAAATAAATTGAAAGGATCCAGGTAAGGCGATGGCCTCTTCTTCAAAAGACTTCCTTTAGATCTCATCTTAAGAACTCTAGGTGTGACAAACCTAACCTAGATACCCTCTCAAATTGGTACTTGATAAGAAACTCAAATTTTTTATTTTTATTTTTTTTGAATTTGAAACTATTTTAAATAAGTTTAGAAGATGAAAATTAAAGGAGTTGTTATTGTACTGATTATAGAACTAATCAGTGGTTTAGAAAACATGTGTATTTGGTTCTTTAAAGTGACACAATGTTTACAACACTAAAAAAGATACAGTGAAAATGGTTTTTATCTTTAATGAGTATTTTAGAATATTGGCATTGTAATATTTGAGTATCCTTTTTTCCTTTTATAAAAAATGTAGTCTGCCAACCAACAAGACATGGGATACAGGTGAGCCACTACATAAGTGGGAACTAGGATCATCCATAGCATCCAGCTAGCATAGAGAGGCCAAGGCCTTGAATAGTGTTCCCACCATTAGGTTTAAGGGAGTGGTGACCCACTGTGTGGGGCGACATGGTGGTGGAACATGGTGCGGGAATGGGGTGGTGCCAGCATGTGATGGGGAGGAGACCATTAACCAATTATATGGTAGTGGTAACACTTTTTTATAAAAAGGATTACCTAAATAAATGGAATTTTGATGTGGGACACATGATAGAGAACCATTTTTCATCCTCCATTAATGATATGCTTAAAACCATGACTATCTTGTTTATTGAATCTGGGTTGTTGGATTGACCTTACCACATCTTCTTCAACCTCAGCTAGCCAAGGAGTTTTGTTCATCAAGTTTTTTTAGGAATTGATTATCCAATCAATCAAGTTGAGGCATTATAGAACCATTTCATCATCCTGATTATTCAAATATGATTGAATCATCATGCAATGTTGTTTTTATGATTTAACAAATAATAAACTAAAGAAATAAATAAATAAAGCAAATGATATTTATAATGATGGTGATTTCTCGTGAAGTGTGAGATGAGGCGGTGATATCATGATTTGTTTCAATGGATGGTGGTTCTTGTTTTTCAAATAGCTCAATCGATGATATTTGTCTATAAATACCTCTGATGAGTTTATCTTCTAGATAATATTATCACATAATTGAGAGATAATTTTTAGATTGAAATAAAGAAAATGAAGTGCTCTATATTCACAGAAGAATATCATGTTCTCATATTGTGCCTATCTAGACTTACACGATCGCATGATGTGGTTTTGATTTCCAAGAACTAGTGATTACATTCTCATTGTGCTTTTGTAAAGTAGATAAAGGATCCTTCATATTTTTTTCTGCGATGGAAAATGAGAACTATGCCTGAAATGATATTCATGCATGAAGGGTGAATCATATAAAGGTCTTGAAGTATAATTTTTGAGTTTCATGAATATACAGAGGTTGCATGGGTGTTATGTGAAGAAACTATGAAGGTATATTTATGGGAATTTAATTACATGAAGAAGACTTCATGTGAATAATAGTGGCGTCACATGAAATATTCACATGATAAGAAGTATTGTTATTTTCACACAAGGTTTTCACATTGAGTTTGTATACTATTTTCACAAGAGACTTAAGTTGAGAATAATTCATACATACTCAAAGGAAGTATAATAGGCTTAGGCAGTGTATAAAAAACATGATATTGAGAAGCAAGTGTGGTATAGTAATGTGCTAACATTGTTCAACTCATGAATGCACATGAAATAATACGTGCATTAAATCTTAAAGGTTGTGCATGGGTGTTATTTTACAATGTAAGATGACCATGAATTGTAACACACTCAAGGAGAGTGACACATCTATGCATTTATATTAATGAATGAAGGTTTCATAAATTCACATGCAATATAAAATCCTTAGTCAATGTCCTATGTTTTTATATTGGAATCGAGACAGAACATCAATCTGTATATTAAAAGAAATTTATATCTGGTTTTTCATTATTTTTCAAGTCTGGGTTTTCCGTAAAAGAAAGAATCACTCGAGCGGTGTTATACTGAGGTAACTAACCATCTAAAAGTGATCAGAATTATTTTTTCCAAAACAACATCATTGAAAAGGTTCTTGAAGTGAAAATGATCCATTGTGATCTAGCAATCCCATGGAGGAAGATCAAGATATCATCCTATTAGTGGATCATATATTGTGTGACTCAATATTTTGGAAGTATTTATTAGGAATCTAAAGTACAATAAGTCTCTAATGGGACTCTAGATTAGGACAGTGGGATACTGGTAACACTGTGGGGTGCAGTATAAATATCCTCCAGTGGGACTCAGGAGTCGCTATTGTAGGTGGGAACTTATAAACTCTAGTATGACTCTATAATGGAACATTATGGGACTCTAGATTCTATATTGTAGGTGGGAACTTGTAAACTCTAGTGGGACACTAAATTGGAACAATGTGGGACTCAATGTTAATAAGAATGGGACTTTCCCATGTTGTAACCATCTACATATAGTGAAGAATCTGTAATCGGGGTGTATAACTGGTTGCATCAAGGAGTAGGTCTTAGTACTAAACCTTGTAAAAATATTGTGTGATGTATTTCATTTATATTCTTCATTTCATACAGTATCCAATCATACTAATAGGTGATATAGGTTTTAAGTTGGTTGATGAAAAGAAAAAAATTTAGTAAAAACAATTCATGCCTAACTCACTCCCCTCCCCCCTCTCAGTGTGACTGCATGATCCATTAAAAACTCAAATTGGTATTATATCCAAGTTCACCACCGGTTGGATCTACTTTACTTGTCAAGTTGTTTATATTAGAAATATATAAATTTCATATTCAAGTTTGAAGATAATTAAAAATATCTTCATATGGAAAAGACTATTTATACTCTTGATGTTATAAATGTTGAAGTTTTAGTTAAGACTTCAAAAAATTAGAAGAAAATAGTATAAAACAATATGAATAATAATTAAAAGATAAATGAATATCAACTGCTATATAAAGAAACTTGTAAATGTAATTATTTGGTGAATTCATTTGATTATAATTCTGATGAATCAAGTTCAAGTTGTGAAAAGGATATAATCAATTCTAAAATTAGATGTCATTTGAAGAAATTTCTTAAATAAGTGGTCACATATATGATAAATGTTTTTAAGGGACTTCTGGAAGAAAAATTATAGCTAGAAGAATAGGTTAATGTTATAGAATAGGCATTAACTAAAAATTTTGGCATATGCAACACTCACAAAATTTGTGAAACAAAAGGAAGAATTAATATCTCTTTTCAAAGAAATATATCTTGGAGCTATTGAAGAATTTCAAATTAATTTTTTTATGAGAAATATGTTATTTAAATGTTCTTTACATAAGTTATACATACACTAGAAAATATTCATAATACAACCATGAGTGTTAAAGATGCTCAGTTGGATGTTAAAATAGAAAGAATCAAGAAGATTGACAGTTTGTTACTGAAGGAAAATTAGATTCATAAAGATAGGAATCATAATTTGAATATTCAGTGAGAATAAATCACAAAATTAGTTGAATATGAAAATATTTCTCTCAACTTAAAATTCCTTAAACTAGAAGTGAAACAGATAAATATGGAAGATACAAAATCTGAGACTTCTCATGCTATTGATAAAAGAATTATTACAAATGATTCATCTTATGGTATTCCTATTTATATAAAGGCTCAATCTAGTGGAAATAAGAGCTTGAGATTTTCTAAGGATAAATCTATTATAGTCTCATTGAAGAAGGTAACCCTTTTTCCTGATAAATTTGTGTGTACTAATAATTTTTTAATTATTATTATAGAGTCAAATTTAAATTCTGGAAAAACATGGGTGAAGAAAGATTCTCAGAAATACATTACAACTTTAAATATGGATATGAAGAAGTGTGTAAATTATTTTCCCCCAAATAAATAACATAAGAATAAATATGTTATCTAAAAGAAGAAAAATATCAAAGAAATTCAACATGTTTCGTAGAAGAATAAATCAATATTTTTTTTACTGTTGGTGTTTTTGGAAGTTTGGGCATCATGAAATGAATTTTTTTCACAAAATTTCATTGTATGAAAATTAAAAAATGTGTGAATTTAGTAGGGAAAAGCTGAAGAAAAGAGATAACCTAGACATAAAAAGAAGAACTCGTAGAAAGGGGATCATTAGATCAAGAACAGATTTGATTGATATGAAAATTTAAGTGATTATTGCAATAGAAGTGGTCATTATTATGATGATTACTGGCATGTACCAATCATGCACAAATAATATATAGAGATAAATAGAAGACCAAAATAAGAATTAAAGTGGGTAAGAGATGAAGATGATAGGTCATCCTTGGGATGTGAACAAAATAAGAAGGATTTTAAACAAACAACTCCCAAAAAGTTTGCAAAAAAATGATGGGAATAGTTTCATTCCAAATAAATATGATTCTATTATGATAGAAAAGGTCACATCATGCACCATTTTGAATTTTCCATAGACATTAATAATAAAGGAAACAAGCTGGAATCTAGAAAAGAATCAATATAGAATGAATACAATGGGATTGATTTGGTGCAAGTCATATCTGATAAATAATCTAAAAAGTTTCCTAAAAAGGATACTTTTTTAATGATAAATTTGTGTGTGAAGGGTGTAATATGTCATGACATTAAGGTAAAAAATGTTTTACCTGGTTTCTTGTACAAGAAGAATTATTAAATAATAGAGGAAACGAACCTATGACTTATTATACTCAAAATATTATTGGGAAGAAGGGATCTACAAACAAAGTGAATACTGAACATATTCCTAAATAATTATTTATTATATTTCTGTAAGGACCCAACCCCAGTTTCCTGGATTTGGTGCCTTATTTTATTACATTGGTATATAAACAAGGAATATGTATCTTGAAGGACCAAGTATTTTAGTAGCTTTTGGAAACAAGATATATATATATATATAAGTTTAACATTACATCATAACGGAAAATACGACACTAATTTATTCCATTAAAAACATCCAATCCTCCTAGATTATGCCTGTAAGTCACTCATAACTAACATCTTCATATCCTGGGAAAATGAAACATAAATAAGGGGTGACCTCAAACACTCAGTAAGAGTAAGAAATACAGTGGAAGATAACATAAACATAAACATTGGGCAAGGTGAATAATTGAAAACACATTCCTTTACAAATAATAAACTTGAACACATTATGGCAGGAATATGAGCTGAGTAAATAATGTCATAATAAAAAATAATCATGGGTATTACACTAGTCAAATAACCACATGAATTTTCAATTACTAGTTTCATAATGAGGTAAGTTTATATGCCATATATTCTAAAACATTTTTTCAATGCCTTGGCCAAGACTTCTAAAAATGATTAAGACCTCGGCCAATCCATATATCAAATTGGGAAAGGTCTCAGCCAATTCCATGTCTATTTGTCTCATGAGACCTACCGATGAATCGATGGGCTATAGAAGGACCCACCCATCACATAATAAGTCCAATTAATTCCTCATATGAGTGGGTATAAACATAAACAATATATACATTCATATTGAAACTATCATATGAAATGTAACTAACTTTCACCAATCATTAAACATAAAACAATAACCATTTTGAGTAATATGGTGAATGGTTTTAAGATAGATCATCCAAAATAAAATTATTCATAAACCATTAAATAAAATATGTCATATGAAATCATAAATTATTAAACTCAATAATACATAATAATCAATAAGATTGTTCAATCAGACAAAAATACTCTTATAAAATCATTAAGTAATTCTTCAAATAAATACTCTTTTATCTGGAAAAGAATATTTATTTTGGAAAATTATTTGTATAAAAACATAAGTGAAGAAAGATAGTATTTTCATAATAAAATTAGTGATTTTATAAATATAATGGTTTCCAAAAACATATTATAGAGTTCCCTTGAAAATAGGTAAGGATTTGAGAAATTCTCTTGAAACAGGCATGTATTTCGGAAATAATTTTGAAAGTTCCTTTTGAAACATGTAACTCCCCATAAAATAAGGATGGTTTATGTTTGGTAAAAATATATATAACTCTAACAAAGAATTTATTAGGATTAAATAATAATATAAAATAATTTAATAGAGGTAATTAAACAATAAAAGTAACCCGAATGAAAATGGAGGTTCGGGTGGAAAACCCTTACCTTAAGTATGAACGTGTTCCCCTCTTGAAAATAAGGTCATAGAATATGAAATCAGACTAATTAATAACATAATTTTTAACCTAATATACATGTATTTATTTTATCATAATTCTTTTTAGTTCATTTATATCTTTATTGACAATTTATAATATTGAATTACGTCATTCCGGAGTGTTCGTTTTCTTGATTTTCATAATCGGTTCACTTGTTTTTAAGTTATGGAGTTCATGTGGAATGGTTGTAAATATCCATAATTGAAATTACATATTATTTATGAACATCCATAATTTTTAATGATAATTTCTATCATTTGGTTACATGTAATGAGGATGAATCATTAGATGACAACCACTTCGATTATTTGACGGTATTTGGATGATTATAAACTAGTTTTGTCATATAAATTAATAATATGTACATATACTGGTTCCTGAATATTAATTAGGTTATAATACATATATTATAGTCTGGTTCCGCCATAAAAATGGTTTCATGACTAGTAATTAAGGATAAATTGAAGAATGAAACTTCATCATCCACGAGGGTTATAAATTAGAACCTCATGGACATTGATTTCGTTTGTAAAAATAAATGGGAGGGAGTAAGAATATTGATTATGTTTCTTCCATTAACATGATATACTTACAGTATATAGATGATAATAAAGTTATAATGGTCATTTGGACAGATAAGTTTAGGAGAGTGTAACAAAATTAGATAAATTTAAATGAAACTAAATGAAAAAGAAGGGTGTTTTACCTCTTGAAATAACCTCCTTGAGAACCTCCTTAAAAGAAGGGGTTTTGGTCTTTTAGAAAGACCAAGAGATTATTGAACATGGGGAGTGACTAGGGAAGGGTAATTGGGCAGAGATTTTAGGATATTCAAGTATTAGAGGAGTGAAGAGAAGAGGGAGTGAGGGGGGTTTATAGTGGAAGAGAGGGGTAAATTTTGAATATTTTATTCATTATTTTATTATTTCCATCAAAACAACCAATAGTGTTGTTTTATATGACCCCTAATAGTAATAATTGCATGTGAGTTCAAACCAAGTGGACTTACATCACTTATGATGTCATAAATAGTGTATTTGATGGATAATTTGAATATACAGTATTTTACCATATTTCACTATTCATCCAAAAATTCAAGAATTTCATAAATATCCCAAAAATTCACTCCTACCATTTTTTGACATGTAGAATTCAAAAACAAAATCCATTTTTCAAAACTAATTTTCTAAATATTATTAATTTAATTTTTAAATAATATCATAGTTAATTCAAAAAAATAACAATTTTAAAGGTATAATTAGTTTTATATCTCATTGAAAAATTAATTAAGATCTCATTATCTTATTACCTTAAGAAAATAAAATAATATCATTATTTACTATTCATAAGGGTCATATTACTATTCATGTTACTATTCATAAGGGTATGTTACTATTCGCCAAAAATCAAGTTTGTTCTATCAGACTCCAAATGACTTACTGATCACAACTCTAGATGACCGTTTTTTGAAATTCAAAACATATTAGAGGCAAAGTTGTGTTTAATGGCTAGATTATAAAATGAATTCAATATTTACTTTCAAAACCTTGGGTTGTTATATTCTCCCCTCCTTACAAAAATTTCTTCCTTGAAATTCACAAAATGTTACCTAAAAATATTTAGGTATGTCTTCAACATATGCTCCTAAGGCTCCCATGTTGCTTCCTCCATCTTATGGTTCCTTCAAAGAACCTTTACCAGACGAGTTGTCTGATTTCTCAATATTTGTTCTTTGGTATCAAGAATCTTGATAGGCTCTTCACAATAAGACATATCAGGCTCAAGTTCTATTTCGCCAAAGGTGAGTACATGTGTTGGGTCTGGCATGTATTTCCTTAACATTGACATGTGGAACACATTGTGAAATTTGGAGAGGCTTGGTGGCATTGTCAAACGGTAAGCTACATCTCCAATTTGGCCCAAAATTTTAAAAGGTCTGATGTACCTTGGACTTAATTTTCCCTTCTTTCTAAATCATATAATACCCTTCCATGGATATACCTTTAAGAAAACATGATCGCCTTCTTGAAATTATTAATCCTTCCTTAGGTTATCATCATAACTCTTTTGCCTACTTTGAGCTGTTTTGATATGGGTTTAGATAATCATCACATTTTTCATTGTTTCCTCAACAATTTCTAGGCCTATGAGCTTTCTTTCACCAACATCATCCCAGTAAGTTGGTGTACAGAATATGTTTCCATATAACGCTTCATATAGTATCATTTGAATACTTTAATGGAAGATATTGTTATAGTAAAATTATACGAGTGGAAAATACTGATCCCACATACCTTGAAAGTCAAGTGAACTAGACCTTAACATGTCTTCCAAAGTTTGAATAGTTCGTTCTGATTTTCCATCAGTTGGTGGGAGGTAGGCAGTGCTCAAATGAAGATCAATGTCTAGGGCATTCTTAAGACTTTTCTAGAATTGTGATGTAAAATGGGGATCACGATCAGAAAAAATTGATAAGGGTACACCATGAGTTCTTATTTTTTTATTAATATATAGTCTTTTTAAACGTTCAAGTAGTAAATCTTCTCTTATAGCAATAAAATGTGTTGATTTTGTAAGACGGCCAATAATGACCCATATCGCATTGTTCTTTCTTGGAGTCTTTTATAGCCCCATGAAAAGGTCCATTGTAATATCATCCCATTTCCACATAGAAATAGAAAGGGGTTGCATGACTCCTCTAGGATGTTTTCTTCCATACATCACTAACTGACACACCAAACATCTCGACACATAATCAGCAATCTCCCACTTCATTCTTTCCCACTAAAAATGTTCCTTTAGATCTCTATAAAACTTTTTGCTATCAGGGTGTGTAGAAAAATTAGAGTTATGAGCATCATCCAATAGTTCCCTCTTTAGCTCAGGAATAGTGGGAACACAAAGCTTCTTTCCGAATTTCAAAATTCCACCTTCATATACAAAGTCAATCAACTTACCATCATTTACAGCTTTAATTTTTTTTTTGAAACTCATCATCATCAGCCTGAGAACATTTTATCCTTTCCAATAAAGAAGGTTTGGAAACCATTTGAAAAATTAGTGATGTTATACCTTCCTTCATAATTCTCATATCCATCTTTACTAGATCCATGAAGAAAGGATCCCTTTCAACTCTAATCTTGTTCAAAATTATTTGGTCCTTTCTACTCAAAGCATTTGACACCTTATTTTCCTTCCTCGGGTGGTAGTGTATTGTGCAATCATAATCCTTGAGTAGCTCAATACATCTACTTTGTCTGATGTTGAGTTCTTTCTATGAGAAGATATATTTTAAACTCTTGTGATCTGTATATACCTCACATTTTTTTTCATAGAGGTAATGTCTTCAAATATTCAGAGCAAAGATTACCACTTCTAATTCAAGATCATGAGTTGGATAGTTTTTTTTTCATGAATTTTTAGCTTCCTAGATGCATAGGAAATCACTCTATCATTATTCATAAGGAAACAGCCAAATCATTTCTTTGATGCATTGCTAAAGATCACAAATCCATCATTCCCTGATGATAGAGTCAAGATTGGAGAATTCATTAATCTTCTCTTCAATTCTTTAAAACATTCTTCACATTCCTTTGTCCATACAAACTTAACCCCTTTTCATGTAACCTTCATCATTGGGTTGGATAAATGGGTGAAGTTCTGAACAAAACACTGATAATAACCTGCTGAACCAATAAAACTACATAGCTCAGTTATGTTCATTGAATTTGGCCAGTCTTGCACAGCCTTTGTCTTTGTAGGATCTACAGATATTCCGTCCTTAGAGAAAATGTAGCCCAGAAAGGAAAATTATTAGATCCAAAAATCACACTTACTAAACATCCCATATAATTAATTTCTTCTACGAGTCTTCATAATAGTGTGCAAGTGATTTTTATGATCTTCATAGATTTTATATTATACCATGATATCATCAATACACACCACCAAAAATCCATCAAGATATTCCTTGAAAACTCTATTCATTAGATCCATGAAAGCAGATGGTGCATTAATTAGTCCAAAAGGCATTACTATAAACTCGTAATGCCCGTACCTAGTTCGGAATACTGTTTTCTGAAATTTCTTCCTTCCTCACAATCAACTGATGATATCCAGTTCAAAGATCAATATTAGAAAAATATTGGGCTCTAATAAGTTGATCAAATAAATCATCAATACTAGGTAGGGGATACTTTTTCTTTATTGTTATAGCATTGATCTCCCTATAGTCAATGCACAACCTCATAGTCCCATCTTTCTTCTTAATGAAAAGAACAGGGGATCCCCATAGAGAAATTCTAGGGAAAATAAATCATTTATCACTAAATTCCTCTAGTTTTTTCATTAGTTACACTAACTCCATTGTGGCCATTCTATAAGGGGTCTTTGATATGGTCCTTTAACCAGAAATTAAGTCAATGGAAAACCCAATTTCTCACTCTAGAGGATGTCCAGGTAAATCCTCAAGAAAGATGTCAATATATTCTTGCACAATAGGTACATATTCTATTTGAACATTATTTTCCTCACCCATAGTTATTTCATTCCCTTCCTCCCCAATAATTGAATTCAGTAGAGCTACTAGGGGTGGATCTTGATGAGAATCAGATGGTGAGGTTTCTTCTCTAAAGATAAGGGATTCTACACCATTCTCAAAAATAGTAACTTCCTTATTCTTGCAATAGATATTCACATAATAATTTGATATCAAATTCAAACTGAGAATTATATCAAAGTCAATCATTGGTATGATGATAAGGTTAGAAACTAAAGCACATTTATGTGACATGAGGGGGAATGATCAACATGACTTTGTTGAAATGATACATCCACTAGGAGTCTTGAATGATAACTCCTTTATTAAATAAAATTGGTCATGTCTAATTTTATTGGAAAACTAGGAAGATATAAATGAATGCGATAATCTAGAATCAAATGAAGCATTGGATAAGTTTGATGAAACAGTCAATGTACTTACCACCACTTCATTAGGAACTTCAATATCAATGGTTGTGATCTCATAATCGTGTCCCTGCTCCCTTGGCCTTTTTTTTGCATGTTTCCTTGATGCTTTGAAAAATCATTATCATAGTGTTCCTTCTCCAGAAAATTATAGCATTGAACATTAATGGATTATTTATTCCCCTTAAAATCTCCAATAAGATGGAATTTTTGTCTACATTTTTAGTATGCTCATTTTCCTTTTAAGAAGGCACCAGGGTGTTTCATTACTCAACTTTCTTAGGGTGTAAATTCAACTCCTTCCTTATTCCTTGTTTCGTTATTTCCTTTTCTAAATTTTTCAGTAGCCCTCTCATTCTATTTATTTCCATAAAAGTCATAAGACTTAGAAAATTATTTTTCCATCTTGATAGCACATGAAACTATATCTTCATATGATAAGAAAATATGGGAGACCAGATCCTACCAGAAGAATGTCTTTAGTCCATCAAATAATCAATAAATCTTACTCCTCAGGTTTTTTAGGTAGTCTATTGAATTCCTTGATAACCTTGTGAAGTTAGATTTATAATTTTCAACATTATCATCTTCCTTTTGCTTCAAATTCAAAAATTTCCTTTCCATGTCTGCTCGTTATTCATGAGGAAAGTATTTCCCTAGGAATATTTCCTTAAAGTACCTCCATTCTATCTTTTTTATCTCTTCCTCCTTTTTGTTTTGGATTAACAACCACCACTGATCTTCATATCCAGATAGATGGTAAATTTCTATGATGACTTTTTCTCTTTCGTTACATCCCAAAATGAGAAATATATTCTCTAGGGAACTTATCTACTCTTCAGAAACAAATGGGTTTGTAGTCCCATTGAATAATGGGGGTTGTTGTCTCATAAAGTGATCTAAAAAATCTCCTCAATGTGGAGGATATATATGCTCCATATGGGTAAGGTTATTGTTCATAACCTGATTAATTTGTCCCAGTATAGTTATAAGTTACTCTGCACTAGTCATAGCTCCAGATCCCACATCGTTATCTTGCATCATAGGGCAATCCCTACATGGGATACGCGTGTTCATGCGGTTTCCATTTCTTCCACTAAGAGCCATTTCTAGATGATGGCATACACTAGATTAGGTTATAACTCATAATTTATAATCTTAACTTAACAAAATACTTATCATAAATTAAGATCATACACATGGCTAATCCCATAATCACAAAAATGGTTTCTTTGAGGAAAAATTTACATTTAAATCCTTCATAATGTATTATAAATAAAATTTTAATTATCCTAAGCATATCCCCTGGGATTTTCAATACCAAGAGTGTAGCAAGGACCATTTTTGTGTACTAGGATACCCCAGGTCAAGCCCAAAACTCCTTGTCAGAGCTTTCACCCCTAGTAACATCTGTGCCAGAGCCACCTCTACCTATTTTTATCCATAAAGGGATGAATTTTCTAGAAAGATCCACATAATCTATTCCTTAACAAAATACCATGATGTTATTATATTCTTATCCTCAAGGACTATCTTAGGTATTTGTTCCCTAATCAATATTTTCTAAATCTAGTTTCCAATTTTTATACTAAATTTCCTCTAATACCAACTATAAGGACCTGACCCCAGTTGCCTGGAGCTGGTACCTTGTTTTATTACATTGGAATATAAACAAGGAATATGTATCCCTAAGGACCAATTAGTTCAGTAGAATTTGGAAACAATATACATATATAAGTTTAACAATACATCATAAAGGTAAATAAAACACTAATTTATTCCATTAGAAACATCCAAGCCTCCTAGATTATGCATGCAGGTCACTCATAACTAACTTCTTCATATACAGGGAAAAGGAAACATAAGAAAGGGGTGATCTCAAATTCTCAGTAAGAGTAAGAAATATAGTAGAAGATAACATAAACATAAACATTATGCAAAGTGAATAATTGAAAACACACGCCTTTACAAATAAAGAACTTGAACACATTAACGCAGGAATATGAGCTGAGTAAATAATTACATAATAAAACATAATCATGGGTATTCCAATAGTTGAATAACCACATGAACTTTAAATTAATAGATTAATAATGAGGGAAGTGTATATTCCAGAAATTATAAAACATATTTTCAAGGCCTCGGACAAGATTTCTAAAAATTATTAGGGCCTCATCCAATCTATATATCAAATTAGGAAAGGCATCAGCCAATTCCATGTCTATTTCTCTCATGAGACATACCGATGCATCAAGTGGATATAGAGGGCTACACCCATCACATAATAAGTCCAATTAATTCCTCCTATGAACATATATAAAAATAAACAACATATACATTCATATTGAAACTATCATATTAAATGTAACTAACTTTCCCCAACCAATAAACATAAAACACTCACCATTCCGAGTAATATGGTGAATGGTTTTAGGATAGATCATCCATAATAAAATTAGTCATAAAAAACTAAATAAAATATGGTATATGACATCATAAATGATTAAACCCAATAATACATAAGAATCAACAAGAGTGTTGAATCAGGCGAAAATACTCTTATAAAATCATTAAGCAATTCTTGAGATAAATACTCATTTATTTTGAAAACAAGAGTTATTTTGGAAAAATCTGTGTATAAAACCATAATTTAAGTAAGATGGTATTTTCATAATAAAAATAGTTATTTTATAAATATAATGGTTTCCAAAAAGAGATTATATAGTGAAAAATAGGTAAGGATTTGAGAAATTCTCTTAAAACTGGCATGTATTTCGGAAATAATTTTAAAATTTCCTTTTGAAACATGTAACTACCCATAAAATAAGGTAGGGTTATGGTTGGTAAAAATATATAGAACACTCACATATAATATATGAGTATTTAATAATAATATACAAGAATTTAATTTAGGTAATTAGACAATAAAAGTAACCCGAATGAAAATGGAGGTTCGGGTGGAAAACCCATACCTTAAGTCTGAATGTGTTCCCCTCTTGAAATTAAGGTCCTGGAATATAAAATTAGACTAATTAATAACTTAATTATGAACCTATTATACATTTATTTATTTTATCAAAATTATTTTTAGTTCATTTATGTCTTTATTGATAAGTTATAATATCAAATTCCGTCATTCTGGAGTGTTCGCTTTCTTGATTTTCATAATCGGTTCACTTGTTTTTAAGTAATGGAGTTCATGTGGAATGGTTTTAAATCTTAAGAATTAAAATTAAATATTATTTATGAACATATATAATTTTTAATGGTCATTTATATCATTTTGTTACATGGAATGAGGATGAATCATTATATGACAACCACTTCGATTATTTAGCGGTATTTGGATTATTATGAACTAGTTTTGTCATATAAATTAATAATTTGTACATATACTGGTTTCTAAATATTAATTAGGTTATAATACATATATTATAGTCTAGATAAACCATAAAATTATTTCATGACTAGTAATGAATGAGAAATTGAAAAATGAAACTTCGTCGTCCATGAAGGTTATAAATTGGAACCTCATGGATGTTGATTTCGTTTATAAAAATAAAAGTGAGGGAGTAAGAATATTGATGATGGTTACTACATTAACATGATATAATTATATTATATAGATGATACTAGAGTTATAATGGTCATTTGGATAGATGAGGTGAGGAGAGGATAACGAAAGAAGATAAATTGAAATGAAACTAAATGAAAAAGAAGGGCGCTTTACCTCTTGAAATAATCTCCTTGAGAACCTACTTAAGGGATGGGGTTTTGGTATTTTGGAAAGACCAAGGTTATCTTGGATGTGAGGAGTGAATAGGTAAGGGTAATTGAGAAGATATTTTAGGAGATTCAAGGATTATAATATTGAAGAGAAGAGGGAGTGAGGGGAGGTTTTATAGTGGAGGAAAGGGGTAAATTTTGAATATTTTATTCATTATTTTATTATTTCCATCAATACAACCAATAGTGTTGTTTCATGTGACCCCTTATAGTAATAAGTGCATGTCATTTTGAAAAAATTGGCCTTACATCACTTATTATGACATAAATAGTGTATTTAACTGCTAATTTAAATATACGGTATTTTACCGTATTTCACTATTCAAAAAAAATTCAAGAATTTCAGAAAAATCCAAAAAATTCACCCCTACCACTTTTCAGTGTGTAGAATTCAAAAATGAACTCCATTTTTCAAAAATAATTTTCTAAATATTATTAATATAATTTTTAAATAAAATCATAGTTAGTTCAAAAAATAACAATACTAAAGGTATAATTAGTTTTATATCACATTGAAAAATTAATTAAGATCTCGTTATATTATTACCTTAAGAAAATAAAATAATATCATTATTTACTATTCATAAGTGTCGTATTATTATTCATATTACTATTTATAAGGATATGTTACTATTCACCAAAAATCAAGTTTTCTCTATCAGACTCCAAATGACTTACTGATCACAACTCTAGATGGCCGTTTTTTGAAATTCAAAACATAGTAGAGGCACAGTTGTATTTGATGGATAGATTATAAAATGCATTAAATTTTTATTTTCAAAACCTTGGGGTGTTACAATTTCCATATCAGTTGGATGGGAAAATAAATATAGAGCAAGTAGAGAAAATTGAAACTGCTTTATTAGCAAATGTGAAGAATCATATTTCATCTACAAGGATTTCTAGATTGAGAAGCATATCTTGGCCCTATTTTTCTAAATTATGATCATTTAAGAACCACCTTATTCCCATATATACATTGTGTTTGTTTTTAATATATGGAATTAAACATGTATCATATATTTAGGGGGAGACCTGAATTTTATAAAAGTTATGAACAACTTACAGCTAGAAATTTTTTCATCATAGAAGACTATTGGATTTGTGTTTTCTCCTTGAAACATCTCAAATAATCTCAAAATATTCTTGAAGTTCATTATTAAATAATGAAAATACTGATGAATAAGTATTGAGTATATCTCTTGAGGAGGAGTGCAAAATAAAAATCACTAGATATCTCTATCTCAGTTGATATCTTATGAATATCAATTGTTCCAATGAGGTATGCATCTGATAAGTTTTAATGCTAAAAGTATGTAAATTTAATTATGTTGTCATTAATATATATTGATTACAATCTTATTTTCATTCTGAAAAATCAATTCTAAAATGGAGGATTTATTACTTGACAACAAAAGGGAAAGGTAATTTTAAAGAGAAAATACATTCTTTCACTTGAATGTTTCTAATCTATTTGCTGATATGTATGAAAAAAATTAGTTAAAAATATTTTTAACAACCCATGATAAATGGTTTCAATGTCAGGTTCATATGCTGAACATTTATTGACATCATTGATGTTAAATTTGATCACTCTTGTTTTCTACATAGTACATTTCTCACATATAATTAGTTTTGATTAATTTTAGATATTTTCTAATAAATTGGTTATTCTATCATTTTCTTAAGTAAATAATACTATAAGTTTCATATGAAAAGGGGATGTTCTTAAAATTTTAATTTTGGAGATGAGTAATCCTTATTATACCTGTATCTTTGGTTTTATTGCCAATAATTTGGACAAGATATCATTAACTTTTGAAATTAAATGGGTATATACAACTAATCCAAAGGGGTGGATTGAAAAACCTGAATGGTTTATTTATGTTGAATTTAAAAATGTTTTCAATAAGTTTAGAAGGCGAAAAGTCAATGAGTTCTTATTTTTATGATTATAAAACACATCAAAAGTTTAGAAAACAAGTATCTTTCGTTATTTGAAGTGACACAGTTTTTACAAAAGTTAAAAATATTCCATGTAAAATGGTGTTTATTTTTCATGAGTATTTGAGAATGTTGGCATCGGAATATTTGAGTACCATTTTCATTAGCCTTTAATTAAAAATGTGGCTTACAAACCAACAATCCATGGGATCCAAGTGCACCACTATTTGGGTGGGAACTAGTATTGACCACGGTAGCCAGCCAACATATAGAGGTTGTCACCATGCATAGCACACCCTCAATTGGGTTTAAGGGAGTAGGGAGCCACTATGCAGGGTGGCAAGGTGGTGGAAGAGGGTTTCGGCATAGGGAGGTTCCAATGTGTAATGGGGAGGAGATAGTAACTGATTTTGAAAGGTAGTGGGGGTACTTTTTTATAAAAAGGAGCACATAAATCAGTGGATTTTTGATGTGGGACACATGATAGAGTGTCATTTTTTATCTCTATTTAATGACACACTTAAAACTGTGACTATCAAAATAGTTGTATTTGGGCCATTGGATCAATATTTTCAGGTCATCTTCAACCTCGACTACCCGAGGAGTTCTTTTCAATGAGTTTTTTCATGAAGTGATGATCCGATCAATCGATTCGATGCATTCAAGAACCATTTCATCATCTTGATGATTTGAATATGATAGAATCATCATGGAACATTTTTTTCATGATTTAATGAATAAAAAAACAAATAAAAACATAAATGAAGCAAATTATATTTATAGTGATGATGATTTCTCACAAAGTGAGAGTTGAGGCAGTAAGCTCATGATTTATTGCAATATATAGTTATATATGATTTTTTGATCACTATGTTAGTGAGATTTTTATATAAATACCCTCAAGCTGTTCATTTTTTGGATGATCATATCACATAATTGATAGAGATGTTTGGGAGAGAAATAGAGAAAAATAAGTGCTCTGTATTCATACAAAAGTTCCATGTGGTCTTATTGTGCCTGTCTAGACTTCTATAATCTCATGATGTGATTTTGATGTTTTCAAACCAGTGTTTACATTTACACTATGTTTTTTCATAAGAGAAAAATGATCTCATGTTTTTATTATGCGGTGGAGAATGATAACTATGCATGAAATGATATTCTTGCATGAAGGGTGATTACAGTTTCATTTTTGAGTTGCGTGAAGATACCACGGCCTCACGGGTGTTATGTGAAGAAACTATGAAGTTATATTGATGATAAGTGAGTTACATGAATAATCATTCATGCAAAGAATAGTTTTGTCACATGAGATATTCACATGAAGAGAATTGGTGTTATTTTCACACAAGGTTTGTACTGTGAGTGTGCATGTTGTTTGCACGAGTGTCTTTACTTGAGAAGGATAAATAATTAAGTAAATCAAGTATAGTGTTATTAGGAAATGTTCAACAAACATAGTAGTGAGAAGAAAGTGTGGAAGCATGATGTTCTTACACTGTTCAACACATGCATGCACATGAAATAATGCATGCATGAAAGTTGAAAGGTTGTTCATGTTCATTATTTCACAAAGTATTATGACCATGAATTATTAAACATGAAAGGAGAGTAACACATGTATGCATTTATGATCATGCATGAAGGTTTCATAAATACACATGAAATATTCAATCCTTAGTTAGTGTGCAGTTTTTTGAGACTGAATTCAGGACAGAACTTTGATCAGTATTTCAAAAGAAATTAATATCTGAGTTTTCGGTATTTTGTGAGGTCAGGTATTCACCAGAAGAAAGAATTCCCTGAGTAGTGTTTTATTGAGGTAGATGACCATATACAATTGATCATAATTGTTTGATAAATACCATCATCATTGAAAAGGTTCTTGAATTTTACATGAGCCAGTGTTATCAAGAAAACTTATAGAGGAAGATCAATATATCATCCTATCAGTGGATCATATCTTGTTTGAATCATGATTGTGGAAGTATTTAGTGGAACTTTGAAGCAGAATAATTATCCAGTGGGATTATGGAGAAGGCCAGTGGGATGATGGTAACACTATTATATTAGATGTAGTATAAATATCCTCTTGTGGGACTCAAGATTCACTAGTATAGGTGGGAACTTGTAAACTCTAGTGGGACTCTAGAGTTGAACACTGTGGGACTCCGTGTTGATTTCAATGGGACTTTCCCTAGTTGTAACTATATATATATAGTGAATAATCATTAACTAGGGGGTATAACTTGTAAAGACCTTGAAATTACATATAAATTTTTTTAAAATTATTTGGGATTATTACGAGTCTGGAAAAATTAACGGTATGTGATTCCGAGGCCCAGAGAGCCCGGAACGGAATTTTGTAATTTTTTTAAGGTAAGTTCAGTAAATGAGTGGGCGGCGTTTTCTAACTAATGAACCAGTGCTTGGAATAGAAATCTAAGGGCACTGTTGGACTAGCAGTGCTAATATTCACTTAAGGTAAGCTTAAGTTTTTTCGAAAAAAGTCATACGGAAAAGTTAATTTTTAGCTTTATAAAAAAATAAACTCAACAAGTTATTTTATTTCTTTTTTTTTTTGTAACCGTTGAGAGACGTGGTGGGACCCTAGAGTTAAATGGTTCATTCAAGGGCATGAACCTTGGGTTGTGTAACCAAGATGTTGGAACATTAAATACGGTTCATAAATGAACTGCATTAATGTTATGCAACACAATTGGTTCCCTCATCTATTTAAAGGGATCTCGGGCTCGGGTTTTTGACACATAAGTGAGGAACCTCTAAAGAAGTACCACAACGTCTTCCACCAATGAAGAACATAGGCTTGAATGACATCGTTGGAGGAATCGATCTGAGATTTACAAACGTCGGCGACATCAACGAATGAGGACTCTTCTCCCTCTACGACCGCGACATCATCCAACAGTTCACAAGGTAGGGGTTTTTCTTGATTAATTCTAAGAGTTTGAAGATGAATTAATCTCACCCTTTTTATGATGCTAATGTGGAGAGCATGGGCTAAATGAAAAAGTCCTTTACCCTTTGCCTCTTCTATATTTTTTAAGTTCTTCATGCGCAATTGTAAAACAGAGCAGCAAGATGAAACAAAAATCCATACAGCGTTGGCAGTACCCCGAGAGGCCCGTAGGTGCTTTAGGAAGGCAAAACGGACCACCGAAGCTCACTTGATGGCTCGCGGAAGACCTTATGGTGTAGCACTAGTGCGGTGGCACTGGTGACCAGCACCGGCGGGCATAGGCGGTGGCTAGAACTCGGCGGCCGTAGAAGGGGGCAGCACCAAACGGTGCCGCGGTGGACCAGCAGGGGCGACTGGCTTTCAACCGGCCTCATTGGCGGAAGGGCGGCGTGCCATCGCACACCAAAGATGGAGGTCATGGTTTTGAAGCTGCAGTAGAGGGGGACCCATTCCCTACAGGTCCCACAGACAGTGAGGCGGCGCCATGTGGCATTATCGGTTGAAGAGTCGAACGGCTTTTGAGTCGTTCGGAAAAGAGGGGTCGTGCGACCCCTCGTGTGGGTCACGCCCAGCCGGCAGGCCAAGCCAGTCCACTGCCCAGCAGGCCGAGCCTGTCACGGCCCAGCCCGGTCAGTTTGGGCTGGGCTGGGTCAGAGCCAGATCGGCTCGGGTCCACCCGAACCGGGTCGGGTCAGCCCGGGTCAGACTGGACCAGGACCTTTATGGCATAGTTTCACTTAAAAGGTCATATATTACAAACCAGACGTCTGTTTGATGAACCGTCTATGGCGTTAGAATCCTTGGGAAGAGATGGTCCTTTTGAAATACTTCACCTAAGTTTTGGAGAAAGTTGGAGTATGGCTGGGTTGGATCATACCTGAATCCAACCAAGCCCTCAGCACTAAAATGCCTATAACTCTCAGACTGGGCGTCCGATTAACGGGCCTCCTTTTGTGTTGGAACCCTTATGACATGACGGATAATTGGGTTACTTCTTCATGGGAATTTGTTCCAGTTGAAATACAACTAATTCCTTATGGAAGGGATCCTCTCAGAATCAAGTGTGTTATGTACGGGAATCCAGTGGCTTGCTGAGACATGAAGAATGAATAGTGATCCTATGTGGATCAGCACCTAGAGATCATGTGTGGATCAGTACCTAGTGATCCTCTATGGATAATCACCTAGCGATCCTATGTGGATCAACACCTAGATATCCTGTGTGGATCATCACCTAGTGATCGTGTGTAGATCAGCACCTAGAGATCCTATGTGGATGAGCACCTAGTGATCATGTGTGGATCAGCACTGAGCGATCCTATGTGAATCAGTAGTAGAAACCTTGACAGAATAATATGATTTATCTTTACGACTAATCATCTGTACTTTTATACTTAAGTAATACCTGGTTTGAGATGAGTATTTTTCTTTGTGCTTGTGATTGAGATCATGCTTTTTGGTTTTCTTTTGTAGAATTCTGAGAGACCTTGAGGGGTCTCGGGGTACCTAATGAGTATTTTCATACTCAACCCTACATGGGATTCGCCCGCACCTTATTTTGTCTTTTAAATATGAAAGGCAGCCTTGACTGATACTTGGGGAGCCAAGACTTGATGGTGGACAGAGGAGACCGGTGGATGTGGAGACTCACGTGACGATTTGTACCTACCATTCAAGTAGGATCCATGGCAGACGACCTCAGGATATTTTTTCCTTTTTGTCGTATTTCCATTTCAGTTGGGCTTTTATTCTAGCCCCTTACTTTTAGTAATTACCTTTACACTTAGTTATGGTGTTTAGTTGTGGTTGCACCTTACTCTTCTGTTGTGTTTTACTTTTGTGTGGTGTACATTGTTGGTGTGTGTATAGATTTTGAGGCAATTCCTTCCCATTTTTGGGAAATTCCTTTCTGGTGCTAGTCACCAACCCCTAGCCTATGGAAGGCAGGCTTGGGGTAGTCATGTCATGGGCCCCGGGAGATGGTTCGTGACAAAGTGGTATCAAAGTAGTCAGTTCTACTGAAGATCTAGGACTCTGATATTTCCAATGGAGCAATAGTGTTAAGTATTTTGAGTGTGGTTTTCAGTTCGGGGAGTCCATTGTTGGTGCAGAGGTCGACGTATCCATGCACCAGGACCCTGAATTCTGATTTCTGACTCGGTACACAAAAATGATAATTGTGTATGTTTTGAAAATCTTGTCTTATTTTTGATCTCTTTGAGTCACCTTACTAGGTATAACTTATTGACCATGGCACACCTATTTCTTTTCAGGATGTCATTGTGAAGACAGCTAGCCAAGATTCTAGAGAGAGTGCATGATTATGGCCCATCGAGCAACGAGGCTTCGGTGTAGGGCCCTCTTACTATGATAGAACCTTTGGGTGGTGTACCAGCAGCACCACCACTCAGAGGGAATTAGTTTCCACCAGCCCCACTAGTAGACCGTGCACACAGACTGAGCACATTGGAAAAGTTCCAAATATAGAGGCCTCTGAGGCTTCGAGGTGAGATAGATCTACAGGCATATGAGGACTAGCTGGAGGTTGTGGCATGGGTGTTTCACTTAGTTGAGAGTCCAGAAGATCAAATGGTGATCCTGGCTACTAGCCTCTTCCAGGGCATAGTAGGGAGATGGTGGAGTCTGACACTCCAGACGCATGAGGAGGTGACACTCTCTGGGTTGGAATTCGAGACCCTTTTCAGGGCAGAGTTTGTACCAGCAACTTTACACTCATTGCATATCCAGGAGCTGCTACACTTGCAGAAGGGGAGCTTGTCAGTGGCCCAGTACTTGGAGAGATTCATTAACCTCTCATGCTACTCCACCAACATGGTGCAGGACCCATTATTGAAGGTTCGGACCTTTGATTAGGGTCTCTGGTAGGAGATCATAGCATCGATGATATCACTAAATATCCTGATACAGGCGGGAGTGCTCGAGCGAGCATTATTGGTGGAGAGTTTCTTAGCTGAGCAGGAACCAATGGTGAGAGCCACCACCGGACAACAGGTAGCCGAGTCATCAGAAATAGGCAGTAGGAAGATGATGTAGAGGTCTAATCAGGCCAGACCTTCTAGTGGATGGCCCCAGGATGCAGGGTCAGAGGTGCAGATCTTGCGAGGCATAGGAGGTCTTCTGAAGACTAAAGTATTTTTCTCTTATAGTGTACAGAGGAACATGGCTCGTGACTGTCTGAATCCCCATATAGACAATCATCATATGACTGAGGGACCACTGAGGCACTGGCCAAGGTTTGAGCGAGGAGGTATGCAGGGTGGCGGATGTAGCAGAGGAGCAGGTCATGCAGCAAGTGGTGAATGACAGTTTTAGGTTCTACCACCACCACCCTCAGGTGGTCCACCTCGACCACATGGAGCAAGTGTAAAGGGGAGAGATCAGATTCAAGTGACAGAGGCCTATGAGCATGGTGCTCCAAATATGATTAGAGGTATGATCTGTGTTTATTCCACCCTAGCTATAGTACTAGACAGAGGTGTCAGTCACCCTTTCATTTCCATAGCACTCGTTCGGAGCTCGGAGATTCTGATGGAGTTGTTGGCTCGATTATTATGATTACAGACTCCTACAGGATAATATTCAACAATTACACACTAGTGTAGGCAGTGTGAGATCACTCTAGGAGGCGAGAGCTTCGGCTGGGATCTCTTAGTAGCAGCATCGAGGCCTTAAGATGTCATCTTGGGTATGGACTGGAAATCCACAGTCCATGCTCAGATCGACTATTTTAGGCTCAAAGTGAGGTGTGTCCGCGAGTATGGGATCAGGTTTTCCTTTACCAGTGAGAAGGATACCTTTGCAGTACAAGATGGACTTTCTCAGAGAAGGGTGTATCAAATCACTCATCAGTTGACTAGCCTCACCCTGGGTGAAGTTGACGTGAGGAGTCTGAGTTATCCTATATTGGTGGACCTGTATGCTGAGGTCTTTCCTGATAATGGTTCGAAACTACCTCCTCATAGAGAGGTAGACTTTTACATTGACATGTACCCCGGGATGGCATTGATATCTACACCAACATATCAGATGGCTTCTGTGGAGCTACGTGATCTGAGGGGGTAGTTAGAGGACTTTCAGATAAAGGGTTTCATAAGGCCAAGTGTTTCTCTATGGGAAACCCTGATTTTGTTCGCAAAGAAGGCAGATGGGAGTCTGAGGCTTTGTGTGAATTATCGGTGCCTTAACTAGGTCATCGTGAAGAAAAATTTTCCACTCATAAGGATTGATGATCTATTCAACCAATTAAAGGGATCTCGACGGTTTTTGAAGATAGACCTCAGATCAGGCTATCACCAGCTCAGGGTATAGGATGAGGACGTACCGAAGACAGCCTTCAGATGTTGGTATGGCCATTACGAGTTCTTGTTAATGCCCTTTGGCATGACCAACGCTCCGGAAGTGTTCATGGGGCTCGTGAACAAGATCTTTAAGCCTTACCTTGATCTCTTTGTGGTGGTCTTTATTGACGACATCTTGATTTACTCAGCATCGGAGGAGGATCACACAACGCACCTACAGATAGTTCTGGATACACTTTGAGAGCACCAGCTTTATGGAAATCTCTTGAAGTTCCGGTTCTGAATATGGAAAGTCCACTACCTAGGGAACGTTATCATGGAGGATGGAGTTGTAGTAGATCCAGTGAAGATAGAGGAAATGCTTTCTTGGGAGCCACCCAGGAGTGTGATTGAGGTGCAGAGTTTCCTGGGATTGGATGGGTACTACCGGAGATTCCTACCTGACTTTTCCAAAGTTGTGACACCATTTTCATCTTTTAAAAAGAAGGGAAATCCTTTTGTGTGGATAGATATATTCTAGTAGAGTTTTCAGGAGCTTAGGCAAAGGCTGATGAGTATCCCCATCTTGAGGCTACCAGAAGAGTGCATTGGGTGTGAAGTCTACTACCACGCATCAAGGACCGGACTAGGTTGTGTCCAAAAGCATAAAAGAGTAGTGATCACCTATGGCTCACAGCATTTGAGATAGCATGAGAAAAACTACGCTACCCATGACCTGGAGTTGGCAGCAGTGGTCCTTGCACTAAATATGTGTAAACACTACTTGATGGGTGAACGGTTTACTATTTACTCTAATCACAACTGTCTCAGGTATATCTTCTCATTTAAGGACTTAAACCTGAGATAGAGTCGATGGCTGGAGTTCCTCCAGGACTATGACTTTGAGATAGTCTACACTCTTGGGAAGGGGAACTTAGTAGTAGATGCACTAAGCAGGAGTTCTGGTCTACAGTTGCTGAGTGAGGCGACAGAGTAGCTAGCCACGTTGCAGATATCCTTTGTGGATAAAGATGGAGTAGCTTACCACTAGTCTATGACTATCACTCCCCCACTTCTTTAGAAAATTCGGGAGGCTCAGCTTGGGGGAATTGACTGCGAGGCCTGATGTGCTCATATATCCTCAGGACAGTCTTCTAAAATATTTTCTAAAGGTGGAGAGCATGTCATTCTCTTCAAAGGATGCACAATGATACCAGTGACGCTACTAGAGTAGGTGTTTAGGGATTTCCAGACATCCCCTTTGGTGGTACATCATGGAGTGGAGAAGATGTATCAGGACCTCAGGCATCAGTATTGGTGTCCATGGATGAAGAAAGAAGTGGCAGAGTTCATATCATGATGCCTCACTTGTTAGTAAGTGAATGTTGAGCATTAGGTTCCAGTAGGCATAGCTCATCCACTTGAGGTACCGGGGTGGAAGTGAGATGGTATCTCCATGGACCTCGTGACAGGGATACCACATATGTCCAGGGGCCACGATTCCATATTGGTGATTGTTGACTGACTCACCAATTCATCCCACTTCCTACCCATCTGAGAGAAGGGGTCAATAGAGGGTTTGGGACGCCTCTACATGCAGGAGATTGTGCAACTTCATGGGGTTACATCAATGATCTTCTCAGATCGTGACACACGTTTTACGTCCCACTTGTGGAAGGGATTATAGGAGGCATTCGGGACTCAGCTACGCTTGATCACTGCCTTTCACCCTCAGATAGATGGTCAGACAGAGCGGACCATATAGACACTCAAGGACATGCTTCGTTCTTATGTCCTTGATTTTGGACTTAGTTGGGAGGACCACCTTCCATTGGTGGAGTTCACATACAAAAATATTTATCAATCTACCATCGACATGGCTCTGTTTGAGTCCATGTACGGGCGACCATGCAGTTCACCTCTATGCTGAACAGACACAGGGGAGTCAGTGCTTATGGGTCTAGATTTGGTATAGGCTACCATGGAGAAGGTTCAGATCATTTAGAGGAGGATGAAGACCACACAGATCCGGTAGAAGTCTTATGCTGACAGAAGACGAAGACCCTTGGAGTTTGAGGAGGGAGAACATGTCTTTATACAGGTATCCACCCGATGAGGATTACGGAGGTTTGGCCGGGGTGGTAAGCTATCTTCGAGGTTATTGGACCTTTCCAAATCCTTAGTAGAGTAGGCAAGGTGGCGTACCATATATCTCTTCCCCCACACATTCACTAGGTGCATAATGTTTTCCATGTGTTGCAGCTAAGAAGGTACGTGCTTGATCCATCTCATGTTATAGACTAGGGAGATATGGACATAGACGATGGGGTGTCATTTGTAAAGTTCCTAGTGGAGATAGAGGATCGACAGGATCGGGTCCTTCATGGGCTTTTGATTCCTCTGGTGCGAGTTCGTTGGCAGCACGAGAATCTTCAAAAGAGCACCAGGGAGCGGGAGGCTCAGATACGTGATTAGTACCCCCATTTGTTTCCCTAGTTTTGTTGTACCTTTCGGGGATGAAAATTCATAAAGTGGGGAGAATGTAGAGAAATGTATATTCCAAATAATTTTTTTAAATTATTTGGTATTATTACGAGTCTGTGAAAATTGACGGCATGTGATTTTGAGGCTCAGAGATCCTAGAAAGGAATTTTGAACTTTTTTTAAGGTACATTTAGGAAAAGTGAAAATGGAATTTTATAACTTTTGAACCAGTTATCAGAATTGAAATTTGATGGCACCGTTGGACTCACAACACTGGGATTCACTTAAGGGAAGATTAACTTTGTTCAGAAAAAGTTGGACAAAAAAATTAATTTTTAGCTTTATAAAAAAATAAAAAACTCACAAGTTATTTTATTTATTTATTTTTTTTGTAAATGTTGAGTGACGTGGAATGGCCATAGAGTTAAATGGGTCATTCAAGGTAATTACCCTTGGGTTTCGTAACCTCGATATTGTAACATTAAATGTGGTTCATAAATGAACCACATTAATGTTACGCAATACGGTTGGTTCCCTCGTCTATTTAAATGGAGCTTGGGCTTGGGTTTTTGACACAGAAGTGTGGAACCTCTAATGAAGTACCACGATGTCTTCCACCAATGAAGAACAGAGGCTTTAATGATGTCGTTGGAGGAATCGATCCAGGATCGATGAACTCCAGCGACTTCAATGAATGAGTACTCTTCTCCCTCCATGACTGTGACATCATCCAACGATTCACGAGGTAGGGGGTTTTGTCTTTATTAATTATAATATTTTGAAGATAAATTAATCTCACCCTTTTTATGATGCTAACGCTTAGGGAATGGGCCAAAAGAACAAGGCTCAGACCCTCCGCCGCTTTGATCTTTGTTGTGTTCTTCATGGGAAACCGGAAAACAGACCACTGGAGCTCATCTGGTGGCTCGTGGAAGACCTGTCGATACGGCACCATTAACAGGCACCGACGAGCGAAGGTGGTGGTCGGCGCTTGTCGGCCGCTAAGGGGGATGGTTCCACAACGGACCAGAATGGCCGGCCGGCTTTCGGGAGGCCGCATTGGTAGAAGGGCGGCGTGTCGTCACGCACCGCAGATAGAGGTTGCAGATTCAAAGTCATCGAAGAGAGGGACCCGCACCCTACGGGTCCCACATATAGCAAGTCAGTTCCACATGGCACTACTGGTTGAAGAGCTGAATAGATCTTGATCCATTCGGGAAGGAGGGGTCGCGCAACCCCTCACGCGGGTCATGCCTAGCCGACGGGCCAGGCCAGTCCCCTGCCCAGCAGGCCGAGCCCGCCGTGGCCCAGCCAGTTTGGGCTGGGCTGGTTCATGTCCTAGCCAGTTCTGGTAGTTCGGGGTTGGACCTGGACCAGGTCAGGTCGATGAGAACCGGGTCGGGTAGGCTCAGGCCGGGTCGGACTGCACCCGAACCCTTTATGGCCCAGTTTCGCTTAAAAGTATGTATCATACAAACCAGACATCCATTTGACGATCCATCTACAACATTGAAATACTTGGGATGAGATGGTCCTTTTGAGATACTCCACCTTAGTTTTTGAGAATGTTAAATTATGGCTGGGTTGGATCATACCCAAATCCAACCAGGCCCTTGGAACTAAAATTCCTATAACTCTCAGATCGGGCGTACGATTGACATGCTATCTGTTTCATTGGAACCCTTATGACATGATGGATCATTACCTAGAGATATTTTGTGGATTATAACCTAGTTATCCTATGTGGATCAGCACCGAGTGATCCTATATAGATCAGCAGCAGAACACTTGACAGAATAAGATGATCTAGCTTTATCACTAATCATCTGTACTTTTGTACTTAAGTTATACCTAGTTTGAGCTGAGTCTTTTGCTTTGTGACTATGATTGAGATCAGGCTTTGTGGTTTTCCTTTATAGAATTATGAGATACCTTTAGGGGTCTCAGGGTCCCTATTGTGTATTGTTATACTCACCCCTGCACGGGCTTCACCCTCACCTTGTTGTGTCTTGTGAAAATGACGGGCAGCCTTGACTGAGACTTGGGGAGCTAGGAATTGATGGTGGACAGAGGAGACCGGTGGATGTGGCGATATGCATGATGATCTATACCTACCCTTCAGGTAGGATCCCTAGTGGATGACCTCAAGATCTGTTTTCCTTTTTTTTGTATTTCCATTTCAGTTGGGCTTGTATTCTAGACCCTTACTTTCAGTGCTTACCTTTACACTTATTTGTGGTGTTCTGTTGTGGTTTCACCTTACTCTTCCATTGTGTTTTACTTTTTTGTAGTGTACTCTATTGGTCTGTGTATAGATTTTGAGGCAATGCCTTCTCATTTTTTGGAAACGCCTTTCTGGTGCTAGTCGCTAACCCCTAGCCTATGGAAGGCGAGCTTGGGGAAGTCATGACATGGGCACCGGGGGATGGTTCGTGTCATAACTGGTTGTAGTAAGGAGTGGGTATTAGTAATGAACCTTGTAAAAATATTGTGTAATGTGTTTCATTTACATTATGAATTTCATATAGGATCTACTCTTCCTAACATGTGAAATAGATTTAAAGTGGGTTAAATAAAAGACAAGAATTTAGTAAAAACAAGTCACACCAAATCTCCCCGCATCAGTGTGACTGCATAGAGTGACATAATAGAAACCTCAATGCCTCACTACAGCACCTTTCCTTTCCCTGCATAGAGTGACATAATAAGTTTTACATATCGTCAAAGGGGTGAATAGGGTGTGAGCTAACTAGTCTTAGTAGGATCCCACAGAGGTATTCCATATCTATTCTCTATAAAATAATCTGAACATGTGCAAATTTAAATAAAAAAAGATATGATGAGTTTTTATATCAAAAGCATGGTAAAACATTTTTTCCTTTTTCCCAGAGTTCTAAATAATCCAGGTAAAATGGTTTTAAATCATTTCATATACATAAATTTAGTCAAATCAAAGAATGTATAGCATATCCTATCAAATCCAAATCATTAAAATTTAAAAGAATAGGTAATATCATGCGAAAGATCACAACAAGTTAGGCTAGCTAGGACACTCATACCCAAACATAGATAATTGCATGAATCAAGTATCTAGATATATGAACTAAATCTACAGAGCATAGAAACACCATAGAAAGGGAACCTCCTAGAAGTTACTAATAATTCCCTAGAATAATAATAATAGGGATCATAGGAACACCCTATTAGTGAACCCCTAGATGGTATAAATAGACAAGGCCTATTAATACATCATCCACCTAAGTACTTAAGACTTCCTATGTGCTATATTTTTCAAACCATTTCATTAAAACTATTATTTGAAAATCATTTCATAAATACATTTCACAATTCTTTGAAATTACTTATTCCTTTACCAAAATAAGGTAAAACCATATTTTCTCAAAACCCATTTCCACACAGGAAATTAAATCATGCCAATTCATCTGAAAAACAATTTATAAAACTAGAGAAATAAAAATCATCCAATATAGGTTCAAGACATAACTTCCTACCTCAAACTCAGGTCAAACATGCCTACAATGGGATCCAACAACCCAAAATATTGAAAATAAAATAATGGAGGCCCTATAATAAATCATTACATCTCAGAATTAATCCAAAAATATAAATGGTTGGTGGATAGGATAGATCAGAGCATACCTCAAAGAACTCTCACGGCACACCATAACCAACCCAAGGGTCATCCTATAAAGTAAAATCATGCAACATGTCTAGAAAGTATCAAGAAGATTATCATCATAATTAAAAATATATATAAACATTATGTAACAGTTATAACGTGATCAATTGAAACAAAGAAAGATAAGAATATCTTACATTGATAGATGCACCACAACTGTGATGAAGATCAATCACTAAAATAAATGATCTATAAAGATAATAGATCCCCAAAATAACATGGGAGATCTCATGGGTATCGAGATAGGTGCTACATGTTGAATGAAAAATTAATCACCCATACGGTTCCCAAAAAAGGACTAATAACAAAACATTAACAACGTGAAACCATCTCATGACATGAATGTATTGATTAATAAAAGATTCCTAAAAATGCATCACCTTGAATTAAAAAACCTAACTTCAACCATTTCATAATGTGAACCTGATTCATAATGTATAAACCTTTCACACCTTGAACAAATTCATGATAGTTACCCAAAAAAGGTTTCATGTTGTGTAAACCTTTCACGATGTGAAAATGTCTAGTAAAAAGTAAATAGTTCATATTTTGAAGGACATACTCTTAAGAATTTTACATGTACCTAGAATCTAATAATTCTAAAAAACATATATCCCCAAACATTATTTCATTTTCTCTAGCAAACAATCTCCATCGCCGAGAGCCCCAAAACACACCCAAATAAAGAGGAATAAAAAAAGAGAGATGTGAAATATCTAAAAAACATAACAGGATGTTACAAACTCCCCACCATAATACTTTCCTTCCTAGTGAGGCCATATGGAAGAATGATGTTTAGAAAGATATGAGGTCACTACTCCCTCATCAACAACTCATGCTCCTAAGTCTCATGATAATCTAATATGTGTTTCTATAACACTCTGACCAATGGAATTGACTTCCCATGAAATAACTTTACCTAAGAGTTAATTATCTCCATTGGCTACTCTATAAAAAGAAATTTCTGGATAAAATTGATCTATTCCCAACTAAAAACATGAGAGGGAACAGTATGGTACTTCATGATCTAATATATGTGGAAAAAATCATGAATACATGTAAACTAAACTATAAATTCCAACCAATAAGAAAACCACCCAAGCCGATTAGTAACCTAAAATGGTAGAAAATATCTCAGAGCCAACTTTCCCTATTTTCCAAGTCGATGGTGACTTAACTGAGGAGAAACTTACAAAAAAAATCAATCACCAATGGAAAGCTTTAAATGACAATTCTGATGATCCGCATATGATTTTTTCTGACTCTACACTATGACCAGATATCAATGTATATCATGAATCTTTACCAACATCACCAAAAGGAGACTCGGTCCTATAGAAGATTCCTCACTCACCTCTTCCAAATAAAAAGGTAACATGTACTGGAGACCAAATAAAACCTTGAAGGGATCCATTCTTATTGATGACTAATAATTATTGTTATAATCAAACTCAACTAAATCTAGGTGCATATCCCATGATTCACCAAAATCCAAGACACATTCACAAATCATATCCTCCAGTATCGAAATAAAACACTCTATTTGACTAACTATATATGGATGGTAAGATATACTCAACCTGATCTGAGTCACCATCACCTCCTAGAAACTCTTCCATAACTGTGAGGTAAACCTAGTGTCCCTATCTGGAATAATGGAAAAGTGAATCTTGTGAAACCTTAAAACCTCTTGTCTATAAATCTTACTCAGGTCTTCAATTTTAGTGGTGTCCCTAATCATAATGAAGTGACATGACTTTTTCTACCGATCAGTCACCACCTAGATAGAATTCCTCCTTTGTGGAGTCCATGTTAATCTAACAACAAAGTCTATAGACACCTCATATGATTTCCAAACCATCACTAAAAGAGGTAAGAGCATCCCATAAGGTTTCAGTTGCCTTTTATTTATCTGTTGGTTGGTGTAATAGTGGGACACATAATCTATAATGTCACACTTCATACCTAGACACCAAAATCATCATCTCATGTCATAATACATCTTCATAGTTCCTAGATGAATGAACCATAAATAAATATGAAATTCAAATAAAATTGAGCTCCTCATAGATGTTGGGACAACAAACTGATCTCTAAAATGGAGAATACCATATAAAGAGAGAGACCAACCAAAAATGGTCTCCTCTCCATATAGGGTCTCTCAAATTTCCATGAACTCATCACCCTACTACTAATCCTACATAATAGACTCAAGGAGAGATGATCATAAATAAACACTAGTCAGAATAATACCTAAAACATTCTATTAAGATTCCAAGTACAACTTAGAAAAGTGTCCCATAAGGTTTAACTTCTTATTTGACTCCAGAACATCTTGTAATGGTACTTTACTACTAAGATCATATTCAATAAAATTCTCTTTTCTTGGGGTGTAAGTGATTCTAAAGTAAAAAATCTGAAGTTATTCCACTCACCATCTCAATTTGAGATTTAAGACTTTTTGAGAAAAAAAATAGCTCAGACTCTTATGGTTAGAAAAGACCATGAACCTCTCCCCAAAAAGATAGTTCTGCCAAAATTTAAGAGAATTTATAACCATATCAAGATCTAAATCATGAGTGGTATAATTCTTCTTATGAATTTTATGACGGTAAGAGATGTAATCCACCACATGATCATATTTCATAATCATGCATCCCGGAACAGTACCAAAAGCATCATAGAAAACCACATATACTTTACTAGTCTCAAGTAAGATCGAAATAGGACTTGATTTCAGAAGTCATTTCAACTCATCAAAATAAGATAGACACTTTTCATCTAATATGAATTTCACCATTTTCTTGGTAAGATCAGTCAAAGGTGATGCCAACTTTGAGAAATCCTTAACAAACCATTGATAGTATCTAGAAAGACCAAGGAAGCTCTGAATGAAAAAAAACATTATGTGGATATTCCCATGACAAGAAAACCTTCACCTTCTTATAATAAATTAATAAGTTATGCTACGAAATTACATGCCTCAATAAATTTACTTCTTGGATCTAGGAATTTTATTTTGAAAGATTTTCATATAAACGATGACTCCTTAGGATTTTTAAAACCAAACTCAAATGGTTCCTATGCTTTTACTCAGATCTCAAATAAACCAAAATATCATCCATTAATATTGCAACAAAATTGTTGTTATACTCATGGAATATATGGTTTATCAAATCCCTAAAAAATGAAGGAGTGTTAATATGACCAAATGACATCACAAGATATTCATAATGGTTATACCTACTCCGGAAAGATGTCTTTGGTATACCAAACTTTCAAAATTTGAGCTAATGATAAAATGACCTAATATCAATCTTCAGAAACCACATTTCCCCCTTTAACTAGTCAAACAAATCATCCACATTGAGGAAAGGATACTTATTTTTAACCATTACCTGGTTTAACATCTGATAGTCTACACACAATAAGAGTGAACCATATGACTTCTTGGTAAAGATAATAAAGGTATCCCAAGTTGAAACACTTGGAAGAAAAAAAACCCTTTTTCATCAAATCATCTAACTAAATATTGTGCTCTTTTAGCTCTGTTGATGGTACATGATAAGATGGTATCGAATTGGTTGTGTAATCGGCACTGGATCAATCAAAAAAACTACCTCCCTCTATAGAGTAATACCATATAAATCATCTGGGAAAACGTCAATAAATTACTGAACAACTTCAAAATGATAAAAAAATAGAAGAAATTTTATTGACATCAAATACTACAACATACAACAAACTCCTAAGCCCTGAGCGGGAAGGTATTGCACGACCAGACCTTGGTCCCACTCTCCCTAAAATACTCAAGATATCCCTGATAAAACACTATTCTATTGAATATTTTATTGATAATAAATGATATAATTTCCTCACATTGTGTTAAATATGTTTCATTAGAAAGTATTTGGGATTAGATCATTCATTTGAATATTTGATGAAAATTCTAGTTTTACCCTTTTAAAATCACTGTAGTATTTCAATCATAAATATTTTTATTTGAATTATTTGAACTTATTATTTTGTAACTGTGTTCCTTACTTCATGGGATAAAACTTTTATTCAGGACACTATATAAAAATAACTCATTTGGATGGAGTAATTGGGCCATAAAGTCAAAGGTGGGCTGGACACGCCAGAATGGAGAAGCTTCTGTATATCGATCATAACTACTTCATCTAGGATTGGATGGAGCCCAAATATTTATATGAGTTAGAGGACCCATATCATCACATATGATCCATCTGTAAGTAAATCCAATTCATGCGTTTTGTGGTCAAATGGGCGGTGAAATTTGGCATAAAATATTTGGCCGAGATTCCCCATTCACACTTGAAACCACTTTAAACCTAGCCTCCCCACCACTCTATAAATTGGTGTTTTTATCATTTGGTGGGGTTGGGACGTGAATTGGAAAGTTTAGGGAAGATAAGAAGTGGATCCACTCTAATTATCCAACCATTTCAATAAGGGTAGCTCTTGAAGCAAGGATCCCTTCGACGAAGCCTTCTTCTTCTCCTTCGTGTTGTAATGCTTTTGTTTGTGTAATAAACTTCTTTGTTCTTATTTTATTTCTTATCTTTTCTTTTGTTTTGTTTAAATTTCTTCTTCTCTTAATCTTCCTCTTTGGGATGGAATTCTTTAGTAGAATTGTTATTGGTTTATACCCATTATAAACATTTGCACATGCAAAACGCTTCTACGATGATTACGCCACCCATAGAAGAGTAGTCTTTTAGTAATCGATCTATCTTCTACCATATTCATTTAATTATTTTGAATCATTGAGATACTTTAATTCACTTAATATTATCCATGAATTGTGTTTTTAAATTGTAATAAACTAAGAAATCAATTGAATAATTAACACAAAAACACGCGAGGTCGAGATTTTGTGTAAATTGTGAGAGTGCGATCTTAATCAGTAATGCAAGACCACACGGGATAAATTTTTAGAGTTCAAATATAATCCATAAAAAAAATTCATCCTCATTTATAGAATGGATATGTGCTCTAATTAACCACTAACCATAAGCTAACCTTAGAACAACAATCAAAGCAGGATGATGTGATTGTGTGTTCTGAAGCTAGCCTAGGGTTTAAGTAATTCCATCTTTGTGGTTAAGTTAACTCTTGTAGGTTTCGAGGGTTAAAAAATTAGGGGATCATAATTAAGTGGATATTTATTTAAATGATAATGATTAATAATTAAATTAAGAGGTATAGTTAGATCGATTACTCCTTTTAAATATTTCTTAAAAACATCTTTTTATTGTGTCATTTTAATCGAACTTCATTTTAAAACTAAAAACAAAAAAAAATGCAATCTTCTTACATCAAAATTCTTCTAGATTTATAAACTATAACCTGACCCATACTTTAAAGTAGTGTTTTTATTCTCTTTTATTTAATTTTTAGAATACCTCTAAAAAGTTTTTTTAATTCACTTCCTCCTTTGAGAGACGACCTTGGTCAGCCACTTTGTTTCACCTAAGTACCCCAAAATCACAATAATCATTTGATGGTGCCCATGACTGTGCTCTTTAGAATTGGCACCATTTCAGGGAGGCAAGTAATTATTTCAACCAATTATAGGTATTTATTTTATTTTACATTTTATTCTCTTCCTCTCTTATTTCTTCATTTTTTACCCAATCTGATTTTTTTTCTTCTTCTTTTATTTTCTTCTACTTCTTTTTGGACCATCAACTCAAACTTCTAATTTTTATTTTAATATGGTCCACTTTCCTTATTTTCATATTTCATTGATTTATGACATGAACTAATCCCGAGGATCTCTTAGATCTTGACCCTGAGATTGAACGTAGCCTTAGGGCACGAATCAGACATTCTTAGTCTACGGGAAGTTTCAACATTCAACCAGTTATAGAATTACTCCAATATCAGAACATTGAAATTGGAAGCAATCCAAATTCAACCATAAAACAAGAACCAATGGCTAACAATAATGGAAATGAACTTAATAGAACCATTTGATAATTGGTTACACCTGATATTAACTATCAACCAAATTGTATTGCATACCCAAATCTCGAATCGGACTTTGAACTAAAATCTGGGTTAATTCACTTACTTCCAAAGTTTCATGGCCTCTCTAGTGAGGATACCAATAAAAATTTAAAAGAATTTAATCTGGTTTGCTGAACCTTGAAACCAAGAAATGTATCTTAAGACCAAATCAAATTAAGAGCATTCACATTCTCACTTGATGGAGCTGCAAAAGATTGGATGTATTATTTACAACCTGAAGATGTAACTTGTTGGAACGATTTAAAATGTCTTTTCTTGCAGAGATTTTTTCCAGCATAAAGGACCACTTCCATTCGTAAAGAGATTTTTGGGATCAAGAAAGCACAAGGGGAGTCAATGTATGAGAACTGGGAGTGATTCAAGAAGTTGTGTGCAAGCTGCACACATCACCAAATCAGTGAGCAACTACTCATCCAGTACTTCTATGAAGGAATCACACCTATGGAGAGAAGTATGGTGGATTTTGTGGCTGGAGGAGAATTGGTGGACAAGACACCAGTAGATGCATGTGCTTTGATCGACAAAATGGCCCAAAACTCCCAACAATTTGGCGTTCGAGGTGCACCACATGTCAGGGGAGTACATCAGGTAAGTCCATATTCTCTTGAAAGTAATTTGATTGATACCAAGTTGGAAGAATTGAAAACTATGGTGAGAAATATTTCATTGCCATAAAATACATCCCAACCCCTCCTTCAAGGCCTTGTGGTATTTGCACAGAGACAAGCCACCCAACTGACTGTTGCCCATAACTCCAAGAAACAGAAGATTGTGCAGCAGTGTTCCATGGGAGACTATATCAGCAACAACAACAACAACCATATCCCCAAAAGAAGTTTTATCCAACATAAAACCAAGGTTTGAAATATCAATTGGACATGAGGTATGGCTCTGGACAACAGCAAAGGCCCTCTTTTCAACAAAACTTCCAGCAGCCTCCACCTTACCAGTAGGGTTTCCAACAACCCCAAAGGAGATTTGAATATCAAGCATCAACAAGACAACAACAAGGGAATCCCCCACCCAAGGTAGATTCTAACACTGATGACCTTTTGAAGAAAATTGTTCTTAATCAATAGAATGAGCTGAAAAGTCAAGGTTTGGAGCTGAGGGAGTTGAAGACTCAAATGAAACAGATTGTCACTACCCTCCATGAACTTGTAAGTAAGAATTCCAAAAATCTACCTTCCCAACCCACTCCAAATCCAAAGGGGAATGTTAGTGACATCACATTGAGAAGTGGGAAGCAAATGAATGATACATATGTACCTACCATTCCACCGGGATTCACCTCAACTCCAGAGAAGCCGCATTCCGTACCAACTCTTGAGCAATCCAAGGAGAAAGATAATTGTAATAAAAAGATTGATGATGTTCCACCTAAACCCCTTACTTTTCCAAATAGGGTTGTTCAAACCAAGAACATGGCTGAAGAGGCAATGCAAAAAGAGGTTTTGGACACATTCAAGCGTGTTGAGATCAGCATCCCTCTACTTGAAGCCAACAAAAAAAATCCCAAGGTATGCCAAATTCTTAAAAGAACTTTGCACCAATCGAAGAGGGATCAAGGGAAATGAGAGGATCAATATTGGAAGGAATGTGTCAGATCTCATTACACCAACTCTAGTAATGTCGGCAAAGTGCAAGGATCCAGGGACATTCACTAGCCCATGAACCATAGGGGAGTTGCACTTTTCTGATGCACTTTGTGATTTGTGAGCTTCCATAAATGTGATGCCTCACTCTGTATTCTCTTCTTTACAGGTTGGTGAGTTGAAGCCGACGAGAGTAGTGGTACAATTGGTGAATAGAACTATGGCATATCCAATAGGAGTCCTTGAGGATGTACTTTTCCGGTTAAGAGACATGATCTTTCCAGCAAACTTCTATGTGCTCCAAATGGAGGATGATCAGGTAAGTTCTCATGACCCCATTATCTTAGGTAGGACCTTCCAAAAAACTGCAAAAACTATCATAAATTTCAATTAGGGTACACTTTACATGGAATTTGGGGATGAAGTTATGATATTTAATGTTATTGATTCCAGGAAGTACCCCTCAGAGGATCATTCTACATTTGTTATCTCCCATTTTGAACCACCAAGTAAAAACACCATGGAATTGGATTGTCCTATGCTTAGGTAGATTATGAGTATTGGTTCTAGTTTTATGTCTAAGAGTACTTACACACCTATTTATAAGGAACAAATCTCTCTAAGATTTGATTTTGAAATGGATTCATATTCTGATTTTGATCATGTAAACTCTGATTATGACATGGTTGTTCAGTATGCTGATGGATTTGATGCTTTATTCTCTGATTTTGATGATGTATATTCTGATACTGATGCTCTTTGTGCACATATTTCAGTTTCTTATATGTCTCTATCCATACACCACCCCCTACACTGGAACTCAAGCCATTTCCACCAAATCTCAAATAATCATACTTGTTGAGTGGTGAGAAATTACCTATTATCATTTCTAACAATCTCCCTTTTGAACATGAAGAAAAACTTTTGAATCTTTTGAGGTAGAACATCAGGGCAATTGGGTGGACCTTGGCTGACATATTAGGTATTATACCCTCCATTTGCATGCATAGGATTCTTTTGGAGTATAAGGCTAAACCGGTGAGGCAACCACAAAGGAGAATCAATCAAACCCTTCTAGAGGTTGTTAAAAAGAGGTTGAAAATTTGATCAAGGCAGGTATAATTTACCCTATTTATAACTCAAAATGGATTAGCCCTATCCAGGTTGTACCAAAGAAAACAAGTTTCACTGTTATAAAAAATTAAAATGATGAGTTAGTTCATGTGATAGTAAAAAACAGTTGGCGAGTGTGTATTGATTATAGGAAACTAAATCAATCCACTCTTAAGGACCATTTCCCACTTCCATTCATTGACCATATGCTTGAGAGACTTGCAGGTAGGACACATTATTGCTTCTTGGATGGTTTCTCTGGCTATTTTCAGGTTCCCATTACAGCAAAGGACCAGGAGAATACGACATTCACCTGCCCATTTGGTTCCTTTGCTTACCGAAGGATGCCATTTGGACTTTTCAATGCCCCAGGTACCTTCCAGAGATGCATGGTGACTATTTTCTCAGATTTCATTGAGACCTACATGGAGGTATTTATGGATGATTTTACAGTTTATGGATCCTCATTTGATGAATGTCTCTCTAGTTTGGGTGATGTGTTGCATCGTTGTATTGAGAAGAATATGGTCTTAAATTTTGAAAAACGTCATTTCATGGTCGAAAAGGGAATTGCCTTAGGTCATATAGTCTCACAACATGGAATTGAAGTTGATAAATCTAAGGTATACATTATTTCATCCCTGTCATATCCAACATGTGTTCGTGATGTTCGATCATTCCTTGGACATGCTGGATTTTATCGACGCTTCATCAGAGATTTTAGTAAGATCACTCAACCCTTATCTCGATTGCTTAAAAAATATATTGACTTTAATTTTGATGATTCATGCAGGGTATCATTTGATGAGATAAACAAGTATTTGACCACTCCACCGATCATACAGCCCCTGTAGTGGGACCTTCCATTTGAGCATATGTGTGATGTGCCCAACTTCACGGTTGGAGTTGTCTTATCTCAGAGAGCGGAGGTACGTTCACATGTGATTTCGTATGCATCGATGATGTTGGATTATGCCCAATCAAACTACACCACAACAGAAAAGGAGTTTCTTGCTATTATATTTGCTTTAGATAAATTATGTTCATATTTATTGGGATCAAAAGTAGTTGTTTTTTCTGACCATGCAGCTTTGAGGTACCTCCTAAAGAAGCGAGATGCAAAGACAAGACTTATCCATTGTATTCTCCTTCTTCAAGAGTTTGACATAGAGATAAAGGACAAGAAGGGGTCAGAGAATTTGGTGGTAGACCACATGAGTAGGCTTACTCACACACTAGAGGGTGACACTTTGGACCAGGTACCACTTCGGGACACGTTCCCTGATGAGCATCTCTATACCATCTCAGGTACGCATCCTTGGTATGATGATTTAGTTAATTACATTGTTTCCTCTGAAATCCCAGCAAATTTGAAGAAGCATCAAGTCCAAAAATTAAAAATTGGGTATAGGTTTTGTGTGTGGGATGATCCTTACCTCTGGCGCATGTGTAGTTACCAAGTCATTAGGAGGTGTGTTCCTGATCACGAGTTTGAGTTTGTTTTGCATTTTTGTCATACACTTGCTTGTGGTGGACACTTTGGACCCCAACAGACAGCTAAGAATTTTTTGGAATCTGGATTATATTGGCCTAGCTTATTCCATGATGCCCATGTGTTTTGTAAGTCATGCTCTCATTTCCAACACACTGGGAACATTTCTAGGAGACATGAGATGCCCCAAAAACCCATACTATTCTGTGAGCTTTTTGATGTATGGGGCATTGATTTTATGGTTCCTTTTCTTAGTTCATTTGTATTTTTGTATATTTTGGTTGATATTGATTATGTGAGTAAATGGGTGGAGGCCAAGGCCACCAGGACTGAAGATTATCATATTGTAGTGGATTTTTTCAAGGATCAAATTTTCTGCAAGTTTGGAGTACCAAAGGCCATCATCAGTGACCAAGGGACACACTTTTGCAATAGGAATTTTTCTTCCCTCCTTCTAAAGTATGGGGTGATACATAAAACATCAACACCATACCACCCCCAAACAAATGGCCAAGTTAAGGTTTCAAATCATGAGTTGAAACAAATATTGGAGAAAAGCATGCAGCCAAATAGGAGGGATTGGAGAAAGCACTTGGATGATGCATTGTGGGCTTATAGGACAGCATACAAGACACCCATTGGTATGTCCCCATTTCAGATTTTTTTTTTGGGAAAGCGTGTCATCTTCCCGTGGAAGTTGAGCATCGGACTTATTGGGCTATAAAGAAATGAAACATGGATTTGGCCCAAGATGGAATACAAAGGAAGCTAAAAATTCAAGAGCTTGAGGAGATTATATTGTCTTCATATGATAACTCAAGGCTCTACAAGGAAAGATCAAAAGTAACTCATGATAGAATGATCCAACAAAGGGAGTTTCATGTTGGATAGAAAGTCCTTCTCTACAGTTCACGACTGAATCTGATGCCTGGTAAGTTGAATTCCAGATGGTTAGGTCCTTATGTTGTGACTAATGTTTTTCCTTATGGTTTAGTGGAGATCACACAAGAGGACACAAGAAGGAGCTTTACACTCAATGGGAAACATTTGAAGAGACACATTGAGGGACTTCCTACGGATGTAGTGTATTTTATCACACTACATGACCCCATCATCATTTGATCACATCAGGCTGTTCCTAACCCTTTAACTTTGTTATTCTTTGTCCTATTTAAAATTATACATTTCATGTGCATATATCATCTCATGGGTTCACATTGAGGACAATGAAATATTTTATGTGTGGGGGAGGGAACCTTTTAGTTTAGTAATTTCAATTGTTTTCCTGATTTAAAAAAACAAAAAAAAAGTTGTGTTTTTCAAATTTTGTGTTTTTATTTTTCAATTTTCTTTGTGTTTTTGAAATTTTTGAGCTAAAATTATTCTCATCACAATTTTGAAATGCATATCAATGAGTGAAACAATTTATCCCATGGAACTAAGCTTAAATTAATGCTAAAAATGACTTTGTTTCCAGTTCAAATATTTAGTAATTTCATGAAAAGTATATTGAATTTTGAATCCCATGCCACATCACACTGTCTTTATATTTGAAACCACATTTCTGTGAGGATTCTAAACCATTATTTTCATATTATTTACATTCATGTCACTTATTGAGAGAACCAAACCATGCTTAATTTATCCAGAATTTGATTTATTTCTATCAAAACTTGAGGGTTTGAGGTACTTATGTTTAAATGATTGAGGCATTTGTTTGGTATTAGATCCCCTATTTCAAAGAATCTTTTTTTATAATGGCATACCTTGAAAATTTAATCCTTTTAGCCCTTATAATCCATGCGCATCCTATTAGGTTAGCCACATTACAAGCCAATTTTCCCTATCCAACCAACTCTTGAAGTGAAATTGCATAATCTAGTTGAACTTAAGTGTGGGGGAAGCTATTTTGTGTTGTGCTACAACATTATGTGATACTTTGGGTGGAAAATTAAATTCTGAAGAGACGTGTTGCTTTTGAATAAAATCATTTTATTGAAATTTGTGCCTTTTCTAGAGATTTCATGACAAGTGAAGTTGTTCCTTTTCTGGAGATTCTAATTGTGGTAGAAAGTTGTGCCTATCTAGAGCTTTCAAGAAAATCATGTTTGAGAAGATTGACAGTTTTTATGCTGAAATGATGAATGGTTTAAACTCTACATGACTTTTCATGATGATGGAGCTGAATTGATACTATGGGTATTGAGGAGAAGACCATATTTAAGTGAAAATTAGATTAATGCAATTTTTCTTCAAAAAGAGTAAATCCCTCCTCATTCGGCATCAGAATTTTTCACACCTTAATCCTACCAATAGAAAGCCACAGAACAACCCTGAAAAGTCCTCATGATAAACATATGTCTTTGACCCACATCGGGTGGCGATGTAGGAATTTATCAAGCCTATGGTGACCCTTGTATGAGTTTGCATGAGAAAGACATTTTAAAAAAATGATATTTGTGTGATAAGAGAAAATTCAAGTGAGGTAAGTGTTTTGTGCATGGGAGGATAAATAAAGTGGAAATATATTGAATGATATATATGGAGAAATTGAAATAATGATTTTTTATGAGTCATGATATCTTTTGTTTCTGGGTGTATAATTGTTTGATCTCAAGGATATGTGTTTTAAAATTGGTTTTGATTTGATATTGATGTTTACTTGATATGAGGTTTTGCTCAGGAGTGAAAAAGGGTAAGTGTGGGGGATTTGATAAAACACTATTCTATTGAATATTTTATTGATAATAAATGATATAATTTCCTCACATTGTGTTAAATATGTTTAATTAGAAATTATTTGGGATTAGATCATTCATTTGAATATTTGATGAAAATTCCAGTTTTACCCTTTTAAATTCACTGTAGTATTTCAATCATTAATATTTTTATTTGAATTATTTGAACTTAATATATTGTAACTTTGTTTCTTTCTTCATGGGATACAACTTTTATTCAGGACACTAGATAAAAAGAATGCATTTGTATGGAGTAATTGGGCCATAAAGTCAAAGGTGGGCTGGACACGCTGTAATAGAAAAGCTTCTGTATTTTGGCCATAACTCCTTCATATAGGATTTTATTGAGCCCAAATTTTGAGAGGAGTTATAGGACCCATATCTGCACATATTATCATTCTGGAAGGCCAGAAAATTCACACGTTGTGGTGGTCAAATGAGCGGTAAAAATTGGAATAAAATATTTTGATGAGATTCCTCATTCACACTTGAAACCACTTTGAACCTAGCCTCCACACCACTCTATAAATTGGTTTTTTTCTCATTTGGTGGGGTTGGGACGTGAATTGGGAAGTTTATGGAAGATTAGAAGTAGATCCACTCCAATTATCCAACCATTTTAATAAGGGTAGCTCTTGAAGCAAGGATCCCTTCGATGAAGCCTTCTTCTTCTACTTCGTGTTGTAATGCTTTTGTTTGTGTAATAAACTTCTTTGTTCTTCTTTTATTTATTCTCTTTTCTTATGTTTTGTTTAAATTTATTCTTCTATTAATATTCCTCTTTGGGCTGGAATTCTTGAGTAGAAGCGTTATTGTTTTATACCCATTATAAACCTTTGCACATGCAAAACTCTTCTACGATGATTAAGCCACCCATGGAAGAGTAGTATTTTAGTAATCGATCTATATTCTACCCTATTAATTTAATTATTTTGAATCATTGAGATACTGTAATTAACTTAATATGATCCATGAATTTTGTTTTTAAATATTAATAAACTAAGAAAGAAATTGAATAATTAACACAAAAACACGTGAGGTCGAGATTTTGTGTAAATTGTGAGAGCGCGATCTTAATCGATAATGAAAGACCAGACGGGATAAATTTTTAGAGTTAAAATATAATCCCTAAACACAATTCATCCTCATTTATAGAATGGATATGTGATCTAATTAACCGCTAACCATAATCTAACCTTAGAACAACAATCAAATTAGGATGTTGTGATTGCGTGTTCTGAAGCTAGCCTAGGGTTTAAGTAATTCCATATTTGTGGTTAAGTTAAATCTTGTAGGGTTCAAGGGTTAAAAAATTAGGGGATCATAATTAAGTGGATATTTATTTAAATGATAATGATTAATAAGTAAATTAATAGGTAGAGTTATATTTATTACTCCTTTTAAATATTTCCTAAAAAAACTTATTTTTATTGTGTCATTTTAATCGAACTTCATTTTAAAACTAAAAATAAAAAAAATGCATTCTTCATCTAGAAAGCTTGTTCTAGATTTATAAACTATAACCAACCCCCATACTTTCAAGTAGTGTTTTTATTCTCTTTTATTTTATGTTTATAATACCTCTAAAAAGTTTTTTTAATTCAATTCCTCCTTTGAGAGACGACCTTGGTCAGCCACTCTGCTGCTCCTAAGAACCCCAAAATCACACTAATCATTTGAGGGTGCCCACGACAGTGCTCTTTCACTCCCATCGATAGAAAAGTAAAAACATGGAAATGATAACAATGAACCTCAACATGATGAGAGATAATATAGTATATCCTGATGATTATGTCAAATAGATATAGATGACCATAGCATCCACAACTGTTACACATCTTCATCGGTATAGAACAGGAACTTCAGGTGTTCCCAACCTTGCCACCCAGATATCAGGTCAAAGGCACACTAGTGGTTGTAACTGAAGGTGTATATGAGTTTTTCTACTGAGAACCACCCCCAAAACTCCAGTAATGATCATTACACTTCTTCTTTCTCTACAGTACGCCACTAAAGATGCCACTGGGTATAATAAAAGGGGAATAATAACCAACCTTTCCTACCATATCCATATCCACTATTATTTACCTATCTACCATATCCACATAAGTGAAATACTTTAGTATAAATACTTATGATTTGATATCTGGTCACAAATTTTTAAGGTACTTCTAAGTCTTCAGCTTGTTATTCATTACTACTTGTGGAACAAAAAAACTAGCTCCATGAACTGATTGGTGTATGTTGAAACTGAGTGATCCCTCTACTCCAAGGAAAGGAACTCCATAGAATTTTGCATCATTGACGACTTTGGATAAAACTAATGAAAGAAGTGGGTCTTAAAACCCTTTCATTTCAAGCCCACATGTATATCAGTTAGCACCATGGAATCCCACCATCGCTTGTTGGGACACTCGAGTCTGAACATCGTGTACTTTACATTAATATTCTCAAAGGTATCCTAGAATTCAAATATCTAATCAATATTGTCCATCCAATCATACACCTCTTGAGGTTCATTCATACCTCTAAAATCTGGTGGATTCTCGTATAATTACTCATATGATCGATCCCTTTCTCCTACAACTCTTGGATGTACCTCAACAACAGTGTTATGTACTTATGGTATATTTTGGTTTACATCTGGAACTTCCTACATGATAGCCTCGATAATATTATTATCTAGAGGTGTATTACCTTGAGGAGCATCTTTTTCAACCTCCTGAGGAACTTGTAGAAGATGTCTCTAAGACATACCGTTGCATAACTAAATAGAAGAATCAATCATACAATAATATAATCTCAGTTAAAACAATAAAACCACATGAACAAATTGAGATTAAGATCAAGAACTCAAAACATGAGACACACATCCCAACATCCTATGGTAACTTGAGTCACATCATGGAAAGAGATAGAAATACACTCACCGCAACCTACCTCTCAAGTCACGACAATCCTATCTCTAGTCTACCAACTTCCCAAGACCAAGAATAACCTACCCCTTTGATACCAAACTATTATGAACTTAACATGAATACCCTCTCAAACCGGTACCCGAACCAAACCTCCACATACTTAAAGGGTGTTTTGGATCCCCACGAGCTATAAAATAGAACTCGGGCATCAACAACAACTAGAGGTAATGATTTCACCCAACATAAAGAAAAAAACATGACATATATATATTTATATATATAGGATGGGAATAGTGGAAGAGTAAACATGAAATAAATTTCATATAAAAAAAGGAAAAATGAAAGAGATAAAATTCCAAAGTAGCTAAATAATCTCCAAGATACAAGTCTAATGACAAAGGAAAACTAAAACTGAAATAGCTACTCTATGTGATAGTGTGGGAAAACTCCAACCATCTCATCACCAGCTACCCAAACACAGCTGATAGGAACCTCACTACCTCACTGTAGTTCCTTTCTTTTCTCTATATCGAACAATATAATAATGTCTACGCACTATAGAAGGGGTGGATAGGGTGTGAGCTAAATAGACTCAGTAGGATCCCACCCAGGTGTTTCATATCAAGTCTCTATAAAAAATCTCAACATGATAAAATTTAAAGAAATAAGTCATGATAATCAGTTAAAAATTTTATATCAAAATCCTGGTAAAACATTCTCCTCATTTCCCATAGTTCCAAATAATCCAAGTAAAATAGTTTCAAAATTTTCATATACATCAAAGTAGTAAAATCAAAGAATTTATCTCATATCATATCAAATCCAAAGCAGTAAAAACCAAAATCATAGGAACATCATGCCAAGGATCATAATAGGTTAGGCTAACTAGAAAACTCATACCTAAACATAGACAATTGTGTGCATCAAGTCTATAGATATATACACTGAATCTAGAGAGTAGCGGAACACCCTAGAATGTGAACCACCTAATAGTGTCTAAAAATTCCCTAGAATAGTGGGCCTGAGGATTTTAGGAATTCCCCATGAGTGACCCCCCCCTGATGGTATCAATGGGAAATTTCTATCACAACACCTTCCACCTAAATACCCAAGGATTCCCATATGATAAATTTTCTAAACCATTTCAACAAAACCATGATTTGAAAATAATTTCACAAATCCATTTCGCAAAGATTTGAAAAGAACTTTTACTTTAACAAAAAAAGGAAAAACCATGTTTTCTAAAAACCCATTTATACACATGGAATTCAATCATGTAATTTTATTTATTAAACAATTTATACAACAAAATAAATAGTGTTCATCGAATATAGTTTAGAGATGGAACCCCCTACCCCAAACTTAGGTCGCACATGCTCACAATGGGATCCATCGACCCAGAATAATTTAAAGACAACAATAGAGTCCCTAAAATAAATCCTTACATATCAAAATAAATTCAATAATAAAAATGTTCATAGGAAAAGATAAATCACAACATAATTAAAATAACACAAATGTCACCCCACAACAAACACAATGGTTGGCCTCTGAAAGAAGATCATGAAATGGATCTAGAAAGGATCAATAATATTATTATCAAAGATCAAAATATCCATAAACATAGTGCAATAGTGCTACCATGATCAATTCCAACGAAGAAGAAAAATAATCTCTTACTTGGAGAGATGCACCACAACCACAATGAAGATCAATCGTTAAACAAAATGATATGGAAGTATTGTAGATCCCTAAAATCATATGGGATAGATCCTAGGTCTCTAGAGAGATATGAACATTGAATGAAAAATTAATCACTTATACAGTTCCCTAAAAATCACTAATCCTGAAACATTCACAACATGAAACCATTTCACGACGTGAATTTCTGAATTAGAAAAATATTCCAAAAAACATGTCACCTCAAATTAAAAATCCTTACTTTGAAAATTTCAGGATGTGATCATAATTCATGGCATGTAAACCTTTCACACCTTGAACCAATTCATAAAATATTCTGGATAATGGTTTCATGTTGTGTAAACCTTTCATGACATGAAAATGTCCAACAAAAAGAAAATAGTTCTGATTCTGAAGGACAACCTCTTAAGCCTTTTACATGTTTATACCTAGACTCTGTTAATTCCAGAAAACATACATCCCTGAAATTTAGGTCATTTTCCCTAGAAAATTCTCTCCATCCTCAAGATCCTAAAAATGCACCCAAATAAATAGGAATATGAAAAGAGAGATGGGAAATACCTGAAAGAAGGTAAAGGGATGTTACACTTGGGATGCTCTTTTAAGAGGACCAGAACCTAAAAAAACATGTATAGGGGAGTTTGGAATAGAATTGTTCTAGTTTTTTTTGAGAAAGGTATCTTAGGAAGGTTTAAATAATAGAGGAGAGTAGGTGTCATTTTATAAGTAAGGAAAGGATACACATGGAATTACTTAAAATAATTAAATATGATTAATGTCATTTCAACATGCAAGTGGCACCAAATGGACTTGAAGTAGAATTTAAGATAATATAGGTTATAAATACCATAAACCAATGATAATTATAGAGGTTTCTATGTCATTTATACCCTTATATCTTTAGTTTACCACCCCCCCATTATCCCTTTTTAACCTTAACCATAGTAATGCATTTTTTAATTATTAAGGATTATAAACTTACTTATAAGGTAAAATTAGTAAATAAATGGTTCGTGGATAAAAGTTTTGACAATTTACCATTATACTTGTCCTATTTAAATATTTTTTTTATTTTTAAATCATTTATTGGAATATTATATACCAAAAAATATTAATAATGTAATTTTTGGGATAATTCATTTAATTTGACTTTAAAGTTTGGAAGACAATAATTTATTTAAAAGATAAACCCTTTCACCATAAGTTATAAATTATAATTACCCATAAAATAATTTTCACACTATAATTAATCAAAATAATATCACTTTTAATGTTTTTAAACTTATTTACTGTGATTTTTCTACTTACAAAAAACATTATATCGGTGTTTCCTATGCATTTAAGATGATTATACCATCGATAAAAATTAAAAATAAATCACTATCATGAAAAAGAATTACTAAAATTCAAAAGAACCATTTATAAACTAACATAACCTTTTTTATCCTCATCAATAATATTATAGTTTTTAAAAGAAAAGTGATTGACATTTTGTATTATTCTTTAATTAAAATAATATATATTTCATTATCAAAGAAAAATGGCACAAAAAATTCCATAACATATAATATTAGAATATTATGGTATAGACACACTCATACAATAAATTTAAGTTAATTTTTTAGGATTATTTTAAATCCTTATCTCATAGTTTTAACCTTGTTTTACTTGTTTTATCCTTACCACGATGAAAACATTTTTACCAAGGTTATTATTCATAATTAAAAAAATTAAAAGGGAATTATTTACCAAATTTTTACCTCATTATTACAAATATGGAATCCATTTTTCAAGATTCAATTTTTATAAGTGGCATAAATTAATTTTAATATAAATGCATAAAACGCAATGAAAAAATAGTTTTTAAACAAATGCATTTTTAAACCTAAAAATTAACTTATATAAAAATAATGAATATATTTTATTCATATGGAGTTAATTATATTATTGTAAATAAAATGGATCATATGTAACTTTGAGACCAAATCCAAAATATAATGGTGATTTTAAAAAAAATAATGTTTTAAGAATATTGGTAATCTTTACTATTCACTAAAATGTTAATATTTTTAGAAAGACCCCAACAATTAACCCAAATATAATTTTTAAATGTTAATTTCAAAAATGATATTTATTTTTTAAAATTAAATTTACAAACATGTAAGAAATTAATTATAGTTTTCATGCATAAAATGAAATAAAAACCATTTTGGAAGAAAAAATATTTTTTTAAATCACAAATTTACATTATGGTAAATTATTTATTTATTTATTATGAATTTAATCATTAAATTTTCATTATTTAAATAATTTATACATATTTTTCATAGTGTAGTTATATCAAAATTTTCTTAAATCTTAATGTTGCATGTTGAGAAAGCTATCAAACATATTATTACTTTAACTAAATTATAAGGGTGTTATATTCTACCCCTATTAAATAATTTTTTCTTTAAAATTGTATCTTAATCTTGGTAATCAAGGGTTAAATATATTTTTTAAAACCTATATCATAAAAAATGAATAATAAAATGTTCTTTTTAAAAGAGGTATTGGGGAACATAAAGGTTTCCTAGAATAACATGTACATAAGTTCCCGGATAAGTAGAACATTAGTTGTAATTGAAAGTGTGAACATGGAGGAAAATAATTTCCAAATTATAATGTAGGGTGATAGAGAACATGATCATGAGAAAGTTAATGATCAAAAAACTCTAGGCTAGTGATGTTTGAAAACAACCATCAATTCGTGAGAAATGATTATGAAAAAGGAAAGAATTTTCATTTTCAAGATCATTTCCTGTAGTTGAGTGGTTATTTTACCAAGTAATGTGAGATAATTTTTTTAATTGATTTATCCAAATCCATAAACTAAATTTCTCCCTTTATTTGTGTGTTTCAATCATCATCTACATCATTTAATCCCATACTTAAATGATGAATGAACAATAAGAATTTTTAATTCTATAACCACAAAGATAAACATCTAATCGGTCATAAAAAATTACAAATTTAATTTTAATTTAATCATTAAATAATGTAAAAAAACTCATAATGTCACATACTAAATACATGAATACCTCAATCATGTATTCTATTAAAATATTTTAATCCATTCTCAAAATAACATGAATCACCATAAATCACCATTGAAAACATATATTCTTCCAAAACATAACTCTATCATCATTCCTCAAAATTAAAAGTTATCTAATATATGCATTAAAATTCATTATAAATCTCTTTGTTATAAAATAAATAATCCATTTGAATGTATTAATACTCTAAATATCAATTAACTCTTTATTACAAGCAAACATCATTATATTAACATCAAACACATATTAACCTTAAGAGTTATTTATCCCTTAACCATTTGTTCATATACTTCCAAAATATTTCCTTGTAAAAAAATCATTTTTTAAAGGTTACCAATACCATTCAATATATTTGTGTAAATTCTTAAAGAAAAACTTATGCTGAATAATATTTAGATGATTCATAATCCTTAGTAATTTTATAACATGCCAAAATATCATTGATAAATATCATAATTCTCCAAACCCAATATAAAAAAACTTTAATCATTTAACCTTTTTCATAAACCTTTAACCAAGATTTATCATCTTCTTCCTTACATATTCCTTCCTTTCACATGTCATTTGTAGTATCTTTATCATCAATAGTAAAACCTTTATTTGTACAAACTTTCTAATACTCTTCTAGATCTTTCTCCCTGGGACATCGATTTGTATAATTCCCATGCTCCCCGCATTTAAAATAACCAATTAATACCTTAGGAATAACTTTATTCCCATTCATTTTAATATTTAAACTCTTTATTTTTCCTCAACATTTACTTTTTTTATACCCTTCCTTTACACATATAAAACTTCTTCTTGTACCCTTGATACATTTCCCTAAGTGCTTCCCACATTCATGAAATTTATGAAGTTGAATCATATTCCCTTTATCATCTTACCTTTCATGAAACTCTACTTTTATCTTATTTGGAGTGATTGGATATTCAAATAGGTTCATGTTGTTAGTCATAAACCTATATAGCCGATTAGGTATAACCAAAAGATTTTCAACTCAATATTTTATCTCGTTTGGTTGATCGTTCAAACAACCATCGTAGCATCCTTCACACCCATTTTTATATTATTTTCTTACTATTCCATCCATTGAATTAAACCAAAAATCGTGATATGGGAAATAATAATCAAAGTGAGTAGTCATATAATTATAAAAATAATAATATATATAAATCATGGAACATTATTTTCAATATATGACACCTTAAGTTTAGACTAGGTCATCCATGGTCATTATCTAGTCAAATCCTGTATAATGGTTTGTAAAGAAAATTTAAATTAACCCAAGAATATCTCCTTGGAGTGCATATCTATGATTGTAGTCTTATGACCTATCATTGTGCACCAGTGATGATCAAGTTAAAACCCAATACACCCCATTCATAGTTATTACCCATACGTTTATCTATTCTACAACCAAATATGCTTGCTAATATCTAGGAAGTGGTGTATTTTATAGCAAAACCACACTAAATTATTAACCATAACTTAAGTTATTCTGTTATACTTAGGTTTATCCTAAGGTTTCACATTAAATTTTTCTCATACTAGTTTAAAAAAATAAATAAATCTTAATCTAATAATAAAAATAGTGACCTAAGTATTTTATTCATAAATAATACATCTTATTAGATAAACTTAATTAAATAACATTAAAATCCATGTTATAACTGTATAGGTTTTGTGTATTTGGAAACTTGGATACATAAATAACTTGTTCATAAGAATATATATCATATCCCACTAACTTCTTCACATTTAGTACCCTTATTAGGTATAACATACTAATAACCTTTCTTCATATCTTAGGGGAATGAAAAAATAAAAAATGGTGAACTTGGATGTTGATTAAGGGTAAAAAAGGAGATATCTAACAATGATCATATATGAGAATAAAATAATAATTTTCATGAACCAGCCTAGGTACCCTGGTAACTCGATAACCAAACTAGTTATAACAAAGCCCAAAGGGCGATCCTGATCCCCACGGGTCAGCGACTAGCACCTAGCATCACACAACATGCAAGTGGGAATAATTTTTCCACTAACGATGCAGAAGAAAAGAAAAAAGAAAGTATGAATGACAAAAGAAACTCTACGAGGAGTAATGTACCATAAGACAACAAGGCATAAACTTGACCAATGAATTGCAACCCAAGTACCAAAACAGAGGAAAACAGCCCAAGTCCCTAAGGACAAAACTCACCAAGACCACTGTTCAGTATATGGATCCACCACCAAGTGATCCTTTCCCTTTTCTAGAACTTGGAAGAAGATAATCAACAAACACCCAAAGGAACAAGTAGGGTGTGAGCTAAAACGTGCATTAGGTTCTCACCATGAATTCCATAACAGTTGCCAACAATTGATTAACTAAAGGAATGCTTTCAATTTTCAAAATAAACAGGTCTGGCATTTTAAATCATAATTAAGAAAATAATTATATATCGTTCAAATGATGGAAAAAATACTTTAAGAAAAGGCTTTAAAAATTATTTAATATTTCAAAAATGATTGCTTAAATAAAACAATTACCTAAAATAGTTTATGTAAATTCAGCAGGCATGTAAAGAAATTCAAAATCATTGGCATACATTTATATCTCAAATATAAGTAACAAGCGATCAACGTGGTCACCTGTGAAATAGGTATGATATTATAAACCAGCTATTGGATATCTCACTCTCTAAGTGAACTCAGCAATATGTGTATACACATCCTGATGACGCTGGCCAAAAGAGACTCGTCACCAACCCGTCAGGGATGTGACCTGTTGCACATGTTTTTGAATGTTGTAATAGCATAGAGTGTATCCAAATAACTCAATAACTACCTAAGGTTTGAATGTTCTCTTACATAATGGAAAATTTATTTCAATAATTCTCAAAATTCAATTAATCCCTATTTACCATATTAAATTCCAATTTTCCTTTTAAAAATAAAAATATTTTTTTAATAAAAAACATGTCTCTTTCACAAGATAAATTCATTGGGTTTCTATCAAAACATTTTTAATCCATTTTACATAGTTTTAAATCCATTAAAAACCAATTCCAGTATTTCACAATCCATTTACACAATTAAATTCAACAATTTAATTGAAATTATTTCCATCAAATCCATAATTTAAATTGAATAATTTAAATCATCCAATTTCCATAAACACACACCCAAATTAAATATAATTGGTGGTTTTCCAAATTTTAATACCAAGACCAATTCAAATCTCCCAATACAAATGAATTGGATTTAATTACATAAATTGAAATAAAGTTAAGTAATTTAATTTAAATCAGTATTTGAAATAAATCAAGCAATATAAGGTTAATCAATTTGGCTAGAAAAGGATGGAACCACCTACCTCAAGGTCGTCAATATCAGTAGCAAAGATAAACCACCTTGTGTGGTTAAATACACCTCTACACATCTCTATTATCATAATCATCGACACACCAATGGTCAACGTTCATCAAGGGTTCCTAGAATATTACATGCTATAATATTTTATCTCTCCCAGATAACATTTAAATTGTCGATTAAAAAAATTACATGTGATGATAACTTCTCTCTCCTTAATAATTCTCAAATTTTCATTTTGATTATCACATGTGATGATACTTCCAATATCCATGATAAAATTCCAAATTATCATTTTATATTAATGCATATATTCACAATATTTTCCTCAGAATAATTATAAACCACATTCAATATTATAATATCATTTTGATTATCACATATGATGATACTTCCAATATCCTTGATAAAATTCCAAATTATCATTTTATGTCAACGCATATGTTTACAATATTTTCCTCATAATAATTATAAACCTTATTCAATATTATAATATCATTAGATTAAAAATATAACACATGTGGTAGTCCTTTATAATTATTCATTGATAATTTAAATAATTTTCCTTCAATAAATTCTTTTAATAATTATTATTAGATAAATTATTTTAATAATTATCATTTAGAAAACTCATGATTATCTCAAGATTATTCATTATAATTATCATTTCAATAAAAAGAGGAAATTATCATTTTGTTATTCTTCATAATTATTATTTGACAATTAGACATAATTAATCTTTCAATAATTTTAGGCAATTTCTATTTGATAATTTTAATAAAATATATCTAATGTATTTATATATATATACCTAAATGGCCTGAAGGCCTTCATTTTATTGACATTTGATCACCCCCCTTTCAAGGGATGAGGGGGAACCCTTACAAGGCCCGTAGGCTTAGAGATTACATGACCTGAAGGTCTTAGGGAATTCAATCAGACTATAACTACAAAGAAAATGCCCCTCTCCAGCATCTGCATCATGATGGTAGCTCTCCACCTTTGCATAGACATCTGGCTAATCTTCCCATGCAAGAACAGGCTAGTCCCGATGGCATTGTCATACCCTCTCATTCTTCTAAATCTGTTGGTTCTGCTCTATTGAGTTTTCCTACTCAAAATCCTCCTATAGTTCTATTTCTTTCTGTAGAGTTAGTCTGGAGAAACTGCATTGTTCATGTGGATTGAAGGCATTGAGGTGGCCTGAAGACCTTAAAGGTGGCTCAAAAGCCTTACTGACCTAAATTTCTGGGTGGCCCGAAGGCCTTAAGGACTCTAAGCCCAAACTGGTGGCCCAAGGTGAATAGTTCTGGATGCTATAGTGCCGAATAGTAGCTGTTATAGTAATTACTATAGTAGTAGCTACAGTACCTTCTACAGTACCTGAATTATGCCTCTGCCTAGTTTCAAACCTGGGTCTCGTGGATGCACTTAGAGAGACCTCACCAACTAGGTTGAGGCTCATGTGATTTATATATATATATCAATATATATTTTGATAAATTCACAATATTTATCTTTATAATATTTCTTTATATTTTATCCTTTTGATAATTGATATAATTATCATCTAATAATTCTTTACCAATCATCTGATAATTCATATAATAAAACATTGATATTTTTTTTTAAGAATTATACTTTGGTGATTTAGTTTTCATTATTTAATTTAAATTAAACCTTTTTTGGTTTAGAGAATATATATAAATGAAAGGAAATAAGTAAATTAAATAAAATACTAAAAAACACAACCAGGATATCAAAGTTGCATAGAACCTAGAACCAAAATATGGATAAGAGGATCCCTGAAGTGGGTCAGCAGAGAGTTGATCGATTATGATGAAAAAGGCTTCAGGTCACTCAGAATCAAAGGGATCAATACATGGTAAAAGATGAGTGCTTTTGGTATGTAGAACCACATACTCATAATCCTACCAATAGCCAAATCCCAAATCTCAATATTCCGTTTTATCAAGAATTTCAACTTAAACTTAATTACGAAGGTGTTAATTTTACTCCATTAATGATTTGAAAATTTACTCAGGTTAAAAAGGTTGAAAACTGATGGTTTTGAATCAAATAATCCGTCAAAAATGGTGTTTGGCGTTAAATGGGAGAAGATAAATAGTAATTCCATTTTTAATCAATTAATTTAATAATTAAATTATTAAATAACATAATTTCAAAATAAGATAAACCAAACGCCCATTAATCATGAAATTTATATCCTTTCTAGGATAAAAATCTTGTTCTGGACACAACGGTGGTTTCAAACTTCTCAAATAATGCACCGTTTAAAAGATATTATTATTTATTATTTAAAAATAGGAGTAAATAATTAATTAAAATAAAAATGTTTGTTTTTACAAGCGATGTGACCAAATGTCTGACGCTAAAAAATGTTATAGCCCATCTAGGGTAAACCCATTATTATGGACACATCGATGGTCTCGGATTTCCCATAAGACATACCATTTGAGAGATATTGAATTATTTTTAATAAAATAATATATTAAATATTTTTTAATAATTTTATCTCATGATAAAGCCATCAAAAAGTCTAGTGCTTTCGAATGATATACCCCTCTTAGGGTAAATTCTATATTTAGAACATAATAGTGATATCATATTTCTCATACGATGCATCGTTTTGGATTTATTCAATTATTTTGAATAAAAAGTGTGTGTTTAATATATTATATGTAATATTTTTATTTAGTCTTCACTGAGACTTTACGGGCCACATAATATCACACTAACTCTGTGTCAAACTCCAAACAATATTTGATTGAATATTCCATGATGTTAACTGATAGTTGAGGCTTTTAACACATTTATCAAAAATTCAATAATAAATCATTATTTTCCCACTTAAGATATTAATAATTTAACACAAGAGGGTTTATCAATACCAAAAATAGTAATGGGATGTTACAACCCCCCCCCCCCACCATAGGAACTTTCTATCTTCGGAAAGCCTACAAAGAAGCCTCACATCAAAAAGATGAGGCCATTAATCTAGCATCAGTTCCTACCTCTCCCACATCTCATAAGAATTAGAACCATCAGGTCATAATACACAGACCAGAGGTATCGTCCTCCTATAAAGTACCTTGATCTCAGAATCAACAACCCTAACTGTCTATTCAATCCCAGATAAAACAGGTTCAATCTCAAGATCACTCCAACTCAAAACATGAGATGGATCGTAGAGATACTTTTACAGCTGCGATGCATGGAACACATTATGTATCAACATTATTTATTGTGGTATTTCTTAATGCTAAGAAACTTTCTCCACCTAATCAACAATTTTGAAAGGTCACACAAAAATAGGATTAAACTTCCCTTGCCTATCAATTCGTCGATGACCCAACCAGGTGAAACTTTTAAGAACACCTATTTACCAACTAAGAACTCCAAATGTCTATGGTGATGATAAACACATGACTTATATCATCTTTCGGCCGTTAACATTCACTGAAGAATCAACTGAATCTTTATTGTCATCTCTAGCACTAAAATTGGTCCAACCAAGGAACTTTCACCAATCTATGACCAACACAATAGATATTTATAAGGATATCCATATAAGACCTCAAAAGGATCCATTCTGATCTCGGACTAGTAACTGTTGTTATAAGAAAATTCAACCTCTCTTACTGCACGGTAAACCAAAAAAGTCAAAAAAAATATTATAAGAAACTTAATGACAACTAGAGGGACATCACCACTCATTTAATCTCATAGCAGATCAAAATTAAACATTGATATCACTTTCTCAAACTCCAGATAAGAAGGTTCAGCTCTACATGACCTTGGGTACCATTATCCTTAAAAGATAATAGGCACACCACTGGGTGTAGTAAGTTTGACCCATCAAAGATAATAATAAATTTGTGATTTATTGGAAATGATTCAATCCATCCCAAATATGATGTTAAGAGGTTTCATGTTGAGTACTAGAAAACTTCAAGAAAACTTGACATCTGATAGAGAGAAGACACAAACATGATTACAGAGACCCTGCTCTCTCTTTATACCAAGGGGTATAGTAATATCCATTTCACAAGATAGTTTCTCCATAAAAAAAATAAAGGATATTAATGATATGGGTTGAAATAAAAAAATGAGATGCATCAATGTTAAATATAGCAGTTAATAAAGATGAATTTATAGTAATGGTACCTCTCACGGTTGCTGGATCTGTATCATCTTCCTCTAGAGACTCTTTCACTATGTGAAGAAGCTTCATTCCAGATGTATGTGGCTGGAACCCTTTTGTATGTGAATCATTTGATTTCCCTATAGTTTTAGGAGGATGTGATGATTATGTTCTACTGCACAGTGTGGAAAAGTTGTGGCATAAATTCTACAAGTGCCCTACACATCTGCAAGAGCTACAATTCTTGGGTGCCTCAGTGCAAATCCTCTTGGAATGTCCTGGTTTTCCACACTGATAACAAATAAAAAAACTTCCACCTGGCAATGTAGAAGGTCTAGAAGGAATCTACTGTCAAAAACTTCCATGAGAAACATCATGCTTCCATTTTCTTTTGAAGGAACCAACACCTATACTAAAAGAAAAATAAACTCCCGATAACCCTGACTTGCCATTCAAGTCCATCGCAACCATTATTGACCTATCCAGCACATCAGTATAAGTGGGCAGCTTCAGCAAGAAAACCTGAGAATGAATATTTAATCAAAGTACCAACTTGAATGATCGATCCTTCTTCCTCTCATTAGATACTATCTTGGGAGAAAATTTCACCAACTCAGCAAAGAGATTTGAATACTCGTTCATAGTTTTGTCAGCCTTCTAAAGATTAGAAAATCCAACAGTCTTGGCTAACACCCATTGACTCTAGATATAATTGGTTGTTGAAAAGAACTTTGAAGTCATTACACTCTAAGCCCTCATGTTTCTCTGCTATCAACATGGTTTCCCACCATCTCATTCTCGTTCCTTCCAGCGTGAAGGTGGCACACTTCACCTTGATCATTTCCAGTGTTTCTAAGAAACCAAAAATATATTCTATCTTTCTTAACAATTCCTCAGCATGTTGAGGGTCAGTGGAACATTTTAAAACTTGTGGATTTTGGTGAAGGAACTCTTGAGAATAATTTCAATGGACGCCCCCATGAGGATCCATAGCTGGAGCCTGAGCAGGAACCGGTGGTGGTACTTGTCCCATAGCTTGAACAGTACGCACGATCACTTCAACTAGAATCAGATCCACAACATGATTTTCTTACTAAGGTTCAATATAAACCCCTTCCTAGATCCAATTCACATGTATTCTTAGAGTCATGATGCTACGCAACAAAAAAATAAACAAATACATTAGAACAACACTCTAACTGAGAAACAGGGGAAATTATTCCCAACGGAGGAATAAACAAGATTTAGATTCCACTCTATCCAAATAAAAACTGGGAAAAGACTAGAACTAATCCATAAGACATTTTTCCATAACCACCCATGTTGACTTAAGGTTCATTGTAGTGTTATTTGTCTAGACACTCAATCCAAACTACCTCCCAAGTCCCTACAATATTCAACAAAATCACACTCTCTTCAAGATAAAGGCTCAACCTCCCTCTGATACCATTTTTTCACGAATCAGCCTGGGTACCCAAGTAACCCGATAACTGAGCTAGTTTTAACATATCCCAAAGGTCATTCTTGATCTCTATGGGTCAATAATTATCACCTAGCATCACACAACATGTAAGTGGGAATGATTTTGTCACTAATAATGCGGAAGAAAAGAAACAAGGCATTATTCATAACAAAAGAAACTCCACAGGGAGTAATGCACCATAAGAAAACTAGTCATAAACCATCCCAATGAACTACAACCCAAGTACCAAAACATAGGAAAAATAGACCAAGTCCCTAAGGGAAAAAACTCACCAAGACCATTGTTCAGTGGCTGGATCCATCTCCAAGTGATCCTTTCCCTTTGATCAAACCTGGAATAAGATAGTCTAAAAAAACCTGAAGGCACAAGTAGGGTGTGAGCTAAAATTCCCAGTAGGGTCTCACCACGGATTCCATAACAGATGCCAACAATTTATTAACCAAAGGAATGATCACAATTTTAAAAATAAATAGGTTTGGTATTTTAAATCATAATTAATAAAATAATGCTATACAGTTCAAATGGTGAAAAAAAATTAAGAAAAGGATTTAAAAATGATAGAATATTTCAAAAAAGAATTTCTTAAATAAAACAATTACATAAAACAATTTATATAAATTCAGTAGGAATGTAAATCAGTTCAAAATCATTGGCATACATGTTTATCTCAAATATAAGTAACACGCGAGCAGCATTGTCATCTTCCAAATAGGTATGATAGTATTAACTATCTATTAGATTCGGTACTCTCTAAGTGAACTTAGAAATATATGTACACACATTCCAATAACACTATCCAAAAGAGACTCATCACCAACCCATCAGGGATGTGACTAATTGCACATGCTTTCGAACATTGTAATAATATAGAGTATATCCAAATAACTCACCAACTACCTAAGGCTTGTATGTGCTCTTAAATAATGGGAAATTTATTTCAATAATTCTCAAAATATAATATTAAATGAAAATTTTCCATTTAAAACCCAAAATGGGTTTTTAATCAAAAACACACTACTTTCACAAGATAAAACCAATGGGTTTCTATCAAAACATTTTTAAGCCATTTTCCACAGTTTGAAATCCATTCAAAACCAATTCCATCATTTCACAATTTATTTCGATAATTAAATTCAACACTTTAATTGAAATCATTTCCATCAAATCCATAATTTAAATTCAATAATTTAAATCATCCAATTTCCATAAACACACACCCTAATTCAATGAAATTGGGGTTTTTCCAAATTCTCATGCCAAGACCAATTCAAATATCCCAATATAAAGGAATTGGATTTCATTACAATAATTGAAATCAAATTAAGTAATTGAATTTAAATTATCAGTTGAAATAAATCAAGAAATACAAGGTTAATCAATTTAGCTACAACGGGACAGAACCACTTACCTCAAGGTCATCGATATTAGGGGAAAATATAAACCACCTTGTTTGGTTGAATACACCTCTGCACGGCCCTATTATTGTAAGCGTAGACACACCTATGGTCGATGGTTGTCAAGGGTTCCTAGAATATTACATGCAATAATATTTTATCTATCCTATATAACTTTCAAATTATCGATTAAAAAAATTACATGTGATGATAACTTCTCTCTCCTCGATAATTCTCAAATTTTCATTTTGATTATCACATGTGATGATACTTTCAATATCCCTCATAAAATTCAAAATTATAATTTTATGTCAATGCATATGTTCACAATATTTTCCTCAGAATAATTATAAACCACATTCAATATTATAATATAATTTTGATTATCACATGTGATGACACTTCCAATATCCTTGATAAAATTACAAATTATCATTTTATGTCAACGCATATGTTCACAATATTTTCCTCATGATAATTATAAACCACATCCAATATTATAATATCATTATATTAAAAAGATAACACATGTGGTAGTCCTTTATAATTATTTATTGATAATTTAAATAATTATCCTTTGATAAATTCTTTTAATAATTATCATTTGGAAAACTCGTGGTTATCTCAAGATTATTCATTATAATTATCATTTCAATAAAAAGAGAAAATTATCATTTGGTTATTCTTCTAATTGTTATTTGATAATTAGACATAATTATCCTTTCAATAATTTTTTGTAATTTCTATTTGATAATTTTAATAAAATATCTCTAATTTGTTTATATATATATACATATACATCTATATATCATTTTATAAATTCAAAATATTTATATTTATAATATTTCTTTATATTTTATCAATTTGATAATTGATATAATTATCATCGGATAATTCTTTACCAATCACATGATAATTCATATAACAAAACTTTGATAATTTTTTTAATAATTATACTTTGGTGATTTAGTTTTCATTATTTAAATTAAACCTTTTTTTGTTTCATGAAGAGATGTAAATGGAATAAAATAATTAAATTAAAAAAAAATACAAAAAAAAACACAACCTAGATATCAAAGTTGCACAGCACCTGGAACCAAAATATGGACGGGTGGATCACAGAAGTGGGTTAGCGGAGAGTTGATTGATTATGTTGAAGAAGTATTTGGGTTACTTGGACTCAAAGGTATCGATACATGGTGAAATACAAGTCATTTGGGTATATAGAACCACATGCTCATAACTCTACCCATATCCAAATCCCCAATCTCAATCTTCTATTTTATCAAGCGTTTTAACCAGAACTTAATTACAAAGGAATTAAATTTACACCATTAATGATTTTAAATTTTATTCAAGTTGAAATAGTTGAAAACTGAAGGTTTTGAATCAATACGTCCATCAAAAATGGTGTTTTGTGTTAAATGGGAGAATATGAATAGTAATTCAATTTTTAATCAATTAATTTAATAATTAAATTATCAAATAACATAATTTAAAAATCATGCATACCAAATGATCATTGCTCCTAAAAGTTATACCTTTTCTAGGATAAACTCCTCATTCTAGACACAATGGTGGCCTCGTATTTCTCAAACGATGCACTATTTAAAAGATATTAATGATTTATTATTTAAAAATCAAAATAATTCATTAATTAAAATAAAAAGGGTTGTTTTTGCAAGTGAGGCATCCAAACGCCTGACGCTAACAAATTTTATACCCCATATAGGTTAAACCCATAACTCTAGACCCATCGGTGGTCTTGGATTTCTCATACGAGGCACCGTTTGAGAGATATTTTATTGTTTTTAATAAAATAATATATTAAATATTTTTTAATAAATTATCTCATGAGAGAAGCATCCAAAATTCCAGTGCCTTCGAATAATATACCCCTCTTAGGGTAAACGCTATATTTCAAACATAACAGTGATATCATATTTCTCATATAATGCATCTTTTTGGATTTATTAAATTATTTTGAATAAAAAAGTGTGTGCTTAATATAATATATTTATTATTTTTATTCAGTCTTCACCGAGACTTTCTGGGCCTCAGAATATCACAGTAACCTAGAGTTGAACTCTAAATAATATTTTATTGAACATTCCATGATGTTAACCAACAGTTAAAGCCTTTAATAGATTTATCAAAAATTCACTAATAAATCATTATTTTCCCACTTAAGATATTAATAATTTAACACAAGAGGGTTTATCAATACCTGAAACAATAACGGGATGTTACAATAATAAGGTTATAATAACATGATTATAATTTATGAAAGTCATTCCCGGTAAATAATATATCATAAATCTTGCTATATGGAATAAGGATTTTTTTTAACAAAAGAAAAAGGTCATAAGTTTTCAAGAACATCAATAATAATTACTGAGCTTTGAGAATATATCATAAGAATAATACATAAGTCTTTTACACATTCATATGCATAGAAAATCATTTTTTTAGTCAAGTTTCACTCCCAAGACTATCGTAGTGGAAAAAATACCATAATGAAAATGCCTTCCTGGTTATTTCCAAAATTCTATTAGGATTGAATTCAATCTAGTCAACTCCATCATCTTTTATTATTTTTACAACTTGATCATCTCTTAGAAATTTTTCAACTCTATCAACTTTACCCAATTCATTGGGGGCCTATAACTGAACGAATTCCCATAAAGGTTTGGGTTCACTCCCAATTCCCACTTTCATCATGAGATATATAGGTATATAACTTTATATAACCATAATCCATACAAATTAGTTTCACAAGAAACATTTAAAATTTCATCATATCTTAACCCTTGAAAACAACAATGGGTTTTATCAACATTTTATCATCATAATCATAAAATAATTCATAGCTTATAAAACCTATGGAAAAGAAATGAGTTTCATATTAATTTCCTTTAAGAATCATTATAAACCATATCAAGAAATAATAAAGATGTAATAATAAGAACATAACATCATTGGATCATAATAAAAACACCAAAATATAATTTCATAAGAGGAAAATAACTTTAAAAGATCATTAGAATATATCTTGATAAAAACACCTTTTTCATTTCAAAATAACTTATTTGAAATATAAAAAAAGCACAAATTTTACGAAAAAAAATATTGAAAAAATTTTGGAAACTTATAAATAAAACTTCAAACTATTGAGTGTTTATGACAATAGGTAATTGTTTCATTCCATAATCATAAAAACAAAAAAAATTGTACCTTCAGAAAAAAATACATCATTTAGAAAATAACAAGAGTAATATTTTTAAAATATTTTATAGAAATTAAAAAAATGAAAAAGACCTCAAGATATAATTTAATAATAATAAAATCATTCTTGAAAACATTTTAGAGAAAAATATACATGGAATAAAAAGTTTGTTGACTATAGAGGAAAAAATTTCTGCCTTTCTTAAAAACACTTTCTCATTCGTGTTAAGTTCCCAAAGAATTTAAAAATAGAACTAATACTTTAAAGTATTATAAATAACCAAGTAATAATAAAAAATAGTTGTTTAATAGAATCAAAACATATAATTTCTGCTATATAAATTTAATCATAAAAAATCCTGGTAAAAATATATTGTAACATAAAATTTGTACCACTTTGGTAACTTTTGATTCATAATCCCCTTAGAATAAATAACTTCAAGTGAAAATTTAAATATCATGAAAATGAATATATTAATTATGTAATATTTCAAATATTAACTCTATACACATCAAAAAATAAGATAGGTTCATAACATAACATATGTCCCAAAAAATGCAATTTGAGACACTAAACCCTTACCTTTGCTCCAACTTGATTCGTAAGATCTTTAAATTATTGTATAATAAATTTAAATTTAATATAATTATACAATATAACCATATTAATAATTATAATATTATACATTATTCACTAATAACATTTCATCACCTGTTTATTAGTAATTTTTCTTAACATGTTCATTTTAGGTGTTAAGTGCTCTATTTTTCATGTATATTTAGGTCTAACGATTTTAGTAATTGAATATAAATCATGGTTTTATAATAAAAATAATATTTATCAATATATAAGTACCATATATAATAATAATATTAATATTTATAGCCATCCATAAAATGAGGATATTGAAAAAGGAATGACACTGTTCATGTAGATAGCAGTTCGTACATACTCATGAACATTGTTTTTATTTTCTCATGAAAAGGATAAAAAATGTAAATAATATTTTATCACTAAATAATCTTAATTAAAATATAAATATCATGTATATTTATTAAATCCATAATTATGTAAAACCATGAAATACGATGATGGAAAAATAATCATATCACTATGTAGAGTTGGTAGTCCGAACATACGCATGAGCGACACTTTTATTTCCCATTGGATGGAAAGGATGTGTGTAATTCTTTTGAAATCTAAATTATAACATCTTATTATATTTATGATACTTTATTCATAATTTTATTATTGATCTAACAAGTTTATAGAAATAATAAAAAGAAATAAATTTAAAGGAGTTAGGTAAAACGATTACCTCTTCTTCAGGAGACATCTGTAAAATCTATTCTTAAGGACTCTAGGGATGGTCTTTTAAGAAGAAAAGAACATAAAAAATTATAGGAATGTTTTTAAGAGAATTTTGTAGGTTTTGGTTGAGATAAATGTCTAAATAATGTGTAAAAAGAGAGGAGATGAGGTTTCATTTTATAAGTGAGGAAAAGACACACATAGAATTACTTAAAAGAATTAAATATTATTAATGAATTTCTCACATGGAAGTGGAAAAAATGGCCAATAATTCAAATTAAAGATGTCATAGGGTAAAATAACATCAAAAATAGATAATTATACAGGTTTTTATGTCATTTATACCATTATCTCTTTAGTTTAAACCCTCCTCCCTGTTAACCATTTTCAACCTTAATTCTGGAAACATGTTTTTCAATCATTAAGGGTTATAAAATTAATTCTAAGGTAAAAATTAGTAAATAAATGGTTTATGGATGATATTTTATACAATTTTCCATTATAATTTTATTATTTAAATTTTTATTATTATTTTTAAATCATTTACTAAAATATTATATAACATAAAATATCATTAATATCATTTTTTGGATATTCATTTAATATGAATTTAAAGTTAGGAAGACAATAATGTATTTAGAATCTAAACACTTAAAAAATAATTTATAAATTATAATTATCCATAGGATTTCTATCATGCTATAATTATTTAAAAAAAATATTACTTTTAATGTTTGTAAATCATTTACTATGATTTTTCTACTGCTTGAACAAGAATTGTGTCGACGTTGCGTAAGCATTTAAAGTAATTATACAATCACTTAAAATTAAAAAAACTATCATAAAAATAATTTATTATCCTCAAAAATAAAAATTTATAACTGAACATTATCTCTTTTTATGTCCATGAAATAATATTAGAGATTTTAAAATAACATAGAGTGACATTTTGTATTTTTATTTACTTAAAATAATATATAAGTCATTATCAAATAAAAATGGAACAAAATTTCTATACCTTCAACCCTTGGATGAGTATGTTCAAAAATCTTGCATAAAATAGATTAAATTTGAGTGTTAATGTTATTTTAAATCCTTATCTCATAGTTTTACCATTGTTTTAACTATTTTACCTTTACCATGGTGATAACATTTTTACCATTGTTATTATTCATTATGATTAAAAATAAAAATAAATATAACTAAATTTGAACTATATGATAAAAAATATAGAATAAATTTTTGAATATTTAATTTATAGTAGTGAATTAAATTAATTTTAATATAAATTTGTAAAATTCAATGAAAAATAGTTTTTAGATAAAGGTGTTTTTAAAACTGAAAATTAACTTATATCAAAATCATGAATATTTATGATTAAAATGAAATTGATTGGATTTTTATAATAAAATAGGCCATATTCCACTTTAATACTTAATCCAAAATATAATGTATCTTTCAAAAAATGAATTTTTTACAAAAAATTGTATTTGTTACTATTAATTGAAAAATCAATCTTTTCAAAAAAACCTGAAACTTCTCTCTAAGTTAATTTTGACATGTTACTTTATAAAATGATGTTTATTTTTTAAAATAAAATTTATAAAAATATCATAAAATAATTATAATTTCCACACATAAAATGTAATGAAAACCATTTTTGAAGTAAACTTATTTTTTGAAGCATAGATTTACATTACTGTAAATTAAGTACATATTTATTAGGAATTTAACAAATAAATTTACTTTATATAAAAACTTTATGAATATTTTTTATAATTTTTTTATTCCTATTCATACCTAGCTAGGTTATAAAATTCATAATAATATTTTTATATTATATCACAATTATCTTAAAGTTTTATGTTGCGTGTTGAGAAATCTATCAAATATAGTGTTAATTTAACTAAATTATAAAAGTGTTATATTTTTTGTCTAGGGAAAACCCTAGTAAAGATACCCCTTCCCAAGCTCAAAAAAAATTAGCATCATATGAGAGACTTCTGTTACATGGTTCTATTTCTTTCCTTTTTCTCTTCATATATTTTGTAATATGATTGCTTCTTTTTATACCCACTAATTTGAAAGCTATATTATAATGGTAAAATTTTATTTTTAACATATCATGGTATCATTTAGTTTGGTTCTATGTGTAGAAACATATATTATCACATTATTTATTTAAGGAAAATACATGGTGAAATCTTAGGTCATTGATGATAAGGATTTTGATTAATAGGTTGGTTATAAGGACACTTATAACTTTTCTAGTTTTTTCTATTTATATTTTTTAATTTTGGTATGCCTTTTATTTTTTTTCTCCTTTTGAATCCATTGTACTATTTTTATTAAGCATAAATAAATAAATACAAGGTCATTTTATACTAAATTAAATTAAATCATCTCAAATTTTCATGAAATATTTTTTTAATTTATTTTGATACATACTATAATTGATGTTATTTTTATTAGATAAAGTTTATGAATATCCAGGAATATAACCCAAATTTCAATATGGAATACAGAATATAAGGATTATAAAATTAGGGAATTTATTTTAAATTTTACCCATCCATTTTCTATTTTAATTTAAAATCTCATTTTACTTTATAACATTGAACTCAAACATTAGGGAAAATATTTAAATTTAAATGTGTAGGAGTTCATTAAAAATTACGCATAAAATTTAACCATGAACTCATTTATCTATGCATTATTTTTCTTAAAAAATAGTCATTTAACTAGTTTAAAATTGAATAATCATGAATATATTTTATTAAAAGGTATAAGTGAACTTCTAAAAAATTCATTTACTTGATTAAATCTTGGTTATAAATTTAAAATGATTACTAAATTGTTTTCTTTTCTAAATTTTAGTTCTTTTAATTTAAAAATGATTTAATGATTATTTTATATTCATTCCCTCCATGATTATCTGATGTTAAATTATCATTCTTGATAATCATTAAAAATACTTTGAAATATTATTTCTAATAACATATCTCTTGAGAGATTCTCAGGATATTAAATACTACAAGAACTTTCTCTGTGACTTTTTTAAAACATAAGAGTTTAATTTCATTAATATGCTCAAGGAATTGTTTGTTTTTTATTTTTTAAACCATTGATGTTACATTTTTATTTTTTTCCCTCTTTAAGCCCCTAGAAATTATGGATATCTTTCTAGTAAATCCACATTACAATCCAATGTTTTCTTTCCTTACCTTATCTCTTCAGTATTATATATGATTTTATTTAATCTAAAAGGTGGGATAATGGGTTATTTCATGATTTTATGTGAGAATAAGAATATTGACATGGGTAAAGTGTGAAGCATGAATTTTTTTGAGAGAGAAAGTTGTATAATATGTTTATTATTATACTTACATGATCCCTCTAATTATTTTGAAAGAAAAATTAATGAATGAAAAATAAAGAATAGATGATGAATTATCATTGATTTTAATCATGATAAAATGTAAAGTCATTTATAATTGATTTAGTATGTCATAAATACCCTTTTCCATAATATTTATGATGAAAATTCATCAAAAATAAATTTTCACTAAAAAAATTGTTTCAATTAGTATTATTTATGATGGATTGTTTCTAATAAGGTTAAAATGGATATTTTTTTCAATAGAATGGAAAATATATCACATATAATTATTTTTTATAGAAATAACATTTATCATAATTAATTTTCTAGTTTAACTAGTAGTGAGGGAAATACTTTATCTATCATAAAAAATATCTCTAACTTTTTTCAACAAATTAATATATCATAAAAAAATATAAAAATCAAAAATCAAAATTAAATTCATAGTAAATTAAAAAATATAAAAATAATTGATATAAAAAATAGTAATCATTTAACACACAATAATCTTATTAAAAATAAAATAAAAATAATTCTCTATGATGGGTATCAGTTTTAGGTTGACCATCAAGAATAGGGAACTCTATCCCTATGTCATGTGTGAGTTATTGCATGTACTCCAACATATGGTAATGTTAATGACATTGTTGATGAAATTAATTCTCTTCTTACTCTTTGGTTAATCTCGGTATAGTCTTGTCTTAAACAATCACCCTATCCTAATACTTTATATCATCAAAGGATAATGATCCCTTGTGATCTTCTTTCGAGTAATACAATGACATTACTAGAGTGGCATAGCAAATGGATAACATCGACTGCAAACCTACACCAATCACCAAACCATTCTCAATACCAATCACAGTCACTTATAGCTAGGATTCCTTTTCAAAGAATGATTCATAAAGTCCCTCATCATCCCCTCCCACCATGTTATCCTAGATCTCCCATTTATGAGAAATCATTACCTTATACATCACTAAAAAAATTAATTATAAATTTAAAAATGAAAAAAAATCATGTTAATTTTAAAAAATATATAAATACTTACCATGATCTGTCATTATCTCTCACTGCTAATTTTCCTAGTATTAAGATCATTATACATCCTCTTTTTCACATAGAAATTTATAAAAAAGTATAAACCATAGAGTACATAAATTTAAAATATACATTTAGTATTAAAATATATATATATAAATTAATAATCAATGTTACTTACCACCTCCTGGTGATACATAATAAGTGTGTGACTTCTAGATTTGGGCATGAAATCATTCATACCTTGATTCAATTAACCAAAATTTGATCTAATACTAAAATTATCACATATATGGTAAGTTTAAAATTCCCCCTAATCCATGGAGGGAGTGTATTTAGGTCATTTACACACATAAGAGTCATCAAAGATAGTTATAAAATATATCTTTAAAAGGATGTGTAAAAATTGATTGTAACACTAGAACGTGAAAGCCTTTCATGCCTCCCAAATGAGGGTCTTATACTATCATAAATAAGAGACCATAAACCCTAGAAATATTTAATAATATATTATGTTAGGAATTAAATAAATTTAAAATAAAATACATTATTTATTTATATACCATCGAGTGCTTGAAAATGAAATAATACACATCGATGGGAACCTAATTCGTTGAAACCCATGGATTCATAAAATATTTCCTCAGAATGTAATCTACTTGACTGATGGATCAATATGAAAAAATATAAAAAATATAAAAAATAGTCAAACAATTAACATATGAAATAATTTAATAAAAATAAATAAAATATATATTTTTACTGACTTCCTTAAACATGGATCAAAATCAAGAGATGGACACTACTTAATAATAGGGTCTAGAATCATCAATATGTAAAATCCTCAAACTATCTTAGTTGATGGTGTAGTGGTAGTATCCCCACTATGAATATCAAATGATGGAACAAGGGACTCATTACTAGGTAACTCATCCTCAACTAATCTATGAAACATATTAGTAAAATCTTCTCTGAAAATCTAAAATAATAAAACAATATTAACAACTATTAATTATTAATACAAGAATAAATTATTAAAAACTAATAAATATTTATTAAAAAAATTAATATAAACTCATCATTATTATGATTAAAATGTAAAACCTCGTTTTTTTATCCTCGTATCCATATTTTTTACCATTATAATTTTCATATACATCCTCAAAAACATAAATTTCTATATGTTTTTAAATTTAATCATATCTCATTATTTAAAATTAAGTAATAGTAACATCATCCACATTATCACCACCATAAAACCATAATTAAAAATTCTCATCATTGATATTTTTATCTCTTTGAGTAAGAGATTTATTTGGATATATATCTTGAAATATTTAAATATTTTTCATCTTTATATAACATTTTTTTCAATAAACTGATTTTCATGAGATTTTAATTTTATTACACTTCACTAATCATTTAAATCTGTTATATAAGCATAATAATTTTCATGGTAAACTTGATGTGATTGATGTGATAATATAAATGGTTCATTTGTAAAATGAATAATTTTATACTTAATGTCAATAAATCAATGGTGAGAATGAATGAACAACCCTATATCAATATCAAGCTAATGATAATTAAACATTATTACATAATTTTTTCTTGGATAAGATATTATTGGGTTTATATGGATAAAACAAAACTTTTTCAATATAATAGAAGACTATTGAAACCTCAAACCCTATATCATCATGCTATGAAAAATTGAAACTATGCATTTAAAAAATTAATAACATGTATATTTCATTGAATATACTTATTTTTTATGTCCTTAATCATATGTTTTATGAATATCCCTTAGAATAAACCATTGGGTTTTTTCTCTATGGTGTATCCATAGACCTCTCTAAATCACCCAACGTATATATGGGAAGTAGAATAAGAAAGAACCATAGTAGTTCTCAACCCCTATCTCAATAGAATTGAAATATTTATATATTACTTAGTATATTTATGATCCTTTAGATGAATTTACTCATTTATTGCATAATATATGAGTAATTATTCAATTAAAAATGATTCATAACCCTTAGGCTATGTATATAACATTTCATTGCACTCAATTTTCTATATAATTAATTTCTTAATGGTATATTATATAGATTATGATTCAAATGTTAAAACTTAATATTCATCTACCCAACTGAATTATAAGATTTTATATTAGTCATACCATATGATTAACTCACATCACAATATTATAATACAACCAAGTCAGCTATTGGGAAAATTACCTTTGTTGTTTCATATAGATTATGTTTGTTGAAAATTTCATGTGAATGTTTGAATATTCAAAGTTAAGAATAATACAGAATAATTTTAGTTGATATAAGAGATCAATCTACTTGAAAAATAGACTCTACACCACAACACTCCTAGTTAAATCATAATATGTGTTTGGGTGGAGTAGTCTCTCTTATAAATTGATGTGTTCTACACCATAGTAAGACACTATATTGTAACTCATGCTATTGTGCCACAAATATCAAAAGAGATGAACTTCCAATGTCTCAATTTAATGAGATAAGTTGTATAATTAGTTTTAGAAAAGAAAAAATATCCAACCATAAGATAGGGACATTTGAGTAACCAGTCATCCAATGTGGCAGAGAGGTGTAGGCGAGAAAGTGTCGTGATCATGACATAAGGAGAAACCATTGAGAAAAGAATTGTCTAGGGTGGAAAAATGACCCACAGAGATAGGTAGGTCCCAAAGTGATTTTATTGGTGGTCTATGACATAATTATTTTTATATTGAAATTTCTTTTTGATGTAAAGTACAATGTGGGTTCCAAAAATAAAGTTCATGTCATAGACTAGTGACCATTCCATTGAAGAAGGATGAGATGAATTTTGGTGTCACAATAACTTATAAGGTTCCTATTCTATGGAGAATAATTTTTTCTATAGTCATATTATAATGGAGCTTCCCATGAAATATAAATTTATTTCAATGTGGATGTTCTATTTTAAGAAGTGTGAATGATTTTTTTTCAATTCTATAGAAGAGTGGGCCTTAAAATAAAGGTCTATGTTGTAACCAATTTAGTTAATCAAGAAAGTTTTACAAATCATACTGAGATCATGGGAGAGTTACGATGAAGTTTTTTATGTGATATTTTTTTAGGGTACCATGTCTTATTGAAGAGTTCTATATTGTAAGATTGGATATTATACTCAAACTACACTGTAGTGGAAAGATTTATTTCATAGTTAAGGCATATAAGAAGATGACTACATCATAGAAGCAGAGACCATGACCAAATCAGGCATTTTTTAGTCAAGATGGTAGATTTGACTGGAAATTTAATAGGGGGTTATGGCATGGAATTTAAAGAGTTTTATATGGATAACACTTTATATGATCTTTTAAGGGGAGAGGAAACGGATTTGATCCTAACCCATAGATAAAAATGGTTGGTTTAATTCTATAAAATTGTACAAAAAAGTTCATGAAAAAATTAGAGGCAAACTTAAGGGAAGTGATAGGATCTTAGAGAATATAGTGCATAAAAAATAATTCCATGAATTCTAAAAAGACTAAAAGTGATAGAGAAGGAGGGAATTCTAGGAGTTCCATCCCACTAGAAATTTTTCTAACTTGTTTCCATCATGTATTTGTTATAAAAGAGTAACATCATAGAATAAGAAGTGGGCACCTATCTACAGAGAAGAGCAGTGAAATAAAAAGACAATTTTTATAAAAATACCTTTTATGCATAAAATGATCTTATTAGTTATTTAGATACACTAAATTAATTTTCTCTATGAATTGGTATTAAAATTGGCATTTATTTTTCCTTCTACACATATTTAATAATTTATTTATCTTTATTTATATGTGCCAATTAAATGGATATATTATAATGATAGTGTCATGATTTATTTTAGTTTAGTATTGTGTGTGAAATAAGTTATCAAATACATTGAGTTTATTTAAGAAAGAAATATATCTTAAAATCATGGGGTGTAACATTCTACCCCACTTATAAGAATTTATCCCTTAAAATTTTGTTACCCTGATGAAAACAAATGAGGATAATTTTTCCTCATTTCATCCTTAGGTTCCCACATAACTTCCTCAATTTTATGGTTTTTCCATAAAACATGGACCAAGTGAGTGGTCTTGTTCCATAAAACTTTATCTCTTTGATCAAGAATCTCCACTAGTTTTTTCTAATAAGAATGATCATGATATAGTTGTACAATATATGAGTTCAGTATATATGATAGATAAGATATGTACTTCCTCAAGAGTGACACATGGAACATATCATGAACTTGTGAGAAGTTTGGTGGATGCTCATAGTGATTTGATACCATCCTGATATGATCACGAATATCAAAGGGACCAATATATCTAGGTCTCAACTTCATGTTATTTCCAAATATCGTAACTTTATTAAAAGTATATATTCAAAGTAATGCCTTATCACCAACCTTAAACTCTATATCTCCCTAATGATTGTACACATAACACTTTTATCAACTCTGAGATATCCTGATGTGTTGTTGAATGAATCAGGAACTCTTTTTCATTTCCTTATCTAACTCAAGCCCCAATAGCTTAAATTCCCTATCTTTATCCCAACATATTATAGTTATGTATTTATTTCCATATAGGTATTCATAAGGATCCATATTAATGATCAAGTGAAAATTATTGTTGTAAGAAAAATCAACCAGAGGAAGGCATCGATCCAAACCACCTTTGAAATTCATAGTGAAAGTTGTTAGCATATCTTATAGGGTTTGAATGGTCCTCTTATAATAACCATGTGTCATAGGATGATATATAGTGATAAAGTTCAACTATGTATTCAATTATTGCTGAATACTTCTCCAGAACTTTGAGTTAAACCTCATATCACAATCAGATATAATTGAGATTGGTAATCTATACAACCTTACCACTTCTTTAATTTATATCCTAGAAATTTATTTAAGTAAGAAATATTCTCTAATAGTAATAAAATGTACTGACTTCATAAGGAGGCTCACTAAAACCCAAATGTCATTGTGTCTTATAGATGTCTTAGGGAGTCTAATTATGAAATCCATTTTGTTGTTTTCCCATTTCCATATAGGTATAGGGAATGGTTTCATCATCCATTTAGACTTTTGATGTTTGGCCTTAACTGGATGGTGTACCTAGCATCGAGATACATACTCCAAAACAAACCTCTACATGTTGTCCCACCATAAATACTCCTTAAGAGCTTTATTCATCTTTTTACTTCTAGGATGGATAGAGAATGATGAGCTTTGTGCTTTATCCAATAGATCATTCTTTAATTATGGTATTAAAGTGATACATATTATCACAAACCAACCTGGGTCGATCGTGAACCGGTCACCCGAGCTGACCCGTGGCATGGCCCGAAGGGCGTTCCCAATCCGCATGGGCTAGAAACTAGTGCTAGTCATCAAACATAAAACCAATTGGAATGATTTAGGCCCAAAATCGGGATCAAATAAACCAAAAAAAACATATAGAGTATGAAAAAAATGACAACAGAATATTAAATGAATATAAATAAATAGATTCAGTTATAATGTACAAATAACAAACTGAAAACTAAAATAAGAAAACCAAACCACACTATCACAACATTTAGGTGACCTCTTGGTCACCTCCAACCACTAAACCAGACCTCCTCCAAAACTAAGAATCTAGACCAAGAACTTGAACCAATAGTCAAACCTACCACTGAAAAGATAGGATAGGTAGGAGAATTAAATTTCTTAGAAGGGATGCCAAAGATAAACCACTGAATCCAAAAGTTCCTCTCCCAAGATAGTCCATTAGTGCCAATTTTAAATACAATTATAAGAGTAGGATTTCAAATTTTAATAAAACAACGTCATTTTCCTATTTCAAAACCCAATGCACACCATGTACCATTTCTGAAAAAAATTACCATTTTGAAAACAGAAGACAAACAAGGAAAACAGGGAAGTGCTAAAAGAAACAAGTGATCAGTATAGGGTGGAAACTAATACAGAAGAAAATAAACAATAAATATAAATAATAACCACAGGTGAGCCTAAAAATCTTTAGAAGACCCCTAAATGTACTCGGTTCCGAACCAACTACTGGCGTATGGTGAAGCCCCTAAGTCAATAATCAACTAGTTTCCCTAACCTGGCCTCACTAGTGTCACATCTTTCATGGCCTATTTACAACTCCATAGGGTATTAACCCATCTAATCATGGATAGAAATAAACCATCATTCGGTCAACTAAAAGATGCCTAGGAACCCATGGTGGTAGTAATACTATGTAAATAGGAGGCCCTCACACGCATGACTCATCTTACCTACCATCATCGTACTTGACTACCACAAACACAGACACCCTATACGATAACCCATAAAGGGATATACCTCCTATAGAGGTGCCCACTAGATATATATATATATATAAAACATACATGTATTTTTTCTATCATCTAATGTAACATCCCAAGTAAATAAAGAATAAGACATATTTCATATTTATTAAAATTTGTGAATTAAATATTAATTTTACTTTAAAGGGGTTGCTATATTTGATAGTGTACCCGATACGCAACAACAGGTTTCTTTAAAATATTACGTTTCACACTAAAAATATAATATTATTATTTTAAATGGTATTTAATTTCTAGTAATTGTATTGGAGGGAATGAAAAAAAACTAACTACAATATGATTATACATGTTTTTTAAATGTATTTGCATTTATCCAATAAAAGTTAGAGGCTTAAAATGTGAATGAATCTAATTTTAAGCATAATTTATATTAAAAGGTCGATTTACGATCTTTTAATAGATAACCCTCTTTAAATATAGTTTTGGTCACTTTAATTCATTCTATTTGACCAAATAAAATCTTTCTTTAGAATGGGGACATCAAAATTTACTTTGTGTAAATTTTTGGAATTTTCCGAAAAAGTTCATTTTTTTAATGAATAGTGAAAATATTGTATTTTAATTCAAAACTGCATTTTAATATAATTTATTTATATTGTTAGATTATATTTTTAATTGGTTTTAATGTTTAATTAGAATATATTTTTACCATTTAATCCAATGTTGGTCATTGTAATTAATTTCACATTGAAAGTGGACATAAAGAATTGTCAATCTTTTGATAGTTGTTGTTTCTTAAAAACACGCTATTTGTTTTAACAACGGGAATTAATTTTAAATTAATTAATGCCACTTAAATTTTTTGAATTTAGAAAAATAGAAATCATATTTGAATTTGTAATATCAAATATATATTAGGCTGAATTTTTTGTATTTTTCTGAAAAACTTCAATTTTTGATGAATAGTGAAACCACTTAGTAATAGTTAAAAAAACTGACTTTTCCATTTAAATGAAATTTTACAACTTCTGTGAATTGAATTTCGAAAATCCGACATACATGGTTGTTATTATTAAGTAAAATTTGGTTCAATAAGATGAAAATAGTTTTTGGTGAATAGTAACTTTTGACTTATTTACTGCGGTTAAAGGTAAATAGGGTAATTCAAGGTAAAAAGAATATTATAATAATTCCAAATTACCATAACACATGTCCTAACCTTATTGGATGAGTAATGGCCGACCATGGGAATCTTTGGGTCAATTTTGGGACCCCATGGAACCACCTATGAAAGAAAATGGCACTTTAGATTAATTAATTTAATGTAAAAGTAAAAATGACAAAAACAAATATCTTTTAGTAAATTAATTTTTATATAGTGTTATATAAGTAATCATTTTGACTATAAATATTCATTGGAAATATAAAAGTATTTCCTACATCATATTATTTTTTTATAATTTTTAGACATCAAATAAATTAAATTATTTATGACACAATAATGACGCAATATTTACCTCATTAATAAATGATTTAAATAAATAATATTATAATGATTAAAATATTATCCAAAACATGTCCAATTATAATTGGATGATTTTATTTTGAATATGAGTCATCTTATCTTCGACTTTAATGATTTTTGTACCTTTTGAAACCAAATATCATTATATAATAAAATAATATTTTCACACTTTCCTAAAGAGCCCCTCCTCTCCCTTATAAAAGGACACCACTTCTAACCAATTCCTCACACCTCTCAAGCCCTTAGTCTCGTCCAAACTCAGCCCAATTAAGCTCCATAAATCCCTCTCTTCCTCCTATAATCCTTACCTTAGGTAGAAGGCACTTAAAGAAGTCATTTTGGTTTAAACCAAAGTGAGTTACCTAAATTAAAGGTAACGATTTCTCTTAAATTATTTTGTTTTATTTTGTTTTATTTTACTCCTTCAACCCCTAAACTCTTTTTATTACTTTATTTTATAACAACACCAGTATCCTCAATATACTAAGATGTTTTTATGATAAGGATTTAAACTACACTTACACACACCTCCATCTAATGGGTGAAGAACATACTGTTTCTGTGGATGGAAAACTAACGCATCATGAAACGATGATTGTTCAATTATCTCATACCGCCTCTCATGTTGGCCATTAAGAAGGAATTTTATTTATATATTATATATATTATGTTTATGTTTTATTTATGATTCTGTATTTTTCCTTTATAGCATACCTTTATAGTTTCCATTATTTGTAAACACGATAATTGCATTTGAGGAAGTGCGGACTACCACCCCCTCAAAGTGATATGACTCGTTAATGCCATATGTGGGACATATAAAGGATGGAGTTAATTATATTATGTGATATTATACTGGAATTATAATATAACTATGTATCATTATGTTTTAATTCCATTAAAGTATGAAATAGAAATGAAAATATCATTCATTCGTACGTACGGCTTACCGTCTCCATGAACGGTGCATTTCATTTCTTATCTAGAAAATGTTACTTACTGTTATAAATACATATATATACTAGATATATATATGATATATATGATATCTAGATAATTAATATCATTCTGGATATAATGAACTTTGGACCATGTGAAGAACTTGTAACTATATGGTGTTCATTTGTGACTCTATTACCAGATATCGACAAAATGAACATTATTAAATTGAATGATTACATAATGTTTATAACATGGTAATAAGTGATAGAAAAGAAATAATAAACTTGAAAAATGTTCTTAATCAAGTAGAAATTAACTTTAGTTTATTATTCTGGAGATTAAAGAACGATCGAGTCAAGTCAGACACAAGGTAAGGGACTTCGTCTCAATCTCCTTTCATTGAGATATATTTTTTTTAATACACATTTTTCTTTTATACGCTATATAAAAACCTTTGACTTTTATTTTAATTCAAAGGGAATATTTTTAAACAAATCATTTTACTAAACAACAAAAAGGAATGTTTTTTTAACGTAAAAGGTGACAACGACCATTCTGCCGTCGCGAGTATTATTTAATCTTTGGATTTCTTAACAAGTCGTAATGTTTTTAAAAGGAAAAATAAATACCATATACTCTTTTTACATATATTGGTATTGAAAATGATTTTGAGAATGGATTTATTATTTCAATATCTTGAAATGATATTTTTTTATTTCAATGTGGAAATGTTATCTCTCCTTTATGCTTATGTTATGTGTTATGATCATGTTATTTTTCTTGGGAAATATTTATGTATACGGGTGGTTTCGTGATAAACCTAGGGCAGGTGAGCCCAAGATAGCTCTCCAATGCATTGGGTAACGTGACAGAGGTAAACTTGAATGTTTCTCCTAATATATTTAGGTAATATAATGTGATGGGTATTCCAAATTAATTCCCTATGTAGTTGTGATAGCTACAATGTAAGTATGTTATGGATGCCACAAGTTACCTTTATGATATATGATATCTATGTGTATTTAATAAATCTTATGATTTCATGAGGTAAGTAAGAGAGTTCATGTTTTGTATGTATTTATAAACAAATGTTTTCATCCTTTGTTTTATAACCCTTACTGAGATTTTTATTCTCATCCCAAGTTTGGAAATGTTTTCACAGGACTTAAAGATGAATAAGGCCAAGGATGGGATCAAGGAAAAGTCATGATGTCTAAAATCTAGAACTAGACATGACTTTGTTTTCAAGAGTTTTTATTTTATGGAAAAAAATGGATACTGGGTATAATTGTCTACATGTAATATTCATATTGTTATGTAAATGTAATGTCCTAATTCTCTAAAACTCTAAACCTGAAAAGATCCTCAATTTGAGTTTTTCATTTAATTCAATATTATGTAATGTTTAAGGCCGGGTCCTTATAGTTGGTATCAAAGGTCATTTTAGATAACTTTAGGAGTTAGGTTATTGTTAAATAAATGTCCATAAAGTAATTTATGTAAATCATATAGTCTTTACAGATTACCATGTTGCTTTGCCTAAGATATTTATGTCTTAATAATGGTTTTCCACAGAGGAAATAGGGTATCTATATTGGTATGACATCAGGAGGAAGACAACCTTCCAAATCAGCAACCTGAGATGGTCAGAATCAGAACTAAACAGTTTGTTACAGTGATGGCACAGTTGACTCGGGCTATAAATAGTGGTGGTATCCATGTATGAGATCATCCAGATCAACCAGAGAGGAACATGTCAGTAGTGGAGTATTTAATGAGGCAACATCCTCCATCATTCAGAGGATCATCTAATCTGGTGCTATCAGAAGGGTGTATTAAACCACTGGAAAAGATTTTGATGTCATGGGTTGTTTAGAACATCAAAAGGTTAGTCTTGCTGTTTACTGTTTGGAAGGTGAAGCCGATCAGTGGTGGTCTATGGTGAGAAATATCAGGGATAGTGAGGAGATCGATGCTCTTGATTGGGATGAATTAAAAGGTATGTTTCTTGAGAAATATTTTCCTAAGGTGGTTCATCTTACAATAGAAAAAGAATTCATGGAATTAAGGCTGGAGGATGACTCAGAGGCTGCTTATGAAGCAAAATTCACTCGACTGGAAAGGTATGCTCCAAATTTCATACGATATCTTGATAGTAAAATCAACCATTTTTACTCAGGATTAAATCCAAAGTTTCAAAGGGATTTAGCTTCTCGTGAGTTCAAAAGTTATGAAAAACTTGTTTGTTGTGTGGAGAAGGTGGAAATGGAGTTTGTCGATGATCAGGTATTCTTTGACAAATAATAGAATAACAGGTCGAGGTGGCAGGAGAAAGGGAAGAACTATTCAAAAAAGTATGATGGTAAGAAACTTAAGTTTACAATTTGTAAAAATTGTGGTAAAAATCATGTTGGGGAATGTCTTTTGAATTCGGTTAAGTTCTACAGATGTGGTAAAATGGGATATAAGACTCGTAATTGCACTGAAAAAGATCAGGGTAATGGTAAGACAAAATTTTATTTACAGTCAGTAAAATGTTTTAAGTGCAATTAAATGGTTCATTATGCAAATGAGTGTCCAACAAATAAGAACATTCATGTCCTTGTGCGTGGAATGAATCTACCTGCAAACATTATTTTTTTTCCTCTAGTAGAGTTTGATGTTATTTTGGGTATGGATTTCCTTTCTATTTATCATGATAATATTGACTGTAGAGATAAAGAGGTTTCTTTTCTGAATTATTCTCAGTTTGTATACAAAAATGAACCCTTGCTTTTGATAACATATCAGGAAGCTGAGAAACTAGTAAAAGATGGAAATGAATGTTACCTTGCACACATATTGTTGAAAATAAAAGAACTGATCAGATTAAAGATGTGTCAGTGGTAAATGAGTATCTTGATGTTTTTCTTGATGATTTTTCTGGTATTATACCTGATCGGGAAGTTGAATTTACTGTTGACTTAGTTCCTGATGCTAATCAAATTTCAAAACCCCCTTATCGAATGGCTCAAATTGAACTTTTAGAGTTAAAGAAGAAATTTTACGAGTTATTATATAAAGGTTTCATTCAACCTAGCAAATCACCATGGGCTTCTCCTGTCTTATTTGTTAAAAATAAAGATGGTTCAATGAGACTTTGCATTGATTATAGATCATTGAATAACATCACTGTTAAGAATAAGTATCATTTGCCTCATATCGATGATTTGTTTGATCAGCTCCAGGGAGATCAGTATTTTTTGAAGATTGACTTGAGATCGGGGTACCATCAGTTGAAAGTAAAGGAAGCAGACATTCTGAATACCTCATTTCATAATAGTTATGGCCATTATGAATTTTTAGTTATGACTTTTGGTTTAACCAATGCACCTGCTGTATTCATGGATCTTATGAATAGAATTTTCCGTGAGTTCTTGGATAAGTTTGTTGTTGTGTTTATTGATGATATTTTGGTTTATTCCAAAAGTAATGAGGAACATGAAATTCATTTAATGGTTGTCTTGCAAACCTTAAAAGAAAAGAAACTGTTTGTGAAATTCGACAAGTGTGAGTTTTGGTTACAACAAATTTCTTTCCTTGGTCACATTATTTCAAAAAATGGAATAACTGTTGATCCTGCTAAAACAAAAGTTATTGAAGAATGTCCAAGAGCCATAAATATAACCAAGATTCATAGTTTTCTTGGTTTGGTAGGTTATTACTGGAGGTTTGTTGAAAATTTTCATGATTATCTAGTACAATGACTAAGTTAACTCGAAAAGGTTTTAAGTTCATCTGGATAAAAGAATGTGATGATTGTTCTTAGGAATTGAAAAGAAGATTGGTGAATGATCCAGTTTTGGAACTACCATCCAGAAATGGTGAGTTTGTTATCTATAGTGATGCTTCATTTAAAGGACTGGGTTGTGTCCTAATGTAGAATGATCAGGTAATTTCTTATGCTTCACGTCAGTTGAAATGAGATGAGTTAAATTACCCTACACATGATTTGGAATTAGCTATTGTTGTTTTTGCTTTAAAAATTTGGAGGCATCATTTGTATGGAGTAAAATGTGAAATATATACTGATCACAAAATTTTAAAGTATAAATTCACTCAAAAATAATTGAACATGAGACAGAGAAGATGGCCAGAATTAATCAAGTATTATGATTGCACGATCCATTACCATCCAGGAAAATCAAATAAAGTGGCTGATAATTTGAGTTGAAAAAGTAATGTCTCATTAGACATGCTAAGTTTGGAATGACATCCTTTGGTTTTTGATTTGATGAATTTTGGCATAGAAGTTGTTGGTGCAGGAAATTCTTCTGTTTTGTTTTAGGTATCAATGAAATCATCTCTATTAGACAGAATAAAGCAAGCACAGAAAGAAGAAAGTGAGTTGCAGAAAAAGGTATAGTTGGTTTAGAAGGGTGAGTTACATGAATTTAACATTGATAATGATTGTGTTTTGAGATTTGGAAAGATATTATGTGTTCCTTGTGATTCACAGTTGAAGAATGAGTTGTTATGTGAAGCTCATAGTTCCTCATTTTTAGTTCATCCTTGTAGTACTAAGATGTACAGAGATCTTCGGGATTATTACTAGTAGGATGGAATGAAAAGAGATATTACTGATTTTACTATGAATTTTTGGACTTGTCAGTTGGTTAAAGCAGAGCGGAAGTTACCAAAATGGATGCTTAAACCTCTACTAGTTCCATATTGGAAATGGGAAAATATATCAATGGACTTTTTTGTGGGATTACCAAAGACGTCTTAAGGTAATAATGCAATCTGGGTTATTATTGATGGATTGACTAAATCTGCTCATTTCCTTCCTATTCGAGATACTTTTTCTCTAGATCAACTCGCTCGGTTGTATGCTAAAGAGATAGTTAGGTTTCATGGAGTTCCCCTCTCCATTGTATCTGATCGTGATCCCAGGTTTACTTATAACTTTTAGAAAGGTCTTCAAAAATCATTGGGTACTGAATTAAAATTTAATATAGCTTTTAATCCTCAATCAAATGGGCAGTCAGAATGAACAATTCAAACCTTGGAGGATATGCTACATGCTTGTTTAATGGATTATCAGAGAAGTTGGGACCAACATATTTCTTTGATTGAATTTTCATATAATAACAGTTTTTATTCCAGTATACAGATGGCTCCATTTTATCCATTATATGGAAAGCATTGTCAAACTCAAGATTTTTGGGATGAAGTAGGTGAAAGGAAGATGATGGGACCATAATTGGTAGAAGATATGGTAGAGAAAGTTCAGTTGATTCAGAAGAACATGAGAACAGTTCAGAGCAGACAGAAAAGTTGTGCAGATAACCGGAGGAAGGATATTTCTTTTTGAGGTAGGTGATGATTTCTTTCTCAAATTTTCTCCCTGAAAAGTATGATGTGTTTTGGTAAGAAGGGAAAGTTGAGTCTGAGGTTCATTGGACCTTATGAAATTCTGGAGAAGGTTGGATCAGTTGCGTATAGAGTGGATTTACCTCCAATTTTATACCAAGTACACAATGTTTTTCATGTTTTGATATTGAGAAAATATATACCATATCCATCTCATGTTTTTGAGCCCAGAGGTAGTTCAGTTGGAAGAGAATCTCTCTTATAAAGAACAAACAGTCCAGATTCTTAACTGTAGAGAGATAGTTTTACGGAATATGGTAATTCACCGAGTAAAGGTTTTGTGTAAAAACTATATGATTGAAGAGGCAACATGGGAATCTGAGAATTCTATGAGGGGTAAATACCCCTACTTATTTTGATAAGTAAAATTGCGAGGATGAAATTCCCAAAAGGGGGGAAGGATGTAACATCCCGGGTAAATAAAGAATAAAACATATTTCATATTTATTAAAATTTTTGAATTAAATATTAATTTTACTTTAAAAGGGTTTCTATGTTCGATAGCATACCTGATACAGAACAACGGGTTTCTTTGAAATCTTACGTTGCACACTAATAATATAATATTATTACTTTAAATTTTAGTTAACTACTAGCCCTTGTATTGGCGTGATTGAACACAACTAACTACAATAAGATTATACATGATTGTTAAATGTATTTACATTTATCCAATAAAAATTTAGAGGCTTAAAATGTGAAAGAATCTAATTTTAAGCATAATTTACATTAAAAGGTCGATTTATCAACTTTTAATGGAGAACCCTATTTAAATATAGTTTTGGACACTTTAATACATTCTATTTGACCAACTAAAATCCTTCTTTATAATGGGGACATAAAAATTTACTTTGTGTAAATTTTTGTAATTTTTCTGATAAAGTTCTTTTTTTAATGAATAGTGAAAATATTGTATTTTAATTCAAAACTGCATTTTAATCTAATTTATTTATATGGTTAGATTATATTTTTAATTGGTTTTAAAGTGTAATTAGAATATATTTTTACCATTTAATCTAATTTTTTTCATTATAATTAATTTCACTTTGAAAGTGGACATAAAGAAGTGTCAGTCTTTTAATAGTTATTATTTCTTAAAAACACGCTATTTGTTTTAACAACGAGAATTAATTTTAAATTGATTAATGTCACTTATATGTTTTGAATTTATAATAATAGACATCATTTTTGAATTTGTAATATCAAATATATATTAGGCTGAATTTTTGGTATTTTTCTGAAAAACATCAATTTTTGATGAATAGTGAAACCACTTAGTAGTAGTTAAAAAACTGAATATTTCATTTAAATGAAATTTTACCACTTCTGTGAGTTTAATTTCTAAAATCCTACATCCATGGTTGTTATTATTTAGTAATATTTGGTTCAATAAGATGAAAATAATTTTTGGTAAATAGTAACTTTTGACTTTTATTTACCGCGGTTAAAAGTAAATAGGGTAATTCAAGGTAAAAAGAATATTATAATAATTCAAAATTACCTTAACACTTGTCCTAACCATATTTTATGAGTAATGGCAGACCATGGGCATCTTGGAGTCTATTTTGGGACCCCATGGATCCACTTATGAAAGAAAATGACACTTTAGATTAATTAATTTAATGTAAAGGCAAAAATGACAAAAACAAATATCTCTTAGTAAATTAATTTTTATATGGTTTTATATAAGTAATATTTTTTACAATAAATATTCATTTTAAATATAAAAATATTTCCTACATCATGGTATTTTTTATAATTTTTAGACATCAAATAAATTAAATTATTTATGACACAATAATGACGCAATATTTACCTCATTAATAAATGATTTAAATAAATAAGATTATAATGATTAAAATATTATCCAAAACATGTCCAATTCTAATTGGATGATTTTATTTTGAATATTAGTCATCCTATCTTATACTTTAATGATTTTTGGACCTTTTAAAACCAAATATCAGTATATAATAAAATAATATTTTCACACTTTCCAAAAGAGCCCCTCCTCTCTCTTATAAAAGGACACCACTTATAACCAAATCCCCACACCTCTCAAGCACTTAGTCTCGTCCAAACTCTGCCCAATTAAGCTCCCTAAATCCCTATCTTCCTCCTAGAATAATTACCTTAGGTATAAGGCACTTTAAGAAGTCATTTTGGTTTAAACAAAAGTGAGTTACCTAAATTAAAGGTAACGATTTCTCTTAAATTATTTTGTTTTATTTTGTTTTATTTTACTCCTTCAACCCCTAAACTCTTTTTATTACTTTATTTTATAACAACACCAGTATCCTCAAAATAATAGTATGTTTTTATGATAAGGATTTGAAATACACTTACACACACCTCCATCTAATGGGTGAAGAACATACTGTTTTTGTGGATGGAAAATTAACGCCTCACGAAACGATGATTGTTCAATTATCTCCTACCTCCTCTCATGTTGGCCATTAATATGGAATTGTATTTATATATTATTTATATTATTTATATGTTTTATTTATGCTTCTGTATTTTTCATTTATAGCATACCTTTATAGTTTTCATTATGTGTAAACACGATAATTGCATTTGAGGAAGTGCGGACTACCGCCCCCTCAAAGTGATATGACTCATTAATGCCATATGTGGGACATATAAAGGATGGAGTTAATTATATTATGTGATATTATACTGGAATTATAATATAACTATGTATCATTATGTTTTAATTCCATTAAAGTAAGAAATAGAAATGAAAGTAGCATTCATGTGTACGTACGGCTTACCGTCTCCATGAACGGTGCATTTCATTTCTTATCTCCAAAATGTTACGTACTGTTATAAATACATATATATACTGTATATATATGATATATATGATATCTAGATGATGAATATCATTCTGGATATAATTAAATTTGGACCATGTGAAGAACTTGTAACTATATGGTGTTCATTTGTGACTCTATTTCCAGATATCGACAAAACGAACATTATTAACTTGAATGATTACATAATATTTATAACATGGTAATAAGTGATAGAAAAGAATTAATAAACTTGAAAAATGTACTTAATCAAGTAGAAATTAACTTTAGTATATTATTCAGGAGATTAAAGAACGATCGAGTCAAGTCAGACACGAGGTAAGGGACTTCATCTCAATCTCCTTTCATTGAGGCATATTTTGTTTTAATACACGATTTTCTTTTATATGCTATATAAACACCTTTGAATTTTCTTTTCATTCAAAGGGAATATTTTTAAACAAGTCATTTTACTAAATAACAAAAAGTAATGTTTTTTAACGTAAGTGGTGACAACGACCATTTTGCCACCGCGAGTATTATTTGATCTTTGGCTTTCTTAACAAGCCATAATGTTTTTAAAAGGAAAAATAAATACCATATACTCTTTTTATGTATTTTGGTACTAAAAATGATTTTGAGAATGGATTTATTATTTCAATATCTTGAAATGATATTTTTTTATTTCAATGTGGAAATGTTATCTCTCCTTTATGCTTATGTTATGTGTTATGATCATGTTATGGTTCTTGGGAAATATTTATGTATACGGGTGGTTCCGTGATAAACCTAGGGCGGGTGAGCCCAAGATAGCTCTCCAATGCATTGGGTAACATGACAGAGGTAAACTTGAATGTTTCTCCTAAGAGATTTAGGGAATATACTATGATGGGTATTCCAAAGTAATTCCCTATGTAGCTGTGATAGCTACAATGTAAGTATGTTATGGATGCCACAAGTTACCTTTATGATATATGATTTCTATGTGTCCTTCATAAATCTAATGATTTCATGAGGTAAGTAAGAGAGTTCATGTTTTGTATGTATTTATAAACAAATGTTTTCATCCTTTGTTTTATAACCCTTACTGAGCTTTTTGTTCTCATCCCAAGTTTGGAAATGTTTTTATAGGACTTAAAGATGAATATGGTCAAGGATGGGATCAAGGAAAAGTCCAGATATCTAAAATATAGAACTATACATGACTTTGTTTTCAAGAGTTTTTATTTTATGGAAAAAATGGATACTGTGTAGAATTATCTACATGTAATATTCATGTTGTTATGTAAATTTAATGTCCTAATTATCTAAAACTCTAAACCTGAAAAGAACCTCAATTTGAATTTTTCATTTAATTCAATATTATGTAATATTTAGGGCCGAGTCCTTATAGTTGGTATCAGAGGACAGTTTAGATAACTTTAGGAGTTAGGTTATTGTTAAATAAATGTCCATAAAGTAATTTATGTTAATATTGAAATCATATAGCCTTTACATATTACCATGTTTCTTTGCCTAAGATATTTCTGTCTTCAGAATGGTTTTCCACAGAGGAAACAGGGTAGCTATATTGGTATGACATCAGGAGGAAGAAAACCTTCCAAATCAGCAATCTAAGATGGTCGGAATCGGAACTAAATAGTTTCCTACAGTGATGGCACAGTTGACTCGGGCTATAAATGGTGGTGGTAACCATGTACGAGATCGGCCAGATCAACCACAGAGGAACATGTCAGTAGTGGAGTATTTAATGAGGCCAAATCCTCCATCATTCAGAGGATCATCTAATCTGGTGATAGAAGAAGGGTGGATTAAAGCACTGGAAAATATTTTTGATGTCCTGGGTTGTTCAGAACATCAAAAGGTTAGTCTTTCTGTTTACCATTTTGAAGGTGAAGCCGATCAGTGGTGGTCGATGGTGAAAAATATCAGGGATAGTGAGGAGATAGATGCTCTAGATTGGGATGAATTAAAAGGTATGTTTCTTGAGAAATATTTTCCTAAGGTGGTTCATATTAGAATAAAAAAATAATTTCTGGAATTAAGGCAGGAGTATGACTCAGTGGATGCTTATAAAGTAAAATTCACTCGACTGGAAAGGTATGCTCCAAATTTCATACGAGATCTTGATAGTAAAATCAACCATTTTTACACAGGATTAAAGCCAAAGTTTTGAAGGGATTTAGATTCTCGTGAGTTCAAAAGTTATGAAAACCTTGTTTTTTGTACGGAGAAGGTGGAAATGAAGTTTGCTGATGATTAGGTATTCTTTGAAAAACAATAGAATAAGAGGTCGAGGTGGTAGGAAAAAGGGAAGAACTCTTCAAAAAAGTCTGACGGTAAGAAACTTAAGTTTACAGTTTGTAAAAATTGTGGTAAAAATCATGATGGGTAATGGCTTTTGAATTCGGGTAAGTGCTACCGATGAGGTAAAATGGGACATAAGGCTCGTAATTCCACTGAAAAATATCAGGGTAATGGTACGAAAAAATTTGATTTACAGTCAGTAAAATGTTTTAAGTGCAATTAAATGGTTCATTATGAAAATGAGTGTCCAACAAAGAACTAAACTGATGGAAAGCAACCAGACTAAAAGTAGAAAGGGGTGGTGAAATCCTTTTCAACTACTTCAGCAGATGTTGGGCCATCAAATGAAGTTCTATCAGGTACATTGTTTGTTTGTTCAGATTATGCAAATGTGTTATTTTATTCAGGGTCTACACACTCTTTCATTTCTAAGAAGTTTTCTAGTAAATTGGAAATTCCATCTCAAGATATGAATAAAGAACATACAGTAAAAACACCTAGAGGAAATGTTAAGACAAAATGAAAAAATAAGAACATTCATGTCCTTCTGTGTGGAATGAATTTACCTACAAACCTTATTTTTTCTTCTAGTAGAGTTTGATGTTATTTTGGGTATGGATTGTCTTTCTATTTATCGTGCTAAGATTTACTGTAGAGATAAAGAGGTTTCTTTTCAGAATGATTCTCAGTTTGTAAACAAAAATGAACCCTTTCTTTTGATAACATATCAGTAAGCTGAGAAACTAGTAAAAGATGGAAATGAATGTTACCTTTCACATATTGTTTAAAATAAAAGAACTACTCAGATTAATGATGTGCCAGTGGTAAATGAGTATCTTGATGTTTTTCTTGATGAGTTTCCTGGTATTATACCTGATCGGGAAGTTAAATTTACTGTTGACTTAGTTCATGATGCTAATCCAATTTCAAAACACCCTTATCAAATGGCTCAAATTGAACTTTTAGAGTTAAAGAAGAAATTGTAGGAGTTATTAGATAAAGGTTTCATTCGACCTAGAACATCACCATGGGATACTCCTGTCTTGTTTTCTAAAAATAAATATGGTTAAATGAGACTTTGCATTGATTATAGAGCATTGAATAACATCACTGTTAAGAATAAGTATCATTTTCCTCGTATCGATGATTTGTTTGATCAGCTCCAGGGAGCTGAGAATTTTTTGAAGATTGACTTGAGATCGGGATACCATCAGTTGAAATTAAAGGAAGCATACATTCTGAAGACCGAATTTCATAATAGATATGTCCATTATGAATTTATAGTTATGCCTTTTGGTTTAACCAATGCACCTGCTGTATTCATGGATCTTATGAATAGAATTTTCCATGAGTTCTTGGATAAGTTTGTTGTTGTGTTCATTGATGATATTTTGGTTTATTCCAAAATTAATGAGGAACATGAAATTCATTTAATGGTTGTCTTGAAAACCTTAAAAGAAAATAAACTGTTTGGGAAATTCAGCAAGTGTGAGTTTTGGTTACAAAAAATTTATTTCCTTGGTCACATTGTTTCAAAAAATAGAATAATTGTTGATCATGATAAAACAAAAGTTGTTGAAGAATGTCCAAGACCCACAAATATAACCGAGATTCATAGTTTTCTTGGTTTGTCAGGTTATTACTGGAGGTTTGTTGAAAATTTTTCACGGTTATCTAGTCCAATGTCTAAGTTAACTCGAAAAGGTGTTAAGTTCATCTGGATAAAAGAATGTGATGATTGTTTTCAGGAATTGAAAATAATATTAGTGAATGCTCCAGTTTTGGAACTTCCATCTAGAAATGGAGAGTTTGTTATCTATAGTGATGCTTTATTTAAAGGACTGGGTTGTGTCCTAATGCAGAATGATCAGGTAATTTCTTATGCTTCACATCAGTTGAAATGAGATGAGTTAAATTACCCTACACATGATTTGGAATTAGCTGTTGTTGTTTTTGCTTTAAAAATTTGGAGGCATCATTTGTATGGAGTAAAATGTGAAATATATACTGATCACAAAAGTTTAAAGTATATATTCAATCAAAAATAATTGAACATGAGACAGAGGAGATGGCTAGAATTAATCAAGGATTATGATTTCACGATCTATTACCATCCGGGAAAAGCAAATAAAGTGGATGATGCTTTGAGTCAAAAAAAGTAATGTCTCATTAGACATGCTATGTTTGGAACGAGATCCTTTGGTTTTTGATTTGATGAACTTTGGCATAGAAGTTGTTGGTGCAGGAAATTATTCTGTTTTTTTGGGTATCAGTGAAATCATCTCTATCAGACAGAATAAAGAAAGCAAATAAAGAAGAAAGTGAGCTGCAGAAAAAAGTATAGTTGGTTTAGAAGGGTGAGTTACCTGAATTTAACATTGATAATGATTGTGTTTTGAGATTTGGAAAGAGATTATGTGTGCCTTGTGATTAACAGTTGAAGAATGAGTTGTTATGTGAAGCTCATAGTTCCTCGTTTTCAGTTCATCCTCGTAGTACTAATATGTACAGAGATCTTCGGGAGTATTACTCGTGGGATGGAATGAAAAGAGATATTGCTGATTTTACTTTGAAGTTTTGGACTTGTCAGTAGGTTAAAGTAGAGCAGAATTTACCTAAAGGGATGCTGCAACCTATACTGGTTCCAGACTGGAAATAGGAAAATATATCAATGGACTTTTTGTTGTATTACCAAAGACATATCGAGGTAATTATGCAATATGGGTTATTATTGACCGATTGAATAAATATGCTCATTTCCTTCCTATTTGAGATACTTTGTATCTAGATCAACTTGCTTGGTTGTATGTTAAAGAGATAGTCAGGTTTCATGGAGTTCCCATCTCTATTGTATCAGATCGTGATCCCATGTTTACCTATAACTTTTGGAAAGGCCTTCAAAAATCATTGGGTACTAAATTAAATTTTATTACAGCTTTTCATCCTCAATAAGATGGGCATTCAGAATGAACAATTCAGACCTTGGAGGATATGCTACATGCTTGTTCGATGGATTATTAGAGAAGTTGGAACCAACATATTTCTTCAGTTGAATTTTCATATAATAACAGTTTTCATTCCAGTATGCATATGGCTCTATTTGAGGCATTATATGGAAAGTGTTGTCGAACTCAAGCTTTTTAGGATGAAGTAGGTGAAAGGAATATGATGGGACCATAATTGGTATAAGAGATGGTAGAGAAAGTTCAGTTGATTCAGAAGAACATGAGAATAGCTCAGAGCAGACAGAAAATTTATGCAGATAACCGGCGGAAGGATATTTCTTTTGAGGTATGTGATCATGTCTTTCTCAAAGTTTCTCTCTGGAAAAGTGTAATGCATTTTGGTAAGAAGGGAAAGTTGAGCCTGAGGTTCATTGGACCTTATGAAATTCTTGAGAAAGTTTGATCAGTTGTGTGCAGAGTGGATTTACCTCCAAGTTTATACCAGGTACACAATGTTTTTTATGTTTTGATGTTGAGAAAGTATATAGCATATCTATCTCATGTTTTGAGCCCAGAGGTAGTTCAGTTGGAAGAGAATCTCTCTTATGAAGAACAACCAGTCCAGATTCTTGACCGTTGACAGATAGTTTTGTAGAATAAGTTAATTCACCAGGTAAAGGTTTTGTGGAAAAACTATATTATTGAAGAGGCAACGTGGTAATCTGAGAATTCTATGAGGGATAAATACCCCTACTTATTTTGATAAGTAAAATTGTGAGAACGCAATTCCCAAAAGGGGGGAAGGATGTAACATCCCAGGTAAATAAAGAATAAAAAATATTTCATATTTATTAAAATTTATGAATTAAATATTAATTTTTCTTTAAAAGGGTTTCTATGTTTGATAGCGTACCTGATACGCAACAACGGGTTTCTTTGAAATCTTACGTTGCACACTAATAATATAATATTATTACTTTAAATGTTAGTTAATTCCTAGCCGTTTTATTGGAAGGATTGTACAAAACTAACTACAATATGATTATACATGATTGTTAAATGTATTTTCATTTATCCAATAAAAATTTAGAGGCCTAAAATGTGAATGAATCTAATTTTAAGCATAATTTACATTAAAAGGTAGATTTATCGCCTTTTAATGGAGAACCCTCTTTAAATATAGTTTTGGTCACTTTAATACATTCTATTTGACCAAATAAAATCCTTCTTTAGAATGGGGACATAAAAATTTACTTTGTGTAATTTTTTTTAATTTTTCTGATAAAGTTCTTTTTTTTAATGAATAGTGAAAATATTGTATTTTAATTCAAAACTGCATTTTAATCTAATTTATTTATATGGTTAGATTATATTTTTAATTTGTTTTAAAGTGTAATTAGAATATATTTTTACCATTTAATCTATTGTTTTTCATTATAATTAATTTCACTTTGAAAGTGGATATAAAGAAGTGTCAGTCTTTTGTTAGTTATTGTTTCTTAAAAACACGCTATTTATTTTAACAAAGAGAATTAATTTTAAATTAATTAATGACACTTCTATGTTTTGAATTTAGCAAAATAGGCATCATTTTTGAATTTGGAATATCAAATATAGATTAGGCTGAATTTTTGGTATTTTTCTGAAAAACTTCAATTTTTGATGAATAGTGAAACCACTTAGTTGTAGTTAAAAAACTGAATATTTCATTTAAATGAAATTTTACCACTTTTGTGAGTTGAATTTCTAAAATCATACATGCATGGTTGTTATTAGTTAGTAATATTTGGTTCAATAAGATGAAAATAATTTTTGGTGAATAGTAACTTTTGATTTTTATTTACCGCGATTAAAGGTAAATAGGGTAATTCAAGGTAAAAAGAATATTATAATAATTCAAAATTACCTAAACACTCATCCTAACCTTATTGGATGAGTAATGGCCGACCATGGGCATCTTTGGGTCTATTTTGGGAATCCATGGAGACACTTATGAAAGGAAATGACACTTTAGATTAATTAATTTAATGTAAAGGCAAAAATGAAAAAAACAAATATCTTTTAGTAAATTAATTTTTATATGGTGTTATATAAGTAATATTTTTGACTATAAATATTCATTGGAAAGATAAAAATATTTCCTACATCATGGTATTTTTTTATAATTTTTAGACATCAAATAAATTAAATTATTTATGACACATATGTTATTATCTGAAGGATTCGAACTACACTTACACACACCTCTATTTAATGGGTGAAGAACATATTGTTTTTGTGGATGGAAAACTTACACCTCATGAAAGGATGATTGTTTAATTATCTCATATCACCTCTCATGGTGTCCATTAAGATGGAATTGTATTTATATGTGATATATATTATGTTTATGTATTATTTATGCTTCTGTATTTTTCTTTTATAGCATACCTTTATAGTTTCCATTATGTGTAAACACGATAATTTCATTTGAGGAATTGCGGACTACCGCCCCCTCAAAGTGATATGACTCATTAATGCCATATGTTGGATGTATAAAGGATGAATTTAATTATATTATGTGATATTATACTGGAATTATAATATACCTATGTATCATTATGTTTTAATTCCATTAAAGAACGAAATAGAAATGAAAGTAGCGTTCATGCGTACGTATGGATTACCGTCTCCATGAATGGTGAATTTAATTTCTTATCTCCAAAATGTTACATAATTTTATAAATACATATATATACTAGATATATATGATATATATGATATCTAGATAATGAATATCATTCTGGATATAATGAACTTTGGATCATGTGAAGAACTTGTAACAATATGGTGTTCATTTGTGACTCTATTACCAGATATCGAAAAAACGAACATTATTAACTTGAATGATTACATAATGTTTATAAAATGGTAATAAGTGATAGAAAAGAAATAATAAACTTGAAAAATTTTCTTAATCAAGTAGAAATTAACTTTAGTTTATTATTCAGGAGATTAAAGAACGATCCAGTCAAGTCGGACATGAGGTAAGGGACTTCATCTCAATATCCTTTCATTGAGGCATATTTTGTTTTAATACACGATTTTCTTTTATACACTATATAAACACCTTTGACTTTTCTTTTCATTCAAAGGTAATATTTTTAAACAAATCATTTTACTAAACAACAAAAAGGAATGTTTTTTTAACGTAAGCGGTGACAACGACCTTTCTGCTGCCGTGAGTATTATTTGATCTTTGGCTTCCTTAACAAGCCGTAATGTTTTTAAAAGGAAAAATAAATACCATATACTCTTTTAACATATTTTGGTATTGAAAATGATTTTGATAATGGATTTATTATTTCAATATCTTGAAATGATATTTTGTTATTTCAATGTGAAAATTTTATCTCTCCTTTATGCTTATATTATGTGTTGTGATCATGTTATGGTTCTTGGGAATTATTTATGTATACGGGTTGTTCCATGATAAACCTAGGGCAGGTGAGCCCAAGATAGCTCTCCAATGAATTAGGTAACGTGACGGAGGTAAACTTAAATGTTTCTCCTAATAGATTTAGGGAATATACTGTGATGGGTATTCCAAAGTAACTCCCTATGTAGCTTTGATAGCTAAAATGTAAGTATGTTATGGATGCCACAAGTTACCTTTATGATATATGATTTCTATGTGTCTTTCATAAATCTTTTTATTTCATGAGGTAAGTAAGAGATTTCATGTTTTTTTATGTATTTATAAACAAATGTTTTCATCCTTTGTTTTATAACCCTTAATGAGTTTTTTATGCTCATCCCAAGTTTTGAAATGTTTTCACAGGACTTAGAGATGAATAGGGTCAAGGATGGGATCAAGGAAAAGTCATGATGTCTAAAACCTAAAACTAGACATGACTTTTTTTTCAAGATTTTTTATTTTATGGAAAAAATGGATACTGGGTAGAATTTTCTACATGTAATATTCATGTTGTTATGTAAATCTAATGTCTTAATTCTATAAAACTCTAAACCTGAAAAGATCCTCAATGTGAATTTTTCATTTAATTAAATATTATGTAATGTTTAAGGTTGGTTCCTTAAATCTAAGGTGCCAATCGGGACGGCACATCATGTCTATATCAAAGCCATTTTCTAAAAACAATTAAAACTCCAACCGGGCACACACAATTTCCAAACACAAACTACTATAAAAGTTAAAAAAACTTCACCCATGAGTTGGAAGATCCAAACATGCCTTTAACCTTTACACCACCAAAATACATTTTCTAATAATACTTCTAAATTCCCCTTTTCTAAAAAACAAGAAACTAGTAAAACATACCAAATGTCCCCTTGACTAGATATAACCAATCACACACCCAAATACCTCCCATTTTCTAATGGGGAATTTATCTTTTCCAAACTCACACCAAATCATTTTCATAAAATTCCTTAAATACTCTAAAATGATGACACCTTAATAAAACAAACCAAACAATTTATCAAGAATTAGACAAACAAGCTGATCAATTTATAAAAAATTATATAAACAAACTAACCAGTTTATAAACAATTTTATAAACAATATAACCAGTTTATAAACATTTTTATGAATAATCCAACTAGTTTCTCCACCTTTTATACAAAAAAAACAAAAAAAATTATAAACAATTATATAAACAGATCAAAAAAAGTATACAAACTAGAAAACACCCTAACAAACTATTGAAGAGTATTATAAAGGTTCATGTCATGTTTAAAACATTAACAAAACAATTTTTAACATCCAATGAACACATTTTCCATAAGCACATATAAACATAACCAGGGAAAATACTTCAAAACTATTTTTAGAAAAACCAACTAACTTCAAAACATTGTAGCATGTTAACCAAGTGTATTGTGAAGGTGGGAATCAAGTCAAATATTTAATTAAAAAACCTAAATAATTAAATGGACTTAATCTGAAAGGAAAACATGGATTCAACTACCTCAAATCAAGTGCGGAATCAATAATGCTTCAACGGAAGGAAGAATAACGCCCCACGGACCAACCGCACAACCTAGACATTGAGGAAAATGTGTGAACACAACCCCATGGCATTAGGGTTTAGGTAAATTGAGAAAAACCCCAAAAGAGAAAAAAAATTAAATAGACCAAAGAAAGGTATTTTTCACCTGAATGGCTTGCGTTGGGAAGGGGGGTTCAGCCGGAGAAGGCCGCTGGAAATGAGGGTGGCGAGGGGAGGTCAGGCCACTAGAATCAGGTTCACTAGAAAAGATCATGGTCAGCCGTAGTAGGAGAGGGAGTGGAGTTGGGGTTGTATCACACAAGGGAGGAGGAGCAGGAGGGTCCGCCGCGTGAGAGGGAGGTGTGGCTAGATAGGAAGACATCCAGAGCGTTTGTTAAAGAGGATTCAGAAGGGGAGGTCATCACACGCTTAGTGGTTGGTCGCACTAGGGGGTGACGTGTAGGAGAAAACACAAAGGTGGGTGGGTGTTATACCACAAACAGGGAAGGAGGGTGGGTTGGATCTAGGTTAAGGGTTTTAAAAAAATTATAATTATAATAATAATAATAGTAGCAGTAATACATTATTAAACATTTTTATTAATAAATCATTCCTATTTTTAGTAATTATAAAACATAAATAAAAAATATTATTATTTTTATAATCACAATAATTATTCATTTCATTTTTAATTATAAAAATATCAATAATAATTTAATCATGAAAATATTAAAAACATTTTTAACAACCATATAACAATAAAAATATTAATAAAAGTAGTTAATAATAAAATTAATAATAAATTTATGCACTTCACTTTAAAACATAATGATATTAATAACAATTTAATCAGAATTATATTAATAACAATTTTAAGTGATAATAATATTATTAACAAGTATTAATAATATTATTATTATTATATACTCAATATTATTATTATTATTATTATTATGTTTTAAAAAATTATTTTATATTATTTTTATAAAATTTTATTATTTTGAATAGTGGGAAACCGTAGGGGCACCCGGGCCGACCGCACGGTTACCGCCAAACATGCGGTGCTTGAGCACCAGTCTGAAACCCACCAAAAACATCAAACCTCAAAAAATTTAAGTTGGGACCTGAACTCAAACTTCAATAAAATATTTAAAATTTGAAAATAATTAAAGATAAAAGATACCCATGGTCAGGGGTGACAATTCTCCCCACTACAGATACTTTCTGCCCCCAGAAAGTCACCAAGATGAAAGTTAGTCAGGAATTGAGTCCATGCCTGAACATTATTGAAAGGAAACAAGGAATTATAGGGTGACCACTTATATCCCCAAGTCACACCCGACCAATCTAGATGAAACCACAACCTACAATAAGGGGATAACACAAGGCGGTTCTCCCCCCCCCCACAAGAATTCCACTAACATAGAAACTTTAGAATTTGAAAACACCACCTCAGAGAGGGGATAATGCAGGAAATCTCAACCAATACAAACCAACTTCTATAGCATGAGTGAAACAACGCCATTATCGGAACTAGAAACTTTCCACACCATCCAAAAACACCCAACTCTAGGGGTAACTCCTGAAAAGAAACTCAAACCAAATGAAGAACCGGTACATTAACCATAAATTCCATAAAAATTAAATGCCTCCAAATAAGCACAACTTAAACACTCAAGGAAAATGAATGATTGAAAAGGGATACTTTTAAATAGGTTCTACTGGTTATATTATAATGGAACAATTCCATCACACTCTTACAATGAAATGACGAACTTATAATAACAGTAAAAAATTAATAGCATAAAAACAAGAATGAAAAGGCTTTAAATGTTCCAGTACCATTATATAAATCACAACCCAGATTGAGGCTTAACACCCCCAGCAACTCTTGACTATGTGTGAGCAACACCCGAGACCTAAGGCTGGGGATCTTATGGTTGAATCATCTTATACCTCACATTCAAGTACTAGAATCCCCCAATCATAATGTCCTCTTCAGGTGATGCTTTCTATAAAACTTCTCCAAATGACCCAGAAAGTCGCAAAGATGGTACATATTTAGAGGGATGCGACATGGTGGCTTCGAGTGCCTGAACTGGCCACACTAGTGGCACACACGAGGACAATCTGACGAAATGGAATCTAGAATAGATAAAAGATATTTTTCAAAAACATGTCCCTCTGGCACACCCTGCTCACCAGATGGGGAACCTTCATGAATAATTGGATTCACCATATTTTAAACTACCAATGCTTTTGAGACCAACTCAACTAGTAATGGCTCATCGACCAGCTTCTCGAAATGATGTTCCTTAGAAGGGAGGACTCGCTCTTATATCTCTGGATGAAGACCCCTGATGAAGAGAGAAGTCTTCAACAAATCTTGTGACGCTACCTATGGATAAAAATATGAGTTCCTTTTAATGGTCAATATATTCCTTCATTGTCCATTGTCCTTATTTAATATGCATGATCTCTTCCATTTTCTTCGCATTCACCTCTTTAGGTATGAACCATCGGATGATGACGGATTTAAAGACATCCCACGTCATCCCAACTTACATTGATGGTGGGGAAAAAACTCCAATTCTTCCATAGTTGGACCTTTGAACAGACCCAAAACAGCATGCACTGTAATAGCTTTGGGAGTTCCCAATACCCTAAAGATGCACTCGACCTCTTCAAGCCACTATGCTACCTCTAATGGACCCCGATCATCATGAAGGAAAAGTAACGTCTGAGAAGGACTAGAAACTGGTTATGACTTATCAGAAAACTTGGGGACCTTTCTGGGTGGAATTTTCTGAAAAACATGTAAAACACAAATCCAAAATGAATATCAAGTCTAGGAAACATCAATAAAGGTACCTTCATCTAGAAAAAACCAAACAAATATAAACATGGCCAAAACATTTCTTGTAGAAGCACTAATTTCATTTAATTTTCAAAACTACCTTCTTCCAAGGATAATTTCCAAAACCCAAACCCCAATTTACCAATTTAAGACCATTTGAAAGAAAAAAAAATTCATTTAAAACCCACTTCCATTTTTATAAGGCACTCACACCAATCAGAATCAAACAAAACTTAACTTGCACCAAACCGTCAGAGTGAGGAACTGGTAGTTATGCTTAACCCGGTGACATGGTAGTGAGCCATGACCCAAGTAAGAATAACACTAAGAGGACCTTGAACTGGAAACTTGGTCTCCACATGGGTCACTACTCTATGTGGGGTCATAGCGGGACACTGAGTCACCTCTATTGTCTTCCCTAAATCCAAAACAGAGACAAAAGACTCAAAACCTAGACTACCCCTAGTGACTTGAGGTTCAAAATGAGCAAGGGTTCATGACGCCCTTCCCATACCTACCTATCGAGTCCCGATAGTCCTAATATCCATATACCAAACATCCCAAATAATAATAACCTCCCTCTAATACCATTTTTTTCAAGAACCACCTTTGGTCTACCCTGAACCGGTCATCCGAGCTAGCCCACGGCATGGCCCGAAGGGCGTTCCCGATCCCCATGGGCTGGAAACTATTTTTGAGCATCAAACATACAACTAATGGGAATGATTTTGGCCCAAAACCAATATCAAATAAACCAAATAAACAGACATAGCATGCAAAAAAATAAAAACAGAATCTTAAATGAATATAAATAAATAGATTTAGTTACAAGGTACAACTAACATACTGAAAAATAAAATAAGAAAACCAAATTGCGCTATCAAAACCTCTAGGTGACCTCTTGGTCACCTCCAACCACTAAATCATACCTACTCCAACACTGAGTAGCTGGACCAGGAACCTAAACCAATAGTCAAACCTTCCACTAAAAAATAGGATAAATGTGAGAATTAAATTTCTCAATAGGGATGCTAAAGATAAACCACTGAATCCAAAAGTTTCTTCTCCCAAGACAGTCTATTAATGCCAGTTTGAAATACAATTATAAGAGTTGGTTTTTCACATTTTAATAAAACGACATCATTTTCCAATTTCAAAACCCAACGCACACCACGTACCATTTCTAAATAAAATTACCATTTTGCAAACATAAGCCAAACAAGGAAAACAAGGCAGTGCTAAAATAAATAGGTGAAAAGTACAGGCTGGAAACTAATACAAAAGAAAATAAACAAGCAATATAAATAATAACCACAGGTGAGTCTAAATATCCCTAGAAGACCCCTGAACGTACTTGGTTTGGAACCACCTGCTGACATATGGTAAATCCTCTAAGTCAATAACCAACTATCTTCCCTAACCAGTCCTCACTAGTGTCACATTCCTCTTGGCTTGTCTACAACTCTAGGGGGTACTGACCCATCTAGTTGGGGCTATAAATCAACCATAACTCGGTCAACAAAAAGATTCCCAAGAACCCATGGTGGTAGTAATACTGTGTAAGTAGAAAGCCCTCGCACGTGTGACTCATCTTACCTGTCATCACCGCACTTTCCTACCCCAAACACAGACACCCTATACGATAACCTATAAAGGTATATCCATCCAATAGAGGTACCCACTAGATATATATATATATATATATATATAACATACATGTATTTTTCGTATCATCCAAGGTGCCAACCAGGCCATCACGTCATGTCTATATCGAAACCATTTTATAAAAACATTTAAAACACCAATAGGGCACACACAATTTCCAAACACAAACCACTCTAAAAGTTAATACAACTTTACCCATGATTTAGAAGATCCAAATGGGCCTTTAACCTTTACACTACCAAAATACATTTTCCAAGAATAATTCCAAATTCTCCTTTTTCGAAAAACAAGCAACTAGTAAAACATATCAAACGGACCCTTAACTAGATATAACCAAGAACAAACCCAAATACCTCACATTTTCTAAGAGGGAATTTATCTTTTCCAACCTCACGCCAAATTATTTTCATAAGATTCCTTCAAAACTCTAAAATGATGACGCCTTAATAAAATAAACCAAACAATTTCTCAACAATTATACAAACAAGATGATCAAATTATAAGCAATTATATAAACAAACCAAGCAATTTATAAACAATTTTATAAACAAGATAACCAGTTTATAAAAAATTTTATGAACAAGCCAACTAGTTTTTCAAACATTTATACAAACAAACCAAAAAATTTATAAACAATTATATAAAAAGATCAAAAAAATATACAAACTAGAAAAAACCCTAACAAACTATTGAAGAGTATTATGTAGGTGATTTTCATGTTTAAAACATTAACAAAACAAAATTTAACATCCAAAGAACACATTTTTCATAATCACGTATAAACATAACTAGGGAAAATACTTCAAAGCTATTTTTAGCAAAACAAACTAACTTGAAAACACTATAGCAGATTAACTAAGTGTATTGCGGAGGTTTGAATCAAGTCAGAGATTTAATTAAAAACACTAAACCATTAAATAGACTTAATCAGAAAGGAAAACACAAATTCTTCTACCTCAAATCAAGTGTAGACACAACGACCCTTCAGTAGAAGGAAGAATAACACCCTATGGACCAACCGAACAACTTATACAATGAGGAAAGTGTGCGAACACAACCCCGAGGTGTTAAGGTTTAGGAAAATTGAAGAAAAAACCCAAAAGAAAAGAAATCGAACAAACTAGAGAAGGGGAGTTTGTGCTGGGAGGGATCTCACCAGGAAGGGGGATTCAGCAAGAGAAGGCCGCTGGAAATGAGGGTCGGTGAAGGGAGGTTGGGCCGCTGAGATCGGGTTTGCTGGAGAAGACCATGGCTGGACGGAGCGGGAGAGGGAGTGGGGCTAAGGCTGTGTTGCACAAGGGAGGAGGATCATGAGGTCCCACCACACGATAGGGAGGTGCGGCCGGATAGGAAGTCAGTCGGAGCACCGATGAAGGAGGAGTCTGAAGGAGAGTTCGCCACGCGCTTGGAGTCTGGTCGCACCAAGAGGGGCAACATGCAAGAAAAAACGTGAAGGGGGTGATACACCGCAAATAGGGACAGGGGGTAGGCACTAGGTTAAGGGTTTTAAAAAAATAAAATTATAATAATGATAATAATAATAATAATAATAATAAATTATTAAATATTTTTATTAATAAAACATTCCTATTTTTAGTAATTATAAAACATCAATAAAACATTATTATTATTTTTATAATCCCAATAATTATTCATTTCATTTTTAATTATAATAATATCAATAATAATTTAATCATGAAAATATTAAAAAACATTTTTAACAACTATTTAACAATAAAAATATTAATGAAAATATTTAATAATAAAAGTAATAATAATAATTTTATGTGCTTCACTTTGAACCATAATTATATTAATAACAATTTAATCATAATTATGTTAATAACAATTTTAAATTATAATAATATTATTAACAATTCTTAATAATATTACTATTATTATCTACTCAATTATATTATTATTATTATGTTTTAAACAATTACCTTATTTTGTTCTTATAAAATTTTATTATTTTAAATAGTGGGCAACCACAAGGGAACCTAGGTCAATCGCACGGTTACTGCCAACCCTACGGTGCCTGCGCACTGGTCCAAAACCCACCAAAAACATCAAAACTCAAAAAAATTAAGTCAGTATCTTAACCTGAACTTCAATAAAATATTTAACATTAGAAAATAATTAATGATAAAAGAGACTTGTGGTCGGGGTGTGACACATACTCAGTTCTTAAATATTATCAATCCATTATGGCCAAGGTTTAACTCAAAAACAATCCTTACCTTCTTTTTTAGTTCTAAATCCTCCTTCTACACCTCTTTAATATTTACATGGATGGATGGTTGAACATTCATTTGAGAAAGATAGGATTTCTCTCCTTCCCTCAATATTTCAAGGTTCATCCTCTAAAAATTCATAAGTATTGGATTGTTTTCAATCCTCATCATGGATAAGCTAACATGATCCTTGTGGCTAAGATAATTAGCTGCCTTGTTCACCTTCTTAGGGTGGTAATGTATTGAGTAGTCATAATTATTAATAAACTACAACCATTTCATTTGGAATATATTCCACTCTTTCTATATGAATATATACTTCAAGCTTTTATGATCAGTATATATATCACACCTTTCACTAAAAATCTAATTCCTTCATTTTTTATAAAGAAAAAATTATAGACTCTGGCTCTAAATCATGAGTTGGGTAATTTTGTTCATAAACATTTAATTAGCATGAGGCATATATACCACCATATCATTTTTCACGACAAAACATAGCAATAATTTCATTAATTCACCAATACATATCATAAACCCTTCTATACTATAGGGTAGTGTAAGATTAGGTGAACTAACCAAACTTCTTTTCAACTCCTTGAAATTTTATTTGCATATATTTATCCAAAGGAACATGGCTCCATTTCATGTCACCTTGGTTATTAGAATTGATATCTTGATGAAATTTCTCAAAAATAATTGATAGTATCCAATCAATAAAGAAAACTATAGATATCAATCACATTGATTGGTCTAGGACATTGTTCAATAACTTTCATCTTTGAAATATCAACCCATATTCCCTCTGGTGATTACATGACCCAAGAATGATACTTTCTATAGACGTAATTCGAACTTACTAAATTTTTCATACATATTATAATTTCATAAGGTCTTCAACATAATCTTCAAATGATATTTATGATCTTCCTTTCTCTTAGAATGTTTGAGAATATCATCTACAAATACTACCAAAAACTAATCAAGGTAATCTCTAAAGACTTTATTCATTATATACATGAAGATTTCAAGGTAATTGGTAATCCTAAATAGAATTACTATAAATTCACAGTGTCCATACCTCATATGAAAGGCTATATTGGGAATATCCTCCCTTTTTTCCCTTAACTGGTGATATTTGGATAAAAGTTCAATATTTTAAAAGTATTGAGCTCTATGAAGTTGATCAAACAAGTCATAAATACGGAGTAAGAGTATAATCGTTCTTGATAGTGATCGTATTAAGTTCTAGATAATCAATGAAAAGACATATTGACCCATATTTTTTCTTAGAAATAAGAACAGGTGTGCCCCATGGTGATGCACTAGGGTGTATGAATCCATTTTTTAGATTCTTCGAGACTTGTTTTTTCAATTTCTACAACTCAATTATGGTCATTATATGGGAGTATTTTAAATAGGCATAGAACCTTGTATAAGTTATATTGAAAAAACTAACTCACAATTTAGGGGAATACTAAGAAACACTTCAGGAAATATATTAGAATATTCCTTCATTATAGGAGTATCTTTAATTTTGAGTTTATCCCCAACCATTTGAGATAAACACCCCAAATTAATATATAGTAAGACCTATATAATGGAATTAATTTTCTTTGTAAGTTTATATTCATCCTCACATCGATATAAGATTATAATTTGATTCAGAATATCAAATGTGAATTCCATTTCATGGAAATTGATATGGTATCTATATAGAGAGTCAATCTATTCCCAGAATCACATCAAATTCAACTAGAGGGAGAATAACAAGATTTTTAGGAAGCACATTCCCACAAAATTCTATCAAAGAGGAGATATAGACTAGAGATGTAAGAATCATACCATTAAGAGTTTTCACCAAAATTTTAATATTTTTCAATAGAGGTGGTAATGTGATATTCTAATAAAATTATTTAGATATAAAAGAGTGGATACAACTTGAATCAAATGAGATATTTTCAATTATAGATTGAATGATAAGTTTACCTTTCACCACTTTTTTCTCATGAACTGCTTAATAAATTATGATTGCATAAAAATTACCTTTTTCCTTTGGATTATGAGGTTATTAATGTAGATTTTCATCATTAACCTTTGTAAATATAAACTGGTTGGAATAATTTCCATACTCCTTAAAATTAAATAATTTTAGTGTGGGTGGTACATTTAGTTATCTTTCTTCTCATCATTGATTAGCTTCTTCATTTCCCTTCAATATTCATTTACTAGATGGCCTTCATTTCCACACTTAAAGCATTTACTTGTCCCCTTAAGGAACTTTCTATCATGCTTATTTCTACATTTTCATTGTGAAGAGTGATTAATTTTCTTTACTCTATGGGTTTTATTATTTGAATCTCTTAGAAAATATATATTTCACTTCTTGTACATAAAACCATGAGAATAATGGGATTCACCAATCCATTTTTATACCATAGTATCACAACGAAAAATTTATTCATAGTTTTTAAATTCTCTTATAGACAATTCCTTTTAGAGACTTGGTCTTAAGACACTAAATAACTGATCAATTTTTCATTCAAGGTTGATGATAAAACCAGAATTATACCTTTCATGTTTGGTGAAATTTAACTCATAGTTACTAATGGATTTATTATCCTTCTACCTCAGTTCCCAGAATTCCCTATCAATTTTATTATGAATATTTTAAGGAAAATACTTATTAAAAAATACCTTCTTAAAAACTTTCTATTTAATTGAGTTGATTTTATCCACTTTCCTTATATTCTTGACAAGAGTCCACCATTGATCTTCTTCTCCTTAGAAATGATATATATCTAAAGAAGTCTTTTCATGGTATGAGTAGAGGATAATTGAATACATTTGTTCTATAAAATAGATCTATTACTTGATAATAATTGTAACACTCCAAGATTTTATAGTATGTCTCTTCTTAAATAAATTTATTTTCTTCAATAACTTACATTGCACGCAACACCGAGTTCAAGCACACCATCATCTATCAAACTAGCCATTTAAAATGTGGTTATGAATACTATCAACAACATTATGAAATTTATAAATTATATTTTTCAAAATATACTTCATTTATGAATTTTTAATAAAAAATTTTATCTTAGGGTGAATTTTTGGTATTTTTCTGAAAAGTTTCAATTTTTGATGAATAGTGAAAAATACTGCATTGTTGTTAAAAATTGACTTTTTATTTTAAATAATTGTTTTACATTAAATTTATTTTAAAGTCACAATATATAAATAATAAATATATTAAATAAATTTAGATCATCAGAATCATTTTTAAAATATAATTAGATATAAATATTTATTGAACTTTTGAACGTCTCTTTTATCTGTCTTCTAGCCACATCTGTAGGATTAGCATTAAACATAATCTTACCTATTTTATGAATTGAATTTAGAAAAATGGACATAAATGGTTGTAATTAGTATTAAATTTTTTATCTAATAGGATCAACTTAATTTTTTTGAATAGTAAATTTAGTAAATTTTTATTTATTTACCACGATTAAGAGTTAATCAGATAATTAAAGGTAAAAAATAATATTATAATATTTAAAAGTTACCCTAACACTTGTCCTAATTTAATTGGATAATTTTTTTAGACCAAAATAAAAATTTGGTCAAAAATGTGATCCTTTTTATGAAACTTGTGTTGGATTAAGACATTTATTATATTTTATTTAAAGAAGAGTTTAAATGTCATATTCAAATTTTAATAATGATATCATTTTTAATTTGAGGTTATATAAGTTATATGGTATACTATAAATAGTAATTTGAAATATAAAATTTTTATCTACATCATGGTAATTTATTTATAATTTTATAAAATATATAATTAAATCAAATGGTGGCATAATGATGATGTATTAATTTATTTTTTATAAGAATAATCAAATAAATGATATTAATAATATTAAAATAATTATCATTTGAACTATTTTATGCCATACACAAATTTTTTGTATGAATATGAAATTTTAGGGATGATTTAATGTAGTTTTTTAAGGAATAAAGTTCTTATTATTTTTTAAAAAATCAAGTCATAAATAGTTTCTAAATTAACATAAATGAGATTTTAAAATAAATAAAATTTTATTAAATGATATAAAATTAATAAAAATATATATATCATCCAACTAACTCATATAATGTTAAATATTTTATAAAAGATCCAATTGGGGTTCGTTTTCCATTTTATAGTAACTATATTAACCCTATAGTGTAAAAATACAAGTTGTCACGGTAAGAGTTAAATTATTTAACTAAGGGTTAAAGCCAAAAGATAAGATTTGTTTTATAACCTAAACATGTCTAAAATTAATTGGTTGAGAGTATTTATACCCATAAAAATCTTGGACTCTAAATAACTCACTTTGGATCTATTTTAAATCAAAAATCAATTTATAATAAATTAATAGTTTTGGAGTTTCCAAAAGTGCATCTCCCCTCTCTTATAAAAGGGCACCTCTACTTCTCTTTTATTCACACCTCTAAAGCTCTTTGGATCGGCCAAAATCTACCCATTTCTCCTAAAAACTTCCCTAAATTCATTATAGAGGCCATACTTTGGTCATAAATCCAACCTAAGAAGTCCTTTTGTGCAAATCAAAAGGAGACACTCAAAGAAGAGGTAATTGTTTTACCAACTCTATCAAAGTTCTTTTCTTCTACTGCTTCCTTTTCATAATTTGTTTCCATACTAAATTAATAAATCCATAATATAATATATACTGAGATTTTTTTATGATTATGTTACAACCATATTCTTCCTTTTACCCATCGTTCAAAAAACAATATCATCATGCGTGTGTACGTACGACATACCATCTCCACACCGTGGTGTAAACTATTTTTCATATATACTTTATTTCTATGGGTATAACGATGAATATAAAGGATTTAAATAATAAATATGAAATTATAATTATTATGTATAATTAATATACCATTCAATTCCATACCAATTAACCATTAAGGGAATGATATCTCCATTTGTGTGTACGTACGGCCTATTGTCTCCATGATGCGATGAGATTCATTCTCCACGTTAATCATTCAAGAATGATTATAAATATATATATAATTAATAATTATGAAATATATGAAATAATAATGATACTATAATAATATATATATATATACATATATTTCATTTACTTACTTCCATTCAATACGATAAGAAAACAGAAACAGCGTTCATGCGTACGTTTGACCTATCGTCTCCATGAACAGTGTATTCCATTTCATATATATATTTTATATATATTTTTACAATGAATATATATAATATATAAATCATCTTTTACATTATGGAACTAATTAAATCGTGATCTATGTAATAAGATTCGGAATAACAATTCAAAAAAATATAAGATATACAAAGCAGTTATTACCCAAAACATTGATTTAACTTGGAATTGTTAATAAATGGGTCATATAAAGTCATAAATAAATCATATATGATATCATAAATATTATTTTTATTCTGGTAGAAATTAATAATATTTTTAAAACCATTATACAGGATTTTCAGACACATATAGAGAGTATTGGACCTAAGGTAAGGGAATTTCATCTCACTTTTAATTTTTGTGAGATATAGACCTTGTTCACCACCTATTTCTTATGTGTGGTGTATATAATTACCTTATTATATTTCATATCATAAATACATTTATATTCATGGTATTTAAATATTCATTTGAATATATCGGACTTATGATTTAAATGTTCAAAGTGGTATGGGACACTTTGAATGTTTAAAGAATTAATCCTTTCTTCATTTAAATATTCTTCATATTATAATATGTATTTATTTATCTGTATATAAAGGATTATAAATAAAAAATTATTTCTATTTTTAATTTCATTCAAAAAAATTCAATGGAATATTTTTAAGGTTTTATCTCAGGGACTCTTTAACTAAAACGTCATTTTAAATGTTTTAAGTATTTATTCTTCTAAATATTTATCATTAATGTCCATGTTTTCAAAATGGTTTAAAAAATTATTTATATGGACATGTGTGAGTTGAAATATTAATTCCTTTCATAAGCTTCAAAGTGGTGTGGGACACTTTGATACAAAAATATCTTTTTAAATTTCTTCTTTTATAAGTGTATGGCTTTTGAATAAATGATTTCAAAGAAAAAAGGGTATTTGTCTCAATATATTTTTAATGATTTTAATAGATTATTTTCATCTATGTCGACATCCTTTATTGTATCTTATGTTTAATTTAGGTTGATCTCTTCTAATATCATTTACTATATTTTATTGAATTGTTTATGATCAGTTTGATTTTGGATGTTCTATTTAGATACCATTCTCGGTTTATGGTTAAAGTATTCATATTTTGTATACTAGTTTTTAATACGAATGATTATTTTGTTTATATTTCACCATTTTCATATGAGGAATGTATTGGACTTAGTAAGTGACGGGTGGGGCCCACTATATCCCCTTGATGCATTGATAGGTATCATGGGACAAACTAGTTTGCGTTTTTACTCATTTATGTATGGTCTTGGCATGAGGCCTTGCCAATATGTTTATGATGCCCATAAGTATGCATTCCCTTGTTATAATATTAGTTATTGATATTACATGTGATTATTCTACTAGTAGAATATCCATGTGAATGTTTAAATGGAGTTATTTGATTTATTCTTACCATATTATGCTTAATATTATGTTTAAAAGGATTTTGTTTCAGTTTTATAGCTTTCCTTAAAATTTTATGCATATTTATAAAAGATTTTGTTATATTGTTTACCCTTACTGAGCATTTGATCTCACCCATTTCTTATGTTTTATTTTCCCAGAATGTCAAGAAGTGTTTTATGATTGATATGCAGGGTTAATCTAGAAGAATAATTATGTTCTCAAGGAATTATCTATGTTTCATATTATGTTTTGAATTTTAATGTAATGTTCATGTATGCAATATATTTTACAAGACTGCTAAACTGGTCGGTCCTTCGGGAATTTATTCCTTGTAATCATGGAAATGTATTAAAATAATGCATCGAATTTTGGATTCTGGGTTAGGGAGTTAAAGTTGGTATCAAAGGAATTTTAGCAATAACCTTGGAAATTATATTTAGAAAACATAGATTAGGTAACAAAACCATATGGAAGACTTTAAGGATAAGAATAGAAGAAGATCCTAGATTTTTAGTAAGGTAGAGATTATGTGTGTATTCCTAAAAATATATCTTAGTCTACATACTACAAGTGGATGTGGTTCTGGCACAGATGTACCTAGGGGTGAAAACTCCAACAAGGTGTGTCGGGCTTGACTAGAGGTAACCTGGTACACGACAACAGGCATTATTGTGCATGTGGTTTGAGACTCCTAGAGGATATGCTTAGGATAATTCATATTTTATTTTTGAACCATTATGAATGATTTATGAGTAAATATGTCCCCAAAGAAACCATTTTTATGATTATGATATTAGATATGAATAAATTTTTCAATTTATATTAGGTATTTTACTAGTTTAGAATTATGCATTATGATTCATAACTTAATCTAGTGTATTCCATTGTTTAGAAATAGAATCTAGTGGAATGAATAGAAACCGTATCAAGGAAAATAATCCATGTAGGGATTTCCCTCCTATACAAGATAATGATAGTGGAGTTAGTGATACAATTGGTGCTGAATGTATTATAACTATACTAGGACAGCTGACTCGGGTTATGAATAATAACTTTACCTGTATGGAGCACCCTAATCCACAATGTAACGTCCCGACTTGGATCACCTCTAAGACGGTGGTCGGACTGATGGTTCACATGACCTCGAGCGGATCTCTCCGAATGCCAAAGGCTGCCGACTAGCAGTGAGGACCTAGGGTGTGTTTATGGGAAGACTATGCCCTCATAGATTCGAGTATACACAGTGATTAATAATATATAATAGATATAAAAATCATAATAAGAACAGACAACATAATAAACAGTAATAAATTATTCAAAAAGTAGTGGAATCCAATAATTAACAATTTTATAAAAGTGGCCAATGCCATATTATACAACAGATGAATTCATGTTATGGTGATGATACATAATTGAAAGCAGTAAAAAATACAGCATGCTTTAAAACACATTACAATAATAAAAAAGACACCATGTGACATCTTGTTACTGTTTTAGGTATTCTTAAACCTTCTTGTGTTAAATTATTATTACGTTAAATGGAAAAAATGGTTTATCAGTGAAAAGTTGTGTTTTTTTAAACACATCATGAAATCGTAAAATGCCCAATTAATATTCTGGAATATTCAATTAAATATTTTTTTGAGTTAAACACTGAGTAAGTATGAGTTTTCGAGGTGTACAAAGTCTCGGGGAGGGCGGAATAAAAATATTAAATATATTGTTGTAAGCACAGACAATTTATTCAAAATAATTGAATAACTCCAAAATGGTCTATTGTGTGAGAAATTTGAGACCACGGTTATGTACAAAATATGGTGTTTACCCTAGGATGAGTATAAAATTCTAAGGTGTTGGAATTTTGGATGCCTCGCTCATGAGAGAAAGTTTTTAAATAACATTTAATATACTATTTATTAAAAATAATTAAATATCTCCCAAATTATGCATCGTATCATAAATATAAGACCATTGATGGGTCCGGAATGAGGGTTTTACCCTAGACAAGGTATAACATTTGTAAGCATTGGGCGTTTGGACGCCTCGCTCACAAAAATAACACTTTTTATTTTAATTAATTAATTTTTCTAATTTTTCTTTAATAAAACATCAATATCTCTCAAACTATTTATCGTTTGAGAAATATGAGACTACCGTTATGTCTGGAACGAAGTGTTTACCCTAGATGGGGTATAAATTTAATGTGAAATAGATGGTTGGTGTCATTTAACTTTTAAGTTAAATAAATAATTTTATTAATTTAATGATTAATCTGAATTTAATGAAATTAAATAGAATTTCGTTTTTTTATCTCCGTCATCTTCTCCACACGCACATCCTCTATTAAAGAGGCTTTCTATTTTCAAAACCTCTCATTTTATCACCATTTTAATCTATTTCAATTTCAATGCATTAATGAGAGGGAATTAATAACTCTATCATTAAATTTATATTGAATCGCGGATTAAATATCATGTTTTAAATGGGGATTATCAAACCTACATTTTGAGGGTTCTTAAAATCCGAAAACACCATTCCCTTCTCTCTATTGGTCAATCTCGTTGAGTTAATGTAACTCAGATCTTCCTCACACATGGTAGTAGGTATTGCTTGATCTAATTCACATCTAATGGCCAACAATAACAATTTATTTTTCCTTTTGGGGCATGGTTCATGTGCGTAATAGGTATTCTATTCTTTTTATTCTATTTTTTTATTTTTTTATTCAATATTCTCTCTTAAATATCTTTCACAATATTGGTCGGTTTTACGTGATGTTAGTGTCATTGAATTCGTCTTGATGAGCAGAATCAAAATATTACTTTTGTTTGGAAGGCAGTAAGGTTTTGATTAATTTTCTTTTTCACATTTTAAATGGGTTATTTTAAATAAATAAGTACGTGTATTATCAATAGATAATTATGTCAAATTATCGAATAATATTTATGAAGAATCACCAAATGATAATTTCCTCTTTTTGTTGAAAGGATAATTATAAATAATTATCAAATGATAATTACAATGAATAATCGTGAGATAATCGTGAGATTTCTGAATGATAATTAATAAAATAATTTATTGAAGTGTATTTATTTAAATTATATATGAATAATTATAAAGTACTACCACATGTGTTGTCATTTTATTTTAAAGATATTATAATATCGAATGCGATTTATAATTATTCTGGGGAAAATATTGTGAAAATATTCATTGACATAAAATGATAATTTGAAATTTCATCAAGGAGGTTAGAACTATTATCATGTGTTATAATCAAAATGATAATCTGGAAATTATCCAAGAGAAAAAATATTATCGCATTTAATATTTTAATTGATAATTTAAAATTATCCAAGAGAGATAAAATATTATCATGTGTAATATTTTAATCAATAATTTGTAATTATCCATGAAAGATAAAATGTATTCACAAGTAATATTTTATTTCCTAGAAATAAAATAGAGGGATATAATTATCGAATTATATTTATAATTATTCTTATGGATATTTCTTGCGATTTCTTGTGTTAATATAAAATGATAATCCAAATATTATCTAGAAGAGAGAAAATGTAATCACATGTAACACTTTACTTACTTGTGAAATAAAATATTTGTTTTGGTTCTAGGAACCCTTGAAAACCATCAAGCATAGGTGTGTCGACGCTTACGATAAAAATTTCGTGCGGAGGTGTATTGAACTACACTGGGTGGATTATCATTGTTGGTGACATCAGCGACCTTGAGGTAGGTGATTTTGTTCTGATTTTCCATATTGATTATCCTTGTATTGTTTGATTTATTTCATGTGTTGATTTAAATTCAATTGCTCAAAATTTTCTTTCAATTTAATTGTTAAAAACACGATTCCAGTGAATCGGGGCATTTGAAATGGTTTTGGCATGGTAATTTGGAAAACCCCAATTCCATTAAATTGGGTGTGTTTATGGAAATTGAATGATTTAAATTTTTTAATTTAAATTGTGGATTTGATGGAAATGATTTCAATTAAATTGTTGAATTTAATTGTGGAAATAAATTATGTAATGATAGATTTGGTTTTTTATGGATTTAAAATTGGTGAAAATGACATAAAATTATTTGATAGAAACCTAGTGGTTTCTCTTCTGAAAAATAAATGTTTTTTAATAAAACCTGTTTGGTTTTAAATGGAAATAAATTGGAACTTTTGAAATGGAAGAATGGGAAGAATGGGATTGATCATATTTTAAGTAGTTTTAAAATAGTTCACCCATTATGTAAGAGTGAATGCAATCTTTTGGTAGTTAGTGAGTTATTTGGATACACTCTACTCTACCCAAAGTTCAAAAACATACTTTCAGTGGGTCACATCCTCGACGGATTGGTGAAGAGCCTCCTTTTTCTAGTGTGATAGGGCTGTGTGTATACACATTTTGCTGAGTTCACATAGAGAGTGAAAAATCCTATAGTTGGTCAATACTATCGTACCTTTTGGAATATGACCATGTTTCTCACTTGTTTATTTATATTTGATATATAAATGTATGTCAATGTTTGTTTGAAATACTTTACATGCCTGTTGAATTTATATAAACTATTCTATATAAATTTTTTACATAATCCATTGTTTTAGAAATATTCTATCATTTGTAAAATTATTGATTAAAATATTTATTTCCATAATTTTAAAATGTATATCATGTTTATTTTAAATATGATTTTGAATTTCCAAACTTGTTTACTTGAAAATTGAAATCTTTTCTTTGGATAATCTATATTTAGCATCTGTTATGGAATCTTTGGTGGTATCCTACTGGGCCTAGGCTTACACCCTATGATTAGCCACTAAATTAGGCTAATATTAATTGTTAATATATATAATATTCATGTGCTTTATTATTCATAAACACCATTTTAGTGAATTTTACACTTTTAACATCATTTCACATTATGATTGTAATTCGTTCTTAAAATGTACTATTATGTGGTACATTTTTTAACATCATTTAAAGTAACCAATGATCTTGATTTTATTTTCATATTAAATTTTAAGGTTTATAATTATATTGGGAACAATTCATACTTGTGGAGTGTTGGAAGATTCACATTGGAAGACCACCAAAATGGGATTTCATGCAAACAATTCTGAAGAAGGCAGATTAGACACCAGCCCACTGATGAGAATGTGGGGCCCAACATATAGGACCAATGAAAAAATATTGTGGGATACTATAAGACATATATATGAACAAATAATTATTTAAGAGACAGTGCTAATTAGGCTTCCATAGTAGTTATTAAGGTGGACCAATTTGGAGATAAAATTATGGGCCAGATTCTGAGGCCCATAAAATCAGCCCACCAATTTAATCATATCTCAAAAACCACATATTATTTTGGGATGAAATTTTATATAGATATATGAAACATCCGGAGATTCATTTTTTTCTTCTATTTACCACTTCAATTTAGTCATCTAGAAGGTCTTCTAGGAACCTATGTTCGGTGGAAGCAAGCTGGATGCAACTTCTGGTCAAGGGTGGAAAAGTCTCATCTCCCTTACTTTCCACTACACTAGGCCTACCATAATCAAGTGGGACACTTTGTACTATTAGGATCTAGACCCAATACTCTTGAAATTACTATTTAAGTAAGTTTTGGTGGAGTATTTTATCATCTTTTGAGCTTCCTTTCATTTTAATGTTATGCTGTGATTTTGTTGTCTCTAGTTTGTCTTTCACATGTAAGTTGTTCAATTCACTTTAGTTTCTTAATAAAAGTTCTTCTTATCATATTATTATTTTGTTATTAATATCACTTTTATACTATTGGTTCATGGTTTGAATTTATTCACACCAAACATTGTGAAATTATCACACAACAGTGGAGTGATCGTTATTTCATTTTTTTTTATTTACTTCTCCATTTCATCCCTCATGAGTCTACTTACCGCTTCCATTGAAACCATAGAATAAATGGAGGGCTAACCCACTTATGGATTGACCCAAGGTAGTATAAAGGTGCTGGATTTTATGTCATTTATCACCCCGTTAATGTATAATCACCTCTTTTAATTGATATTTTTATTTGATGATTTTAAAACTTCTTTGTCCTTGTTGAATTTTAAGGCCACATACTTCAAGTGCTAATACAAACCTTTACCTTAGAGTGCTCATAAATTTGATCCTCAGAGTGTATAGGTGATTATTATTATGGTGCGTTGGTATAAAATTAATAAGTGATGAAGTTGTTTGATCTCCTTAAATGAACTCATCTCAAATATAAGAAATTGAAATAATTGAAAAGGGAATACGTCTAATCCACCCCAAGTGATAACCTAGGGTCAACTCATTATTTTAAATTGAATTCACTTAATTATATTAGATTTCATTTAAAACCATATTAAATCAATCCAATTTGGCCACTTCATAGCCAAAAACAATCCATAGAATATACATGTCTGTTGGTTACTTCTTAGGTCTCTGAGGATTCGACAACCCAAGCAAGACTACAAGGATCGTTCTACCTTCTTCTCTTGGGTAAATTTGAGCATGAATCAAATTTTGGCATTGTTTCTGGGGACCCAATTAAGTCATCTAAACACCTATTATATTCTTCCTCATTTATTCTATTCTAACCCAAGATCTATTATCTTGTCCCTTTCTCATTTTTTTTCTTTTGGAGCATGTCTGCCTACACCCGCGATCAATCAAACCATCTAGTTAGGGTAGAAAGTCCTAGGGTTGGGGAGTCAAGTGAACCTATGGGATTGTTTCCATTAGATCTTAATCCTCTTGATACTCCAGATTCCAAAATTGATCCCATTTCAATGGAAGGTCTTCAAAGAAACCAACTCATAAACCCGAATGGAAACCAAAATGGAAATCCAAATGAGGCAGCCCCAAAATTAGGGAATGTAGTCGATCAAACCGTGAATGAATACCTCACACCTGCCTGGACTAATTCCCCCTCATGAATTAGACACAATTCCCTATAAGATGCCAACTATATCTTTAAACCTCATGTCCTAAACCACCTTCCCACATTTCATGGAATGGAGTCCAAGATGCCCTACCTTCACGTTAAGGAATTCAATGACATTGTAGAAACCATGTGTGCCCCACATCAACTAGAATCATCTAAGTTGAGGTTATTACCTTTTTCTTTAAAGGATCGAGCTAAAAATTGACTAAAAAATTTGAGACCATCATCCATCAACTCATGGGACCAACTACAAAGAGAATTTTACAAAAAATACTTTCCCCACCACAAAACAATTGCACTTAAAAAGAGTATCCAATACTTTTTTGAAAAAGAGGGAGATTCGTTCTATGAAACATGGGTGAGGTTTAAAGAAACTCTAAACATGGTTCCACATCATGGTTTTTCTATTCCTGAACAAGTGAGAATTTTCTATGAAGGTTTGGGTTTGGGGAACAAACAATTCATTGACATGATTTGTAATGGAACCTTTAAAAACAAAGCCCCAAACAATGCTTACAAGTATCTAGAAAGCCTTTCTGAACAAAACCAAACATGGGGAACTTCAAATTATTCTAAAAATCTACCAAGAACTACTGGAATTCATACACTTTGAGAAGAGGAAAGCCTTAGGGTTAAACTCGTAGCACTCTCTAGGAAGGTTGAAGAGATAGACCTTAGGAAAGTCCATGAAATCCAAACTATAGACCATGTTTGCGCAATTTGTGACAAACATGACCATAAGACAGACAAATGCCCAACCATTCCATCCATCATGGATGTTCTTTTAGGAGGACCCCCATTGGAAGTAAATGATTTGAACTTTCAAAAGCCTCAATATCAAAACACCTTCAACCTAAGGTATAAGACCACCCAGGCTTCTACTGGAAAGATAACCAACAACCTAGACAACCATAGGAAAAAAATACTTACCCCCATTAGAACTACCAAATCCATTACTAGTTCCAAACCCAACCAATCCAATAGCAATATCCACCAGTCAATTTTCAACAAAACATCCCACCTCTAAAATATCCCCCTAGGATAAACTAATATTCTCAAGCACCAACCCAAACTGTTCCACAAAGCCTACTAGAACAACTGTGAAAACAAATGGAAAGGATGAACTCGGAAGTCTCTTCCCTTAAACAAGAACTTCAAACCATCAAAACTGGAAAGGCACCCATGCCTACACAAGCCATTCCACAACAAACAGTAAGGGGAGAGTCAAGTTTCACTCAAACAACTCATGAACAACTAAAGGTTGTGACTATTTTAAGAAGTGGGAAATCAATTGAGAAACCTAAAAAATAATTCAAAACCCATCGGAAGATTCAAACTTGGATGAAAATTCAAATGAACCAAATGATCAAACTGAAAAACATGATAACATTGTCAAAGAAACATCTCTTTAACAAACAACCCCACAACCTGCACAATTTCCTCAACGTATGAGGGGGAAAACCAAGCCTTAATTGAATGAAACATTGAGGGAAATATTATCAAAATTCAAGATGAACATTCCACTTCTTTATTCCATTCAAACCATTCCTACATACTCAAAATACCTTAAGGACCTCTGCACATTTAAAATAAAATTTTCACATAAAAACCAAGTCCTTTTGGCTGCTAATGTGAGTACCACCATTCATGGGACCATTCCTCCTAATTTGAAAGACCTGAGTTGCCCTTACATTAATGTTGAACTAGGAGAGAGAAAAGTTTTCAAGGCCGTGTGTGACCTAGGTGCTAGTGTCAATCTCATCCCCTATGTTGTGTACTACCAGTTAGGCCTAGAAGAACTCCAACCCACATCTGTCACACTTCAACTTGTTGATCATAACATTAGGGTTCTAAAGGGGATTTTAAAGGACATTCTGGTAAATGTTGAAAACTTCATCTACCCTGTGGACTTCATTGTCCTTGAAAACCATCCAAACTTAAGAAATAAGGAACAAACCCCAATCATCCTTGGTCATCCTTTCCTTGCAACAATCAACTCTGTTATCCGAGTTCAAAATGGGAACATGACCATAACCTTTGGAAACATGATTCTAGACTTGAACATATATAATGCAAGCTCACAAATAGGGGATGATGAGGACATTCATGAAGTAAACATGATAGGAAGCATTGATAATGAATCCATAGAACATCAAGGAAAATTTGATGTATGTTTAAGTCAGGATGATATTTATTTCCTTTGTTCACATGAAGTAAGTTTATCTGCTTGGATTGAATCATTTTCAAATTGCTCTTATGATGAATTCTTAGGTCCAACAATCAGTTAAACCTTTCAGGAAACCATTTTCATGGAGACCACTCCAAATTCATTCCCTAAATCTGATCAAGACAATCTAGTAGCTGAAACTTCTACGTGTGGGGAATCAATCATATCTAAAACTCTAGGAAACAAAATTGATCTTGATCCAATGTCCCAATATTCTACAGAAATTATGAACCAACATGATCTTGAATTGAAGGAACTTCCCACTGCACTCAAGTATGCCTTCCTAGGGGACAATCAAACACGCTTTATTGTCATTTCTACTTATCTTGAATCCAATCATGATAGTATGCTTCAAGATGTCCTTAGGAAACATAATAAATCCATTGGTTGGACCCTGTCTGATATTCCTAGGATTATCCCACTTATTGGGACTTATAGGATTGTTCTAATATCTGATTCAAAGCAATGTCGTCAACCTCAACGACGACTCAATCCTAATCTCATGGAAGTAGTGAGAAAAGAACTTCTAAAATTGTTAAAAGCTAGTATCATATATCCTCTATCTAAGAGTGAGTGGGTCATCCCAATCCAAGTGGTTCCCAAGAAGGAAGGAATCACAGTGATAACCAATAAGGATGGATAGATTCTTCCAACTAGGGTGAGTAGTGGATGGAGGGTCTGAATTGACTATAGGAAGCTAAACTCATTCACTAAGGACAATTTCCCCTTACCATTCATTGACCAAGTCCTTGAGAGAGTGGAAGGTCATGCCTTCTATTGTTTCTTAGATGGGTACTTGGGGTATAATCAAATTGAGGTCTCACTATAGGATCAAGGTAAGACTACATCAACATGTCCATTTGGCACCTTTGCTTTCAAATTCATGCCCTTCGGGTTATGCAATGCCCCTGAAACATTCCAGCGGTGCATGATGGGAATATTCTCAGACATGGTAGGGGATTTTCTTGAGGTCTTCATGGATGACTTCTCTATCTTTGGGGATACATTTGAGAGATGTATTAGGAATTTGGAGAGAGTTTTTTTCCAGATGTGAAGAAACGAATCTGGTCCTAAACTGGGAAAAATTCCATTTCATGGTTAAACAGGGATTAGTCCTTGGCCATATAGTCTCAGGTAGGGGGATTGAAGTTGATAAAGCAAAGTTTGACATCATTAGTCACCTTCCATCACCCAGAACTGTTAAGAAAGTGAGTTCTTTATTAGGACATACTGGTTTCTATAGAATATTCATCAAGGACTTTAGTTCAATATCCTATCCCCTTTGTGCTCTCCTAGTAAAGGATGCTCCATTTGTTTGGACAGAAAGTTATGAGGGTTCATTATCAACCCTCAAATCCTATCTCACCTCTCTTCCCATTATGAAATCTCCAAATTGGAACCTCCCTTTTGAACTTATGTGTGATGCTAGTGACTTTGTTGTAGGAGTTGTGTTAGGGCAACATTGCAATAAAACTCCTTATGTCATTTCTTATGCAATAAAATCCTTAAATGATGCCCAAATCAACTAGACCACTACTGAAAAAGAGTTGCTTGTTGTTGTCTTTTCCTTAGATAAATTCAGGTCCTATCTATTAGGATCACCCATCATTGTCTTCACTGACCATTTAGCCCTAAAATACATGTTTCCAAAAACAAGATGCCAAGGCTGGACTAATTAGGTGGGTCCTTCTCTTACAAGAATTTGACCTCACAATCAAGGAAAAAAGGGTGTTGAAAATGTTGTAGCTAATCACCTATCTAGGATGGAATTCAAAGACAACTCAAATCACCTTTCTGTGCCTGATTCATTTCTTGATGAACACCTATACTCTGTGAGTGACTGCCCTTGGTATGATGACATAGCCAACTTCTTAGTTACAGGAGTAATTCCAAAATTCTTAGGGAATCAAACTCGAAGGAAATTCTTTTTTGATGTTAGGCACTATGTGTTTGATGATCCATACCTCTATAAGTTTTTCCCTAACCAAGTCATTAGGAGGTGTGTCCCAAAATCTGAACAAGAGTCCATTTTTGAATTCTGTCATAGTGAGGCATGTGGAGGTTACTTTTCCTCAAAGAAAACTTATGCTAAGGTTCTTTAATGTGGTCTCTTCTGGACCACCCTCTCAAGGGACTCCTACACATTTTTTTCAAAGTTTTCCTAAGTGTTAACAAGTAGGGTCAATCACAAATAGGAATCAAATTCCACTCACTCCCATCTTATTGATTTAAATATTTTACTGTTGGGGAATCGATTTCATGGGTCCCTTCCCAAACTCTAGGGGATACCTCTACATCCTCTTAGCTATTGATTATGTCTCAAAATGGGTTGAATCCATTCCCAAAAAGTCTAATGACCATCATGTTGTGATCCGATTTCTAAAATAGCGCATATTCTCTTGATTTGGAATTCCTAGGGCTATAATCAGTGATCGAGGAACCCATTTCTGCAACCTTCTATTCTCTTCACTCATGTCTAAGTATGGGATTTCTCATAAAGTTTCCACTGCATACCACCCTCAAACCAATGGTCAAGCTGAGTTAGAAAATAGGGAGAGTAAAAATATTCTTGAAAAATTTATTAATCCTTCTAAGAAAGATTGGACCGAGAAACTCTTGGATGCTCTTTGGGCATATCGTACAGCATACAAAAACATCCTAGGAATGTCACCATATAGGTTGGTTTATGGAAAATCATGTCATTTACCTGTTGAAATTGAGAATAAGGATTTGTGGGCAATTAAGAAAATAAATTATGACCTCTCATTGGCCGGAATAAAAAGGAAATTATATCTCAATGAACTTGAGGAACTAAGGATAGAGGCTTATGAAAATTCAAGGATCAATAAATCTAGAGTTCAAGCCTACCAATCTAGGAATATCAAAGTCAAACATTTTGAACTGATAAAATTTGTGCTCTTGTATAGTTCAAAACTTCATTTACACCTAGGAAAGATAGTCTAGATGGTCAGGTCCTTTCATAGTGCATCATGTGTACCCTCATGGGGCAGTAGAGGTTCAAGATCCCACAAGTGGTTACATTTTCAAGGTCAATGGTCAAAGGTTAAAATCATTCATTGAATTATTCAAAAAACAAGAAATAGAGGTTGAGTTAACTGATACAACCTATAAACCAGGAAAAATTGATAGATTTAGAATCAATGTCGGGCTAAAGACGTTAAACAAAGTGCTGCATGGGAGGTAACCCATGGTTTTCAAGTTTCCAATCATTTTGTTGTTTTAATCAACTTTATATTTTAAATAGTATTAATGAATCATTTTGATATTTAAAAATAAAAAAAAATAGATTTTTGACCTATTCTTCTATTATGAGTATGGATGGGAATGAAATAGGAGCACCATATTCATCTGTGTCACATGGTGTGATCCTTGAGTAATATCTTACCTAGAAATTTAAAAAGAAGACAATATATCATCAGTTCATTTTATTTTTATGTGTTTGTAGTTTAAAATAAAATATATATATATATATATAATAATAAAATTAAAAGGCCACATCATAGGTTTTGTGGAAAACTCGGTCACAAATGGTGAAGCCGCAGGGACTTGAACCTAGGACCGAAGGGAGATAGGGGCACGCACTTACCACTGACCTATGGCTTATTGTGCTTCCTTATTCTATAATTTTTATATATATACTTATATTTTTACTTTCTTTATTATATAAATATATATATATATATATAGTTTTTTTTTCTTTTTTTCCACTAGGGAATTCTCAGAGTGACATCAAGATCAAGGGATTAAAAGGGAACAGCAAGAATTTCAAATTCAACCACCAGGTGACTTCATTCCATGATCCTCATTTTCAATTTTCTTTTTGAACTCTCATTCTCTACCTCTACTCACTTCTAAATTTTCTTTTCTTTAAAAATTGTGGAAAGTGTTATTTTAAGTTTGGGGGGAGATAAAATAAAAAAAATGTTTTTGTGTCAAAAAAATGAATGATTTGAAAACAAAAGTGTGCCTTAATGGAAGGAAAAATTTCTTTAACCTTGAACATGATAATAGACATTGTACACTTTGAAACTGAATATCAAATAATTTAGAATTCCCTGATTTTGATTTTAATCCATGTATATTTCATGAGCATAGATTTTGGAAAGTGTGGCTGCCTAATGTGATATTTCATTTTTTATATTTTCATCCAAATAAAAAAAGAATAGCAATGCATATCTTTTGGATAGTGGGGTATTAGTTTGATTTCATGGGGTCCCCTAAATAAATAGCATAGGTTTTGTGATCATTTTAGTTTTAATATGATTATTCAATAAAAAAATTAAAAATAATAATAAATTTGTGCGTAGAGCAATGAAATGACCTAATGCGTGGCTTTTGGCACTTGGGGATCGTGACTCCATAGTTTTCTGGCCCAGAGTTATTAATTTTATCTCTATTATGGAAATTTGAATTTGTTTTTGACTGAGTTAACACGATTTGATTCCAGAGTATGTGGGCTTCACTTGGTGCCCAAAGTTCTTTGATCCTTGGAGTCATTGGCAAAGTTTCGCTACAGGGGTTGAGTCTTTTGAGTGCAATTTCAATTACCATCGAGAAATTGCAAAAACAAAAAAAACAAAAAAAAATATAATAAAAAAATTTGAATACTCATCTTAATATTGAAATGTGATTCCATCTTGCGCTTCCATCATTTCCCTCTTGAATAATGATGAACCCTCATGTCTAATGTGATGAACAACACATCATCACTCTTAATTGATATTGGATGAAATATGGCGATGAATTTGAATAAAGGAATGGGCTTGGGATTAGGATATGCTTATGAAACTATCATGTATTAAAATATTTTGATGGGTTTAATGATTGTTTGGTATAAGGGTTTTTTGTGATCATTGTGTATTAAAATGTTTTTGAAAAAGGTAATTCGAATTTCATATTATTGAGATATATTTTACTCAGGACTAGCAAAACTCAAGTTGAGGGGTGTGACTAGCCACTAAATTAGGATCATATTCATTTTTAATAAATATAATATTCATGTGCTTTATTATTCACAAACACCATTTTAGTTCATTTTACACTTTGAACATCATTTCACATTATGATTGTAATTCCTTCTTAAAATGCACTATTATGCGGTACATTTTTTAACATCATTTAAAGTACCCAATGAACTTGATTTTATTTTCATATTTAATTTTCATGTTTCTAATTATATTAGAAAAAAACATACTTGTGGAGTGTTGAAAGATTCACATTGGAAGACCACCAAAATGGGATTTCATGCAAATAATTCTGGAGAAGGCAGATTGGACACCAGCCCACTGATGAGAATGTGGGGCCCAACATACAGGCCAAATGAAGCCCAAATTTCATGGGATTCTATAACACATATGTAACACCTCAAGGTTTATAGTATGTTATTTCTTCAAAGTAATTCAATAACTTGCAATACACGCAACACTGAGTTCAAGCGCACCACGACTTACCAAACTTGTCGTTCAAAAGCGGTTATGAATAGTATTAACTGAATTTTGAATTTTATATAATCATTATAATTTTAGAATCCATATTATGAGTTTCTTAGACATAATTTAAGAACAAATTCATTTTTTTCAGATGAAAGAAGTATTTTTCAAAAAATACAATTTTACCGCCTTTTAATAGAGAACCTTTTTTAAATCCAATATTTGAAACTTTTATATATTAAATTTGAAAAAATATACTTCTTCTTTAGAATCGGGACATAATTAGTTTCAATAAATTTTTATTGTTTTCTTGATAACTTTCAAATTTGGGTGAATAGTGAAAACACTATGTTTTAACTGAAAACAGCTTTTTTAATCAAAATAATTTATAGTGATGAATTATACATTTTAATGGTTTTGAAGTATAATTAGATTATATTTTTACCATTTAATCCAATTATAGTCATTGTAAGTAATTTTACTTTGAAATTAAACATAAACAAGGGTCAATCTTTAAATAGTTATTATTTCTTAAAAAATACGCTTTTTGGTTTTGACAGCAGAAATTAATTTTAAACTAATTAATGCAACTTATAAGTTTTGAGATTGGTAAAATAGAATTTATTTTGGAATTCTTAATATCAAAATTATCTTAGGGTGAATTTTTGGTATTTTTCTGAAAACTTTCAATTTTTGATGAATAGTGAAAACACTTATTTATTGATTAAAACCGACTTTTTATTTAAATAATTATTTATTTTATTTAAATTTATTTTAGGTCAAAATATATACATAATACCTATATAAATTCAATATAATTCATTGGAATTAGTTTATAATAATTTTAGATATATAAAAATTTTATCAAACTTTTTACCGTTTTTTACCCACCTCCTAGGAGCATTTGCAAATTTACATAAAACTTAATTTTACCGCTTTTGTGAGTTGAATTTTAAAAATCTGAGAGACATGGTTGATATAATTAAGTAAAATTTTCTTCAATAAAATGAAAATATTTTTTTGTGAATAGTAACTTTTTTCTTTTATTTACCATGATTAAAAGTAAATAGGGTAATTGAGGGTAAAAATGATATTATTATTACCCTAAAACATGTCCTAATTCTATTGGATAAGTATAATTCGACCAAAAACGACCTTAGGAATAAAATATGAACCTATCTGGTCCACTTAGATTAGATTAGTGCATTTATTATTAATTAATTCAAAGAAGAGTTAAAAGTGTTAAATTCAAAGTTTAATAACTAAAACATTTTTACTATAGGGTTATACATAAGATAAATTCGACTATAAATATTCATTAAAAATATAAAAGGATTTCCTACATAATGGTATTTTATTTATAATATTTAGACATTAAATAATTAAATTTATTTATGACACAATGATGATTCAATAATTACCGTATTAATGAAAGATTAAAATAATATACATTATAAATATCCAAATAAATGAAATTTGACACTTTTTATAAATTACACTAATTTTATTAGTTAATATGACAAGATATGGTTGGTTATATGAATTTTTTTCTAAGTAATAATGTTGTTATGAATTTAGAAAAAACAAAATACCAAATAGTGTCAAAATTTACATAAAAGAGTTTTGAAAACATATATTATATTATTAATTGATATTATATTCCTAAAAATATAAGGTTTAGAAAAAATACATATATAATGATATTTGTATCATTAATTAACCACTTGGGGTTCTCTTGAAATTTTATAGTAAGTTTATTAACCATATAATATAAAAATACAAAGAGACATGGTAAATGTCAAACTATTTAACTAAGAGTTAAATCTAGAAGATAAAGTAAATATAGTGACCCAAACCTTTCTAAAACCTATTTTTTGAGTTGTTTTCGACCCATAACCACCTTATAATTTAAATAATTCATTTTTGAGCCATTATAAACCAAAAATTATTTTATTATAAAATAATGTTTCTAGCTTTTCCTAAGGTGCCCCTCACCCCTCTTATAAAAAGGAACTCCCCCTTCTATCTAATTCACACCTTCAAATCCATTAGAATCGGCCAAACCCTGACCAAATACCCTCTAAAATGTCATCCCCTCATCCTATAGGCCTTCCTTTAGTCAGAAATCCAACCTATGGAGCTATTTTGATCAAATCAAAAGGAAGAACCCGAAGAAGAGGTAAATAATTCATCACCTCTTTCAAGTTCCTTTCTTCTTCCACTTCCTCTTTCTTTGTTGTTTCCATTATAAAATAATAACTCTATTATATTATATATACTATGATGTTATTATTAATATGTTACAATCATATTCATTATTCTATCCATCCTTTGAATGACATGTCACCATACGTGCGTACGTACGGCTTACCGTCTCCACGTCGTGGTGTAGTTTGTTATTCAAACACTTTATTATTTGGATGGGTATAATAATGAGTATAACTGATGTAAATAATAAATATAAAAATTTAATGATTCTGTATATATGATATACCATCCAATTTCATACGATTTCATCATCAATATAATGATATTTTTCGCTCGTGCGTACATACGGATTACCGTCTCCACAATGCGATGAGATTCATTTCCACGTTCACCATTAAACGATGATTATAAAAATATATATTATTAATAATTATTTAATATATGACATAAAAATTCTATTGTAAATATATATGTATATTTACATTCATCTCATTCACTTACTTCCATTCAATACGATATGAAAACAGAAACATTGTTTATGCGTACGTACGGCCTACCGTCTCCATAAACGGTGTTTTCCATTTCATATATCTATATATTATACATATTTATATTCTAAATATATATTATATATAAATCATGTTTTATATTATGGAATTATTTAAATCATGATCTAAATTATACGATCAAGAATAACAAGTTAAAATACGTACGATAAAGAAAGCGATTGTTACCCGAAATGTTAATTTAACATGGAAATAATTATTAAATGTGTAGTATAAAGTCATAAATCAATCATTTATGATATAATAAATATTAATATGTTTATGTTATAATATAATAACATACAATGGTCACTATACAGGAGGTTAAACATACCCTCGACCAAAGGAAAGTGCAAGGTAAGGGTTAATTTCATGATCTTTTTATTATCTGAGGTTGTTTTTACGTAAGTATCTACTAGGAAATATTTATTATATATGTCCATGTTTCATGAAAGAGTTTTCAAAGGGATTAATTTAAGGGAATTTTTTTACTAAAACATCATTTTAAATGTTTTAAATATTTTTTCTTCTAAATCATTCTCATTAATGTTCATGTTTTCAAAATGGTTTTTAAGGATTTATCTATATGAACATGAATGTTTTAAAAATGTTAATTCCTTTCCAAAGTTTCAAAGTGGTATAAAACACTTTTATTCAAAAAAATTCTTTAAATGTATTCCTTTCTAAATTGTGTGAATTTTAAATGTTTTCTTAAAAAGGGGATATTTATCTAAAAGAGTTTTACAAATCATTTTCATCTATGTTAACATTATTTGATGGATTTTAAACTTGTTTGAAGTTGAATTATTATGATAAAAATATTATATATTATATTGAAGGTTTTGTGATATGTTTGACTGTGGATGTGTTATTTTTATACCATTCATGGTTTATAGTTAAATTATTGACATTTCTTATGCTAGTTTTAATACGAATATTTATGTTATGTTTAAACCTTTTCATATGAGGAATGCATTGGACTTAGTAAGTGACGGGTGAAGCCTGCTATAGCTCATCGATGCATCAGTAGGTCTCATGATACAAACTAGTGTCTTGGCACAATGCCTTGACAAAATATTATTTATAGTCTTGGCACAAGGCTTTGACTATGTGGTTATGAAAGTCTGACATTATGCATTCCATCATTATGAAAGTGGCTATTGATATTGCATGTGATTATTCGAATAGTAGAATATCTATGTGAGTAAGTAAGTGGAATTATTTTGATTTATATTTTCCATTTTGTGATGAATTTTATGTTGAAAAGGATTTTTTTTTTAGTTCTATACATTGCCTTAAATTTTTATGCTTATTTTTGAAAGTTTCTGCTATATTTTTATCCTTACTGAGCATCTGAGCTCACCCCTTTCTATGTTTTACATGGAAAAAATGTTGTTGTAGTTTTCCATTTTATGATGTAATTTAAACCTTTTGAATATATCTAGTACTTTCAAGGCTACTAAACTAATTTGTCTTTCGAGACTTGATATTTTTTGATCATGCTAATATTATGTAATAATGCACTGACTCTGGGCTTCTGGGGTTGGGGCGTTATAGTTGGTATCAGAGGAAGTTTATTACAAACCTTGGAAACTAGATTTATATAAACTCTGGTTAGAGCACATAGCCCTAAGATAGACTTTGAGGATTAGTATAGAAGAACTTCCTAGAATTTTGGTACTGTAGAGATTTTGTGATTTTTCTAAGCAAATACATCCCTTTCTGGATACGAGCAGGTAGAGGAGGCTCTAGCATTGATGTACCTAGGGGTAAAACCCAAAAACACCGCTTTGAGCTAGACTCAAATGGGAACTAGTGCACGAAAATGGGCCTTGCTTCACTCTTGGTTACGACACTCCCAGGAGATACGCTTAGGATAATTCTCATTTTCTTTACAAATCATTATGGAGGATTTACAAGTATATACCTCCTCAAATAAAATATTTTTATGATTATGGATTATATTTATAAACTATTCAATTTACGTTAGGTATTTTACAAGTTTGGAATTATTCATTGCAATTAATAAACTGACCTAGTGTATGCCATTGTATAGAAATGGCGCCCAGTAGAAGGAATGTGAACTCTAGAAATATGTATGATCAAAAGAGTAAGAAGGATCACACCATTCACAATATTAATCCAACATTTAGAAAATAAATAGTCTCCCATGTATTCTCAACATATGAAGAAATAGTATCATGTGTTAAAAAGATAAGTAAATAATTCTCTGAGTCCTATGGCTTTGAAGGGAAGCAAGAGAAGAAAATGATGGAATAGAGAAAGAGGGATAAAGGGAAGAGGGAAAAGAAGGATTTTCTCATATGTTGTAACTGTGAAAAGAATCACCTTGGTAAATTCTTGATGGAAATGAGAGTTTGTTATAAGTGTGGAGAAAAAGGACATCAAGTACGTGATTGCAAGGGTAAGAAAAAAGTTTCAAATATGCAATGATTTATCTTCAAGGAGTTGGGACACTACGCGAATAAATGTCCAAATCATCAGAGTATACCCCAAATGCTGCTATTGGATAATAATAAAGATATTATACTATTAAAGATGAAGAGGAATGATTAGATTTCTTACGTTGTTATTAAAGTATTGTGTCATTTGAGTATTGTATTAATGATGTAAATGTTATAATAATTATAGAGTATATAAGGATTGTATTGCAGTACTATTTCATTAAGGACTTGAGATTGTGTGGAACCAAGAAAAGTGACTCAATAACAGGTTAAATTTTTGGAAAATATATGGTTGAAAGAAAGATAAACCATAATATGGTTCTGATATCGAGGTAGTGATTTTTGGAATAATACATGATTGATTTGGATAAATTATATTGGATATTCTTGACGACCTTGAAACTGATTAATGGTTTTTATATTCCATCATTGTTGGAGTTTACAAAATTTTTGGATAGAAGGAGTATATCTAGTATTCTATAAGGAATAAGGGAGCATGAATGTAGTTAATAAGGTTTTATGGTAATTCAGGATGTTGCGGTGTTTCAAAAGAATACATGATGAAGGTGTTCACATGTTATTACGTGGAAAAAATGATCTTCATTGTGTTTAACTTACTTATAAATTTTGGACTGTGAGTTTGGACATAAGTATTTTGGATAATTCTAGTTTGAGATTATTTTTGGATTTCCATAAAAAGGATAACCTGGAGGTCGGGCGGCAACCTGCCGCGTCCGGAAAAGCTGCGAGACTTGAACCCACAACCGAAGGGCGACAAGGGTGTATCACCTACCACTGGCCCACATGATGTCCTGGATTGAATAATGTAGTTTTTTAAAAAGGTCTAGTAGAATAATTATAAATTCATTTTTTTGGAACCCTATATGAATAGGATAAATAAAATATTTTTTAAGTTCTATTATCTTTTAGAGTGAAAATGAGTTTGTGATATAAATTAGTTAAAGGATGGAAATCTACTTGTCAAGTATATATTTTTTTCTTCTCTTATTCTATGAAGAAATTAATTCTTAAACTTTAGGTAAGGGATCTTAAAACTAAAAATATGTTATCATAATACCTTATGCTTTGTTCAACCGATGATATTTTAAATCATCATAGATTAATGGCTTTGAGGCCCTCAATTCTACAATTGTTTGTGATTGATGACCTCAATCACTCCCTAAAAATATTTACGTTTTTCCTCCAATTATGTGTCTCGAATTGCCACCAATTTTCTCCTAATTGAGATCATAATTTGGTGGTGAATTTTTCATTCCCCTTTTCCTCTTATTAAGACTAAATTTTATTAACCAAATTTTTGGTGTGGGTTTTCCCACAAAGGTATTTTCTATTTTCAACATTTTATTTTAGAAGAACAATTTCAAATTGAGAGGATTAAATTTATTGAAGGAGGGAAGAATGTAACACCTCAAGGTTTCATAGTACGTTATTTCTTCATAATAATTCAATAACTTGCACTACATGCAACACTGAGTTCAAGCGCACCACGACTTACCAAACTAGCCGTTCAAAAGTGGTTATGAATAGTATTAACAGGATTTTAAACTTTATATAATCCTTATAATTTTAGAATCCATATTATGAGTTTCTTAGACATAATGTAAGAACAAATTCATTTTTTAGATGAAAGAAGTATTTTTCAAAAAATGCAATTTTACCACTTTTTAATGGAGAACCTTTTTTGAACCCAATATTTGAAACTTTTATATATTTAATTTGACAAAATAAACTTCTTCTTTAGAATCGAGACATAATAAATTAGTTTCAATAAATTTTTGGTGTTTTTCTGATAACTTTCATATTTGGGTGAATAGTGAAAAATACTATATTTTAACTAAAAGAAACTTTTTTAATCAAAATAATTTATAGTGTTTAATTATACATTTTAATAGTTTTGAAATATAATTAGGTTATATTTTTTACCATTTAATCCAATGATAGTCATTTCAAGTAATTTCACTTTGAAATTGGACATAAACAAGTGTCAATCTTTTGATAGTTATTATTTCTTAAAAATATGCTTTTTAGTTTTGACAACGGGAATTAATTTTAAATTAATTAATGAAACTTCTATGTTTTGAAATTTGTAAAATAGAATTCATTTTTGAATTTGAAATATAAAAATTATCTTAGGGTGAATTTTTGGTATTTTTCTGAAAACTTTCAATTTTTAATGAATAGGGAAAACACTGAGTTATTGTTTAAAATCGACTTTTTATTTAAATAATTATTTATTTTATTTAAATTTATTTTTTGTCAAAATAGATATATAATACCTATATAAATTCAATTTAATTCATTGGAGTCAGTTTAAAATAATTTTAGATATATAAAAATTTTATCGAACTTTTTACCGTCTTTTACCCACCTCCTATGAGCATTTGAAAATTTACATAAATTAATTTTACCGCTTCTGTGAGTTGAATTTCAAAAATCTGAGAGATTTAGTTGATATCAGTAAGTAAAATGTGGTTCAATAAGATGAAAATAATTTTTGGTGAATAGTAACTTTTTACTTTTATTTACCACGGTTAAAAGTAAATAGGGTAATTAAGGGTAAAAATGATATTATTATTACCCTAACACATGTCCTAATTCTATTGTATAAGTATAGTTCGACCAAAAACGACCTTAGGAATAAAATATGAACCTCTTTGGTCCACTTAGATTAAATTAGGACATTTATTATTAATTAATTCAAAGAAGAGTTAAAAGTGTTAAATTCAAAGTTTAATAACTAAAAAAAATTAATATAGGGTTATACATAAGAAAATTAGACTATAAATATTCATTAGAAATCTAAAAATATTTCCTACATAATGGTATTTTATTTATAATTTTTAGACATTAAATGATTAAATTTATTTATGACACAATGATGATGCAGTAATTACCATATTAATGAAAGATTAAAATAATTTACATTATAAATATCCAAATAAATTTAATTTGAGACTTTTTATTAATTATACTAATTTTATAGGTTAATATGACCTGTTAGGGTTGGTTATATGGATTTTTTTTTATGTAATAATGTTTTTATGAATTTATAAAAAACAAAATACCAAATAGTGTCAAAATTGACATAAAATATTTTTTAAAACATATATTATATTATTAATTGATAATATATTCCTAAAAATATAAGGTTTGGAAAAAAGAAATATAATGGTATTTTTATCATTAATTAACCACTTGGGGTTCTCTTGGAAGTTTATAGTAAGTTTATTAACCATATAATATAAAAATACAAAGAGACATGGTAAATGTCAAACTATTTAACTAAGAGTTAAATATAAAAGATAAAGTTAATATAGTGACACAAACCTATATAAAACCTATTGGTTGAGTGGTTTTCGACCCATACCCACCTTAGAATTTAAATAATTTATTTTGGAGCCATTAGAAATTGAAAATGATTTTATTATAAAATAATATTTCTAGCTTTTCCAAAGGTGCCCATCACCCCTCTTATAAAAGGGAACTCCCCCTTCTCTCTAATTCACACCTTCAAAGCCATTTGGATCGGCCAACCCTTGAAAAAATACCCTCTCAATTGTCCTCCCCTCATCCTATAGGCCTTCCTTTAGTCAGAAAGCCAACCTATGGAGCCCTTTTGATCAAATCAAAAGGAAAAACCCGAAGAAGAGGTAAACAATTCATCACCTCTTTCAAGTTCCTTTCTTCTTCCACTTCCTCTTTCTTTGTTGTTTCTATTATAAAATAATAACTCTAGTATCTTATATATACTGTGATTTTATTATAAATATGGTACAACCATGTAAAGACCCGTAAAATTCAAGGGAAATTTTTTCTTAATTTTCTTTGGTATTTTACAAGAACACGGTTTCTGATGGCACCTGATTCCGAGGCCCGGTGTGCCCGGAATCAATTTACGAAGTTTGGATTGAGTACGTTCAGTGAACGAACGAGTGGGAATTACTAACTTTTGATCCGGTGCCCGGAATCTAATTCTGAGGGCACCGATGAACTCGCAGCGCCGATATTCACTTAAGGAGACCTTTTTCGAGGTTGTGTTTATTGCGGAATGAAAGTTAGTTTTGGGAAAAATTAAAAGAAGTTAAATAAATTTATGGAATACAAATTTTATTTTTTAACTTGTTGGTTAACTCCTCACAAAGGGAGTTAGGGGTGGGACCCACATCCACTTAACCTCCCTTGAGAGGATTAAGTGTGGTGGGGGCCACACGAACCCTAACACTTCATATTCTTTTTTTAAACTCCCTATAACTCCTCTTTAATTAACTTGACAACTTGGTTAATTAATTGATTTGAGTTGTTTGAATTTCAAACCTTTGAAATTCAAGTTGATAATTGTGTAAATAAAATAAGCCTTAGATTATTTTATTTTGGGTTGGTCTCCTTAGCCATATTGAGAGAATTTGAGAGGTTCTCTCCACCTTATTCAACTTTGACGAAGAACACGAAGAACACTCAAGCTCCGACGAAGAACGCCGCTTCTCCCTTCTTCGTAGCCGGTGTGTTTCCGAAGATCGACGACGCCGCTTCTTCGATATTCTTCCCGTGTCAATGAAAGGAGACGTCGTTTCCTCCTCGGACTATCTCTGTCAGCTTACGAAGATTCTCCAGCGACGTACCTCTTCGGACACACCTCGACGTCAACGGAAACGACGTTCGGTTTCCGCGACGCCTGACCTCCGCGACGCTAGTCTTCCATGGTTTGTTGACGTGCTCCGCACTTGAATCTGAGGTAGGGGTTTATTTTATTCTTTTGTTCATGATTTATAGCCGTGAATATTTCTTCGTGAAATTTATCCAATTGTTAACAAATAACGCGAGGGGGCCGGACCGCACGAACACGGCCGACCCTCCTCCTTTTCATATTGTTTCTGTTGTGGATTGAAACGGGTGTGGCACAGTGTCGTCGCACCGCGCAGGATCATGCGGTAAGAAACGCGCGGCACCATCACGCCGCGTTGTAAAATAATTCAAGGACGCGATGCCGTCACGCCGCGTCGAAGAAAGTTGAAGGCGTCATGGCCGGAGCGGGGCCGCGGCGGAGGGGCGCGGTGCCGTCGCACCACGCTGGACAACGAAGGCCGCAGCCGGTTCCGGGCCGCGGAGGAACGAGAAGACCGGCGGCCAGCCAGGCCGCCGGTGTCGGAAGCCGGAAGGGGGATCGGCCTTGCCGGTCCCGTTGAGGAAGAACCGGTCGGCCAAGTCGGGCCGGCCGGAAGGGAGGAAAAACCGGGGGGAATTAATTCCCCCAGCCAGCCATAATGGCCCCCCATTATGAGGGGGGCCGGTTTCACAAAGGGGGGCAGGCGGCCCCCCGTTTTCCAGCAGCTCGGCCTTCGGCCAAGTTGGCAGCGCGCTGCGCTGGATCGGCGCCAGGCCGGTCCGCCAGGCCGGGCCGGGCCGGGACGGCCCGGGCCCGAAACCCCAGTTACCGAGTGGTTTGGATTCAAATGCCCATAACTCGGACTACGGACTTCCAAACGACGCGCCGTCAGCGGCGATGCGATCCTTGGATCGATTCGGTCGTTTCAGTATATCGCACTCAAGGTTTCGGAATACTTTGAGTTCGTCCGGGTTGGTTCGTACACGAAACCAACCGGGCCATCGGAGCGGAAACGCTCATATCTTGAGCTACGGACGTCCGTTTGACGTGCCATCAGCTTTTTTGAGTTCCTCTTAGTGAGACGGTTATTTTGGCATACTCCGCCCAAGGTTTGGACGCAGGTGGAGTACGGTCGGGTTGGTTTTGCCTTAAAAACCAACCGGGCCCCTGGGACGAAAAAGCCCATAACTCTCAGACCGGGCGTCCGATTGACGCGCCGTCTGTTGCGTTGAGTTCCTGTTGACGATACGGAACTTTTGGATACATCAACTCTGGACTTTGTGATAGTTGATGTATCAGCCTCTCGGCTCGTGGAGCGGACCCTCCCGAACGAGCTTGCTGTGTGCGGGAACCCTAAAGCTGGCTGCGACTGCGACTACGGCTGCGACTGCTACTGCTACTGCTACTATGACTGCGACGACGATAGTACAGAGATCCTGGGTGGATTTGACGACGACGAATACAGCACTCAGCGATCCTACGTGGATCAGTGCTACAGGTCCTGTGTGGGCCCGATCCTGTGTGGGTCCGATCCTGTGTGGGTCTGCGCTCAGCGGTCCTGTGTGAACCAGCGCCTACAGATCCTGTATGGGTCTGATCCTGTGTGGGTCTTTGAGGGGGTTAGTACCTATCGATCCTTTGTGGGTCCGACGACTTATATGGATCAGTGATCATCTCTATCGTCTACCGAAAAAGTATACCTGTGTGAGCTGAATCCTGTTGCTTTCCTGTGTGGATTGTGTTGTGCTATCCTCTGTGGATTTCGTTTTGCTTTCCTGTGTGGAATACATATACTTTCCTGTGTGGACTGAGTTGTACTTGGGCTCGAAGGTTGGAGCGTATTGGAATTGATGACTTAGGTATATGTATGGGCATATACCTAAGCAGTGTCGGTTATTACTTCGTGTTTGTATCTTCCTTTGTGTTTTATCCTTTCTGTATTTTGGGAGACCTTCGGGGGTCTCGGGATCCCTACTGAGTAGCTTATACTCACCCCTGCACGGGCTATGCTTGCACTACGTTGTGTTGGTTGCAGACGACGGACAGCATTGATCGTGGTTGAGGCTTGCAGAGCAGGACGGTACCTGGAGGTGGACCACTGGGCGGGACGTACTCGGAGCAGACGGTGGGACCCGTGGAGCAGTGGAGCTATCTGTACCCACCCTTCAGGTGGGATCTCCAGTGGACAACTCGGTGTAGCAGCTTTTACTTTACAGTTGTTGTTTTCCCTTTCGAGTTTTACTTTACTTTCAATTTGGGTTTGTATACTGACCCATTTACTTTTCCGCACTTTCAGTTGTACTCTGTCTTTACTTAGTGTTTACTTTTCCGCTTGCTTACTCTGTTGTGCTTGTTTACTTTACAAAGGCAATGCCTTCCATTTTTACGGGGAATTACGCCTTGGTGCTAGTCGCCAGCCCCTGGCCTATGGAAGGCGGCCTTAGGGTAGTCACGGCACGGGCCCCGAGGGCGGGTCGTGACAAATTGGTATCAGAGGAGTTCGGTTCTACCGCGAACTCTGAACTTTTCTATGTGAAGCAATAATGTTTAGCGTATTGAGTGTGGTTATCAGTCCAGGGAGACCAGTGTTGGTGCGGTGGCCGACGTATCCATACACCAGGACCCTGACTTCTGATTTCCGACTTAATACACGAAAACATTGATTGCGTGTGTGTTTCAAGTTTTCTTTGTGATTACTTTGTATCAGCTCACCAGGTATACTATTCTGACCGTGGCGCACCTATTTCCTTTTCAGGATGGCCCCACGACGGTAGCCAGCTAAGGTTCCGAGAGTCGAGCGTGATGACAGCCCACCGAGCGATGAGGCCTCGGTGCAGTGCCCTTTGTCAGCAGTGGCACCGGCGGTAGCTTTACCCGCCGAGCCCCCCGATACTTCCAGCACCAGCCGCTGACGATGCACGTCGCCTCAGCACACTACATGAGTTTCAGCGCCAGCGACCACCCAGGTTTCGTGGAGAGACGGACCCCCAGGCAGCCGAGGACTGGCTGGAGGCAGTCGTACAAGTTTTCAGGCTAGTGAGGACACCAGCAGACCTCATGGTGATCCTCGCGGTGAGCCTACTGCACGCAGCAGCAGGACGATGGTGGAGCTTGATGCTCCAGGTGCACGATGAGGCATCTCTACTTTGGATAGACTTTGAGAGCCTCTTCCGCTCGGAGTTCATCCCAGCCACCCTTCGTGCGGTGTGTATCCAGGAGCCTCTTCAGCTGCGGCAGGGCAGCATGACGGTCGTTCAGTACTCGGCGAGATTTACTGATCTCTCGCGCTACTCGACCGACATGGTACGGGACCCATTCTTCCGAGCCCGGACCTTCGAACAGGGATTGAGACACGAGATCAGGGCATCGATGATCTCCCTCAGCATTCCGACTCATACGGGAGTACTGGAGGTGGCCCTTTTGATCGAGAGCTTCCTTACTGAGTCTACACCATCACCGAGACCCACCGCAGGGCGGCACGTGGCAGAGTCATCTGCAGCAGGAAGTCGACGGATGACTCAGGGGTCCAGGTAGACCAGACCTTCAGGCAGATGACCTCAGGACACTGGCTCAGCAGTGCGGGGCACACAGTGTGGAGCCAGTCTTTCGAGAGGCAGACAGTGCTACTCGTGTGGTGGTCAGGGCCACATGGCTCGTGATTTCCCGACCCGCCATGCCGAGGAGCAGCAGACGGTTGAGGGACCACCGAGGCAGAGGCAGAGGGTCGACTGTGGCGGTCCACAGGGAGGAGGCGGACGAGGAAGAGGAGCTGGCCGAGCAGCAGGTGGTGGGTGACGCTTTGAGACTCTACCACCACCACCACCAGGAGGTCCACCCCGACCACAGGGAGTTGGCGGGCAGAGACAGGCACAGCTCCAGGCATCAGAGGCCTACGACCACGGCGCACCCGAGATGATTCGAGGTACTATCTGTGTCTATTCCACCCTTGCTGCAGTACTTATAGACACAGGAGCGAGTCACTCTTTCATAGCCGCTGCCCTTGTTCGGAGCTCGGAGATTCCGACAGAGCCGTTGGCTCGATCCTTACAGCTAGAGACTCCTACGGGAGCAGACTCGACGATTACGCACTGGTGCCGGCAATGTGAGCTTACTCTAGGAGGCGAGAGCTTCGGCTGGGATCTTCTTGTAGCAGCGTCGAGGCCTTACGACGTCATCTTGGGCATGGATTGGCTATCTATGGTCCATGCACAGATTGACTGTTTTAGGTGCAAGGTGCGATGTGTACACACCGACAGGAGCAGGTTCACCTTCACCGGCGAGAAGGAAGCCTTTGCAGCATAGGATGGACTTCCGCGGAGGAGAGGACAGCCCATCACTCATCAGTTGGCTAGCCTCATCCTTGGAGCAGTTGACGTACGGAGTCCTGGTTTTCCTGCAGTGGTGGATCAGTTTGCGGACGTTTTTCCCGACGACATTACAGGGCTACCTCCTCGTAGAGAGGTAGACTTTTATATTGACTTGTACCCCAGGACAGCTCTGATATCAACTCCAGCATATCGGATGGCCCCCGCCGAGCTTCGAGAGCTACGGGTACAATTGGAGGACTTGCAGGGCAAGGGGTTTATCCGACCCAGTGTTTCACCCTGGGCTTCCCCGATATTGTTTGCCAAGAAGGAAGACGGTAGCTTGTGACTTTGTGTCGACTATCGTCGCCTGAACTAGGTGACAGTGAGGAACAAGTATCCGCTACCGAGGATTGATGACCTCTTTGATCAGCTCAAGGGAGCACGGTGGTTCTTGAAGATAGACCTCAGGTCAGGCTATCATCAGCTCAGAGTTAGAGACGAGGACGTGCAGAAGACGGCCTTCAGATGTCTGTATGGCCACTATGAGTTCTTGGTTATGCCATTCGGCATAACTAATGCTCCAGCAGTATTCATGGCCCTCATGAACAGGATCTTTCAGTAATACCTCGATCGATTTGTCGTGGTCTTCATCAACGACATTTTGATTTATTCGACGACTGAGGAGGAGCACGCCTACCACTTGCGGGTTGTACTAGACACACTCCGAGAGCCCCAGCTTTATGGTAAACCCTTGAAGTGCCAGTTCTGGATACGTGAGGTCCACTTCTTGGGGCACGTCATCTCTGAGGCGGGAGTTACAGTGGATCCTGCGAAGATCGAGGTAGTGTTAGCTTGGGAGCCACCCAGGAGCGTGACGGAGGTGTGGAGCTTCTTGGGACTAGCTGGATACTATTGGAGATTCGTTCCAGACTTCTCCAGATTTGTGGCACCACTCTCAGCTTTGACGAAGAAGGGGAAACCCTTCGTGTGGTCAGATAGATGTCAGCAGAGCTTCTAGGAGCTGAGACAGAGATTGACTAGCGCACCTATCTTGAGGTTTCCTGAGGAGGGAGTAGGGTACGTAGTCTACTGCGATGCCTCAAGGACCGGACTCGGATGTGTTATGATGCAGGAGTGGGCAGTGATCGCCTATGGATCACGACAGTTGAGGCCGCATGAGCAAAACTACGCTACCCATGACCTGGAGTTAGCAGTAGTGGTCTTCGCTCTGAAGACATGGCGACACTACCTGATGGGCGAGCGCTTTACAGCCTTTTCTGATCATCAGAGTCTCAGGTATATCTTCTCGTAGAAGGACCTAAACCTGAGACAGTGGCGATGGCTCGAGTTCCTCCAGGACTATGACTTTGAGATATTCTATACTCCTGGGAAGGGTAACGTGGTAGCCGATGCCCTCAGCAGGAGGACGGGCATTCAGCTACTTGAGGAGGCGACGGAGCAGCTAGCCTCTTTGCAGATATCCTTCGTGGATAGAGATGGATCAGCCTTCCTTCAGTCTCTCACAGTCACCCCTCCACTAATGCAGCGGGTCAGAGAGGCACAGCGAGGGGACACTGACTATGAGACGCGGCGTGCACAGATATCCTCAGGACAGGCACCTGATGGTTTCTCCTTTGGAGCAGATCACGACATCCTTTTCAGAGGACGTACCATGGTACCAGTTGTTTTACGGGAGGAGGTGCTGGGAGAGTTTCACACTTCTCCCTTGGCGGTACATCCCGGAGTGGTGAAGATGTACCAGGATCTCAGACGACAGCACTGGTGGCCAGGCATGAAGAAGGTTGTAGCAGAGTTCATTTCTCGATGCCTCACCTACCAGCAGGTGAAGGCTGAGCACCAGGTACCAGCAGGCTTGGTACAGCCCTTGGAGGTTCCGGAGTGGAAGTGGGACGGCATATATATGGACTTCGTGACTGGACTTCCATGCACTTCCAGAGGTCACGACTCCATCTGGGTGATTGTCGACCGACTCACCAAGTCGGCTCACTTCTTACCCATCAGAGAGCAGGGCTCAGTGGAGAGCTTGGGACGTCTCTACGTTCAGAAGATTGTGCGGCTTCACGGTGTGCCATCATCTATCATCTCCGATCGAGATGCTCTCTTTACTTCCTGGCTATGGAAGGGATTGCAGGAGGCTTTCGGGACGCAGCTACGTCTGAGCACAGCCTTTCACCCTCAGACGGATGGTCAGACGGAGAGGACCATTCAGACTCTTGAGGACATGCTCCGCGCATGTGTCCTCGACTTTGGTCGTAGCTGGGAGGACCACCTACCCCTGGTGGAGTTTGCGTACAACAACAGCTACCACTCCACCATCGGGATGGCACCGTATGAGGCATTGTACAGCCGACCTTGTAGATCTCCTTTGTGATGGACAGACCCTGGGGAGTCAGCACTTGTGGGACCAGAGATGGTCCATGCCACGACAGAGAAGGTCCAGGTCATCCAGGAGCGGATGAGGACAGCTCAGAGCCGGCAGAAGTCATACGCTGATAGGAGGCAGAGGCCACTAGAGTTCGAGGATGGCGACCACGTCTTCCTACGGGTCTCACCTCGACGTGGTATATGGAGATTTGGCCATGGCGGAAAGTTATCTCTGCGCTTCATCAGACCCTTCTAGGTCCTCAGCAGGATTGGCGAGGTGGCTTATCGCCTGGCTCCACCACCTCAGTTGCACCGGGTGCATGACGTCTTCCACGTATCTCAGCTGAGGAGATACGGGCACGACCCGATGCACATCTTTGACCATGGGGAGCTTGACGTTGACGATGGGGAGACTTTTGCGGAGGTTCCGGTGGAGATCGAGGATCGACAGGAGTGAGTCCTACGTGGACGGTAGATTCCTCTAGTGCGCATCTGATGGCAGCACGGGAATCTCCAGGAGAGCACTTGGGAGCGGGAGGCTCAGATGCGTGCTCAGTACCCTCACTTGTTTCCCTAGTTTTGATGTATCTTTACGGGGACGTAAAGCCCTGAGGTGGGAGTAATGTAAAGACCCGTAAAATTCAAGGGAAATTTTTTCTTAATTTTCTTTGGTATTTTACAAGAACGCGGTTTCTGACGGCACCTGATTTCGAGGCCCGGTGTGCCCGAAATCAATTTCTGAAGTTTGGCTCGGGTACGTTCAATGAACGAACGAGTGGGAATTACTAACTTTTGAACCGGTGCCCAGAATCAAATTCTGAGGGCACCGATGAACTCGCAGCGCCGATATTCGCTTAAGGAGACCTTTTCCAAGGTTGTGTTTATTGCGGAATGAAAGTTAGTTTTGGGAAAAATTAAAAGAAGTTAAATAAATTTGTGGAACACAAATTTTATTTTTTAACTTGTTGGTTAACTCCTCCCAAAGGGAGTTAGGGGTGGGACCCACATCCACTTAACCTCCCTTGAGAGGATTAACTGTGGTGGGGCCCACACGAACCCTAACACTTCATCTCCTTTTTTTAAACTCCCTATAACTCCTCTTTAATTAAATTGACAACTTGGTTAATTAATTGAGTTGAGTTGTTTGAATTTCAAACCTTTGAAATTCAAGTTCATAATTGTGTAAATAAAATAAGCCTTAGCTTATTTTATTTTGGGTTGGTCTCCTTAGCCATCTTGAGAGAATTTGAGAGGTTCTTTCCACCTTCTTCAACTTTGACGAAGAACACGAAGAACACTCAAGCTCCGACGAAGAACGCCGCTTCTCCCTTCTTCGTAGCCGGTGTGTTTCCGAAGATCGACGACGCCGCTTCTTCAATCTTCTTCCCGTGTCAACGAAAGGAGATTTTGTTTCCTCCTCGGACTATCTTCGTCATCTTACGAAGATTCTCCAGCGACGTACCTCTTCGGACGCACCTCGACGTCAATGGAAACGACGTTCGGTTTCCACGACGCCTGACCTCCGCGACGCTAGTCTTCCGCGGTTTGTTGACGTGCTCCGCACTTGAATCCGGGGTAGGGGTTTATTTTATTCTTTTGTTCATGATTTATAGCCGTGAATATTTCTTCGTGAAATTTATCCAATTGTTAGCAAATAACGCGAGGGGGCCGGACCGCACGAACACGGTCGACCCTCCTCCTTTTCATATTGTTTCTGTTGTGGATTGAAACGGGTGTGGCGCGGTGTTGTCGCACCGCGCAGGATCATGCGGTAAGAAACGGGCGGCACCGTCACGCCGTGTCGTAAAATAATTCAAGGATGCGACGCCGTCGCGCCACGTCGAAGAAAGTTGAAGGCGCCGCGGCCGGAGCGGGGCCGCGGCGGAGGGGCATGGTGTCGTCGCACCGCGCCGGACAACTAAGGTCGTGGCTGGTTCCGGGCCGCGGCGGAACGAGAAGACCGGCAGCCAGCCGGGCCGCCGGTGTCGGAATCCGGAAGGGGGACCAGACTTGCCGGTCCCGTTGAGGAAGAACCGGCCGGCCAGGTCGGGCCGGCCGGAAGGGAGGAAAAACTGGGGGGAATTAATTCCCCCGGCCAGCCATAATGGCCCCCCATTATGAGGGGGGCCGGTTTCACAAAGGGGGACAGGTGGCCCCCCGTTTTCCAGCAGCTCGGCCTTCGGCCGAGCTGGCAGCGCGCGGCGCGCTGCGCTGGACCGGCGCCTGGCCGGTCCGCCAGGCCAGGCCGGGCCGCGCCACGCCGGGCCGGGCCGGGCAGTGCCGGGCCGGGTCGACCCTGTCTAGGGCGGGTCGACCCGGTTCGGGCCAACCGGGGGGTCTCGGGCCGAGACGGCCCGGGCCCGAAACCCCCGTTACTGAGCGGTTTGGATTCAAATGCCCATAACTCGGGCTACGGACTTCCAAACGACGCGCCGTCAGCGGCGATGCAATCCTTGGATTGAGACAGCCATTTCGGTATATCGCACTCAAGGTTTAGGAATACTTTGAGTTCGGCCGGGTTGGTTCGTACACGAAACCAACCGGGCCCTCGGAGCGGAAACGCTCATATCTTGAGCTACGGACGTCCGTTTGACGTGCCGTCAGCTTTGTTGAGTTCCTCTTAGTGAGAAGGTTCTTTTGGAATACTCCGCCCAAGGTTTGGATGCAGGTGGAGTACGGTCAGGTTGGTTTTTCCTTAAAAACCAACCGGGCCCCTGGGACGAAAAAGCCAATAACTCTCAGACCGGGCGTCCGATTGACGCGCCGTCTATTGCGTTGAGTTCCTGTTGACGATACAGAACTTTTGGATACATCAACTCTGGACTTTTTGGAAGTTGATGTATCAGCCTCTCGGCTCGTGGAGCGGACCCTCCCGAATGAGCTTGCTGTGTGCAGGAACCCTAGAGCTGGCTGCGACTGCGACTGCGACTACGGCTATGACTGCTACTGCTACTACTACTGTGACTGCGACGACGACAGTACAGAGATCCTTGGTGGATTTGACGACGACGACTACAGCACTCAGCGATCCTACATGGATCAGTGCTACAGGTCCTGTGTGGGCCCGATCCTGTGTGGGTCCGATCCTGTGTGGGTCTGCGCTCAGCAGTCCTGTGTGAACCAGCGCCTACAGATCCTGTGTGGGTCCGATCCTGTGTGGGTCTTTGCGGGGGTTAGTACCTATCGATCCTTTGTGGGTCCGATGACTTAGATGGATCAGTGATCATCTCTATCGTCTACCGAAGAAGTATACCTGTGTGAGCTGAATCCTGTTGCTTTCCTGTGTGGATTGTGTTGTGCTATCCTCTGTGGATTTTGTTTTGCTTTCCTATGTGGAATATGTATACTTTCATGTGTGGACTGAGTTGTACTTGGGCTCATAGGTTGGAGCGTATTGGAATTGATGACTTAGGTATATGTATGGGCATATACCTAAGCAGTGTCGGTTATTACTTCGTGTTTGTATCTTCCTTTGTGGTTTATCCTTTGTGTATTTTGGGAGACCTTCGGGGGTCTCGGGGTCCCTACTGAGTAGCTTATACTCACCCCTTCACGGGCTTTGCCCGCACTACGTTGTGTTGGTTGTAGATGACAGACAGCGTTGATCGTGGTTGAGGCTTGCAGAGCAGGACAGTACCTGGAGGTGGACCACTGGGCGGGACGTACTTGGAGCGGACGGTGGGACCCGTGGAGCAGTGGAGCTATATGTACCCACCCTTCAGGTGGGATCTCCAGTGGACAGCTCGGTGTAGCGGCTTTTACTTTACAGTTTCTTTTTTCCCTTTCAGGTTGTACTTTAATTTCAGTTTGGGTTTGTATACTGACCCATTTACTTTTACACACTTTCAGTTTTACTCTGTCTTTACTTAGTGTTTACGTTTCCGCTTGCTTACTCTGTTGTTCTTGTTTACTTTACAAAGGCAATGCCTTCCCTTTTTACCGGGAATTACACCTTGGTGCTAGTCGCCAGCCCCTGGCCTATGGAAGGCGGGCTTGGGGTAGTCACAGCACGGGCCCTGAGGGCGGGTCGTGACAAACCATATTCATTATTCTATCCATCCTTTGAATGACATGTCACCATAGGTGCGTACGTACGGCTTACAGTCTCCACGCCGTGGTGTAGTTTTTTATTCAAACACCTCATTATTTGGATGGGTATAATAATGAGTATAACTGATTTAAATAATAAATATAACAAGTTGATTATTCTTTATATATGATATAACATCCAATTTCATATGATTTCATCATCAATATAATTATATTTTTTTCCTCGTGCGAACGTACGGATTACCGTCTCCACGATGCGATGAGATTCATTTCCACGTTCACCATTCAACGATTATTATAAAAATATATATTATTAATAAGTATGTAATATATGACATAAAAATTATACTGTAAATATATATATATATATATATATATATTTACATTCATCTCATTCAGTTACTTTCATTCAATACAATATTAAAACAGAACAACATTTATGCGTACGTACGGCTTACCGTCTCCATAAACGGTGTTTTCTATTTCATATATCTATCTATTATACATATTTATATTCTAAATATATATTATATATAAATCATTTTTTATATTATGGAAGTATTTAAATCATGATCTATATGATATGATCAATAATAACAAGTTAAAATACTTACGATAAAGAAAGTGATTCTTACCCAAAATGTTAATTTAACATGGAAATCATAATTAAATGGGTAGTATAAAGTCATAAATTAATCATGTATAACATAATAAATATTAATATGGTTCTATTATAATCTAATAACATACAATGTTCATTATAAAGGAGGTTAAAAGTACCCTTGACCAAAGGAAAGTGCAAGGTAAGGGTTAATTTCACAATCTCTTTATTATCAGAGGTTGTTTTTACGTAAGTATCTATTGGAACATATTTATTATCCATGTCCATGTTTCATGAAAGAGTTTTCAAATGGATTAATTTAAGGGACTTTTTTTTTACTAAAACAATATTTTAAATGTTTTAAATATTTATTCTTCTAAATCATTCTCATTAATGTTCATGTTTTTAAAATGGTTTTAAGGATTTATCTATATGGACATGAATGTTTTAAAAATGTTAATTCCTTTCAAAAGTTTCAAAGTGGTATGGGACACTTTGATTCAAAAATTTATTTAAATTTCTTCCTTTCTAAATTGTGTGACTTTTAAATTTTTTCATGAAAAATGGATATTTCTCTCAAAGAGTTTTACAAATCATTTTCAACTATGTCAACATCCATTGATGGATTTTAAACTTGTTTGAAGTTTACTTATTATGATACAAATATTCCATATTGTATTGAAAGTTTTGTGATATGTTTGACTATGGATATGTTATTTTTATACCATTCATGGTTTATGTTTAAAGTATTGACATTTCGTATGCTAGTTTTAATACGAATGTTTATGTTATGTTTAAACCTTTTCATATAGGAATGAATTGGACTTAGTAAGTGACGAGTGGAGCCCGCTATAACTCCTTGATGCATCAGTAGGTCTTATGAGAAAAATTAGTGTCTTGGCATAATGCCTTGACAAAATCTTATTTGTAGTCTTGGAATAAGGCCTTGACTATGTGGTTATGAAAGTCTAGCATTATGCATTCCATCATTATGAAAGTAGCTATTGATATTGCATGTGATTATTCAACTAGTAGAATATCCATGTGAGTAATTAAGTGGTATTATTTTGATTTATATTTTCCATTTTATGATGAAATTTATGTTGAAAAGGCTTTTGTTTTAGTTCTATACATTGACTTAAATTTTTATGCTTATTTATGAAAGTTTCTGTTATATTGTTATCCTTACTGAGCATCTGAGCTCACCCTTTTCTATGTTTTATTTTTTCCAGGATGCGAAGAAGTATGTTATGACTGAACTTTAGGTATATTCTATGGTATCTCATTGTTTTCCATGGAAACAATGTTGTTTTAGTTTTCCATTTTATGATGTAATGTAAACCTTATGAATGTATCTAGTACTTCCAAGGCTACTAAACTAATTGGTCTTTCGAGACTTGATCTTTTGTGATCATGCCAATGTTATGTAATAATGCACCAACTATGGGCTTCTAGGGTCGAGGCATTATAACATATAGAGGAACAAATCATTCTTCAGGATCCAGTGCTAATTCGGCCTCCATGGTGGTGATTAAGGCGGCCCAATTTGGAGATAAAATTCTGGGCCAGATTCTGAGGCCCATAAAATCAGCCCACCAATTTAATCATATCTCGAAAACCACATATTAATTTGGGAGTAAATTTTTTATAAATCTAGGGGACATTAGGAGCTTAATTTTTGTCTTCTATGTACCACTCCAATTCGGTCATCTAGAAGGTCTTCCAGACACCTCTGTTCGGTGGAAGCAAGATGGCTGCAACTTCGGGTCATGGGTGGAAAAGTCTCCTCTCCCTTACTTTCCACCACCCTAGGCCTACCATACTCAAGTGGGATACTTTGTAATATTGGGAGCTCATACAAAGACTATTTAAATTACTATTTAAGGTAGTGGTGGTTGAGGAGTTTATCATCTTTTGAGCTTCCTTTCATTGTAATGTTATGTTTCTCTTTTGTTGTCTCAAGTTTGTCTTTCACATGTAAGTTGTTCAATTCACTTTAGTTTCTTAATAAAAGTTCTTCTTCTAATCTTATTATGTTGTTATTAATATCACTTTGATACCATTGGTTCAAGGTGTGAATTTATTCACACCAAACCTTGTGAAATTATTAAACAGTGGTAGAGTGATCGTTATTTTATTGTTTTTTTTACTTCTCCATTTCCTCCCTCATGAGTCTACTTCTCGCTTCCATTGAAACCATAGAATCAATAGAGGGATAAACCACTTATGGGTTGATACAAGGGAGTAGAAATGGGCTTTATTGGATGTTATTTATCACCCCATTAATGTATAATCACTTCTTTTAATTGATATTTGTATTTGATGATTTTAAAACTTCTTCGTCCTTGTTGAATTTTAAGGCCACATACTTCAAGTGTTAATACAAACCTTTAACTTGGAGTGCTCATAAATTTGATCCTCCAAGTGTATAGGTGATTAGTATTATGGTGTGTTGGTTTAAAATCAGTAAGTGATGAAGTTTTTTGATCTCCTTAAATGAACTCATCTCAAATATAAGAAATTGAAATAATTGAAAAGGGAATAAATCCAATCCACCCCAAGTGATAACCTAGGATCAACTCATTATTTTAAATTGAATTCACTAAAGTCTCTTAGATTTCATTTAAAACCATCTTAAATCAACCCAAGTTGGCCGCTTCATATCCAAAAGCAATCCATAGAATGTACGTGTCTATAGGTTACTTCTTAGGTCTCTGAGGATTAGACAACCCAAGCTAGACTACAAGGCTCATTTTACCTTCTTCTTTTGGGTAAATTTGAGTGTGAATCACCCTACTTTTGTCTTTGGGTGTTTATAGACTTTATTCTTCCAGGTTTAAGAAAAGGGAAGGGATCTCTTGGAGGTGTACCTAGTTATTGATCTTTGGTCTTGGTGAGTTGTGTCCTTAGGGACCTTGGGGTTGTTTTTTCCATTTTATTACTTGGGTTATATTACTTTGGGATTTTTATGCCTTATTGTATTCTGGTACTTCACTCCTAGTGGAGTTTCTTTCATTATTCATACTGCCTTGTTTTCTTTTGCTTCTGCATTCTTGTGAAAAAATCATTCCCACTTGTATGTTGTATGATTCCAGGTGTTATTTGCTAACCCATAGGGATCGGGAATACCCTTCAGGCTATGTCAAGGTCGGGTCGGTTATTGGGTTACTAGGGTACCTGGGATGGTTTGTGAAAAAATGGTATCAAAGGGAGGTTTAGATTTTGTATTGAAGTTATTATGCATTTGTGAAATCTTGTTGGGACTTAGGAGGTTGTTGTGATTGAGTGTCTAGTCAGCTATCATCGCAATGAACATTAAGTCACTAGGGGTGGTTAAGGAAAGAAATATTATGGATTAGTTCTAGTCTTTTCCCTATTTTGATTTGGATAGAGTGAAATCCAAATCATGTATATTCTAATGGTCGAGTTTATGTTTTTCCCATTGCTATGTACGATCATTATCTAATGTCTTCCTTATTATCTACTGGTGTTTTATAACATCATGCCTCTGAGAAGACATGTGAATAGAATCTAGGAAGGGGTTACTGCTAAACCTTAGTGAGAAAATACTCCAGTGGACCTGAACCTAGTTGAGGTGATTGTGCGCACTATCCAAACTCTGGGATATGCACCACCCCTAGTCCCCATTCAAGCTTCAGCTATGTAACTGGGGGGAATGATCTTCAAAAAAATTCTCAAGATTTCTTTCACCAGAAACCACTAGTTTTCAAAGGCTCCACTAATCCTGAACATGCTGAGGAATGGTTGGGCAGGATAGAACTTTTGTTTGAGCTCTTGTATACACCGAACGAGATCAAGGTGAAGTGTGTCACCTTTATTTTAGAGGGACCAAGAAAGAGATGGTGGGACATTATATTGATGGAAAAGAAACATAAGGGATTATATTGGAAGGACTTAAAGGTTATTTTTGATGAATAGTTCTACCCAGATTCAATGGTGTTGGTCAAGGCTATGGATTTTTTTAAGCTTGAGCCGACTAAAATAATTGTGGCTCCTGTAGACGTTTGGGGAACTTGTAGAAGTTTTGCCACAACTTTCCCACTCCATGAAACGACATGAGATCATCAACACCTTCAAAAAAATATGGGGCACTAAAATGATTCACGTACAAAAGGGTTACATCCACAAGCATCCAGAATAAAGATTATTCACACAGTGGAAGAGTCTCTATAAGAAGTAGATACTGGTCCAATGATCGTGAGTGGTACCATTACAATAGCTTTGTCGTTAGTGACTACTCTTTTTGATATGGGTGCATCTCACTCATTTATTTCAACTCATACTGTTAATCTGTTTAATCTTCCTATGGAGATTTTATCATTTTCAATGGATATTACTATACCCTTTAGTATAAAGAGAGAGAAGAGTCTCTATAATCCCTCTTGTGTCTTCTCTCTATCATTTGTCAAACTTTCTTGGAGTTTTTTTTTGGTTATCGGCATGAAATCTCTTGACATCATATTCAGGATGGATTGTCTCATTACCAATAAATCCTGAAATGATAGTTATCTTTGATGGGTATACATTACTACACCCAGTGGTGTGCCTCTTATCCTTCAAGAAGAATGTGACCCAAGGTCAAGTAGAGCCAGACCTTCTTATCCAGAATTGGGAAAAGTGATATTAGTGTTTACTTTTGATATAGAGTGAGATTCAATGAGTGGTGATCTCCCTCCAGTCATCAATGAGTTTACCAAAGTGTTTCTTTATGGCTTCTCTAGTTTTCTACCAGTAAGGGAGGTTGAGTTTTCTATTGACTTAATGTCTGGTACTCAACCAATTTCTTTTCCCTCTTACCAAATGGCTCCAGTTGAAATGAAAGAATAAATGACCTAGTTGGAAGATCTTCTTGAGAAAGCCTTTATGCACCCAAGTGTGTCACCTTGGGAGGCGTCAGTTCTCTATGCTATTAAAGCTAATGGTTCTCTCACATCTTCTATTCTCAAGATGATTCTTCAAGAACAGAATCTTGTTAATGAATTTTATAAGAAGAGACTCTATTTATGGTGGGAAGACTGATGCCTAGTGGTCGTTCTCCAAAGAGGGTGTTCTATTTTATCGAAACTATTATGTTGCACCATTGGTGACAAGAAAGGATATAATATGGGATTTCTATATTTTCCAATGGGTTGTGCACCCAGGAAGCACTAAGATGTTCTACAACATGAAGCAACAATTTTGGTGACCATGAATTCTTGAAGGTTTCACCCCGGTTGGGTCATCGATGGCTTGGGAGGCAAGGGAATCTTGCTCCTCATATTGTGGGACCTTTCGAGGTTGTTGATCAGATGGGGAAAGTTTCTTACCATTCAGCACAAACACCTCATCTGACATCAATTCATAACGTGTTTCATGTATCACAGCTGTGAAAGTATCTCTCTGATCCATCTCAGGTTTTGAGCTGGAGTGATCTTGAGATTAAACCTGATTTATCTATGACTAAACAACCAGTTAGGTTTATTGATTCAGATACCAAGGTACTTCATGGGAGGATGATACCTTTGGTCTTTGTGCTATGGAAGCATGGTTTTGATTCTCATAAGACGTGATAGAGGGAGGCACTGATGAGAGAATAGTGGCCTTGTCTCTTTTGACATGGAGGCTTCTTCGTAGGCTTTCTGGGGATAGAAAGTTCCTATGGTGGGGAGGTTGTGACATCCCATTACTGTTTCAGGTATTATTAAACCTTCTTGTGTTAAATTATTATTATGTTAAATGGAAAAAATGGTTTATGAGTGAAAAGTTTCATTTTTGTTAAACACGTCACGAAATGGTTAAACACCCAATTAATACTCCGGAATATTCAATTAAATATTTTTTTGAGTTAAACACTAAGTATGAGTGTTTGGGGTCTGCAAAGTCTTAGGGATGATGGAATAAAAATATTAAATATATTTTTTTAAGCACAGGAAATTTATTCAAAATAATTGAATAACTCCAAAATGGTCTGTCGTATGAGAAATTTGAGACCACGGTTATGTCTGAAATATGGTATTTTCCCTAGGAGGGGTATAACATTCGAAGGTGATGGACTTTTGGATGTCTCGCTCATGAGAGAAGGTTTTTAAATAATATTTAATATATTATTTATTAAAAATAATTAAACATCTCCCAAAAGGTGCATTGTATAGGAAATCTGAGATCACCAATGGGTCTGAAATGAGGGGTTTACCCTATACAGGGTATAACATTTGTAAGTATTGGGGGTTTAGATGCCTCGCTTGTAAAAATAACACGTTTTATTTTAATTAATTAATTATTCCAATTTTTCTTTAATAAATCATTAATATCTCTCAAACTGTTTATCGCTTGAGAAATATGAGACTATCATTGTGTCCGGAATGAGGTGTTTACCCTAGATGGGGTATAAATTTAATGTGCAATGGATGTTTGGTGTCATTTAATTTTTAAATTAAATAATTAATTTTATCAATTCAATGATTAATCCGAATTTAATGAAATTAAATGGAATTTAATTTTTTATCTCCTTTATCTTCTCCACATGCACATCCTCCATTGAAGAGGTGTTCAATTTTCAAAACCTCCTGTTTCATCTTCATTTTAATCCATTCCAATTTCAATGCATTAATGAGAAGGAATTAATAACTCCTTCAATAAATTTAGATTGAATTGCAGATTGAATAGGATGTTTTAAATGGGGGTTCTCAAACCTGTGTTTTGAGGGTTCTTAAAATCGGCAAACACCTTTCCCTTCTCTATTTCTCGATCTCATAGAGTTAATGCAACTCCGATCTTCCTCGCATGTGGTAGTAGGTCTTGCTTGATCTAATTCACATCCAGTGGCCAACAATAAAAATTTCTTCCTCTTTTTGGGGCATGGTTCATGTGCGTAGAAGGTATGATATTCTTTTTATTTTATTTTATTAATTTTTTTATTTAATATTCTCTCTTAAATATCTTTCACGATATTGGTCGGTTTTACACGCCGTCAGTGTCATTGAATTTGTCTCGATGAGTAGAATTAAAATAAAACTTTTTTTTGGAAGGTAGTAATATTTTGATTAATTTTCTTTTTCACATTTTAAATGGGTTATTTTAAATAAATAATTACATGTATTATCATTGGATAATTATGTCGAATTGTTGAATAATATTTATAAAGAATCACCAAATGATAATTTCCTCTTTCTATTGAAAGGATAATTATAAATAATTATCAAATAATAATTACAATGAATCGTGAGATAATCTTGAGATTAAAAAATGATAATTATTAAAATAATTTATCGAAGTGTATTTAATTTAATTATATATGAATAATTATAAAGGAAAACCACATGTGTTATCATTTTATTTTAAAGATATTATCATATCGAATGTGGTTTATAATTATTCTAAGGAAAATATTGTGAACATATTCATTCACATAAAATGATAATTTATAATTTTATCAAGGATTTTGGAACTATTATCGCATGTGATAATCAAAATGATAATTTGGAAATTATCCAAGAGATATAAAATATTATCACATTTAATATTTTAATTGATAATTTTAAATTATTTAAGAGAGATAAAATATTATCATATGTAACATTTTAATCAATAATTTGTAATTATCCATGAAAGATAAAATATGTTCACGAGTAATATTTTATTTCCTTGAGAAATAAAATATAGGGATATAATTATTGAATGAGATTTATAATTATCCTTATAGATATTTCTTGCGATTTCATGTGTTAACATAAAATGATAATCCATAGATTATCCAGGAGAGATAAAATGTAATCATGTGCAACATTTTACTTCCTTGTGAAATAAAAAATATGTTTTGGTTCTAGGAACCCTTGATGAGCTCCAAGAATTGGTGTGTTGACACTTACGATAAAAATGTTGTGAGGAGGTTTATTGAACCACACTAGGTGGATTATCGTTGCTTCTAACCTCAACGACCTTGAGGTTGGTGGTTTTGTTCCGATTATCCATATTTATTATCCTTGTATTTTTTGATTTATTTCAAGTGTTGATTTAAATTCAATTGCTCAAAATTTTCTTTCAATTTAATTGATAAAAACCTGATTCCAGTGAATCAGGACATTTGAAATGGTTTTGGAATCGAAATTTGGAAAACCCCAATTCCATTGAATTGGGTGTGGTTATGGAAATTTTCTGATTTAAATTGTTTAATTTAAATTGTGGATTTTATGAAAATGATTTAAATTAAATTGTTGAATTTAATTTCGGAAATAAATTGTGTAATTATGGATTTGGTTTTGAATGGATTTCAAACTAGTGAAAATGGCTTAAAATTATTTGATAGAAACCCGGTGGTTTTATCTTGTGAAAAAGGCATGTTTTTTAATAAAACCTGTTTGGTTTTAAATGGAAAGAAATTGGAAGTTTTGAAATGGAAGAATGGGATTGATCGTATTTTAAGTAGTCTTAAAATAGTTCACCCATCATATAAGAGCACATTCTATCCTTAGGTAGTTAGTGAGTTATTTGGATACACTCTACATTATGACAACATTCTAAAATATACTTACAATGGGTCACATCCCTGACTGGTTAGTGATGAGTCTCATTTTTCCAATGTCATAGGGATGTTTGTATACACATTTTGTTGAGTTCACATAGAGAGTTCAGAATCCTGTAGTTGGTTAATACTCTCGCACCTTTTGGAAAATTACCATGTTGCTCGCTTATTTATTATAGTTAAGATATAAATGTATGCCAATGTTTATTTGAAATAAATTACATGCCTACTGAATTTATATAAACTATTTTATATAAATGTTTTACATAATCCATTGTTTTAGAAATATTCCATCATTTGTAAAATCATTGCTTAAAATATTTATTTCTATCATTTTAAAATGTATAGCATATTTTTTTTAAATATGATTTTGAATTTCCAAACCCGTTTATTTGAAAATTGAAAGATTTTATTTGGATAATCTATATTTGGAATCTGTTATGGAATCTTTGGTGGTATCCTTCTGGGCTTAGGACCACACCCTACTTTTGCCTTTGGGTGTTTTTAGACTTTATTCTTCCAGGTTCGAGCAAAGGGAAGGGATCTCTTATAGGTGGATCCAGCTATTGAGCTTTGGTCTTGGTGAGTTGTGTCCTTAGGGTACTTAGGGTTGTTTTCCCATTTTATTACTTGGGTTGTATTACTTTGGGATTTTTATGCCTTATTGTATCCTGGTACTTCACTCCCAGTAGAGTTTCTTTCGTTATGCATACTGTCTTGTTTTCTTTTGCTTCTATATTCTTGTGGAAAAATCATTCCCACTTGTAAGTTTTATGATTCTAGGTTCTAGTCACCGAACCATAGGGATCAGGAACACCCTTCGGGCTATGTCAGGGCCGGATCGGTTATCGAGTTACCAAGGTACCCGGGCTAGTTCATGACACACCAAATCCCCAAGGGAAATCTCCATGAGCATCCAGAGCTCCAACTCAGTCCTTTTCTCCTAACTTCTAGGTACAAATAGCACAGAATAATCAATCGATCATGGTCCACAGTCAGGTGAACAATAAAGGTCTGACCGGGTACCCCAGTGCAATGGCGGGTTGAGTAGGGTGTGAGATATAAATCTCAGTAGGTCATGACCACTTGTGTCTATCCCAATCCAGACAATGAATTATAAATTTAGAATTTATCCATATATAAAAAATGAAAAAAAATGATAAATTAAATAATAATAACTTGGTCCAGCTTACTAAATGGACACCCGTCCCATACCACCTTCTTCGGCCTAAGCCAGATATTAGAAATGAGGTACCTATGCAAGCATAATATGTTCACCAGTGCCAAAAGTAACAAGGAAACTCAAAAAGCTGTACCACAATCTTGTTCTTAGGCTTGGGGTCTAATTCCCATGTCATCACATAAGTATTCTAATAAGAAAGAGAGAAAATTTACAAGTGCATGAATTAATATAAATAGAAGCAACAAGTATAGCACAAGAAATTAACCAAAGAAACCAATCAATGCAATTAAATCAAATCTAGAGGTGGAGTTTGAGCCCATCCCTGAGGTATCACTACGTTACATCCATTTAAAATATATAATTCCACCGAGCTCATCGAAGGTGATCTTTTCAAAGTTCCAAGTATCTCTTGTGGTATGGTAACCATGAGTCCGTCCTGGGTATCTCACATAATAGATTGAGTATCTTCTGAGGCTTGGTATATCCATCTTGCCAACGGAACCTTCCTCAGTTTCCCTTTAGGGAACCAATATCACCCAACGGTATAATAAAAATCCCAGGGGATACCTTACCTGGCGAGCCTAAAACATATCTTCCTTGGTGCATCGTTTTGTAACTTATCGAGTACAGAGATTCCATTTATGGGTTCTTAATATGGGTCCCACATTCTCTCCCTAGCCCAATTTCATTTAAAACAACAAGAGAGTCAAAAATCACGGATCAAGAAAGTTGTGAGGCTTAAGCTATATGTAATAAGCCTTAAACAATTGCATGTCAACACATGAAACTCAATTTCACAAGATAGCGATGTTAACAAGCCATTTCATATGGTTCAAGCCACTAACAAGGGCATAATAAATTAAGAAAATTGCATAATCAAGGAATTATAAACAAGTAATGTGAAATCAATGTGCCTCTTACCAATATGTCATCAATGACATTTCATCATCTTAAGCTATCAAGCATGACCAAGTGTCATAATCCATCCAAACCATTTAAATGGATCAAGTAAGCAGCACCAAATAAGGCATAAGGAGTTCATTAATAGCCAAGGTACTCATGTAACTTTAAAGGAGTAATTTTGTATGTTAAGAGATATTTCTTTCAAATAAACCTCAAGTATTCCATAGGTAGGAGGCACCACTCATGGGATAAAATATTATGTTCAAGATTTGACATTATCAAGAGGGACCCAATTCATAAATTCATTTCTCATTAATCAATTTAATGTATTATTAAGGTTCCATGCACAAACCATGGAAATTTTCCACATTTTATATAACTGAAACTTAGACCATTTAGTATGGCTCACCCAAAGGGGTGGCTGAGAGGCAAGGCGAACACCCTAAACGGGTTTCTCTATAAGAGAAGATTACAATAGACACAATAGAACAAACCAAACAATTTAATAAGAGATAACAAGGCATTATCGGAAGGTTTTGACGAGAAACACAATGGCATGCCATGAAATAAATGATGAAGAAAAAGGGGGAGAGGGTAGACAACCTACACTGGTAATTCTAATTAAAAATTGGGCCACACACTTAGGGGGTTCCTTGCCTCATCCATCATTTTTCAAAGGAGGCAACATCATTTAAAAATAACCAATAAGTTCTGTGTACACACATGTCATTTAACAATTATAATCTCAAGAATAAAGATGCACCAAGGCATTAAGGTAGGAAAGCATAAAATTCTATCACTCAATTTTTATCTTTAAGGAACTGCACCTCTATTGGAGGGGTTTTATTACAAAAACATGACTTTGTTTTACAAATAATCATTTATCACCTTTAAGAATTTCAATGGATTATTCAAGGGAATCATTTAATCTAAACCAAGATGAATTAATTAAAAACTAAGAACAATAGTCAATTAATTAATACATTAATAAGATTAAAGGGAAAGGGAAAGAAACCCTACCTTAAAGGAACCAAGCTGAACAGTCGGCACTTGACACTTTTATCAGTGACAACTCTAAGATCCTCCATCCATCCTCCAACCATATTCACTTTCACATATACATATGGAAACCTACCCCCTATGTACATATTCTCATATCCATGAACATGTACAAGGGGATCCTTACATATATCTTACATGCACATACCCATTAACACTTACCAGCATATGCATGTTCATATTCCAACATGAGCACACCTAAATCCATATAAATATATTCACTTCCATGTGAAAAATATATATAACGAGGGAAATCATATGAATATATGCCTACCTATTCTTATTCAATCAAGTCTCTTTTGACAATCACAACATGAAACTACCTCAAGGATGACCAAAACTCGCTACACAAATTACAAGAACCATGAAAACTCAGCGGTAAGGTTCAACACACCCCAACTAAATTATTAATAACACATAAACACATTAATACTCTCAAATAAAGGGTTCGAAACCAATCAGTAGGTTTAGAGCCTTACCCCAAATGACGGAGAAGAAAGAAATCGAACCCATCCATCTCACCTTCAATGGTGGATGTCGAAAAACACATGAACGGGTCCCGAGAGACTCACTGCATGTCATAGAAACAAAAGACACATAAAAAATTGACCAAATTGAAACCCAGGGTTTGGATGATCCATTTAGGGAAATGGGGAGACCACCAATCGACTAAAAATAGATAGGAAATGGGAGTAGAAGGCTTTACCATGATGATTAGAAGGAGAATAGTGAAGAAAATGGAGGAATCGATGGATTGGAGAGGTGTCATAGAAATAGGTGTCGCACCATGGGGTTCGGTGAGGAGGCTAATCGCGTTGTAGGGAGGTCACATCCAAAGAGGTTGTAAGAACTCAGATCTTCTTTTCAGGTATCTCTTTATTTTTTGGTTGTTTTTGGGAAAAAGATGAGTTTTGGAAATTTCAGGAGTACACACCGTGTACTTATAAGTACACATCGTGTACTCGATTATCGTGGTTGAATGTGTACTGGCCGTGTAACGGTCGAGTACATGGCTGTGTGGGGTGACCTGGAGACCACCTAAAGTGGAGGCCAGTTAAAGAAAGTACACGCCTTTTACTTTTATAACACATCATGTACTTTTAATTTTATTTCATTAAATGGACTAGGGTCGCGTCTAATCGATAGAACCTCCTACTTCTCAACCTGTCTCATCTAGGAGTGACCGTATGGTGAGAATATTCTCCAGGCCTCTAACTCACCATTTGTTCTCTAAATCGGCCATCGCTTATTGCATTGGAATCGCCATGGTAAGCTCTTCCTTCTTATAGAGCCTCATTTCCTGATTTTTCCTCTTTCATAAGATATCCTCAGTTGAGTTTTTTTAGTGTTTTTGTAGATCTATAGAGTTATAGGTAGATTCATGGCCTGAGGTTTACGTATATCGATTTTATAACACTAAGGTAGGTGGTTTGTGCCTTTCCGTAGTTAGTCTTTGAGTTAAATGTGCAAAAGTGTCCAATACCCAAGAACGGGGTATTGCGTATTTAGGGGTTTTAACCCTGTTAATGCCTAATATGCCTTGTGTGCTTGAGTAGAGTATTTATGTTTATGAATAGGGTTATTTACCTTGTTATGTATGCGTTTTCCCATGTTTTCTTGATATTAACCATTTGGTCTAGATTTGCCTATTAGGATACTTTGTTTTCCATGCCTAGTATTGTTATGATGGAGTAAATTTATCTGACATGTTGTGATATGTTTTAGACTATTTATCCAAGTAGTTATTAAGGTTTAATTTGTCTACCATGTATCATTGTGCACAATTGAATTACAGAGGGCCGTGAGAACCTGGTGTAGTAGACCATAGGGAGAATGGACGTTGAGGGCTTCTCTAAAGTGTCTATTTACTTTTAAGTTGTGAGACCATAGGGGGTGGACTTTGTTCTCCCTTAGAGTTTCTGTAGTTTCCTTGTTATGAGACCATAGGTGGGATTGGGTATTTATTTGTTCCCAGAGTGTCTATAGTTACCGATACGAGACCACAAGGGGAATTGATGGTGAGTGCTTCCTCAGAGAGTCTTTTCTAAAGTTGAACCAGAGAGGTTAGACTATGAGTTCTTTCTAGAGGGTTTCTTGTGTTTATTTGGTTGAACCAGAGGGGTGAGGCAGTGATTAATAACCATAGGGTGACTTTATTTTGATTAGATTCTTACTTGATATATGAAAATGAATGCAATTGAAATTGTAGGACTGTTTACTTTGAGTACTTCCTTTTTTACTGCTTCATTTTGTTTATTTCCTGCCAAATATATTCACTGACTGTTAGTCACATATATTTGAGTGGTTTCCTACTAGGATTCTTCTAACACCCTGTTTGGGTCATGCTTTTGGGCCCAAATAGATTATATTTCTATAGGTATAGATAAGGACAAGCACCCTTGTATGTTAGGTACTTGACTGTTGTGGAGTTGAAAAGCATGGGACCAAGTTGAGGCTTGTGATGTTGTGGAGTTGTTTACATGATGTTCTTTGTACTTGGTTTAGTACTGTATTTCAGCATTGTGACTTGTTTGGTTGTTTTCCTAGACATATTTATCATGCATCATTATATGTGTACTCCATTTGTTTATTACTTTCAGTCTTCCACTGTTTACTTATTGCATGTTATTACTGCTTCCGCTATTGTATATCTGTCTATTTTCACTGTGTTACTCTTCTAATGAGGGTATAGTTTCCGCAATATCACAATCAAGGCCCTTGCTACTAGTCGGCAGCCTCTGGCATTTGTGGAAATGCGCTTGAGGCCATGTGACCAACCGGGTGTGGGGCACCTATAGGCAGCACCCAGAACTAGGATGTTACAAAGTGGTATCAGAGGTGGTTTCATTTATTCTTGACTTACTGTTTGGAGCCTATAGTCAGGGATAGGAAGGAATGGGTACTTGTTAATAAGTTTTTCCTGGGATTAGCTAACCTGTGTACATAGAAAATCCAATTTACCTCAAATATTGTGATTCTTCTCATTTTTTAATTTTACAGATGATTTGATTTCATCATTAGGTGATTTACATGTTTTTTGTTGTTATCATTGCTAATACTGAGGTTCTATTTCTGTTTCAACTCGATCAGATGAGGGTATTCCATCTCATGCATCATATAGACACTAGCTAGAAATTACATGTCATGCATTTTTTTCATGCCTTTTAGGGTGCATTACCGATTGCATGTTGTTGTGATAGATTTTTTATTAGATATTCATGTTGTTGTGTTAGATTCCTTGATATAATATCTGCTATTTGATAGGATATTAGATTACATAATATTTCATTTGAATGAATACCAAACTTTGGTTCTTGAGTTGTTATGGGACCTCATGGATCGTAATTTGGTGGATCATTACACTATGATGCTTTTATATGACATGTATAAGATTCCAATCTTTGATTCACAGGGAGTATGGACCCACACGGATCGGAATTTGGAACTTAAATGTTCATTTTAGTGTTTTTCTAGGTTCCAGAGTAGTTTCTGAGGCTTACTGTCTGTAAAAACCTAGAATACATAGTGTGTATTTCTGAATACATGCCATGTATCCTTCTGTTCGAAAAGGAACTATTTTTCTTAAGTACACACCATTTACTCTATGTGCACTCCATGTAGTCTCTAACCATGTCACTGGTTGTGTGGGTAGGGACACAGGTTTGGGAAATCTTGGTGGAACACGTCGTATACCGGACGAACACACCGTGTTGTAGAGATCGTGTGTCCACCCGTGTGACTAACAACACAGATGGATAAATCTTAGGTTATACATGTCATTTCAATCTTGAACACGTCGTGTAGTGTAACCCGTGTATCTGTCCATGTAACATACAACATGGGTCAGTGAAGCTCCTCCTAGTACACGCTATGTCTGGAACTAATATGTTGTGTAGTCATGTTATAGGAGAACCGTGTGGCTTATCCGTGTAATGGAACTCAGGCATGGGGACAAGAATCAAGTACACATCGTGTCTTGGGAGAATACGCTATGTGTATGGAGTGTTACATGACCAGTTTTGGTAGAATTACACGCTCATGTGAAGGCTTGAAGGAACACGTCGTGTAGGGGTTATACATGTTGTGTATCTGTGTTTTGAAAAACTTGAATGATTTACTTATCCTGATCCCTTCTTGTACTTCTAAGTTTCAGTCCTTGATAATCTTGAACTAAGGAGTGTGATTGACCTTACAGAGTTATGCCACCACACTGTCCTCTGGTTGTACGCCAGATACAGGGCAGTGAGTAGACACCAGACATGGCTGATCAGGGACTACCAGCGGATCCTCTTGTAGTGTCAGTCTTGGCACCAGCTGTTATTATAGAAACAGGTTTTGACACAAAGTTTCGAGAGGGCTTTATGAGGTTTATGCAGACCTTCCAAGGAGTACTGCATCCTGCCTCATATATGGAAGAGTTGACATGAGTTTTCCAGCAGCATCATCCTCCCACATTCACAGGGGACAGAGGACCTCAAGCTGTAGAGTCATGGTTAGAATCCAGGATATCTATCTTCGACCATCTAGAGACACCTCCAGAGAGGAGGGTGAAGCTCTATACGTATATGCTTCAGGATTCCTCCAAGAGATGGTGGGATGTGATCTCACAGAAGGTATGCTAGCAGGTCATGGCTTGGGATGAGTTCTAGCATGCCTTCTACGATTACTTCTACCCGAAGACTTTGTGGGACGATCGAGCCCGAGATTTCATGAGTCTGGAGCAGGTTACTCGTTAGGTTATGGAGTATTCTTCTTGCTTCACAGAGCTGCATCACTTCACACCCATCCCAAGAGGTGATGAGTTATTCTTGGTGGGAAAATTTGAGGATAATCTCAGGCACGACATTCGATCTCAGGTAAATATCTTCATGTTGACTTCCATCACTTCTATAGTCAACTAGGTGCTGATCACAGAGCACAATCTGAGGTATTTTAGAGTTTTGAGCCAGGGAGGCTTGACGTTCAAAGTTGGTATCCCTCCTTCTGACATCAGGAAGTGTTGTAGGGAGTCTACACACAGAGATCCAAGGAGATGGGAGACATCTTCTAGTAGATAGTTGGTATTCTACCAATGCAGGAAGAGCGAGCATATGAGGCCACTTTTCCTGAGAGACCCAGTGAAGTGTCGGTCTTATGGCAAGATGGGGCATCTTCAGCACTTCTGTCAGTTTTCTCACCAACAGCTAGTGACAGGGGTTCTTTTATGACTCCTCGTTCAGGAGAAGCACCACTAGTTTCTTAACAGTCAGGGAACTAGAGTTCTCCGGATGTTTAGGCTGAGGTGGAGGTCATGGTCTTGGTATTCAGTCATCAGGCTTTTAGCGACAATAGATTGGATCAGCTCAGGGTGGTTAGGTAGGGTCACAGGGCTGAGGTGCAGGTCATACTTTTGTAGTGGAGCAGACTAGGCAGAAGCAGGATTCTAGACCCTCTACATTTCGAGGTACAATCCAAGTTGCCTCTGTTTTAGCTTCTTCCCTTTTTGATATAGGGGCTTTATATAGTTTCATATTTTTTGCTATTGTGGAGAGCCTTGGGCTCTGTATCTTTTCTTCTACTGATATCTTGATGTTGGACACTCTGTTAAAGAAAAGAACGGATAGTGTATGTCAGTTCAAGGAGTTCCCTCTTAATGTTGATGGGCGTCACTTCTTATGGGACCTCTATGTCTTAAAGATGACAGGATATGATGTCATTCTCAGAATGGACTAGTTAGTTCCCTTCCAGGAAGTTGTCGATTGCTATCATCATAGGGTGAGTTTCACGTCACCAGATGGTAGATTCTTTCTACACATGGATGAATGGGATGTCCAAGTGAGAAGAGCAGGACCTGAGCATCATGGGTTGGGAGGAGTTATAGCCCAGATTTCTAGTCTATATCTAGATGACCAAGGGACGTCACAGTTGGAATTTCTTCCAGTGTTTTATTGTTTTAGGGATGTCTTTCCAGAGAACTTTTCAGGTTTTCCTTTGGAGCGAGAGGTGGACTTTTCTATTGAGATCATACTAGGAGTTGAACCAGTGTACATTCCTCCTTATAGGATGGATACACCAGAGACACAGGAGCTCAAGAAGTAGTTGGAGGAGTTGTAGGAAAAGGGTTTCATTCGACCCAGTACTTATCCTTGGGGTTCCCCTGTCCTATTAGCAAAGAAGTCAGATAGTACCCTCTGACTTTGTGTAGATTATCGGATATTGAACCAGTTGATGGTCAAGAACTGATATCCCTTACTGAGGATTGATGATCTCTTTGATCAGCTCCAAGGGGACTTGGTGTTCTTGAAGATTTAATTGATATCTGGTTACCATCATTTGTGCATTAAACCATCTGATATACCTATTATAGCCTTCCGGATAAGGTATGGTCTATACGAGTATGTGGTTATGCCATTCAGTCTCATGAATGCGCCTGTTGTTTTCATGGCACTGATGAACTGAGTGTTCCATCCATACTTAGATTATTTTGTGGTAGTCTTTATGGATGATATCTTGTTGTACTCTTACACTCGACACAAACATGCCACACATCTTGAGATCATTCTGAGTACAGTGAGAGAGCATTAGTTATATGCTAATCTCTCAAAATGCTACTTTTGGATAGACCATATTCACTTCTTGGGTCATGTTATATCTGAGACAGGTGTATCAATAGACCCATAGAAAGTGAGAGCAGTATTTTCCTAGGAGTAGCCGAAGAACGTCTTTGAGGTATGGAGTTTTCTAGGACTATCTGGTTACTACAAACGTTTCATATAGGAATTTTCGTGCTTATCAGCATCACTAACGGGCCTGACTAAGAAGGGTGCAAGGTACTTGTGGTCAGATTCTTGTGAGTCATCCTTTCAGGAGATGAAAGAGAGGTTAACTTCAGCACTGATACTATTTTTTCCAGATCCGGGCAAGAGATATACTGTTTATTGTGATGCTTCAGCTATCGGGCTGGGAGATGTACTTATGTAAGGGGAAGGAGTCATTGCATACGGGTCTCAACAGTTGAGGCCACGTGAGAGGAATTACCCGACGCACGATCTCGAGTTGGCTACAGTTGTTAATGCTTTAATCTATAGAAGACATTACCTTTTGGGAGAATTTTGTAGTTTTCACCAACCATAAAAGTCTCAAGTATATCTTTAATCAGCGCAACCTGAATTTGAGATAGTGAAGGTGGATTGAGTACCTTCAGTATTTTGACTTTGAGCTTGCCTACATGTCGGGGAAAGGCAATGCAGTGGCTGATGCGCTGAGCAGGAGGACTCAGATATAGGTATTTCAGGAGGCCAGCGGTGAGTGCTAGCTTATGGATATGTTCTCTGAGATGCATTTGGAGGTGCACAACAAAAAAAGGTATAAATTTCTTTCTTCTGTAGCTATTACATCTACACTACTTGATAGAGTGTGAATGAGGAAGCTATCAGATTCAGAAGGCCTAGTTCTACAGGAGAGTGTGTTAGGAGAGTACCCCATTCTAGGATAGACCATATAGGCGAGGATGAGATCCTATGTTTTCATAGGAGCATGTGGGTGTCAGCAGACATACGCGAGGAGATGATGCGGGACTTTCATTCCTTAGTTTAGTCAGTTCATCCTGGTGTCACCAAGATGTATCGAGATCTACGTCATTAATATTGGTGGCCAGGTATGAAGAGAGATGTGACTAGTTTTGTAATGAGGTGTTCCACCTGTTAGCAGGTGAAGGTGGAGCACCAGCGACCAGCAGGGATTTTTCAGTAGTTTCCCATTCTTGAGTAGAATTGGAATTATTTAAAGATGGATTTCATGATAGATTTTCTGAGGTCGGATCGAGGGAATGATGTTGTATGGGTTGTCATTGAAATACTCATGAAGGTTTCTCACTTCTTGTCGATCAAGGATACCTTCATTGTTGATGAGTTGGGGAGGGTGTACATCCGAGAGATTGTAAGTCTACATGGGGTTCCACACTCCATTGTTTTAGATAGGGATGCACATTTTACTTCTTCGGTCTGGCAGGGACTTCAGAAGGCTTTGGGAACATAGGTGCTTTTGAGTAAAACTTACCATCCCCAGATAGATGGTCAGTCCGAGCGTACAATTCAGGTGCTGGAGGACATGATTCGAGCATGCATCCTAGATTTTGTAGGTTCTTGGGAGAATCACATACCTCTTGTGGAGTTTTCCTACAATAGTAGTTTTCAAGAAACTATTCAGATGGCACCTTATGAGGCTTTGTACGGTAGGCCTTACCAATCACCCCTATATTGGATGGAGGTAAGAGTGGCAGCTATGCTGGGACCTTATCTTGTTCAGGAGACCATAGAGCAGGTGGAGTTGATTCGGAAGAGGATGGCTACTACACAGTCATGACAGAAGTCTTATGCTGATCGATGGAGACAAACTCTGGAGTTTGAGTTCAGAGATCAGGTTTTTATATGTGTCACACCGAGGTTGGGACACCGGAGGATTAGGAGACAGGGAAAGCTTTCATCGTGATACGTCGGGCCATTGAGGTGTTGGACAGAGTCGGGCCGGTTTCCAATCAGTTTCAGTTACCTCAGAGGTACTAGGCTATGCACAAAGTCTTCCATATTTCTCATCTGTGACGTTACTTCTCAGACTCGTCTCATGTTTTCCAACCCGAGGAGGTTGAGTTGGAGGAGGATTCATCTTTTGATGAGCATCCTATCCAGGTTATTGATCATAGTGTGAAGGTTCTTCATGGTCGGTCTATTCTTCTGGTACGAGTGTTATGGCAGCACGGGTGAGTATAGGACAAGACTTGGGAGATGGAGGCCGATGTAATGTTGCAGTGGCTGGAACTGTTTGAGGATTATTCTTCTACACCGCCTTTCTAGGGAAATTTGGGGACAAATTTTTGTAAGGGGGGAAGTTTGTAAGAACCTGAATCTTCTTTTTAGATATTCCTTTATTTTCTGGTTGTTTTTGGGAAAAAGATAAGTTTTTGGAAACTTCAGGAGTACACGTCGTGTACCCGGTTTTCACGGGTGACCGTGTACTGGCTACATAACAACCGAGTACATGGCCATGTGGGGTGACCTGGAGATTGCCTAAAGGGGAGGTCGGTTAAATCAAGTACACACCATGTACTTTTAGAACTTACTGTTTACTTTTAATTTTATTTCATTAAATGGATCAGGGTCGTGTCTAATTGACAGAAACTCCTTCTTCTCAACCTGTCTTGTCCAGAAGTGATCCTACAGCGCAAATCTTCTTCGGGCCTCCGACTCACCATTCGTTCTCCGAATTGACCACCGTCAATTGCGTTGGAATCTCCACAGTAAGATATTCCTTCTTCTAGATCCTCGTTTCCTAATTTCTCCTCTTTCGTGAGATATCCTTGATTGAGAGTTTTTAGTATTTTTGTAGATCTATGGAGTTTTAGGGCAATTCAAGGCCTGAGGTTCATGTATATCGATTTTACAGCATTGAGGTAGGTGGTTTGTGCCATTCCGTAGTTAGTCTTTGAGTTATATGTGAAAAAGTTCCCAATACCCAAGAATGGGGTATTGCGTATTTAGGGGTTTTAGCCCTGTTAATGTCTGATATGCCTTTTGTGTTTGAGCAGAGTATTTATGTTTATGAATATAGTTATTTACCTTACTATGGATGTGTTTTCACATGTTTTCTTCATATTGACCATTTGGTCTAGCTTTGCCTATTAGGCTACTTTGTTTTCCATGCCTAGTATTGTTAGGATGGAGTGAATTTATCTGAAATATTGTGATATGTTATAGACTATTTAACCAAGTAGTTCTTGAGTTTTACTTTGGTTTTCATATATCATTTTTCATGATTGACTTACACAGGGTCGTGATAACCTGGTGTAGTAAACCATATGAATAATGGATGCTGAGGGCTTCTCCAAAGTGTCTGTTTACTTTTACATTGTGAGACCATAGGGGGTGGACTCTTTGCTCCCTCGGAGTGTTTTTAGTTTCCTCATTACGAGACCAAAGGGGGAATTGGATGTTGAGTGCTTCCCCAGAGTGTCTATAGTTACTGATACGTGACCATAGGGGGAATTGACGGTGATTTCTTCCTCAGAGAGTCTTTTCTAAAGATAAACCAGAGGGTTTAGACTGTGATTACTTCCCATAGGGTTGCTTGTGTTTGTTTGGTTGAACTAGAGGGGTGAGGCTGTGAGTAATAACCAGAGGTTTACTTGCTTTTGATTATCTGCTTACTTGATATATGAAAATGAATGCAATTGAAACTGTAGGATTGTTTACTTTGAGTACTTCCTTGTTTACTACTTCATTTTGTTTATTTCCAACCGTATATATTCACTGACTGTTAGGCACATATTTTTGAGTGGTTGCCTACTGGGATTAGTCTCACACCCTATTTGGGTCATGATTTTGGGATCAAATAGATTATATTGTTGCAGGTATAGATAATGGAAAGCACTTTTCTATGTCAGGTACTTGACTGCTATGAAGTTGGAGAGCATGGGACCAAGCAGAGGCTTGCGATGCTGTGGAGATTTTTACTTGATGTTCTTTGTACTTGTTTTAGTACTGTATTTTAGCATTGTGACTTGTTTGGCTATTTTCCTAGACATATGTATCATGCATCATTATATGTGTGCTCGAGTTGTTTATTACTTTCAGTCTTCCTCTGTTTACTTATTTCATGTTATTACTGCTTTTGCTATTGTATATCTATATATTTCTGCTATGTTACTCTGCCAATGAGGGCATAGTTTCCCTACTATCACAACCAAGGCCCCCGCTGCTAGTCCTCATCCTCTGGCATTTGGGAAAATGTGCTTGAGGCCATGTGATAAATTGGGTACGGGGCACCTTTAGGCAGAACCAGAAACCAGGATGTTAAATAGGAGCACTTCATGAGGGGGTTCACATGGAGGGAGGTTGCGAGGAGGGAGTTTTCCATGGAGGGCGGTGTGATCGGGGGGTATGGACCAAGGGGTGTGCGCTGGAGATGGAGGGTGCGCACTGAAGATGGAAGAGAAAACCCATTTATGTTCTTTTAACACTTAACCTAAACTAAATAATAATATTAATATTAATATTAATAATATTGATAATATTAATATTAATATTAATAATATTAATAATATTAATAATAATAATAATAATAAAAAGAAAATTATTATTATTATCATTAAAATATTTCTTTATTATTTCTTTCATTTTTCATTTAATTCCTTATCATTCCAATTTTTTTAATTTAACTTATTTTAAAAAAATATTATAGTGTTCCGAATATCGAAAAAACATTTCGATGCTTGATATTAAAAATTGCTTGTCCTATAACCACAAAAAAATAAAAATTCCTCTAAATTTCACCTCGGCTTTAAACACGGGATGTTACAACCCTCTCACCTTATAACTTCTATCCCTGAGAATCCTTTGAGAACAATGAACACATCAGTCAACCTACAAGGTTTATGAAGCTTCATTCCAACAGCTGCATTGCATTTCCAAATGTCCAATGCACCTCCAAGCATTATTTTAAACACATAGACCTTAAGCCTCTAAAACTTGAGCTAACTCCCATCCTCCAACCGAAACTTCGTGACAGCTCTCAACCAAGCCTGTTTAGCTAGAGACACGACCATGTCATCATATCATTAAACATCTTTCCAAAGTTACTCCCCACCTTAGGCTTTAACGTTAGAAAGGGGAAAATTTCGATCCATGAAACCTTCCACCATCAGAACTGCCTATAGGACATAACCTTAAGCATTATGGTGATGCTTCTCATTTGATTTATGAAATGTTTAAAATTTTTGACTCCCCTATTGACTTCAAATCCCAAGTCAATCCATCTTTTCATGAAAATCCCTAGCTGAAACAAACCGCACTTTTCTCACCTGATGACATGCCAAAAATGGTCTTTCACTAACCACTCCATTGAATAAGTGAGATAAATATTCTAGCCATCTCTACCTAACCATTTACAAGAACTCTTAGCTTATATGGCCAAAATATTCCAAGAATATCGGTGATGCCTCCTCATAAGGCACATCACTTTCACCACGAACACATCCACCAAAGTACATACCTGACTTCCAGCGACGTTCCTTGATTTAAGCATCACCGATCCCAACAATAAGTCTGGGATAACCTCGAATTAGCACTATAGGACTATAAGGAACTAACCTAAGGTATTCCATACTCCATGTTTATGTGTGAGACATTGGTATAAATCCAAGACATCCATATCAGAGAATTAACTATGCCTAGATCAGCATCCACCTGGTGTTCAGGTCAAGGAAAACTATTGGTGTACAAGAGTTCGTCCAAGGAATTCCTAAACATAAATCCAAGGGTCACTCAAGACTAACCAAGATTTGATTAGAACCATGCATTTAGTGTGTAACACCAAAATAACCAATCAAACAAGACCAATGGATTTAAAACATTAGTGTGGCATAAGACCGATGCACGCTTAGTGTACCTAGAAGATGTCAAGATAGGGGGTATGATCATCTCTTAAGAAGAGTACACTAATAGGATTGAATGGTTTCCAGTAAAACTCACCCAATTACTGGGAATAAGAATAGTCGAACCATAACTGGTTGACTCTCATTGAAAGAAACTCGGATTCACCTACCGACACATTATCATTAACCAATCATTGAGCCTTTACCACCTGAGGTATCCCATGATAGTTGAAGATTAAACATTTAATTCCATGCATGACCAACGATGTTACTAAAATTTTTTATACACTGCCAACCACACCAACATAGTCTTGTCGATCTAGCACCGACACAATTTAAAGTTTACCAGCTTCATGGCATTTAATCCAGCCTGACCATTCTCTAATGATCCTCTTTAGTTGTATTCCTTATACGTGGAAGGGTATGTTTTTAACAGAACCAACATGAAACTCCTCACCTTAGAAGTGTCCTAATCATCAAAGAAAAGATATATATTAGCTGCTCAAAATCACACTAGGTCAGAACCACCATAAACGCAAATGTTTAAAAAATTCGCATGAAAACAAAACCAAACTGACCAGCGTGTCAAAACACCTGAGTCTATGGAAGTCATCCCGATCATTGGGATGAAATTGATTACTTTAACGCACAAGTCACTCTACTATAGAGATGACCTGAGACATATTTAGCAGCACAAGGCTTAACTATTACACTAAAATTGTACAATTAATAACAACATTAAGCACTCAACAGGCACTGTGTATGTGAATGAATACTACCCTAGGGTGATACAAAACCAAGATGAATTTTAACTCAAATGACGATGTACTGATTAATCCATAACTGTGCAGAATATAGGGTTGAACAACCTACGAAGTAGCTGACCATGCCTGAGGCATATCTAACCTGCTAAAAATGATCATTACCCAATGCTCAATCCCAAAAAAAAATTCAAGGATACCATGAACACCCATCTGAACAAGGGGGTCATTTATAAATTAAAAGTCCTACTAGGTACAACAACACATGAACAACATAAAAATGTAGAAAACTCACAGCATTATCAAGGATTTTAAGTTATAAGGGTGATACCTACCCTGGGCTATCCCCTTACAAAGAACAATCATCGAGCCTAACATCGGGTTACTCTAAGAGAAGTCACTAGGCTCAAAAGTCGATCATCTATTCCATTGCTAAAAGAAAGACCGCCTGCAAGAAATGCTCGCGCCTTCATTCCAAGGCAACCTAAAGAAGATTTATCTACCATTACATGATGGTCCTAAACAGAGGATACTGCTACAGGTTCTATTTCCAAGCCCTTTACATTTAAAACCATTTCATAATACAACATGCACATGTTCAACAGTCCAGTCATATGGGTGGCCATATACCAATCCATAAAATGCCTATACACTTTATAGGTGGCATTTGGCTCCCATTTAATTACAACCAATAAATTTTAGCAAAATAAAACAATTACATATCAAACAAGAAATCATGTCACTAAAATCAACTAATAGAAAGAAACATGTTTTAATCATAGAATCATGACATTTTAATCACCGAGATATGCTAATATACACGGAAGCAGGATACAAGGAAAACATGATAGTAAATAGGTAGCATAGAAACAGGCTAGAAAGCTAAATATATCACTGGAACATGGTATCTAAATAGGAATGATAAATAAATACAAGACATGTCATACATTCAAGGCATGCAATTTGAATCAATAGACAAACTAAAATGCAACTACATAGCATGGAACTATGAATGGAATGTGAATTTTTATGTTCCTAATATGATGCATGATATGTTTCATCCTTGCCTTAATGGGACAAGAGTAAAATACCATAAACTCCATAAATCTATAATCAAAAGAAATTGAACTAATCACTCAAGGTGAAATCATACAACTGTAGTATCGAAAATCATTAATGTCAATTCTTGGCCCTAGACACTTGGTCATTTCCCATATGTGGGATGATCAGTCCCAGTCATGGATATTAACCAAGCACTAACACATTCCTAGTATCCTGTCTACCAACCCAAAATAGTAAGATAAAGGAAAATACTACTCTAATACCACTTTATAATGTCTCGGCCCAGCTCACCTCTAAGACGGTGGTCGGACCGGTGGGTCACATGATCTCAAGAGCATCTCCCCGAACGTCATAGGTTGCCGAATAGAAATGAGGGCATAGTTTGTGTATGTGGGGAGAATATTCCCTCATAGATCATATTATGCATATAGATTAATAATATATAATAGATAGTAGAAGTATAACAAGAACAAACAGTAATAGAAATGGTAATAAATAATTGACAAAGCAACAGAAGGAAATAATTAACAATTTTCTAAAAGTGTCCAATGCCAAATTATACCACAGATGAATGAATGTCATGGTGATGATACATAAATTAAGTAGTAAACAATACAGCATGCTTTACAACACAGTACAATAATAAATAAAATACACCAAAGCCCTAAGGGTGATCTCTACAAGCATCCTAATCTCCAGCTCAGTCCTTTGCTCGTAACTTCCAGGTAAAAACATCACAGCATAAGCAATCAATCATGATCTGAAGTACTGCAAACAAGAAAGGTCTACTTGGGTACCCTAGTGAAATGTTGCCCCAAGTAGGGTGTGATATATACATCTTAGTAGGACAGCACCACCGATGTCTATACCAATCCAAACAATTCATTATAAATGTAGATGTTTTCTATATATAACAAATGATGAAATATGATAAATTAAATAATAGTAACTTGGTATGGGTTCCTAAATAGACACATGTATCATACCACCTTCTTCATCCTAATATGGAGATAATAAATGAGGCACATGTGCAAGCATATTATGTGTATTAGTTTCAAAATTAACAAGGAAACTCAAAAAGGAGGACCCCCAAGCTTATGCTTAGGATTGGGGTCTAATTCCCATGTCATCACATAAGTATTCTAATAATCAAGAGATAAAAGTCATAAGTGAATTCTCTAATATAAATATAAGCAACAATTATAGCACAATAAATTAACAAAAACAACCAATCAATACAATTCAATCAGATCCAAAGGTGAAGTCTGATCCCGACCCTGAGGTATTGCTATGGTACATCCATTTAAAATATCCAATACAACCAAGATCATCCAAGGTTATCCTTTCAAAGGTCCAAGTGTTTCTCATGGTATGGTAACCATGAGTTCGTCCTGGGTATCTCACATAAGGGACTGAGTATCTTATGAGGCTTGGTGTAGCCATCTTGCTAATGGAACCATCCTCGGTTGACCCTAGGGAACCGGTATCACCTAATGGTATAATAAAACACCCAAGGGAGCCCTTTCCTGGTGATCCTAAAACATCGCTTCCCCGATGCATCGTGTTGTAACCTATCAATTATGAAGAGTCCATTTATGGGTTCTTAATATGGGACCCACATTCTCTCCCTAGACTGATTTCATTTAAAACAACAATAGAGGAAAAAATCACAGAGCAAGAAAGGTATGAGGCTTAAGCTACATGGAATAATCCTTAAACAATTGCATGTCAACACATGCAACTCAATTTCATAAGCTAGAAACATAAACAAGGAATTTCATATGGTTCAATCCACTAATAATGGCATAAGAAATTTGGCAACTTGCATAATCAAGGAATTATAAATAAGGCATGTGGCATCAACATGCCTCTTACCAATATGTCATCAATAACATTTCATTATCTCATGCTATAAAGCTTGACCAAGTGTCACAATCCATCAAAACCATTTAAATGGCTCAATCAAGGATCACCAAACAAGGCATATGGAGTTTACTAATAGGAAAGGTACTCATGTAACTTGAAATGCATAATTTTGTATGTAAGGCATATTTCATTAAAATAAACCTCAAGTATGCCATAGGTAAGAGTCACCAATCATGGGATAAAATATGTTCAAGTTTTTACATTATCAAGAGGGTCCCAATTAATAAATTCATTTCTCATTAATCAATTTAATTCATTACTAAGGTTTCGTGCACAACCCATGGAAATTTTCAACATTTTATATAAAGGAAACTTAGGCCATTTAGGGTGACTGGCCCAAAGGGGTGGCCGAGAGGCAAGGTGAACACTCCAAACGTGTTTTTTCATAAGAGAATGTTATAAAAGACATGATAGAACAAACCAAACAATTTAATAAGAGATAACAAGGCATCGCAGAAAGGTTTTGGTGAGTGGAACAATGGCACGACATGAAATAAGTGATGAAGAAAAAAGGGTAGAGGGTAGATGACCTACACTAGTAATTCTAATTAAAAATTAGGTCATGCACTTAGGAGGTTCCTTGTCTCATCCATAATTTAAAAAAAAGAAATTTCATTTATAAATAACCAAGAAGGGCCATGTACACACATTTCATTTAAAAACTATAATATCAAGAATAAAGAGACACTTAGGCATTAAGTTAGGTAAGCATAAAATTATATCACTACATTTTTATCTTGAAGGTAGTACACCTCCATTGGAGGGGTTTTATTATAAAAACATGAATTTTTTTTGCAAACAATCATTTATTACCTTTAAGCATTTCAATGAATTATTCAAGGGAAGAATTTAATCTAAACCAAGCTATATTAATTAAAAAATAAGAATGGTAGTCAATTAATTAAAACATTAATAAGATTAAGGGGAAAGGGAAATGGATACTACCTCATAGGAACCAAGAAAAACACTCACACTTTTATCAAAGACAACTTTAATCTCCTCCATTCATCCTCTGAGCATATGCACTTTCACATATATATATAAGGTCACCTAGCCCCTATGTACGTATTCTCATGGACATGAACACGTACAAGGGGATCCTTACATATAGCTTACATACACATACCTTTTAACACTTACATGCATATGCATTTTTATATTCCAACATGAGTACACCTAGCCCCATATAAATATATCTGCTTCCATGGGAGAACATATATATAAGGGGGGAACTCATGTGGATATATGCCTACCTATTCATATGAAATCAAGTCACCTTTGACAATGGAAACCTGAAACAACATCAAAGACAACCAAAACTCACTAAAAATTACAAGAACCATGAAAACTCAGTGGAAAGGTTCAATGGACCTCAACTAAATTGTTAAGAAACCATAAACACATTAATACTATCAAATAAAGGGTGTGTAACCAATCAGTTGGTTTAGAACCTTACCCCAAATTATGAAGGAGATTGAAATCGAACCCATCCTCCTCACCTTTGGTGGTGGATGCCAGAATATACATGAACGTGTCTTGAGAGACTCACTTCATGCCATAGAAACAAAATACACATAAAAAATCATACAAATTAAAACCCTAGGGTTTGGCTAATCCATGTAGGGTGATGGGGAGACCACCAATCAGCTGAAAATAGAGAGTAAACATGAGGATAAGTCCTTACCATGACGATCCGAAGGGAAATCACAATGAAAAATGGAGGAATCAACGGATTGGAGAGGTGTCATGGAAAGGGATGTCGTGCCATGGGGTTATGCGAGGTGGACTATCATACTATAGGGAGGTTACGTCCAAGGAGGCATACCGTATGAAGGGGTTTTTGTGGAGGGAGGTCACTCCAAATGGGAGTCGTGAGGAGGGAGGTCACCATGGTGGGTGTCGCGGCCAGGGGGTGCACGTTGTAGATGGGGTGCGCGCGCTGGAGATGGAAGGGAGAACCCATTTGGGTTCTTTTAATACTTAACCTAAACTAAATAATAATAGTATTATTAATAATATTATTATTAATATTAATAATAATAATCACTATCATCATTATAATAATAATAACAATAATAATAAAATTATTATTATTATCATTAAAAAATTTCTTTATTATTCATTTCATTTTTCATTTAATTCATTTTTATTCCAATTTTTTTAATTTAATTAATTTAACTTCCTTAAAAAAACACATTATAGTGTTCTGACTCTCAGAAAAACGTTCTGATGCTCGGTCTTAAAAACGGCTCATCTCGTAACCGTAAAAATTCAAAATTCCCCTGAATTTCACCTCAACTTTAAACACAGGATGTTATAAACAATTTGGATGAATAATATTAGATTTATTCATGATACAACAATATCCAACATTCAATGTGACTACAAATCCATTTGTATCTAAGAAATGGATAAGTTCTTTAGAGAAGATATTTCTTGTTTTGGGAAGTAGTGAAAGTGAGAAGGTTGTCATGGTAATTTATCATCTCTCAGGAGATGCGGATCAATGGTGGTAACTGATTCAAAAAATGAAAGAGGAATAAATTGAAAGTATGTAATGGAAGGATTTTAAGGAAATTTTCTTAGAAAATTATTTTCCTTGTGAACAGAGAAAGGATATGGAGAGACAATTATTGAATCTAAGACGAAAGGAGTATGATAATGTTGATAAATATGAAGCCAACTTCACAATATTAGCAAGGCATGTTATGGACTACATATGTAACCCAAGTAGTAAGATTGATTATTTATTTTATGTGTTAAATCCATTTATCTGAAAAGAATTGGTTTCCCAAAAAATTTCATCATACAAAGATATAGTCTCATGTGCTATCAAGACAGAGAGAATTTTCTAAGTCTTATGACTTTAAGGGAAAGAAAGAGAAGAATAGAATGGTAGAGTAAGAGATGGATAAATGGAAAAGGAGAAAGAAATATTTTACCATATGTGACAATTGTGGGAAGAAACACTCTGGTACTTTCCTAAAAGGAATGAGAGTTTGTTACAAGTGTGGAGATAAAGGTCACCTATCTTGTGATTGTAAAGGAAATAAAGATTCTATAAATGTGTAATGATATAATTGTAAAGAGATGGGACATTATTCAAATGATTATCCAAGGAAACAAGGAAATATATCCTTAGAGAAGCAAAGGGATCAAGGTCAAGCTTATGTTGTTACTACAGTCTAAATGGAATAATTAATGTATTTGTGTTTTTGGATTCAATAATTATGTTATTATATTCTGTTTATAAGAAGCATGAGATATATAAGGATTGTACTGTAGTACTTCTTCTTTGAGGATTTTGAAGCATGAAAATTTTCATTATGTTTTTAATATGATCAAAGTATACATATGTTTGGTATGTGAAAATAAGAGAAAAATTATGTTGTTTGAGGAAAATATGATGTTAATATTAATTTTGGAAATTTAGAGACCTTTTTGGATTGTTAATTTTGATAGATTTATTTTGAATAATTCTAAAGGTTGGAATGAATTAAATTGAACATTGGATATTTTTTTAAGGTTAAAAAATTTCTTAAGTCTATTTTTTTAATGTTATAATGATATAGTTTTAGAAAAAGGACAACCCGCAGGTTCGGTGACAACCTGTCGCATTCGACAAGGCCGTGAGACTTGAACCCTTAATCGAAAGGCAACAAGGGTGCATCACCTACCACTAGCCTATGTGATGTCCAGGTTAGTATAACTAGTTTTATATTTTTAAAAGGTATGATATATGAAGTATAAGTTCATTTTTGGAACCCATTACGATTAACATAAATAGAATATTTTTGAATTTTATTATATTTTTAAGAGAGAGATGATTTTGTGGTATGAATTAGTTAAAGGATGAAACTCTACTCATTAAGTAAGTAAGTATGTTTCATTATGTTCTTTGTATATGAAGTAAATGAATTATTCAACTCTAGGGAAAAGATCATAAAACCAAAAATGTTTTCCTAGTATTTTCTTTTGTGATGAATCTAATGGTCCCTTGGATCATCGCAATTTTATAGCTTTGTGATAGTTAACTTTCTCATAATCATGTTCTCTACCACTCTTCATCATAACTTGATGGTTACATTTTATTTCATGTCCATGTTTTCAAACATGGAACCCTAGTATGTTTTATCTCTTGTAACCTTCATACTTCCCTTTCTTTATTTTAAAATAGAGGTCTCGTTAATCCTTTTTCCGATGTGGGATTTTAATCAGGATGTTTTAAAAAATCCAATACATAGTTTTTTATCCTAAGTTCAAATTGTGAGGAAAAAATTTATTGAAGGAGGGGATAATGTAACATCCAAATATTTTATAGTATGTCTATTCTTAAATAAATTCATTTTCTTCGATATCTTACGTTGTATGTAGTACCGAGTTTGAGCGCACCATGATCTATCAAATTAGCCATTTAAAAAGCAGCTATGAATAGTATTAACCAAATTATGAAATTTATAAATTTTATTTTTCAAAATAGACTTAATTTTTGAATTCACAATGACAAAATTATCTTAGGGTGAATTTTTTGTATTTTTCTAAAAAGTTTCAATTTTTGATGAATAGTGAAAAATACCGCATTGTTGTTAAAACCTGGCTTTTTCATTTAAATAATTATTTAAATTTAAATTTATTTTAAATTAAAAATAGATAAATAATAAATATATTAACCTAATTTAGGTTATTGTAATCATTTTTTAATAGAATTATATATAAATATTTATTGAACTTTTGAACGTCTTTTTTACCCACATTCAATCCACATTTGTGAGATTAGCATAAAATGTAATTTTACCATTTTTGTGAATTGAATGTTATAAAAAAGACATAAATGTTTGTGATTATTATTAAATTTGTGATCTAATAGGATCAACATATTTTTTTGGTGAGTAGTAAGTTAAGTAAAGTTTTATTTATTTACCACGGTTAAGAGTTAATTGTGTAATTAAATGTAAAAAAATAATATTATAATATTTAAAATTTACCCTAAAACTTATCCTAATTTCATTGGATAATTTTTTTTGACCAAAATAAACCTTAGGTATAAAATATTATCCTTTTTAAGCCATTTTTGTTAGATTAGGACATTTATTATATTTTATTTAAAGAAGATTTAAAATTTTCATATTCAAATTTTAATAACTATATCATTTTTAATATGAGGTTATATAAGTGATATGGTTTACTATAAATAGGAATTAGAAATATAAAATTTTTATATACATCATGGTAATTTATTTATAATTTTATAAAATATATAATTAAATTAAATGGTGACACAACAACTACTAGGAAATTGAGTTATAGCCACGCCTATAAAGCAACAGATTAAAAAATCCATGGCGACACCCCCACAATTATCCACGAATCTATGGCTGAATACCCCAACCCATTCATTTCTTCCTCCTTCTGCTCGTTCAATCCTCCACGAAACCCCTCAACAGCCTGATGCCCTCCCCGACGCCTCCTCGCCGCGACCCTCCTCATCCAGAGAAGTTGCTCCAAGCGGCCTCCCCACCTCCTCTCTTCCTTCCCGACGCCTCATCGACGCCTCCTCCCTGACACCTCCTCACCAACATCCCTCAATACCCATGACGCATCCTCTCCATGACCCTCCTCCCCACGATCCTCCTCCTACAGCGAAGCTTCTCTGACCAGCCTCCCCACCTCCGCCCTTCCTTCCTGACGGCTCTCCCACAACCCTCAACACCCTGGACACCGAGGTTGACACCCCCCACACCCTATCATCAAGGTATTTTAAAATTTCTTTGATTTCTTCTGTTCTTTCATGAATCTGAAACTAATACTCTATGTGGAGTGAACTACGAATCTATGGTAGATGGTCTTGTTCTTTTTCAATTAATGACTCGATGGTCCTATTTATTTGTTAAAGGATGTTTCCCATTTTGGGTTCATTCCTTATTCAACGCATTTTGGTGCAGTGGTAGATAATTATAGAGGGAATTTAGAATAAATTTCATACATTATCTTGTTGTGAGATGGGACTTTGGATGATTTTATGTATGGAGTAACCATTTTAGATCCTTTTGATCCTTATAGGTTCTCACGGTAATTTGGTCATTTAAAAAAGGTTACATCTTTACCTCTAATCAATATTTAGAGATAATATAACCCATTTTTCCTTTATTAAATGTGGTCAATGATGATGCATGAGGATTCTGACATAGAAATTTCATTACATCTTGAGAATGGTCCAAATAAAATTTCTTGGTGTTATTCCATGTTGTGGTTTGAATACTATACCGATGGGGTATTGGGGAAACCAGTTTGATGGGTGTATAAAAAATTGGATTCTCAAATACCCTTTCATTTCATATTATCCTTATAATTTATTAGGGGAAAAAGAATTATGTCCCAACATTCTAATAATTTTGAGGTAGTTTCATCCTCATGATATTTTTTTGGGATTAGTGAAGACTCCACATGTTTGACTACTAGTGTTGGAAGACCTAATTACATTTATCCCAGTGGAACAGTGTTAGGTATTCATTTGATCAATGCTAAACTATCAAGTTCAATCCATAAAGTTAAACAGGAGACAATGATGGAGGAATTTCTTACAACTATGACACAATTTAAAGAAGATATGTCCATGAAAAATTAAATTCTGAATTATATACCTATAGTAGAAGGTGAATAGAGTCTGGGTCCCAATATTGTCATCTAGAATCAGGTTGAATTAAAGTGGGATTGGTTCAAGGTTTAAACTATTATCATATATAATCCTTTAGAGAAAATTTCTAATAAAGATGAAAACCTTCAACAACGTTCCTTGGCCGAGGAGTAGGTGTGTTTTATTATCGACACTGGCACATCCTTGTTCATAATGTTCTCATTTATTGAGAGGATTTAGCCACCCATGAATATGATCTCATCAAGTTTATTTTTCCAACCACCATAAAATATATTTAAAGGATAAAACTACTAATTTAAATCTCTTAACTATAGAGGAAGTGAAACTTCATGATTTTATTTCTATACAGACTGTAGAGATGCATGAATATGTGGCTCACATGGACAGAATAAAGGCACAAATATCATAAAAAACATAGGGCTAGAATCCATAAAATTGAAAATACAATATCTAAACACCTTTGTTACACAAATTCATACTCTATCAAAAGATGGAGCTAGTCATAGAACCAATCTCAAGTAGGCCCTTAACACCTTTTTTTCGAAATTATCAGATCTATTGAATCAGGTAGGTAGAATTTCACTATAGTCACATCATTTCCATTTCATTTCCTAATAAGGTCAAGAGAGACTCTAGTATGTGGATACTCCTCCATAGTTTTTTCAATGAATGGAATATTTTATGATCTCAATCATTTGTCCCTTTGTTACAACTTTACATTGAAATTTTAATATGAATAATGGATTAGACATATTTTCTTGTCAGAATGTCTAAATATTAGCATGTTAAGCTTATAATAATGGTAACATGAAAAAGACTCTAAAATTTGGAATTTTAGGGCCTTATAAGACCAAATTACACTAATGTTTTAGGCTGAATGGATTTTACTGATAGTTATTAGGGTAATTACACCATCCAAGGTTTTTTATTCCATGAATATGAGATTCCCTACATAGATATGACTCATGCGTAGGGAGATATAAATTTTCTTTTTCTATATTCTTAGAATGTGTCCAAAAATATAGTAACATGTTTTAGAATATTCTATACTAATAAAAATCATATGAAAAATGCATACATGTGTAAGTGTAAAGGGGTATATGCAAGTATAAACATACATATAAGGACCCCCTTGTGCATATTTGGCCATGAAAATATGTACATAGGGGATATGTGTCCTTATATATATGTAAAGTTGCATATGTGTGCAAGCAGAAAAAAGAAAGATTCGAGTTGTCGTCGTCAAAAGCAACGCGTCTTGAGGTTGAGGTAGGTTCCCTCTGCCTAAACCTTTAATTTGAATTCTATAATTTCCTGATTGTTTTAAAAACTTGTTTCCATAATTTCTTTATTGTTTTAAAAATGGTTTTCTAATAACCACTAGCTTTTTCAAGGAAGAATATGAATATATCCATTGATCATGTGCACATATATGTTGTAGGTAACCTAAAAATAATTATTAATAAATTTATTATACTTATACTAATTATTCATGGGATTATACTGATAAATATTTGAGAAACAAGGAGTACTCCCCCTCATAATTAGATCCCTTCAAGATGAAAAGATTTTAATTGTTAATAGAATGTTGTTTGAGTATGAATATGGATCAATGAAGTGTGAGTACCCATGTTTTAGGAATCTGAATCTTTGGTTAAAACATGGGAAATAATTCTCTTGAAGTCATGGGAATCCATTATACTGGTGATGTGATCTTATACTTATAAAGATGTCGGCACATGCATTATTGAAAAGTATAAGATTTATTATGTGATAATAATATGATGATTCACCTTTCCTAATGCATCATAATCCCATCCTTCCTCATGCGATGAGCATGGAATTCCTTAGGTGATGAGCCTCGAGTTCATTAGGTGATGAGCCTAAAATACCTCAGGTGACTAGCCTATAGAGGATGAGTATCATTGGTCATCAACTTCAGGGATTGGTGAACCCGTTAAGAATTTTTTATCCTTAAAAAATGATATAATGAGTAACATAGGGCATATTAGTCATCATAATCATAAAAAAATACTCAAATTTTGATTCAAATTATCTTATGGAATTACAAGCAATAGATTTGATAGGTGAGGTTCCCCAACCATTTCTAATAGGTGTAGGTGTAGAATAAGTTCCCATGATTCTACTAACACCAATGATCACCCAAACATGGAAATTTTATACCTCTATTCTGATGAAATGACTATTATCTCCCTCACCCACTTTCCCTTATGGAGATCATGCATTGGAGGGTTATCAATACACTGGTCAACCACTATGAGTAGAAAGAAATCATACCCACCAGGAAAATGGCCCAGGATGATCTAGAATCCATGGTTCCACATTAAAACAACCAATAGAAAAGACCCTACATGGGGGGACTGGCAGGGGGAGGTGTCCAGGAGGGTCTGCAAGGGGGAAAGGGGTCTTCAAGGGGGGTTGTGTAGGGGGGAGGGGCAGGGGGTCTGTGTAGGATAAAACTTCATGTGGTTATTGATCCTCCTTCATCTTTTTCCTACAAATCAATTTTGTAGCCTCCCTAGCCTCGAAAAAATAGATTTTCACTGTATAAGGGAGATCAGAGTCCCCTACTAGTGCCAAACCTTCTCTCCCCCTCAACAAAAACATGCCTAATGAATTAATATATTAACCTATGGTACACCCATACATCTATTTGTTTATTCTTATTGAATTTTCAACTTGTATACTAAATACTTTTAGTCATTTTTTTCAACTGTTCTTTTCATGTATTTGAGGAAGCCTATAAGTCGCAATTAAGCATCATAATACTTGATGACATTGAGAGGTAATTACAATCAATTTCAACACAATACTACTTTTGGTCCTTTAGTTTGATAACCACTGTGTTGTTCTTTTTAGTACAGGATTTTGGAGTACATTTCCATTAGACCTTATTTTTCCAATATTATTTCTCAAACGCTGATGGTCCTTTTGAAACGGATTCCTCCCCAGGAATTCTTATCATCCCTTTTATTAGTATAACTCATCCCTAATATATCTTTATGAGGTTTTATTTTTCTCAATGTCTTCACAAGAACTGGATTTCTTGTGTGTATGCTTTTGCATGATAGGTTGTGTCTGTGGATAGGGATGCATGTTATGCAGAGAACCAGCAACAAAACATAGCCCATGCTTGTGCATGTGAGCATATATATAAGGATACTCTTGTGATATTTTATTCTTATATAGCTTGTTTGACATTATTGCATTTATTTTTTCCATTTTAATCCTTACTCCTCTCATTTAAGACACCACGGTAATCTCCAAAGATTTTTTTGACTCACAGGGGGGTGTAGGCTAGGGGGATGGTGCAGACTAGGGGGTGGTGAAAGCTAGGGGGCTGGTGCAGTATAGGGGGTTGGGGTGTAGGGGGGCTGTGCAGGTTAGGGGCTGGGTGGAGGGGGGTAGGGGGCAGGGGTAGGGGCAGGGGCAGGGGGTATGGGGGAGGGTGGAGGGGGGCAGGGGGTAGGGAGGAGGTCTGCAGAGCAGGGGGCAGGGGGCTGGGGTGGGTGGAGGGGGTTGGGGGCAGGGGGCAAGGTGGAGGGGGGAAGGGGGCAGGGGGAAGGGTGGAGGGGGTAGGGGTAGGGGGGATGTCTGCAGGGTAGGGGGAGGGGGAGGGGGGAGGTCTGCAGGGGAGGGGGAGGTCTGCAGGGTAGGGGGAGGTCTGTAGGGAAGGGGGAGGGGGAGGGGTGGGTGGAGGGGGCAAGGTGGAGTGGGGAGGTTTGCAGGGCAGAGGGTAGGGGGTAGGGGGTGGTATACAGGGGGGTCTGCAGGGCAGGGGGGTGGGGCAGTGGGGCAGTGGGGCAGTGGGGCAAGGGGGTGGGGTAGGGGTGTGTAGTTAGTCTCAGTAGGTTTCTTTAATCTTATATAAGGTTGAATAGCCATTACAATCCATCTCTAATTCCCCCATTTCTTCATGATTAGGTTTCTCTAAATATTCCCTCTTATTTACAACAGATTTCTTTCACTAAATCATGGCATGATATTAGTGGAAACAAATCATATTTTGTATGATACCACTATTCATTATTGGTATGGATTTAACACCTTTTCTTTTAAAAATCCAGGCCATTATGTCCACTTTTTTAATTGTAGCTTATAAAGATAGATTTGGATCATGCAATCTGTCCTCCTTTTGGTGGGTTGATTCCACTACCACATTGCATGAATTTACCTATACATATCTAGATTCAATATGATATTTTAAATTACATTCACTGGTGGAAATCCCACTTATACCAACACCTACATACCAATGGTTTGAAAAAACTATTGGTTTAAGTAATAATTTGATGTGTTTTCCCAACAGTTTCATTAAACCGTTGGGAATAGATTACATTAGAAAATATTTTCCTATGGTTTTGAGAAACCATATGGAAACCCCGCCACCACCTCCCAAATAATATTTTTCTACGGTTTTAGAAATCGTTGGGAAAAAACCCCAAATAATCATAGCTAACCCGCGAACAGATCTCTCCGCACATTGTTAAACAAATCTATCCTCCGTCAAACCCTAATTCCCAAGCACAAACCCATGATCTCACTTCCTCCATCGAACAGAATCTCTCCTCAAACATATCTCTCCAATAAACGAGATATCCTCCTCCAACGAGATATCTCCTCCAACCCTACCTCCCGAGCATGAACCCTACTTGGTGAGCTCACTTCCTCCGTCACGATCTCACTTTCTACAGAATGGATCTATCTAGGCTTTCAACCCTAATTCATGTCTACCTCATTTGTAATATACCTTTAATCATAGATCTCTCAATCCATTATTTTATTCAAACATATAGATTCATTTCATTCTGCTCGAAATTGGTGAATTCCTTTTATTTTCTACTTTGATATTCTTCTAATGGACTTGATGTGGTGTATTTATCAATTTCCATATGGGATTATGGTGGATTACATTCATCAAAATTTTGTGTTCTCAGACTGATATTATTTGTATTGAGGTGGGTGATTTGAAAAGTCTCCCTAATGTCTTCATTGGTTTTATAGTATCGGAATCATGTACGATAGTGTCATCATGTCGTGTGTGTGACCTCTTCTATTTAGAATCCATGGAAATTTCTCAAATCCTCACTGTTAGACCTTCCACATATCCTATTGGGTCCATTAGTGATGAATACCATGATACTTTGGCCACTAAAGAGGTGTTCTTATCTATAACCTTGGGTTAGAGCATGGATGGTATGAGTCTAGTGCCTTATACCTGGAATGAGAAATTGATTAAGGAATGAATAGAATTGTGAATTGAATTTGTTCTTCTCATGACATGTAAATTAGAATTTGTAATTATCAGTATGTGAATTGGAATTGACACAATTGAAGCGTTAATTGATAATGTAGCATGTAATTGTATAATTAGTATGAAATTGGAAAAGACACAATGTTATATTGACAAGAACTGATATTTGACATAATGGAATATGAGGAATGAGAATTGGTAATTTTAATAAATTAAAAAAATGTTTCATATGTCAAAATATTTTTCATGTTTTGGTGTTTTATTAGAGGTTTTTCTCTTGGTTTTTCTTGATGCATGGTTATATAATACCTGGAATGGTTACTCCATACTTAGCATTATTTATTCTCCTTGGGAATGTAATCTTTTCTATAATGAGAATTCACAGAAAGTCCATTAACCCATGGAAGATGAGAGATATCCCTAGAATTGGTAATGTGTGTTAGGTCAGTGGTACATGGAATGGGTAATGTACCTTGTCATGGTTCCTTGACAAGGAAATAATCCTAGATAATTTTAGTCATGGACAGACATATATCAAACTCTATTGAATCAAGTTTGGCATACCCTGGGTGTCAACCTAGAGCTTGAGTGTTGGCAGGATAATTTGATGTTCAACATTAAATTAATGAATTCATGAAAATCAATATCATATTGTGATATATGATTGATTTTGGTTTTCTCAAAACATAAAAATAGTTATCATTGTAGTGTTTATGGATATAAATCATTGGAAGTTCACATAGAAGATACCACGAGAACATTATTTCTTTGCAATTTAGGTGAACAATATATGATGTGTTTAAAGTTTCATAAAGAATATCATATTCTATGTGAAATCATTTGGAGTTCATAAAAATGTTAAGAATATTTTATTTGTATAATTATTCATACCATTGATGCTTTTTGGATGCAGTTGTCATGTGAATGGATTGTTATAATTTGCAAATGAAAATGTTATCTAATGCATACTGTTTTAATATGTTCATGATGCATGTGAAGGGAAATTGGTTTATGGATAAATGTGTTGTTCTTTTTGGATTCACATACAGTTGAATGGGTAACCATATTTTATTAAATTATAAACTGTTTTCTAGATGAAAAGTTCCCTATAAATATGGAATTAACTCATGGGAAAGGTGTTGAAACTTTTTTAGAGATGTGATTAACAAGAATGTATTTTCGTATTTTCTCCATGTTGATTTTTTCAATGGAATAACAACACTATGTGAAGGATTTATTTTGCAAAATTATTTTCCTTAAAAATATATATATGTGTGAAGTGCGTGTTATGTGACATTTCCATTCGGGTGTTGTTTTATATCAACAAGTATGGTAATAAGGTGGGTTTATTAACTTTAAAGTTATTAGGATTTTTTCTCAACACTGGAGCACTTTTCTTTGTAGCTCAAAAGTTTTTTATTTTCTTTGTGCTTTCTTATTTCGCACATTCTAGACATTTATGTTGAGGAAACATGGTTTTCTCTTCTTTCACATGTTTATTATTGTTTGAAAATTGCATATTCACTTGAGAAATTATAGAACTCTCAATGTTTTTTGTTTTTTTGGTTTATCCTTTTATAACTCATCAGACTATATGATCAAACATTATTTCCTATCATGTTCAACATTCTTCATAGGTGTGGATCCATTTTTTGTTATGATATATTCTATTTGATTAGAAATTGTGTCCTCTAGTAAACTTTTATTATCAGGTGGGATAAAAACTTGTATCAAACAAAACCAATTTAATCTAAAACTCAATCCAAACTAATTATATACCATCAATAGGAAGAATAATTGTTAATTAATAGGAATGTACTATTTGATAGTATCATTTTAAAACATGGATCTATTTCTCCCTTGCTTGCAGGAACATGATTTGACCCATGGGGAATTGTGGTTCTTATATGTTGGGTGGTGACGTGTATAGTCACATGAGACAAGTATGTTTTAGTTTAGTTTTTATTTTATTTTCTTTATCACATTGGACACTTAGGTCTTTTACTTCTTTCTGCGGACAAAGGGTAATTATATTCTGAAAAGGGGGGAAAATGGGGTTCAGATTGATTCAGTCTGTCGGCTTTGATCCGAGGTAAGATTATATGGTTACTACTTATCTCGTACCTCATGTATTTGAGTATTTCAGTGTTTTTGACTCCATATTATGTTTTCAGTAGGGTGTTGGATCATTACATGTTGGTTCGGGTGGATTTGGTTCTCCCAATCGAGGTAAGGCTTTAATGTCTTTGGTTGGTTTCTCACTGGTTATGTAGCATCCTTTATGTGTTTTAATGTTCCTAATATCCTTTGTGTAGTGCGTTGATCCCTGCTCGTTGGTTTCAAGTAGCCAAGTTAAGGGTGACTTGCCTGCATGTGCATAGGTAAGAAAGTATATGTATGTGGGTTCCCCCATTACGTGTATAGTTAACCATGGCAGTGATTATGCACGTATGGGGATATGCGTTCCCATGTATATATATATAAATGCATACGTAGGTGAGTGGAGACTGGTATATGCATATAAGCATATGTGCAAGGATCCCCTTGCACATGCTCATGGCTATACGGGTGTGTGCATAGGGGCTAGGTGTCCTTGAAAGTGTGTGAAAGTGCATATACCCAGTGGGGGAGAAGCAACTTTTAGTTAGAAAGCTCCAAGATCCGAAGTGGACAGTTTGGTTCCACCTTGAGGTAGGATCCCTCTTCTAGCCTTTTTAATTCAATAATGCTTTAAATTGAACTTAGATTATTTCTTAATTATGATTAATTATATTGAATTGCATATCTTGAATAAGTGTTCTTTAATATAATTGTTTCATTTGATAAATAAATTAATGTTTTTATAATAAAACACCTCCAACGGAGGTGCATTGTCTGCGAAAACTCACAGTTATAGTTATGTTGATCTAGTTGCTTAAATTATTGCATTTGATTTGTGCTGAATGAGTTTTAGAATAAATGTTAAATATAATTAAATGAATTGTGTGATAAATAAATGCCATGATTTTATAATAAAACCCCTCCAACGGAGGTGCGTTTTCTTCTAAACCAAAGAGTAGTGATGGTTATTTGTATCATGTTTAGATTTTGTTTGAGTCTTTCATATGCCTCTTGTTGGTGTTTATTTTGTGGCTAGTTAATTTTTGTTTTCTTTGAATAATATAAATTGGCTTATCATACTCGTTTAACTCAAATGACATTTCCCGAGTAGGCATATGTCTTGACTATGACACTTTCCTTTTCATGCTTTGAATATTATAAATAAAATTTCCATGTTTAGGAAAAGTGAATGAATTTGTAAATGGTTATGTAGGGTGTATGATTCTTTTCAGTAATTTTGTTTCCCTTTAGACATTGCATCATTGTGCCACTCGCTACAACCTTCTCTGGCGATCTCTTGTTATAGCATATTAAATAGTTGATCTGTTCTATCATCTGTCAGTGGGGCGACGGTCGGAATGTTGCCCCACCTCCTCCCGCTCCCTTCGCTCCTAGCCGAAAGATGTTGCCCCGCGGATGTCACTGGACCGGGCCAACACACCGTGGTCACACCGCGGTAATGCCGTGATTTATCCCTGCTCTAGGATGACACCTTGCGGCAGTTCGCAGTGATAGTATTCCATGAGTCTTGTGATAAATGTTGAGACTGACTAATCACAATTTCCGTCGGCGAGGCGATGACCGGAATGTTCTCCCGCCTCCTCCTGCTCCCTTTTCTCCTGGATAGAAGATGTTTCCCCACAGATGTCGCTAGACCAGGCCAACACGCCGCGATCACGCCACGGTAATGCTGTGATTTGGATCCGCTCCAGCCACATCTAGCTCACACCAGCCCCCTTCCACCTTCATTTCAGCCTACTGACACCAGCATTCCTGCCCGCAACAGCCCCCCCTTCCACCTTCAAATCAACCCGCACCATCCCCCCAGCACCTACAACCAACCCCCTTCCACCAGCATTCTATCCCCCTTCCACCTTCATTCGAGCCCGCACCAGCCCCAGCCACCTGCAATCCATCCTGCACCAGCCACCACACCGGCCACCACCCCCCAGCCTCCTGAAAAACACTCATGTCAGCCCTCTTCCACCTGCAAAATAGCCTCAACCACTAGTTCCAGCCCTCACCAGCCCCCGGCCTCCTACATCCCAGCCTGTACCAGCCCCTGCCACATGCCCAACAACCCCCATCCACCTGCAATCCAACCCACACCAACCCCCTACCACCTATTCCAGACCACACCATCCCCCTGCCATCCCCCTGCCACCTACCTTCCCACCTACACCAGCCACTCCAGCCTACACCAGCCACCGCACCAGCCCCCAGCCTTCTACATTCCCGGATGCGTGAGAAAAACTCCATGCAAATCACAAAAAGTAAAGGAGAAAGTGAATCCCCTTGCCTGAGCCCTCTTTTCCCTAAAAAGTAGCCATGTAAACTACAATTAATGTTCACCGAGAACATTGGGGTAGAGATTCATCTTTTAACCCAAGACAAGAACCTAGCCGAAAAGTCGAGCAGATCCAAAGCATCCCATAAGAAGTCCCACCTGACAGAATCAAAAGCCTTGAATAAATCGATCTTAAAGGCACACATAGTAACCCCAGAATCAAGATGGTTGCCCCACAATAATTAATGGGTAACAAGATTCTTAGGATGAATTGGTTTTGGTACTGAAGGTTGTAGATATTTTTATCCAACTTTAGATTTATGAGTCTCTTAAGGTTATTTTTGTAACCATCCTACTAGAGGGTCCGAGTTATAAGTGGTAGAAGTCTATTATTCAGACTAAGCCAGACAAATACTATTCTTGGAAAAGTTTCAAGGCATTGTTCATTTAGCATTATTTAATAATGAAGTGAAGGTACTAATGGCTATAGAATTTTCTAGGAGGGGATGTCTAGGTGGGGTGTCCAAGGGTTGTTCGGGGGGTGTCGAGGGGTGTCGGGGGGGGGGGGGTCTGCAAGGAAGGGGGGAGGGTGCAGGTGGGGTTTCTGGGAGGGGCTGTCTGGGGGGTGTCTAAGGGCTGTCTGGGGGGTCTTCAGAGCAAGGTGTAGGTGGGGTGTCCAAGGGATTTCTGGGGGGTGAAGGGGGGTCTGTAGGGTAGGGGGAGGGTGCAGGTGGGGTGTCTAGGAGGGGTTGTCCAGGGGGGTGTCTAAGGGTTGTCTGGGGGGGAGGTTTCAGGGGGGGTCTATAGGCAGGGGGTAGGGTGAAGGTGGGATGTCTAGGGGGGATGTCTAGGGGGTGTCCAAGGGATGTTTGGGGGATGATTTGAAGAGATAAACCCATGAGAAATGGGACCTAACCTCATAGTAATAATTTTGATAATTATTTTTGGAAAGGTATTCCCAATAGCAATAGGTCTGAAATCCTTTACATCCACAGCATTTTCCTTCTTTGGGATCAGGGAAATAAATTTGGAGTTGATTCCATAGGGCATTGAGGCATGGTTAAAGAACTCCCTCATAGCATTAAGGAGCTCATCACGAACTATGTCCCAGTAAAACATAAAGAATTAATTTTTGAACCCATCAGTACCAGCCACACTCTCAAGATTTAGAGAAAAAGGGCACCCTTAACTGCCTTCTCATCAAGGGATGCAACAAGGGAGATTGTTGGATTGGTGTAGCCCGATCTGGTTAGGTTGAATGCTTATGGCCCAAAACTGCTGCAGGTTGATCTCCAGGGTGAGCTCGTTGGGGGTTGTAGGGGAAACGTTCCCCTGCTCTGGGGGTCCGGAGGCTGAAGGCCCCTGGTTCAAATTTTCAGAAATTGCAGTAACTTTCACCACTGTAGCAGTGCGGACTTTGGAGTCCACTTTACTGTTGCACTTTTGACTTCCAACCGGCATCCACTAGATTATTGGATACATATAGAAAAGGCTTCATAAGATTGAAAAAGTTTATAATAATATTTCCTCATCTCTCTATACTACTATTGAAATATTCTCCTCCATGAATAGCATGAGTAGAGTTGTCATCACTTTCAACTGGTCAACCTATTCCTTGAAAACCCATTCTACATAATTTTCCTCAATTAATCCTGATGAGATGAATGCACATCACCTATAACAACATGGAGATACTATTTGACTATAGACTAGATCGAATCAGTATCAACTAAAGCCGAGGGAGGTGGAGCACTAAATGTAGATGCAACAATAGGAGGTTCCTGATAACTCAAAATTCCACTGAAATCTAAAATAAGTCTTTCTCTAAAATATTATAAATATACTATGGATACAAAATCTGAAGGCACTGGGGAAAAAAATCTCTCAACACTAGGTAAAGCATCCTCTACAGGTTATGATTTGGTAGGTACATCTAAGGGAAAATCTTGAAGCTCACCTGCTTGGTCAATCTTCTTAACTAAGGATCCCTTAGAATATGTGCAAGGGATGTGTAGGGGGGTTGTTGTCTAGTAGGGGGGTTGTCCAGGGGGGTCCAGCGGGGGGGCTTCTGTCCAGGGGGGTCCAGCAGGGAGGGTTGCTGTCCAGGGGGGTTTTCTGTCCAGGGGATCCATCGGGGGGGCTATCCAGGGGGTCCAGTGGGGGGGGCGGCTTCTGTTCAAGGGGGTCCAGCAGGGGGGGCGGCTGTCCAGGGGGGTCCAGCAGGGGGGGCTGCTGTCTAGGGGGTCCAGCAGGGGGGGGGGGCTATCCAGGGGGGTCCAGCAGGTGGGGGGGTTGTCCAGGGGGGTTGGGGATGTTGTCTAGGGGGGTCCAGTAGGGGGTGGGGGTTGTCCTGGGGGTCCAGCAGGGGGCAAGGGGTGTGAAAGGGGGGTACAAGGGGGGTGTGCAAGGGGTGCAAGGGATGTGGGGGGGTAGCTGCTATCCAGGTGGTGCAAGGGGGTGTCCAGTAGGGGTGCAAGGGTGGTGTCTAGCAGGGGTGCAGTGGGGGGTGTCCAGCAGGGGTGGTGCAAGGGGGGTCCAGCAGGGGGGGCTGTTGTCCAGGGGGTCCAACAGGGGGGGTTGTCCAGGGGGGTCCAATAGTGGGGGGGATTCTGTCCAGGGGGTCTATCAGGGGGGATTCTATCTAGGGGGGTCCAGCAGGGGGTTTCTGCTATCCGAGGGGGTCTAGTAGGGGGTCGCTGCTGTCCAGGGGGGTCCAATAGGGGGCTGTTGTTCAGGGGGGTCCAGCAGGGGGTGGGGGGCTGCTGTCCAAGGGGGTCCAGTAGGGGGGATGTTGTCCAAGGGGGTCCAGCAGGGGGGGGAAAGGGGGTGAAAGGGGGTGCAAGGAATGTGGGGGGTGGTTGCTGTCCAGGGGGGTTGGGTTTTTTTATGTAATGGGAAGGGTTTTATCCACGGTTTGTGGGATTATATCCATGATTCCAAACCGTGGATATAGCCTAATTTTCTAGTAGTGAATGATGATGTTGTAATTGATTTATTAAAGGAAGAATAAAATATATGATATTAATAATATTAAAATAAATATCATTTGAAATATTTGATACTATACAAGAATTTTTTGGATGACTATGACATGTTAGGGATGATTTTAAAAATAAATAATATTTTATTAAATGATATAAAATTCATAAAAATCTATATATTGACCAAATAACTAGGATAGTGTTAAATATTCTATAAATGATCCAGTTGGGGTTCTTTTGGCATTTTATAATAACTATATTATCCCTATAGTGTAAAAAATACAAGTTGTCACGGTAAGGGTTAAATTGTTTAACTAAGGGTTAAAGCCAAAGGATAAGGTTAATTTTGTGACCTAAACTTGTATAAAATTCATTGGTTTAGAGGATTTGTACCCATAAAAATATTATACTCTAAATAAATCACTTTAGATCTATTTGAAATCGAAAATCAATTTATCATAAATTAATATTTTTGGAGTTTCCAAAAGTGCCCCTCCTATCTCTTATAAAAGGGAACCTCTCCTTCTCTTTTATTCGCACCTCTAAATCCCTTTGTCTCGGCCAAAATCTACCCATTTATCCTAATAACTTCTCTAAATTCATCATAGAGGCCATAATTTGGGCATAAATCTAACCTAAGGTGTCTTTTTATGCAAATCAAAAGGAGACACTCAAAGGAGAGGTAATTATTTTACCAACTCTATCAAAGTTATTTTCTTATTCTACTTCCTTTTCCTAAATTATTTACATAATAAATTAATAAATACAACATATAATATATTTTTATATGTTTTTATGATTATGGGACAACCATATTCTTCCTTTCACTCATCCTACGAAAAAAATATTATCATACGTGCATACGTACGGCTTACCATCTCCACGTTGTGGTGTAAACTATTTTCATATATACTTTATTTCGATGAGTATAACGATGAATATAAAGAATATAAATAATAAATATGAAATTATAATGAATATTTATAATTAAAATACAATTAAATTCCATACCAATTAACCATTAAGGGATTGATATCATCGCTCGTACGTACGTACGGCTTACCGTCTCCATAACGTGATGAGATTCACTCTCCACGTTAACCATTCAAGAATGATTATAAATATATATATAATGAATAATTATGAAATATATGACATAATAATGATAATGGAATAATATATATATATATACATATATTTCATTTACTTTCTTTCATTCAATACGATAAGAAAATGAAAACAACATTCATGTGTACGTATGGCCTACTGTCTCCATGAACGATGTATTCCATTCCATATATCTATCTATTATATATATTTATATACTGAATATATATGATATATAAATCATGTTTTACACTATATAATTTATTAAATCATGATATATGTAATAATATCAAGAATAACAAGTCAAAAAACATATGATAAACAAAGCAGTTATTACCCAAAACGTTGCTTTAACTTAGAATTGTTAATAAGTAGGTAATATAAAGTTATAAATGAATCATATATGATATCATAAATATTATTATGATTCTATTAGAAGTTAATAATATGTTTAAAACCATTATACAGGAGTTTCGGGCACGTATGGAGAGTATTTGACCTAAGGTAAGGGAATTTCATCTCACTTTTAATTTTCGTGAGATATAAGCCATATTCACCAACTATTTCTTGTGTGTAGTGTATGTAATTACCCTATTATATTCCATATAATGAATAAATTTATATTTATGGTATTTAAATATTTATTTTAAGATATAGAGCTTATGATTTAAATTTTCAAAGTGGTATGGGACGCTTTGAATGTTAAAATAATTAATCCTTTCTCCATTTTAATAATCTTGATATTATCATACATATTTATTTATATGTATATAAAGGATCATAAATAACATTTTATGTCTATTTTTCATTTCATTCAAAATTTGAAAAGTAATATTTTTAAGGTTTTATGTAAGGGACTCTTTAACTAAAACATAATTTTAAATGTTTTAAAGATTTATTCTTCTAAATCTTTCTCATTAATATCCATTTTTTCAAAATGGTTTAAAATTTTATTTATATGGACATGAATGTTTTAAAATTTTAATTCGTTTCAAAAGTTTCAAAGTGGTATGGGAAACTTTTATTCAAAAATCTATTTTTAAATGTCTTCTTTTATAAGTGTGTGGATTTTGAATAAATGATTTCAAATAAAAAGGGGTATTTGTCTCAAGATATTTTTAATGATTTTAATAGATTATTTTCATCTATGCCAAAATCCTTTAATGCATCTTATAATTAATTTAGTTTGATCTTTTATGATATCATTTACCTTATTTTATTGAATGGTTCATGATCAGTTTGATTGTGGGTGTGTTATTTAGATACTATTCTTGGTTCATGGTTAAAGTATTCATATTTTGTATACTAGTTTTTAATACGAATGATTATGATGTTTATATTTCACCATTTTCATATAAGGAATGTATTGGACTTAGTAAGTGACAGGTGGGGCCTACTATAGCCCCTCGATGCATCGGTAGGTCTCATGAGACAAACTAATTTGGGTTTTTACCCGTTTATGTATGGTCTTAGAATGAGGCCTTGACGGTATGGTTATGATGTCCAAAATTATTCATTACCTCATTATGAAATTAGTTATTAATATTACATGTGATTATTCGACTAGTAGAATATCCATGTGAATGTTTAAATGGCGTTATTTGATTTATTCTTGCCATATTATGCTGAATATTATGTTTAAAAGGATTTTGTTTCAATTTTATACCTTGCCTTAAAAGTTTATACTTATTTATAAAATATTTTGTTTTATTGTTTACCCTTATTGAGCATCTAATCTCACCCCTTTCTTATGTTTTATTTTCCTAGGATGCCAAGAAGTGTTTTATGATTGATATGCAGGGTTAAGCTAGGATAATGGTGGCATTCTTAAGGAATTATCTATGTTGTATATTATGTTTTGAATTGAAATGTAAATTTCATGTATGTAATCTGTTTTCTAAGACTGATAAATTAATCAGTCCTTTGGGATTTGATTCCTTGTAATCGTGTCAATGTATTAAAATAATGCACTGACTCCAAGGTTTTGGCTTCAGGTGTTACAATAAGTGGGTCAAAAGACCCACTAAAGGAGGGTGATTTTTTCACATAAAGGACTCTATCGAAAGTTTCTCCTTACTTGGTGGGTCTAGGAGATCAACATGGTTTACATTATTATTCATAGCTTGATAAAGTTGTGAAAGAATTTTCATGAGTGTTTTCACCCCAATTATCATCCAATTTGGTTGCTCATAGGGACTATTAGTTCATTTCCCATCACATACATTGTTAACTCAATTCCTTCTAGTTACATATATTAACTAAAAAAATAATCTTAGTGTGAGCATAAATCATTAATAATCAGAGTGAAAAATCATATGATAATGAAAATCAAACATAAGATGTCCTAAATTATGACACATTCTTATCAACCCATGAAATTATCATTTCCAATCTAAAATATATTCAAATACCTCATAATGGTTAATAAATATAATGTGAATTAACCAAATCATATCCCCAGAGAATGTCAAACCAGGTGTATAGTTAAGACTCTTTTTCATGCCCCAAGTGAAGATTGATTTAATACCCAACCAGTCATTTTTAGGGTTATTACCCCTAGGAGTATTTATGCCAGAGACTGTATCCACTTGTTTGTATCTATATAGGGATTTCATTACTAGGTCAACACATAATCTATACTATATCAAAATTTTAGGTTATTATCCTATACTTAGACTTATCCCTAGGGTTTTAACCAAATTTCTCTCATTCTAATCCACTAAAATAACTAAATCCTACTCTGATACCAACTAAGGAAACCCGATCATAACATACATAAACATTACATTATTTTACATTAATATTCCATACATCTCATAATGATATATGCCTAAGAACTACAAAGTTTTAGCGTCTTTGGAGACTAGTTACATAATCAACATATTTATGAATAATCATAAATATTTTCCATAAACTTTCTTCTCACATGGAACCCTTCTAGACTTATCATACTTAATACCTTTCTTCACAACATGTGGAAAAGGAAACATAAGAAAGAGTGATCTCAGATGCTCAGTAAGGGTAAATGTGGTAGATAACAATCAAAGATCATAAGTGAGAATAATAAAATAATAAGGGTATAATAACATGATTATAACTTATGAAAATCATACCCAATAATTCATAGATCATAAATCATGAGTCATGGAATAATGAATTGCCATAACAAAATACATGAGTTATAAGAGTGTGAAATCATCATTAATAAATCATGATCCATAAGAGAATATTATAAGCATAAGACATAATTTCATGCCATACACATAATCATAGAAAATCATTTCCTTAGTTAATGATAACTACCAAGACCATCATAGTGGACAGAGTCACATAGTGGATTGGGTTCACTCCTCATTCTAATAACATAGTGGATAGAGTCCCATGGTTGATTGGGTTCAATCCTCATTCCTTTTCATATTATCTTATGAGATGTCAATATTTACCCAATGCATTGGAGGGATATATAATTTTGGGCCCACACATCACATAATGAAAACCATCCATATATTTCCCACAATATCATAAAAACATTCATATTTCAACATCACTTAATTAACCCATAGAAAATAGATGGGTTTCAAAAAATCATTTATAGAAAATTTCATAAACCATCTAGATAAAGGATGTATATGGTAGCATAAGGAACATAAATGGATGTTGACATAGATAAAAAACTCTATTTTAAGATTATTAGATAAATCACTTTTTAAAATAAGAAGGAAGGCTTATTATTTTTTTTAAACCTTTAAGAATTAATATTATTTTTTGTAAAACCATTTTAAAATATTAAAAGGAAAAAATTTAAAGAAGAATGATCATAATGGTAAAAGAATGTGTTTTCACAAAAAAACGTTAAAAGGGATACTTTTTTCAAAAATGACGCATGTAAAAAATGTTAAAACATTATTTTAAAATATTTGATAAGAAATTAAAAATATAAGAAAAATTAATTAATAAATTATTGAATCATGGATAAAGAAATCCATAAATTTAACATTTACATAGAGGAGTATGAACGTTGATCGAAAAGAAGAGGTGGGTCGGTTTCACTTACAAGTGTCACATCAGGTGAATTACATACCAAGGGAAATGAAATTGAGAGAGAGGATATATAAAACATTAATAATATTAAAAATATGAGAGAATAGTTGGGTTTTTATATATAATTTTCACAAAAAAACTCCCCATAGTGAAATTCATTAATAACAAGCTCAATTTGAAAATGAAATTGGAAAGAAACTCTTACAGCTTTGGTAACCTTTGATTCAAACCCTCTTAAAAGATAAAAATTGAAATGAAACTTTAAATATCATTAATAATGAGAGAATAATTATATAATACTGTAAATAGGTAGTATATGCACTATCTAAATGAAGGTGGGTGTATAATACAAAACTTGTCTCAAAGAAGGTAATTTGAGACAAAACCCTTACCTTTTTCTAATAGCTTTTATGAAAGTTATTTAACCACCTGTATAATAAAAATAACCTTATTAATCCCTTATTTTATAACCATAATAATATCTATTTCATTTTTATATTTTTCAATTATAATCATTTACTACACATGTATTAGTTAGTTAATACTTATTTTTATCATCAGATTTTAGTAATTTTGATTGTTTCGCACGTGTTTTGTAATAAAGATATCAAACCTCATTATTTGATACCAAGATCATCATTCCAAGATTATAAAAGATATTTTAATCATTTTCTTCAATGATTTATTCATCCACATGTTAACTTGATATAAACTATGGGCATGGTTTGTGAGAACATGATACATGATGAACATGTTTTGGGTAATTGACTAATATAAATGAATTACTTTATAATGATCATTAATTTTTTTGTCATAATTTAAGAAACATACTCATGAAATATATTACTCATTAATATCATATATATTCATCAAATATTTTTTATAACCATCCATGTAAGGCGATGATGAAAATGAAACATGTCGTTCATGGAGGTGGTAGTCATCACGTACGCATGGACGATGTTTTCATTTTTTCTGAGGGAAGGAAGCTTGATAATTATTGTACCATCAGTACAATAACATATAAATACATTAGGGATACTGATTTTATTTTATTAATATGGTTTGAATATATTTAGAGGAGTAATATAAAGAATAAATGACTTGGTAGATGGTATTACTTAGGTTGAGGACTTGATTATTCCCTTGAATGGATTCTTGGAAATGGTGGACATAGGCTAACTTATTGTGATGGGGGATTATGAATGTGGAATAGGACTATAGGATATGTATAATGGGTATGGATTCAAGAGAATTTTGAATATAAAGTGAGTCTTAAAGTGGGTTCCTTTTATAGGTGGAAAAGATAGTCTTTTCTTTGTAATTGAATTTTAGGTAAGGGGTAAGAATGAAATGGCATGAAAGATAGGTAACGTCTCGAACTGAGTGTCACATACCAATTCCCTGAGCTGGTTGTTCACATGACCTCAAGCATGTATCCTCGTATTCCAAAGGATTCCGACTAGTAGCGAAGGCCTAATAGGTATATTGTGGGGAGACTATACCCTCTTTATCAAAGCAACACAACAATAGAAATAAATAAACAATAACCAATTGATAATATATAATAACCTGAATAATATCATAACCAATACATACCAGTATCACATGATATATAAAAACATGAAGACAATATTCAAACCAAAGTAGTAGATATGTCATTCCATATATGTGTCAAGTTTTGAATAAAAAATCAAAAATAAAGACAATGAAAACCCCCAAGTGGGTCCCGAAATCATGTATGGTTCCCTCATCAATGATTTATCCAAAACTCAGCCATCTAACATAAGGATTTTTCCATTATCTTTCCCTCCAAACATGAAATCTATTTGGGTACCGATTGAGGATTCTGAGTACGGTGTGAGTACAAATCAGTAGGCCACCACCAATGGCATCTAAAAAAATATTTAATCTACAACAGTGTATATAGTTGTATAAAGAATAAAGTACAATATAAAAAGTAAATAGTTATCACATTTCATTATTCTTTTAGTAACCACATAATATCTTGGGTTCACGATAACACCCAAACCAATAATACCTACTTCGGTCTGTGTTGGAGTATGAACTGTATATCATAGGGAATCACAATCCATTCTATCATGGATTTCATTATGCATTTAATTCCACTTTCATATCACAGCCACTTGGAACCCTAGTCCAATGCCAATATCATGGGGGCTAAAAAATCATGTCTGGAACCCCATGGGTATTTGGAGCAACAGTCTCTATCCCACACCTCATGGATATTTGGATCATAAGTCCTTGTCTCATACATTAATAATCACATGCATTCATTGGGGGCCTAGAGAATCAGTTTGGAACCCCATGGGTATTTGGAGCATAAATCCTTGTCCCAAACCTTATTTATCAATCAATCACACATATCACATGTATCACATTTATCAAGGATAATCATTATTAACCTTCTTATCAATTATTCAAATCACATTGCACCATTTCAATTTATCAAAACAATCATGGTCCATCACTTTAATCACATGGAATAATATGAACATTTCACCATTAATACATTTATCAGTACTTATTCATAACCCATTAACCCATCAGGGTTAGGCCAACCAACCCTTTAATTACCATGTCACCCAATTCCATAATCCCATTAATTAACCAATTTCATAATCCCAATATTCCACCAATTCCATTAATTGATTAACCAATTAATTAATTCAATTCAATATGTAATTGCTAAACATGGAAATTAAAATTCCACAATTATATACATGAAATTATAATCAAGACTATGGGAATGTGAAAAATATACCACCTACCTTGAGATCTTTGATGAACTTTCACCCAACCACAACCCTCAATTAATGTAGAACAGTCATATTAACAATGACAGAAGATAGATAGGACCAAAACTTAGGATCAAGATCAACCCCCAAAAACAAATGTGGTAAAAAGGGTCCACTGCTTATTTAAGAGATTGAGGAATGGAGGAAACCAAAGCAAAAAAGGCTTACCAGTTATCTAACACCAATCTGCGATGTTCAGATATGAAGAAATCACTCCAAATATTTTTTTAGTCACACTAGGGTTGAGAGGATGAAGGCTGCATGATGGTATCAAAACAAAACAACCATACAACCTGCTTAAAAACACTGCTTGGAAAATTACATGGCGTGTAATGACTTTATACGTTGTGTAATTATTTTTATAGGGTTGTGTCAAAAAACCCATTGCCTAAAGTGGGTATTTATCCCAATTAATTATTACACATCGTGTAATAAGATTACATGATGTGTAATATTTTCATGTTGTGAACTAGTTCACCATGTGCAACCATTAATGACATGTGTTTGGAGAAATGTACACATCATGTAACCCATTTACACGGTGTGTAAATCTTCTACAGACTACTTTTTTTTCCTAAGAAAATAATTCTTCTTTAATGATCTGAATCACCCCCAACGCCCCCCAATACAAAACCCTTTCCAACCCTTTAATGAAAATAAAACTCAAAAAGGGAACGTATCTGGTAAAATAAAGAGATCTTAAAATATCCCCACCTTATAACATCTCATCCTCGAGCTGTCCTCCCAAGCATCTCTAAGATTATGAGGTAAAAAGTTTGGGCCACTAATCATTCATATCTTCTTCCCTCTTCCATGTTTCCTCCTCAACATGGCCATATTTCCACAATACTCGAACTATAAACATAGTATTTCCTCACAACACTTTCTCATTGTGATCTATAACACATATCATATGCTCCTCAAAGGAAACATTAGTATCAATCTCAACATCATCAACATCGATCACATGAAAAGGTTAGGGGTGATACCATCGAAGGTGTGACACATGAAAAACATCGTACATGGCATTATACCTATGTGGAAGAGCCAATTGGTACACCACCAACCTGATTCTCTCCACAATATCAAAAGTTCCAACAAACCTATGTGCTAACTTGCCCTACCTCTGAATCCTATGATGACCCAATATAGGTGACACCTAAAGGAATACATGATCACCCTATATAAATCTAGGGGTCATCAACGTCGATCAACATATGACTTTTATCTACTTTGATCCATATCAATATGTTTCTGAATCAACTAAACCTTCTATGATGTATCTTACATGATAATTGGTCCCAAAAACTATGACTCACCAGCCTCCATCCATCATATCTGTATTGCCTACCATAAAGTGGCTCATATGGTTTTGTATGAATAGTCACCTGATAACCATTAGTATAGGTGAAATCAATGAGTGTTAAGTGCATCTACCATGACCCACCAAATTCAAGAATGTACACTCATGTAATATCCTCTAAAAACTAAATAGTACATTCCAACTGCCCATCTGTCTGTGGGTGGAAGGTCGTACTCAGAAATAATTGGGTACCCAATGCTTTCTGTAAGCCCTACTAGAAGCATGAAGTAAAGCATGATTCATAGTCTTAAACTATACTCTAAGGAAACTTGAGCAGATGGAATATCTTCTATACATACAAGTCTCCCAACTAATCCACTAAGAAAGTCTCCCAAATATGCAATAAATTCACTACTTTCATCAGTCGATCCACAATTACCCATTTACCATCATTCTTTTGAGGTGTCCTCAGAAGACCTACCACAAAATAAATGGTAACTTCATCCCAATTTCATTCTGAAATAGGCAACGGCTGTAATAAATCATTGGGTCATTGATGCTTAGCCTTCACCTGTTGAAATAAGTAGCATCGTGTCATGAACCCTAAAATCTCATTTTTCATGTCTGGCCACCAATACTGTCGATGTAGTTCACGGTAAATTTTAGTCAAACTAGGATGTACCGCCCACTTCGAGGCATGAAATTTAGGCATCAAGTCCTCTTGCATACTCATAGGCACAACAATACGGTTTTTGACATAGATGATCTCATCCTTATTTTTAGTCCAATATGAAGGTGATTCCCCACCTTTAAGGCTTTCCCTCAAGACTATACACTCCAGATCCTCATATTGTCTCTCATTGATCCATCTCAGAAGTGTGGATTCCACTAATACTGATATGAGGTTTATCTACTCATGGCCCTACTGAACCACAATAAGCATCTCAGCTAGCAAAGTCATAATCTTCCACTCAGAACTAGACTCCTAAACTTCCTGAGTTTGAGTTTTCCAATTTAAAATGTCAGCAAGACAATTTCCCTTCCTAAGTGTATATGCTAGCTCAAAATAAAATTACTACATATACTCAACCCATATCAACTTCTAGAGATTCAAATATCATTTCAAAAATATATAATTTAAGCTCTTGTGATCGGTATACATAGTAAATTTTTTCCCAACAGATAATGTCGCCAACACTTCAAAGAATAAACCATTGCAGCTAACTCGAGATCGTACGTAGGATAATTCCATTCATGTGGCCTCAATTTTTGTGACCCATACACTACAACTTGATCTCTATGCATCAACACTTCTCCAATTCCTATCCCATATGTTTCAAAAAACATTGTGTACTCCTCACCCAACTTGGGTATGATCAAGATCGGTGTGGTAGTCAAGTGCTTCTTCAACTTTTGGAAAGTATTCTCACATTCCCCAGACCATCCAAACTTAATCTCCTTCTTGTTTAAACATGAAAGTGGTGCTTACAAGTGGGGAAAAGTCTTCGATGATCCTCCTATAATAACCTTATAAGCACATAAATATTTGGATATCAAAAACATTCTTGAGTTGCTCCCAAGAAACCACTACCTGAACTTTCTCTAGGTCCACTAACACACATTCCTTCGAGATGATGTGACTCGAGAAATGTACCTTGTAGATCCAGAATTTACATTTAGATAGATTGGTGTATAGCCTATGCTCTCTTAGTGTACTTAGGATGATGTCAAGATGTTGGGAATGATCGTCATGAGTCCTGGAGTACACTAAGATGTCATCCACAAAAATAATCACAAACTAATCCAGGTACAGGTGGAAGATTCAGTTCATCAAGTCCATAAACACTTCCATAGCATTTTTCAACCCAAATGGCATCATGATGAACTCATATAGGTCATACCTTCTTCTAAAAGAATTTTGTGGTATATCAGATGGTCTAACTATCAATTGATGATACCCTAATCTCAAGTCAATCTTAGAGAACACACAATCCCCTCTCAACTAATCAAAGAGATTTTCAATACATGGAAGAAGATATCAATTCTTTAGTATCATCTAGTTAAACCTTCGATAATCAACATATAAGTGCAAAGTCTTATCAGCCTTCTTTACAAACAAGATTGGGGAACCCCAAGGTAACGTACTCGGATGGACAAATCCCTTATCAATTAGCTCTTCCAGCTGAGTCTTGATCTCTTGAAGCTCTGTTGCAGACATCCGATATGGTGTAATAGAAACTGGATCAGCTTCAGGCATGAGCTCGATCGTAAACTCCACATCCCTCTTAGGTGGAAGCCCTGAGAAGTCCTCGGGAAACACATACTAGAACTAGTCCACTATGGGTGGAAATACATCATACTTTACACCCTCGTCATCCAACAAAAGACTTGTAATGTGAGCGGTGAGCTCCCCCAGTTTCCGACATACTAGCCCTTCATAACATGTCTGGATAGCCCACTCTCCATGATGTACATAACTATTACCCTCATGAGAAGTAAAGGTTTCTCTCATATGATAACAATCGATATGGTCTCGGTACGCTACTAACAAATCCATACCAAAAATCAAGTCAAAGCCTTCCATAACAAGGTTGTAAAGATCCAATATAAAATGATACCCCCCAACCTCGAGAGAACACCCCTTTCATAAACAGATGTCTCTTGACCACACTTCCAATGGTGTGTTGATCGTTATAACCCCACTTAGAAACTCTACTGCCAAACTCAAATTGTTCACAAGTTGTGCAGATATAAAAAAGAATAATAGGATCGTGTATCAAATAAGCCACTAGAAAGAGTAGAATCTACAATAATAGTACCTCTAATTGTCGATGTCCCAACCTCGCTATCCATAAGTACAAACTAGACTGCATGCGACTGTCTTGTACCTCTTCCCTATGTTGTAGTCTAAGTCCCATGAGCTTCACTACTCTACTGATATGGTCATTATTTCCTAGAAGTTCCATGTTCACTACCTCGACCACCACAACTAGTAGAACTTCAACTGCCAGACTGATATGGGGTAGAAGACCCCCTCCTAGTGTTCTAACTCTGCCTGGATCCTCCATCACTACCCATTTGTCGTGGGTTCCTGCAGAACAGTTGCAGATGTCTCATTGCGTCGTAAGCTCGACACTCTATCAGTGTTCAGGGGCATCGTCTACGAAAGTGACCTGACCTACTCCACTAGTGGGAGAGCACTCGAGTAATATCATGTGTAACTGATCCTTCCCACTGGCCACTCTGCTTGCTATCTCTCTGGTTGACATTCTCAAAGCGACACTTCCTATTATCAAAAATATGTACCTCATGGTCATCCAGAAGAAACCACCTACATTACAATGGATGCCTCCTTCAGGTTCCCCACAAAATTGAGAGCCCGATTAACCACTTCAGAAAACCTTTTCATCCAAAATGTATTAACCTGGGACTTAATCTCGCATTTAATTCCATCTTGAAAATGTTTCACTGTAGTAGTTTCATATCCTACTAATGCTGGGAAAAAGTGCTGCAAATCAGTAAATCGACCAACATAGTTCATCACAGACATACTCCCCTGGGTCAACCTCATAAATTTAGTTTCCCTCTCCTGCGTGAGCGTCTCGGGGTAAAATTGCTCCAAGAACTTATCCTAAAAGTCCTTCCATGCCATGTTCTCTAGTTTTCCATCCCAATTATAGATGTCTCACCAACGCTTCGCTTGACCACGTAACATATAAGCTACTACTTTGACTCTCTTCTCATCAGGAGTCACTAAATGGTCAAGTATCATATGGATAGACTCAAACTAGAACTTAGCTGCCTCAGGTCCACCCTCTCTGGTGAATGTCAGAGGATGCTGCAACTGGAACTCTCGTGTCAAGTTGGAAATACTCTTCACAACCCACCCTGGGTCTCTTTCCATAAACTGCATAAATCAAGAAAAGTTCTCATGAAACTTCTCATCAGATCCCTCTCCTGGAACTATTGGAGCCTCGGTTTCCATTGTTGGAGGATCATACCCATCCATATCCTCATGTCGTCCTATCAACAAGTGTCACCGTGGAGGTATATCTATACAATTCCAAAACACACATCTTAGTATACATAACATATTATTAACACATTTACATAATAGGGATCCACATAAATCCATAACAAGTCATCCCCCACGCCCCACCACATAGTCAAAACTGAGGCGCTATCACTACCCTCAACCATCCCTCACCTGGGTCATGGATAACGTAGGGTAAAACATTTCCATTATTCAAGTTTCTCATTAGACACCCATTTATCCATTTCAATTTACCACATTAGCATCATTTAAAATTTCTAATTTCATATTAGGCACCATTTTCATTATCAAAATACTCAACAAATAAAAGAATTTAATTTTAACAATTCATCCAAAACCTTCTTTTCCATGCATGCCTAAAATGATGCATGTAATAATAAATCCTGAGTGCCTAGAATGATGCATGCTTACAGAATTTTCATGCCATACTGGGCCACGAGTAAAATCCCATAAAACAATAATACCATATAACAAGTGCATCACTCAAGGTGAAATAACATCCAACTGTAACAACATCAAAAACAACAATCCCACCATGTGTACTTGGGTTTCCCTCATACATGGGTTAGCTACTCTCATGATGATCTTGTGATCAAGGCTTGACTCATCCTAGTATCTTGTCTACTATTCCCAAATAGCAAGACAACTGAAAGAAAAAAACTTCCTCTGATACCATTTTGTAATGTCCTGACCCGAGTGCCACATATTAGTGCCTTGAGTTGGTTAGTCACATGACCTCAGGCATGCCTCCCCATAAGACAGAGGCTACTGACTAACAGCGAGGGTCTAATAGGTATATCATGGGGATATTATTCCCTCTATATCATAGCAGCACAAAAGCGGAAATAAATAAACTATATCCAACTGATAATAAACAATAGCATGAATAATACCATAACCAATGCAGACCAGTATCACATGATAAACCAAAATAGGAAGACAATGTCCAAACCAAAGCAGTAGATATGTTATGTCATATATTTTTCAAGTGTCGAATGAAAAAACCAAAAATAAAGACACTTACAACTCCCAAGTGGGTTCTGATATCATGTCTGGTTCCCTCATCTGTGCTTCATCTCAAACTCAGTCATCTAACATAGGGATCTTTCTCTTATCCGATCCTGAAAACATAAAGTCTATTTGGGTACCGATCAAGTATCTTGAGTAGGGTGTGAGTAAAACTCAGTAGGTCACCACCAATGACGTCTAAAACAATATCCAGTCTATAACAGTGTATGCAGTTGTATAAAGAATAAAGTATAATACATAAAGTAAACAGTTATCACATTTCATTATTCTTTAATTAACCACATAATTTATCAGGTTCATGATTACACCCAAACCAACAATATCTGCTTCAGCCTGTTCCGGAGTCTAAATCGTATATCATAGGGAATCACAATCCATTCTTTCATGGATTTAATTTTTCATTTAATTCCACTTTTATATCACAGCCACTTGAAACCCCAGTCCAATGCCAATATCATGGGTCCAAAACGTCGTGTCTGAAACCATGTGGGTATTTAGAGTATCAGTCTATGTCTTGTACCTCATGGGTATTTGGAGAATCTGTCCTTGTCTCATACATTAATAATCACATGCATTCATTGGGGGCTTAGAGCATCAGTCTAGAACATCATGGTTATTTGGAGCGTCAGTCATTATCCCACACCTCATTTATTAATCAATCACACATATCAAATTTATCACATTTATCAAGGTTAATCATCATTAACCTTCTTATCAATTATTCAAATCATGGTGCACCATTTCAATTTATCAAAACAATCATGTTTCATCATTGTAATCACATGGAATAATATGAACATTTCACCATTATCCATTTATCAAAATTTATGCACAACCCATTAACCCATCAGGGTTAGGCCAACCGACCCTTTAATTCTCATGTCACCCATTTCCATAATTCCATTAATTAACCAATTTCATAATCCCAATATTCCACCAATTCCACCAATTCCATTAAATAATTAATCAATTAATTAATTTAATTCGAGATGCAATTGACAAACGTGGAAATTGAAATTCCACAATTACATACATGTAATTATAATCAAGATTATGGGAATTTGACAAATAGACCACCTACCTCGATATTGTTGATGAACACTTGACCAACCACAACCCTCAATTGATGTAGAACGATCGGATTAACAATGGAAAAAAATATCTAGGACCAAAACCTAGGATTAAGATCAAATCCCAAAACCAACAATGGTAAAAAGCACTAGTGGAAAATGACCTTATACCCATGGTTTTTTGGAAACTGTGGGTATAGGGTTCGGTTCAAGACCTATACCCATGGTTCTCAAAAGAACCGTGGGTATAGGTCAAACCTATACCTATGGTTCTAAGAAACCATGGGTATAGCTTTCTCACGTGAGCACGGGAACAAAATAAAATTCTGCGGGGACAGAAAAATTTTGGCAGAAACACCTATGCCCATGGTTTTTCTCATATAACCACAGTTTATATAAATATTTATAAGTAAATATATATTTATATATTCATAAGAAAAGTTGGTGCAGTGTTTAGGCGCAGCGTCTCTAAAGAACTAGTCCAGGGAATGAATCTTGTGATCAGCAATTTTTTAAAACCTATACCCACAGTGGAAAACACCTATTCCCACGGTTTTGAAACCATGGGTATAGAGTTTTCAAACCGTGGGCATAACTTAGATCTATACTGATGGCTTGGTTTCCTACGGTTCCCAAAACTGTGGGTATAGATTCATTTTCTAATAGTGAAGGGTCTATCGCTTCTTTGAGATAACAAGGAACAAAAGGAAACTAAAGAAAAAAGGATTACTAGGTATCTAACACCAATCTGCGATGCTCGGAGAAGAATAAATCGCTCCAAATCCATTGTGAGTCACCCTAGGGTCAAGAGGAGGAAGGATGCACTATGGTGTCAAAAAAACAACCGCATATTCTACTTAAAAACATTACTCGGATTACGCAGCGTGTAATGCCTTTACATGTCATGTAATTATTTTTAGAGGGTTAAGCCAAAAAACCCATCGCCTCGGGTGGGTATTTATCTTGATTAATTATTACATATTTTGTAATAAGATTACACAGCATGTAATATTTTCATGTCATGAACTAGTTCACCACGTGCAACTGTTCATAACATGTGTCTGGAGAAATGTACATGTTGTGTAACCCATTTACATGGCGTGTAAATCTTCTACAGACTGCTTTTCAGCCCCAAGAAAAGAATTATTCTTTAACGATCTGAACCACCTCCAATGTCCTCCAATGCCTTAGAAAACCGTCATCAACCTTTTAGTGGAAAGAAAACTCAAAAAGGGAACGTACCTGGAAAAAGAATGGGATCTTACATTTTATTACTAAAAAAATAAGATGAACCTTCTTACCAAATTTGAATGTCCTGAGTTAATCTATTTCAATTTCTAAATATAATAAAATTAATTTTTAAATTAAATCATATGACATGCAGAAAAAAATCTACAAGAAAATGTCTTTTAAGTGTTAATTATTCTTATGTTTATTTCCTATCAATTACAGATCAAATGAGTGTCAATATATTATTCATATTAGAAATATATTTTATTAAAATCACCATTTGACCATAATATATTTAGTTTCTTAAAATAAAATGCATGCCACATAAAAAGATATTTTTTAGAAAAATACTTTTTAAATCATAAAAGGATCTTATTAGTTATTTAGATGCACTAATTTTATCAATGAAATAGTATTAAAATTGAAATTTATTTTTCCTTCTAAACATATTTCATAATGTGGTTATCTTTATTTATACCCACCAATTAAACAACTATATTATAACATTTGTATCACAATTTATTTTGGTTTGGTGTTGTGTGTGAAACAAGTTATTGAATACGTCGAGTTTATTTAAGAGATAAATGTATTCTACAGTCATAGGGTGTTACACCTCTCGTAATCATTTAGATCCATTTTTTAAATAACTTTAACAACTGGTTACTTATAAAGGTATTCCTCTAACAAAGAGAATTTTCTAGATTAAGAATGATTCTTAAGTTTTTGTAGCTGTCTAAGAAGTTTCTTCCATTAAGCTACTCATTTTCTAATATTGATCTTAAGGTCAAGTTTAGTGATAATGATGCCATTTATCTACAATGGAAGCTTTTATCGGGTGAGTATCTTATTGTACATTCATTTAATAAGGATTTTTATTAAATACGCTCCCACTTAAATGATGATTCATTTTAAACCCATTATATCCATTAGTGGTCTAAGATTAATATTTCACTATGTTTTGGGTCACTATAGCATTTCTCCCTTCACTTAGCTATTAAGGTAGGTCGTCATTCCAATCATATCAGTATGACTTTTGTATAATCGATGACATAACACTTTATCCTAATCCATCATATAGATTCACTCAACATTATTCTTCTTGTAACCTTATCTTATTAGGGTCTCTTAACTAAGTGTAACCCAGATTAAACACAAAAAACTAGCACTTGATCCTATTAGGGTCTCCAAATAATTTTTTCCCTTACACAATATAAAGCAAGGGCACCCCTCTTTAGCATAACCTACCCAGTTGGATGATCAAGGTCTTGACAAGTGTTCATTTTGAAAGGAATCTAACACTTGCTATGTAACATCCCAGGTAAAAAAAGAATAATACATATTTCATATTTATTAAAAATTTTGAACTAAATATTAATTTTACTTTAAAGGGGTTGCTATGTTCGATAGCATACCCGATACACAACAACAGGTTTTTTGAAATCTTACGTTGCACACTAATAATATAATATTATTATTTTAAATGGTAGTTAACTCCTAGTCATTGTATTGGCGAGAATGAACAAAACTAACTACAATATGATTATACATGTTTGTTAAATGTATTTACATTTATCCAATAAAAGTTAGTGGCTTAAAATGTGAATGAATATAATTTTAAGCATAATTTACATTAAAAGGTCGATTTACTGTATTTTAATGGAGAACTCTCTATAAATATAGTTTTGGTCACTTTAATACATTCTATTTGACCAAATAAAATCCTTCTTTAGAATGGGGACATCAAAATTTACTTTGTGTAATTTTTTGAAATTTTTCTGGTAAAGTTCATTTTTTTAATGAATAGTGAAAATATTGTATTTTAATTCAAAACTGCATTTTAATCTAATTTATTTTTATGGTTAGATTATCTTTTTAATTGGTTTTAAAGTTTAATTAGAATATATTTTTACCATTTAATCCAATATTGGTCATTGGAATTAATTTCACTTTAAAAGTGGACATAAAGAAGTGTCAGTCTTTTGATAGTTATTGTTTCTTAAAAATACGATATTTGTTTTAACAACGGGAATTAATTTTAAATTAATTAATGTCACTTCTATGTTTTGAATTTAGAAAAATAGACATCATTTTTGAATTTGGAATATCAAATATAGTTTAGCTGGATTTTTGGTATTTTTCTGAAAAACTTCAATTTTTGATGAATACTCAAACCACTTAGTAGTAGTTAAAAAAACTGAATATTTCATTTAAATGAAATTTTACCACTTCTGTGAGTTGAATTTCTAAAATCCTACATACATGGTTGTTATTAGTTAATAAAATGTGGTTCAATAAGATGAAAATAATTTTTGGTGAATAGTAACTTTTGACTTTTATTTATCATGGTTAAAGGTAAATAAGGTAATTCAAGGTAAAAAGAATATTATAATAATTCAAAATTACCTTAACACTTTTCCAAACCTTATTGGTTGAGTCATTTATAACCATTGGCATCTTTGGGTCTATTTTGGGACCCCATGGAGCCACTTATGAAAGAAAATGACACTTTAGATTAATTAATTTAATGTAAAGGCAAAAATGACAAAAACAAATATATTTTAGTAAATTAATTTTTATGTGGTGTTATATAAGTAATATGTTTAACTATAAATATTCATTGGAAAGATAAAACGATTTTCTATATCATGGTATTTTTTTTATAATTTTTAGACTACAAATAAATTAAATTATTCATGACACAATAATGATGCAGTATTTACCTCATTAATAAATGATTTAAATAAATAAGTTTATAATGATTAAAATATTATCCAAAACATGTCCAATTTGATTGGATGATTTTATTTTGAATATTAGTCATCTTATCTTCGACTTTAATAATTTTAGGACCTTTATAAACCGAATATCATTATATAATAAAATAATATTTTCACACTTTCCTAAAGAACCCTTCCTCCCCCTTATAAAAAACTCTCACTTCTAACCAATTCTTCACATCTCTCAAGCCTTTTGGCTCGTCCAAACTCTTCCCAATTAAGCTCCTTATATCCCTCTCCTCCTCCTAGAAGCCTTACTTTAGGCAGAAGGCACTTTAAGAAGTCTTTTGGTTCAAACCAAAGGGAGTTACCCAAATTAAAGGTAACGGTTTCTCTTAAATTGTTTTCTTTTATTTTACTTCTTTAACCCCTAAACTCTTTATTCCTTTCTTTTGTAACAACACCAGTATCCTCAATATACTAGGATTTTGTTATGAGAAGGATTCGAACTACACTTGCACACACCTCCATCTAATGGGTGAAGAATATACTGTTTTTGTGGATGACAAACTAACGCCTCACGAAACGATGATTGTTCGATTATCACCTACTGCCTCTCATGGTGGCCATTTTGAAGGCACTATATTTAAATATTATATATATTATGTTTATGTTTTCTTTATTCTTCTGTAATTTCCATTTATAGCATGCATTTATGGTTTCCATTATGGGTAAACGCGATAATCTCATTAGAGGAAGTGCGGACTACCGCCCCCTCAAAGTGATATGATTCGTTAATGCCATATGTGGGATGTATAAAGGATGGAGTTAATGATATTATATATGATATTATATATGAAATTATACTGGAATTATAATATACCTTTGTATCATTATATTTTAATTCCATTAAAATAAGAAATGGAAATGAAAGTAGCGTTCATGCGTACGTACGGCTTACCGTCTCCATGAACGGTGCATTTCATTTCTTACCTCCAGATGTTATGTACTATTATAAATACATGTATATACTGGATATATATGATATATATGATATCTAAATCATGAATATAATTCTGGATATAATGGACTATTGATCACATGGACAATTTGTAAATATAAGGTGTCCATTTTTTACTCAAGTACCAAATATCGACAAAATGGATGTTATTAGCTTAAATGATTACATAATATTTATAACGTGGTAATATGTGATATAAAAGGAATAATAAACTTGAAAAGGGTTCTTAAGCAAGTAGAAATTAACTTTAGTTTATTATCTAGGATATTAAATAACGATCGAGTCAAGTCAGACACGAGGTAAGGGACTTCGTCTCAATCTCCTTTCATTGAAGCATATTTTGTTTTTAATACACGATTTTCTTTTATACTCTATATAAACACCTTTGACTTTTCATTTCATTCAAAGGGAATATTTATATACGAAGCGTTTTACTAAACGACGAAAAGGAATGTTTTTTTAACCTAAGCGGTGACAACGACCTTTCCGCCGCCGCGAGTATTATTTGATCTTTGGCTTCCTTAACAAGTCATAATGTTTTTAAAAGGATAAATAAATACCATATACTCTTTTTACATATTTTGGTATTGAAAATGATTTTGAGAATGGATTTATTATTTCAATATCTTGAAATGATATTTTGTATTGCAGTGTGGAAATGTTATCTCTCCTTTATGCTTATGTTATGTGTTCTGATCATGTTATGGTTCTTGGGCATTATTTATTTATAAGGGTGGTTCCGTGATAAACCTAGGGAAGGTGAGCCTGAGATAGCTCTCTAATGCATTGGGTAACGTGATGGAGGTAAACGTGAATGTTTCTCCTAAGAGATTTAGGGAATATACTGTGATGGGTATTCCAAAATAACTCCTTATGTAGTTGTGATAGCTACAATGTAAATATGTTATGGATGCCACAAGTTACCTTTATAATATATGATTTCTATGTGTCTTTCATAAATCTTATGATTTCATGAGGTAAGTAAGAGAGTTCATGTTTTGTATGTATTTATAAATAAATGTTTTCATCCTTTGTTTTATAACCCTTACTGAGATTTTTATGTTCATCCCAAGTTTTGAAATGTTTTCACAAGATTTAAAGATGAATAGGGTCGATGATAGGATCAAGGAAAAGTCATGATGTCTAAAACCTGGAACTAGACATGACTCTTTTTTTCAAGAGTTTTTTTATTTTATGAAAAAAATGGATACTGGGTAGAATTGTCTACATGTAATATTCATGTTGTTATGTAAATGTAATGTCATAATTCTCTAAAACTCTAAACCTGAAAAGATCCTCAATGTGAATTATTCATTTAATTCAATATTATGTAATGTTTAAGGTCGGGTCCTTATAGTTGGTATCAGAGGTCGGTTTAGATAATTTTAGGAGTTAGGGTATTGTTAAATAAATGTCCATAAATTAATTTATGTTAATATTGAAATCATATAGCATTTACAGATTATCATGTTGCTTCGCCTAAGGTATTTCTGTATTGAGAATGAGTTTTCATAGAGGAAATAGGGCAATTGTGATGGGAAGTCATACAGAGGGAAATGACCTTCCAAATCAGCATCCTAAGATGGTCAGAATCAAAATTGAGCAGTTTACTGTAGTGATGGCTCAGTTGAATCAGGTGATAAATGGTGGTTGTGTTTATTGATGATATTTTGGTTTATTCCAAAATTAAGGAAGAACATGAAATTCATTTAAGGGTTGTCTTGAAAACCTTAAAAGAAAAGAAACTGTTTGGGAAATTCAGCAAGTGTGAGTTTTGGTTACAACAAATTTCTTTCATTGGTCACACTGTTTCAAAAAATGGCATAACTATTGATCCTGCTAAAACAAAATTTGTTGAAGAATGGCCAAGACCCACAAATATAACTGAGATTCGTAGTTTTCTTGGTTTGGTAGGTTATTACAGGAGGTTTGTTGGAAATTTTCACGGTTATCTAGTTCAATGACTAAGTTAACTCGAAAAGGTGTTAAGTTCATCTGGACAAAAGAATGTAATGATTTTTTTTAGGAATTGAAAAGGATATTGGTGAATGCTCCAGTTTTGGCAATGCCATCCAGAAATGGTGAGTTTGTTATCTATAGTGATGCTTCGTTGAAAGGATTGGGTTGTGTCCTAATGCAGAATGATCAGTTAATTGCTTATGCTTCACGTCAGTTGAAACCACATGAGTTAAATTACCCTACACGTGATTTGAAATTAGATGCTGCTGTTTTTTCTTTAAAAATTTAGAGGCATCATTTGTATGAAGTAAAGTGTGAAATATATACTGACCACAAAAGTTTGAAGTATATATTCACTCAGAAAGAATTGAATATGAGACAGAGGAGATGGTTGAAATTAATCAAGGATTATGATTGCACGGTCCATTACCATCTGGGAAAAGCAAATAAAGTGGTTGATGCTTTGAGTCAAAAAAGCGTCAGTGAAATCATCTCTATCAGACAGAATAAAGCAAGCACGGAAAGAATACAGTGAGTTGCAGAAAAAGGTAGAGTTGGTTCAAAAGGGTAAGTTTCCTGATTTTAACATTGATAATGATTTTGTTTTGAGGTTCGGGAAGAGATTATGTGTGCCTTGTGATTCACAGTTGAAGAATGAGTTGTTATGTGAAGCTCATAGTTCTCCGTTTTCAGTTCATCCTGGTAGTACTAAGATGTACAGAGATATTCGGGAGTATTACTGGTGGGATGGAATGAAAAGAGATATTACTGATTTTACTATGAAGTGTTTGACTTGTCAGCAGGTTAAAGCATAGCGGCAATTACCGAAAGGAATGCTTCAGCCTCTACCGGTGCCAAAGTGGAAATGGGAAAATATATCCATGGACTTCGTTGTGGGATTACCAAAGACATCTCGAGGTAATAATGTAATATGGGTTATAGTTAATCGATTGATTAAATCTGCTCATTTCCTTCCTATTTGAGATACTTTCTCTCTAGATCAACTTGCTCGGTTGTATGTTAAAGAGATAGCCAGGTTGCATGGAGTTCTCCTCTCCATTGTATATTATCATGATCTCAGGTTTACTTCTAACTTTTGGAAAGGCCTTCAAAAGTCGTTGGGTACTGAATTAAATTTTAGTACAGTTTTTCATCCTCAATCAGATGGGTAATCAAAACGAACAATTCAGACCTTGGAGGATATGCTACGTGCTTGTTCACTGGATTATCAGGGAAGTTGGGACCAACATCTTTCTTTGGTTGAATTTTCTTATAATAACAGTTTCCATTCTAGTATACAGATGGGTCCATTTGAGGCATTATATCGAAAGCATTTTCAAACTCCAGATTTTTGGGATGAAGTAGGTGAAAGGAATCTGATAGGACCAGAATTGGTAGAAGAGATGGCAGAGAAAGTTCGGTTGATTCAGAAGCACATGAGAACAGCTCAGAGCAGACAGAAAAGTTATGCAAATAACCGGAGGAAGGATCTTTCTTTTGAAGTAGGTGATCATGTCTTTCTCAAAGTATCTCCAAGGAAAAGTGTGATGTTTTTTGGTAAGAAGGGAAAGTTGAGTCTAAGGTTCATTGGACCTTATGAAATTCTGGAGAAAGTTGGATCAGTTGCATACAGAGTGGCTTTACCTCCAAGTTTATCCCAGGTACACAATGTTTTTCATGTTTCGATGTTTAGAAAGTATATGCCAGATCTATCTCATATTTTGAGCCCCGAGGTAGTTCAGTTAGAAGAGAATCTCTCTTATGAAGAACAACCAATTCAGATTCTTGACCGAAGAGAGTAAGTGTGGCGGAATAAGGTAATTAACCAGGTAAAGGTTTTGTGGAAAAACCATATTGTTGAAGAGGCAACGTGGGAATCTGAAAATGCTATGAGGGATAAATACCCCCACATATTTTGATAAGTGAATAAAAATTGCGAGGACACAATTTCCAAAAAGGGGGAAGGATGTAACATCCCAGGTAAATAAAGAATAAGACATATTTCATATTTATTAAAAATTGTGAATTAAATATTAATTTTAATTTAAAGGGGTTGCTATGTTTGATAGCGTACCTGATACGCAACAACGGGTTTCTTTAAATCTTACGTTGCACACTAATAATATAATATTATTATTTTAAATGGTAGTTAACTCCTAGCCGTTGTATTGGTGGGAATGAACAAAACTAACTACAATATGATTATACATGTTTGTTAAATGTAGTTACATTTATCCAATAAAAGTTAGAGGCTTAAAATGTGAATGAATCTAATTTTAAGCATAATTTACATTAAAAGGTCGATTTACCGCCTTTTAATGGAAAACCCTCTTTAAATATAGTTTTGGTCACATTAATACATTCTATTTGACCAAATAAAATCCTTCTTTAGAATGGGGACATCAAAATTTACTTTGTGTAAATTTTTGGAATTTTTCCGATAAAATTCATTTTTTTAATGAATAGTGAAAATATTGTATTTTAATTCAAAACTTCATTTTAATCTAATTTATTTATATGGTTAGATTATCTTTTTAATTGGTTTTAAAGTGTAATTAGAATATATTTTTACCATTTAATCCAATGTTGGTCATTGGAATTAATTTCACTTTGAAAGTGGACATAAAGAAGTGTCAGTCTTTTGATAGTTATTGTTTCTTAAAAACACACTATTTGTTTTAACAACGGGAATTAATTTTAAATTAATTAATGTCACTTATATGTTTTGAATTTAGCAAAATAGACATCATTTTTGAATTTGGAATATCAAATATAGCTTAGATGAATTTTTTGTATTTTTCTGAAAAACATCAATTTTTGATGAATAGTGAAACCACTTAGTAGTAGTTAAAAAAACTAAATTTTTCATTTAAATGAAATTTTAACACTTCTGTGAGTTGAATTTCTAAAATCCTACATATATAGTTGTTATTAGTTAGTAAAATGTGGTTCAATAAGATGAAAATAATTTTTGGTGAATAGTAACTTTTGACTTTTATTTACCGTCGTTAAAGGTAAATAAGGTAATTCAAGGTAAAAAGAATATTATAATAAATCAAAATTAACTTAACACTTGACCAAACCTTATTGGTTGAGTCATTTACAACCATGGACATCTTTGGGTCTATTTTGGGACCTCATGGAGCCACTTATGAAAGAAAATGAAACTTTAGATTAATTAATTTAATGTAAAGGCAAAAATGACAAAAACAAATATCTTTTAGTAAATTAATTTTTATGTGGTGTTATATAAGTAATATTTTTGACTATAAATATTCATTGGAAAGCTAAAACGATTTCCTACATGATGGTATTTTTTTATAATTTTTAGACAACAAATAAATTAAATTATTCATGACACAATAATGATGCAGTATTTACCTCATTAATAAATGATTTAAATAAATAAGCTTATAATGATTAAAATATTATCCAAAACATGTCCAATTCTGATTGAATGGTTTTATTTCGAATATGAATCATCTTATCTTCGACTTTAATGATTTTTGGACCTTTAGAAACCGAATATCATTATATAATAAAATAATATTTTCACACTTTCCTAAAGAGCCCTTCCTCCCCCTTATAAAAAGTCATCACTTCTAACTAATTCCCCACACCTCTCAAGTCTTCTGGCTCATCCAAACTCTGGCCAATTAAGCTCCCTACATCTCTCTTCTCCTCCTAGAAGCCTTACCTTAGGCAGAAGGCACTTCAAGAAGTCATTTGGTTCAAACCAAAGGGAGTTACCCAAATTAAAGGTAACGGTTTCTCTTAAATTGTTTTCTTTTATTTTACGTTTCCAACCCCTAAACTCTTTTTATTCCGTTCTTTTATAACAACACCAGTATCCTCAATATACTAGAATGTTGTTATGAGAAGGATTCGAACTACACTTACACACACCTCAATCTAATGGATGAAGAACATATTGTTTCTGTGGATGGCAAACTAACGCCTCACGAAACAATGATTGTTCAATTATCACTTATTGCCTCTCATGGTGGTCATTATGATGGCACTGTATTTATATATGATATATATTATGTTTATATTTTTTTTATGTTTCTGTAATTTTCATTTATAGCATGCCTTTATGGTTTCCATTATGGGTAAACGCGATAATCTCATTAGAGGAAGTGCGGACTACCGCCCCCTCAAAGTGATATGATTCTTTAATGTCATATGTGGGACGTATAAATGATGGAGTTAATGATATTATATATGACATTATACTGGAATTATAATATACCTATGTATCATTATGTTTTAATTCCATTAAAATAAGAAATGGAAATGAAAGTAGCGTTCATGCGTACATACGGCTTACCGTCTCCATGAACGGTGCATTTCATTTCTTACCTCCAGATGTTATGTACTATTATAAATACATGTATATACTGGATATATATGATATATATGATATCTAAATCATGAATATCATTCTGGATATAATGGACTATTGACCACATGGACAACTTGTAAATATAAGGTGTTCATTTTTTACTCAAGTATCAAATATCGACAAAATGGACGTTATTATCTTAAATGATTACATAATATTTATAACCTGGTAATATGTGATATAAAAGGAATAATAAACTTGAAAAGGTTCTTAAGCAAATAGAAATGAACTTTAGCTTATTATTCAGGAGATTAAAGAACAATAGAGTCAAGTCGGACACGAGGTAAGCGACTTCGTCTCAATCTCCTTTCATTGAGCCATATTTTGTTTTAATACACGATTTTCTTTTATACGCTATATAAACACATTGGACTTTTCATTTCATTCAAATGAAATCTTTTTATACGAAGCGTTTTACTAAACAACAAAAAGGAATGTTTTTTTTTACGTAAGCGGTGACAACGATCTTTCTGCCGCCGCGAGTATTATTTGATCTTTGGCTTCCTTAACAAGCTGTAATGTTTTTAAAAGTAAAAATAAATATCATATACTCTTTTTACGTATTTTGGTATTGAAAATGATTTTAAGAATGAATTTATTATTTCAATATCTTGAAATGATATTTCGTATTGCAATGTAGAAATGTTATCTCTCCTGTATGGTTATGTTATGTGTCGTGATCATGTTATGGTTCTTGGGCATTATTTATGTATACGGGTGGTTCCGTGATAAACCTATGGCGGGTGAGCCCGAGATAGCTCTCCAATGCATTGGGCAACGTGACGGAGGTAAACATGAATGTTTCTCCTAAGAGATTTATGAAATATACTGTAATTGGTATTTCAAAGTAACTCTCTATGTAGCTGTGATAGCTACAATGTAAGTATGTTATGAATATCACAAGTTACCTTTATGATATATGATTTCTATGTGTCTTTCATAAATCTTATGATTTCATGAGGTAAGTAAGAGAGTTCATGCTTTGTATGTATTTATAAACAAATGTTTTCATCCTTTGTTTTATAACCCTTACTGAGCTTTTTATACTCATCCCAAGTTTTGAAATGTTTTCACAGGACTTAAAGATGAATAGGGTCAAGGATGAGATCAAGGAAAAGTCATGATGTCTAAAACCTGAAACTAGACATGACTTTTTTTCAAGAGTTTTTATTTTATGAAAAAAATGGATACTGGGTAGAATTGTCTACATGTAATATTCATGTTATGTAAATGTAATGTCCTAATTCTCTAAAACTCTAAACCTGAAAAGATCCTCAATATGAATTATTCAATTAATTCAATATTATGTAATGTTTATGGTCGGGTCCTTATATGCTATTTTTTTAAAGGTGATTTAATCTCACCATCTGATCTCATGTATTCCCTTTATATGTAGGTAATCCTCTAAGGATTTAGTTTCGAATCACTATTCATTCCACCTCATCAATATGTTGTCGTATTGATGTGTAACTCTTTATAAAACTCATTAATAAACCAGAGTTAAGGTAAAATAAAACTAAATCAATTATCACACATAGCGTGTAACCCCTTAAATACTTGTGTGGAAATTTATAGAAGCAGTTTAGCACTTTAAACTAAAGCATAAATCTATTGATAATATAAAAAATTTATAATTATTAATATAATAGGGAGTGCAACTAAATAAATGAAAAATTCATAAATTTAACATTAGATACACTATGGACATTTCATAGGCAAATAATTATGAACACTTATTTACTTCTAATATGGACTCCTTCGTATTATCCTCTATATGGTATTTACTTAAATATATGATATTTGTTGGATATGTCATTGAATGTCAAATTGAAAACCATAAAACTATTTAGCTAATCATAGATGGGGTATTTAACCTCACGGAAGGTAATTGAGAGCGCAGTCCAAGAAAGGAAACCAAAATCAAACAACAAAAATAGCATAATCAAGCACATGTATCCTATAGTGATGAATGTTGTTTTTTTTGAAGAAGCAAACAATGAGAAGAAATGGATGGCACCAAGTGAGCAGGGATTGAGAAAATATGAAATGTGGGGAAATTTTGATCAAAATCTATGTCAAGTAGGTTGATCAAAAATCAGATGAATTTTTAGTTCGTCGCATACAAATTCATTTAATTGATAAAAACGAGAAGTTGATTTCAATTTGAAAATGATCGCACAAATGAAGACAAAAAAGATAAATTGAAACAATGTAATTTCCTTACTCAGATTTTAGTCATCAATCATTATAGAATCAAACAATACAAGAATTACAGATCAAGAACAAAAGGAAGAATAAGAAGATAAGAAGTCTTCCCTTCACTGTCAGCATTTTTTCCTTTGGCCTTCAGTTACTATCTCATCACTTCAATAAATACCTCCAACAAAACCTGACATGCATTAAATTCCTGCAGAAAGCGTGATGATACCTAAACATTCAATTTGCACAAAACAAGTGGCATTTTCAATAATTCACCTTAGCCAGCCAGCAACCATCTTTGACAACCAGTCAAAATCTTCCTCATTTTCAGTTACCTTAAACTGACCAGACTCTATTCACGAAGATCTTCATGGGCTCATCCAAGCAACCAGATACAGAACTCAACCCTCCATTTTTCATTGAACCGAGCTTCACTGTCATCCAAGTTCAGTATCACGTCTTGCTCGATAAACAGGCTCATACTTGTATCCATCCATTGACCCCACAGCCTTGGCATCTCCAATTGGAAACCACTTGCATCCAGTAATACGCGATTAACTCAAGCTCCCCCAGCAGACCAGTGCAAACTACTGCAATTTCTCACAGGCAAATCTTTAAACATCTGATGTGCACGCCAAATCATCCTCGCAACCAGGGCATAGGAGATGTCCATGGCCTCGCCATCTTCAGAATCGTCATCCCTGAAAAATCGATTCCCAACCTAAGCTCCACCTTCATCTTCTACACCCATCGAGCCCGGGATCTCCGGTTCGTGCAACCTCCCGCATCGGCATCTGCAACCTCAATTACTGCAAAAAAGATACAATTGGCGGCGTCAACTTCAAATCTTGGTGCACCAGATCGGTCGTTGAGCTCGGACGGGTTTCTCCTTCGGTCCCCTGGTGGCTTCATACGGCTTCACCAGTGATGGGGCTGGACTTGGATTCATGATCGGGAATCGACCGAAACCACTTCGTCGGAGACCTCAGCTTCGACGGCAGCTCGGCTCGGGAGCATCAATGGCGCTGACGGTGGCTTTGGCCATCGGTTCAGCTTCTTCGACGCCGACCCTAAGCAGCCCTCGTTTGCTCTTCTCTCAGCCGGCCCTGGTTCGTCTTCAACAAGCTTTGATTTGGGCTTCAACAGTGTCGACATCGCCAGATGTGGTCGGCACCGGCTTCGGATGTCGTCATTGAAGATCCGTCCGCGCCTCTTCATCTTGCGATTTTTGAACCTCTGAAATTAGGGTTTCGGTCAGAACACCTTCAGCGAGCTCGGCTTGGACCAGATCGAAAATTCCTCCCCCAACAAAATCAGACTTTGTTTTGGTTGGAGTCTGCGTAAGATAAATTATTCACCCGAGACAACTAATTTTTATTACGGGCTATTCCCAAAAAAATTTAAACATTTTAAATTCTCTGCAAATAAAATATTCTCTAAAAAAACAAAACTCCACATCAAGTGAATTAAAAAAGCATTTATTCTAAAAAATAAACAGGTGTGAACACTCAAAAATCATGATAATATTAATTCCAAAAAGAATATTTAAATTCAAATCATGGAATTTTTAAAGAACTTGAAATCCATCAACACATTGAGAATAATATTTCAAGTAAAATTTATTTGTGGCAAAAATCAATTTTAGCACCCTTAAAAGGGGATTATTTCAATTGAAATCTGTGAGCAGGAAAATATTTGATCCTAAAGTATCGTAAAATAAGTTCAAGGATCATTTTAATATTTCAACACTAAATACACCCAGTTTCACCATTAAAAAAAACTAAGGAATTAAATTTTCAGCATAAGATCATCAATTTTCCTTAATTATCTCATTTAGGTGCAGAAAATCATCAAATATGACTATGCACGTGGCGAACATATTTAAAAATAGAGTCACATCAACTTCTATTACACTTAATCATTGTTTATCTTTAAACAATCACCTAACTGGTTTCAATAGAAAATAATAAATCTCAAGAGTTCAAAACTGAAATGCCACATAGAATTAGTCTTTAAATAAATTTTCCCTAGTGCACTCTCTCAAGTTAGAAATGTGATTGTCCCATTAAAATTTAATGGTTTCAGTGAAAAATCGGTTTCATGGTTTACAACAATGATTGAAATTGAAAATTTTGAAGAAAAAAATTAAACAAATATCAATTTACATCCAACTGAAACTTCAAAACTTCTCTTTACCTCTAGGCGAACCAACTCACATAATTACAAGTCATAATAATCAGACACTGTTTGGTTTTTTTAGGCCATTTAGTTGCATATCTTGTGAGTTTAATTCAAAAAAAAAATTCAAAGCCAATGATGGTCGTATAAAATTTTTTACCGACAACAAATTATTTCAAGAGAACAATTAAAATGGTGCGCTCAATTAAATTCATGGAGTAATACAAATTAACCTCCTCAAAGTGGCATCAAAACTTTCAAACTCAAGAAAACTTTTGTACCATTCAAAATGAAAGTAAAAGCTTGAAAAACAACTAATTTTGAAAAATTTAGAGGGTTTTTTGATATGAATACCAATGAATATAGGTTATCACAATCAAAATCATTCTCTTCCACACTTAAAACTCAACATTGTCTACAATGTTGAATTCTAAAGTGGAAGAAATATTTGGAAAAAGTTAAAGTTCAATGAGATATGTAATTGAGAAATTCCAAAGAATGTTCAAGGGGTGCAACACAATCCACACAACATGCTGACACTATTTAAAGAGTTATTAGGGTAAAATTTTAAATGTACATTCTTTTTTTTCCTTCTACAAAGACACATAGATCTTCAATTAAGTGGGCAACGCCGATTTTTATCAGTGCTAAAAAAAACGCTGATAAAATCATCACCTTTATTAGTGATTTTTTTAGTGTTGATAAATGACATTTATTAGCGCTATTCTTAGCACTAATAAAAGTTTTTAATAAAAAAATATTATTAATGTATATAAAATTATTATATTTATATTAAAAAATAATGTTTATTTATATACATTAATTCAAAAATGCATGTTTATAATTAATATATATTTTTTAATAATTCAAATATATATATATATATATATAATGCTTTAAAAAAGTATTTATAAGATTATAATTAAATAAATATATATTCAAATAATTACAAAATTATAACAAATTTTATTAAATAACAAATATATTTATAATTATATATTTATAATTATATATATTAAGTGTTTGGTGGTACAAATATATTCAAACACACACACACACCACACACGCATGCCAGAAAGACAGGTCATAACCTCTCCAAGGGGATAACCCACTCATCAAGCATTTATTTATTTAGTACATGTCCTGAAGACCCTGACCCATACTCGAAGGCCCAACAAGACCAATCAATGATCCAACACCGCCATCTGACCTGCAACCTTTCACTACCCTGACCGCCTACCATGGGCACTCACCTATCCGCAGTGCCGTTTTTTTTTCTACGCTAACTCCGCCATAATGGTTCAGCCTTATGCCACCTGAGGGCTCCGCCCCGCCTTTCTGATGCACCCTCGCCATCGAGCGCCTGCCGACCATCGGAGGTTCTCCTCGTCATTGAAGCATTGTCTGCCCTGCCTTTCGCTGCACCCCCAACTGAGGGCTCCGCCAACTCCGCCAATGAATTTGGTCAATAAATATATTGATGAGTGTGTATAATTGACGCATGCATATGTTATGTATTCATTACGAATGTTCATATATATATTAGGTGATTGAGGATACAATTATATTTAAATACACATACACCTCACACGTAAGTCAGAAAGACAGACCATAACCTTATTTATTCATGTTGTCCATATATGTGATGACTATGATCTATACTTTACTAAGTATATGATTCATTCATGTTTTAACCATCAATCTTTTATGTTCTCATAAATACTTATAAAATTACAATAAATATATTTAAATAATAAATAAATATATTATATTTATAATTATACAATTTTAATTATATATAAATAGTTTTTAAATATATTTATTTATAATTATATCAAAAAAAGGTCCATGAGCCAGACGAACCTGCTCCTACCAAATTTTATTGAAAAGTAAAGAACAAAGCAGGAAAAAGAGACTGGACAAGATCAAACAAAGGGCAAACCCACATCCAAAAAAGAAAACTACAAATGAGGAGAAGTAGGATCTTCCCCATGATCATGATCTGAGCTATCATCAGCAGATTCTCATTCTGACTAAGAATTCTTTTGATTGAAGCGTAAAGAGTATTTTTCTTTGAGTTTAACCTGCTCCTGAGTGAACTCCTTAGAAGAAGACCTAGTAGACCAGCCACGCCCATGTGCAACAACCCAATTATCTTTGCCACGTTTGCAGTTACAATTTTTTGGATGACGACCCCATTTCCATGTCTTAATTTGTTGTCAAGCCCCTTCCGATTCTTCCCTCTCCGAATGAAAAACAACCACCATGAGAGGGTGCCCCTTAGGGTCAGTCAACTGAGGAGATGCCCCGGGAGAAATATTCTTCGTTGTTGGGGAGACATTAGTCTCCAGCTTGCACTTTCCTTTGTTGGACAAAGAGCGTTCCGACATAGGTTGATTATCAGTCACTACTTCGTCAACTGCAATCTCAACCCATGATTTCTTCTTGCACACGACTTGCCTCTCATTATCATCCCCAACTTACTGCTCAAGAGCTTTACTCATCGAATGCTCCATTGCCAAGGAAGAGGGTCCTGCAGAGCTAGAGGCTGTAACAACACACCCCAAGGTTGCAAATCCTTGTCCCTACAAAGATAGGCCCTGGGAGCACCGCCCTATTTGTCTTCTAGCCGAGGTGCCCCTACCGCTTGGAATAATTCTTACTTCAGTCGCACCTTTGACCACAACCAAATCATCAGAAGAGTGGGTTACACCACCATACCGCAATTCATCCTACTTCCCCATTGTTCCATTCACCGCACCAAAGATGCCATCAGACTTGATTTTGCAACCATCCACCTTATGACAATAGTTTTTACATCTAGAGCACTTCATGCCCCAACGACAGTTCACTCTTGTATGCCCAATTGACATGAAATTGTAGAAAAAATCTGGCATGTATTCATATTCAATGCCTAGTTCAAACTTATAGTCTCCACCAACCCGATACACAGTTTCAACTAAAGTTGAACTGAGGTCAAGTTTAACCAACATACGAGCGTAATGGCCATATTTTGCAAACTGGGGTCCTTTATCCAACTCAATGGGGGTTCCAATTGCAGAAGTGATATCCCAGAGAATATCCAGATGCCAAAAAAATGAATTAAGACCTTTAATTCAAACTCATGACTGAACAATTGTGTTCCTCGCTTGATATGGATCAAACCAGGGGTCCCAATCTTGAAATCGAAGAACCCCTGGTTTAAGATTCACAAAACCACAACACCAAGCCCTTAGCTTCAGATCTTGTGAAGGAAAAGCGATATGAAAAAAACTGACCTTTATCATCACTTTTTAGGTAGCATTGATAAAAGCGTTGCTTGATTTTATAAATGAACCCTAATAGTTATCTTTTCTCACACACACCTTCAAGCTTTCGTGGAAGCCTTCATCTTCTGCGATGATGCTCTCACCGCCCTGCTCGCCGCCGCCGTTCTACCCCCCCTCTCTACCCACCTCTCTCGTCGCCACCCCTCTTGCCACCACCTATCTCGCCAGTGCTCTCGCCACCACCACTCTCACCACCGTCGCTCCCTGTCGTACCCTCACCCCCTGCCATCATTTCACCTCCATGGTTAAACCCAAAGGTAAGGTTTGCTCCTTTTTATTATGATTTCACCGTGTCTAGGTAATTTGAATACTTTTTTGAGCTTCGTTCATCCTATATTTGAATTTACAGACTATTCGTCATTGATTTGTGATAGGTTACCCCATGTGTTTTCCATTGAATTTGAGAACCATGATTGTTTTCATGTTTAATTCCATGTTTTGTATATCAAGTAATAACATTAAATATGTTTATGTGTTATTGGAAAGGTAAATCAAGTTTTATGTGATTTTCATTTCAATTCCAAGGACTTCTCAATAGTGGAACTTGTTAAAAATATTTTTTAATAAACCATGCACATTATGTGTTTGAGAAATTGCCTGAATTATCTTTACAAATAAATTCTAAGATTTTATAAGGTGTTTTGGTCATCAAATTGAATTCTCAATAGGCACAATATTTTTTATTTTCATTTCAAGCAATACTTGAAATTCCAAGCATTGATAAAAATATTTAAATATTTATTTAAAATAAAATGCGAGGTTTAAAGAATGTTTTTGATTTTAAAATCAGTGGTAATCACTAAATTGATTTTTTAAAAATTATTCTTGTTTCAATTGGATTTCAAACCAAGAATTTGGGTGATTTGAATGTGTTAAAAATGTAGAAAAATGTTGTTTTATTTTTAAAGTGGTGAGTTAACCCATGTGATCTATATTTAAAACCACTTTTACGTGTTACTATTTATTTGGTAAAACTTTATAGAAAATGTTTATTTTTCTAATGTATTTCAAACTAGATTTTTAGGATGCAATACAAAAGAGATCTCTTAGATTTGGTAGGTTGTGGTGACTTATTGGACTTTTAGATCATGCCTATATCTTATAGGTTTAGGATTGTTCTGGCTTGTTTCGCTTCCTTTGGATCTTATGAGAGGGATACATAGTTAGATGGTGAACCTAGTTGAACATCTTTTGTGTATTTATTTTGTTAAATATCAATATTACTGAATCAAATAGGATGTATATGAATAAAGAATGGATGAATTCCAATCACATGGAAAAAGAGTATGAAGATGGAGTGAAAGAGTTCATCAAGTTTGCAAAAGATCATGCATATGACCCTTCTCAAATCCTTTGTCCGTGTTTTTGCTATTTTTATTCAAGACCAATTAGTCCAGAGGAGTTGTAAGAACACTAGATCTATCATGGAATAGATCGAAGTTATAAATGTTAGAATAAACACGGGAAAAAAGAGAATGTAGCAAGTGGATGAGATAACACTTCGTTTTATAGATTATTTGACATGATTACAAGTGTGGGAAATGAAGAAGACCATATCAAGGATGTGATTATAGATGTAAATGATGATGAAGGCCGTATTAAGGAAATGAAAAGGATAGTTGAATATGAACTTAGCGATTGTCCAAAATTGTTTAAGAAGTTAAAGAGTTGTGCAAATGCACCATTGTATGCTAGTTGCACTAAATATATAACATTTTCAGCCATACTAAATATGTATAATTTGAAAGCAGGTGATGGGATGGAGTGAAATAATTTTTACTGAACTACTTTCTCTCTTGAATGACATGATCCCAAAATATAATGAGCTCTCTAGCTGAACATATGATGCCAAACAAATGCTACACTCGATGGGTATGATCTCTAAAAGAATACACACCTGCCCGGATGACTGTATACTATTTTGTAAGGATCAAAAATCACTAACAAAATTCACAAAGTGTGGTGCTTCTCGATACAAGAAATATGAATTCAGTCCTATGAAAGTTTTATGGTACTTTCCAATCATTAATGGTTTAGGCACTTATATGGAAGTACAAAGACTGCAGGGCAATTGATGTAGCACACAGATACAAGAAATAAAGATGGGAAACTACATCAACCGAAAGACTCTCCTTAGTGGAAGAGAATTGATCATGAGTATCTTGAATTTGAAAATGAGCCAAGAAACCTTCGTCTTGTGTTATCTATAGATGGAGTGAATCCTTTTGGTTTTCAAAGCATAACTCAAAGTACATGGCCGATTATGTTGGTAAATTATAACTTTCCATCGTGGTTATGCATGAAACAAAAATATATCATGTTATCTATGCTTATATCAGGACCAAAATAATTAGGTAATGATATTGATGGTTATTCAGCTTCATTTATTGATGATTTTAAATTATTATGGGATTCAGGTATTATGTTGTATGATGCTTATAGAAATGAAGATTTCACATTGAGAGCCATGTTGTATGGGACGATTAATGACTTTCTTGCTTATGGAAATTTTTCAATATAGAGTATTAAAGGAACTCAAGGGTGTACCATTTGTGAACAAGATACACAGTCAATTAGGTTGAAACATACATTAGAGACGGTGTTTCTAGGACATTATAGATTTCTACCCTGACGACATAAGTACTGATCTTGGATGACATCATTCGATAGAAGTTAAGAAGAACGTACAACATCATCTCCACTAACGGATGATCAACTGTTTGAGAAATTAAAAGATGTGGACACTACTTTTAGTAAACCATTTTCAAAAAACCTTATAGAAAATGGTTTAAAAAAGAGATATTTTTTTTGAATTACCATACAAGAATTATCTATACATCAGAAATTTTCTTGATATTATGCATGTCAAAAAAATGTACGTGTTAGTGTCATCAACATGTTGCTAAATGCACCTGAAAAAACAAAGGATAGAATTATGGCTAGGTTATACATGATTAAAAAGGGAATATGAGAAGAGTTGGTGCCAGTAAAGGGTGAAAAATGAACTTTTCTTCCTCCAGCTGCTTACACTCTTTCCAGGTAGGAGAGATATCAATTCTGAAACTTTTTGAATGACATAAATATTCTATAGGGGTATTCATCGAATATTAAGAATATTATGTCAATAGCCGATTTAAAGTTAAAGGGTCTCAAATCACATGACTACCATGTTTTGATTCAATATATAATTCATATAGATTTACATTTCATTTTCCCCAATAATGTCCATAATACATTAACCAAGCTCTGTTTCTTCTTTAAAGCTATATACAACAAAGTTATAGACTTGAAAAAATTATCGACTATTGAAAGAGAAATTTCTATCTTATTATGTGAATTGGAAATGTTCTTCCCACCAATATTCTTTGATATGATGGTTCACTTGATGGTTCATTTGGTTAGATATATTCGACTATGTTATCCTATACACTATAGATGGATGCACTTAATTGAATGGTATATAAAGATTTTGAAAGGGTATATCAAAAATTGAAGTCGGATAGAGGTTTGTATTACAGAGTAATATATTGTTGAGGAAGTTATTGAATTTTATACCAAATACTTATCCGGTGTGGAAAGAATTGGTCTACCAAAATCTCGTCACACTGGGCAGCTTGTGGATGAAGGAATTTCTGGAAGATATGTTGTCATGATCAATATAACAGATCATGACCAGGACTACCTTTACATTTTTCATAACAATTTGGAGGTTTCCCCATATCTTAAAACCAAAAAAAAAGTTCTTAGGCATTTGAATCCATCAAGGGATAACATATGGATATCAAATAAACATAATCAAAAGTTTATAGGATGGTTTTAGGACCATGTTTTTAAGGAGTCAGATGAAAATCTAGATTCAATTTCAGAACGACTTTGATGACTAGCCATAGGACCAAGTGTGTATGTATTATCTTATAATGGTTATGTAACTAATGGTTATATGTTCTATACAAATAAACATGGTGAAAAAAATACCATAGAAAATAGTGCAGTTACATTTTTGGCTGAAGCAATGCATGTTTCTGGTACTAAGGACATACATCCAATTTATGTGAATATGTCATACTTTGGAATCATAAAAAAATATGGGAGTTGAATTATACAACATTACAAGTGACAATTTTTCAATACAAGTGGATTGATAATAGAAGTATTGTTAAGATATATGAATTGAGATTTGTGAAAGTAGATTTTATTAAGGAAGGATACAAAGAAAAACCATTTATAATGGCATCACAGGTAGTACAATTATTTTATGTTCTAGATCCAACAAACAGAAAGTGGTTAATTGTTCTATTATCAACCAAAACCACTTAAGGGTTAGATGAAAATTCAACTAAGGATGACCCTTTCATTAGGACATCGTAATCATTTCACAGTGGTCCCAATATAGATGACATTTTTTATATTATAGGAGACCACAATGAAAGGGTTTGGATAGTCGATAGAGGGGCCAAATACCTTCAACCATTTAAAAAAAGAGACTTCAATAACCAAGTTATTTTTTTTGTAACATACATTGTGTTACCTCATGTTATTATCTATTCGTTGTTGCATTTATATAATCTAAATTAAATTTTAAACCACTTATATAGATAATGACTTATGCATGTGTTGGTGCTCCCAATCCTGAGGAACAACAGGTCTCTCAACCTACTACTGCTCATAGTACAGAGGAACAATGTCCTTCTACATGTGTTGGTGCTCCCAATCCTGAGGTACAACAACCATCTGAACATGTTGATTCTACCGATCCATATGAAAAACATAATGACAATGTTGAATCTGAGGAAATGGTAGGCGATGAAGGACCGATGATACTAAAAAAAGGAGCACCGTAGTTTGATGGTGTTAGCAAAAATCATTAAAGTGAAAAGAAAATGCATCATATATGAGGTCAGATGGAATGAGCATGACCAACATGTTAACCCCAACACGGACATGTTTAGTAGTTACATAGGAATCATCACTTGACAACACATGCTGATTGATGTAGATTTGTGGCACCATGTTGTGCCCATGCTTAAGAAACTAACGTGGGAAGATATTACGGTAACATTTTGATATAATTTATTTATTTTTACAAAAAATAAAATAATGAAACATTGAATTACTCTTCATTATACCTTGGAGAGTGCATTTATAGTAGATGAATCCCATAAGAAATATGTATTAATGCTTACTGGAAGTATTCAGAGAGGATTTTGCATAATTATAACGAGATATCACCTTAAAGATGCTAAAGGTAAGATGAATCTGCACCCACCATGTATGTATTCAAACCTAATAGCCCAAGAATCATGGGATTCATTTACTAGCCGTTGTGAGGATGTGTCTTTTTAGGTACATTATGGCTGGTAATACATTGTTTGAAAATACGTGTATTCATCACTTTGATTGAGAATTTTTCATTTATGAAACAACAACTGGGTGTTGAAAATAAGGAACGAGCATCAAAACTGATGTACCCCTACCGTAAAGCAAGGATGGGGTATGATTCACTTGAAAAAAAATTGGTACGTATTTTAAATCTACCTTAATACTTTTATGTGACATGAAACAACAACATAATTATATTCGTCTATTTATATGTAGATTGATGAATCCAAATCCAAAGACACTTCTATCCCACACCATGTGCTATGGAAGAAGGAACATATAAATAAATATGGCATACTAACAGATAAAAACACACAAAAAGTGTAGGAAAAATGTGTAAGTTTTACATAATAAAAATTTGTTTTACTTTAAATCATTATCAAATAATAATGATTACTTATTTTCCTATATTTTCTATCTGATATAGTCACACGAATCACCAACACTTATACTAGGTGAATACATACTATCGGTGGCCTTGAAGGGGAAAAATAGTATGGTCTTTTCAGAGGTGTGGGTTTTGGGGTGACAACCCAAACATATTTTGAGAAAAAAAACAAGAGGAGGATAAATGTGAAGAAATGAAAGAGATGAAAGTAATAGTATTTCCCTTTAATAACAATTCCAATTATAGACTGAGTTGTTAGAAAATGTTATGGGGAGGTAACAATGAGAAGAAATAACTCAAGAATAACCATTTCATGAAGAACCCCCACCTCCACTAGATTTGAGGTGATCCATTTCCCTTAAAGATCTGTCTTAGTTGAGGTAATCAATGTTCTAATAATTGTTTCTGTGAAATGTGAATCTGATAGACATGAATAACTATCCTATACTGATATTCTATAAGGTGAAAATGACTGTGATTTATATCTATCAACACCTACCCTTCACCTTTTAGTACGGGCTACGATGTTCAATATCGAAGATTACAGTCTACACAATGGACCACTTCCAACAGGTCATGTGAGGGTGGCGATTAGCATAACTCATGAGCTGAGCACCAAGACAACTATTCCACTTGATGATGGTGATATTCATACGATCTACTGAGCTATTGGAACATTCATTTCATGGCTATCACATCTTGTAAAAATACATGTCGATAAGGAGGTATTCATTTCTAATTTATTTTTCATGCTAAACCTTTAACAATTAATGAAAAAAGGTCTAGACTGATAAATGTTATTACAGATGAATAAATGGAAGGGGGTGAAGTGAAAGACCAAATCAAAACCATCTAAAGGATAAACCAACTGATTAAAAAGATATTTCTAAATAACCTTTACCCTGCCTATTCAATATCCTCATTTACAAACATTGAAGGTTCTTGCAGATACAAAGTTACAAAACGGTAGTAGTCACATAATTGATTTTGAAGAAAATATGTACAGAGAGGAAGGAACATAATACATTGATATTGAGAATGTAATTGAAATCATCAACTATGAATGTATAGAAGCCTTAGTTGTAAATGTATACATGAGGTATGTTTTCATGATTTGATTTTCCAAAAGATGATATAATATGTTAATTATGACTAAATATATTTCATATTTTTGGTAGGCATATATATAAAAAACAATTAAAGGGATTTACCCATGATCTTTTTTGGACTCGTTAGTCCTTACACCACCTCTATAGAAAAAATAGAATCCAAAAAAATGGATGAAATAGTGGAAAACCTAGTCAAATCATTTGAAAGAAAACTAACACATGAGAGAATCTTCTTAATTCTAACAATGCAGGGGTGAAACTCTAAAATTTAATCATATAAAATATATTTTCATTTCTTTTATTACTTATTCCTTTTTGTGTTTTAGGAAACATTGGATGCTCATTGTGGTCAATTTGGATACTCTAAATATTTATTTCATGGATTCAATGCATAGATACCTAATAAACCAACCACACATAATGGCATTTGTAAATAAGTAATACACTACATCCAAAATTTTATAACTAAACTTCAAGTTATATAATTTATATTATGTTTTAATGAGGATTATTTTATGATATGAATGTGTATCAATATCGTGAAAAACAAGGAATGAGGATAGGGTCTAAGCATAAGGATCCTAACAAGTTCTACAACTAGAAAAGTATTAGGGTATATAGAATAAGATTTCACTATCCAAACACATATCAAAACAAATTAATTATTTTTATTAATGTTTTTGCAGTTTCCAAAATAAACAAATGGAAAATATTGTGGTTATTATGTTTGTAAATATATGAGAGAGATCATATTCCATCAACAAACTAGCATCACTGAAGAGGTATTTTTGAAGATAATTACTATTTAATTTAAAATATTTATTAATCATTGGTGTATTTATATTTTTTCAGTACTACTATGACTGTCTAAGAGAATCATATTCACGAGAAGATATAGATTTTCTTAGAAATGAATGGGCATAATACCTTATGGTAGAATGTACACAAATAGAATGAAGATGTGACTTCCATAGAAGTAGTGTATTGTTTCATATTTGTATTTAATTTAATTATTTTTAGTATTACTCACATAATAATTGTTTTCTTATACAGGTGGATTCTTTTGTTCGAGTTGGGGTGGTTTGTTCAAAGTTTCTCATGCTCGTGAGAGATTGGACTTCAAAGCTACAACTGAGATAATGACAACAAGGAAATGGGTCAAAAATATATACAACCATCATGAAAAGGTGAATTTATAATACTTATTTAATTAATTTTTTCATCATTTTAATTACCATTTGTAAGTTAATTTCATTATCATTTTTATCTAATACTTATTTAGTTTTTTTCACATATCTTTACGCCTTCCATTTATTTTTGTTTTCAAGATGGAAACACTGCATAGAGTTGATGTTCTTAGTAGAAAAACCTTTCTTGTTGAAATCCAGAAGAGTAGAGGAATATCATGTTCTCATTGTGGTGAATTATCATGATATGATGGGCACATGATCTTCCTATACTCCCCTAGATTTCAACAATAAAAAAGGGTTTTCAGCTAAGAAAATTGATTCAATATGGAGTGTTGAAAGTTCAAAAAATAAAGAAAGTTGAAATCATGATAAAATTTGCAGTTAAGGTTTTTCTTGAGACTTTAGGATGTATAGGAACCAGACTCACCTCAATCCAACACATGGTGTGACCAGTACGACTCTAAGTGATTCTCTATATTTCACACTACTAGAAAACAAGGCTATAGCCACTAACCTATAGCCACAATTTTATAAGTCTGTGGATATAGATTAGTTTACAACCACACTTCTATTAAAATTGTGGCTAAATCATTGTTTATAGCCACGCTTAAAAAATTCCGTATCTAAGTTTTTTTTGACCATCTATCGGGCTCCTCCTCCCCACCCGTGATTCCTCTCCTCCCCCGACCACTCGCAACCCACCTTATACCCGCGACTGCAACCCTCTCTTCTTGGTGTGACTTCTCTTTTCGGCCTCCCTCCTCCACCCTAGTGACTTCTCCTCTATCGGTGGAGACCTCTACTCTCGACGGAGACCTCTCCTCTCAGTGGAGACCTATCCTCTCGGCGGCGACCTCTCCTCTCGGCGGCGACCCTTCTTCCCCGATGGCCTTGGCGACCTCTCCTCTCCCTGATCCTCATCCTCCGACAGTTCCTGGACAACCTTTGCGATGCTGCCCCATCCTCATCCCCTTGCAATGCTTCCCGTTGATGTCACCGAACAAGGAAACCCAGTCTCCTTCGTGGTAACATCTCACCTCTAGTACCTCAAAGTTGATCACCCTTGGACTTTATCTGAATTACATACACATATTTCTCTCTGCTGGAATTATTCAAACTAGAAATTAATTACGTTAGGAAAAGGATATTTTCATATCTTGTTGAAATCGCAAGAGGATCTATAGAGATTTTGGAGGACTATAAACCTCAATCTTAAACTCAGTTTACTCATAATTTCTAATTGGGACTCTAACTTCAATCCACACACACATAGGAATACATTGTCCAAAGTTTGGATCAAACTACATGGTTTTAATTGGTTCTTTTGGCACCCAAAAATTCTGAATGATATTGTCTCCTCCATAGGAACTACCCTCAAAATTGATCATAGAACATTAAATGCCGACTTATGTCTCTTTTCTAGAGTTATGGTGGAAATTAAACATGATTCAAAGATGACCACCACAATTAATTTCAATTCAAATGACTACAAAACTGAAATTAGAATTGAATATGAGAGGAAACCTCCCTTTTGCAAACATTGTAAGATCATTGGTCATACAATTTTCAACATTAGAGTAATTAGAAAAAAAGTAACACAACCAGTTGAAAATGATTGGAAGGAAATTATGAGAAATAAAAAGGATAAAGCCCCTATGATAGATATACCTATACCCCCATCAAAGAAATATAAAAATAGGGTGAAATAGTCAAACAAAGTGATACACATAGGGGATAACTCAAGTACTAATTGGGATGATATGGATGAATAAGAAGAAAACTCCATTAAAGATAAAGGCCTCTTAGAAGAAATTGAAATTTTGGTGTTAGACACTATTAGGATATCCAATAAGAATGAATCTAATACATTCTCAGCCAAACAAATTTCAGAATCTAACCAAAATTCTGAACATATCCCAGGTAAAAACTTGAAGTGCAATGAATGCAATGCATACACTACACCCCCTCATAACTATGTGTTCACTAGATCATTTCCTGTTCAATCTGTGGATGATCACTCCTCATCTTTTAAGTACTTGAAAAATAGAGGACCCATCCCTATTAAATGCCACTATTTCATTAGGGACAAAAATTAAAACCAATAGTAAAACAAATATACCTGATAATTTATCTAAAACTATAGATTCAACTAGTCATTCTATAGATTTTGGGAATCTATTGTCTATCCCAAAATCTGCTCAGGATATCACACATACTAGAAGTATGACTACAACTGTTTCCATGGATTTGGAAACTGTTAAATCAATGAAGGTAAGTACACCCTCGGTATAGGTGACTAAAATGCAGGATCTCATTAGATCTATTAAGAAGATTCAGCCCATGGAGGATACCGGGGTGGAGAAAAAAAGGATCCAGTTACAAAATCTTCTTCTACTTTATACTCTTTTTATAGTTCACAACCTGCTAATAGTGTTTATGTCATTAGTTCTTTGATGCTTTGTAATTTGAATCCTACAGACCCAACCATTAAAACTTTATTAAATCATGTTGCTATGAGATTTGTTAATAACTTCTCTGTCATATCTAATAATAATACTACTCTTGAAATGAAGTTGGTAACCAAAAATTTAGATAAGGATTTAGCTCCTTCTCCCCTTGCGCACTCTAAATATATTACCAGTTATGTAGAATCAGGGAGCCAGATGAGTATTTTTAAGGTTGTTTCAACTGAGACACATACCATGACTTCTAAAAATATTAAAAATGATGTATAACCTATCAAAACTACTTGAAAATCCCCGGTACAGGACCCTAAACATATGTAGTCATGTAATATTTCCTTTCCATTGAATCCATACCATCCAACAGATCTGGATACTACTTAACAACAGACAGTGGATACTTCAATGCTTTCAGGTACTTATATTTCTACATCTATAATTAATGATGATTTCTCTATGAAATATGGAAACTTGAATTCTAATCATAATATCAATTCTTTGTCGATCTGTTCTAAGAATTCTGTAGACTCACCTATGAATGATCCAATTAGGAAACCTACAAAGAAGATTCTAGTCACATCTAGGAATGAATAAGAAAATTCCACTAAAAATAACCTAGAGGTTAGAAGGACTACTAGAAAAAAAGGATCTGGAATAAAGAGAAAAGGGTGTTCTAACTCCAAATTTAGGTTTAAATGATGATCCCCATTTGGAATTGTTAGGGTATCACTAACTATGACATGTTCATTGTCTTAAAAAGAATGGTTAACAACCATCATCATATGTTGTTTTCCATCACTAAACCTAAAATTTTGTTTTCCTCTATATAATCACATTTATGCCAACATAATTATGTTTTTACTGGTGCAATCAATAATACACTCAATTCTGATTCTTTATAGATTTTTTCACACTCTTATTTACACAATGTTAGTGTTTTCAACATCTCTGCCTAGATATTTACTTGCAACTTTAACATTTATGGAACACATACTTTCTACTCCTTTGTCAATTATAAAAATAGATACCAAGAAAGAAGAACTATTTGGAATGATCTCTCATCCCTAGGAAATAACATAACTACCTTTGGTTTCTAATTGGCGACTTTAATGCCATTCTTAACTCAAGTGAGAAAATTGGACCTTCTCATGCTTCCATTTCAATGAAATAATTTAAAGCCTTGATTTAAGACACTAATATCATTGAAATTAATCTCACTGGTGTAAAATACACTTGGTATAGAAGACATTACAACAAATTGGTTGCCTCCAAATTGAATAGAGACTTCATGAATGTCCCTTCTATAGATTTATGGGACACTATCTCCAGCACCACTCTTCACAAGATGAATTTTGATCATCATACCATCTTGGTCAATGTCTCCTCTAATGTCATGAAACCCAAATTTCCTTTTATATTTAACAATGTGTAGTTCTATGATGATGATTTCACCCATATCATCTAGAACTATTGGTCTTCAATGTCTCATAACAATGATGCCTTTTCCTGAAACCTCAAATTGAAACATCTCAAACAGACTCTAACAACTTGGTGAAACTCTAAAGCCAAAAAAGTTAACAATTACATCATGTTTTATGAGAAAGTCCTCAATGATCTACAAAACAAAAATACCAACTCCGACCTCATCACTGATCCTACTCAAGAACTAAACACTATAGTCAAACTCAACTCTTTGCTCAGGTTCAAAGAAAATATGAGAAAACAAGCATTTAAAATTAAATGGTTAACCGATAGTGACAGAAATACCAAATTCTATAACTCTCTTCAAAGAACCAGGAAGGCTTGTAGGTCGTTAACCTTTTTAAAGGATAGGGACAACTTGCTTGACAATGAGGGGTAGGGGTGCAAGGGGAGGGGGGATTTCTAGGAGGGGGGGGGGGGGTGAAGGGGTCTAGGGGAGCAGTGTGCAGGGAGAAGGGAGGGGGGAAAGGGGTGTGGGGGTGTAGGGGTAGGGGGGTTGTCCAGGGGGGGTCAGGGGGACTGTCTTGGAGGGAGGGGGTGTCCGGGGGGGGGGGGGGCGTCCAAGAGGGAGGGGGGAGGGGTGTCCAGAAGGGGGGGGAGGTTCCCATCAGAGAATTCTATAAAAAACATAATAGGTCATTGTTCAAACATATAGGTTTTAATGTGGGTGTTGAAGGTACACCAAAATAATATTATGTGGTCATAGAAATGTGTGACTATTCATGATTTTTTATAATTTGAAACATTTATGAATTCCCTTAAACATAATATTTGTTATGATTTTTTTTATTGAAATGTTATTGATGGTTACTTATTATCTTATGAAACAATACATATAATGTTAAGTCATTTTCTTGATTATTTATTTAATGTATGTTTATATGCCTTATAATGGATAGATACTGGATGTACAACGTTGATCAGATCACTGATGAATTTCAGAAGGAGTTACGACATTTCTTGGACTTTTCATTCAGTAATGATTCAGATAGCGGATTGATTCGATTCCCGTGTTTTGATTGTGTTGGAAGAACATGGTTAACTCACGAGGAAGTGAGTTATCATATCACTAAACAAGGTTTCCAAAAAAATTATCATGTGTGGTATTACAATGGAGAAAAATCACAAGTGGTGAATGACATCAATTCAACGGAAAGGATTGGTATGAAAAATATGATTTATGATCGGTTTCCTTTTGTTTCTAAAGCCCGCTCCTCATGTAGACTAGTGCAAGAGGAAATGAATATCGAAACACAGTTTTCATCTATTAATCAGTATGATGATGTTGAGAGTGTTAGAAAGCTGATGGAAGATGAAAATACTCCAATATATTAGGCATGTGAACAAATGATCAAACTTGAGTTTTTAATGTGATTATATCATGGAAAAGAAATGTATGGATTTAGTAATACTACAGTCTACTATCTCCTTATATTTATTAAGGATTTACTGCATGATGATGCATGTATTCTAGAAAATAATTACATGGCATCAAAGTTGGTTGAAAAATTTGGATTTTCATCTATTAAGATTCATTCTTTCCCCAAATATTGTTGTCTGTTATGGAAGGAAAATAAAGAGTTAAGTCATTGCAAAAAGTGTGACACATCAAGGTGGAAGACTAATAAATATGTAACACAATCTCGCATACCAGAGAAAGTGATGTGGCACTTCCCTTTAATTCCTAGGCTTCAAAAACTTTTTATGTCAGAACAAATGGAAAAGAATATGAGATGGAATGAAGATGAAAGAAATAAAGATAATGATGAAATAGTGCATCCTGTAGATGGGTTGGCTTGGAGGAAATTTGATAGGTTACATCCTGATTTTGTAGCTGACCCACGAAATGTTAGATTGGGATTATCCTGTGATGGTTTCAACCCATTTCGCCAAATGCATACTGCACACAGTACTTGGCCTGTTTTCATTCACATTTATAACTTTCCTTCATGGATGTGTATGAAGAAGCCGTTTACTATCATGAGTATATTGATATCTGGACCCAGTGATCCTAGAAATGATATTGATATATACTTGCATCCATTAATAGAGGAGTTAAAGGAGCTTTGAATTGTTGGTGCACAGGCATACAATGCACTCAGGAAGGAGTACTTTATGTTTCGTGTATCTTTATTATAGACGATAAATGATTTCCCTTCCTACAGAATGATGTCTGGTTAGAGTACTAAAGGGAAATTATCTTGACCTATTTTTATGAAAAATACACATTTCCGAAGATTAAATTTTTGATGAACTTTTAGCTTCATAAGGCATCAACGATTTCTACCGATGGATCATCCATACAGGAAAAATCAAAGATAGTTCGATAATGCCATCGAGACAGATTAGACACCTCAATGAATTTCAGGGAATGATATTGTTAAAGAACTTGATGATTTGAATTATGCTCTTGAAAAAATTCAATCAAATATCAGAAAGCGAAAACATGTTAATTCGAATTCTAATAACAATTGGAGAAAGAAAATCATATTATTTGAGTTGCCGTATTGATCATCGAATTTATTGTGTCATTTTTTGGATGTAATTCATATCGAGAAAAACATTTGTGAGATGTTACTTGCTACTATTTTAAATGTTAAAGGAAAAACGAAAGATGATTTTCAGTCTCGTTGTGATTTGATGGATTGGGATATAAGAGTAAAACTTCATCCTGAGTTAATTGGTCAAAATAAGTGGAAAGTCCCTATTTCCTGTTATTCGATGAAAAATGTGGCGAAGAAAAATTTCTTCAGGTCTTGGAAAGTTTGAAGGTTTCAGATGGTTATTCAAGTAATATTTCAAAAAGGGTGAATACACAAGATGTGAAACTAAAATCTCTTAAAACCCATGATTACCATGTCTTGTTACATGAGTTGATTCCTATTGCCATTCGACATTTACTTTTACATAATGTTAGATTTGATGTGATTAAGTTATGTCATTTTTATTAAGACCTTTGTTCCAAAAGACTGAGTAGAAGTGTTGTTCAGAAATTGTAGAGAGATGCACCGATTATTTTTTGCGACTTGGAGAAAATTTTCCCACCGTCATTTTTCACATGTATGTTACATCTGACTGTGCATCTTCTCATAGAAGTTCTTTTTGGTGGTCCTGTTTCGAGTCGGTGGATGTATCCTATAGAAATAATTATGTTTATATTGAAATCTTATGTGAGAAATAAATATCACCCCAAAGGCTCTATTTTGAAATGTTATTTAGCACAAGAATGCATGGATTTCTGTTAATCGTACTTGGATAACATCACCACGAGGTCTAATCGACTTATGAGAACTGAATATGAGCAATATGATCCCATTTAGCCTGCATTTCCTTCATTAACCCAAACAGGGGGGATATCTAGATCGTACTAGTTGTGTACTTTATGTAGGGAAGAGTGGGAAATGGCTCATCGTACAGTATTATTCAACTATGGTGTTCTTGATGATTATATCAAGTAAGTAAACTAATAAATATGCATTTTTTTCATTATGTTATTTCTTCATATCTTCTGACATTTTTAAGCTTTTATATTTGTAGAGAACATTTAGAAATTATAAAAAAGAGACATAACTCTCTATCTATTAAGAGGAAGGAACTGCTGCACAACAAAGAATTTGTTTCTTGGTTAAAGTCAAATGTAATAGATTTTTTTTTCTTCTTATAACATAATCACATTTCTCTATTTAATATTCAATGTTGGTATCTTTTAGGTTTTAACTCTACCAATGAATGAAGTATCAGATGAAGTAAGAGCGTTATCCTTTGGTCCAAACGATGTGGTACGTGATTGTAAAGCAATGGTTGTCAATGGATTTAAATTTGTTATAAATAGTTGTGAAAAAAATGGAAACACGACATGACAGTGTCACGATAAGTGCCACAATATATTTTTATACGAGTGCATCAGATAGAAAACCTCGGTCAGAAAATATATCATATTATGGTGTTGTTGAAAGAATCATTTTATTAGATTACTATGAACATGGTCGTGTCGCAATGATGAAATGTAAGTTGGTTGATTCAATGACACGATAAGGAATGCATATTGATAACTGTGGATTTAGATTGATTGATATAAATCGCTAGCTTCACACTGATGAACCTTATATTCTTGCGTCATAGGCTAGTCAAGTGTTTTATGTAACTGACCCGTTACAACAACAATTTGGTGTTATTATTGATGTCATTACTAGACATATTTTTGATAAAGACATGGATGAAAATGATGTTGTGGATGAACCTATTGATATTTATTCGAATGTTTCATTTGATGACACAAATGACTCAATTGCTAGAACAGACTGTGAACCATAAATTGTCACAAACCACATAGAACATTGATTCATTTGTAAGTATTTACCTGACATTATCGTAATATTATATATGTTTTTTTAAACTTCCATACATGATATCAAATTAACTAGTATATTTTATAAATATAAATATCACATTAAAAATTTATCTCATTGTTTTATAATACAATTGTATTATTTAACATTTTTCATTATTTCTATTTATTTGAGAATATTATTTTAAATTTCTAGGTCAAAATGTCTGAATATGATGATATTAGAAGAAATAGAAGAATAAGAAGAAATGAACAACATATGTCTCATCTAGCCAACACTGTAAGTGAAATTTATGTGTGAATATTATGGTCTTTCATATTATTTATCTTGTTATCATTCATTTAATTTTATCATCTATGTTATTTTAGGCTACTTCATCGAGGAGACGATTGGATTATACTACCGAGGCTGATAATATGGAGAGGGGTATTGATTCTATAGTTCAGCCTTCTACTATTCCTCTTGAGTCACCAGAAGGTCATCCTCCCATTATTCCACCTCTATATTATCCATACCCACATTTTCCATATCCCTTTCTCCCCGCACCCACATCACATGATAGTTCTCAGACTCCCATCCCTCCTTATTTTCCATTCTCACCATCCACTGTACAAGGAACTGCGCCCCCATATATCCCACCACCATATCCATATCCATATCCACCCTCATCTGCATAGGGTTATCCATCTACTGTACAGAGTACTCCTATTGTAGATATCTCACCTACCATAGAGGCTACTCCCCCTCTAGACGCTGCAATTTAGGGGTCAACAGATCTCCCATCTACTAGTACGTGTTTAAGCATTACTGTTAGTGATTAATGATAAATTCATATATATTATTATCCTTTTTTACCTTTTTTCATGATTAGATCCAATCTCCACCAGACGATGAGGCCACAAAAAATGCTAGAGGTTTGGAATCGACACACACAAATCATGGTTGAATATAATGAGGACAAATCTATATTTAAAAAAATGGTACATAATGTAAAAGATTTATGGGAACACTTTCTAGACACAAAAATATCATTCTGGTTCAACCAATAAGTTGTAGGGAAGTTATAGAACAAATAAAGGACAATGCCTGGGCAGAGAGCTGGGTAAGTAATGTTAATCACCTTTTATATATATTAATTTATAATATTTTCTTAACAAATATTTTGGTCATTGTAGCTCCGATATAATTTTCCTGATGTAAAAATGCCAGGGCTACATGGTTAATGGATTTAGGTGAAATGTGGAAATCATACAAGTATGACTTATATCTTGGTTGAAAAAAGAGAGTTGGCATGAATCTTGAAGAAGTACTAGTGATTCATGATTGCCCAATATCACAATACAAAGAGATGATCGACAATTGGAAGAGTCAAGAGTTTAAGGTATTTGTTAAATTTATATATATATATATATATTCATTTATTTATTTGAAAATGAGTTTTATTTATGTTAATGAAATTATATAATTATTTTTTATAGGATAAATCAGACAGAAATAAAAGAAATAAGAGTGGAATGAAACATGTTTATACTCGTGGACACACTTCACTCCCAGATCTTGAGAAAACATAGGTAATTTAATATTTAAAATATTTATCTTCATTTAGTGTAATTTTTTTGACTTCCAATTTTGATTTATTTTTTTTTTCTAGAAAAAATAATTGAATATTGAGGGTCGCGTTCCTTGCTCTACTTTGTTTTGCATAAGTAGAAAAAAGAAATATGATACTGTGCCAAATACTGACACTGAGAAAATGATTGTAAGTATATTTAAATTTCTTTTAATTTGACTAAATTTAATTCCTTATATTATTTTATCATTTTAATTTATGTTATATATCAATCAACAGAATGCTTTGGAGACATTGGCAGAAAAAGATCTTGACAATTTGGGCCCGAACGATCATCTACATCAGGTATTAGGAGATGAGCATCGGGGCAGAGTGTGTTGTCGACCTGGGAAGAAGATTGTAACATATCGATACTGGTCTACTGAAAACATTTCTTCGAGTACCAGTTCTGGTTTGGTCACAGTGGAACATATGAATTTCGAAATCAAAGAAGAAACTCAAAAAGTAGAAAAGGTTATATTTGAAAATATGAAGAAAGTTATGTCTGCCATTTCTTTTACACTTTCACCAGAAGTAGTTGTAGCGGTTGATGCATGTTTGATGTCGATGAGTTCTGCTAGTGGAGTCGGAGCTGTAGCTAGAGCCAGTGCTGTAGTCGGAGCCGGAGTTAGAGCTGGAGCTGTAGCCGGAGCCGGTCCTAGTGTCGGTGTCGGTACCGATGCTGACATCGATGATGATGCTGGTGGCGTGAGAGGTGCTGATGGTGTTTCTATAGGAGGCGTGGATGAGGGTTATCATGAATTTGATGATACTGATATTGAGACTCACTATTGATGTGAATTGTATTTTTGGATTGTTAATATGTGTAATTTTATTATGCAATGAGGTTTTATTATTTTAATACTGAATTGTATTGCGGTGTTTCTGACTGTTTCTACATATTGTTTATGTAGTAGTTAAGTTTTATTATTATTATATTGAATTATATCCTCCTCCGACATGACCATCATACCTCCTCGATGACACTGCTTTGAGGCAGCCCCTCTATCTCTTCTGGCACACCTCCGACAGTATGTAGTCCAATTTTCCATTTTTTGCTTGAGGCATCCCCTCTATTAGTTTCACCGATCATATTGTGAGTTTTATGACTTGTATTGGTGTGCAGGATAGGTATGGATTCTATGCAGAGAACCAACAAGAAAACATAGCCGATGCAATTGATTTTCTCCCATGACTTGCAATCGGGATTGACGTGTATATAAAATTCAGGAGGTAATGGTTATTTTATACCATTTATTGCAAGACATTAGTAACCATTTGTTGTGTTTTTATTGGTGTTTCATGGAAATCTTGTGATAAATTGTTTTTTTGGGTTTTAAATACTCAATTCCATTATAAGGGGGCAGGGGGTAGGGGGTGTGCAAGGGGGAAGTGGGGGGGGGGGGGGGGCAGGGGTGGGGTGTGCAGGGGGGTGTGCAAGGGGGTAGGGAGAGGGAGAGGGGGTGCTATCTAGGGGTGGGAGGGGGGGGGGTGTGCAAGGGGGCATTGGGGACCGGGGGTGTGTGCAAGGGGCAGGGGCTATGTAGGAACCATTGGTATTGAAAGTGATTTCACATATGTTAAGATTGTAAGTGCATTTTAATAATTCTCATTTTTTCCTTTCATTCTCTCATGCATGCACTTGAATCTATTTGTGTTTTCAAATTTTTCTGGGTTCTATATGGCCAGGTTTCAGCTGAATCAATTATTGGGGTGAGCGAGGCTAGTAAATGTGCACAAATTGTCAAGGTTTAAAATCAACTAGGTTTCCATTTGTTTATGCTTATTGAATTTGAAACTTGTATACTGAATAATTTTAGTCATTTTTTACACCTATTCTTTTTAGTTATTTTAGGATTCCTATAAGTCGCAATTAAGAATCATAATCCTTGATGACATTGATAGGTAATTATAATCAAGTTCAATGCAATACTACTTTTGGTCATTTCATTCAATAACCACTGTGTTGTTCTTTTTAGTATAGGATTTTGGAGTACATTACCATTGGACCTCATTTTTCTAATATTATTTCTCAAGTACTGATGGTCCTTTTGAAACGTCTTCCTCCCCAGGAATTCTTCTCATCCCTTTTATTAGTATAACTCATTTCAAATATATCTTTATGAGGTTTTATTTTCCTCTTTTTAAAATGTACAACTATTCTATAGTATTCGATATAATTTTATCTATTTGTATGCTTTTGATATAGTTTTTTATACATTCATGAATCAATATTCCCATATATGCGCATCTTGAGATGATACTTGACATGTTTAGGTTAGTCTTAGTAAATTCTATACTTTGAACAACCTTTCATATCCTGCAACTTCGTTTTTTTTCTTTGGGTGAGGAAACTATGGAGTATGTATATCCTTTCGCATTGCATTAGATTGTCTAAGTTATTGACTACATGAATGTTTTATTTTTTTTTATTGTATTTACTGCTGCCTAGTTTACCCTACTTTCTCATTGATCCTCTATCATGTATTGTCAATAAAAGTTTTTCTATGTACTCCATTTATGTCCAGTACAAACATGTTTTCTTCTACATATCTAGAGGTAAGAAAAAGGCGTGTTCTTCTTAATTTCTGGAAATTTATTCCCTTCTCTCCAAGAATTATGAATTTCGGTTGAACATTAATTTTGGTTGAATATTACATTGTGTCCTTATTTTGTTTGTCCAATGTTACTTAATATATATTTTTTACTAGGGATGTTATAGAATTACAACACTGCATCTGAGTGTCATGTAGTTTTGTTATGCCTACCTGGTTTTATTCAATACATAATTTTTATAGTTTCATTCATGCAGATAATGCATACTTGACTTACTGATTAGTGTTGTTTCCCTCTACTCCATGAATTAGTATATTTTCCCTTCACGACATGATTTAGTATTTCCAGTTACACATGCTTTATTCAAACATTAACAAGATAGATCACCATATCTGAATCTCCAATTACGCATTGTCCTTCTTTTTCTCGGCCAATATTACTTCATTTATAATTTTTACCAAGGATATTATATATTTCCACTACAACATGTGCTGTTTCAGTTGCATACCTGACATCTTTCAGTACACAAATTTTTACACTTTTATTTATGTAGATTTACTATAATTTTCATTGATGTTATTATTACTATCTTTGACTACAAGCATAGTTGACTTATTGATTGAATTTACAAGAAAAATCTCATGTACAATGCTCAAAGTTTACATGAATAGTTGACTTATCGACTACATGCATATTTTATTTTTTGATTTCCTTTACTTCTACCCAGTTTACCCTACTTTCTCATGGATTATCTAGCATGTATTGTCCACAAAATGTTCTCTATGTGCTCCATTTATGTCCAGTACAGACATGTTTTCTACTTTCATATATTTTGAATTCATTATCTATGTCAATTATTATATGTTCCATGAGTTCTTCCATGAATCCCTTCATTTATGGACTGGTTATACAAAATCGTTTCCCAATTAGTCATAGATATGCATTTTTACATATTGATTATGCATAAGTGTTTCCATATTTCTTATACATCAGGAATGATTTTCTGTTTTAGTAACTATGGAACTTTTGGGAATTTAGGTGATGCCACACTCACAAGACACTATTGATCATCTTTTTATAGGTAATTAATGACATTGAAACATTACTAATTATGATTTTAGTTCTGATTTATATTATTACATGTCAAATATTTAACTATTAGATTTTTATGATGTTTAATGAATTTGTCATAAAATCTTTTTATTGATGACACAATGAATTCTTCATGTCTTCTCTTCTGACACATCATGGTAGGTACAACATTACACCATTTCTCCTTGTATGTTTTTCATCTTACAAACTCCTTTATATGAATGTTTTTGATTCTTATATTTTTATTCACATGACTTATTCATACAGGAAAAACTATACAATTGTTTTTCTTGGTGAAATAGCAAGGTAATACTAAATTGTGATTGTTTCTTTAATTTAAAATTTTATTTTTTGAATTGTTATATATGGAAATAAGTGTATTAGACATTCCAGTTTATGTAAACCATTTTTTGACATGTTTTTTCAACATATTTAAGGTTTATAATTTCAATTACATAACTACTGTATATTTTACCCGGATTTCTCAAGGATCCTCTAGCATGGATAGTCTACAAAAAAAACTTATTATTAAGTTTTAGGCTGAAGTAATTCATGTCTAAACTGTGACATGTGTTCTCTTGTAATAGGTAATTGCTGCTAAGAGACCGGAAAATAGTTCTTTGGATGTAGATCTAGATTGTTATCACAATGTGAGATACCCTACTGTGATTATAGAGGAGGTTACTGCTTCCCTTGAAGATTTAATTCTACAGTGGATTCTTGAAGTAATCTTGGTAATGTTTTATTATTATTTATTTTTATTAAAAATTAGGAATCATAGAAATATTATTAATGGTACGAGAACAATTTATTTCATATAAAAGGTGTTATGAAAGGGCATGTTTGGTGACATGTTTTAGAGAAGTGCATCATTTATTACAACAGTGGGTCTTTTAGTTTCATTGAGTATTGGATCATGTATTGTATTTTAGCATTGGATCATTTTTTAGAGTAGTGGAACATGTTTTTACTTTGATGCAGAAATTGACAGTTTTGATGGAGGAAGAGAAGGTTGTAAATGTTTTAAGGAAGTCAGTCTTTCTATAGACTTGATTAAAAATACGGTTATGGGTTTTGGAAATTCTTATTATAGCCGAAACTACCTCATCATGAAACTTTTATTCATCATTGTCTATAAATTTTATTCCCAGGTAGTCTGTCTTTATTTAACTTTTGTTCCTTCATTATGAATTTGTTTGAAAAGGCAACTCATTATGTAGCTTTTGTTCCTCAAAATCTGTAACTTTTACTCCATTATATATCTGTTCTTTTTTATTGCTTATAAATTATTTTCATTACTAGAAAAATAGATGGTATAAATACCTTGGAATTATATAATTTTAACATATAAAAAGCAAATGTTTCATTCTATCTACAATTGTCTGCTGTTATAGTACACCATACCGTTAAATATCTGCTCTATTTTTCAATTATTTCAACAGATTTAGTTTCTAGGTTTTATTTCTTCTAAAAATATCCTCTATGTAGAAAAATATATCTCATTATTTTGATAGTGAGGATGGTTTGCAACATAGTGACAAGACCTCTCCAGACAACGTCACTACGACAAGTCATATTTCTGAATTACACACCATACCAAGGGGAGATATAAATAGGAAAACAGAAAAAAAAAACAAACTGAAATCTGCTGCAAAAACACAAGGTAACCATACATCTTCACTATTCATATTCTTTTCATTATTGTTTTCAGAATTAAATTTGTAGTGTAATATGTATTACATTAGATAGAGTACAGACAGTTCATTTAAAATGTATTCTGCTACTCATTTCCTATTTTGATATTATTAGTATATCATGTGTCATGGAAAATACCATTGCACCTGAAATTTTTCCATTATTCAAGAAATACAATGTTAGTTTTCTATCTATTAGGATGTATCAGTTGTTGTTCACTTGTAGCATGTATCATTTGATGGTTCAATTATCTATTCAACTATTAGGGTGTAGGAAATGCAGCCTGTTGTATTAAAGAAAGGACTCTGTTTCTTTTACAAATTCTTCAAAAATGAATACAGTGTTGTTTTTCATGAAATATAACTCCATTTTTTACATTTCAATAACTATGGGAGCTAAAGAATACACCCTGTTTGAAATCAACAGTCAGTAGCTGAACCTGTAACATTAAATCCACAAAACAACCTCTTTTTCATTATCATGTCCACCTGTATTTTTTTTAATGTTTTGATTATTTTGTTTTATTTTCCATCTTATTTTTTTATATACCAAAATCATTTTTTAAACCTCACTTATTTTCCATTTTGTTTGCTAATTTTCCATGCCACACCTCTTTCTCTTCCATTGAAAGCACTTCTAATATTCTGAATGAGGCATTAGTTTTGATATCTTAATATCTAATGTTCTGAAAACCTTTACAACATGTTTTTCGATATTTTACTGATCGAACACCTAGATCAATTCTTGATCCTCGGGAAACCTCAGTTGTTTGGAACTTCAAGTACGTAGGTATAACTCAAAATGGTTTCAGATGCTCATTTAAACATGCAGCTTGACTCATCACCCCCCCACATTATTCTTCTGTTTTTGCATTTTTCAAAGCAGATTATGAATTTGGAAGGATTCAAGCAAGGGATGTTTTGCAACATCTCTGGACAGGCCCAATCCCAAATGCAACAATTGACGTTGTCTAGGGAAACCGGTGTATTGAGGTGCACCCATTGGGTGTTACGAAGGTAATTGGACTTAATCAAACATGTTATTTAGTTGTTTAATGGTTTATTTTAGCTTCCTGCATTGGTGAGACACCACTTAAAATCGTAAGATTTCAATTAATGTGAGACTCAATCTCTCTCCCAATGCACTTCAAGTTAAACCTATAAATGTTTTATTTAATTATGCTAAATTGAAATAAAAAACACTGTTGTTTTTCATGACTAAATGGGCCTTAGCATTTCACTTTTCAATATTCATTGTTTTTTCTTTTGAATTTATGTTAAGAAGGGTGCAGGGATTGATCACATATTGGGATAAATAGTTCACAACAACTTGATGAACTCACCGATTGACTACGTCTTGTGCATTGGGAATTTCCTTGAGAAGGTATAACTTTCCCTTTATCACAACTATAATTAGTTATGAACCTGCAAATAAAGTCAGCTATAATTAGTTATGGAAGTGATTATGCACGTATGGGGATATGTTTTCCCATGTATATATATATATATAAATGAATACGCAAGTGAGTGGAGACTGGTATATGCATATAAGCATATGTGAAAGGATCCCCTTGCACATGATCATGGCCATGCAGGTGTGTTCATAAGGGATAGGTGTCCTTGCATGTGTGTGAAGGTGCGTATACCCAGTGGTGGAGCAACAACTTTTAGTTAGAAAACTCCAAGAGCTGAAGTGAACGGTTTGGTTCCACCTTGAGGTAGGATCCCTCTTCTAGCGTCTTTAATTCAAGAATGATTTAAATTGAATTTAGATTCTTTCTTAATTCTGCTTAATTATATTGAATTTCATATCTTGAATAAGTGTTCTATAATAATTTTTTTTTCATTTGATAAATAAAGTCATGTTTTTATAATAAAACCCCTCCAACGGAGGTGCGCTGTCTGCAAAAACTCATAGTGATAGTTATGTTGATCTAGTTGCTTAAATTATTTCATTTGATTTGTGCTGAATGAGTTTTAGAATAAATGTTAAATATAATTAAATGAATTGTGTGATAAAGAAATTCCATTATTTTATAATAAAAACCCTCCAACGGAGGTGTGTTGTCTTCTAAACCAAAGAGTAGTGATAGTTATCTGTATCATGTTTAGATTTGGTTTGAGTCTTTCATATGCCTCTTGTTGGTGTTTGTTTTATGGATAGTTAGTTTTTATTTTCTTTGAATAATATAAATTGGCTTATCATACTCTTTTAACTCAAATGACATTGCCCGAGTAGGCATATGACTTGACCATGACACTTTCCTTTTCATGCTTTGAATATTATAAATAAAATTTTCATGTTTAGGCAAAGTGAATGAATTTCTAAATGTCTTGTGTAGGGTGTATGATTCTTTTCCGTCATTTTGTTTCCCTTTAGATGTTGCGTCATTGTGCTGCTCGCTACAACCTTCTCTGGCGATCCCTTGTTATAGCATATTAAATATTTGATCTGTTCTATCATCTGCCGGAAGGGCGACAGTCGGAATGTTGCCCCACCTCCTCCCGCTCCCTTCTCTCCTAGCCAGCAGATGCTACCCCGCGGATGTCGCTGGACCAGGCTAACACACCGCGGTCACACCGTGGTCATGCCGCGGTCACGCCGTGATCACACCGCGGTCACGCCGCTATCACGCCGCTATCACGCCGAGGTCACGCCGCGGTCACGCCATGATTTGGCCCTGCTCCAGGACGACACCCCATGGCAGTTCACAGTGATAGTATTCCATGAGTCTTGTGATCAATGTTGAGACTGAATAATCACAATTTCTACCAGTGGGGCGATGGCCGGAATGTTACCCCGCCTCCTCCCACTCTCTTTGCTCCTGGCCAGAAGATGCTGCCCCGTGGATGTCACTGGACTGGGCCGACACGCCGCGGTCACGCCGCAATCACGCTACAGTCACGCTGCAGTAATGCCATGATTTGGCTCTACTTCAGGATGATACCTCGCAGAGGTTCACAGTGATAGTATTCCATGAGTCTTGTGATCAATGTTGAGACTAACTAATCACAATTTCTACCGGCGGGGTGACGACCAGAATGATGCCCTGCCTCCTCCCGCTCCCTTCACTTCTGGCCGGAAGATGCTGCCCCGCGGATGTCGCTGGACCGGGACAACACGCCGCGGTCACTCCGCGGTCACGCCGTGGTAATGCCATGATTTGGACCTGCTCCAACCACATCCAGCCCACACCATCCCCCTTCCACCTTCATTTCAGCCCGCTGCCACCAGCATTCCAGCCCACAATAGCCCCCCCTACCACCTTCGAATCAGCCTGCACCATACCCCCAGCACCTGCAACCATCCCCCTTCCACCAGCATTCCATCCCCCTTCCACCTGCATTTGAGCCCGCACCAGCCCCCATGTAACAGCCCAAGATTTTAAAAAAAAAATATTCTTTTTATTAATGTCTTGTGTTGTACGCTACACCAAAAGGATCTTGCACAACACGCATCCTTGACTTGCCTTGCATTACACGCAATCACGACCTTCCTCGATAGCGTGTGTAATACGCAATACCGAGTTTCACTAAACAACGATATGCTATTAAAATATTATTAAAACTAGCCGTTATGAATAGTAATAACCACTTTTTAAAATTCTTTAAATCTTATATTTCAAAATGAACTTCATTTTTGGATTCGGAGTATCGAATTTAGCCTAAGGTGAAATTTTGGTACATTTCGGATAACTTTCATATTCTGATGAATAGTGAAAATTACTAAATTATAATTAAAAAACAACTTTTTTAATCGAAATAATTAATAGTGATAAATTATTAATTTGAGTAGTTTTAAATTATATTTAGAATATATTTTTACAATTTAATACAATGTTGGTCATTGGACGTAATTTCACATTTAAACCAGACATAAACAAGTGTCAATCTTTTGATAGATATTGTTTCGTAAAAACACTCTATTTGTTTTAATAGCGGGATTTAATTATAAAATTAATTAATTCAACTTCTATGTTATGAATTTGGTAAAATAGACTTCATTTTTGAATTCGGAATATGAAATATAGCTTAGGATGAAATTTTGGCATTTTTCTGAAAACTTTCAATTTTTGATGAATAGTGAAACCACTAAGTGGTAGGTTAAAAACTGAATTTTGCATAAAACTTAATTTTACCACTTCTGTGAATGGAATTTCGAAAATCCGAGAGACACGGTTAATATCAAGGACTAAAATGTGGTTCAATGAGATGAAAATAATTTTTGGTGAATAGTAACTTTTTACTTTTTTTTACCGCGGTTAATAGTAAATAGGGTAACTAAGGGTAAATATGATATTACTATTACCCTAACACATGTCCTAATTCTATTGGACAAGTGTAATTCGACCAAAAACAAACTTAGGAATAAAATATGACCATTTAGGCCCACTTGGATTAGATTAGGACATTTATTATTAATTGATTTAAAGAAGGGTTAAAATAGTTAAAATCAAAGTTTAATAAGTAAATCATTTTTAATATGGGGTTATACATAAGATAAATTCGACTATAAATATTCATTAGAAAGATAAAAAGATTTCCTACATAATGGTATTTTATTTATAATTTTTAGACATTAAATAATTTAATTTATTTATGACACAACGATGATGCAGTAATTATCTTATTAATGAAATATTGACATAATTGATGTTATAAACACCAAAATAAATGTAATTTGAGATTTTTTATGAATTCAACTAATTTTCTAGGTTACTATGATATATTAATGTTGATTTAAGCAACTTGGTTCGAACATTTAATTCTATTATGACTTTCAAAAAAATCATATATCAAATAGTGTCAAAATTGACACAAAATAGTTTTTAAATCAAATATTATATTACTAATTGTTATTTTATTCCTAAAAATCTAAGGTTCGGAAAAATGACTTAGATAATGATATATATATTAATAATAAACAATTTGGGGTTCGTTTGGCATGTTATAGTAAGTGTATTAACCATATAGTGAAAGAAAACAAAAAGACACGGTAAAAGTTAAATTATTTAACTTAGAGTTAAATCTAATTGATAAGGTTTAAAATAATATCCAAACATGTCTAAATTTTATTGGTTGATGAGATTAAAACCCTATCTCATTTAATCTTCGAATATGAGTCATTTTTGGAGGTTTTTAAGTGGGGTTAGATTTATTATAAATTAATATTTTTAAGAATTCCTAAGGTGCCCCTCTCCTCCCCTATAAAAGGACACCTCCTCCCCCTCCTCCACACACCAATTTGAGCACTCAAGCTCGGACAACCCCTGCCAAAATCTCTTCTCCACTTCCCTAGCAACATCCTAGAGGTTCTGTTCTTCCTCAAAGACCAATTTTAGTGCCCTAAGAGGAGGTCTCAAAGAGGCGCTTCAAAGAAGAGGTAATTACCGTTACCAATTCTTTCATCTTTATTTCTTCTTCCACTTCTTCTTCTTAGGTTGTTTCATTATGAAGTAATAACATCAGTATCACTCATATAATGATATGTTATTATAAGTATGAAACAACCCTATTTCACCATCTATCCATCCTACGGAAAAAGAAATCACCGCGCGTGCGTACGTACGGAATACCGTCTCCACGCCGTGGTGTAATCTATTTTCCACCACCACCTTACATGGATGGGTATAATGGTGTAAAGAATAACTATACATAGTTATTAAAACATCATATTGATTCTGATATATTGTATAATCCACTCCAATTCAGTTCAATATTTATGGAAATGATATCATCGCTAGTGCGTACGTACGGACTACCGTCTCCACGACGCGATGAGATTCATTCTCCATGTTAACCATTTAAGAATGATTATAAAGTATATATAAGAAATAATAATGAAATATATGACATTATAAAGCTACTGGATTTATGTATATATATATATGTATGTCATCTACTTACTTCCATTTCAAGACAATAAGGAAAGTAAAACAGCGTTCATGCGTACGTACGGACTACCGTCTCCATGAACGGTGTTTTTCATTTTATCTATCTATCTATTATATATATATATATACTGAATATATATGATATATAAATCATATTTTATATTCTGGAAGTAAGTAAATCATGATATAAGTAATAATGATGTCAAGAACAACAAGTCAAAACACCTAAGATAAATGAAACGATTTTACCCAAAACGCTTCTTTAACATGGAATTTACAAAAGAACGGGTAATATAATGTCATAAGTGAACCATATATGATATCATAACAATGAATATGGTTCTGTAATAAGTCAATAACATTATGTAAATCATTATACAGGAGGTTCGGACACGTACAAATCAAGTTGGACCTAAGGTAAGGGAAATATCACAATCTCATTTTTATCCGAGATTGTTTATTCGTAAGTATTTACTGGGGTGTATTTTATCATCCACATCCATGTTTCATCAATATGTTATATTATTTCCATCCACCTACAATTGTTTAAATCCATTCTACCCTTCGGTGAGTTTTTAGTAATATGTATGAAAGGAATCTTTTGTCGTACGAGGTACTTTTTGACTTTTCCGACAAAAGTACGAAGAATGTTTTTTTTAACTTATACGGCATGAATGGATTTTTAAAACATTATTTCCAAGAAGCTTCCTTTACAAGTTTTCAAGTTTATTTTTAATCAACTTCTTTTATTTTAAAGTTGTATGACATGTTATGAAAGGGAAAGTGTTTTTGAAGAAGAAAGGATATTTTCCTCAAGAATGGAGTTCAAGTGTTTTATCAAAATTATTTTCCATCTAAAATAATAAAGGGTTCTGTTTTTATCCCTATTATTACATTGATTTGATCATGTTGTGATGGAATTATTTTTATGAATTCCTTTATCTTATATGAATTGATTTATGATGTCATGATGTTTCAAGAATCCCATTTTTGTTACATGTGTTATGGGATGATGTATGTTTTATGATTATGTGGCACACATAAGAAAGGATTCATTATAAGATGGGTGGGACCTATATCTCCCTCCAATGCATTGGGTAAAGATTTTATATCTCATGAGATAGACAGGGCTGGAACGGTAGGTTATACCGGTTCAGTGAAACAGGACTGAAACGAGGGTTACTCGATTCAGAAAGGGACTTTGTCCACTAAGATGGTCTTGGCAATGAGTCATGACTAACAAGAAATGATTTTCCATGATTATGTGTGCATGCCACAAAGTTTCAAGTTTCATGTTATGATTATGGGGATCTCATTTTCACTTCTATGATTTATCCCATGTTATGATATTATGAGCTCTTTTGCAGGTTAAAATTTCCAAAAGCTATGTTTTTATGTATATGATGTGATTGATATTTCTTTTGTTTACCCTTGCTGAGCATTTGAGCTCACCCTTTTATGTTTTCTTTTCCCCAGGATATAAAGAAAGGTTTTAGGTAAAAAAATGGAAGATCTTTATGGGAGATATTGAAGAACTTTCACCATGATTAGAAGATTACGTTCCGAGTTTCCAAAGACACTAAACTATTACGATCCTTTAGTGTGTGTTTTTTGTTATGTACTAAGTATTCCGCAAAAGTAATGTAATGTCCATGTACGTCAGGCTTCGGGTCTCTACACCCCAGCCACCTGCAATCCAGCCCGCACCATCCACCACATTAGCCACCACCCCCAGCCTCCTGTAAAACACTCATGCCCGCCCTCTTCCACCTGCAAAACATCCCCAACCACCAGTTCCAGCCCTCACCAGCCCCCGAACTCCTACATCCCAGCCCGAACCATCCCCTTCCACATTCCCAACAACCCCCAACCACCTACAATCCAGCCCACACCAGCCCCCTGCCACCTATTCCAGCCCGCACCATCCCCCTGCCACCCCCTACCGCTTTCCTTCCTGCCCGCACCAGCCACTCTAGCCCGCACCAGCCACCACACCAACCCCCAGCCTCCTGCATTCTAGGATGCGCGAGAAAAACACCATGCAAATCACAAAAAGGAAAGGCAAAAGCAGATCCCCTTTCCTGATCCCTCTTTTCCCTGAAAAGTAGCCATGTAATAAATAAGTCTGAAAGATTCTCAAGGGTCTTCCCCACTCATCTCCCCATTTAGGAGACACACTATCTTCACTCCATCAAGGCAGATCTTTCCTTATGATGTTCTTTGTAGGGGTGGGGTGTGCGGGGGGGGGGGGGGGGTGTGAACATGATACCAACTGATTCTAATTCCCATGACTCATTTAGGGGCTGTTCAGATGTCCTCAAGTTGAAACCAAATGATTCCAATTGATATCTTCATTCTTTTTGGAATTACAACATGAGATCTTGCACTCATCTCAATACACATGTTGAAAACATTAACGTACATGTAGTAGGTTTTAGAAATCAGTCTTGAGATCCCAAATTTCCTCAACTTCTTATCATTGATTAATTCAATTTCTACCCCTTAATATCAGACTTTATTCGGTCATTAACAGGAATGAGATAAATGCATACGTCATCAATGATTCTTTCAAGCACTTTCCAGAAATTCTATATTTTCATGGAATAAATAAGTCTGGAAGATTCTCAAGGGTCTTCTCCACTCATCTCCCCATCGAGGAGACACACTATCTTAACTCAATCAAGGAAGATCTTTCCTTTTGATGTTATTTGGAATACCATTTGATAAATCATACCAAGATGTGCAGGGGGGAAGGGGTGGGGTGTGCAGGGGGGGCAGGGGTGGGGTGTGCAGGGGGGCAGGGGGTGTGTGCATGGGGGGAAGGGGTGGGGTGATTAGGGGGGCAGGGGTGTGTAGGGGGGCAGGGGTGTGAACATGATACCAACTGATTCTAATTCCCATGACTCATTTAGGGATTGTTCAGATGTCCTCAAGTTGAAACCAAATGATGCCAATTAATATCTTCATTCTTTTTGGAATTACAACCTGAGATCTTGCACTCATCTCAATACACATGTTGAAAAAATTCAATTACATGTAGAAGGTTTTAGAAATAAGCCTTGAGATATCAAATTTCCTCAACTTCTTATCACTGATTAATTCAATTTCTCCCCCTTAATATCATAACTTATTCATTCATTAACAGGAATGAGAGAAATTCATACCCCATCAATGATTTTTTCAAGAACTTTCCAAAAATTCTAGATTTGAATGGAATAAGTAAGTCTGGAAGCTGCTCAAGGTTCTTCTACTCTCATCTCCCTATCGAGGAGACACACTATCTTCACTCCATCAAGGAAGATATTTCCTTTTTATGTTCTTTGGAATACCATTTGATAAATCATACCAAGATGTGTAGGGGGGCTGGGGTGGGGTGTGCGGGGGGGGGGGGGTAGGGGTGGGGTGTGTAGGGGGTGTAGGTGTGTGTGCATGGGGGGCAGGGGTGGGGTGTGCAGGGAGGGGGGGAAGGGGTGTGAACATGATACCAACTGATTCTAATTCCCATGAATCATTTTGGAGATTTTTAGATGTCCTCAAGTTGAAACCAAATGATGCCAATTGATATCTTCATTCTTTTTGGAATTACAACCTAAGATCTTGCACTCATCTTAATACAGATGTTAAAAACATTCAAGTACATGTAGCAGGTTTTAGAAATCATTCTTGAGATCTTAAATTTCTTCAACTTCTTTTCATTGATTAATTCAATTTCTCCCCCTCAATATCAGACTTTATTCGGTCAATAACAGGGATGAGAGAAATTCATACCTCATCAATGATTTTTTCAAGCACTTTCCAGAAATTCTAGATTTGCATGGAATAAATAAGTCTGGCGGCTTCTCAAGGCTCTTCTCCACTCATATCCCCATCGAGGAGACACACTATTGTCACTTCATCAAGGCAGATATTTCCTTATGATATTATTTGGAATACCATTTGATAAATCATTCTAAGTTGTGTAGGGGGGCAGGGGTGGGGTGTGCAGGGGGGGCAGGGGTGGGGTGTGCGGGGGGGGGGGGGGGGCAGGGGTGTGAACATGATACCAACTGATTTTAATTCCCATGACTCATTTAGGGGATGTTCAGATGTCATCAAGTTGAAACCAAATGATGCCAATTGACATCTTCATTCTTTTTGGAATTACAACCTGAGATATTGCACTCATCTCAATACACATGTTGAAAACATTAAAGTACATGTAGTAGGTTTTAGAAATCAGCCTTGAGATCTCAAATTTCATCAAATTCTTGTCATTGATTAATTCAATTTCTCTCCCATAATATCATACTTTATTCGATCATTAACATGGATGAGATAAATGCATACCTCATCGATGATTTTTTCAAGCACTTTCTAGAAATTCCAGATTTTCATGGAATAAATAAGTCCGGTAGCTTGTCAAGGGTCTTCTCCACTCATCTTCCCATTGAAGAGACACACTATACTCACTCCATCAAGGAAAATCTTTACTTATGATGTTCTTTATAATACCATTTGATAAATCATACCAAGATGGTGACTTTTTTTCAGATCTGGAATAGTTATTCCAGCTTACTTCCCTTCATTTGATCTCCTCTTGAGAACTAGTTTCACCTTCAATTCCCTGCATTGTATGGCACACTAATAACACAAAAATAATAAATAATTATGGATTCAGGTGGATGTCCTTGCTCATCAATGTGAGATGTTGGGTTGAGAAATTTTTCTCAACCAGTTTGTCCTTTCCAATTTAGCTCTAAGTCTGGATGGACTCTTTATGCATGCACTTCTGGATTTTGAAGCATGCTTGGGTAGCATGGATTTCTTTCTTCCCTCCTCATGGGAGATTTTCTTTTTAACATGATGATAACGCATGGGCTTCTCCAGGATATGTGCAAGGGATGTGTGGGGGGGGGGGGCTGCTGTCCAGCAGGGGGGCTATCCGGGGGGGGCTGCTGTCCAGTAGGGGGGCTGTCCGGGGGGGGGGGGGCTTCTGTCTAGGGGGCTGTCCAGTGGGGGGGTTGCTGTACAGGGGGGATGGGAATGCTATCCAGGGGGGCTGGGTCTGCTGTCCAGGGGGGTCCAGCATGGGGGTGGGGGGGGGGGGGCTGCTATCCAGGGGGGTCCAGCAGGGGGGGCAAGGGGGTGTAAGGGGGTGTGTTCTAGGGATGTGTGTGTGTGCGGGGGGGGGGGGGGGGGGGTCCAACAGGGGTTCGGGGGGGGGGGGGGGGTGTCCAGCAGGGGTGGTGAAAGGGGGGTCTAGCAGGGGGGCTACTGTCCAGGGGGGTCCAGCAGGGGGGGGGCTGCACCATTCTTGTTTATCGAGTTATATTCTTTGTGAATATTCTAAGATGTTTTGTTTTACCATAATTTTAGGGGATGAGCACTACTATGTTCTACCTTGTGTTGTAGGTACTTTTGAGTTGGTTCCAGCCTTCTTTGATAGTTTTTCTTATAGGGAGACTCATGTAAGTGTAGTTATGTGTTTTCTTTATATTTGGATTTGTTGAATTCTTATTATGTATGTATCTTTAGTGTATAATTTAATTTGGAGTGGACTGGAATGGGGGGAATGGGGGAAATTGGCAAGGGGGAGGGGTCTGGGAGAGAGGTGCAAGTGGGGGTTGGTAGGGGGGTGCAAGTGGGGGCTGGTAGGGGTAGGGGGGAGGGGAAACAGGTAGGGTGGGGGGGGGGGGGTAGGACGGGGGGGGGGGGTATGGGGGTGTCCAGGTTCTAGGGGGGGGGTTATAGGGTCTGTCTAGGAGGGTGGGGGGTGGTTGTCTCGGGGAGTGGAGGTTTGGGCTATCCAGGGGGATCTGTCTAGGGTCTGGGGGGTGTCCAGGGTCTGGGGGTGTGTCTAGGTTCTGGGGGGGGGGGAGGGGGGTTCTAGGGTCTGTCCAGGAGGGTGGGGGGTGGCTGTCCAGGGGAGTGGAGGTCTGGACTATCCAGGGGGATCTGTCTAGGGTCTAGGGGGTGTCCAGGGTCTGGGGGGGTGTCCTGGGTCTATCTGGGGGGTGTCTAGGGTCTGTCTGGGGGGTGTCCAAGGTCCGTCTGGGGGGTGTCCATGGTTGGGGGGGGGGGGGGGGTGTCTAGGGTCTTTCTGGGGAGGGGGGGGGGGTGTCCAGGGTCTGTCCAGGAGGGGGGCTTTGCAGGGGGGCTGTCCGGGGGGGGGGGGGGGTTATGTAGGGTGTGGGTGTCCAGTGTCTTGGAGGGAGGGGTCTGCAGGGGTGGGGTGGGGTGGGGGGGCTGTTCAGGGGGTGGGGGCTGTTCAGGGGGTGGGGGCTATTTTTTTATGGTTTTCAGACCCTATAGCCATGGTTTCTAACCATGGCTATAGGTCTATTACCGCGGTTTCTAACCGTGGCAATAATTGTGTCCCTCCTCTATTATAGCCATAGTTCTAAACCGTGGCTATAGATATATTACCATGGTTTGAACCGTGGCTGTATACCTATAGCCACGATTTGAACTGTGGCTCTAGACCTATAGCCACACCAAACTTAGCCATAGTTTCTCAAACCGTGGTTATAGCCTGAATTTCTAGTAGTGTCAAATTGACATAAATTTTAGTAAAAAAGAAAATTGACATACTCAAAACTGATAAAAACTATTCAGATTGTTTTGATACTTTAAGACAACAGTCTATAAGTTATTTTTCACATTTAGGAATCAACCACACCTTAATAAGATGCATGGTGTGACCACTATAACTCTGAGAATGTCTATTTATTTAAAAATGAAATTCATTTTAGTAGAAAGAACAAGTGACATACTAAAAACTGAAAAAACCCATTCATATTATTTTGATACTTTAGGAAAATGATAAAAAAGTCATTTATGATGCGCATAAATCCGCCAAACCTCAATATGATGCATGATGTGACTGATATTACTAAAAGTGTGTCTATTTATTTAAAATTGACCTTAATTTTAGTAAAAAGAACAAGTGACATACTGAAAATAGAGAAAACACATTCAAATTATTTTTATAATTTAGTAAAATGATCTATAAGTCATTTTTAATATATAGGAATCAAACTCACCTCAATATGATGAACGGTGTAACTGTGATAACTCTAAGTGTGGGTATTTATTTAAAATTTACATTAATTTTAGTAAAAAGAACAAGTGACATACTAAAAACTGAGAAAATGCATTCAATTTTTTTATAATTTAGTGCAACAATCTATAAGTCATTTTTGATGTGTAGGAATCAAAATCACCTCAATTAAGAGCATAATGTGACTGATATAACTATAAGTTCATCTATTTATTTAAAATTGACATTGATTTTAGTAAAGATAATAAGTGACATACTGAAAAATGAGAAAAATTATTCATATTGTTTTGATAATTTTAGAAAAATATCCATAATTCATTTATGATGTTTAGGAATCAACCCCACCCCAATATGATTCATGGTGTGACTGATATAATTCCAAGTGTGTTCATTTATTTAAAATTGATATTAAGTTTAGTAAAAAGAACAAGTGACATACTGAAAACTGAGAAAATGAATTCTTATTATTTTTATACTTTTAAAAAATGGTACATAAGTTATTTTTAACATTTAGGAATCAAACTCACCTCAATATGATGCATGATGTGACCGATATGACTAAAAGTGTGTGCATTTATTTAAAAATGACATTAATTTTAGTAAAAAGAACAAGTGACATACTGAAAGCCTAGAAAATACATTCATATTGTTTTGATAACTTAGGAAAATGATCCATGTGTAATTTTTAATGGTTAAGAATCAACCAAACCTCAATATGATGCATAGTGTGACCTCTATAATTCTAAGTGTGTCTATTTATTTAAAATTGACATTCATTTTAGTAAAAAGAACAATTGACATACTGAAAAAATATAAAACCCATTCAGATTGTTTTAATACTTTAGGAAAATGATCCATAAGTCATTTTTGATGTGTCAAAATCAACCAAACCTCAATATGATTCATGGTGTGACTGGTATGAATAAAAGGATTTCTATTTATTTAAAAGTGACCTTAGTTTTAGTAAAAATAACAAGTGACATACTGAAAACCAGTAAAATGTATTTGGATTTTTTGATACTTTATTAAAACAATATATAAGTCATTTTTATGTGTAAGAATTAACCTCACCTTAATCCGATGCACGATGTGTCCACTATAACTATAAGTATGTCTATTTATTTAAAATTGACATTCATTTTAGTAAAAAGAACAAGTGACATACTAAAAACCAAGAAAACACATTCATATTATTTTGATACTTTAGAAAAATGATCTATAAGTCATTTGAGATGCGTAGGAATTAACCTCACCTCAATCCAACACATAGTGTGACTGTTATAACTCTAAGTGTGTCTATTTATTTAAAATTGACATTAATTTTAGTAAAAAGAACAAGTGACATACTAAAAACTAAGAAAAAACATTAGGATGGTTTTGATACTTTAGGAAAATGATCTATAAGTCATTTATGATGTTTAGGAATCATCCCCACACCAATATGATGCACAATGTGACCAGTATAATTCCAAGTGTGTGTATTTATTTAAAATTTATATTAATTTTAGTAAAAAAACAAGCGAAATACTGAAAACCAAGAAAATGCATTCAGATCATTTTGATTCTTTAAAACCATGATCGATAAGTCATTTTTTTCATGTAGGAATCAACCACACCTCAATATTATGAAAGTTGTGACTGACATAACAATAGTGTGTCTAATTATTTAAAATTGACATTAATTTTAGTAAAAAATATAAGTGACATACTTAAAACTGAAAAAAAACATTTGGATTGTTTTGATACTTTAGGAAAATGATCCATAAGTAATTTGTGATGTGTAAGAATCAACCACACCTCAATATGAAAAATGGTGTGACCTATATAACTCTAAGTTTGTTTATTTATTTTAAATTGACATTAATTTTAGTAAAAAGAAGAAGTGACATACTGAGAATAAGGCAAACACATTCGGATTATTTTGATAATTTAGAAAAATGATCCATATGTCATTTCCGATGTGTAGGAGTCAAACACACCTCAATATGATGCACGATGTGACTGATATGACTAAAAGTGTGTCTATTTATTTAAAATTGACATTAATTTTAGTAAAAATAACAAGTGACCTACTGAAAACTAAGGAAACACATTCAAATTGTTTTAATACTTTAAGAAAAAAATTCATAAGTCATTTTTAACTTGTATGAATCAACCTTACTTCAATATGATGCATGGTGTGACCGATATAACTCTAATTTTGTCTTTTTATTTAAAATTGACATTAATTTTAGTAAAAAGAACAAGTGGCATACTGAAAATCAAGAAAACACATTCATATTGTTTTTATACTTTAGGAAAATGATTCATAAGTCATTTATAATGTTTAGGAATCAACCTTGCCTAAATATGACACATGGTGTGACCGCTATAACTCTAAGTATGTCTTTTTATTTAAAATTTACATTAATTTTAGTAAAAAGAACAAGTGGCATACTGAAAGTCGAGCAAACACATTTGGATTGTTTTGATAATTTAGTAAAAAAATTTACAAGTCATTTATGATGTGTAAGAATTGACCACACCTCAATATGATAAATAATGTGGCTGGTATAATTCCAAGTGTGTCTTTTTATTTCAAATTGACATTAATTTTAGTAAAAATAACAAGTGACATACTGAAAATTGAGAAAACATATTAGGATTGTTTTGAAATGTTAGAATAATGATCTATGATTCATTTGTGACATATAGAAGTCAACCGCACCTAAATATGGTGCACAATGTGACTAGTATAACTAAAAGTGTGTGTATTTATTTAAAATTGACATTAATTTTAGTAAAAAAACAAGTGACATACTTAAAATTGGATAATTGTATATGTAATTATATAAAACATTGTTTGAAATTTATATAATAGTGTTTTTTATATTCATGATGTCAAATTTATTTCAATTAAATTATATATTTTTCATTTATAGGTTACAAGGAGATGATGGCTATATGCAAACAATGGTTATATGTTCTGGGGTGGAGACACGCCATAGGGAGATGATTCTATATAAATACAATGGGAAAACATTATACATTGGGAATTTTTGTACACTATCAATATATTGATATCCAACCAATCAATACCATTGAGACCACATAAACATGGTCTACCTTTTGGAATGGTATTAGAACTAAAATTTATAATTACTTTATGAATTCCAAGATTGTGTGATGTTATTTTCAATAATATTTATGTGCATTTTGTTGTAAATGTTATCTATGTTGTCATTGTAGCTTATTTTTTTTACAAATTATAGGTTTTTGATTTGCTGGGTGTGGTGTTATATAAACAAAACACTGCAGAAAGCTAGACCTTTATTATAACTTTTTTAGCACTGATAATGGACCCCCTTTATAAGTGATTTTTGAGCATTGATAAAGGGCACCACCCCTTTAACAACACTGAGATTAAAAGCATTTTTAGCACTGTAAAAATCCTCTTTTCACTCTGTCAAAGGGAATTTATATAGTAGTGAACATGTTAATCATTGAATACTTCAAACATCTAATTTTTGAAAGTACATAAAATTTTCCTCTGGCTATTAAAATAGTTTAGAGAGTTAACATTGGATTTCAAGCAAGTTCAAAAGAATTTTCAATGATAAAAAATTAAGACAAGACTAACACCCATGACTTGCAACACAATAACATTCTTAAAAAGTTTAAACAATAGGAGAAATTCCTCTACACTTAATTTCAATTTGTGAGAAGATTTTAATAAATTACCATTATCAAGGAAGTATACAAGAAGATTCAAAACAAATTTTTTAAAGCATAATGAAAAATAAAACTCCCTCGGTAGTGAAGATTTAATGAAAATAATTTATACAAACACTCCAATTAATGCTTTGAGTAAAGTTCTCTGGTATTCAATTTCATATCCTACAAAATGAAAAGATAAACATGTGACTAAAGAATCTAGAGTTTAAGAACAAAAATAACTAGATAAAAAGTTTAGGGAAGTGTTATCTTGAAAGATATGACTATTATCTTCTATTTATAATGATAATAAATGGAATTACACTCCAAGTGTTTGAAAATTATGCTCATGAGTTACTTTTACAAATTTCTAAGCCTTACCTAGAAAAGTAGAGAAATAAGTGAAATTAAGGAAATAACACAAACAAATTTATTATCATTAAAAACAAAAGAAAACAATATAAGGAACTCATGCAACACTGGATTTATAGTCTTTATCCAAAATTAACAAATTCTCATTTTTCAAGGAAAGATATAGAATCCAATACCTTTGGATTCACCTCAAATTAATTCTTGATTCTTTGACCATTAACTAATAAAGGTCATTTCTCATATCCTACCAACTTAGAAGCTCCATTGACCAACAATTTGAGAATGGTGAATGGTCCAGAACAACTGGATTTAAGTTTTCCAAGAAAAAGTATAAGTATAGAATAAAAGTGGATAACCTTATGACCAACCATAAAATCTCTATTTTGGATGAAAGAATCACAAAAGTATTAGTCCTCTCTTTTTAATTTCTATAATTTTTAAATTTCACTCTCCCAATCCCATTAAGCTCACTTATCTAAAAAAATATCCTATCACCAGAAATTTTAAAATCAAAATCCAGGGCCTTCACTACCCAAAAATATTTACCTTGAATCTCCATAAGAAGTCTAAAAGATTTCCTAAAAATAAGTCTATAAGGATAAATTCCAATTAGAGTTTTAAAAGTAGTTCTATAAGCCTATAATTCTTCATCAAGATTCAAAGACAAATCCTTCATAGAATTATAGATAATTTTCTATAGGATCCACTTCAGCTCCCTAGTTGAAATTTATGCTTGTACACTAGACTATGGATGGTAAACAGTTCCAGTTTTGTGAAGATATCCATATTTCTCCATCAAATATTTGAACTTATAATTTTTGAAATGGGTTATGTTTTCTATTATGAAATATTTTGGAACCCCAAATCTTAAAAATATATTATTCTTAATGAATTTGATAACAATATTATCTTGATTATTTGGGAGTGTCATTACTTCGAATGACTTGGAAACATAGTCAAAAACCACCAAAATTCACTCATTCCCATGTGAAGATAGAAATGGTACCAAAAAGTGCAATCCCCAAACATCAAAAATTTCAAAATCCAAAATAACTTTATGAGGTAGTTCTTTATTCCTACCAATATTTTATAACCTTTGGAACTTATCCCAACCTACAACTAAACTTCTAGTATCCATAAAAAAAATTGGAAAATAAAATATAGCTTAAAGGAATTTTTGGATAGCCCTTTCTCCTCCATGATGGCCACCCCATGGTACATAATGAAAACTTTCAATAATGGGAAATATCTCTTTCTCATCCACACATCTCCTAACAATACCATTAACACACCTTATAAATAGTGAGAGATCATACCAAAAATAGTATTTTAACTCAGCAATGAATTTCATCCTTTGGTTATGTGTAAAATATTTGGGAATGACTCTTGCATCCAAGAAATTTGTAAAATATGCATACTAAGAAGATTATTTTACAGAAATAACAAATGGGTTTTCATCTATAAAAGAATAATTTATCTCTCTATGACCATTAGTTTGAGTACTGGACAACCTAGAAAAATGACCGACCACTACATTTTCATCTTCTTTATTATCTTTGATCTCTAAATTGAATTCATGAAGCAAATGTATCCATCTAATCAACCTAGGTTTGGATTATTTTTTGGACAAAAAGTATTTCAAGATAAATGTTTAGTGAAAGCAATAAATTTGGACCCTATCAAATACTACATAAACTTTTCCAGAGGAAATAAAATAACTAAAAACTTCTTCACAGTAGTGGTGTAATTCCTTTGATCATTATCTAGAAAACTACTATCATAGAAAATCAAATTCAATCTCTTATCTTCCCATTAACCTAAAATTTCTCCAACATCCACATCACTAGCATCACACACAAGTTCAATTGTAAGCTTACAATAAGGTGAAATAATGATGGGTTAAGAAGAGACTTTATCTTTAAGAATATTTAAGGATTCAATACATTTTTCATCAAAGAAAAATAGAGTATATTTCTCTAGTAATATTCAAAGATACCTAATGATTTTAGAAAAATATTTTATAAATATCTAGTAAAACCCATATTTTCCTAGAAACATTCTAACACATTTGACATTAAAAGTAGGTTTAATATTTTAAATGACCTAAATCTTAGCATTATCTACCTTTATAAACCTATTATACACCTTATGACCAAGAACAATGCCTTCAATTACAATGAATTGACATTTCTCCCAACTAAGAACAAGATTGGTCTCAATACAACTCTTTAAAACAAGTTATAGATTATTAAAATTGATCTTAAAAGTACTGTTGAAAATAGAGAAATCATCAATTAAAACCTCAATGGTTCTCTCGATCATGTTAGAAAATATTACCATCATTCACCTTTAAAAAGTAGTTAGATCACCACAAAATCCAAAGTTTATTCGCCAGCAAGTAAATGTCCTAAAGGGTCATGTGAAAGTAGTATTCTTCTAATATTTTGGATCTAGAGGGATCTGGTTGTACCTAGAATATCCATACATAAAACAAAAAAAATCAATTCTAGATAGCCTCATATACATTTGATCTAAGAATGAAATTGGAAAAAGATCTTTCCTAGTTGTAGAATTTATATTTATATAATCAATAAAAACTCTCTATTTAGTATCTTTTCTAACATGAATTTGTTCATTTTTTTATAATAAGAGTGAAACCCCCCTTATTGAGAAGTACTTGGACCAAGATGACCCAAGCACTATCCGAGTTAGGATAAATGATTCCCACATCTAACAACATGATTACTTCTTCTCTCAAAAACCCGTTCATATTTGGATCTTTCCTTCTTTGACCCTCAACTCTTAGTTTATGATCATGTTCCATTGGGATCCTATGAAAGTAGAATTAATGAATAATCCATTTAATATAAAAATGGTCCATCCTATGGGAGTTTTTTACTTATTCAATACAGCTAATAGATTTTCTTCTTGGATTATAACTAATTCAGTAGAAATGATGACTTCTAGTGATGAGTTTTTAACTAGAAATGAATATTTCTGGTGTGATGTAAGAGTTTTAAGCTCAAATTGTGGTTCATATTCATTAGATGGTAGAATATTGGGCATATTAAGTCTAAGATACTCAATACATTTCTTAAAGTGAGTGTAAAAATTTGACAGATTCTCAATTTCAAGATCAAAAACAAAATTTTACCCACTGTTATCCAAAGTGTACAACTCACCACATTCAGTGTTTAAATTTGGTTTAAAGGTGATTTCCTTAGAAAATTTATTAGAGTGTTGAAAAATATCTCCCCCACTAGTATCAAAATGTCCTCCATCTTTTTTTTATAGTAGGAAATTCAGTCTCAATCTCTCATAGAAGTTTCTTAAGATCAGGAGTAAAAAATTAATCTTCTTGATAGCTCTCTAAAGATGGAACATAGTTACTTTCCAGTTCTAAAAACCATCTAGATTCAGATTTTTAGCACTTTAATTTTTTCCAAAAAAATATTCTCAGCATCCACATGAATATCTTCAGTCAAAGTTTGTTTTAAAAATTCTTCCATTTTTTTCTTATTTATGAATTTTTTTAGTGATTTCAAAGATGAAGGAATCTAAATTAAATTTTGGATGAAATTTATGTTCACTTAGAGCTTGTTGAAAATCCCAAGTAACTAGAGCAATTCAGGTTTGTTATTTTTGGATTTATACCTTTGAGGGAAATGGATAGATGATGAAAAATTCCTATGAAAAAAAGAAGTTTATCCAATTTCTTATACACACTGTTCTTTACCTTTATTATTTTTCATTTTAGATTATTTTTCTTCTTATTTTCCAGGAGGAAAAACTATATTTTCTTGTGTTTCTATAGTGCCTTTCACATTTCTAGATTTTTTGTTACACAGATTTTTGTGTCCATATTATTTCATATTTTTAGTTTTAAAAAACTTTGCGTCATCTCGAACCTCATATTGAGTTTATAGACCAATCCTAGTAACCAAAACTATGGAACTATCCCTAGGATTCATTTTAACTATGCTTGGAAATTTCCCTGTATCTATTGAAGTTAAATTTCTATCCAATTGGACCATTTGAAATTACAGGTTGTGTGTTTTTTTTGTAAAATGGGTGCCCTATACCCAACTTTATCAGTAATTTTGATTACCATATCATGTATACAGTGAGCTATGCATGATGTAATATTACCATTATAGTGTATAATTTTTTTGCAACAACTATTTAAATGCTAATGTCTATAGATTATTTTTCATATCAAAAGGTTATAAAAAATCTCAGGCTATAATGATAACCTCGAGATACTATGAAATTGATCTTAAACATATATCCTATGGTTTAGATACATCATTGTGACTGGACACAAATGGTGTTTGACTATCAGGTGCTGGGGGGGTCATAATCATTGAGACTTCTTCACATGAAGCTCACACTTGGAAATCTCTAGTAGTTGAGATCACGAGGACAGACCCACCAATAGGAACACCACATATTTCAGGTGTCATTAGATGTTCCTATCTACAAACATGTTTATTGATCTCCTGACTTGAGATCATTACTAGTGTGTGCCATTGGATCACATACTTTTATGCTAGGAAAAAAACAGTGATAATAAAATCATGGAAAGTTAGTTTGTTTTGGGTACGTCATTAGTGGTATGACATTGGTTGAATGATCAAAATAGGATTTGTTGCTTCCAGGTTGTGTAAGTAATATATTGGGCTATGTTGATCAGGATGGTAGTACCTTCATAAGACCATGGTCATGACAGTCGAGAGTAAATTCGTCCAGTTAGATCAATAAATAATAAAGTAATAAAGGAAGATGAAATAAGCGCACATCCTGATTTATGAGATATATAAAGACAAATAGATTAGATTATATAGTGTGTGTTAATAAGTTGGTTTCGGTTTCTATAAATATCCTTATATCTTTATGGGCCTTGATGGGTTTCTAGACTCCACTCCTGGTTTATAAATACTATTCACTACTATTTAGATAAGGGCCTAGAGGGTCACACACAATAGAATATTCAAGAATCCACCCTATTTTGCTGAATATGTATATAGGACATGGTGGGCCCCACCATTGGGGTACGAGATTTATTCAAAGAGATACAATCACCAAATGAATAAATAAATTAATATCATTAAAGTTGAGAATAATTGACATTGAATTTATTTATTATATGTATTTATAAGTTTTAAAGTAAAATACATGGAAAATATTATATAAATGAATATTAGTTTGAAATATTCAATGTTCATTTAATATTTGCGAGGATGATGAGTCAATTTAATGGTTTGTGTATTATCATGTAATGTATTTATATTACAATAAAGTGATAATAATAAATGATATTTATAACTTAGTGGAGTGGTTATAATATATCATTTATATACTGAGTTAAATATTTGGTAGCTAGGGAGACTTTCTAGGTAATTTCTTAATACACTATAAATAGGAGGAGAGGCTCTCGCCAACAAACTATTCACAGTGAGCTCTTGAGAGCTTCTCTATCCTCTCTCGCTTTCTAGAGAGATAATTTCTTGATCCAAGTGATCGTATCAAGCTCTCCCTCTTGAATTGAAGGTATGTCAATGCGGTGATCATCGAGGCATTGAATACGTCATCAGATCTCTGCGCTAACACCTTGAATTCGATGATCATGGCTCTCTCAGTTTCTTTAAGTGCGTGTAGATGATCTAGATGAATTTCACTTTAGATTATTCACATAGCAATCACCAACGATGAGTAGAAGTCGGGCATGGAATCAGATCGAACCATATATTTATGGTTAATTATTTTTTTATTAAAACTCTTCACAATAGAACCTCAGGCTTATAGTGGGGTAGTGCATTGTCGGTGATAACGTTGTTACATCGATCCCTGGTAAAAAATTTTAAATCCCCATCCCACTGACTTTCACTGCACACCCCGATACCTTTAATTGGTACCAGAGATACATGTGATGATTTTAAGGCAAGACAAATTTAATTTTCATTAAATTTAATAGAGGACATCATTTCGGTCCCAACTCTGATGAAGTTTTAAATACGGATTAAAATTTCTTTTTGTGGGTATTAAATAAAATAACACACACACACACACACACACATATATATATATATGTGTGTGTGTGTGTGTGTGTGTGTTAAATTAACCGAAGCCATCGATAAAAATAGATTTTGGAGTTATCTACAGATTTTTTTAAATGCGTTTTAAAAAAAAAAATTCTGAAAAACCGCATAGGTTATTTTTTTTAAAAATACGTTACAAAGGCAACATCGCCGATGCTGCCTTTGTGTTGGTGTGAAAAGGCGGCATCGGCGATGCGGCCTTGGCCTGAACTCCCTATAAAAGGGCACCCCCCCTTTCCTCACTTGATCCTTGCCTTCATATCTCATAAATTCTCTCCATCTCTCTTTAAAAAATTCATTTTCTGTGTGGGTTTTTATGAAGCTTCATTTAGAGGTATGTTTCTTTATTTAATTTAATGTTTTTATTTATTTAATTTAATTCTTTTTAGTTTTAAATATTTCATTTTTTAAGTAGTTTAGGTAGTTCTTAATATTTGGTTATTTAGTTTCTGTAATTAGTTATATGTAGTTTGAAATAATTATTGTTAGTAGAATAGATTAAGTATAGATTAACTTATGAGTAAATATTTTGAAATTTTGGTAGCTTAAAGATTACGTGGTTATCTAAGAAATTAAATTCCTATCTGGATACAAACAAGTGGATGTGGATCTAGCACAGACGTACCTAGGGGTAAAACCTGAAAACACCGCTTTGAGCTAGACTCGAACAGGAACTGGTGCACAATAATGGTCCTTGCTGCATCCTGGTTTGACACTCCCAAGGGATATGATTAAGATGATTCATATTTTCATTATAAACTACTAAAATATCTAATAAAAGAAAAATAAAATCAGTATATTTATCAATGATAAAATAATAATTATGATGTTATAGAATGAAATAAGGACAAAAGCTTTAACGAATTAAATTTATTATTAGTTAATTATAATTAACTAATGAATATAATATGATTAATGATTAAAGAATAAATAATTAAATAATAACTTAATAATTATTAAATAGTGATTAAAGAATGATTGATTAGTTAAAAAATGTATTAAGAAAATCAGTTTAAAATGACAATTATAATTATTCAAAATGAAATGAAGAATAAAATGTTTTAAAATGTAAAGATTATATAGTTTAGAAATAATAGTTATTATTAGACATAATTAATTATAGAATAATTAATAAATAACATAGGATTAAAACATAGATCCATATAATGATTAGCTAATGATACTGATGATCATATAAAGTGAAATGAAGAAGAAAAAACACATTAAATAAAAAGGTGCCCTAAAATTACATTCTAATAAATATCATATGGTCAAACATCAGTAGTATATTTTAGGGTATAGAAAGGTGTCGTAAAATTACATTATAATTAATATCATATGGTCAAACATCATTGTTAATATTTGTTACACTATCATAATTTTGATGAAAGAAAAAATTTTGACGTAGAGAGTCATGTTTGCCTGTGTGTACTACTATGGGGAGGTTATTCAAACTGAGTAAGGAGATTCTTACAGTAAACAACCAATTACGGTGGTTAGCACAGCTGATTGTGTAACCATAAGTGACCTTCAAGAGAGAATTCATGGTTCCTTAAATCTGGGACCCGATCAAGAGATCATGTCTATGAGCTATATACATTTGCAATTCCCGACAACACTATGGCATCTAGCTTGTCCATTGGTTGCTGATGTGCAGTGGGTCCAAGAAATTAATTTATTTTCTCAATGGTTAGATGGTACCATGATGGAGTTATATGTTGATTTTTCTACTATACAACAACAACGTCCAGTTGTACAAAGACGTAGAATTGCAAGAGTGGTTGAAGACAGTCCACCTCATGAAATTGAATTTATTCCAAATGATGCAGCAGAAGAAGACAACCTAGATGATCTCCCAGATATACATGTCAATCCGACTTCTGATGAGGAGTTTCTTAATGATGAATCATATGGTGACAACAATGCTGATGAGGAGGGACCAACAGAAGATAGAGAGGAGGTTTTGAGAAATGCATTAGTTGTACATCAACCTCGACCTACAATAAATCATCCACCACTCTTTTCATCTTGGTTAGAAACAATGACACGCATTCCTGAATTCTACAATACTATTCTCACATCGACAACCAAGTTCCTTGGAGTTGTACCAGATAGGTTTAGTGAGGTGGACAAAACCTTATATATTGGAAGGAATTTTCCTAGTAAAGATGCCTTAAAAAGCACGCTAAAGAGATTTCATACTGAGAGACACATCAAATATATAGTTCAAAAATCATGACATAGTAAATATGTTATACAGTGTGAGAAGTATGGGGATGATTGTAGATTTCACTTGAGGGTGATTTTGGACATTACATTTGGAGGTTGGAGAATCTTGAGGATTGAGGTGGCTCATACTTGCATTCATCCAAGCCTCACACAAGATCATACCTCATTGGATGTAGAATTTGTGTCATCTATTGTTGTTGAGATGATTAGGACATGTCAAGATGTTCTAATATCCCTTGTTCAAGAGAGGATTCAACAGACATTCGGTTATAAGATTTCCTATAATAAGGCATGGATGGCGAAACAGAAGGCAATTGTGAAGGTCTATGGTGATTGGGATGACTCATATCGGGTGTTGCTACAATTTCTACCCATACTGATGCATCATAACCAAGTTTTATTTCATATGGATACAAACGAGCATGTGTCTCACAATAATCGACTTGATCCATCTCATGTTCAATTTCATCGGTTAATCTGGGAATTCCTTCCCTGTATCTCCGTATTTCATTTCTGCAAATAGTTTATTCCGATTGATGGAACATTTCTATATGGAAAATACAAGGGCGTATTATTGATTTTGGTGACCCAAGATGGAAACCATTCACCTCTTCCTCTTTCCTTTTCCATTGTAGAGAAAAAAAACTATGAATCATGGAGTTGGTTTCTGGCATGTATCAGCAACCATTTCACCAACATTTAGGGTGTTTGTTTGATATCTGATTTCCATCGAGCAATTAATGAGGAAATCAATGTAGATCCTGATACATGGAGATACCCAAATTCAAATCATTAGTTCTGCATTAGACACATTTCTAGCAATGTGCATAAAAAATTCCACAACGAATCGATGAAGAAGGAAATCACGGGGCTTGGTACACATTCTATTCGTTCTGTTTTACTATTTCAGCATAAAGATAAAATCAATTTATGTGAAATATCATCTATGTTTTGTAGCATATGAGTCAGACCAATGGCGGTTTGAATAACGTTTTGAAAAAATCCATCAGGCTAATCAAGAAGTTTATGATTATATGATGCAGATTCCAAAAGATAAATGGACGGTATATAGCGGGGGGAAGAGGTACAAACACATGATAACAAAAATTGTGGAGTGAATCAATGGTATCTTTAAAGGGCTTCACAAGCTACCTATAACCGCCTTAGTTTAGGAGACATTATATCGATGTGTGTAGTACTTTGTGGATAGACAAAAACTAGCATCAGACGGAATACAGCAGGGGCTAAGATACAGAAGACACTTTCAACGAGAGATTGAAAAGAATATTGAATAATCTTATGGTTATCACGTCTTTCTCTTTCGAAGAGAAGAATCCCGATTTGAATTTCAAGAGCGTTTATACCCCATCACAAATCACATCGGTGAAAAAATAGTTGTATTACTGGAAACAAGTCAATGTCAATGTGGAAACTTTCAGGCCTTACGGTTTCCATGTACACACGCCATCGTAGCATGTTCCTCTGTGAACATATCATGGGAAGCATATGTTGATCTAGTGTACCAGATAGATACCATTTCTAACTATTATGCTGCACCATGGACACCTATTGGGGAGTATCGTTATTTCCCAATGCCCGAAGGCTAGCCGATAGTGATACCTGACATGAATCAGTTACATCCTCATGAGAGACCGAAGGTCAGTAAGATGCGTAATGATATGGACTGGCCTCAAGAACAAGGACAGAGTTTGCGATGCATGATATTTCATAAAGAAGGTCATAACCGGAAACGATGCCCTAATGTTATTGGGTCAAGTTCACAGTCTCATCCCTAATGATGTATTGTCTTCATTGTGACATTCCCATATTGTAAACTAAATGTTGTTATCTCTTCTTTTTGCCTCAGTTTTCTAAACCCCAAAAACATCTTCCCTTTTCCATGGTTTTTGGTTAAATTATGTATGATATTTTAGTAAACTATTATATAACAAAATTATAGTATTATAATGATTAGCATAAGTTATTCAATACATATAATTAGATAAATTCCAAAACCATCATTACTAATTGACATGGTTTATCTTAATCCAATCTATAAGTAGTTAATCATAAAGCTCCTCCAAAATATGTCTAACCAAATTGAAGATCCAATATTTTAGATAATATAACTTATTTCATAATAATATTCTTTCTTTCAAGAAATAACTTTCTCCTTATTCCTTAAATAAAATCTGAGATAATAGAATTTATTTCATAAATCCAAAAGCAGAACAATTAACCCATATTGTAAAGTAAATGTTATTAACCCAGAAACATGTTTCCTAAACCTTAATATTAAAATTTGAAACCCTAACCCTCAAACCTAAACCCCAACCCAAAAACATCTTCCCTTTTCCATGGTTTCTTGTTAAATTATGTGTGATATTTTAGTAAACTATTCTATAATGAAATTATAGTATCATAATGATTAGCATAAGTTATTCAATACATATAATTAGATAAATTCCAAAAACATATTTACTAATTGACATGGTTTATCTTAATCCAATCCATAATGTTATATTTACATTTTACACTTACGACTTATTTCATTTGTTTATATGTAGATGGATGATACCATACTACTCACTCAGCAGCCTAACCATATTTCGCAGGCCGTGTTAGAGGGTCATCCGGATCGATTGGTCAAGGTGCATCGAGTGCACCATTTTCATCACAGGGAGCCTCCACATGCCATTAGACCTTACTTGCGCCGTGCTGGCTTCTATGGACTTGCCATATCAGATTTCACATTTGTAGATCATTACCTACTTGCTGCCCTCGTTGAGATATAGAGACCAGAGACACACACATTCCACCTGCCTGAGGGAGAGATGACCATCACCCTCAAGGATGTGGCAGTGCTTCTCGGTCTTCCTATCCAGGGGAGAACCGTTATTGGACTCACTCGTGCATCTTAGCAAGACCTTGCTCAGTACTTGTTAGGCGTTGATATTTTTTCTGACTGTAGGGCTACAGATGGATCTCCCATATCTATGCCTTGGTTGGAGTCGCAGATTCCACATTTACAGGATGATGACGATGAGCATACCGTCATGCGTTACGCCCGTGCATATATCTTACGACTCATTGGCGGGACCATGTGTAATGATCACTCGGAGATGCATGTGCATATGATGTATCTACCCCTACTAGAAAACTTTTATCGGGCTAGGACGTACAGCTGGGGATCAGCCTGCTTGGCATACACATACAGATCATTATGCAGGCTATCCCATAGGGACCGTACAGGTCTCATAGGATGCTTCATCCTTATTCAAATGTGGGCATGGGAGCGCATCCCAGCATTCTGCCCTGACCTTACTAGTCCGCCGGTCGAGATGGAGGTACTGCATGACGCTCCGAGTGGACGCTGGTATGATAAGTCATTTCTATTGGTTTTTGATTCTACTATGAGTTATTGACTATAATTTCTCATTATTTGTCACTATCGTTGATGTATTTTACAGGTGGTGTCAGCAACACAATTTTGACGAGGTTTTTAGACAACATTTGGGCGTATATCGACTACAGTTGGACTGTCTCTTACCTCATCAGGTATGTATATACAATCTATCACTGTCTAACATATTTAATAATAACATCAATTTTGGTTTTTTGTTAGGTGTTTTTTTGACAAAAATCACTTGTCATTTCAAATTTCATGGCTTCCATGCTAAAGTATTACGGACCAGTTGCCAACATACTGCACTGTTGGGCTTGAGGATGCTATGACTGTAGTGCCCCTCATTCACTTCCATATTATTGAGTGGCAGAAGCCTGACAGAGTCATGCGCCAGTTTTTCCGTACTCATCCGATTCCATTACCATCGAGACAGATAGACAGACTTCATGGGATGAAGCTGACAGGGAGGCAGGATGATGACAGGTCCCGAGTACATGCAAGTTTTATCAACTGCTAGCAGAGACGTGCATAGTTTCATATTCAAGGTGTTCCTACGAATCGATTCTCTCTTTCAGAGCAGGTTGAATATGCGCCATGGTATAGACTAAATTCTATACTATATCTTACCCAACCCGGCATAGAGATGTAGAGGATGGCAAGTCAATAAATTTCCACTAGTTTGTTTATTGAATTATTTTCTAATTCAATTTGAATCTATTTACAGAGAAGTCACATAGAGCAGCTTGTTCGCATGAGTGATTAAGAGGAGGGGGTCTTTAGCCGGGTAGCCGTCCATGCTACATCGCAGGAGGCGAGGGCATCTTTTCGTGCGCTTTCTGGGAGCATCTTTGCACGTCCGGCTCGGAGAGAGGAGGTTCCTGCCCAAGAGGAACATCCCACTGCTCCTGCTGGTGCTGAGGAGCCATGACCACAATGACGTAGACAACGTCGTGATGCATGTGAGGCCTCACCTGTTCCATAGGCAGAGGTCGGCCCTCTAGTAGTCCAGGGTCAGTCGATTTAGGATGTGCCTCAGGTGGCTTGGGATTCGTCTTTCCTGATAGGATATCTGCAGTTCTCTCCATCTTGGGTTCCAAATCCTTCACAGCCTTGGATTCCAGATCCATCACCGTCTTGGGGTATAGCTCCATCACAGACTTGGTTCCCCATTGTGATGGAGACAGGTCCTTCTACCACCCTAGTGGGAGAAGGATCCGGATGACAGTACGAGATGCGGTTGACAACTCCTCCCACTGACACACATATGGAGGATGCGCCAGTCGACGTTCCAGTGCCCGAGGATCAGCCTTCTCTAGGTCATCAGACTCCACTGCACACTCGACACAGAAGTCCTATTCACAGACCACCATGTGGGACAAAATCTCCTTGCCACAAACATAAGCTTGATTGTACATTATTTTTACATGTTTTATGTCTATTGAAATCAAAATACTATTATTACTTATTGGTCGGAGTTGAATTTCAAGAGGGGGTGAATTGAGTTCCAATTTAAGCAATGTTTAAAATTTCATTCATATTGGTCTTATAGTTTATATTATATAGGCCAACAAAGTCAAGTTATTGAAACATTTTTAAGTTTCAAGTAGGTTGATTTGAAAGGTTATAAATAAAATTTCACCAATATTTTTTAAGAAAATATTTTTATTTTGGACTACTAGTTATATGTTTAAGAAATGTTTAAAATTTCATTCATGTCGGTCTTATAGTTTATATTATATAGGCCAACAAAGTCAAGTACTTGAAACATTTTTAAGTTTCAAGTAGGTGGATTTGAAAGGTTATAAATAAATTTTCACCAATTTTTTTAAGAATTTTTATTTTTATTTTGGACTACAGGTTATATGTTTAAGAAATGTTTAAAATTTCATTTATATCGGTCTTATAGTTTATATTATATAGGCCAGCAAAATCATGTACTTGAAACATTTTTAAGTTTCAAGTAGGTGGATTTGAAAGGTTATAAATAATTTTTCACCAAGATTTTTTAAGAAATTATTTTTATTTTGGACTACTAGTTATATGTTTAATTTTTTTTTTAAATTTCATTCATATCGGTCTTATAGTTTATATTATATAGGCTAGAAAAGTCACGTACTTGAAACATTTTTAAGTTTCAAGTAGGTGGATTTGAAAGGTTATAAATAAATTTTCACCATGATTTTTTAAGAAATTATTTTTATTTTGGACCACTAGTTATATGTTTAAGAAATGTTTAAAATTTAATTAATATCAGTCTTATAGTTTATATTATATAGGTCAACAAAGTCATGTATTTGAAACATTTTTAAATTTCAAGTAGGTGGATTTGAAAGGTTATAAATAATTTTTCACCAAGATTTTTTAAGAATTTTTTTTTATTTTGGACTACTAGTTATATGTTTAAGAAATGTTTAAAATTTCATTCATAACGGTCTTATAGTTTATATTATATAGGCCAGCAAGGTCACGTTCTTGAAACATTTTTAAGTTTCAACTAGGTGGATTTGAAAGGTTATAAATAAATTTTCACCAAGATTTTTTAAGAAATTATTTTTATTTTGGACTACTAGTTATATGTTTAAGAAATGTTTAAAATTTCATTCATATCGGTCTTATAGTTTATATTATATAGGCCAGCAAAGTCACGTACTTGAAACATTTTTAAGTTTCAATTAGGTGGATTTGAATGGTTATAAATAAATTTTCACCAAGATTTTTTAAGAAATTATTTTTATTTTGGACTACTAGTTATATGTTTTTTTTTTAAAAATTTCGTTCATATCGGTCTTATAGTTTATATTATATAGGCCAACAAAGTCACGTACTTGAAACATTTTTAAGTTTCAAGTAGGTAGATTTGATAGGTTATAAATAATTTTTCACCAAGATTTTTTAAGAAACTATTTTTATTTTGGACTACTTGTTATATGTTTAAGCAATGTTTAAAATTTCATTCATATTTCTCTTATAATTTATATTATATAGACTAGAAAAGTCACGTACTTGAATAAAAGATAAATTATGTTGAAACATTAAGTTGTATTTATATATATATATAACCATACGAACATAATAATAAAACATTAAAATTTTAAATATATAAAAAATATAAATAAAAAAATATTGTTTTAGGGCAAAGGCGGCATCGGCGATGCCGCCTTTGTAGCGTATTTTTAATTTTTTTTAACCTATGCGATTTTTCAGATTTTTTTTAAAAAACACATTAAAAAAAACTCCGTTATCTACTATTCCGGTCAAATACCAGTGGCTGAAATAGGGTTTTCTATCGGATCAGTTTTTCATAAGTGAGTTTTATATAAGGTTGTTCATTTATTACAATCAAACAAACACTAAAAGTTAACAATAAATTTAAAAAAATTAAGTGGTGGAGGACTTTGAAAAAAAATAAGGGGAGCTCTTGGTGGGTCAACAAGGTAAATTTTAAAAAGGGAAAGGGCCTAGCCTCCTTTTACACACAGTTTGGAAACCTACACCGCCTGTTTCCCTCTCTGGATTCCCCTCTTGCTTGAGGGCCCCGTGCCCTCGCTACTAACTTCGGCACCTCCTCCGTGGCAGACCCCTTCAGCACGACCCTCCGCTACACACCGTAAGCCGGCAGCCCCTGCGGTCCGAGCTCCCACTACTGTGCGCTTCCGTCCAGCTACGACTGTCCTTCCGCCCCACCTATCAACCGAGGCCAGCCGCCGTGCAACGTAGCCCCGCCGCTCCTCCTCCATGTGAATTAGGTGACACCCCCTTACCTTCCCACTAATTCAGCTACCCCGAGCATCGCCGCAATGAGGCACCGTGCGAATACCTCTCGAACCACCACTTGACACCGGGTCTCACGCTGCCCCTTCCTCGCTGAATGTGGTCCCCCCACCGTTGTTTGTTTTGATTTTATCCTCATCCGAATTGGCATGAAGTCGGCATCGGGAAACACCGCTGTTGTCACCCAAAGGAGACCGTCCGCGACCACTTTCAACACCAGCCACTACTGAGGGAACCTACGATCGACTACCATACCTCATCAGGCCAGCCCACCAGTGTCGTGTGGTACCCAACCCTGCTGACGACCCATGAGCAAGGTAACCCCTCCCAACGCTCTCTATACACCCATGTTGCCCCCAAATAGACTGGGGCGGGTATTCCCGACCCGAAAAGGGTTTGAACAGGTCTTCTCGGCCTAGAATATCCCTACACGGGCTTTACAAAGCCCGAAACAGGCCTGTGCGGGTTTGGTCCGACCCGCATAGGCCATTGGTGGGGTTTTGGGTCCGGAGTAACTTTATATAATCAAAAATTAATTAAATTAATCAATTTAATTTTTGTTTTAAATTAAATTAATTAAATAGTAATTCTTGGTTTTAAAAAATAATTTTAATAGTGTGGGTAAATTAATTTAATTTACGTGTTAAATTAATTAATTAATTAATTTAATTTTGACATTAAAATTAAGTTAATTAATGGGACCGAACGAAAAAAATTATTGAATTAAAAATAAAAGTGAATTTTTAATTAAATAAAATACCTTCAAAAAAGTAACTTAATGCGAGTTTAATTTTATTTATGCATTTAATTTTAATACGAGAGTTTAATGCGTATTGACTGATCATGAGCCATAAATTGACCAATGCATGTTTGATGTCTGTTTAATTCATTTATTAAATTATTGTAATGGTTTTTAATAATTAGTTTAATAAATGATGATCTGTGAGTCATCATTACGTCATTATATGTATAAGGACTTGCATGTCTGATTTTATCTATTGTATTTTGTACTCTCTAGACCCCCTCGCCTTCATGTGAGTATTGTTGTACAATGATGAAGATGAGCAGTGACGTACTTTTCACTGAGTTATGGTGACACACCAGATAGGAGTTTGACACGTCAGATGGGTGAGTGTTACAACTAGAGTTGCAAGCGACACGACTCAAGGAGTTACCCTTAGGGTCTAGGTTGATCCATTATTCACTCAATGGATCAACCATTAGTATCGACTCATGATCATGTCGTCATTTTATTTATACACAATTTATTATTTTATGTATGTGTAGTTTATGCGTGATCACATAGAATAATAAACAAGCATGCACATATAAAATAAACACGTGATACGATAAATATTTTTTCTATTATTGCATGGTCAGATGTGAGTGCGATCAAATAGTACATGCTTATGAAATAGAAAATGATTTCATTTCATCATTTAAAAATATAGAACCCTTACAGAAATATTAAGTCATAACCGCCTTCCATCATTTGAATTTGAACAAAATTGGGTGGTCGGGGTGCTCATCATCAAAATTTGAAGGTGCCTCTTACTACTGGGGAGCTCTTATGAGATTGATGGGTTGACTTAACCGAGGTTGAAAAAAAATAGCTAAAGCTAGCTTGCTACAACTTTAGAGGCAAACATTGAGTAAATCAAGTTCACGATTTTATAAGATGAGACTTCACTCAAAATATCAAGGAACTGATGTGGTTGGCCAATTAAACACCTATCTTGAACTCTCAGAGTAGTGGCATAGCAAAATCTTATAGACTATTAAAGGAAGTTCAAGGATCCTTGCCACTAGAATACTCAAGCGAAAAAGTATTCCGATTCTAAAACAGATGGTTCCTAGAATTTGATAAAATAGTGGGAGACATTTAATGATTTAATTAATTAATCAATAATGTTCCAATCGGTAATCAAGATAAAAAGTACTAATCTTCTAGATTTTATTTTTGTAGATAATGGAAAGTAATACCATAAATATACTACAATAAACATTGGACAAAGTAAATGTCCAAACTAGCATGAATTTCTAAGTGTATTATAGGTGCTTGTGCACAATACTATGATACAGGAGATTCAAGGTGCCGGTGTCCCTGTACCTGTTAAGCCACCTCAAAAAGTGAGGGTGTAAAATTGTTTACAGGAAACTCATGTATAAATCATATGATGGTTATGTAATTTTGTTATCATCAATGTCTAGTGTCATTTTTGGTTACTACATCAAGACATGAGTGATATAACATGTAGTCTCATCTCTAAGAAGTTTTCAAGGAGAAAGTGAAGCAATATATGAATAAGGTGATGATTACAATGGACATGTGTAAACTGAAAGATGGATCACGATTTTTAAATGGATCCCTTTCTCATATAATTTTCACCCATTTACTCCAGTCTCATTTTAGGTTACAAAACAAATAATATTGAGTAAACGCTTCATTACCTTTTTAGGTAAGTTTTTCTCAGTAAATAAGAATATCAAATATAGATTAATCTTTAGTTCTTATGGAAAAAAAATTGAAATGAAAGATGATATGATCAATGGAAAGAGTAATTCCAAAGTCACATTTGTAAGGTCCTTCAATGAAATGAGGTTTGATATTAAACAGAAGGTTATTTTCATTTCATATCATGAAATTAAACTATGAAAGTTTAAATGAAATGAACTGAATTAGCAAAGGAAGTATTTTCTTCTTCTTTAATGAATATTCATCATTGTAAGTAATGTTTCAGTTTTACTTCTTGGGTATTACATAAAATATGCTTATCACATATGTGTATTGAAATAAAATAACCAAGTAAATATAGAAAAATTACTAGAAATAAAGTGTATTTTCCAAGAAGCTGAGAAAGGGTGGTTCCTAAGTCAGTGGTGAGAAGTACACAACTTCTATATTTCCAAGTGAATGATTCTTGTAGAAATTTTATGGAGTATAACCAAAACATTTATCTCACATGTCATTTGGACACAAGGAGAATTTATTCCAAGATTAGGAATGAATGTTGTTTGTGGTGTATAATTCTCAAGTAATAGTTCAGAGATACATGAATCTTAGCCAATACATGATGAATATAAAATGTAACACTTATATACCCAGTTGTGGTGAGATCATTATTTTTCAAGAAAAACTAAAGTGGACGTCCAAGATGAAGGTCCCAGGCACAGCGGAAACTCATGTCTGGATGTGCCCACTTGGCCTTTTGTCATTTGCAATGATCAATCTGGGATCAATACGATGATAAATGCCAGTCTCCATGGATTGAATCACATAAATAGACAATGAAGAAGAAAATTCCCAGAACCATAAAGAAAGGATCATCACAGGTTGATTATAATTAATTTAATTAATTGACAAGAATTACCTTTTATGGCATTCTTTCTTCGTTGATATTTCTGATCACGTTCTGATGTGATTCGTCATTGCGTCGCAGAAGCCAAGTGCAGACTTCCTCTAGTGATGATCCACACGTGCACCACATATCTCTGGATGTCGCCAAAGGAATCTCCGGGTGCTAGCATGGAGAAGCCTTTGCTTGCATTGTCTGCCTTAGATCGCCTTGATTCGATGGAGGTGGATCTCTCTCGGTCTTGAAAGCGTTCTTGGAGGAAGAAGTTCTTTCAGTCTTGAGAGAATTCTCTAGAATTGTTGTGCACAATGATTCTTAAGAAAAGAGTTGGGGTTGTGAGGATATTTATAATCGAGTTTGAGGTTGTAGAGTTATGATAATAAATAAACGCGTTACACGTTTTATTTATTTCATTAACTCTTTTGAAAACCCCATGTCAAATCATGAATTCCATGACATGCGCCCACGCTGATTATAATAAATATCATTTAATAAAACGACATTTCCTCAAAATACTGACTGGAAAAACTACACGGCGTGTAATCATAAATACACGGCGTGTACTTGTTTTTCATTAAAAACTACACGGCGTGTAATCATTAATACACGGTGTGTACTTGTTTTCGAAATAAAAACTACACAGCATGTAATCATTAATACACGGCGTGTACTTGTTTTCATTTTATTCTTCCTCCAACATTAAAACGATTTAGGCTTCCTTGAATAATTATTAAACCACGTATGGGAATAATCTTTATTCTACTTGAGATACTTGGATACACTTAGTGTGTGACCCTCTAGGCCTCTTTCTTGTTGGCATTAGGCGAGCTTGCCTAAAGTCCAAGATTACTGTCTCGCAACGTGTTAAGGAACCCAAGAGAAAGAAGTTGATACTGCATTGACATGTCACCTCATACGAATTATTACTGTGTAATTTAATCCCTTTGTCTCAATATCTCATCAATCAGGTTTCATGGCAGTGTCATAAACCTATATGCTTGATCTGTCATTCTTTGACTTCTAGAAATAAACTCGTCGTGACACCATGGCCATAGAATTTGTGCGAAATTTCTATTTCAATCAAAGGGACTAAGATATCTACTTCTATAAATATGGAAGGGACAAATCCTTCCTCGACTTATCCATTAACAACATGTCATTCGTGATGCACCCAACGTACCCTACCTCCCGCCAACTCTCTTCGTGACAGTTTTCGTCAGCAAATCTAAGTGCGTTAGTCATGACACGAGTTAATGATAATCTTCCAGTCTAATGACCATTACAAATGCTTGTAGATAGCAATGTCCGTTGACACCAAGACATGTGGAATTGCTACTGGCGGGTTTGTTCTCATAATCTCCCATCTTGGAGATTACCAAGTGAGAATTCCATGAGAGAGAGTCTCGTCTTCTTACGAGTACTCGTACATGATAGTCTGTATACTATGTGTCCTATCATAGTATGTCATCCAAATGTAGAACTTTATTTAAAAATATTTTTATAGCATTTCAAGGTTCTCATCATAGCAGGGATCTGACATGACCTTATCAATGCAAAAAATATTTCAGGACATTACTATATTTTAATCATGCAAAACAATGAACAATATATAATAAGTGTATATTAATGTAATCAAAGTACAAAACAGTTGGTTCTCAGGACACCAACCCTTACAAATCCCCACTTGGACTAGAGCCAACTGCCTATGACTTTTAGTCCACTAGACCTCACACGATGATCATGTTTCTGCTGAGTCAAGGCTTTAGTCAAGGGGTCCTCCATGTTGTCTTCTGTGGAAAATACTTCTCACTGCAACTTCACCTCTCTGAGAAAAATCCCTCAAGAGATGATACTTCCGAAGTATGTTCTTTGTCCACTGATGTGAGCTTGGATCTTTTGAAAGTGCCACCGTTGCAGTATTATCACAATAGAGTGTGATAAGATCTTTACTACTCGGTACTACATCCAGCTCTTGGAAAAAGCTTTGCATCGATACTGCTTCTTTAACTACCTCAGAAGCTGCGATATACCCGGAATCTGCTGTATAATCTGCAACCACACCTTGCTTTGAGCTCTTCCAGCTCACTGCACCTCCATTCAAACTGAAGATGTATCCAGTCTGTGACTTCATGTCATCTTGATCAGTCTGGAAACTAGCATCTACATGTCCTATGATGACTAGTTCCTCATCTCCTCCATAAACCAGGAACATATCCTTAGTATGCCTTAGATACTTAAGGATAGTCTTGACTACCATCTAATGGCGGTCTCCTAGATCAACTTGATATCTTCCTACCGCACTTAATGAGTAAGAAACATCTAGCCTTGTACATAGCATAACATACATGAATGACCCAATCACGGATGCGTAAGGAATACTTGCCATTTTGTTTATTTCCTCATGTGTCTGAGGACACATTTTCTTGGAAAGATGAATGCCATGTGACACTGGAAACAATCCCCTCTTGGATTGTTCCATACTAAATCTCTTCAGTATCTTGTCAATGTATGTACTTTGACTCAGGCCCAACATTCTCTTGAATCTATCACAATGGATCTTGATCCCAAGAATATATGCTGCCTCTCCCAAGTCTTTCATAGAGAAGCATTTATCCAACCATTCCTTAAATGACTATAAGACAGATACTTCATTTCCAATTAGTAATATGTCATCAACATATACTATTAGGAAAACAACTACACTTCCATTAAACCTTTTGTAGACACAAGGCTCACATTCATTCTTAACAAAGCCAAATTCCGTTACGGCTTCATCAAAATGAATGTTCCATGACCTTGATGCTTGATTTAATCCATAAATGGATTTCTGTAACTTGCATACCTTGTTGGCATCCTTTGAAGTCACAAACCCTTCAGGTTGTGTCATGTAGACATCTTCCTGGAGGTTCCCATTAAGTAATTCTATTTTGACATCCATTTTCCAAATTTCATAGTCATGGTAAGAAACACTGGCCAATAGTATTCTGATGGATTTTAGCATTGCAACTAATGAAAAGGTTTCATCATAGTCAATTCCTTGATGCTGTCTAAAACCTTTTGCAACCAGTTATGCCTTATAGGTGCTGACTTTCCCCTCCATGTCCAATTTCTTCTTGAATACCCATTTATTACCAATAGGATTTACATCAATTGGAGGATCTACCAAAATCCAGACTTGGTTTTGGTATAAGGAATCCATTTCATAATTCATGGCTTCTTGCCACTTGGTAGTGCCTGTGCCTTCAACTGATTCCTTGTAGGTAAGATTATCACCATTATCAACCAATAATGAGTCACCATCCTTGGTGACAAGAAAACCATACTGTTTTGGTTCTCTCACCTCTCTCGTGCTCCTACACAGTTCTTGTGTCTCTGGAACAGATTGTTCTTCCATAGGGCTTTGTGGAATCTGATCTTGTACCAACTTCTGTGTATCTTAAGACTCAACTTCATCAAAGTATATCTCGATCCCACTATCTCTTTTAGAGATTTGATCCCTATCAAGGAATATGGCATGTATTGCCACTATTACCTTTTTATCTGAGGGGTTGTATAGGTAATATCCCCTTGTTTCCTTGGTATATCCTATAAAGATACACTTTTTACCTCAGGGTGCAAGCTTGTTACCTGAAGAAACCTTAACAAATGCTTTGCTACCCCACACATGTAAATTTGATAACATGGATTTGCATCCACTCCATAATTCGTATGGAATACCATTTAGCGATTTAGTTGGTACATGGTTTAGTATGTGTGTTGATGTTTGTAATGTATATCCCCGAAAGGATAATGGAAGAATCACATGACTCATCATTGATCTCACCATGTCCAATAGGGTGTGGTTCCTCCTTTCACTTACGCCATTCCACTGAGGCATGTAAGGAGGAGTGAGTTGAGATAGAATCCCAAACTCCTGTGAAAAAATCAATGAAGTCCTGATTAAGATATTCTCCTCCTCTATCTTAGTGGAGTTCATCTTCTTACCAAGATGGTTCTCAACTTCATTCTTATATTCTTTGAACCGATCAAAAGAATCTGACTTATACCTCATTAAGTAAATATATCCATATCTACTAAAATCATTAATAAAAGTTATGAAGTACAAGAACCCACCCCTTGATTCAATTGAAAATGGTCTACATACATATGTGTGAACTAATTCTAGAAGCTCTTTAGCCCTTTCACCTTTCCCACTAAATAGTGCTTTGGTCATTTTGCCTTGTAGACACGCTTGACATACACCAAGTGGTTTTAGTTCAAAAGAATCTAAATACCCATCTTGATGTAATTTTTTCAAACGTTTCTCATTGACATGACCTAGCCGGTGATGCCAAAGTTGGGTGTGGTATGAGTCATGTGAATTAACTTTGTCATCGATTTCCATTACTTGGTTTGTGTAGTCTAACACATAAAGGCCGTTATATAAATGTGCTCTATCAAAACAAATGCTATCTTTATAAAAGTAGCAACATTAATTTCCAAACTTGAATATGAATCCATAAATATCTAATACGGATACTAAAATAATGTTTTTAGTAACAAAAGGAACATAATAACAACCCTTTAACACCAAGATCATTCTAGTTGGCAATGTGAGGTGGTAATCCCTGACAGCTACAACAGCAAGTCTGGCTCCGTTGGCTGCTCGTAGATCTGCCTCCCCTCAATCAATCTTCCTGAATCTACTTGGTTTCTATATTTAGATACATATGTGAGCACCACAAGCTGTATCTAATACCCAATTTGTAGAAACAGATAGATTGCATTCGATGACAAACGCACCTGAATCTTCCCCTTGCTTCCTTGGCTGGGTGCAGTTTTTCTTCCAGTGGCCCTTCTTTCCACATATGAAACAAACTACATCCTATTCTATTTCCTCCCCTTTGATCTTCCTTTTATTGGAATTCCTTGAAGAATATTTGGGCTTAAATCTCTTTGCCTTCCCTTTCCTTTTATTTACCATAAGGACAAAAGGATTTTCATGATTCATATCATTTTACACTTAGTGAATAAGGATAAGAATATCAGATAGAGACTTCTCAATGTTGTTCATGTTGAAATTTACAACAAAGTTAGAGAAGCTCTGAGGGAGTGATGCGAGAATGAGATCGGTACCCAGTTCCTCGAGGAGTTTAAACCCTAGAACCTCCAAGCGCTCAATGTAGCCAATGAGCTTGACTACATGAGGCTCGACTAGGGCACCCTCTCCAAGCTTACTCTGAAATAGATCCTTGGAGATCTCAAACCTTTCCTGTATTTCTCTCTCATGGTATAGACTATGAAGGTGCTCGAGCATGATATAGGCATCCATGTCTTCATGAGACTTCATGAGCTCACTAGACATTGATGATAACATCAAAAATTGAACGTTGAGTGAATAATTCAAATGTTGATCATAGATCAAAAAATCTTGATCACTCACCCCTTGGGTAGGAGAATCAGGAAGTGAGGACTCCATCACATAAAACTTTCGTTCATGGCGTAGGATAACCCTAAGGAACCTAAACCATTCCTAGAAGTTACTGCCGGTGAGGATATTGTCTTTTTCTAGAATTGATCGTAGAGAAAATATGGTTGACGATCTTGTCATATTGATTCTACAAATTAAAAGAGCAGATTTCTCAGTACCTTTTGATTACATTTTATGAAAAATAATAAATGGATTTATTAATTCTACCACTATTTTATCAAGTCCCAATGGCCCTCACCATTGAACCCAGAATGTCTAGTTGCTTTGACATTCTAGTGGCAAGGATCCATATTCCCCTTCGCATAACCCCAACAAGGGTTGGTCAAGATATTTGAAGGTATTTAGGTAGGTAGGTCTTTTCCAACTATGAGCTTACAGTTATTTGATCTGTTGAGTGGACTCCCCAATCCTGAAATCATGACTTGGATTTCCTTAACACTTGCCTCCATTTTACAATAAGTCTAGCAAGTGATACTCCTCTTGATGTAAAATGTTTAAGTCAACCCAAAACTTTCATAAGATATTCCTTTATAAAAATAAGTGTCCCAAAAAGGGTTGGTCAAACACATAGTTTTATTGAGTCTTTCCCTTAATCAAGTAACAGAAAGCTTGGTCTGACTTAATATGGTATTTGAGGGATTTTATTCTTTATGCGTATTTTTTCATTATCACATGCTTGTTAATATTAAGTGATGCTTGCTTAAGTGATTAACCATGTTCTGATAATGTTTACACATAGTCCGATTTTTATTTTATTCCATCTTTGCATGCTTGTTTATTTCATTAATTATATGAACGTGATAACACATACATAATAAATAAACCATGCAATCAGATAGAAATAAAATAAGATGGCATGATCATGAGATTCTATTGGTTATCTTATCTAGAAGTTTTGATAAGCTAACCCTGACTTAGGGAAAACACCTTGAACCTGATGGTTCATGTTTTGCAGCTCCCATCTGTCCACCTTTGCATCTTCTTGGGTCGGTTTCGCCTCAAATTTGGATTTTTTGAACTGTCTCCACTGGCTTGGGACATCCTCCATTACATGGGGTTTACATTAAAGAAACCATGGGCACACGGGCCCTACATTTTATTGGAAGAAGGATCACAGGACAACGAATTTAAATTAAACAAATTTAAATGAAACCATACACACATACAAAGGTTCTTTGGTCTAGATCATAATCATCCATAGCATGAAACGACATTTATGCATTTTTAGAATTCAAATTCTTTTAATCGTTCTATTTATTCAAGATAAGTCACGCTTGAATTCAATTAATTATGATCTTATAATTAATCAATTATTTATCTTAAATTTCTTTCTGAATTTCCTTGAGATTCTTCTCATCCATATTCCTTGTACAGGTCTTTGTACTTTTGTAGGAAACCTAGTAAAATTATATTTCTAGAAAGTACATGGCGTGTAATATATCCTACATGTCATGTATTTTTTACCCTTTATCCAAAGTAAACGCTAGGGGCTTTGGCGTGTTTTCTGTACTTTGGAAATTTTGGATTACACGAAATGTAGATTAATCTAACACACCGTATACTTCCTTGTTACGTGGTTACCAGCCTGGTAATCCCGTGTATGCGGAATGCGACTTCTCCTTGTACACTGTTTCACCTGGGCCAGATCAGACTACACAACATGTTGATTCAACATACATGCTGTTTATTCCGGTTCCCATGCGCCGTTCATTTCTGGTCAACATGGTGTAATAAATACTTAGGTATACTCAATTCACATGGGGTGGTTTGGCAGACTAGTACCAGTTCGTTGAACCTAAGTACACGGCGTGTAGTTTTCACTACACGTCGTGTATTCTTGTGTTGTACAGACAGAAAGAGCGGCTCCTCCGAATGAGTTCCTCATTTTTAATTTAATCAAAATTAAAATTAAAAGTTCATTTCTGTGATGTGAATCGAGAAAAAAAGGAGGAAGAATGGATCTCATTCATTCAGTTTTATAGAAATATTTATCTTGAATTGAATCAAATATAAATGCGTAAATTATCAATGAAAATTAAATAACTATAATCAACATTGTAACTTCCTCTGATACCATTTGAAGGTCTCGGGCATAGCGGAATCTCATGGGTGGATGTGCCCACTTGGTTTTTTTTCATTTGCAATGATCAATCCAGGATCAATACGACGATAAATGCCAGTCTCCATGGATTGAATCACAGAAATCGACTAAGAAGAAGAGAATTCCCGAAACCATAAAGGAAGGATCATCACAAGTTGATTATAATTAATTTAATTAATTGACCAGAAGTACCTTTTATGGAATTGTTTCTTCGTTGATATTTCTAATCACGTTCTGATGTGATTCGTCATTGCGTCGCAGAAGCCAAGTGTAGACTTCCTCTAGTGGTGATCCACACATGCACCACATATCTCTGGATGTTGCCAAAGGAATCTCTGGGTGCTATCATGGAGAATCCTTTGCTTGCGTTGTCCGCCTTAGATCGCCTTAATCCGATGGAGGTTGACCTATCTCAGTCTTGAGAGCGTTCTTGGAGGACGAAGTTCTTTCAGTTTTGAGAGAATTCTCTAGAATTGTTGTGCACAACGATTCTTAGGAAAAGAGTTGGGGTTGTGAGGATATTTATAATTAGGTTTGAGGTTGTAGAGTTATGATAATAAATAAACACATTATGTGTTTTATTTATTTCATTAACTCTTTTGAAAACCCCATGTCGAATCATTAATTCCTTGACATACGCCCACGCTGATTATAATAAATATCATTTAATAAAACGATATTTCCTCAAAATACTAACTAAAAAAACAACACGACGTGTAATCATAAATACATGGCATGTACTTGTTTTTCATTAAAAACTACACGGCGTGTAATCATTAATACATGACGTGTACTTGTTTTGGAAATAAAAACTACATGGTGTGTAATCATTAATACATGATGTGTACTTGTTTTCATTTTATTCTTCCTCCAATATTAAAACGATTTAGGATTCCTTGAATAATTATTAAAACACATATAGGAATAATCTTTATTCTACTTGAGATACTTGGATACACTTAGTGTGTGACCCTCTAGGCCACTTTCTTGTTGGCATTAGGCGGGCTTACCTAAAGTCCAAGATTACTGTCTAGAAACAGGTCGAGGCACCCAAGAGAAAGAAGTTGACGTTGCATTGATGTGTCACCTCATACGAATGCTTACTGTGTAATTTAATCCCTTTGTCTCAATATCTCATCAAGCACGTTTCATGGAAGTGTCATAAACCTATATGCTTGATCTGTCATTCTTTGAATTCTAGAAATAAACTCGTCGTGACACCATGGCCATGGAATTTGTGCGACAGTTCTATTTCAATAAAAGGGCCCGAGATATCTACTTCCATAAATATGGAATGGAAAAATCCTTCCTTGACTTATCCATTAACAACATGTCATTCATGACGCACCCAACGTACCCTACTTCCCACCAACTCTCTTCGTGACAGTTTTCGTCAGCAAATCTAAGTGCGCGAGTCATGACACGAGTTAATGATAATATTCCAGTCTAAGGACCATTACACACGCTCGTAGATAGAAATGTCTGATGACACCAAGACTTGCGGAATTTCTACTGGCGGGTCTGTTCTCATAATCTCCTATCTTGGAGATTACCAAGTGCGAACTCCATGAGAGAGAGTCTTGTCTTCTTATGAGTACTCGCACATGACGGTCTGTATACTATGTGTCCTATCATAGTATGTCATCCAACCATAGAACTTTATTTAAGAATATTGTTATAGCATTTCAAGGTTCTCATCATAGAGGGGATCTTCCACGACCTTATTAATGCAAAAAATATTCCAGGACATTATTATATTTTAGTCATGCAGAACAATGAACAATATATAATAAGTGTACATTCATGTAATCAAAGTAAAAAACAGTTGGTTCTCAGGACACCAACCCTTACACAAGATATACCTAGTATGGTATTTAGACTCTATCAATCTAAACACCTTAGTTATTATTGATTTATATATTTATTTAGTTTTGGACAGATAAACCTTTAGAAATAAATATATGTCACAAAGCTTACAAAACTAGTTCAGTTGGAGAGCGTGAACTATTACAAGGGTAAGATAGAGGTAATTATACTTCATAATATTCCTTTATGTGTTTAAGAAATATAAAAGTGAAGTATGGTATATGCATGGTCAGAAGATATGAGTTTTTTTGGGCTGACATGTCAAAGAATATCTTGAACAAGCATTTATCGATCAATATAATGTAGCGTGGAGTAATTCCTAAATGCACATTACCTTATCTACCCCAGGACTATGATGCCAATATGGAGGATCAATAATGAAGTTTTATATGTTAACATTGATAAATTTTTTTTTATCATGGAGTAATTACTAATTGGACATTTCCTTATACATTGGAGTCATGATGTAAGTTAAAGGACTATCAATGTTGCAACATATAGCCATTGCTGATAATTCCATTATTTTTCAAGAAGTGCTTCAAAAAAATGATGTTATCACATAACCATATGCCAGATACAACGAAAAACGGATATCATATGATTCATAGTATAATAGAAATCCATTATGTCATAAAGACATGTGTTTAGATGCTAAAAGTTTGTTAGGATATAAAAAACTTGCACCAAGAAATACACAATGTGCATCTAAAGTAATAATCCTAAAAGCTTCTTAAGATATTTTTATGATTACTATGATAGAAAAGTTATATTCAAGTGATAGACTACATTTCTATAAAAGGTTTCAAATCTCTATTAGAGATAGTGGGATCCATACTGACTTGAGTTTAGTCAATTCTAGAGTCACACATGTAGTTGGCATAGGAACTAGTTCCACAAGTGCATGTAGAACATGAATGTTCTAGGGATGTGTACTATGTAAGAAGGTTAAAACCATGGTGATGGTTTTATATTCACCATTGATGATGATCCATTACTCATTTAGAATAATAATTCCTACAAGTAAGCAGTATATGACAATTAACTAAGATTGACAAGATCAATTAAAATTCGATAATGGATTCCGTGTATCAAAGTGAAAAGGGGCTTATTATTTTGAATACTGCAGTGGGTATTCAAATGAGATTATACATGGATGGTACATGCATAGTACCAATAAGGCTTGATTAGTTACACCAAGTCATTATGCCTAAATCCATTATAATTTTACTTATCATAGCTAATATCTATGATCATTTTATTGGGCATTGGATGTCAAGAACACCAATCATGGAAGGTGGCTATATGATGCAACTAGAAAAGAATGACGACATCAAAGAATCACAACTGAAAAAAAGGGCTATTGACATGGTTCAAAACCATGGCAATAGGCCCCAAAACCGTGGCCAAAGGCTACAACCATGGTTTTGGCCAACCGTAGCTGCTATCGCCATGGCAGTAGGTCCTGACCTATTTCAACGGTTTTGAAAACCGTGGCAATAGGCCTCCAAATTTGAAACCATGGCTCTTGACCTATATCCATGGTTTTAACCATGGAAATAACCTTGGAAAACCGTGGCAATAGCCAAAATTATAAATGTCCCCAGTGGGTTTTGATCCCTGCACCTCCACTATGCAGTCCAGCGCACCTACCACTACACCGCACCACAATTTGGATATATATATATATATATTAATAAAAACTTTGGGAATATACTCAAAATTGTGGCGATAGGGCTTCCCACCAAATTTTTGGTGGGAAATTTTTTTCCCGCGGAAGCGCGAGAACCCTATAGCCACAGTTTTGGAGAACCGTGTCTATAGGGCAATGAAAAAATTGGCCTATGGCCATGGTTTGGAAAACTGTGGTGATAGGCCACATAACCGTGGATATAACCACATATAGCCACAGTTTTAAAACCGTGGATATAGATCTGTGGTAGTAGATCCATTTTCTAGTTGTGAATTCCAATAAAGGGTGAAAGTTACTCAAATCTAGTTCAAAATTATTGTAAGAAAAAAGATCACAGAATATTCATATGGAATAATTTTTTTCCATGTATCTACTAGAATTTAGTGGGAGCTCTATTTTTTTCAAGTATAATATGCTTGGTAACATATGGAATGTTTTACAATTAGTTAAGACTAGGATGTAAGTAATTCTCCACTGATTGACTTAATGTAGCAACCTAAGTTCTAGGGAACAATATCTATTGAGGTAAATCTAATGGTTTCTTGGACCTAGTCAATCATACATATAGTGAAATGGTATTGAAAAGTACAAGATGGAACAATTAAAGAGAGAAATGTTAAGAATGTCACATGGAATAAATATCTACTAGTAGACATGCATAGTCATAGGAGGAGATTAATGTGGTGAATTGAATTCTATACGCTTCAACGATGGATCAATCACATATGCCATGATATGTACAAGATATGATATTTACAGAATATACATTATAGTAGGAAAATATCAATTATATCTATGATAAATACAAGTGAAGTAATTAGAATTGTCTTATTGTACTTGGGAAAAGACAAAGGATATGTACCTGGTATGTATAGAAAAAAAGATACTAGTTTTGAGGGGCCAAAAAATAGTATTCCTTAGATCAGTGTGATCTAATATCATAGTTAGGATAAGGTAATAAGCAATCCAAGATCATTAAAGACAATGGTAGCCATATCTACAAATACTGAGTTCTTGTAGCTTTTGAGACAACTAAGAAGCTATGTAAAATATGTAATGATTTTTCCCAGTGCTTGGAATAACACCTAGTAAGTAAAATATTATCATAATGTAAACTATGATACTTTTACTAGATAAGATATCAAATTATGATAGTGGAAAAAAGGGATATAATTGGGGATTCTATCTCTTGAGATGTTTTCTCAAGGCATAGAAGACCCAAAAACTAAAGCCGTGACTTATTAGAAACATGATCTCAATCATGCGTGAGCTAACAAGGTTGGTTAGCAATTTGGCTCTATTACAAATGGGAGTATTGTAAAAATGGGTTCCCTATACCCAAATTTATCAGTAATTTTGATTACTATATCATGTATACAGTGAGATATAGATGATGTACTCTTACCATTATAGTATATAAATTTTTGTGTCCACTGTTTAAATGGCAATTTTCATAGATTATTTGTCATATCAAAAGGTTATATCTAATCCCATGATATAATGAGAACCTCGAGATACTATGACATTAATATTATACTGGGGAACTAATCACTGACGATGAATTTATTACGTTGATCATCGGTGAAAATTTTTAAATCCCTAGACCACCGACTTCCACTACGCACCTCGGTACCTTCAATTGTAGCATCTATTTCAACCCTGTCTAAATCATGTTGAGTATTTTGTGATTAAAACTTAGAATCTTGAGATTCAAATATTCTTATCATCTATTATATCTTAGAAATGAATTTTCCCACAAATTTATCTTGGGAATTTGATGACTCGACCATTTTTTGATTTTAAAATTGTTTTCTAGGCTACTTTTAGTAACTATGGACAAAAATTTTTCTAAGAATTCGTTGTTCTTTTGAGGATAGATTGGGATAGTCACCATAACCAACATTGTAATTGTTTGATATGGGATCATATCTAACTTGTATCCCAGGACTATATCCCAAAAAGTTATCTTTTTCTTATTGTTTGGTTGACATATCAATGTTTGTCCAATTTTTTTTTTGTATTCCCAAACATACCACATTGGGAGTATTTATCTCTAAGGATTTGGTTTTGGTATTAATATCCCACTTGATTGACATGTTGTTTAGAATTTTGGTTGATTATAGATTTTTGTTGATCCTTTATTTTAAACAATTGAGCATTCACATCTATACCCAAACATGAATTGTTTCCTACTTTATTCACTCTTTTTATTCTAGAAAATTTGTTTTATAAATTCAAGGAAAGGTTATTGAAAATATCTCTCAACTCCACATCAGTTTTTCCATTGTAATTTCCACTAACTGACTAGTCTACTATATTTTTACTAGAAAAGAAAAAACCTTCATAGAATATATCCTTAAGGACATGAGAAGAGAACTAATGGTGAGGGAACTGCTAAAGAAAATCCCTAAACTAGTCCCAAGCCTCATGAAAGGATTATCCACCATCTTTGTAACAACTTATGATATGGTTCCTTATTTCTCATTTTAATCTACTTGGATAAAATTTCTCGACAAATGAGTTATATACCTATTACCATGTTTCAAACATGTTCTCCTCTAACCTAAGAACTAGTTTTTTTTTCTTCCCTTCATCTACAATGATCCCTTGAATTGGAAAATACTTGAATGTGTTATAGAAGTATCTGATGAAATAAAAAGAGTATTCATTGTTTATTCCATTAAATTTTGAAAGAATAAAAATGTGAGACTATTTCAAATCATAGTTTTAGGCTCTAGTAGTAAATCTAATTGAATAATGATTATCTAAAACTTGAAGAAGCTGATACTCCCTCATATTAGGATGTTCATTGTCCTAAATAATTTGTGGTTGAAAATTTTGTGCAACATTTTAGCAACTCTCTATTTCAATTTTTATTTTATTTTCATAGATATTTTTTTTTCAATTCCAACTCATATCAGCTCTAAATTTTGAGAGGTAGATCTTGTGTGCATGCATTGAGTGGATAACGTAAATTTCTAGTAGTAGAAAACAAATTCAAAATTTTAATAGATTTTGATTTGTTTTTTTAATTAAGATCAAGTTTTTTATATTTTTTTTTGTGTTTCTGATTTTAGATTTTTTTTTCTTATATACGCGTGAAGCCTTTCTTGACAATGAAACAAAAATTGATGGATATTTCATTGAATATCTAAAATTTTAAACCTAAAAACTACTTAGTTAGTGGTAGATAGGATATCAAACCTCATGAAAGGTAACTTCTGACATAGACCAAGAAAGGAAACCAAAAATCAAACAACAAAAAATGAAAAAACAAGCACATGCAACCTATAGTGATAGATATTAATTCTTTGAAGAAAAAAATGATGAAAATAATATGATGTTTTGAAAGTGATGAAAGTGAAATGAATGGATGATAACATATGAGAAGATATTGAGAAAATATGGAATGTGAGGAAAATTTCAATTTTCCAATTAATATACTTCCTTGTTTTGTGATTTTGTAATCGAATAAACTTTCAAAAAAATGTAGTCAAATATCTGTTGAGTAGGTTGACCAAGAATCATATGAATTTCTAGTTTTTCACATACAAATTCATTTAATTTATAAAACAATAATTTGATTTTAATTTGAAAATGATTACACAAATGGAGATGAAAAAGATAAATTAAAACAGTCTAATTTCCCCACTCAGATTTTAGCTAGTAATAATTATGAAATCAAACAATTCAAGAATTACATATCAAGAATAAAAGGATGAATAAGAAGACAAAGAGTCTTCCCTTAATCTTATATTCTTGAATGGGCTCGTGCACTGCCTATTGTATCTGCCTGTTCCTTTGTTTTCCTCTTTATCCACTCTTTAAAATTCCTATTAGATGTGTCTCCCATATGAATGAATGAATCTATTTTTTTCAACACAAAATATTTCTTTTATTTCCTATGAAACCAAGTACTTAACTTTTCTAAGTTGATATGCTGACCATCACTACAAGTATTTTTTCCTTTAACCTTTAGTCATCGCCCCCATCAATTTAATAAATACCTCCAATTTTTTTGATACTTATATTAAATTCCTATTGAAATCAATTCAATTTTCACAAAACATGTGGAATTTTCAATAATTCACCTTCAACATATCATAATCATCTTTAAAAAATAGTCAATTTTTTTTTCTTCTGATTTTTAGTTACCTTAAACTGACTAAACTCTACTCATGAAGATCTTTATGGGCTCAACAAGAAACTTGATTCAAAACTCAACACTCATTAATGATTCATTGAACTGATATTTACTATCATCCAAGTTATATATCACATCTTTCTCAATAAACAAGTTTATACTTATATCCACCCATTGATCCCATGAACTTAGCATCTCCAATTTTAAACCACTTACATCTAGTACTACATGACAAAATCAATCTTCCCTAGTAGACCATCACAAAAAATTTTAGCTTCTCATAGGTAAATTCTTAAACATATAATGTGAACACCAAATCATCCTCACAACTGAGGAATATGAGATGCCCATGGCCTTTTCATCTTCAGAATTATCATCCTGGAAAAATCAATTCCCAACCTAAGCTCATCCTTCATCTTCTAACCATTGAGCTTGAAATCTCTAGTTCGTGAAACTTCCCACACCACTATATACAACCTCAATCACTGTATAAAAGTCACAATAGGAGGTGTTGACTTCAAATATCAATACACCAAATCAGTTGTTAAGATCGGTCGTATTTCTTCTTCAGTTCCCTGATCCACAAGGTGTTAGAGTCTTGCCCTATTCTTTATATGACTTCACCAGTGAAAAGTAAGGACTTGGATGTTGGTTCAACTTCTTCAACATCATATTTAACTAGACCTCATTTATGCTTCTCTCTGTCGGTCTTGGTTCATCTTCGACAAGATTTAGTTTGGTCTTAAATAGTTTTGACGTCAACAAATTTGGTCAACACAAGCTTCATATTTCATCATTGAAGATCCATGAACAACTCTTTAACCAAAAATTAGTTATTCGATGAAGTGTTAATCTTATGATTTTTCATCCTATAAAAATGGGGCTTTGGTCAGAACAACTTTAGTGAGCTCATCTTTGACCAGGATCTAAAATTTCTCCAGAAAAAAATCAACCTTGGTTTTAGTTGGATATAAATTATTCCATGAGGGAATTATTTTATGTGAGCAACACCTAAAATTTATCTTATGAATAGTTTATGAAATTTATGTTACACAACCACCTTGAAATTATCTTATGGGAGAAATCCAAAATTCTATTACGGGTTTGGCAGGATGAGTGCTATTATCTTACACTGAACTTATTCCAAAACAAATGAATTCTCTTATGTACTATTCCCAAAAAATAACACATCTGCACACAAAAATTGAAACATTTTAAATTTTATGAAAATAAAATATTCTCTAAAAAAATAGAACTCCGCAATAACTGAATTCAATAAACATTTATTCTAAAAATTAAATATATTTAAACACTCAAAAATCATGAAAATATTAATTCCAAAAGTAATATTTAAATTTAAATCGTCAAATTTTTAAAGAACTTGAAATCAATCAACATAAGAATACTATTTCAAGTTAAATTTATTTCTATGAAAAAAATAAATTTCAGTACCCTCGGGTGCTTTTCAAAAATGATTATTTCAATTAAAATCACTGAGTAATAAAATATTTTATTTTAAAATATAATAAAATAAAATCATTGATCATTTTACAAGTTTAACACCAAATACACCTAACTTCATCATTATAATACATGGAATTAAAATTTTAGCACAAGGTCATTAATTTCCCTCAATTAACTCATTTCAAAATATAAAAAAAATCAAATATGATGGAATATATGTGGAAAACATATATAAAAATAGTGCAAAATTAGTTTCTAAAATAAAAAAATATTATATATATGAACTATTAATTTACTATGTAAACTTTTAGAATATGACACATTCAGTATTTTTTAATACTTGGTCATATCAATTATCAAAACTCTTTTTGATACGGTTTAAATAATTTTCTCAAATATGAAATTTTTTAGTTTGAGCATTTCAAATTAAATATTTTGAATAATTTATAATTTTAAATATTAACCCCGTTATATTATTTCTTAATTTTTAATTTATAAACATTTTATAAATTACACTTAATTTCCATATAAAAGTTTTATTTCCAAATATAAGTAATGAAATAAAATTTAAAAGGTAATTTATATTTCCACACAATAAGTCATGAAATATAATTTCAAAATTTAATTAATATTACCACATAATGTTATGGAATATTTATTTATAAAATGTTTCATAAACACTTAATAATTAATTATAAATAATTTATAATTAATTAATAAATAAATACTTTATAAATTAAATAAATATCCCAAAACAACATTTTTCATAATTTATAAACACTTTAAAAATTATATAATTCAATTTATAGTTGAAATTTATAATTTTTTTCACGTATATCATATTTAATGATGTACTTATATCAAAATCTATGATTCAATTCAAAATTGAATTGTGGTTTATAACCGATAGCATGACAAGAAATATGTCTATACACCACTATCTATCATATTTTATGATAGATGATCCATAAAAATGTCATAACCTTTGGTACTTGATAGTTTTTTTACATTATCATTGATACTATAAATATGATACAACACCTTGTTTTTACAACAGGGTCATCACTATCATCCACAATGATTTAGTGTGTCATATGTTATGACATATCAATACCGATGGATTTGTACTAGTTCATAAATTATTATATAACATATAATATTATATAAAGCTATCACAACTTAAGATATCAGATATCATAACATAAGGTATAATAAAATTTTTACATAATATTTAATGATATCCAATACAAAATAAATCAAATATACAATTTTCTTCATTTTCAAACATGATTTCATGCAACATGAAGCATGGTAAAGATCTTATACTACTAAAGGGTGTCTAAGGATAAAAGAAACTCATTAATTGTAATGAAAGACATTATAAAAATCAAATAAAAGATCTCCCTGTTATGAAAAAATGAAACCATGTATTTAAAAAATGAAGAACATGTACCTTTAACTAAAGATGATTTTGTTAGGATTGGTTTGATAATCCTTTTTTTATTTATGTACTGAAGTTTTTAGAATGGATTAAATCTGGGATTTTTTTTCTAGTTCTATATCCAAGGAGACAATTGATCCAAAAGTCTAGAACTAGAAACAATGGTGACGATGAATTCAAATGATGGAAATAGAGGATATGTTGAAACAATTTGAGTATCTAAGAGGATAAGTAATATTAATATATCAAATTGGATGAGTATGGTTATAGGTGAAAGTGTGGGAAGCTAGAGGATGTGTTTTGAAAGTTGGAACTAATGTAGGAACATGGGGGGATAAGTCTTAAAGATGAAACTACTCACCATGTAGTTCAATTGAGGCACTGGGATTCAACCAATAGCTGAGGTCAAATGGTCAGTTGTCTATAAAGTTTAGATTGTGGTGGAACATGTATTTTTCGAAGTTAGCTTCTATAGTTTTACTAATACATATATAATCTTTAGAAGTGTGAAAAGGGCATTTACAATGCTAAAAAATCCTTGATAATTAAAGTAAAATTCAAAGGGGGTCCCTTTTATCCGCATAAAAAAAGCATTGATAAAGACCCATTTTATCAGTGCTAAAAAAAGTGATAATAGAAGTAACAAAATTAATTTTTAAAAAGATTTTTTCCTGCAAATTTGGAGGGAGGACCGACCCCCTTTTATCAATGCTCAACCCCCATTAATAGTGCTAGTAACCCCATCCCCTTGTCACACTATGTTTTTTAAGTTTTGGTTTATATTTTGGTTCGTTGGAAATCCTGATCTTTTCACGGGTTCTGGGTGTGACAAGTGTTGAATTTTGAAGTGTTTTATTTGTCTAGTCTTTCCCTCATGGTTGATCCTTGGTTTTTTGGGAGTTTTTTGGGGAAAACTTGGAATTTTGGCTTAAAAGGCCCTGTGCATGGTTTGGAACATGGTTTAATAAACCGTGAAGCCAAACCCAAGTAATTTTTCGGCAGATATAAAACCTACCACATGGTTGGAGCATGGATATATGACCAATTAGAGGTGACCGTGTGGTCAATCCACGTGTGACATTTCCCGAAATTAAAAAATTTTAAAACCCTAAACTACCCCCTTGGGATTTTAGACCTAAATATTCTCAAATAATCTTCTCTAGGTTCGTCCATACCTAGAGAGGTTTCTCCCATGCTCTCCAAGCATCTCATCTTGATCCTTTGATGTAGATCTAAGAAACCCTCAAGGTGGGGCCTGATTCTCAAGGTAATTCCCTTCTCTTTTCTCCTTCCTCTTCCTTCTTCTTTCATTTTTATTGGTTTCATCTTCCCCTTGGTCATGCTCGACCTTGGGTGGTTTTTCCCATTATTTTGATAGAGTTTTTGGTTTTTTAGGGCTATTATTCATAGATCTAGGGTTTTGGAACCCTTATGAAGTGATTTCGGGTGTGTGTTTCCATTCTACCATGGTTTTGAGGTAGGTCTCCTCTTTCACTTTCCTTTATAATCTAATATTCACCTATTTCATGCTTTTTTCACCTCTAATGATTTATGAATATTGATATATGAACATTAGATTATTTTTTTTGGTGTGAAAAGTTGCGGTTTATTCTTTTTTTTGTGAATATTAGTGTTGTTTTAGTTAAAGTGTGCACACCAAGTATTTGATAAAATGTCCCGTTAGCTTTCGCATGTGGTTTGTGATATTTAAAACATGGTTTAGTAAATTAAATGAATTTATGGAATAAAAATTGGTGGTTTATACCATGTTTGGTGATAAATGAAATTGTTTTTTTAAAGAAATAAGTATGATTTGGTGGTTTATAAAGAAATAATTATGGTTTTTTAATGTGTTTTGGCATGTGTTACCAGTGAATGGCCCATTTGGCCTTTTTTTGAAAATGGATTTGTTTTGAAAGTGTAACCAGAATATTTTAAGAAGATTATGTAAATGTTTTTATATGGAAAATGGTGTGTTTACACCGCTTTATGAAAAGTGGATTTTGTATCGTTGATAAATGCTACTTTTGTGAAATTCTTAAAGGCATGTTTGACAACTTTATGAAAATGGTGAAAGTATTTATTATGAAAACCTCATTTAGATGTTTCTCATGCCTTGTATGTGTATAATGGATGTGATTTCCTCATTATGGAATCGTTGCGATTCATTATCAAAGTTCCTTAGTCTGGAATCTTTGTGTTCTATTATTTCTATGGCATGAGATCGATCCTTGGGGTGGCTCGAGGTGATGTCTATTGTTGATTATTATTATATATACTTGTGATTGGATGCTTTTCTGGAATCAGTTGGATCACCCCTTTATATAAATGATACATGGGAACCTAACATATTGATAGAATTTTATAATAATGATTACTGCATTGGTAGTTGACATACTGACCAGTGGATCATAGTAGGTGGATATATTTGGGTTTATTACTGTGGGATTTTCCCTCGACCTATCCTAAGTTAGGGTGTCCAAGAGTATTGAGAGTTTTTGATTTCATCATGTCTAGAATGATACTAGGGATAGGGTCTCATGTATTAGTATCTTCTGGATTATTCTTGATCTTCTGGGTTCACCTATGTCTATTGGCTCTTAGTTGCTTGTAGTGATGAATGTGATATTTATATGATTATTTCCATTTCCCTTATTTTGTGATTAATATAGTGCCTTATTGTGTAATAATTTTCTTGGAAAGTGATGTTTTTATTTTAATAAGGCTAATGAAAATTGTTTCCAAAGAAAAGTGTTTTATCCCCTTTATAAAATATGAAAAATTTAAACATCACTTTCCCCTTGAAAATAACAGTGTCACACTAATGGAATGAACCTGGTTTTGGAAATGAATAAAGGCAATGAGTTGTACTTTTTTTAAGTAAAATGTATTGAAATTCATAATTTTATATATTTTAGTTCAAAATTGAATTTGTGGTTTCTTTTATTTTAAAGAAAGTTCATTAGGAATAGATAACTGGGCTAGCCTGCTAAGTTTTAATACTCACGCCTATAGTTCTTTTCTATTTTTAGCCCTTGTTCAGGTTCCAACTTGAGTTAATTCACCATGGGAGACAGTTGATCTTAGTGTTAGAGAGTGAACCATGGGGTCACATGGAGATAGTGTGGTTGTCAGGTTCATTTGGTCTAGTTGTGATGTTTTGTTACACTTTTATGATTCTTGTTTAAGTGATGTTCATCTCAGTTTCATTTATATATTGAATTGCTTGTGCATTTTTCTATTACTTGTTTATTTATTTATTGGAAAAAATCATTCCTTGTTTTTACTCTGTTGATACTCAACACTAGTTTACAACTTTTGGGGATCGGGAACTCCCTTCGAGCCATGCCACGGATCATCTCAGGTGATCAGTTCAGGGTTGACCTGGGTTGGTTCGTTACAAAATGGCATCAGAGGAGGTCAGCTACTAGTGGACCTTACTCTTCAGAGCACCCTTTGTTACTTGGTGATATTTTGGTAGACAGAGTAGGATTCTCGAGACTCAAGGGGTAGGTTCGGGAGAAAGAATCAAAACTCTTTCTCATTCTAATCCTTGAGTTTCCATGGGAAGTCCAGTTTTGTTAGTTTCTTGGTCTTTAGGTATTTTTTAGTGATTGGGATATGAAAAGGGAGTTAGGCTAGTGGTCTCTGTGAGTTCGCAGGGCCTAGAAAGCCATGTGGAGCTAGGGGCATGGTCTTATAAGGCTCTTCGTGTTAGTGGTGTGTTTGGAATGTGGCTACTAACCATATGGTTAAGTCACCCACCAACACTAGTTCACTTTTTGAGTTATTTTGTGTATCCTTTGAATTCTGAAAAATTGTTTTGAAAAACTGTTGTGTTGGAATTGTGGAAATGATATTTTCATAATTAAGCTTATGGAAGACATAAGAAAAATGAGTTTTTATAAAATGAACTATTGGGGATAAAATTGAAATTATTTAATGGAATTGGGATTTATTAATCAAAACTTGGGGTTTATGAAAAGTGAATGTTTGTTTTGTAAGTTGTTTTAAATGAAAAGGAGTGATTTTTTCATCAAATGGTTTGATGAAATGAGGTTTTTTGAGTTTCTGGAAAATGTTTTTATAAAATTGAAATATATTTTTGGTGGAAATCTATGTGGTTTCATTCTCAAGTATGGTGAAATGGTTTGACATGTGAATCTGAAAAATAATTTTTTTTGAATTGGTGGTTAGTGAGTCTTTGGAAGGTTCATAATTTTGAAATGGGTTGAATGGGTTATTTTGGAAAATGAGGATGTTTTGTTTTATACTTGGTGTTCTTATGGGTTCTTACATGCATGGTGGTATATGGAAATGTGAATGGATTCTCGATATGGAATGGTAGATGGGTGCCAAGGGTGGCACAAAAACATGCATGCGAGTGAGACTCTAAGGAATACCAATGGTGAGTGTTCTACCCAATAAGTTTATTTTAAATTAAATATGTTTTAAAAAGGTTAGTTTTGATGTTAATAGTAGATTGTTTTCTTATGATTCAATGCTTTTCACCTATGTGGTGTTTGTTCTTGGGGATCTTGTTGTTGAGTTGGCCTTGATATGGTTCTCGGATTTTCTTTATTCAATGGTTTTCCCCATGGAGATTCAATGGGTGATCATAGTGTGGATATATGTGATTCTCTTTTAGCAGGATTTCTAGTTGATCAAATTAAGGATTTCATTCTTTAGTTTTGAAAGCTAGATCCACCTCTATTTTATAGACAAGCAGATCCTCTTGAAGTGGAAGAGTGGATGTGAAAGATTAAAATGAACTTTATCCTTGTTGAGTTTCCTGAGTAATTGAAGGTTAAGTTTGAAAATTTTATATTTGAAGGTTCATCGTGGATGTGGTGGAAGTCAATGTCTTGGAACAAGCCCCGTTAAGATCTTAGGGAGTTTTTCAAGGCTTTGTTCATTCATCAGTATTTCTTTGAGAAATAAAGGGTGATAAAGGGGATAAAGATGAGTTGTTTTCAGTAGGGTGATGGATTAGTGTTGGAGTATTTCCATTGATTTGTAGATATAGTTCCTTATGATCTAGGGTATGATGCAAATGATTCCATGAAGGCTCAGCATTTTGAGGTTGGGCTTTATACCGATATTCAGTCGAAGGTGTTAGAGTCCAATCAAACTTCTTTTTCCAACATGGTGAGGAAATATTTTCATGTTGAAGATGTGATGGTGGGAGTGCTCGAGGTGGTCCTCCCTCCTTCAATCCTATGAATAAGTGGGAAAATATCTGTTAAGGATATGAGAAAGCAGTTGAAAGATGATCTAGTAGGTCATGGAATCAAGAGACCTTGGGATCTTCCATCAACCTCTACAAGGCATGATATGTTTGTGTGTCATCAGTGTGGAAATATGGGTCATAATAAGCCATCATGTTTGAATGATCCTAATCCCTACCTTTCTTGTAGACACTTGGGTCACTTGCATCAATTCTTTCAAGGCATTGGTAGGAAGCATCATGGAGGCAATTCTCAGAAGTGACGTGTTGTTGGAAATTTGTTTAAAGTTTATTTTTGTAATTTTCCTTCCTATATATGGGATCTTTTTTTGTGGAAGTTGTACCGATAGTGTTATGGTTTTTTTAATGTAAGGAATGTTGTGATTCTCCTTATGAACTCCTGTTTTTAGTGTAATTATGGATTTTATTTCCAGATTCTCAGTCTTTCCCTTTTTATCTAATTGGGTGATGCATGTTCCAATTAGGGATTAACAACTCCTGACTATGAGGCAGTAGATTCTTCATCCATCAGGGCTCCAGCCATAGGCCTTGGAGTGAATCTGGTGCGTAGTCTAGAATCCCTGGAGTGTGAACCGACCATGTGAATCAGTTATGATATTTGATTTTATCCATCCCTAGGTGAAGATTGGTGGGTGGTTGTTGGCTGTGGTTTCAGTGATCCAATCATTGGGCACCCTTCCCTACCCCCCCTTGTAGTGGGGTTTTTTTGTTCATGTGGGGGTTGTTGGATCATATTTACCCCCTCTTTTTGGGAGTGGGTAGTTTAAATTTTATTGTTGTGTTCTTCTTGTCCTGGGATGATTGTTTATTGTAAGGGAGTTTTGGGTTGGCCTGTGTGTAAAAGGCATGGTTTTTGGCTCATAGTAAATTCTTGTTTGGTCATTGATAGTTGGTTCTTCATAGTGGGGAGACCCACCATATATCTCTTTGAGTTTTATCCTAAGATTTTATCATATTTTAGTTGAATTTTAATGGTGGGGAGTATGTTTGGGCCTCCCCCTACTGGTGATTTATTTCAGGTTTGGGTTCAATTGATCTGGTTGATGTGGATTATTTAAAACCCATTGATTTCTTAGTTTCCTTTTCAGTTTCGAAGAGAATTGGATTTATTAGGACAATTACCAACTATCTAGACCTTGGCTTGGTTGCAGATGTAATGGCTTGATTCTTTCCTTTATTCTTGGGAAGTAGTTGTGGGTTGTTTATTGTTTCGGGCAAGAGGATAAAGTTCCAGTTTGGTGAGTGAAATGTTCTTGGTTTAAGAGGATGGATCATGTTGATGTGGAATCCTTAGGCATTGATCAAACAGTTGGAAAGTGTTATGGATTTCTGGGGGTGAAAAGTGTTAATGGTGGGGAGAATTTTTACACTTGATTTTTCAAGTTTTGGTTTATGTTTCAGTTCATTGGAAATACCAGTCTTTTCTTTGGTTTTGGGTGTAATGATTGTTGAGTTTTGAAGTTTTTTTTGTATATTATTTCCCTCATGGTTGATCCTTGGTTCTTTTGGGATTTTTTGGATAAAACTTGGAATTTTGGATTAAGAGGCCCTGCACATGGTTTGGCGCACGATTTGATAAGCCTTGTGGCCAAACCCAGGTAACCGTGTAGCAGGTATAAAACCTACTGCACGATTGGCATATGGTCATGCGAGCGATTAAGGGTGACCATGTGGTCAGTCACTGACGCATTCCTATCTTAGGGTGTGGTAAAAACAAATTTCTATGTTTTCATAGTGTAGCATAATGACTGACCAGAGTCGTCTCACTTGAGGAGCTTTCTCAGTTGTTTACTCACTTAATCAAAAGATAAGGATAGTGATAATCAGTTGACCACTGATTCCAATCCCAAGTTTCAACTTAAGGATGCTTTTGTTAAGATTAAGAATCAATGTAAGAGATGAAATGAGGGGAAATGAATTGTGGAAGAGTCATCAGAATATGTTGATCATCTTGAAGTATAAATTGAACGATTGAAGGAATTTTTGAAAGCGTAGTCATCAATCCTTGAAAGCACAAAATATGTTGTGGAACTAAAAATCATAATTAAATAATAGGGGATAGTCATCAATGACCTTACCTCCATATTTGAAGATAAATCCAAGATTTTTGAGGTTCTAGAGGAAGAAGTTTTTACTTTGATAAGTAAACTCGAAAGTGAATCAATTTCAAAAGAAGCAAAGAAAATAATGTTTGGAAAATTCTCAGATGCTGAGTTGTTAGAGAGAGCTAAGTGAGGTGATGATGGAGTTGAAATGATTCTGAATGACCAAAGACCTGCATGTATGGGTAATAGTGGAATTGTTTGTAATTCCAAAACATCAAATGATAGAAATAAGATGAGCCAAAATAAAGGCAAGATGAAAGATAGACAGGTTCAATTCAAGCTGAAAGAAGAACTGAAAATTATCCTCAGGTATCCAAAAATGATAGGCATCCAAACTATTTTCCTAATGAGGGAGAAATAAGGAAGAATAAAAGTGAGAAAACATTTCCTCTCATGAAGTGTCAGTTCAGTGGCTATCTAGTCCAAACCATGTCATATTGTGAAGAGGCAAGGAGCTATTTGAATGGGGAAGATATGGGAAGACAACAAAGAAGACCGATTTCATATCCTACATCTTATAGAAGAAATAATTTCTATGGATATTGTTTTCACTGTTCCGACTTTGACTATAAATCCGTGTATTGAAGGCTGAGGTATGACATGAGAAATTATTACAATGCTCAGAGATAGGTCAATACTCATCAATCACACTATGTTGCTATTTCAAACAAGTTTTTTCCTTTGGAAGAAGAGTATTAATATGAAGAACCTATGTATATAAAAGAGAGAATTGAAAGGCCATCAGTGTCCTACACTCAATCTAATATCTCATGGAAAGAAAAGAAGAAAATTAAGAAATGTAAGTTTGTAGAAGTAGCTCTCAAAGCTACCAAGAACAAAAACACTTGGATTATTGATAGTGGATATTCTCCCTATATGATTGGAAATTCATACCTATTAACTAATATCAAGAAAAAGGTTGCTAGAATAGTGAGGTTTGGTAATGATGGTTCTTTGAAGATCAAAGGTATTGGAAATACTGAACTGGATAATGGAGAGATGAAGAAGACTAAAGTTATTTATGTGGATTGATTGCATCACAATATCCTAAGTGTGAGTCAACTCTATGACATAGGTCTTATTGTGACATTCAATCAGAAGGGGTTTACTATAACAGGAAAGACATGGAATTCTCTTATGAAAGGATGCAAAATAGAGGGTAACTTGTATCAGGTCAACAGTAAAGAAAATATTTTCTACATAAATGTTAAAGAAGAAAACAACTAGTGATATCTCAGATTGGGGTACATCAATTAGTAAGACATGGAAAAGATATACAAGATGAATATTTTCATGGATATCCCCAACCTAAAGCATGAACAAGAAAAGGCTTATGATTATTACATACATGGGAAGCTGATCTACAGTTCCTATCGACCAAAGAAGAAAAGAGCGTCTAATATTCTTGATCTCATTCATAAATATGTATGTGGCATGATAAATATTGCTGGAATTCATGGAGAAAGGTACTTCATCCTCTTCATATATGATTATAGTCGAATGGCATGTGTGATGGTTATATGCAGGAAATGACAAGTGCTTGATTTCATGAAAATGTATCATCAAATCACTGAGAATGATACTGGATGAACTATCTATGTTCTACAATCAAACAATAGAGGGGAATACACATCCATTGAGTTTGAAAATTACCTAGAGAATCATGGAATACAACATGACGTAGCTGCTGTGAGAGCTCTTAAAAAAAATGGAGTTGTTGAATGCCAGAATCGATAGGTGAACAACATGGTTAGAATTATGATGATTGAGAGTTTTATATCTCGCCATTACTTGAAGGAAGCTTTTCAAGCTGTAATGTACATTCAAAATAGAAAAAGGCTCTACATGGGAGAGAATAACACTCCATATGAATTATGGAATGGAAGGAAACACCTTTTGAAATATTTTTGTGTTTTCAAAAGTAAATATTTCATCCGAAATAAAGAAGGAAATCAAGGGAAGTGTGGTGAAAATACAGATGAAGGAATATTCCATGGATACTCAATGAACAACAAAGCCTAAAAGTGTTTCAATAAGCACTTATGAAGGATTGTGGAAAGCAGTGATGTTAAGATCATTGAAGAGAAAACCAAAAATGATTCAAAGAATTATTATGAAGATGTGATAAAATATGAGGAAGAATGTGAAAATAGAACAAATGAAAATAAATAAGTAGAGGAAGGTGTAAAAAGATCTTAGGGTTCACAACAAGATGTTGGTTCAGAAGAAGAATCAGAAGAGGAAACTGTGACTAAAGAAAATACTACTGAACCTCACAGAAAAAATCAAAGATTATAAATTGATTAGTCTAACATCATAGGGGACTGTAAAACACCCACACAGACAAGGATAATGATAAATACTACACAATCTTCATTCTTATTATTTGTGGAACCATCCTCATTTGAATAAGCTACAAAGAAAGAATCATGGGTTAAAGCCATGAATGAAGATCTAAATCAGATTGAAAAGAATGAAACCTGAGATATAGTTAAGGGACCCAAAAATCACATTGTGATTTGTAAAAAGTGTATTTTCAAGAATAAATTCGATGAACATGGAAATGTGATTAGAAATAAGATGATACTGGCATGTAAAGGATATTCATATATTGAATGCATCGATGTTGAAGAAAATTTTGTTCTGGTGGCTAGACTGGAGTCAATCAGACTATTTATTTCCATGATAATCCAAAGAGGATATAAAGTGCATCAAAGGGATGTCAATACAACTTTATTAAATAGTTTTCTCGAGGAATAAGTCTAAATTGAACAACCAGTGGGTTTCCTTCTTGGAAATGATGAAATGAAGGTCTGTAGATTAAAGAAAGCAATCTATAGACAGAAGCAGGAACCATGGTTGTGGTAATCTCAACTGGATTCTTACCTAAAAAATATTGAATTCAAAATAGGAGGAGTGTATCACAATCTCTATGAGAATAATTCTTAGAAGGACTAGTTCATGGTATTGGTGTACATTGATGATATTATTTTTGATGGAAGCAGGTAGGGATCAGTGGCCGAATTTTCCAATCACATGAAATCAAAATATGAAATGTCGATGATTGGTGAACTCATATACTTTTTAGGGATGTATGTGTGTTGAATCTCCTTTCCATCATAGAGTCTAAATGAATGAAAAGGGAAATTCCTTAGCATAAAGTGATTCATCCTTTGAAGAAAACATCAAAAATCGATAAAGGCATGAACAAGGAGTCATTTACACATGGGTCGCGCAAGTTCCATCAAGGTCATGCAAGTACACTTGCGTACCGCCCAGTGGTCGCGCAGGTGACTTGCGCGCCTCTTTGAAATATTTCTCAGAGTATCTCTAGCCTATAAATACCCCTGTGGGCCCCCCCATTTAAAGGACGAAAAAATTCCAGAACCTCAGATTTGAGCTCCCGGCGCCCTAGTCTCTTCTCAAAGCTTCCGAACACTTCTAAGGTAATTTCTTACCTAGAACGGAAGATATAAATAGGGGGAGGAAGGCCTAAGTGTTGAAACTCATCAACACTTGCGCACCTAGGTGGCCATCCCTTAAGGGAAATGGCCACACTTGCACGCCACCTTACTCCTTCCACATAACTTGTGCACTTCTCTTCTGGAAGTCTCCAGGGTTAGTATAAAAGGCTTGAGCCAAGCCTCGCCCAAATTCTACCCTAAGGATTGGCCGGTGCGCAAGTACCCATGTGTCGTGCAAGTATACTTACGTGACTAGGACTTGCGAGGCCCACGCTGTACTTGTGCGCTTACACAGTACTTGCACACCCCTATCTTTTTGGGTTCCCTTCATTCCCATTTCACCCCTCTTAAACCTATCCACCTCTCCTTTTCAGGATTAAGCCTTCAGAACTCTCTCCAAATCCATTTATGTCATGATTTCCTTGTTGGCTTTCTTATCTGAAAGGAATTCTGTGGAACATCTCTCAAAACCTAGTGATTTACACATCTTTACATCACTAAAGTTATTGAGTTTATTCATTCAACCTCATCCTTTAAGATGAGAGAATCCTTAACCTGGGCCTCCTTTTCAAGAATAATCCCCAGTCCAAATTTTCATTAATTCGGGCATCCTCCTTAGGAGTAAGCCCCAAGTAATCATTAATTTGGGCTTCCTTTTCAGGAGTAAGCCCCAAGTCCCTTAATTTGGGCCTCCTCCTTAGGAGTAATCTCCAATCATAATTCCCTTAACCTGGGCTTCCTTTTCAGGAGTAAGCCCCAGTCTCAAAGTTCCCAAAAATCTGGGCCTCCTCCTTAGGAGTAAGCCCCAATCATAATTCTCTTAACCTGGGATTCCTTTTCAGGAGTAAGACCCAGTCTCAAATATGGGCATCCTCTTTAGGAGTAACCCCCAATTCCCTTAATTTTTCAAGTCCCTTAACCTAGGCCTCCTTCTCGTGAGTAAGCCCCAGTCTTAAATTTCTCTTAATCAGTCTTAATTTACTTTTGATCTGGGCTTCCTTCTTAGGAGTAAAACCCAATAATAAGTCCCCTCCTAACTTGGTCATCTTCCTTAGGAGTAATCCCCAAGATTAGAGTATCCAAATCTCCATAAAGTACATATACCTTTATGGACCTTGTTCCTAGATTTCTTCCCTGAAGTAAATCTTAATCTTCATCTATTTGGGAATTCATACATACATAATCCCCACATCATTTCTTATGATTTCATCTTTCATGGCACAATTGTCTGGTTTTACCAATACCTCTTGTTTCTCACACCGAGCATGACTCACATGATCTTAGAGTGTAAAAGTAATTATGACATATTTCTTTGATCCATCAATCATAAACATCATACTCCCTTACTCAAACTACGTGGGTTCTGATTCCTTTTCCAAAACAAAGGATACGTAGGTAGCCCATCTGCGGGTATGATCCCAACTCTAAAATAATCCATTTCCTTCTGAATGACAATAAACTTCAAGTGCCCCATTTAGTAGCTTTAAAAACAGTATGGTCATCATAATGACCAAGAGACTTTTATGTATTGAAGGATACCATTGACTAAGAATCTCTAACAAATACAGATGATTCTCTATCGATGAAGAACCTCAAATACATATAAAATATTCTCTAAATTTCCTATATATCAATAATTTATTGTCAGATCTAAAGGAAAGCTCATTTTATACTTTTTAATGTAATAAGGATTCACGAACATAACTTAAATCTATAAAGAGAGTCCTGGAGTAGACAATAATTCCCCTCAAAAAGGTGTGATGAGTCCGACCTCCCATCCTCTCGACCAATGAAAATTCCTAAGCCTCATCAGTACACAACTAATGAGCGCCTACCTTTGGAAAGTAGGTCCAAATGGATATAGAATCATTGGATGTTTTTGGTTCTACGAACAAACCCGTTAGAAATCGATTGGAATGTTTGAACTTTAAATCAACGAGGTCATCCCCAATTCCAAAGGGAAACAATGTGGTTCAAAAGAATGATTACACTTTCATTTCTTAGAAAAAGTATGCAATATATCTACTGAAGAAATTTAATATGCATGATTCCAAACCAATGTCAACTCTGATTGTGGTTGGAAAAAAACTTGGAAAGCATGAATATGATAATTATGTGGATCCCAAAATGTATAGGAGAATCATTATAAGCTTACTATACCTTACAATGAAACAAATAGATATTGACTTTGAAACATCATTAGTGGAATGCTTTCAGAGTAATTCAAAAGAAGAACATATGGCGGTGGTGAAAAGAATCACGAGGTACATTCAAGGTACTCACTATAATGGATTATATTTTTCTACAGGAAGTGATGGTGAACTATCTGTGTTTTTCGATGTTGACTAGGATGGATATGTAGTGGACATAAATTCCACCAATGGTGGATCATTCTATGTTAGAAAGAAATGTGTGGGCTATCTGAGCAAGAAACCAGAAAGTAATTCTCTTAGTACTATGAAGTTGAATATATCTCCCAACAAAAGCTTTCACTCAGCTAATTTGGATGAAGTAGTAACTAACTAACATTGGTGATAAGGTGAAACAAACAATGGTGATTTACTATGATAACAAAAGTGCAATTGATCTTACAAAGAATCCTGTTCAACATTTTCATTCAAAAAATATTGAAATCAGATATCACTTCATCAAGGAAAAAGTTGAACAAGGTGTGATTAAAATGGATCATGTGGGAACTGATGAGAAAGTGGATGATATTCTTACCAAGCCACATATAGATATTGTGTTTGAGAAACATTGTTTGAACCTTGGTGTTCAACCACCTCCAACTGTATAAGGAGGTCACAAAATTCCCATCTCCCTAGTTGTTTGAGCTATTTTAATCTATTTGTTGAAGTGATGTAGGTTTATGGGGGAGATACAATCCAGGGGGAGTATTATTTGATCTCTCAAGAAAAAATTTGGTTTGTTAGGTTTATTTCCAATGGGGGAGAATGGATAAATTCATTGGCTCAAAGAAAGAATGTGAAATGTTTTTTTCTTGATACAGGAGAAAGTAAAAAAATGAAACTATGGGAGAGCAAAGAAAAAAATGAGAACTCAATTAATTTACTCTCTCTTGTTTTCCACACTGAGCACTGATCACGTAGACTTAGAGTGATGTCTGAGTTGTTTCTTGAGGTTTTATTTTTTGACTGTGGTTGGTGCTTAAGTGAATTTATCTAGAGATTTCCAAAAAACCCAAAGGGGGAGATTGTTGGACCCAAGGCTATTCTCTGATTATAATGGAGTCTAGTTTGTGTTTGTTGTTAATATTCACATAGATGATAAGGGATTTTTCAAGGAATGTGGTATTACAATTAAGGTTGAAAGCAGTATTAAAGGTGGCACTATTTCCCAGTGTTTTCCAATTTTTGGGGCCTCAAAATCAGGAATATGTTCATAAGAATGTATGGAATGAAGAACAGTGAAGGAATTCAGCAAAGAAAGAGAACCAAATATCCTGATACATGGAACATGTACCATGTCTATGGTCGATTCACGGACTGTGTACCAAATAGTGGGAATAGTATGTGAAGTGGTTTCTAGAATCGAAATCGGTTCGCGGTGAAGGTATGTAGATGGAGGCGTGCAGTACGTGGAAGACTAGAGATTTTTTGGATAGCTATAGTTTGTAGGATAGGAACAATATACGGTGGAGGCTGTACCAAATCAAAGATTCTGTAAATCCTGGATTATAAGATTTTTTGGATCCATTTTTCCTATATAAGGAGTAGTAATCCTCTTCAATAAGTAGTGATACTGAGATTAAAATTTAGGAGAAATATGAAAAAGTTCGAAGTGGTTCACAGGAATAAAAATCTGTGAAGGAAGTAGTGGTTTGTAGAGGAGAAAACCTTCCATGGAGGAAGAAATCAGTTCACGGATGAAGTAAGGATGTATGTGGAGCAAGACAGTATGTAGAAGAGCTGAGCAGTATGTGGAGTAAGGCAGTACATAGAGCATGGTAGTTTGCGGAGGAGTTGGATGGAACACAGAAATAGCAACGGTACACGGAGGAGGTGATCCGCGTATCATACCCAGTGCACAGTATATGGAAGAGGAAAGTGGTATGCATAATACCCAAGGAATCCTGAAAATTGACCAAATCAATTTGCAAAATTAATTTCCATAACCTACCAATGTGTGGGAAAGTAAATTACATATGTGGGTGAAAATGGGACTTCAAAAGAGCATTCATTTATAGTTGAGGATGCATGATTTAGTGTTAAACAATTGAAGTGACCTTCAAGTCAATAAACTGATTGAATATTCTTCCAATGCAGTGAGAAAGAGGGAGTCAACAGAAGTGATTCATAGGGCGTAGTGTGCTCCTAGTAGAGAGTGACTGTGCTAAAATCTTATAATCCACAACTTATGAATATTACTAGTTTTTGGTATGACCGACACATTGTTGGCGTATGCTCCTTGGATGTATCCCTTAGTGGTGAGACGAGTAAAATTATTGTGTCATTTATTTGCATGTGATTGTTTATTTTCTGATCTTCCTATTCAGACATGTTTAACAGGTTCCTAACAACGTGGGAATAAGATCCATCAGTTTAAATGAAAAAGTTGACACCCTGATTCACCCATCCCCTCTCAGGGTGTTTGGGGGTCCTTCAATTGTTATATTCTCTTGTTGTTGGATCCTTTGTGGGCTTATGAAACCTCAAGTTTTGAGGTAGGTGGTTCTATATATAACCTGTGTTAATCAATTTTATATCTCTAATTTTTAGAAATTGATTCATTAATAAATTCAAAATGATTGTTTTGTGTGTGTAAATGAATTTATGATAAAAGGTGGGTTTTACCAAGTTTTTGGTAAATGAAAAGGTGTATTTTTAGAGAATTTAAATGATTTTTGAAACCTATCATATGAGAACCCTTTGGTAGGTAGTTGGAAGGTTCATCTTAGGTCCATCATCCATATTACCATCAGGAGGTTAGCTTATGGGGATTTTCTCTATTCCCTAGGCCCGTTGTTCTAGGGACTTGTTCTTGAAATTTTTGGGGGGTTCTCTCATGGGGTGTTCCTTTTCTCATTAGGCCTATGTTCTAGGGAATTGATGTGAAGTAGTCATTTATTATGACAAGAGTAGTATGCTAGCCCAACCTGTTGAGTTTTTTGTCACGATTTAACTATGATTGGATTTATACTATTTTTGATTTGATATGAATGCTTTGTCATTTGATAAATGGTAATGAAAAAATATTCTTGAAATTAATATACCTACCTTTGTTTTTAAATTTTTGGAAAAAGGGAAATATTTACTATGATTTTAATAAAATTGCTTCACTTATTATAATTCCATGTTTTACTGTAAATGATTGCAATTGGATTATTTTACAAAAACTTATTATAGAACACATTGGGGATGTAATATTGATACTGTTAGATCAAACCCTGTGCACTACTTTTGTGGTGCGTAGACCTTTGTATGTATTTTGATGGAGGGAAAGACAAGGCACCACAATGTGGTGGTAAGGTTTTTTGTTATCTAAATGGGTAGATGGTGGGAATATGCCCATGCTATCACATGGAGTAGATATTTTTTCTTATTTTAGTAGTCCTTTTTGGTTGGAATTGTACTTGGAGATTATTTATTCTCATGAGTTGTTTGGTTTTAGTTATGGAATATATTTATATTCCACTCTTTCTCCCTATCTTGTATATATATATATACGTTCCATGTGATTACTTCAGGTTGAAAAAAATCATTCTCTCTAGTTGTTTTTTGATGCCCAAGTGCTAGTTTCTAGTCCATGGAGATTGAGATTTCCCTTCGGGTTTGTGATATGTCGGTTTGGGTACCAATATGAGAGGGTATTCAGGTTAGTTTATTACATTCCTGGTAAAAATATTTCCAATAATACTCTACCATATACAATGAATAATATTTATCAATATGGTATAGTTGAGATTAAGGGAGCTAAATCCCATATCCCTTTCATTATGAAGTACTAAAAGCTGAATCATTTTTATGATGTTCTTTGGAAATATCCCATGGTTTTTTCCAAAATCCTCCATAATTCCATAAAATGAAGGAATATGGGTTGCCTATTTCATCTACATTTGTGTAGACACTCGTTTTTTTAATATTTAATTTATTTAAAACTTTCATGATGCACTCAACTGAAATAGTGTTTGAAATGAGTGTAGGGGAGAGGGGAAAATATTTTTAGGTGTAAATACTTTTATCCGTCTTAAATTTAGTCTCTTTCTTAATAACAAAAAGAAAAAAATAATTACTTAAAAATATATATAAAAAAATATTAAATATATTTTAGGAATCTAAACATAGTTTCCATGGGTATTTGTTTTTAGGTTTTTGGGGTGTAAATAAATAAATCTAAAAGAAAAAAGAGAGAAAAACCAAACTTTAATGTCTTTCAACTAATTAAAGTACCAATCTAGATATAAAGATTCATTGATTCTAAAATTACTGAATGTGAATGATTTCTATGTGAAAATAACCTTTTTTATATGAAAATTCTATTTAGAGACTAGGAAAATAAAGTAAAAACCAAAAAGACAATTGTGGTATAAGAATTATAACATGTGGTCACTAGAATTTCAAACTCAATCTAGAGTGACCTAACCATTTTAATTGAATAACACCTCATGGAGTATCCCTAAAAGAAATTCATATATGTTATTTGAACATAAATTAAAGTGGTAAATTGATATCCCATAATGAATCTATGAGACAATATCACATTGAGTGTGAGTTTAATCTATTTGTACAAATTTCAATATGTTTATTTACACAGTGCTCTGCACATACATGGTTGGGAAAAATAAATTCCATAAAAATAAAAAAAGTGAAAATATATCAAAAATGAATTCATTTTTTTGGGGAATATTGAACCCATTAAGGGGTAATTTACTTTAAAAAAATCATTTATGAAGTATTAATGAAGTCTGAAAATAAAATTTGGTTTAGGAAGCCTACGAATGAGTGAAAGATGGAGGTGTTATATGTTAAAATTTTAATTCCACTTAAATATATCAAATACACTCATGGAACTGAAATTTTAGTATGAATGAAGTTAAATAGCATGTGAATGTCATATAGGAGGCATGGCCATTTGGTGGAATAATTCTTTGACTTCTCATGACAACCCATATATTTAATACACTTTAATTCATGTTTTATTATATAAAGATACACTTAATAAAACCCCAAAATATCACGAGGCCTAGTGTCTTTTGGTAATTATGTATATATCATAATAAATTTCCATATAAATAGAAATACATAAACAAAAACTCTATAACATGCCCTTATATTCCCTTTATCTTCTAAAACTGCAAGGGATAATCTAGAGATGTACATAAGAAAGGGGTGATAAATAAATCCTACTAAAGGAATAATAAAAGAATAAAATGATTAAAGTAATAAATGTGAGTCAATAGGAATATCAATGTAACATAAAAGGGGTGATAATAATAAACTTGAACATCAAATCATGATAAAGGATGATAACATAAAGGCAACACGGGAATATAGAAACATCCCAAAACATGACATTATAAGAATAATTCAAGAATAATCCTCATGAAATAATAACTCAATGTGATTAGGATAACCTCATATGAACCATAAATGATATCTCATGAGATAATAACATTAACCAATGCATTGGATGACTATATAATTCTAGGCCCACCCTTCACATTCATATCATGTAGATGCATAAGTATGCCACATAGATCATTCAACATAAGAATGACTTTCATCAATTTTAACCCCATGAATAATAATTTTGGGATATAAAAATATAAATCACCAATAAATAAATAATAATTATATATATGTTAATACCATTGAGTATAAATGAGTATGAGTATTCACTACACAAATTTTTGGCATGGAAAATCATAGGGTAATTTCGACAGCATAACAGGGGTACACAAAGGTCTATGGGAGGGGTTAATGGGAGTGAAAGGGGTATATAATCACTTGGAAATAATAATTATAGAAATATTTATATGTAAAAATATATCCCAACATGAAAAATTGGAAATCAAAATCCATATTGGAATGGACGTTCCTAAATAAAGAGAAGGAGAAGATCCCTTACCTTGAGAGGGTGCTTCTAAAAGATTGGGAGGATCTTATTAAGAGCTTGGGAAAACCTTGGGAGGGATTTATAAATGTAATGGTAGAGTAAATTAAATATAAAAGAGATTTTTAATGTATAATAATGATAGGTTGTGTGGGTTTTTATAGAAAAATAGAAGAGGATTATTTATTAATTCTAAACTTAGGTTTTATACACTATATGATAAATGAATCAAAACCACAAACCTTACCATGGTTCTTGCCTATGATTTATATCAAAGAGGATATTTTTTCAATATTTTATAAGTCTAAGAACCTAAATCATTAAATTAATACCCTTGAATATGTGGAAGTGAGTCATGTTTATAAAGAATTGATTTTAAAACCTTAAAATATAATATAGGTTTTGGAGAATTCATTAAGGGAATATAAAATTAATCAAATAAATTAAAAAACACATTATTTAAAAGGGGAAATATAATTTTAGTTGTGGATAATATTTATAATATTTATTACATCACTTTTGGGATTTTATAATGTTATAATACATACTATATAATTATACCGTATTTAATTTTTACCCAACAATTCAGCTGTCTTAGAAAATTATGAAAAAATGTCTATTGGATAATTTCTTTGTTTTGATTTCAAAAAATGTTTATTCTATAAAAATAATTATCTAAATATTATAATTTAAACTTTTAAATCAGAAAACTCCATTTATTTAAAAATAATATTTTTTGATAATAACAATTTTATGAACCTTATAAAAATTACATGTGACTTCATAAAATCATATTATCATTTATATTTAATAATAATATTTTATTAAATTTTTAGTATTACAAAAAATTATTTACTTCAACAAAAAGAGTGCCTTTATTGAAACTATATATTTAAAAAAATATAAACTATGTTCCATCATTTCAAAATCTAATTTTTATCAAAATTTTTATTTAACCCTTATAAAGTAACAATAAAAGATAAATATAATCATTAATTTATATAAAAAATATAAAAATTTATACTGTTAGGGTCTAGATACATATCCCTTTATTACACCAGTGAATGCCTTAAGGGTAAGGTGTGTAATTGTAAGATTTTCTTTGGGTGGTTTAGTGAACATCGTTTGGGATGTGATCTTGATGAGTTTCAAATTCTCCCATAAATGGTTTAGTTTGTGCTTCAGTTTTTGAATCTAATATTGGGCTTGGTCAAGGGAAAATACCAATGATGCTATATCCCTTGGAAGCTATAATAAATGGGCTTTATATGGTACAATCCTACTAGTCGAGGCTATCACTTCCTTTGTCTATGTCAATTGGTTTTATCATAACCCTAAATATATATTAGTCGTGTGATCACTACACAATGAAAGTTCATATGAAAGTTCATTCTCTATTGGTAAAATCTCAGGATTTAGTACATGTTAGGGGTATGGTATGTACTTCCGCATGAGTGATACATGGAATACACAATGTACTTGAGATAGGTTAGTTTTTAAAACTAGTCTATAGGTCATAACTTAGATTCAATCAAGGATATCAAAGGGGCCTATGTATCATGGAATAAGATTTCCCTTATTCCTAAACCTCATGGCTTTCTTCCAAGATGATATATAAAGGAACACTTTACCTTTGACCTGAAACTACAGGTCTCGTCGATGATTGTCTTCATATATATGTTTTATCAAATTTATCAATATTTCATATGACTTTGAATGGTTTGAAACATCTCTATAATTTCTTATATAATATTAAACCCCATTAGCTTCTTCTCTACAACTTTATCCCATCATGTCTGAGTTTAACACCTCTTCCCATAAAAATCCTCATAAAATTTCATTTGAATGATATAATGGAAACTGTTGTTATATGAGAAATCCAATAGGGGGAGGTATTGATCCCAATATCCTTGTAAATCCATTGAACAAGATCTCAAAATATTCTCTAATGTTTGAATGGTTCTTTCAGGATGACCATCAGTCTGAGGGTGATAGGCAGTGCTGAAACTCAGATCTAAACCCAACTCTTGATGAAGTCTTCTCTAGAAACTCAAGGTAAACCTCAAGTATTGATTAGATACAATAAATAGTGTAACTCTATCTATTATTATCACTACCATTCTATATATCTTAGAGATTTGGTTAAGATATAAATCTTCCTTGATAGTAATAAAATGCACTGACATGGTAAGGTGATTAAACACCATGAAAATGTTGTTATTGACTTTAGGGGTCATGGGTAGTCTAATGAAATCCATGGTTATGTTTTCTCATTTCAATATTAGTAAAGGAAATGGTTGCATCATACCCTTATAATTATGTTATTAATCCTTGAATTATTGGTATATCAAGCATTGTGATACAAATTATGCAATCACCCTATTTATGTTATCCCACCAGAATTTTAGCTTCAAATATCTATACATCATAGTGCTTCCTAGATGAATAGAGAAGTATGACCTATGTACATCTTCTAGAATTTTTCTCTTTAAATATGGTTTTACGGGACACATATTTGGGTTACGAACCTTATAAATTCATATTTAGAAAAGTTGAACATCAGAATATTCACTACCTTTTTCTACAATATCTCATCATATTTCTAGGCCTCATTTATCCTCTCAAGAATGGATGGTTGAAAAGTTATTTTAGAAAGGTAGGATGAAGTTCCTTTTATTATTACCATTTCTATCCTTTTTTCCCAAAAGATTGTATCCCTTTTAATCCTTATTACAGATAGGGTTTTAGGATCCTTTCTACTCAGAGAATCTTCCACTTTGATCCCTTTCCTAGGATGGTAATGTATTTAATAATCATAATCCTTGATCATCTATAACCACCTCCATTGGTTCATATTGAGTTCCTTTTGTGTGAATTTATAATTGAGGATTTTATGATTTTTATATATGTTACACTTCTACTCATAGAGATAATGTCACCAAATATTCAATAATAAGATCACTGTATCCAATTATAGATCATGGTTTGGGTAGTTATGATCATGGATCTTTAATTGGTAGGCAGTATAGGATATCACCTTTTAATCTTGCATGAGTACACAACCTAACACCTTTTTGGATGCATCACTATAAATAAAAAATCCTTCCTCATTGGTGAGTAATGTGAGCCCAACTATATTGATTAACCTCTTATTTATCTCTTTAATGTTTTTTTCACATTTATCCACTTCACCAAAATCAGTGTTTAGCAGGGGTTTTTAGTGGCAGTTTACCACACCAACACTATTTTTTTAAATAATTTAGCTGTGGTTTATTAAAAACAACCACTAAACTTTTAATTTTCTCAAAAACCTGACACTTCTCCCCCGAACCCCCAACTCCCCCAACCCCCATGACCCCCAACCCCCTGAAGCCCTACCTTCACTATGCCTCACCACTGGTCCTGAGTCTTTCCACCCCTCTTCACACCTCACCACTAATCTCGAGCCTCACCTCCGATCCTAAACCTCATCACCCCTTTCTCCCTTTGATCATATCTATTGTGGATTCTAACCTCTTGGATCATCAAAAAACATTTATCCATTAATCATGGTATCTTCTTCTCATGTTTTCTCTATCATTTTCTATTTTTTGGATGTTCATTCATGTGAACCCATCTATTTTTTTTGGATGTTCATTCATGTGAACCCCTCTATTTGTTGAGCATGTTTTTTTTGTTTTTATTTTTTATATTTATCAGGATGTTAATATAATGATAATGGGTATGTTACTTATTCCATGTGTATTGATGTTATTTTAGATTTATTTTGGAAATAAACCATTTTATCACTATAGTACTAATATTTTTGTCCAACTCTATGCGGGAACATGTGTTACTTTGTAAAAGTGTCTTGGAGGAGTTTTTTTAATTCCATCTAGTAATTGGAAATATTTTATAATGCCATGTTTTATAAATCATTTGATTTTATTTAATAAAAATATGATTTAAATGGTGATATATTTTTAAAAAGGGATAATGTGTCCTTTAAAACAAGTTTTTCAAAAAATTCAGTGTGGGGAACAAAAATAAAATTGGTGATTCTAAATTTGAAATTTTGTATTGGATCTTGAACTAGAATGGGTTATGATAAAAGACTATTTTAAACTTATATGTGTTTTAAATTGGGTAATAGATGTTAAAACATGAAGTTCAATTTTTAAAAGGAAATGAGAAAGTAATTTTGAAATGTAATTCATTTATAATTTTGAAGAAAAATGGAACCTAGTGTGAAATTATTTATAATACACATTCCAATTATAATGAAGCTTTAAAATGTATGGTGGGAAGTGATTATTATCACTAAAATTTTATCATTGTTTAGCTATGTATTGTGTGATATTTTCAAAAACTAAATTGATATATTGATTTTGAAAATAATAATGTGTTTTATATACATATTTTGATAAATTTATTTCCTTGATAAGATATAATTTAAAAATAGGTCAATAAAATAAAATCCCAATGGAATCATATAATGGAGAGCACCATGGCCTATATTATGATTAGTATAGAAAATGAGGGATTATGGGGATGAGTTTATATGGTATAGTATTGATGTTTCTTGATGGTTTTGTATTTTTTTGGATTTTGGAGTCATTCAATAAAAGTTTATTGTAAAATTAGGGATATTTATTAGTGTGATAGTTTTGGATGTTGAAGTGTTGGTGTTTTTAATGATTTGGGTTATATTTGGTAGCTATGAATTAGACATGGGATGGATGAATTGGGATATGGTTCGAGGTGTGTTTAAAATTATGTATAAGTTATATGATATTGGTTTAGTTATTTGGGTTCTAGATATAGTTAGTTTTGTGTATTTGAGGTGAGTTTAAAAGATTATTATTATTGATATAATAGATTCCTCAGTTCATTTATTACTAATATAGAGGAAATGAGTATTTAGATAGATGCTTCTTGAGACTTATATGAATTGAAAAGTAATATTTTTGGGAGTATATAACGTTTTTACCTTTTTACCTTGATTATGGTGTCATTAAGGTCTTATTTTGGAAATTTGAATGAAAAAATAATTCGATAGTTTCAATTTTTGATTCTGATTGAGGGGTATTTTTTTGATAATGGATTCAAAATTGATTTAGATTGTTGATTTTACATTATAAGTTATATTTTAATGAGGTTTGTGGTTTGGTGTGTGAATTGGGGATTTAGGGTACCAACAATGGGTTTCCACATATATTTTACAATTACAGGTGACACTGGGTACCTGGTGGGAGTTAAATTGTTAACATTGGACTTATTAGAGTCCCGGGTATCCTAAGAGTGAATCCAAGGACCCTATGGCCCCATAAAATGTTCCTGATAAAATTATATATATATATGTATATATTTAATGTGAGGATTTTTGGTCAATTACCCCATCTTGATCCTTTTTCCCCTTTCTCCCTTAATCCCACTCTTATCTAGACACATAGGAGGCCCCTTTGAAATGTGGTATTGTGCATGCTAAAATATCATTTATATGTTTATGTGATTGATGCATTTTTTGCGCTTCATGTGGTCCCTATGGGGATTTTACCATTAGTGGTGGTAAATGGGTTTGAGTTAGAGTGTGTTGTTCAGTAAAAAAAATGGTTGTTTGGAATGAGATGTGACATTGGATGATGTGTGATATAGTTGTGTGATGATCATGATTGTGGTGATGATGTGTGATGCAGGAGAATAGAGTTGTTATGTGAATTATATATGGGGTTTTGTATTGGCTTTGTTTTTTCCTAGCAAGTATATATTGATTGAAAAGCTTCATTATGAAATTAAATAAACTTCACATGTATTAAGTTTATTGGGGATGGAAATAAATGGATGATATAATAAATTATATTGTGCATGTTGAAGGTGCATTATGTTTTCCTGTGGAGCATATTTTTTTTGATATGAATAAATTATAATAATATACTATTTTGATAATTAAACATGTAAAATCATTTGATATAAGGCATGTTTATTATTTTGGATGGCATCCTCAAGAGAAGTTTATATAACCAATTATAGTGAGAAGGAAATAGAAAACATTATTTAAAATAATTCATTATTTATCATTGTTATGTATATTGTTTTTATTAGTATTGTGCATTTGTTATCATTTTTATTTTTTTATGTATTTTTTTTTGAATTATATTTTTTGAATTTAATTTTATTTGATTAAATGATAGGAATTCCAAGGAGGAAGCACTATACTATTCCATTGACCAAACTGACATATGATGATCTATCTATCTACCTCCCTATAAAATCTGAGACACCATCAGTTTTCCCACCTGAACCATCTCTCACACTATCCGTGAGCATCCCATCATCATATCAATTGAAGCCTTCCCATTCAGCAGCCTTAGTAGTGAGGTAGTAGGGTTCCACTCCTAGTTCTTTGTGGGGATACTGGAGAGTTGCTGTTATAGGTACAAATTTTAATATGAATAAATTTATTTTACTTTTTTTTATACTAACTGTTTGTTTATAAAAGATGGAAACAATGCAGTTATGGAGAAAAATATGACAAGTTCAGATGTATGGAATTTTACTGGACTAAATATAGTTGTCCCAATTTATTCCTATGGGTTCCCTACATTATGGTGTAATTGAAAGTCAGTATGTTATTAAATTCTAATATTTTCAAAATGAATTTCCATGTACAGATGTTTTTCTACTTTACGGTTACTGACGTGATAGCATGAAAGCGGACATTGAAAAATATGAGAAAGAAATGGAAAGACTTTAAATGGAGATTATGGGGACATGTCAATGATACTTCTTTGAGTTCCCAATAGATGTATGATAAGGTACCCAATGGGGTACCTAGAGAGGAATAAAATGTTTTTATTGACATAAATTTTGATGAGAAGCACATGATATTTAAATATATATTATTATATTAATCACATTTTACATTTATACATGTATATGAAAAGGATATGAAATTACATACATTACTATTAAATTACATATTTTTTTTTCAATATCTTTCAAGGAAGAATTCATCGAGCTAGGCTAACCAAATCATCCCTCACACTACGGGGTAAAAAAGTTTTTCTAGAAGCCGATTGACGCTGGTAATCTTTTCATTAGTTTAAATATTTATATGAAAATATTATCTGTTTAATATATTAATTTTTTGATTTATCTTTGTTTAATGTAGTCATAGATTTTAGGGCACCAAGAATCCTGAATAGAAGTGTGGTTGGATGTTCATAAAAAATATGACGAGAGTTTTATTAATGAGCCTGCCAATGAAGTTGGGGTATGAATTTATTTATCATTATAATAACTTATTATCGGTTGTCACTATGTTAATATATATTGATTCTAATATGACTGATATTTTATTTATAGGTAAAAATTAAAGAACTATGGGATGTCAATCCCGCGTATTCCTACTCAGTCTCCCAGGATGACCCAGTTGGTAAAGTGCTTGGGAAGGAGCATCTTGGTCAAGTGCACGAGATGGGTTTGGGACCCTTACCATCTAAGGTCTTTAGAAAGACATCAGGGATTGAAGTTGAATCTACTCCTGGTTGTATTCTAGATGCTCATAGATATTATGTTTCTATGAAAAACACAATTTCGGAATAGGGGGATCAGATATCCACTTTACAAAAATCATTGGTCAATTTATATCAGAAGACAATCAGATCTATACCTGGTGATATTGCATCAATAATGGGTGGTGGGAAGGTAAATCACACAAATTTAAAATCATTTAGTTTGCAAACATCTATTGGTTTTAAGTTTAAATATAAATATACATCATTATTTAATTTTCAATATAATTGTCTTATTGGTGTCGGTAGTAGGAAGTAGAGATAGAGGTGGACATGGTGACAAGCAGTGTTCATCATCAGACAGTGATTAGTGGTCTTGTTGATATGTTGGAAAAATATGGAAACAGAGGGTTTGTTCATGTATCATGTATCATGTATCGTGTATCATGTATCATGTGTGGCATAGATTAGTCACCTAACATTTTCATGACTTAACATTTTCACGATTCCCCATGTTTGATACAGGCATTGGAATTTGACATGGCTTGATGATTTAGTAAGGTAGTGAGTCTAGAATTAGTGAAGTATGAAGTCGGTGGAGTATGAATTAATCTATGTTCTATATGGAAGATGAAGATATTTAATATTTTTATTTGAGTTATGTTAGGATGTGTATATTAGTATTTTGGTCTAACTACAATTTTGTTTATTTGATTCATGTTGGAGACACAATCCCCACAACTGTGTCATTCAAGGATGGCCCCCACAAATGTTGGTTTGACCATTGACCACATTAGAAACATGGGAAATGCTCAATTCTCATAAGAGATCCATTTAGGTGTGTGCCCTAGATGGTAGGCGAGCCTATTTTGGCCACGTGCCATCACTATAGGGGAGAAAAATACTTGGAGGATGATGAAGATCAAAATTGGGAGCTACACCACTATGCGCTTGAGCACATTGAGTGAGCCTATATATAATAGAGATTATCATGAAATCATCCTATTATCAACTAGCATATAGATATATCCAATTTTTTTTTTAAATTTTAATGGTCAATTCTGAGTTGTGGTACTCCCACTATTATAATTTCCTATTTATGTAAGACCTCAATGTCCTAACGATGCTCCTGACACATTTAATATGTTACTTAGGAGGATATTACCCCTAGTCCTCAATTTATTTGAAATGGTTGAAATAAAATTGACCAAGATCATACAATTCACACTATATTTTCCTTTAAAAGCTCTCAGAAACCATTAAAATTTACCTGTCTCAACCCACCATGTGCCTGAAGTGGTTCCTCACTGACCATATAGTACTTTTAGAAATTAATCATATTGAACCACTTTTGGTTGAGTATTTTTCGAGAACACTCAACTTTAATTGTCAACATCTCTAAAGCCATATTCTGACACCTTTTATCCAAGGTACCCTAATATCACTTTGAGCATGCTCACCACTACTTGTAACCAACTTCCAACGATGTCTCTTGATCTTACCAAATCTTACTCGTTTATGTCACCATTAAAAAACATTCTAGTGTATTCTAGATCCAACACCCCTAGATAATCAAAAGTTATCCCAACCCTATTGCCTAGACTTGAGATTATCCCAAGTATGCATTTGAACCAGTACCTGGCATTCACCGTGGAATGCAATAGTACCCAGTTCCAGTTATCAAGAAATTCAAAAATTAAAACAACCATCCGACGACCGATCCAACACTCACATGAGTGTTACCCTATAATATTTGACATTTTTAATCCATATCTTAAGGCTTTCTATAAATCAATCATTTTTTAAACCTCCCATGGATTCCTTCTATCCAAACAAAAAGACATTGGATTTAATTTTTTATCTTGGTATATAGACGCTCTCCCAACATACTTAGGATAGTGTCAATATATTGACAATGACTGAATCTAGAATAGGAGTACAAAAATTTGATAAACATGACCCATTTCTGGTCTAAAAATAAAAACATCTTGAAATTTTAGAAAAATTATATTGATAGTCCTATTTAGATCTTCTGATACATGCTCCATAAAAACATGTTATACTTGCCTTGAACCAACCCTTGATGCCACGTCTCTTGATGATGTGTGACTAGGTCCAAAAATGGGTAAACCACCTCTGCGCACCCTAAAACCCTCATCGTACTTCTATAGTATATCTTTAATGGGTTACACACCAAAAATTTCACATCATATTTAACATGATTCATATATGGAAGTCTTATATCCCCTTCAAAATTTGATCACTAAAGCATTAATGAATCCAATTTGGACTTACTTATTTAAGATATTCCCATCTTAATTGCCAGTGTTTTAATTAAGGTATTGATCACACATCCTTAGATCCCAATGATACTATGTTATTTCATGTATAACCAAAAAATTCCAATAATGAATCTCATCATTCATCAATGGTTGGCTAATTAACTAACCAACTTTCCATTATGTTGCCATAAATTCCTAGACACACTACTTACCGATAAAACTCATAGATCACTTATTTATCTCGAGCATGAATCTATCATTTATAATTAGTTTAAAATCAAACCTATTTTTTAAAAGTCATCTTCATGTTTGAGATATGAAATATTGAATATACCAACTCATCAGCTTCAAGAATTCATTCTGAAAATTTCCAATTGGTCTATTAAAACTATTTCCCTATGCATGAAAGGATACAATTTCCATAATACTGATCATTTTCCCCAACTTAATAATTTTCTGGGAAACATTTTATTGAAATAAAAAACATTCCATGGCACATGCTTTATCCACTAATGAATGTGGTTCCAAAACTAGGATAACACACTTACATTAATCCTTAACCTAAATTGAAAAAACACCATCCTCTTACACGTGTTATAGTATAGGTTTTATCATAGATTCAGGCATGATGATCTTACCGAGTCATGCTTAATAACTTTTTCTATATCAAACATAAAGTCCAAACTAAAACTAATTAGTAGTGTTGTCAGACCCAATTATTCTTATAATGTTATCCTGAGCACTGGGATAAATCATCCTTATTAGGATGGCTCAGGGATACATATTATAATTTTGTTCTATGTAGTTTTAATGCTTATAGCTCATATGTTGGTTCTATATAGTTTAAAGTCTTAGATTTACAGCTATGAAACATTGTTAGATGGTTGAGATGCTATGGTTTAGATTATTCTATTATATGTTCTATGTACATGGTTTTTTATGAAACATTGTAAGATTGTTGACTACTGAATATTGTTAGATGGTTTAGATTATTCTTTTATATGTTCTCCACACATGGTTTTTTTACAGGGTACTAGTACCAGGGCTGTAAAATCTACTGCATTTTTTTACTTGTAAGTCTACATTTAGCAGTCGTTTAAACTATCGATAACAAAATGGACTATATTTCATGGTAGTTTAAACCGTCGCTATAGTTTGATATTATCTTATCAGCGGCAGTTAAAACTTCCAATAAATAAATGCATGGTATTGTATGGAGGTGGTTATCGTGTTTTAGCAGTGGTTTTAATGTAAAAAAATGAAAAAAAAATTAGCGATAGTTTAAACTGCCGCTAAATACCCCATTTTTCACACAAAACCACCGCTAAATATGTTTACAATGACACTTACTAAAAACTGCCACTAAATTAAATAAACGGCCACATGTTAGATGCTGAAACCCAATTTAGGGGTGGTTTTATGAAACTATCTCAGAATCATATGGCTGCGGTTTAAACCGCCGCTATGAGGAGTTTTTGTTGTAGTGATTATTCTTGAAAAACTTCACCCCTTCTGATTTATATTGTTTAGTGGGATTGAAAATCATGAGAGGTTTATCAAAAATCATTTATAGTACCTATCTAATCTAATTAAATTATATATTTTCATCATAGAGGTTGGTCTAGGTCATCCTTTAATCACATCTATTTTTGAAGGATCTATAGATATCTCTTTTCTAGTGATAACATTTCCCAGAAATTTCAATTTCCCCATCCAAAACTCACATTTACTATACTTCACAAATATATTTTCCTTTTAAAAAGTCTTTAGTACAAAATCAAAATATTCTTCTTGTTCCTCCTTGATTTTGGAGTAGATAAGAATATCATTTATATTGACTACTATTTTTTTGAGGTAATACCTAAAGACTCTATTCATCAAGTCAATAAATATTGATGGAGTATTAGTGTGTCCAAATGGTCACTATAAAATCATAGTTCCTATACCTTGTATGAAAATAAATATTGGGGATATCCTTCTTCTCCACCTTTATTTGATAATATCTTGACTAAAGATACACCTTAGAGAAGAACTAATATCCGCATAACTGATCAAACAAGGCATACATCCATGGAAGCAGATACTTGTTCTTTATCATTATTTTTTTGAGTTTATAATAATAAATGTAAAGGTGCATTAACCCATCCTTATTCTGGAAGAATAGGACCAATACATCCCATAGTGAAGCACTTAGAAAAATAAACCCTTTATACTGATTCTCTTGTAGTTTCTTCTTTCGTTCCCCAAGTTCAAAAATGGCCATACTATAGAGTCTTAGATATTGGAAAATCTCTATGTATAAGATCAATTTAGAACTTAACCTCATGGCTTAGTGGAAGACAAGAAAATTCTTTGGGAAACACATAAATATATTCCCTTATAATGGGCATGCCAGTAAGGATGATATTTTCCTTAGTCTCAATCAATTGAGTAAGATAAAGTTTCTCATAAAGTAATAATATCAATGCTTGAGATGATTATACTTAAGGAGATTCATCCTCCTCCCTATACTTTTATATAATTAGAGAGTGATTAGAAATACAAAGGGTTATTTCCATATCTTGAAAATTTATGTTTTCACTATACAATAAAATCCAATACATACCCAGAATAATATCAAATTATGATAAAGGGAGTATCATAAGGTTAGCTGGGAAGTTCATCTCAAAAATTAGGACAGGGGAGGAGTTATATACTTAGGATGAAATAATTACCCCATCTGTCATTTTCAACAATATCTCCACTTCCATGTTTTTTGGGGGGTTTTAGTAGTTATAATAAACTTTCTTGGTATGAAATAATGTGTATAACTAGAATCAAATAGTATGTCTACTATCCTTGAATGAATAATTAGTTTACCCATCACCATGTCATTGTTAGGCTCCACCTTGGTAGTTGTGATGGCATAAGATCTCCCTTTCCATCTAATACTTGGATGTTATTGTCATTATTTTTCATCAAAAACCCTTGACTTAGTTCATTGATTCACTTAGTTTCATTGTTCCTTGCAATTGAAACATTGGAAAAAATGATGAGGGTTAATAGAAGCATTCATTTCTTCCATCAAATTGGTGGGTTTTTCCTGACGACATATGATATCTAGGTTCCCTTCCTTCCCACACATAAAGAATTTCTTGGTCCCCTTTAGGTAATTTATGGGATGATTCTTCCCAAAATTTTGACAAGTGGTATGTTGGAATTTATCCCCCCCATGAATCTTTTCCATTTCACCACTAGAATTAAAATCCATTATCTACTTCTTATCCCTAGATCCATGAGACCCTTGAGATTCACTGATCTCAATTTCGAATTTGAGGTCACATCATACAATTTACTCATAACTATAAAAGTCTTAAATTTCAAATTCTTTATATAGACTTGGCTTTATCCCACTAAAGAATAGGTCAAATTTACTTTTAGGGGAGATGAAAAATACAAAGGTATTTTGACAAACTCATATTTCATGCATATTTTTAAACAATTTTCAATGGTTTTAAATATATTCTTGATCTAAATACTCATGATTTTCAATATTTTAATTAAACGATGAGTAATTTGTAATGAGGAATGAAAATAGTTTTTTCATGAATAAAAGAAGTTTATTTTTAAATTTATAATTTAATTATAGAATATGTTGAATTTTACATATGTATTTGAAAGTTGTTAATGATTTTTAGGTGTTTTCTAAAAAAATAGTTTCCAAGCCAATTAGGCACTCAACCTGGCTAGTGAACCTCATAGCGAGGCCTGGATAGGCCCAACCGGCCAAGCATGGAACTGGGAGAGCACACACAATCTGTAATGGGTGTGTGAGCCTATAGATTACCATGAGCATAGTGGGAGTGAAGGCCCACATAGGTCGAGCGGTGTGGCTTGTCCTATAGTGTTGTGTGCATGTGATTACAGGAGACCACCCTGGTGTAAGATTCTAATCCGAGTACCAAGGATGATTTTTTGTAAGCACTCTCAATCCACTACTCCAGTTCGACATGGGACTTGTTTTAATTAGTATTTGTTCATAACTGACCAAAACAGTGCTGCCTCATCTCAGACGCATGACTCTCACCCTAAGATAGATCAATGCCACTACTCCACCACCCTCCTCCACATTGATCTCACCAGCTTCCACTACATCAATGGGAAATGCCATGGCCTCCACTAGAAAAGCACAAATGAGACCACATCAAATCACTATCAAACCCTTAGATGGGCTCCATGAACCACATTTTGAGTTTCATTCAGCCACTTCAAAGGCCAGATGAAGGAGGGTACCACTATTATATTCTCTCACCACTACCATTCCACCTGGACCGTAGCCATGTACACCATACACCATGCATGATATGTTCATAAAGATGAAGACCATAACTGATCCACTGGATCTTTTCATGATGAAGACACTTCCATATATCCTCACCAAATATATAAAACACCCAATACACTCAGGTGTATATTTGAAGATATACCAAGAATATATAAGGTATCATTTGATGAAGATATCCCTTTACCACTAAAGGAGGCCAATGAACTCTCCCTCAGTCTATAAAAAGAGGCCCTTGCTACTCACTAAGGGAGTATGCACCAGAGGAGGGGAGCCACCATGTTGGAGGAGAGGCTTATGCTACTTCACCTTGTTTTATTTTTATTTATCTTCTCTTTGTTTAATTTTATTCTTTATGAAATTTTTTAATTTTATTTTATTAAAATAGTTCATGACTTTTGATTTTAATTTAATTGTTTCAGACCCTTATTCCTTTTCTTTTCATTCTCCTCCTATTACTCATATTGTTTCAAAGTTAATTTTTTTAATTTCTTTTATTTTCATTATTATTCATTCTTTTTCTTCTTCTTCTTTTTTTATTTTATTCTTCTATGAGTTTAACTTTTCTTTCTATCATCCTCATTCTCTTTTATTTTTATTTTATTTTATTTTATTTACTTTTTCTATTCTTGTATTACCACAATGAAATCTTACCCTAAAAATGAGGGGCTAACCCGAGGCATGGCTTAGAGGAGGTAAGTGGTGTTTCTATTCATTCTTTACATAAATTCATATGCTTTATTTACATTTGTGGTGAACAAGAGTGAAGTGAACGAGTATTGAGATTTTCCACTACAACACTAAAATCAAAATCACTTATATTATTTATTTAAATATTTTCAATTCCTTACACTATATATAAGGTCTTCATGTGATGAAGTTGAGCCACTTAGTAGATGAAACGACATACGATGGATTTGGGTCATGGAAGATGTCACACTCTTGATTAAGGTGTTCCATCAACCTTGATTACACGAGGAGGTGGAATTGAGATTGCTAAAGGTATTCAATATTTCACACCACTAAATAAAATAATAGTAATTTTAGAGTGAGATTTCATGATTAAATAATCAAACTAAATTTAAACACCAACAAGGAGAGTGATGGAACCCATAAACCAAACCACAAAGGCTGAGTTATTTCTTTGTGAACCACATTTTTTCATTGCATTCTAGTTTATTTTTTGTAATATTTTATTTTATTTAAATTCCATTTCTTTCATAGAATAAATAAAAACTATAAAAAAGAATTAGTTTAGGTGAATTAGATTTAGTAAGAGAACAACTAAAAAAGACCCTCAAGTGAGATAACCATGGTCAGCCTCTGTGCTGCATTAGAAAAAATAAATTTACTTTTTCTATGCCCTAGGATAGGTGTGAGACATGTATCATGAAAGTATTATGAAGTTATCCTCATATTCCCTTATGGGTTCATTATCCATTTTCTTGAGGCTAATTCCCTCTCTATTTTAAGTAGAACAGTGCAAGGAAAATATTTATTGAAAAATATTTTCTAGAGTTCTTCCCACTCCATATCTTTGATATCTTCCTTAGGTTTCATATTTTTGATCAACATCCACCATTGATTAGATTTTCACTCTATATGATAAATTGATAACATAAAATTTTCTTGATTAGAGCATTGAAGTATAGATAAGATCTTTTCAATGGAGTTGATCCATTGTTTAGTGATTTAGGTATCGAAATATCCATTAAAATTTGAAGGCCATTATCACATAAAGGTATCAATTTAAACTTTCTATTTCTTAGGGAGATGTGGGTTTCCACCTGATTCAAGCTTCTATTATGAACTTGAGTTAATTTAGAAAGTATCATTATGAAGTTCATGATTCCTGCCCCCATCAGGCTGGACATCTCATTTGGGCAGTCATTACATTGCTCATCACATTGGTTGTCAACTTGGTTCCTCATATTCCCATCCATTGAATAAAATAAATGGAAAATTAGGGATAATAATTTTAATACTATTAAACACAAAAAAAAACTGAAACTATGAAAATTGAAGGGATAAGTCATGAATGAGATATATTCATTAACCTATGAATTTCTAGGTTTCAATCTAAGTTATCCATGATCTATTTCCCAATATAATATATTATGGAAATTTTTATCCCCTTAATAATGGTTCATAATGAGATTTTGATTTTTCTAAATCATATCCCTTAGGAGTGCTAAATTCGGTGTGGAGAAAGGACTCTTTCTTGCACTAGGTGATGAATCGAGTTCAGCTCAATGCACCCTTTTTGAGGTTATTACCCTTAGGTACAACTCTACGAGAGCCACATACACTTTTAATATCCAAAAAAAGATGTATTTTATTGGAAACCAATTACTCTATACTTTGCCAAAATTTGGGAATGTTTTCAAATGATTATTCTTTTCTTTAAGGCTGTCACCAGGATTTTCTAATCCTAATCCCTAAAATAACTAGACTTTTCTCAAATGCCAACTATGACAACCCATATATTTAATACAATTTAATTCATTATTTATTATATAAATATACACTTAATACAACCCCATATAATCGTGAGGCCTAGTGTATTCAGGTAATTAGGTATATAGCATGATAATTTTCAATATAAATATAAATTCATAAACTAAAACTGTATAACATGCCCTTAAATTCCATTGATCTCCAAAAACTGTATGAGATAACCTGGGGATGTACATAAGAAATGGGTGATCTATAAAGCCCAGTAAGGGAATAATCAAAGCATAACATGATGAAAGTAATACATGTGAGTTAATATACATATCAAGGTAACATAATAGGGGCAATAATCATAAACTTGGACATTGAAGCATGACAAAAGATGATAACATAAAGACAATATGGGAATGTGACAACAAAATAAAACATGAAAAATATAATAATAAGTAAAGGAAAACCACTAAGAAATCATAAAATAATGTGATTAGGATGTCCTACCATGCACCATACATGATATATCATGCGATAAAAACATTATACAATGTATTGGAGGGCTATAAAATTCTGGGACCACCTATCACATTTATATCATTTATATTCATAAGTGTGCCACATAGGCCATTCAGAATAAGAATTCCTTTCATCACTTTTAACCCCATGAATAAGGAGTTTTGGTTACATAAATAGAAGTACCTAATAAATTATGGATATGTAAGTCTAGGTGAATACCCCTAAGTAGAAGTGGGGATGGGTATTCATGACACATGTGTTTGGCATGGAAAATCATAAGATAATTTCAGAAGCATAACGAGGGTACATAAAGATTTATGGGAAGGGTGGATGAGAGGGAAAGGGGTATTTCATCACTAATAAATAATAAGTATAGTAATAGGTATGTGAAAAACATATCCCAACATGAAAAATTGTAAATTAAAAGGCCCAGTATAAAGGAAGTGCTTGAATAAAGAGGAGGCGATGATCCCTTACCTCGAGAGGGCGCTTCTAAAATCTTGGGATAAGATTCTTAAAATACCAAGGGAACCTTTGGAGGGATCTAGAGAGGGAATCTTAGAATAAATTATTTCACAAAGGGTTTTTAGTATAGAGGAATTAGAGTTTTGGTGGGTTTTATAGAAAAAGATTGGAGAAATCTTTATTAATTTTTAAACTTTGGTTTTAGGAAATATATGACAAATTAATAAAAAAAAACTTTCCCATGAGTTTTTCCCATTTTTTCTATCAAATAGGAGAGGTTTTCAATATTTTATAAGGCTAAAAAATGAAATCATTAAATTAATACCCTTGGTGATGTGTAAGTGAGTCATGTTTATAAAGAATTGATTTTAAAACCATAAAATAAAATATAGGTTTTGGAGGATTCATTAAGGGTTTATAAAATTAATCAAATAACTTCAAAATAACATATTTTTTTAAAGTGGACACATAATTTTGGATGTGGATAATCTTTATAGTATTTATTGCATTAACTTTGGGCTTTTATGATGTCATAATACATACCGTATAATTATATTGTATTTAATTCTTACCCAAAAATTACATTATTATAGAAAATTATGAAAAAAATAGCTATTGGATAATTTTGAAACCTTTATTTAAAAAATAATATTTATTTTATCAAAATAATTTTCTAAATATGATAATTTATAATTTTAAATAAAAAATCTCTATTTATTGAAAAATACTGGTTTTTTGATAATAATAGTTTTATAACCCTTAGAAAAAATATGTTTGATATCATAATATTATATCATCATATATATTTAATAAATATTATTTAATAATAATATTTTATTAAAATATTATTTATTAATTTTTTTTAAATTCACCAAAAAGAATACCTTGATTGAAACTATATATTCCCAAAAATAAAAATTCTGTTTTATCATTTCAAAAGCTATTTTTTATGAAACTGATTATTTAAAAATTATAAAGTAATAGTAAAAGATAAATATAATAATTAATTTATATAAAAAATATATACATCTATACTGTTAGGGTTTAGATACATATCCCTTTATTTCACTCGTGAATGCCCTAAAGATAAGGTGTGCGATGCTGGTATTTTCTTAGGGCAATTCGACGAACATGGTTTAGGTCATGATCTCGATGAGCTTGAACTTGTTCCATAGATAGTTTCATTCATGCTTTAGTTGTTGAATATATATTTGGTCTTGGTCATGAGAAACTCCAAGTGATGCTATCATCATCAGAAGCTCTGATAAATGAGCTTCATAGGGTACAATCCTTCTAGCCGGGGACATCGCTTCCTTTGTCTGTGTCAATTGAATTTATCATAACCCTATATATATATATATTAATCATACAATCACTGTATAATGAATATAATATCAATGGTTATGATGCATAATGATCTTTTAGATCTGGCAGGTGGTCCAAAATAACCAAAGTAGTGCATGTGTTTTCATAATTATTTAATAAGGAATTTATTCATTCAAAAGGGAATTTAATTTATAAAATTTCAGGTCATTCACTTCTTTAAATTTTAGATTCTGTATTTGAATTTTTCTAAGACAATCATTTTCTTGGAATTCAATGATATAATTTCTCAGGAGTTCAATAGTTCAAGTTTGAGGGAGTGATGTTAGCCTGATTTTCAAAAACTTTTATCCGTTATTCATCGATAATTACCCCTGATTAAAAAAAATATCGAGAAATTAGTAATTTTTTTGAATCTGTAAATTTAATTGATAAATGGATCTATTAATTATTTTTAATGATTTATTCATTTTTTAGAGATAATGAAAAATCCGTAAATTAAATTTGAAGAAAATTGAGATTGTAATTGATTTTAAAATTATAAATATTCAATACCAAATTAAATTCTCAGAGGGATTAATTTTTGGGTTGTAATTCTTTCAATTTTTTTTAATTTAATGAAAATCCGTAAAAAAAATTATTTCAAGAAGAGAATTGTGAATTTTAATTTTCACATTGGAAATGAATGTGATTTTAAATGATAAGTTATAATTGATTAAATCTTTAAAAATCCTATTTTGAATTAGTTAATAAAAAAATAATCTTTGAATTTTGGAATTCATATTATAGAGTCATTAAATTATAATTTGATTTGTTTCATAATTTTTTAAATTAATTGGTAAAAATTCTGCATTAATTTTTTTTGATAATTTTTATATTGATTTATTTTTGCAAAGAACAGAAGTGACCACACGAAGGGAGCATGATCACTTAAGGAACTGTGACCAGCGAACTGACTGCATGAAGATTTTGCAAGTAACCGCACCCTAAAAAAAAATAAGTGGCCGCAATATGACCTCACGACCACTTCCCAAGTGACTATATATGAGAATTTCAAGTGACTGCATGAATATTTTGAAGTGACCTTGTATTGGAAAAAAATTGAAAGTGGCCATGCATGATTTTTTTTGAAAATACATTTCAAGATACTACAAATGAAATTCAAGTGACCACACCTACAACACTGCCACCCACAATCACTTCCTGAGTGACCACAAGTGAGAATTTCAACTTACCGCACATATTATAACACATATTTATAGTAGGTTAAGCTGCCAAACCCTCATCATATTCTAACACATCCACCAAATTCTCTTAAACCTAGTGTAAGTTCTAATTAAAAAATCTCCTTCATCCATAGTTACCCAGCACACCTCTTCGCCGTCGACAAATCCCTCAAAGCCATGCTACCCTTGTAGTGCCACCCAATAAACCACCCATTTGAAAATGGACCCGTTCTCACCTAGGGATGACTTCACTGAAGATAACTCATCGAAATCAAAGCTGTATAGATCAGAATCTCCATAATCCTAAGCTTCGTGGAAGATGAACACCAAGTTGTGCCACTCTCAACCCGTGAGTTTCCACTGCCTCTTCCAGTTAAAACCCGATTCTACCCTATTGAATCCACTCACCATGCCTTCATCTACAAAAGTACCATGATCACCGAAGAAAGTCAGGGAATGTGGAAGCCGCTCCTCCATGTGATGTGAGGAGGACCAGACCCCCATTCTCATTGAGAAATTCTAGATCTGCAGCCACACATGAAGATGAACCCTAACACCATAAAGGCCACCCCTATTAAAATTAAGATCCGCCTGATATTTCATTCCTGTGATCAATTGATAAATGAAAAAGAAACCCGAGCTCCATAAGTGCATTTAGTATGAAATATAGGGGATGCTCCACCGGAAGTAGTCAGAAGGAAAAGGGGAAAACAGAAGAGATAATATCCATGAGAAGTCAGATAGTTGTGGTGATTCTTCATGTTTAAACTTTATAAATAAAGGAAAATTATAATAGATTTTAGAGAAAGTAACTTTAATTCCATAAATCATACTTCTATTTCATTTAAAAATTCCACTACTAAAATGGGGAGTGGCACTTTGATCCTAAGTGTTGCGAGTTCGATAGTATCTTGAATCATTGATTCGGTAGAATCATTTCATTAAACTTCCAAAATTGTATGTATGTGAAATTATGTTTTTGTAAGCCTAGGTAAGGTTCACCTTGTATATGGAGTGTCACTTTAGGTAATTGGAAATGGATATGTGAACATTCAAACAAAGAAAAAATGTTAGTTTCATTTTCAAGGCATTTGACACATACCAAGTTCACAAAAGAATCTTATTTTCAATGGACAACTTGTTAATGTTCGATTTTTTACTTTATTTTTAGATTGTTTTTATAAAGTCACATAATTTTCCATAGTGTCTGATTTTTGTCTGAAGGATGAAACTTTGTACTTGGATAGGGTTCTAAAAGGTATCATAAATGTTAGAGAAGCACCTTCTAGAACATCTAATGTGTGGAATGACTATCTCAGCCCCAATGGTGAGGAAGGTTTATAGAAACTAGATATTAAATGATTATTTAATCATGATCACGTAGAGTATGAAACTTTTGAGGGTTGCATCTAAGTCGACCAATGTAAGGCGTTGTTCAATATAGATGAAAAGAAACCAAATAATTTTATGATCATCCTAGTTCATACAGATGTATAGGGAGCATAAGTGGTTTGATCTCATAAGGTAGTACTACATCGACGATTATACATTGATAGTATGGGTTTTTTTCCTCAAAAACAAGTTTTTTGCTTTTAGAAAATTTGTTATATGGAGATTCATGGTGGAAACTGAGATTAGGGTAAAGTTCTAAAATATTTGGTCTAAAAATGGTGTTGAATATGGATGAAAGTAACTATAGACATTATCTTGGATTAAGGGAATAAAAATGGAGATACATGTGACTATAAAACCTAAGTATAATGGTATTATGGAATGGATAAATCAGACACTGAATGATAGAGTGAGATTTTTGTAGTTAAGTTTCAGTTTTATAAAGTAATTTTGGTCCAAAGTAGTTAAATGTGTAACTTATCTGTTGAATTGTTGTCCTTTTGAACCATTAGTATAACAACATATAGAGGAACTATGAAACATTAAAAAGGTGTACTTGACACACCTAAAATATTTTAAATATATTATGTATACCCACATCGATTCCTAAGATATGGATAAGTTTAAAGGTAAGTCCTGGATATGTTTATTTGTTGGGTACAATGATGAAAAATCTGGTTTTTGAATCCAGGATAATAGTTAGCGAATGGTAATCAGAGTCTTTAATATCCTCTTTAAAAAAGAGATCTTTTAGAATGATTAGAACTTGGTGGAATATGATCTTGGGAACAAGGAACCAATAGAGTAAGTCAAGGTTGACTAAGAATATGATGGTTTGCATTGGGATGTTCAAGGAGAAAAAAATTTGGAGTATAAGAGGTATAAACAAGTTTCATAATGGGGGATATTGATCCAAATCTAGAAGCACTAAATCCTAGTGCATTAGAATATTGAAGGATGATGGAATCTTGGTGTAGAGTTTCTGAAAAACTAGATCTGCAAGGATATAAACCTTATATGTTGAGGTGGTCTACCAGGGTTAGAAGAATGGTATAATTTTTTAAGTATGGAATTCACTTTTCTTCTTCTAGTGGATGGTAGATAACCTAAAATCCTCAGTAATGTGAGAATCCTGAGTGAATTGTTACAGTTGAAGTTAAAAATAAAGGAAGAGTTGGATTCCTTACATGTTTCCACTACATTGGAATGAATAAAACATTTGTAAGGAAAGTGTGAACTTTAGAATAAATAAATTTATCATTTAATAGAGGAAATAGATAGTAGATCCTAGTATGAGGCCCAAATGGTTTTTAGGGGGATATAATAATCAGAAGGAGTGTATTTTAATGATACTTTCTCTCCTTTTTTGAAACAATCAACTATTCAAATGGCGCTTAGCCTAGTTTCTATGTAATATTTGTTTCTTGAACAACTTTATATTAAGATAACATTCCTTCATAGATATTTGGAGGAATAAATCTATATAGATTAATGAGAAAGTTTTATATAGAAATGGTATGAGATCTTGGTGTGAAAGCTCAAATTTAGTTTGTATAGTCTCAAGTAGGAACCAAGGGAATGGAAATGGAAGTTTGATAACTTCATATAAAAAAATTCCATCTAGAGAAATGTAGACCATTGATAATAATGGTATGTGTTTGATGATGTAATTATTTTCATTGTTTTTTTCTATGTTGATAAATTCCTCTTAGCGATACATATGAAGGAGAGGCTAGAATAGTTGAAGTTTGAATTGTCTTAAAATTTCTAGATGAAGGATCATGGTTATGTAAAGTGGATATTGAGGATAAAAATTGGAAGAGACATGAGATCTAAAACATTATTCCTTTCTTAGTCTAAGGACATCCAAAAAGTACTTGAAATATTCATAATGATTGAGTAAGATCCCATGATTACTCCCATAGATGGACACATTTTAATGGAAAAGACACATAAAATAGAAAAAGAGGCTATATATATAGTGAAGGTTCTATATGAAATAGTTATGGTAAGTTCAATGTGTTTGATGGTTTGTGCAAGGTTAGATATCACTTATATGGTAGGGGTGGTTTGTAGTTTTTTGGAAAATATAGGAAAGGACCACTAAAATTCCATTAAGTGAATCTTCTAGTATCTCGAAGATTCATTGGATCTATCACTCTATCTTAGAATAAATGATATTTTTAAAGGGTTAACATATAATAACATTGATGGAGACATAGATTCAAAAAATAGTATAAATATATTTTTGTTTACTTCAATAGGAACTACCATGAGTTGTATGTCCTTGTTATAACCTATAGTTTCCCTGTCAACCATAAAAGTCGGGTATGTTGCAATTATAGAAGTGTAGAAGGAGTTGGTCTGGTTTAAAGGTATGATAGTGGATACCATAATAAGGAAAGATATTGGCTTGTTATCACATGACAAACAAAACATAATTCACTTATCCAAGAATCCAGTGTTTCACTTTTGGATGAAGAACATTCAGTTGAAGTACCACTTTATTCAGAAGCTTGTGGAAGATGAAGTGCTTGAAATATAGAAAGTTGAAGGGAATCTGAATTCAGATGATATGATAACTAAAGTTAATTCTTGATATTGTTTAGATATATTTTTGAATTTATTATAGATTTTATTACTTGGAGTTTGTAAGATCTCAAAAGCTTCAATATAATGGAAGTGATAAAATAAAGATGATAGTTATATAACAAAATAGGAATGATCCGGTAGACTTGGTGATGGAACTTGAAAATGATTATCAAGTGGGTGATTGTTATTTTTGGTGTGAGAATCTATTTTTAGGATAAGTAAAAAATATTTCAGAAAGGATTAACTGTTATAACTTTATAATGTTAGAAGATAAAAGGTGGAAATTGATCTATAAGTATGGAACTAGCATTAGAATCGATGATGAATCCGAATGATGGTAGTACAGGCTATGTACAAATACTCTTAGTATCCAAGAGGCTATATAATATTAATATATTAATATATATGAGTCTAAATATATGTTCATGTGTGAGAAGATAAAGGTTTCATTTCTAAATTTTTAACTAATATGAGAATATGGGAGGTAAGTCTAAAATCCTGCACTGTTCACTAGGTAGTTTAGCTAAAGTGGTTAAATTTATCTAGTAGTCTTGATCTTGTGATCAGTTTTAAAAAATACTGGATGGTGGTGGAATAGGGATTATGAGAAGTTAGTTATTATAGTTTCCTATAAATATGTGGTGGGGTCATTTCTACTTGATACATTTAGACGATTGTTTTAGACTATGCTTAATATTTTGTAAGCATGTACTTTGGAATTAGTCAATCCATTATAATACCTTGTTTCCATTTCAAGTGAAGTTTTTGGTTCCAATGGATTAGGAATTTTATGAATCATGTTAAATCATTTTCTTCATTTCATTCTGATTCTATTTTCATTATTTCTTTTTCTATTTGGGTTGACTACTGTGAGTACCTACTAAGTTTCAGAAGGATTTTGGGCAAGGTGCATAACTATGTTTGTGTGGATTCTCCATTCTAGATACATATATCCATGGAATCATGTGTTTTTAGATATTCCAATAACCTTGATCCACATTTTGGATTTTAGAGGTTGGGTTATTTTGGAACTATGTTATTCGGTGCAAAATGCTATTATTGCTAACTCTAATCATATGTTAGATGAAAAACCCTTATAAGGAACCGTTGAGGTAAATTTATTTGTGGGGGTATCCATGGGATAATCTAAATCACCCAATGCTTGGGTTGGATTATAAAAAACACCCATGGTATGCTAGTACCTCTTAGTGGTAAAGGGAGAATGAGGGAGAGAGATTCAGGAGAGTCAAGAAGAACGAAAAAAGAACTCCACTCCTATCTCAATGGAATTGACCACTTTATACAAGCCTCCAGACATTCTTGATAATTTACGTAAATTTAATCATATGTTACATAATATAAGAGTAATGATTCAATTTCAAAATTTTCATAACCCTTAGTATATTAACTTAATATTTAATTGCACTCGATTCTATATACAATTAATTTATTAATTATAACATACATGGATGATGATTCAAATGTTAACACTTAAAATTCATCTACTTATATGAATCTTAAGATGTTATATTAATCATACCATATGATTATATCACATAACTAAATTATGATACATCCAAATCATACAATGCAACTGATAGGTAGTGGCATGTTATCAACATATCATGCTTTATAATTTACCATGAATAGGGCATACAATATTGCATGTTTTCTATATGTCATACCATGAAACATATACATATCATATAAAATGATATATCCAAAAAATCATATGTTTTATTATTGTATTTAGGGAATATATCCAGGAGGTTACTCCATTATTTCATACATCATGCTATACAGGTCAATTTCACCTTCTCTACGATGGGTTCCTTTTATAAAAACACCACTGTTTATTGATTTTTAATGCAAGGTTCTGGGTTTTACATAAACCCTTTTTTTCCCAAGTATTGTAGGAATATAGGGAGTTTTTTTAATGTTTGGGGTGGTTTTATCACTAAAAATTTTATTTTTAAAATTTATTCAACAATTTTGAAGAATTTTTTTAAATTTTTAAGTAAATATACACTTTTTTATTTTTATTCGATTTTTTGGGTAAGTCCAAGATATTTTATATGAGATTTAAAATATTATGCATTGATTTTTGAAATAGAATAGAATCTTATATATTGATATATTTCTTATATATTATCAATGGGTTTAAATATTGATTTTTAATTTTTTTTAAAAACTACATATTGAATAAAATATCTTACGTATTGGCTTTAACTCTAAAAATATATTGCGTATCATAATTTCTTCAAAGGGAAATATTTTAGGTTTTCCCTAGAAATATATTTTGTTTTAATAAATTATGTTACAAATGGAATTTTGGTAAATTATAATATCTTTCATATCGAGTACCCTCCATAGAAAATATATTACATATCATAGTTATATTATGTTTTCATTAATTCATTAAGTATAAAAACCTACCTATTAATTAAATATGTTAAGTGTAGATTTATTTAAAAGGAAAACATAATATGTACTTTATTTTATTAATTAAAATATCTAACCCATCAAATATATTACATAATGAATATATTACATATGATTGAGGACCCTTAATTTGTCAAATTTTTTGGTTATAGAGAAAATATTTCATATGAAAATGTAAGATATGTTCCTTTTTTCATAGTGCATTTTATTTAATCCAGAATCATATTTTTATGATTTAAAATATAATTTTAAATCATAAAACCTTAAAAATAAATTGTTTTAGAACATAAATGAAACTTCTTTATCCCCAAAAGATTAAAGCTACTCTTAAGTAACTTAAATTTCTATTAAAGTATGATAAATATCATGACGAATTTTAAGTAATATTGAAAGAGTGGTTGATAGAGTTTTAAAGAGGAAAAACCCGAGAAGATTGAACTATGATGTGGCTTCTTTTATTTTAAAATTTAGGAAGTTATTCCCTTCAATATTTTGTGTTTTTTCACACCTAGATGACCAAAAACCACCCTTTGAGTCTCATGATCACCTTACCATTGGGTTGTATTATTCTTCTCAATAAACAAGTATATAGAAATATTTTCCTCTCACTTCCCCTATGTAGAAAACCATGAAATCTTCATGATGATATAGGGAAATTCAAGGACTCTCTATTTATTTTTTGAAATAATGGAAGTGTTATGCTACAGATTTCATCTGAATAAATTGTACGAGTTAACCTAAAATAAATATAATAATTTATGTGATGAAAATTTAAGGGAGTATAATATCTCATAGGCCTTATATTATTTCTATTATGTTCTTAATATTCAATATTTAAGTTTCTACTATGAATTTTATTTGATAATATAAATTCCTTACTTTTGTGAGTTGTTTTACTATTTAAAACATGTTTTTTTGTGTTTAAATTCTTAAAACACATATCATAAGTGAATAAAAATATAAAACTATTAATGACTAGGTTTTTTGGTTAATCTAAAACCTATGATTGATACACATGTTTTCTTTAAATAACATGCATGAAAGGAATAATGAAATATAATTACTTTATGTGTTTCACTATTAGTTTTTTGTTATAGTTTTCAATGATTGGTTAGGTGGTTTTTATATAAGTGGGAATCCTCACTTGAAATTGATGTGGAGATGGTAGTGAGATAGGTATGTGGAAAATAGTTGATTCTTATAGGAAAATATGATGGCCAATGAAATATGATTGAATAGAAGTTATTGTGGTGGATGGCTGGAAATTATGGGGCTGTGTTTGATGATTCCAAGTGGCATTGAATAAATTAGAATGTGATGGGAATAAAAAATTTAACGATGGATAGTGAGCTAAAATTAAATGAGCAATGGTTGATAACAAATTTGTTTTTGAATGAAAAGCATGGGTAAAATATGGAATAAAATAAGTAATGTCTAATGAAGGGTATTCATTAAATATAATCAATGAACATTCTAATGAATATAATATGAATGGTAAATGGTAAATATATAATTAATTGATTAACTAATTAAAAAAAAATTATTGGTATTTTTATGGTTGTTTTGTATGGGATGATAGGATTGGTTGATGATGTAGAATATATAGATTTTTAGTAGAGTAATGTGAAGTTGAAGTTATGGTTTGGTGATATTATAGTGTTATTTTACTAAGAACCACTTAGTATGTGCTCGAGTGTGGTTGTATTGTATAATTTTTTTTCTTGTGATTTTATATATACCCCACCCATGTTGGATAATCTTACCAACACCCAAATTTTATAGGTTCCAGGTGACTTTTCCAAACATCCGGGTCAGTAAGAGAATGAATGGATAACTACTCCCTCTTCCCTATTATCCCTTCTGGATGTGGAACAACTATATTGAGTGGAGGTTTATATGAATGAGCTATGATGGAAAAAAGTTAAAAAGTATGATTGATGTGATGATGATGTAGTATATATGGGGGTTCTTCATACTAGGTAGAGGGAACAAGGTCAATATGCTTCTTGTTTATGATTCCCTACTATGATGGAAATGTGATGTTAAATTGAGATATGCACATGTGGTATGTATTTATGGATACAAGGTCATGTGTTTATGATGTGGGTATGTGATATGTGGATGTGTGGATATGTTTATGATGATATTTAAGGGATGGGAGTTATCGAAGATTTGTAGTTAGGGTGTGAGAGTGAAAAACTAATAGGGAAGTGGTGTGAATTAACCATTTTTATATAGTCCTTGATATTATTTTATTATAATTGAATATCATGTTTAGTGATAAATCCTTAGTGACATTGATTTAATTGACCTGTTATAGGTGCACATTGGTTTTTCTATTTACTTACTGAGGCATAAATATACTTTATCCTTTTTTTGTATGAGATTTCTTGAGGAGGATCCTACTGAGTATACATGTATGCTCACCCCTATATAAAAAATCTATTTTATAGGTTTATAGGAGGTATTTGGAGATCAATTTGTACATTACTAGATCAGAGTTAGGAGCTGTGGTTGGGTTTGTAGGGTAGGAGTTTATTTTGGTATTTTATCTTGGGGACTTGTGTTTGTATGAAACTTCTCATTATTTTTTGTTCTAGTGGGATATTTATTTTATATATGTTATGTAGTTTATTAGTGGTTTCATTTATATATTCATGGGATTTATGGGGGCAATGCCTCCCATTTCTATAATTTATACATCAGATGCTAGTCTCCACCCCATAATCTATTTGAGGTGGGATTTAGGGATCACCATCCTCTTAACTGTAGGCCCATGACACTACTAGAATTTCAAGTATTTGTAACAAAACAATTCCCCAATTAAAATAGTTCATGTGCGCAGACTATTTGCAATGGATGTAGGATTCCGTTGTAAATAGTAATTATTTACAACAGAATTCTCAATCCTTCACGAATAGTTTTGGCGGGGTTTCTCACCGCCCTACATGAAAATCATTCGTGAAAGACATTTGTGACAGATTGTTTAATCCATCAAAATTCTCTTCGAGCCGAGATTATTTGCAATGAAATTCAATGCCCGATATAAATAATTTTGATTGAAAAACTTTTTGCGATGAAATTAATTTTATCTCAATTACCCTGTCCTAAAAAGTATCAAGTTTTAACAGTGTGCAACCCATCTTTTATTCTTCCTATCTTCCTCTATTTTCTCCTCCCCTCTCCCAAACTGCGATAGAACCCTACGACCACCCCACTCGTACAGCCCCAGAAAAGTTTGTTTCTTCCGATTTTTAGTGATTTCACATCAGATCAGTAAGGTATGTACTGTTCTTCTATCCTCCATCAGTTTTTTTTTGCATATTTTGGTTAGATTTTATAAATACTAGTTAAAAAAAACCTAGTTTTAAAAATTTACCCTATTTTGATGATTTATTTGACAAGTAGGGTTTATCTAAATTTATTTTTTCATATTTGAGTGTCTTGATTATACACAAGTTATTTTAATTTGATTTACAATATTTTTCACATTTTTTGATCTTTAAATTATATAGATTTTTTTAGTGTTTAAGGTTGGTGAAACGATATTATTTTATATTATTATTAGAAATATCATTATTATTGAAATATACTGGAAGTTTGTATTTTTTTGAAAATATACTGGTTTCGTCAACACTTTGATCTATTTTATTTTTCTTATTGTTTTATTATTGTTGGAAATTTATTATAATTTTACCCGTTCTTTGTGGATTATTATTTTTTTTAGTTTTTTTCTTTGTTTTATATGTGTCCTTGTTTCAAATTTCTTTTTACGCGTGTGTGTATGTATGTCTAAATATTTATTATATTAATTTGTTTATAAAATTGTAATAATAAATTTGATGTCAATGGATTTTATTAAGAAATTATATATATATATATATATATATATAACATTTTAAATAAATATAATTGATTGGTTTTTAATAATGATGAGAAAAATAATTTTTAAAAAAATATTTCAATAAAAAGTTATTTATTATAATTTTTTTTATTAAAAAAATGTTAAAAATTTGGTTTAATGAAAAATAATGATAATTTAAAATATGTAATATTTATTTGAAACTTATTTAATAATAATTCGGACAATTGTTTTGTAATATTTTGTAAAAAATTATAACAAATACAAAGAATTATTATAAATTAGAAAAAATATTAATTATTAAAAATATTGCATTAATTTAAATAATTAGAAAAAATAAAAAAATAATTTATAATATGTAACAATTAATGAGTCTTTATTATTAATAAATTGTAAATATTAGTGATAATTATAAAACAATAATTATTTGTAAAAAAATTATAATAAAATATAACAACTTTTAGAAATTCATAATAATTCATATAAATTTTGTATTAATTAAACTAAGTATTAATATTTTATATAAATATTGTAAAAAACCTAACTCGCACAACTATTATAATGCATCTCAGGTAAAAAATATTAATTCAAAAAATATTAATTCACAATAATTATGAAATCAAATTAATTATTAATTCAAAAATATGAACTCAAATTTATTTATAATCAAAATTAACCATAATTAGAAATATATACAATATATAGATATATATATATATTATATATATATATATATAAATCTATTTATATTGATTTGATATTTGTATATTTGTTTAAAAATAATTTAGAATATATTTAATGTATTTATATTAATTAAGAAATTGTGATATATATATTTAGTAATTATTAAAATTGTAATAATAATTTTAATAAATTAATAATAACCATTTCATAATTTATAATAATTTAAATAATTTATGAAATTGTAATAATAATAATCATTTCACAATAAAATTTTAATAATAAAATTATAGTAATAATTTAAGAAATTCTGATATATATATATATATATAATCATTACATAATTTATAATAATTTAAATAATTAATAATAATAATTAGATAATAATAATTACATAATTTATAAAAATTTATATTAATTAATAATACTAATTAAATAATTAATAATATTGATAACATAATTTATAATAAATTGTGATATATATAGTAATTATTAATTAATTAATAATCATTTCATATAAATTTTTAATTAATTAAAATAATCTGTATTAATAATTTTTATAAATATGCTAATGTATATTTATATATAAAAATAAATAATTGTATAAATAATATTAATAAAAGATTAAAAATGATACCCACTCGTGCAATGTAACGAAACACTCGACGCTAAATAGTTTAGGAGATAATTTAAATTTTAATAAGAAATTATAATAAAAATATTAAATGAATTACTGTGGCCTACAATCTAATGAAACACTCGAAAATCACAAAATATTATGTTGCACCTAGGGTAAACTCCACACCCCAAACCCAACGACGGTCTCCGATTTTTCATACGATAAATAGTTTAAGAGATAATTTAAATTTTAATAAGAAATTATAATAAAAATATTAAATGAATTACTCTCCCGTGCAATTCCCTATGTTCACAAATGTTATCTCACACCTATGGTAAGCCCCAAATCTCAGACCCATCAGTGATATTTAATTTCTCATATGAGATACCATTCAAGAGATATTCTATTATTTTCAAAAAAATTGTGTCTTATATAATATATTTAATATTTTTATTCTATATACACCAAGCCTCTTTGGGCCCCGTAATCCAGTCACAACTCAACACCTCACTCTGATTATAATTCATAGAATATTTCAAGGTGTTAAAATATAATAATAATTTTCACCTAGTAAAAGTGGCTGGTAATAATTATTCTTCTTTATGTTGTTTTATTAGATAACTATAGACTGAGGAAGTAGACTCCAATTTCTATTACGTGGTTATGATTGGATAAATCATTACAAAAATCCAAATAGATCTAGTATAAATCTGGTCTACATTGAAGGTGATGAAACCTTTATATCATTTGCATCGTCAAATTCTGATTTTTTTCTTAAGGAATAATTAAATTTCCATGTCAAAAATATGATCTTAGTATATTCAAAATGCTTAACAATGTTTTACTTCATCTTTTACATTTTGATTTTCGAAGAGATTATATTTTTTGGTATCAATATGGTGAATAGAATTCAGTAGAAAATAAAAAAATTTTGGTAACAGATTCATCATTTCAGAATTTAGTACATGAGGCTATTGGTCCATCTATTCTTGAAACAAAAACTCAGAATGATATTTCAATTTCTAAATCAGAAACTTCTCAATTTTATAGTTTTTTGAAATCTGCTGATAGGGACTTATATTCGAGATTCCAGATGAGAAAAATTAAAGCTCTTACAAAATTTATGTCTATTAAATTATATTTTGGAATGTAAAATAGTTGTTTTGATCAGATTTTACCATTGGTTAAATCATTATTTTCTTACAGAAAAACATTACCTGCAAGTTTCTATGAAAGTAAGAGGTTGGTTCATAATTTGGGTCTTATTTATCAAAAAATTCATGCATGTTAAAATTATTGTATGTTATATTATAGTGATTATGAATCCTTGATTAATTGTCCAACATGTGGAGAATCGAGGTATAAAGAGGCATAATAGGGAAAATCCAGAGTTCTTATGAAATAATTGAGGTATTTTCTAATCACACCTAATTTAAAGCATTTATTTATATCTCACAACATGGCTGGATTGATGACTTGACATAAAGTAAATATTTCTTTCAGTAAAAAATTAAATCATCCATGTGATGGTGATTCATGGGAACACTTTGATCAGACACATCATTATTTTTTTTAGAACCTTGCAACATATGATTGTGCCTTTTCACTGATGGTTTTTGTCCATTTATTGATTACGACAGTCAATATTCTTGTTGGTCTGTTTTAATTACTCCTTACAACTTACCTCCTTGGATGTTGATGAAGGAACCATATATATATTTGGCACTATTAATTACAGGACATACAGGGAAGAATATTGATGTTTATTTGAGGCCACTAATTGATGAGTTAATTTCATTATGGAACAATGGTGTGACTACATTTGATATAGTTACAGATTAGAATTTTATAATGAAAGTTTCATTATTATGGACGATCAGTGAATTTCCAGTGTATGGAATGTTATCTAGATGGAGAACACATGGTCTAAAATCATGTTTGTACTCTATGGTTGAGAACAAAGTGTTTATTCTTGGTAATGGGATAAATGTTAGTTATTTTGACCATCATTGAATATTTCTTCATAAGGATAACCCTTTTTGAAGGAACAAAAATAATTTTACAAAAGGTCGAATTGAAATAGATGAACCTCCAGTAGTGCTCTCATGTAATCAGGTAAAATCTACAGTCTCTATATTACCTCATATTACTTTTGGACTAACCGTAAATAGAAAAAATAAATGGTTTTGGTAGAGATCATAATTGGATAAAGTGGAGTATTTTTTTAATCTTCCATATTGGTATAATTTTTTAGTTCGTAAATGTTAGATGTAATGCATATTGAGAAGAATTTTTTTAATAACATATTTTATATCGGGTTTGAAAAACCTGGTAAGAACAACGATAATGTAATGGCATAGTTAGATGTTGCCTAGATTTTCAAACATCCTAAACTTCAATTATTTTAAGATGAAAGATCACACAAATTAATGAATCCAAAAGTAGATTACTCACTTACTAAAGAAAACCATTTATTATTCTATCAATGGATTATATATTTGAGGTTACTAGATGGTTATGCTTCTAATTTGTCTCATTTCTTTAGAAATGGGCATATTATGAGGTTATAAAGCCATGACTTTCATGTCATAATTAAAATATTACTGCCTATTAGTCTTAGAGGGTTGTTGAATTCTTCAATATAGGACGTATTGACTAAAATATCATATTTTTTCAGAGATATTTGTGTGGAAACAACAAATTATGATGCATTGAGTTTTCTGGAAATGATGTTGTTTTAATTTTATATAAATTAGAGAAAATATTCCCACCATAATTCTTTGATTCCATGGAAAATTTAACATTGAATTTTCTATATAAACCTAAATGTGGAGGGATAGTACAATTATGGTGGATGTATCCATTGGAGAGATGTATGGAAAAATTAAATAAGAAAGTACGTAACAAAGAATTAATTGAAGGGTCGATTGTAGAAGCGTACTTGAAAGAGGGAATTTCAAATTTATGCTCTTATTATTTTTAGTCAGAATATCCTTCAAAATATAATCACATGGTTCATAATGAAAAAAATGTTGATGATGTCACAGACCATTAGTTGTCAGTTTTTATTTAACCTGAGCTTGGTTTTGGTGGTTATCCTGAATGATGACTTACATATGAAGAACTGTACCGAGCTCATACATATGTTATGCTGAATTATGATGAAATGACACAATTTTTGCAGTAATTAATGATTTTTTATTATTTTGTTCAATATTTATAAAATATTATTTTATTTACATTAATTATTTTGTAGACTATATGATGACCATATTAGAAAATAATTTATATTAATTACATCTGCTGATCTTGAAGAACGTCATGAACAAAATTTTTTATATTGGTTTCAAAGGCTTGTAAGTTATTTTTTTGATAGAATAAGAAATGAAATTTTCAATGATATCTGTTATTAATAATTTTTATTGTTTATAAGAAACACAACATAAAAATAAAATTGACATTTGATTATGTGTACTCCATAGCCATCCATCAAAATTGGTAAAATCTTATAATGGGTATGTGGTTAAAGGATTTCAATTTCATACATGCATATATGGTGAATCAAAGAAGTCAATAAATAGTGGTGTTTGTTTGAAAGGATACCATTATAAGAAAAGTGAAGTTGAATTTTATGGTATGCTGGAAGAAATAATTGAGTTATGTTATATGGGACTAAATTATGTAATAATGTTTAAATGTCATTGGTTTTATAGAGATCGAAGGTTGTGAGTTCATCCATGACATGAGTCATTGCCATTAAATATAACAGTTTTATTGCATCAAATGAACCATTTATGTGGGAACATCAAGCACATTAAGTTTATATTGAAAATTAATGTGCTTTTTCAAGAGGTTTGATGGATTGGTGAAGTGTGATAAAAATGAAATCACATGATAACCAATTTACTGAAAATAATGGTTTTGTGGAAGTGCAACATATTGAAAATTTTCAAGAAACATCCCAAAATATTTATCATACCCGAAGATATATAAATATCAATTATGAAACCCCTTAGTTAAGGGATGATGATATAGATATTGTTGATGAAGTAATAAGGGATGATGAGACTGAAAGTCATATAGAAGTTGACGATGTTGAATATGATAATTAAGACAGTGATCTCGATGAAAATTATAAATAAGATGATGATTGATGTATTATATTCAGGTATTTAGTTATAGAAAACTATTATATTCTGATATTTGTTAGTTTTTTATATTTGATATTTGTATTAACAAATTGTTATAGGTAAATTTATTATATTTTGGTATTTATTAATTTTTTATATTTGATATATGTATTAATTATTTCTTTTATGTAATAATATTTGTTTTAGATGGTTGGAGATGATCCTGATGATCTATTTTGGTCTCTCACTGATTCCAAACTTCTTACTAATGATCCTAACTCAGTTGGGCCTTGGGATGATACACCTATTAGGAGGGGGCACGGTCTTGCTTGATTGATGATTCCAGATCCTATTCCATAGAGATGAGAATATGTTGATTTTTGATCCTCATTTATGGAGGTATATTTATTTATTTATGATATTTATTATATATTTACTTTGTGTTTTAATTTTGGAAATAAATTTATGTTAATTTTTTTATTTGCACAGATTTTTGCATTTAACTGTTGGGAAGGCTGGTGCGATTCTAAGAAATTATTTTTCTGAGTTATGGGTGTTGTGGGACATAGTTATCATCAATGTTCATAACTATATTGTTGACCACTAGATTTTATGTTATTAAATAATATATACTTTTCAAAATTTATTTACTCAAAAACATATTTTTTTCAATTGTATTTCAGAATTTATTTTCTCTGATTCTTGATACCTAGTGAGGTATTATCCAAGAGGCATGGGATATTGGTATATGTGAGTTCTTTCATCAGTTTCTATACAAACTTAAAAAGAGATCTATGGATAAATCTTGTGCTACTCTTTTCGACTAGTCTTGTGTATCCCATCAACCTGATTATATCTCAGCTCAGGTATGGGATAAATTGTGCTCCTACTAGCTAGGAGAAAATTTTAGGAGGTCATCATCTATACGTGAGAGCTAGGGGAGGTAATATGTCACACATAGATCCATAAGTTGTACATTTGGAATAAATCAATGACATATGGTATGTTTTATAATTTATTAATATATATATATATACTTTAAATATAACATGTTTGTTATATTATATAGGCTACTACAGACCCATCTATTACAAAGTTTGAAGTGTTTAAGAAGATATATACTGATCCACATAAATGAGAAGTTTCAGGTGATCGACAACACCATATTGTGGTCAGTAATTTTTTTAAAAAGTTCATGGATATTAATTTTATTGTTATTATAATTTGTTATTATATTTAAAGGAAACATATGAGACTGTAACTTATTAATAATGAGAGCGTCAAGGAGAGAGGGAACAAAATGTCACTGGTGATTCAAGTTTTGATGAGGGGGCATAGATATATGCGACTTTGTAGGGTGTAGAGAAAGGCCAGGTGATTGGTATTGGATCTCGACTGACACCTACAGGTTATTATGGTACTTCTGCGATGACATCAGTGAGCGCAAAGGTAATTCATGGAGAGTCATCATCGATGTCATCGTTCAATGTAATTAATGGGGATAGGTTGAGAGCTCATGATGATATGATAAAGTAGATGCAGAAAGAGAGGAAGGAGGAGCATGAGTAGCATCATGTGAGAGATGAGCAGATGCTGGAGTATATGCGACGACTTACATGTGGTGTCGGAATGGAGTTTCCACCACCCAGTTTTTTGAGTGATCCTTCCCCATGTCCTTTGAGTGATCTTCCACCACCTGATGACGATTGATGATTTTTGAAGTTTTATAACTGTTTTGTAATTTGGTATGAAAAAAATATCATGTTTGAAATGATGTATTACTTTTATGTCTGTTTTAGTTTTTTTATTTTTTGTTTAATTTTTTTTTAAAATTTTATTAATGATATTTAAATATTTTTCAATTTGATAATAAATAATAAATATTTTATTTTTTTAATTAATTTTAATTCATATAATTGTTTTCAAATAAATTAAATTTGTTAATTATTTTAAAATATATTTATGTTTTTAATTAATTTTAATTATTTTAAAGTATATTAATTAATTAATTAATTAATATTATTTTTTAAATATAATTTCTTTTTAAAATTTTATAAATAATTTTCATTAATTTTAATTTTTAAAATTTATTTTTGATTTTAAGTTTTTTTGGAATAATATTATTTGTGACAGATTAACACTCTGTCACAAATACTTAATTGCGAAGGACCTTAAAAATTATTTATTTAATACTATTATAACACTTATTTGTGACGGTCCCACACAAAAAACAGCAATTACGATGCCATTTTTTTCAATGGAGTATTCACGACGGACTCCCATCGCCAATGAAATTTTGCGACGGTCATATATCGCTAATACTCCATCTAAAATAATCAAATTTTTAGTAGTGTGAGGGGTTCTGAGTAGGTTTGGTCATGAAAAAGTGTTATTAAATCTTTGGATGAGAGTTTGGATTAAGAATAGAGTTCAAAAAAAATGGTGATAATTTATTAGGGTTGGTAGGAAAACAACATGGGTCAAAATTAGTATGTAATGTAGAAAGGGAGACTGGTTAAGACACAAGATATTAGGGCCCATTATAATCTGATGTAAGGACCTTATGCTTATTTAATACTCAAGGTGAGATAATTATAATTTCAAGGTAGAGACCTAAGAGAGGTTTGTGCATCAAGATTTTTAGCTCTTGTGTTTGAGTTGGATGGATTTAATTGAAAATCAGAATGAATCTAACTAATTGAACCTTAATATATTCCTTAAAATGAATATATATGTTTTTTTTCTTTTTTAAAAGGTGTTTTTCGGTCATTTACCACATCTAGATTAGGTTGGTGAGGGTTGGAATAAAGATCTAGTTGACCATTAGAGGGTTAAACTAAACAAGGTGTATACTTCTTGGAGAAAGAGTTTGTGTTAGTTACATCATTGGGAAAAAGTGAATTATGAGGGTAGTGTCTTTGATTTAGAGATAGAGTACTAGTTATCAGAGCTTAAGATCTAATTCAGTAATATTTATTCCAGGATGGAGTATTGGAAACCACTGACTATTAGTCTGATGAGAGGGGATACATGAAAGTGGTGGATATTTTTCCTTATAGAGCATAAGGAAGAGTAGGTTTCATAGGATTATTTTCAAAGGAAATTTTTTGTATATTTATTATCATTCATTACGAGGGTAGTGAAGAGGTAGGTGCCTCTATCCCTTCATCTATGGATCTTGATCATGTGGAAACCCATGATTCACATTAAGGTCCTTAGTTGATTTAAACTTGATTTTTTTTTCAGACAAGGTGTTTAGGGTGAGACACCTTAAAGAGGAACTACATCCCATTATTTGGTATGTGGATATCCCATTTACATTGAATACATTTCAGATCTCTATACTCCTTTATTTTATCTTATTTAGTCCATGCCTTGGGACTCAAGGTGGGGAGGTTTCCAATTCCTCTAGAGGTGACTACACCAGTTGGAGTTTAGTCAAGTCTATATGATATGTGTTATGATTTTGAGTTGATGTTGGGGAAACTTCACTCACCTAGAGACTTATTCTTACTGTAGATATGACCATATGATTTAATTATTAGGAAGGATAGTTGTATTATGTATACATGATTATCAATTTCTTTTGGAGGATATTTTAATTATATGATGTGGGAGGAAAATATGTGGTGTTCATTGGCTAGTGGGATCATTGGATGATCCATAGGAATTCAGAACCTCTATGTTATTATCTAGTACTGATGTCCTTGGATTTGGTAGAGGCATAAGTGGTAGAGTTTCCCTAAGTCATAGATGATTTTTCGGTTGTTTTCCTCATAGAGTTTTTGATTCTTTCACTTCAATGTGATACCAAGTTCAAGATAGATTTTTATCCTAGATTGTCTCTAATTTCAATGGATCTTTATGAGATGGAACCTTCTAAGATGCGGGAGTGGAGTATTCCAATTGATGATTTTATGCATAAGGGTTTTATCTCTCCCAGTGTAACATCATGGGGTTCTCAAATATTGTTTTACAAAAAGGAATATGGTAGTTTGAGGTTGTGTATAGATTACCAGTGGCTAAAAAAAGTGATAATCAATTACTATTATCCCCTTACAAGGATAGATTATTAATTAAATTAGTTGAATGGGGATATAATGTTTTCAAAGATTTATTTGTAGTTTGGTATCACCAGATGAGGGTGAAGGAGGAGGATATCATAAATACCACCTTCATATGTCATATAGGCACTTCAAGTTTGTAGTTACAACATTCAGTGTCATGAACACCCAATCTAGTTTCTTTTAATTCACAAAATCTACGTTTCATGAGTTTCTGGATCTATTTTTGGTAGTTTTCGTCAATGAAATTCTCATATACTCAAATTTTTAGGAGGATCATGATGAATATATTAGGGTTATTTTTCAAGTCATTAGACACCATCAACTTTATATAAATATGTCCAAGTGGAAGATTTTGATATATGAGGTGAATTTTAGAGGACTAGGTCTTCATGAAGACTAATTAGTGCGACGAAACATTCAAATATCCGAGGAGAGGTTGATTAGTGATCACATTATTTGGATTCCAAAGGAGTGGGTAATGTTTAAGGTCTTTTGTGATTATTATTATCCTATGTTAGGATTAATTTTAATATCACAGTGGGTTGTGATTTAATATGGTTCTAGGTAGGTATGTTCCCATGAATTTAACTATTCTACCCATGATCTCAAGTTGGTAGTAGTGGTGTTTTATTTGAAGTTATGTTGACATTACCTATTTGTTAAGTGATTCATGGTCTTCACATATCATAGGAGATAGAGTATTATTTTTCTTCTCAGTAGGATATGAATCTATATTAGTGATGGTGGATAGAGTTCTTGTATAACTATGACTTTGTAATATCCTATACCTTAACTAAAGGGAATACAATAGATGACATGTTAAGAAAGAAGTCATGAGTTGATATTGTTTAGGATTCTGGAGATTCTTGGAGAGTGATGATTTTTTTTTAAAATTCACATGGATGTTGAGAAGGATGGTAGTAAGGGTTCCATGTTCTATATTATAGTGAAATCATCTTTGATTTAGTAGGTAGAGGAGTCTCAATGGGTAGACTCTGAGGTAGAGTTGATGCGATACCATTCCTTTCATAGTGATACTCCCAAGGTATGGAGAGAGGATGATCAACATAAAATGTTATTTCAATGAAGATTGTTTATTCCCTTGATGATGTGAAAGGGGGTTCTTCACAAGTTCCATATTTATGATTTACTAGTGCATCCTCATTTATCCAATATGTACAATGCCTTGAGGAGTCATCTTTGGTGGCCCTAGATGAAGTGGTTTCAGGAATTTTTTATGCCATGGTGTTTATAATTATAGTAGGTGAAGACATAGAATCATGTTTGAAGTGGTTTTATACAGCCATTGGATGTTCCCAAGTGGAACTGAGATGATATGTAAGTGGATTTTAACACCAATTTTCCCCAATCCCAAGGAGTGTATGATGCTATTTAGGTGATTATTAGATAATTGACAAATTAGGTTCATTTCTTGGACATCATAGAGTTAGGTATAATGTATTTTATAACTAGGAGATTTGTGGATGAGATAGTAAGGATTTATAGGTACAGAGATAATCATCTCAAATTGATATTCTCATTTTACCTTGTGAGTATGAGGAGATGTTTAGTATGATTTTGTATCTAAATTACACCTTAACACTAATTTCCATCCTTATAGATACGAGTAAAAAAAGTAGACTTTTTAGACACTGGACGATATGTTGTGGGCCTTTGTTCTTGATTTTGGTGGATCATAGGTAACAGACCTACCTTTGGTTGAGTTTAATTGTAATAATAAATTCCACTCATCCATTGGGATGGATCTATTTGAGACATTGTATGGTTATCCCTATGGATCATTATTTTTTGGACCAAGGTTAGAGAGTCAGTGATTATTGGACCTGATGTTGTAAAGAGAATGACTGAGAAAGTCCATATGATTCGAGATCAAATGAAAACAATTAAGGACTATAATAAGTCTTACATTGATCAAAGTAGGAGACCCCTAGAGTTTAAGTTTGGAGATCATGTGTTCTTAAGTATTTCTATTGAATATTGATATCATAGGTGTGGTCGAGGGAGTAATTTTCTCCCTAATTTATCCACCCTTTTAAGGTGTTGGGACATATTAGTGAGGTGGTGTATCGATTACATATTCTCCTATAGATGGAATAGATAAAAGATGTCTTTCATGTGTCACCTATTCTTTGATTCCTTTATGATAAATCCCATGTCATTGATTAAGTGATTTGGATATTCAGGATGAAATGATGTTCATGGAACTATTGGTTGAGATCTAAGACCATTAGGGGGAAGGTTTTTCATGGGTGAATCATCCCATTAATTCACATTTTGTAGAGATATGTAGATTAAAGGAATTCATGTTAAAATAGGAGTAAAAAATGCATACCCAATATTCTGAGTTGTTTTTTGGTTGATGTGTGTTTTAATAATGTGCATGTACTTTCTCAATCTATGTAATGAATAGTGATTTGGTTATGATATTTCTTGAAAAAAAACCCAATCTGAGAGGTATCTTAGGGAATTTTTTCTATAAATACCCCCTTATCTATTTTCTCCAGCCTGGGTTTAGTTTTGATTCTCAAGGATGATAATCATTTGAGAGGTATCAGAGTAAAGTATTTTGTTTTCTCCAAGCCTTTTATTTATTTTCTAGAGTAGAAGGGTATTATGAGGAGTATTTTATGATATAGGGAGGTTTTTTTCATTTTAAATTAGAATTATAAAATTGATTCTACAATTTGGATGTAAATCTATAATTTTTTATATAAATATATACCTTTTTATTTTGGTCTATTTTTGGATAAGAGCATGATATTACATATGCGATTCAAAATCTCACCCTTTATTTTTTTTGTTAAATTACAAAAATCTTACATATTGATATATTTCTTATATATTGATAGTGGGTATAAAAATATCTTACATATCAATTTTTAACAACATATAAAAATATACATTTTGAATAAAATATTTTATGTGTTTCCTTTTACTCAAGAAATAAATTACATATCAAATTTTTTTCAAAAGGAAATATATTATATATTTTCTATAAATATATTATGTATTGTTAAAAGATGTTACACTTGAAATTTTGGTAAATTATCAAGTACCCTCCTAAGAAAATATATCATGTGCTGAAAATTTCATAATGTATAAAAACTTATGTATCAATTAAATATAACATGTATGGTTTTCTTTAAAAGGAATAAATATTAACTATTGTATTTTTTTAAGGAAAACATCCTGCACATCAAATATATTACAATATGAATATATTATGCATGAGGGAGGATATTTCTTGTGTAAATGTTTTTGGTTCTAGAGAAAATATTATGTAAGAAATATAATATATATTTCTTTGCACATAATCCATCTTCATTTTATCCAAAATCATATTTTTATGATTTAAAATTGAATTTTTAATCATATAACATTAAAAATAAATGATTTTGAAATATAAAGGAAATTACTTAATACCTATAAGATTAAATTCTATTTTTTATGTAACTTGAATTCTATTAAAATATGATAAATATCATGACTAATTTTAAGGAATATTAAAAGAGGTATTGACCATGTTTTAAAGAGGAAGCACCTAGGAAGATCATCATGGGATATGGATTCTATTATTTAAAAATTTAAGAAGTTCCTCCCTTTGATATGTTAAGTTTTATCAAACCTATATGATTAGATATCACCTTTCAAGTATTTTGACAACCTTACCATTTATTTTTATTCTTCATTGTAAGAAACAAGGTTGTGAACATCTTATCTGCTCACTGTACTTATGTAATGAATCCTGAAAAATTTACATTGAGGTAAGGTATTCAAGGAATATATCTTTATTTTTTTTAAATTCTGGAAGGTTCATTCTATTATTTTAATACTAGTAAATTGTATTAATTAAACTAATAAAATATAATTATTTGTGTAATGAAAATTGAAGGTAAGAGAATGTCACATATGACTTCTATTATTTTTGTGATATTCTTGATAATCATTTTTGAAGATATTGTGGTTTATTTTAATTACTGATATAAATTAATTGCTATAATGAGGTGTATTAATGATAAAAATATGTATTTTTTCTTTGATTAGTTTCTAAAATCACCTCCCACAAGTGAATAAAAATTTAAAGCTAGAAACAAATGGGTTGTTTGGTTAATATGGAAGCTGTGATTAATACTCATGCTTTTTGTAAATAACATACATGAAAGTAGTAGTGAATGATTATTTAACTATGTGTTTCATTTATTTTTTTTGGTTTTGGTTTGTTGTGATTGGTTTTTTGGTTTTTCTATAAATGGTTTGTCACATTTAGAAATTGATATGGTGATGGTGGTGGGACTGGTATGCCAAAAAGGATGTTTTTTATGAAATATTATGGTGTTTGATATCTTGGGATTATATGGATGTTATTATAGTGGATGGTGGGGGTGTTCTGGGGTTATGTTGGATGATTACTAATGGTTTGGACTGAATTGTACGTGATGGGAATAACTAATTAAAATATGGGCTTTAAGTCGAATTAAAGGAGTGGTGGATGTTAACAAAATTATTTATGAATGAAAAACATGGGTTAAGGATAGAATAAAGTGGGTAATGACTAATAAATAGTTTTTCATTAAATAGGATCAATGAATAACATTATGAATGTAATATTTCTGTTAAATAGTAAATGTGGAATTGGTTGATCAACTGATTAAATGAATTTATGGGCATTTTGTGGCTATTTTTGCATGGGGTGATGGGGTTGATGGATGATATAAAATAGGAAAAAGTTATTAGTAGAGGACTGTGAATATGGGGTGATGGGTAGGGGATATAGAAGTTCTATTTTAATAAGAAACCTTTTGGTTGTGATTGTTCTTATATTATATGATTTATTTTCTTGTGATTTCATATGTACCCCACCCAATTTAGATAATCTTACTGACACCCAATTTGTTTGGGTTCTAGGTGTCTTCCCTAAATATCCAAGTTGGTGATGGAACTGATGGCTAACCACTCCCACTTCCACACTCCCCCTAACATACATGGAATTAATTTGATGGATGGTGGTTTTTATACATGGGATGTGATGTTTAGAAGTCAAAATCTTAATTTATGTGATGATGATGGGATGGTGATGTGGTATATAGTGGAGGTTGTGTATAGTAGGAGGATATAATGATGTCGATGCACTTTATTTTCATGATACACTACTATGATGGAAATTTGACATGTAGTTGGGATATTGATATGTGGTATATAGATATGGATACATGGTTATGTGTTTATGTGATCTGCAGATGTGTGGATTTGGTTATGATGATTTAGAGGGTATGAGAGCATTACGACATTTATCATTAGTGCATGAGAGTAATAAACTAGTGGTAAAGTTGTACAATGTACCCTTTTTTCTATATTACTTGATATTATTTTATTGTACTTTGATACAATGTTTGATGAATGAGCCTTTTTTAGGTTGGATTAGTTGACCTGGTATAGGTGCATGTTGATTCTGTTATTTACTCATTAAGGTATCAGTACACATCTTTGACTTTTTTTCATGAGTGGTCTTAAGGAGGACCCCACTAAGTATATATGTATGATAAAACACATATATAAATATATTTTATAGGTTTTTAGTATGTATTTAGAGATAAAACTGGCCATTACTAGATTAGAGCTAGGATTTAAGGACATAGTTATAGACAAGGAGTTTATTTTAGAATTTTTTATTAGAGAATTGAATTTGTATGATATTTCTCATGAATTGTGATTATTATGGGATATTATTTTTATTTATATTATGGAGTTTATTTTTTGTTTCATTTTTCTATTATTATGATTTATGATGGAAATTCCTCCTATTTGTGTGATTTATATCCTTGGTGCTAGTCACCACCTCATGGCCTATTAGAGGTGGGCTTCTGGGGCCACTCTCATTATCACTACAGGTCTATAAGGGGTTCCTAATGGGGGAAGGTATTGGCATTTTAACTCTCTCTATATGTGTGTGTATTAAATACAAATCCATTAACCACATAATAATTATAACATTTTACCGATTTATATGGAGGTGTACTTAGTGAAGATAATTGGATGTCAATTATATTTCCATGATGTAATTCCTAAAAAAAATTAAATTATATATTATTATACTAGATAAAATATTGATTTTATATGTATAGACATAACCACATTTAACTTACCATTTTTTAAAATAAGAGCATGTAATTACATTGTTAATGTACTTTAAGAGGATCTGTGGTAATTTGTATGATTTTTTTGAAATTATCATTTTATAATATTCAAAATAAATAATAAAAATAATTATTTTTGAATAAATTAATGAAAAAACAAGTAATAGTACAACTTAATATACGAATAATGACATTTATTTCTAATTGAGTATAACATATGTACATATGGGATCTTTTTTGTTCATTATAAAAAATTCATCGATCTTGTTCACCACTAAAACCAAGTCCAGGTTGATTAAATACGGATAATTAATTATCTATTTCATCATCAACATTTACATCACCATAAACCATTCAATTATGTTATGAGAAATAGTCATATTGAAAATCATAAGAGAAAACATGTGAAATTTCCTTCCACAATAATCCTTATATAATTGACCCTTCAACTAATGTTTTGTTATATACATTTTTCTTTAATTTCTATATACATACCTCAAATGGGTATATCCATAAAAACTAGATTAGTGATATACATTATTCTTCATACTATAAATGGAATATTAAATACATCATTGAACTAAATAAAGTTGGTGGAAATATTTTTTACAGTTTACATAAACTCACCATAATATCATCTTATAAATTACTCAATGTATAATAGTTTTATGTTTTAGTATAAATATCTTGGAAAAAATTTTATATTTTGGAAAAAACATCCCAAATTAATGAATTTAATAACTCTCTAAGACCAATAGATAATATCCTTTTTATTTTGACACAAAAATATTGATTTTTTATCCCAATGATATGACCAGATTTAAAAAAATAAGATGAATTCAAAGAATAACCATCTGGTAACCTAAAATTCCCAATACAATGATAAAATAATAAATTAATTTATTTATAAATGGTATAAGCTATTACTGGCATCATTATATTGGGAGATATATCATTTTTAAATTACTCAAATTTAGGATTCCTATAAATTTTGGAAAGATATAACTATCCCTTTACGGTATACTTAATATTACCCAGTGTGTCTAACATAGTATAGAATACATTATCAAAATGTTCTACTTACATATATATTTTTATGAAATAGAGATTCATAATAATATGATATATCTCAAAAAATACTTCACTTTATACAATTATGATCTATACCAAAACCATATATTATGTGTTGGTTTATATATGGTATAAAAGTAATAGGTGGTGAAGAGATGTCAGTTTCATATGAATACATGGGAGAATTTTTGGATTTCTATCTCTTTGAATACTATTATTCATTAAATCATTTATATTCCCTAAAAATGATGATGTGCGTGAAGAAATTTCGATGATAATAATTTTTTTTGCTTCCACTGAAAATAATTAATGATTTATTATCATCCACAAAGTATATATAAGATTTAGGACTATATGTACTCCATCCATATAATATAACAAATGAAATAAAGTCACTAATTTCCCACTATAATGTAATCTTAGTGTAAAATTCTATAATGGAACTACATTATAGATAATTCTATTGTTACTTTATAATAAATTTAACCCATTGATCAATGGTTTCAAATAGACATCAATATTCATCTTTGGATGACCTAAAATTAATTAAACCATATAGATATGTAGTTTCTTAATAAACATTGAAGGAGAGTAGTTGTACAAAGTTATAAAAATAGAGAAATAAGAATATTGACTCCTATAAGCACCAAAATATCAAAAACCATCTATTAAAAAACCTAACCATTATGTGGTTCTAAAGAAAATGTCATAAGTAACTTATTAAAGTGATTACGTGAATCAACATAATAAGAATTATTCAAGATTCAATTTATAGAAATATTAGATTGATTTTAAATCATAAAAAAAGTTGTGTTGTTAGGTAGAAAAATAAATTGCAACCTAGATTTAACCAAAAAAACACCTTAACCATTTTATAAGAAAAAATCTAGATTTTCTATATTGAACAACCTTATACCTAGATTACCCCCATGTTGGAAAATTAAAAAAATAATCTTAATCACACAAATATAAAATACAATCATTTGAACCTGAATAAATCTTATAATAAGTAACACTCAAATAATTGATTATCTTTTTTTATTTCATAGAAATTTACAGACATTATATTTCCCTCTTGAAATAAGTATTAAAGAAAATAAAATATTTGATTAAAATAACTATTTTAAATTTCAAAATATAACTTAATATCTATAAATTTTATAATAGCTTCTAATTTTCATATCTTGCATTCGGGATATAAGTTGTCCTCAATAGATTTCATCAATTCATAAAATTGAGATTTTTATAATTAATAATTACACTCATTATTCTGAATTTAAATTTATTGAAAAGAAATGAGAGTAGCCTCACATGTACTAAATTTTAAAATTGTGATGGACCTGGAACCAATTTTTGTTTATTTTCCTCTAATTTACATTCACAAGGTTTATACCAAAAAAAAAAAAACAATCTACTTGAAAATAAAGATGTAATAGATAAACTCCAATAATATCAAACATTACAAATATCTTGAGAAAACATTTCTTACAAAAATAAATAATTTTCCTTTTTGAAACAATTTTTTTATTTGAAAATATAAATTCTATAAAAGATTCATTACCCTTAATAAAGATAGGATTTATACTAGAACCTTGTGGATTTTTTGTTGTCTTATTCAATCATGATTTCATAATAAAAACCATTTCCTATTCCCTCTCTCCATAATTTTCTAAAAAATAACAATAATTAGCTTATAATAAAAAGTGATTACTAATTTTAATTTAAAATAATTAATTTTTTAACTGAATGAAGAATCAAAAAAATACATTAGTTTATTATTTTTATTTTTTTAAAAAATAAGTATATTAACTTTTAAAAATTTATTTTTATTTTTTATTACCAATAATTTATCATAACATTTATTACTTTTTGTTTTTTGTAATTATAATTAATTAGTTTTTCAATTAAGCACTTATTTTTTATAATAAGTTTTTTCTTTTGTAGAGAAACTATAAGGAATAATTTTGAAAAATATTTTATTATATATTTAATTTTAAATAAGTACTATGTTATTTTTTCCCTAAATGAATACCTTATTATTTTTATTTATTTAAATTATTTATTATTCTTATTATTATTTACTTTACTATTTTTTATAATTACACTTAATTATGTTTTACATTTCCTTTTCAATGTTCTATAATAATTTATTTATTTATTTAAAATATATTAATCAGTCATAAAAATTATTTTAGTAAATTTTAATATTATATTTTATTAATTTTTTAGATAAATTTTTTTTATTAATTTATAGTAATATTTATTATTTTTCAATTTTTATAATTATACTTAATTAGTTTTTATGATTTATTTCCCTACCATCGGTGGTGAGTTGGTAAGGGTTTGGAAGAGGTAAGGGGAAAGTCACGAGGTTAAGTTCCCTAGCCAACAACTTTAATATAGTTTTTTTCTTTGAATTGTGTTCTATGGTGGTGGATGTAATCGACCTTATTTGTTTTTAAGTTTAATTATTTTATAATAATTTTTTTATTTTAAAAAACATATAAATTAATTTTTAATATATTTTATCTTTTATTATAATGTTAATTTTAAATAAGTACTATGTAATTTTTTTCCACTAAATCAATACTTTAAATTAGTACTTTATTTTTTACTAATTTTAACTGTTACTTATTTTACTATTTTTATAAATATAGTTAATAACGTTTTTAGTTTCTTGTTTTCTATTTTATAATAAATTTTTTATATTTTATAAATATATAAATCATTTTTAAAATTATTTTCCTTAGTTTTACTATAATATTGTATTATTTTTATTACAGATATTAATTATTAATAATATATTATATATTTTTTTATTTATCATGATATTTTTTATTTTATTAATTCGAACTATTATTTAATAATTTGGTAAAATATTACTATTTATTATTTATTAATATTATATAACTAATTATTACTAATATATATATTTTTAATATTTTTAATATTTTTATTTTTATATTAAAATAAACCAATTTAATAAATAAATACTAAAAACTAAAAAAAATAAAAGAACCTAATTAAATATACAGTTAAAATAAAACTAATAAAATAAAAACAACTAAATGAATTATGTAATAATAAAACAAATTTTTTATTACTTATGAATTCAGAAGTTTAGAAAAATACATCCTAATTGAACAAAAAACCACTAAATTTGTTTTACAATTGCTAGATATTGATCGAGAGTCCTTTTTTGAGAGGAAAAGAGAGAATACAAATCTTATTATGAGAGAAACTGATCATTCACATTTCTATAGTTTACTTCTTGTAAAGAATATTATAAAAAAAAAATGTATTCATCACTAAGAGTTCAACATTTATTTTATAAATATTGGTGAGATTATTTGTGACAAACATTTATGATAGAATTAGTTTTTTATGATGGATTTGTTATCCACCATAAATAGGAGCCTCTATTTTTAACTTATCCCACTTTTTTGAAAGATAACCGTGATGAATAGATTCTATTGTAACTGAACCACTTCCATATTTTTCTCAATTATATATTAATTAATTATGATATATTGTTCAATACATTCAATTGTTAACCTGTAGAAACAAAAAAATTCAATTTTTTCATAAATAAGTTTGGTGTTCCATAGTGTGTGGAAGCGCTCCAAACATATTTTCAATGAATTCACATTATATTGCAATAACTCATAGGTATTATTATTAATCATGATAGTATTTGTTTCTATTATAATAAACTATCACCAAAACTATCTTTTGCAATGAACTCAACATTGGTCACAATTAGTTTTCAGAAAAAAATGATTATTTCAATTGTGATTATTTAGGTTTTTTGTAATAGTATGGAAATTCTTGTACCATTAATTTGTGAGTTCTAAATGTTCGAGGGGTTAGGGTAATTCTATAGGGAAGAGGATGGATTTAGAGATGATGTTTTAACTAGGAAGTAAGTGTTATGGTTGGATATATGTGTTACTCTAAGAAGAGTTGGATGAAGGAGATAATTTTTTTATATGGTGATCCATTCCATGTATTGTGGGGAAATGATATGGTTTTTTTGTCGTGGCACGTGGTGTGTGCCATGAGGTTTCTATGTCACACTATTTCAAGGTGAGAGTCTAGTTATAGAGTAGAGAGGTTTAGTCCCAGTATGGTGGTTTTCAGATTATTCTTATATGAGAGTTCTCATAATTTTATTTTATTTGAGGCCTTATAAGTTTATCCTATGTGAGGTTGGAAGTTCCATAGTTGTTAGGGTCATGAAAAATCAACCTTATGGTATTGGAATTTATCATATGTGTGCCTTTGGGTTAATATTCTATGAGGAAAATTATGTCATGGTTATTATCATCGCACTATGGATACCTAGGTGACCGGTTTCCTTGGTTATAGATATCCGAGGTCTGGTTCACCAAGATTCCTTTCATTTCACCGTGGGTTGGTTTGAGGTGCATTGGGTTTAGGGAAGAGAGGGTTGAGGATCACACTATGATCATTGGGTGTTCGAGTATTGTGGTGTATACCCCTTTGTTGAATTGTGGCCTTCATTAAATACATGGTGTTAAGGTGGTTCTGACCATGAGATTCAGGGAAAGATAAGGGGATACATTGACATGATTTTTGGAGGCCCGATCAACTTGGTCTCATTGTAGCATGATCATAACCTATCACATTGTGATTCCTTAATTATCTTATTTTGTTATAAATTCAAAAGACCATTGAAATTCCTCTAACATATTTTAGTCTCCCACAAACCCTAGGTGACTAGTGGTGCTTCTTTTGTGATCTTTGGACATCCTTTGATAAGTTTTCACCCTTTAATTTATGATATTAACCCCTTATAATCAAAGTTAACTTCATTTTACTTTATTCTTGATTCTATTCGTATCCTTTATTCTTGATTCTATTCGTATCCTTTATTCTTTGGATGGCTGGTCATGACTAGGCCTTGTGGTTGATCCTTGTGTTTTAGGTGGTGTTTTATTAAAGTTTTATCATTATCTCATGCAACTACTATTAAATCTTTTAATGAGGTAATGATATTTGCGACATATTTTTTATTTAAGTGTGAATTAAAAAATTATCATGATTTTTTATTTCTTTGGGTGGATGGTATGGATTAACCTAATCAAAATAATGCATTTGAATAAATGAAATTGAAGGTAAGGGGTGATTCTCATGTGATTTATGAAATTTTATGATATTTATTATAGGCTAATGGATTTACTAATTTTACTTATAGATATTTTTGTTTTCTAATATGACATACCTTACTTGATTCCATTAATATGTTGGAATTACCTTTCATAATGGTTTATTTATTTAACATTTTAAATGAATTGGTTATGTGGAAATATGGAATTAAAGTGTTGATGTTTGAACCTAAAATTCTACTTTTATATGAAATAATTTTTAAGGAGAAGATCTTTAGTGTGTAATGATGCTATATTTCCATTGTTTAATACTATATATGGGGTATTTCTCATCGTGATTATAATTTTTATGGATGTTCATTATGGATGGATGGGGGGATAAGGTGTGGTTTTTAATGCGGTAGTGGTAGATGGGTTGTTGTATGTGGTTATGATTATGGTGACATGGATGGTTATGTTGGAAGGAAGTGGTTTTAAGGTAGTAATTCTCAATTTTGGTTTGTGTTGTGGTGTGGTATATGTGGTGATAGGTTCACTTGTTGTGATAAAATGTTATAGTTCCCTAGTAGCATGGAAAAAGGTTAGAATTAATGAAATTAATAATGCCAAAATGGGTGGTAATTGGATAATGATGGGATATAATTGATCAATAGAGGTTATTAAATAGTAAATAATTATGGATGGAATACATTTTATTCATGATTAATGAATAGTATAAAGTGGAAAGTTTTTTAATGAATGATTTGACATTAAAAATTTATAATGAATAATGTAATGAATGTTACGATATTGGAAAATAGTAAATCTAGAATTTAAGGAATGATGTGTGGAAATTGGATATCAAGAACATTATTATAGATGTTTTTTGTGTATGGATAAGGATAATTGTGTTCTAGTTATGGAAGTAGTTACTAGTTTGAGATGGTGAGGTAATGTGCTTCTTGTGGGCTATTGTGGTGTTACTTTTATAGGCGAACCATTAGGATCAAAATGTGTGTGACTATTATACTCACAATAATTTCTTATTATTTATTATATAGCACCACCAATGTCTTGTAACCTGACTAACAACCATATATGGACACAAGTTCTTCATGTTTTACCTAACATCATGGTAGTATAGGGAATGGATTGATGGATGATCCCTCTTCCTTTAGATGTTGTATGGGCTGTGTTAGCTCAAATACCTATATATATATATAGACTATAATGGAAAGTGGTCATAGTTTTTATATGATGGAATACATGATTACATGGTTGCGATGTGGTTTTTTGATGGGGTTCGTGCATGGTATGAGGAGGGCATGAGGTTGATGTCCTATATGGTGACTATAACCTACTATGATGAGGATATGATAAGTAGTTTCGATTTGGTGATGTGTTAAGTCCTTTTATTCTTAGTATTCATTAAATAATATAAGACATTTTATCCTTTGATTATTAGTGGTAATTTTTATGTATTGAGTTTATATTTTACCTATGTAGGAGGATTTGACGGACTTGTAAATTTTTTTTCACTTTTTTCATCCTTTTAAATACATTTACTAAGGAATTTTCTATTATTTTTTCCAATAATCTAGTGTTTGTCTTCATGAATACCATTCATTTACTTTTCTTTCAACCTAAAAATATCCATTTTTAATTTTGGGTTAATGAAATTATGTTGAACCCTAGCAAATGGCGTAGTAGTACATGAAGTGGAACACCCCCGACTCCAGTCTTCCTGACTTATTGGTCTCTTATTGCATTGATAATACATGCATAAAATTTTATACAAGATTAGAATTATAGTATCCTTAGGAGGATAAATTTTATATAATCATTAAATCAAAGTCAATGATACATAAATTTTAAAAATCTTCATATATATATTAAGTGCTTAGGGGTACAATTACATTAAATACACACACACACCACACACATATGCTAGAAATAAAGGTCATAGCCCCCCTTAAGGGATAACTCACCCATCAAGTATTATTGATTCATTACATTGTTTGAAGGCCCAGTGGGCATAAAGCCCATAACATAGCCCAAATTCCCATAAAATGGCCTGAAGGCCCAGTGTAGCGTCATGCCTACATCATATTATCTGTGTCACAAAGCCTGCGTCATGCATGTGTCAATGCCTGGCTGTATCACGCATCATGTCTGCATCACTACCTGCTTGTGGAAATTTAATCCCACCCATATTTGAACCCATATCTGATGCAGGATTATGGGGAGCCTTTATCACTTGGGTAACCCCCAACTGCAAAAGATAAGAGCAGAAAATAGGGAAATGGGGGAACATTAAAAAAAGGTGAGATAAAATGATCAAAAAGGGATAACATATTAAAGAAACTACATATATCTCTATTTTATCTTGAGAAACACAAATTGAGAATAATAAACATAGTTTCATGGAAAAGTTAATACAAAGTATAACATATCAATAGATAACATATCAATGAATATCATAATTATGGATAATGTACTGATATAAAAAATAATAATGAATAGAATAATGATGAATATAAAAAATTCTATACATTCATAAACATACAATTAATTATGTTTGAACCTATATATTTTAATGATCTCAAATCATGTTTTTTTATGTTTTTAACAAGTTTAATGTTTTATGATAGTAAATCTTTTTCTAGAAAAATTATGAATAAATTTGGATATGTGATGATCTAATGTTAGTTCAACGGATCTACCACCAATTATGGAATGATACTATTTGATCTACCGTTGGACACATCAACTATCAGAGACCTCTACCATCCGATAGATCAAACAACATAAACATCTACTATCAATCACATTTACCAAAAGAGAAATCTACCATCAGGCACAACTATTTCTAGGATAGATCTACCACTGGACACATCTACCTCTAGAGACATCCACTGTTAGTCACACATACCACCAAAATAGATCTAATGCTAGATAAATCTACCAATAGATATATCTACTGCTATATTGATCTACCTCCAGTCAGATATACTATTAGTCCATGCTATTGTTTATAGTTTCTACCACCAGGGTGCTATCATTGTCATCCAGATTGATTTCAAAATTTAATTTATCCAATGGATAGTTTAAGGAATTAAATGCATCCAGCCCCTCATGGATTTAAGAATAATTATTATTAAACTACTATACTAATACATTATAGAAAAAGTAATACTTTCTTTATTTTGTGCTTAGTACAAGGATTTGGGTTATATTAACATTATTCTCTAATGGATAATTGAACTTGGAGTGATATAAATTCAGAATAAATCCCTCGTGTGTGATAGGAGTGATAGATACATGAATAGAAAAAATGAATCTTCATAAATTAAATTAAGAGACATCTCTAATATAGTTGTTTGTGGAAGGATTATAGACATCTACAAACTAAAAAGAGAATTATTTTTCAGACCTTCACGACACTCAATTTTTTGTACATTTTTTTGGAACCTGTTCAAGCTTCTTACTAAGATAGATCTCAGGACCTTTGAACATCAGAAGCTATTCGGATTGATCAACATCATATTTTCACATATCTAATCACTCTCTCTTTATGTTTATGATTTATATTTGAACTGTTTTTATTTTTTACTTTGTTTATCTATAAAACACAATCTTTTATACTTAATTAGAGAGTACTTGACACACTCTCTCAAATTTCTTGTTTTTTATGCCCATGAAAACTATGGAGGAGGTCGTGTGTGATCTATACTTTTTTTTCCCATGTATAATGATGTAAGAAGCTTTGTGCATAGATAAAATTGTGTACTATTGTTTGTAAAACTCAATGTAGGTTATGGATCAAGTTTATTTTTTTAATAAACTACTTGGTAGCTGGTGATTTACAAGTGGAGGGGATTAATTCGTATATTGAGACCAAACCCCTTGTTTAAAATTTTGCAATGTGTTTTATTAGTTTCTTTTATATTTTTTAAAGTTTAAAACTATAACTATTTTAAAATCTATATAAAAATTTCACTCTGATTATTAATCTTAATTTTTTGTTCTATGTAGAGTTTTTTGATCAAGTAATTTAGTTTCAAAAGTTAAATTGATTTCAAAGATTATTTTAACCGACCATTGATCCCACTTCGAGAAGCTATTTGAAAAATCAAATTATATATTTCTATAGTTTTTATTAATTAGATGTTTTTTTATAAAATTAGGTGTTTTATGATTTAATTTTTTTTAAATAGAATTTTTATTGGAAACTCAATTCACCCCCCACTTGAGTCGACCATTATTCCCAACATTTAGTATTAGAGAAGTTTTAAAATATCTTTTTATTGTGATCTAGATGAAAATTAAAGAACCAAAATTATTATTTATTAAAAATTTATATCTTTATGGATAATAACATACAAGCGGAAATTTTCACTAATCAGCCTCTTTATTTTATTGGTACTAATTATGATCAATGAAATATTGAAATGAAAATTCATATTGAAATCATGCATTTCAAAATTTAAACTATCATTGAGGATAAATACGAATTACCCAAAATAGCTAGATTTTAATAGATTGATCCTACTAATTCATCTTATAACAATAACTATAAAGATATGAGTGCTTTATTCTATGCTTTATGAGATAAAGAGTTTAACATAATATCTTCCAGTACCACTGCATTTTAGATTTTGGATACCTTGTCTATTTCTCATGAAGGAACACCTAATGTTAAATAAATGAATATGAATACTTATACTTTTAAATATGGCACCTCTAAGATGAAACCTGATGAACCAATTTCAAATATGAATCTTAGGTTTAATGAGATTTTGAACATGACGCATTCACTTAGAAAACCAGTTTCTAAAAAGATAAAGTGATGCACTTGCAAATATATTTACTAAACAGATGGAGAGTAACTTTAGTTTCAATTCAAAATCATGTGATATAAGTAATTTATCTGTTACAGAGATAATAGGAAAGATAATGATGTATGAATAAGAACTTAAAGTTAATATAGAATAAGAAGATGAACTAAAGAGCAATTCAATAGCCTTTAATACTTATGACTCAAAGAAAATAGGGATGATTAAAGAAGACAGATCATGTGATGGGGAATCATCTTCTGACAATGATAAATAAATCACTCACATAGCCATATGATTCAAGAAATACTACAAAAATAATAAATTCACAAAGAATTCAAACTAAAATGGTAAGTATGACAATAGATGAAATTGTAGAAAAGAATGGAAAAAATGATGATTCTAAAAATGAAATAACATGTTATGAATGCAAGAGAAATTTTCATATCAAAGTAGAATGTCCTAGGTTAAAGTGTATGAAAAATTATGAGGATAGAGATAAGAGATATAATATTGATATGAAATCAAATTGAAGTGATTTAGAGAATAGTTCAAGTGATTCAAACTAAACAAGACATGAAAATCAATATAGAGACAATATGTGTTTTATTAAAAACAAATAATAGGTATCTAATATTTCTTTGGATCCCCTGTTCAAAATTCAAAACTTCCTAAAAATGAAAACGGTGATGAAAAAATGTCCAGTGAAGAAATATTTGAATATTGTAATATACTAAAGGATACATTCAATGAACCTAAAGATAAATACAAAAGTGTAATAAACCATCATGCCTTTTTTACTCACTTTAAAACAGATCTTAGTATAGAAAAGGATAAAAATTATCAATTACTAAAAGAAAATAATGAGATAAAGTAATCCAATAAATAATTAAAAAAGGATATGGTAATATTAAAAAATAGATTAAATAATTTAACCCAGATTCTTGGAAAGAAAACCAAAACTATGTATACTACATGAATTGGATACCAACCTGAATAAAGAATTATTAATAAGACTAAATTTATTTCTAGTTCTAGTTCTATGTGCTCTATAAATAATTCTTATTATTATGGACATAAAAAAGTTTTTATTTCTAAAATTCTTAGATATTCCAACAAGAAACTTGTTAAATAATTATGGACTCCTAAATCCATTATTACTAAAATATATGGGCCTAGAAAGATATGGGTACCGAAATTATTTCTTGTTTAATTTTTTTGGAAACTTTCTTGATTATTTGTAGAAAGAACATTTGGTATTTAGACAGTGGATTATCTAGAGACATAAATGGGGAATAATAAAGTTTAAATAACATAGTTAATGTTTATGATGGACATGTCACATTTAGTGATAATGCCAAAGAAAATATAATTGGACTTGATCAAATCAGTAAATATAATAATGTTTTAATTTACAAAGTTATATTTGTATATAGATTAATTTATAATTTGATTATAATCTCATAGTTATGTGATAATGGTTTCCATGCTAATTTTGAAAATAATTTCTATAAAGTTTTTAATTCTAAAAATGATTTAGTTTTCACTGTTTTAAAAAATGATAATGTATATGATGTTAATTTAGATTCCTTGTTTTCTCAAAAAAATTCTTATGTGCCTTTCAGAAATAGTCTTAGCTATAGAATAGGAGACTAATCCATTAAAACATACATTCACTTAAAAATCTAACTAGGAAAGGGTTAGTTAAAGACCTACATAAACTAGAATTCCAAAATGATAAAGTCTACATCCCATGTTAAAAAGGGAAACAACACACACTCTATTTTAAACCAAATAAATAAGTTTCAACGTATCAATCCCTATAGTTGGTTCACATGTATTTTTTGGACCCTCTAGAGTTTCTTGCTTAAAAGAGAATCACTATATTTATGTTATAGAAGATGAATTTTATAGATATACTTGAGTATTATTTATAGATCATAAAAGTGAATCTTGTTTCTATTTTTTAAATATTCTAAATATATTGAAAATAATTTTGGACATTGAATTAATAACTTAAGAAGTGATCATGGTTGTGAGTTTGAAAATAAAGACTTTGAATAATTATTATCAAAACATGGTTATAATAATAAATTTTATTCTCCTTGAACCCCACATTAGAATGGTGTATTAGAAAGGAGAAATACAACACTTCAAGAAATTTCATGTACCATGATTAATGAGTATGATTTTCTATTTATTTTTAGGTAGAATCTATGAATACAACCAACTATATAACCAATAGAGTTCTTATAAGCCAATTTGAAAGAAAACCCCATAAAAATTATGGAATGGAAGAAAACCAAAGGTTAATTACTTTATAGTTTTTTCTTTCAAACTATTTATTATCAATAAAAATAATAATAATTGAAAATTTTCATCCAAGAGTGGTGAAGGAATTTTCCTTGGAAATTCTACAACCAGTAAGTCATATAGGGTATTCTATAAAAGTAATACATTTTTTGAAGGAATATGTACATGTTATTTTTGATGAAATAGATCCACATGAGTCTAGGAATTATTTATACAACCTTGAAGATGATCAGTATAATCTAAATATAAATTCTAAACCATTGGAATGTTCTGTGAAATATGCAGAAAAATATTCTAGTTTTGATGAACAAACTGAACCTAAACCTGTAGAGGATAATGAAATATCTAGATCTTCTTTCACTAGAACTATTAGAACTCATAGATATTATCCCTTAGATGATGTATTTATAGACGTAGAAAAAGGAACACAAACTAGAGATTCTTTTAGAAATGAGGTCGAACATCAAGTTTTATTATCACAAGTTGAACCCAAGAACATCAATGATGCAATTAACGATGGATTATGGGTAATAGAAATGAAATAAGAACTCAATAAATTTGAAATAAATAAATTATTATAACTAGTGGATAGAGATAAATAAATTCTAACCATTGTAACTAAATGGGTTTTTAGAAACCAGGTTGATGATCCAAGAACAATAGTTAGAAACAATGCTAGATTGGTTGAATAAGGATATAGTCAAAAATAAGGAAATTGATTATGAGGAGAACTTTACACCAGTATATAGAATTGAATCCATTAGAATGTTTCTTTCCTATACAACACATCTGAATTTCAAACTATATTAGATTGATGCTAAGAGTTCATTTCTAAATGGTTATATAGTTGAGGATGTTTTTTTGAAAACCCCATGGATTCCAAAACCCTCATATTCTAAATCATGGTTTTAAACTAATAGAAGATTTATATATTTTAAAATAATATCTTAGAGATCGGTATGATATGACCAACACATTTTTGATTTCTAAAAGTTTATTAAATGGAATATTTAACCCTGATTTATTTATAAAAATAATTTCAAAATATTGTTTAGCAGTATAAATTTATGTTGATGATATAATTTTTTGACCTTCTAGAAATTCTTTATGTAATGATTTTCAAAAATGATGAAAAGTGAATTTTAAATGAGTTTAATGGGTGAGTTAAATTATTACTTTTTTTTTCAATTTTTTCAAAATAATTATGGAATTATTTTAAATCAAATTAAGTATACAAAATAACTTTTAAAATATTTTTTTATAGATATCACAAGTAGTAGTGATACTCTCATGTGTACAACTTGTAAACTGGATCATGAAAAAATTGGAAAATAAGTTGATAAAACTAGTTATAGAGGTATGATTGGAAATTTATATATTTAGATTCTAGCATTCTATATATTATGTTTAGTTTATATATGTGTGCCATTTTTAAGAAAATTATAAAGAATCACATTTACTTGATGTCAAAAGAATTTTTAAGTACCTTAAGTATACTACCAACTTAGGACTCTATTATCCTAGAGAAAAAACATTTGGTTTTTTGAGTTATTCAGATATATATTTTTGTGGTTTCAAGTTAAAGAGAAAAATAACCTTTGGAGGATGTCACTTTTTGGGTAATTTAATAGTTTCATGCTGTAATAAAAATAAGAATTTTATTACACTATCTACTACTGAGGGTGAGTATATATCTTTAGGAAGTTTCTATGCACATATTCTATAGATGGAACATACATTACTTGACCATGGATATCAATTTAGACATGTCCCTATAAATTGTGATAATATGAGTATGATAAATATCTCTAAGAATCATTTATCTCATTCTAAAACAAAACATATTGATATAAGACATCAATTTTTGAGTGATCATATCTAAAAAGGTGATATAACTCTTTAATTCGTTGGAAATGAAGATAATATTGATGAAATATTTACAAATCCTTTAAATTATGAGAGATTAGTATATATCATACATTAACTAGGAATAATAAACATTGATTAGTTTTTTATCTTCAGATATAATTTTTATAAAAATTCCACAGTTAGTGATCTACTATTGATGATACACCATTGGTGATCTCCACCATTGGTGATCCACCATTGGTGATCCATTGTTGGTGATCCACCATTGGTGATCCACCATTGGGGATCCACCATTGGTGATCCCCCATTGGTGATCCACCATTGGTGATCCACCATTGGTGATCCACCATTTATAATCTACCATTGTAGATCTTCCATTTTATGGTTTTCAATTATATTCTACCTGTCCTATTTATTTTATACAATTAAAATTTTATTGGGTTTATTTATTTATATTTTATTATTATTTTAAATTCTAAATCCATAAATGATAAAATATACTTAAAATTGTAATTTTAGAACCCTCTCTCATGCCTCATTTGAACCTTATCTTCTCATTTCTATCTTGAGTAACAACCCTCCTTGAATTCACCCTTCTTCCTTCAAATTAGTGTAAAGATGGTGAGAGTCAAACGTTATGATGTTTCATCTATTGAAGAATCACATCTCTTAAATAAATCACAAGGTGATTCTAGTTGGTCCCCTGTTGTCAAACTAAAGAATCCCCAACTTTTATCCTGTTTTTTTGTTGTTGAAAAGGAAATAGATGATGAATTTTTAGTTTCAAGAAAGTCTCTAGTAATGAATGTGGTCCAAAATAAAGGATGGATGATATGTTTTTTGAGGAATTACTGAATATTTTATCTTAGGTTGGTTCACTAGTTTTATTAGTTTTCAAAGTATGATTTTGATGAAAATAAAGATCTTATTAATATTATGATTGATGAAAAAGAAGTGATATTTTAATCAAAAAATTGGTTCAAATGCCTCAATGTACCTCATAAAGGTATATCTTTTGATTCTTAGGGATCCATTCTGAGCAACTATGAATTTATTATATATGAGGATGGATTATTATGGTTAACTATAAATGTTTTTGTGCAGAGGAATAAAACTATAGAGATTAGTGGGGAATTTCTGTTTTTGTTTAGTTTTATAAAAAATATGAATTATACAAAGAAGGGGGAATTTACCACTATGAGGTAAAATTATGTATTTTTATTATTTATTATGAATATAGAAGATAAGATAAACTCATGTTAATACTTGATGTTCCGTATGATGGAAATTTGAAAGACCTCATTTAGATCTAATTCTTTGATCCACCCAAGTTCATTTTAGCTATGTTGGAAGATAAAGGTTTAGTGCATGAAGATGAATATGATGTAATAAAATGTGGATGGTTATGTCTAAGTCAGTTTACCTATAAGATAATGAAGTTTAATTGGAAACCTTGGCTTAGAAAATGGGTAGCTTATAATGATAAAATTTATGATAATTTTAATCCAATTCAGCACTCTTTATAAACTAAAGACCTGGTTGATCTTGGATTAGGTCCAGATGAATTTGTGGTATATTCCTCTAATGAGAAAGTTGATGTTGACATTGAATAAGAAGAACTGAAGATAGAGAAGAATAATTATTGCTTGTTTCACTAGAGGAAGGAAGTGACCCCTATGTGATCAGAATCCCTAATATTTCTTATAGATCTACTAGTCCATCTCTTTCTCTTACTGCTAGAGAAATATTTCTAAGTGACATGTGCCTATAATGGGGTGTAAAAAAATATTTCCTAATTTAAAATTTAGTATAGTGGTTAACCTAGGTTGTCTCTAGAGAAGAGTGCACAACAATCAAGTTGTCCCCTTAAATTTGAGAAAGAAGTGGATATTTTTTTTTGAAATTATTAAATTTAGAAAATAAAATAATGTAATAAAACAAAAGAAATCAATTAAGAAAAATATTGAAAGAAAATTGACAAAGAAAGTGATTGAAAATAGGGATATGAATTGGGTTATTAGGTCGGAATCAGTTTTCTAATTGCAATTCTACCATAGTTCCAATTTATCCAATTCTCTTCTACTAATCCGATTAAAATTAGATTCCACGATTGCTTCCTATAACTCTCTTGGTAAAATGGTGATGGTGAGAGTAAACCTTTCGAAGATATTAGCTCAATCCACTCTTATTACTATATAAGAAAGAGCTACAGCGAATACCCTCAATTGACTTAGGAAATTATTGATCGGGTCTTGTTTATCCCAAACAATCATGAATATCCACTTCCCCTCCCACACGTACTAATGATCGCCAAGTACTTCACCACTAAGACATGATCTATTACTTGTATATAGAACATAACCTAGTAGAGGTAGAAAATAATAATTGACTAAAGCAATAATAACAACATAGTCTAAAATAAAATATGACCGTACTTGAAAATAAAAACCGCTATTATAATTTGAAACCAACTTTGCAAAAGAGAGAAATGATTTTATACCATTAATTGCCTGAACTCAAAAATTACAAAAGGAAAAAACTCCCCTTCCCCAAATCAATTAGAGTATTACCCATCCATGTTAAGCGTATCCATGAAGAAGGGGGGTGGGGGTGGAGAATAATTCATTACAAAACTAAAAATAAAGAAAAGAGGTGAAATGAAGAACAAAAAATTTATCCTATAGAATCCTTTCACAGAAAGTTTTCTTTGGTTTTTACCATCATAACTCAGAAAATAAACAATGAGTATTATTAAAAGTTGTTATAAATAATTTTTTCTATCAAAACTAGAAATTTAAAATAAGTTTCACATGTTTAGTTAGAGTTATGACCTAATTATTAAGGTACACTTTGTTATATCTGAGAAGACTCTTCAAATTCCTCCATTTGGGCACATGAAAAGGTAGCCTTAATGAGATAATTTCTACAATAAATTTTATGGGTGCATGATTATTTGAGTTATAATTCATATAAACTTTTAATGAACTCATTTGGAGGTATTTAGGACAATATATTCTTCAATAACTAATATGGGTTCCATTATGTCATCGAGAAAGTGTTTTCCTTTTGATTTATTTTTATAGGATATTGTGTGTTGAATTGGATCTGGGTACAAAAGAAAAACTTGAGTCCCACAAACAAATAAAGTTAAAAAAGGAATAACTCAATTTGGTTCAAAATTCTAAAAGATACACATGAAATATAGAAGATCCATAAAAATGATAAATTTCGAGAGTTAAATAATTTTCACAATCAATCCCAGAATTCACCAAAAATACTAAAATGTTGCAAATCAGCTCAAATTGATTAATTTTAAGGGATTAAAACATTTAAAAACATATTAAAAATAATGAAAATATTATCTTTATTAATTCCCCCACACTTATAACTTATACTCCTGAACAAGGAAACATCAAAGTCAAATCAAAGCATATTAAAAATACATGCCAATGAGATCTACCAATTCCATACCATGAAATAAAAGATATCATGTTGCATAAAAAAATATTATTTTATGTTCTAAAACTAGATAATTCAATATATTTACTCTTTATTTCTCCTCCCATGCATATAAGACACCAACCTCACATGAATTTTCTCTCATCCCACAAATGTCAATTTTTAACAAGGCTTTTCTCATCCAAACCTATGAAAGTGTCACCATAGGCTTGATAAATTCCTACATCTCTACCCAATGTGAGTTAAGTACATGTTCTTATCATGAGTACTTTGAAAGATCATTCTGTGTCTTCTAGTTGGTAAAATTATATTTTAAAAAATTCTAAGGCCGAATGATGAGGGTTTGGCTCTTTTTGAAGAAAAATTACATGATTCTAATTTTCACTGAAGTATAGTCTCATCATCATTACCCCATAGTATAAAATCATCTCCATAATCATGAAAACTCAAGGAAATTTTACATAATTTAGAATTTCAGTAAAAAAAAGTCAGTCTCCTTAAACATGATTTTTCTTGAAAGTTCTAGATAGGAAAAACTTTCTTTCTCCTTTGGAAGCTCCAAAAAGGAACAACTTCTCTTATCATGAAAGCTTTAGAAAAAAACCTTAAAAAATGATTATTTTCAGTAACAAACACATCTATTAAATATTTTATTTCCCACCCAAAGTTTCAAAAAATGAGGTATCGCAATACAAGATAGGTTCCCACCCCACTTAAGTTCAAAAAAGATAAGGTTAGATAGGGAAAGTCTTGTAATGTGGCTAATCTAACAGGATATTCATAGATTCTAAGGGATATAAGGATGAAATGTACAAGGTAGGCCAGAATGAAAGGTATTATCTTATAAAGGTGCTTAAAAACCAAAGAATTTCCTCAATCATTTAAAACACAAGTACCTAAAACCCTCATGTTTTGAAAGGAATAAATCAAATTCTTGTAAAAACAACAATTGTTTGGTTTGCCCCACCTTTGGGGGATGGGTGGTAAGGGATTGGGTGGGGTGAGGGGCAGGTCATGGGGTCAAGTCCTCGGGCTTTCGATTTACTGTAATTTTCTTCTTTGTGTCGTGTACCGCTTTCACAGTTGTACCCAATTTTTAAAGAAACAATTTTTTGGTTCACTCAAGAAGTGAGGTGAATGAGAAGAATATGAAAAAAAGGGTTTAGAAGCCTCATGGGTATGTGATTTAAAGCATAAAGACAGTGAGATGTGGTATGAAATTCCAAATTCAGAGTATTTTTCATGAAATTCTTAATGAATTGAACTTAAAACAAGTCATTTTAGCAAATATTTAAGCCCAATTTCATGGAATAAATTGGTTCACTCATTAAGATGGGTTTCAAAAATGGAAATTATAATCATTTAAATCAAAATTTTCAAAAACACAAAAAAAATGAAAAAGAAACCTAGAAATTTGTAAAAAACACACTATTTTTAAAAAAAAAATAGAAAAACAACAAATGAAAACACAAAACTAAAAAGGTTACCTCCCCCAAACTTAAATGATGAAATGTAATAAATTAATTCAAATGGATTTAACACATAAGTTGATTTTTGATTGAATCACAACAAGCAACCAAGTGTAAAGGAGATGTACAACCAGACTTATTGGCAGTAAAATAGTGTGTTAAGCTCCTAAGTGTTGCTCTATAAAGAACTAGAAATCAAAGTGGATAGTATAACATAATAAACTAATTAAAAGAAAATAAAAATAGAAATTGAATGAGAAAATAAGGATAGATCTTGGTTTAATCCCCCAAGTGGGCCTTGGGTTTTGACTGCCTCCAGATGCCCAGTTCTAGTTGGTTATCCTAAATATGATGGTGGGTGGAGTTTTTTTGAGATGAACCACCAATATTTATTCTTTACAGCTTGCACTTATTCCTTTTTGTTGAGGAATACATAGATATAGTACATAAAATCTACCCCTAGGATAATAAGATACAACTTTATTGGTGGGGGTAGGACAAAGAATGAGTCCTCCTCTTTCTTGGATTCCACTTTCACAACTTATCCTTCATTCTATAGGGATTTCTCAAGGTATGCTTCATCAATGTAATAATCAAAGGGAATGTCATAGTGTAATTCTATTTGAGAAAAATTAAATCATAAAGAATAAATATCAAATTATTCCCTTTCAAAGTAAGCATCTTGCATCTCTTTTTTACTTAGTAAAAGCCTTTTGGATCTTCACTCTAACTCCCTCCAATAAATTATAAACATGTTCTGAAAGCTCTATATGTTCCTCTTTAAGAGTATCAACCTATTCATCATATTCCTCCAAGGAAAAACAAGATTTAGCAGATTCTGAAAATTTAAAACACATGGAGGAAATACTCAATTCAGATTCAATTAAATTAAAAGATAATGAATTTAAGAAAATACCATATACCTTAATTAGATCAGCTTCAATTTCTTGTTTAGTGGGAAGTGCCTATTAGAGTATAGTGGTAGAATATGGAGGCGGGTTATTAGGCTCCTCTATTTGAAATATGAGTAGGGAAATCTCTTACACCAATGGTTTAGATTCTAGTTTAGGTTGAGGTCCCTCAGCCAATGTAATTTCCTCTTTGTACTTCAATATTTTATAATATATTTTGAATTTATAAATCATGTCCACCAGGTCTTGAAGTGAGGGACCTATGACATAACCACTCAAAATTTTCTTCACTAAAATAGTGAGTTCATCAATCCTTTGTAAGAGGGATTCCTCATCATTTTAAACCATTTTACTTGAAACTATGAGTAATCTATCCAAGAAGAATAATTGCAATTGGCGTACATCATGGAATATATATATATATTTTTTTAAAAAAACTAAAGATATTTATTTACAAAATTTTAGAATTAGATTTTTGGAACAACCTCCCTAGAAATGGTTCCAAGTTTTGACACATTACTTTCATGGGGTGTGAAAAAAACAAATATTTCCTAATTTAAAATGAAATATAGTGGTTAAACTAGGTTATCTCTAAAGAGGAGTGCACAACAATCAAGATACCACCTTAAATTTGAAAAATAATTGGTGATTGTATTTAAAATTATTTAATTTAGAAAACAAAATAATGAAAAAAAGAAATAAATTAACAAAAAAATTGAAAGAAAATTGACATAGAAATATATTAAAACTAGTCATATGAATTGGATGATCAGGTTGGAGTATTTTTTCTAATTGCAATGCTATCATACTTCCAATTTATTCAATTCTAGTATACTAATCCGATTAAAGTGATATTCCATGATCAATTCCTCTCACTCCATTGGTCAAATGGTGATGGTGAGTGTAAACCTTTACAAGATCGTAGATTAGTATTATATCCTTCCTATATGAAAAATATTTACAGTTAATACCATCAATTAACTTAGGAAATTCCCAACCAGGACTTGTTTATCCCAAATAATTAAGAATATCCACTACCCCTCCCACACCTACTGATGAACGCCAAGTAATTCACCACTAATAAATGATCTATTCCATCATATATAGACCACAACCTAGTTGAGTAAGAAAATAATAATTGACCAAATATATAATAATAACATAATCTAAAATCAAATATGATCATACTTGATAATAAAAACTCCTATTAGAAATTGAAACCCACTTTGAAAAAGAGAGAAAATATTTTAAACCATTAAGTGCATGAACTCAAACATTTCAAAAGGAAAAACCTAACATTCCCCAATAAATTATAGGATTTATCCCATGTGAAGGGTATCCAAGATAAAGTGGGAAGAAAAAGATATTACAAAACTAAAAAGAAAGAAAATAGGTGAAAATAAGAACATAAAATTTCTCCTCTAGAATCCTTCCACCAATATTTTTCTTCTGGTTTTCCAACCCAAAATCATAATATCACAAATGTGTTTTCTTAAAAGTTGTTCTAAATAAAGTTTTCTAATGACCCTATAAATTTTAAAGAATTTGGACATGATTAGTGGGAGTTAGGACCGAATTACTAAAGTATACTTTTTATGTCTAAGGATAATTTTCAACTTAATCTATTTGGATGCATGAAAAGGTAGCCTTAATGAAATATTTTATCCATGAAATTTTATTGAAACGTGATTATTTGAGTTATATTTCATATCCAATTAGAATAACCTCTTTTAGAGGTCTATAAGATGAGATATAATTCAATAAATAATGTGGGATCCATTCTATCAGCTATCAAACATTTTCCACTTGATTTATTTTTTTTGGGCCATTGTGTGTTGAATTAGATCTATTTATAGAAGAAAAACTTCAATACCATGAAAAATAGACTATAAAAAAAATTAATCACTCAATTTGGATTAAAATTGTAAAATATATACCAGAAATACAAAAGATCTATAACACTACTAAATTTACAGAATTAAACAATTTTCACAATTAATCTCAAAATTCACCAAAAATACTAAAATTATTAATATAAGCTCAAATTGATTAATTAGAAGGTATTAAATCATTGAAAAATATATTAAAAATAATGAAAATATTATCTATATCAATTCCAGCACACTTAGAACTTGGAATTATAGACAAGTAAGCCTCAAAATCAAATCAAATCATATTAAAAAAACATGCCAATGAGATCCACCAATTCTATACCAAGAAACAAAAAGTTATCATATATCATCAAAAAATATATTTAAAGTTCTCAAATTAGACCATTCAATATATTTCCTCTTAATTTATCCTCCCATTTACACAAGATACCTACATTATATGAATTTTCTCTCATCTCACAAATGTTAATTTTTAATAAGGTTTTTCTCATCCAAACCAATGAAATTGTCACCATAGGCTTGATAGATTCATACATCTCCACTTGATGTGAGTAATGTACATGTGTTTATAATGAGGATTTTGAAAGGTCATTATTTGGCCTATAGTTGGTAGTATTATATTTCAAAAAATTTTGAGCCTGAATGAGAAGGGTTTGGCTATTTTTTAAGAAAAATTGCATGATTCTAGTTTTCACTCAAGTATGGTTTCCTCCTCACTTCCCATAGTAGAAAATCAGATCTATCATCATGAAAAATCTAGGAAATTTCACACCATTCAGCATTTCAGTATAAAATTTTTAAATATTCTTAGTCATAATTTTTCTTGAAAGATCCAAATAGGCATAAATTCCTTTCTCCATTAGAAGCTCTATAAAGGAAGAAATTTTTTTATCCTAAAATCTCTAGAAAAGGAAAAACTTTCAAAAAAATTATTTTTTCAGCAACAAAAATATCTCTTCCACATTTTATTTCTCATAGAAAGTTTCACTAAATGAGGCATCACAATACAAGATAGATTCCCCCACACTTAAGTTCAACTAGATCATGAAATTTTACTTCAAGAGAAGGTTGGATAAAAAAATTGGCTGTTAATGTGGCTAACCTAATAGGATATTCATGTATTATAAGGGATACAAGGATAAATTGTACAAGTTAGGCCAAACTGAAAAGGATTCCTTTGTAAAGTGGGCTTCAAAACCAAATAAATTCCTCAATCATTTAAAAAACAAGTACCTAAAACCCTTAAGTTTTGAAATAAATAAATCATATTATTCTTAAATAAAGTATCTTTTGGTTATCTTAATAAGTGAGGTGAATGATAAGAATGTGAAAAAATGGGTTCAGAAGCCTCATGGGAACATGATTTAAAATATAAAGATAGTAATATGTAACATGAGATACACAATTCAGAGTGATTTTTATGAATTTCCCATAGAATTGAACTTAAAACAAGTCATTTTAAACATTATTTTAATCTAAATTTCATGTAATCAATTGGTTAATCATTGAAATGGGTTTCAAAAATGGGAATGATAATCATTTCACTCAAAAGTTTCAAAAAAACACAAAAAATGAAAAAGGAACACAAAAATTTAAAAAACACACACTTTTTTTTGAAAAAAAGAAAAACAACAAATGAAAATCCTAAACTACAAATGTCCCCTCTCGTACATTTTAATGATGCAGTTACCACAATGAATTCAAATGGATTTGACATGTAATTATATTTTTTATTGAATCCCAACAAGACATTAGGTATAAAATAGAGGTATAACTTGACTTATTGGTAGTACAACATTGAGTTAAGCTCCTATGTGTTGCTCTCTAAAAACCTGAAAACAAAAGTGGAGAAGATAAAATAAGAAATTAATTAAAATAAAATAAAAATATAAATGGAATGAGAAAATAAGGATAAATCTTGGTTTAATCCACCAAGTAGGCCTTAGGTTTTGAGTGCGTCTAGATGGGAAGTTCCAATTGGTTATCCCCAATCTGATGGTGGGTGGAGTTTCTTTGAGACGAACCATAATTTATTATTTTCATATTTAACTTCTTCCTTTTTGTTGAGGTCTCCATAGATATAATACCCCAAATCCACACCTAGTATAATAAGATACAACTTTCTTGGTGGGGGTAGGACAATGCATGTGTGATACTCTTTCTTGAATTCCACTTACATAACTTCTCCTTCATTCTATAGTGATTTATTAAGGTATGATGCATCTATGGAATAATCAAAGGGAATGTGATAGTGTAATTCTATTTGAGAAAAATTAATTCATGAAGAATCAATATCAAATTATTCCCTTTCAAAGTTAGAATCTTGTATCTCTTTTTCCTTAGGAAATTCCACTTTGATATCCACTTGAATTCACTTTAATAAATTAATGACATGTTTAGGAAGCTCTATATGTTCCTTTTCAAGTGCATCAAGATGTTAATCTTATTCTTCCAAGAAAAAAAAAAGATTTAGTGAATTTTGAAAATTTAAACCAAGGGGAGATAATACTCAATTCAGATTAAATAAAATCATAAGATAATGAGTTCAAGAAAAGATCATCTCCCCTAATTATATCATCTTCAATTACTTATTCAGTGGGAAGTACCTCTGAGAGTAGAGTGGTAGTAGATGGAGGCAGGTAATCTGGGTCCTCTATTTGAAAGATGAGCGGGGAAATCATTTCCACCACTGGTTTGAATTATGGTTCAGGTTGAGGTCCCTCATCTAATGTAACTTCCTCCTTGTACTTTAATATTTTTTAATCTATTTTGACTTGATTAAGTATGTACACTAGTTCCTGAAGTGAGGGACCTATGACATGGCCACTCAAAATTTTATTTACCAAAACGTTGAATTCATCAACCCTTTGTAAGAGGTATTCCACAAAATTATGAACCATTTGTCCCTACAACTATGTGTAATCAATACAAGAAGAAAAATTTCAATCGGTATACATCATTGAAAATATTTTTTTAGTTTTTTAAATTAAAGTAATGAAAATTATTTTAAAAAATGTTAGAATTAGATTTTTGGCACAACCTCCCAAGAAATGGCGCTAGTTTTTGACATGTTCCTATCACGGTGTGTGAAAAAAAAACAAATATTTCCAAGGTTAAAATTCAGAATAGTGGTTAACCTAGGTTGTCTCCATAGAGGAGAGAACAACAATCAAGCTGTCACCTTAAATTTGAGAAAGAAGTGGAGATTGTTTTTGAAATAATTGAATTTAGAAAAAAAATAAAGTAACAAAAGAAAATAAATCAATTAAGAAAAATATTTAAATAAAATTCAAAAATAAAGTGATTGAAAACAGTGATATGAATTGGGTGATTAGTTCAGAATCAGTTTTCCAATTGCAATGCTATCATAGTTCCAATTTATTCAATTCTCTTCTAATAAGCCGATTAAAGTGAGATTCCAAAATTGCTTCCTCTCACTTCCTTGGTCAAATGGTGATGGTGCTTTAAATCTTGACAAGATATAATCTCATTCTACTCTCATTTCTATGTGCGAAGGATTTGTAGAGAATACCCTCAATTGACTTATTTTATTCCTGATCAGGTCTTGTTTATCCCAAATAATCAAGAATATCCACAAGCCTTCCCACACATACTAACAATCTCCAAGTACTTCACCACTAAGCCATGATCTATTCCATCATATATAGACCATAAAATAATAGAGGGATAAAATTATAATTGATCAAAGCAATAATGAAAATAGAATCTAAAATGAAATCCATCATACTTTATAATAAAAACCGCTATTTGAAATTGAAACCAACTTTACAAAAAAGAGAAAAGATTTTATACCATTAAGTGCATAAACTCAAACATTACAAAAGGTAAAACCACTTATTACCCAATAATTGAGAGGATTACCTCTCCATGTTAAGGGTATCCATGAAGAAGGGGGGAGAATATAACATTAGAAAACTAAAATGTAAGAGAATAGGGGAAAGAAATAACATAAAATTTCCATTCAATAATCCTTCCATTGAAATATTTCTTGAGTTATACCAAACAGACCTTAGAATATCACGATGGTGTATTCTTAAACGTTGTTCTAAATGAAGTTATAAATCTACCCTAGAAATTTCAAAGAAAATGGAAACGTGTAGTGGGAGTTATGACCTAATTACTTAAGTGCACTTTTTTTCCAAAGACACTCTTCAACTTCCTCCATTTGGAAGAATAAAAAGGAAGACTTAATGAGATAATTTCTCCATGAAATTTTATGTTCTCATGTTACATTGAGATATATTTCATATAAACTTTGAATAAACTCATTTTTAGGTCTTTAGGAAGATATATGATTTGATAAATAATGTGGGGTTCATTCTCTCATCCAACAAACTTTTTCCAATTGATTTACTTTTCTAGGACATTGTGTGTCGAATTGGATCTATTTACAGCATAAAAAATTGAATCACATGAATAAATAAATCCTAAAAAAAAGGAATAACTTAATTTGGATCAAAATTATAAACTATATACCCTAAATACATAAGATCCATAAAACTGCTAAATTTCCAGAATTAAACAATTTTCACAATTAAGCCCAGAATTCACAAAAAATACTTAAATAACCAAAATCAGAACAAATTGATTAATTGGAAGGGATTAAATACTTGTAACAAAAATTAAAAATAAGGAAAATATTATCTCCATCAATTTACCCACACCTAGAAGTTGGAATCCTGGATAAGTAAACATCAAAATCAAATCAAAGCATATTCAAAACACATGCCAATGGGATCCACCAATTCCATACTAAAAAAAAGATATCTTGTATCATAAAAAACCATTATTTCAAGTTCTCAAATAATATCATTCAATATATTTCATCTTAATTTCCCTCCCATGCACACAATACACCTTCCTCACATGAAATTTCTCTCATCTCAGAAATGTCAATTTTTAATAAGGTTTTTCTCATCCAAATCAATGAAAGTGTCACCATAGGCTTGATAAATTTATACATATCTACCTAATGTGAGTTAGGGAAATGTGTTTATCATGAGTAATTTTCAATGTTATTCTATGGATTTTGGTTGGTAGGATTATATTTTAAAAAATTTCAAGGCCGAATGAGGAGGGCTTGGATCTTTTTGAAGCAAAATTGCATGATTCTAATTTTCAGTGAAGTATTGTCACCTCCTCACTCCCCATAGTAGAAAATAAGATCCATTATCATGAAAAATAAAGGAAATTTTACACCATTCATCATTTCAGTAGAGAAAATTTCAATATTCTTAAACATTTTTTTCCTTGAAATCTCTAGATAGGCATAACTTTCTTTCTCCATTCGAAGCTCAAAAAAGGAACGACTTCTCTTATCATAAAATCTCTTAAAAAGAACATTTAAAAAAAATGATTTTTTCTAGAAAAAAACACATATCTTAAACATTTTATTTTCCACCCAAAGTTTCACCTAATGAGGTATCACAATACAAGATAGCTTTCCCCATAGTCAAGTTCAACTAGATCATTCAATTTCACTTCAAGAGGAGGTTGGATAGGTAAAATTGGATTGTAATGTGGATAACATATATTCATGGATTATAAGGAATACAAGGATAAAATGTACAAGTTAAGACATAATGAAAAGTATTGTCTTATAAATTGGTCTTAAAATACAAATAAACTCCTCAATCATTTAAAATACAAGTACCTAAAACTCTCATGTTTTGAAAGGAATAAATCAAATTATGGTTAAATAAAGCACCATTAAGTTCTCACAAGAAGTGAGGTGAATGATAAGAATATGAAAAAAGGGTTTAGAAACCTCATGTGAATATGATTTCAAAAATAAAGGCAATGATATGTGGAATAAGATTCAAAAGTCAGATTACTTTTCATGAAATTTCTAAATAATTGAACTTGAAACAAGTCATTTTAAGCATTAATTTAAGCTCAGTTTCGTGGGATAAATTGGTTAAATCATTGAAATGAGTTTTAAAAAATTTAAATGATAATAATTTCACTCAAAAGTTTAAAAAACACAGAAAAAATGAAAAAAAAAATTGAAACACACACACTTTTTTTTTGAAAAATAGAAAAAAAAACAAATGAAAATCCTAAACTAAAAAGGTTACCTCCCACAAACTTGAATGATGCAGTGTCCATAATGAATTAAAATGTTTTTAACATGTAACAATATTTTTTATTGAATCCCAATAAGCTAGAAAGTGTAAAGGAGAGGTATGACCTGACTTATTGGTAGTGCAACATTGTGTTAAGATCTTAAGTGTTTCTCTCTGAAAACCTACCACAAAAACTGGAGAGGATAACATAATAAATTAATTAAGAAAAATCAAAATAGAAATGATATGATAAAATAATTATAGATCTTGGTTTAATCCTCCAAGTGGGCCTTAGGTTTTGAATGCCTCCATATGGGAAATTCCATTTGGTTATCCCCAATCTGATGGTTGGTGGAGTTTGTTTGAGATGAACCACAAACATTTATTCTTTCCATCTTTCACTTATTCATTTTTTAGGACTCCATAGATATATTATATTAAATACACCCCTTAGAAAATAAGATATAACTTTATTGGTGGTGGTATAACAAATAATGAGTCCTCTACTTTCATGGATTCCACTTGAACAACTTCTCCTTCATTCTCCAGTGATTTCTCAAGGCATGTTCCATCAATGGAATAATCAAAGGGAATTTCATTGTGTAATTATATTTGAGAAAAATTAAATCATGAAGAATCAATATCAAAATTTTCCCTTTTAAAGTAATCATCTTACGTCTCTTTTTTCCATAGGAAAATCCACTTGGATCTCCACTTGAACTCCCTCCAATAAATTATCAACATATTGGAGAATCTCGACGTGTTCCTATTTACGTGCATCAACCCATTCATAAAATTATTACCAAGTCCAATGTAAAGACCCAGAAATTTCAAGGAAATTTTTTTCTTAATTTTCTTTGTAATTTTACAATAATGCAGTTTCTGACGGCGCCTGAATCCGAGGTCCGGTGTACCTGGAATCAATTTCCGAAGTTTAGCTCGGGTACGTTCAGTGAACGAACGATTGGGAATTTCTAACTTTTGAACCGATGCTCAGAATCAAATACCGAGGGCACCGATGGAACCGTAGTGCTGATAATTGCTTAGGAACTCCTGTTCCGGAGTTGCGTTTACACGAGAGAAGTTGATAAAAATTGTGGAAGTTAAAAATAAAAATTTAACAACAATTTTTATTTTACTCTAAGTGTTTTTATCCTTTGGGAGGAAGTTGGGTAACTACCCAACTTCCCTTTATAGGTTATGAAGGAGGTGGGGCCCACACGAACCCCACCCCTTCATATTCTTCAACTCTTCAACTCCCCATTAACTCCCCTTCATTTAATTTGACAACTTGTGTAATTTAATGAGGTGAGTTAATTCAAACTCATGAATTTCAAAGGTTTTGTGGTGTTAATAAATTAAGTGAGGCTTAATTTATTTATGGGTTAGTTTCTTAGTTGCTTGAGAGCCTTTGGAGAAGAAAAGGGAAAGCTAGAGTTCTTCATCCTCTTCGATGAAGAACACGGGGAACGCGAAGAATGCATCGAACTCCATCGAAGAACGCCGAGTCCTTGAAGACCGACTCCGCGACACCGATCCACGACGCGACGTCTCTTTACGCAATGGTTCTTCCGCAACATCACTCTTTTCGCGATGCCGTTCCCGCGACGTGACTTCCTCCTTCCAAGTCGCCTCTTTCCGCGACGATTATACCGTGGTGTTTTCTCTTCGACGAACCTCCGAACAAGATCCTCTCTTGAAACCAAGGTAGGGGTTTTAATTTTATTTATTTATTTTGTTCGTGAATACCAACTTGACGATCTTCGTGGTTTAAAACCAATAGTTATCGAATAACACGAGGGGGCCGGACCGGACAAACACGGCCGACCCTCCTCCTTTTTTTTCATGTTGGTTCCTTTGTGGTTTGGTATGAGAAGGCGTGATGACATCGCACCACATGGAATCATGCGACAAGGAAATGTGCGGAGCCATCGTGCCATGCCGTGAAAAGAAGAACAAGGACGCGATGCTGTCGCGCTGCTTCGGAGAAACCCGAAGACATCCGCGGACGGAGTCGGGCCACTACGAAGGGGCACAGCGTCAATGCGCCGCGCCGGAGAGCCACGAAGACGGTGTGTTTTTTTAATAGACGTGCGGATTGACGGGCGACGACAAAACAGGGCCGCAATGTAATTTTGAAGCTTGCGCAGTAAAGTTCGAGACCCGAGATGAACACCGTCTTAGACGGTTTTGAAAACGGACCACCGGAGCAACTCCGGTGGCCCGTGGAAACACCCGGAGGCGCGGGTCGCCAGCGCGGTGCCGCCGGCGACTGGATACGGCGGCCGGAGCTGTCCGGCCACCAGGAGGCGGCGGTGCCCGAGCGCGCCTTCGGAAGATGGGTGGCGGCGGTTCGCCGCCGGCCCCAATTAGCGGCGAGGGCGGCCGCGCACCGCCCCCCGCTCCGCGACTTCGGCTCAGCCACGCCAAGCCGCGGCTGGCCGGTCGGGCCGGACCGAGCCGGCCGGGCAGGGCCGGACCGGGTCCAGCTGGGTCGGACCCGGTTCGGGTCGACCCGGTTCGGGCCGACCCAGGGGGGGTCGGGCCGGGTCGGTCCGGGCCCAGACCCCCCGTTTTCAGACCACTTTCGGTCAAATGCCCATATCATGGGATACGGACCTCCGATTGATGCACCGTCAGTTGTGTAGCGATCCTTGGAATGAGACGGTCATTTCGGTATATTACAATCAAGGTTTCAGAGAATTTTGGGTTCAGCCGGGTTGGTTCGGACACGAAACCAACCGGGCCCTCGGAGCGGAAACACTTATATCTTTAGCACTGGACGTCCGATTGACATTCCGTCGACTTTGATGGATTCCTCTAAGTGAGACGGATCTTTTGGCTTACTCCAATTGATGTTTGGATGCCATTGGAGTGCGGTCGGGTTGGTTTGCTCACGAAACCAACCGGGCCCCTGGAACGAAAAAGCCAATAACTCACAGACCAGGCGTCCGATTGACGCACCGTCTGTTTCGTTGAATTCCTCTTGATGAGATGGAACTTTTGGGATAATTCACTCGAGATTTGGATACAGTTGGATTGTGGCCGGGTTGGATTGCACCCGAAATCCAACCAAGCCCCTGGAACGAAAAAGCTGATATCTTTTAGACAGGACGTCCGTTTGACGAACCGTCAGCGACGTTGATGATCTCGTTGAGAAACGGTCCCTATGAGTATACACTATGAGAGTTCGGGGTACAGTTGAGATACAGCCGGGATAGGTTCGCTCACGAAACCAACCGGGCCCCTGGGATGAAAAGGCTAGTAACTCACAGACCGGGCGTCCGATTGACGCGCCATATTTTGCGTTGAGACCCCTATGACGAGGCGGTCCTTTGAGATACTTCTTTATGGGACTTTGAGATACTTGGAGTATCGACCAGTAGCTCATGGAGCAGACCCTCCCAGAGACGAGCGTACAGAGTACAGAGACCGTGTAGCGGGTTGGGACCCGAAGATTGCTTGTCTGATTCGAGTCAGAGAGACTTGTATAGCCCAGTGGGGAACACTACTGTGTTTGGGTGGCAGACCCACAGTGGGGACCACTACTGTGTTTGGGTGGCAGACCCGCGGTACTCGACAGGAGGAGTACCTCTGTAGGCTATGAGGGGGGAGCGCTACTGTGTTTGGGTGGCAGACCCCGGAGAGAAGCACTACTATGTGAGGTGGAAGGCCCGCAGTACTCGACATGAGGAGTACCTCAGCAGTCTTAGGTTAGTGAGCAGTACCTCAGAATCGTGACATGACCACTGTACACTCTAGAGATGGGGCTCTTCAACAGTTACGGTTTCGATAATGAAAATCCTGGTTTGAGTTGAGACTTTTGACCTTTGTGTTTACCTCATGATTGAGATGGTTCACTTGATAACTTAGGTATATGTATGGGCATATACCTGGGTAGTGGTTATCCGTTGATTTCATGATCTTGGTGTTTTCCTCATGATTGAGATGGGTTACTTGATAACTTAGGTATATGAATGAGCATATACCTAAGTAGAGGTTATCTGTTAAGATCTTCTTTGTGGTTATCCTTGTTGGTTTTAGGGAGACCTTGAGGGTCTCAGGGTCCCTACTGAGTATCGTTATACTCACCCCTGCACGGGCTATGCCCGCACCTCGTTGTGTTGGTTGCAGACGACGGACAGTGCTGATGGAGGCCGAGTGTTTGGGGACTGGACGGTACCTGGAGGTGGACTACATGACGAGTCAGTATCTGGAGGCGGACTTCACGGCGAGACGACACTCGGAGGAGGTTGACGGGCGAGAGCATTGTGGAGGCTATCTGTACCTACCCTTTAGGTAGGATCCGTGGTGGACGATCTAGGAGCTTCGCCATCTGTACCTACCCTTCAGGTAGGATCCAAGGAGGACGACCCAAGAGCCGCTTCCGTTCTTCCAGGTGTTGTCTTTTCCTGTTGTACTTTGTTCAGTTGTAGTTGCACTTTCATTTGGGTTTGTATTCTGGCCCATTTACCTTTCATCACTTCTCTTTGTACTTAGTGTTTTACTTCCGCTTGTACTCTGTGGTGTTTTGTTTACTTTTATAAAGGCAATGCCTTCCCAGTTATTGGGATTTATGCCTTTGGTGCTAGTCGCCATCCCCTGACCTATGGAAGGCGGGCTTGGGGTAGTCACGACACGGGCCCCGAGGATGGGTCATGACATCCAAACAATATTGAGAAGATTATAAAATTTTAAAACAATGGGAGGTAATACTAAATTTAGATTCAATAAAATCAGATGATAATGAGTTCAAGAAAATATCATATCCCTTAATTGGATCAGCTTCAATTACTTCTTTAGTGGGAATTTCCTCTTAGAAAAGAGTGGTAGTATATAGAGGTAGGTAATTAGGATCTTCTATTTGAAATATGAGCAGATAAATCAGTTACACCACTAGTTTGGATTCTGGTTCAAGTTGAGGCACCTCATCTAATGTAACTTCGTTCTTGAACTTTATTATTTTATAATCTATTTTGACTTGATTAATCATTTCCACCAGTTCTTGAATTGAGGGACCTATGACATGGCCACTCAACATTTTCTTCACTAAAACAGTGAGTCCATCGACCCTTTTTAATAGGATTCCTCATCATTATGAACCATTTTTACCTGAAACTTTGAGTAATAAATATAATAAGAATAATTGTAATTGGAATACATCATAGAGAATTTTTTTGAGTTTTTTTTAATGAAATTAAATAAAATTATTTAGAGAACGTTTGAATTAGATTTTTAAAATATCATCCCTGGAAGAAAAACCATGTTTTGATGGGTTCCTATCATGGTGTATGAAAAAAATATTTACTAAGTTAAAATAAACTATAGTGGTTAACCTAGATTGCCTCTAGAGTGGAGTATAGAACAATCAATATTTCACCTCAAATTTGAGTAATATGTGAGGATTTTTATTGAAATTATTCAATTTAGGTAAAAAATAATGTAACAAAACAAAATAAATTAATTAAGAAAAATATTGAAAGAAAATTGAAAAATAAAGTGATTGAAAATAGTGATATTAATTGGATAATTAGGTCGGGATCAGTTTTACAAATGCAATGTTGTCATAGTTCCAATTTATCCAATTCTCTTCTATTAAGCCAATTAAAGTGAGATTCTAAAATCGCTTCTTGTCAATCCCTTGGTCAAATGGTGATGGTGAGATTAAACCTTACCAAGATCACATCTTGATCTATTTTCTATCCTATGTGCGAAAGAGTTATAGAGAATACCCTCAATTAACTTAATGAATTCCCGACCAGGTCTTGTTTATCCCAAACAATCATGAATACCCACTATCACTTCCACATGTATAGATGATCTCCAAGTAATAACCACTAATACATGACTTATTCCATCATATATAGGCCATAACCTAGTAAAGGGACAAAATAATAATTTACCAAAGCAGCAATAAAAATAGAATATAAAATAAAATACAATCATACTTGATAATAAAAACTGATATTAAATATTGAAACCAACTTTGAAAAAGAGAGAAAAGATTTTATACCATTAAGTGAATGAACTCAAACATTAAAAAATGGAAAAATATCCTTATACAATCAATCAGAGGATTACACCTCCAAGTTAAGGGTATCCATGAAGAAGAGGGTAGAAAAATACATTACAAAACTAAAAGTAAAGAAAAGAGAGGTAAAAAAGAACATGAAATTTCTACACTAGAATCCTTCCACAAAAAGTTTGCTTCTGTTCTTCCCAATAGAAATATGAATATCACTAAAGTGTATTCTTAAAATTTGTTAAAGATGAAGTTGGATATCTACCCAAGAAAATTAAAATCATTTAGACATGTGTAGTGGGTGTTATGATTGAATTACTAAAGCACACTTTTTCTGTCTAAGGAGACTATTCAACTTCCTCTATTTGGGAGCATGATAAGGAAGGTTTAATGAGATAATTTATCCATGATATTTTTTGGTTTAATGCTTCTTTGAGTTATATTTTATATCCACTTTGAACCACCTCATTTGGGGGGTCTTTAAGACGATATATGCTTCAATAACTCTTATGGGGTTCATTCTGTCGTCCAACAAATGTTTTCCAATTGATATATTTTTATGGGCCATTGTGTGTCAAATTAGTTCTAGGTCCAGATGAAAAAATTGAATCCCATGAAGAAATAAATCCTAAAAATTTGGATCAAAATTGTAATTTATATACCAGAAATACAGAAGATCCATAAAACTTCTACATTTACATAATTAAAAAATTTTCACAATTATTCCCAAAATTCACCAAAAATACTAAAATGATAGAAATCATCTCAAATATGTTAATTAGATCTATATCAATTCCCCCACACTTATAAATAGGACTCTTGGATAAGTAAAAATAAAAATAAAATCAAATCGTATTCAAAACACATGCCAATGAGATCCACCAATTCCCTACCAAGGAAAAAAAAGATATCATATCTTATCAAAAAACATTATTTCAAGTTATCAAACCAGATCATTCAATATATTAATTCTTTATTTCTCCTCCCATACACATAATACACCTACCTTGAATGGTTTTTCTTTCATCTCACAAATTTCATTTTTTAACAAGGCTTTTCTCATCTAAAACAATGAAAGTATCACCATAGGCTTGATAAATTTCTACATATATACCTGATGTGGGTCAAGGACATGTGTTTATCATGAGTAATTTTCAATGTTATTATATGGATTTCAGTTGGTAGGATTATATTTCAAATTTTTTGAGGCCAAATGAGGATGAATTGACTCTTTTTGAAGAAAAATTGCATGATTCTAATTTTCAATTAAGTATTGTGTTCTATTCACTACCCATAATAGAAAATAAGCTCTATAATCATGAAAACTAAAGGAAAATTTACACCATTAACCATTTAATTGGAAAAAATTTCAATATTCTTAATCATGCTTTTTCTTGAAAGCTCCAGATAGGCATAAATTTCTTTCTCCCTTGGAAGCTCTAGAAAGGCATAACTTCTCTTATAACGAAATCACCAAAAAAGGAAAAGATTTGAAAAAAATTATTTTTTTTCAGAAAAAACACATCTCTTCAAAATTTTATTTCAAACCCAAAGTTTCACCAAATGAGGTGGCAAAATACAATATTTCTTCCCACACACTTAAGTTCAACTAGATCATGTAATTTCACTTGAAGAGCAAGTTGGATGGGGAAAACTGGCTTGTAATGTGGCTAACCTAATAAGATATTCATGTATTCTAAGGGATATAAGGATAAAATGTACAAGGTAGGCTATAATGAAAAATATTATCTTGTAAAGGTGGTTAAAAACCAAATAAATTCCTCCATCATTTAAAATAAAAGCACCTAAAAACCTCATGTTTTGAAAGGAATAAATAAAATTTTGGTTAAAGAAAGAATCATTTGGTTTTATCAAGAAGTGAGGTGTATGAGAATAATATGAAAAAAGGGTTCAAAAGCCTCATGGAAACGTTATTTCAAATATAAAGATAGTTATATGTGGCATGAGATTCAAAAGTCAGAGTAATTTTCATGAAATTATAAAATAATTGAACTTGAAATAGTCCATTTTCAGTATTCATTTAAGCTCAATTTCATAGAATAAATTGGTTCACTCATTTACATGAGTCTAAAAAATGGAAATGATAATAATTTAACTCAATGTTTCAAAAACTCATAAAAATGAAAAAGAAACACAAAAATTTAAAAAACACACTTAAAAAAATAGAAGAAAAAAAAAACAAATGAAAATTCTAAAATAAAAAGGTTCCCTCTCCCATAATTTAATTTTGATTTTTCTATAATGAATTCAAATGGATTTAACATGTAAGTATATTTTTTATTGAATCACAACAAGAAATAAAGTGGAGAGGTACAACTTGACTTATTGGTACTGCAACATTGAGTTAATCTCTTAAGTGTTTCTCTCTAAAAACCTACAATCAAAAGTGGAGAATATAAAATAAGAAATTAATTAAAGAAAAATAAAAATATAAATAAAATGATAAAATAAGAATATATCTTGGTTTAATACCCCAAGTGGGACCTAGGTTTTTACTGCCTTCAGATGGGCAGTTCTAGTTGGTTTTCCCCAATCTGATGATGGGTGGAGTTTCTTTGAGATAAACCACCAAAATTTATTATTAATGGCTTGAAATTATTAATTTTTATTGAGTAATACATAAATATATTACACCAAATACACATATAAGAAAATAATATACAACTTTATTGGTGGGGTTAGGACAATGAATGATTCCTCCTCTTTCTTATATTCCACTTGCACAACTTCTCCTTCATTCTCCAGTGATTTCTCAAGGTATGCTGCATCAATGGAATAATCGAAGGGAATGTCAAAGTTTAATTTTATTTGAGAAAAATTAAAGCATGAAGAATAAATTTTAATTCTTCCCTTTCAAAGTAAGCATATTCTATATCTTTTTCCTTAGGAAAAGATACTTTTATATCCATTTGAACTCCCCCAAATAAATTATCAACATGTTTTGTAAGCTCTATATGTTCCTCTTCAAGTGCATCAACCCATTCATAATATCCTTCCAAGGTAAAAAAAGATTTAATAGATTCTAAAAATTTAAAATAAGTCTAGGTAATTCTCAATTCATATTCAATAAAATCAAAAGATAATGAGATTATGAAAAGATAATATCCCTTAATTATACCATCTTCAATTGCTTCTTCAGCAGGAAGTGTCTCTTAGAGTAGAGTGGTAGTATATAGAGGGGGGTAATCTGACTCTTCTATTTGAAAGATGAGTGGGTAAATCACTTTGACCACTGGTTTGAATTCTAGTTCAGTTTAAGGTACCTCACCCACTATATTTTCTACCTTGGAATTCAATATTTTAAAATATATTTTTACTTGATTAAGCATGTCCACCAGTTCTTGAAGTAAGGGACCTATGACATGGACACTCAAAATTTTCTTCACCAAAACAGCGAGTTCATCAACCCTTTATATTAGGTATTCCTCATCATTATGAACCATTTGTACCTGAAACAATGAGTAATCAATTGAAGAAAAATAATTTCAATTGTCATACATCATGGAAAATATTTTTTAGTCTTTTTAAAATGAAAGTAATGAAAATTATTTAAAAAATGATAGAATTTGATTTTTCACAGAGCCTCCCTGGTAACGACTCCATGTTTTGATATGTGCCTATCTTGGGGTGTGAAAAAAAACAAGTATTTCCTAAATTAAAATACAATATAGTGGTTAACCTAGGTTGTCTCTAGAGAGAATTGATAAACAATCAAGATGTCACCTTAAAGTGGAGATTTTTATTGATATTATTTAATTTAGAAAACAAACTAAAGTAAATAAAATAAATATATTAATAAAAATATTTAAATAAAATTGAAAAATAAAGTGATTAAAAACATTGATATGAATTGTGTGATTAGGCCGAGATCAGTTTTCCAATTTCAATGCTATTATAATTCTAATTTATTCAATTCACTTATACTAAGCCAATTAATGTGATATTCCACGATTTATTCCTCTCACTCCCTTGGTCAAATGGTGACGAACAGAGTTAATCTTTCCAAGATCTCAGTTTGATCTAATCTCATTACTATGTGAGAAATAGTTGTAGAGAATACCATTAATTGACTTAGGAAATTCCAGATCAGGTCTTGCTTATCCCAAAAAATCAAGAATATCCACTATCCATCTCATAGGTACCGGTGATCTCCAAGTACTTAACCACTAAGCCATGATATATTCCATCATATATAGACTATAAAGTATCAAAAGGAGAAAATAATCATTCAAAAATCAACAATAACAATAGAATCAAAAATCAAATACGATCATACTTGATAATAAAAACCACTATTAGAAATTGAAACCAACTTTGCAAAAGAGAGAAAATATTTTATACCATTAAGTGCATGAACTCAATCATTATAAAAGGGAAAACCTCTCCTTCTCCAATATCTAAGAGGACTAACCCTATATTTTAAGGGTATACCTGAATAAGTGGTGAGAATAAGGCATTACAAAACTAAAAATAAAGAAAATAGGGGAAAGTGAGAACAAAACATTTCTCCTTTAGAATCCTTCAACCAAAAGTTTGATTCAATTATGCCCACCATAACTCTAAATATCACAAATGTGTCTTCTTAAATGTTTTTAATAATGAAGTTGGATATTGAGCCTATATATTTTAAAGCATCTAGACACTTTTAGTGGGAGTTATGACCGAATTACTAAAGTTCAATTTTTCTATCTAAGGATACTCTTCAACTTTCTCCATTTGGGAACATGAAAATGAAGAATTAATGATATAATTTATCCATTAAATTTTATGGGATCATGTTTCTTTGAGTTATATTTCATATCCACTTGGAATAACCTCATTTGGAGGTATTTATGCTGAGATATGATTCAATATTTAATATGGGGTCCATTATGTCAGCCAACAAACTTTTTTAACTTAATTTATTTTTTTTGGAAATTATGTGTTGAATTGGTTCTAGGTCTAAAAGATAAAAATGAATCCAACAAAAAATTAAATCCTTAAAAAGAATCACTTAACTGGGATCAAAATTATAAAATATACACCCGAAATACCAAAGATCTATAAAACTGCTAAATTTTTAGAATTAAGCCCAAAATTCACAAAAAATACTAAAATGATGAAAATAAGATCAAATTGATTAATTGGAAGGGATTAAATAATTTAAACACATATGAAAAATAATCAAAATATTATCTCTATCACTACATGAAGGTGAAAATTATAAGGACAATGAAGTCTCAAATGAAAGTCAGGTTGAGAGATCTTCTTCTGAGAGATCAAGGGATGTTGTTAAAATGTATGATGATTCCTAGAATGAAAATGTTTATGAGGTTCAGAATTCTGAGAGCCAAAATGTGGATGTTGTATCTAATAGTTACATGGAGAGATCACCTACTAAGGGGGATAAATCCTTAGGATCTACTCAGCTTGGTTTTGACTATTCAGAATTAGAGGATGAAGATTATGATGATAATGCCCATGGAAGTCCACCTGAGCATGGTTCACTTGAAATATCTATTTATGAAAAAGTTCCTAACATATATTTGATTGAACATATTGAAGAGGAAGGAAAATTAAAATATTTTCTTTATGATGTTCCTACATCTAAGTCTGGACACGGGGATACTACCTTTCCTATCTAAGATAGGATTCCATCCCATCCTCCTTCTCATTATCTTCCTTTTCTCTATGTGACTAAAGAGGACTTAGATGCCTTTAGAGTAAGACTATTATCATATATAAGTGGAATTATAAAATCCAAACCTCCTAAAGAGATCAAAATTAGTGAATCTAAAACCAAATAGTTATTAGAATTAGTCATCTATCATATTCAATGTAATATGATTTTAAAAATGAAAGAACTTGAAATTGATAACAAGTGGTTGGATGATCAGATGAAAGAAGTTAGACCCATTATGCAGGAGATGAGAGGGAGATTTTTTAAAAGTGATTTATCACTTATGGAGAGACATGAGACTCTACCTATAACTGGTTCTTCCACTTCTATTTCTCCACCTATTACTATTGATTCAATTGATGCAGATGTGATTTATTACATTGTTGGAGAGGAATTGCATGCTATCATTGATTATCTTTCAACATCTCATTAAGAGGAACTTTACCATATAAACTCACATGGTGAGAATATTTATAATATTTTTAGAGAGTTTTTGAATGAGGATATGAGTGATAGAGAGGCTATCACTACTATTGTATCACCTACATCGAGTATTCAGACTCCCCCAAAGTCTATCTCTATGGCTCAGCCGCCTCTTTTGGTGGTGAGTGGGAAAGCTTCAAAGAGATCTTTGAGGCTTGATTCTTCACCCTCAGGTTCTATTGGTGTTGTCTCGGGTATGTGCATGATATTTTATTTGAAGAAGTTATAGGATAGGGAGTGCTCTGGCTCTTAAATGAAAGAGACCATGATGCCTGGGGCCAAAACTGGGCATACTTTGTTTCCATGACTCCCATATTCATCTGGAACTCTCAAGGAGTTAAGGAAATAGTGAAAAATTACTTCATTGCCTTAGAAGCATATAAGAAAAAATCCAAGGTTGTTACGATCCTCAAGAACAAGCAGAACACTATAAAAAACAATGAGTTTACCCACAAAATAAATATGCATGCATATATGCATGCAGACCCAATCAACAGATACATCTGGATCTTCTAGAATAGGGATGTTTCAATGGATATGATCCAAGTAGGGGACCAATACATTTCGATGAGAGTGTCATGTTGCAGGGACACAATTTTTCTCCATTGTATATGGCAGTTGTGATGCACAGAGAAGGGAGGTGTTATGGAGTGAGCTGAATACGTTCGACCTAGGGGATCAACTTTGGGTGATGGATGGAGATTTTAATATCATTGTGGGTCCTAAGGAGAAGAAGGGAAGAGGATATTTTCCAAGGAGTTAAGGTAGGTCCTTTTCTCAGTTTATGGATGGAAAATGGATGATGGATTTGGGATATTTAGGTGACCCATACACATGGTGTAACAATCGGAGGGGCGATAGTTGGTGCTGGGGAAGACTCGATCGTTTCATAGACAATGTTCAAGTGGTGTCTAATTTTACAGTAGAAAAAGTTTCTCACTTGACCAGTATCATATATGATCACTCTCTGATTCTACTAACTCTGAGCAGAAGGGAGGCCTTACAAACTGGCTTCAGGTTCATGAGCATGTGGTTTAGTTTTTCAGGTTATCACTAGTCGGTGAGGAGGAGTTGGGAGGAACCAATCCAGGGTCACTCATGGGTAGAAATGTATTCCAAGTTGAGGAATCTTAATCAGGACCTCCAATTATGGGATAGTATCCTTCCTCCCTTAGACCAAGAGATAGATGCACTCAAACAGGACATCGAGCAGCTCAAGGTTAGTATTGAGAAGGCCAAGAACGATGATTTATTTGGTGAGCTCACTGAGAAAAATAACTCCCTTGAAATTATGGTCCTCTATAAGGAACATAGGGCAAGAGAATTCAAGATAATAAAATGTCTTAAAGAGGGTGATAAGAATACATATTTTTTTCATCCATGCATAATATAAAGGCAGTATGTTGTTAAAATGAACCTATCTTTAGAATATGAATCCTTCACTAATGATGTGGAAGTGGTTAGGGGATTGATGTGTTCATATTTCAAATATATTCTTGATGTAAAAAATCTGAACATGTTATAGGGTTATCCTTCGGGGGATGATGAGTTATTAGAGGTGATTAAAAACGTCATTTCCTATCAAGAAAATGGGACGGTGGAAGGTATTCCGCAGGAGGAGGATATCATTGTAGGTATGGTGATCCTCAATCATGAGAGTGTTGTAGGACCCAAATAATTTTCTAGTTCTTTATATAAGAGTTTCTAGGAGGTGGTTTAGGGGGATATCATCAATGCCATCTAGGATTTCTATAGGGGGAAGCCTCCTGTGGATAGGGTCTACCATGACTCTTGTCCTTTAACCAATGATCAAGGACCCCTCATCCCTCCATCATTACCGGCCTGTGAGTATGTGTAATTTTATATATAAAATACTGGAAAACATCCTTAACAGGAAGCTATATGGGTATCTTCCTTGGTGGATCTCTATGTAACAACATGGTTTTTTGAAAGATCGCTCGATCTAGGGAGCTATAAATTGGCGCAAGAGATGCTGAGAGAAATTAATACCAAGGTTTTTGGTTCCAATATGGACATTAAACTCGATATGAATAAGGAATATGATAGGATTGAGTGGGGATTTATTAACAGGGTACCGAATAAGATGGGTTTCTCCAGCAGGGCCTGTGATATTTTGTTAAGGTGTTTTAGTTTGGCTTGGATGGTAGTTTATTTTATGGGGAGAACTCACGGTTTATTCAAGACAGTTCGAGGGATTCATCAAGGCGATCCATTATCCTCAAGTATCTTCATTATTACATTGTATACCTTAAGTAGTATGATTAATAGAGGTATATCTAATGGGGATGTTCTCCTTTACCAAAGGAGGTTGAGTCTCTCACCCCTATCACATTTGATGTTTGCAGACGATAAAATTATCTTCATCAATGCAGGAAGGCGGTCTGTGCAGGGGATTAACAAGATCATTGAGACATACTGCCACTGGAGTGGAAGACGAATAAACAGGGAGAAGAGTGGTTTCTATATTTCCCATACATGCAATTCCAGCAGGGTGGAAAATATGGGTTATAGTTTGGGTATGAGATGTAGATCATTTCCCATGGAATATCTCAGTACTCCCTGTCTCCCGGAAGAATGCGCATCAGGGATTTTGATCACATGGTGTGAAAGATTTTGGGGTGTATTGTCAATTGAAAAAACCATTTTTTGTCCTTTGGTGGTTTCATTACACTTGTGAACTACATCCTATCTTCCATCTCAGTGCATGCTCTTTTTTCTACCAACATGCCGAAGGGTGTTATCAGATCCATTGAAAGACTTTTAGCTCATTTTATATGGGATTAATCATCAAAGGGGAAGAGGAAATGGGTGTATTAGGGGAAGATGGATTGACACATCCTGGAGGGAGGTACTGATGTCAAAAGCCTAGCAAACACTATCCACTACATGCACGCAAAGCTAGAATGGGAGGTCATCGAGGAACAAACTTTTTGGGGGAATCTAATGTCTTGTAGGTACATGATAAATACTAAATCTCCACCAGTGAGTGGGTCTCCAATGTGGGCCTCAGTTAGAATCATTATACTGAGAATTATCCAGTACTCACAATGGATTATTAGGGAGGGGAACTTTCTGTTCTGGTATCACAATTGGTCGGGTAGGATCCTTGGTTATCTAGGGTACCCTTCCCCTACAAACACCTTCAAGGAGGCAAGAAAACAACCTTCATTTTTCAGATCAATACTGGATACTAACCAACAAGAAATGTTCAACTTTTTTTCATGAAATTGGATCTAGACCGGTGCATTTTCACCCCCTCCACCTCAGGTAAGTTCAACACAAAGGATTTTTGTAGGATAATCTCTCCTCAAGATCAACATGGAGGTTGGTATGGTCTGGCCTGGTGTAAGAGGATACCTACTAAATTTAATTTCCTCACATGGAAGATCTAGAACCATGCACTACCTACCAATGATAATATTAAAATACTTGGAATAAGCATGGCCTCATGTTTTCCTTACTGTGTGAACAAAAGAGAAGAGAGTATGTTCCATATATTCTTCGAAGGGGAGTGGGCTTGTAAGGTGTGGAGCTTCTTCATGAAGTTTATAGAGTACCCCTACAATGTGAAAAGTATCGAAATATTCATGGAGTTTTGGTTCTAGGGGATAAACATATCAGAGAGGGAAAGAGAGGCTATATCTATTATTTTCAATGCAGGTTGCTGGTGCTTATAGAAAACAAGAAACTGGGATAGGTTGAGGGTATTACATCCACGGGAAGATCCATTATCTTCAGAGATAGGTGCATCCTAGTTGATATGTTTGGCCTCGATGGAAACTGGAAGTAGTATCCCTCCCTCCATAAGCTGTATGTGCCTTAAGTCACTGCCCAGTAGTCAGGTACCAGAAAACTGGGGCAATGGGTTCAATGGAGTCCTCATGGAGTTAGCATTAAACTTAATACAGATGGATCTTGTATTCTGGGTGAAATGAATGGTGGAGGCATGGTTCGGGATTCAAGGGGAAGTATGGATTTGGACTTCAAGTCGAACTATCTAAGTGGAAATTATTTGAAGGTAGAGGCCAAGGCAGTTTTGACAGGCATCACCATCTGCAGACAGAAAGATCTTGACATCTCCCATGTGGAGACTGACTCTATGATTATTCATGATTCCCTGCATGGTAAAGGTAACATACCCTGGTCTATATTATACATCATCAGGAAATTAAAATCCCTCCTGGATAGTAACACTAGTGTCACTCACACTTGGAGAGAAGGGAACAAGCTGTTTGATTTATGTGCCTCTCTAGTGACCCCTGGAGACTCGACTAATTGTCTTTCTCATGTTCCTCAATTTAAACCTCAGGGGGTGAACTTGATCTGGGGTGATGCTCATGGACTCCATTATTTCCACCCCCTAGGCCTTGATTTTCACCTTCTTTGTATCATTGTTTCTTTAATAAAATAGTAATGTTAATGGTGGGAATCTTATAATTCCTTATCTGACAAGGGAATTCAAGGAGAAAGTGAATAAGCTAAAGTTATTGTCTCCTCTAATTATGATTATCATGGAATAAAAGAATGATTTATTTAGAACAATAGAGCATGGTGGAAAAAATATCATTAATTTTGTTTAGTTGATGAGACTATTTCTTCATTCCTCAGGGAGTATAGTAGTGTCACCTCAGGCTATAACCTTTTACGATTTCACTTCTGAACCCCTTCCTATAGATTATCAACCTTTTGATATGACTCCTGTTTAAGTAGTTCGACATCTTAGGCCTTTCATGATCAAGGAATTTCCTCAACCTATTCCTACAACCTCTTTATCCACCAATGTACTTATAGTTACTACCAAAGGAAATGATCTAGTTGTCTCTTCTTCTCATCGACCAGTTAGTGGTTCAAATTGTTTTTAATTATTTGAAGGGATTGTGTTTTATTCCATTTTGGGATGTAACCTTTAATATTTATATCTAATTACAATTATCCATTGTTTATATTTGTATCTTTTATGTATTTCCCTTTTTGATAATCCCAAAATGGGGATTATAATTGAATGTAATTTTAGATGGTAATTATCACATCCATAATTTGAAATGTTAAATAGAACATTCTTTATATTCATCAATACATATCTTTGTATTTGTATTTATATAAATGGATATAAATGACATGATTTGTGATAATCAAAAGGGGGATATTTTTATTACCTTCCTATTTTAAATATCACAAATCATGTTTGTTATGTTTCTATAATGTTTTATGTTTTATGATAGTAAATATTTTTTAGTAAAATTATGATTTTTTTGGTAAGTTATAATCTACTATTAGTTCAACAGATCTACCTTTAGTTATAATATGGTACCATTAGATCTACCACTAGACACATCTACTTCTAGATACATCTACTATTAGACACATCTACCACCAGATATATCTACCATTAGAAAAATTTTCCATTAAAGACATATACCATTAGGAACATATACCACCAGGATAGATATACCACTGGACGCATCGACTACCAAATAAATATACCATCAAACACAAATACTTCCAGACATATCTACTGCTAGAAAAATATAATGCTAGGTCAATATACTACTGGAAAGATCTACTACTAGTCAGTGCTACCATTTAGAGTTGATACCTCCAAAGTGCTACCATTGTCGTCCAGATTAATTTAAAAATTTAATTTATTTAACAGTTATTTTAAGGAATTAAATGCAGTAAAAAACACTTGGATTTAATAATCATTATTCTTAAACAACTCCATAGATTCATTAAATAAAAAGTCAAAATTTCATGATTTGTTATTAGTATGAGGATTTTGGTTATATTATCATTATTCTCTGATGGATAATTGAACATGGAGTTACATAAATTCCAAAGAACTCCCATGTTCCTAATAGTAGTGATAGAAACATTAACTGAGAACATTAATCTTCATATTCCAAATCAAGAATAATCTTAAATACACTTGTGTGTGGAAAAATTCTAGAAATATATAGATTGAAAACAGAAGGATTTTATAGACCTTGAAAATACTCTATTTTGCTTTAAATTTGTGAAACCAATTCAAGATTCTTAAAAAGAAATATTTTATGACCTCTAAATATCTAAAAATGTTCAGATTGAGAAGCATAAATTTTTCCCATATATAATTATTTACCTTTTCTATTTATTATTTATACTTGAACTATGTTTAGTTTTACTCTATTTCTCTTTAAAACATATTCTCCTTTACATAACTAGGGAGTGCTCGACACGCACTCTCTCATATTTCTTTATTTGTATAACCATGAAAACTATCTAAGAGGTTGTGTGTAACTTGTACTTATTTTTTCCCACATATAATTGTGTAGGAGGATTTTTGCTTAAACAACCTTGTATGTTTTTTTCTTTAAAACCTAATCCAAGTTGTGGATCTAGTTTATTTTTAAATAAAATGTTTGGAAGCATGTGATTTCCAAGTGTAGGGGATTAAGTCTAGGCTTGAGACTAAACACCTTGTTTAAAATTACATTGTGTGTTTTATTAGTTTTTTTCTTTTTTTCAAAGTTAAAAATTTTATATGTTTTAAAATCTATATAAATATTTTACTATGATAGTTAATTTTAATTTATGTTCTATATAGATTATTTTGATTATGTAATTTAATTTCCAAAGATAAAGTGATTTCAAAGATTATTTTATATGGGCATTAACCCTGCTTTGAGAAGTTATTTGAAAAATCAAATTATACATTTCTATATTTCTGATTAAGTGGGTGTGTTTTTATTAAATTAGGGGATTTTTGTATTAAATTGATTTTAAACAGAAATTTTATTGTAAAATCAATTAAAACTATCTATTGAGTTGTCCACTTGATCCAATAAATGCATTGTGAAAATACAACTTAAATAAAGGGTAAGGATGCTCATGTTACCCTATCTTATTTTATAATGATCTCTACCATTGTATTGAGGAGAAATATAATATTTGGACACTCCCATAAATAACCTATCTAATGAATTTCATCATATGATGAAAATATATAATAAATACACATCATAGTGTTAAATAATTAAAATCAAATCAATAAATGGATTAATAATCAATGACCGGATATAGATTTTTTTCTCATATATAATAAATGGATATATGGTCATACTGATATTTATCCTAAGTCAATTGAATGGTATTTAAATATAGGAAAATTCCCTTGAATTAAATAACTAAGTATAGAATATTTAAATTAAAATGTTTTTGGTAAAATTATACTCCATGGATCGATTAAGTTTCAATGGATCTTTATTATTTTATAAAGGTATTTATTAATAGAAAATTTATTATTTTTCATAAATGATAATTTATAAAGGGTTATTATAAGTCAATACATATGTAATAATGGATAGATCACATCTTCCATTTCTATAAGGGTAAAAATATATGATATATAATGTACTAAATAAAACAGGGTTAAAAATAATGAAGTAAGAATCAATATTTTTTCAAAAAAGGTATATGATAGGATTATCAATGTATCAATCATATGTATCACCATGTAAAAAGAATCCAAGACACTACCCTAAAAGAGGACTTGGTAGGGAATACATAGGGCATGTAATCTTACCTTGGATAACCATAGAGGTCGAGTAACCTCCCTAACCTCACTTACCCAAAATTATCTTTTCAAACCCATGCTATAAATTTCTACCATGTGAGAGACAATGATTATGATGAACAAGGGTTTTTCATATGAATAGTTAATATAGAAATAGAATAGGTAAAATGTGGTCATAATAAATCAAATGGAAAAAAATTCAATAGATATAAAATAATAAAACAATAAAACATTTCACATGTATAATATTACCCCAAAGGAACTTAAAATAGGTAATGATGAGATTGGGAGAGGAAATAGATCATTTTCTAAGTATTTATTATAACTTGAAGAAGAACTCTATTAGAATCCTTAATAACCTCTTGGAGAGAGGTTATAAAGATATTATGAGAGTGTAAACATACTAGGAGATTTTTAGTAAATAGAATGGGTTGTAGGGGTGTTATTTAGAGAAAAACTTGAAGAAAAAACAAGTAATTATTGGTCAGGAGTTTGGAATCATTATATTATAATATTTTAAAAAAAATCATAAATAACTTCCCAAAAAAATTTCCAGACCACTAAAACATGGTATTTTAGTAATAAAAACTTTTTTTGACTTCTAAAACCCTCCAAAATTGAATAGAATCATTTGAAAAAGTATACAAGGTATGGAATCGAGAATAGTTTTTTTAATAGAATAAAATATGTCTTAAGATTTTAAAATTCATATTATCATTGGGAGATTAAGTAAATATTTTATAATATTTTATTTCATAAATAATACAAATATTTAGTAATAAAAATGGCAAAAAATTTATTACATCATTTTTTCATCATAATGAACTTATACAGTGTGCAATATACATATACTATATTATAATATTCATATATAATTTAATTATCTCTAAAAAATTTAAAAATAATTATATTATCTATTTTTTTGAATTGACTCCAGATTTAATATCCATTTTATTAATATTCCTCTATAATTATGGTAAATTAATTTATTAAATAAATTATCAAGAAAAAAGTTATTGTGTAACTAGAATTTTTACTAATGATTATATTAAAATTATACTATACACATTACCTTTCTAATGATTACCTTTTCCATTTCTCATGACTATGTTATCAACACATACCCATATTAATTCCTATAAATTCCCCACATTCCTAAAATTCTTCTCAAGTGAATTTTATTCATTAAAATATCTATTCCATGACTTATTCTTTTTTACTAGAAATTATAATATGTATGATATTCATTTCGAATCATATTCTATAGAATTATTTCTTATAATTTTGGAATTTATTTATATTTGATGTCCATTATTACTTATAACATTCTTTAATTAATTTTTACTTTATTTTTTATCTTTTATTGTAATAATAGAATATATTTTATAGTGTAATTTTCTTTTGCATATTCTTATAACATAGTTTCTTTGATTCATAAAATAAATTTATTTATTCATGATGGTTATACTAAGAGAAAAATAGATAATTTTTTTATTATATGTTGAAAGTAACATATGGAAAACATTTCATAGGTTTGGTCTATAACCCATCCCCTTTACACATCAGGGACCCCATTTCCCAAAAACTTGTGTAGTTACATTATTATAGGAAACCAATGATGATTAAGAAGGTTTTACATACTATGAGTCATAAATTTTAGTATGAAACCACAACAATATTGATAACACTCTCATTAGTTATATTAACATTATAATATTTTGTATCTAGTTAATTATTCATTATTATCTTTCTATACAATTTAAATAACATTAAATTCTATGTGAAAATATTTACCCCATTATATTTGGTAATTTCATTAATAAAACTTCCATTAGATTTATGGTGAAATTGAAACCACATCACCATTCTTCCAACTGGGTGAACAATGTCCTATTTTTTTATAAAAAAATTTGTACATAAAAATATAGAATAAAAATTCATCAAGAGTAATATAAAAATCCTAATAATAATCAATAAAAAATAACAATGTTTATTTAATTCATTTAAAATACTTGTGAACTAGTTCTATGAGTAATTATTTTGTTTTCATGTCTCGATGTATTTTTTCCTACACAATTTCTAAAAAAAGTTATATTAATTTTTTTTACATTTATGTTTTTAAATTACTATAAAACATATTAATACCTCATATGTTGCATCCTAATTAATATCAAAAAACATATTCTATTCCCCTAAATACACACCTTATAGAAACTTATCATACATCCCCCAAATTTATTCATATGTGTTATTAAACTCATTCCATAACCCCCACTCAACATCTTTCCATTTCTTACCCAAATTATTCATTATACTTGTGTAACGCCCCGACCCCAGTTACCCAGATTTAGTGCATTATTACATAACATTGGCATGATCACAAAAGATCAAGTCTCGAAAGACCGTTTAGTTTAGTAGCATTGGAATCACTAGATATATTCATAAAGATTACATTACATCATAAAGTGAAAAAATAAAACAACATCTTGTCTCCATAGACCACACTCATATCCCCTCATACTATCCATTTAGGTCATTCATAAAATACTTCTTCACATCCTGGGAAAAATTAAACATAGAAAGGGGTGAGCTCAGATGCCCAGTAAGGATAACAATATAGCGGAAACTTTCATAAATAAGTATAAACATTTAAGTCAATGTATAACTAAAAAAAAATACTTTTAAACTTGAAATTAAGCATAGTATGGAAGAAATAAAATGAAATAATGCCATTTACTTATTCAAATGGATATTCTACTAGTCAAATAATCACATGCAGTATCAATAACCACTTTCATAATGATGAAATGCATAATGCTAGACTATCATAACCACATAGTCAAGGCCTTGTTCCAAGACTACAAATAGGATTTTTTCAAGGACTTGTGCCAAGACCCTATTTTGTCTCATGAGACCTTCCAATGCATCTAGGATCTATAGGGGGCTCCACCCGTCACTTACTAAGTCCAATGCATTCCTCATATGAACAGGTTTAACCATAACATAAACATTCATATTAAAACTAGCATAAAAAATGTCAACACATTCTCCATAAACCATGAATGATATAAAAATAAAACATCTATAGTCAAAAATATCACAAAACCTTCAATACAATATGGAATTTTTGTATCAAATTCAAATAAGCTTAAAATCCATCAAAGGATTTGACATAGATGAAATCAAAACCATTTGAGAGAAATATCTCTTTTTTTGAAATCATTTAAAAGTCACATAATTATAAAAGAAAACATTTAATTTGAAAATATTCTTATAAGCTTTTAAGGGAAGCTTTGAATATTTTATAATGGTGGAAAATATCTTCACATTCCATATAAGTTAAAAAGACATTCTTACCATAATTCTGTCGAAAAGGTTAAAAAGGACCTTGTTTGGAAAACGATGGAAAGATTCCTTTATAAACTTATTATAAAAATTCAAACAAGGGTATAAATGACTTTAAACCATAGTATTTAAAATAGTAAGAATTATTTGAAATAAATTTTTAAGAAACATGTATGTGGATGATTAAGAGGTCCAAGTAGATAATTATGTATAAACAACCTCGGATAATGAATAGATTGTTAAATAAACCCTTACCTTGTACTTTTCCTTGGTCTAGGGTAGGTTAAAATCTGGTATAATGGTGAAATAATTGTTATTAAATTATACAAGAATAATATACATTAATATTATATCATATATGATCTTTTAACATTGCTTTGTTAATTATATCTTAGTATTATCGTTGTTTTGGGTGATAAATGATTCATTTTCCTGTATACACTTTGTTACATAAGCCGTGTTTGTTATGGATAGTTTGTATCATATTCATATCCAGAATGATATTAAGTCTTTAAACATTATTTTTAACCATCAAATGAAAATTATTCTTGAGTGGATACGATGGGGAATGAATCTCATCGCGTTCGTGGAGACGGTAGTCCGTACGTACGCACGAGCGAAAATATCATTCTTTTGATATTAAAATAATATATAATTGGATGTTATATCATATATAAATAATCATTATCATGTTATATTTATTATTTAAATCAATTACACATAATTATCATACCCATCCAAATAATAATGTATTGAATAACAATTACACCACGACGTGGAGACGGTAGGCCGTACGTACGCACGTATGGTGACATGTCATTCAAAGGATGGATAGAATACTGAATATGGTTGTACAATATTTTTAATAACATCAAATTATATATTAGATACTGGAGTTATTATTTTATAATGGAAATAACAAATAAAGAAGAAGTGGAAGAAGAAAGGAACTTGAAAGAGGGTGGTGAAATTATTACCTCTTCTTCGGGTTCTCCCCTTTGATTTGATCAAAAGGGATCCTTAGGTTGGATTTCAGATCCAAATAAGGCCTCTAGGTTAAATTTAGGGAAGTTGGGAGGATATTTGGGCAATGGTTGGCCAAGAAAAATGGATTTGAAGGTGTGAATTAGAGATAAGGGGGAGTGCTCTTTTATAAGAGGGGTGTGGGGCACCTTAGGAAATTCTAGAAATATTATTTTATAATAAAATAATTTTCGGTTTCTAATGGCTCCAAACTGATTTATTTATAGGATAAGGTGGGTATGAGTTTAAAAAACCTCAAAAAATAGGTTTTAGACAGATTTGGGTCACTTTATTAACCTTATCTTTTAGTTTTAACTCTTAGTTAATTACTTTAACATTTACCATGTCTCTTTGTATTTTTATATTATATGGTTAATAAACTTACTATAATCTTCCAAGACACCCCAAGTGGTTTATTAATGATTCACATATAATTATATAAGTTCTTTGGAAGAAATTTAGATTTTTAGAAATATAATATCAATTTATAATATAATATTTGTTTTAAAAACTCCTTTATGTCAATTTTGACACTATTTAATAATTGATTTTTGTTAAAGTCTTTAAAACTTTATTAATTATAAACAAATTCATTTAAGCAATAATAACATGTTATATTAACCAATAAAATTCGTGTATGTCATCAAAACTTTCAAATTATATTTATTTTAACATTTATAATACCAATTATTTGATTTTTTCATTAATAAGGAAAATACTGCATCATTATTGTGTCATAAATAATTTTAATTATTAAATGTCTAAAAATTATAAATAAAATATAATTATATAGTAAATCGTTTTATATTTCTAATGAATATTTATAGTCGGATATATAACATATATAACGCTATGTAAAAATTGTTTTTCTAAAAGATATATGCTTATGTCATTTTTGTATTTACTTTAACTTAATTAATATAAAGTGTCATTATCACTTAAAAGTGGCTCCATGAGGTTCCAAAATCTACCCAAATATGACCATGGTCGGACATGTATCAAAAAATAAGGTTAGGACACGTTTTAGTGTAATTTAATATTATTATAACATTATTTGTTTACCCTTATTTACCTGATTTACCCTTTAACCATGGTAAATAAAATATTTACCGAAGTAATTATTCAAAATTTCTAAAAATAAAAGTTACCTATTTAAAAAATTTGGACCTCATGATTATAAATATGGAATCCATTTTTCTAATTTAAAAATACAAAAGTGGAATAAATTAATTTAAAATTAATTTCCGTTGTCAAAACAAAAAGCACGTTTTTAAGAAATAACAACTATCAAAAGATTGACACTTGCTTATGTCCAGTTTAAATGTGAAATTTTATCCAATGAACAACATTGGATTAAATGGTAAAAATATAATCTAATTATACTTTAAAATCACTCAAATTCATAAATTATCACTATTAATTATTTCGATTAAAAAAGTTGTTTTTAATTAAAATTTAGTAATTTTCACTATTCATCAAAATATGAAAGTTATCAGAAAAGTGCAAAAAATTCACCCTAAGATAATTTCAATATTCCAAAACTAAAAATGAAGTCCATTTTGAAAGATAAAATGTATAAAATTTCAAAAAGTGGGTATTACTATTTATAACGGCTAGTTTGATTGGTTGTGGTGTGTTAGAACTCGAAGTTGCGTACAACACACGCTACTATATTATTCAAAGAGAAGCGTACCATGGAAGATTGGGGTTTTAAATTATCCACTACTTAAATAAATTGCGCCCTCTCAATTTTTAAAATTGGGCTTGAGAATATAATGGAAAGTCCCACATCGGAAAAAGAGTTAATAAAACTATCACTTTAAAAGAAAGAAAGAGAAGTATAAAGGTCACCCGAGATAACCTATATTAGGATTCCATGTAGAAAAACATGGATATGAATGATAAAATAAGTGTCAAGTTCTGATGGAGAGGGATAGAAAACATGATCAAGATGATTTTAACAATAATAAAACCACAAACTTGTGATAGGACAAACGGTCATTAGTTTCCCAGTGGGAAAAGTAAAAGAACAACGTTTATGTTAAGTTACATTTCATAAAGATGAGGAATTTATTTATGAGATTGAACAGAAACATAAATAGATATACTTACTTTTTAAGTAGAGTTTCATTCTTTAATAAATTTCTACTACTAACTCATTTTTTTTAAACAATGAATATCCAAGATGACTTGGTCACACCGAAAGAGCTAGAATTAACTTCTAGAGAATCACATGATTCACAAAGGATAAACTATATATTTACCTTGTCTTTAGAGATTAATCCAAACCAAAATGGTTATTACAATATCAGATTATCCCCTAAAAGGATATTCCTTTAGAGAAAGAAACACTAATCTTAATTTCTAAAATTAAACCAACAATACCCCAAAGTTAAATAAATACCATTAAATAAACAATTGTCCCTAAAATACTTCAATATAATCCAAACTAATACTGAAACCCAAAACATAGAAGAATTTGGTTATGTAGTCTTCCACATTAAATTGTATCTCCAAATGACATCGACTACTCTTAAAGTAACTTACTTAAAAGTAATTAACCTAATCACATATTCTCTATTATTGGTTAATTACTTCCATAAATAACCCAAATCAGTATAAATACACAATAAAAACATAGATAAAAATCCACCATTACTCCTCAAATAAAATATCATAGTATTCTATTTTCCTTAGGCATATAGTGTTCCCAACAGAGAGAACGTCTTCCAAAATAACTTTTATCACTTAATCACCAAATCATTTTTCTATACTAAGGGTATTCATTTGATAAGACATAAGATCCCAAATCAACTTATTATTGATCAATAAAATCATTTAACTAAAAATAATTAGTCACACTAACCAGGGACTTCACATAGTCCAGTGGTAGGTGATAAATCCCAATCTCACTTTGGTTGTGGGTTCAATTCCCACATCTTTGTCTGACGCGATGGGTTGTCATACGGCCTGCGTGTTGTCATTTTTCAAAAAATATATTTTATAACATTACCAAAATGAGATAAATTACTCAAAATAACCATAACATAATTTAACCACAAATGTTATCTCATACCTTGCATTTTAATCCCAAAATATAATAACTTTTAATTGCCTCAAACCCAATGATCATATAAAACCAAATGGTTATTTATAACTATATCCACAAGAGAAAAGATAAGTCTTCCTCAAATATCATTCTCAAATGGAAAACTGTAGGGTTACAAATACAAGAGAAAATTATTCCAAAGTAATCCCATCAACATGGAGCACTAATACTTTTAAACATTTCTCCAACCATTCATTTCCACATAGATTCTTCTTTGACCAAGAAAATATCTTATAGAATAGGGAATTCACTCGAGTAATGGATAGGTCCCCTACATTTACATAAAATGACTGTAAATGGATTCTTGGGACCATTTTTATTTTCTTCCATAGTACTCTTAATTTTTCCTCGAAAATTCTTTACTTTATGTCCTTCTTTCCCGCACGCAAAGCATTTCCTTGTTTAATTGAGACAATTTCCTAGGTGTCTCCTTCCACATTCCCTGAATAATGGAAATTGAAGATTGTTTTCTCCATGGTCTCCATTACTGGAGATCTTATCATTCATGACCTTTCTCTTCTTTTTTGAGTCTGGGAGTAGGTTAATTTATATATATTTTTGATCATATTTTTGGAAAACTGATTTGGCATGAACATGATATCTTTTACGCCTATCAACATTCCATTTTGTTGCTCATTTACACCACTGTTACCACCTTGAACATGATTCTCAAATATACTATAACTTCCTTGGAATCCATCCATTGACTAAAACCAGAAAGCATTGTGTGAGTAATAGTAGTCATAAAATTATTTAGAGAATATCATGACACCATATTCTTAATTTGAAACACCTTAGGATTAACCAATGTCATTTATTCTAATATTATATTAAAATACTTTAAATCAGTTTGTAAAGAAAATTTAAATTATCCTAAGCATATCCTCCAGGAGTGTTGTAACCAAGAGTGCAACAAGGCCCGTTGTCGTGCACCAGTTCCCATTCGAGTCTAGCTCAAAGCGGTGTTTTCAGATTTTACCCCTAGGTATATCTGTGCCAGAGACGCCTCTACCTGCTCATATCCAGACAGGTATGTATTGCTTGGAAAACTAAAAAAATCTATACAATACCAAAATTCTAGGAAGTTCTTCTATACTAATCCTCAAAGTCTATCTTAGGGCTATGTTCTCTAATCAGTGTTTATCTAAATCTAGTTTCCAATGTTTGTACTAAACCTCCCTCTGATACCAACTATAACACCCCGACCCCAGTTACCCAGAGTCGGTGCATTATTACATAACATTAGCATGATCACAAAAGATCATGTCTCGAAAGACCATTTAGTTTAGTAGCCTTCGAATCACTTGATACATTCATAAAGTTTACATTACATCCTAAAGTGAAAAACTACAACAACATCTTGTCTCTATAGACCACACTCATATCCCCTCATACTATCCCTACAGGTCATTCATAATATACTACTTCACATCCTGGGAAAAATAAAACATAGAAATGGCTGAGAACAGATGACCAGTAAGGATAACAATATAGCAGAAACCTTCATAAATATGCATAAACATTTAAGGCAATGTATAACTAAAACAAAATCCTTTTAAACATGAACTTCAACATAATATGGTAGAAATAAAATGAAATAATTCCATTTAATTATTCACATGGATATTCTACTAGTCGAATAATCACATACAATATCAATAACCACTTTCATAATGATGGGATGCATAATGCCAGACTATCATAACCACATAGTCAAGGCCTTGTGCCAAGACTACAAATAAGATTTTGTCAAGGACTTGTTTCAAGACACTAGTTTGTCTGTTGAGACCTACCGATGCATCGAGGAGCTATAGCGGGCTCCACCCGTCACTTATTAAGTCCAATGCATTCTTCATAAGAATAGGTTTAAACATAACATAAAAATTCGTATTAAAACTAGAACACGGAATGTCTATACTTTCTCTATAAACTATGAATGGTATAAAAATAAGACATCCATAGTCAAACATATCACAAAACCTTCAATATAATATAAAAGTGTTGTATCATAATAAATCAACTTCAAATAAGCTTAAAATCCATCAAAGGATGTTGACATAGATGAAATCAAAACCATTTGAGAGAAATATATCTTTTTTTTGAAATCATTTAAAAGTAAGATAATTATAAAAGACAAAATTTACTTTGAAAATATTTTTATAATATTTTAATGGAATATTTGACGATTTTATAACAGCAGAAAATAGCTGCACACACCGTATAAGTTAAAAAAGTCATTCTTACCTTAATTATGTCAAAAAGGTTAAAAAGGACCTTATTTGGAAAATGATGGAATGATTCCTTTATAAAATTCTTATAAAAAGTCAAAAAATGGTATAAATGACTTTTTCCCATAGTCTATAAAACATTAATAATGATTTGAAATACATTTTTAAGAAACATGGATGTGGATGATAAAGAGGTCCTAGTAGATAATTATGTATAAACAACCTCAGATAAAGAAGAGATTGTGAAATAAACCCTTACCTTGTACTTTTACTTGGTCAAGGGTTGGTTAATATCTTTTATAATGGTGAAATAATTTTTATTAAATTGTACAAGAATCATATACATTAATATGATACCATATATGATCTTTTAACATTGCTTTGTTAATAATATCTTAGTATTATCATTGTTTTGGGTGTTAACTGATTCATTTTCCTTTATACGCTTTGTTATGTAAGCCATGTTTTTTATGGATAAATTGTATATTATTAATATCCAGAATGATATTAAGTCTTTAAACATTATTTTTAACCATAAAATGAAAATTATTCTTGAATGGATACGATGAGGAATAATTCTCATCGTGTTCGTGGAGACGGTAGTCCGTACGTACGCACGAGTGATAATATCATTCTTTTGATATTAAAATAATATATAATTGGATGGTATATCATATATACATAATAATTATCATGTTATATTTATTATTTACATAAATTACACATAATTATCATACCCATCCAAATAATAATGTATTGAATAACAATTACACCATGACGTGGAGACGGTAGGCCGTACGTACGCACGTATGGTGACATGTCATTCAAAGGATGGATAGAATAATGAATATGGATATACCATATTTTTAATAACATCACAGTATATAGAAGATACTGGAGTTATTTTTTTAGAATGGAAATAGGAAAGAAAGAAGAAGTGGAAGAAGAAATGAACTTGAAAGAGGGTGGTGAAATTATTACCTCTTCTTCGGGTTCTTCCTTTTGATTTGATCAAAAAGGCTCCTTAGGATGGATTTCTGATCAAACTAAGACCTCTATATTTAATTGAGGGAAGTTTGGAGGATATTTGGTTTGGGTTTGGCTGAGAAAAATGGCTTTGAAGGTGTGAATTAGAGATAAGGGGGAGTGCCCTTTTATAAGATGGGTGAGGGGCACCTCAGGAAAAGCTAGAAATATTATTTTATAATAAAATCATTTTCTATTTATAATTGCTCCAAACTGATTTATTTCAAGTATAAGGTAGGGGTGGGTCGAAAGAAACTCAACCAATAGTTTTTTTATAGGTTTGGGTCACTTTATTAACCGTATCTTTTAGTTTTAACTCTTAGTTAATTAGTTTGACATTTACCACGTCTCTTTGTATTTTTATATTATATGGTTAATAAAATTATTATAAACTTCCAAGAGACCCCCAAGTGGTTCATTAATGGTACAAATATCATTATATAATTCATTTTTCCAAACCTTAGATTTTTAGAAATATTATATCTATTTATAATATAATATTTGTTTTAAAAACTCCTTTATGTCAATTTTGAAACTATTTAATAATTGATTTTTATTAAAGTCTTAAAAAATTGATTAATTCGAAAAAAATTCATTTATAAAATAATAAAATTTCATGTTAACCAATAAAATTAATGGACATCATCAAAACTTTCAAATTATATTTATTTTAACATTTATAATACCAATTATTTGATTCTTTCATTAATAAGGAAAATACTACATCATTATTGTGTCATAAATAAATTTAATTATTCAATGTCTAAAAATTATAAATAAAATTCAATTATGTAGGAAATATTTTTATATTTATAATGAATATTTATAGTATAAAAATTAACATATATAACCCTATGTAAAAACTGTTTTTCTAAAAGATATATGCTTATGTCATTTTTGTATTTACTTTAACTTAATTAATATAAACTATCATTATCACTTACAATTGGCTCCATGTGGTCCCAAAATCGACCAAAAGATGCCCATGGTCGGAAATGTATCAACCAATAGGGTTAGGACACATTTTAGGGTAATTTAATAATATTATAATATTATTTGTTTACCCTTATTTACTGGATTTACCCTTTAACAATGGTAAATAAAATATTTATCGAAGTAATTATTCAAAATGTCGAAAAATAAAAGTTACATATTTAAAAAATTTGGACCTTAAGATTATAAATATGGAATAAATTTTTCTAAATTCAAAACACATAAGTGGCAGAAATTAATTTAAAATTAATTCGCATTGTCAAAACAAAAAGCGTGTTTTTAAGAAAAATAATAACTATCAAAAGATTGGCACTTGCTTTTATCCAGTTTAAATGTGAAATTACGTCCAATGACCAACATTGGATTAAATGGTAAAAATTTAATCTAATTATACTTTAAAATCACTCAAATTCATAATTTATCACTATTAATTATTTCAATTAAAAAAGTTGTTTTTAATTAAAATTTAGTAATTTTCACTATTCATCAAAATATGAATGTTATCAGAAAAGTACCAAAAATTCACCCTAAGCTAATTTCGATATTCCAAATCCAAAAATGAAATTCATTTTGAAATATAAATTTTATAAAATTTCAAAAAGTGGGTATTACTATTCATAATGGCTAGTTTGATTGGTTGTGGTGTGTTAGAACTCGAAGTTGCGTACAACACACGCTACTGTTTTATTCAAATAGAAGCGTACCATGGAAGCTTAGGGTGTTATAACTTGGGTGTCAAATAGAGTCAATAACATTTAAATGGGAAAAAATATATAAATAAAAAAATTATCAGTATATTAATATTTTTACTAATATCATTTAAATTAATCATTAATAAAGAAAAAATCACTATTATATTTATTTGGTTATTGAATACAATTTTAATTTGATCTATCATAATATGTCTCCAAAATTTATAATTTATGTAAAGTCTCACTATCTTATAATAAATTCTAATAAGTATTTTTACTTAAATATTTTCTAAATCATCAGTAGGTACCTGGTATTTATAAATTAGGATACAAATTTTAATGTATTTTTTGACCCACAATCTTTTGTATTCATATTAGTATCTATTTACATATTATTGATATTTATTATAAAAATTAATGAATTAATGAATGAATTAAAATATATAATTTTTTCAAGATGACTTATATACCAATAATTGAAACCCTCTAATATCCCAAAAATGGTGTAGTGATCAACTGTTTGCTAGATCTTGGTGTGTAAAATGGTGGAAAATACTAGAAAATTAGCATATGTCCATGGTTTTTTCCAACAGTTTGATCAAAATATGTTCGTTGTTAATATATAGACATATATTGACAAACCATGGTAATTTATTAACCATATATCCATAGTTTGATAAAACTATAGTTATAGGTAAAAAATAGTCATGGTTTGATCAAATAGTTATGATAATTTACTTTTATAACTTCCCTATAGATATTATTAGGACAAATTATGGTCATTATTAAGATATATCCATGTATTAAACAAACCATGGAGATATGTTATCACTATATCTACCTATAGTCATGGTTTGACCAAACCATGGTCATATCTAACCTACCAATAAGTCTTGGTCAAATAGTATCTATAGGTTACCTATAATAATAAAAATACCCACTTGAAAGGTTTAAACTAGAAACCTCTAACTTATTAAAAAGGAACTTCAACCACTAGAATAATGTTTATTTTATGTGAAAATTTTTTATAACGTTTTTGATTTTTTATTTCCCTTTAATTTTTGGTTTTGTGGTTTTAGAGGTTTGGGAGTGAGTTTATAGGTGAATGAAGAAAAAAGATATATATTTTAATTGAAATTTATAATAGTGATAAAATCATGTCATAACTATTTAGTGTTCCATTATGGTTTATTATCTTGAGAATATTTAGAAGAAAAATTGTCTTTGGAAGTTGTGGAATATAAATTATACTATTATATGTTGTATTATAGTGAGAGGGGTTAGATTAAACCACAATTTATTGTGTATTATTTTTTATATTGCTTCTAGAAGTGGTATTTGACTGTGTTGCATCATGATGCATGTCATTGAACCATTATGTTATTGATAAATTTATAAATTTAATGAGTTGATTGGCTAGATATTTGAATAACTGTGAGGATTGTGTCATAAATATCATAATCTCAACCATTACAGCATGACACTAAGGATTGTGTTTTGATATTACTTGATCTTATTAAATTTAAATGGACATTGATTAAAATATTAAGAGTTTTAAGAGTTTTTGTGTCGTGATTTTTGGAAGTTATTCTAACTAACCATCTCTACATCATGATATGGGTTATTGTGATGTGATTTTAGTTGCTTCTTTTTAATTATAAATTAGTGTTCTCTCATAAAAGACTTAAAGTTTTATACAATTTATCTAAATTATTGGTGACTATGGGGGTTACGTTAATCCCATAAAACAATTTACTTCATGGTTATCAATTCTTTCTCTTTTGTGATGATAGATTAATACCATTAAAGGAGATTATATCTTTAATTTCTATATATATTTTCTTTTATTGTTCTTTTAAGGTGTCTTGGTTTATGTTTGGTGACACTACCCAACCCACTTGGACCCCACCTAGGCTGGTAGAAAACTTAATGTTCCACCTAGGAGGCCTTAGCCTATAGATCCAATAAAAATATTTGTGTCCCAAAAGGATATATATAATAAAGCAAGCCCAACAAAACACTGATTTTTTCGTAAATGCATGTGAGACATGTTACTCATATCAATGATATAATATTGAAGTAGTGGTAATATAAAGGTAAAAAATAAATACTAACATACAATAACAAGATTGAACTTGAAAAAATTAGTAGGAATGCCTTTCCAAGCCACGAAACAAGATCACTTAATACCGTCTCCTCTGATAAACCATAAAATCAAGCACCACCAGCACAAGGTCTTCTAGAGTCATCCTTGAATTATGCATCGTCTGCATAGAATTAATTTTTTTGGGAATTGTTCCCATGTAGTGGTGACTATAATCATAAAATGTAGGGTACCACAAAAAACATATATAGGAAATATATAACAAGTCATCTTAGAACAAAGTAATCCTAGATATGCTTATAAGACTAAGACAACCGCAAATAATAATAGTTTCAAACACAACTCAAATTCATTGAATTAAAATCAAAAAGAAAAATCCTATAACATCATTATCATACATGAAACACTTGATAAATCCAAATACCATCACCTTCTATATAATCCATTTGTAATCATGGTGGGAGAAACTTACCTCATAGAGGTTTACATATCAGTTGAGGGGGTTACAAACCTTATGGATGACTTGAACCTCATTGTGTGTAGTGTGCATCAACCATGGGGGTTACCCACTCCACATGTGGAGGACCCACACCCCATCACTAATGGGGGTTGCCTATGACACCATGTATATAGAGGATATTTAACTTTTAATCAGTGTGTATCCAGGGGGTTACCAACATCATGTCTACTCTAGTTGTCTTAGCCTCTCAATATTAATTTCTTTATGAAGATATGTAACCTTAACTACCTAAATATAATTGGAAAAAGTTTTGGATGATAATGAGATATGAAAAATCACACCCTACATGAAAAAATGCTCACAATTGAGTAATAACAAGTCCAAAACTAACATTTAGATGAGAAACAAATGGAAAACAACCCAAATTGTATTGTACATGATGTATAGACTTGGGTAAAAATGTGAGTATTCTTTTGTTTCCTAGTACATGTGATATCAAACTATACAATATTTCTAGATAGTTATATTGTGTATGGGAACTCTTAACTACTTGGCATGTATTTCTAGGTGAATCCACATCATGTTTCCCCTAAGCACACAACATGTACTTAGTCTATACAATATATAGACCCTTTAGATAACTCAACATGTATATCTTGTTTTCTCAATCAATAATATACACGGTGTGTTATATAGACAACACAAAATTTCATTCTATAATATTTACTTAGCATGTACTTAGGTACACATCAAGGTATGCAGTTCTAGGATACACTGTGTGTGACTTAAATCCACACCACATGTAATATTTATAAAAGCACATAACACTAGTATCATAGAGGATTAAATGCATAGAGTGTGACTCAATGTACTACATATTTTGTAGTAAATATTTATTGATCTATAATGCATGTGATTTTACATTTCATTTCACCTTTTACATATCCATTATCACCTTTGGCTGTGCATCCAATGTTGCCTAACCGTGACACCTCTGAGTCCCTCATTGAACATTATCAAAGCCCCTCTGGCTATCCACTAAATATCTAATCACTTTTAGTCTTCTACTTAGATAAAATCACATCCACATCCTTTCTAGAATCATCATATCATTTTAGATACCATGCATAAACCCAAATCCTGACTATCTACCATCATTGAATCACTTCTCCTTGAATAAATCAGTGAGAGTGAAGGGGGAAACTTATAATGTGGGAGGGGGTTTCTAATATGAATTATTTGGTTTTATATTAAAAAAATTATAAATAATATTTTATTTTTGAAAAAATAAATATACCCAACATCACCAAATGATTATTAGTAAGATTTAAATTCAAATAACCATCAATATAAATGGATTCCTAAGGAATATCTCAAATAATCATTCTATGCTAGTTCCATGATGGAGTTTAGTATCAAATGAATTTCTAAAAATATTTCAACTCTAAATAAATTAATTTCTTATTCCAAGTTTGAAATTTATTTTCAATAATTTAAGAACACATGAGCATGTTTAATCATTATAAGTAAAAACTTCTTTTTAACTTTATTGAATATTTATAGTATATTTAATTTGGTATTAATTATATTCCCATAGATTTAAAATTAAAAATGGGATTTATAAATTTGATTATTGAGAGTATAATAAAATATGAATAATGAGGAGAAAACATATAAATAAGTGTCCTGTATTAATGGTGATTCATCACCACTTTGATGTTCAGGCTTTAATCAGTGTTTGACTATAATGTAATTGTGAAGAACAATCCAAGACATGAAGAACAATGGCTAATTCCTCTATTTTTTTTATGTTGGATAATTCCATGGAAATAATTATAAATTAAAATTTATAATCAATTTTATGTTAGGGAAGGTCTAATACTAGATATTTTACTTTAAAATCATAAAATACTTGGTATAGGGTCTAATATTAAATAAAAAAGTTATACTTCTTCTATAAAAATATCCTTATTTCAGACATAACTATAGAGTTAGAATTTTGATTAAAAAAATAATTTTAATAGATATTAAATTCTTACACATGTTTATATAAAAATAATATAATTATTATATTATATATTTTTTGAGGACCCATGTCCTGAATCTAATTAAACCAACACTACAAACAGATTTATGAATATTATTAAAAATATTCAAATGCATTAAATAAAAAATTTATCTCACTACATTAGGACTACTATAGTGGTGTATGTAGTGTCCTGGTGCTGGTTCACTGATATGTAACCAAACTCGATTGGTGACTTGATCTCAAGCACGCCTCCCTGTATGCTAGAGGCTACTAACTACAAGTGAGGGTATATGGTAGTGCAGTGGGGAGACTATACCATCATGATCATAGTGTAGCACATTGGTGTAAAATATAAATAAGTAGTGGAAACAGTAATAAATAGCCATCAACTGAATAATAAATCCCCTAGATATAATAAATAACAAGAAGAAGAATCAATATCATAAACAAAAATGATGATCATTTCATGATTCTATAAAGAAGGGTAAGTACATGGGATACAAGGGTACAAACATATATAAAATTCTATACAAAAATAAAAAAGGACCCAAATAACCCTCTACTAGAATCATGATCATTTTATCGATCCTCTTATCATGTACTTCATTATAGGAAAGCATGTTAGACATCCAAAACTAGGTGCTTCTCTTTGTCCCCACCTGCATATATATGGTTTATTTGAGTACCAACAAGTGGAATAAACCTGGTGTGAGATAGAATCAGTAGGTCACCACCAATAGTGGCTAGAACTATCTAGTCTGTTTTTTTAAAAGGTTGGGACCGAAGCCTCATTTTTATTAATAAAGCAAAGAAAAGACCTCTTTTAACTGGGTATAGGGAGACCCATTACATAGCCCGAAGGCCCAGTGGGCTTGTAGCCCATTACATAGCCTGTAGGCCCATATTTTTAGCCCAATTCCCATTCCATGAATAGTAACCCAGCTGCTACAGTACCGCACAGTACCGCCGCCGCTACATTGCCCTGCCGCTGCTACAGTACCCACCGATCAAAAGTACCCGCCGATCAACAGTACTGCTCTAGTACCTACGCCCAATGGGTTTTGAACACCCATTTTTCATGTAGTATTACGGGGTGATTACCACTAAGCCAAACCCCAACTACCACTATATAGTCTGTTCATATACAATGAAAAACATATTAGTAATAATAAATATAAGACATTAAATACATAAATCACATCGGATTAGGTTCCTCATGGGATAACCAATTGATATTACATGCTTTAGCCTAAGCAACATGTCTCTAATTTTTTACCCAAAATATATATTTATAATACGGTGATATATATATATATATTATTTCTCATATACTTATGGGTATATATATTCATATATATATATATATGACTAATAATACCTAAGACTTAGTATGTAAGCCCAAGGCATCCATACATTTTCAAAAGTGGATTCAGAACTCTTGTGGAATATGAGCATGAAGATACAACTAGGCCATCATAAAACCGAAGTAAAAAGAATGGTCTAATCCCAATCATGTTATTTGGAATGGTGGAAACATATTTAGTTTTAATTAATTGGAATATTGGGCTCATCCAAGGTGTTCCATAATATGTAACTTAGGAATCTATCTAGGTTCAACATAAAAACCATCACCACAGGAGTCCATCAAAGGTGTTTCATATAAGGAAACCGAGTATCACTATAATTATGGTATTTTGGTATAACCCTCTAATCTCACATATGGTATACCACATAAGGAATCTGTATCACTCATGGTAGGGTATAACAACATTTCCCACTTAGCCCATCCCAGGTAATCCGCTAGAAAACTAGGTATCACTCATGGGTAAAGTAAAGGTATTCACCCATTGAGACCATCGTTGTATTCTATAAATGATACCATGTATTTCTTCTGGTGTGTTCCAATTCAATTAAAATTTCTAATTGTTTAGCCCAATGAGACCATCCAAGGAATCCTTAATTATGACCCTTGTATCACCCTCAACTTATTGTAAAGGAAAGGTCATAGATAACATTAAACTCATACCATTCAAAAAATATATTCAGACATGTTCTCTAATTAATTTATTCAATCTACAACATGAGGGGAAGGGGCCTACGCACATGGCCTACCATTTTCCTTTTGTTCAATTAAAAATGCATTACATCCATAAGGGGAAATTAATCACACCTCAATAGGAGGATCAAATTAATTCCAAGAATTTAGAATCTTAGAAATTTATTGAAGTCACACACTTAGGGGTGGTTCAAAACAAGGTTCTTATCCTCCAATATTGAATTTTGAGTTTCTAAAACTATATAAAGCATGTAAATATCATTTTATTTAGTTAATTAGATATTTAAGAGGAATTTTCAAAAGGTTATGGAATGCGACATAATGAAAAACCATATAAAATATCGATAAAATATGGAAAAAGAACAAGAATACCTACCTTAGGTTGGTAGATGAACTCCTAGCTGTTATGGTTTTCAAATTTCAAGTAGAATAGGAGAAAATAGAAAAATAGACTAATACCCAGAAAATTGGGAATATTATCTCAGACCAAAATCACACAAAAGAAGAAAAGATAAACCAATAAAGGAAGGAAGTGGAAATGGGAGCTTACCAATACACATTCAACACAATAAATAATAAAATAATCAGAGTTTGAATGAATGTGGGAGCTCTAATCCTAGGTGGAGAGGAAATAAAGGTCCTAGGCATGCATTCCACTATGAAAAAGAGGAAGGAGGAAGAAATTTGGGTTTAAAAGAATCAAGGCCCAAAAATTTCAATTCACATTTCATTTAAATGGGTTAATGGTTTAGGCACATGGTTTTTTAAACCCTACACCTAATCATGAAACTATACAGGTTTAGTGACACTAAGGGTGTGGCCCCAAGAATATGGTTTTAGAAAAATCATGTGGCCCCTTCCAGCCCACCATAAAACCCTAAATGAACATGCTTATTGAGGGTCATAATTACAAATAAACTTGAACCCATATGTTTTTATTGCAACACATTCATGGTTGTAACACCCCAAGCTTCCACGGTACGCTTCTCTTTGAATAATATAGTAGCATGTGTTGTATGCAACTTTGAGTTCTAACACACACCACAACCAATCAAACTAGCCGTTATGAATAGTAATACCCACTTTTTAAAATTTCATACATTTTATCTTTCAAAATGGACTTCATTTTTGGTTTTGGAATATCAAAATTAGCTTAGGGTGAATTTTTGGTACTTTTCTGATAAATTTCATATTTTGATGAATAGTGAAAATTACTAAATTTTAATTAAAAACAACTTTTTAAATCAAAATAATTGATAGTGATAAATTATGAATTTGAGTGATTTAAAAGTATAATTAGATTATATTTTTACCATTTAATCTAGTTTTGGTCATTGTACATAAATTTACATATAAACTGGACATAAGCAAGTGTCAATCTTTGGATAGTTATTATTTCTTAAAAACACGCTTTTTGTTTTGACAATGGGAATTAATTTTAAATTAATATCTACCAATTTTATGTTTTGAATTTAGAAAAATGGATTCCATAATTAGAATCAGGAGGTATAAATTGTGTAAATAGGTAACTTTTATATTTAGACAATTTTAATAATTACTTCAGTAAATATTTTATTTACCATGGTTAATGGGTAAATCCGGTAAATAAGTGTAAAAAATAATATTATAATAATATTAAATTGCCCTAAAACTTGTCCTAACCCTATTGGTTGATAAATGTATGACCATGGGCATTTTCAGGTCGATTTTGGGACCCCATGGTGCCACTTGTAAGTGATAATGACACTTTATATTAATTAAGTTAAAGTAAATAAAAAAATGACATGAGCATATATCTTTTAAGAAAACAATTTTTACATAGGGTTATATATGTTATATTTTCCACTATAAATATAAAAATATTTCCTAAATAATGGGATTTGTTTTATAATTTTTATACATTGAATAATTAAATTTATTTATGGAACAATAATGATGCAATATTTTCCTTATTAATGAAAGAATCAAATAATTGGTATTATAAATGATAAAATAAATATAATTTGAAAGTTTTTATGCCATAAAATAATTTTATAGGTTAATATTACATGTTATGATTGCTTAAATGAGTTTTATTCTAATTAATAAAGTTTTTCAGACCTTAACAGAAATCAATTATTAAATAGTGTTAAAATTTACAAAAAGAAGTTTTTAAAACATATATTATATTATAAATTGATATATTATTCCTAAAAAACTAAGGATCATCCAGAAGACTTATATAATGATAGGTGTATCATTAATAGACCACTTGGGGGTTTCTTGGAAGTAAATAATAAGTTTATTAACTATATAATATAAAAATACAAAGAGACACGGTAAATGTCAAACTATTTAACTAAGAGTTAAATCAAAAAGATAAAGTTAATAAAGTGACCCAAAGCTGTCTAAAACCTATTGGTTGAGTTGTTTTCGACCCATACACCCCTTATCCTCGAAATAAATTAGTTTGTAGCCATTATAAACCGAATATGAATTTATTGTAAAATAATATTTCTAGCTTTTCCTAAGGTACACCTCACCCCTCTTATAAAAAGTCACTCCCACATCTCACAAATTCACACCCTCAAAGCCATTTGTCTCGACCAAACTCTGACCAAATACCCTCTCGACTATCCTCCCTTCATCCTAGAGGCATTCCTTTAGTCAGAAAGGCAACCTAAGGAGCCCTTCTGATCAAATCAAAAAGAAGAACCCGAAGAAGAGGTAATGTTTTCACCACCCTCTTTAAAGTTTCGTTCTTGTTCCACTTCTTATTTCTTTGTTCCGTCCATTATAAAACAATAAATCCAGTATCTTATATATACTGTGGTGTCATTACAAATATTTTACCACCATATTTAGTATTCTATCCATCCTTTGAATGACATGTCACCATACGTGCGTACATACAGCTTACCGTCTCCACGTTGTGGTTTAATTGTTATTCAAAACATTATTATTTGGATGGGTATGATAATGATGTTTAATTGAAGTAAATAATAAATATAACATTATAATTATTCTGTATATATGATATACCATCCAATTATATACGATTTTAATATCAAAATAATGATATTGTCGCTCGTGCATACGTACGGACTACCGTCTCCACGAACACGATGAGATTCATTCCCCATCGTATCCATTCAAGAATAATTCTCATTTAATGATTAAAAATAAATTTTAAGTACTTGATATCATTCTGGATATGAATAAGATAAAACCTATCCATAACAAACAAGGCTTATGTAACAAAACATATAAAAGAAAATAAGTAAGTTAACACCCAAAATGATGATAATACTAAGATATTATTAACAAAGAAATGATAAAAGATCATATATGATATCATATTAATGTATATGATTCTTGTATAATTTAATAACAATTATTTCACCATCATACAAGAGGTTAATCTACCCTTGACCAAGGAAAAGTACAATGAGGTAAGGGTTAATTTCACAATCTCTTTATTATCCGAGGTTGTTTTTACGTAAGTATCTACTGAGACCCACTTTATCATCCACATCCATGTTTATTAAAAATATATTTCAAATTTTTATTATTATTTACTAGACAATGGGTTAAAGTAATTTACATCCTTATGTGTTTTTAAAGGAATCTTTTCGTTGTTTTCCAAACAAGGTACTTTTTGACCTTTTTGACAAATTTAAGGTATGAATGTTTTTTTAAATTATACGGCGGGTGCGGCTATTTTCCACCATTATAACATCATCAAATCTTCCCTTACAAGATTATAATAATATTTTCAAAATAAATGTTTTCTTTATAATTATGTGACTCTTAAATGATTTCAAAATAGAAAGAGATATTTCTCTAAAAAGGGTTTTTATTTCATCTATGTCAACATCCTTTGATGAATTTTAATTTTATTTGAAGTTGATTTATTAGGATACAAAACTTCCACATTTTATTGAAGGTTTTTTGATATGTTTGACTGCAGATATGCTATTTTTATACCATTCATGGTTTATGGTTAAAGTATTGACATTTCGTATGGTAGTTTTAATACGAATGTTTATGATATGTTTAAACTTTTTCATATGAGGAATGTATTGGACTTAGTAAGTGATGGGTGGAGCCCGCTATAGCTCCTCGATGCATTGGTATGTCTCATGAGACAACTAGATGTGGAATTGGTTGAGTCCCTTTCCCAATTTGATATATGGTTTTGGCCGAGGCATTAATCATTTTTAGACGTCTTGGCCGAGGCCTTGACAAAATGTTTCAGAATGTCCCGCATTATACATTACCTCATTATAGAAATAATATTGATGGTTCATGAGGTCATTAGACTAGTATAATACCCACAATTATGTTTTATTATTTAATTATTTACTCATCTCATATTCTTGCCATAAAATTATTCATGTTTAAAGGCATGTTGTTTCAATTATTCACCATGCTTAATATTTATGCCATTTTCTGCTGTATTACTTACCCTTACTGAGCATTTGAGCTCACCCCTTTCTTATGTTTTATTTTCCCAGGATATGAAGAAGTTAGTTATGAGTGACCTGTAGGAATAATCTAGGAGGCTTGGATGTTTCTATTGAAATATATTTGTGTTGTATTTCTCTTCAAGCTGTAAAGTTGAACTTGTGTATGAATGTTGTTTCCAATAATACTAAACTGATCGGTATTTCGAGACATGATTTCCTTGTGATCATGCCAATGTTATGTAATAATGCACTAACTCTTGGTAATTGGGGTCAGGGAATTATAGTTGGTATCAGAGGAAGTTTAGTACAAACCTTGGAAGCTTGATTTAGATAAACTCTGATTAGAGCACATAGACTTAAGATAGTCTTTGAGGATTAGTATAGAAGAACTTCCTAGAATTTTGGTATTGTAGAGATTTTGTGAGTTTTCCAAGAAATAATTCCCTGTATGGATACAAGTAGGTAGATGTGGCTCTAGCACAGATGTACCTAGAGGTAAAACCCGAAAACACCGCTTTGAGCTAGACTCGAATGAGAACTGGTGCACGACAATGGGCCTTTCTGCACTCTTGGTTACGACACTCACGGGGGATTTGCTTAGAATAATTATCCTTTTCCTACAAACCATTATGAAGGGTTTATGAGTATATACTTCCTCAAAGAAAACATTTTTATGATTATGTATTATATCCATAAACTATTCAATTTATGTTAAGTGTTTTACAAGTTTGTATTTATGTATTGTGATTCATAAACTAATCTAGTTTATTCCATTATATAGAAATGGTGCCTAGTGGAAGAAATGGAAACTGTATCAATGCACGCACTCCATGTAGGGATTTACCTCCTGCACAAGATAATTATAGTGGAGCTAGTGATACAACCAGTGATGATCATCTTATCACCATACTGGGCCAACTCACTCAGGTAATGAATAATAACCTTACCCGTATAGAGCACCCAGATCCACAGCGTGGAGGATCAATGTTAGATAGCTTCATGAGGCAACAACCACCAAAATTCAATGGGAGTACAAATCCATTAGTAGCTGAGAAATGGATAAATTCCTTAGAGAAAATATTCCATGCCTTGGGGAGTAGTGAAAGGGAAAAAGTTATCATGGCAGTTTACCGCCTCATTGGAGATGCTGATCAATGGTGGTCATTGATTCAAAACACAAAGGAAGATGATGAAGTATAAAATATGGAATGGAGGGAGTTTAAATAAATTTTCTTAGAAAAATACTTTCCTCATGACCATCAAGCGGATATGGAAAGGCAATTTCTGAGTCTGAGGAAAAAGGAGGATGAGAATGTTGCAAAGTTTGAGGCTAACTTTAATAGGTTAGCGAGGAATGCTTCAGATTATATACGTAACCCAAGAAGTAAGATTTATTGTTTCTTTGATGGGTTAAATCCATCTCTCCGTCGAGAATTAGTATCACAATTCTTCTCATCATACGAAGATATTGTATCGTGTGTTATCAAGACAGAAAATGAATTCTCTAAGTCTTATGAATTTAAATCAAATAAAGAGAAGAAGAGATCTATTGAAGACTATGGGAAAGGAAATAAGGAAATAGGGAAGAAGGGAAGAATTGAATTTCCACCCTGTGATAATTACGGAAGGAAGCACCCTGGCGCCTGTCTAAAAGGAAAAGGAGTATGCTACAAATGTGGACAGAAAGGCCATCTAGATGGTGATTGTAAAGGAAAGAAAGATGCTACCAATGTTCAATGATACAATTACAAGGAGATGGGACATTATGCAAATGAATGTCCTAAGCATTAGGGAAACTTACCATAGAAAAGGCCAAAGGATCAGGCCAAGCTTATGCAATCACTACTGCTGAGGTTGAAGCCCCGAAAGACGTGGTGGAAGGTAATTTAATTGTTTCCTCAAGTTTAGAAAATGCATTATTTGATTTTGGATCTTCACATTGTTTCATATCTTCCCAATTTTCTAAGAAAATTAGATATTTCCAATTTGATTTAACAAGGTATTTATCAGTTAAAACTCCTAATGGAAGTATCATTGCAACAAAGTTTTTTGAATCAGTCCCCATTAGAGCATATAAATGTTCTTTATCTTCTGATCTCATCATCATACCCATGATTGAATTTTATATAATCCTCAGTATGGATTGGATTTCGGGCCATGATGCAAAAATTTATTGTAAGAAGAAGGAGGTTACGATTTTTGATGATGATGATAAAGAACACCTTATCTTTAGAGAAAAATCATCACCACCTGATTCTTATCTAGATCTACCCCCAGTAGCTCAACTAAATTCAATTTTTGGGGAGGAAGAGAATGAAATAACTGTGGGTGAGGAAAAGAATTTTCTAATAGAGGATGTATATATTGTGAAAGAATATGTTGATGTGTTTCCTGAAGATTTACCTGGACATCCTCCAGAATGAGAAATTGAGTTTTCCATTGATTTAATTCCTGGTTCAAGGCCCATATCGAAGACCCCTTATAGAATAGAAACTGTGGAATTAGTTGTACTAAAGAAACAACTAGAGGAATTGAGTAATAAGGGATTTATTCACCCTAGTGTTTCTCCATGGTGAGCCCCTGTCATTTTTGTTAAGAAGAAAGATAGATCTATGAGGTTATGTATTGACTACAGGGAAATCAATGATATAATAATAAAGAATAAGTATCCCCTACCTCACATTGTTGATTTATTTGAACAACTGCATGGAAATCAATACTTTTAAAATATTGACCTTCGATCTGGATACCATCAGTTGTGTGTGAAGAACCAATACATTCTGAAGGAAACATCTCAAACCAGGTACGGGCATTACAAGTTTACCGTAATGCCTTTTTGGAATGACTAATGCACCCTCCATATTCATGGATCTAATGAATAGAGTTTTCAAAGAATATCTCGATGATTTTATGGTGGTATTTATTAATGATATATTGGTATACTCCAAAAGATATTAAGATCATGAAAATCACTTGCACATTATCCTGAAGACTCTTAGAAGACATGAATTATATGGGAATTTTAGAAAGTGTGAATTCTAGCTTAAAGAGATTTCTTTTCTTGACAATATTGTCTCCAAGTATGGAATATCTGTCCATTCTTCTATGACCAAGGCAATCCAAGAATGGCCAGAACCGACGAGTATAACTGAGGTACGCCGTTTTATTTGTTTAGAAGGTTATTATTGGCGTTTCGTCAGAATTTTGCCCGATTGGCTAACCCATTAACCAATATCACATGTAAAGGGGTTAAATGTGTTTAGAAAAAAGAGTGTGAAGAATGTTTTGAAGAACTTAAGAGAAGATTAGTCAATGCTTCTATTTTGAGTCTACCATTGGGGAATGATGGGTTTGTTATTTATAGTGATTCATCAAAGAAAGGACTTGGTTGTGTCCTTATATAGAATGATAGAGTTATTGCCAATGAATCATGACAACTGAAAATTCATGAAAAAAACTATCCTACTCATTATCTTGAGTTAGCAGCTGAAATTTTGGCTTTGAAGATTTTGAGACACTATCTCTATGGTGAAAAATGTGAGATATATACCGATCACAAGAGTTTGAGTATATTTTCTCACAAAAAGAACTCAATATGAGACAAATGAAATGGCTTGAACTACTCAAGGATTATGATTGCACTATAAACTACCAGCCGGGGAAGGAAAATAAGGTGGAAAATGATTTGAGTAGAAAAGATCATGGAGTTTTGAACAATATGAGAGTTGAAAAGGATCCTATATATATGGATCTAGTAAAGATGGATATGGGAATCACCATGGAAGGTGAAACATCAATAATTTTTCAAATGGTTGCCAAACCATTTTTACTAGAAAGGATAACGAGTTCTCAGACTGGTGATGAAGAGTTTCAAAGAAGATTAAAGCTGTGAATGATGGGAGATTGAGTGACTTTGTGTATGAAGATGTAATTTTGAAGCTTGGGAAGAGACTTTGTGTTCCCAATATACCTAATCTGAAAAGGGAATTGTTGGATGATGCTCATAGTTCCAATTTTCTCTATACACCATGGGAGGACCAAAATGTATAAAGATTTGAAGGAACATTTTTGGTGGGACAACATGAAGAGGGAGATTGCTGATTTTGTGTCAAGATGTATGGTTTGTCAACAAGTGAAAGCTGGAAGGAAATAGTCTAGAGGAGTCATGAAACCTCTTCCCATACCTGAGTGGAAATGGGATAATATCATGATGGACTTTGTTATGAGACTACCAAAGACTCCTAGAAGGAACGATGCAATATGGGTCATTGTTGATCATCTTACCAAGTCAGCACATTTTATTTCTATAAGGGAAGATTTACCACTTGAATGTCTATCAAGACTATATATTAATGAAGTTGTGAGACTTCATGGAGTAACTATATCGATTGTTTCTGATCATGATCCAATTTTTTCATCAATATTCTAGAAAAGTCTTTAGAAAGCCCTGGATACTGAACTTCGTTTGAGCACTGCCTACCACCCTCAAACAGATGGAAAATCTAAATGAACTATTAAAACCTTATAATACATTTGAGATCTATCTCAATTGACTTTCAGGGTATGTGGGATCAATATTTACCTTTGGTAGAATTTTCCTACAATAATAGCTTCCATTCAAGTATTCAAATGGCACCATATGAAGCGCTATATAGAAAGAGATGTCACAAACCAACCTGTGGGATGATGTTGGTGAAAGAAAACTTGTAGGCCCAGAACTGGTGGAGGAAACGATGGAAAATGTGAAGGTAATCCAAAACCACATCAAAGCAGCTCAAAGTAGGCAGAAGAGCTATGCCAATAACTGAAGGAAGGATTTGGAATTTCAGGTAGGAGATCATGTTTTCTTGAAGGTATCTCCATGGAAGGGTTTCATACGTTTTGGTAAGAAGGGAGAATTAAGTCCCAGGTACATCGGACCATTTGAAATTCTAGAACGAATTGGGGCTATAACTTACCATATGGAAATGCCTCCAAGTCTATCCAAAGTTCATGATGTGTTCCGCGTATCACTATTGAGAAAATACATGCCTGACCCAACGCATGTACTCACCTATGAGGAATTAGAATTGGAATCCGATCTGTCTTATTGTGAAGAGCCTGTCAAGATTCTTGATACGAGAGAACAAGTACTAAGAAACTGGACGACTCGTCTGTTAAAAGTTCTATGGAGAAACCATAAGATGGAAGAGGCAACGTGGGAACCCGAAGAACTTGTGATGAAGAATCACCTGAGTCTTTTCATGCGGTAGTATTCTAAAAATTTAAAGGGTGAAATTATTTAAAGGAGAGGAGAATGTAACAACCCAAGCTTCCATGGTACACTTCTCTTTGAATAATACAGTAGCGTGTGCTGTACACAACTTCGAGTTCTAACACACACCACAACCAATCAAACTAGCCGTTATGAATAGTAATACCCTATTTTTGAAATTTTATACACTTTATCTTTCAAAATGGACTTCATTTTTGGTTTCAGAATATCAAACTTAGCTTTGGGTTAATTTTTGGTACTTTTCTGATAACTTTCATCTTTTGGTGAATGGTGAAAATTACTAAATTTTAATTAAAAAAAACTTTTTAAATCAAAATAATTAATAGTGGTAAATTATGAATTTGAGTGATTTAAAAGTATAATTAGATTATATTTTTACCATTTAATCCAATGTTGGCCATTGTATGTAATTTCACATTTAAACTGAACATATGCAAGTGTCAAGCTTTTGATACTTATTATTTCTTAAAAACACACTTTTTGTATTGACAGTGGGAATTAATTTTAAATTAATTTCTACAACTTCTGTGTTTTGAATTTAGAAAAATGGATTCTTATTTTAAAATAAGGAGGTTCAAATTGTGTAAATAGGTAACTTTTATTTTTAGACATTTTGAATAATTACTTAGGAAAATATTTAATTTACCATGGTTAAAGGGTAAATCCGGTAAATAAGGGTAAAAAAATAATATTATAATAATATTAAATTTCTCTAAAATGTATCTTAACCCTATTGGTTGATACATGTCCGACCATGGGAATCGTTGGGTCGATTTTGGGACCCCATGGCGCCACTTGTAAGTGATAATGACACTTTATATTAATTAAGTTAAAGTAAATACAAAAATGACATAAGAATATATCTTTTAGAAAAACAATTTTTACATAAGGTAATATATGTTATATTTTCGAATATAAATATTAATTAGAATTATAAAAATAATTCCTACATAATGAGATTTTATTTATAGTTTTTAGACTCTGAATAATTAAATTTATTTATGACACAATAATGATGCAGTATTTTCTTTATTAATGAAAGAATCAAATAATTGGTATTATAAATGATAAAATAAATATAATTGGAATGTTTTGATGACATTAAATAATTTTACAGGTTAATATGACATGTTATTATTTCTTAAATTAGTTTTTTTTTGAATTAATAAAGTTTCTATGACTTTAACAAAAATGAATTATTAAATAGTGTCAAAATTGACATAAAGAAGTTTTTTTAAAAAATATTATATTATAAATTGATATAATATTCCTAAAAATATAATGTTTAGACCAATGACTTATATAATGATAGTTTTATCATTAATTGACCACTTGGGGGTCTCTTGAAGGTATATACTACGTTTATTAACTATATAATATAAAAATACAAAGAACATGGTAAATGTCAAATTATTTAACTAAGAGTTAAATCAAAACGATAAAGTTAATAAAGTGACCCAAACCTATATAAAACCTATTGGTTGAGTTTTTACGACCCATACCCACCTTATCCTTGAAATAAATCAGTTTTCAGCCATTAGAAACCGAATATGAGTTTATTATAAAATAATATTTCTAGCTTTTCCTAAGATACCCGTCACCCCTCTTATAAAAGGGCACTCCTCCTTCTCACTAATTCACACCTTCAAAGCCATTTGGATCGGCCAAAATCTACCAAAATACCCTCCCAACTATCCTCCCTTAATCCTATAGGCCTTACCTAAGTTATAAATCCAACCTAAGGATCCCTTTTGATCAAATCAATAAGAAGAACCCGAAGAAGAGGTAATGTTTTCACCACCCTCTTTCAAGTTCCTTTCTTCTTCCACTTCCTATTTCTTTGTTCCTTACATTATAAAACAATAAATCCAGTATCTTCTATATAATTTGGTGTTATTATAAATATTTTACAACCATATTCAGTATTCTATCCATCCTTTTAATGACATGTCACCATACGTGCGTATGTACGGCTTACCGTCTCCACGTCGTGGTGTAATTGTTATTTAAAACATTATTATTTGGATGGGTATGATAATGATGTGTAATTTAAGTAAATAATAAATATAACATTATAAATTTTAATATCAAAAGAATGATATTGTCGCTCGTACGTACGTACGGACTACTGTCTCCACGAACGCGATGAGATTCATTCCTCATCGTATCCATTCAAGAATAATTCTCATTTGACGATTAAAAATAATGTTTAAGGACTTGATATCTTTCTGGATATTAATAAGATACAACATATCCATAACAAACACAGATTATGTAAAAAACATATAAAAAAAACGAGTAAGTTAACACCCGAAATGAGGATAATATTAAGATATTATTAACAAAGCAATGTTAAAAGATCATATATGATATCATATTAATGTATATGATTCTTGTATAATTTAATAACAATTATTTAACCATTATAAAAGATTTTAACCTACCCTCAAACAAGGAAAATTACAATGAGGTAAGGGTTAATTTCACAATCTCTTTATTATCTGAGGTTGTTTTTACGTAAGTATCTACCAGGACCCCTTTATCATCCACATCCATGTTTCTTAAAAATATATTTCAATTTTTTTAATATTTACTAGAAAATGGGTTAAATTAATTTATACCCTTATGTGTTTTGAAAGTAATCTTTCCGTTGTTTTCCAAACAAGGTACTTTTTGACCATTTCAACAAATTTAAGGTAAGAATGTTTTTTTTAACTTATACGGTGGGTGCTGATATTTTCCTCCGTTATAACACCATAAAAGATTATCTTACAAGATTATAAGAATATTTTCAAAATAAATGTTTTCTTTATAATTATGTGACTCTTAAATGATTTCAAAATAGAAAGAGATATTTATCTAAAAAGGGTTTTGATTTCATCTATTTCAACATCCTTTGATGGATTTTAAGTTTATTTGGAGTTGATTTATTATGATACAAAACTTCCATATTGTATTGAAGGTTTTGTGATATGTTTGACTGTGGATATGCTATTTTTATACCATTCATGGTTTATGGTTAAAGTATTGACATTTCGTATGCTAGTTTTAATACGAATGTTTATGATATGTTTAAACTTTTTCATATAAGGAATGTATTGGACTTAGTAAGTGATGGGTGGAGCCCACTATAGCTCCTAGATGAATCGGTATGTCTCATGAGACAACTAGATGTGGAATTGTATGGGGCCCTTTCCCAATTTTATATATGGTTTTGGCTGAGGCCTTAATCATTTTTAGACGACTTGGCTGAGGCCTTGACAAAATGTTTCAGAATGTATGACATTATAAATTCCCTCATTATGGAAATAATATTGATGGTTCATGTGGTCATTCGACTATTAGAATACCCATGATTATGTTTTATTATGTCATTATTTACTAATCTCATATTCTTTCCATAAAAGTATTCATTTTTATTATTGGTAAAGACATGTGGTTTAAATTATTCACCATGCTTAATATTTATGCCATTTTACCCTGTATTACTTACCCTTACTGAGCATTTGAGCTCAACCTTTTCTTATGTTTCATTTTCCCAGGATATAAAAAATTTAGTTACGAGTGACCTTCAGGCATAATCTAGGAGGCTTGGATGTTTCTAATTAAATATATTTTTGTTGTATTTCTCTTCAAGATGTAAAGTTGAACTTTTGTATGAATCTTGTTTCCAATAATACTAAACTAATTGGTCTTTAAAGACACGATTTCCTTGTTATCATACCAATGTTATGTAATAATGCACGAACTCTTGGTATCTGGGGTCAGGGCGTTACAATGGTTGAGTCACAACGTTATCACTAACCATGTTCTAACTGCGTAACATAGTTTTCCTATCAAAAATTTGGAGCTCTGGGCTCCAAATGAGTCCCAGATGCTCCTAAACCACTCCTTAGCCTCTTAAGAATATTGATAGAATAAAACAAGAGGTTTATTTATAGTAATGTAAGTATCTATACCTCTTAAAAAATATAATACATTACAACCTCCCCTCCTTAAAAAAACCCATCCCCAAGTTTCCCTTCTATGGGTAGTAAAACGTCGTCTGAGAAATGTTATGGCCACTGAGCATGTACATCAACCTCTTTCTCTATGGTATTGTTCTGTACATGGATGTTCATCTATAACACCTGTAAAAGAGGAACTAATCTACCTAATAGATCCTTCACGCTCTCATCAATGATATATATAAGGTACTCCTAAAAGGATACATCTACCTCCAGATCAATATCCTTAGGATCAAATCAATGATATAGGATGGGATAATAATAGTGAATATGAAATACATGGAATACATCGTGCATGGATCGGTAACTCTGAGGTAAATACAACTGATATTATATTGGCCTAATACTCTCCAAGATCTAGAAAGTACTAACATAATGAGTTGATAGATTACCCTATCTCTAAATCCATATATGACATAATATAAGGGAAACTCAAGGAAGGACCCACTGTACTACCTTAAACTCTAGAGGCTAGCTAAGATGATCATTATAAGACTTATTCCTAGACTGAGTTATATCCACTTGCTTTTGAATAAGCTTTAAATATTCTAAATTCTTCTAAAAAAGACGATTTCCCCGTAGCACTGCCTCACCTTCCCCTAACCAGTGTAGAGTGAACATCGAGTCCTACTATATAGGTCCTCATAGAGAGCCATCTGAATTGTTTATTAACATATTTTATTGTTGGAAAGCTCTATGAGAGGCATGTGTTTTTCCTAATAAACTATAAAATCAGTTAATCATGATTGAATAATTTTCTCTAACACCCGCATCATATGCTCGGACTGACTATTAGTCTGAGGGTGGTATTCTATACTCACAAGCACCCATGAACTGAGTTCCTTCTGCAATACCTTCCAAAACAATGATGTTAACCAAGAATATCTATCTGCATGAATAGAATGGGGAGAACCATGTATGTGTAAAATATCCCAAATGTAAATCCTCCCAAGATCATCTACTGAAAATGTATACTTGATAGGAAGAAAGTGTGTGACATTGGTCAGCCTATCGAAGATCACCCAAACCACATCACTGACTTGGGGGGATATCGGTAATGATATCATGAATTACATGGTGATGTCACCCCATTTAAATTCAAGAATGGGAAATGACTGAAAAATCCCCACCATATATTATTATTCTACCTTCACCTTCTGATAGGTGGAACACCATGTGATAAAACCTACAATCTACCTCTTCATAACTAGCCACCAAGATTAATGATGTATGTATTTGTACATTTTGGTAAGCCCATGGTGTACTTCCCAAATAGAGTCATGATATTCCCACATCAATTCTTTCTATATGTATGTAGGTACCCAAAAATGCTCATTAAAGTGCGGGATCTCATCCTTATCAATAATCCAACCAGGTGGGGGGTCCACACCAGAGACACTCTCCCTAAGGACTAGGCCCTCAGAATATAAAATCTATCTTATCCATTACTATTCCATAATAGAGTATTCCACTGCTAAAGTAGGTAATAAAGGATTCCCATGATAATCCTGAAACTCCAGGTATACCTCATAAGATAGGGCCATAAATTTCCACTCACTAATGGCCTCCTTAATAGCCTTTTCCTGAGTATTCTAGATTAGTGCATCATAAACTGCATTTCCCTTTTTGGGTGTATATGTGAGCTCAAAGTTGAATGATTTAAGGTAACCTACCCATATACACTAACTAAGATTCAAATCACAATATGTGGAAATGTATTTGAGATTTTTCTGCTCTATGTAAATGATGAACCACTCTCCCAATAGATAATGCCTCAAATAGTGTAAGACATGAACCATAAATGCTAGATTGAGGTTGTGAATTGAGTAATTCCACTAATGAGGTATCATTTGGTGGGGCCTGTAAGATATAAATCAATCTCTCTACATTATAATTCCTTCTAGACCAATTCTTGATGCATCATAGTAAACTATATTTCTTATTCCCACTTTTGGGTTAGGATCAATACTAATTTCAATGTTATGTTCAACTACTAAAAGGATCTATCGCTTGATTCAGAATATCTGAACTTAACACCATTTTTATTCAAACCAATGAGAGGAACCAAAAGGAATTAAAATTCATTAATAAAATTCCTATAGTAGTCATAAAAACCAAAGAAACTGTGTATGTAAATAATAATTTGAGCTACTCCCAAGACTCTACAACACTCAACTTCTATAGGTCAATAAATAATCTTTCCTATGAGATGATGTGACTCAAGAAGTGTACTTTGTCAATCCAAATGTGGAATTTTTTTAGCTTATTATATAGCTTGTGATCTCTCTATCTATTCAACACAATATCAAGAAGTTTGGTTTGGTCATTTTGACTATGGAATGCACTAAGATATCTTACATGAAGATAGACAGAAATGAATCTAAATATGGGTAGAAAAACCAGATCACCAGGGACATGAAAACTGCTGGAATGTTTGTAAGACCCAATAACATAACTAAATACTCATACAAGCCATATATTCTCTAAAACGATGTATGTGGTGTGTCTAAAGGACTAACACGCGCCTGGTGGTAGCCCAAACTCAAAACAATCGTAGAGAAAACCCTCTCTCCCTAGAGATGGTCAAAGAGTTTGTTTATTCGAGGAAGTTGATACTAGTTCTTAACTATAATCTATCTTTATTGCTGATAATACATACAGAATCTGAGTTTACTATTTACCTTCTTAGAGAAAAGGATAGGTGAACCCCATGGTGAAGTACCTGGTCATATGAAACCCTTAGCTTCCAAATCCTATATCAGCTTCTTATGTTCTTGATTCTTAGTAGGATCCATCCTATAAGGTAGAATAGACACTGGTGTTTCTCCTGGTACTAGCTCAAAGGTGAACTACACCTAGCTCTTAGGAGATAGTCTTAATTTTTTAGGGAAAACATCCATAAAATGGTAACTATAGGATGGAAATCTATACATCACATTGCCTAACCACTCATTAAAAGGATAACAATATGAGTTTTCACTCCACCCAGCCCATGATGCTTTGGTCTAGCTCATCTCATCAGGACATCCCATTCTCTATTATGAATAGAAGTTCTACCCCCAGGTGATGTAAAAGACACGTTTTGATAATAGAAATCAATGTAATATTTATAATACACTAACCATTCCATACTAAGTATGATTTTTAAGTTCATCATCTCAAGGAAAAATATATCCAATTAAACATATGACCACCCATCTAAAGGGGGAATCCCTTATATTGATGTATGCTTGTAGTTAAGATTCCTAATGGCACGTTGAGAGTTATTATGCCACATAAATACTTTATTTACAAGAAAAAAATTTCCCTAATTGCCATAGATATGAAGGAATGTGAATAAAATATTTCAAATAATACATAAACCAAATTAGAGGATACTAGAATATTACCTCAAAATGTAGTAGGCCCTAGACTCTACTCATCAAGAGTAGGTATCACTACATAAATATGGACATACCCATGACCTTGAGATGAAACCTAACTAACCTAGGTAGGTCTACTCTATTGGATTTTTATATCTGCAGTCTATATACCTCGATCATGTCTAACTCCTCATATTTATTGGACAATTGTAGCCCAAATATCTAATTGATGTAGAGTTATTGATCCTACACCCGAATGCCAAGTTGGTGTATATCCCTTTTCATTAGGCATTGGAGTGAATTTTTAGAAAAAATATTGAAGGCTTTCCATCCTACCATAAGCTCGAAACTCGATTGCATCTTTCGTACATTGAGGCTTCTTATGGACTTCCCTACCACACTGGTGATACACCACATAAATATCAGTGCATGTCATTTAATTGGAACTACCACCAAAACTAGGCTCAAATGGACATTTCCTACCACTAGATAAACCACCTCCCCATCTCAGTGATGAAACACCTGGGCTCACACTACCAGATTCCCTTAGGTTTTAGTCAATGATGAGGGCATAGTTCACTATCTCAGAAATGGTGTTTAACTAAATGAAATTCACTTATGGTCAAATTGTGTACACAATACCATCTTAACACCATCTCACAATCATCCAGTCGTCACCAGAATGTGTTGGTGTGAAATAATGAAGCTCAGTGAAGTGTGCACAATAATCTATCTCTGAAATTTCACCCTACATTAGGTGCATGAATTCCATAGTATGGTCCGATCTTATAATTTATGAGAAGAAGTAATAATATAAGTCTATCTATAAGTCCACAAATACTATACCCTAATGCGTATAATCCTGGGTGATAATGTCCCACCATTTATTAATGGAATCATGAAGAGTATAGGTCAGGATTTTGACCCTCTACTCTAGAGGCATCTTTAAATGACAAAAGATCGTCAATATAGACTATATACATGACTCAAAATCCCAAGGAATTTCATCCCTTTAGAAATTGGGAGGATACTACTATTGGAATTCTCCCGTCAACTCTTCCATAGTAGGGTTGGGTCACAAAGCTCCCTATACAGACTGCATGAACTATAGGAAGCTCTCTCATAACTGAGTATCAGTGCCCGGTTGAGGAATAATAGGGGGTGCCTCTAGTTGTACCATAATAGGTAATACTGGTGGCTCAAGGGCCACCACCTACAAAGCATGGTCTTCTACCCTCTTGGAACACGAATTGAGGAAGTCATGGTGTCATAACTCTATAATTTCCAAATGTACGCCTCAGATAAGATTTAAAATACTTTGTATCATATATATCATAAAAGGACAGGTAAGTGACTTACTATAAAAGAGTCACACCTCTCTACCTATATCTAAATATAGGTCTATGTGATAATAAATATCCTAGAGGTCATAAGATACACTTAATACTACCCACTACTAATTTCGGGCTTGGGTCAAGGTCTCATATTGCATATCAAAGGTCATGGTATATGCAGTTTCAATTGAAAGTTATATAGGAAAACAGATTTTAATTTAGAATTGGCCTCCCCATATAAAAGTAACCATTTTTATCTAAAAATTTAAATTTAGTTAAGTTTATACTCATTTATATTTTTATATATATCATGATCCAGTTAGATGCATCCCCATTCCCAAGTTATAAGGGAATAATATTTATAAGTTATAATTGGAATGTCATGTAACTGAAACCTGACCCTTACATCTAGTATTAATATATAACAGGTCATATAAAATTATTTGACTAAATGAATCACCATTCTATATTTGTAGAATTACATGATTTTAAAATTACAATTAGAATTCATTTAATAAAAATAATATAAAGTTTCATCCCATGGAACTAGTGTTTCATGGATCAAACATCGAATAATTGATTAATTAAGGTATAACCAATAATCTATATGGGAAACACCATTTATTTTGATGAAAAAACTTTAATTAATCCAATTATTTTATCCCTGCATGAAATTTTATCACATTTTAAAATATAAAAATCAAGGAAACAATAATATAAAGCTATAAATTCACATAGTAATATATATATGGAATGGAATATGCCTGACATGTGAATCCTAAAGTGCTTATAATGATGCATGTGATGTTAAATCCTAACCTCAATGGGCCAAGGTAATGGACAAATCATAATAATATAAAAAATAAAAACTCATGTGCATCACCCAATGGTGAAATCATTACAATTGTAATAGGCACGAACCAAGATAAAAATATCCCAACCTAGGTAATTTTTATTTCCCCTATACATGGGTTAGCCACTCCCAAGGACATGCTCATTAGCAAATTCCAACATGTTCCTAGTCTCCCTTATGATACCGAAACAATAATCCAAAATGAAAAAGAATATCTGATATCACTTTGTAGTGTCCTAGCCCTAGTTCACTAATAAGTAACCAAATACAGTTGGCCACATAACCTCAAGAAAGCTTCCCCATTGGTTAGAGGCCACTGATTAGCTGTAATTTTCTATGTTAGTATAGTGGGGATACTATAACCTCATGATAAAAGCTTATCAAAACTATATAAAACAATGATAAGTAGTATAAAAAGTAATAAATAATAGTAGTGGAATAATAAATCACCTAGATATAATAAAGTAAAAGTTGAATCAATATCATAAGAAAAAATAATGGCCATGTAATGAATCTATAAAAAAGGGTAAGTACACGAGATATAAGAGTATATGAACGTACAAAATTATATACAAAAAATAAAAATAATAAAAGATACCTCCACTAGAATCATGATCATAGGCTTGGTACTCTATTCCCATAATCCATCCTATGATAGTAGGCCAAGAATCCTAATATGGACATTTCCTTTTGTCCCTACCTATATTCATAATGTTTTTTGGAGACCAATCAGTGACCTGAACATGGTTTCATATATACCCAGTAGGCCACCACTAACAATGTCTAGAACTAACTAGTATATGCATATACAATGAATAGTGTGAAGGTAATAAAAAATGTTATATAATAAATAAATAAATAAATCACATCAGACTGGGTTCCTCACAAGATACTCGACCAACAATACCTACTTTGGCCCAATCTTGATGTCTCTGAATAGATGTCACCCTACATATATATTTATAATATAAAGATTTTATATGTATATATATATATATTGCTCATATACATATAGACATATATTTGTGTGGGTATATATATACACATAATATTAGTCAGGACTCAGGTTGTAATCCCATGGTGAAAAAACATTTTCCTAAGAGGTTTCATGACTCTCATGGTATATGATCATGGAGATAAAACTAGGCCATCATAAAATTCAAGTAAAAATTATGGTCCAATATCAAAAATGTTTTTTGGCTTGGTGGATCCATCCTTAGTTTTGATTAATTTTCATCCCAGGCTTGTCCAAGGTATTCTGTAAAAGGGAACCCAAATATCACTATAGGTGCACTATAACACCCATCACCATAGGAGTCCGTCCAATATTTTCCATATAAGGAACCCAAGTATCAATCTCAGTATGGTATATATGTATAACCCACTAATCCCATCCATGGTATAACACATAGGGAACTCATATCACTCATGGAATGGTATAACAATATTTCCCACCAAGAAAATCCTGGGTAATCCAGAAGGAAACTAGATATTTCTCATTGGTAAAGTAAATTCATTCTCCTAGAGAGTCCATCGATGGTATTATATAAAAAACCATGTATCGCTCATAATGTGTTTCAATTCAATTAAAATTTATAATTGTTTAGCCTGATGATCCCATCTAAGGCATCCTTAATTGGCATCCTTGTATCACCCTCATATTAGTGTAAAAAACAGGTCATAGCTAGCATTAAACTCATACCATTAAAATAATACATTTTAGCCATGTTGTATAATTCATTCATTTAAGATATAATATGAGGGGAAAGGGCCTATGCACATAGATTACCATTTTACATTGGTTAAATTTAAAATTCATTAAATTCAAAAGGGTAAATTCAATACACCTAAAATGGTGGTTCAAATTAATTCCAAGTCATAAGGCTCTTTGGCCTTTAAGGAAGGTACACCCATAAGGGTGGCTCACATCGAGGTGGTCATCCTCTGACGCTGATTTTTGAGTTTCTAGGACTATACTAAGAAATAAAATATGATTTTATTTATATAATTACAAATTTAGTAGGCATCGATGGAAGGGTCCAATGTATTTCACAATATTTCACCATATAAAACATCAAGATATTAGGGAAAAAGAACTAGACCTTAGGTTGGAAGATGAAGACTCATCCACTATAGGCTTTAGATTCAAATTAGAATGGGAGACAATGAAAAAAATAGACAAATTCCTTTAATATATTTCATAATATCTCGCACTAAAATAACATCAATGATAGAAATATAAATTAATAAAGGAAGGAAGAAGAAATAGGAGCTTATCGATACACATCCAACACAACCAACCGTGGGAGAATTGGAGTCCGGATAAAGTTGGTGTATCAAAGCCTAGGTGGGGAGGAAATAGAGATCCCAAGCATATAGTTCACTATGAAAAAGAGTAAGGAAGAAGAGATTTAGGTTTAAAAGAATTTAGTTGAAAAAAGGTCAATTCACCCTTAATTTAAAGTGGCACATGGTTTAGCTGAACGATTTTCAAAACTATGTGACTATACTGGCTAAGTGGAACTTAGAGTTTTTTCCATGGGTGAAAGGATTGAAAAAACCAAGAGACCTATTCCATCCCACTAGAAAACCCCACACAATAGTCCAAATTGAGGTGCATGGTTAGAACTAACCATGTGCCCCTCTATAGTTTACTACAACACCTGCACGACTGAGACACACAATTAGTACTAACCATGCACTAACAATGTAGCTTAGTTTGCCTCTCCAAAATCTGAAGTTCTAGGCTCTGAATGAGCTCCGTACACTCCCAAAACACTCTTTATCCTCTTAATAACATTACTAGAATTAAATTAGTGGTTTTTTAAAGTACATTAAGTATCCATAAATCTTGAAAAATCCAGGATGTTATAATTTAGAATTGATATGCGTGATGTATTTTATATAGGTTGGTGGGTTTTTGTGAGTTTAGTGGCACTTGATACTAAATTTCTTCTTGTCTTAGTGTTATTGATGAATATTTTGTTATAGTAAGGGATTTTTAATCTCTCTGATTTATTTTTATGTTTAACGTTGATTAATCGTTCTTTAGTTTTCCTTATATAAATAGATGAGATTGACCTAATGAAGATAATAATTATATTAAGAATTAGTATGGTAAGAGTTGAGTATGTTTTACTTTCTTTCCTTATTGTTTACATGATGTTTTTATTTATTTTATGTGATAATGATTTTGTATTTTAATTTTTGTTGTTGACATGATAAATTATATTCTAAATGGTTAAATTACATAAGGATGGTATTGAAAAGGGAGAAATAGAAATTTAAAATTTATAAATATCTTTATTAGTATGAATTTTCATTTGAATAATGAAGTATATTTTATGAAATTATTTGTTTATAGCTATAATTTTTGTCTTCTATTGTAACACCCGAGATTTCTATGAGTAATATTTTGTTTTTATATATCATCAAAGGAATATTTCACTACATACTAGCTTGGCTTACTTTACACGCAATCACGACCTTCCTCGATAGCTTGCGTCGTACCCAATACCGAGTTTCACTAAACAACGATATGCTATTAAAATATTATTAAAACTAGCCGTTATGAATAGTAATAACCACTTTTTGAAATTTTATAAATTTTATTTTTCAAAATGGACTTCATTTTTGGATTCGGAATACCGAAATTAGCCCAGGGTAAAATTTTGGTATTTTTCTGAAAACTTTCAATTTTTGATGAATAGTGAAACCACTAAGTGGTAGGTTAAAAACTGAATTTTGCATAAAACTTAATTTTACCACTTCTGTGAATGGAATTTCGAAAATCCGACAGACACGGTTGATATCAGTAAGTAAAATGTGGTTCAATGAGATAAAAATAATTTTTTGGTGAATAGTAACTTTTTACTTTTTTTACCGCGGTTAATAGTAAATAGGGGTAAACATGATATTACTATTACCCTAACACATGTACTAATTCTATTGGATAAGTGTAATTCGACCAAAAACAACCTTATGAATAAAATATGACCATTTAGTCCCACTTGAGTTAGATTAGGACATTTATTATTAATTTATTTAAAGAAGGGTTAAAATAGTTAAAATAAAAGTTTAATAAGTAAATCATTTTTAATATGGGGTTATACATAAGATAAATTCGACTATAAATATTCATTATAAATCTAAAAATATTTCATACATAATGGTATTTTATTTATAATTTTTAGACATTAAATAATTTAATTTATTTATGACACAATGATGATGCAATAATTATCTTATTTATGAAATATTGACAAAATTGATGTTATAAACACCAAAATAAATGTAATTTGAAACTTTTTATGAATTAAACTAATTTTCTAGGTTACTATGATATATTAGTGTTGATTTAATAAACTTTGTTCGAACATATAATTCTGTTATGACTTTCACAAAAATAATATATCAAATAGTGTCAAAATTGACACAAAATAGTTTTTAAACCAAATATTATATTATTAATTTTTATTTTATTCCTAAAAATCTAAGGTTTGTCCAAATGACTTAGATAAGGATATATATATTAATAATAAACAATTTGGGATTCGTTTGGCATGTTATAGTAAGTGTATTAACCATATAGTGAAAGAAAACAAAAAGACACGGTAAAAGTTAAATTATTTAACTTAGAGTTAAATCTAATTGATAAGGTTAAAATAATACCCTAAACTTGTCTAAATCCTATTGGTTGATAGGATTTCGACCCATCCCCACTTTAGCTTCGAAATAAGACCCTTTGTAACCATTATAAACCGATTTTGACTTTAATATAAAATAATATTTTGAGATATTCCTAAGGTGCCCCTCTCCTCCCTTATAAAAGGGCACCTCCTCCCCCTCCTCCTCACACCAATTTGAGAACTCAAGATCGGACAACCCTTGCCATTTTCTCCTCTACGCTTCCCTAGAATAATCCTAGAGGTCCTGGTATTCTTCAAAGGCCAATATTAGTTCCCTAAGTGGAGGATTCAAAGAGGCGTTCCAAAGAAGAGGTAATATCCATTACCGATCTTTTCAATTTCTTTCTTCTTCAACTTCTTCTTATTTAGTTGTTTCATGATAAAGTAATAACATAAGTATTACTTAAATACTGATATGTTATTATAAATATGAAACAACCCTAATTCACCTTCTATCCATCCTACGGAAAAATGAAATCACCGCGCGTGCGTACGTACAGAATACCGTCTCCACGCCGTGGTGTAATCTATTTTCCACCACCACCTTATAAGGATGGGTATAATGGTGTAATGAGTAACTATTTATGATTATTATAAAGTAATATTGATACTTAAATAATATATATATACTTCAATACAATTCCACGATCATAGAAACGATATCATCACTCGTGCGTACGTACGGAATACCGTCTCCACGATGTGATGCGACTCGTTCTACATGATCATCATTACATAGTAATTATATAAATGAATTGAATGAATAAATATGATATATGTTACACTAATACCATTCTGGATATAAGGTATCTATAACCTTAAAAGAAGAATAAGAATTTATTCGGCAAAAAACGCATAAGAACAAAAGGCAATAAAGACCCGAGTAACAAGTAACAATGAAATATTACTAACAAGAAGCTAAGAATATGACCATATATGATATCATATCAATATGTATGATTCTGGAATAAGTCAATAACATTATTTAAACCATTATACAGGAGCTTCGGACACGTACAAAGCAAATCGGACCTAAGGTAAGGAAAATATCACAATCTCATTTTTATCCGAGATTGTTTATACTTTAGTATTTACTGGGGTGTATTTTATCATCCACATCCATGTTTCCTGAATATGTAATATTATTTCAATCCACCTACAAATGTTTAAATCCAATTTTACCCTTCGGTGAGTTTTTAGTAAAGAATATGAAAGGAATATTTTTTCATTTTTCGTACGAGGTACTTTTTGACTTTTCCGACAAAAGTACGAAGAATGTTTTTTTTAACTTATACGACATGAATTGATTTTTAAAACATTATTTCCAAGAAGATTCCTTTACAAGTTTTCAAGTTTATTTTTAATCAACTTCTTTTATTTTATAATTGTATGACATGTTAAGAAAAGAAAAGTGTTTTTGAAGAAGAAATGATATTTTCCTCAAGAATGGAGTTCAAGTGTTTTATCAAAATTATTTTCCATCTAAGATAATAAAGGGTTATGTTTTTATCCCTATTATTACATTGATTTGATTATGTTGTGAGGGAATTATTTTTATGAAGTCATTTACCTTATATGATTTGTTTTATGATGTCATGATGTTTCAAGAATCCCATTTTTGTTACATGTGTTATGCGATAATGTATGATTTATGATTATGTGGCACACATAAGAAAGGATTAATTATAAGATGGGTGGGACCTATATCTCCCTCCAATGCATTGGGTAAAGATTTTATATCTCATGAGATAGACATGGCTGGAATGGTAGGTTATACCGGTTCAGTGAAACAGGACTGAAACGAGGGTGACTCGGTTCAGAAAGGGACTTTGTCCACTAAGATAGTCTTGGCAATGAGTCTTGACTAACAAGAAATGATTCTCTATGATTATGTGTGCATGCCACAAAGTTTCAAGTTTCATGTTATGATTATGGGGATCTCATTTTCACTTCTAGGATTTATTCCATGTTAAGATATTATGATCTCTTTTTCAGGTTACGATTTTCAAAAAGATGTGATATGATTTTTATTTCCTTTATTTGCCCTTGCTGAGCATTTGAGCTCACCCTTTTATGTTTTCTTTTCCCCAGGTCAGGAAGATGGATATTAAGTAGAATATGCTAAAAGGGACCCTAGATATGATGAAATAAATGGGAGACACTGTAGAAGATTTATGAACCAGTTGTTTATGTTTCCCAGTTTCTAAAGACACTATACCTATACGGTCCTTTGTGGTTTTGTCATATGTTGTAATAAGTGTGCTTCAATTTTGAAGTATTAACAATGTATGTAAAGTATGGGTCGTTATAGTTGGTATCAGAGGAAAGGTATAGTCAACCTTTGGAAACTAGGATGTGAAATCCTTAGTAAGAACCCTAAGGATAAGTCTAAGCATAAAACACAATCTTAGTGTTTTAGAAATGGACATGAATAACCTAGGAGAAGACCTTAAGCGTGAAAATTTTATTCTTGAATTATGTGGTTTTCCTATTATAATTAGTGTTGCTCACACTATTCTTCTTGGTTTTAGTCAATGGCTGGAACCCGAAGGAACCATGTTAATGCGGAATGCGATGGGCAATGCAATGATTGTCCCCCTGAGCAGCCAAACGATATGGGAGATGGAATGCAAAATCTTGTAGCCATGCTCACACAACTTTCTCAAGCTATGAATCATGCAGGACTTCCAAACGATCAAAGGAAGGAGAAACATTCTGTTGAATCCTTCATGAGGCAGCGTCCACCTTCTTTCAGTGGGTCTACTGATCCATTAGTTGCTGAACAATGGATTAGTACTACTGAAAAGATATTTTCAGTTCTTCAATGTTCTGAACATGATAAAGTCATCCTAGCAGTGTATCGTTTAGAAGGAGATGCTGATCAATGGTGGAATCTTATTAAGAATACGAGGCAAAGGGATGAAATTGAGTCTATGGAATGGGACGAGTTCAAGAACTTATTTTTCAATAAGTACTTCCCTCGTATTCTCCGAATAAAGATGGAGAAAGAGTTTCTTGAACTGAAGCAAAGGGATGATGAATCTGTTGGTACCTATGAAGCAAATTTTACAAGACTTGCAAGGTACGCTTCTGGTATTATTATCCAACCTGAGAGTAAGATCGATCTATTCTTTAGTGGCATAAAACCAAGTCTTCGAAGGGCGTTAGCCATAAGGGACTTCAATAGCTACGAGGAAATCGTTCGATGTGCTCTCAAAGTCGTGATAGAGATTGGAGTAACCCATCAGTCACATGGGTTTGATAAGAAGAGGAAGATGGAATTCAAAGGAAAATCTAAAGAGAACACTGAAAAGAAGATGAGATTTCCCTTATGCTCAAAGTGTGGAAAGAAACATGGAGGGAGTTGTCTTAAAGGGACAAGTAAATGTTTCAAATGTGGAAAGGAAGCTCATCGGGCATTTGAATGCCGTGATAATGGGTAGAAGATGTCTAATGATGCAAACAAAGGAAGGGATACACAGAATGAACCTACTACACTTCAATGTTTCAAGTGCAAGGAGACCGGGCATTATGCCAATCAATGCCCAAATCCAAGGGTTGATGATGATGGTCAACGTTAACAAAATCTTAAGGCTAAAGACAAAGGAAAGTCACATGCAATTTCTATCAGCGATGTGGAGTACGATAACGAAGTGGTGAAAGGTACACTTACCATCCACTCTAAAGTAGAAAATGTTTTATTTGATTCTGGATCCACCCACTCTTTTATTTCTGAAAAATTTTCTAAGGGTATCACTGTATTACCTCAACAATTATATGTTGAGTTAGCTGTGACAACACCTAATGGCACAATAGTCGCATCAAAAGTTTATAATTCTTCTCCGATCGAAGTTTGTGGGAAAGTGCTTCCTGCAAATCTTGTGATCCTTCCTTTAGTGGAATTTTATGTGATTCTTGGCATGGATTGGCTTTCTCTACATGGAGCTCATATCAATTTCCAAAGAAGGGAAGTCACATTTCATATTCCAGATCAATCTACGATCGTCTATCGATGCAAGGATTAATATAACCTTCTAGTGGAAATTCCTTCCATCTTATGGGTCTTGATTCCACTAAATGAAGGTTATTTATCTCAAATGGTTGGTGAGAAACTTACGATTAAGAATATGCCCATCGTACGGGAGTTTGATGATGTCTTTCCGAAGGAATTACCGGGTCTTCCACCAAATCGTGAAGTTGAGTTTTCAATAGAACTCATACCGGGTGCTTTGCCTATTTCAAAGACACCTTATAGAATGGCCCCAATTGAGTTGCAGGAATTGAAGAAGCAACTCCAAGAGAATCTTGATAAGGGATTCATACGCCCTAGTGCGTCACCTTGGGGAGCACCTGTTCTATTTGTTAAGAAGAAAGATGGATCAATGAGACTCTGCATTGATTATCGAGAACTTAACAAGATCACTATCCAGAACAAATATCCTCTCCCACGCATTGATGACTTATTTGACCAACTACGCGGAGGTCAATAATTTTCCAAGATTGATCTTCGTTCAGGGTATCATCAATTAAGGGTCAAAAGGGAGGATATACCAAAGATGACTTTCCATACAAGGTATGGACACTATGAATTTATAGTGATGCCATTTGGTCTTACTAATGCCCCTGCTATCTTCATGGATCTAATGAATAGAGTCTTTAGAGACTATATTGATCAATTTGTGGTAGTCTTTATAGACGATATTCTTGTCTATTCAAAGAGAAAGGAAGAGCATGAAGATCACTTGAGAATTATATTGAAGACCCTTAGAAAGGAGAAGCTTTATGCCAAATTTACCAAGTGTGAATTTTGGCTTCAAAAAGTTTCATTTTTGGGTCACATAATCTCAAAAGAGGGGATATCTGTGGATCCAGCAAAAACAGAGGTTATCGAAAGATGGTCAAGAACAACAACAGTAACTGAGATCCGAAGTTTTCTTGGTTTGGATGGATATTATCGACGTTTTGTAAAAGATTTTTCACGATTATCTAATCCACTCACCAAGTTTACTCGGAAAGGAGTTAAGTTTGTTTGGACAGAGGAATGTGAAGATAATTTCAAGGAGTTGAAGAGAAGGTTATCCAGTGCACCTGTACTCACACTGCCTTGTAGTGGAGAAAGGTTTGTGATCTACAGTGATGAATCCAAGAAGGGATTGGGGTGTGTTCTTATGCAAAATGATATGGTGATAGCTTATGCCTCACGACAGTTGAAAATCCATGAGCAAAATTACCCAACACATGATTTGGAGTTGGCTGCGGTAATCTTTGCATTAAATATTTGGAGGCATTACCTTTATGGTGAAAGGTGTGATATTTATACTGATCATAAAAGTTTAAAGTATATTTTCACACAAAAGGAGTTGAATATGCGTCAAAGAAGATGGTTGGAGATGATTAAGGATTATGACTGCTCAATCCATTACCACCCTGGGAAAGCAAACAAGGTGGCAGATGCATTAAGTCGACAAGAACATGCTAGTTTATCCATGATGAGGATCACAAAAGATCTAATATTTATGGATTTAAAAAGGATGGATCTTGGAATTACAATGGAAGGGGAAAAATATTATCTTTCTCAAATGAATGTTCAACCATCTATACATGTGAAGATTAAAGAGGCACAAAAAGAAGATGTAGAGTTATAAAAGAAGGTGAGAAATTTTCCTTAATTCAACCTTGATTGTGATGGGATAATAAAGTTCAGGAATCGGGTTTGTGTTCCTCCCATCCCCGAATTAAAGAAGGAGCTGCTAGATGAGGCTCATAGTTCTTCTTTCTCTATTCATCCTGGAAGCACGAAGATGTATAGGGACCTTAAGGAGTACTTCTGGTGGGATGGCATGAAAAGAGATGTTGCTGAATATGTCTCTAGATGCTTGGTTTGTCAACAAGTTAAAGCTGAGAGACAAAAGTCTAAGGGGATGTTACAACCATTACCCATACCCGAATGGAAATGGGAAAACATCACTATGGACTTTGTCACAGGACTTCCTAAAACATCCAAAGGCAATAATGCTATTTGGGTCATAGTTGATCGTATTACAAAGTCTGCACACTTCATTGCTATTAGAGAGGATTTCTCTCTAGATTAGCTTTCCAGGATATATGTAAAGGAAGTAGTAAGATTGCATGGAGTACCACTTTCTATTATATCTGATCAGGATCCGAGATTTACCTAGAAGTTCTGGCGAAGTCTTCAGCATACTCTGGATACAGAGTTGAGTTTCAGCACTGCTTATCATCCCCAGACAGACGGTCAGTCTGAGAGAACAATTCAAACACTAGAAGATATGTTGAGAGCTTGCTCTATGGATTTCAAAGGAGGTTGGGATCAACACCTACCTTTGCTGGAATTTTCTTATAATAATAGCTTTCACTCCAGTATTCAGATGGCTCCTTATGAAGCTCTCTATGGAAAGAAATGTAGGACTCCAACTTGCTGGGATGAAGTTGGAGAAAGAAAGCTATTAGGACCTGATCTCGTTGATGAAATGGCAGAAAAGGTCAGATCTATTCAACAACACATAATAGCAGCTCAGAGTCGACAGAAAAGTTATGCCGACAACCGAAGAAAAGACCTAGAGTTTGAAGTGGGTGATAAAGTGTTCTTACGAATATCTCCCTGAAATAGGGTTATGAGATTTGGAAAGAAGGGGAAGTTGAGCCCTAGATATATCGGTCCTTTCGAAATACTGGATCGTGTTGGAAAGGTAGCTTACCGATTGGCGCTTCCACCGAATCTCTCTCAAGTTCACGATGTGTTCCATGTATCTCTCCTGAGAAAGTACATACCTGATCCTTCACATGTACTCAGCTCAGAAGTTGTACCGGTGGAGCAAGATCTTTCTTATGAAGAACAGCCGATAGAGATTCTGGATCGTAGCGAAAAAGTCCTACGAAACAAGACCACTTGATTGGTGAAAGTTTTATGGAGGAACCACCAATTAGAAGAAGCTACATGGGAGCTTGAGGATATGATGAGGGAGAAGTATCCTCATCTGTTTGTTACAAAGTGACGAATTTCGAGGGCGAAATTCTTTTTAAGGGGGGTAGAATGTAACACCCGAGATTTCTATGAGTAATATTTTGTTTTTATATATCATCAAAGGAATCTTTCACTACATACTAGCTTGGCTTACTTTATACGCAATCGCGACCTTCCTCGATAGCTTGCGTCGTACGCAATACCGAGTTTCACTAAACAACGATATGCTATTAAAATATTATTAAAACTAGCCGTTATGAATAGTAATAACCACTTTTTGAAATTTTATAAATTTTATTTTTCAAAATGGACTTCATTTTTGGATTCGGAATACCGAAATTAGCCCAGGGTAAAATTTTGGTATTTTTCTGAAAACATTCAATTTTTGATGAATAGTGAAACCCCTAAGTGGTAGGTTAAAAACTGAATTTTGCATAAAACTTAATTTTACCACTTATGTGAATGGAATTTCGAAAATCCGACAGACACGGTTGATATCAGTAAGTAAAATGTGGTTCAATGAGATAAAAATATTTTTTTGGTGAATAGTAACTTTTTACTTTTTTTACCGCGGTTAATAGTAAATAGGGGTAAATATGATATTACTATTACCCTAACACATGTACTAATTCTATTGGATAAGTGTAATTCGACCAAAAACAACCTTATGAATAAAATATGACCATTTAGTCCCACTTGAGTTAGATTAGGACATTTATTATTAATTTATTTAAAGAAGGGTTAAAATAGTTAAAATAAAAGTTTAATAAGTAAATCATTTTTAATATGGGGTTATACATAAGATAAATTCGACTATAAATATTAATTATAAATATAAAAAGATTTCCTACATAATGGTATTTTATTTATAATTTTTAGACATTAAATAATTTAATTTATTTATGACACAATGATGATGCAGTAATTATCTTATTTATGAAATATTGACAAAATTGATGTTATAAACACCCAAATAAATGTAATTTGAGACTTTTTATGAATTCCACTAATTTTATAGGTTACTATGATATATTAGTGTTGATTTAATAAACTTGGTTCGAACATATAATTCTGTTATGACTTTCACAAAAATAATATATCAAATAGTGTCAAAATTGACACAAAATAGTTTTTAAATCAAATATTATATTATTAATTGTTATTTTATTCCTAAAAATCTAAGGTTTGGCCAAATGACTTAGATAAGGATATATATATTAATAATAAACAATTTGGGGTTCGTTTGGCATGTTATAGTAAGTGTATTATCCATATAGTGAAAGAAAACAAAAATACACGGTAAAAGTTAAATTATTTAACTTAGAGTTAAATCTAATTGATAAGGTTAAAATAATACCCTAAACTTGTCTAAATCCTATTGGTTGATAGGATTTCGACCCATCCCCACTTTAGCTTCGAAATAAGACCCTTTGGAACCATTATAAACCGATTTTGACTTTAATATAAAATAATATTTTGAGATATTCCTAAGGTGCCCCTCTCCTCCCTTATAAAAGGGCACCTCCTCCCCCTCCTCCTCACACCAATTTGAGCACTCAAGCTCGGCCAGCCCCTGACATTTTCTCCTCTCCACTTCCCTAGAATAATCCTAGAGGTCCTGGTCTTCTTCAAAGGCCAATCGTAGTTCCCTAAGTGGAGGATTCAAAGAGGCGTTCCAAAGAAGAGGTAATATCCATTACCGATCTTTTCAATTTATTTCTTCTTCAACTTCTTCTTCTTTAGTTGTTTCATGATAAAGTAATAACATCAGTATTACTTACATACTGATATGTTATTATAAATATGAAACAACCCTAATTCACCTTCTATCCATCCTACGGAAAAATTAAATCACCACGCGTGCGTACGTACAGAATACCGTCTCCACGCCGTGGTGTAATCTATTTTCCACCACCACATTACAAGGATGGGTATAATGGTGTAATGAGTAACTATTTATGATTATTATAAAGTAATATTGATACTGAAATAATATATATATACTCCAATACAATTCCACGATCATCGGAACGATATCATCACTCGTGCGTACGTACGGAATACCGTCTCCACGATGTGATGCGACTCGTTCTACATGATCATCATTACATAGTAATTATATAAATGAATTGAATGAATAAATATGATATATGTTACACTAATACCATTCTGGATATAAGGTATCTATAACCTTAAAAGAAGAATAAGAATTTATTCGTCAAAACACGCATAAGAACAAAAGGCAATAAAGACCCGAGTAACAAGTAACAATGAAATATTACTAACAAGAAGCTAAGAATATGACCATATATGATATCATATCAATATGTATGATTCTGTAATAAGTCAATAACATTATTTAAACCATTATACAGGAGATTCGGACACGTACAAAGCAAATCGGACCTAAGGTAAGGAAAATATCACAATCTCATTTTTATCTGAGATTTTTTATACTTTAGTATTTACTGGGGTGTATTTTATCATCCACATCCATGTTTACTGAATATGTAATATTATTTCCATCCACCTACAAATTTTTAAATTCAATTTTACCCTTCAGTGAGTTTTTAGTAAAGAATATGAAAGGAATCTTTTGTCATTTTTCGTACGAGGTACTTTTTGACTTTTCCGACAAAAGTACGAAGAATGTTTTTTTAACTTATACGGCATGAATGGATTTTTAAAACATTATTTCCAAGAAGCTTCCTTTACAAGTTTTCAAGTTTATTTTTAATCAACTTCTTTTATTTTATAATTGTATGACATGTTAAGAAAAGAAAAGTGTTTTTGAAGAAGAAATGATATTTTCCTCAAGAATGGAGTTCAAGTGTTTTATCAAAATTATTTTCCATCTAAGATAATAAAGGGTTATGTTTTTATCCCTATTATTACATTGATTTTATTATGTTGTGAGGGAATTATTTTTATGAAGTCATTTACCTTATATGATTTGTTTTATGATGTCATGATGTTTCAAGAATCCCATTTTTGTTACATGTGTTATGCGATAATGTATGATTTATGATTATGTGGCACACATAAGAAAGGATTAATTATAAGATGGGTGGGACCTATATCTCCCTCCAATGCATTGGGTAAAGATTTTATATCTCATGAGATAGACATGGCTGGAATGGTAGGTTATACCGGTTCAGTGAAACAGGACTGAAACGAGGGTGACTCGGTTCAGAAAGGGACTTTGTCCACTGAGATAGTCTTGGCAATGAGTCTTGACTAACAAGAAATGATTCTCTATGATTATGTGTGCATGACACAAAGTTTCAAGTTTCATGTTATGATTATGGGGATCTCATTTTCACTTCTATGATTTATTCCATGTTAAGATATTATGATCTCTTTTGCAGGTTATGATTTTCAAAAAGATATGATATGATTTTTATTTCCTTTATTTGCCCTTGCTGAGCATTTGAGCTCACCCTTTTATGTTTTCTTTTCCCCAGGTCAGGAAGATGGATATTAAGTAGAATATGCTAAAAGGGACCCTAGATATGATGAAATAAATGGGAGACACTGTAGAAGATTTATGAACCAGTTTTTTATGTTTCCCAGTTTCTAAAGACACTATACCTATACAGTCCTTTGTGGTTTTGTCATATGTTGTAATAAGTGTGCTTCAATTTTGAAGTATTAACAATGTATGTAAAGTATGGGTCGTTATATCTATTGTTATTATAATATAATTTTCTTTGATAATGTTTTTCTTTGTGTGGTTTCCTTAGTGTGGTTTACTTATTGTGGTAGTGGAAGGGGTGAAGAATTGTTTTATTGTTATGGGAGTTAGTTTAGTTGATGTGAGATAGTGTGATTGTGGTTATAGAGGCAGTAGATATAATATTGTTAGTTGTGCTGGAAATGTAGTAAAATAGGGATATCATATTCTACAATATCCCTTAAATCATAGCTTGTGATATTAATGCTGATGCTTATTCTATAACATATGATTGGTATCTATCGTGGTATGTGACAGGTTATCGATATTTGATATCTAGTGTATGGTCACCATTACATCTTCCACATGGATTAAATTTGGTTATGAATCAATGATTTAATTCATTTATAGCCACACATACATGTAATAATTTTTTGAAAACATTAAAATGATTATTAACCCTAATGAAAATGTGTTATGCGTAATGCATGTCGACTGCCATGCGATGAAAACCGATTCTTGAACACCTTCATTAAATGAATTGTGCCTATATAAATGGTTGATATCCACCTATTTTCATCAGGTGAAACATATAAAACACAACCAAATTTATATTCTTATTAGTTCACCATTCATCTTTTTAAATAATGTTCTAGCACACCTTTGGTGTCCAAGGGTTCTCTCGTAGCATACATTGATCCTTATGGTCGATGTATTACCTATGGAGGTGATTTTTCAAGGTTATCACTCTTTCTCATGAAAAATATTATGAGTTTGATAGAGATTAATATTATATCATTAAAGGTACAAGTTTTTATATTTATGTTCTTCATATTCATTTTTGATTCATGATAAAAAATAGGTAACTTTAGGTGGGTTTCTTCCACTTCCATGATCAGGAGATGATCCTCTATAACCCATAAGTGGTATAAAATCCATGTTAATTAATGAATCAACATGTTATTTTATTTATTTTATAAATAATATGTAAATCATAATCTTTTTGAGGCTCTATAATAGTGTTTGATATGTTGGGGCTCAATGTCAATCATTTTATTTCTTGAATTTATGATCTGTATTATCATAATTATGTTTTTTCTTAGTTATTGTGTAAAATTTGTTTTTATAATAAGGTATGATCCATACAGAGAGCATAGTTTTTTTCGATTCCATAAGATATGATATGTGATATTTTAGTACATGACTAAAACTTGAGTTTTATTAAAATAGAGTGTCTTATTGTAATAATGATATAATGTCTATCCTAAAACATGACTCGATACATAAGATACATTCATAATAAATTTTTATACATTGGAAATTTTTATATATAATACATTTCTATAAGATACATAACAAATTTCAATAAATAACAATTTTGATACTTAATTTTTTTTTGATATGTAAGAAATTTTCCCATACATAAGGGTTTTTCCTTTTTGGTATAATATTCTCTTATATATGGGTTTCTAGATACATTAGGGTTACATATTATTCTTTCCTTTTCTATAAAAACAAAACATAAAAGAACCCACCATTTTCAGTCAAAGATTACGATAGATAACGCCTCTTATCTATAATAAAATACTATATAAGCCAAAAAATATTAAAATTAGTATTTTGGATTACTCTCTTGTTGTTTATAAATTGTTTATAAATGATTAGTTTTAGGTATTTAAAACGTATATTTCCATGCCTAAGTCCTCCGAATGGCCCGAAGGCCTTCTTTTTTATTTTTATTATAGATAATCCCCCTTTTAAGGGTTAAAGGGGAACTTTTACATGACCTGTAGGACCAAGGCACAAGGCTCGACATGACCCGCAATACATGACCCGAAGGCCCAGATGCATACCATGCCCATTACATGACCCATATGCCCAGCCCAATAGAACTTCCCCCCCAACGTCTTGCATCATTGATCACCTTAGCTCCCCAAATTGCATTGCTAATCGACTATCATTGCCCCGTACAAATCTGCACGGTGCCTTGTCCCGATGGCGGCTGCCATACCCTCTCATTCTTCCAATCCGGTTAGCTCTGCATCTAGTGGCTGCTACTCCTATTGCTCTGATCCTCTTCTAGGGCCCGTTCTGTGTGAATTGGGAAACTCCATGGTCTACGTGACCCAAAGGCCCTGTGGCCCAAATGCCTTTGATGACACGAAGACCCTGGAGACCTGTAGGCCCAAACCGGTGGCCCGAAGGCCCAAATCGGGTGAATAGTTCCTACTGCTATAGTACTGGATAGTAACTGCTACAATAACTGCTATAGTACTGCTACTTATAAATTTTAATTTATGCGATAAACTGCTTCTTATAAATTTTCATGCTGGGTATTTCATGATAAGTACAACAACATAAGATTTATTTATTATCTACCTTGACCTCAGTTTGTAATTAAAGTTATTAGCTTGAATTTTTTTATTGAATATATTTTATACATATTAGGTATTAGAGTTATAATGAATTGGAATCCCTCTTGGGGAAAGTATCCCTGGGTAGAAGGACTTTGGGTAAAACTACCCAATAGTCTGGAGGCTTATTCCTTATTCTATAAAGGTGGGATTTCTTTATCTTTGGATCCAATATTACACATGTGTGGATTATCAATATCATATAATTCTAAACATTTACATGAAAAGTTTATATTCCATATGCATAAGATTCATATGGATGGGTGAAAATATGTTTAGGTTTTTTTGGGCGAGTAACACAAATAATGGGATATATAAAGATTTAAAAATTAATATGGTGTGAATATATTATGGGACTAATAATGTTATTCGAACATATCCCATTTACTTTAGGTTGTAATGATCTCAAGTACCCTTTATATTTTATTATTGATTTTTAAGTGTGTTCATTAGTTTTTGTCATTTTTTAAGTATTTTGGATGCCAAAAGATTCAAATATGCAATTATATACACTTGGGATAATATTTTACTAAATCTGAAAAAATTGTCTATGTAAGGAATTTGGATATACAATGAAACAACTACATGATCATTCATCTACGTAAATCACCTATGTGAAGGATTCACCTATGTAAACCATCCACATCATGAAATCAACTATGTGAAATTAACCCACATCATTCAAATATCTATATTATCAATCAGCTAAGTATATCAAATGGATACATGAATCCGTTATATATAGTAATAAAATACATAATTTGGATATGTGGTAAAATTAGGTATGTGGTTCCAAATGGATATGTAATTCCAGTCAGCTACATCCAAATTCTCCATGTGAGTAGAAAGACTATATGAAGAGAATTGCCTTTATGGTTCAAATCAACATCGTGAATAAAAGACATCTATATGAAAAATTACTATGTGAATTAATATACACAGATAATTATTTATTTGAATTAAAATATAAAATTTGGCTCTGTTGTGATTTTCAATAAGCTACATTGTGAAACAACTTGTATTTATTACCAAAGAAGAACTTGAGTGAGATTTTTAATGTTGTCATGAAATCTTTAGATGCGAGATGACCTATTTTTAATAAAAAAATTATACTAAGAATAAAGTATAGAGACAAGAATCAAGTAAAATGATAATATATTTGTATTCACCATTGATGAGGTATCTCTAAGAAAAAGACACACTAATCTTTAAATTTATAACCTAGATTTTCTAAAAAGTATGTTGTGAGAATAAAATAATAATTTTTTTCTTGAAATTTTATTTTCCACTCTAAAGTGTAAGATATTATATCATGAATAATAGAAGTGACTATTTTAATATTCAAGAACACGATCTGAAATATTTGGCGTGCTGCTCTATTTTATGAGAAAAGAAGAGAAAACATTTAAGTATATAGCTATGCTATCTTAATCATATTTTCTATTGTTCAAAAGACTCTCCTAGAACTTATATAATTTCTTATCATCTCTCTTGGTGATATCATCATTCTGTTAGCTATATTTTATAACAATGAGCTCTATCTATATACTCTATATTTTCTCTACTTCTTTTAAAAGGTTCTTGGTAAAATAACCTTGAAGGATGGTGTTTTTGAATCCTTAATGAAGCATAGTTAAAAGATCTTATTATTTTAAAACAAGTTTCCAATTCTTTAACCCAGTCATGAATTCACTAGAAAATGGACTATAAATCAATGAAAAAGGGGTTTTATAGTAAAAATTATCAAACCTAGGGAGAATAGAGTTGGTGAATTGGACTAGGGGACTTATAATTTTAGAACCACTATAAATATCTATATCATATTATTTTATTTTATATTCTTTATTTTAACTCTTGATTAAGTTTAATAAAATATTTTATGTTAGTTATATCTAAAATGGGTGGGTTTCTAATAGAATTTTTTTTCAATAACTCAATTCTTCCCTTCTTGAGTGTTTTGGAGACCTTTTGAGACAAAAATTGGTATAGGATGTTGCGACACTTGAGTTATCAGATATCAAATGTTGATGTATAAAGATATTATATAAAATGGATTCAATGAATGAGAACAAAGAATATATATTGATCATTATATATCCATACTTTAATGGTGAGAATTATGGATTCTGGAAGGCATTAATGATCATCTATCAAAAGAACCCTGGTCTGAAGGATTATCTCAAATTTGTGAATCCCCCTGAAATTCAAAAAAAAAAACACAACAAAAAACAAGGGATGCTGATATTGAATCAAGTTATGATTTAAATTCTAAAGTGACTAATGCTATTATTTGTGGAATAGGTCCTAATGATTTTAACTAAGTTTCTAAATTAAAAACATTCCATGAATTATGGACAACAATTTTAGTAAAAGCACTTCTTGAAAATATCTTACTGGAACTATTATGATGTATGAGGTAGACATGGAAAATGAAGTTAGATATAATAGGTTATTTACAAAGTAAAACACTACCTTAAAGGTATCAACCACAAAATATGAAAATAAGTGTAAAGAAATTCAAATAGATAAGTCATCTGATGAAGATACTTCAAATAGTTCTTCTTCAGATAGTGATCTTACTTTTATAGAAAATTTAGAAAGTTATATAATAAGACAAGTGGTTTTAAGAGACCTTTAAATAAATAGAAGAAGTTTTATGGATATTTTAAAGAAGTGATATTATATGAATGAAATAATCATAGACACTAATTCATGCTAAAATTTATCCAAGAGATGAAGGTATAACGGTCCTTGTAGTTTAGCTTGGGTTGTCAAATCCACTAAGACCTAAGAAGATACCTAAGATGCACAACCTATGAGATGGATTTTTGGCTATGAAGTGGCCAAATTGGTTTTTATTTTATATGGTTTTAAATAACACTAAGAAACCCAAGTTAATTCAATTTAATGAAAATGAGTTGATCTTAGGATTTTTCTCGGGGTGGATTGAATGAATTTTACTTCTTTAGACAATTTTGGTTTTATTAATTCTTGATGAATCGATTCTTCAAAATAATAGTAGCTTTATCATTTTCTAGTTTTATTCTAAATAAAATCAATTAATAATCCCCGAATCACTTAGAGAACTGAATTCATGATCTCTCTAAGGTATATGGTGATTTTTGAACTTGTATTTAGCTTCCTCAAACACAGTGAAGATAAAGAGTGGAAATAATTGAAGAATGGAAGTCTAAAATTAGTTAACCAATTAAAAAAAATTAATTCATAACATAACATTAAATAAATCCTTGTAATATTCCTAAGATCATCCCATTAAAGGGTTATCCCTCCATTTGTGGTATACTCTCAATGGTAGGTGGAAGATGGCTTACAAGAATTGGATTGAAGAAATTAAAACTGCGGAAATAACGAGCACTCCTCCGTGTATGTGAATGCAATTCACACCTATGTGTGAAATAATTCACCAAAAAAAGTGATATCACTGTTATTTTTGATTATATAGTTTTAATGAAATAAATATGAATAATTTAAGATAAATATATTGATTAAGAACATAAGAATACAAAATAAAACTTACATGGAAATTGAAAACATCACAAATGAACTTTGACATAATAACATTACATAAAAAACAAGAGATATATCTTCTCCCTCAAAAAAATGAATTAAATAATAAATTGGTAAGACTTAGTCCAAGACTCAATCAATTTATCCCCAATTATTAAATTAATTTAGGCCTTAGGGTGGTGGAAAGTAGTGGATAAAAATTGATTCCCTCCTTTGACCCGAAGTGGAAGACAACTTGCATCCACAAAACATAAGCATCAAAATGGCCTTCTAGATGGAAGAATTAGAGTGGGTCATAGAATGATAAAATGTATATACTGATGTCTCCTAACCGCTTACAAACTTTGGTCCCATTTGGAGTTGTTAATCGGTAGTTATGGCTAATTTATTGGGATAACATTCTGGGCTGTAGATTCTGGCCCATATTTTGATATTCTATTTGGTCCACCTTAATTTCCATGGAGGTTGAATTAGCATTGTATCCTGAAGAATTATTTGTTCATATATACTTATTATATCATACCATGAAATGTGGGCTTCATTGGGCCGGTATTGTGGACCCCATGTTCTCATCAGAAGGCTGGTGTCCAATCCGCCTTCTCTAGAATTGCTTCCATTAATCTCTAAATATCCCCACCATCCTTTATGAATCCTCCATTGATCCCTAAATGAAAAATGTTCATATTAAATTTTAGATACATTTCAAAAAATATCAAATTAAAATATATAAAATTAAATTTCTTAAAATCATATGAATCATTGGGTCTAAATTGGTGTACATTAGGCATGAAGTGCACAAATGATGAGAGTGGATGTTCAAAATTAAAATCCACTAACTCAGGCCCCTTAGATAAAATATGAACATTTAATACTATTAAAATGTAATTAACATGTGTTTTTATTGGATAATCACTCCCCCAACTTGAGATTTTCTACTCCCGAGCAAAATGTATCTCAACAATATGAAATTCGAATTATCTTTTCCAAAAACATTTTAACAAACAATGATCACCAAAAACCCTTATACCAAACAATCATGAAACCCATCAAAATATTTTAATACAATATAGTTTTATAATAAGATCCCAATCCCAAGCCCATTCCTTTGTTCAAATTTATTTCCATATTTCATCCAATATCAATTAAGTATGAGGATATTTTGTGTATCACAATAGACATGGGGGTTCATCTTTATTCTAGGGGGAAATGACAAAAGTTCTAGGTGGAATCACATTTCAATATTAAGATTATTATTCAATTTGTTTTGAAATATTTCCATGGTAATTTAAATTTCACACAAAAGAGTCAACCCATGTAGTGAGACTTTGCCGATGACTCCCAGGCTCAAAGACCTTAGGGAACCTAGTGAAGCCTACATACTCAGGCATCATATCGAGTTAAATCAGTCAAAAAAAAGTCAAATTACCACAAATAGAGATAAAATTACTAACTCTGGGCCAGAAAACTATGGAGTCACGATCCCCAAGTGTCGAAAGCCATGCATTAGGTCATTTCATTGCTCTATGTGAAAATTTATTGTTTTTTGATTTTTTTTTGATTTTTTTGAATATTCCTATTAAAACTAAAATGATTACCAAACCTATGCAATTTATTTTGGGGACCCCATGAACTCAAACTAATACCCCACTATCTAAAGGATGTGCATTGTGATATTTTTTTTCATTTGGACAAAAATATAAATGATGAAATATCACATTGGACAGCCACACATTCCAAAATATATGCTCATGAAATTATACATAGATTAAAATAAGAATTGGGTAATTCTAAATTATTTGATATTCAGATTCAAAGTTTTTAATGTGTATTATCATATTAAAAGTTAAAGGAATTTTCTTTCCATTTACACACATTTTTCTTCAAATCATTTTTTTCCACACAAAATCAAAAAAAAAAATTATTTCATTTCCCCCCAACCTAAAATAACACTGTCCCCAGTGTTTTAGGAAAAGAAAATTTAGAAGGAGTAGAGGAAGATAAGGGAAGTTCAAAAAGGAAATTGAAATATGAGGATCATGGAATGAAGTTTCCTGGTGGTTGAAGTTGAAGTTCTTGCAGCTCTAATTTAGTCCTTTGATATCCATGTCACTTACAGAGTTTCCCAGTGGAAAAAGGAAAAAAATAAACAAACAAACAAAAAAAACTAAAAAAAACAATATATATATATATATATATTTATTTATAAAAAAAGGAAAATATAAATATATATAAAATTTATAGAATAAGGAAGCAGAATAAGACGTAGGTTAGTGGTAAATGCACGCCCCTATCCCCCTTCGGTCCCAAGTTTGATTCCCCATAGCTTTTCCGGTTGTGATGGTGTTTGACCCATGACTTATGACGTGTCCCTTATTATTATTATATTTTTAATTTTTTTTATTTTTATTTTAACCTACAAACACATAAAAATAAAATAAAATAAAATAAACTGATGATATATTGTCTTCTTTTTAAATTTCTTGGTAAGCTATTACTCAAAGATCACACCACATGACACGGATAAATATGTTGCTCCCCTTTCATACCCGTCCATACTCATAATAAAATAACAGGTCAAAAGTCTATTTTTTTAAATATCAAAATGATTCATTAATCCTATTTTTTTTTTAAAAATATGATTTGTAAAGATGAAAACCACAGGTTACCTCTCATGCAACACTTTGGTTTAATGTCACTAGCTTGACACTTTGGTCTATAGTCCCATGGGGTTACACCTTATGCACTATGTATGGACCTGACCATCTAGACCTCCACTTTCCTAGGTGTAAATGAAGTTTAGAACTATACAAACGAATAGGTTTACTCGGTACAATGTGTTTGGTTTTTTGATTTCGAGATTAGTAGGCTTTTACTTCAGCTTTATTGATCCTTGAATTTTCATAAGCCTCCATCCTAATTTCCTCAAGTTCATTGAGATTTAATTTCCTTTTTGTTTTAGCCAATGAGAGGTCATAATTCATTTTCTTAATTGACCAAAAGGCCTTATGTTCAATATCCACTAGAAAATGGCATGCTTTACCATAAACCAACCTATATGGGGACATTCCTAAAATGGTTTTATATGCGGTTTGATAGGCCCAAAGAGCATGTAAGAGCTTGTTTGACCAATATTTCCTGGATAGATTAACAGTTTTCTCAAGAATTTGTTTAATTTCTCAATTGGATAACTCAGCTTGACCATTGGTCTGTGGGTGGTAAGTAGTGGACACATTGTGAGAAATTCCATATTTTTCTATGAGTGATGAGAATGGAAGATTGTAAAAATGAGTTCCATGATCACTAATGACAGCCCTAGGAATTCTAAATCTAGAGAAGTTGTTTTCCTTGAAAAATCTAATCACAGTTTGATGATCATTGGATTTTTTAGGAATGGACTCAACCCATTTGGAGACATAATCGACAACTAAAAGAATATAAAGATATCCCCTAGAGTTTGGGAAGGGACCCATAAAATCAATTCCACAAAATTCAAATATTTCAACCACTAATATGGGAGTGAGTGGCATTTGATTCCTTTTTTTATGGACCCTACTTGTTGAAACCTAGGAAATATTTTAAAAAATGTGTAGGAGTCCCTTGAGAGGGTGGGATAGAAGAGTCCACACTGAAGAACCTTAACAGAAGTTTTCTTGGAGGAAAAGTGACCTCCACATGCCTCACTATGACATAATTTAAGGATGGGCTCTTGTTCAGATTCTGGGACACACCCCCTAATGACATGGTCAGGGCAGAACTTATAGAGGTATGGATCATAAAACACATAGTTCCTAAAATTAGAAATGAATTTCCTTCGAGCTTGAGTCCCTAAGAATTTTGGAATGAATCCTGTAACTAAGAAGTTGTATATGTCGGCATACTAAGGGCAGTCACTCACAAAGTATATATGTTCATCAGGGAATGAATCAGACACAAAAAAGTGATTTGAGTTGTCTTTAAATTCCATCCTAGAGAGGTGATCATCTAAAAAATTTTCAACACCCTTTTTTCCTTGATTGTGAGGTCAAATTCTTTTAAGAGAAGGACCCACCTAATCAGTCTAGCCTTAACATCTTGTTTTTGGAAGAGGTATTTTAGTGTAGAATGGTCAGTGAACACAATTATGGGGGATCCAAAGAGGCAGGACCTAAAATTTTCTAAGGAAAAAACAACAGCAAGTAACTCCTTCTCAGCGGTGGTGTAGTTGATTTCTGCATCATTTAAAGATTTTCTTGCATAAGATATGACACATGGATTTTTCTCACACCATTTTCCTAAGACTGCTCCTATAACGATGTCACTCACATCATACATGAGCTCAAAATGAAGTTTCCAATTTGGAGACTGCATGATAGGTGGAGAGATAATAGATGACTTGAGTGTAGAGAATGATTCCTCACAACATTCTGTCCAAAAAAATGAATCATCTTTCACCAATAGAGCACAAAGTGGTCGAGAAATAGAGCTAAAATTCCTAATAATCCTTTTATAGAAACCATCATTTACTAATAAGGACCTCACTTCCTTAATAGTTTTGGGTGATGGAAGGTGGAACATGATGTCAACCTTGGCTTTATCAACTTCAATACTCCTACCTAAGACTAGATGGCCTTGATCTAGTCCCTCTTTAACCATGAAATGGAATTTTTTTCAGTTTAAGACCAGATTCGTTTCTTCACATATTGACAAGACTCACTCCACATTCCTCAAACATCCCTCAAATGTATCCCCAAGAACAAAGAATTCATCCATGAAGACCTATAGAAAATCCCCTACCATGTCTGAGAAGATTCCCATCATGCACTGCTGGAAGGTTCCAGGGGCATTGTATAACCCGAAGGGCATGCGTTTGAAGGCAAAGGTGCCGAATGGATAGGTGAAAGAAGTATTCCCTTGATCCTATAGGGATACCTCAATCTGATTGTACCCTGAGTACCCATATAAGAAATAGTAGAAGGCATGACCTACCACTCTCTCAAGGAATTGGTCAATGAATGGTAAGGAGAAATGGTCCTTCTTGGTAAATGAGTGTAGCTTCATATAGTCAATGCAGACTCTCCAGCCACTACTCACCCTAGTTGGAAGAATCTATCCTTCCTTATTGGTTATCACTGTGATTCCTTCCTTCTTGGGAACCACTTGGATTGGGCTCACCCACTCACTCTCAACTATGGGATAGATGATACCAGCTTTTAACAATTTCAGAAGTTCCTTCCTCACTACCTCCATGAGATTAGGATTGAGTCTCCATTGAGGTTGATGACATGGATTTGAATCAGATTCTAGAATAATCTTATGAGTCCTGATTAGTGGTCTAATCATAGGAATATCAGACAGGGTCCAACCAATGGATTTCTTATATTTTCTAAGGACATATAGAAGAATCCTCTCATGATTGGCTTCAAGAGAAGAAGAAATGACATTAGGATGTGTTTGATTTTCCCCTAGAAAGGCATACTTGAGTGCAGTGGGAAGTTCCTTCACTTCAAGATTAGGTTGGTTCAGAATTTTAGTAGAATATTGGAACATTAGATCAATATCGATTTTGTTTCCTAGAATTTTAGATTGAATCGAATCCCCATGTGTAGAAGTTTCAGCTACAAGATTGGTTTGATCAGATTTAGGGAAGGAAGTTTGATTTGTCTCTATGAAAGTGGTATCCTAAAAGGTTTCACTGATTGTTGGAACTAAGACTTCATCATAAGAGTAATTTGAAAATGAAGATAAACTTCATTCATGTGAACAAATGAAATCAATATCATCCTGACTTAAACATCCATCAAATATTCCTTGATGTTCTATGGATTCATTATCAATGCTTCCTATCATGTTTACTTAATTAATGTCCTCATCATCTTCAATTTGTGAGCTTGTATTATAGATGTTAAAGTCTAGACTCATGTTTCCAAATGTGATGGTCATGTTCCCATTTCAAACTCGGATGACAGAGTTGATTGTTGCAATTAATGGATGACCAAGGATTATTGGGTTTTATTCCTTATTTCGTAAGTTTGGATGGTTTTCAAGGATAATGAATCCAGAAGGGTAGATGAAGTTTTCAACCTTTACCAGAACGTCTTTTAAAATCCCCTTTGTAACCTTAATTCTACGATCAGCAAGTTGAAGTGTGATATATGTGGGTTGGATCTCTTCTAGGCCTAATTGGAAATACACAGCATAGGGAATGAGATTGACACTAGAACCTAGTTCACACAAGGCCTTGACCACTTTTCTATCTCCTAGTTCAACATTGATGTAAGGGCATCCCGACTCTTTCAACTTAGGAGGAATTGTCCCTTGAATGGTGGTACTCAAATTCACAACCAGAATGACTTGGTTTTTATGTGAATATTTTCTTTTAAAAATGCACAATACCTTAAGGCACTTTGATTATGTAGATATGGTTTGGATTATATTGAGAAAGGGGAATGTTCAACTTGATTTTTGAGAAGCTTTACCTCAATTTTTCACTCAATTTAGGCTTTGTTTTCCCCTAATGCTTTGAAGAAATAGTTCAGGTTGTGGGGTTATTTGTTGAAGAGTTGTTTCTTTGAAAATGTTATCATGTTTTTCTCTTTGTTCATTTGTTTCATTTAAATTTTCATCCAAGTTTGAATCTTTAGATGGGTTATGAATTAGTTTTTTAGGTTTCTCAATTTATTTCCCACTTCTTAAAATAGTAACAGCCTTTAGTTGTTCATGAGTTGTTTGAGTACAATTTGACTCTCCCCTTGAATTTGAGGATGGTTCCACCTGAGTAGGAATATCTGACTTTCTAGTTTTTATGGTTTGATGTTCTTGTTTAAGGGAAGAGACTTCTGATTTCATTATTTCCATTTGTTTTCATAGTTGTTCTAGTAGGATTTGTGGAACATTTTGGGTTGGTGATTGAGAAGATTGATTTATCCCAGGGGGATATTTTGGATGTGGGATGGTTTGTTTAAAATGGACCGGTGGATGTTGGTATTGGTTAGGTTGGGTTTGAAACTGGTTATGGGTTTGGTAGTTCTGACAGGGGTTAGGGTTTTGTTCCTGTGGTTGGCTAGGTTGTTGGTTATTTTTCCAGCGGAATCCTAGGTGGTCATTATAACTTGGTTTAAAGTTGTTTTGGTATTGAAGTTTTGAAAGTTCAAGGCATTTAATTCTGCTGGGGGTCCTCCTAAAAGAACATCCTTGATAGATGGAATGGTTGGTAAGTTGTCTGTCTTATGGTCATGTTTGTCACAAATTATGAAAACATGGTCTACAGTTTGGATTTGATGGACTTTCCTAAGGTCTATCTCTTCAACCTTCCTAGAGTGATATGAGTTTAGACCTAAGGATTTCCTATTCTTTAAGTGTATGAATTATAGAAGTTCTTTGTGGATTTTTAGAATAAGGTGAAGTTCCCCATGTTTCGTTTTGTTCAGCAAGGCTTTCTAGATACTCATAAGCATCATTTGGGGCTTTGTTTTTAAAGGTTCCATTACACATCTTGTCAATGAATTGTTTGTCCCCTGGGCCCAACCCTTCAAATTTTTTTTCACTTGTTCAGGTATAGAAAAACCATGATGTGGAACCATTTTTAGGGTGTCTTTGAACCTTTCCCATGTTTCGTAGAAAGACTCTCCCTATTTTTCAAAAAAGTTTTGGATGCTCTTTTTAAGTGCAATTGTTTTGTGGTGGGGAAAGTATTTTTTTATAGAATTCTCTTTTTAATTGGTCCTAAGAGTTTATATATGATTGTCTCAAATTGTTTAGACAATTTTTAGCTCAATACTTTAAATAAAAAGGAAATATCATCATCTTAGCTGATTCTCGTTGATGTGGGGGACACATGGTTTCAACAATGTCATTGAACTACTTAACGTGAAGGTAGGGCATCTCGGACTCCATTACATGGAATGTGGGAAGATGGTTTAGGACATGGGGTTTAAATATGTAGTTAGAATCTACTAGGGATTTGTGTCTAATTCATTAGGGGCATTGGTCCAGGCATGTGTGAGGTAGTCATTCATAGTTTGATCAACTGCATTCCCCATGTTTGGGACTGCCTCATTTGGGTTTCCATTTTGGTTCTCACCTAGGTTTATGAGTTGGTTTCTTTGAAGACCTTCCATTGAAGTGGGATCATTTTTTGACTTTGGGGAATTAAGAAGATTAAGATCTAATTTAAACATTTCTCTTGATGTACTTGACTCCCCTATCCTAGGACTTTCCACCCTAACAAGTCCATTTTAATTATCGTGGGTGTAGGCAGACATGTGCCAAAAGAAAAAAAATGATAAAGGGACAAGATAAGAGATATTGGGTGATAATAGAAGAATGAGGATGATGAAAGAATGTTTTGGTCTAAGGTACTTACTTAGTCCTCGAAAATGATAATAACATTTGATTCACACTCAAATTTACCCAAGAGATGAATGTTGAACGGTTCTTGTAGTCTTGCTTAGGTTGTTGAATCCACTGAGACATAAGAAGATACCTAAGATGCACAACCTATGAGATGGATTTTTGGTTTTGAAGTGGATAACTTGGTTTTTATTTTAGATGGTTTTAAATATCACTAATAAACCTAAGTGAATTCAATTTAATGAAAAATGGGTTTATCTTAGGATTATGCTCGGGGTGGATTGAATGAATTTTACTTCTTTAGACAATCTTGGTTTTATTAATTCTTGATGAATCCATTATTCAAAATAACACTACCTTCATAATTTTCTAGTTTGATGCGAAATAAACTCAATTAATAATCCCCTACACACTTATAGAACCAAATTCATGATCTCTCCAAGGTATATGGTGATTTTAGTACTTGGATTTAGCTTCCTCAAACATAGTAAAGATGAAGAGTGGAAATAAATAAATAATGAAAGTTTTAAATTAGTTAACCAATTAACAACAATTAATTTATAAAATAACATTCAATCAAGAATTTTAATCTTTATAATATCATACCATTAAAGTTTTATCCCTCAATTGATGGTATACTCTAAATGGTAGGTGTAATATGGCTTACAATAATTGGATTGAAGAAATTAAAACTGCAGAAATAACGAGCACTCCTCCAGGTATGTGAATGAAATTCACACCGATGTGTGAACTAATTCACCAAAACATAGATATATCACTATGATTTGTTATTATAGAGTTTTAATTAAAGAAATGGGAATAATAGAAGAGAAATACATTAATTAAGTACATAGGAATACAAAAATAAACTTACATGGCAATTGAAAACATCACAAATGAACTTTGGCATAATAACATTACATAAAAAACAAGAGATATCTCTTCCCCCTCACCACCACCACCTTAAATAGGAAATTTTAAAGCCTTATTCCTAGCATAAATCAATTTTTTTATCAATTATTAAATTAATTTAGGCCTTAGGGTGGTGGAAAGTAATAGATAAAAATTGATTCCATCCTTTGACCCGAAGTGGAAGCCAACTTGCATCCACCGAATAGACACGTCGAAATGTCCTTCTATATGGCCGCATTAGAGTGGGCCATATAAGGAGAAAATTTATCTCATGATTTCTCCTAACCTCCTGTAAATGTTGGGCCCATTTGGAGTTGTGAATCGGGCGTTATGACCGATTTAGTGGGATAACATTCTGAGCCATAGATTCTGGCCCAGATTTTGATATTCTATTTTGGACGCCTTAATTGCCATTATAGAGGCCGAATTAGCACTAGATCCTGAAGAGTTATTTGTTCGTATATATGTATTATAGATTCCTACGAAATATGGGCTTCATTGGTCTTTTATTGTGGGCCCCACATTCTCATCAGTGGGCTGATGTCCAATCTGCCTTCTCTAGAATTGCTTCTATTCATCTCCAAATATCCCCATCATCCTTTATGAATCCTCCATTGATCCCAGAATGAAAAATGTTCATATTAAAATGTATATACATTTAAAAAAACATAAAATTAAAATATAGAAAATTAAATTCATTAAAATCATAATAATCATTTGGCCTAAATTGGTGTACATTAGGCATGAATTGCACAAATTATGAGAATGAATGTTCAAAATGAAAATCCACTAACTCAGGACCATAAGATAAAAAATAAACATTTAATACCATTAAAATGTAATTAACATATTTTTTTACTGGATAATCAGACACATCAATCCAGACTGTCCACAACTACAAGACAATAATTATTCATAAAAAAATTACTTTAAGAAGGTTAAAAACAAAAAAGAAATCCTAGAAATCCAATAAATACACATGGATTTATTCATAGGATTCTAGTTATGTTATGTATTCAGAATTTGAATCTTAAAATTATAATCCAATAACCTACATGTGCTTTCTATAACACTCTAATGAGGTACATTCATTTTATTATTTTGAGTATGAGTATGAATCTAAAAGTGAAATTTGATTATTTGAAGAATTAAATTAATATTTTACCACAATGCAAACTGATTATAAATCTTTGAAAAAGAAAAAAATCTCTTAAAAATTTCAATAGTGATATGATAAATGAGAAAGTGGACTTGAATGAAAATAATTTATATTTAAAAACCAATCAAGAAAATTCCAATAAATCTTTTACAGAACATACAAATAAGATTGAAAAATTGAAAATATAAGTATAAAATTTCAAAGGTCCTGCAAGTTTTTTTTAGCAAAGGTAAAAATTATTTATATAAAATCCTTAGAAATAATAAATCACATAAAAAAATGTTTGGAATATTAAGCGGAGGTGAGAAGGGAAAAATTTATTAAAAATATTTTGTGCCTAGTTCTAAGACACAATACCCAAAAAATTACCCCATTTTTATTATAGAGAGTTATGGAATTATTACAAACATTTTAATTTGAGAAACACAAAAATTATTGGTGTTAATAATGAATTTATTTCAAAAATTTTTTTACAAAATTTTGTGTTGGATTCTCCAAATAGCACAATCATATTTGGGTTCCCAAAGATTTAGTTACTAAAATTGCTTGACCCAAAAGAATAGAGGTACCAAAAATAATTTATTGTATGAGCTATCTTGGATTGAGAAAAGGTCCAAGAATAATAGTGAAAAATGGGACATGGATAGAGTATTCTCAAGGCATATGATTGAAAATTTCAATAATTTCCACTCCTTATCAAAGATTGATGGATGCTATGTCTATTTTGGTGATAATTCTAAAATAAAAATTATGGGAGATGGTTCTATTGGAAATCCAAGCATAGTACTCATAAAAAAGTTTTTTTATATGGAAGGATTGAACCAAAATTTGATAAGTATTTATAAAATTTTTGATGATAGTAATTTCATTTATTTTTCAAATAATGCATGTTCTATTTTAAGGATAAAGTGATTAAATATAAGGCACTTAGAATAGATAATGCCTATACTCTATATCTTAATTCTCTAAGTAGAAAAAAGTGAACTATTTAAATGATGAAGCAACTGAATCATGGATATATAGTAAAATATTAGTAAATTTTAAGGAGTAACAACCTGATATTTTTGGAATTGTTCTTCAAATTAATTTAATCTTTTTGATATTTTTCATTTCACATGATAATGAATATAGATTGTGTTATATGAAATCACTAAGTTTGACTAGCATTTCATGAAAAACTAAGTTAATCTTTCACTACATGAAACACTTATATTAGCTTGAGGTACACATAAAACTATGTTAGTCTTATTCTATAATGAATTTTGAATTCTTTTGATAGCTTTCATCCCACGCAAGATCGAGTTTTACTAAACTACAATATAATATTAATATTATTATTAAAATTTTATTATAGCTACCCCCTAGCCGTTGGAATGGAAGTTAAAAATAATATTAAATAAATTGCGAAAATATGATTTACACATGTATATAAAATAAATCTTTTGGTTATCATTTTGTACAAGTTAATGTAAGAAATATTTGAAAATAAAGAAATTAGTTTTCTAAGAAAACTATTTTTCATTTTATAAACAAAATTTTATCTCAATAAATTAAAAAAAAAATTTTGATTAAAGTTTCAATAAAATTTATATATTATATGTTAAATGATTTTTTTGATATTCATCCTATATATTTGATAGGTATAAGATAAGAATAAATTCAATTTTATGAATAAAAAATGTATTTTTCTAAAAGGTAATTTTACCACCTTTTAATGGAGAAACCATTTTAAATATGATTCTTAAAAATTTTATAATTTTTATTTGAAAAAATTAACTTCAATTTTGAAATCAGAATATAAATATTTAATTTTGGTAATTTTTTGGTATTTTTCTAAGAAGTTTCATTTTTTGACTAATAGTGAAAAAAACTAAATTTTAATTCAAAAATATTTTTCAATCTAATTTATTTATATCGTTAAATTATGTTTTTATTTTTTTTAAAATATAATTATATGAATAATAAATATATTAACCCAATTTATGTTATCATAACATATTTCACATTGAAATTGGATATCAAAACTTAACAATATTTTGAACAATTTTACTTTAAAAACCAGCCTTTTCATCCCGTCCGTGGGATTAAATTTAAATTAATCAATGCCAATTTTCTGATTATAATTTGTAAAAATGGATTCCATAATTATAATAATAATAATTTATATTTTATAATAATTTCAAATTATTTTTTTACAAAAAATATCAGTGAAAGTGATTAAAATTAATCACAGCAATTAAGAGGAAAATTTTATAAAAAAAGGACTAAACCTTATACTTAAGGGCCAAAATGACCGATACACTTGTGAAAAATACATTTTATGGAAATATTTAGACCCTAACCAAAATTTTATCTAATTTTGACCATTATTGTATCCACTTGACATGGGAAAAACATGGGTGGAATCCACTTTTCAAAAATTTACAATAATGTCACTCCTTCTACACTATAAAAGAGAACTCACCCCGCCCACTTATTCACACCTAAAAGCCATTTTTATTGAAAATAAATCCACCCAAATAAGATCCCAACTTCACTCCATTAATAATATAACATTCCATTTTGGTATAAATCCATCCAAGTAATCCCTTTTGTGCAAACCAAAATGAGTTACCCAAAGAAGTGGTAACATCCTCCCTCAAGCTCTTTTGTTTTATTGTCATTCTCCACCCCTAATATAAGGACCCGACCTTATTACATAACATATTCATGAATTTAGTCAAGAAATAAGTTCCTTTCACATTTATTATCTTTTAAATTTTAGATCTTTAGATAATTGGGACATAATACATTCATAACATTACACATTAGTATAGAGTGGATACCATAAAATAGTATTCATTTCTTCCAAAATATAAAACTTTTCAAATAAAACATGATTTATGTGAAAATTATTCAAACATTTAACTTGGATTTGTTATTTTTCTTACACATCCTTATAACCTTTGAAAATCATTTAAAAACTTGGGATGATAAAAAATCTCAGTAAGGGATATAAAAATAAGGAAAGAAAACATTATCCAATGAATACTTGTAATGTATGATAACAATTTCAAAAGACATACTTGTCACCCATATATACTTAATTTTTGAAACATGATATTTACAAAATATTACAATATCACATAAGAAGAAAAATATAACCATAAAGGTATATTGGTACATTAATTACATAATCTTGTAACCCTCTCGGCTACCTTATAATTTGTAACCCTCATGGCTACCATACAATTTGTGTAACCATCCTAGTTACACTTGGAGTAACCATACAGACAACCTCAAAATTACACATAAACAATGCATTAGAGTGATATATAGGTCCCACCATTCATGATAAACAATTCCCAAGAACCAAAACATAAACATACAACATGGATGATAGCATAAATACATTGCTTTTGAATTTTGTAAAACAGAATTTTGAGATAGGATATTAAAAGAAAAGACCCTTACAAATATAATATATGTAAATTGAGACTTAATAGAGTGGAAAAAATATGTATATACACTTTAAATATAAATTATACAACATAATATACAAAATTAATCACATAAACAATCTTAATGAAACATAAAAAATGAAGTAGAAGTTTAACCCAAAGAATAAAAATCAGGTTAAGAATTCCCTTACCTCAGGTTTTCCTTACTTAAAATAATTTTAAACCTCCTGTATAATGGTTAAAAGAGTTTTATTAATATATTAAAGAAACATATTCATGTTTATAACACCTTATATGATCATTTCATAGCATCATTTCACCCTTTAATTATTAGTATTTTGTTCCTTTCATTGTTTTGGGTGTGTTCTTTACATGAATTCAAAGATCGGTTCATGATGGATATTCTTGTCGATTGGGAGTGAAAATCTAGAGTTTGATTGGATTTGTATTTAAATATTTAAAGAAAAATAAATTATACCATTTATAATTTTGAGTTCTATCATGAAAATGATTCATGAGTTAAAACATTATTGATATATTTTTAGGTTATTTTGGCGATTATTCGATCATAAAGAACTCATTTTGTTTAATAAAACATGTAAAAATGATTAAAGAACCTTATTTAAGATATAATACATAAATTAGAATCTATTTAAACCATAAAAATGGTTTCATGACCAGTTTTTAAGGAAGTAAAAGAAATTGATATCCCATCCTCCATGATGTGGGTAAATCGACACATCACAAATGGTGTTTTAATTTCTTGAATAAGTGGGAGAGGAGAAGAAATGTAATGGTGAGAATTCCAGAAACATGATGAAATATAGAATATTTAAGATAATATATCATTCCTTTCTCTTGGATAAGGGTAGTTAAGGAAATAAAAATAAAATAAAGGAATCTCAAAATAAAAGAAAAGTTGAGAAATCCATTATGAAAATTTGGTAGCATAACGACGTCGCTTAAAATTTCATAAAATATTTTTTATGAGAGAAAAGTGGTCTCTAATCATTATTAAATAATATGGGAAGAAAGGGGGATATTTAATGACATTTCCCAACATAATTCAAGTAAATTAAAAATAATAACATAAAATGAAATAAAAGAAAGAAAACAAAAGAGGATGTTTACCTCTTGATCTCTTCTCCTTGAGATCTTTCTTAAGGACTTTGGTTTTGGCCTTTTGGTAAGACCAAAATCTCAAGGAAGTAAAGAAGATACTTGGGAGGAGTATTGGTCATAACCTAGGTAAGGATCAAGGCTTGAGAGGTGTGGTAGTAAGAGGGAAATGATGGTGATATTTATAGTGGAGGAGAGGAGGTATTTTTCATTATTTTAATCATTATTATAATATTTTCCTTAAGACTTTGAATAGTCTTAATTAATGTGACCCCAAATAGTAATAATGGCATGTGATTTGGACCCAAGTGGTCTTACATCATCCTTGAATCACCTATGATGCAGTAAATCATGTATTTAGCATTAATCACATTTTATCGCATTTTTCTATTCATAAAAAATTCTAGATTTTTACAAAATTCCCAAAAATTAACCCTAACCATTGATTGACGTGTATACTTAGAAAATGAACTCCATTTTTTGAAACTAAATTTCTAAATATTATTAATTTAATATTTAAATAAAATCATAATTTATTCAAAAATAACAATTTTAAATTTATAACTCATTTTTAACACCTTGAAAAATTAATCAATATCTCATTGTCTTCTATCCTTAAGAAAATAAAATAATAATTTGATTTTCTATTCATAAGGGTATATTACTATTCAACAAAAAGCAAGTTGGTTCTATCAGACTCTAAATAACTCACTAAACACAATTGTAGATGATCGTTTTTCGAAATTCAAAACATAGAAGCTACAAAATTATGTTTGAAGGATAGTTGTAAATATCTACTTAAATCAAAGTTTCATGCATTTCAATTTATTTTTAGAAAATCTTGGGGTGTTACATTATCCTCACCATCTGTAAATTTAATCCTCATAATTTTATTTATATATTAAACTAGCAAGGGTACCTTTTCCTCATATCATTTTCAGACTTCCATGTTGCTTCTTTAACGATGTGGTTTATTCACAAAAACTTTACATGGTGGATTACCTTATTCTGCAATACCTGTTCCCTTCAATCAAGAATATAAACTAGTTTCTCTAATTAATAAAGGTTCTCTTCCATCTAAACTGCTTCTCGGCTCAAAACTTGAGTTGAATCTGTCACACAGTTTCTTAATATCAAAACATGAAAAACATTATGTACCTAAGATAAAATCAGAGGCAAAGATACTAAGTATGAAACTGGTCCAACTTTATATAGGATTTCAAATGGACCGATGAACAGTGGACTTAGATTTCCTTTCATACCAAAACGTATCACGCTTTTCCACGGAGGAATTTTAAGGAAAACATGGTCACCTACCTCGAAAAGGAATTCTTTCCTTCTGTTATCTCCATAAATTTTCTGCCTGCTCTAAGTTATCCTCATGTGATGGTGGATCATCTTTACTTTCATAGCCACTTCCTATACTAATTCTATCCCCATCAACTTTCTTTCACCTACTTCATCCCAAAACGCTGGAGTCCGACACTGCTTCCCATACAATTCCTCAAAAGGTTCCATCTATATAATGGAATGAAAACTGTTATTATAAGAGAACTCATCTAAAGAAATATGTAGATACCAACTTCCCTAGCAGTGCATTTTTCTAGCTCAAAGCATATCCTCCAATGTTTGAATAATTTGTTCTGACTTCCCATCTGATTGAGGATGAAAAACTATTCTAAAATTTAATTCTGTTCCCAAAAACATATGAAGGCCCTTCCAAATGTTAGAAGTGAACTTGGGATCCCGATTAGAAATAATGGAAAGCAGAAATCCATGTAACCTAACAATATCCTTGAGTTACATTCGAGAAAGATGATCTAATGACATTGTATCTCGAATAGAAAGAAAATGTATAGATTTTTTCAGCCAATCAACAATAACCCAAATTGAATTGTTACCTCGATAAGTCTTTGGCAGTACCACCAAAAATTCCATGGATACGTTCTCCCATTTCCACTCTCGAACTGGAAAAGGCTGAAGAATCCCCTTCGGTAACTACCACTCTACTTTAACCTTTTGACATGTCAAACATTTCATAGTAAAATAATGAATTTCTCTTTTCATTCCATCCCACCAATAATACTCTTGAAGGTATCTATAAATCTTAGTACTACCAGGATGAACTAAAAATGGAGAACTAAGAGCTTCACCCAACAAATTATTCTTAAACTAGGAATCACAAAGAACACACAACCTTTTTCCAAATATTAAAACATAATATTTATCAATGTTAAATTCTAGAAACTTACCCATTTTAATCAATTCTACCTTTTTATATAGCTCATGGTCTTCCTTATGAGCTTGCTTAATTCTATCTGATAATGATAATTGCATTGAAACCTGAAACAAAATAGAGGTATTTTCTTCACCAATAACTTTTAAGAAAAAATTCATCAAATCATTAATCAAGGGATCATGTTTCAAACGTAACATGGTTAATGATGCATGATGTTTCCGACTCAAGGTATCAACCACTTTGTTTTCATTTCCAGGATTCTAATTGATCATGTAATCATAATCCTTTATCAGTTCAATCCATCTTCTCCACCTCATGTTTAATTCCTTATGAGTGAATATATACTTTAGACTTTTATAGTCAGTATATATTTGACATTTGGCTCTGTATAAATGATTCCTCCAAATTTTCAAATCAAAAACCACAGCTGCCAATTCCAAATCATGTGTGGGATAATTCTACTCATGAGGTTTTAGTTGTCTTAAAGCATACAAAATTACCTGATCATTCTGTATCAAAAAAAAACCAAGTCCCTTCAAATAAGCATCACTGTAGATGAGAAAATCACCATTTAGGGAAGGTAAGGCCAAAACTGGTGCATTTAGCAATCTATTATTTAGTTCCTGAAAACAAAAATCACATTCTTCTGTCCAAATAAATTTAACCCGTTTTCATGTTAATTTGTTTAGCGGGCTAGATAACTGTGAAAAGTTTTTAACAAACTGTTAGTAATAACCTACTAATCCAATAAAACTACGAATCTATATAACATTTGTGGGACTTGACCATTCATCAACTACCTTTTTTTTGGTAGAACCAACTGTTATTCTATCCTTATTTACAATGTTTCCAAGAAAAGAAATATGTTGCAACCAAAAAACACACTTTCTAAATTTTCCATACAGTTTATTTTCCTTTAAGGTTTGTAAAACAACCTTTAGATGTTTTTCATGCTTCTATTTATTTTTAGAAAATAACAGAATGTCATCAATAAATAGAAACATAAACTTATCCAAGAACTCATGAAATATTCTATTCATAAGATTCATGAATAGAGTAGGTTCATCAGTTAATCCAAATGGATTAACAAAAAATTCATAAGGCCCATATCTAGTATGAAAAGCTATTTTCAGGATGTCATCCTCCTTCACTTTCAACTAATGGTATCTGGATCTCAAGTAAATCTTGGAAAAGTACTGAGCTCCCTGGTGCTGATCAAACAAGTCATCAAAATGAGGAAAATGATACTTGTTTTTAATAGTGATGTTATTAAAATATCTATAATCAATTCATAGTCCCATGTAACCATATTTATTTTTAACTAAAAAAATAGGAGCACCAAATGGTGAAGTGATATGATGAATGAAGCCTTTATCAATAAAATCCTACAACTGGTTTTTCAATCTAAGAAGTTCCATTTGAGTCATATGATATGGGGTCTTTTAAATTGGCTTAGAATCAAGAACTAAGTCAATTGTGAATTCTAATTCGCGATCAGGTATGACACTGGGTAACTCATTAGAGAAAACATCAAGGTATTCATTTAACTCTAGCACATCATTAATATGAACAGTTCCCTTGTTTTCAACAATATAAGCAAGATAAATTTCATTTCTATCTTTCAATAGTTTCTCAATTTCCTAATATATTATCAATTTTATGAGTTTATTCTTGTATAAAAACTGAAACTATTTCTGAGAAACAATTTCTTTAGCTCTATAATAAATCTTAGCGTGATAAACAGAAAGCCAATCCGTTCCTTGAATAATATCAAACTCGACCAAGGAAAAAACAACAAGGTTTGTTGGTAAAGTCTTTCCATAGACCACAATATAAATATTCTTATAATTCCTCTTTTCTATAATATTTCCCCTTGGTGTTTTAACAATAAGTTCTGGTACTATTTATTGTGGTGATATTAACAATTTACCAAAAAATTTCTTAAAAATGAAGGAATGTGTAGACCCCGTATTGAATAAAAATTTAGTAAAATCTGAGTAAACAAAAAAAGTACCTGATACAAGTTCATTGGATGGACCGACATTTTCTGACGTAGTCACATAGGATCTCACTACACCCTTCTGCTTATAGCTGGCTTCTTTACATCATTTGGATCCCTCTTTGGGCATGTATTTTCATAATGACCCATCTCACCACAATTAAAACACTTAATAGTTTCCTTATTAGGATTAGTCTTAGGATCATTTTCATTATAATCTCGGGCCATATATCCAAACTTACCACATCAAAAACACTTCTCAATTTTGTTAAGGCATTCCCCATGGTGCTTTTTTCCACACTTTTCACAAAATGGAAAATATATTTTCTTACCATCAGATTTGTTTGGTTTATTCTTACCCATCAATTTACATTTGGACCTCTTCTTCTACTTTTTACCAAAAATGTACATGATCACTAGAAAGCTCCATATCTACCCTCTCAGCACACAGAACAAGTTTCTCATAAATTTTTGAATTCATGGGAGGCCAACTCCCTTCGATACCTTTCCTTCAATCCTGAGTAAAAGCAGTTGATTTTGATATCAAGATCCAGAATAATATTTGGAGCATACCTTTCCAGTCAGGTGAAGTTAGCTTTATACACAACCACTAAATCCTCTTCCTTTTACTTCAATTCATTTAATTTATTCTCCATTATAAGTCACACCACCTTAGGAAAATATTTTTCAAGGAAAATACTTTTAAATTCATCCCACTCTAAGGAATAAATATACTCTCTATCCCTAATATTCCTTACCATTGACCACCACTGATCAGCTTCAACTTTAAAATAATAAATGGAAAGACTTAACCTTTGATTATATGAACATACCATAACATCAAATATCTTTTAAATGGCTTTAATCTATCCTTTAACTGCTACTGGGTCAGAAGATCCATTAAAAGAAGGAGGGTGTTGTCTCATAAAATGTTCCACTATTGTCATGTTATATTGGTGTACCTATGGTTGTTCTCTTTCATGGATTCCACCACCATTTATTTCCTATGTTAGCTGATCCATTACTATCACCAACTGATTGGTTCCAATCCCTACCATTATGGTTGTAGATTCAGAAGGATGTCATTCTGTCAGTGCCTCTCCTCTTTAACTTCCATGTTTCTTCTGTAGACAACCATTCTAAACAAACACATCTTAGTCAAAGCAACATGTTAATATTTAAATTATATATCATTTAAAATTAACCATAGTGTAAAAAAACATTTATGGTATTATATTAAAATCTTCCCAACCCATAAAGTTATCTAAACCATCCTCTAATACTAACTATAAGAACCCGACCTTATTACATAACATATTCATGAATTTAGTAAATAAATCCATTCCTTTCACATTGAGGATATTTTCAAGTTTATATATTTATAGAATTGGGAAATAATACATTCATAACATTACACATTAATACAGAGTGGATACCATAAAAACAATATTCATTTCTTCTAAAATATAAAATTTTCAAACAAAACAGGGTTTCTTTGAAAATTCTTTAAAAATTTAACTTGACTTCCCTATTTTTCTTGAACATACTTATAACTTATAAAAATCATTAAAAAACTTGGGATGTGCACAAAATCTCAGTAAGGGATATAGAAAGAAGAAAATAACACCTTATTCCATGAATACTTGTAACGTATAATAAAATTTTCAAAAGACATACTTGTGACCCATATATAAATACTTTGTGAGACATGATATTTCCAAAAGATTCACACAAAACACATGAATATAAATAGAACCATAAAGGAATCTTGGGTAATTACTTACATAATCTGGCAACCCTCTTGGCTAACTTATAATTTTTAACCCTTATGACTACCTTACAATTTGTGTAACCATCATAGATACACTTGGAGTAACCATACGACTGACCTCTAACTTACACATACCCAATGCATTGGAGGGAGGTATAGGTCCCAAAATTCATCATAAACAATTCCCAATAACCATAACATAATCATACAACATGAATAATATAATAAAAAAATTTCTTTTTAATTTTGTAAAACATAATTTTAAAAAGGAATTTAAAAGAAAAGCCCCTAACAAATATCATATAATTAAAGTGAGACTTAATAGAGTGGATTAAATATTTAGATACACTGTAAATATACATAATAAAACATTGTATACAAAATTCATCACACAAAAAGTCTTAATACAATATAAATAATGAAGTATAAATTTAACCCAAAGAATGGAAATCGAGTTAAGAATTCCCTTACCTCGAGTTTTTCTTACTTAAAACTCATTTTAAACCTTATGTATAATGGTTAAAATATTTTTATTAATATATTAAAGAAAAATATTCATGTTTATAACACCTTATATGATCATTTCATAACCTCATTTTACCCTTTAAATAATAGTATTTTGTGCCTTTCATTATTTTTGGGTGTGTTATTTACACGATTTCCATGATCAGTTCACGATGGATATTCATGTCGATTGGGAGTGAAAATCCAAAATTGGAATAGATTATAATTTAAATATTTATAGAACCATAAAATATACCATTTATCATTTTGAGTTCTATCATGAGGATGATTCATGAGTTAAAACATTATTGATATTTTTTTAGGTCATTTTGGCGATTCTTCAATCATAAATAACTCATTTTGTTTAATAAAATGTGTACAAAATGATTCCAGAATATTATTTAAGATATAATGAATAAATTATAATCTAGTTCAACAATAAAAATGGTTTCATGACCAGTCTTTAAGGAAGTATAATAAATTTAAATCACATCGTCCATGATGTCAGTAAATCGACACATCACACACGATGTTTTAATTTGTTGAATAAGTGGGAGAGGAGAGGAAATGTAATGGCGAGTATTACATAAAAATGATGAAATCCAGAATATTTAAGACACAGGATCATTCATGCCGATTGGATAAGGGTAGGTAAGGATAGAAAAAGAAAAGAAAAGAATCTCAAAATAAAATAAAATTTGAGAAATCCCTTATGCAAATTTGGTAGTCTGACGACGTCGTTTAAAATTTCATAAAATATTTTTATGAGAGAAAAGGGGTATCTCATCATTATTATATAATATGGGAAGTAAGGGGGATATTTAATTACATATCCCAACATAATACAAAAAATAAAATAAAAATAATAACATAAAATGAAAGAAAATAATGAAAAAAGAGAGGATATTTACCTCTTGATCTCTTCTCCTTGAGATCCTTCTTAAGGCCATTGGTTTTGGCCTTTTGGTATGACCAGCAACTCTAGGACATGAGGAAGAGCCTTGGGAGGAGTATTGGTAAGAACATAGGAAAGGCTCAAGGCTTGAGAGCTGTGGTTGGAAGAAGAAAAATAGGGTGGTATTTATAGTGGAGGAGATGAGTTATTTTTCATTATTTTAATCATTATTATAATATTTTTGCCCAAGACATTGAATTGTATTAATTCATGTGACCCCAAATAGTAATAATGGAATTTGAGTTCGAACCAATTGGTCTTAAATCATCCTTGAATCTTTTATGATGTAGTAAATCAAGTATTTAGCATTTATCATATTTTATCGCATTTTACTATTCATAAAAAAATTATAGAATTTTAGAAAATTCCCAAAAATTGACACTAACTATTTCTCAACGTGTAGAATTCAAAAATGAACTCAATTTTTTGAAACTAATTTTCTAAATATTATTAATTTAATATTTAAATAAAATAATAATTTATTCAAAAATAACAATTTTAAATTTATAACTCATTTTTAACACCTTGAAAAATTAATCAACATCTCATTATCTTATATCCTTAAGAAAATAAAATAATAATTTGATTTACTATTCATAAGGGTCATATTAATATTCATATCCCTATTTATAAGGGTATGTTAATATTCACCAAAAAGTAAGTTGGTTATATCAGACTCCAAATAACGTACTGAACACAATTTAAGATGACCGTTTTTTGAAATTCAAAACATATAAGCTACAAAATTATGTTTAAAGGATAGTTGTAAATATCTACTTAAAACAAAGTTTCATGCATTTCAATTTTTTTTAGAAAAACTTGGGGTTTTACACCCAAACTATTATTTTTACATGATTATAAAATAACCTCAATATCATAAATGTACCAAGATTTTTTAAATCTAATGGTTATACCTAAACTTACACACACTAACTTCTAATGGGTAACAAACTTACCATTAATGTCTATGATGAACTACCGCCTCACATTTTTTCCTTTACCAACTATCATGGTTGGGAATTATGATGGAAGCTATATTTTTATATAATATATATTATATTTATGATGTATTCATTCTTCAATAATTTTTATTTAAACCACACTATCATGCTTTAAATTTTGTGTAAATAATATATCTTCGTTTGTGGACTTGTGGACTACCACCTCCTTGAAGCGATGTGATTCGTCCACACTTTACATAGAATGAATTAAGGAGGGGTTTTTTTGAAATTATATGATATATATGACATAATAATTCTACTATAATGATATTATATATATATATATAATTTACTTACTTTATTTCAATAACATAATAAAAATAAAACAATGTTTATACGTACGTACGACCTACCATCCCTATGAACAGTGTATTCCGTTACATAATTATATATTTTATAGATTATTATAAATATTTATACAATGAATATATATTATATTTATTTAATTTTTTAAATTATTTAAATAAGTAAATAATTATCTATGTAGGAGGAACAAGAATAATAAGTCAAAACTTATTCAAAAAACAAAGTGGATATTACCCAAAACATAACATTAAAATGGATTTGTTAATAAATGGGTAATATAAAGTCATAAAAAATTATATATGGTATTATATATAATAATATGATTTGGTGGTATATTTATAATAAAATTATATTTATTATATTAGAAGTTTGAATGTGTATGAAGAAATCCAAGACTTTAGGTAAAAGTTTTCTCATCTCATTTTTTTCCTGCAAGACTTATACCTTATTCACCACTAATTTTTATTGTGTGGTGTACATAATTACAATTAATATGTTAAATTATTATTATACTTAAATTTATGTGTATTTACGTATCCAATTTATAATCTTTCTTTCATGGGGTTTATGGTTCAAAAGTTACCAAATCTGTAAAGTAATTTTGTCTCAATTTTCCTTCTTTGTGATACAAGCCATGTTATTAATCTATATATTTATATGGGGTGTATATAATTACCATTTAAATTTTATATCATTAATATAATTCTCTTCACTATATTTTAAGCTTTATGTATTTTTATTATTTCATGGGTATTGTGATTCGATGTTACCGAATTGGTATCAATTTACTGCCACAATCTCATCATTTATCCGAATTGTTTATGATTATGCCTTAATTGATGAAATATTTTGATCCAAATATAAAGAACACGCATGAATCTCATTCAAATATGGTTATCCATGATATATTCATGTATTAGTACCAATTACACTCTTGTTTACTTATGATAATTAAGAAAATCCTTTTATAAAAATCCAACTTTATTTCTCCTTTCAGTCAGAAATCTGTGTTCTTTCAAAACCATGTTTTCTAATAAATTTTTCAAAAATATTTTACTATTACCTTATTATGTTTAAAGGAAATTTTTACCCATGTTTTACATTTTTAAAAAATATATTTATAAGTAATTTTCTTGTCATTTTATGATCAAGGTACTTTTCTAAACATTTTAAGGTGCAAAAGGAATGTTCAACATGTATGAACTTACCATCCATCATGAAAATAATTTCCTTGATGATTCAATTATAAGTTTTGACAGTTATTTTTAAAGAAAATATTTTCATAATATTCTGTATTTTTCTGATTTTAAAATCATTTTCAAAGAAAAAAGATGTTTTCAAAAATGTTTTATAATTCGAGAAGTGTTTTTTAAAGATTCCTTTAAATGTTTTCAAATCCATTTTCAATTTTTTTTCAAAATGTTTTCTTGTTTTATTTATAGGTTTTAAAGGTATTATCAAATATTTTTCTTTCAATATTTATTTATTAATTTTCAAATTGGTTTCAAGGAAATGGATTTTGAAAATGTAATATATTTTAAAAATTATTTTCGAAGAAAAGTTATGTTTCAAGTGATATTTAAAAATAATTCTCCATCTAAGATGAAATAATTGGTTATAGATTATGATTTAATAGTGATATTATCCAATGATACCATTCATATTATTTCTATAGATGTTATATGTTTTTATGGCTTGATGTTTATAACACCTATTTCTCTTTAACAGGTTATACCATGATAAATGATTATGAAACCCACTTCCTTTAATGATTTATTTTTGGATGAAATGATCATGAAGTCTATCTATTTTACAAAAGTTATAATATGATTAAATTTTTATGATAACCATTTCATTTCATGGGTAGTGATATAATGTTTTTGAAACCCATATCTTTTTATGGGTTATGATAAGATGAATGTTTTATGGCACACATATGTATGATTTTATTATGTGATGGGTGGGAAAAATATTTCCCTCTAATTCATTGGGTAATGATTTATATCTCATGAGATAATCATGGGTAACATGTCAAAGATCTTGATCCACAATAGGAAATAGGTGTGTCCTTATCCACTATGGGACACATGTGTGTACTGATCCTCTATGGGAAACATGTGTGTCTTGATCCACTATGGGGAACATGCATATCATGATCCACTAAGAGAAATAGGTGTGTCCTGATCTACTATAATGATGGTATTAATAATCAATATAGAAACATAATTGGGTGTAAAGTTTTGTGGAGAAATTAAGTGACATAGTTTTTCCTTATACTACTCACAAAAAGGGAACCATTATTCTCAATGGTTTCAAAATGATACTACCATTTATATCATCGACAAAGAACCAAATTTCTAGAGAAATTCACAACACATTATTGATTTATTACTGAAGTGCACATTTTATTAGAATTTTTTTGAATATTAAAATAACATGAAATTTAGAAATTCCACATGTATTTTAAATAACTTCTATTTTTAAATGGGTATAATTTTTCATGATAAATTGGGCATAATAAAGTAATATTCTAGAAAAAAAGTGAGGGGGAGGGAAAGGGGTGAAAGTAATAATACTATTCAATAAGATAAAAAAATAAAAAGAAAAATGATTATGAAAATTCCTAACCAACCCAGAAATATTCCCACCCCCACACCTAAAGTGTGAAGTGTCGTCACTCTATTAAAATAGAATATGGGATGGAAGGATAAAACCTATTAGGTTTCATTCATATAATACTTCTTGAACTCTGAGTTCATCCATCAAGGACTCCAAAATGGATTTGTGGAAGTGCTTCAGACACTTTCCATTGAAAGTGAAGGCTTATATTGTTTCTTCATTTGGAACTTGAAAAAAAATGGAAAGAAATTAGTAATAATGTGTGGTCCAAACCAGCAGGAACGAAGCTTACCTGGATGAAAATTCAGACTTTAATTATATAGGAGGACCTTCTTCCCAATGTGGAATTGATAATGAAGGAAGATATGGTTGTGGTATTCCTTGGTTCACTCCTTATAAATCCGAGAGTTATCATATGAATATCTCCTCATTTACTCCATATATGAAACTTCTTTTGAGAACCTACACCAAAATATTATAATTTAATTGTTTGATGGGACAGTAGGCCTGGAACTCAATCTCAACCAGGTGGTGACAACTCTTTCTAAACACAAGCTGATAGGATGACTTTCCAATGATAGTTTTGAAAGCAGTACAATAAGCCCATAACGAATCATCCAGTCTAAGATTCCAATATTTTCTATTGGATTGAACTGTTTTTCAAGAATTTTTTTTACCTCTCTATTATGCACCTTAGTTTGACCATTGGTTTGTGGGTGATAATCAGTATAAAATTAATGAACAACCCCATACTGATGCTAAAGAGATTGCATTGTTCGTTTGTAGAAATGAGAACTATGGTCACTAATGATGAACCTAGGTAATCCAAACCTACAGAAGTTATGAGTTCTCAAAAATTACACAACTATCTTGGAATAATATATCTTTTTAGATTGTTCCTATACCCATTTTGACACATAACCAACCACCATAAGAATGTATAAGTTCCCATATGAATTGGGTAATGGTCATATGAAGTCAATACCCCCAACATCAAAAATGTCATGGAAGATCATAGGTTGTTGTGTAATTTAATTTCTTTTTGATACATTCCCCATTATTTGATAGTGAGGACAAGATTTATATAAATCATGGGCATACCAAAATTTTTTGGCCAAAATATACTTGAGTCAAGGACCTTGAGAGCAGTCCGTTGGGAACCAAAGTGGCCCCCACAAGAGTGTGACAAAACCTAAGGATAGACTGAAACTCTCTATCGGGAACACAACACCTGGGGACTTGTCACTACATGTGCATCAAAGGTAGGGGTAATCCAAAATGTACCAATAAGACTCATGTTTTAGATTTTTGGCTTGGTTTTTATTGAAATCACTGGGAATTCAAGATGATACCAACTAATTTACAATTTAGGCATACCAAGGAATATCATCTTGCACTCAATACAAGTGCTCATATGGAAGCATGTCCTTTATTAGAATATAGGGGGATGAGTCAATGTCTGATGATGGGTGGATCCTACTAATATGGTCAGCCACCACATTCACTACTCCTTTTTTATCCATAATTTCTAAATTGAATTCTTGGTGGAGGAGAATACAGTGAATGAGACGTGGTTTGGTTTCCAGTTTCTTAAGGAGATAAAAAAGGGCTTCATGGTCTGAGAACACAATGACTTTGGACCCTAAAAGGTATGAAATGAATTTATCCAAGGAGAACACAATGGAAAGAAATTATTTTTCAGTTGGGGTGTATTTTTCTTGGGTAGAGTCCAAAATACGTGAGGCCTAGGCAATTCCATGTGGATCTTGGTCAACTCTTCGTGATAAGAATACCCCAACTGTATAGTTAGAGGCATCACACATGAGCTATAATGGAAAATCCCATCATTATGGTTGGATTACCGGGGGTAATGTGATACTCCATTTTAAATTATTAAACGATTCCTCACATTCTTTATAAAAAAAATTCCTTTTCTTTTTAGAGAAATCGAGAGAGGAGAAGTGAAATTTTACTAAATTCATGAATGAAACGATGGTAAAATATAGAATGATTTAGGAAAGACCACACATATTGTACATTTTTAAGGAATGGTTGGGAAGAAATGGCTTCCACTTTTGATTTATCTACGTGGATACCATTCCAAGAAATGACATGTCCCAACACTATACCTTGTCTCACCATGAAATAGAATTTCTTATAATTTAATACAAGATTCATTTCAATACAGTGTAATAGGACTGCAGCAAGACTTCTCAAACATTCATAAAAAAATGAGCCATAAACCATGAAATCATCCATGAAACTTCCATGCAATTATCTAGGTAATCTGAAAAAATACTAACCATGCATCATTGGAAAGTACCTAGAGAATTACACAAACAAAATGGCATCCTCCTATATGAAAATGTATGAAAGGGTTAAGTGAAGGTTGTCTTTTCCTAATCCTCCGGGGAAATATGGATATGAAAGTTTCTAAAATACCCATAAAAAATAGTAATGGGACTTCCTTGCTAGTCTCTCTAGCATCTGGTCAGTGAATGGAAATGGGAAATGGTCCTTCCTAGTGCGTTGGTTTAATTGGAGATAATCTACACAGACATTCTAACTATTATACACATGAGTTGGAACCAATTCAATTTTTTAGTTTTTTATTACTGTAAGACTAGTTTTTTCATGAACCACTTGTACTGGACTGACCCATTGACTATAAAATATGGGGTTAATGATTTCAGTAGACAATAATTTTGTTACCTCCTTTTTAACAATATCTTGGATGTTTGGGTTCAGTCTACGTTGTGATTAACTCACTGGTTTAGCCTCATCATTTAACAATATATTATGTGTATAAATTGATGGGATAATTCCAGGAATGTTAGAAAGTGTCCATGTGAAATCTTATTTATACTCCCTCAAAAGTTCAAGTAGTCATAATTAACACTCAGTAGGGAGTGAACTAGAAATGATGACTGACTTCTTGTTTCCATTATCAAGATATGAATATTTTAAATCTTGAGGAAGCTGTTTTAGTTCTAGTTCATGGTTATTTTGGATTGATGGGAGTGTGTGTGAAATTTAAAGGTTACTAATCTCATGTAACTACTCAATGGTATCATCCTCAGATGAGGAATGAGCTCTTACAAGATTAGTAGTATCATCGATGGTCATATGATCCTCAATGTCAAAGAAATCATCAATTAAGTGTTTTTAGGGGAAGGGAGTAAATCTATAGAGTTAATAGAGAGAGAGGAATGTTATTTCGAGGGTTGATTCATGGAATCAAGGATGATGATGTGGAAAATGTCTCCACTAAACTCTCTAGATAATATTCCATTGTGGAAATTAATTTTGGTTTTGGCAGTTTTTAGGAAAGTTCTCCCCAATATAATCGGGGCATGTCAATTTATCCTATCATTTTTTATTTTAAGTACATAAAAATCAGAAGGAAAATTTAAATTTTGAACCCTCTCAAGAAAATCCTCTAACACACCAAAGGGGTGTGCAGTACTCTGGTTTTCAAGTTGAAGAACCATTCCTATGGGCTTTAATTCCATGACCTACAATGAAGAGTAAATGGAGTGAGACATCAAATTTATAGAGGCACCTAAATCAAGCATTACACTGGAAAAGGAATAATCCCCTATGGTGCATGTAATTGATAATATTACCAGATCGTTACATTTGGTGGGAAGTGATGGATCTATTAATGATGATAGCTTCCTCCCCAAGATCAACTTCTCATTACTTTTATGTCTCCTTCGGAGTGTACACATCAACTTTAGAAACTTGGCGTATCTTGGAAATTTCTTTACAAAATCTATCAAGGGGATGTTAACCTACACTTTTTAAAAGTTTCAAATATTTCTTTATCAAGTTCAATTTCCTTTTGTTTTCTTGGTTGGGTGGCCCTTTGGGAAAATAGAATATGAATGGTTAAGCTAGGCGACTCATCAACAAACATACTCTTTCCTTTGGAAGGGCTTCTCTCAAGACATGGTTTTTCAACATTTGGACTAATTTCAATAGTTGGGATGGTGTTTTCCTTATGAGAGGATGAATCTAATGGAGGATTAATTTGGTTTTTTAATTTTTTTCCACTCCTAAGGGTGATGTCACCAATATTTCCCTTATCCCTAGGGTTAGATACTGGTTGAGAGGGTAGTTTACCCAACCCATGACTTTGAATTTCCCCCATAGAGTTAACATGTTAGCCTAATTTTTTTAGGTATTTTATGGATTATTGAGTGGTTTTTTGGAATTGTAAATTATTTGAATTCAGTTATTTCATCATATATTCTAGCCTAGGCTCAAGTTTTGGAGGGGTGGTTGGAATGGCCTTTGTGGTGGTTGGGTATTTCTGGGTGGTGGTGGTGGATGACTACTCTGCCCCGGTTGGTTCCATTGTTGTTGAGGTTTGTTTGAATACCCCCTTTCCTATAATATCAGTTTTATTTTCATATAAGTTTGGATGGATAGTAAGGTTCTTTCCTAAAGGGTTGTTTATAGGGGAGTCCTGGAAATATTGCCTCACAACTCTCAAAAGTTTCTCTTAGTTTGGGATATTGGTCAGAATAATGGGTGTCATAAGAACTTATTACATAGTCAATGGGAGGAGATTGGGATTTTCCTTGGGAAAGATCAAGTTGTCAAAGAAGGGTACTTACCTCTTTGAACTTTGTGTCCACATTATTCTCTAATTCAGTACTTTGCACCTTATGGACACCTCAAATGGGTACATTGGATCTTGAAAAAAAATTGTTGAGTGTTCTATTTGATGTTATCAATCACATTTCTTACAACATTTGGGGTTTTATCGACTAGTGCACCACCTACAGTAGCATCAATCATATTTCAATTAATAAGAATTAAACCTTCATAAAAATACTGAATTAAAAGTTGATCACTTATTTAGTGGTGTGAAGAGCTTGAATATAACCTCTTAAAAATATCTCCCAATATTCATGAAGTGTTTTCCCTTGTGATTGTCTTATCCCACTTATTTCTTTATTTATTATTGTAGTTTGATAGGTTAGGAAATATTTTTCAAGAAAAATGAATTTCATGTCTGCCCAACCTCTAATTAGTGAACTAACATAATACAACCAATCTTTCACAATGTCTTATAAATAAAATGGGAACGCTCTAAGATTTACTTATTCTTCATCAACATTAGTAGGTTTTAAGGTTGAACACATAGTATGAAATTATTTTATGTTATTACGTATATCTTCTCTAGTGATTCCATGAAATCTTGGAAATAAGTGAATTTGACCGAAATTTAGTTCAAAATTAGGTGCCTCACCTTGTATTTGAATATAGGTGGGTTGCCTATCAACATAATGGGAGGTTAGTTATTTTAATGTCTGGTTATTTTCAGCCATGTTATTCAAGTTTATTTTAGTTTTTATTTTGGTTTTTGATTAAGAGGATGAAGGATCAATAAGATTGTTGATGTTTTGTGTGTCCTACTTCAAAGGGTTCTCTTGTTCATCTCGGTGTCGCTATCGTAGGATCCTCTATAGTTCAGTTTCGAAAGGTGGTAAATCTCCTGGAGTAGAACATGTAATGCATAGAACCTAAAAAATATGTAAATAAAAAAACAACAATATATGTAAATGTAGAAGATAAAAGAAATAAATATTTACAAAATTTACAAAAATATTATAAAAAACACGCACTAAAAACCAAAGAAGTCACTGAAAATGGTGCCAAAATTTGAACTAGTTTTCATTAAATGTCAATTTGATTATGTTTTTAATGTTTATTTATAGTCTAGGGAATATCCTAGGTCGTCTCTCAAGGATATTTGGATGTTTAAATTGTGTATTTTTAATAAAGATTACAAAAAGAGGGGTGGTTTTCAAAACTGTTTTAAAAACTAAAATGACTTAATTAAAGATTTTAATAGTTGATAAATAAAGTTGGTGTTTTAATAATTATGAAAGAATGAAATCATTTCAAGTTCACTATACATCTTGGATAGTTAATTGTTCTAAAAATTTCACATGGTTTTGTTTAATTCTTTGGTTTAAGGTTGTCAAGATCTTGATTCCCCTCTTACCCCTTAAAATGATGCACAAAGAAGAAACCCTTGACACAACGATCATGTTGTCAAGGTTTAGTCATCAATCATATAACAAGGGATACAAGAGCATACTGAAATTTAAAATATATGTGTGAGAGAGAAAGGATGCTTATGTTTTTCAATTGTAACAACCCCTGATTCCCACTTGAAATCTCAACCCAATCGGTGTTGAAATAAAAGGCATTTCACTTAATTATATCAAAATAAATGAAATCAGGGGAGACACCTGTCAAGATAAGAAATAATTGAAATATTTAACAAAAAAATGACAAAATACTAGTATAAAAATAAGTGTTGTAACTCCCCCCCTTGTGGGTGTCGCTCCCTTGAAATGATCGTCCACCGTTTAGCTCGCCACTGAGAGGAGGAAGCTTGGGTGGAACTTCCCCTTAATCCTTGATCCCTATATGAGTATATAGGCCTCCAAAACCTCTTGGATGAGGATATAACTACTTTGGGACTCCAAAATTTCAGATCTTTGCTTCTGGTTATAACTTTCAAATGAGGATCCCAAGGTTCCATTTTATAGGCAAAGTAGAAAGTGGTTTTGGGCTCATAGGTTTCTTAAAACAACTTAGAACATTGTTTTCAATGGATATAAAACATTATATTTATTTTGATAAAAATAATATGTATTTCCTCACATATTGAATATATCCACCGAAATTTTGGCTTCATTTAGACATCTACAACTCGAGGTATGGATTGATCACAACACATCACTTTTGACTTCATGGAGATTCGGTGTGCAAGATAGATCAGGTTGGGTTGTACACTTAATGGAATAATTGGGATTATGTTACTTCATATGAAATGTATCAAAGTAAATTTTGGAAAATAAAAAAAAAATCATCCTATTTGAATACACAGTTTAGTATAAGTGTGTGTTTTAGTCCACTAATGTGTTTAGATCCTGCATAGTTTGGCCCATTTTTCTTTCACCTCATCATGGACCCTCCGAATCACCTCCAACTACAATCTAATTATCAAAACAAGTAACATTTATATTTTCAATAGTGATAAATAAAAAATAATTGAATAAAAAATGATGTTTAACTTGTTATTATTTTTATAATTTTTAATTGAAAACTATTTTTGCACAGTGGTGTAAGGGTGAAAATGAAACAGTGAATCGCGGTGCGATCATCCACCTAATATGAAGCGGAGGCTATCAACTGTGACCTCAAAGGTTGACATGAAATCAATGAAAAAAATCATAGAATGTATCATAATGAACATTTATGATGAAGGATATATGTAGGTGTTTGAGGAGATAGAGGACCTCTTGACTAATATGGAAGAGTGTGAGAATGGCCATATCGAGAGTTTTGTTAGTCCTCATTGATTTAACATATAGATTGTGGAGTTCCACATGGTTCCTAGGGTTTGAAAAGTTTACATTTGTGTATAGGTGGGGGTGTTAATCCTCATAATACCTAGTGGAGTTGGATTGAGAATACTCAGAAAGATCTAGATCCTCAGGGACTGTAGTAGAGGTGGAAGATGAAGATCTGCAAGGTGTTGGAGGTGTGACACCTCGTTGGTTCTTCATGAGTAGTGAATCATCTTATTCTGGTGCGGGGTCATAAGGGGGAGTTCAGAAAATCATTTTGTGTTTCATGATAGTGGAAGGGTTGGATTACGAGTGGTGTGGATGAAGGATGATGGGGGATGAAGGGGGAGCTCAAGCAGCTAGCGTGAGAGAGGAGGTGTGATAGGGGTCAGGTGCAAGTGGTGAGACGAGGTGGGGATGTGAGTCGTGAATAATAAGTTCATGACCCAAATAGATCTTTGAGTTTCATATCATATAATTAGGTTTCATGACTTGTAACTTTGTAATTTTTTTAAATTCAGGTAGTGAAAATACACATCATGAATTTTGGTTACACAACGTGTAATTTTTTATTTCCCCTCAAATTTGTATCAGACCCTGGTCCTTTGATCATGGAATTCCCAAAGCTATCCTAAATCTTATTCTAACCTAATACAGCCTAAATTGAACTAAACTGTGTTTCCTCCCAATTGGTGCTTTGTTTAACATTGGGAGCTTGACTCTTTGATTCTTTGATGAATTTAAAGCTGATGACCCACCCCACACATAAGAGTTCTTGATATATTTTCAACCTTTGACCATTAACATTGAAAGGTGGTTTTATTTTTTTTGAATCTTAATGGTCCCATAAGGGAATACTTGAATGAACTTTAAGTTTGCTGACCATATGGATTTTAGGTTCTTAAGGAATAGTTTTAATTTAGAGTTGAACAAAAAGACCTTATTACCTGGGAAAAAAATGAATCTTGTAATGTGTTGATCATGCCATTTCTTGATTTTTTCTTTATAGATTTTGTAATTTTCATAATCATCATTTATTATCTCTTAAAATTCATCTAAATAAATAATACTAGCTTCCCCACCTTTTTTAAAATCAAGATTGAGCTTCTTAATTTCCCAATATGAACAATGCTCTAGTTCTATTGGTAAATGACATGGATTCCCATATATCAACCAGAATGGTGTGGTAATAATGGGTGTTTTTTATATAGTGTGGTATGTCCATAGTTCATCATCTAACATCAGCTACAATCCTTTCAATTTGTGTTTACGATATTTTTAAGGATCTATTTCACTTCCCTATTATACAATTCGACTTGCCCACTTGTTTGTAGGTGGTAGGGAGTTGTTGTGTTATACCTAATTCCATATTTTTCTAGTATTCCATTAACATCTTGATTGGTAAAATGTGTTCCCTGATAACTAATGAGTAGTCAGGGAAATCTGAATATTGAAAACACATTTTTATTTAAAAAATTCAAGACTTCATTTACTGTATCATGAGTTGTAGCTTCATATTCTACCCATTTGGAAATGTATTCCACGTCAAAAAGGATATAGAATTTTCCATGTGAATTAGGAAATGGACCCATGAAGTTTACTCCCCACATTTTTAATATTTATACCTCCATGATTAGGTTTTAAGGAATTTCATTCCTTTTTCCAATGGTTCCAGTCCGTTGGCACATATCATATCTTTGAAAATAATCCCTTATATCTTGTTGAAGTGTGGGCCAGAAAAGTCCACATTGTTGGATTTTTGATATTGTGCATTTTGGTATATGATTCCTTATATTTGGTGACATGTGACACATATCCAAGACACTTTGGATCTCTTCCTCTAGGATGTAGCATCTCAATAATCCATTAGCACAATGCTTAAAATGGAGCGGTTCATCCCAGGAGTAGTGTACAGATTCAAATAAAAATATTATCCTTTTCTGGTAGGAGAGGTATGGGAATAAAAATACCGTGTAAAGATAGTTTTTTAATGTCTTAAAACCATGTATTTGGTTTTATTATAAATATAGTTTCATCAGGGAAGTCGACCTCGATGTTAATATCGTCATCATCTTTTATAAGGGGTAGTGGATGTCAGTATAGATGGTCATCGACAACATTTTCCATTCCTTTAGTATCCTTGATGAAGATTTTTAATTATTATAATAATAAGACCCACTATATCAACATTGTTTTGTAATCCTTTCTATTCATCAAATATTATAGGGAATCAATGTCAGTGTGCTCAATTACTTTTGAAAAAACCAAATAGGAGAAAAATTTATCGAAAAGAAAGACAACTGCTAAGATATCCTTATATGTATTTGTATAGTTCACATGAGCTTCATCGGTGTGTGAAGAGCATATTATATGGGAAAAAATAATTGATTGACTCTTTTTACACTAGTACAAAAACCTTTTTTTGTGTCATTTTTTTGCTTTTTAACGTCGGTATTTAGGTGACGTTATTACGAGCAATGTTAAAAATATAACTTTTTACGTCAATTATTCAATAAAATATGTATAAAATGGGGTTTTATGGTTTTTAATGTCTTTTTTTAAAAAACCAACGTGAAATAAATTCTGGAAATGGCATTAAGAATCCATTTTTTACGTCGGTTTTTGAAAAAACCGACGTTAAAAGTCATTTTTTACATTGGTTATTTAATAAATGACATTAAAAGTTATTTTTAACATATTTTATTGAATAAATGACATAAAAAGTGTTTACCATCTTGTAGAAAAATTCCTAAGATTTCATTTGACAGGTCATAGAGCTCAAACTGAGTTACGAATCAAAAGTTATGACCATCAGAAGTTTGATATTTGTTTCGAGGAAAGATTGAATGAGCCAACCGTAGCTTCATATTAGAAGGAATTTTTGAATTAGTTGGGGGATTTTTAGTTTTACCATTATATAAAGAATCATCCATCATTATAATAAGTTAGTAATCATTAAATGGTATGTCAATTAAGAAAATTACTCATAGAAAATATAAATCATGGGAAAATAATTACAAATACCTTGATGGGGTCATGTAAATAAGAAATCGTTGATTCACATATAAGATCAAATAAGTTGAGTCAGTGGAACAATGATGGTTGAATGAAATGATCATAAAATGGTATATGAATTAAGAAAAAAAATCACAAAAACCCAAAATCATGGATATATGATTAAATATACCTTGACGAGATCTTGGAAAGAAGAAATAATTGATTCATGTTGAAGATCCAAAGAGTCGATTTGGGGGAATGATAATGGTTGAAATAAATTATTGTTAAATTAGGATATGTGTATAATGGAAACATATAATTGAGATACTAATAGAAAACGCGATATTAAAAATTTTAGGTGGCAATTCAAAATTTCGATGCCGCGATGTAAAAAAATTGAAATTTCGCATTCGTGGGATATTAAAATTATCTTTCACGTCGGGTTTATGATAATCAACCTGAAAAGATATTAAAATTTTCACTTATTTTTTACATCGGTTACTATAAAACTGACATGAAAAATCAATCTTCATCACTTTTTCTCATCAGTTATTTAATAACCGATGTGAAAAATAGATTTTCTTGACTTTTTCACATTGGTTATTTAATAACCGATGTTAAAAGGTATTTTTCACATCGGTTATTTAATAACCGACATGAATTTTTTTTACAAAAATGTAAGTAATTTCCCAAGATTTAATTTGAAAACTCACGAGCTCAGACGGAGTTACAGATTAAAAGTTATGACCTTTAGAAGTTGGCCTTCCCTAAGACATCGTTTAGAGATGATCAACTTCTGAAGGACATAACTTTTAATCCGTAACTCTGTTTGAGCTTCGTGACCTGTCAAATTAAATCATGGAAAATTAACTATATTTTTGTAATCTTTTTTCATATTGGTTACTAAATATATGATGTGAAAATACCTTTTAACATCGGTTATTAAATAGTCGACGTGAAAAAGTCATGAAAATCAATTTTTCACGTCTGTTTTATTATAACCGACGTGAATAATAAGTAAAATTTTTAATATATTTTCATGGAAATGGATTTTCCACATCAGTTATTTAATAACTGACATGGAAAAGTGATGTAAATTGATTTTTCACGTTGGTTCTTATATAACCGACTTTAAAAATCAGAGAAAATGTATTTTTGACATCAGCTATATAATAACTGACGTGAAAAATTGATTTTCAGGTATTTTCATGTCGGTTCTAAAAAACCAATGTGAAAAAGGGTGGTGTAAAAAAAGGTTTTTGTACTAGTGTTCCTAAATTAAAACCAACAACAAAGTCTCTGGAATCTCACATCAATTCAAACTCCTTTTCCAATTCAAGTGAAATGATAACAACAGAGTCAACCAGGATTTTATTTAAAGTTTTTCATGTTTTTCTACATTCTTTAGTGAATTAAAAAAGATTTTCCTTTTATTACAGCTGTGTCAGAGGGTGGGAAACTTTCACAAAATCTTTCACGAATCACTGATAGAATCCAACATTTCCTAGAAAGATCTTTATGACTTTAACTTTTGAGGGATCATGAAAATATTTTTTCAATTTTATTTTAGTGGGATACACTTTCATGCCATCCTTGGATATTTTTTTCTAAGTAATATGACTCCTTCAACTATAAAGTGTCCTTTTTTTCCCAATTTAAAACCAGACACTTCTCTTTATAGTGTTTCAGAACTAACTCAATATTGTTTAGAAAAACCTCAAAATATTTTCCATAAACTGAAAATCTATCCATGAAAATTTATAAGAATTACTCCACTATATTTTGGAATATGTGTGTCATGCACCTTTGAAAGGTCGGTGGTGAATTACACATACCTAAAGACATTATTTTATAGGAAAAAGGTACCAAATGGACATGTGAATAATGTTTTAGAGTAATCATCTGGGTTGAATGCAATATGGTTTTATCCCAAACATCTATGTAAGAAATAATAGAATTCATTTCCTAATAGTATCTCCAAAATTTTATCCATGAAGGGATAGGGGAAATGATTTTGATGAGTTACTGCATTTAAGTTTATGTAATCCATGCATACTCGCCATCTAGTTATGGAATGTGTTGAGATCAATTCATCCTTATTTCTTTCAACTGTGAGACTACATTTATTTGGAACAACTTTTAGCAAGCTCACCAATTCTCTATTAGAGATTGAAAAAAATATTCCAGTCTTTATAAGTTTCAGTACTTCTTTCTTAAATACTTCCCTCATTAGTGGGGTAATTCACCTCTAGGGTTAGAGTTTGGGTTTTTCACCTTATTCTAATAAACTTTTGTGAGTGCATTATCCAAGACTAATACCTTTGATGTCATCCACACCCAAACAATCAAATGATTAGGTATTTGTAAGAATTATATCAATTTTTCCTCTTTTGATTGTGTCAGTTCTGAGCTAATGATGACTTGTAATGAAGTAGAAGTATCTAAAAAAGAATAATTTAGTGCACTAGGGAGGGGTTTCATTTCTAGTTTTAGTGTATGAATGATTGAGGGTATGAATGGTGGGATACTATTCCCTGTAATAGATTATATGTAGTTTACTTCCTCAAAGTCATATCCATCATCCTCAGTAGGGAGAATGTCTTCACTATCTTCTTCAAGGTTTAAGTAGTCATCTCTTCCATTCGTGGGAAATATATCTTGGTAGTCAAAATAATAATCTATTTTTTTTGATGATTTCTCTAGGTCAAACACTACTTGGTCATAAACTACTTGGAATTCAGTCTTCCTTGATTTAGATCAATAAGTTCCTTCCAAGTGTCTAGTAATGGTATGACTAGAATTATTGGTACACCTCCTTTATCTTCCAGGTCTAGAATGAGGAATTTCTCTAGAAAAGTGAACTTGCAGAATTTTACTAAGACATCATTGAGATGTCCTTGGAGAAAATTTATTGATCGGTTGACTAATTGGAGTGCCACTCTGGTTGGTTTTAGTTCCTTGAGTGACAACTTACATAATACACTCATTGACATGAGGTTGATGCTGGCTCCTAAACCGCACAAGGCTCTTCCGATGTAACATTATTCTATTATGCATGGGATTGATAAACTCCTAGGAAATCTCATTTTGGGTGGAATTTTCTACTGAAAAAATATATAACACTCTCTGCTAAGTTATTTTATTCCTAGGTATTCCATTCTTCTTTTGTTGGATACCAACTCCTTGATAAATTTTGCATAGGTATGCATTTGGACGATTCCCTCAGAAAATGGAATGTTGATGTGCAATTGTTTGAAAATCTCCAAATATTTATTGTATTTCTATTTAACCCTTAATTTACTCATTATTTATAGGAAAGAGAGAGGTGGTATATAATGTGATGTCATAATGTAAACATATTCTTTGGGTTGTTATTTAATTAGAGATTTTTCAGAAGGTTGTGCCTCTCGAGGTATCTCTTGAGTACTTTCAGTTGTTTTTTAATCATATTATTCTTTTAATATTGTTTGATTGTTTGTTTCCTTGGATTTTTTTCTCCTCCACATGGTTTCTGAATTTCCAACCCTTTCACACTCTTTAAACCTACTTCCTTTGCCTCTTCCCTTAGGCATGTCTTCATATTACTAGGTAGAGTACCTAGAAATCTCTCTAACAAGTTCTTAGAGATCTGGACCATTTGATACTTGAGGTTACAAAGAGATTCACCTTGATTAAGCATTTCAGCCTCTTAGGTGTTCATTCTATTATATCCATTTTAAAGGAAAGATGAGAGTAGATTTTTAGAATTTCATTAAAGTGGAACAGCCCATTATGGAGGTCTTGGTGTAACTAGTTGAAATTGTTATTGTACTATAGGAGGGAAGGGTTGTCTCATTAAATATTATGGTGGTATAGACACAAGATTCATTTGTGTATATCCCACTAGTCCTAGGTTTCTGAATGGTGCTTAACCACTCCTTTTTCTGTAGTACCCATGATTATTTTTCTGTGGCTGGAGAACGGGTCTCTACTAATAATACATTTATGGTTGGTAAAATTGTTTATTTTTTATTATAATTAATATAATTACAATATTGGATTATTTATTCCTTAACATCCACTATGTAGTCTTAATATAGGTATGGGCCACCACACATTTCATAGGATTGGATCTCAATGATAGGAGTAGGAGGGGGATGTGGTGAAACATATAGCTTAAAGTATTTAATATTCTTGGTTAAGCCTATACTTTTTCATATAGTCAAGTATGTTCTTCAACTTGGTGGATTTCAAACTAGGGTGTTCCGTGATCACTTTTCCACATATTTTAATTACGAGATACGTTATCCAAAATTACTCAGCCAGCTTTAGGTGTTTTGAACATCATCCCTCCATTATAGGTGACATAAACTACTATGTGAGTAGTTAGTTGGAGGCCTCGATAAAATGTTTGGAGTTTTATTCACATATCAAGACCATGATGTGTCAATTTGTGAGTGAGTTCCTTAATATGATTCCATGCTTCCCATGCCAACTCTCCATTAGTTTGAGTAAAATTTTGGATACCATTCTGGTGTTTCCAAGTACCGATATGCGAAAAGTAATTGTCTAAGAATTTCTTGGCAAAATCATCCCAAGTCATGATAGAACTGAGAGCTTGACTTTTGAGTGCATCCATGGATCAATATCATAGGGAGAAGGGAAACAATATTAGTCGTATAGCATCATGATATACACCCTAGTTACGAAAGGTATCATAGACTTCTAGGAAGTTGGAAATATGTTCATGGGGATATTATCTTTGAATCCCACTAAATTGGACCATATTATAGATCATATGAATGAGTCCTGGATTAATATTGAAGGTCTGTGATTAAATATGAGGGCGTACAATTTTGGTTATAACACCATTGACTGATGGAAATCTATAATTCATAATGGGGCATTCTTGTTTCACTAAATACTCTCCATGTTGTGAATTTTTCATATTTTGAATGTTTGGTGGGTTTAGACCTATGAAATTTTTGAGGCATGTTAATTTTAAACAGAAGCATGCAGATCTGTACCTTTAAATTAATGGATTAAAGGTAAGTTGTTTTGGTGCGTCAAAGATCCTTGAACAAGTCAAAGGGACCTGATGCATGCACAACTGCACAAAGGAGGACACCATGGCATCCAAAAAGAAAATAGAAGAGAAAAGAAAAGAGAAATGAGGAATGGATAAGCCAAACCCATATTCTTTCCATAGGTGTCCATGTCATAGTACAATATTTAAAGTCCACGAAAATGGTGCCAAAACTTGACATACCCGCATGCATCATTTAATTCATTTGGGATGAGGTCAAATTATATTTTTGTTTCCCAAAATACCCTTTATACTAAAACATCATATAGTGATAGTGCGGGGAAAATCCCATGGGGATTTTGACTAGAGGACTATAACAAAGATTTTTAACCCTATGTGTAGGTTGTAACACCCCAAGCTTCCATGGTACACTTCTCTTTTAATAATACAATAACGTTTGTTGTACGCAACTTCAAGTTCTAACACACACCACAACCAATCAAACTTGCCATAATGTAAAGTAATACCCACTTTTTAAAATTTTATAAATTTAATCTTTCAAAATGGACTTCATTTTTTGATTCGGAATATCAAAATAAGCTTAGAGTGAATATTTGGTATTTTTCTGAAAACATTCAATTTTTTGATGAATAGTGAAAAACACTGAGTTATAGTTTAAAACCAATTTTGTATTTAAATAATTATTTATTTTATTTAAATTTAATTAAGGTCAAAATAGATACATAATACCTATATAAGTTCAATGTAATTCATCAGAGTTAGTTTAGAATAATTTTAGACATATAAAAATTTTATTGAACTTTTCACCATTTTTTACCCACCTCCTAGGAGAATTTGCAAATTCACATAAAACTTAATTTTACCGCTTCTATGAGTGAAATTTCAAAAATACTAGAGACACGATTAATATCAAGGAGTAAAATTTGGTTCAATAAGATAAAAATAATTTTTGGTGAATAATAACTTTTTACTTTTATTTGCCACGGTTAAAAATAAATAGTGTAATTAAGGGTAAAAATGATATTAATATTACCCTAAAACATGTCCTAATTCAATTGGACAAGTTTATCTTGACCAAAAAAAACCTTAGGAATAAAATATTATCATTTAGGTCCACTTGTATTAGATTAGGACATTTATTATTATTTAATTCAAAGAAGAGTTAAAAGAGTTAAAATCAAAGTTTAATAACTAAAACATTTTTAATATAGGGTTATACATAAGATAAATTTGATTATAAATATTAATTAGAAAGATACAAATATTTCCTACATAATGGTATTTTATTTATAATTTTTATAGATTAAATACATTAATTTATTTATGACACAATGGTGATGTAGTAATTACCTAATTAATGAAATATTAGGATAATTGATATTATAAATACCCAAATAAATGTAATTTGAAACTTTTTATGAATTAATTTAATTTACTAGGTTAATATGACATATGAGGATTGGTTATATGAATTATTTTTGAAGTAATAATTCTGTTATGAATTTATCAAAAACAAAATACCCAATAGTGTCAAAATTGATATAAAAGAGTTTTAAAAAACATATTATATTATTAATTGATATTTTATTACTAAAAAAATAATTTTCAGACAAAATAATTATATCATGATAGGTGTATCATTAATGGACCACTTGGGGGTATATTGGAAGTTTATTTTAAGTTAATTAACCATATAATATAAAAATACAAAGAGACATGGTAAATGTGAAACTAATTAACTAAGAGTTAAAACTAAAAGATAAGGTTACTTTATTGACCCAAAACTATCTAAAATCTATTGGTTGAAAGTATTTAGACCCATAACAACCTAATACTCTAAATAAGTCACTTTGGAACCATTATAAACTGAATATGAATTTAATATAAAATAATATTTTAATTTTTTCATAAGGCGCCCCTCACCCCTCTTATAAAAGGGAACTCCCCCTTCTCACTAATTAACATATTAAAAGACTTTTGTATCAGTAAAAACCTGCCCAAATATTCTCTCCACTTCCCTCACTTCAACATATAGGTGTTAGTTTGATCAAGAAATCCAACCTACCGAGACCTTTTGATCAAATCAAAAGGAAGAACCCGAAGAAGAGGTAATGTTTTCACCACCCTCTTTCAAGTTCCTTTCTTCTTCAACTTATTCTTTCTTTCTTATTTCCATTCTAAAGTAATAAATACAGTATCTTATATATACTGTGATGTTATTATAAATATGATACAACCATATTCAGTATTCTATCCATCTTTTGAATGACATGTCACCATACATGCGTACGTAAGGCTTACCGTCTCCACGTCGTGGTGTAATTGTTATTCAACACATTATTATTTGGATGGGTATGATAATGATGTGTAATTGATGAAAATAATAAAACTAAAATGATAATGATTCTTTATATATGATATACCATCCAATCATATATTATTTTAATATCAAAAGAATGATATTGTCGCTCGTGCGTACGTACGAACTACCGTCTCCACGAACGCGATGAGATTCATTCCCCATCGTATCCATTCATGTATAATCATCATTTGATGATTAAAAATAATGTTTAAGTACTTGATATAATTCTAGATATGAATAAGATACAACCTATCCATAACAAACACAGCTTACATTACAGAGAATATAAAGGAAAACGAATTCGTTAACACCCAAAATGATGATAATACTAAGATATTATTAACATTAAAATGTTAAAAGATTATATATGATATCATATTAATGTATATGATTATTGTATAATTTAATAAAAATTGTTTTACCATTATCCATGAAGTTAACCTACCCTCGACCAGGGAAAATTACTAGGTAAGGGTTTATTTCACAATCTCTTCATTATCCGAGGTTGTTTATACATAATTATCTACTAGGACCTCTTTATCATCCACATCCATGTTTCTTAAAAATGAATTTCAAATCATTCTTACTATTTTAGAGATTTTGGGTTGAAGTCATTTATACCCTTGTTGACGTTTTATAAGAAGTTTATAAAGAATCTTTCTGTCGTTTTCCAAACAAGGTCCTTTTTAACCTTTTTGATAGAATTAAGGTAAGAATGTTTTTTTAACTTATACAGCGTGTGAGGATATTTTCAGCCATTATAAAATCGTAGAAGATTCCCTTAAAAGATTATAATAATATTTTAAAATTAAATGTTTTCTTTTATAATTATGTGACTTTTAAATGATTTAAAAAAAAGAGATATTTCTCTCAAATAGTTTTAATTTCATGTATGTCAACATCCTTTGATGGATTTTAAGCTTATTTGAAGTTTATTTATTATGATACAAAACTTCCATATTGTATTGAAGGTTTTGTGATATGTTTTACTATGTATGTGTTATTTTTATACCCTTCATGATTTATAGAGAAAGTATTGACATTTCGTATGCTTGTTTTAATATGAATGTTTATGTTATGTTTAAACCTGTTCATATGAGGAATACATTGGACTTAATAAGTCACGGGTGGAGCCCGATATAGCTCCTCGATACATTGGTAGGTCTCATGAGACAAAATAGTGTCTTGGCACAAGGCCTTGACAAAATCTTATTTGTAGTCTTGGCACAAGGCCTTGACTATGTGGTTACGATAGTTTGGCATTATGCATTCCATCATTATGAAAGTGGTTATTGATATTGAATGTGATTATTCGACTAGTATAATATCCATGTGAATAAGTAAATAGAATTATTTCATTTTTTATTTTCCATATTATGCTGAATTTCATGTTTAAAAGGATTTTATTTTAGTTATACATTGCCTTAAATGTTTATGTTTATTTATGAAAGTTTCAGCTATATTGTTATCCTTACTAAGCATCTGAGCTCACCTCTTTCAATGTTTTAATTTTTCCTAGGCTATGAAGACTTATTTTATGAATGATATGCAGGGAATGTATGAGGGGATATGAAGTCAAGATATTGTTGTAGTTTTTTTTAATTTATGATGTAATGTAAGACTTATGAATATATCTAGTGTTTCAAAGGCTACTAAACTAATCTGTCTTTCAAGAATTGATCTTTTGTGATCTTTCCAATGTTATGTAATAATTCACCGACTTTGGGTAACTGGGTTCAGGGCATTACAGTTGGTATTATAGGAAGTTTAGTACAAAACTTGGGAGCTATATTTAGATAAACTCTTATTAGAGCACATAGATCTAAGATGGACTTTGAGGATTAGTATAGAAGAACTTCCTAGAATTTTGGTATTGTAGAAATTTTGTGAGTTTTCCAAGAAATACATCCCTGTCTGGATACAAGCAGGTAGAGGCGGCTCTGGCACAAATGTACATAGGGGTAAAACCCAAAAACACCGCTTTGAGTTAGACTTGAACGAGAACTGGTGCACGACAATGGGCCTTGCTGCACTCTTGGTTACGACACTCCCATGGGATATGCTTAGGATAATTATCATTTTCTTTACAAACCATTATGAAGGGTTTATGAGTATATATTTCCTCAAATAAAAGATTTTTATGATTATGGATTATATCCATAAACTGTTCAATTTATGTTAAGGGTTTTTCAAGTTTGGATTTATGTGTTGTGATTCATAAACTAATCTAGTGTATTCCATTTTTAGAAACGGAGGCTAGTTGAAGAAATGGAAACCGTATAAATGCACACACTCCTTGTAGGGATTTCCCTCCTGATCAAGATAATTATAGTGGAGTTGGTGATGCAACTGGTGCTGATTAGCTAATCACCATACTGGGACAACTCACCCAGGTTATGAATAATAACCTTACCCGTATGGAGCACCCTGATCCGTAGCGTGAAGGATCAATGTTAGACCGCTTCATGAGGAAACAACAACAAACATTAAATGGGAGTAAAAATCCCTTAGTAGCTGGGCAATGGATAAATTCTTTAGAGAAAATATTCCATGCCTTGGGGAGTAGTGAAAGGGAAAAAGTTATCATGGCAGCTTACCACCTCACTGGAGATGCTGATCAATGGCGGTCATTGATTCAAAACACAAAGGAAGTTGATGAAGTATCGTATATGGAATTAAGGGAGTTCAAAGATCTTTTCTTAGAAAAATACTTTCCTCGTGACCATTATGCAGATATGGAAAGGCAATTTCTGAGTCTGAGACAAAAGGAGGATGAGAATGTCGCAAAGTATGAGGCTGACTTTACAAGGTTAGCAAGGTATGATGGAGATTATATATATAACCCAAGAAGTAAGATTGATCATTTCTTTGATGGGTTAAAACCATTTCTTCGTTGATCATTAGTCTCACAATCCTTCTCATCATACAAAGATATTGTCTCATGTGCTATCAAGACAAAAAAAGAATTCTCTATGTCTTATGACTTTAAAGAAAAGCAAGAGAAGAAGAGATCTTCTGATCAATATGGAAATGGAAATAAGGGGAAGAAGGGAAAAGTTGATTATCCATCCTGCAGTAAATGTAGGAAGAAACACCCCGGTACTTTCTTGAATGGAATGGGAGTCTGTTACAAGTGTGGTGAAAAAGTCCACCAAGCTCGTGATTATAAGGGGAAGAAAGAAGCTACTGATGTTCAATGATACAACTGTAGGGAGCTGGGACATTATGCAAATGAATGTACTAAGCTTCAGAGGAACTTACCTCAGAAAAGGCCAAGGGATCAATGCCAAGCTTATGCTATCACTACTGCTAAGGTCGAACCTCCGAAAGATGTGGTGGCAGGTAATTTAATGGTTTCCTCAAGTTTAGAAAATGCATTATTTGATTCTGGATCATCAAATTATTTCATATCTTCCCATTTTGCTAATAAAATTAGATATTTCCAATTCTATTTTACAAGGGAGTATTCAGTTAAAACTCCTAAGGGAAGTATCATTGTAATAATGTTTTGTGAATCAGTCCCCATTATATCACGTAAATGTTCTTTATCTGATGATCTCATCATCATACCTGTGATTGAGTTTGATATAATCCTCGGTATGGATTGGAAATCGGACCATGATGCCAAGATTTATTATAAGAAGAAGGAGGTTACAATTTTTGATGATGATGATAAAGAACACCTTATCTTTAGATCAGAATCATCACCACTTGATTCTTACATAGATCCACCCCCAATAGTTCAACTAAATTCAATTATTGGGGAGGAAGAGAATGAAATGATTGTGGGTAAGGAAAGGAATGTTCAAATAGAGTATATACCTATTGTGAGAGAATATGTTGATGTGTTTCCAAAAGATTTACTTGGACATCCTCCAGAACGAGAAATTGAGTTTACTATTGATTTCATTCCTGGATCAAGGACCATATCGAAGACCCCTTATAGAATGACCACTTTGGAATTAGTGGAGCTAAAGAAATAACTAGAGGAATTGACTAATACGGGATTTATTCACCCTAGTGTCTCTCCATGGGGAGCCCCTGTCCTCTTTGTTAAGAAGAAAGATGGATCTATGAGGTTATGCATCGACTACAGGGAAATCAATGCTATAACAATAAAGAACAAGTATCCCTTACCTCACATTGATGATTTATTTGACCAACTGCATGGAGCTCAATACTTTTCAAAGATTGAACTTCGATGTGGATACCATTAGTTGTGTTTTAAGAAGGAATACATTTCGAAAACAACATTTTGAACCAGGTACGAAGTAATGCCTTTTGGGCTGACTAATGCACTCTCTGGTTTCATGGATCTAATGAACGGAGTTTTCAAGTAATATCTTGATGAAATTGTAGTGTTATTTATTGATGATATCTTTGTATATTCAAAAATCTACGAAGACCATGAAAATCACTTGCGCATTATCCTGAAGACTCTTAGAAGACATAAATTATATAGGAAGTTTAGCAAGTGTGAATTCTGGCTTTAGGAGATCTCTTTTCTTGGCCATATTGTCTCTAAGGATGGAATCTCTATTGATTCTTTTAAGACCAAGGAAATCCATGAATGGATAGGCCCAACGAGTATAACTGAGTTAAGAATGTTATTATCGATGTTTCGTCCAGAATTTTCCCGATTGGCTAACCCATTAACGAAGCTCACACGTAAAGGGGTTAAATTTGTTTGGAAAAAAGACTATGAATAATTTTTTGAAAAATTGAAGAGAAGATTAATCAATGATCCCATATTGACTCTACCATCAAGGAATGATGGGTTTGTTATTTTTATTGATGCATCGAAGAAAGGACTTGGTTGTGTCCTTATGCATAATGATAGGGTTATTGCCTATGCATCACGACAACTAAAAATTCATCAGAAAAACTATCCTACTCATGATTTTGAGTTAGCTGCTGTAATATTTGCTTTGAAGATATGGAGACATTATCTCTATGGTGAAAAATGTGAGATTTATACTGATCACAAGAGTTTGAAGTTTATTTTATCACAGAAATAACTCAACATGAGGAAAAGGAGATGGCTTGAACTTCTCAAGGATTATGATTGCGCGATATACTACCACCCGTGGAAGGAAAATAAGGTGGAAGGAGATTTGAGTAGAAAAGATCATGGAGTTTTGAACAAGATGAGAGTTGAGATGGATCCAATTTTCATGGATCTAGTAATGTTGGATATGGGAATAACCATGGAAGGTGAAACATTAATGATATTTCAAATGGTTGCCAAACCATCTTTACTAGAAAGGATAAAGAATTCTCAGACCGATGATGAAGAGTTTCAAAAGAAGATTAAAGCTGTGAATGATGGGAGATTGAGTGACTTTGTGTATGAAGAAGGAATTTTGAAATTTGGGAGGAGACTTTGTGTTCCTGATATACCTGATCTAAAAAGGGAATTGTTGGATGATGCTCATAGTTACAATTTCTCTATACACCCTGGGAGCACAAAAATGTATAGAGATTTGAAGGAACATTTTTGGTGGGACAACATGAAGAGGGAGATTGATGATTTTGTGTCAAGATGTATGGTTTGTCAACAAGTGAAAGCTGGAAGGAAAGAGTCTGGAGGAGTCATGCAACCTCTTCCCATACCTGAGTGGAAATGGGATAATATCACGATGGACTTTGTTATGAGACTACCAAAGACTCCTAGAAGGAACGATGCAATATGGGTCATTGTTGATCATCTTACCAAGTCAGCAAATTTTCTTGCTATAAGGGAAGATTTACCACTTGAATGTCTAGCAAGACTATATATTAATGAAGTTGTGAGACTTCATGGAGTACCCATATCGATTGTTTCTGATTGTGATCCCTGTTTTACTTCAAGATTCTGGAAAAGTTTTCAGAAAGCCCTGGATACTGAACTTTGTTTGAGCACTGCCTACCACCCTCAAACAGATGGACAATCAAAATGGACTATTAAAACCTTAGAAGACATGTTGAGATCATGCTCACTTGACTTTTAGGGTATGTGGGATCAATATTTACCTCTGGTGGAATTTTCCTATAACAATAGCTTCCATTCAAGTATTCAGATGGTACCATATGAAGCGTTATATGGAAAGAGATGTCACACACCAACCTATTGGGATAACATTGGTAAGAGAACATTCGCAGGCCCAGAACTGGTGGAGGAAACGATGGAAAAGGTAAAGGTAATCCAAAACCACATCAAAGCATCTCAAAGTAGGCAGAAGAGCTATACCGATAACTGAAGGAAGAATTTGGAATTTCATGTAGGAGATCATGTTTTCTTGAAGGTATCTCCATGGAAGAGAGTTTTATGTTTCAGCAAGAAAGGTAAATTGAGTCCCAGGTACATCGTACCTTTCGAAATTCTAGAACGAATTGGGGCTGTAGCTTACCGTTTGGAAATGTTACCAAGTCTCTACAAAGTTCACGATGTGTTCCATGTATCACTATTGAGAAAATACATGCCTGACCCAATGCATGTACTCACATACGAGGAATTAGATCTGGAACATGATCTATCTTATTGCGAAGAGCCCTTCTGGATTCTTGATACAAGATAATAAGTGCTGAGAAACCGGACGACTCGTCTGGTAAAAGTTCTATGGAGAAACCATAAGATGGAAGATGCGACGTGGGAACTCGAGGAACTTATGATAAAGAACCACCCGATTCTTTTCATACAGTAGTATTCTAGAAATTTTGAGGACAAAATTATTTGAAAGAGGGGAGAATATAACACCCCAAGCTTCCACGGTACACTTCTCTTTGAATAATACAGTAGCGTGTGTTGTACGCAACTTCGAGTTCTAACCCACACCACAACCAATCAAACTAGACATTATGAATAGTAATTCCCACTTTTTGAAATTTTATAAATTTTATCTTTCAAAATGGACTTCTTTTTTGGATTCTGAATATCGAAATTAGCTTAGGGTGAATTTTTGGTATTTTTTTGAAAACATTCAATTTTTGATGAATAGTGAAAAACATCGAGTTATAGTTTAAAAACGAATTTTTATTTAAATAATTATTTATTTTATTTAAATTTAATTAAGGTCAAAATAGATACATAATACCTATATATGTTCAATGTAATTCATTGGAGTTAGTTTAGAATAATTTTAGATATATAAAAATTTTATTGAACATGTCACCATCTTTTACCCACCTACTAGGAAAATTTGTAAATTCACATAAAACTTAATTTTACCGCTTTTGTGAGTGAAATTTTGAAAATTTGAGAGACACAGTGAATATAAAGGAGTAAAATGTGGTTCAATAAGACAAAAACAATTTTTGGTGAATAGTAACTTTTTAATTTTATTTTCCACGGTTAAAAGTAAATAGGGCAATTAAGGGTAAAAATGATATTAATATTACCCTAACACATGTCTTAATTATATTGGAAAAGTGTATCTTGACCAAAAACAACCTTAGGAATAAAATATTATCATTTAGGTCTAATTGGATTAGATTAGGACATTTATTATTATTTGATTCAAAGAAGAGTTAAAAGAGTTAAAATCAAAGTTTAATAACTAATTTTTTTTTAATATAGGGTTATAAACAAGATAAATTCGATTATAAATATTCATTAGATATATAAAAATATTTCCTACATAATGGTATTTTATTTATAATTTTTAGACATTAAATAAGTTAATTTATTTATGACACAATGGAAATGCAGTAATTACCAAATTAATGAAATATTAAGATAATTGATATTATAAATACCCACATAAATGTAATTTTAACTTTTTATGAATTAAATTAATTTTATTGGTTAATATGATATATTAGGATTGGTTATATGAATTATGTTAGAAGTAATAATGATGTTATGAATTTATCAAAAACAAAATATCCAATAGTGTCAAAATTGACAAAAAAGAGTTTTTAAAACAAATATTATATTATTAATTGATATTCTATTTCTAAAAATCAACGGTTCAGCCAAAAGACTTATATCATGATAGGTGTATCATTAATGGACCACTTGGGGGTTGATAAGAAGTTTATAGTAAGTTTATTAACCATATAATATAAAAATACAAAGAGATATGGTAAATGTGAAACTAATTAACTATGAGTTAAAACTAAAATATAAGGTTAATTTAGTGACACAAACCTGTATAAAATATTTTGGTTGAAAGGATTTCGACCCATCCCCACCTTATCCTAGAAATAATTCACTTTTAAGCCCTTATAAACCGAATATTAATTTTTTATAAAATAATATTTTAAGTTTTTCTTAAGGTACCCCTCACCCCTCTTATAAAAGGGCACTCCCCCTTCTCACTAAATCACACTTTCAAAGCCTTTTGGATCGGCCAAAACCTACTAAAATATTCTATAAACTTCCCTAACTTTGGCCTAGATCCCTTAGTTTGATCAGAAATCCAATCTAAGGATCCCTTTTGATCAAATCAAATGGAAGAACCCGAAGAAGAGGTAATGTTTTCACCACCCTCTTTCAAGTTCCTTTCTTCTTCAACTTCTTATTTCTTTGTTATTTACATTATAAAGTAATAACTCCAGTATCTTCTATATACTGTGATGTTATTATAAATATGGTACAACCATATTCAGTATTCTATCCATCTTTTTAATGACATGTCACCATACGTGCGTACGTACGGCTTACCGCCTCCACGTCGTGGTGTAATTGTTATTTAAAACACTATTATTTGGATGGGTTTGATAATGATGTGTAATTGATGTAAATAATAAATATAACATGATAATTATTCTTTATATATGATATAACATCCAATTATATATTATTTTAATATCAAAAGAATGATATTATCGCTCGTGCGTACATACAGACTACCGTCTCCACGAACGTGATGAGATTCATTCCCCATCGTATCCATTCAAGTATAATTCTCATTTGATGATTAAAAATAATGTTTAAGAACTTTATATCATTCTGGATATGAATAATATAGAACCTATCCATAACAAACACGACTTATGTAATAAAGCATATAAAGGAAAACGAATTTGTTAACACCCGAAATGACGATAATACTAAGATATTATTAACATAACAATGTTAAAGGATCATATATGATATCATATTAATGTATATTATTCTTGTATAATTTAATAACAATTATTTCACCATTATAAAGGAAGTTAATCTACCTTCGACCAAGGAAAAGTACAAGGAAATGGTTTATTTCACAATCTCTTCATTATCTGAGGTTATTTATACATAATTATCTATTGGGAACTCTTTGTCATCCACATCCATGTTTCTTAAAAATATATTTCAAATCATTCTTACTATTTTATAGACTATGAGTTAAATTCATTTATACCCTTGTTGATTTTTTATAAGAAGTTTATAAAGGAATCTTTCTGTCGTTTTCCAAACAATGTCCTTTTTAACCTTTTCAACAGAATTAAGGTAAGAATGTTTTTAACTTATAAGGCGTGTGTGGATATTTTCCACCATTATAAAATCGTCAAAGCTTCCCTTAAAATCTTATAAGAATATTTTCAAAGTAAATGTTTTCTTTTATAATTATGTTACTTTTAAATTATTTCAAAAAAGAGATATTTCTCTCAAATAGTTATGATTTCATCTATGCCAACATATTTTGATGGATTTTAAGCTTATTTGAAGTTTATTTATTATGATACAAAAATTATATTTTTTATTGTAGGGTTTGTGATATGTTTGACTGTGGATGTGTTATTTTTATACCATTCATGGTTTATGGAGAAAGTATTGACATTTCGTATGCTAGTTTTAATACGAATGTTTATGTTATGTTTAAACCTGTTCATATGAGGAATGCATTGGACTTAATAAGTAACGGGTGGAGCATGATATAGCTCTTTGATGCATCGGTAGGTCTCATGAGACAAACTAGTGTCTTGGCACAAGGCCTTGAAAAAAATATTATTTGTAGTCTTGGCACAAGGTCTTGACTATGTGGTTATGATAGTCTGGCATTATGCATTCCATCATTATGAAAGTGGTTATTGATATTTCATGTGATTATTCGACTAGTAGAATATACATGTGAATAATTAAATGACATTGTTTCATTTTATCTTTTCCATATTATGATGAAGTTCATGTTTAGAAGGCTTTTGTTTTAGTTTAACATTGCCTTAAATATTCAGGTTTATTTATGAAAGTTTCAGCTATATTGTTTTCCTTAATGAGCATCTGAGCTCACCCCTCTCAATGTTTTAATTTTTCCTAGGATGTGAAGAAGTATTTTATGAATGAACTGTATAGAATGTATGAGGGGATATTAATTCAAGATGTTGTTGTATTTTTTTTACTTTATGATGTAATGTAAGACTTTTGAATATATCTAGTGTTTCCAAGGCTACTAAACTAATCGGTCTTTTGAGACTTGATATTTTGTGATCATGCCAATGTTATGTAATAATGCACCGACTCTGGGTAACTGGGGTCTGGGAGTTACATAGGTTTCCTCAAAAATTAGTTGAGTTTGGGGGAAAACTGACACTAAGTAATTCGGGTATTAAGATCAGAGAGAGAAAATGGACCAGGATCAATTTTGAGGTTTAGGTAAAAGGATAATAATAATCCTAACTTGGTATGGTCCTAAGGTTTAGGCTACGAAGAAAAAAAAAAGAAACTAGTTGACTATGGTCAAACCAACTTGATATATCTAAGTGGAAAATACTCCTTAGTCTAGTGATAGATACAACCTAGATTCATTAGGCCTAGCTTCTATGGAAGAAAGTATCATAGGCTATTAGCCATAACCTATAATGTTCTAATTATGTTAGGTTCATTCATTCAAACTCCCCATGGCCAGGGTTTCTAAATAAATTGGATAAAAAATTGTTTTTATAACTTGATTAATATCCTTGGGGTTCTCAATTTGATAATTAAGAATTACCTAAATTCAGACACCCCAATTCTTGATCCCTACCCTAATCGGTTTAGCCACTCATGGTATAATCGATTAAAAATGGGTAAAGGATTGAAAAAATAATCAACATACCAATAAATATTGAGAAAAAATAATTAAGTATCGTGAATTAAATAATAAAAAATTTAAAACTTGATTCAAACACAACTTCAACCAAACACTTACTTGAAACAAGAATAGGGAAGAACACAACAAGGGTTCATCATCGATCAATGATTGAGTTGGATAACACACATAAATTGTCTTGGTGATGTAAGATAAAGAATAATTCTTTGAAATTTTTATCAATAGTGCCTGAATAGCTGTAAAACAATAAATGGAAGGGATATAAGTTGATTTGAAGGAGAATTAAGTAGAATGAATGGGAGAAAAATGAGAGAAAAATGATAGATTCCAAAATTCTGTTCGCTACGTGCCTGCTAGAAGTAAATAATCATGATATTTCATGATGTGTAAAAATTTCCATGTCATGTAATTCCAATCAAATATTTTCTACATAAATTTTGAATTAGGTGCGAATCTTGCACGAATATATGATATTTGGAAGTTTGAGTCCTTTCATGAAGTGTAATTGGTCTTTATGTTGTGTTTCTTCCTTCTGTTTATATCTTTAAATGGGGAATTGAAATTCAAAAGTCACATGATGTGTATTGGTAAGTCACATCATGTAATTTCGTTATGGATTTTAATTTCATCATGACTAACTTTTCAACTTTTAGGTACACTTTTAATGATTTCCTCACATCGTGTAATTGAATTTCATGATGTGCAATGATCAATTTTGGCCCTTTTCTTCAGTTTTTTCATTAAAACATTGGAAACCTATTTCCCTTAATAATTAACATATACCTAGTGCATTATTAATTAAAACATGAAAATTCCTTAATTAAATGATTGTAAAATGTGTATACAATTTAATCTTATCAGTGGTGCATCTTGATTTAATAAATATGTATCATGATCTCAACAAATAGTACTAGTGTTTCGAAATGAAGAAGAATGTGCCAAGATTCATGCATTGATGCTTCACTTATCAGTAGGTGAAAGATGAGCATCAGAGGCCAGTTGGGTTTTTGCATCCTTTACCCATTACTGGGTGGAAATGGGATGAACTCACAAAGGATTTTGTGATAGGACTAACCATAACGACCCGAAAGAATGATGCTATATAGGTTTTTTTGAATTGAATGATTAATGTGTCCCACTTATTACCTATTAGGGAAAATTTCATAGGTGATGATCTGGGAAATATTTATGTGTTCATGGTGGTTTAGTTACATGGTGTTCTGAGGAGTATCATTTTAGACATAGATTCTCATTTCACATTGTGTTTCTGGAAGGGTCTTCAGAAATCATTGGGATTGTGAGTTCTTTTAAGAACAACCTATCATCCATAGACTAATGATCAATCTAAGTGGACTATTAAGGTCTTGGAGGATATGTTATGATCTTGTGTTTTTAGATTTTGGGGGTTTATGGGGGAAACATATAGCAATAACAGAGTTTTTATATAATAATACCTTCCAGGAATCGATCCAAATGGAACATTCTGAGTCCTTATATTATAGGCTGATCCATTCGCCTATTTCATGGATCGAGGTAGGTGAGTAAGCACTTGTTTGGCCTAGTCTCATGTAGGAGACATTTGAGTAAGTCCAGTTGATCAGAAAACTATTGGTGATCATGTAGATAAGACTAAAATCATATATTGACCATTATAGATAACTTCTAGAATTTAAGGTTGGTCATCATGTTTTCCTTCAGGTGTTTCCTAGGTTGAGGAATCATTATATCAGGAAATAGGGGAAGCTAGCGCCTAAGTTTTTCAGGCCGTTTGTAATAGTAGAAAGGGTTGGTTCTGTGGCATACCATTTAGACCTTATATAGCGATACAATTCCATGAATTATGTGTTCCAAATTTTACAACTATGAATATATAATCTCAAACCTTTACATGTGATAGAATTAGAAAACATCGAGATTTTACTTGATGCATCCTTTGAGGATAATCTGATACAGGTTTTGGATCATAGTGAGAAATATCTTCAAGGTCAGATTATACCGTCGGTTCAGGTGATGTGGTAGCATGGGAAAGTTTAAAAGGATACTCGGGATATGGAATTTTTTTTGATAATATAGTGGCCATACTTATTCACTAAGACCACATAGTTACAATTGGAGCATCTTAGGGATGAGTTGTTATAAGGTGGGGAGGTTGTAAGATACCATCTTTTTCCTGGTATGTATCTCTATGAATTTTTTATTTTATCATTGGTGTCAAAGTCTTGTTCAGATATGGAGAGCCTTTTTTTGAGAAAATGATCTAAATTTTGGGTATGTATTACTGTTTTAATTAATGGAGTCCAGGTGTGAATGGGTTAAGTGTTTCATGGTTTCTTGGTAAGTAGAGAATCATTAAAGGGGGTTAGAGCTGTTTAAAAGGAAAACAGGATGAAAATAAATTACAGAACATTTAAAAATCATGTAAAGGGATTAAACAACATGTAATTTTTTTATGATTTTACTAAAAGAAATCTGAGGTGATAGGTTTTTTAGTGAATTCCATTAAAATAATTTACACAATGTGTAAATTCCTGACTTGTTGTTTTAAACATGCTGTGTGTCTTATTTTCATTCCAATACACTATTGGTTCTCTCCTATTGACCCTAGAGAATTCTTTAAGTGATTTGGGGTGGAAAATTTCCTTCCATCTATCCCATTTCTTTGATAAATCCCTGGTGATTCCTTTTGGTTAGGTTTCTTCCTTCTCTTCCTTCTTCTCCAACCATTACGATAAAATCCTTCAAAAAATTGTGTTGTTGGTTTTGATCTTGATATATTTTGAACTAGGAATCTATTTTCAATCATCATCACCTTATTCCTCATGGGATTTTTCTATTGTAAGCATTGTTGGATCATCATTTAAAGGTAGGGGGTCTAAATCTTAACCCTATGGTTTGATAACTGCCAAGTTTAGGCAATATTGTGATTGATCCATCATAGAGTATACCCAAATCTGTTAAATGAATGAATAGAATTATTACTTGATTTTTTTTTGTAATTGGTTTTTGACCTAGATTATGGCTACCCATGGGGTGAGCAAACCATGGATATAATTGAATTGGAAAACAATTTAATATATGTTTAGCATGATATGTGACCTATGGTGATTTTTTATTATATATTCTCTAAATTGTGGATTTTTTATTATTTAGATAACAATTAATCAATTGTTAATTAAATTACAATTAGAATATGAAATAATAATGAAAATTATCATAATTAAGCCTTGAGAAATGTGATATGATATTGTGATATCCATGCTGTTTGATAGAGATTGTGTTCCATGCAGTAATGCTTTTATATTGGGCTCGACCCTGGAACTTGAACACTTATATGTTGTAATGATGATATTGAATGTGATAAGCCCAATCCCATTCTATAATACTTATAGAGAGCGGGATATGCCCAGTACTAGGCTATAATTATTCTAGGTATTTTACCCAGAATGATGTAATGATTACAGGGCTTTGACCTGAATTGTTTGTTGTGACTATACCATGGTTATATGGTGGTTGTTGGCATGGTAATAAGACATGATCATAGAAATTATGACATGGTGTCAAAGAAGTTTATTTTACCATGTTTATATTTTTTTGGTTGGCATGATTGTAAAACATGCTCAGAGATATTCTAAATTGGATCTGAAGCAGGTTGTTGTTGTATTTTAATAATTGTTAAATTAATTAATACACCTATTTATCTCTTTATTGCATACACTTCTTATCAGACCAGTTTTCAAACATGGTGATATTAAAATACCTAGTTATACTCACACCATATTCGGGTCTTTGTTTGGTACGTGAGTATATTTCATGGATTTAGGTTTGGATAAGGGAAAAGGACCTTGTTGTTGATTTCTTGTTCATTTTTGGGCTAGAGTTTGGACATGGGACCAACATGGGGTTCGAGACCTAGGACTTTGAGTTTTTTATTCAAGTTTTCTATTATTTTTCTTATATTGTTCTGTCATGAAATTTAGAGACATTCCATCACGTCATTACATTATTCCTTATTTATTTATTAAAAAATTTAGTTACCTTTTATTGTTGTCTTATTCAATTTATTTAATCTGATTATTTCTATTTTTTATTAATTATTTATACAACTATGAAACTTTATACCAGGGGTTATATTTTCCACACTATACTATGGACACCCCCACTATTATTTGGCAAAGTCTAGTATATGTAGAGGCACTCTTGAGGTCTCTTAATCAACCCTTTCTAGCCATGTGAGAGAGTTCCAAATTGGGGGATGTTAGAAAAATGTTTATTCAACCTTTGAAAAATAGGATGAGGAAACTATAGTGAGATACCTAGAAATATTTTTTAGGGATATTTATAGAGATTTATCTAAGGATAAGGCTAAGGTATCATAGATTTAAATGTAGGTGTCATGATTTATGCATCTTATAAGTAATTTTTTCCTAATTATGTGGCTTTCTACTATGATAAATTTTGCTCACCCTATATTTTCTGGTTATATTAAATAAAGGGAACTAGATAGAAGTTTGTTAAAAATTGAAATATTTTAGAAGTGGAAATTATAGGAATTGTGAAAATCGATTTCAAAAGTAGAAATATCAAGAACAAAATTAGGAAGATGGTATGAGTATTGGTTATACTACTGAATATAAACAAATCATGAATGAAATGTGAAAGTTGTGGATTTTCTAATAGTATTGTCTATATTAAACATAATAAGAATGATTAGATTGATTTTTAGGAAACTTAATACATGATTCATATTTCATATTATAGTAAATGAGTATTAAGGAATGAGATGGGGAATATTGAGTAATGGTTTAAGAATAAAGTTTGTTGACTAAAGTGTATATGTTTTGGAATTCAAAGATTATGTTATATTAATCATGAAAGATATAATTATTTTCAGTATATGTTTCTCATTAAGGATTGAAAAGGATATGTTTAGTGTTGTTGAATAATTAAAAAATTGATTTAATGGAAAGGTGATATTTTGATCAAGGTAAGGTAATCCTTAATGGGTTCCTAATATTGAGAAAATTGGGTTTATCTTGGATAAAAAGATGATTGATATGGATAAAGAATGTTGGATAGTAATGATTACCATGGGAATAATTGTTTATTTTTTAACAAAATGGTATATGTTATCATGGATGAAGTTTGAAACTTCTTTAATTTAAGGTATATAGTGATTAATCTTTGGAATAATGTAGCACACATGTTTTTTAAAAATATTTATGGTAATTATGTTTATTAACACGTTTTAAGAGAATATACGATGAGGGTATTCACATATTTAGAATGTAACAACCAAGAGATACTTTATTATATATGGGGGATTAATGTTAAGATGATTTAGTGACATTCTTTTTAATGATTTGGATTTTCATATTTTGGAAGGGTTATAAGGTTAACCATTTATGAAATGGTTTAAGTTAAACTCCGAATGAGTTTTAGAGATATAATATTATCTTTAAATATTGGATTTATGCATATTGGATAACCTGCGATAACCATTTTTCTATAATGATAACTAATGATAGAATGAATGTCTTATCATTATACCTATATATTATGATCTGTTAGTTGTTTAGGTGTAACAAATTCACATTCATTTTTTGAGTAAGAGATGAAGTGGAAATTGGTCAAGACATAAAAGAATGGAGAGATTGTATAGAAATAAAGTAATTATATCTTCTCATGAAAATTATACAAAATTAGGAAAATGGTATTTATATAAAATGTTGTCCAATTATTATCATTTTTGATGACATCAATTACATTTTTCAAGCCTCTTTGGTTTATGGCTTTGTGATCAATAACTTTCTCCTAACCATATTCTTTGTCACTCTCAAATAGAACTTGATAGTTAGATATTTCTTCTATGTCAATATATTCACTTCCCACCTATGTTATACTCTCCATAAACCTAGTTATGAGTTACTTTGGGCAACCATTATGTTCTAACTTTCAATTTTTAAAGTAAGTTTTAGTATTCATTTTTACGATGTGGGCTTCTATGAAATAAACATTCAAGTTTTAAACCTTTGATAACGCAAATGAATTTTTAGGGATAAATTCAATTTAAGGGAGGTAAAATGTAAAAACTAGATATTTTGTGATTTTTTAAATTAATTTATTCTTTTTTATATTTTTTATTTCATGTAAGAATGAATATAGCTTGTGCTATATAAAATAACTGAGTTTGAATCATGTTTCATGTAACACCAAGTTAAGTTTACACTACATAATAAACATAGATTATCTTGTGGAATGGAAGTTAAAAATAATATTAAATAAACTATAAAAATAATATTAACACATTTATATAATATTATTTATTTGGTTTTCAATTTGTATAAGTTAATGTAAGAACTATTTGAAAAAAAGAAATTAGTTTTCTAGGAAAACTATTTTTCTATGTGAAAATACAATTTTATCTCAATAAAATAAACAAACAATTTTGATTAATTTTTTCAATAAAATTTATATATTATACATTCAATCAACATTTTCAATTCTCATCTCGTAGATTTTATAGGTTTAAGATGAAAATAAATCCAATTTTATGAATAAAAAGATGTATTTTTCTAAAAGGTAATTTTGCCGCCTTTTAATGGTGAACCCAATTTAAATTTGATTTTGAAAGTTTTATAATTTTTATTTTAAAAAATAAAATTCATTTTTAAAATTATAATATCAAAATTTAATTTGGGTAATTTTTTGGTGTTTTTAGTAGAAGTTTCATTTTTTGACGAATAGTGAAAAACACTGAATTTTAATTCAAAACCGTTTTTTCATATAATTTATTAATATTGTTGAATTATTTTTTTTTAATTTGGATTTAAAGTATAATTAGATTAATTATACATCTATTAACCCAATTTAGGTCATTGTAACTAATTTTACATTGAAATTGGATATAAAAACTTAGCAAATGTTTGAACATTTTTACTTTCAAAACCTGCTTTATCATCCTATATGTGAGATTAAATTTAAATTAATTTCTACTAATTAAGTGATAATAATTTAAAAAAATGGATTCCATATTTAGAATAATAATTCTTTATGATATCTAATAATTTAAGCTTAGTTTTGGACCAAAACTATTTGTGAATGTAATTAAAATTAATTACAATGATTAAGAGGAAAGTTAGCTTAACAATGGACTAAACCTTAAAATTAAGAGCCAAAATGAACTATAAATTTGTCAAAAATACATTGGATGTTTCAACCATATCCTTACATGGATCAAATTTGGACCATTATTTTATCCAATTGACTTGGAAAAAATGTGGGTGAAATCCCCTTTTCAAAAATTTACAAGAATGTCACTCCACCTCCACTATAAAAGAGAACCCACCCCTCTAACTTATTCAAACCTTTCAAGCCCATTGTATCACAAAATATCTTCCCAAATAAGATAAAAACTTACCTTAATTCATCCTATAAGACTAAATTTTGTAATAAATCCATCCAAGGAAGCCCTTTGGTACAAACCAAAAGGATTTACCCAAAGAAGAGGTAACATCCTTCCTCAAGATCTTTTGGTTAATTTTCATTCTACACCCCTAAAATCATATTATTACCTGATTATATTAAAAACTTAGTATCATAAATATACTTATATTTTGTTATTATAAGTTTTATACCAATACTTACACACACTTCCATATAATGGGTAATGAACTTACTATTCTTGTGTACAACGAACTACCACCTCACAAAATGATTTTGTTTGTTTTTTCTTTACCAACTCTCATGGTTGGGAATTATTATGGACACTATATTTTTATATGATATATATGATATTTATGATGTATTTATTCTTATAAATTCTTTATTTAAAACATAACTTCATGATTTACATTTTGTGTAAATAAGATAACTTCGTTTGTGGAGGTGTGGACTACCATCTCCTCAAAGCAATGTGATTCCTTCACACATAACATGAAATGTATTAAGGATGGTTTTAGTAAAATTATATGATATATATGAAATAATAGTTCTAATGGAATGATATTATATATATGTTTACATATATATCATTTACTTTCTTTCTTTTAATACTACAATAAAATAGAAACAATGTTCATGCGTACATACAACCTACCATCTCCAAAAACAGTGTATTCCATTTCATAATTATATTTTTTATAGATTATTATACATATTTATATAATAAATATATATTATATTTATATCCTGCTTTAAAATATTTAAATATGTAAATCATGATCTAAGTAATAGGATCAAGAGTTATAAGTCAAAACATATTTGGAAAACAAAGCGGATATTACCCAAAACATAACATTAACATGGAGTTGTTAACAAAAAGGTAATGAAACATCATAAAAAAAATTATATAAAGTGTTATATATAATAATATGATTATTTTTTATATTTAAAATAAACTTATATTTACTATACAGTATGTTTGAACATGTATGAATAAATTCAAGACTTAAGGTAAGAGATTTCTCATCTCACTTTTATTTCTGTGAGACTTATGCCTTATTCACCACTCATTTATTCCGAGTGGTGTAAATACTACCCATGAATGTATTATATTATTATTATAATTAAATTTATGGGTATTTAGATATCCATTTTAGGATATTTATTTTATGGGGTTTAGTGTTCAAAAGTTACGAAATCGGTAAAGTAATTTTGTCTCAATTTGTCTTATTTGAGATACGTTCCATGTTATGCACCTATATATTTATATGGTGTGTATATAATGTATATTTACATGTTTTATCGTGAATATAATTATTTTAATTTTATTTTAAGCTTATTTTAATTTTATTATTTCATGGGGATTATGATTCAAAGCTACCAAAGTGGTAATAGTTTATTTCCACAATCTTATCATTTATTGAGATTGTTTATAATTATGCTTCCATTGATGAAATATTATGATCCAACTCTCAATAAAAATCATGAATTTTTTAATCCTATAGTTATCCATAATATATTCATGTATTATTACCATTTTGTAATCTTTTATACTTATGATAATTAAGAAAATTATTTTATGAAAATACAACTTTATTTATCCTTTCAGTCGGAAATCTTTGCTCTTTTAAAATCATGATTTCTAAAAATGATTTCAATTTTTTTAATATTATCCTATTATTTTTAAATTAAATTTTTACAGATGTTTTACATTTTTACAAAATGGTTTTAAAATGAATCTTCTTTTCATTTTCTGATCAGGTAACTTCTTTAAAATTTTAAGGTGAAAAATGTAACACCCCAAGATTTTATAGTACGTTATTTCTTCAAAGTAATTCAATAACTTTCATTACACGCAACACCGAGTTCAAGTGCACCACAACTTATCAAACTAGCCATTCAAAAGCGGTTATGAATAGTATTTACTGAATTTTGAGCTATATATAAAACTTATAATTTTAGAATCCATATTATGAGTTTCATAGACATAATGTGAGAACTAATTCATTTTTTCAAATAAAAGAAGTATTTTAAAAAAAGCACTTTTACCAACTTTTAATGGTAAACCCTTTTAAATCCAATATTTGAAACTTTTATATATTCAATTTGACAAAATAAACTTCTTCTTTAGAATCAGGACATAAGAATTTAGTTTCAATAAATTTTTGGTGTTTTTATGATAACTTTCATATCTGGGTGAATAATAAAAAATACTATATTTTAACTGAAAAAAACTTTTTTAATCAAAATAATTTATACTGCTAAATTATAAATTTTAATGGTTTTGAAGTATAAATATATTATATTTTTACAATTTAATCAAATTATGGTCATTTTAAGTAATTTCACTTTGAGATTGGACATAAACAAGTGTTAATCTTTTGATAGATATTGTTTCTTAAAAATACGCCTTTTGGTTTTGACAACGGGAATTAATTTTAAATTAATAAATGAAACTTGTAGGTTTTTAATTCAGTAAAATGGAATTCATTTTGGGTTTTGGAATATCAAAATTATCTTAGGGTGAAATTTTGGTACTTTTTGGATAACTTTTATATTTTGATGAATAGTGAAAATTACTAAATTTTAATTAAAAAAAACTTTTTTAATCGAAATAATTAATAGTGATAAATTATGAATTTGAGTAGTTTTAAAGTATATTTAGAATATATTTTTACCATTTAATAAGATGTTGGTCATTGGACATAATTTCACATTTAAACCGGACATAAACAAGTGTCAATCTTTTGATTCTAATTATTTCTAAAAAACACGCTTTTTGTTTTGACAACGGGAATTAATTTTAAATTAATTTCTGCCACTTCTTTGTTTTGAATTTAGAAAAATGGATTCCATATTTAGAATCAGGAGGTACAAATTGTTTAAATAGGTAACTTTTATTTTTATTCATTTTGAATAATTACTTTAGTAAATATTTTATTTACCGGTTAAAGGGTAATTCTTGTAAATAAGGGTAACAAAATATTATTATAATAATAATAATAAATTACCCTAAAACATGTCCTAACCCTATTGGTTGATATATTTCCGACCAGGGGCATATTTGGGTCGATTTTGGGACCCCATGGATCCACTTGTAAGTGATAATGACACTTTATATTAATTAAGTTAAAGTAAAAACAAAAATGAAATAAGAATATATCTTTTAGCAAAACAATTTTTACATAGGGTTATATATGTTATATTTTAGAATTTAAATATAAATTAGAAAGATAAATATATTTCCTACATAATGGTATTTTATTTATAATTTTTAGGCATTGAATGATTAATGTTATTTATGACACACTACTAGAAAAGGGGGCATTGAAGCCCCCCAGACTCGGGCGACCGCCATTGGCGGTCACTATAGCTAACCAATAGCGACCTCCAATGGCGGTCGCTAACCTACATAAAAACAAACGGGGGGCTTCTACGCCCCCCCCCCCCCCCCCCCCCGCGCTCCCTCAACCCCGATCCCCCCCGATCGCCGCCCTAACCCCCTCCCTCCCTCGCCGCCCTCCCCTCCCCCGCCGCCCGGCCTCCCCCGCCGCCCGGCCTCCCCCGCCGCCCGGCCTCCCCCGCCGCCCGGCCTCCGGCCGCCGCCCTCCGCCCTCGGGCCTCCGGCCGCCGCCCTCCGCCCTCGGGCCTCCGGCCGCCGCCCTCCGGCCTCTCGGCCCTCCCCCCCCACCCCGGACGGCACCCGCACCCCGGACAGCCCCCGCCACGCACTCCAGACCGCCCCCGTACCCGGACGCCTCCCCACACCCCGGACAGCCCCCCCCCCACGCGCACTCCAGACCGCCCCCCGCACCCCGGACGCCTCCCCGCACCCCGGACAGCCCCCCCCCCCCCCCTCGCGCACTCCGGACCACCCCCCGCACCCTGGACGCCTCCCCGCACCCCGGAAATCCCCCCCTGCACTCGGACACCCCCCTCCGAACCCGGACAGCCCCCCCGCACCCCGAACAGCCCCCCCCCCCCCCCCCCCCGCACTCGGACACCCCCCCTACGAACCCGGACAGCCCCCCCGCACCCCGGACAGGCCCCCGCACCCCAGACACCCCACCCCGCACCCCGAACACCCCTGCCTGCACCCCAGACAGGCCCCCGACACCCCGGACACCCCTCCCCGCACCTCGGACAGCCCCCCCCCCCCCCCCGACCCCGAACACCCCCCCTCGCTGCCCGTCCCCCGTCCCCTCACTGCCTCCTCTCCTCCAGCTCTCCGCCGCCGCCGCCGCCCGTCCCCTCCCTTGCCGCACCACCTTTGGCTCCGGCTCCCCTTCGCTGCCTCCTCTCCCTCGCAGCACTGCCTTCAGCTCCCCTCCCTTTTAGGTTTGTAGCTCAATCAGGTAACATGATCTTTCAGTTACATTATTATTTTATCAATGGTTCATAAACAAATGGTTAATATTTATTTTGAATATAGTTGATTTGAAAAATGTAAATGTAATAAGTATTGTGTAAATGTTTGTTATAAAGATATTATTATGGATAAGAGTTGGATTGATCTTCCAAATCGAACGTCTAGAGAATATTTCAATGGCATTATGTAGTTTATTGACTTCACGAGAGGATTTGAAAGTGACTATATTAGTTGTCCATGTAGAAAATGTGCTAACAGATATCAATTCACACGAGATACTATGAGGGAACACCTTTTCTTTAATGGATTTCTGAAAAATTATAAGAGTTGGACTCGTCATGGAGAAGAATATGTTCGTTGTCAAAATACAGATGCAGCTCAGATGGATGTTGATGCAAGGATGACTGATCCAATGCATGAAATGCTTACTGAAATGGTACATGGGTTTGATCCTGAAGTCATTGACATCCAGAATCTTGAGACCGGTGAGATAAATCTTCGCTCTGGTGCAGATCGTGATTCGAGGAGGTTTTATGAAGTACTTGATGATGCGAAAACAGAATTATATCCTAGATGTACGTCTTACAATAAACTGTCGTTTATCGTGGAGTTGTTGCATTTGAAGACTTTGAATAATTGGTCAGACACATCATTCGACATGATTTTGGTTTTATTGAAAGAAGTTCTTCCTGTCGACGCTAAGATTCCTGAGTCGTATTACTATGCTCGTAAGTTGACAGAGAACTTAGGTTTTACATATGAGACTATAGATGCATGTGCAAACAACTGTTTGTTGTTTAGAAATGAAACTGCTCATTTGGATATTTGTACGGTTTGTGGCGCTTCCAGGTGGAAAGAGAACAGGGGAAATAAGACTCATCAAAGTCAGATTGCGATATAGGGGAAACTGATTGCCGTAAAGCAAATGCTTTACTTTCCCCTTAAACCGAGGTTGAAAAGATTTTTTATGTCATCTAAAGTTTCTAATTTAATGAGATGGCATGCAGAAAGAGTTCATGAAAGTGACATGTTAACCCACCCGGCAGACTCTCATGCATGAAAGGATTTTGATAAGAGACATCCCGACTTTGCTAAATATGTTCGTAATGTCCGATTGGGATTGGCAGCAGATGGTTTCAATCCATTCAAGTCTATGGTTGGTGAAACTCATAGCACATGGCCCGTGGTGTTGGTTCCATATAATCTTCCTCCGTGGATTTGTATGAAGCAACAATTTATATTACTTTCCACTCTTATTGATGGACCTAAAAGTCAGGGGGATAAGATTGATGTTTACCTTCAGCCATTGATTGATGAGTTGAATGAATTTTGGGGCGATGGCGTGATGACTTATGACTGCGAAACGAATTAAATGTTCAAACTACATGCTGCTTTATTGTGGACAATCAATGACTTCCCAGCTTATGCAAATTTATCAGGCTGGAGTATGAAAGGGGAATTTGCTTGCCCTTGTTGCAATTAAAGTAAAAAATCTGTATGGCTTAAACATTCCAAAAAATGGGCATACATGGGTCACATGCGTTTTCTCCCTCCCCAGCACAGGTTCAGAAAGGACAGAGTGGCATTTGATGGTTCTAGAGAGTTCAGCCCAGCACCAAAGATCACGACAGGAGTCGAAATGTTATCGCAGATTGAGGAAGAAAATATCCGCACGGTATATGAAATTCAGGATTTGGTGGCTCCTCCAGTACGTAATATTCATGCTGCGGGTAGGCAGCGCAGTCACAATTGGAAAAAGAAAAGTATTTTTTATAGTCTTCCGTATTGGAAAACTAACATGTTGAGGCATAATTTGGATATCATGCACATTGAAAAAAATGTTTGTGATAACATATTGTGGACCATTTTAGGTGTCAATGGAAAGTCAAAGGACCATGTTAATGCACGCCGTGATTTGGAAGAAATGGGTTTAAGGAAAAAGTTGCATTTACAGTTAGCTGAGGGAAACAAGGCATATATGCCTGCTGCACAGTATTCGATGACTACAGAGGAGAAAGAGACATTTCTTTCCATTTTGAAGATGGTCAAGGTGCCTGATGGTTACTCTTCTAATATTTCAAAGTGTGTTAATCTGACGAGCAAGACATTGCAAGGGTTGAAAAGTCATGACAATCACATATTACTTCAGCAGTTGATTCCAATCGCAATTTGTGATTGTTTATCCCCCAATGTTGTTCAGCCCTTGATTGAGATGAGTAATTTTTTTAGACAGCTTTGTTTAAGAAATCAACGAATGAGTGATTTAAAAAGTTTGCAGGACCGAATTGTACTTACGCTTTTTCACTTTGAGAAACTTTCCCCCCCCTCATTTTTCGATGTTATGGTCCACTTGACAGTGCACCTAACTGATGAAGTAATGGTTGCTGGTCCAGTGCAATTCAGGTGGATGTATCCTATTGAACGGTATTTGAGTACATTGAAAAGATTTGTACGCAACAGAGCTCGTCCAGAGGCATCAATAGCCAATGGTTATTTGATGGATGAGTGTACTACCTTTTGTGCAGAATATCTTACGGATGCTGAAACAAAATTAGATAAGCCCTATCGGATTCATGATGGTCCAGTTGGAGAAGGAACCACATTTGATATGGACAACATCGAGTGGATACAAGCACATCGATATATCTTGTTCAATACTCCATCAGTTGCACCATTAATGCAGTAAGTATCTTATCAATGTGCTTGTATAACTTTTACATGTTTTGTTTGCATAAGTTGATCTTTTAAACATCGCGTAATCATTTGCAGGAAACACATTAATGAGATAAAAGAAGAGATTCATCGTGCGACTGAGTTTCAAATTCAACAATCTCATTATGCGGCATTTCATGATTGGTTCAAGGATTATGTATGTATAAATTGATTTTCATTATGAGTGAAGTATTAAACTAATTCTTTCTGCATATATCAGTATTGATTTTTATAAATTATGTAGGTTCGTAAGCTGAGGGAGTTAGGGGACCCCACGCTACCTGAAGTATTTATCCAACTGGATGAGGGTCCATCTATAACGGCTCGTCGTTGTAAAGCTATTGATGCTAATGGTTTTCGATTTCGCATTAAAGATGTTGACGACAAACGAGCAACACAAAATAGTGGCATCGGTTGTCCCTTTGTCGATTCTGGTTATTACTATGGTCAATTGATAGAAATCATTGAAGTTGTATACACACACGGTTTGAAGTACATATTGTTAAAGTGTAATTTGGTTGATCCAGTGCGTGGATGTAAAGTCGATCAATATCAGTTTTCATTGGTGAATTTTAACTATATGTTATACAGAAATAATGAACGAGTTGAGAATGAACCTTTCATTTTGACATCACAAGCGGAACAAGTATTCTTTGTTACTTTGCCTTCGGATCCAAGTTGGCAAGTTGTTGTCAAAATGTCTCGGCGAGGAGTGTTTTTATTTGAAGAAGATGAACCCGAGACTGTTCCGTTTGTTTACCAACAACTTGATCAACATACCGTAGTTCAACAAGAAGAAGATATTTATTGGGTCAGAGCGGCTGTTGAAGGAGAAACGGTCGATTTTCATGCTTAATGAAAGGTATAATTGTTTTCCCGCTATTCAGTAGAATGTACTAGGATATCATAAATTATCTAATCATTTTATAAATCCTTATAAGTTTTAATCCTCACTTTTGTAAGTTAATTCAGTCATAAATATTTAGGTTGATTAACTTTCTGATTTTTTAAAATTCATTCACAACTAATTATTCAATCCATTTTTTGTTTGATTAACAGTTGTACAATTTTGATTTATTAAGAACAATCCAATTTATCTTTTAAACACTTTGGACTCATTACTGATATTTTCTATGACTGCAGACATGTCAGGGGAAGAGGCAGAAGATCCACATCATCCATCTGAGGCATCTACGTCTCAGGGTCGAGGTATGTTTGAATGTCATTGTCTATATTTTTTATGTAATTGACACATATATATATATATATATATAACATTTGTCAATTTATATATAAAATTGTTTTCAACAGGATCAGACTCGGCTGCTTCTTCCTCTCGCAGGAGAGGCCCTGGTCGTGGCATATTATCATGGAATTCCGACACGACGATAGATGTTTCATTTGATGAGGTATTTCATCCCGTGGGACCGAATGCCCCGACATTTATTCGTCAGCTGGGTCATATCATACGTGACCCACATCGATTTCCATTGACCACGCGTGATTGGGCTTCTATCCCTCAGGAAACATTAGATCATCTATGGAGGGAGGTTCAGGTAAGAAAATAATTTTACTTTATTTTCTATTTATAAAGAATACTAATATGTTTGATTATTTTCTTTATAGAAAAATTTGAAAGTATGCCCTGAAGAGTTTCAGCCCGTGTGTATGAGAAAATGCCATAAGATGTGGAAAGATTATAAAGGCAAAGTGAAGAGGGACCACTGGGTACCAAATGTGGGTGCCCCTGACATTTTGGAAAAAGTCCCGAGAGGTGTCCTCCCGGCTCAGTGGCGTGACTTGGTTGCATATTGGTCTATTGAGGGTGTTGCGGTTTGTATATTAATTATTTTGCTGTATATATATTTTCAAGAATATGTGATTTGTTTGAAATTTGAATGAATTGAATGTAGGAGGTGTCAACACGCCATTCGGAGAATCGAGCGTTGCAGGGACCAGCTCACAGGCTCAGGACTCGTCATGTGTCTCATATCCGACATGAGGTATATATTATTCATTTTTTAATTTATTAATTAATATGGTTTTGTGTTTATATTCTTTTAATATACAGTTGCGAGGGCAAGGTGCAGCAACTGATAAAATGTCGGTGTGGATAAGGACTCGTGATCGCAATGATCCAGAGGTTGCAGCATTGATAGTAAGTGTTTGTACTTACCAATAATTACATAAATCTATATATTAACATATATATATTTCTATATATTTAAATATTTCACAGGCTCAATTTGAAGCTGAGTTAGAGCATCTGCCAGAGGACCAGCGACAGCTTCCCATGCGACGGGATGTGATCTTTCATCGCATTATTGGTCGGGACGGGCATGGCTATAGTTTGACCTATGGAGTAGGGATTCCTCGTTCTGTAGTGTCACGCGCTGCGGTTGTCGGTCCTGCTGTTGCTCATATGACACAGCAGATGTCAGATTTTGAGGCATGGTTGTGCGCTTCCGAGGAGACAAATGCGCAATTGACAGCTGAGGTTAGAGCACTGCGGGAATATGTGCGTCGAGCTGATGGTACAGGGGATCATACGACGCAGGTATATACTGTATTTATTTATTTAATTTAAATTATTTTTGTTATTAAAATATTTATAATGTTTATTTGTTGTAGGCACCTAGCCCACCAGAAGGAGGTAGCAGTGATGACAACACGTGACGCACCATATATTCACGAGATATGTTTTTTGTTTTTACTGGTAGGGTTGACATTGATGTACTGTATTTATTCATTTAAGTAATGCATTATTACCATCCATGGTGGTCTTTTAAATATTTTATACACATATTGAGTTTTTGATCAGATAATCTTGAATGATTCTACATTTGAAAAAGTCGAACTAATTCCAACAGCCCACCCCCCCCCCCCCCCGCACCCCCGTACAGCCCCCCCGCACCCCCGTACAGCCCCCCGCACCCCCGTACAGCCCCCCCGCACCCCCGTACAGCCCCCCCCCCCCCCCCCCCCCCCGCACCCCCGTACAGCCCCCCCCCCCCCCCCCCCCGCACCCCCGCACCCCCGTACTGCCCCCCCGTACAGCCCCCCGCACCCCCGTACAGCCCCCCCGCACCCCCGTACAGCCCCCCCCCCCCCCCCCGCACCCCCGTACAGCTCCCCGCACCCCCGTACAGCTCCCCGCACCCCCGTACAGCCCCCCCGCACCCCCGCACAACCCCCCGCACCCCCGTACAGCCCCCCCCCCCCCCCGCACCCCCGTACAGCCCCCCGCACCCCCGTACTGCCCCCCCCCCCCCCCCGCACCCCCGTACATCCCCCCCCCACGCACCCCCGTACAACCCCCCGCACCCCCGTACTGCCCCCCGCACCCCCGTACTGCCCCCCGCACCCCCGTACTGCCCCCCGCACCCCCGTACAGCCCCCCGCACCCCCGTACACCCCCCCCCCCCCCCGCACCCCCGTACAACCCCCCTCACCCCCGTACAACATCCGGGGAACGATAGAAATATTATTCCTGAGATGCAGGAGGAGGCCGCACGTCCATCTGACGTGCGGTGCGCGCGACACGTCCGATTGTGTCCTTTTCAGCAGTGCGGCGCGCGCTGAAATGGCGCATTGGGGGGTCAAAACCACCCGAACGACCTCCGAATGCCACGAAACCGTACGACAACACCCGGGGCGTGAATTGTGAAATGGTCGGCCAGACGGCACCTCATTCGGAGGTGCCGTGTGACCACGGCGGCCGGAAACGCGTTTCCGGCGCCCTTAAACACCAAAACGGCGTGCGTCAGTCCAATTCGGAGCAAACGTGCTCCGAACGACCTGAAACCGCACGGGAATGATAGAAATATTATTCCTGAGATGCAGGAGGAGTTCGCACGTCCATCGGACGTGCGGTGCACGCGGCACGTCCGATTGTGTCCTTTTCAGCATCGCGACGCGCGCTGAAATGGCGCGTTGGGGGGTCAAAACCACCCGAACGACCTCCGAATGCCACGAAACCGTACGAAAACATCCGGGGCATGAATTGTGAAATGGTCGGCCAGACGACACCTCATTCGGAGGTGCCGTTTGACCACAGCGGCCGGAAACGCGTTTCCGGTGCATAAAACACCAAAACGGCGTGCCGCGGTCCCATTCGGAGCAAACATGCTCCGAACGACCAGAAACCGCACGAGAACGATAGAAATATTATTCCTGAGATGCAGGAGGAGGCCGCACGTCCATCGGACGTGCGGTGCGCGCAACACGTCCGATTGTGTCCTTTTCAGCAGCGCGACGCGCGCTGAAATGGAGCGTTGGGGGGTCAAAACCACCCGAACGACCTCCGAATGCCACGAAACCGTACGACAACATCCGGGGCATGAATTGTGAAATGGTCGGCCAGACGGCACCTCATATGGAGGTGCCGTGTGACCGCGGCGGCCGGAAACGCGTTTTCGGCGCCATTAAACACCAAAACGGCGTGCGGCGGTCCAATTCGGAGCAAACGTGCTCCGAACGACCTGAAACCGCACGAGAACGATAGAAATATTATTCCTGAGATGCAGGAGGAGGCCTCACATCTATCGGACGTGCGGTGCGCGCGGCACGTCCGATTGTGTCCTTTTCAGCAGCGCGGCGCGCGCTGAAATGGCGCGTTGGGGGGTCAAAACCACCCGAACGACCTCCGAATGCCACGAAACCGTATGACAACATCCGGGGCATGAATTGTGAAATGGTCGGCCAGACGGAACCTCATTCGGAGGTGCCGTGTGACCGCGGCGGCCGGAAACGCGTTTCCGGCGCCATTAAACACCAAAACGGCGTGCGGCGGTCCAATTCAGAGAAAACGTGCTCCGAATGACCTGAAACCGCACGGGAACAATAGAAATATTAATACTGAGATGCAAGAGGAGGCCGCACGTCCATCAGACGTGCGGTGCGCGCGGCACGTCCGATTGTGTCCTTTTCAGCAGCGCGGCGCGCACTGAAATGGCGCGTTGGGGGGGTCAAAACCACCCGAACGACCTCCGAATGCCACGAAACCGTACGAAAACATCCGGGGTGTGAATTGTGAAATGGTCAGCCAGACGGCACCTCAATCGGAGGTTCCGTGTGACCGCGGCGGCCGGAAACGCGTTTCCGACGCCATAAAACACCAAAACGGCGTGCGACGGTCCAATTCGGAGAAAACGTTCTCCGAACGACCTGAAACCGCACAAGAACGATAGAAATATTATTCCTGAGATGCAGGAGGAGGCCGCACGTCCATCGGACGTGCGGTGCGCGCGGCACGTCCGATTGTGTCCTTTTCAGCAGCGCGACGCGCGCTGAAATGACGCGTTGGGGGGTCAAAACCACCCGAACAACCTCCGAATGCCATGAAACCGTACGAAAACATCCGGGGCGTGAATTGTGAAATGGTCCGCCAGACGGCACCTCATTCGGAGGTGCCGTGTGACCGCGGCGGCCGGAAACGCGTTTCCGGCGCCATTAAACACCAAAACGGCGTGCGACGGTCCAATTCGGAGAAAACGTGCTCCGAACGACCTGAAACCGCACCTGAACGATAGAAATATTATTCCTGAGATGCAGGAGGAGGCCGCACGTCCATCGGACGTGCGGTGCACGCAGCACGTCCGATTGTGTCCTTTTCAGCAGCGCGACGCGCGCTGAAATGGCGCGTTGGGGGGTCAAAACCACCCGAACGACCTCCGAATGCCACGAAACCGTACGACAACATCTGGGGCGTGAATTGTGAAATGGTCGGCCAGACGGCACCTCATTCGGAGGTGCCGTGTGACCGCGGCGGCCGGAAACGCATTTCCGGCGCCATAAAACACCAAAACGGCGTGCGGCGGTCCAATTCGGAGCAAACGTGCTCCGAACGACCTAAAACCGCACGGGAAGGATAGAAATATTATTCCTGAGATGCAGGAGGAGGCCACACGTCCATCGGACGTGCGGTGCGCGCGGCACGTCCGATTGTGTCCTTTTCAGCAGCGTGGCGCGCGCTGAAATGGCGCGTTGGGGGGTCAAAACCACCCGAACGACCTCTGAATGCCACAAAACCGTACGACAACATCCGGGGCGTGAATTGTGAAATGGTCGGCCAGACGGCACCTCATTCGGAGGTGCCGTGTGACCGCGGCGGCCGGAAACGCGTTTTCGGCGCCATAAAACACCAAATCGGCGTGCGGCGGTCCAATTCCGAGCAAAGGTGCTCCGAACGACCTGAAACCGCACGTGAACAATAGAAATATTATTCCTGAGATGAAGGAGAAGGCCGCAAGTCCATCGGACGTGCGGTGCGCGCGACACGTCCGATTGTGACCTTTTCAGCAGCGCGGCGCGCGCTAAAATGGCGCGTTGGGGGGTCAAAACCACCCGAACGACCTCCGAATGCCACGAAACCGTACGACAACATCCGGGGCATGAATTTTGAAATGGTCGGCCAGACGGCACCTCATTCGGAGGTGCCGTGTGACCACGGCGGCCGGAAACGCGTTTCCGGCTCCACTAAACACCAAAACGGCGTGCGTCAGTCCAATTCGGAGCAAACGTGCTCCGAACGACCTGAAACCGCATGGGAACGATAGAAATATTATTCCTGAGATGCAGGAGGAGTTCGCACATCCATCGGACGTGCGGTGCACGCGGCACGTCCGATTGTGTCCTTTTCAGCATCGCGACGCGCGCTGAAATGGCGCGTTGGGGGGTCAAAACCACCCGAACGACCTCCGAATGCCACGAAACCGTACGAAAACATCCGAGGCATGAATTGTGAAATGGTCGGCAAGACGGCACCTCATTCGGAGGTGCCGTGTGACCGCGGCGGCCGGAAACGCGTTTCCGGAGCCATAAAACACCAAAACGGCGTGCGGCAGTCCAATTCGGAGCAAACGTGCTCCGAACGACCTGAAACCACACGGGAACGATAGAAATATTATTCCTGAGATGCAGTCCAATTCGGAGCAAACGTGCTCCGCACCCCCGTACAGCCCCCCGCACCCCCGTACACCCCCCCCCCCCCCCCCGCACCCCCGTACAACATCCGGGGAACGATAGAAATATTATTCCTGAGATGCAAGAGGAGGCCGCACGTCCATCGGACGTGCGGTGCGCGCGGCACGTCCGATTGTGTCCTTTTCAGCAGCGCAACGGGCGCTGAAATGGCGCGTTGGGGGGTCAAAACCACCCGAACGACCTTCGAATGCCACGAAACCGTACGACAACATCCGGGGCGTGAATTGTGAAATGGTCGGCCAGAAGGCACCTCAATCGGAGGTGCCGTGTGACCGCGGCGGCCGGAAACGCGTTTCCGGAGCCATAAAACACCAAAACGGCGTGCGGCAGTCCAATTCGGAGCAAACGTGCTCCGCACCCCCGTACAGCCCCCCCAGATGTTGTACGGGGGTGCGGCAGTCCAATTCGGAGCAAACGTGCTCCGCACCCCCGTACAGCCCCCCGCACCCCCGTACACCCCCCCCCCCCCCCCCGCACCCCCGTACAGCCCCCCACACCCCCGTACAACATCCGGGGAACGATAGAAATATTATTCCTGAGATGCAGGAGGAGGCCGCACGTCCATCGGACGTGCGGTGCGCGCGGCACGTCCGATTGTGTCCTTTTCAGCAGCGCAACGGGCGCTGAAATGGCGCGTTGGGGGGTCAAAACCACCCGAACGACCTCCGAATGCCACGAAACCGTACGACAACATCAGGGGCGTGAATTGTGAAATGGTCGGCCAGAAGACACCTCAATCGGAGGTGCCGTGTGACCGCGGCGGCCGGAAACGCGTTTCCGGAGCCATAAAACACCAAAATGGCGTGCGGCAGTCCAATTCGGAGCAAACGTGCTCCGAACGACCTGAAACCACACGGGAACGATAGAAATATTATTCCTGAGATGCAGGAGGAGGCCGCACGTCCATCAGACGTGCGGTGCGCGCGGCACGTCCGATTGTGTCCTTTTCAGCAGCGCGGCGCGCGCTGAAATGGCGCGTTGGGGGGTCAAAACCACCCGAACGACCTCCGAATGCCACGAAACCGTACGACAACATCCGAGGCGTGAATTGTGAAATGGTCGGCCAGACGGCACCTCATTCGGAGGTGCCGTGTTACCGCGGCGGCTGGAAACGCGTTTCCGGCGCCATTAAACACGAAAACGGCGTGCGGCGGTCCAATTCGGAGCAAACGTGCTCCGAACGACCTGAAACTGCACGGGAACGATAGAAATATTATTCCTGAGATGCAGGAGGAGGCCTCACGTCCATCGGACATGCGGTGCGCGCGGCACGTCCGATTGTGTCCTTTTCAGCAGCGCGGCGCGCGCTGAAATGGCGCGTTGGGGGGTCAAAACCACCCGAACGACCTCCGAATTCCACGAAACCGTACGACAACATCCGGGGTGTGAATTGTGAAATGGTCGGCCAGACGGCACCTCATTCGGAGGTGCCTTTTGACCGCGGCGGCCGGAAACGCGTTTCCGGCGCCATAAAACACCAAAACGGCGTGCGGCGGTCCCATTCGGAGAAAACGTGCTCCGAATTACCTGAAACCGCACGGGAACGATAGAAATATTATTCCTGAGATGCAGGAGGAGGCCGCACGTCCATCGGACGTGCGGTGCGCGCGGCACGTCCGATTGTGTCCTTTTCAGCAGCGCGGCGCGCGCTGGAATGACGCGTTGGGGGTCAAAACCACCCGAACGACCTCCGAATGCCACGAAACCGTACGACAACATCCGGGGCGTGAATTGTGAAATGGTCGGCCAGACGGCACCTCATTCGGAGGTGCCGTTTGACCGCGGCGGCCGAAAAAGCGTTTTCGGTGCCATAAAATACCAAAACGGCGTGCGGCGGTCCCATTCGGAGCAAACGTGCTCCGAAAGACCTGAAATGAGATTATTTCTTGAATCGAAGTTTTTAAATTATTATAGCACAATGATTTGATATTATATATATATTATATATATATTAAAACATTTAAAATATATTATATATATATATATATATTTAAAATATTGTATTTAATAGTATATATATGAATATTTATATATATATATATATTTATATATTCAATTCAATAAAAAAAAATTTTAAATTTTTTTTATACTAGCGACCGCCATAGGCGGTTGCTATAGGGTGCCCGGCAGAGGGCCTTCAGTGACCGCTTGGCGGTCGCCAAAAGCCTCTAGCGACGAGGCAACAGCGACCGCCAATGGCGGTCGCTAATGGCCTGATTTTCAGTAGTGACACAATAATGACACAATATTTTCCTTATTAATGAAAGTATCAAATAATTAGTATTATAAATGTTATAATAAATATAATTTGAAAGTTTTTATGCCATAAACTAATTTTATTGGTTAATATGATATGTTAGTATTGCTTAAATGATTTTTTTTTGAATTAATATAGTTTTTAAGACTTTAACAAAAATCAATTATTAAATATTGTCAAAATTGACATAAATGAGTTTTTATAACAAATACTATATTATTAATTGATATTATATTCCTAAAAATATATGGTTCGGACAAAGGACATATATCATAATATTTATATCATTAATGGACCACTTGGGAGTAGCTTGAATGTATATAGTAAGTTTATTAACTATATAATATAAAAATACAAAGTGACATGGTAAATGTAAAACTAATTAACTAAGAGTTGAAACTAAAAGATAAGGTTAATATAATGACCCAAACCTCTATAAAAGCTATTGGTTGAAAGTATTTCGACCCATACCCACCTTATAATTTTAATAATCCACTTTGGAGCCATTATTAACAGAATATGAATTTATTATAAATTAATACTTTAAGTTTTTTCTAAAGATTCCCTCCCCCCATTATAAAAGGACACCACTTCTAATCAATTATTTAGACCTTCAAATCCTTTTGGTTCTCACAAAAAATGCCAAAATACCCTCTAAAATATCCTCCCTTAATCCTATAGGCCTTCCTTTAGTCAGAAAGCCAACCTAAGGAGCCCTTTTGATCAAATCAAAAGGAAGAACCCAAAGAAGAGGTAATGTTTTCACCACCCTCTTTCAAGTTACTTTCTTATTCAAATTATTCTTTCTTTGTTATTTAAATTCTAAAATAATAACTCTAGTATCTTCTATATACCGTGATGTTTTTATAAATATGGTACAACCATATTTATTATTCTATCCATCCTTTGAATGACATGTCACCATACATGTGTACATACGGCCTACCTTCTCCACGCCGTGATGTAATTGTTATTCAACATATTATTATTTGGATGGTTATAATAATGATGTATAATTCATGTAAATAATAAATATAACATGATAATGATTCTTTATATATGATATAACATCCAATTATATATTATTTTAATATCAAAAAAATGATATTGGCGCTCGTGCGTACGTACGGATTACCGTCTCCACGAACGTGATGAGATTCATCCTCCATCGTATCTATTCAAGACTAAATTTTATTTGATGATTAAAAATAATTTTTAGAGACATGATATAATTATAGATATGAATAATATACATCCCATCCATAACAAATATGGTTCACATAAAAAATAATATAAAGAAAAACGAATCCGTTAACACCCGAAACAATTATAATACTAAGATATTATTAACAAATCAATGTTAAAAGATTATATATGATATCATATTAATGTATATAATTATTGTATAATTTAATAACAATTATTTCACCATTATACAGGAGGTTACCCTACCCTCATCCAAGTAAAAGTACAAGGTAAGGGTTTATTTCACAATCTCTTCATTATCCGAGGTTGTTTATACGTAATTAGCTACTGGGACCTCTTTATCATATACGTCCATGTTTCTTAAAAATGTATTTCAAAACATTATTACTATTTTACATAATATGGGTTAAAGTCATTTATACCATTTTTTGACTTTTATAATAAGTGTTTAAAGTAATCTTTCCGTCATTTTCCAAACAAGGTCCTTTTTAACCTTTTCGACAGAATTAAGGTAAGAATGTTTTTTTACTTATACGGAATGTGAGGCTATTTTCCGCCATTATAAAATCGTCGAAGCTTACCTTAAAATATTATAGAAATATTTTCAAAGTAAATGTTTTATTTTATAATTATGTGACTTTTAAATGATTTAAAAAAAGAGACATTTCTCTCAAATAGTTTTGATTTCATCTATGTCAACATCCTTTGATGGATTTTAAACTTATTTGAAGTTGATACAAAACTTCCATATTGTATTGAAGGTTTTGTGATATGTTTTACTGTGGATGTGTTATTTTTTATACCATTCATGGTTTATGGAGAAATTATTGACATTTTTTAATCTAGTTTTAATACGAATGTTTATGTTATGTTTAAACCTATTCATATGAGGAATGCATTGGACTTAATAAGTGACAGATGGAGCTCGATATAGCTTCTCGATGCATCAGTAGGTCTCATGAGACAAACTAGTGTCTTCACACAAGGCCCTGAGAAAATTTTATTTATAGTCTTGGCACAAGGCCTTGACTCTGTGGTTATGATAGTCTGGAATTATGCATTCCATCATTATGAAAGTGGTTATTTATATTGCATGTGATTATTCGACTAGTAGAATATCCATGTGAATAAGTAAATGGAATTATTTAATTTTATTTTTTCCATATTATTCTAAAGTTCAAGTTTAAAAGGCTTTTGTTTTAGTTATACATTTCCTTACATGTTTATGCTTATTTATGAAAGTTTCCGCTATATTGTTATCCTTACTAGGAATTTGAGCTCACCCCTTTCTATGTTTTATTTTTCCCAGGATGTGAAGAAGTATTTTATGAATGAACTTCAGGGATAGTATAAGGAGATATGAGTGTGGAGACATGTTGTTGTTGTAGTTTTCACTTTATGATGTAATAGAAGACTTATGAATGTATCTAGTGTTTCTAAGGCTACTAAACTAATAGGTCTTTGAAGAATTGATCTTTTGTGATCATGCCAATGTTATGTAATAATGAACCGACTCTGGGTAACTGGGGTTGGGGCGTTACAGTTGGTATCAGAGGATGTTTAATACAAACCTTAGAAGCTAGATTTAGATAAACTCTGATTAGCGCACATAGCCATAAGATAGACTTTGAGGATTAGTATAGAAGAACTTCATAGAATTTTGGTATTGTTGATATTTTGTGAGTTTTCCAAGCAGTACATCCCTATTTGGATACGACCAGGTAGAGGCGGATCTGGCACAGATGTACCTAGGGGTAAAACCTGAAAACACCGCTTTGAGCTAGACTCGAACGGGAACTGGAACTACTGGAAAACTAACCTATACCAACGGTTTGGAACTGTTGGTATAGGCCTCCAAACCATTGGTATAGCCTATACCAACAGTTTGGAGAACCATTGACAAGTAAGCCGTTGGTATAATTAATATGAAAATCTATACCAACAGTTATGGAACCGTTGGTATATGTATTTCAAAAAAAAAACATTCACTGGGATTTGATCCCAGGACCCCTAGTTTATTATTCAACAACTTAAACACTAACCTAATATGACTTTTGTGAATATAATTACATAAATATATATATGTATTCTCATAATTATTTTAAATTTTGATTTATATAATGTTCTAGGTAAAAAGAAATGATAAAAAATCAAAGGATATATACCAACGGTTGTCAAAACCATTGGTATAGGCCTATACCAACAGTTTTGACAACCATTGGTATAGATTTTGATTCTGGGTTTTGATTCTGCTGCAAGGTTGATTTGTGGGGGACCTTTCCCAATGGATTTGGCAAACCATTAGGATAGGTATAACCTTTCCCAATGGTTTTGGCCAAACCGTTGGGAAAGGGTATACCTATCCCAACGGTTTGCCAAAACTGTTGGGAAAGGTGGCCAAAATGTGGGATTTTCCAATGGTTTGGACAAACCGTTGGGAAATCCATACCCTTTCCCAATAGTTTGGCCAAACCGTTGGGAAAGGTGGCCTCAAAGTGGGATTTCCCAACGGTTTCTCCAAACCTTTGGGAAAGGGAACCTATACCAACAGGTTTTACAAACCGTTGGTATAAAAGCGTTGGGAAAGGTCAGATTTCCAGTAGTGTGGTGCACGACAACGGGCCTTACTGCACTCTTGGTTACGACACTCCTAGGGGATATGCTTATAATATTTATCAAATTCTTTACAAACCATTATGAAGGGTTTATGAGTATATACTTTCTCAAAGAAGACATTTTTATGATTATGGATTATATCGATAAAATGTTTAATTTATGTTAATTGTTTTACAAGTTTGGGATTAGGTATTTCTATTCATTAACTAATCTAGTGTATGACATTGTTTAAAAATGGTGCCCAGTAGAAGGAATGATAAATCCAACAATACGAATGATCCAAAGGGTAAGAATGATCATATCTTTAATGGTCTTAAGCTATAATTTAGAAGGGAAATAGTCTCCCATGTATTATAATCATATGAAGAAATAATATCATGTGTTGATAAGATAAGTAAAGAGTTCTCAGAGTCCTATGGATTTGAAGGGAAGACTGAGAAGAAAAGGATGGTAGAGAGAAAAAAAGATAAAGGGAAGAAGGTAAAGAAGGATTTTACCATATGTGATAAGAAAAAAAGGTATACTTGTCAAGTAGAGTTTAATCCTTTAACTAATTTCTACCACAAACTCATCTTTCACTCTAAAAGATAATAGAACTTAAAAAATATTCTATTTATCCTATTCGTATAGGGTTCCAAAAAAATTAATTTATAATTCATCTACGAGACCCATTAAAAAAAACTACATTATTCAATCCAGGACATCACGTGGGTCAGTGGTAGGTGATACACCCTTGTCGCCCTTCAGTTGTGGGTTTAAGTCTCGCGGCCTTTCCGGACGCGACAGGTTGTCGCCCGACCTCCGGGTTATCCATTTTATAACTATCCAAAAATAATCTTCAGAAATTCTTTAACCTTAACAATTATATCAAATGTCAAATATAATCCATTACAACCTTTAGACTTATCCAAATTACTTCTATCCAAACTCACAGTCCAAAATTTATAAGTAAGGTAAATATAATGAAGATATTTTTTTGCCACGTAATAACTTGTGAATACCTTCATCATGTATTTTTTTAAAATATGGTAACACCCTGAATTACCATAAAACCTTCTTGATTAAATTCATGCTCCCTTATTCCTTATAGAATACTAGATATATTCCTTATATCCAAAAACTTTGAATATTCCAACAATGATGAAATAAAAAAACCATTAATTAGTTCCATGGTAGTCAAGAATATCCAATATAATTTATCCAAATAAACCATCTATTATTCCGAAATTACTACCTCAGTATCAAGACCATATTAAGTATTACCTTTCCTTCAGCCATGTATTATCATCCACATCCATGTTTCTTAAAAATGTATTTCAAAACATTATTAATATTTTAAAGAATATGGGTTAAAGTCATTTATACCCTTTTTTGAATTTTATAATAATTTTGTAAAGGAATATTTCCATCATTTTCCAAACAAGGTCCTTTTTAACCTTTTCTACAGAATTAAGGTAAGAATGTTTTTTTAATTATACGACGTGTGCGGCTATTTTATACCATTATAAAATTGTCGAATCTTAACATACAAGCTTATAAGAATATTTTCAAATTAAATGTTTTATTTTATAATTATGTGACTTTTAAATGATTTTAAAAAAAGATATATATCTCTCAAATAGTTTTGATTTCATCTATGTCAACATCCTTTGATGGATTTTAATCTTATTTTAAGTTGATACAAAACTGCCATATTGTATTGTAGGTTTTGTGATATGTTTGACTGTGGATGTGTTATTTTTATACCACTCATGGTTTGTAGAAAAAGTATTGACATTTTGTATGCTAGCTTTAATATGAATGTTTTTGTTATATTTAAACCTATTCATATGAGGAATGCATTGGACTTAATAAGTGACGGGTGGAGCCCGCTATGGATCCCCAATGCATCGGTAGGTCTCATGAGACAAACTAGTGTATTGGCACAAGGCCTTGACAAAATATTATTTATAGTCTTAGCGCAAGGCCTTGACTATGTGGTTATGATAGTCTGGAATTATGCATTATATCATTATGAAAGTGGTTATTGATATTGAATGTGATTATTTGACTATTAGAATATCAATTTGAATAAGTAAATGGCATTATTTCATTTTATTTTTTCCATATTATGCTGAAGTTCAAGTTTAAAAGGCTTTTGTTTTAGTTATACAATGCCTTAAATTTTTATTCTTATTTATGAAAGTTTTTGCTATATTGTTATCCTTAATGGGAATTTGAGCTCACCCCTTTCTATGTTTTATTTTTCCCAGGATGTGAAGAAGTATTTTATAAATGAACTGCAGGGATAGTATAAAGGGATATGAGTGTGGAGACAAGATGTTGTTGTAGTTTTCACTTTATGATTTAATGTAAGACTTATGAATGTATCTAGTGTTTACAAGGATACTAAACTAATTGGTCTTTCGAGACTTGATATTTTATGATCATGACAATGTTATGTAATAATGAACCGACTCTGGGGAATTGGGGTCTGGGCATTACACAAAAGGAATGTTTAGAATGTACGAACATACCAACCGTCATGACCTCCATTTCATTTATTATTACTTTGAAAATTTAAAATTTTATTTTTAATGAAAATGTTTTCTTAATATTTTGGATTTGTTTTATTTTAAAATTGTTTTCAAATAAAGAAAGTTTTAAAATTGTTTTTAAGATTCAAGAAGTGTTTTTCAAAGATTTCTTTAAATGTTTTAAAATCTATTTTCAAAGAAAAGGTTTTTAAAATGTTTTCAAGACTTATTTATAAATTTTGAAATTATTATCAAAGGAAAATGTTTTCATTTTTTTCAATATTTCTTTACAAATTTTCAAAGTGGTTTCAAGGAAAAAGTATTTTGAAAATGTTATATATTTTAAAAGTGTTTTTCAAAGAAAATTTATGTTCCATGTGATATTGAAAAATACTTCTTCATCTAAGATGGAATCCTATATTATAGTTTTTGATTTAATAGGGATAAGGTCTAAGGATACCATTCATATTATTTCTATAAATGGTTTATGTTTTTATGTCTTTATGCTTATGAAACCCGTTTCTCTTAAATGGGTTATACCTTGATAAATTCTTATGAAACCTACTTTCTTTCACAGGTTATTCTAGGATGAAATGATTATGAAACCTATCTATTTTACATATATTATGGTATTATTAAATTATTATTATACCCATTTCATTTCATTGGTTATGGTATGATTTTTATGAATCCCGTCTCTTTTTATGGGTCATAATAAGATGAATGTTTTATGGCACATATATGTATGATTTTATTATGTGATGGGTAGAACCTATATCTCCCTCAAATTTATTGGGTAAATATTTATATCTAATGATATAATGATGGGAAACAAGTTGAAGAGCTTGATACATAATGGGAAATATGTTTTTCCTGATTCACCATGGGAAGCATGTTAATTCTGATCCTCTATGGAAAATAGGTGTATCCTAATCCACTATGGGAATCATGTGTGTCCTGATCCACTATGGGAAATAGGTGTGTCCTGATCCAATATGTTAATGGTCTTGGTAGTTATCCTTGAAACCTGAAATGGTTTTCTATATGTATGATGGTATCACGATTATATGACCTGAGAGTATGGTTCATGACTTATTTAAAATGATTTATCACCCTTATGATTCATGTCTTATGAACTGAAAATCTTTATGCCATGAATCATGTATATGATATTTGATATGTAGGTACGATCTTTAAATTTTATTCTCAAGTTATAATAACCTTATTTTCATACTATTATTAAATACTCCTTTGTTTTCCCTTACTGAGAATTAGAGCATACCCCTTTCTTATGTTTCCTTTCCCTAGGTTATGAAGAATTTTTTTAAGTAGAAGTACCAAAGGGGAAGATATATATGGGAAACATTGATGATCTTTCACCAAATTAGAAGAATTTGTTTTATGTTTCCAAAGACACTAAACTATTATGGTCCACATGTATGTAAGTTTTTAATTAGATTAATATTCATCAAAATTTATGTAATATCCATGTATGTTAAGCATGTATAGCTATAGTTGGCTTCAAAGGAAAGGTTTAGTCAAAATTTCGAGACTAGGATAAGAAAACCTTAATGATATCCCTAGGAATATTTCCAAGGATATGTCTTGGGATGTATTTAAGGATAATACTAAGGTGTCATATATTTAAATGTAGGTTTCATGATTTAAGAACCTATAAGTAATTTTTTCATGACCATTTAGATTTTAACAATGATAACTATTGTCCACCCTATACTTTCTGGTTTTAGTCAATGAAGGGAACTATAAGAAACGTGGTTAATATTGAATGTTTTAGATGTGAAAATTATGGGAATTTTTTAAATTTATTTATTAAGTGTAAATATCAGGAAGAGAGTCAAGAAGATGGTGTGAGTATTGGTTATACTTCTAAAGATAAAGATACCACATATGACATGTCAAAGGTATAGATGTTATAATATTATTATTTATATTAAACATAATAAGAATAATTATATTGAGATTTGGGAACCTTAAGACATGATTTAAATATAATATTCTAGGAAATGGGTATTGAGGAATAAGATGATGAAGATTCAATAATGGTTTAAGAATAAATTTGGATGACTGAGGTGTATATGTTTTGTAATTCAAAGACTATATTATACGAATCATGAAATATATAAGTATTTTTAGTATAATTTTTTCATTAAGAATTGAAAAATATATTTTGAATGTTGTTGAATACTTAGAAAAGAGATTTAATGGAATAATGATATTTTTATTAAGGGAAGGTAACCCTTATTGTGTTTCTATTATTGAGAAAATTGTGTTTATATTGGATAAAGAGACGGCTGATATGGATACATAAAGTTGGATAGTACTGATTAACATGGAACTAAATATTTATTTGTTAACAAAGTGGTCTATGTTATCATGGATTAAGTTTATAACATCTTGTATTTAAGGAATATATCTAGTTATATTTGGAATAATAAAGCACACATGTTTTCCAAAAGGATTTATGGTAATTCATGTTATTACCATGTTTTAAGAGAATATATGATGAGGGTATTCACATATTTGGAATGTGGAAACCAATAGCTAATTTATGTTATATGGGGGATCAATTTTAAGATGATTTAGTGACATTCTTTCCAATGTGTTAGATTTTTATCTTTTGGAAGGGTTACAAGGTTAACTATTTGTGGAATGGTTTAAGTTAAACTTCGAATGAGGTTTTGGAGATTAAAGTATTATCCCGACATATGAGGATTTATAAATATTAGATAAATTATGATAACCATTTTTCTATAATGATAAATAAAAATATAAGGAATTAATTATCACTCTACTAATGGATTATGATCCATTAGTGCTTTAGGTGTAACAAATTCACTTTCATTTTTGGAGTGAGAGATGGGATTCAAATTGTTCAAGACACAAAAAAGGGTGATATTGTGCAGAAATAAAGTAAGTACATATTATCATGAAAATTACTTAACCTTAAGAAAACTATATTTAAATAAACTTTTGTCTTTTTATCATCATTTTTGATGATATCAAGGACCATTTTCAAGACTCATTTGTATATGGATTTTTGATCAATAACTTTCTCCTAGACATGTTCTCTATCACTCTCCATCATAACTTTATAGTTATAATTTTCTTCCATGTCCATGTTTTCAATTCCCACCTATGTTAACTAATCTAGATACCTAGTTATGAGTTACTTTTGGTAACCTTTATGTTTCCAACTTCCCTTTTTAATGAAGGTTTTAGTATTTATTTTTATTCTACGAGTTTCTATGAAAGGAACATTCATGTTTTGAACCATTGATAAACCAATTTTTTTGAGGGATAAATTCATTTTAAGGGTGGTATAATGTAGCACCCCTTGATTTTGTGATTGTTTTTCAAATTCATTAAATATTTTTGGATATTTTTTATTTCACACAATAATGAATATTGCTTGTGTTATATGAAATCACTAAGTTTGACTTGCGCTTCACACAAATATAAGTTAAGATTAAACTAAATGCAATAATTAGATTAGCTTTTAGAACACATAACACTATGTTTGGATTGTGTTATATATAATTCTTAATTATTTTTATATCTTGCATCCCACACAAGGAGGAGTTTTATGAAACTACAATATACTATTAATAATATTATTGAAATATTATTATAGCTACCACCTATCCATTAAAATTTAAGTTGTGAATAATATTATTTAAAATATGAAAATATTATATGTATATTTATATAATGAATCCTTCATTTATCAGTTAGTATAAGTGAATGTAAGAACTATTTGAAAATAAAGAAATTTGTTTTCTAGAAAAATATTTTTCTATGTACAAACATAATTTTAGCTCAAAAAATTAAACACACCACTTTTAATTAATGTTTTAAATAAAATTTATTTATAATTAATTCAATAAATATTTTTTATACTCATATAATATATTTTATAAGTATAATATAAGAATAAATCTATTTTTATGAATAAAAAGATGTATTTTTCTAAAAGGAAATTTTACCAGATTTTAGTGGTGAAACCATTTTAAATCTTTTTTTTTGAGTTTTATAATTTTTATTAGAAAAAATAAAATTCATTTTTTAAATTAGAATATAAAAATTTACTTTTGGAAATTTTTTTGGTAAGTTTCATTTTTTGATGAATTGTGAAAAATACTGAATTTTAATTCAAAACTGATTTTTAATCTAATCTAATTATATGGATAAACTATGTTTTAATTTGGTTTTAAAGTATAATTACATAAATTATAAATATATTAATCTAAATAAGTTACTATAACCAATTTTACATTAATTGGATATACAAACTTAGCAAACTTTTGAACATTTTTACTTTAAAAACTTGCCCGGTTATCATGTCTACAAGATTAAATTTAAATTAATTTATGAAACTTAGGTGATTGAAATTTGGGAAATGGATTCAATATTTGGAATAAAAATAATTTATAATATATAATAAGGTAAAATTAGTTTTTACCAAATATATTAGTAAAAGTAATTAAGATTAATTATAGTGATTAAGAAGAAAATTGTCTTAACAAAGGACTAAACCTTAATCTTAAGGGCCAAAATGACCTATACACTTGGCAAAAATCAATTTTATTGAAATATTTCAACCATATAATCCCTTTTATTTAATATTTACTATTATTGTATCCACTTTACGTGGAAAAAATGTGGATGGAATTCCCTTTTAAAAAGATTACAAGAATTTCACTCCTCCTCCACTATAAAAGGGCACTCACCTCTCTCACTTATTAACACCTCTAAATACCTTTTTATCACCAAAAATATACCCAAATATGATCCCAAATTCCCTAAATTAATACTAGAATTATATATTTTGGTATAATTCTATACAACTAATCCATTTGGTATATACCAAAAGGAGTTACCCAAAGAAGAGGTAACATCCTTCCTCAAGCTGTTTTGTTTTATTTTCATTCTCCACCCCCTCAAATATTCTATTTCCATTTTTATATAATAACATAATTATAATAAATATGCTTATATGTTTTTATTTTTTGGATTATATCTACACTTACACACACTTCCATCTAATTGGTAACGAACTTACCATTTTTGTGTATGGTGAACTACTGCCACACGAAACGATATTGTTCGTTTTGTTCCTTTACAACTTTTCATGGTTATGAATTATGATGTAAAATCTATTTTAATATGATATATATGATATTTATGTTGTTTTTATTCTTCTAAAATTGTAATTTTAAACATAAATTCTCGATTTCTATTTTTTTGTAAATATGATAACTTCATTTGTGGATGTGTGGACTTCTGCCTCATCAAAGTGATGTGATTCATTCACACTTTATATGGAATGTATTAAGGATTAAATTAGTGAAATTATTTTTTATATATCAAATAATAATTATACTTTAATTATATATATATCATTTACATTCTTTTTTTCAAAACAACAATAAAATGGAAACAACCTTCATGCGTATGTACGACCTACCGTCTGCGTGAATGGTGTATTCCATTTCATAATATTCCATTTCATATATTATTATAAATATTTATATAATTAAATTAAAAAATATTTATATAATGTATTACATTATTTAAATATGTAAATCATTATCTAAGTAAGAGGATCAAGAATAATAAGTCAAATACTATACGAAAACAAAGCGGATATTACTCAAAACGTAACATTAACATGGAGTTGTTAATAAATAGATAATATTAATTCATAAAAAAAACTATATATGGTATTAAATATAATAATATGGTTATATGGTAGGTGTATATTAAATTTATATTTATTATACTAGATTTTTGAATTTGTATGAATAAATTCAAGACTTAAGGTAAGAGTTTTTTCATCTCACTTTTATTTCTGTGTGTCTTATGCCTTTTTAACCACTCATTTCTTTTGTTTGGTTCACATACTACCCATAAATTTATTCTATTATTATTATAAATAAATTTATTGGTATCTATATATCCATTTTATGATCTTTATAGTTTGGGCTTTATGGTTTATAAGTTACCAAATCGATAAAGTAATTTTTTCTCAATTTGACTTCTTTGAGATACATGCCATGTTGTGAAACTATATATATCTATGAGGTATATACACTACCTGTTAAAATGTTATATCATGAATATCCTTATTTAAGTGATATTTTAAGCTTCATGTAATTTTATTCTTTCATGGTATTATTATTGAAAGTTACCATAGTGGTAACAATTTATTGCCACAATCGCATAGTTTACTGGGATTATTTATGATTATACTTCGATTGGTGAAATATTATGATCCCAATCTCATTAAAATTGATGAATTTTATTATCATATTTTTAAAAATGAAAGATTCATGTATTATTACCATTTTAGACTCTTTGTAACTTAAGATAATTAAGAAAATACTTTCTTAAAAATCTGACTTTATTTCTCATTACATTCGGAAATCTGTGTTACTTCAAAACTACGTTTTTTTAAAAATATTTCAAAAATATGTTTTACCTTTTTTTAAAATGGGTTTAAAAGGATTATTCTTTTCATTTTCAGATCAAGAAACATTTCTAAACTTTTTAAAATGAAAAAGTAATGTTCAATATGTACAAACTTACCATCCATCTTGAACATCATTTCATTGATGCTTCATTTGTAAGTTTACATGGTTATTTTTAAAGAAAATGTTTTCCAAATATTCTGGAACATTTTTTATTTTAAAATGGTTTTTAAAGAGAAAAATGTTTTAAAAATGTTTTATGATTTGATAAATGTTTTTAAAAGATTACTTTAAATGATTTCAAATATATTTTATAAGATAAGTTTTTAAAAATGTTTTAAAGTTTTATTTATAAGTTTTCAAGGTATTATAAAAAAAAGGTTTTAATTTTTTTTCAAGATTTTTTTATTATTTTTCGAATTCATGTAAAGGAAAAAGGATTTTGAAAATGTTTTATGTTTTAAATGTGATTTTAAAATAAAAGTTATGTTTTAAGTGATATTTCAAAATACTTCTCCATATAAGAGGAAATCATTTGTTATAGTTTATAAATTACTAGGGATATTATCCAAGGATACCATTCATATTATTTCTCATAATGGTATATGTTTCTATGGCTTGATTTTTATAAAACCAGTTTCTATTCAATGGGTTATATCATGATAAATGATTATGAAACCCACTTCCTTTCATGAGTTATTCTAGGATGAAATGATTATGAATAATATCTATTTTACATAGGTAATAATATGATTAAATGTTTTTGTTACCCATTTCATTTCATGGGTTATTATATGATGTTTATCAAACCCATCTCTTTTTATGGGTCATGATAAAATGAATGTTTTATGGCACACGTATATATGGTTTATTATGTGATGGGTGATACCTATATCTTCCTCCAATGCATTGGGTAAAGATTTAGATTTCATGATATAATGATGGGAAACATGTCAAAGAGATTAATCCACTATGGGAAATAGGTGTGTATTAATCCTTTATGGGAAATAGGTGTGTCCTGATCAATTATGGGAAACATGTGTGTCCTGATCCACTATGGGAAAGAGGTGCATCCTGATCCACTATGTTGATGGTCTTGGTAGTTATCCTTGACACATGTAATGATTTTATATATGTATGATGATACCAAACTTATATGACATTAAAATATGGTTCCTGATTGATTTATTATGATTTTTCACCCTTAGGATTTACGTCTTATGAACTTCCAATATTTATTGCATGACTCATGTGTATGATCTTTGATATGAAGGGTATGATCTTCAAATGTTATTCTCATGTTCTCATACCCTTATAGTCATGTTAGGATTATATATATATATATATATATCGTTTTTTATCCTTATTGATAATTAGATATCACCCCTTCCTTATGTTTACTTTCCCCAAGTTATGAAGAAAGGTTTTAAGTATAAGTACTAAAGGGTAGGATATTTGTGGGAAACATTGAAGATATTTCACCAAATTATAAGAATGTATTCCAAGATTCCAAGAAAACTAAACTATTACGGTCCTTGGGAATTTAATTTTGTAATGTGCTGAATACTCATCTAAATTAATGTATTATCCATGTATATTAAGCATGGATATCTATATAATGTCTATTCATTGAGAAAATTTTCGAAATTAAAATTAGTTTCTTATTTTCATCAAATTAAATTGAATAAAAAGAATCTATGTTGTCACGACCCGTCCTCGGGGCCCGTTCCATGACTACCCCAAGCTCGCCTCCCATATGCCAGGGGCGGGCGACTAGCACCAAAGGAATAAATCCTGAAAACTGGGAAGGCGTTGCCTTTATAAAAGTAACAAAACACCATGAAGTACAAGAGGAAGTAAAACAATAAGTACAAAAGAAAGTGCTGAAAAATAAATGGGCCAGAATACAAACCCAACTGAAAAATACAGCTACAACTGAACAAAAGTACAACAGCTGGAAGAAAGGAAGCATCTCCTGGGTCATCCTCCTCATATCCTACCTGAAGGGTAGGTACAGATAGCGCAGCTCCTGGATTGTCCAGCACAGATCCTACCTGAAGGGTAGGTACAGATAGCACAACTCCGGGATCGTCCACCACAGATCCTACCTGAAGGGTAGGTACAGATAGCGCATCTCCTCAATTCCCTCACCCGTCAACCTCCTCCGAGTGTCGTCTCGCCGTGAAGTCCACCTCCGGATACTGACTCGTTTTGTAGTCCACCTCCGGGTACCGTATAGTCCTCGAACACTCGGCCTCCGTCATCACTGCCCGTCGTCTGCAACCAATAAAACGAGGTGTGGGCATAGCCTGTGCAGGGGTGAGTATAACGATACTCAGTAGGGACCCCGAGACCTTCAAGGTATCACTAAAACCAATAAGGATAACCACAAAGAAGATCTCAACATATAAACTCTACTTAGGTATATGCCACATATACCTAAGTTATCAAGTAACCCATCTCAATCATGAGGAAACACAAAGATTATGAAATCAACGGATAACCACTACCCAGGTATACGCCCATACATATACCTAAGTTATCAAGTAAACCATCTCAATCATGAGGTAACACAAAGGTCATTGTGAAGACCCAAAGCTTAACGTACATGAACATTACATTACTTTTGCGGAATACTTAGTACATTACAAAAAACACACACACAAGGATCGTAATAGTTTAGTGTCTTTGGAAACTCGGAACATAATCTTCTAATCGTGGTGAAAGATCTTCAATATCTCCCATAAAGATCTTCCCTTTTTTTTTTACCGAAAACCTTTCTTTATATCCTGGGGAAAAGAAAACATAAAAGGGTGAGCTCAAATGCTCAGTAAGGGTAAACAAAAGAAAAATCAATCACATCATATTCATAAGAACATAACTTTTGGAAATCTTAACCTGCAAAAGAGAGCATAATTTCATAACATGGGATAAATCATAGTAGTGAAATGAAATCCCAATAATCATAACTTAAAACATGAAACTTTTTGGCATACACACATAATCATAGAGAATCATTTCTTGTTAGTCAAGACTCATTGTCAAGACTATCTTAGTGGACAATGTCCCTTTCTGAACCGAGTCACCCTCGTTTCAGTCCTGTTTCACTAAACCGGTATAACCTACCGTTCCAGCCATGTCTATCTCATGAGATATAAAATCTTTACCCAATGCATTGGAGGGATATATAGGTCCCACCCATCTCATAATGAAACCATCCTTATGTGTGCCACAAAATCATAAATCATACATCATTTCATAACCCATGTAATAAAAATGGGAATCTTAAACATCATGAAATCATAAAACAATTCATATAAGATAAAGGAATTCATAAAAATAATTCCATCACAACATAATCAAATCAATGTAATAATAGTGATAAAACATAACCCTTTATTATCTTAGATGGAAAATAATTTTGATAAAACACTTGAACTCCATTCTTGAGGAAAATATCCTTTCTACTTCAAAAACATTTTTCCTTTCTTAACATGTCATACGACTTTAAACTAAAAGAAGTTAATTAAAAATAAACTTGAAAATTTGTAAAGGAAGCTTCTTGTAAATAATGTTTTAAAAATCCATTCATGCCGTATAAGTTAAAAAAAACATTCTTCGTACTTTTGTCGGAAAATTCAAAAAGTACCTCGTACGAAAAACGACAAAAGATTCCTTTAATATCCTTTACTAAAAATTCAACAAAGGGTAAAATTGGATTTAAACAATTGTAGGTGGATGGAAATAATATTACATATTGAGGAAACATGGATGTGGATGATAAAATACACCCCAGTAAATACCAAAGTATAAACAATCTTGGATAAAAATGAGATTGTGATATTTCCCTTACCTTAGGTCCGATTTGCTTCGTAAGTGTCTGAACCTCCTGTATAATGATTTAAATAATGTCATTAACTTATTACAGAATCATATTCATTGTTATGATATCATATATGGTTCACTTATGACTTTATATTACCCGTTCTTTTGTAAATTCCATGTTAAAGAGCGTTTTGGGTAAAATTGTTTCATTTGTCATCCGTGTTTTGACTTGTAATTATTCATATGATTACTTAGATCATGATTACTTAATTCCAGAATATAAAACATGATTTATATATATATATATATTTAGAATATACATATATATAATAAATCAGTAAATGGAAAGAAATACACCGTTCATGGAGACGGTAGTCCGTACGTACGCATGAACGCTGTTTTCGTTTCCTTATTGAATTGAATGGAATTATGTAGATGACATACATATAAATATACATAAATCCAGTATCATTATTATGTCATATATTTCATTATTACTTATTATATATACTTTATAATCATTCATGAATGGTTAATCATTGAGAATGAATCTCATCGCGTCATGGAGACGGTAGTCCGTACGTACGCACGAGCGATGATATCGTTCCCATGGTCGTGGAATTGTGTTGAAGAGTATGTATACTATTTAAGTATCAATATCACTTTATAATAATCATATATAGTTACTCATTACACCATTATACCCATCCAATTAAGGTGGTGGCGGAAAATAGATTACACCACGGCGTGGATACGGTATTCCATACGTATGCACGTGCGGTGATTTCCTTTTTCCGTAGGATGGATAGAAGGTTAATTAGAGTTGTTTCATATTTATAATAACATATCAGTATATAATAAATAATTATGTTATTAATTTATAATGAAACAAATAAATAATAAGAAGTTGAAGAAGAAAGAAATTGAAAAAGATCGGTAATGGATATTACCTCTTTTTGACGCGCCTTCACTTAACCTCCACTTAAAGAACTAAGGATGGTCTTTGAAGAAGACCAGGACCTCTAGGATGATACTAGGGAGGTGTATAAGAGATTTTTTCAGGGTTTGGATGAGCTTTAATGCTCAAATTGGTGTGAGGAGGAGAGGGAGGAGGTTCCCTTTTATAAGGGAGGAGAGGGGCATCTTAGGAAAATCTCAAAATATTATTTTATATTAAGGTCAGATTCGGTTTATAATGGTTCCAAATGGTCTTATTTCGAAGATAAAGTGGGGTGGGTAGAAATACTCTCATACAATAGGATTTAGACAAGTTTATGTTATTATTTTAACCTTATCAATTAGATTTAACTCTAAGTTAAATAATTTAACTTTTACCGTGTCTTTTTGTTTTCTTACACTATATGGTTAATAAACTTACTATATCAAGACAAACGAACCCCAAGATGTTTATTATTAATATATCTATCCTTATCTAAGTCATTTTACCAAACCTTAGATATTTAGGAATTAAATAACAATTAATAATATAATATTTGTTTTAAAAACTAATTTATGTCAATTTTTACACTATTTGGTACATGATTTTTATGAAATTTCTAAAAGAATGATAAGTTCGAACCAAGTTACTTAAATCACCAATAAAATGTCATATTAACCTAGAAAATTATTGTAAGTCATAAAAAGTCTCAAATTACATTTATTTGGGAATTTATAACATCAATTATGTTAATATTTTCTTAAAAAGGTAATTACTGCATCATCATTGTGTCATAAATAAATTAAATTATTTAAATTATAAAAATTACAAATAAAATACCATTATGTAGGAAATCTTTTTATCTTTCTAATGAATATTTATAGTCGAAATTATATTATATATAACCCTATATTAAAAATGTTTTAGTAAATAAACTTTTATTTTAACTCTTTTAACTCTTCTTTGAATTAAATAATAATAAATGTCCTAATCTAATCCAAGTGGGCCTAAATGATAATATTTTACACTTAAGGTTGTTTTTGGTCGAGATAAACTTGTCCAATAGGATTAGGACATGTGTTAGGGTAATATTAATATCATTTTTACCCTTAATTACCCTATTTACTTTTAACTGTGGTAAATAAAAGTAAAAAGTTACTATTCACCAAAAATTATTCTCATCTCATTGAACCACATTTTACTTACTGACATCAACCGTGTCTCTCGGATTTTTGAAATTCCATTCACAGAAGCGGTAAAATTAAGATTTATGAAAAAATTAATTTTTTTAACTACCACTTAGTAGTTCACTATTCATCAAAAATTGAAGTTTTTCAGAAAAATGCCAAAATTTAACCCTAAGCTATAATTGATATTCCGAATTCAAAAATGATTTATATTTTACAAAATTATCAACATATAAGTTTCATTAATTAATTTTATAATTAATTTCCGCTGTCACAATAAATAGCGTGTTTTTAAGAGATAATAACTATCAAAAGATTTACACTTGTTTATGTCTGGTGTAAATGTGAAATTACATCCAATGACCAACATTATATTGAATTGTAAAAATATATTCTAAATATACTTTAAAACCACTCAAATTAATAATTTATCACTATTAATTATTTCGATTAAAAAAGTTGTTTTTAATTAAAATTTAGTAATTTTCACTATTCATCAGAAAATGAAAGTTATCCAAAAAGTAAAAAAATTTCACCCTAAGATAATTTCGGTATTACAAATCCAAAAATGAATTCCATTTTGAAAAAAAAATTTACAAAATTTCAAAAAGTGGTTATTACTATTCATAACGGCTAGTTTTAATAATATTTTAATAGCATATTGTTGTTTAGTGAAACTCGTTATTGCGTACTACACACGCTATCGAGGAAGGTCGCGATTGCGTGTAATGAAAGGAAAGTCAAGGATGCGTGTTGTGTAAGATCCTTTTGGTGTAGCGTACAACACAAGACATTAATGAAATTAAAAAGAATATTTTTCATAAAATCTCGGGGTGTTACAGTCATAGACTCAGCTTAAACCAGGATTTTCATTATCGAATCCGTAACTGTTGAAGAGCCCCGTCTCTAGAGTGTAAAGTGGTCCTGTTATGACTCTGAGGTACTTCTCACTAACCTAAGACTGCTAAGGTGCTCCTCCTGTCGAGTACTGCGGGTCAGCCACACAAACACAGTAGTGCTTCCCGCCGGGGTATGCCACCCAAACACCGTAGTGCACATCCACTAGTAGCCTGCAGAGGTACTCTCTGGATGAGTAACACGAGTCTGCACTGTCACACAGGCAGTGCTCCGTCCGCCATGGGTCTACACCCAAACAAAGTAGCGCTCCGTCCACTGGGCTAGTCGACTCACTCCAAGTCGAGTCGGTCATGCAATCGTCAGGTCTCAGTCAGCTACACGGTCTCCGTACTCCACATGACCGTCTCTAGGAGGGTCTGATCCACAAGCTACTGGTCGATACTCCAAGTATCTCAAAGTCCCACGAAGAAGTATCTCAAAGGACCATCTCGTCATAGGGGTCTCAACGCAACAGACGACGCGTCAATCTGACTCCCGGTCTGAGAGTTATTAGCCTTTTCGTCCCAGGGGTCCGTTTGGTTTCGTGTGCGAACCAACCCGGCCGTATCTCAACTGTACCCCGAACTCTCATAGGGTATACCCATAGGGGCTGTTTCTCAACGTGATCACCAACTCCGCTGACGGTTCGTCAAACGGACGTCCGGTCTGAAAGATATCAGCTTTTCCGTTCCAGGGGCCCGATTGGATTTCAGGTATAATCCAACTCAGCCATACTCCAACTACGTCCAAACCTAGGGCGAAGTATGCCAAAAGTTCTGTCTCCTCAAGAGGAATCCAACAAGGTCGACGGCACATCAATCAGACATCTGGAGCTCAAGATATAAGCGTTTCCGCTCCGAGGGCCCGGTTGGTTTTGTGTACGAACCAACCCGGCCGAACCCAAAGTTCTCCGAGACCTTGAGTGTAATATACCGAAATGACTGGATCGATCCAAGGATTTCTATGCAACTGAAGGCGCGTCTATCGGAGGTCCGTACCCCAAGTTATGGGAAAAAGACCAAAGAGGTCCGTACCCCAAGTTATGGGCAAAAGACCGAAGAGGTCCGAAAACGGGGGGTTTGGGCTCGGACCGACTCGACCCAACCCCCCTGTGTCGGCCCGAACCGGGTCGACCCGACCCGGGTCCAGGTCCGACTCGGCCGGGCTGCTCGGCCCGACGCGCTGGCTCGCTGGCGCTGGCCAAGCGGCCGCGCATGGGGGGACCGTCCCCCTGGACGAAACCACGACCCCCACGCGGGGGCCGCTTCCTGTCAACAGATGTGGCGCGATGCCGCGTCCCTCTTGTCCCACGCGGCCGCGGGACCAGCCGCCCGCCGCCGCGGCTTCAGCCGGGGCGGCCCCTTCCTGGTGGCGCGTCGGGCACTGCCGCCTCCTGGCAGCCGGCCGGTGCCGGCCGCCACCTCCGGCTGCCGGTGCTGCCGTGCCGGCGTGGCGCGCTGACAGAGTCTTCCGCGGACCACCGGACGTGCTCCGGTGGTCCATTTTGCTCGCTGCCTTCTCCAACGGTCCTCCCGGGACCCGACCTTCACTGCGGAGGCTTCAAAATTAACTTATGGCCCCGTTTGTCATCGCCCGTCAATCCGCGCACAACAATCAACCAGCGGAGTCTTCAATCACCTCCGCGGCCCCGACTCCGGTCGCAGTTTTGTTCAGCCTCAACGGCGCGACACGATGGCGCCGCGCTTCTTCGCCGCATTATTTCTCGTGTCTGCACGGTGCCGTTGCACCGTGCCACCTTTGTTTGTGCCGCAACGAATCAAAACAATAAAGGGGGAGGAGTGTCTGCCGTGTTCGTGCAGTCCGACCTCCTCCTGTTAAGTTAGTAACAAGCGGCCCAAAATACGAAGAACAACAAGAAATTTTCACGAACAAAAGAGAATCAACCCAAACAGTTTTTCCCGCAATTAAATATTCCCAACCTGCAAAAGAAATAATTTGCGGATCAACTTGAGGATGAGTTGATCCAAGTTATTTTTTTTAAAAGGAAAGAACCACGGGAATATAAACTTACACAAAATTAACCCCTACCTCAACGTTGTCGTCGAACGAGCGTTCGTCGCTGAAGAAGGCGTCGCCGAGGGAGGATCGTCGCGTCGCGGAGAAGAGGATCGCCATGGAAGGAACGTCGTTGGCATTAGGTGATCTCTGAGGAAGGCATCTCTCACTGCCGTCCGCCGTCAGAGGTTGGCATTCTTCGTCGACGGCGGTGCGTTCTTCGTGTTCTTCGTCGAAGAACGAAGAATCCTCTCTTTTTCTCCCAAGGTCTTAACAAAACACAAAACCGAACATAATAAAATGAGTCCTTCCCTTATTTTATTATCATAACATAAGAAATTGAAATTCAAAAGATAATAAACGAACAATTAATTCAATGAATTAATTGTAACGATTTAAACGCCCAATTTGAAGAGGCGTTTCTTAACCAAAATAAATGCACAGTTGACTTAATTAAAAAGGGGGTGCGGGTGCGTTACTTAGAGGGAAAGAAACGGTGGGGCTCATGCGGGCCCAACCTCCCAAATATCCTACCAAGTGGGTAGGATATTTTGGGTCCCATATTATCCGCTTAACTTAGGTTAATCCGCTTTAAGTAAAATAAAATAAATTGTCGCACCACTTTTATTTTATTCCTTAACTTAACCCCCAAAATTAAAAACTACACCCAAGAAAACACATCTCCAGAAAAGCCGTTTCTAAGCAATTACCAGCACTGCGATTCCATCGGTGCCCTCAGAATTCGATTCCGAGCACCGGTTCAAAAGTTAGAAAAACCCTCTCGTTCGTTCATTGAACGTACCTGAGCTAAACTTCAGAAAATGATTCCGGGCACACCGGGTCTCAGAATCAGGTGCCGTCAGAAACTGCGTTCTTGTAAAATCTCAAAGAAAATTGAGAAAAAGTTTTCCTTAAAATTTCTGAGTCTTTACATTACTCCCATCTCAAGGCTTTACGTCCTCATAAATCTTTAACACAAACTAGGGTTACAAAAGTGGTACTGAGCACGTATCTGAGCCTTCCGCTCCCATTTTCTCACCTGGAGGTTCCCGTGATGCTAAAGAAGGTGCACAAGAGGAATTGACCATCCTCATTGGACCACCCCTGTCGATCCTCGATCCCCACTGGAATCTTAGCGTAAGTCGCCCTATCATCGACGTCCAACCCCCTGAGGTCGATGATGTGTGAAGGATCATGCATGTATCTCCTCAGTTGAGATACGTGGAAATCGTCGTGCACCAGGTGCAACTGAGGTGGATGGGTCAAGTGGTAAACCACCACGCCTACCCAGCTGAGGACCTAAGAAGGTCCGCTAGACCTCAGAGATAACTTTTCACCTTGGCCACATCTCCGTAAACCTCGTTGAGGTGAGACACGTTTAAGGATGTGATCATCATCCTTGAACTCAAGAGGTCTCCAATTCCTATTAGAACTGAAACTCAAAACGACTGCTGCCACGAGGGTAAGGTTGAACGACTCAAGAGTGATCGGTCTCACCCTCCTGTGCATCAGTTTATCCTGTGCTGCATGGGGTTTCCTTTCCGCCGTCCAAGGAAAACCCATCTCGACGTCGTAGTTAAACCACAACCTTATTGCCTAATACCGTCAATTTGTGTATGAACTGTGATTTCCCAGTCCATACTCAAACCAAATTCGTAAGGACTCAACGCTGCGACCAAGATATTCCAACCAAAACTCTCACCTCGAGGGTCTGACCACACCGTCGGCGTAAGTGTGATTATCGATTCTTCTCCCAAGGTATCTCCAGATGTGAGGGTGAAGTCTACGGCTTACCGGAAACTCTAGGTCTAGGACAAGATTCGTGGAAGGAAGGAATGACTCATATCGACGTCTGTTACTATGGAAGCTAGTAGTGGACACATACTATTCCTTGAATCATTCTTTGAGCCATTGGGTCACTCTCCCTGACCGCAAGCAGCTACTCTCTTCCCCTGCCCTCCAGCTCCCTGAGCCTGGTGGGGACAACTAAGGTGGGTGGTTGTAGTATGTTAAAACGTACACCACCACATGCTGCTCTCCTAGATTTTCCTCCACATCTGCTGCTTTGCAGACTCATATCTCCTTTATGCTTCCTCTTATGTAAACATTTAACATGCCCGAGTCTCTAAGACTAGTGCCAGTTTCCTGTTTCTACTGCACTATGCAGTCTTCATCCGCTCCTGGATGATTTGCACCTTCTTTGCCTATGCTTTGAAAGAGATGCTAAAATTTCTCCTTTGCTGAAAAGAGAAACTCGGTCTCATCCCCTGGATGAACCACACCCATTGCCTAATACAGTCAATCCTGACATGAATGATGTATTCATGACATGGATGACATCGTAAGGCCTCGACATTACTACCAAGAGATCCAACTGTCACTCTCACCTCCAAGGGTCGAGTCACACTGTCGGCATCAGTGTGAGGTCACTGGGTCTCCTCCAGTAGAAATCTCGAAAGTGAGGGTCAAGTCAAAAGTCTTAATCAGGACCACTCAATATCAACCAAACAAAAGGATAGGAAAGCAAACATCACAAAGATAAGTGTCTTTTTTATTATTGCAGCTCATAGTACAAAGACACGAATACAACAACAACATGGAACTAGAAGTACAAGGGACGTATCCACTAGTTCCGCCCCTGTCCACCTACTCCCGGAGCTCTACTGCCTTGTCCACTGCTCGGCTGTTGCTCAGGAACCCGCCACTGCTTCCGCCTCGGTGTCTCCTCTAAATCCTGCGAATCGACTGTGCGGGGGGTCGGACAGTCACGTGCCAGGTGACCCTTCCTGCCGCATTCATAACACTTCCTACTCCTCGTACGGCTGGATCTGGTCCTCTTGGACCTCTGAATCATCTGTCTACTTCACACAGATGACTCGGATACAGATCAAAAATCCTGCGGCAAAGGCAGCAGCTCCTGTACACGCTCGGGGAGTAGAGCTGCTGGCACAAACTCTCTCCCTGAAGAATGTCTCGAAGTCTTCCCATGTGAAGGTCATCCCGTCACAAAAATGGAACAATTGGCTCCACCACCTGCCTACTGCTGCCTGAAGAAGGATGGCAGCAAAGATCACCATGAAGTTTTCTGGCGTCCCCACTAGCCTGAAGACTCTCACCACAGCCTCCAGCCAATCCTCAGCTGCCTGCGGGTCCATCTCTCCCCGGAACTTGGGTGGCCTCTGGCACTGGAACTTGTGCAGTGCGCTCAAGTGGCGTGCATCGCCTACTACTGGGGCTGGTGGAATCGGTGGACCAACATATAGTAGTACCGCTGGTGCCTCCGCTGGTGCCTCAACTGCAAGAGGGCCCTGTACCGAATCCTCGTCGCTCGGCAGGCTGTCAGTACGCACATCCCTCTAGGATCTATCTGGTCTTCTGTGAAAAGGCATCCTGAAAGAAACATACGTGACACGGTCAAACTATTTATACCTGGTGAGCTGACCTGGTTTGAGATGACTTTTAAAAACTTCTGGAAACACACACACAATCAGTGTTTTCGTGCACAAAGTCGGAAATCAGTTGTCAGGGTCCTGGTGTATGGATACGTCGGCCGCCCGCACCAACACTGGACTCCCTGAACTGAAAACCACACTCAGTACTCTTAACACTATTTCTTCACAGAAAGAAAATATCAGAGTTATAAGTTCTACGGTAGAACCGACTGCTCTGATACCAATTTGTCACGACCCGTCCTCGAGGCCCGTGCCGTGACTACCCCAAGCCCGCCTCCCATAGGCCAGGGGCTAGTGACTAGCACCAAAGGCATAAATCCCGAAAACTGGGAAGGCATTGCCTTTATAAAAGTAACAAAACACCACAGAGTACAAGAGGAAGTAAAACACTAAGTACAAAAGAAAGTGCTGAAAAGTAAATGAGCCAGAATACAAAACCAACCGAAAAATACAAAATCCCAACGAAAATTAAGAAAAAATTTTCCTTGAAATTTCCTGGTCTTTAGATATGTGATGAATGCCAAATGGGAAAGAAAAAAAAGTTATATTTTAAACTAATTAAATAGGATACTACTTCTAGACCCCTAGAAATAATTCATATTGATTTATTTGGGCCATCTGGAACTACAATCCTAATAGGAATATCTTTTTTTATGTATTTGTTAATGGGTTTTCCAGAAATACATGGGTTTTTAATTTGTTTATAGTGAAGCCTGTTCTATTTTTACAGTTTATTTCCATTTGGTTAGAAAAGAGAAAGATGCCAAAATTATTACTTTATGAAGTGACCATGGAGAATAGTTTGAAAACCATGAGTTCAATGCCTATTTTTTAAGACATGGTATCAAAAACACCTTTTCTCCCCAAGGAAACCTCAACAAAATGGTGTTGTTGAGAGGAGGAATAGGCCTTTCCAAGAAATTGATAAAATAATGTTGTTAGAATATAACCTACCTACTCATTTTTAGGATTAATTATTGAATCCATCATATTATTTCATAAATAGAGTTATTATAATAGATAATTTAAAGAAAACACCCTATATTCTAGGGAATAATAAGAAATCAAAAAGTTGGACAGTTTATGGTTTTTATATGCAAGGTTTATACTCTAAAAACCAAGGATAATATTGGTAAATTTGATCCAAAATATTATAAAGGAATATTTCTTAGATATTCTACTACTTCCAAATTATATTGATATTTTAATAAAAGGTCAAAGACTATTGAAGAATAAACTCATGTGAAATTTGATAAAAGTTATTCTTTTGATCACAAAATGATACAAATTGAATGACTAAGTGATTATTTTTGAAAACATGACACATGTACCTCTCTATGAATGTAAAAAGGATAAAGTGTTGGAAGTTGATTTTCCAAAACCAAATCTTGAAAGGATAGATGCTAGTGAAAATGAAAGTGTTCGGCCTAGACAACCTATAACCCTAAAGAACCATCCCTTAGAAACTGTCATATGAATATTAGAGAAAGGGAGTAGGACTAGAAGGACTACGAGAAATCTTGTATAATTTTATACCTTTTATATCAAATAGATCCCAAGTCTATACTTTTGTGGATGGGAGTTGGGTTTTAGAAATGAAAGAGGAATTAAACTAGTTCAAGAGGAACAAGGTATGAAAATTATTTAATAGACCCTATGATTATCCTGTTATAGGAAAAAATGGGGTTTTAGGAATAAATAGTATGATCATGGTGTGATCATTGGGAATAAGGCTAGACTAGTAGCTAAAGGTTATAATCAATAGGAATGTATCAATTATGAAAAATCTATTGCATCTATAGCTATATTAGATGAAATTTAAATTATATTATCACATTAATTGCATATGAATTTCAAATTATATTATATGGATACAAAATCTTCTTTTATAAGTGGTTTTATAATAGATAAAGTTTATGTTGAACAACCTCCTAGTTTTTAAAATCATCATTTTCCAAATTTAGTTTTTAAACTTACCAAAGATCTTTATGGACTTAAACAAGTACTTAGATCTTAGTATGAAAACTTAAATTCTTTCCTTTTATCAAATGGGTTTTCAATAGGTAGTACTAATCCTAATTTATTTAAGAAAACTTAATCTTTAGATATTTTTTATATAGATATACGTTTATGATGTGTTTTTTGGTTCTATAAATAAAAAATTATTTAACGAATTTTCAAAACTCAAGCAAAAGGAATTTGAATTGAGCATGATGGATTAGTTAAATTATTTTATTAGTCTTAATATTTATTAGAACAACTATAGAAATGTTATAAATAAAATAAAATACATTCTTTACTCACTTAAAATATTTTTACTTGGATGTGGTAATGTGAATAAAACTCCTATGAGTTTTAATGAAAAGCTTGACTTGGATGAAACTGGAAATGTAGTTGAAACAAAATTGATAGAGGAATAATTGTAATTTTTTTATTTGACTTCTAGTATACCAAATATTATGTTTTTTGTGTGTATTTGTTCTATATTTGAAGACATTCCCAAGGAACATCATTTAAAATATTCCAAACTAAAATTAAGATATTCTAGTAAAATCCCTGGTATCTTTGTCTAGTAAGAAACAACACTCTATTACATTATCTTCTTGACTAAAAATTATATTTTTTTTATTTTCAAAATCCATTTTAATATTGAGAGGTAACCATAGACAAACATTAAGTTGGAATGAAAAAATAAAACTTCCAAAAATGAAATTGAAACTTCAAACATACAAACACTGAACTCATGGGGCCTTGATCCAAGAGTCACCAAAATCATGTTTCCTTCTATCTACCATCATCATCATGGGTCCATCACTGTCTTCACTACCATCCATCACCACCAGAGTTGCTGACTAGAGTAATCAAAACATAAGATCCCTTCAACCTCACAACCTCACCGTAGACGAAACACCATTACCTTGTCTCCATTGAGAACAACATCATTACCACTGTAGAATCATCAAAAATTGTCCCTTTTATGTTCCAAAAAACATTATTATGAGGCACATCCAAATTTAAATCATTGATTCACCTTCAAATTAAACCATAGCCAGAGTCGTCATTGATGGTTTCTGCATCCGCCCACATCTTCATAATCATTTCTGGCTTAACCAAATCGTTTTCCATCGCTATCAGAATCCACGAACTTGAAGAAAACACATAAAAACCTTATATTGAACTATAGAAAAATATATTTGAACAAAAAAAACTAAGTCAAAGGGATACTGGAAACATCACCAGAAAGAAACATCAAAATGGAGGAATAAGAGAGAAACCAAATAGGGAACCCATGCCGAAGAAAAACACTGGGACTAATGACACCCCCCTCCAACACCATTGTTTCGCGCGGAATCCGAGGATGACCTCCTGGACGGGAGATTCAAACGTTCCGATCGGTTTCTAACGGGTTTGTTCGTAGAACCGGAAACATCCAATGATTCCACATCCGTTTGGACCTACTTTCCAAAGGCAGGCGCTCATTAGCTTGTGGGCTAATGAGGCTTAGGAATTTGCATTGGTCGAGAGGATGGGAGGTCGGACTCATCACTCCTTTTTGAGGGGAATTATTGTCTACTCCGGGACTCTCTTTATAGATTTAAGTTAAGTTCGTGAATCATTATTACATTACCAAGTATAAAATGAGCTTTCCTTTAGTTTTAACAATCAATGATTAAATATGCAAGAAATTTAGAGAATCTTTTATATGTATTCGAGGTTCTTCATCAATATAGAATCATCTATATTTGTTTAGAGATTCTTGGTCAATGGTATCCTTCAAAACATTTATATAAAAGTCTCTTGGTCATTTTGATGACCAGGCTGGTTTTAAAGCCACTCAGTGGGGCACTTGAAGTTTATCGTCATTCAGAAGGACAGAGATTATTTCAATGTTGGGATCGAACCCATGAATGGGCTACCTACGTATCCTTTGTTTTGAAAAAGGAATCAGAACCCACGTAGTTCAAGGAATGGGATATGATGTTTATGATTGATGGCTCAAAGATGAATGTCATAATTACTTTTACACTCTAAGCTCACGTGAGTCATGCTCGGTGTGAGAAACAAGGGGTATTGGTAAAATTTAGACAATTGTGCCATAAAAGATGCAATCATAAGAATTTGTTTTGGGGCTTATGTATAGATGATTGCCCAGATAGACGAAGGTTTAGGATTTACTTTTAGGGAGAAAATCCAAGAACAGGGTCCACAAAGTTATATGTGCTTCATGGAGATTTGAATACTCTAATCTTGGGGCTTACTCCTAAGGAGGATGCCCAAGTTAGGAGGGGACTTATGATTGGGTTTTATTCCTGAAAAGGAAACCCAAATCAAAGGTAATTTATGACTGGTTAAGAGAAATTTTAAGAGACTTGGGGCTTACTCCTAAGAAGGATGCCCAAGATTTATGACTAGGACTTATTCCTGAGAAGGAAGCCTAGGTTAGGGGACTTGGGGCTTACTCCTGAAAAGGAAGCCCAAGGTCATGACTGAGTCTTATTCCTGAAAAGGAGACCCAGGTTAGGGATTAAGGTTTGGGGATTACTCTTGAGGAGGATGCCCAAGATTAAAGGACTTGATTGGGGCTTATTCTTAAGAAAGATGCCCAAGATTTATGACTAGGACTTATTCCTGAGAAGGAAGCCTAGGTTAGGGGACTTGGGGCTTACTCCTGAAAAGGAAACCCAAGGTTATGACTGATTCTTATTCCTGAAAAGGAGACCCAGGTTAGGGATTAAGGTTTGGGGCTTACTCCTGAGGAGGATGCCCAAGATTAAAGGACTTGATTGGGGATTATTCTTAAGAAAGATGCCCAGATCAAAGGTTTTTATAACTGGGGATTTATTCCTGAAAAGGAGACCCAGGTTAGGATTCTCTCATCTTAAAGGATGAGGTTGAAATGAATGAACTCTCAATCTTTGGTGACATAAAGATGTTTAAATCACTAGGTTTTGAGAGATATTTCACAGAATTCCTTTCAGATAAGGATGTCAAATCAAGAAATCATGCCATAAATGGCTTTGAAGAGTATCTTGAAGACTGAATCTTGAATAGGAAGGGTGAAATGGCTTAAGAGGGGTAAAAATGGGCAAGATGGGCACCCAAAAAGCTAGGGGCGCGCAAGTCTTGAAAGGCGCGCAAGTCCTGCGGTGGCACGCAAGTATTGGTCGCGCAAGTATACTTGCGCGACATGAGGGGTACTTGCGCGATTTTCAACCAGTATTGAAATGCTTGAGCGACACTTTATTAAACCCTTTACCATCCTCTTGAGGTTCTTCCAGAAGAGCGGCGCGCAAGTTATATTGAAGGAATTAAGTAGGCGCGCAAGTGTTTGATAATTTTCAACACTTAGGCCTTCCTTTTTCTCTTTAGATCTTCCGTTCTAGGTAAGAAATTACCTTAGAAGTGTTCCGGAAGCTTTGAGAAGAGACTTGGGCATCGGGAGCTTCAATCCAAGTTTCTGGAAAAAGATCCTCTCGAATGGGGGGCCCACAGGGTCTATTTATAGGCAAAAGAAGACCCCGGGCGGTTACCGGGCGGTTACCAATTAGGTCGCGCAAGTCACCTGTGCGACCAAGGTAGTCGCGCAAGTGTACTTGCGCGACAGTGGTAAAACTTGCGCGGTGAATTGGCTTTTGATCCTTTGTTCATGCCTTTGTCGATTTTTGATGTTTTCTTCAAAGGATGAATCACTTTCAGCTGAGATATTCCCTTTTCCGATCTTTAGATTCTGTGACGAAAGGAGCGTCAACAAAAGTCCCCCCTCAGAGTTGGATCCGGAGAGAAAATGAGGATTTGACTCTGAGGAAATTGAATTCCTCAAAAGGAAAAGGGAGGGCGCACAAGTTTTCAGTACGCACAGGGCGGCACGCAAGTGTGCGTCGCGCAGGCTTTGAGCGCTCTGGGTGCGGCGCGCAGATAGGCCCCCTGGCCTATAAATATACCGCTTCCGGCCGTAGATGGCATCTGAAGTTCCGGATTTCTCGAGCTCTCGCTGTGCAAGTCTTCCTCGCCGCGCAAGTCTCTTGTTTTCACTGTTTCTTCGCTGCCGCGCTACTCTCAAGGTAATAGGGCTTGCGCGGTAATACTTGCGCGGCCAAAACTTGCGCGACACATGTATCACTTGCGCGACATCTCCATACTTGCGCGCCTTAATGCCTTAGCCATTTTTTTCAAATTCTTTCACAAATTTTATGAAAAATAAAACCCATTTAAGAGTTTAATTTATTCAACTCCTGTGCAGATTCAATGGCTCTTAGACCTGGATTAATTGATGAACTGGCTAGCAATCGGATAGATGATATGATGAATATCATTGGCCCTGATTACTATACTGTCAAAAACAGCACTCTTCCAGATTTGGCTAAGTATCTGAAGAAATATCATCACGACTTTCCTCACTGCACTTACCTACCTTTGTATGGTCATGGTCATCTGCAAGAAGTCATTATTCCAGAAGTAAAGAATTATCTTCCATTTTCTTGGTTTCATAATTATACCAATTTTGCTTCAGCAAATATCTCAGGCGGAGGATCATTTCAAACTGCTGGAACAGTGGAGAAGGCTTATGTGATGCATCATAGCCCTTGCACACCAGATCTGAAAAAACATACACCTGAGCTTCAACCACATTGTCATCCTTCAATCTTCCGAAATGCTCAGATGGATCAATCCAAAGGCTGGAAGAAAAGTTGGGATTTCCGTCCTGGGGGAGGTGTGAAACCAACTTGGATGTGGGTATACTGGGTGCGACAGACTTGCGCAGAGTTTATTGAGGATCTGAAGAGAGCTGCAATATACGAGGCTGTTTGGGTTGGGCAAACATATATTTACAGACATGATATCTTCGTGCCAGAGATACTCAGCCATTGGAGTCCAGCGACTAATTCTTTCCACTTGACTCATGGAGAAGTAGGTATCAGTTTGTGGGATGTCCACAAGATTTCAGGAGCTCCAATCTTGGGCGATATGTATGATGAATTCATTCCTCCCAAGGTGACTTGGAATGATCCATAGAAGACTCCTGCTTTGGCTCGAGAATTATTCAAAATCTTTCACAAGCTCAAGAGTTCAGAGACCTCATTAACTCATTTCAGAAAAGATATCCATCCGGAAGAATGGATGAATGTGTTTCTTACTGAGAAGAAAGGGATGGAGCCAAAGGAAAAAGGATCCAAGAAAAAGAAATCCAAGGATACCCGGCCCAGACGTCCTACCACTTGTCCAAAACCTGAGAAGAGAGGAGCTCCTGGCACATTCTGGCCAACTCTAGAAGCAGGAGAGTTTGAAAAATGGGGCTATGAAGTGAATCAAAGAATTCCAAAGAAAACTCGTCTGGCGGGTTTCTTGGCAATGTGGCTCAGTATTTATCTCTTGCCGGTCAGGGATTCGAAGGGAGGAGTTAGGCCAGGGACCTTCGTCATTGCGGCCAAGTTGGCTGAGGGAAAAATGGTTGGGTTAGCTACCCCCATTTTAGCAAAGATTCACAGGAGTTTACTTCACGTATTCCAGGGTAAATCTCCTTTAAGAATAGTGGGACCATTCCAGGTTTTGTGGGGATGGATCGCCACTCACTTCAGGACTTACAATGTACAGAATGGATTACAAATTCCTGGAAGCTCTTTCAGACCGTCAGTGCAAGCATTCTCTGGAATTGCTCCATTAGATGTCAATGGTTATGACATAAAAGTAAGACTAAGCATGTATAAGGAATTCAACTTCTTTCCTTATGGAAGTCCGCCATCTGGGCGGTTTGTTGATGATGGGAAAGCCCCTTTGGATTTGAGGGCATACATGCTAGCTTGCAGGGATGGCGTGTTAGTAGCTAGGATTGATGGAGAAATCATATGCGAGGCCTATGCTCCATATAGATTTGCACGCCAATTCAAATGTTTGCAACAGATTGTTGTATCCCCTTCAGTACATGTCAGGTTAGAGCAACATCCGATGGTTGCTCGACAACTATGGTTGCTGACATCAAGAGAGAAGACTGGGGCAGTATTTGATCTACCAGTTGAAAAAGCGGCACATTATCTGACTACATTTTATGCCGAACACTGGATAGCATCATACCCTAAAGGGATATTGAATCACCCTGTATATCAAGTGGGAAAGAGGAAGAGGACTGTAGAGAAAGAAACTCTTCCTCATGAAGGTGATGCTTCTCCTCCTGAAATAGGTTCAATAGACTCCTCCTCTAGAACTGATTCCTCGGATTATCATGATGGGGATGATGAGGCACAACCGGCAGCAAAGCGGTTTCGTGCCCGATATAATCCTCCGGCCAGAGTTAAAAGACCCACTCCATCAGCTCCTGGTGAGTTATTTGATTGTAATAGCTTCAATCACTGCTACTTTATAAAGTAATAAGTCTCACTTTCTTATTCTCTATCTGTAGTTGCAGGAGTCGGGAAGAAATTAAAATCAAAAATTGTAGGACCTTCCTCACAACCTTTATATCTAAGACCAGAGGCTGTTCAGCTATGGCAGAGCTTATACTGTGATACTGAGACCGCCTGGCTGGATTTGTGTGAGGGCCTACAACTTCCTGGGATAGGATATCTTCTAGCTTCTAAAGACCTTCAATACGGAGATAACCCCAATGAAGTGCGAGCTTACATCAGAGAGCTGGAAATGCTCATATATGCCACTGATAATTCGGTTCCTATCACCAGGCGGGTGAAGGAAATGATTGATCGTGGCACCACTGAGGGGGCTGGTGGTTCTGGAGATGAGGAGTGGCAAGAGTACGTGGCTCCTGAAGATGTAAGTTTTCTTTCCTTATTTTCTTTGCAACTTGATTTCAGTTGAAGCTTTGTTACTTAAGGAAGTTATTTTCTTTATCTTGCAGCTTGCAAAGAAAGGGACCGGGGTTCCTTCGCCACAATATAGCCCTGGTGGTACCGCTGTTGGGGCTGCTGCTGATTCTCCTCACGAACCAGGTGAGATATCTCCAGGCCAGCAGGCCATGAATGAGGCACTGGACATAGCCTTTCATTCGCCAATCCAAGTGCCAATAAAGGAGACAACTGAAACTCCAAAAAAACAAAAGAAGCCAAGGCAACGAAGGAGGAAATCCTTAGCTAAACGTTTCATTAGCAGTGGTAAGTCCTTCGAACAATCATGAGTTTATACCCATAATCATATGGTTACTCATATTTCTGAGGATTGCAGGGGCTTCTTCAATTTCCCCCTTGAGGGAAGGGACTGATCCTTCTTCAAAGGTCGTGGAGGGTGCTGTAGAACAACCATAGACTCAAGCTAACTTGGTTGCTCCTAGAGAAGAGCTACCATCCATTCCCAGTATCCCTCCCACTACTGAAGATGTTGTCCAGGGTCAGGGGTTGCAGGACATAAGTCAGCAAGAAGACGTAGCAAATGCTCCCACTGGTGAGACTAACCAAGATTCTGAAGTATCATTAGATGAAATGATGAATCAAGGAATGACTTTTGAAGAATTTTATGATCATGCTAGATTTTCATGTGATTTAGAAGACCTTGGGCGTGAGTGTTACCCTTCACCCAAATTTTTCTTTTAAAAACAAAACATATTTCTAATCATGATGTAAAATAATATGCAGTTTCTTCCGTAGAAGCTGCTGAACTGCCAATGCCCGAAGAGGGTGTGGACACTGATGTCAACCCTATCATTGCAGAAACATTAGCTCAAGTAGAGCTAAATCCAATAAACTCTCCTGAGACCCATCTTGAAAATCCTGTTGAAACCGGGAAAGATGGGGAGAAGTCTTCTCATGTTGCTGAACCACCATTGGGTAAGGGATAACAATATTTGTGATTGTACTTTATTTGCAAGACAATCCATTCTTTTGTTATCCTTTAAGATTCAACTCAAATCTTTCAATTGATCATGTAGGGCCATCAACTGTAATGGCTAGATCCGGAGATGAGGCTTCAGCCTCTGCCCCAACGGTAATTGAAAGTGAAGAAGCCCAAGTCAGAGGGGAAAGAGCAGGACGGGGCACTTCCTTAAGCATGTTAATTCCAGATTACATACCCCCTTATGACGAAGATGTTGAATCAGATCCAGAGATGCTCAAAGCGTTCAGCTTTTCACGACGTAAGGCATGGAACAACATATGGAACATCATATCGGGGGTGCCTTTAGAAGAGATACCATCAAAAATTTCCCGATTGTCATCCCAATTTGTTATAATGGGACTCGGTGGTTTTGGGTATGAAAAGATCCATGCTGCGGTGAAACAGATTATTTTCAGGAGGGAGCAAATGCAGACAAGTCGCGAAGATTTGACCAGAGTGAAATTGTCAGTCAACATAGGCGAATTTGAGGCTGCGATATCCCAGGCTGAAGCTGATTATGCTGTCAAGATGAAGGATCTGAAGCAAAAAATCAAAGAAAAGGTCGTCCAGCAGGTGCAACTCCAGCAACAGTTAGATGCTGTTACTGGGGAACTTGATCAGCTTAATAAATCATTGGATGAAACTCATATGAATGGCATGAAATCCATTGCAGATGCTAAGAAGGCACTTCAGCAAGCTGAAAAGAGTGAAGCTGGTCATGTGCACGAGCTTCAAGTAACTGTTGATAAGGCTCAGGATGTTATACATCGAATGAAGACTTATGTTGACAATATTCTGTAATTCTTGAAAAAGAGAAGAGATTCCAGTCTGTGGATGTCCTTCTAACTCTTGTGTATCAATGAAAAACACTTTTGTCTTCAATCATTTGTACTTGCATTCTTCCATTACCTGCTTCAAATTTACTTAAGCCAATGGGCTTAGTAAGCATAGTTTGATTTTTACTAGGATTATTACAAATAACCCTACAAACTTTGAACCTTTTAACTGCTCAATATTACCTAAATCATACAAAAAAAATGTATATTTAGTGAGCTGGAACTTGACTTTTATTCAGAGTTTCTTTGTCTTTTGTGTGGGCAGTTTAAAGTCATGCACACCGGACATAAAGGGGATAATGTTTAAGGTCGAAATAGCTTTGACCGAAAAATGGATTAAAATGGATTCAATTTCTTGACAATTTATCTGAAAACATATTTACCATACTCAAGTATGAGGGAAAAAAATGTAAACTATGGATTAAGAATATTTGAATCTGAGGAATGATATGAAAAAGAGCTAAATAGCATTAGAAGAGGTAGTTTCCAAGAATGAAGTTACTATTATTTAACAAAACCCGTTAGGGGGTTGAAATATGCAGGGCCACCTATGGGCATTGGCTGCATAGTCAAATAAAATAGCATCTTTTGGCTGACAAGTCTGTTATGTGGACTGTTTATGCAAGGCCACCTATGGGCACGTGCTGCATAGTCAGGAAAAAGAACTCCCAGAAATTTACTTTCCTAGTGCTAAAAGTCAGTGAAAGTTTATGGAGATTCAAATTTTCTAAAGCATAGAGTTTGTTGTATGGAAAGAGGTACTTGAATATGGAGAAGATATTTCCAAACAAGAATATCAAAGAACTGGATGAATATCACTCCTATGAAGGTCTGACCCAAACGTAGGGAAGAAGAATAAACCATAGACTTGAATACTTTTAGATCATGAAAAAGGATATGGGACAAATACGTTAAGGATTGCTATTTTTGCGGATCCCTGCATACTGTCGTTTAAGACAAATAAGGACAAAAGAGGCATTCTTCCCAAGAATGAAGTTACTATTATTTAACAAACCCGTTAGGGGGTTGAAAACATGCAGGGCCACCTATGGGCATTGGCTGCATGGTCAAATAAATAGCATCTCTTGGCTGACAAGTCTGTTATGTGGACTGTTTATGCAAGGCCACCTATGGGCACGTGCTGCATAGTCAGGCAAAAGAATTCTCAGAATTTTGACATTTTTGTGACTATAAGTCATGAAAAGGGTTATGAAGATCTGAAAATATTTAAGGTTAGGATTATAATACATAAAGATGGGTATTTTCCAATGTATATAGAGATACATTGGTCAATGAAAACCATAATCATGTTGTGGCTGGGTCCTGAATTGAAACTTGGACTTCACTACTTATCTCATAAGAATGAGAATCAAGCCATACGTAGTTCTTGAAATGCAGTTTAACGTCGTGCAGGACGAAAGTATGAGTGATCTTAGTTTAGGGTCGTAGAATTCGGACCATAATAATGAATACACAGTGTGTGTTTTCATGAGGACTTTTCAGCCAAGGGACTGAAAGTGAAATTTGGGGTTAGGACCAAAAGATTTGGGACTGGATTCGAGGGACACTCGAATGTTCCTACGTATCCCATAAGGATGGGAATCAAGTCCACGTAGTTCTAGATCTACCCTTTGTACAAATTTGGTTCGTACATGTGAAGGGTGAAAAGGGGACTTTAGTGCAATGATGGTTTTAACCTAAGATAAAAAGTTTAGGCATTACCATGTATGTACGTAGTCTTTTGAAAATGAAAACCATGATTGAAAAAAGAGTCAATGTTAATAATGGTTCCTTCTCAAATGAGGAAATCAAAGAATATTGTAGTTTATTGTCGTACCGGAGAAAAGTGTTGTATAGTTTAACGTCATATAACAAGGACGGAAGTGAATCAATGTAAAGATATTGATTCCAGGGGTGGTTTCACAAATCATCATCATATGAGATGGTGGTGAACCAATGTGAAGAGATTGTTTTTTGGGCTTGAACCCTGAGAGGTTGCCTACATACCCAGCCTGGAGGGCAAGGATCAAAGTCTGTGTAGTTCAATTAAAGAATGAATTAATGATCAAGTTGTTCTTGTGGACAATGATCTAAAAAAATGTTGTTGGGACTTACACATGGTTAGTGGCCCAAAGGGAGTGTTATGGTTGATGTTCGCTCTAAGCTCACGTGAGTCATATTCGGTGTGAGAAACAAGAGGTAATAACAACCTTAACGATGCACAGTTTAATGTCATGTAGGACATATCAAGGACTTTCTGTACAGTTTAGCGTCATGTAGTTAGGACGATGGGGACAATACAGTTTAACGTCATATTGGACGAAGGGGGGATTGTGCAGTTTTAATGTAATGCTGGACTTTTGATGATTATATAGTTTAACGTCTTTCCGGACGTGAGGGACTTTTATACAGTTTAGCGTCATGTAGTTAGGACGTCACAGTTTAACGTCTTGCTGGACATATTTGCAAATAGTTTATGGTCATATACATGGACCAGGGATGATGCAGTTTAAAGTCATACGGGACCATTGCTGTATAGTTTAACGTCATATAGCAAGGACGAACTGGTGCTGTACAGTTTAAAGTCATGTAGCTAGGACTAAGGTGAACCAATATGAGGATATCAGTTCTGGGGATTTTTTTACAGTTTAATGTCATGCTGGACGATGAAAGTGCCACACAGTTTAATGTCATGTTGCTAGGACAAAATATAGTTTAATGTCATCTCGGACATATACAGTTTAGTGTCATGTAGGACATATTAGTAACCAATGTGACAGTTTAACGTCATGTTGGACGATAAGGGAACTGACACAGTTTAACGTCATGTTGGACGATGAAAGTGCCACACAGTTTAATGTCATGTTGCTAGGACACAATATAGTTTAATGTCATCTCGGAAAAAATATAGGAACTTCTATACAGTTTATTGTCATGTAGGACAAAATCAGGGACTATGCAATTTAAAGTCTTGCAGTTAGGACTATTGGTGCTGCACATTTTAGTGTCATGTTGCAGGGACATAAGTGCGAATAGTTTAAGGTCATATGCATGGACCGTACAGTTTATTGTCATGCTGGACGTATTATAGTTTAATGTCATCTCGGACAGAAGTGTGACACAGTTTAATGTCATGTTGGACGAAGTTGTAGTTTAAGGTCATACTAGACCATTGCTGTATGAACCAAATGTAAGAGTCTTGGTTCTGGGAACAATATTTTGTGTTTATACAAAATACTTCTTCAGAAATCTGGCATTAGTTGGAGTCGTGATGTGTTCTCCATCCATTGAAATCAGAGAATACGCTCCATTGGAGTAGACCTTATGTATTGAATAAGGTCATTCCCATTTTGGTTCAAGCTTGGGAGGCTTCTTTCCTGGTATCATTGGTGTTCTGAGAACCAATACCAATTCTCCCTGAATGAATGAACGAAGACGAACTTTTTTGTTAAAAGCTCGTGTTATTCGATTCTGATAGATTTCCAAGTGGTGAAAAGTGCACAATCTTTTCTCATCTAACTGTTCCAATTCATTCAACCGCTTTTGGGATTGCTCATCTGTTGATAACTGATCACAAATGGCTATTCTGAGTGAGGGCAATTGAACTTCAATTGGAAAGACTGCTTCTGTTCCATATACCAATGAATATGGAGTAGACCGCGTTGCATTGCGAGTGGTAGTCCGATAAGCCCATAAAGCATGATAGAGTTTATCAGGCCATGACCTCTTATCTTTATCCACCATCTTTTGCAGTATATTTGAAAGAGTCTTGTTGAAGGCCTCTATCTGGCCATTAGCCGCTGCATGATATCGAGATGAATGGTTGGACTTAATGTTGTATTCTTGATACAATCTCTTTACCTCAGAAGAACAGAAGTTGGTGCCGTTGTCTGTCAATATGGTATGAGGGACACCAAATCTAGTAATGATGTTAGACTTGATGAAGCTAACAATGCATTTAGAACTGACTTCTTTGAGAGGTACTGCCTCTGCCCATTTGGAAAAGAAATCAGTAGCAGTAAGAATGTACTTAAACTGCTTGGCCGTAGCTGAAGGGTAAGGTCCCACCACATCCATTCCCCATGTGGAAAATGGCCATGAGTATTTAGCTGTATGAAGCAACTCTGGAGGTTGATGAATGAAGTTGGAATATACTTGGCATGAATGACACTTCTTTGTGAAATTAACACAATCTTGTATCATTGAAGGCCAGAAGTATCCAAGCCTTCGAATTTGATCAGACAATCTATGTCCAGACTGGTGGGCACCACAGACTCCTGCATGCACTTCTTTTATGACAGCCATTGTCTCTTCACCATCAATACATCTGAAGAGAACTCCATCAAAACCATGTTTGTAGAGAATTTTCTCGAGGTGGTTTGGACCATCATAAAGAGTAAAATTGACCACACGTCGCCGAATTTGTTCTCTCTCGGCTCTATCAGGTGGAAGTGTTCCATTTTGAAGGTATTACTTGATAGGTGACATCCATCCTGTAGTATGACCATATGGTTCAGGAATGGGACTAATTTCATTAATTTCCTCTGTTCTGACTTGAACATAAGGTGAAATTGCACGACGGTGGGCAATACCGATGGTTGTCTCGTCCCGATTTGGATCTGCTAAAGCTGTGGCTATATTAGCCAGTGCATCAGCTTGAGCATTTTTTGATCTTGGGACATAAGAAAATGTCGGTTCTGAAGGGAATTCCGACATTAACTCTCTGACGTAATCATACAAAGGGATTAATTCTTCTTTTCTGATGGCATAATCCCCATTGATTTGTTTGATTACCAGGTCTGAATCACCTTTCACCTTTAAGTGATTCACTTGTGCTTGAAGCGCTAACTCCAAGCCTGCAATGAGAGCTTGGTATTCAGCTTCATTATTGGTACCACCTTCCCACAACAAAAAGGAATAAGGTAACACTGCCTTATCTGGAGAAATGAGCACAATTCCTAAACCAACTTTGTTGAATTTAGGATTTTCCATTTTCTTCCCTGTTGGACTTCTAGAAGCACCATCAAAATACATTTCCCATGTTTGAGGACTCTCTTGAATAGAAAAAACTTCCTCATCAGGGAGTTCGATATCTGAATACGTGTCTTCCACTGAAGGGTGTTCAGCCAGGAAATCAGCCAGAGCTTGGCCTTTAATTGCCTTTTGAGACACATACTGGATGTCGAACTGCTGTAGAATAACCGCCCACCTTGCCAGACATCCTGTAAGCATTGGACGACTAAGGATGAATTTGAGTGGATTATTACGAGATACCAATTGGACCTCGTGATGTTGCAGGTAGTGTCTCAGTTTCTGAACTGCAAAGATTAATGCTAGGCAGCACTTTTCAATACTCGAATACCGGGTTTCTGCTTCAAGCATAGTTCTACTGAGATAGTAGAGACTATTTTCATTCCCAGCATCATTCTTTTGAGCGAGAAAGGCACCCAATGATCGCTCTAAAACTGTCACACAGAGGATAAGAGGCCTACCCTCAACAGGTGGCATGAGTACTGGTGGACTCAAGAGGTATTTCTTGAGAACATCAAATGCTTCTTGACATTCTTCAGTCCACTGGTAAGTGACTCCTTTCTTCAATAATTTGGTAAAAGGTAAACTTTTGCCTGCCAAATTGGCGATGAAACGCCGAATATAGGCTAAGTGTCCTTGAAGTCCTCTTAATTCTTTCAAATTCTGAGGAGGTGACATACCAAGGATTGATTTGGTCTTCTCAGGATCGACTTCAATACCACGATGGCGTACAACAAAGCCGAGGAATTTTCCTGAGGTTACCCCAAAAGCACATTTTAAGGGGTTCATCTTCAAATTATGTTGTCGAAGCTTGTGGAATATGATTTCCAAATCAGCCAAGTGATCAAAACGTTGTTTGGATTTAACCACCAAATCATCTACATAGCATTCAACAAATTTCCCTAGAAAAGGATTGAAGATACGATGCATGGCGCGTTGATATGTTGCACCTGCATTCTTTAAACCAAAGGGCATCACCCGGTAACAAAACACACCCTGAGGAGCTATGAAGGCTGTATATTCCTCATCTTCTGGGGCCATTCGGATCTGATTATATCCAGAATATCCATCCATGAAAGAAAGTACTTCATAGCCAGCCGTCACATCAATTAAGAGTTCTGTAATCGGAACTGGAAAATCATCTTTGGGACAATACCGATTAAGATCTCTGAAATCGATGCAAACCCTAATTTGTCCGTTCTTTTTCTTTACTGGGACAATATTATCCAACCACTTGGGATATTTAACTTCTCTGACAAAGTTAGCTTTGATAAGCTTATCCACTTCAGCCTCGATTTTGGAAGCATAGGTTGGGTGTGTTCTTCTCGCGGCTTGCGTGAATCCTCGATGTTCTTTTGGCAAACCCAAATGATGGGTGGCAACATCAGGATCAAGGCCAGGCATATCTGTATAATTCCAAGCAAAAATATCTTTATTTTGCTTTAGAAAAAAAATATACATCTCTTGTTCTTCAAGGGTCATGGCCGCACTAATTAAAGTGGGGCGTGGATCTTTCTCTGTACCCAGATTTACTTCTCTGAGTTCATCCACAGTGGTAGAGATACCCTCTTCAAATGCTAGAGGAGCATCTCTAAGATCTTCCTCTTCCTCTTCATCATGTGTTTTTTCTTCCGTTTCTACTTGCAAAGTAGATGAAAAAACGAAATTCTCATGATCATAAGAGATGTCAAAATTTTCACATTTTGAAGAAGAAGCTTCCATTTCCGACCCTATTGATGAAAAAGGGTCTTCTTTGGGAAATAAAGAGGAGATGATGGATTGAGAATCGACATCAACATTCACCTCTGGTGTTGCTATAACTTCTTCTGGCCTGATTAGCGAAGTATAGACTTGTTGGATTTCAGCAGACGAAATGAAAACGTCACCACTTATGCTTTCATCACTGCTTGGTAAGTTACCAATTTCTCCCATGTTGTCTGGCTCGATTTCCGTAATTGACATTATGGATCTTTCCATAAGAGTATTTTGATTTGGGCCTATTTTGTCAATTTGACTGATAGGTAACACATAATCTGTACTCACATGTGAAAATGGATTTATTGGAATTTTTTCCAAACCATATGGAGCATTAACTTTGGTAATTTCCTTCATTGTAGATTTTTCTCTTCCCTTCATGTGATAAAATTCCGCCTCAATGTATTGAGACTCACATGTTTTGAACGGGGCCTTATCACCATACAATGTTCCAACTTGACCATCGAAACAGTATTTGAGACATTGATGGTATGATGACGGAATAGCTGCATGCTGATGTAACCAGGGTCTTCCAAGCAAGATATTGAAAGCTGAGTCCTGATCAACAATCATAAAATCCGAATTGGAAACAAGATCTCCAAACTGAGTTCTGAGTGTAACTTCTCCCAGTGGTTCTTGTTCATTTTTATCATATCCTTGCAACATCATGGTAGAAGGAGATAAATCAGATTCTGTGAGGCCCAATCGACGAAGTGTGCGAATGGGAATGAGGTTGACTCCTGAACCATTGTCAATAAAAGCTCTTTGAACATCTATACCATTGACTTTTCCAGATAGGTACAAAGGTTTTATGTGCCCATGCACAACATCATCTTCATCTTTATCAGTAAAAGATATCACTGCATGGCATTCTGCAGGATTATTCTCTATGTGATAAATTTCAGCTGCAGCAATTTCAGCTTCAAACTCCCGAGGACTTGACAAAGCTTCGATGAGTGCTTCCCGAAGATCTCTTGATAGATTCAAAGCATCCAAAATTGATAATTTGGCTGGTACTTGGGCCAAGTGTTTCAATATATCATACTTTTGATCTAGAGGCCTGCGTTTACCAATGGGAATATGCGGTTTATCAGGTACCTTGGAAGCAGATGCTTTGGAAGCTGATGCATCTTGTATTGAAGTTGGCAACATCCTTGGTTTTGGAAAATTAGACTGATTAGATCCATTTGCTTGATGAGATAAAGAATATGGAACCTTTAATCGGTCTTCCAAAATAACTGTGCCGAAGCTGAGTTGGCCATTGGCAGAAGAACTTGCTTGTTCTTTTTGAGCTCGCTGAAGGGCTCTACCACGAGTTTCTGCTGCATATACAGTGCTAGCAGGGGTAGAATTAGAGTAGTGACTTTGGAAAGATCCACGTCTTCCCCTATATCCTGAACCTCTAGAACTTCCTCGGGTTCCTTTATTTGATACAGGGAATTCATGCTCATCAAGACTGGAATATGAATCTGTTAATTGAATCATATTAACAGAACCAAAGATTGACTCTTCGTCTGATAAAGACTCTGCCTGGTTAGCCTGTTTAGGCTGTGCCATTTGGTGGGACGGTGCCCGTGGCTTTGAAGTAGATGGCATGAAATCTGCCAGAGTCAAAGACAATTTAGGCTTTGATACATACTCATCTTCTCTTGATTCCTCTTTCTTCTTTGAATTGCGCTGCCCTTTTGAGGATTTGTCCTTTGATGGAGGCTTTACTGCAGCTTTTGTAGGAGACACAATTGGCTTCTTCAATTGTGTTCGCAAAATGGAATGGGTCCGATTTATTGTCTTTCTGACCATCCAATCATCATATTTTTTCGCAGTTTTGCTTTTGACTTCCTGCCACTCGCCTCCTTCCTCTGGATCTGTAGCGGTAATACACGCTACATGAGCTGAAGAACCCTTCAATTTGACTTGTCCCAAGTCGACCATCTTTTGTAGGAGGTCTTTAAAGACAAAACACTCCTGGATGGGATGTCCCAACATTTGATGAAAGGGACAATAATTGGGACGGTCTTCATCTCCTTCCTTGTTTGGTCTCTTCGGCACTGGTAATTGAACCAAATTATTTTCCAGAGCTGAAATGAAGTAACCAGGAACTTGCTCACTTCGGAAAGAGTATGTTTTACTCTTCATATCCTCAAATTGTTTTCTTCGTTGATCTTTTTGATTATTTGGACGAAACAGCCTTTGTTGTTGGCGTTCAGGAGGTGGAGCCCTTCGAGAAGATGAAGGTTTTGAAGTAGAAATAGGTACAGGTGCCTGTTTAAGCATAACTGTAGCAGTTTCTGCTTTACCCATTCTTCTTCCTGGAGCTGATGGAATTACACGAGATTTAACCTTAGCCTGCATAAGGGAATCTTCAATCTGTTGAGCGATTGAAGTAAGGTCTCGAAACCCTCCTGTGTATTTCATAGGGATCAATGGCGTGCGTAATTCGTCACGCAAATTTGCCACACAGATTGGCAACAATTCCTCCTAAGGGAGTGATAAACCCAAGGAATACGTTAATCCCTTCCAACGAGCAATGAAATCAGAGACTCTTTCATTCTCCCTTTGCTTGCAGTTTGTAAGATCGAAAACTGTCGTTTTTGGCAAAGTTGAGCTAAACTGAAGAAGGAATTTTTGACGAAGATCCTCCCATCCTATGACTGACCGGGATTGCAAGCTTGTATACCAGACAAAAGCTGGTCCTAGCAAGGTTCGCACGAAGCATCTGAGTTTCACTGCTTCTTGTTGCTCTAGAGTTCCCATCATAGGATCACAACAAGACACGTAATGCGTCAAATGTTGTTCAGGGTCACCTGATCCATTGAAAGTAGGGAAAATAGGGTTTCCAAAACTGGATGGAGGAGAAATTGAATCTACCCATTCAGGGTAAACTTTCTTTTCAGGTTGAACTTGCGCCCGTTTCCCTTCCATAGTTTCTAACCGAGCTGTTAATGACTCAATAGTAGTTATTAACTTTTGAGAAACGTCAGGTTGAACTTGGTTTTGGGTAGGTGCAATGAATGGAGCTTGGACAGCTGTGGAGGTTGGTGCTGCAACTAATGGTAGTGCTGCCAACCGTTGTTGCGTTTGACCCGTAGGATTAGACTTCTGTGGGTGTACTGATAAAGGAGGATATTCCTGATTCATCTCAGTAGTTACAACAAATTCCTTCGGCTGTCGGACTTCAGCATTCTTAAGAAGAATACTACTCTGAAGTAGTTCTGCATTCAACCTTTTTAATTCTTTCATTTCTTCCTCCTGTTGTGCAAACCTTTGCTCTAATGAGAGCGATTGACCTCCTTCAGAGGAAGGGTGAGAAGTAACCTGATTCTTACCTTTCCCCTTATTGGATCATTTTCGGAGAGGGGGAAGTGGGTTACTTGATGGAATACCCAGATTTTGGGTAAGCCTTTGATTACATGTGCGCACACCTTCTTCATTTAGGTCTGTGTGCGCGACTTCTTGAGCAGGAACCTCTTCGTCTGATCCCTCTGATTGAGCCTCATCTGGTGAATCAGCAGCAACAGAAGTGATGACATTAATGGATGCATATTGCATGGAATCCTTTCTATTAGCATTTCTGTGATATTTTCTCCTTCTATGTCCATGATAAGACATGGCATTCCGTTGACTTGATCCCTCAGGAATTTCTTGGAGAACCGTCACTTGGAGAGAATCTCCTGACATCTTGGCTCTTCGTTCCTCTTGAGGCTTATTCCCTAATCGAGAGAATACTGACTTTCTCTGAGGGAGGGATTGAAGATTTGAAAAAGTCCCCAGTCCGGTGGACTGGGGGTGTTCCTGTTGCTTCCGCTCAACTCCTCGAATCCCATTCGTTGATTCTGAGGGTTGGTGTAACGCCCCGACCCTAGTTTCCTAGAGTCGGTGCATTATTACATAACATTGGCATGATCACAAGAAAGATCAAATCTCGAAAGACCGATTGGTTTAGTAGCCTTGGAAACACTAGATATATTCATAAGTTTTACATTACATCATAAAATCAAAAACTACTACAACAACATAATGTTTCCACAGTCCACACTACAATCCCCTCATAATATCCCTGCAGGTCATTCATAACTTACATCTTCACTTCCTGGGAAAAATAAAACATAGAAAAGGGGTGAGCTCAAATGCCCAGTAAGGATAACAATATAGCGGAAACTTTCATCAATAAGAATAAACATTTAAGGCAATGTATAACTAAAACAAAAGCCCTTTTAAACATGAACTTTCAACATGGTATGGCATAAATAAAATGAAATAATGCCATTTACTTATTCACATGGATATTCCACTAATCGAATAATCACATGCAAAAATAAATAACCACTTTCATAATGTTGGAATGCATAATGCCAGACTATCATAATCACATAGCCAAGGCCTCGTGCCAAGACTACAAATAAGATTTTGTCAAGGCCTTGTGCCAAGACACTAGTTTGTCTCATGAGACCTACCGATGCATCGAGGAGCTATAGCGGGCTCCACCCGTCACTTATTAAGTCCAATGCATTCCCATATGAAAAGGTTTAAACATAACATAAACATTCGTATTAAAACTAGCATACGAAATGTCAATACTTTCACAATAAACTATGAATGGTATAAAAATAGCACATCCACAGTCAAACATATCACAAAACCTTCAATACAATATAGAAGTTTTGTATCATAATAAATCAACTTCAAATAATCTTAAAATTCATCAAAGGATGTTGACATAGATGAAATCAAAATTCTTTTTAAAGAAATATCTCCTTTTATTTTGAAATCATTTAAGATCCATATAAAATAAAACATTTTCTTTGAAAATATTCTTATAAGCTTGTATGGAAAGCTTTGAAGATTTTATAACGGCGTAAAATAACCGCACCCGCCGTATAAGTTAAAAAAACATTCTTACCTCAATTCTGTCGAAAAGGTTAAAAAGGAACTTGTTTTGAAAACGACGGAAAGATTCCTTTATAAACCTCTTATAAAAAGTCAAAAAAAGGTATAAATGACTTTAACCCATATTCTTGTAAATAGTAAAAATGTTTTGAAATACATTTTTAAGAAACATGGATGTGGATGATAAAGACATCCCAGTAGATTATTACATATAAACAACCTCGGATAATGAAGAGATTGTGAAATAACCCTTACCTTGTACTTTTCCTTGGTTGGGGTAGGTTAACCTCCTGTATAATGGTGAAATAGTTGTTATTAAATTATACAAGAATCATATATATTAATATGATATCATATATGATCTTTTAACATTGATTTGTTAATAATATCTTAGAATTATCGTCGTTTCGGGAGTTAACTTACTCATTTTCTTTTATATGTTTTGTTACATAAGCCATGGTTGTTGTATCTTATTCATATCCAGAATGATATACAGTCCTTAAACATCATTTTTAAATCATCAAATGATAATTATACTTGAATGGATACGATGGAGAATGAATCTCATCGCGTTCGTGGAGACGGTAGTCCGTACGTACGCACGAGCGACAATATCATTCTTTTGATATTAAAATAATATATAAATGGATGGTATATCATATATACAGAATCATTAACATGTTATATTTATTATTTACATGAGTTACACATCATTATTATACCCATCCAAATAATATTATATTGAATAACAATTACACCACGACGTGGAGACGGTAAGCCGTACGTACGCACGTATGGTGACATGTTATTCAAAGGGTGGATAGAATACTGAATATGATTGTACCATATTTATAATAACATCACAGTATATGTGAGATACTGGAGTTATTATTTCAGAATGGTAAGAACAAAGGAAGAAGAAGTGGAAGAAGAAATGAACTTAGAAAAGGGTGGTGAAATCATTACCTCTTCTTCGGGTTCTTCCTTTTGATTTGATCAAAAGGGCTCCTTAGGTTGGCTTTCTGATCAAACTAAGGCCTCTAGGTTGTATTGAGGGATGTTGGGAGAGTATTTGGGCAGAGTTTGGCCGAACCAAAAGGCTTTGAAGGTGTGAAGAAATGAGAAGGAGGAGTGCCCTTTTATAAGAGGGGTGAGGGGCACCTTTGGAAAAGCTAGAAATATTAATTTATAATAAATTCATATTCGGTTTACAAAGGCTCCAAAGTTGACTATTCAAAGGATGAGGTGTGTATAGGTCGAAAACAACTCATCCAATAGAATTTAGACAGGTTTGGGTACTTATATTAACCTTATCTTTAAGTATTAACTCTAAGTTAATTAGTTTCACTTTTACAATGTCTCTTTGTATTTTTATATAATATGATTAATAAACTTACTATATACATCCAAGCGCCCCCCAAGTGGTCCATTAATGAGGAACCTATCATAATATAAGTCTCTTGGCCGAACCTTAGATTTTTAGGAATTTAATATCAATTAATAATATAATATTTGTTTTAAGAACTCTTTTATGTCAATTTTGACACTATTCAATAGTTGATTTTTGTGAAACTCCTAACAGATTGATTACTTCGAAAAAAGTCAATTAAATCAATCCTAATATATCATATTATCATAGAAAATTAGTTTAATTCATTAAAAGTTTCATATTATAATTATTTGGGTATTTATAAGATCAATTATTTTTATTTTTCACTATTTTAGTAATTACTGCATCATCATTGTGTCATAAATAAAATAAATTATATAATGTCTAAAAATTATAAATAAAATATCATTATGTAGGAAAGCTTTTTAGCTTTCTAATGAATATTTATAATAGAAAATCCAACATGTATAACCCTATGTAAAAATTGTTCTTCTAAAAGATGTAAGCTTATGCCATTTTTATTTTTATTTTAACTTTATTAATATAAAGTGTCCCTACCACATACAAGTGGCTCCAAGGGGTCCCCAAATTGACCAAAGGATGCCCATGGTCGGGTATGTGTCCACCAATAAGGTTAGGAAACGTTTTAGGGTAATTTTTTATTATTATAATATTATTTTTTTAACCCTTATTTACCGGATTTACCCTTTAACCATGGTAAATAAAATATTTACCACAGTAACTATTCAAAATGTCTAAAAATAAAAGTTACCTATTTACACAATTTGAACATCCTGATTCCAAATATGGAATCCATTTTCCTAAATTCAAAACGCAGAAGTGGCAGAAATTAATTTAAAATTAATTCCCGCTGTCAAAACAAAAAGCGTGTTTTTAAGAGATAATAACTATCAAAAGATTGACACTTGTTTATGTTCGGTTTAATTGTAAAATTATGTCCAATGATAAAAATTAAATTGAATGGTAAAAATATATTCTAAATATACTTTAAAACCACTCAAATTCATAATTTATCACTATTAATTATTTTGATTAAAAAAGTTGTTTTTAATTAAAATTTAGAAATTTTCACTATTCATCAAAATATGAAAGTTATCCGAAATGTACCAAAATTTCACCCTAGGCTAATTTTGATATTCCGAATCCAAAAATGAAGTCCATTTTGAAATATAGAATATATATGATTTCAAAAAGTAGGTATTACTATTCACAACGGCTAGTTTAATTAGTTGTGGTGTGTGTTAGAACTCGAGGTTGCGTACAACACACGCTATCGCATTATTCGAAGGGAAACTTACCGTAGAAGCTTGGGGTGTTACAGTTGGGTTAGAGAAGTCCCCAGTCTGGCAAGCTGGGGTGTCTCTTGACATGCTATGTCTGAGATCTTTTTAAAATCTCTCTTGATCTTGCGAATCTTAGTTCGGAAATTAGCTGGATGCATTAACCTGTATCCAATTTTATCACCTGGTTCAACAGACCGTTGGATGATTTCCGAAACTTCTGTCATTTGATGACGTGTTTGCTCCAGACGAGAGGCTTGTGCAATATTCTCGCCTGCTTGATGTAGGAGCAATTCAACAACCTGTTCTCTATATACTTGACTTTGAGAGGAACTAGTTGAAGCTTGATCTCGATCAAGCTTTTGATTATGAACAAAGCCCATTGACTGTGGCCGGCCATGGGCAATAACATTGCATGAGACCATTTTCGGCGGGCTCTGCTGACCGGAAAGCACTGTGAAATGTAGTGCTCCGTGAACACCCTATCCTATGATATGAACTTTAGATGGAGCATTGGAAATTAACTGACGTAATCTTCTTAGTGCGCCAAGGCATGAACGTTGAAGGGTTCTCTGTTGCTTTTCAGCCTTCGGATACCGAGAGACTGATAGAGATGCCAAATCAATCTGGCGTTGTAACCCTTCTATTATCTTAAGATGATTTTCATATTCATCGTAAGATAATACCTTCTTCTTTAATTGACAAAGAGTTTTCCATATGTTGAGACAAATATCATGGATTCCATCATCTGTCAACATCTTTGGAATGTCATACTGTGAATCAGCCAAAGGCCAAAACATGACTGGTACTTCACCTTTTGCCAGTTTTTTCCTCATGTTCAGCATTTCCTCTTTATCATTAAATGAAGATTCTTCTACCTGTTTGGACCAGAGTTGGTGTTTCCTTGTTGCTTCATCGGATTCAACAAGATTGGTAGAGGAATCACTATTCATGCTGGAAGATGAATGACCCAGGGAAGGTTCGGAGAATAACCTGAACCCCAAGCTATCTTCTGATGGAGAAAGAGTTTCACCTGCCGATAGTAAAACTTCAGACATGACTGGTTTTACGTTTGCAAGTGCCTCGAGATAGGAGGGCTTTCTCGTCACTACATTGCCTTCTGAAGAATTTTCGAGACAATGTGAATCACTACTGCGGAGAGGACTTTCGCAGCGAAGTTCATCACCATGAGGAGGACCTTCATGATGGGTTACAGCAAAAGATGAGATCTCTTGCTCCTTGGTCTTCTGACCACACAGAGGGTTCCTGTGGCTCTCATCTGAAGAAGAAACTTCAAGATTGACCGAATTTTCATGAAGCAAGTCTTCATGAGGAAGTGTCTGTTGAAGACCTTCGGGATTAATGTTCCAGTTTTTGGGAACTGAGGGAGTAGAATCTTGAATTTCGACAGATAAATGTCTGAGGGCTTCAAGAACTCCAGCATCGAGCAAGGCCTTGTTGCAGATTGGCCTTTGATCTCCTGACTGTGCTGGGCGGATCTTTTTCTTAGATGCCTTCTTACTCGCTTTAGAAACCACTTGATGACGAAAGTGATTGCTCTGAGCAGGTGTATGTGCCTGATTAGGAAAGATGGTCAGGTTAGGCTGACGATCATCACTCAAATCAGGTGTATGTGCCTGACTTGGTTGTCCATATGATATGGGGGAGTAGGCCCCACAACCCTCTTGGACTGGAACAGATTTATGTGTCTGTCCCTGAGATGATGCTGAAGCTGTTATGATATCCTGGCAAGCATCCAGAATATGAGCAGGAATTTGCTTCTGCTCTTTCACCATTGACAAAATATGTTTGGTGACTTCAGCCGCCGGAACGGGGATATACGTCCATTCCGGGCTTGGAGTAGGTGTATGTGCCTGCTCCTGTCCTCCTTTTCCTGTCAGTGAATCCTGACAGTACTCAAGTGTGGAGGCAGAGGGTTTAGTCTGCCTCCTGTTTGTCGTCGGGGCTTTCCGACTGACTTCTCCGTGCGCTACCAAGCGAGACTGTTGGTAGGCTTGATTAGTATTAGCAGGTGTATGTGCCTGCTGATTACACTTCGCCAAACGCGGTTGACGAGATCCACCATATGTAGTCAGACGAGCCTGCTGACTAACTGCTGATGTATAAGCAGGTGTATGTTCCTGCCTATGGTACTCCGCCGGAATTGCCTGGCGGGATCGGCTTGATGCTGCCAGACGAGTCTGCTGGACAGCGGGATTAAAACGGGCAGGTGTGTATGCCTGCTCGTTGTTTGCCACCAAGTTAGGTTGGTGGACTTCTCCGGAGATGGCAGGGATGACAACCTGCCTATTGTTAACCGGATTCCGTCTCTGGCGATTCATCTTGCCTGCTCGGGTTCGAGGAATCTGAGCTGAACGCCTGGAGTCGGTACCCTCATCATGTTGAGGGCGCACTACCGCACGAGTCTGGCGGTGATTGTTGATGGGAGCCTTTGAGAAGGACTCCTGTCTTTTTGAATTAAGGTCCTGCGGGACCTGCTCATTCACTTCCTCGGAGTAAGGGAGTGAATGTAAATTGCGTTCCGGGGATAACGACCCGAAACGGTTGGAGACGGTAGTCAGCACCGTCTGCTTCTTGATTGCTGGTCGCCGTTGTCCGGACGACCAGGTAGAATTGTTAACTTGGAGGGCTTGACGAGCGGCCTCCAGAGTTGGGATAGTACTGTTGCGACGGTACTCCTTAACCCGTGCATTAGAAACACAGCGTTGAAGACGCTGAGTTGGTGATGTCATCCTTAGAGCGGATGACGTTCCAGCAGGAGTAGCAGCATTGGTTTTCACAGCAGCAGACCTCACAGTAGAGGTGTTCCCAGTAGCAGTATTCACAGGGGTGAATTTAAGGAAAGCCATTTTTGTAGAAGATCTTGAAAAAAGAGTGCCTGTTCCATGTAACAGACATAATCAAGATGAATCCGGCTACTGCATCTTTTGGATGATCATATGTCAATGATTGCCTTGTTGGCCCAAAGGGCCTAACAGATAAGAAGAACATCACTTTAACTTGGTTAAGGATTCACGTCGGGTTCACCATTTTTGTTTCGCGCGGAATCCGAGGATGACCTCCTGGACGGGAGATTCAAACGTTCCGATCGGTTTCTAACGGGTTTGTTCGTAGAACCGGAAACATCCAATGATTCCACATCCGTTTGGACCTACTTTCCAAAGGCAGGCGCTCATTAGCTTGTGGGCTAATGAGGCTTAGGAATTTGCATTGGTCGAGAGGATGGGAGGTCGGACTCATCACTCCTTTTTGAGGGGAATTATTGTCTACTCCGGGACTCTCTTTATAGATTTAAGTTAAGTTCGTGAATCCTTATTACATTACCAAGTATAAAATGAGCTTTCCTTTAGTTTTAACAATCAATGATTAAATATGCAAGAAATTTAGAGAATCTTTTATATGTATTCGAGGTTCTTCATCAATATAGAATCATCTATATTTGTTTAGAGATTCTTGGTCAATGGTATCCTTCAAAACATTTATATAAAAGTCTCTTGGTCATTTTGATGACCAGGCTGGTTTTAAAGCCACTCAGTGGGGCACTTGAAGTTTATCGTCATTCAGAAGGACAGAGATTATTTCAATGTTGGGATCGAACCCATGAATGGGCTACCTACTTATCCTTTGTTTTGAAAAAGGAATCAGAACCCACGTAGTTCAAGGAATGGGATATGATGTTTATGATTGATGGCTCAAAGATGAATGTCATAATTACTTTTACACTCTAAGCTCACGTGAGTCATGCTCGGTGTGAGAAACAAGAGGTATTGGTAAAATTTAGACAATTGTGCCATAAAAGATGCAATCATAAGAATTTGTTTTGGGGCTTATGTATAGATGATTTCCCAGATAGACGAAGGTTTAGGATTTACTTTTAGGGAGAAAATCCAAGAACAGGGTCCACAAAGTTATATGTGCTTCATGGAGATTTGAATACTCTAATCTTGGGGCTTACTCCTAAGGATGATGCCCAAGTTAGGAGGGGACTTATGATTGGGTTTTATTCCTGAAAAGGAAACCCAAATCAAAGGTAATTTATGACTGGTTAAGAGAAATTTTAAGAGACTTGGGGCTTACTCCTAAGAAGGATGCCCAAGATTTATGACTAGGACTTATTCCTGAGAAGGAAGCCTAGGTTAGGGGACTTGGGGCTTACTCCTGAAAAGGAAGCCCAAGGTTATGACTGAGTCTTATTCCTGAAAAGGAGACCCAGGTTAGGGATTAAGGTTTGGGGCTTACTCTTGAGGAGGATGCCCAAGATTAAAGGACTTGATTGGGGATTATTCTTAAGAAAGATGCCCAAGATTTATGACTAGGACTTATTCCTGAGAAGGAAGCCTAGGTTAGGGGACTTGGGGATTACTCTTGAAAAGGAAGCCCAAGGTTATGACTGAGTCTTATTCCTGAAAAGGAGACCCAGGTTAGGGATTAAGGTTTGGGGCTTACTCCCGAGGAGGATGCCCAAGATTAAAGGACTTGATTGGGGCTTATTCTTAAGAAAGATGCCCAGATCAAAGGTTTTTATAACTGGGGATTTATTCCTGAAAAGGAGACCCAGGTTAGGATTCTCTCGTCTTAAAGGATGAGGTTGAAATGAATGAACTCTCAATCTTTGGTGACATAAAGATGTTTAAATCACTAGGTTTTGAGAGATATTTCACAGAATTCCTTTCAGATAAGGATGTCAAATCAAGAAATCATGCCATAAATGGCTTTGAAGAGTATCTTGAAGACTGAATCTTGAATAGGAAGGGTGAAATGGCTTAAGAGGGGTAAAAATGGGCAAGATGGGCACCCAAAAAGCTAGGGGCGCGCAAGTATTGAAAGGCGCGCAAGTCCTGCGGCGGCGCGCAAGTATTGGTCGCGCAAGTATACTTGCGCGACATGAGGGGTACTTGCGCGATTTTCAACCAGTATTGAAATGCTTGAGCGACTCTTTATTAAACCCTTTACCATCCTCTTGAGGTTCTTCCAGAAGAGGGACGCGCAAGTTATATTGAAGGAATTAAGTAGGCGCGCAAGTGTTTGATAAGTTTCAACACTTAGGCCTTCCTTTTTCTCTTTAGATCTTCCGTTCTAGGTAAGAAATTACCTTAGAAGTGTTCCGGAAGCTTTGAGAAGAGACTTGGGCGTCGGGAGCTTCAATCCGAGTTTCTGGAAAATGATCCTCTCGAATGGGGGGCCCACAGGGTCTATTTATAGGCAAAAGAAGACCCCGGGCGGTTACAGGGCGGTTACCAATTAGGTCGCGCAAGTCACCTGCACGACCAAGGTAGTCGCACAAGTGTACTTGCGCGACAGTGGTAAAACTTGCGCGGTGAATTGGATTTTGATCCTTTGTTCATGCCTTTGTCGATTTTTGATGTTTTCTTCAAAGGATGAATCACTTTCAGCTGAGATATTCCCTTTTCCGATCTTTAGATTCTGTGACGAAAGGAGCGTCAACAACCATACTAATAGATCCCTAAACCATCATCAAGACCAACCAATATGGGGTTGATCCCAATGGATTGACAAAAAGGTAAGATAAGGAGAGGAACATGAAATTCCACCACTGGCATTGATTAAAACCACATGAAGCACTTGCACATAGAACCAAAATTGAGGTATGTAGTGTAGGGTAAGGAAAAAATAATAGTGGTAGATGGAAAACTATATACCACCAGAGAATGGAATTAGGAAAGAAATGGAAGGATAAGTAGGAAAGATAATAGAGAACAAGGAAGAGAAAAGTGAGAAGCCTTTGCCACCGAAAGGAACCGCAAACCATAAGAGGAAGGGGAAGAAGAGGCGGTGGAAGGAGCCCAAAGTGAAAAGAGAAAGTTAAGATGGGGGTGGGGATTGAGGGGAATAAGTAGGGAAGTGGGAAGGGGGAGATAGATCTATAAGCATCACGTGGGCCTCCCCCCTCTGAATCACCACTGTAGGGAGCCCTAGATTGGGAGGGAAGGAGAGAGAGGCCCTGTTACATTATCTACTTAAAAAGAAGAATATATTTCTATTGGTATTTTTTATTAAAAAGTATTGTGGAGAAAAACCTTAAAGGATTTTGGATTCAATTATAATCAATTATCAATTTAATGTGATAACACTAGTGCTGTCAATATTTATATGAATTAAGAAAATCACTAAATAATGTAGTCTAAATATCTATGGAATCATTTCTTGAGACATCACACTAAAAAAGTGATATTACTATTGAGTTTATCTATACTTATAATTTTTTAACATATATTTTTACTAAACCACTTTCACATGAACTTTTTTATTTTATGAAAATATAATTGGGATTATTTTAATTTAAATTAATTTATATTTTTTTATTTATTGAAATTTTTAATTTTTAATTTTCTTATTAAATTTTTTTACTTTTATTTAAACTTTATTGAAATTAACATACTTTATTATATTTAATTGTTTAAATGTTTTGGATTTCAAAAATGAAATATAACTACTTTAAATTTTATTTTGTTAGTTATAATCGACCCAAAAACCTATTCAGGCATGTGAGATTTTTTGGATTCAAGTTCATGACCTAAAACTCAATTGATCTACAACCCTTTTCCCATTTTTATATGAATATTCTACTAGAATCTAAACTATCTCACCTAACTTTTAGATCCTCAATCGACCTCCAATTAACCTCTTCTACCATGGGAATATTTAAGTGAAGTGATGAGGGAAGTTATGAACCTTATAAGAAATCAAAGGGAAGTGGACCGCACAAATATATTTCTAGGAAAACCATTGATATGTCATGGTTAAGGAATACTAAAATGATATAACAGAATGTTTTTTAGTTTCCAGGATGATAGTTTGTGTTTTATGAGAAAGTGTATGGATTTCTATTTGAAGAATAGATTAAAAAGTTTATGGGTAACATTGAGTTCTAGTTTAATCAAACAGAGAATTTTATCTCTTAGAGCATCAATGGTATTAGTTGGACAAGTTTCTTTATTGTACCCATGATCGAGAGTTAAATTTTAGTCAGATGATGGTGGGACCAAGATTAGTTGTACTGAAAGATATATTCAATTTCTTGATTGGTACCTATACCTTTGATAAGAAACCTATAGAGTATTTACTATCAAATTGTAAATTTTTGTGAATATTTGTGCAAACATAGTTATTTTAAAACGTTAATGAGAGAGAGAAAGTTTTATTGTAGGAATTTTACTTGATGTATTTTCTGGTAAATAATTTGATGTTGAATATTATTTGGCACATTATTCACTTTATACATCATTGATGTAAAGGAAAGGGTAATATTTACAACTATCCTTATGGTAGACTGATCTCTTGTTTATAAAGAGAAAAGAAGTGGATTTTAATGAGGGTTATTTAGTGAAGTGCCTCAAAAGTATTACCCTTTATGTGGTTTTCTTAAATACCACCAGATATTTCTATCACTTTATATCATGTTCTGTGAAACATGTTGGTTATAAAGTTGTGTCTCAGGAGGATCCATATAGAACCTCTCTACACAAGGATTCAGTATTTTATGAGATGGTGTCTCCTAGGGAAGTGGAGGAGAAAGTGGTACTAGATCTAAACCTGAGTTACTAGTAGTATGACCTAAATTATAAGTGTATTCTTAGATCAAAGTTTTAGATGTTTCTATATTAAGTCAGGTTGTTGAGGTACTATTTGTTGAGAAAATAGTTTTAGTTCCTCAAGACATGCCAGTGGAGAGTGTTTTTGTGAATCAAGAGTTAAAACAGACCTGAAGATACAATGAAACATCCAATAGTGGATTCAAATATTCTTGGATCACATGTTGATAGAGATAGAGTTAATTATGTGGTTATAGAGACTGTTAGACACTCTCATACACCACCTATGCCATCACCATATTTAATTTTTCAAGAGGAAACACCCTTAGATAGTAAAATCACAAATAGATTTGAAAAGTAATTGGTTTCTTTTATAGTAATGACGAATTTTGATAATATCAGAGCATATTATTATGATTTAAAGGAGGATCATGATTCTAGTAAATATGATACCAAATAACTAAAGGATATTTTTGGTTTGAAGACTAATTTTGATAGATAATTTGGGTTGATGGATGCCCAATAAAATATGATTAAGAATATTCAGACTGATTTCCTTATTCAATAAGTTTTTTTAAATGTAAGCACTATGTATCTTGAGAAAACAAAGGCTCTTATGAAATATTTGAAGAATGTATATCCTACCAAATAAGGGTTCAATGATCTTGGTGTTATGGTTGAATCTCAATGAGACCCAATTCGAAATATACCAATAATGAAATCTGGTATGCCTCAAAAATTTCTTAATGAGATCAAGCCATTTATGACCCAAATGAATGAAATGTTACTCACTTTACTAAGTGGTGTAATAATTAGTTTGATTTAATAAAGAAATTTCATCCCCCAACAACTAATATTTATAAACCTCTAGTTGTTCTAAATTTTTAGTGCAGAGTTAGTTAGGTGCTATCATAATTGAATTCAGTTTATTCTCAACTTTTGTATATTTAGTGTGATTTATCACACTAGTTTATTTTAAAGAGTTAAATAAGTATTTTATAGGTGAGTTCCAAGACACCAAAGAATATATAAAGAAGCATAGTTTTAGAATAGTAATGTTCTTGAATGACCATATTGTTCATATTCAAGAATCTCTCAGTACAATGGTAAAAGAAAATTGGGAGTATCTAAGAGAACAAAGGATTTATTCTCATGATCCATGAGACTAATCAATGAACACACTCAATTTCTTTCAAGATATTGAAGGATATCTATCTAAAAATTATGCATTTGTATTCTAAATCTTTAGAAGAGGAATCATCTATAAAAGCATAAAGATATCTAGCTGTTCTAGTGTCTCCTATTAGTAAAGAGTTAGTTTTCTATAAACATATAACATTTTTGCCTTCTATGAAATAAGACTTAACTACTAATATTGTATATATTCTTTTTGAACCCGATCATGACACACCGAGTGCTTAAATTCTTGAATCTTCTATCTGTATTGTTCAGGAATTTTTTAAAATTTTGATAAATAAAGTGGAAAATATGGATAAAAAGATATTTTTTTTAATGGTAGAATGATCGACATGAAAATTTTAGTTGATAATATTCTCAATAATCTGTTAGTGGAAATTACATCAGGTTTTTTTGCTATTGATATTTCTCCTCTTCTCAGTCCTCCTATAGTCATCACTCCTTCATGTTTTTCATTAGGACATTACAAATCCTTGAAAGGAATCCTCAGAAGTGGTTTTTCTTCTATTTATCAAATGCATAAATATTCCCTATCATTCTTCCTAAATTTTGAAAGTTATACATTGTACTCAGGATTAACATTTGAGATGAATAATTGTTTAATATGAGATCAAGATGTCCTCTTTTTCATGATACTCCTAAAAATTTTAGAGGCACTTGATATAAAATTTAAATCGTTTATGATCCATCCTCAATATATCAAAAATAAGTGATCTAGAGAAGGAGCCTCATCCTCTATACCTCTAAAATAATGTATTTTCTTTTCTAATAGAACATATAGTTTCAATATATCTCAATGGAATCTTAAAGTAATTAATGTCTAGAAAGTTCAACAATAACAAGTCAAATATTATATTGGTAGTGAGGAAGGAGATATTATGAAGCTTGGAATGGTTATGCCACACTATCCAATGGATACTACCACCACCTACAAAACTAACCCTACTTTCAAAATACATCCACATAAACCACCATCTAAGTTTGAACTGATCCATAAGCCTATGTATTCTAAGTAATATATTATAGTTTTATTTTTATGGGTGTTTAGTGGATGTGATTTTTATACCTTTTTAACCATCAGTGATATAAATATTTATTCATTTATAATTCTTCTCTTAGTGATTATTTTCATTAATGATATTCATTTCTCGTATATTTCTTATAGATTATTTACATTTAATTTCTTTAATAGCGATATTTTTTTAATAAATTCCACTTTTTCCATAATAAAAAATTTAGTTTTATAAATATACTTAAATATTTCATTAATCTAAAGTTGAACATCATATGTGTTTTTCCTCTCATTTCCCTTATTTTTTAATGAAAAAATGGGGGAGAAGTTATAAACTTTCACAAAATGGGGAGAATATTTCTCTATAGTGGGAGATGTTATAAATGTTTACCATAAGGTTAATCAAAGGGTGATAATTCCTCAATTTATACAAAGGGGAGAAGTGTCTAACTAATGGGGAGAAACACCAAATTTTTAAACAAATAAATAAATATATTATATAGTTTTGTGTAAAATCGTGATTAAACCATTTAAAATTTCATGTTTAATATCTTATGGGTTTTGTGATCATTAAAAAGGGAGATATAGTTAAACTAATAATGTTTTTCAAATATATGACATATACTTTAGGTTTTTATGATCTCAAAAACCCTTTAAATTTTTTGGATTTTTTTGTTTTTAAGTATATCCATTAGGTTTAATATTATTTTAAGTGTTTTGGATATTAAGAGCTTTAAATTTTCAATTATGGACACTTTGGATAAAATTCTACAATTTCTGGAAAAATTGGTTGCATAATACATTTGAATACATAATGAAATGACTAGGAGAGCATTCAACTACATAAATTTCCTTTGTGAAGGATTCACCAATGTAAAGAAGCTATTTTATAAAATCATCTATGTAAAATCCACCTATGTTGTTCAAATGGATACATGAGAAATCATCTTTGTACATAAAGTGTCTATGTGAATTGGTAACATAGTGTAATAAATTATGTAGTTTGGATACATAGTGAAATCAGCTACATGGTTCCAAATGGCTATGTAATTCCATTCAGCTATGACAAAATTGACTATGTGAGTAGAATTCCTACATGAAGTGAATTTTCATTGTGTTGAAAATAACCATCATGAATGAAATCAACTACATGAGAAATTCCTACATTAATTATCCAATGTAGATAATTCAACTACATGAATTCAAATCTAAAATTCGGTTACATTGTGATATGAAATCAACAACGTCATGTTGTAACATGTATTTATTACTATTGAAACACTTGTGTGATCTTTTAATACTTTTATAAAATATTTAAATGTGGGATTAAATATTTATAGTAAAAATTATTACAATAAAGGGATAACATCAATATAGGAAACAAGTAATAGGATAAAATATTTGTCTTTACTATTTCCAAGGTATTTCAAAGAAAAGGATGTGCTAAACTTTAAATGTAGATCCCAGATTTTATGAAAAGTCTATTATGAGAATAAAATCAGTGTTTTTTCATGCACATTCACGTTCCAATATAAATTGTAGGATATTATATCATGAAAAACATAATTTACAGTTTGAATATTAAATTACTTGATATTAAAGCTCTAGTGTTCTACTATGTTTTAGGAGAAAAGAAGAGGAAACCTCAAATTATTAAAATGTTCCATCTTGATTGTATTTTTTTTGTTTTTTACAAGACTATCCTCATGATTATTTCCTTTCTTATCACCTATCCTAAATATATCTTCCCTCCTTCTATTGTATTCTAAAAATGTGAACTTGATCTTTAAAATATCCATTTTCTCTACATTATTATGAAAGGTTCCTCATAAATTAACCTTGAAGGATTTTGTTTTTGAAGCCTTATTGAAGTATGTTTGAAATCTCCTATGCTAATACACTAAGTGTATATGATTGGAACATAGCTGTTTAGTCTCTAGAAAAAGGGCTGAAAATCCTATAAAAAACAGAATATATTGGTAAAAATCACCAAACTCATAGAGAAGAGGGTTGGTGAAGTAGACTAGGGGACTTTTATTCCTCGAAACCTTGTAAATGTCTATGTAAGATAATTTTATTTTCATTGTTTTATTTCCATTTCTTAGCATGTCTAAGATAATATTAGAAGTTAGTTATTTCCAAAAGAGGGTGTTTTTCTAAGAGAAGAAAATTTCATGAACTCAATTAACCCTCTCTTGTGTCTTTTTATGACCTTTAGGGAGAAAAAATACTTATTTTGTAGATGTAATAGTGACTCAAAAACTAAATCATTAGAATCATGCATACATAATGGAATAAAACATGCGATAATTAAGATTTCATAGAATGCAGTAGTCATGAATTCAATATGAATATGATATATATTATGTTTGTGAGACTTTACAAGAAAACCCCTCAAATAATAAGTGTGATATTAATTATAAAGATACACTTTTCATGACCGCTATTATCCAACCAGTTAGGTCATTCCATAGTTGGGTGTCCACAGATTATCTTGTATAAGGAAATAATGTAATAAGGTAACCCTAATAGTCAGGTTTCTTGACCTTTGGGTTTTATTTGCGTTACACTTAGTTAGTAAACCACAATGGTTATGATCGGAATAGATTTTAGAAAATACACACGATGGATTTGGGTAAGGAGTTGTCCCTTCAACTATCTAGGAGTTATATATGACATGACTGGGACGATTCCCCACCTAAATAACTAACTGGTAGGAGAAGTACTATTACAGGCTAATTAATTAGTAAAATATGGATCTTGTATCACTAAATAGATATAATGTATATGTTCATTGTTTTTATAGGGAGTACCTTTATTAATATACTTGATTAAAAGATATAAATCATATTTCTCACCCATAGATATATCTTTATTGTGAAGTATGGATGATATCATGTTCATCATTTCAAGATCCCTTTTAGGCATGACTAATAAAAATATTCTATATTGGTTTCTAAGGTTGAGATTTTTTCTCATATAAAATCATTCTGAGCATGTGATTATGTATTTTAGATAGATCAATCTCCATAATTTTGACTCATGGTTATTAAATATTGTGTTTTCATTATACATATTTGCTGATAAACATATAGTAATATGTTTAAGAGATATTAGTAAAGGAGAACTAGATCTATGTGTTGGAAATATGGAAAGAGTTACTACTTAGAAGCTCATTACATATGATCCAAGTCCACCTATTGAATTATTTTTGGAATTAGAAAATTATTAGTATATTTCTTTTATTAACATAAATTTTTTTTCTATATCTTATTTGTGTAGGATTGGATTTTTATTCATTATTAATAATAAGTGTTTTCTATATATATGAATGAAATGCTTTATAGAATTTGGAACATGGTAATTAGTTTATACATTTTAGATATGTATAATATTATTTATAACATCTAGAATAAGAAAATTAAGGTTGATTCTAATTCAAATTTCATTTAGCATTATCACCAAGAAAATTTAAATGTAAAAATAATTCAAAGACTCCATAGAGATGGATTTTTGGAATCATTTGATTATGAATATTTTAATACATCTGAATCTTGCTTATTAATAAAGATGACATATAAACCTTTTAGTATAAAATGTGAAAGGGCTAGTGGAATATTTGAAATTATATATAGTATTGTATGTAAACCAATGTTTACTCCAACAAGTGGTGGGTTTAGGTACTTAATAACATTTATTAATAGATTTAGTCAACATGGTTATGTGTTTCTATTGGTTTCAAAGTATAAAACCTTGTAAAATTTCAAGGTGTTTCAAAATAAATTATAGAATCAAATGGTCAAAGTATCATGATTCTTTGATTAGATTGGGTGGTGAATACTTGATCCAATAATTCAACGATAATATGAGAGATTATAGAATTTTTCCACAATTCACATGTGGAATGGTGTGTCTAATAGGAGGAATCATACAATTTTGGATATGGTTTGATCAATGATGAGTCAGTGTGACCTTCCTATTTCATAATAGGTATATGGCTTGAAAAATACTACATTACTACTTAACTACATCCCATTTAAAGTAGTCATAAAGACACCATATTATATATGTTATGTAAATCATCCTAGTTTTTATTTTATGAATATTTTGGTTTATGAAGAATTTATACAATTTTCAGTTACTGATAAACATGACATTATTATTAAAAACTACTTATTTATTTGTCATAACAAGGAAAATAAGGGCTATTATTTATGAAATACTACTTAACACAATGTTCTTGGGGAATGACATGGTAGTTTCATCAAGATTTAACCCAACAATTTAGGAGTTAGTGAGAGGAAAATTAAACTTAAAGAAGTTAAAGACTAAAAAAATATAATGTTTCTCTGAGATGGAAGTTTATCCAGTTCTATAAAGTGTTGTGGAAGAAGAACCAACTCAAGTTACAAAATAACATTGAAGTTTTGGTAGGATTTTTAATGATCTTGAAAGATATAGGTTTCTTATATAAAATGATAAGGATGTAATGTTCATAAATGATTAAACTACTACCTACTGAGATAAATTTGAGAATTATATATTCAAGAAAAGGTCAAAATCCATATAATAAATGATGGAATCTATGTACAATAATAAACATTCGAACTTGGCGGATACACCTAATGGGGTGATAATTTTATGGTTAAAGTCTGTTTTTTACAAGAAAACAGACGTTGATGGTAGAGTGACAACATATAAATCATGAATAGTGATAAAGGGTTGAAAATTTATTTATGGTATTGATTATAAAGAAAACTTTTCATCAATTTCAATGATAAAGTATATTCAGATATTTATTTCCATAATATTGTTGAGTAAATAAGGTTTTCCTTATGACTTTTCCATTCATTCATACTTAGGGGAGTTTGTTGAGTCAATAAGTCTTCCATATGACTTTACCATTCATTCTTGTTTTGAAAATCACAAACACCTTATCTCAAGGAAAATTTCATTTTTCCCCATGTTTTACTTCTATAAGGAAAAGTTTCCTTTCACAATGTAATTTTTCCTTAACTTGTTTTCATTGATCATATTTTTTCTAAGTGTAAAATTTGGTTTCAAGTATAAAACCTCAAAATCATATAATACTTATATAAAAAGTATTCTATTTTCAGGATCCGAATTCAGGTTCCAAATTCTATGAATTCCTACTATGAACTCTTATGAGTTCTGACTCTGAATTCTCTGAATTCAGACTCCGAACTCTTTTGAGTTCTGACTCTAAGTTCTCATGAATTCAGACTCCAAACTCTTATGAATTATGAATCCAAATTCTAATGAATTATGACTTTGAACTTTCTTATTTCTCACTCTGAATTCTAATGAATTCATTCTCTGAACATTGTATGTTCAGACACTGAATTCTCATGAACTCTGACTTCGAACTTTGTGAAATCATGTTTTGAATTCTTTAGAAAATAGAATCCTAATATCCCTGTATTATAGATTTCGAATTCATTTTTGGTTAGACTTTGAACATTCATATTTCCTTACATTTCGAATATTTGATTTTGGTTATGTAACCATGTTTTTACTTACACTTATTTTTTTCTATAAAACAATGTCGTGATTTCAGTTACTAACTAACCGTTGTTTGAGTGACACGTTTACAGGTCCCTACAAAATTCAAGGAAAAATATGATCATTGGAAGAGGGAGTTGACCGTTGGTGTGGTGCCTATAAATAGGAGTTCATTTGAAAGAGATCAGTACGGTTCTATGACTCTAGAGATGACATGCTATTGAAGTGATTTATAGAGAGAGACTCTCATTTCTTTGTGCGTACTGAACATCTTGTTCAGATTTTCTTTGTGATACTCTGATTGTTGCTGTGTACAATCGAGGGCTTCGGGGGATAGTAAGATAGAGGTGCCGACTACCTTGAAGTTGAGGGATTCCTTGCTGAGGAAGACAGAGGTGTCGACTACCTTGAAGTTGAGGGCTTGCGGGGATAGCAAGACAGACTCCGATCTTTGTATGGAGGGGCTTACCCTGGTGTGGGTAAGACAGAATTTTTTGAAAGTATAAATCAAGGGACCTTTATCTAAGGTTGTTGGATACCCTTCTCTTTGGGTTCAAAGATTTACTACTTGTTACTTGTTTTGTTACAAGTTTTCCGCTGCATTTATATTATTGAGGAAAGTATAACTATCTTATAATTCCTTTTACTTGTACTCTGATTTAGTTAGATTCTATACGCTTTAAGGTAGAATCTTTTTATTTGTAAAATTTCATTAAGTTTCATTTTCCAGAACCATCTTTTCGGAATCACTTTCTCAGAATCATATTTCCAAAATCAAGCAAGTGTGTAGAACTGGAGGTTTTGTGAATTACCTTGTTTAACCTTATTAAATATAACCATATTTAAAATTTCCAAAGGAATTTTTTAAAGTATACAATTCAACCCCCTCTTGTATATTGATCATCATTAGATACTTTATTAAGTATCTATATTATTTCAATCCTATATTTGGTATTATAGAGTATATCATACTCACATACCATCTCAACAATTGGTATTAGAGTATTGGTTCAATCTAAATTAATCTCACGATTAGATTCAGAAGATAATTCATCTCATTCTTTTCCGGAATCAGTTTTTCGGACTCATTAAGTTCATATTAATTTTTGGTTAGATATAATCTTGTTATATATTTTCCTTACTTAGGAATATTTTCCTTATTTACAAACTTTTATTATTAACAGGTTTTTGTGGAATGATTTTTCTTTAAGATGGCATGAATAAATGTTCGTTCCATGTACAATCTCAATCCAAAAAGACCCCCTATTTTTGTTGGGAATGATTACAAATATTGAAGAGATAGCATAAAGATTTTCATCATAAATACTAGAGTTGATAATTTTGTTATGATTACTGGAGGATATAAAATCCCTGACAAGGAAGTTAGTACCTTTACCAATCAATAAAATCATGATTATCAACTAAATTATATGGTATGCAATACATTTCTTTTTTCTATGACTAGGAATATATATAGCTAAATTTTATCTTGTGAAGCAGCAAATTGTATATGGATGAAACTTGAAGTTAAACACTTTGGAACTTCCAAAGTAATTGAAACTAGAAGAGGAATTCTCAGAGCTGAATATCATGGTTTCTGATTTCCTTATGGAGAACCCATATATAAGGTGAAACACAGGTTCATGACTATTGTGAATAGTTTAAAATCTATGGGTGATAAAGGATTATATGATGAATCTCTTGTTGATATGATCATAGACATCATGCCTAATGAGTGGGAATCCAAGAGAACAACCATTGATGAGAACATAAAGGTTACTCAGATTTCTCTTGATGAACTGTTTAGAACTCTTCTTCAACATGTGACTAGAATAAAGAGAGATACTGATAACAAAAAGAAGAAGAATGTGAATGGAAGTGTTGTTTTTACTAAAACTTCAAATCATATGAAAGCTAAGACTCCTGAGAGAGTTACTAGATCTAAATCTAAGAAGGTTATTATCCAATCCGAATCTAGTGGAAGTGAATATTTAGAAAAAGAGTTAGCAAATCTTGCTCAAAAGATGAACATGATTGCTAGACATAAGAAATTTCAATCCAGAAATAAGAAGAAGGAAAGGAAAGATAATAAAGACTCAAAAGTGTCATGTTATGAATGCAAGAGAGCTTACATATAAGACCTTATTTTCCTATTCTTTAGAGAAAATAATAAAAGTAAAAGCATTTTGGGAGAAACAGAAAGAAGTATTACAAGGCTAAACCTAATAAAGTCCAGAAATCTAAGGACACCTGGAGTGCCAGTGGTGGTGACTCTTCAGATGAATCATCATATTACGAATCTTCTGGATAGAATAATCCTGGTCTAATAGCTAGAATACCTATTGACAATAATTTCGTAATGGATAAGGTATACAATGATGAATCAATGACCAATGTTTCTTTAAATTATAATTATAGTAATGATAAATATTATAACTCTTTGGATGAAGAATCTTCTTCTAATGAAGATAATACTTTACCTACCTATGAAGAAGTTTCTAGGATTTCCAAAATTCTTGAGATTAAAAATTCAAAACTCATGAAAAATATTGATAAGGAAAATTCTAGGAATAATATTCTTACTAAAGAAATATCAGATCTTTCTAAATATCATGATATGAAAAATGTTGATTTTGAAAGCATTTCAAAAAATATTGAGGAAGAAAATTCTAAGAAGAATAAACTTTCTAAAGATCTGGAAAACATAATTTCTAAGAAAGATGTTTTCGAGCCTAACTCTAGTTCCAAATAAAATGTTTTAGATGACAAGAATTTGGTTATCAAATTGAAATCTGAATTTTTTTCCTTGAGGAAGTGTTTTTCCAACTTTACCTTAGGTAAGGAATATTTTGATAAGATGTATTCTCAAATCCAACCTCTAAGGAATAATTCTGGTTTTGGTTATACTAGTTCTAAACTGATTTTTAGTAACAATTATTTTGTTCCTAAAAGTGCTCCATTTTGCACTAAGTGTCAGTGTGGTGGACACTGGGCAAAAAATTGTTCCTTAAACAAAACTGAGTCCTTAGGATTTCATAAATCTTGTTTTTCTAGGAAAACGTAGGTACCTAAAATTTTGCTTTCTGGAATTTCTAGATCCAAGAAAGTTTGGGTTTCAAAAGTCTAACTCTTTTGTTTTCAAGAAAATAGAGAAAGTGCCAACCAAAATAATTGGTACATGGATAGTGGATGTTCCCGACATATGATTGGTAAAGAAACTACTTTGAAAAGATTATCAAGACGAAAAGAGGAAAAGTAAATTTTAGAGATAATGCTCAGGGAGAAATTATTGGTACAAGTAACATTGTTCTTCTTGAAAAAACGTTGATTTCAAATGTTTTACTTGTTAAGGGTCTTAAGCACAACCTCATTTTCATAATCCAATTATGTGATGAAGGTTACCTTGTGAGGTTTAGGAATGACAAGTTCTTAGTACACAATTCCAAGGAAGAGTTTATTCTTTCAGACCATAGGCTAGAGAATGTTTACACACTAAACATAGAAGACCTTAGGAGCCATGATCCACCTTGACTTAGTGCAATGGAAGATCATTCTTGGTTATGGAATAGAATGTTAGGTCACTATAACCTTAAGAACCTATGAAAACTTTCTAAGAAAAGATTAGTTAGGGATCTACTGGAGCATAGATTTGATTCTTCAAAAGTTTGTGACCCTTTTCAATATGGAAAGAAACATAAATCAAGTTTTAAATCAATTACTGAAGTCACAACTACTGATGCATTATAATTAGTGCATATGGAAATTTTTGGTCCAATACAAACGGGAAGCATTGGAGGCAAGTATTATGTATTTGTCTTGGTTGATGATTACACTAGATTTACGTGGGTCTATTTTCTAGCAAAGAAGTATGAAGATTTTTCTTGTTTCAAAAGTTTTAGAGCCCAAGTTAAAAATGAGAAAAACCTTCCATTGAAAACTATTCATAGTGATCATGGTGGAGAATTTCAAAATTCTGATTTTGAAACTTTTTGTCGTAAAAAAGGTATTAATCAAAACTTCTCAGCACCTAGAACACCTCAAAAAAATGGCATTGTTGAAAGAAGAAATATAATTCTTCAAGAGATAACTAGAACCATGTTGAGTGAGTATTCTTTAGCCAAATATTTTTGGGCTGAAGCTGTAAGTACTGCTTGTTATACTATAAATTGAGTTTTGATTAGACCTTTTCTTAATAAAGCTCTTAATGAGTTATGGAATGGTAAAAAACCTAGACTTTCCTACTTCAAGGTCTTTGGTTGCAAGGTATTAATCCTGAATTCTAAAGATAATATACATAAATTTGTACCAAAATCTGATGAAGGAATTTTCTTAGGCTACTACACAACTTCAAAATCTTATTGAGTTTTCAATAAAAACAATTGTACTGTTGAAGAGACAATACATGTTAAATTTCATGAAACCTATACTTTTGTTTTTAAACAACCCCATCTTACATCTTTGGATGTGTTTTCAAAAACTGATTATCAACCATTGTTATAAGATCTTTATGATAAGTAAAATTTCCAAGAAGATACTTCTGAAACATTTACCCCAGAAGATTTCCTACCCTATGTTGATGAAGAGGTTTTACAAAACCCAAATCAGCTGTTTCTAAAGAATCATCCAAGTGATAGTATCATTGGTGATGTGAATCAACCTGTAAGAACTAGAAGTTCCTTTAGAATGAAGTAGAACATCTAGCATTCCTTTCCCAATTAGAACAAAAAAAGAACTGATGAAGCTTTAGGTTATGATGATTGGATTAAAGCCATGCAAGATGAACTAAATGAATTCAAAAGGAATAAAGTCTGGACCTTGGTTGAAAAACCTAAGGAAACTTCTGTCATTGGAGTAAAATGTGTCTTTAGAAATAAGTGTGATGAAAATGGAATCATTGTAAGGAATAAAGAGAGATTAGTTGCTAAAGGCTATAATCAACAAGAAGGAATAGACTATGAAGAAACCTATGCTCCAATAGCTAGACTTGAATCTATTTGTATCCTATTTTCCTTTACAAAATTCTTTAATTTCAAACTTTTTTAAATGGGCATGAATTGTAATTTCCTTAATGGTTATGTTCAAGTGGAAGTTTTTGTTGAACAATCTTCTAGTTTGGAAGATACAAAATATCCTGATCATATTTTTAGACTTACCAAAGCTTTGTATGGACTTAAGCAAGTCCCTAGAGCTTGGCATGATAGACTTATAGTATTTTTGCTTCAAAATAATTACGTTAAGGGAAATGAATATCCAACACTTTTTATAAATAAAGATAAGAAAAAATGCTTTAATTGTTCAAATTTATGTTGATGACATTATATTTGGTTCAACTCAGCAATCTTTAACCAATTCCTTTGCGGATATAATGAAATATGTTTTTGAAATGAGTATGATGGGTGAGTTAACATTTTTCCTTGGTTTTCCAATTTCTCAAAAACCAGAAGAAATATATATATCCCAGTATAAGTATATTAAATATCATCTTAAAAAGTATGGATATGAAAAAACTAAGAGTATTAGTACTCCCATTAGTATCTCAAATACACTTGATCTTAATGAAGATGGGAAACTAGTAGATCAAAAATCTTATAGAGGTATGATATAAAGTTTACTTTACTTGACAGTTAGTCTTCCAGATGTAATGTTTTTAGTATGCTTAGGTCCAAGATCTCAATCCAATCCTAAGGAATCTCATTTAAAGGAAGTGAATTTTTTTCCGCTACTTAAAGGGAACCATGGATTTATGACTCTTTTATACTTCTGAAAATGTTTTTTTTAAATTTTTTTTAGATGATGACTTTGGTGGTTGTAGAATGGATAGAAAAAGTACATCTAGAACTTGTCATTTCTTATGAGATTCATTTGTTTCTTGGTCTTGCAAGAAGCAACACTCTGTATCACTTTCTACTGCTGAAGCTGAATATGTAGCCGCTGGAAGTTGGCGTGCTCAAGTGTTGTGGATGTAACACGCACTCACAGACTATGGTATAAGTTTTACCAAAAAACAATTTTTTTTGTGATAATATTAGTTCCATTTCCCTTAGTAAAAACCCTGCACATCACTCTAGTGCAAAACATATACATATTAGGCATCACTTTTTTAGGGATGAGACACAAAAAGGAGATATCATTCTTTAATTTATCGAAACGCAAGATCAACTTGCTGATATTTTGATAAAATCTTTACCATCTGATAGATTTGAATACATTAAATAGAAGTTAGTAATGATAACTGTAATGTAATCTTCTATTTTAACTTCTTGTTAAACCAATCTCATTACAGTAATAAACTATTTTTCATAGGGGGAGTACATTTTCTTGTAAGTTTTTCAAATTTTTCGTAATGGGAATTTTTGTAGTTAGTTTTTCAAATTTTTCGTAATGAAAATTTTTGTAGTTAGTTTTCAAATTTTTTTATAATGTAAATTTCAGTAGTTAGTTTTCAAATTTTTCATAATGAAGTTTTAAAATTTTTTCATAATGAAGTTTTCAAAAAATTTCATAATAAACTTTTCAAAATTTTTCGTAATGAATTTCTCAAAGTTCTTCGTAATGAAGTTTTCAAAAATTTTCGTAATGAAGTTTTTCATACTCAAAATTTTCATAATGAAGATTTTCATACTTTAAAATTTTGTAATGAAGTTTTTCGTATGTGAAATTTTCGTAATGAAGATTTGCATACTCAATTTTTTCTCATAATGGAGGTTTTTGTAGTTATTTTTTTAATGTTATTCAAGAATAATATTACCTATTATGAATAATATTCCTAGAAATCTGAAAGGTATGATTCTTTCTTGAGTTTTCGTAATAAACTTTTACTTGCTGGTAGTTTCTTTTGTTTCTTTTAAAATTTCTCGAATTCTGGGTACCTTAAATCCGAATGTTTTTCTTTAAAAACCTCAAAAGATTGGATCCTATCAAATTTTCTATGTGGCTATCATTTAAACTGTAAGATATGATCAGAAGAATTCTCTACCATTGAATTGATATGGGAAGATGAATCGTCACATAAAACACCAATATAAAGGACACCCGAAGGGTTATACCACATCGATTTCAAGTCTTTGCATGTAGAAACTATGCCCCCATATAAAATCCCATTCTGAACTTCTCAAAGTTTTCCCAAGTCCTAATGTATGCAGAAGAATCCTCTCAAAAAGATATGTCTATCGTCAAGTGAATTCTGGAGTGGCAAGTATATAGAGAAAGTTTGGTGAATCCAAATTTCTTCAATAAATATGATTCTGTAATCTCCCAGAACATCAATCTTAATGGATGGGAAAGTGTTTGACTATCGAAGCCAGGGGCTGAAGACTTGGTATATCCTGATCTTCTCATTGAGTTTTATGAGTCAATTAGTTTCTTCATGGAATAAGGTTGAGGGAAGTTTTCATTCATAAGCTATAGAAATACCTATGCTCTAACTCATAGAATGGTAACTAGTTTGGTTGGAGTTCCATTCGAAGGGGAAGCTAAATTTTGTTCCCATAAGTTGCTTGATGTTCAAGGAATTTTTATCAAGATAAACTCTATGGAGAGTCTTGGACTTATAGATGTCAAGACTGTGAAGATTACTCACCTCTCTACAAATAATCGGATCCTTGAATTGTGGGTTCAAGGGTTTATCATTCCGAGAAAGGGTGATAGGGACACCTTAAATAAGAGTGATATGTATATCTCATATTTTTTAGTAAACCAAAGGAAGATCAACTTGATGAAGTATATTCACATTATGATTGAGAATATTAAGAATGGGAACATGAGAGCTCAGATTCTTATGTACCCGACCATTATTTCCAAGCTTATTGTTTGGTGCTTGGATTCCTTAAAAATCCCTTGCAATTCAAAGCCGAGGAATTACAAAGTAATGATGATTAGTGATGATACTCTCAAAAGGATGAAAGTTAGTTTTTCTAAGGAATCAAGAGAATTCTATGATCTACCAGAGGAGGAAGCTGAAGCTGTTTTGAAAGAAAAAGAAGTGGCTCAACCATCGAAAAAGGCTGGAAAGAAGAGGAAATTGAAAGAGGTAGAAGAAGTAGAGAAAACCCCTAAAGCTAAGGAAACTAAATCGGAACCTCCAAATCCCAAGAAGAAGAAATTTTATTTGGATGAAGTTGTAGCCAAATGGATAGAGGATAAGAAAAATCTAAAGGAAAAAAGCCATAGTTTGGCTTGGATCCTACAGAGGCCAAAGCTTTGAAAGAGAAAATAACCTATGAGCATGAGAAGAAATCCAAAGAAAAGAAGTAGAAGAAGAGAATGTATGAGGCTAAGATTGTGCAATCCCTTCTAAGGGACACAGAAATAGCATCTGAGAATATCCCTGTACCAAAATTTTTCTTGGTTCAGGCTTTACCTGAGACTCCAAGTAAGAAATTACTCACTCCACAAAAATTCCAAGAAAAGATTGTTGAAGAAATGGAAGTTGTCAAAATAGTAGAAGAAGAAGCTGAAAGAAGTTCTGATATAGAAGATTTGATTACGAAAGTGGAGGACTTTCATGAGAAGAAAAGTGCATCTGAGAAATTTTCAATATGGACCTCTCAAACAGGATCTTTAAAGCTAGCCACTCCTGGGTTAGATGAAAAAGCTGAAGATGAAGTGAACAAGTAATCTTAGGAAGAAAGTTATAATAGTAATTTTATTCACCCCGAAGATGCTGAGGTAGGAGCTGAGAAGGAGGAGATTTATGAAGATAGAATTATTCAGCTGTCTGAGAGCGAGCATGAATATTTGGATGAAGAAGCTGTTCTGAGAACCAATAAGGGAAAACAAGTGGTTATTGATACACTGATTAAAGTTGTTTTAAGGAAGAAGGAAGCTGGTGGATCTTTTAATAGGAAGTTTGTTGAGCTAGAGGAAGAACCATCACCAAGAAAAGTGTCATATTCGAAATGATTAGCTCTAGGACATGATTTCTTCATTCAATCACTAAAGAAGCTTGTTGACACCATTCTTATCTTTCCAGGCATTGACTCCAGATGTCAGATGATCCAACACATCTTGAATCAAAAATCGTATTATGTATCCATGGTAATGGAGAAATGTGTAAAGATTGAGGCTGATTACAAGAAATTCCTCATCAACTACGATTCCCACAAAAAATCTTGTAAGAAATTGGTCAGCTTGTCAAATAATATAATTGAAGATTTTAGAGAGTTTGATAAGTTTCAAGATGATGTTAAAGAAGATTTTGATACTGAAGATAGTAAAATCAAGGATCTCACAAATATCTTTGAGGAAAAGTTAACTCCTGAGTATAATACTCAGATTCAAGAGGTTAAGGATCTGAATGGGAAGTTTTATTCTGTTGCCCAAAGCTAGAAGAGGGAGAGGGATCTTCGGATCGAGATCAAAGAGAAGCTAGTTATGCAAGATGAACTGATGAAGGCTCAAGAAGAATCTCTCAAGTATCAGGATAATAGAATAAAATCTTTAGAAAAGAATACCAAGGATTAGGATCAACTCCTTAAGAAAGAAGAGGAAGACCACAAGGAACTCAAAAAGCTGAAAACCATTGTGAAGAAATTGATATCCAAGGAGAAGGAAGGAAAATAGATCAATCCAATATTTTGTTGTATTTTTCTTTCCTTGTACAAATTCTTCCTATCTTAATGAAATTTTGGTTGCTCATTTTTGTTTGGATGTTTGTACTAATATTTCAGGTACCATAATTTTTTTCCATTCCCTCAAATTCTTTTTTAAAATCACAAAGGGGGAGAAAAGAAAAAGAATACTAAGAAATGAAGAAATATCCCTAAGTAAGGGGGAGTTTTCTTTACATATATTCCCGTACTCAAGATAATGAAAAATATCATTCTGAAAATATAGAATAAAATCCCTAGAGTTCCAAATACTAAGGGGGAGTTAGTCGTATTCATCATTGTCTATGTGTAAAGGGATACAATTTTTATTTCAAAGTCTAGAAAAAATATTTCCTAAGTCCTTTATTATTTTTTGTAAGGATGTTTGTGCTCTCCAAAAAGGGGGATATTGTTGAGTCAATAAGGTTTTCCTTATGAATTTTCCATTCCTTCATACTTTGGGGAGTTTATTGAGTCAATAAGTCTTCCTTATGACTTTACCACTCCTTTCTGTTTTGAAAATCACAAACACCTTATCTCAAGGCAAATTTCATTTTTTCTTTTTGTTTTACTTCTATAAGGAAAATTTTCCTTACCAAAGTAATTTTTCCTTACCTTATTTTCATTGATCATATTTTTTCTAAGTATAAAATTCTGTTTCAAGTCTAAAACCTCGGAATCATATAATACTTAGATAAAAAGTATTCTATTTTCAGGATCCAAATTCAGGTTCCGAATTCTATGAATTTAGACTCTGAACTCTTCTGAGTTCTGACTCCGAATTCTCTGAATTCAGACTCCAAAATCTTCTGAGTTCTGACTCTGAGTTCTCATGAATTCATACTCCAAACTCTTATGAATTCTAACTCCGAATTCTAATGAATTCTTACTCTGAAATTTCTGAGTTCTGACTCCGAATTCTAATGAATTCTGACTCCGAACTTAGTAAGTTTATACCCCAAATTCTCATGAACTCTGACTCCGAACTTTGTGAGTTCATGTTTTGAATTACTTTGAAAAAAGAGTCCAATTATCCCTGTATTACAGACTCTAAATTCATTTTTGGTTAGACTCAGAACTTTCAAATTTCCTTACACTCTGACTATTGGATTTTGGTTATGTTACCATGTTTTTTCTTACACTTGTTTTTTTTCTATAAAATGATGTCATGCTTTCAGTTACTAACTAACCATTGTTTGAACGAAACATGTATAGGTCCCTCTAAAATTCAAGGAAAAATATGACCGTTGGAAGAGGGAGATGACCATTGGTGATGTGCCTTTAAATAGGAGCTCATTTGAAAGAGCTCAACACAGTTCTATGACTCTAGAGATGACATGATATTGAAGTGATTTCAAGTGAGTGACACTCATTTCTTTGTGCGTACTGAACTTCTAGTTCAAATTTTCTTTTTGAGACTCCGATTGTTTCTGTGTACAATCATGGGTTTCCGGGGATAGAAATATAGAGGTGCCGACTACCTTGAAGTTGAGGGCTTCCTTGTTGAGGAAGACAGAGGTGCCGACTACCTTGAAGTTGAGGGCTTGCAGGGATAGCAAGATAGACTCCAATATTTGTCTCGATGGCTTACCCTGGTGTGGGTAAGACAAAATTTATTGAAAGTATAAATCAAGGGACCTTTATCCAAGGTTGTTGGATACCCTTCTATTTAGGTTAAAAGACTTACTACTTTTTACTTGTTTTTTTACAAGTTTTCCGCTGCATTTATATTGTTGAGGAAAATATAACTATCTTATACTTCCTCATACTTGTACTTTGATTTTGTTAGATTCTATATGCTTTAAGGTAGAATCTTTTTATTTGTAAACTTTAACTAAGTTTCATTTTCCAGAACCATCTTTTCAGAATCACTTTCTCAGAATCATATTTTCGGAATCAAGAAAGTGTGTAGAACTCGAGGTTTTGTGAATTACCTTTTTTAACCTTATTAAACATAACCATCTTTAAAAGTTACAAAGGAATTTTTTAAAGTATACAATTCACCCCTCATATATATTGAGCATCATTAGATACTTTATTCAATATCTATATTATTTAGATCCTACATTTGGTATTATAGAGTATATCATACTCACATACCATCTCAAAAAATATCTCATTATGATTATGATATATATCATATAGATTTCAAAACCACCTTCTATAATGGTAATTTAGTCAAGGTTGTGTACATGATACATCCCAAAGATTCTTAAAACACCAATATATTTTGTGAAATATATATATTTTCAAATTAATTTAATCATTTTGATATTTTTTATATGTAACACTGATTTTAGCTTACATTATATGCAATAATGAGTTTAAAAAAACCAAACTATATTATTAAAATGTTATTATATGATAATTATCACATTTACATTAAAGTAGAAGGTATGAATAAAATTTACTAAAATTTTAAATTATATTGTTTATTTAAGTTTATAAAATGAATTATTTGGTGACTAAATAATTAGATATTAAAATAAGAACTATTTGAAAAAAAGGAAGTCTTTTTCTAAAAAACAATTTATGAAAACATACATGTTATACCTCAAAAAATTAAACAAACCAAATTTGGTGAATGATTTTAATTAAATGTATATAATATATATTCATTAAATTTTTTAACATTCAACTTATATGTTTTCTAGAAAATATATATGAATAAATCCAATTTTACTCTTAAAAACTATGTTTTTTTTTTCTGAAAAACGGTTTCGTCTCCTTTTTTCATAGTTATTTTATAAATAATTTTTGAAATATTTAGAAAATTTAATTTAAAAAATAAACTTAATTTTTGAAATCATCATTTCAAAATTATCTGAGGATTTTTTTTAATTTTCTGAAAAGATTAATTTTTATTGAATAGTGAAAAATATTGAATTTTAATTGAAAATTTCCTTTTAGTTTAAATTATTTGTAAAGTTAAATTTTAGTTTATTTTTTTAAAGTAAAATTATTAAAATTATATATCTATTAATCCAATTTATTTCATTGTAATACTTTTTTATTGAATTTTAATATTAAAACTTTGTAAACTTTTAAGCGTTTTCTCTTTGAAAACCCACTTTCTCGTCACATCTGAGTGATTAATATTAATATAAATTTTTTTAATTCTGTAAATTTAATTTGAAAAAATTGATTATATATTTATAATAATCATAATTAATATTATATAACAATATAAACATAATTGTTTACCAAAATTAATAGTGAAAATATTAAATATTATTTTCCACGCTTAAGGTAAAAAGGGGTTTACCGGGGGTTAAACTAGAAAGATAGAGATTAAAATGAACTAAAAACTTTTATAAAATATATTTTATAGAAATATTTAGACCATATAATTTATAATTATCCAAGATAATTAATTTTTATCCTTTTTTCATGTGAAAAATATTGGTAATCCTTTTTTCTTTTAAAAAATTACAAGCATGCCACTCACATTACTTATAAAAGGCCACCCCTCTCCTTTCTTGTTCACACCTTAAAAAAATTTTGGTTCAAAAAATACATACCAAAATAAATTAAAAACTTATCTAATATCATCCTATAATACATAGTTTGGGAACAAATTTTACCTAGGATGTATTTTGGTGCAAACCTAAGGAGGTTACTCGAAGAATATGTAATGTTCTTGAATGAGCATTTTTTATTTTATTTTTTCCTCCACCTGCTTCAATTATTATTAAACCAAGATGATAAAATAAATTAAGTATATGTTTTATATTTTTATATAGTAATGTTAAGGTAATTAACTACAACCATCACCACTTCTATCAAATGGGTTATGAAATCATTATTTTTGTGTCTGATAGACTACTGCCTCTCAAACCATTGTCATTCATATTTCTATTACCACCTTCAAGGTTGCGTATGATGATGGATATAAAGTATATATATATATATGAAATTTATAAAATTTTTATACCTATTTATTAATTATATCATATATAATTTTTTACTTTCCATTCTATATGGGAGAAGATAACATCATTCACGTTTATGGTGGACTATCGCCTCACGAATCGATGTGATTCGTTAAAACTTTACATGAAAGATAATAAGGATAAAGTTAATTAATATATGTGATATAAATGAAATAATTATGATATTAATGATATATCTATCATACTAAAAATATAATATAACATTTTATTTATTTCCATTTCACTCACTGAAATATGATAACGTCGTTCGTGTATGTGAGGAATATCGGCTTCATGAAGTGATGTGACTCTCTATTTTCATTACCAAACCAAATGGATGATATATATAAGATTATTTAAAGAAATAATATGTTATTTATGATATTATTATAATTATTTAAATATAAAACATTACATACCACTTTTCTATAATGATTGTTGAAAAATGGAAATGTTAATCATGCATACGTACGACCTACCATCTCCATGATCATAACATACTTAATTTATAATAAAAATACTTAATGATTGGTATTAAAATATAATTCAGGTATAAATATTATTATTATTTCATGTTTATTATTATGGATATTATGTAACCTTGATAAAATCAAGATGACCCAAAATAACAAATCAAAAAATATACAAAAAACAAGGTAGTTATTACCCAAAATGTGAGTTTAATAAGGAATTGGAAATAAAAGGGTAATGAATGTTCATATGTAGATTCTATATGGTATAATATATTTAAGTATGGTTTATAATATAATTATAATAAACTTTTATTTATTTTATTGGAGGTTTCAACATGTACAAAGGAAGCCGTGACTTAAGGTAAGGGATTTCTAATTTTACTTTTATTTCTAGGAGATATATAAAAATCAACAACTTGTTTATTTTGTGTGGTGTATATACTTACCCTTTTATTTTTTATCTTAAAAATACACTTCTTTCAATTATATTAAAATTTTCATTTAATATTATTTTTTCTTGGGGTTTACAAATCAATGTTACCAAAATGGTAATGGTTTTACGATACAATCTCATCGTTTATCGAGATTATTTATGGTTATGATTCCAATGATAAAATCATATGATCTATCACTCAATAAACTAATGAATTTTATTATTTTATTTTAATTTTATTATAATAAATTTTCTACATTCATTTTACTTTAATTATGTACTCTACAATTCAAAATAACGTTTTTAAGAAAAATCATCTTTATTTCTTTCTTTGGTCGAAAACCCCCCTTTACCCCCAAAACGATGTTTTATAAAAATGAGTTTTTAAAATATTTTTTCTCGAAGTTATTTATTAAAGACATTTTAACTATTTTTTAATTTTTATGAAATCTTTTGAAAGTTATTTTCATGTAATTTTCCAAAAAACTCCCCTTTGGATTTTACCACAAATTTGAAAAAAATATTTGTTTTAACTTATAAAACATGAAAAATATTTCACACTGTCATGACCATTATTTTTTTCGTATATTACATTATAATGTTTCAATTAAGTTTTCAAATAAAAGTATTTGGAAATTTTTTTATGTTTTAAAAATCATTTTTAAAAGAAAATTTAGTTTTCTCAAGTAAATTTCCAAGTGTATTTTCCAAATAATTTTCCATCTTAGATATTGTCATTTGGTGTTACTTTTTATTTTCTAGGAATATGATCTAAGGATACCATTATCATTATTTATTTTAATGGTTTATGTTTACTATGAAACGATGTCTATGAGACCCATTTCTCTTCCATGGTTTATACCATGAAAAAATGCTTTTGAAAACCTATTCTTTTTCCATAGGTTATGCTATGATGAAATGATGAAATAATTATGAAACATGTCTCTTTTACATAGGTTATTATATGATGAAATGTTTATGAAATCCATTTCATTTCATTGTTTATTATATGATAAATTTTTTATAATATTTTGGTACAAATTTATATGATTTTCATTATATGATGAGTGGAACCTATATCTCCCTCCAATGCATTGGGTAAATATGGATAAATCCTGGGTAAATATGTTATGCATAAACTTGATTAAATGTCCCAAATTATATAGGTGAACATGATTATATATTCATAGTGTTTTGAGTAAACATAGTTATATGTTCCAAATGTTATGCATGAAACTGATTACATGTTCATAATGTTATGCGAGAACCTAATTACATGTTCACAATGTTATGCATGAACCTAATTAAATATTCATAGTGTTATACATGGAAATGCATTTCATGTCCATGCTATTATGTGTAGACCTGGTTTCATGTCCATACATCTGTACAAGGTATTTATTTCATGTCATTCACATAATTAGTTAACCTATATCTATTTATACATGTTCACAATGTTATTATCTTATGTATATGCCACAAATATATGTATTCTTATAAAGTTTTATTCTCATTGTTATTGTTCTTGGATTCCGTTGTGATTAAAGTATTATAAACTACCAAGATTTATTCCATGAATCATGTTTGGGATCTATGATATTTAGGGTATGGTTTCAAATGTCATTATCATGTTCTCATACCCATATGCTCATGTCAAATGGATATATCCCTTGTTTACCCTTACTAAGAATCTGAGCTCATATATTTTTGGGTTTCCACTTTCCATGTTATAAAAAAAGGTTTTAAGAATGGTATATCTATGAAGAGTACTAAAGGAGAATATCTTTATGGGATATGTTGAAGATATTTAACTAAATTAGAAGATTGTGTACCGAGTCTTGAAATACACTAATATATTATAGTCCTCGGGCATGTGTCTATGTAATATATTAAATATTCATATAAAAATATGTAATATCTATATATGAAAATCCAGGGTTTCTATAGTTTGTATCAAAGGAAAGGTTTCAGTAACCTTTGGAAACCGGGATGATGAAACTTTACTAAGATACATAGGAATATTTCTAAATATATTTATAGAGATATGTATAAGGATAATTATAAAGATGAGGAAAAGTATAGGAAAATATTCTAGAATTTTGGTAAAGGATAGTGTGAGTGGTTTCTAAGAAATTAAACCCCTATATGGATACTATAAGTGTATGTGAATCTAGAAATGGAGGTACCTAGGGGTAATAAATCGTAAAAGGGTGCATTGAACTAGACTTAATCATCACTTGGTTAATGACCATAGGGCTTGCTGCACACCATTTTTGAAACTCTGAGGGGATATGCCTTGGAAATTCACAAACTCTTTATAATCCATCCTAGTGGTTGTAAATAGATGATGAATATTAATGAACTAGAAAAAACCAAAGGTGTTATTGATTAAAAATATGATATCATGATTTAGAAACACTATAAGTTATTTCTAATGATTATGTGGGTTCCCACTATGATTATTGTTTCTCATACTATGATTTTTGGTTTTAGTTAATGGAGGGATCTAGAAGGAACTGGTTTAACATGGAATGTGATGGAAAATTTGTTTATGAGTTTACAAATGGGATGATGACTGGAGTGAAGGATGTTGTGATTGTGACTAATAATTTATCATGGAATATGATGAACAACATACACATTAACAGACTCTAAAACTTACAAAAGAAGAGAATGATAGAGTTTGTTGAGATTTAAGGTAGTGGAGACTATGGAGGAATAAAGATTAAATTTCCTATATATCAATAATGTGGGAAGAATCACTAAAGGGAATATGTTAGAGGGATGTGAAAATGTTTTGGGTTTGGAAAAAAAGAACACAAAGTAAGTAAATTGAAAGTAAAAATGAAAAGATTAACTAACACAATGGTTGATAATAATTATCTTCCTGAGGTATCATCAAATATAGAATGTTTCAAATGTGGAAAGTATAAGGATTATATAAATTTATGTCCTAATGGGAATTCTGATGAAGAGAATCAACAAGTTAATATGAGAAATAGTCTTACTATTTAGGATTAAGAGACTATGAATAGAATATGAAATAAAAGAGGTATTAAGGAATAAGATGAAAAATAATAGTTAATGGATTAAGAATAAATTATATTTATTAAAGTGTTTATTTGTTATAGTTAAAGAATTATGAAATATATAAGTATTGTTATGTATAAGTTTTTTATTAAGGATTTTCAAGAATATGTTGAACAGTGCTGATGAACTAGAAAAGTTATTTAATGTAAAGGTGATATTCATGGAAAACATATGATGAAGGGAAATATAACCCTTAATATATTACCAATATTGAAATAATTATGTATATATAAAGAGATATTACATATGAATAAAGTAAATGATATAATATTGATGATCATGGAACTAATTAATGATTTTCTGAGAAATTAATTTCTATTATCATTGGTAGAGTTCACAAAATTATTATATTTATGGAATATATTCAATAATATGTGGTTTTATTTAAGTAATAATGAATATGTATGTTTTCATTAAGGTTTTATAATAATTAAGGTTACTACGATGCTTCAAGAGAATACATGATAAGGACATTCACAAGTTTGGTATGTAAAAATAAAGATCCACTTTATCATATATGGGAGATTAATGTTAAGTATATTTTGATAAATTTAGTGATCATACTTATAAATTTTGAATTTTTTAATGTTTATAACATTAATCATTTTTGTAATGGTTTAATTTTAACTTTGGATGAGGTTTTAAAGATTAATGTATTACTTAACCATATAAATATTTATCAATATGGGATAACCAGTGTTAACTTGTTTTTAACTAAAGATATAAGGAATTAATTATCATTCTATTATAGATATTATTTATAGCTTCATACATGAAAAATTAATCTCTTAAGTAAGATATAAAGTGTAAATTAATCTAGGAACAACCAAAGGATGAAATTGTATGTATGAAATAAAAAGATATCATGTAATTAAATTTTAATATATACTCAGTATAGATGGAAAAGTAAATCCAAAACATTAGGAAAAGGATCTTGAAATAAAATTTTATCCCATTATCATCAATTTTTATGATATTATTGAACTTATTCACACCTCTTTAGTATATGAATTTTTGGTCATCAACTTTCTTCTGACCATATTCTCTATCACTCTCCATCAGTATTTCAGTGTTAGTTTTCTCTTCTATGTACATATTTTCACTTCCCACTTATTTTATACTATTTGGAAACCCAATATGTGTTATTCCATATGACGTTCAAAGATCCCTTTATCCTTTTTTAGAGAATATTTTATTAACCCTTTTTATTATCTGGGTTTCTATAAAGTAATTTTTAAATGTTGAACCTTTGATGACCGTGATGAATTTTGAAGGAAAAATTCATTTTAAGGGGGGTATAATTTAAAAACCCTACATTTTGTGAAATATATATTTTTAAAATGAATATAATCTTTTTGGTATTTTTCATTACTTTTGACACTGAGTTTAGTTTGTGTTACATGAAATTCTATGTTTAAACATAATGTGCCATATTCTTAAAATATTATTATATGATATTTGTCACCTAGTCATTAGAATAGTGAGTATGTATATGATTAAATAAATTATTAAAATATATGGTTTACATATGTGTATAAAATTAATTCTTTGGTGACCAATTAATTAAAAAATAAAATAAAAACTATTCTCAAATAAAAGAAATCATTTCCTAAAAACTATTTAGGAAAACAAACACATTTTAACTGAATAAATTTTAAAAATTACTTTTTTAATGATTTTAATGACTTTTTTAATAATATATATTCAATTAAAATTTTAACAACCATATTATATTTTTTTCTAGACAATAGATAATAATAAATCCAATTTTATTCTTGAAAGCTATATTTGTTTTCTAAAAAAGAGTTTTGTGACCTTTTTGTGCACTTATTATGAAAATAATTTTCATCACTTTTAAGTTATTTTTTGAATAATAAATGTTAATTTTTAAATCATCATGTACAATATATCTTAGGGTGATTTATTTTTAATTTTATGAAAAGATATTTTTTGATGAATAGTGAAAAGTTCTGAATTTTATTGAAAAGTAAATTTTCATTTAAAATATTTATATAGTTAAATTATATTTTAATTTTTTGAAATTAATTTATTTAAATTACATATAGATTAATAATAATTGGGTCATTGTAATCATCTTCATATTGGATTATTATATAAAAACCTTGTAATCTTTTGAACTTTTAATCTTCGAAAACCCGTTTTCTTGTTGCAAGTACGTGATTAATTTTAAATTAAAAATTTATTCTTATGTGAATTTAATTTGAAAAAATGGATAAATTATTTTTAATAAGAATAATGTATATTATATAATAATTCATAGTTAATATTTTTCCAAAATAATATTGAATATAGTAAAAATTATTTACCTCAGTTAAGGTAAAAATGGGTTTACCAGGGATTAAGTTAAATATATTAGGATTAAAATGACAATAAAAAATTTCAAAAATATATTTTATGGGAATATTTAGACCGTATAATTTTAGGTTTTGATAATACCACATTTTTACCCTTTTTTCATGTGAAAAATGTGGGTACACCTTTTTCTTTTCGAAAATTACAAGTGTGCCACTCACCTCACTTATAAAAGGCCACCCCATATACTCTCATCATCACACCTCAAAACCATTTTTGTTTGTCCAGGACCTATCAAAATAACTTCCAAGATTCCATAATATCATTCTATAACCCTTATTTTGGGTAATAATCTAACCTAGGAATAATTTTGGTGCAAAACTAAGAAGGTTACCCAAAGAAGAGGTTACATTCTTCAATGTGTATTTTTATTTTATTTCTTCCTCCAACTAATTAATTTTTTATGAAATCATGAATATATATTAAAATTAATATATTTAATATAATTATATGTTTTTATTTTAAGGTAATTACCTACAAACATTCCTAATTCCATCAAATGGGTTATGAAATCATCATTTCTGTGAATAGCAGACTACCGTCGTGTGTACCGATGTCATTCGTTTTTCCATTGCCACCTCTCAAGGTTAGTCTTTATGATTAATATACAGTATATATATTATATTTATAACATAAATATACCCATGTATTCATTATATTATATAAATTTTTTACTTTCCACTCCATAGGGGATACACAAACGTCACTCATGTGTATGGAAGAATACCGCCTCATGTAGCGATGTGATTCATTAATTCTTTACATGGTAGAAAATAATGATAATGATAAGAAATATATGTGATATAAATGAAATAATTATGAAATTAATTACATATATATCATTCTTAAAATATAATATATAATTTTACTTCTAAACTTTTCACTCAATGAAAGATGATATCGTCGTTCATGTACGTGTGGACTACTACCTTCACAAAAGCAATGTGGCTGTCACTTTTCATTACCACCCCAAATTTGATATGTATAAGTATATTTAAATAAATAATATTATATTTATTATATTATTATAATTATTTAAATTTAAAATATTACTTACCTACTTTCCACTATTTCTTTTTAAAAATCGAAATGTTACTCATGCGTACGTACTACCTACCCTTTCCCTGATTGTAGCATACTTCATTTCTCAAAACCATATTTCATGATTGGTCTAAAAAGTATAGTTTATATATAAACATGATAATTAATTCATGATTATTATTATATATATTATGGAACCATGATTAAATTAATAAGACCATAAATAAAAAATCAAAACATATGTAAAAAACAAAGCGGTTATTACCCAAAACATGATTTTAACAAAGTATTGGTAATAAATAGATAATGAATGGACATAATTAAACCCTATATAGTATAGTATATATAAATATGTTTCTATAATATAATTATAATATAATTATATTTATTATACCAGAGGTTCTAATGTGTATGAAGGAAGCTGAAACTTAAGTTAAGGGATTTCTAGTCTCCCTTTTATTTCTGAGAGACATATGAAAATTCACCCTTTTTTTCTTTTGTATGGTTTATATGCTGAAACTTTTACATTTTATATAATAAATATTATTATTTTCAAGATATTCTAATTTTCATTTAATTCTATTCTTTCATGGGTCTTATGATTCAATGTTACCAAAGTGGTAATGGATTTATGATATAATCTCATCTTTTAATGGGATTGTTTATAATTATGCTTCCAATAATGAAATATTATGATATATATATCAAGAATCTCTTGAATTTTATACTCCTTTGTTTATGTTATGATAACTAAATTTTCCTATCGGTTTCCTCCCTTTATCTACTGAAAATTTCAAAATAATTTTTTTAATAGAAATAATCTTAATTTTTCTCTTCAATTGAAAACCCATTTTTCATACAAAAACATGTTTTCTAAATAAAATTAATTTTTTTTTCTCAAAATTATTTATTAAATAATTTTTACCCATGGTTTAATTTGTAATTTTTTTTAAAGGAATCTTCATGTGATTTTTGAAATAATGACTGTTTGGATTTTACCAAAAATGTGAAGGTAATATTTATTTTAACATGAATAACATGATAAAAATTTACTATCATAATGAACATTATTTTATTTGAATATTACTTTATAAAATTTTATGGTTATTTTAAAATAAAATTATTTTTAAAATTTTATATGTTTTAAAATTTGTTTTTAAATAAAATTTATTTTCCTCAAGAAATGTTCCAAGTGTATTTTCAAAATAAGTTTTCATATAATATTACATCCTTTGATGTTAATATTTCTTTAATGAGGATATTATCTAAAGATAAAATTATTATTCTTTATATGAATGGTTTATGTTTATGATGAAAAGATGTTTATAAACCTCATTTATCTTCCATGGATCATACCATGATAAAATTATTATGAAACCTACTTATTTTTCCATGGGTTATGATATGATGAAATGATGAAATGATTATGATACCCGTATCTTTTACATAGGTAATGATATGATGAAATGTTTATGAAATCCATTTCATTTCATGGGATATCATATGATGACTGTTTTAGAATATTGTGGGATACATACTTATGAATTTCATTATGTGACAGGTGGTACTTATATCTCCATATAATGCATTGGGTAAAGATGGATAACTCATGAGTAAATATTTTATTCAAGAACCTGATTACATGTTCACAATATTAAGCATGAAAATTATTATATGTTAAAAATGATATGCATGAACCTAATTATATGTTCAAAATGTTATGCATGAACCTGATTACATATTCACAATGTTATATGTGAACCTGGTTATATATACAAAATGTTACAAATGAACCAAATTAATTGTTAAAAATGTTATTCATGGGCCTATATTTCATGTCCATACTATTATACATGGACTTAGATGCATTTTCATAAGTTTATGTGAGAGCCTAATTTCTTGTATTTAACTTAATGAGTGAACCTATCTCTATTTATACATGTTCCCAATTTTATAAGCTATTGTTAATGCCACAAAACTATGTCTTATAACAATGTTACTCTATTAGAGAATGGGTTATCACCATGGATCTATACCCACAGTTCATAGAAACCGTGGGTATAGATGGTCTAGAATATGTCTATAACTATAGTTTATTTAAACCATGGGTATAAAACTTCTATCCCAATGGTTTTTTAAAAATAATTCCTATAAAATATCTCATATTATCCTATAATCCCACCCTACAACCTTCACTTGTTCCATATCCCCTACTTTATCCGAGCCATGTTCTTCCCTCACCTGATTGATGATAGAAAAATATCCTCCCCTAGTATTCTCCCATGATTCAGTGATTTCATAATTCCAATATTCTTTGATAGGGAGATCAAAATCATTCTTATATTCTGTTGAATATTTTTTTTATTTTATCTATGTATGAAAAAATTACCAATAAATAGTTAGTTCTTGATTCTTCCATATTATTTTAAATAAGGTTCTTTGTGGGTGGTGATTTATTTTTGGGGTTTTGGTTTAACGATTGTAATTTGGATTAGACTTTAGTATTCCATTGTTGTATATTTTTGGGTGATATTTTATTTTTTATTTTATATCCATGATGAGAGTACCATTATATTCATAACCACAATGTAAGGTTTCTTTTCTAATGTGTAAACCAACTATTATTTGGTGAACAAACTAACCTGATTTTTTGTATAATATTCCCTCTTATAATCCACAAGTTATAATATATCTTTATATATTGGGGATTATATTTATAAATTGAAATAGATATATTGAATTTGTGATATTGAGTTTGTTAGAGGACATTAGACATTAAGTTTGTGGGTACTATTTGGGGGGTGTTATTTTTCAAAGGTCCATCTATTATTTGATATAAAATAATATTTATTTACTATGAGATTCTTGTGGTGAATAGGGAAAATATAATACTTAAATAAATTGGAATTATGGCTTATAATGTGTGCACTCTTGTAATGAACTTATCTCAAGTGTAACATTATTTGATGCTTGTGGATAAGAAAGTTCACTAGATGTTGTTTTACCTAATCTACCAATGGGAGGATTTTTTTATTTGAGGAATAATTATTATGATTTTAATTTTTCATTATTACGAATATATGGTGTTGAAAATGGTATTTTACCTTTAGGTATTTCCTAATATGTATGTTGATATTCTCAAGCATATATACCCCCATTTGGGTTAGATATTTAGATTGAATTTTATAAAGTCATAGTGAAATTCAGTTGAGGTGATGATGATTTATTATGCTCTAGCAAAAGAAGTTTATGGAAGATCATTTAAAAAATATCCATTATTGTTTTTTGAAGGTAATATATTCACTAAATTATTCTATGGTTTTTTTAATTTGGGTTGTAATCGTTCACTTATTAGGTAAGGAAAATTGAGGGTTTTATTAAATTTGATTCATAGAGGTCATTAGAATTTATTTTTATGGTTTTACTTTTGGTATTAGTTATTATTAGTTTCTAGAGATGATTTATTTTGAAATAATTAGTTATAGAAATTGATTTATTCATTACAGGATGTTGATTTATTAATACCAAAGCTTGATGAGCTCATCAATAAATTTTATTGGTTTGTAGTCTATTTCATACATGTCATTTTTCAGAATATGCCTATGATGAGATTACACTTGATTTATAATATTCAATATATTTTTAAATGATTATATTTGAAAATATGATTGTGGAGTTTTTCTAGTTATTTTTGGTATATTAAATAAAATGTTTTTAATGGGAAGGAATATTGAATTAATAATTTTTTTTTAATTATTTTTCTTACACATTTTTATATAGTTTTGTAACATCTTTCCCCATATCATTGGCTTAAGAGGAAGGTGTAATGTTACTTGGATTTAAGAAAATTTCCCAAGACTCCAAATGATGGAAATAAATGCCTAGGGCTTCAAGAATAGATGGGGAAGGATTTTCCCTTTTGAAAAAGAACAACCAACCAAACCAGTCATTACCAACAATACCATATGATGCATGTCGACATAGAAACCAAACCATGTATTACCAAAAACACAACAAAGTTTCTCCCCAATAAAACCCCAAAACCAATACAACCAAACAAAATATCAAAGTACTATGTGGAAGACTAAAAAAGAGACCCAAAATAAGCCAAGACACACTCCACAACTCCACATCAAGATCCATGCTCCAAGAACCATGACATCTCCTAAGAATCACCATGAACCACTAGAAATGAGATGATTTACCTTTACCTATGTCCTAGGATATGGCATCTAAAAAAACAGCAAAGTGCCAAAGTAGGGGGTGGGTACTAATACTCAATAGGATTTCCCCAAATGACTTCCCTACACACGCCACTAGGATAAAACTGTTAGTACATTTATATAAAACAGTTTATATAAAACATTCAATAGTGAAATAACTTACAACATGTCAAACATACTCTTACCAAGCCATGAAAAATAAATGAAATCCATAATCATTCCATAATCTATATCCCCATCATTCATTATCATAAAAAATTCCATCTTTGAAAAGCAACATACAACAAAACAACCATTATAGTGGGACTTCCGCCCATCCCATTCACCCCATTCTCAGCTAATTATTTTTTATGAACACTAACCTTAATGGTGGTTCTTCTGAACACTATCCATGAAATATTATAGTGAGAATTCCTACCCACTTTTACATAACATTTCATCTATCCATAACTAAACATATATCCCACCAAGTCCACAACAACATGAAAATAACCATTTCCATCACATGCCAAACCACATCAATAATTCACCCATTTATGGAAACCACCCTTAATTTATTTTCCATGCCAAAACACATTTCAATAAAACAAAATCTTTATCGAAAACCATTTTCATCAACCATTTTTACAAATCAATCCCAAAAATCCATTTTAAAATCTCCATCTTAAAATCCACTGTAAGAGCATTTCACCACAAAGCCCCCTTTTTCCCAAAAATCCCCAAAACATAACCAAGGGTTTTCCAACCAATTTTTCACATAAAAAATTAATTTTAAGAAAAAAAATAATTTTAACCAAGCTTCAAGTTCTAGAAATGTGGAGTCGAGAGAGAATCCACCTACCTTTAGGGTTTTGGGGAAATCGACCCATAAGCAACCGTGCCCCAAATCCAGCAAATGCAACACCAAAACCGCCCTAAATCCCCTTCCCTAAAATCCACAAGACTTAAAATAAACACCCAAGGCAACCCCAACACTATATCAACATGAAATAGATGTAGATATAGAAAAATGAGAGATATGGAAGAGAATTCCTAGAGAAAACCAAAGAGAAACCAAGAGGAGAGACTTACCTGGTAGAACCCACATTCAAAACACCTTAAAACCCCTTTGTTTTGATATCAAAACATGTGGGAGAGACCCTCAAACCCTTGAGAACCAAAAATCCCAAGTGAGGATCAAGTGGTATAATGTTTGGAGGGAAATAGGTCAAGCCCGAGTGAACCCATATTTAAAAACCCTCTTTTTAATTGGCTTCACAGTTTGGAAAACCGTGCACTAACCATGTGCAGAACACTATCTTAAGAGGAGGGGCTTTCACGGTTACCTTTCATGGTTTGGAAAACCATGTGCATGCCATGTGAATCCTGCTACCTCCCCCTGTATGGTTTCCTAGAGAACCTGCACAATTTTTCCTAACTGTGCTTAAAATGTGCGCCCTTAGAAAAACCTTCACACTTATTCAAAACCATTCCAAACTCTCCCAACCTCTTCCCAACTAATCCCAAGCACTTTAAACCGATAAAAAGGAATAAAAAATGGCTAAATACCTCAAACCGAGGGTGTTACATTTTCTCCACCATTGGAATTTCCATCCTCATAAAGTAGGGAACCATTGCTTTGTCGAAAGAGCTCAGGCCATTGCTCAGACGTCTTTTTATCCCGCTCCCAAGTATCCTCTTGAATTTGACCATGATGCCGCAAAACAAGAACTAATCCAATTATTTTACCATAAAAGAGTTTCTCTTTCCTATCCACAATCTTCAATGGAATGTGCATCATGGAAGCATCCAATTCTATCTCAACATGATCCCAATGAATCACATGGTCATGATCCAACTAATACTTTTGCAATTGCGACAAATGAAATGAATTGTGCACCGCACTAAACCGTGGTGGAAAAGAGAAATGATAAGACACCACTTCAATCCACTCATGTATCTCAAAAGGCTCAATATACCTTGGAGATAACTTACCCTGCTTCTTAAACCGATGATGTCCCAACCTAGGAGAGATTATCAAACAACAAATGATCACCCACCTCGAATGACAACGATCCTCAATGATGGCCCACATATGATTTTTGACAACTTTGAGCCATCTCCATCCTCTTCCTGATCAACATGATTATCTCTATAGTCTCTTGGACAAGGCTGCGTCTGATCATCAAAGTCTCTCCTGTTTCCACCAAACATAGTGGAGAATGACACATACGCCCATATAAATCCTCAAATAGAGACATATGTATTGAAGACTAATAACTATTATTATAGGATAACTCCACTAGTGGTAATTTCTTCTCCCACTAACCACCAATATCCATCACACATTCCCTTAACATATAATCCATGGTTTTTATCTTCCTCTTAGATTGGCCATCCGTCTGCGGATTATATGTCGTGCTCCGAGTCAACTATTTCCCTAGAGGTTACAGTAATGATTTCCAGAAATAAGGTTTGAAACTAAAATCTCTATATAATACAATCAAAACTGTAATATCATGCCTCTTTACCACCTCCCATATATAGATTTTGGACAGATCCTCCACTGTATGAGATTCAAGAATCAGGATGAAATGGGATGACTTTGTGAGCCAATCCACAATCACCCATATGACATCATGCTTCCAGACCATGCTTGGAAGACCCATAAAAAAAATCCATTTCTAACTTATCCCATTTCCACACTGGGATAGGTAAATACTGCAACATGCATTCTGGTCACTGATGCTCTGCCTTGACCTGCTGATAAGTCAAGCATCTCAAGACAAATCTGACCACATCCTTTTTCATACCAGCCCAACAAAATTGCACCTTCAACACCTTATACATTTTATAAATTACAGGATGGATAAATCACCTGGAATGATGATAATCCATGATAAGTTCCTCCAGACAAGACACTGGTACCACCATCTGATTCAAAAATCACAAGACTAAATTCCCATTCAGTTCCCAACTTTCAATGGTATCCCCACCATTGAGTTTTAACCTCATTTCCTTACACTCGGAATCAGATGTCTGTGCCTCTTTAACCAAATCATTCATGTTAGGAACCAACTAAAACAGAAAAAAGACCACTTTGTCAGCCCAATCCTCACATTCCAAATTCATTTCAGCTATGAGTGACATCAACTGGTACTGATCCGATACCTGTTTCACCAATTGAGAATATGATTGTCTACTTAATGCATCCTCCACCGAATAAGCTTTAATCAGTGTGTACATTATGTTGAAATCAAACATCTAGAGATATTCCATCCATCTCCTTTTCCTAATGTTTAAATCTCTCTATGAAAAGATATTTTTTAGCTCATGTGATTAGTAAACACTATAAATTTCTAACCAAAGAGATAATGATGACAAATTTTTAAATCATGAACCACTATAGCCAACTCCAAATCATGTGTTGGATAGTTCATCTCATGAAATATCAACTGATGTGATCCATACACAACTACATGATCCCCCTTCATGAGAACACACCCCAACCCTGATATTGATGCGTCCCAATACACCATGTACCCTTTCCTTGGATTTGGAAAAACCAATATTGGTGCTGAATTATGGAGACCCTATAACTCCTCAAAGCATTTCTGGCACTTCTCATACCATTGAAATGGGATATTATACATTTTCAAAGCTGTCATCGGTGAATCCAGTCATGAAAAATCATGAACAAAACGTCGCTAATACCCAGCTAGACCAAGGAGTCTCAATATCTCAAAAAAATTATTTGGAGGTTTCCATGAGATAACAACCTCTATATTTTCTAGTTTTATTGAAACAAAATTATAAAAAATATCATGGCCAAGGAAATGAAACTCCTTTATCCAAGAATCACACTTTGAAAATTTTTCATACAACAGATGATCCCTCAAGGTCCCCAACATGATCGCTAGGTGCTGCTCATGCTCTACCCTTGTCCTTGAATACAACAATATATCATCATCAAATACAACCATAAAATAATCTAAATATCTATGAAATATCTAATTCATAAATGCCATGAACATATCTGATGCATTTGTTAGACTAAATGGAATAACCACATACTCATAATGGCCATATCTACTTATAAAAGTTGTTTTCAGGATATCCTCCTTCCTCACCTACAATTGGTTATACCATGACCTAAATTAATTCTTAGAGAACCACTGAGATACCCTCAATTGGTCAAGAAAATCATCAATGCGTGGACGTGGATATCAATTCTTTATCATAACCCAATTAAGTCTAAGATAATTAACACAGAGCCTCAAGGTTTTATTAGCCTTTTTAACAAAAAAACAGGCACTACCCATAGAGATGTGCTAGGCCAGATAAAACCTTTGTTTTCTAACTCTTCCAATGACACCTTTAATTCCCTAAATTCTGTTGGTGCCATTTGGTAAGACAGAAGTGACATAGGACTGGTCTGTGGAAGGATATAAATCGTAAACTCTACTTATATCATAGGTGTAAACCCTAATAATTCTTCATAAAATATATCCATTCATAGATCCAAAACTGCCGAAAGAACACTCTACTCGACACTTTCCACTGCTGTAAATGACAAGACCTCCAACTGATATGAAATCAGGCCAACAGTTAGTTCTAAAAAATCTATTACATCCACCTTATCACTCTTCTCCCCTCTAAAGGGATGTATAATTCCATCCTCCATCACAAAACTAATCATTCATTCATAGAAATCAATGTGGGCCTTAATCATTTCCAACCAATCCATTCCCAAGATTATATCAGAAGGATCCATCTCAATCATTGAGAAATCCCACATCAATTTTTTTCCATCCACAACTAAACATCAACCTCGACATAGGAAGGATCAACACTCTATTTGACCCAGATGAGTTTGTAGTTTCAAAACAGAAGGAATCATTTCTACATTTAAGCCCAACAAATAAACGATATGAGAAGAAAGAAAAGAATGCAAAACACACATATCAAACCAAGATTGCATCAATGTTTAATTTAAAAGAACTGTACCTCGCATTGTGGATAGTCTCAACTGATCATCCATCACCGTCTACACAGCTCCAAACAACTACTTACATGCCACACTCTACTTCTTATTACCTTGAAGAGGTGTCATGGTTTTCTGAGAATCACCATGACCCACTTTACTCTGCTGGAGAGGGGTATGATACTACCCCCATCCCATCAAGGCATAAGACCCCTGTGACCCATGAGGAGTGTCACAGATACCCGACCTTGGAGTATTCTAACAATAATGCCGCAATTCCCTATCTGATTACAATTATGACATGCTCAAGGTTGTGACATACAATCCCACTTGACGTGGCTCATGAAACCACAATGAAAACATCCCATCTTGATCTGAGGTTTCATAGGAAGATTCATGGATCCTTCCATCATATTCTAAGCCATGATCCCACCCTGAAAATAAGTTTCCCTCTTCTGCTTGTACCCAGTGTTCGAGTTTCCACTATTTCCCATGGGTACCAACATACTTCCACCCACCAGTATCCCCCAAAAGATCCTTCTCAGTCACCATAGCTTGGTTCACCATTTCTGTGTAATCATCTATACACAACACCACTATCTTGGAACAAATTTCTCGGTTCAACCCCGATTCAAAAATTCTTTCCTTCAACGATGTACTACCCGACACCATGGGTGAAAACTACACTGAGTTCATAAACATGGCCACATATTCTGTTACCAACAAGTTCCCTTGCTTCAAACTGAATAAATCCATTATACGTTGAATTATGAACGTATGAGGGTAGAATTGTTTATTAAACAATTCCTCAAAACCCTCCCATGTCACACTTTGTGGTCCATACCGCCTTAGACTGCCTACTCCCACCACTGAAGGAAAAGATATTTCAACATATATGTGGCTAGTTTGACTTTCATCTCTATTAGTGTGTCCAAGAAGTCAAATACCATATTCATTCTATTCAGCCATGCATCATCCCTTTCTAGCTATAAATCACCCCTAAAGATGGGTGGATTCTGCCTTTGAAACTGAACTGAATGATCCACATTGCTTGGTCCATACTCTTTATTCACACTTACTACTTTTTTTAAATCTTGTAATATACTCTACAATAATTTCTTGTTCACTTGGGGCTCAGTTGCAACCACATTTCAGGAGCTTCCTCCGATTGGTCTATACGATGCCTACCCTATTCCATTTCTATCAACACAAAACAACCATTAGCCTCACTCCCTTAATAAGAAAGGATGTACAATTTTTAAATTCAATTACATAACAACTATCACAACCAGGATTTCCACAAGTTTACATTTCCCATATTGCACTATTTTGCAAAAAATTCACAATGTTTTTAAAATCAACACATTTTCAAAATACCACAAGTTTCTATGTTTCAAATCCTTCTGTTTTGAAACCCAATTCAGAATTTTCAAATCCACACATTCATATCACACCATTGATCATTATATCCAAATAAAATATGCATCCTAGTGGAATTTCATTTCTACCATGCATTTCATGCTCATCTCATTGGATACACCCACGACAATGAGATATCCAATACCTATAAGTGTCTCCAAACACTTATGTACCCAAGTACCTGGTAACTTTAAGTTTAGCATAAAAGTGTTAGCTTTGTCATTTTATGATATACATTCCAATTTCTGAGAATACTATACCTTTATTCCATCTTGACGTAAGGAATAGACCAAGAACGAATGTCAACACCAAGACCAACAATCAACGCCTAAGGATCGAACAACTGTTCTCAATTGAAATCCAAGGACCGAACAAACTGACCCCACTTGTAACATGCTACCCCATATCATTATCTTGAGAGGGAGGAGGAATGTTACATGGACTTAAGAGACATTCCCAAGACACCAAAGGATGGAAATAAGTGCTGAGGTATTTAAGAATAGTTGGGGAACAATTTTACCTTTTGAAAAAGAAAAACAAACCAAACCAGTCATTACCAATGATACCATATGATGCATGTAGACATAGAAACCCAACCATGTATTACCAAAAAATACAACCAAGTTGTTTCACAATTCAACCAAAAACCAATACAACCAAACATAATATCAAATTACAATGCAGAAGACTAAACAAGAGACCCAAAATAAGCCAAGACACACTCCACAACTCCACAACAAGCTCCATGCTCCATGATCTACCACATCTCCCAAGAATCACCATGAATGAATACCAATGAGATGATTTACATTTACCTATGGCTTGGGATATGACATCTACAAAAGCCCCAGAGTGAAAAATCAGGGAGTGAGTACTAATACTCAGCAGGTTTTCCCCAAATGACTTCCATATATATGCCACTAGGATAAAACTGTTAGTACATTTATATAAAATAGTTTATATAAAACATTAAATAGTGAAATAAGTTAGAACATGCCAAACGTACTCTTACCAAGCCATGAAGAACGAAGGAAAGCCACAACCATGTCATAATCCATATCCCCATCACACATTAGCTAAAAAATTTCCATCTTTTCAAATAAATACACAACAAAGAAACCATTATAGTGGGACTTATTCCCATCCCATTCTACCTATTCCCAACTAGTGGTGCTTTTTGACCACTACCCTTAATGGGGGTTCTTACGACCACTATTCATGACCTTTTATAGTGGGAATTCATACCCACTTTCACATCTCATTTCAACAAGCCACAACAAAACATATAACCCACCAAGGCCACACCAACATGAAAATAACCAATTCAATCACATGCCAAACCACTTCAATAAATCACCCATTTATGGAAACCACCCTTAATTTATTTTCCATGCCAAACCACATTTCAATAAAAAAAATCTTTATTGAAAACCATTTTCATCAACCATTTTCACAAATCAATCCGAGCAAACCATTTTCAAATCTCCATCCTAAAATCCACATTTAGAGCATTTCACCACAAAGCCCCATTTTCCCCAAAAATACCCAAAACATCACCAAGGTATTTACAACCAATTTCGCACATGAAAAACAAAATTAATTTTAATAAAAAAAATTAATCATAACCAATCATTAAGTTCTATCAAAGTGGATTTGAGAAAGAATCCACCTACCTTTAGGGTTCTGGTGAAATTGAACCACAAGAAACTGCCCCCCAAATCCAGAAAATGCACCACTAAAACTGCTCTAGATCCCCTTCTCTAACATCCACAATCCTTAAAATCAACACCCAAGTAAACACCAACAGTAGATCTATATGAAAAATATGTAGATCTAGAAAACCTAGAGAGAGGGAAAAGAAGACCTGGATAAAACCAAAGAGAAACAAAGAGAAGAGACTTACTCGGGAGAAAACACTTTGAAACCACCTTGAAACCTCTTCAATTTGCTTCCAAAATGTGTGGGAGAGCCCCTAAAAACATTTAAAACCAAAAATCATAAGTGATGATCGAGTGGTAGAAAGTTTGGAGTGAAAATGGTCATGCCTGAGTGAACCCGTATTAAAAAACCCTCTTTTTAAGTGGCCACACGGTAGTCCACACGGTTTGGAAAACCGTGTGCTAACTGTGCGCACACCACTATCTCAAGAGAAGGGGTCCACATAGTTTCCCCACATGGTTTGGAAAACCGTTCGTAGGCCATGAAAAGCCTACTATCTCCCCCCACACGGTTTCATAGAGAACCTATACGGTTTCCCTAACAATGCTGAAATCGTGTGCCCTTATAAAAACCTACAAACTTATTCAAAACCATTAAAAAATCTACCAACCTCTTACCAACTCATACCAAGAACTTTAAACACATAAAAAAGGCATAAAAAAGGATACATTACTCAAATCAGGGGTGCTAAATTCTCCCCACCATTGGAATTTACGTCCTCAGAAAGTAGGGAACCATTTCTTTACTGAAAGAGATTGGGCCATTGGTTGGACATCATTTCCCCCCTCCTAAGTCTCCTCTTGAATATGACCATGCTGCTACAAAAAATGAACTAAACTGATGCTTTTACTAAAAAATAATTTCTCTTGCCTAACCACAATCCTCACTGGAACATGCTCTATGGAAGCATCGGGTTCTAGATTAACATGATCCCAACAAATCACATGGTCATGATCCAACTGGCATTTTTTCAACTGTGACACATGGAAAAAATTGCGCACCACACTAAACCATGGGTGAAAATAAAAATTATAAGACACCTCTCCAGTCCTCTCAAGTATCTCAAAAGGCCTAATATACCTCGAAGATAACTTACCCTCTTACCCAAAACTATGATGTCCCAACCTAGGAGAGATACTAAAAAACACATGATCACCCATCTCGAATGACAACAGTTGTCTATGAGGGTCCACATACGATTTATAACAACTTTGATCCATCTTCATCTTCTTCCTAATCAACTTGATTTTCTTCATAGTCTCTCAGATAAGGATCTGTCCAATCATCGAAGTCTCACCCGTTTCCACCCAACATAGTGGGGAATGACACAAATGCCTATATAATGCCTAAAACAGAGAAATATGTATTGAAGCCTGATAACTATTATTATAGAAAAACTCCACCTGTTTTAATTACTCTTCCCATGAACCACCAAAATCCATCACATAATCCCTTAACATATCCTCCAAGGTTTGTATCATCCTCTCGAATTGGTCATTTGTTTGCAGTTGATATGATGTGCTCATAGTCAACTGTGTCCCAAGGGATTGATAAAATGATTTCAAAAAACGAGATGTGAACCTTTGATCTCTATCTAATACAATTGATACTAGAAAACCATTCCTTTTTACCACCTCCTGGATATAGATTTTGGACATATCCTCCATCGTGTGAGATTCATGAATGAGGATTAAATGGGTCAAATTTGTGAGATGATCTACAATCACCCATATGGAATCACACTTCCAGACCATTCTTGGGAGACCCATCACAATATCCATTGGTATTTGCTCCCATTTTCACACTTGGATAGGTAAAGACTACAACATGTCTGCTGGCCACTAATGCTCTTCCTTGACTTACTGACAAGTCAATCATCTTGAGACAATTCCAACCACATCCCTTTTCATACCATCCCACCAAAAATGTGCCTTAAATTCCTTATACATTTTCTGAATTCAAGGACAGAAATCACACTTGTAATGATGATAATCCCTAAGAAATTCCTCTCAAATATCCACTATTACCACCATCCAATTCTAAAAACACAAGACTGAATTCCCATTCATTTCTCAGTTATCAGTGGTATCCCCACCATTGAGTTTCAACCTCATCGCCATACACTCGGAATCAGATGCCTGTGCCTCTTTAACTAAACACGATATGTTAGGAACCAAAAAAAATAGAAAGAAGAGTGCTCTGTCACCCTGGTCCTCACATTGTAACCGCATGTCAGCTATGACCGACATCAACTACTACATATCTGATACATGTTTCACCACTTGATCATATTATTTTCTACTTAATGAATCAGCCACAAAATTTCCTTTTCCTAGTGTGTACATTAAGTTGAAATCAAACATCTAGAGATATTCCTTCCATTTAATTTTCCTCATGTTCAAATATCTGTGAAAAGATGTGATTTAAGCTCTTGTGATCAGTAAACACTGTAAATTTCTCACCAATGAGATAATAATGCCACATTTTTAATGCATGAACCACTTTCACCAACTCGAAATCATGTGTTGGGTAGTTCTTATTAGGAAACCTCAACTACCATGAGCCATACAGAACCACATAATCCCCCTTCACGAGAACACACCCCAAACCTGATCTCAATGCATCACAATACACCACATACCCTTTCCCTGATTTAAGAAAAACCAAGATTGGTGCTAATGTAAGGAGAACATTGAACTCTTCAAAGAATTTTTGGCACTACTCATCCCATTTAAATGGGATATTCTTCATTTTCAAAGTGGTCATCGACAAAGAAAATCATGAAAAGTCACGAACAAAACGTCGATTATACCCAGCTAGAATAAGGAAGTTACATATCTCAAAAACATTATTTGGTGGTTTCCATGAGATAACAACCTTTATATTTTCCAGATCAACTGAAACACCCATCTTAGAAATAACATGTCTAAGGAAACAAACCTCCTATATCCAAAAGTCACACTTTGACAATTTGGCATACAACAGATGATACCTCAAGATACCCAACATGGTGGCCAAGTGCTGCTTATGATCCACAATTGTCCTCGAATACACAATTATATCATCAAAAAATATCACCAAAAAATAATATAGATATCTCTTAAATATCTGATTCATCAATTCCATGAACACCGTGGGTGCATTATTTAGACCAAAGGTCATAACCACATACTCATAATGGCTATATCTACTTCTTAAAGTTGTTTTTGGGATATCCTCCTTCCTCACCTGCAATTGGTGTTACCCTTACCTCAAGTCAATCTTGGAGAACCACTAATATCTCCTCAACTGGTCAAAAAAACCATCAATTCACGAAAGTGGATATCGGTTCTTTATTTTAACCTAATTATGTCTACGATAATCAAGAAAGAGCTATAAGGTTCCATTTGCTTTTTAACAAACAAAACCCACACTGCCCATAGAGACGTGCTAGGCCAGATGAACCCTTTGTTTTCTAACTCTTCCAACTACAAATTTAATTTATAAAATTCTATTTCTACTATTTAGTAAGATGAAAGTGAGATAGGACTGGTCTTCATAAAGAGATCAATCATAAAATCTACTTCTCTCATAGGTGGAAACCCTAATAATTCTTTAGGAAATACATCCATAAACTAATCCAGAACTACCAGAATAACACTCAGTTCAGCACCTTCCACCGATTCCAATGACAAGGCCTCTAACTGATATGAGATCATGCCAATAGTTGGCGCCAAAATATCTATTCAACCCAAATTCTCACTCTACTCCCCTCTAAAGATATGTCTAATGCCACCCTCCCTAAAAAAACTAACCATTCACGTATATCAATCGATGTGGGATTTAAACATTTCCAACCAACCCATACCTAGGATTATATCATAAGAATCCATCTCAAGCACTGTGAAATCCCACATTAGTTCAATGCCATCCACAACTAAACAATAGCCTAGACATAGGAAGGATTAACACTCTCTTTGACCCAGTTGAGTTTGTAGTTTCAAAACAGAAGGCATCATTTCCACATGTATAACCATCAAATCAACTATGCGAGATGAAATAAATGAAACCAAAGCACTCATATAAAATAAATCTTTCATCAATGTTGAATTTAAAAGAACTGTACTTCACACCATGGATGGTCCCGAATGGTCATCCATCACCACCTTCTCATCTCCAAACAACTTCTTACTTACCAAACTCTGATCCTTATCACCCTTATGAGGTTTCGTGGTATTCCAAGAATCACCATGACCTACTTTACTCTACTGGCGAGGGGTATGCTTCTACCCTCATCCTGTCGAGGCATAAGACCCCTGTGACCCTAGAGGAGTGTCACAGACACCCGACCATGGAGCATTATAACAATAACGCTGCAGATGCCCCATATTCTTACATTTATGACATTCTCATGGTTGTGTCATACAATTCTTCTTGATATGCCTCATAGAACCACATTCAAAACATCCTAGCTTGCTCTGAGGCTTCAGATGAAGATTCATGAATCCTACCATCAGATTTTGAGTTGTGCTCCGACCCTAGAAATAAGTGTTCCTCTTCCTATTGAACCCAATGTTCGAGTACCCACTATTTACCATGGGTAACAACATACTTCCCCCACCCATAGCTCTCACAAGATCCCACCTAGCCACTGTAGCTTGGTTCACCATTTGTGTGTTATAATATACACACAACACCTCTATCTTGGAAAGAATTTCCTGGTTCAACCCAACTTCAAAAATTCATGACTTTAATGATATACTACCCTCTACCTAGGGTTCAAACCACACTAAGTTCATATACATAGCCACATATTCTATAACCAAAAAGTTCCCTTTCTTCAAACAAAAGAAATCGATTATAAGTTGAATTCTGAACATATGAGGGTAGACACGGTTATTAAACAATTCCTCAAAACCCTCCCATGTCACACTTTGGTCTATCCTGGCTTGGACTGCCAACTCACACCACTAAAGGGAAATATCTTACAATATATACGTGGCTAGTTTCACTTTCATCTCAACCGGTGTTCCCTAGAATTCAAATATCTTATTCATTCTGCTCAGCCACATTTCAATCCTTTTTGGATTTAAATCACCCCTAAAAATGGGTGGATTCTTCCTTTGAAACTAAACTGCATGATCCACATGCCTTGGTTCATCCACTTTATTAACAATTCCTACTACTTATAAATCTTCCACAATACTCTGCACTAGCTTCTGGTTCACTTGGGGCTCTGGTGAAACAACATTTTCAGTAGTTTCCTCCGATTGGTCTCTACGATGCCTACCCTCTGCCATTTTTATCAACACAAAACAACCATAAGTCTAACTCCCTTAACAAGAAAGTGTGTACAATTTTCAAATTCAATTTTATAACTACTATCAGAACTAGGCTTTCCACAAGTTTACATTTCCCATATTGCACTATTCTTAAAAAAATCCACCATGTTTCGAAAATCAACCCATTTTCAAAATACCACAAGTTTCCATGTTTCAAATCCTTCCATTTTGAAACCCAATTTAGATTTTCCAAATCCACACATTCATATCACACCATAGATCATTATATCCCAATGAAATATGAATCCTAGTGAGAAGTCATTTCTACCATGAATGCCGTGATATTCTCATTTTTTACACCAAAAAAAATGAGATATTCAATGCCTATAAGTGTCTCCAAATAATTATGTACCCAACTCCCTGGTAACTTGAAGATCAGAATAAAAGGGTTAGCTATGTCCTTTTATACTATACATTCCAAGTTCTGACAATCCTACACCTTGACACCATCCTGAACCAAGGAATAGACCAAGAAAAAATGTCAACACCAAGAACAAAAATCAACGCCAATGGATCAAACAACTATTCTCAATTAAAATCCAAGGACCGAACAAACTGATACCACTTGTAATATTTCACCCCACCTCATTCGCTTGAGAGGTCGGAGGAATGTTACTTGGCCTTAAGCAACATTCCCAAGATGCCAAAGGATGGAAATAAATGCTGAGGTCTTCAAGAATAGTTGGGGAATGATTTTCCCTTTTGAAAAAGAACAACCATCCAAACCAGTCATTAGATACTATACCATATGATGCATGTTTTCATAGAAACCCAACCATGTATTACCAAAAATGCAAACAAGTTGTTCCACAATAAAACCCAAAAACCAATACAACGAAATAAAATATCAGATTACTATGTGGAAGACCAAACAAGAAACCCAAAATAAGCCAAGACACACTCCAAATATTTATACCAAGTCCATACTCAAAGGACCACCATATCGCCCAAGCATCACCACAAACCACTAGCAATGAGATGCTTTACATTTACTTGTGTCCTGGGATACGACATCTGCAAAAGTAACGAAGTGCCAAAGCAGGGGTTGAGTACTAATACTCTATAAATTTTCCCCAAATGACTTACCTACACATGCCACTTGGATAAAACCATTCGTACATTTATATAAAACAGTTTAAATAAAACATTCAATAGTGAAATAACTTACAACATGCCAAGCATACTCTTACCAAGCCATGAAAAACAAGGGAAATCCACAACCATGCCACAATCCATATCCCCATTACGCATTAGCATAAAAAATTATATCATTGCAAAGTAAAACACAATAAAGCAACCATTATAGTGGGACTTCCGCCAATCCCGTTCACCCAATTCCCAACTAGTGGTGCTTTATGACCACTACCCTTAATGGTGGTTCTTGAGACCACTATCCATAATATTTTATAGTGAGACTTACCGCCCACTTTCCGATCACCTTTCAATAAGCCAAAACTAAACATATAACCCATCAAGGCCACAACAACATGCAAATAACCATTTACATTACATGCAAAACCACCTTAATAAATCGCCAATTTATTAAAACCACCCTTAAATCATTTAGCATTCTAAACCAAATTTAAATAAAAGAAAATCTTTATTGAAAACCATTTTCATCAACCATTTTCAAAAATAAATCCAAACAACCCATTTTAAAATCTCCATCTTAAAATCCACAATAAGAGTATTTCACCACAAAGACCCCTTTTTCTCAAAAATCTACAAAACATCACCAAGAAATTTCCAACCAATTTCGCACATCAAAAACACACTTAATAGTTAAGAAAAAAATTAATTGTAACCAAGCCTTAAGTTCTAGCATAATGGAGTTAAGAGGGAAGCCACCTACCTTTAGGGTTCTAGAAAAATCGACCCACAAGCAAACTCACCCCAAATTTGGAGAACACCTCACCAAAACCACTCTAGATCCCCTTCCTTAACATCCACAAGCCTTAAAATCAACACCCAAGGAAACCCAAACACTAGATCTACATGAAAAAGATGTAGATCTAGAAAAATGAGAGAGATGGAAGAGAATACCAAGATAAAACCAAATAGAAACCAAGAGGAGAGACTTACCCAAGAGAAACCACCATAAAAAAAACTTGAAACCTCTTCAATTTGGTTCCAAAACATGTGGGAGAGCCCCTATAACCCTTGAGAACTGAAAATATCGAGTGAGTCTTGAGTGGGAGAATGTTTTGGAGTGAAATAGGTCAAACCTGAGTAAACCTGTATTTAAAAACCCAATTTTTAAGTGGCCACATAGTTGCCTCATAGAGTTTGGAAAACCAAGAACATGCCACCCGAAGCCTACTGTCTCCCCTGTATGGTTTCCTAGAGAACCCTCATGGTTTTCCCAAACCATTCTCAAACCTTTTACCCTTATAAAAACCTCCAAACATATCCAAAACCATTCCAAAATCTCCCAACCTCTTCCTAACACATCCTAAGTACTTTAAACACATAAAAGGCCTAAACAATGGCTACATACCTCAAAATGGTGGTGCTACAAGTTTAGTGACCCTTTCCTATTTTTAAATATGGTTTCCAATGTTTATTTATGAGTATTTAGATAAAGTATTTAAATGGTTTATTTCTTTTATCAAAATGAACCTAATAATATATAAATATTTTCATTTAACATGATTTTTTCACTATTCATGTAATTTGGTTGTATAATTTATTCCTTTTATGACATCTATTTAAAATTATAATTACATTTTGAATTAGAAATAAATGCATAAATATTTTCAGGATAATGGAAAGTTATCTAAAAATATATATTTTTTAGCTAAGATATCTTGAAAATATTCACATGAGTTATAATAAGTTTTAAATCAAATTTCCTCATATGATTTAAAATAGGTTTTTCAAAAAAATCATTACTTGGTTTTAAATTATTGTTGATAAAAATGTCATGGAATTTTTTATTACCTTTTTAACTTCTAAGTTGCATGCATTATTTTTAAAAATTGTTTCTAAAACATGAGCATTTAATTATTATTAAAATAATGATTGATATTGAATAAGTTCAAAGGAATCAATTATTTGACAATGATCAATGAGTGCATGAGCTTGGGTTGCCTGGTCTAGTTCACATAGTGAGTATAATAATTGTAATATTTTTCTTATTCATTACATTTAATATCATGTTGTTATTATTTATAAAAAATTTTAGGGACATACATTAGAAGTAGAGTTGACTTTTTCTCATCCTTTTAGTATGTGTTAGAGTAGGGGTGCTCATAGAGATAGATGATGCACCCGTTGTACTCTTTCACACCCTGACTGACCAGTGGACACCCTATCCACCACACCTTTCCATCCTCCACTTGAGCCTCCAGGGATGTTCCTACCCCTGCCTCCATCATTATCATCTTTTTATTTAGAATATTACTCTCATACAATTTCTATCCCACCTCTAGGGATGTTCCCACCTATTACATATCCATATACAATGATTTATCCCCATACCTTCTATACTTACCCTACCATATATATGAAAACTTCATTTCCTACTCTCCATCTAGAATATTACAATTATATTAATTGAGATTCCACTCTAGTGCATGAAGTTGATCCGGTTCATTAATTGGAACATGAACATCCATCAGAGGCTACTAATCCAGGGTAGCGCACAGATCCACCAAAGATTAATGAGTAGAATGTATCATTTTTTATTACAAGGGTGTCATATTATATCACATAATTTATTTCATACTTTATTATGAATTATTTTTTTTCCTTTGATCTTATTTAGTGGAATATTATAATAGGCGATGTGGTTGAACCCATATATGTGAAGCCTAGAATCACCAAGTACAAAGAGGAAAATCAGATGATAGGTAAAAATTATAGGTAATGTAGAAGTTTCAAGGGAAATTGATCCAATTAAAATGATACCAGTCTGTTTAAACCAAATTCATGGATGTAGTAATGAAACAAAAGAGAAAACATGGGTGGAGATAAGGGTATGAAAATTATTTAAATTTATATCTATATTATTATTGTATTTATATGAATTAATATGTTTGTTACACCTTTGATTTAACATTACCAATGGTGAAGCTACTAAGGTCACACGACTAATGGATCTTGGGGAGTTCTGGTGTTCAAACAAGAAAGATTTATATGTTAGTTGGATGAGTAGATTCAGTTCTAATTAAGAGGGAATACCAATATTCCATGGCTGTCCCACAACACAATATTAAGATATGATTATATAGTGAAAGATAGATAAGTTTAAGGTATTCCAAATCTTTAATGGTTTGCATAAAAAATTTAATTATGGTTAATTGTACTGAATTTTTGTTTTTAGGATATGTTAGAAAAAAAAGAATAAAGATTTTATGGCATATTTTTAGATTTCAGGGTGCTCTACAATTCTTGATCATGAGAGGTTCTATGTACTTCAATATGAATAGAAGTAATAACTATATTTATATTGTGATTAGTTATATTTTCATGCTGAAATATATGTTTTCATGTCATGAATCCATTTAATATAAGGCTAGAAATTCCCCTTTAAAATGGAAAATGGCCAAATGGTCAAATTGACAAATGAAAAAAATGTCCAAATGGTCAAATGGATAAATGAAAAAATGACCAAACAACCTAAAAAAAATTAACCTAATGAAAAAATGATCAAAATTACCATGTAAATGTATAAGTAAATAGATAAATGGACAAATAGACAAATATCCAAGTTGAAAAATTGAAAAATGACCAAATAACCAAATTACTAAACAAATTAACCAAAAAATAAACCTAGTGACCATAATATAAAAATTACCAAGTGACCGAATAACCAAATGGAAAAATGGAAAAATGAAAAAATAGGCAATTAGACAAATAAAAAAATTACCAAAAAACCTAAAAAAATGAACCTAATGACCAAATGAACAAAATCACCAAGTTACCAAATAAAAAATTGACCAAATAACCAATTGAACAAATGGCCAAATGAAAAAACTACAAAAAAACCAAACCAAAAAATGAATCAAATGAAAAAATGATCAAAATAACCAAGTGAATGAATAACCAAATGGAAAAATAGACGAATGGAAAAAATGGACAAATAAAAAAATGTCCAAATGGAAAGATATCCATATAGACAAGTAACCAAATGACCAAATTACCAAACAACCTAACCAAAAAATGACCCTAATGATGAAACGATCAAAATTACCAAGTGAACAAATAACCAAATGGTCAAATGGACAAATAGACAATTGGACGAATAGTTAAATGTCCAAATGACCCAACCACCTAACTAAAACATGATATTGATGACAAAATGATCAAAATTACCAAGTGATCAATTAACCAAATGGACAAATGGTTAAATGTGCAAATGAAAAAATTATTAAACAACCAAAAAAATGAACTAAATGAAAAAATTATCAAAATTATCAAGAGACCAAATAACAAAATTGACAAATGGACAAATGGCCAAGTGTCAAGTGACCAAATTACCAAACAACCTAACCAAAACGAGTAAATAAAGTAGAACTATTCTAAAACATAATGGATACAATAAAACTAAATAAAACATTTAATCAAAATTTTTAATAAAAGCATTCACAAACTAATCAAAACTTACTGGTATAAATGTAAATTAGAATAACAAAAATAGATCTAGAATGATCAAAATCAAGTAAATAGAATTCAAATTGAATAAAATTAAATGAAACTAAATTGAACCAAGTCAAAATAATACTGCTTGAACTAATTTGTTATTTTAAATGATGAATCAAATTAGACCAAATATAACTAATTCAAACCAATATGACCACATCCGATATGAACTAAAATAAACTAAATAGAATTGATACGAACCAAATGTAATGAAATTGAATTTACTAGAACCTAAATGAATAAAATTTTATAATATAAATATAAAAAATCCAGAAAATATAAATCTATTGAAAATGTACCAAAAACCTTATATCAAACAAAACTGTCCCAACATTTCCTGGTCTATGATAATTCAACGCAAACTAAAATGAATAGAAAAAACATAAAATGAACTATAAATTGAAAATACATAACTAAATCAAAACATAAATTAATTGAATGGGACATAATCATTTTTAATTGGCTTGAAATGAATAAAACAAAATTTAATTATACCAAAATAAAGTAATGTGAACTGAACCAAATTGAAAAAACCATTATCAAAAAAGTAAACTATACATAACATAACTAGGAAAATCAATCCTAACTAAAAAAACCAAAAAATTAGATGGAACCACATCCTCTTGAACTAATCTAATATGTATTGACCCTACACAAACTGAGTTAAAACCCAAGAAAATGTTATTATTTACCAATAATAGGAAGAGTAATTATTAATTAATAGGAATGTACTATTTGATAATATCATTTTAAAACTTGGATCTATTTCCCCTTGCTTGTAGGAACATGTTTCCTAGTGAATTTATTTATCATTAGTTGTTAATGTGCATAATATGATGATATGTTAACAAGATGTTTAGAATTGGTATTATAGAATTATTAAATTATTCTTATTTTTTATAATTTCTAATTTTTTTATAGTTTATAAAATGAGTTTTCATTAGACTATTTCATGTCAATATGTTGAATATGTTTGTTTTTGTCCCATGTTTATTTGTAAATTATTTTCTTTATATGTTAGTATGTCAATTGTTTCCATTCACTCATGATATGTATGATGAATGTGTTAGTAATTTATTATGAGTTTTTTGAAAATTTATTTTCAAATTCATGGATGATGATAGCCTTGATTAGTGATAAATAATTAAAACTCAAAAAAGAAGAACCTTTTCATGAATAAACCTATATAGTCATTACAAACATGGATAATTTTTTTAAATACTGAAATTTTTATGTTTTACCAATGAAAAAATGATTTCCATAACATTTGTAGTTTTTGAAATGTATATGAGAATGTGTAAGTGTATTATGAGGATTTTTTATTATTAGAATAATGTTTAAAGTTGAATAATGTTTATGTAATTTGTCTTAAAAATATAAGTATGTAGTTTTTTTCTTGTTGTGAGATTCATATTTTTAACATTAATATATAAGTACAATATTTTTATCTTTATATAATATGAGAGAATATTCTCAATATAGTATAACATTTAATTATTATTTCATTTTATCACATCAATCGTGATGCATGAATGTAAAGAACATGTCTATTTTTAATTTAAAATTATAAAAGAATGTTTAGGTGTGTTATTAAGTTTGATGTATGAATATTTCCTTGAGAGTACATTGAGTTTTATTTTTTATGGTATAATTGATTATAAATCACCTAAATGTGATGATATATTTGTTAGAAAACTTATTCTCCAAATCATAATATTATACATTACAAAATGGATAATTTTGAGTACTCTTATAAAAAATTTTATGTCTAGAATATCTATTATATCTATTTAAAACCTATGTCAAGTAATTTATTTTGATTATGTTTCTAGCTATTGTGATTATGTGTTATTATAGTGATTTAATTTATAGAATCAACTTCCCTAAAAGATTTTTTTATATATAGTAATGAAATCAGTTAATTAATTAATATTTGAAATCTCGTGATGGTGTTTTCATGGTGACCATCGATTCTTATAAAAGTAATAATTACAAAATATTTAATATTATGTTATATTAATTATATTTATTTATTGTGATATGCATGTACCTAGTTACGAATTTTCATGGATGATTTAAGAGTTTGTAAGTGTCACGTAGTGGGGGTTGTTCTACTATTATTAAATTTCTAATTAACTGTATATTTAAATTCTTCTTCACTTTTTATATTTCTTTAATTGATAAAATTTTAATTCTTTTTATATTTATCAATTTAATATTTTTTTTATTAATGTACCATTATACTAATCAATTTAATTTGTATAAATCAGCTTTGGGAATCAAATGTTGTATTCCTTGAGAAAAATTATTTTTCTTGAGTAGGAAGAAATAAGATTGAAGTGTTCTAAATACATAAACACATGAAAATATTGTAATTTTTTTTATTTATATTTAAAATATTGATATGTTATTCATAATTAAATATCTTGTTTAAATCTACAATAATGTTCTATAGAGGCCCTCAATGAGAAAAAAATTACAACTTTAGAACCAATGATCATTTGAGACTAGTATTAGGTTAAGATAACCAAGGGAGAGTCCAATGTTGACCTGGGAAAAAAATCACCCCAACTAGTTATTGAACCTCATAGGTCTCCTCTTATTCCTCCCATATCATAGAGTTAAAAAATACTTATGCAGAAGTTGACAAGGTGCAAAAAAGCTATATAAGACCATGAAGAAGGTAAACTGGTCACCAAATAATTTTTGAAATCTATGTCATCAATATGTCCATAACTTCCACTAGAAAATTATTCTATTTTTTATTAATTTTTAGAACAAATCAACTATTTATATGATTCCTAGAGTGATGTAAATGAGGGTCCTAGTGGAAGTCAAGATGATGATACTATTTGTGGTGGTGGAGGTGATGGTGGTGATGATGATGGTGATGCTAGTGCTTCACATGAAGCTCTTGGTGATGGTGGTGATGATGATGTTGTTGATAGTGATGAAGATGAGGATATTGGTGATTAGAGATATATTGATCCCATATATTTTTGAGTTAGTTGTATAGAGGCATGTGGATGTTGTTTAATGACTTAAACTGATTGGTTGTATGGATGTATCTGTATGTTATAATATTGTAAATGGTTTGAGAATTATTAAAATTTGTTGGTTGAAAACTAAATATATAATATCTATGTTGAATTTAATGTATAGTATGGTTTGTATTTTTTTTATAGGTTCAGGAAGGGCTGTAAGGGTTTCTGGTGCTAGTTTGGGACATGTAGCTATACTACCAATTCATTAAAGCATGGGAATATGGTGTCTAGTGAGACAAGATATACTCACGGTTACCCTAACCATGGTTATAGATATATACCAACACTTTAAATAAAATCACGGGTATTTTGGAAATATCCTTGGATATACCCATATTTTCTATAGAAACCATGGGTATAACTCTATATTGATGGCATAATTATCCACAGTTCATAGAATCATGGGTATAGTTCATACCCATAGATTTATGGGCTATACCCATGAATCTAAACCATGGGTATATGATATGTTTTTAGTAGTGTTATGTTCTCATAGATCAAGTTACCTGGTTCCATTATGATTCATGTCTTTTGAACTGTCGAGATTTATGCCATCACTCATGTTTATGATCTATAATTATTGAAGCATCACACGAGGTAAGGGATTAAAAATTTCAATTTTATTTTTTGTTTCAAATAAGTATTAACCTTGATTTAGTTTTATTTAGTCAAATAGATGATATTTGACTAATGAAAATAATAATTAGATTAGAAATTGGTAAGGTAAGTATAGAGTATGTTTTTTTTAATTTTCCTTATTATTTCTATGATGTTGTTGATTTATTATATGTGAAATTCTATTATGTTTTGATTATTTTTATTGAAATATTGAATTATTATTTAAATGGTTAAATGTCATAAATATGGAATTGAAAATAGAGAAATGGAAATATAAAATTTATAGAAATGTTTCTTGAATAATTTTCTAAATAAATAATAAAGCATAATTCAAGACACTTTTTCCCTAAAAATTGAATTTTATTCACTAATATGATTATATTATGTTTTTTACAATAGAGGTGGACTTATTGTGGTCTGATTTTCTAGTTATAGGAATAGGTAATACTGTGATTTATTATTGTGGTAGGCAATGCAGTTGATTTGTGATAGTGAGTTTATTGTTCTGGAGGTGGTAGAGATGATGTTGTGGGATGTTAGCATGGTTTAGTGATGTTGATATAGTTAGTGTGAGATAATTTCCTTGGGATGTAGAATAATAACTTAATATATTAGTTGAATGTAGAGTGGGAATTGGGTTGAGTTTTCAACTAATCTGAATTTAGGAGGAGGAAATATAACGTGGTAATTGAATAAATAATTATGAAAGTGGAAGAGTTATTGTTTGAATTATTTTAAATTATTAATGTGGTTTAAAATGATAAACATAAAGTGGTAATAAATTGTGGTAATGTATTAACAATAGTCGTTATGTTGTTGTTGTGGTCTAGTGGTTAGTTGTGGCATGTGTTTTATTTAGAGGTGGCAATAGTAATTGTATAGAGGTGGTAATGTATTTTTAGGCAATGGTTTTGGAAGTGTTATAGTAATAAATGGAATAATAGGTCTTCCTAGGTGTTATCTATATTCTTATATATTATTTATATTTATTATTAATATTTATAACACACCACCAACAAAGTTAGGTAACATTAATGATGTTGATATGTGGTTTTGGATTCTAGGTGTACCCCTAATATATAGGATATGCATGATACAAATAAATAACTAGTCCTCCCCTCTTTCTTTCTCTTCAAAAAACGTTTTTTATATGATCTCATGGCATGATGTTATAATTATATGGTGGTATGTTCTGACGAGTTAGTGATGTGATATTGTAGTGATGATATGGTTATGTAGTATGGGGTATGTGGTTATGTGGTTGTGTCTATGATGTGGTGTAAGGATTGTGATATAGGGATATGTGAGGGAAAGAAGCACTAGAACGTATTCCATTAAGATATAAGGGTGACTAGAATAGTGGGGATGTAGGTGAAGGGTAACTTTCTTAATATAATTTCATGACATCATATTTTACAACTTACGTATAGATTTAATAATTGAGGCTTAATGGGTTTGGTTTGATAATATTCTTAGGGATATGTAATGAGTTGGTTTAATTGATTATTTACAAAGTATATTTTTATTCTTCGTCCACATTTTCTCAAGGGTTTTTAGGGAGGTACCTAATATATACATTTATACTCACCCCTATTTACAATGTCATGTTTTTATATATTTTTATAATGGAGTCAGTGATTGGGTTGGATATTACTAGCTTTTAGTGTTTGTGTTTAGTGTTAGAGTCACTGTCATGGGATTTTTTATTTTGATATTCACTTTGGGAGGTTTTTTTCTTAGTTGAAATCACATTCATTTTATATTATAGATGTTTTTTTGGTTTATTATATGGATTTTAATGGTTATTTAATTTTTCGTTCTAGGGATTATAAGGGAAATGACCCCCCATTATATGTTTTTTCATACTGTTAATACTCTTCTTGAATGATTTCTTATTTGAGGTGAGTTTTTGGACCATAATCGCATTTTATACAAACCTAAGAGGGGTTCTAGTAGGGATAGTTCATGATAGTGTGTGTAATAAAAATCTAAGAGAAAACATACTTTATTTGGATAATATATATATATCTACGTGTATATTTAAGTATTTATTCATATATATAAATACACACACACCGATATATATATACATACATATATATATAAAATTTAAATATATATATATATATATATATATATATATTTTCTATATATTCATACATATATAAAAATATATATTTATTTATTAATTCACATTTAAATACAAACACACTATATATAGAAATTAGGTTTATTCTTATATATTATATATATATATATATATTTATATACATATGATTATAAAAAACTATATATTTGAATTGTTAATTTTATATTTTAAACACACAAAAACACAAGAACACCTATACATATAATATGCCTTATTCTACTGGTTGATGTGCCTTTCTAATAAGTTAGTGGTTAGGGTTTTGAAACTCATTGGTGGATATTATTTTGTTGTTAGAGGATACCAACGACCATGTTTTTAAAAATGTTGAAACAGTTAGACCTATGAACAAAACTTGCCTAAACTATAGAATTATGTTACCTCACCACCATGGTTCTCAATCCATTTTAATATCTCCCCCCATTTCAATATTTTTAAAACTATGGAAATAGTTTCTAGAACTGTTTCAATTAGTCAATAGGACTATGCTGATGGTACCAAATGGCTTTGTTTTTTTGACCTATAATAACAATTTTAAATTGTGGATATAACTACATAATGGAGTAGTGGTAGTTTCCACATTGTCTAGGCTAGCTAATGGCTCAAAATGTTTCTGTTGTGTAAGAGAATAAATATGGTCCATTTAATGTGATGATGATAACTACATGATTTGTGATTTTAATGGGATAAGGTCTCAATATTTTTTTCCTCAACAATACTACATTATAAAAAAGTTAAAACATAAAAAATGTACACAAAAATAGTATAAGTAAAACAATTTTTAATTAAAAAATAAGTAAAGATTAGAATATATGTATGAAGACTTTAATAACCTAGTAAAAGATGCGTTAATCTATAAATTTTTTTAAAATATCAATATAATAAAATAATAAATATTATATATATATATATATTATGTTCTTAGTGGTAGAATTACACTCAAACACACACACACACACACACCCACCCACCACACACATAGGCCGAAAAGGTACACCGTATCCCCAACAAGGTGTTAACCAATACATTAAGGATTATTTATTTTTTAATGCATATCCTGAAGACCCTGACCCATAAGTTTTTCATGACTTGGAGGCCCAACCACCTGAGGGGTCCTGCCTTCCACATTACCCACCATGGGTGTGCTCGCCATCCATATTGGGGTACACCGCACCTGGATCCTCCGCACCACCTTACACATCTCCGGGAGACTCTATCGCCAAGACCTCACCGTCATTTGGGGATATCACCCCTCACCATATCTGTACCTCCTTGAGTCACACACTAGGGCCACCATACCACCATTCATCACCAGTCTCTCCTTCACACACCAGAGACCACTACACCACCCCTTTTCTATCACTGCCCCTTCATCGTCGGGCTCACTTTCGCTCACAAGGGGCCACAACACCCCTTGGTCACCTGAGATTTCTGTCTCACACTAGTGGCCATTGACAACCCATTCATCACCAAGACCTCACCAACACACAATAGGGGCCACTACACCACCCCCTCACTATCACCAGGAGGGTCAAATACATCATGTCGTAACACCCCAACAACCCATAGAAAAATTCACCCGCAAGCAAATCCATGTTGTTTGTGGGAGTCTAATCCTGACTCCACACCAATTGTTTACCGTAGATAGGTGCATGTCACCAACTAACCTACACCCCATTGGCATAATTAATATAGTATAATTATAATAAACTAAATTTTAATATAATTTTAATTAACTAACCAATTAATCCCTTCATAATGTTATTATTTATATCATTATTTTATAAAATATATTTATATATTCAAAACACGTTAGAAGATATACATAATAATAGATTTTAAAAATTAAAAATTATCAAAAATGAAATACAATTTTCTATGAAGGTTCGATTCAGTGACATTACTTATCTATGTTTTGAATTATTTTAATCTTAACTATTGATATTGTTATCAAACACTATCTATGACACTAATTATTACGAGTTCTAACTTTTCAACATCACCTAGAAAAAATATTTAGATTTTTTTGTTGATGGGATTGACTATCACAAAATAATACATCATATTTACCACCTATATTATACATGTCTCTCTATTTCAAGTACAAAATAACACTCTAATATTCACTTACTTAATTATACCCATAATAAAGAATTTTAATATGAGTATCCATAGGATATGGATAATGATATTTATGTTAACCATTCTAGATCAAGAAAAAGATTTTTATAGAAGTAAAATAAAAAATTTATTTCCTTATTGACATTAGAATGTGAATCAAATGGTGGTGTAAATTGATTCTCAAATTCTATATAGTTCCTTAAATAATACTTGCAATGCTCCGTGGTCTATTTCTTATATAACCAAAAGGTAAAATGGCTTTATTTGCAACCATATCGAGATTACTCATGCATGGAACAAAGGAAACAATATAGAATATTTCCTGTCCTCTTTATCTACCCCTACAATTGGCATTATTTTCTATCCATCTAAGTTTCATCTACCTCTTGAGGGGTGGATCTCATTAGAGGTGATGCTTGTAGGATTCACCACTACCAACCACCTTAAGAAACCATGATATCTTATCCTGTATGTTTTCTTGATATTGTTTCCTTTATAACTCTCCCCTTCTGAAAGAAATAAATGGTGACAATTCACATTTTGAAAAAAAAGTATATATGAAGATGATGTGCAAATTATTTGAAAATATCTTTATCAACAACATTCCTAATTTATATCCCTATAACACCCTATGATTTTGTGAATAATTTTTAAATAAATTCAATTTTTTCTATATTTTTTTATTTAAATGAAATATAAATATTAAATTAGGTTAACCACAACACTAATATATGTTTCATTACACGCAACACCATGTGTATCTTGTTTTACATTCAACATAGAGTTTTAATAAATTGTGATAAACAATTAATATTATTATTAAAAAAGACCATTATTACCTAATTTTTAATTTTATTTCATAAAGTGGAATAAATAAATTTTAAATATTGTGTATAATGGTTATATATATATATATATTTGAACCAATCCATGTTTTTTTTGTTTTCTAATAACACCTTTAAGGGTATGTGTGAACCAATTATAAATCCAACCAAGTTAACCTCAAAATCCACCCACTGTTGGAGTCCCTCCCACTACTGATCCAATGTTCAAATACCGTATTACATGAAAAAATTTATAATTCAAACATCATCATTCCATCTTGGTCCACATGCTACCTAACATCGTTTGGTCCTTGATTCGCACACCTTGTCACCTCACAGCCCCATCGTCGCGTCATACCCAATCGCCTGAGAGCTCTTCCACCAAAGTCCGCCATCATAACATCTTCATCATCTTCACCATCTTTTCTGTTGTCGCATGGTTTTATATTAATAAACCATATTGATGAGAAAGTACTTAATCTTTAATTAAAGTCGTTATGTTTTGAAAATATAGTTTTCTAAAAAATTATTATATTTTTTTGTGAACAATAATAAAATTAATTTTTGAGAATTTTATAAAAATAATTTGATAAAATAAAAATAATTTTTTAAATAATCATATAAAAATTATCTTAAGGTGAATTTTTTATATTTTTTGGAAAAGTTTCATTTTTGGATGAATGTTGAAAATACAAAATTTGAATTGAAAACTGCCATTTGGTTTATTTAATTTATATATATAAATTATATTTTAAATTGGATTAAAAAAATTTAGTTCAATTATAAATATTTTAAATAAATTTAGGCCATTAAAAATAATTTTATATTGAATTTTAATATACAAACTTTGCAAACTTTTGAAAATTTTCTCTTTAAAACCTACTTTATCATCTCATCTGTGGAATTAATTTTCTATTAGAATATAAAACTCCTATGAGTGGAATTTATAAAATGGATTAAGTATTTGTAATAAGAATTATTTATATTATATAATATTGTAAAATTAATGTTTTACTGAAAATATTATTAAAAATAGTAAAAATTATTTATCACGGTTAAGGTAAAAATTGGTTTATCTGGGGTTAAACTAAAAGGATATGAGTAAAAAATGTATAAAAACATTTAAAACACCAATTATATTTACATATTTAGATTTTATACCTTATATTATCAAGAATAATCTATTTTGGATCCTTTTGGGATGTGAAAAATGTGTGTGCACCTTTTCTATTCCAAAAATTACTACCATGACACTCACCTCACATATAAAAGGCCTTTCCTTATCCACACATATTCACACATTAAATCACTTTTGGTTCAAATAATACTTTACAGAATCACTTTCCAAGTTACCTCCTCTAATCCTATAAGCCTTAATTTTGATATAAATCCAAATAAAGAAGGATTTTGGTGCAAACTGAATGAGGATATCTGTAGAAGAGGTTTGGTTCATCAACCGGAATTTTTGTTTTATTTCTTTTTCCACATCGTTAAATTATTTTTATAAAATTATTACATACTAAAATAATATCTTCAATATAATGATATATTTTTAGGTTAATATAATTATGTAAAACCACATCAACTTTCATCAAATGGGTTACGAAATCATCGTTCATGTGTATGGTGGACTATCTCCTCCCAAACCGATGTCATTCGTTTTTCAATTTCCACCTATAAAAGTTTTAAATAGTGATGGATTTATTATTTATATATGATTTTAATGATATAATTATTATTCTTTAATTGTTATATCACTCATACATTTATGGTTTCCATTTTTTGGGAATACAACAATGTCGCTCATGTGTATAGTTGACTACTACCTCGCGAAGCGATGTGATTCATTCACACATTATATTTAAAGTAATAATTTTCGGTTTAATCAAAATATATAATATATATGACATAAAAATGATTCTATAATGATAATTTATCATTTAACTTTATTTATTTCAATATATAGAGAAAATGGAATCAATGTTCATGTATACGCATGACCTCCCTTTTTCATGAACAATGCATTTAATTTTCTATATCTGTCTTTTTTAGAATATTTTAAATATATATATAATTAATATATATGATATTTGTATAATGTTTAAGATTCTAGAGATTATAGAATAAATACCAATGTAATATGACAAAAAAATTACCAATCAAAACATACACAAAAAACAAAGTAGTTATTGCTCGAAACGTGTCTTGAACATGGAATTGTTAATAAACGGGTATATCTTTATGATAAAAATATATTTATTATATAGGAGTATCAAATTTATACAAAGGAAGTTGAGACCTAAGGTATGACATTTCGGTCTCACTTTTTACTTCTAGGAGACACCTTCCATATTCAACACCTATTTCATTTATTTGGTGTATATAATTCCCATGATTTTATTTTATTATTATTATCCTTAAAATTATTTTGTATTTACAAATCCATTAAAACATATCTGTTTAATGGGGTTTATGGTTCAAAATTTAACAAATTAGTAAGGTATTTTTGCCTCAATTTTCTTTCTTTGAGATATATGTTGTGTTGTGCACCGATATTCATTTACAAGGTGTATATACAGACCCTATGACATGAAATATTACGAATTTATTTGCCCTCATGACATTTTAAGTTTCATCTAATTATGTTCCTTCATGGTGATTATCTTTCAAAGTTTCAAAACTGGTAAAGATTTTATGTTACAATCTCATTGTTTATCAAGAGTTCTTATGATTATATCTCTGATGAAAAAGTATTATGATCCATATTTCAAGAAACTAATGAATTTTCTTATCCAATAGTTATTAAAGATATTAATTGTACTATTTCCCCCTATTTAGTACTTTAAATAATTGATTAAATGTTTTTAATAAAATCCAACTTTATTTATCACATCAGTAAAGGTATTTAAAAATGTTTTAAAATTAGAAAATGAATTTATTAAAGTAGTTTTTACCCAAGTCTTAAATTTTTAAAAAATGTTTTTGAAGGAATATTCATGTAGATTTACAAATAATTACCACTTAAATTTTAATGAAAATTTGAAAGGAATCTTTATTTTGACATGAATGACATGAACACAATATCACACCGTTATGAACATTATTTTCTTTAATGATTTCCTAATAAGTTTTCATGTTCATTTTCAAATAAAAGTATTTTAAAAATGTTTTATATTTTTAAAAGTTTATTATAATGTGGAAATGATATTTTCCTTAAGAAATCTTTTAAATTATTTTTTAAAGTTTCCATTCTAATTTTTCATGGTTATTTTCAATGAAAATGATTTAAAAAATATTTTATAAATTTTTAAAAAGTGATTTTAAAAGAAAAACTATCTTTCTAGAGAAACGTTCGAATAGATTTATCTTTCAAAATCATTCTCTATATAAGATTTCATCCTTTGATGAAAATTTTGACTTGTTGGGGATATGAACCAAGGATTCCATTATTATTCTTTATCGTAATGATTTATGTTTATGATGGTATGATCTTTGTGAAACGGTTTCTCTTACACAGGTTATACCAAGATAAAATTCTTATGAAACCCACTTATTTATCCACATGTCATGCAAAGATTAAATGATCATGAAACTCCTCACTTTTCCATTGGTTATGGTATTTGTTTTTTGTGAAACCCATTTCATTTAAAGTGTTATGATATGATGAATGTTTTATGATATTGTGGAACACACAAATATAGTTTATATTAGGAGATGGGTGGGACCTATATCTCCCTATAATTCATTGGGTAAATATTAATATCTTATGAGATAACAATTTGAAACAAGTCGATGGTCTTGATCCACTATGGGAAACAATTTTGTGTTGATCCACTATGGGAAACAAGTGTGTCCTAATCCCCTATGGGAAACATGTGTGTCCTGCCACGAAATGGGAAATATGTGATGAGTCATAATCCAATATATTGATTTTCTTGGTATTTAACCTTGACATATGAAATGGTTTTCATTTTTTTAATGGTACCACACTTTTTATGGTTCATGATTGATTTATAAAGATTTATCACCCTTAAGGTCCATGTTTTCGGTAATGATAATGTTTTATTTCATGACTCAGGTTTATGATATATGACTGGTCTGATATGAAATTCAAAAGTTATGTTCATAATCAAATACCTTTATGCATGACATATGATTTCATATGATCATATATTGGAATCTCTTATGTTTACCCTTACTTTGAATATGAGCTCATTATTTCCTATGTTTCCTTCCATTAGTTATAAAGAAATTTTATGTAGGGGTTTTAAGAGGATTACTTTGTTAGAAGGTATTTCACTACAGGAAAACAACTTTTTGCAATGGGTTGTTTGGGACCAGTGGATGACCCATCACAAATAACCCATTAACAAAGACAATTTGTGATGGGATACAATTCTCATCATAAATAGTTCTTAGAAAAATGTATTTGCGATGGGAGGATCTTTCATTCGCAAATACTCTTGGCGCATACTATGCACCAAACCGTGGGGAGACTATTTGCGACAGGGATGTACCCCCTTCGCAAATACCATCCCATTTTTTTGTTATTTGCAACGAGACACATCACAAATACTTTTCATCATTTTAAGTTATTTGCGATCAGATTTTCTCCCATCACAAATAAATTGCTGGAAGAGGGCATTTGTGACGAGGCCTGTTGAAAATACATTTTTACAACCACTGTAATAAAAATAGTGGTATTATTTGTGATGGGTTTCATCACGAATAATAGTATTTACGATAGGAATCCCATCACAAATACTCCCGTCACAAATGATATAACCTATATATATACCCTCTGATTTTTTTTCATTTCATTTTTCTCTGAACTCCTCTCTCTTTCTCTCCTATCATATTCTTCTGTTTAAACTTTTCAAGGTTTTAAATTTTATAGGGGAGAAACTTTCAAGATTTGTATCAGCTGAAAGATTCAGTTTAAGGTAATTTTTCTGTGTTTATATTTTTTATTTATTTTATTTTATTTCTTATTACTAATAATTGTTGTTATATAGTTTTATATTGCATTAAATAATTTTAGAAATATTTAGTTTTAATTTACAGTAATGCTTTTAATTAGAAGTAAATAGTTTATTTCTCAATTTTTTTAATTATCAGTAATTAGTAATAATTAGCTGTAATTTGTAATAATTAGTTGTAATTAGAAATAATTATCAGTAATTAGTAATAAATATCGATAATTAGTAATTATTAGCGGTAATTAGTAAAAAACTGTTCTAAATAAACAAAAATTTACAAATTGAAATAATTTACAATATATTTTTATAAAAGGGTATAGATTATTATAAATTATTATAAATTAATAAAAAATATATAAACTAATAAAATTAGTATAAATTAGTAAAAAATAGTAATGATCTAATAAAAATTTGAAAAAATTAGTAATAAATTGTTATAAACTAATAAAAATTAGTACTGATTAGTGTTAATTAGTAATAATTAGTATAAATGAGTAAAAAATTATTGTAAATTAATAAAAATTAAAAAGTTGAAAGAATTTATAAAAAATTCATATAAAATGGTATAAAATACGATAAATTGTTATAAATTAATAAATTTTTGTATAAAATTGTAAAAATCAGTAATAATTAGTTATAAATTCGTATAAACTAATAAAAATTAGTACTAATTAGAAATAATTAGTACTAATTAGTGATAATTAGTAACAATTAGTAATAATTAGTAATAATTAATAAATAATTGTTATAAATTAAAAAAAATTAATAAATAATGTTTATAAATTAATAAAAATTAATAAGTTGACAACATTTTATAGTAAATTGATATAAATTCGTATAAATTGTTATAAATTATTATCAATTAATAATTCTTTTTCAACCAATAAAGACTCATAAAAATTAGTTAAAATTAGTAATGAAGTAATAATAATTAGTAAAAATTAGTAATAAATTGTTATAAACTAATAAAAATTAGTACGAATTAGTGGTAATTAGTAATAATTAGTAAAAATTAGTAATTTATTTTTTATATTTTAATAAAAATTAATAAATTGATATAAATTACAATAAATTCATATAAAAAGGTCAAATTTTTTATAAATTATTATAACTTAATAAAAAAATTTAGAAACTAATAAAAAATGTTCATAAATTGTAGAAATTAGTAATGAACTAATAAAAATTAGTAAAATTTAGTTATAAATTATTATAAACTAATAAAAATTATTACTAATTAGTGGTAATTAGTAATAATTAGTAATAATTAGTAATTTTTTTTGTAAATTAATAACAATTCATAAATTGATAGAATTTATAATAAATTCATAAAAAATTGTATAAATTATTATAAATTATTATAAATTAATAAAAAAATTATAATGTAATAAAAATTAGTAATAATTAGTAAAAATAAATAAGAAACAAAAAAAAACCTGTAAAAATTAACTATAAATTCTTATAAACTAATAAAAAATAGTATAAATTAGTGGTAATTAATAATAATTAGTAATAATTATTAAACATTAGTAAAAAAAATTTATACATTACAAAAATTATTAAATTGATGTAATTTACAATAAATTCATATAAATTATATAAATTTTTATAATTTATGATAAATTAAAGAAAAATTTATAAACTAATAAAAATTAGTTATAAATTGTAAGGATCATTAATAAACTAATAAAAATTAGTAGTAAATTTCTATAAACTAATAAAAATTAGTAGTAATTAGTGGAAATTAGTAATAATAATTAATAATTAGTAAAATATTGTTATAAATTAGTAAAAATTAATAAAAATTAATGAAATGATATAATTTAAAATAAATTGACATAAAACTGTTCAATTAAATTGTAAGGAATTGAAATGTTTCAAGAGAAAACTTCAAATACATTTACTCCTTAAAGAGACAAAAATATCGATGATAAAACCCTACTACTATGGGTCAATAGTGATGATGATGTTGATGATGTAGCAATCAAATTTGAATTAATAAGTGATGATGTAGATGAATTTTCTATAGAAATTGATGACACTGAAGAGGAAGAGAAAAATAGTGAGAACATCATATACAAAGATGAGGATGAAGATAGAGACTAACATAATTATTTTTTGGTTATAGTCTATATATATAATAATTATCTTCAATCATTTTCTAAAAACATTATTTTCGTGTTTCAGATGGCCGATGAGACTTATGATGACATCTTCCATGACCTCCAAGAGGCTGTACTACCTGGTGATGAGCCCGATGACATGTCAACATACCCTCAAGTGTCTAGTGTTTTCTTGTAAACTTGTAGGGGATGGTGTAAAACCCCACGATTTTTGATATTTTTGAATTAATTTAATCTTTTGATATTTTTCATTTCACGCAACATTGAAAATAGTTTTTGACTAATTCAAACATTCCTTTAACACAGAACCGTCTTGGTGTATGTTATACACAACACTGAATTAACATACATTACATGGAACAATAAGGTTAGCATACATTACACGCAATATTGACATTCCTCGATGGATTGCATAACATACAAGACCGAGTATTACTTAACTATAATATTTTATTAAATATATTATTATAATAAGATATAACATAGATTTTAAGTTTATTATTAGGAATATTATTAACTAAATTATGAAAATATGTGGTTTAGACAAATATAAGATTAATTCATAGGCTTCCAAATAATTTGAAATGAATACGAAAACCTCTTGAATATAATGAAAAATATTATTATGGTCAGAAAGCTATTTTGACCTAATAAATTAAATTAATTAAAATTAGTGAGTAATATTAATGTAATAATTATGATATATATCCAAATTTTTGTATATTCATCTAATATATTTGATATGCGTAAGATAAGAGCAAACACAATTTTATGCTTAAAAAACTATATTTTAATTAATGCATTTTTACCGCCTTTTAAAAGAAACCCCATTTTTAATCCAATTTTTGGAAATTTTATATATTTAATATGTCAAAATAAACTTCATATTTTAAATAGAGATATAAAAATCAGTTTATGACAATTTCCTGATATTTTTCTATAAGGTTTTATTTTTTAATGAATAGTTATAAATACAAGATTTTAATTTTAAACTATTTTTTAATTTAATTTTTTTATAAGGTTAAATTATATTTTTAATTAGTATTATAGTTCATTTAGATAATATTTTTATCAATTAATACAATTTATCCCATTAGAACTAATTTTACATTAAAATTGGATATAAAAACTTAGCAAACTTTTGGACCTTTTTACTTTAAAAACCAGTAGTGTCATCCAGTCAGTGGGATTGATTTTAAATTATTTTTTTCCAATATTTTGAATATAATTTGGTAAAATGGATTAAATATTTGGAATAATAATAATTTTTAATATCTTATAAGTTCAATTTTTTCTTACCAAAAATATTAGTGAATGTTATTAAAATTAATTACATTGATTAACAGAAAAATAAGGTTAATAAAGTACTAAACCATATATATAAGACCGAAAATGACCTAGATAATTGTAAAACACCCCTTTTATGGCCATGGTTTAGACATAAACCTTCCATTATTTAGTTTCATTGGTTTTTATGATTTTTGTTTGGTAAAAACATGGGTATACCTAACTTGTTTTAAAAAATGCCAAGTGTGTCCTTTACCTTCCCTATAAAAGGCCAGCATAACTACCCAATTCCTAACACCTATAAATCCACTTGGATCACCAAAAATATGCTCAAATAATCTCCTAAATTCCCTAAATTCCTCCTATAATCCTTACCTTGGACATAAGGCAACCCAATGAATCCTTTTGTCACAAACCAAAAGGAGTTACCGGATTAAGAGGTTGCGTCTTCTCTCAAGATTCTTTCATTTATTTTCTTTCTCCACCCCCTAAAATATCTTGATTCCATTATTTTATGAACACAATAGTATCGTAAATATACTAGGACATATTTTTGAAATTTTTTCAATCTACACTTACACACACCTCTATCTAATGTGCAATGAACTTACTGTTTCTGTATACGGTGAACTACTGCCTCACAAAACCATAATTATTGATTTTTACATTACCACATACCATGATGGCCATTATGATAGAAAATATATTTATATATGTCACATATAATATTTATTATATCTTTAATCTTCTGTATTACTTTTACAACACATATCTTGTTTACTTTTTATTTGGGGGAAATATGATAATTTCATTCGAGGAAGTGTGGACTACAACCCCTTCAAAGTGATATGATTCATTCATAAACTACATGTATTGTATTAGGGATGGTTTTATTGATTATATAAGTTATATAAGATATCATAAATCTACTTTAACAATTATATATATATATACTTATATGTCATTTTATTTCTTTCTTTCAATACGACAATTAAAACAGAAATGTCGTTCATGCATACATACAACTTACCCTCTCCATAAACTATGCATTCCATTTCATACTTATTTATGCTATATATTATTATAATATAAATATACTGGATATATAACATATTTATATCATGATTTACATTATTTAAATCATGATATAATTATAAAGACTAAATATATAACGAATTAAGACACATGTGAAGAACATAACGAATATAACCCAAAGTGGAACCTTAACATAAGATCATTAACAAGAGGGAAACATATGGTCATATTAAAACCATAAATGTTATTATGTATAATAATAAGATTATATATAATATTTATAATAATATTATATTTATTATACATGAAGCTTGTATGATTATGAAGAGATCAATACACAAGGTAAGGGGATTTCATCTCACTTTTAATTTACTTGAGATATATGTTATGTTAACCACACTATAATTGTGTGTGGTTTATGTACTGAACATGATTTTATTCTTTTTATCTTATACTTAAATTTATGGGTTTTGACATATCAATTTTATGATCTTTATTCCATGGGGTTTAAGTTTCAAAAGTTACCAAATCGGTAAAAACTTTTTTGTCTCAATTTTCCTTCTTTGAGACTCATGATTTGTTATGAACCTAAAATCTTTTTTATGTGTATTTCTATTTTACATTTTATATCATAAATATCCTTATATTAATGATATTTAAAGGTTAATTAAATTTCATTATCTTATATGGAGAGTATGATCCCATGTTACCAAGTGATAAGAATTTATTGAAACAATCTCATCACTTTTTCGAGATTGTTTATGTTTATGATTAATTTCATGAAATAATATGATGAATATCTCAAGAAAATTAATTAAATTTACTCTCCTCTATTTATTCATAATATATTCATGTATTGGTTCCATTTTTCCATTCTTTGGCAAATGTTATATTTAATAACATTTTTTAAATAAGCCCAAATTTACCCTCTCTTCGGTTAGAAATATTTGTTCCTTCAAAACCTTATTTTATGAAAAGGGTTTCCAAGAATATTATACTAGTATCGCATGATCATTAAAATAAATTTTTACCCTTTCTTTTTTTTACCATTTTTTATAATGGAACCTTCTTTCCTCTTTCCAAATGAGGCATTTTTCTAACCTTTCAACCGTGTAAAAGGAATGTTATTTTCACATTGTACAACATGTACAGATTTAGCCACTTTCATTCCCATGAATCTTCTTTTACAAGATTAAAATTTTATTATCTTTAAAATAAAATGTCCTCCTAATATTCTAGATATTAATTATTTTTAAAGTGGGTTTCAAGGAATTTTTTTTTCAAAACTGTTTTAATTTTTAAAAAGTATTCAAAATGTTTTCAAGATTTATTTATAATTTTTCAAAGTACTTGAAAAGAAATGGTTTTCAAAATGTTTTTAAGATTTATTTATAATTTTTACAAGTATTTTAAATGAAATGTTTTTCAAAAAGTTTTTAAGATTTATTTATATTTTTTCAATGTTTTTTCTAAGAAATATTTTTAAAAATTATTGTAAGATTTCTATTTATTTTTTCAAAGTATTCTCATGGGAAACTGTTTTAAAAATGTTTTCAGGATTCATTCATATATTTTCAAGTAAATTTTTTTTTTCAAAACATTTTCAATATTTCTTAATATGTTTTTATAGTGTTTTAAAATAATAATGTTTTTTAAATTTTTTGATGCCTATTTTATAAATTTTCTTTGAAATAGGTGTTCAAAATTATTTCAAGTCATATTTATAAGTTTTCAAGGTATTTTCTAGGAAAATTATTTCATGTATTAAAATGAACTTTTCAAAGAAGAAGGGATATTTTTCTCTATAAATATTTTTGAAAGATATTTCAAAATTATTTTTCATCTAAGATGACATCTATTGATGTTAATAAATCCCTTCTAGGATATGATCTGAACGTTCCATTAATATTGTTTCTTTGAATGGGTTATGCTTCATGTTATTGTCTTTATGATACCCATTTCTATCTCACAGGTTATATGTTTATGAAATCTTTTTCTCCTTCATGAGTTATATGTTTATAAAATCTATTTATCATTAATGGGTTATAATTTTGATGAAATAATTATGAATCTTATATATTTTTACACAGGTTTTGATATGATTTAATGTTTATGAAAACCATTTCATTTCATGGGTTATGATATTATTATTTTTGGTTTTTTGGAACATGTATGTATGATTTAATTATGATATGGGTGGGATCTATATCTCCCTCCAATTCATTGGGTAAATATTTATATCTCATGTAGTAGAAAAAGATGTTCATGGGGGTAAACCTTGACAACTAAGATGACCATGGGAGTGAACCATGACTTCTAAGATGGTATGAGGAGTCAAATCCTAATACTAAGATGTACATGGGAGTGAACTATAACTACAAAGATGGTACGAGGAGTGAACTCATGCTACTAAGATGCTTATGGTAGTGAACCATGACTACTAACATGGTATGTGGAGTGAACACATTCTAATAAGATGATAATGGGAGTGAACCATGACTACCAAGATGGTATGGGGAGTGATCTCAAGCTACTAATATGGAAATAGGAGTGAACTATGACTAAAAATATAGTACGGGGAGTGAACCCATAATACCAAGATGGTCTTGGAAACTATGCCTTGGCCACTATGGAAATCATATTATATACTTATGTGTTTTCCAAAATTCAATGTTTTATTCCTATGTTATGCTTTCATTGATTATGTTCTTCATTTTTTTATGATTCATGTCTTATGAACTTCCGATCTTTATTATGATCTCTAATATGAACGGTATAATCTTTAAATGTTATGATAAATTTACATACCCTTTTTTATAATATGATTACACATTTTATTTACTTAGACTTACTGAGCATCCGAGATCACCCATTTCTTATGTTTCTTTTCCCAAGTTTGTGAAGAAAGGTTTTAGGTAGAAGTACAGAAGGTGGAGATATTTATGGGAAATGTTGAAGATATTTTACCATGATAAATTATTTTTTTCCAGGTTTCCAAATATACTAAACTATTTTGGTACTCGGGCATGTATTTTTGTAATGTACTGAATATTCATCTAAAATAAAGTAATATCCATGTATGTCAAGACTGGGTCATAATAGTTGGTATCATAGGAAAGGTTTAGTAAACCTTTGGAAACTAGGATGAGAAAACTTTAGTGAGATCCCTATGTATATTTCTAAGGATATGTCTAGGTATGTATCTAAGGGTATGTATAATAATGAGTTAATGTATATGAAAATGTCATAGAATTTTCGTGAAGGATAGAGTGAGTGGTTTCAAAGAAATACATACTTGTGTGGACACTACAAGTGTATGTAGATCTAGTATAGATGTACCTTGGGGTAAAAATTCCAATAAGATGTTCCGAGCTTGACATGAGGTAATATAGTACATGACAACGTGCCTTGCTACACACCTGGTTTAATAATCCTAAGGGATATTCTTTGGGAATTAAAAAACACATCATGGACCATCATGAATGATTTAAATATAAGTCAGCTATGAATAACCTAGGATGAACCTAGAATTTCATATATTAAGGAAGGTGTCCTGATTTAAAAATCATATAAGTATTTCATTTTGTGAATATGTGGTTTTATTCTATAATAAGTAATGATCACACTATGCTTCTAGTTTTAGCCAATGGAGGGAACCAGATGGAACTAGATAAATGTTTAATGTGATGGATTATTTTTTGATGAGTAGTCAAGTGGGATGATCACTAGAGTGAGAGATGTTGTGATCATACCTAATCAATTTTCATGGAACATGATTAACAATGTTTACCTTAACCAACTCTCAGACTCACCAGGGAAGAGAAATGAGTTTTCTGAGAGTGCTGGTAATGGAGACCATGTCAAAAAGAAAATTAAGTTTCCTTTGGATCTAGAATGTGGAAAGAATCACCTATGTAAATGCCTTATAGAAACAAGAATATGTTTTGACTGTGGTAAAGGATGACACAAAGAAAGTATCTGTAAGAGAAAAATGAAGAGTTCAGTTAACGAAATGGATGATAATTTTGGCCTCCCTATGTTTTCATCAATGTTTAATTGTTTTAAGTGTGGAGTAAATTGTCATTATAAAACTAAATTTCTTAAGAGGAATTCTCTTGAAAAGTAACAGCAAGGTAGTATACGTAATGGTTACAATTCCAATGATGAAGAGACTGTAGATGAAATGTCAAATGAAAGAGGTATTATGAGGAGGTTTCCTTCTTAATGGATTAAGGATAATGAAATAATTGTTTTTATATATTTGGATTCAAGAATTATATTATATGTAAGGTAAAATACATAAGGATTGTTCATTTTATGTTTTTTTCTACGGATTTACAAGAACACGTTTAATGGTTTTGATGGAATAAAAAAGTGATATAATAGAAAGGTAATGCCCATGAAAAACACATGATTAAGGGAAAGGTAACCCTTAATATGTTCCTTATGTTATGATAATTTTGTGTGAATAAAGATATGTGGGATATGAATAAGTTAAATGGACGATACTGATTACTTTATAACTAATTAAGTAATTTTTCAAAAGTAGTTTGTGCTATCATGGATAAACTTTATGACTTCTTGGATTTATGTAATATATCCAATAATATATGGAATAAAAAATAATTCTTTTTTTATAGAAGTATGTATGGTAATTTAGGGTATTACCATGTTTCAAGAGAATATATTATGAGTGTATTCACATGTTTGGAATGTGACAACCAATAGATACTTTGTGATATACATGGGAATCAATGTTTAAATGATTTTGTGAATCTATTTCTAAAGTTTTTTACATTAATCTTTGGGAAGGATTATAAGGTTAACCATTTAAGGAAAGTTTAAGTTAAAATTTAGATGAAGTAATTAAGATAAAACTGTTATCTCTCCAAATGAAGATTTATGCATATTGGATAGCCTGTTGAAACTACTTTGTGTTGATGATGACCGATGACAAATGGGATGACATATCATGGATCTAATGATCTATTAATACTTCAAGAATGAAAATGTTACCTTTCTTTTTATTGAAAGAGGTGAATTGGATTAAGTAACAACAAAGTGTGATGTTTTCCTAAAATTATGAAAGTATATTTTTTTCATGAAACTTTATTAACTTTAAGAAAAAGGATATTGAAACCAGAAATTTTATCTCACTAATATCATTTTTTATAAATCAAAAGGTCCTCCAGGTCATCATAAATTTATGGATTTTTGATTATTAACCTTCTCCTAACTTGGTTCTATACCACTCTGCATCATAACATTATAGTTATATTTTTCTTCCATGTCCATGTTTTCACTTCCAACCTATGTTATCCAATGTGGAAAAAGAGTTATATGTTACTTTGGGTAACCATTATGGTTCAAAGTTTCCCCTTTTAAGGGAAGTTTTAATATTCATTTTTAAAATGTGGTTTTATATGAACGAAACTTGAATGTATTAATGATTTTATAAACCAGATGAATTTTGAGGTTAAAATTCATTTTAAGGGGGGTAAAATGTAACACCTTGAGATTTTGTGAAATAGTTTTTTGAATTAATTTAATCTTTTGATTTTTTTCACTTCACGCAACACCAAAAATAGTTTTTCACTAATTCAAGCATTCCTTTCACATGGAAACAGATTGGAGTATGTTATACATAACACAAAATTGGCATACATTACATGGGACAAGAAGGTTAGCATACATTACACTCAATATCGACCTTCCTTGATGGCTTGTGTAACACGCAACATCGAGTATTACCTAACTATAATATATTATAAAAAATATTACTATAATGAGATATAACCTAGACATTAAGTTTATGGATATAAATATTATGAACTAAAATGAGAAAATATATGGTTTACACAAATTTACGTTAAATTAATAGGTTAAAATTAATTATAAATGAATATGAAACTAATTGAATATAAAGGAAAATATTATTTTGGTCATAAAGTTATTTTTACGTAAAAAATTAAATTAATTAAAATTAGTGATTAAAATTAATTTAACACAAATGATATATGTCTAATAAAATATATTTTATATTCAACCAATAGATTTGTCATACATAAGATAAGAAAAACCCCAATTTTATACATAAAACCTATATTTTTATTAAGGCATTTTTATCCGATTTTAATGGAGAACTGAATTTAAATCAAAATTTTGGAACTTTTATAGATTCAATATGTCAAAATAAACCTAATATTTGGAAGAAAGACATAAAAATTAGGTTAGGATAAATTTTTGGTATTTTCTGTATGGTTTCATTTTTTAATGAATAGTTAAGAATACTGGATTCTAATTCAGAACTTCCTTTTCATTTAATTTGATTACAATGTTAAATTATATTTTTATTTTTTTTGATAGTTTATTTAGATGATATTTTTATTAATTAAACGTGATTTATGCCATTTCAACCAATTTCACAATGAAATTGTATATAAAAACTTAGCAATATTTTGGACGTTTTTACGTTAAAAACACTAAGTGTTGACCCGTCTGCATGATTAATTTTAAATTAATTTATTCCACTTATGTGATTATAATTTGTAAAAATTGATTCCATATTTTGAATAAAAATAATTTATAATGTCTAATAAGTTCACTTTATTTTTGACCAAAAATATTAGTGAAAGTGATTAAAATTAATTACATTGGTTAAGAAAAAAACAAGGTTAATATATTTCTACCCCATAAATATAAGACCCAAAACAACCTAGATACTTATCCAAAACGCATTTTATGTCCATTATTTTGACATGAACCTTCAATTAATGAATTTTATTTGGTTTTTTAATGTTTTTAGGTAAAAACATGGTTATACCTAACTTGTTTTCAAAAATGACAATAATGTCATTTCCCTTCCCTATAAAAGGACACCACCTCTACGCACATCGTCACACCTAAAAATCCACTTGGCTAACCAAAAAATGGCTCAAATAATCTTCAAAATTCCCTCCATTCATCATAGAATCGTTACATTGGAAGAAATACAACTCAAAGAAGCCTTTTGACACCAACTAAAAGGAGTTACCCGATTAAGAGGTAATATATTTTTTTATTACCACTACCGTGGTGGCCATTATGATGGAAAATATGTTTATATATGTCATATATTATATTTATTATTTTATTAAGCTTCTGTATCAATTTTAAAACACATATATTATTACGTTTCATTTGGTGTTAATATGATAATTTCGTTTGAGGAAGTGTGGACTACGACCCCCTCAAAGTGATATGATTCGTTAATACACTATATTGATTGTATCAAGGATGATTTTAGTGAATATATAAGATATATATGACATCAAAAATCTACTGTAATAATTATATATATATACTTATATGTCCTTTTCTTTCTTTCTTTTAATATGACAATTAAAACAGAAACAATTTTTATGTGTACGTACGACTTACCATCTCCATGAATGGTGTATTCCATTTCACACTTATTTATGATATATATTAATATAATGTAAATATAATATATATATAAGATATTTAAGTCATTATTTACATTTTGGAAATCATGATATAAGTATAAGATCACCGATATAACAAATTAAGGCACATGCGAAGAATAGAGTGAATATTACCTGGAGTAGAACCTTAACATAGGATCATTAACAAGAGGGTAATATAAGGTCATAATAAAACCATATATGGTACTATGTATAATAATATACTACTGTAAAATGTTTATAATAAACTTATATTTATTATATAGGTATATTTTACAAGTACGATGAGTGTCAAGACACAATGTAAGGGGATTTTACCTCACTTTTAATATCTGTGAGATATATACTTTGTTTGTCAATATTTCCTTTTGTGTGGTGTTTTTTATTCCCATGATTTTATTATATTAATGTTATACTTAAAATTATGGGTATTAAAATATTCATTTTATGATATTTCATTCATGGGGTTTCAATTTCAAAAGTTACCAAATCGGTAAAATATTCTTTCTCTATTTTCCTTCTACGAGACAAGTGTTTTGTTATGTAGAAAAACTCTTATTTGAGGTGTATATATTTCCATTTTACATGTGATAACATGAATCTCATTTTTTTAATGATATATGAAGCTTCATGTAATTTCCTTCTCTTACTTAAAGAGTAATATCCCAAGTTACCATGTGATAAGAGTTTATTTAAAAAATCTAATCAATTTTCAAGATTGTTTATATTAATGCTTACTTTGATGAAATTATATAATACATATGTCATGAAAATTCATTAAATTTACTCTCCTCTAGTTAATCATAATATATTAATTTATTTTTATCAATTTTCCATTCCATGGTACATATTATATTTAAGAAAGTGTTTTTAAGGAAGCATGCCTTTACCCTCTCTTCGGTCAGAAATATATGTTCCATCAAAACCATTTTTTCTAAAACGTTTTTCCCAGAATATTATACTAATATCCTATGATCATTAAAATAATTTTTTATCTTTTTTTCTTTTACCATTTTCAAAAAAGAATCTTGTTGTCACTTTCCAAACAATGCATTTTTCTAACCTTTGCATGGTGCAAAAGGAATGTTCTTTTCCCCTAGTACAACATGTATGTATTTACCCACCATAATTACCTTGAAGAAACATTTAAAAGATTAAAAAGTTATTCTTTTTAAAACAAAAAATTCCCTTAATATTCTCTATATTCATTATTTTTCAAAGTAGTTTTCAGAGAAAAATATTTTCAATTTTTTTTAGGTTTTAAAAAGGATTAATTTTTTTCAAGCATTATTTATAAGATTTTAAAGTACATTCGAAGAAATTATTTTCAAAAAGTTTTCAAGATTTATTTATAATATTTCTAAGTATTTTCAAATAAATTTGGTTTAAAACATTTTCAAGATTTATTTATTTGTTTTAAAAGTATTTTTAAAGAAATGGTTTTCAATAAATTTATAAGCATCTTTCTTATGTTTCTAAAGTATTTTTACGGAAAACTATTTTGAAAATGTTGTTAATATTCATTCATATATTTTAAGGTAAAAATGGTTTTAAAAACATTTTCAAGATTCCCTAATAAGTTTTCAAATTGTTTTCAACGATTTTTTTAAAATGTTTTGAATCCTATTTTATAAGGTTTCTAGGAAAAAGGTTTTCAAAATGATTTCATGTATTATTTATAAGTTTTCAAGGTATCTTATAGGAAAATGATATTATGTATTAAAAATAATTTTTCAATGAATAAAGGATATTTTACACAAGAAATGTTTTTGAAAGTTATTTCAAAATTATTTTTCATCTAAGATGACGTATGCTGATGTTACTCATGTAGTTCTGGTAAATGATATAAATGTTCCATTCATATTCTCACTATGAATGGTCTATTATTAGTGTTATGGTATTTATGAGACCTGTATCTCTCTCATGGGTTATATTTTTTTGAAATCATTTTCTCTTTAATGGATTATATATTTATGAAATCCGTTTCTATTTTACAGGATATGGTTTTAATGAAATGATTATGAAACCTATATCTTTTTTTGTAGGTTATGATATGATTACATATTTATGAAACCCATTTCATTTCATGGGTTATTATATGATTTTTTATGATTTTGTGGCACATATATGTATGATTTAATTAAGATATGGGTGGGACCTACATATCCCTCCATTTCATTGGGTAAATATTTATATCTCATGAGATAGACTAAAATGGTATTGGGGGTAAACCTTGACTACTAAGATGGCCATGAGAGTGAACTATGACTACCTAGATGGTATGAGGAGTGAAATAATACCACTAAGATGATCATGGTAGTGAATCATGACTGCCAAGATTATACTATGAGTGAAATAAAGCTACTAAGATGGCCATGGGAGTGAACCATGACTACCAAGATTGTATGAGGAGTGAACTCGTGCTACTAAGATGGCCATGGGAGTGAACCAAGACTACCAAGATGGTATGAAGAGTGAAATAATTATACTAATTTGGTCATGGGAGTGAACCATGACTATCAAGATGGTTTGGGGAGTCAACCCATACTACCAAGATGGTCTTAGAAGTAATTACTTGGATACTATGGAATTAATATTATATTATTATGTGTTTTCCATAATTCCATGTTTTATTTCTATGTTATTATTTCACGGATTATGCTCTTCATTTATTTATAATTCATGTCTTATAAATTGTAAATCTTTTTTATGATCTCTAATATAAAGGGTATGATCTTCAAATGTTTTCCTCAAGTTCTATATCCTTTGTTCCCGTTATGCGTACACATTTCCATTATTTACCCTTACTGAGTATCTAAGCTCACCCCTTTCTTCTGTTTCTTTTACCCAAGTTATGAAGAAAATATTTAGGTAAAAGTACTAAATGTAAAGATATTTATAGGATATGTTGAATACATTCCACTAGGATAGAAGATTTTGTTTCCATGTTTCTAAAGACACTAAACTATTTTGGTTCTCTAGCATATATTTTTGTAATGTACCGAATATTTAGAAAAAATGATGTAGTATCCATGTATTTAAATACTGTGCCAATATAGTTGGGTTATTTCAGATTGATGATTCTTGAACCTATTCCTAAGTGACAGACAAGTCTTTACTTAGATTAATGCATACAGAGGTATGTTCAGTTGTGTATTTTTGTTAGCTTTCTGTAAATTTCATTAATTTATATTTGTATTTATTGTTTGATTATTTTTTCTATTTTTTCACAAATTTTTACATATAGTTTTTGGGAAGGGGAGTGATATTTTATATAACTATTCCTCTTAGGAATCAGTGACATGGGATCATATTACCATTAACGTTCAACAACACATGTTTGATCACTGTATTATACGTAAATAAATAATAGTTATTTTGAAATTTATTTAATTATTAAATTTATAATATTAGAATATACAGGGTTCATGTCATCTCATTGGTGATATCATGTTGAATTTTATCAGGGAGGTTTGGTAGGTTTGTATGTGTGAGCGTTGTCATCAGTTTTTTCACAGTTTGAGGAGAACAACCATAAAGAAGGTAGGAGTCACATATTTTGATTAGTCCTATTACAACCATCAAACTGATTATATATCATCTCTTGTTTGGAATGGATTATGTTTTTACTATATGGGAGATAGTTTTTGGAGGAGAGAATCATTAGGTCGGTAGAACCGTATGAGGCAGGAGGTGACACATCGCACTGGTAGTCATACATTCAGAATGAATCGATTGTATATGGGAAATATTTTTTTTGAATAGTTTATATAACTTTAAATGTAATATATTTATTTAATACTAATATTGGTAGTTAATATTCTTGATATTACAGAGTTAGACATTTATAAGATGATTTACAATGATCCTATCATTTGATATATTATATGTGGTTGAAAACATCATGCTATTTCCAATATAATTTTTCTATGTTTAAAAATAAACCGAAAAAATATTTTAAATATTTATATTTCAAATTGTAATTGAAGGAGTTATATGATGCTGATAATTCTTACAAAAACGATTAGATTTAGGCTAAGGATAAGATTTACACCCCTGGTGTGAAATTATTTTATGATGAAACATGGTTGAAGGTGATACAATATGATTTTGAGAAGGGCCGAGTGGTTGGTATCAGTTCTTGACTGATGACTAATAGTTTTTATGGTACTGGTGCATGGTTGATGCCCACCTTGGGGAGAGATCATGGAGAGTATTCATCATCATTCTCACATTATAAGGAGCAGTTTCAAGCTCAATATGAGGTTATTGATACCATGCATAGGGAGAATGATGAGATCTGTCTACATCACCAACAACTACAGGAGGAGAAGCGACGGTGGCAGGAGAAGCATAACGAGTACATGCATCAAATTGTTCAGGTATTAGGGACAAAGTTACCTCCCCCTCCTCTTCTAGATGACCCATGCCTCCTCCATAGTGATGGATGCATTATACATATATTTATTATGTTAAAATTTAAATGAAAATATTTTGTGTAAAATTATTATTATTTTAGATGTGAATATTTTTTAAAATTATTTTAATATTTTTCATTTCTTAATTATATTTATTTATTTTTTAAACATATTTTCAATGGGGAATATACTCATATAAATCAATATTTTTTGAGATAACCCACCACAAAAACTATTTTTTATGACGTCGTTCTCGCCGATGAGTTATTTGGGATGGGCCCCTGTCACAAATAGCTATTTGAAATGGGGTCCAATCACAACTAATCTATTTTCCAGTTGTGTTTGATGGAGATGTTGAAGATATTTCCCAAAATTAGAATAACCCATTCCTAGTATCCAAAGGCACTAAACTATAATTTTCCATAGGTGTGTGTTTGGGCAATGTATGGAATATTAATCTAAAATATGTAATATATATGCATGAAAGCCTAGGTCTCTATAGTTGGTATCAGAGGAAAACGAAGTAATCCATTCCTTGGTAATTCTCAGGTGTGATAATTGGATGAAGCATTAATCTCTTCCCAAGGTATTCACAAGGAAATTGATACCATTGGGTATGGTGGTGTGCCCCACCCGGGAGGCATAACCACCCATGGAATTTACTTATAGGAATCAATTATAGTCCATTAAATATAATTATAGACTGTTATAGTTGGTATTAAAGGAAAGGATTTTTTAAAATTTTGAATCATAGATGTGGAAACATTAGTGAGATCCCTAGGAATATTTGTAAGGATATGTCTAAGGATATATCTAAGGAAAAGTATAAGGATTAATGAAAGTATAATAAATTGTCCTGGAATTCAAGAAAATTACAGGGCAAGTGAGTTTTTTTTGAAAATTTATCCATTTCTAGATATTAAAAGAAGATTTGGATTTAGTATAGAGGTACTTTGGGGTAATAAATCCAAAATTGGAACATTGACCTAGAATCTATCATCACCTAGTGCATGACAATGGGCCTTGCTGCACACTTAGTTTGACACTTCTGGGGGATATGATTTTGAAATTTTTAAGCTAATTTTGAATGATCATGAAGGATTTAAATAGATAGTGACTATGAATAACCTAGGATAAACCTAAGGTGTCATATATTGATAATAAGGTGTAGTTATATAGTCATACTATAATTTATTTTTCATGATTATGTGGTTTTCCACTATATTTAGTGTTTCTAACACTATACTTAATGATTTTAGTCAATGGATGGAACCCAAATAAAGCGTGTTAATGTTGAATTTAGTGGAATATGAAATGATAATCCTCCTGAGAAACCAATAATTATGGGATCTAGAATGAAAAATATTTTTTATATTCTCAAACAAGTTTCTCAAGATATGAATCACATTGAACTTCCAAAAGACCAAAGAAGGTAATAATGTTCTATTGAGTCCATGAGGATCTTTCCTCATTTTTAGTGGTTTTGATGACCCATTGATTTATAAAAAATGGATTAGTTCCATTGAAAATATATTTTTCAATATTCTGATTTTAAAGCATAAAATAATAATTTTGGATCTTAATCATTTGGAAGGTGAAGTAGATTAGTGGTGGAATTCTATTAAGAATACGAGGGAACAAGAAGAAATTAAATCTATATAATGGTAAGAGTTTAAAAATATATTTATCATTAGTTACTTTCCTTATATTCTATAAAAAAATATGGACAAGGAATTCCTTGAACTTAATCAAAAGGATGATGAGTATATTGGTACCAATAAATATAATTTTATAGGATTATAAAGGTATTCTTTGGGTTTAATCATTTTCTTTGAATGTAATATTGATAAATTAATTGGTTTATTAAAACCAAGCCCTAAAATGGCCTTGGCTATAAGATACTACAGTAACTATGGTGAATTCATTCGATGTGCATTGAAGGATGAAATGGAAGTTGAATATTCCCACTATTCCTATAAATTTGGTAAGAAAATGAGGATCAAATCTCATGAAAACTAAAATGGTGGAAATAAATTTAAGCCATGTATATCCTATAAATTTGGGAAGAAGCATCAAGGAAATTTCTGGAATAGAAATGGGAGATGCCTTAAATTTGGACATCACAGGTCATAAAGCCTATGAATTTTGAAATACAATTAATAGGCCAGTTAATGGAATATAGGAGAAGAGGATTCCAACTAATGAACTACCCAAATTCAAATTTTTTAAGTGTAAGGAGTTTGAGAATTATGCGAATCAATTCCCCAATCCAAGGGATAATGTGGTTGATAATCCACAACCACTTCTAAATAAAAAGGACAAATGCAAAGCTTATGAAATCACAATGCATGAAGTTAATCATGAAAATTAGTGCACACTTATCCTCCCCTACTTAGTTGGAAATTTCATGTTTAATGTTTTATAAATAAGCCCAATTAAAACAATATTGTTTATTATTTTGTGAAACTTATTTTGATTATCCCCCTCTACATGGATTATAGAATAATGAAATCATATTTGATATTCTATCAGTATAAGGATGAACCCAATATTTTAATGGAAATATTTTTTATATGATACAAGATTATATTTTGAATAAAGGATGAATAAACTTTTGGAAGTGTATATGTCTCCTTGTAAGATTAACTTAAGATTTATGGACACCATAATGGGATTATGAGTTTAGGGTTGATCATAATTCATTGAAACCCCTTTTTAGGTTTTAGGAGATGAGAGTTTATCAAGATTAAGGATATCTTAAGAAGAAATTATAGAAATAAAACTCTTTGGTTTTGTAAATGTTTTAGTGAAAAACTTATTTTAAGATGAATTCCTTTAAACTTTGTGTACATATGATTAAAGGTATTGGTAACCTTTAGGGTTTATGTTATCTTTGACTATGAATCAATAACCTTATGAATTCAACACACTTTTTTGATGTTAGAGAAGATTTATCTTTGGATCCCCTTGCTAGAATATACATTATGGAAATGGTATGGTTTCATAGAGTACTGATAGCCAGTGGGACATCATTAAATACTATGATACTAACCAAATTTAGTAATTTATAAAGACTTCAAAATCCAATTAAAAATTTAGTATCCATCCATTACATGTATCTAACACATAGGGATGATACATATGTTCTAAATTAATTAAGAAAACTATAATTGAAATTGTTTCATTCATTTAAAGAAAGAAAGAAAGGACATGATTTATTGGGTTGAATATCATGATGGGAACCATTCCAGGATCATTTATTTTCAAGTTATTATTCTAGAGATTCAATTGATAGAGGTTAATTCTATTTTTTTCATAATTTGGTCAGTAAGGATCATTAGTCTGGGTATCATACTCTAATTATATGATTTCACCTCTTTAATATTCATCTATTAAGTGTGAACACATAACTAGTTGACCCAAGACCTTGTCTAAACCTAATTGGACAAGATTTCATAATGTTCAAACATAAAAAAAGTGATTAATTTATGCAATGAAATGTAACTCCTTAAATCACAAGTAATGTTCATGTAATTGTGAGAAAAAGTCATTTGGAATTAATAAAATGAGTTGAAACAATCCAAAACATGAATAATAAAAGGAAGATAATCCCTAAGAACACATCCCCCTATAATTACATCACATGGAACTTAGTGGAATAATCTCTCATGATAGGCATGATGAGAACAAGTAGCATGGGTACCCTAAGAAGAAAGGTGGTGAAAAACGATGGAAAATTCTGGCATTGATCGTCACTCCGTTGCTGACGCCCTTCTGTTGGTACTGCTTGGCTTCCTTTATCCCATAGTGAGTTGGAAGGGAGACAGAGGGATCCTTTTATAGAAAAAACCTATCAAAACTCATGACCTCTATTTCTTTATTTTTTCCATGTTTCAACACTTACACGATGTGTTTTTGGGTTTCATGTTGTTTAACAATATGAGTTTTCTTATGTGTCTTTTAAATCTGTGGAAATCTTGCATAAAATTTCCTTTGAATTTTGACTCCATTCATAATGTGAAATCCTGACTCATGATGTACAATATGATTTTACAATGTTTCACCATTTCACAAATTGTCTGTTACATCTAATTCCACTTGAAGAAGTCATGACATGTAATGAAATTATATAGAGTGTAATCATTATTCTCAATTTGAATCTCCTCTTTTCCTTTAAAATTTAGGTGTCGTGCTGCTTCGCTTCTCTCACAGAACAAAGAGTAATTTGGATCATATTTTCACCCCTTTTTTCATTTTTCAATTATATTTTGTTTCATACCATAGAACATAAAACAAGTCAAATCTCTTACAAATATGCAAGATTAATCCATTCAATATAATAAAACACTCAAAATTATATCCATTAAATACACTTATGAAGTACTATATTCAATTTTATCTGATTGAGATATGATGTTTACCTCAAATATTTGTAGAATTATTCAGAAATCACCTGATATATAGTTTATTTTTAGCATTAGAAGAATAATTCAAATGATTAACCAATAGTCATATTGAGTTATATTGTTTCTTTTAAACTATATTATAATCAGGATAAAAGAATTTTATTCAATGCTCCACTGATCAACTTTAAGTTAAAGATCTAACAATCCTACTGAACCATTAGTATATTAAGTTTTATATTGGGTTTAATGAATCAAAATTTTATCCAAATTAAATGAATTATCACTCTCCCCCCTATACCTTAAAAATAAAATATAAATATTTGATCCAAACAATACTATAAACTCAAAATATAATTGCGAAAAGATAATAATTTTTAAGTATATAACATGTATAAATAAATTACCATGATAATAAATAATATCATATTAAAATTTTTAGGGATCATTATATTAATTTCCATTTTATTTGATTATGATTTAAAAATTTTAATATTGAATAATATAAGAAAACCATAAAACATGCTCAATGATAATATTATTTTATTTTTATATTATATATATTCATAATTATTATATTAACATAAAAAATATATTATATACAATTAAATTATTGTATTATTGGAATTTTGTTTGGAAAATCATCCATTGTTTTCTTAGATAAATCGATGATGATGATATTAAAAGTAAATATTTAATCATCCTTATTGAGAAAGTTTTTTATTTAACTCATTGGTGTTAAATTATGGAATATTTAATATCCTAATGTGATTATTTTGAATATATAAATCCATAAACTGAAGATCAATTATTACAATTAATTTATTTAAAAATTAATCACATTAATTAATGTTTAATTATAAAAAATAGTCTAATAGTTATCTAACTGTTATTACACATTCTTTAAATAAATTCTTAATCATTGAAATTTTCTAACCAATTGAACAAAATATCTCATTATGTATTTCAATGTTTTCGAAAATTCAAAAAATATCTTCTATAGTGGAAACATTATATATGATTTAGAAAACACAATCCTACATTTTGTTTTGGAAATCAGCTTATATGTTAAGTATTTTAAAATAAACTAAAGAATGTATAAGAAAATATTTCAGATAAAAATTGAAAGAAATAATGTATTTCCCTCACATAAAAAACCAATGTTAAGTATAATTATTTATAAATAAATAATAATGTTTAATTTTACATGTAAAAGATGTAATATACCATGTAATATGAAAAAAATATAAATTATGACTAAAATACAAAGTACATGAAATTAAAAACAATATCACAAACACTATAAAATCAGTAGATAGTATATTATATCTTGTCAACATTATAACATAATCATCATATAACTGAAATGTATTGGTATTAATGGGGTGGGTTAACTTAACTTATGACTCATTCAAAAATAATGAGATCCCATCAATAAATCACAAGATGAAGGGATAGTCACCAAGAAATATTTTATTTGGGGGAGGGTAACAAAATTTAGTATTATCAAGGGAGAGGGAGTATGAATATTATTTTAATATATAAGTAGATATTTTAGGGTTAGGAAACATGGGAATGATAGTTATATATAGATTTTATCCACGTTTTATTTTTTAGATTTATTTGTTTTTTATCATAAGCTATCAAAAATTGATTTATTTAATAGTGGCTTAAAGTGATCCATTTATAAATTCATCAATTCATGAAACATTTCTAAAAAAACAAAATATTTTAAAATTATAAAAATTTATCATCTATTATTGTTATTTTGAAGCTATCACCATATAACATATTTCTTGTAGAGTCACTATAGAAAAATTTAATTTAGGAAACACAAATTTTATATTGTTAAAGGAAATCGACAACACACCCCAAGTGTTTTGGAAAGAAATATTATTTTAATAAATTAAATTTTGAAAACAATAATTTATTGTTTTCATATATTTTTATTGATACATATCTTTTATTATTAATACTACATAAAAAAATAAAATAATAGAATCTATAATTTATTATTATAACATTTTGAGATAGATTTTTCATGTGTTGTAAAATGTCCAGAATTTCTAACAATAAAGGTTATTTATTGTAATATTATTTAATTAATATTTACCCATAACATAAAATCCATATTTAATTTAATTATATTCACTATATATATAGTATATATAAGCATCAAAAACATAAGATACACCATAAATTCAAATCACACATTATGCATAATATTCAATATCTTAATTCCAATAAACCAAATAATTAAACCCAAATAATTCTAGTCAATCAACTCAATAATAGAAACTATCCTAATAATATATAGTCCATCAAATCTAACAAAATCTATCCATACATCACATATAAGTTTTATTGAAAACATATTACATCTACAAGACAACACAAAACCAAATATCAAGAAAAACATGTTGTAAAGAAACCATCATTTCAATAGAGATAAATAAAATATTCTAAATGAACTAAAGATAAGAATATTGGAATTATAATATCTAGATGAAACTAAAAACAAAATTAGAATTCTGAAAAAATAAAACTAGTTATTAGAAAAAATTCAAATTGTACTGAAAACCCTATATTTTAGAATTTTAATACCTACATGAATTGAAAATATATTATCCTAAAAAAATATGACCAATTTGAAAAAAAATGTTATAAAAGATAAAAATTGGATAAAATATTTTTTAATCATAATACACCTTTAAGGTTGAAAAAAATAAATAATAAAATAAATTTGTATAAGTATACATTTTTTAAGTATTCCATTACTTATTTATATGATTTCTTGATGAAATTTTTATTAATTTTTATTGATAAAAAACAAACCCCACTTAAATTCCAATTAACATATCATAAGTGATATGATCTATGAAAATATATTTGAAAAAAAATAAATATTGTCTAGTTTTTATGAATAAATAGTTTTATATGAATTTTTTAAGAAACCAAATTAAGTGGTGAAAAAATTTAAATTAAAAATCCATAAAAGTATTTCGATGTTATTATAGAAATTAAAAAAATTGGGTACAACCGCGAAAGAGACACACAACGCAAGGAAGAAAATTTCATTATATTGTAAGCCCAGGGACTTCACCCCGCGACCTACCCCTCACCCCCTAAACCCTTACCACCCCACCACCAACAATGGGGAAAATGTTATTATATAAATTTGTTAGAGGTATATACTTACACTGACATTCGAAATCAAATACTTTCTGGTGGTATACTTTTTTTCCAGTAATTAATTTTGAAAATCATATATAGTGGTAAAGTGAACCTCTCTTTAGGTGGGGAAGATGACTTCCTAGGATGTTTTTCCCTATCTTCCATCAATAAAGTATTTATTTAAAGAGAATTTATTCTTATTGAGTAATAAAAAAGTTGGTAAATACCCTTAGTGATGTATATGGATTATATGTAGTAAAATTAAAAAAGATAAGACAATACACATATTACAATCGTTTAAGGAGGATAACTATTATAAGAGCCTAATTTATGGATATTTATATTCTGAATCATGTAATAAGGATACTTATAAAGTGGAAGGGGATGAACCTTAAAAAATGGTTACAAATTTATTTGAACACCCAAATAATGATGAAATTTATAAGGATACTTATTTATTTACTTTAAAAGAAAAATTAGAATATAATGGTATGAAAAATTATAATTCCTTCAATTAATATGAAAAAATATATAGGAAAATATATTGCATGGGTGTTATGGAATTCATGATTTTTTACTTAGGATGTTAGTGGTTGACTTTTTTTGGATGGTTATTTTGGGTTGATTCAGCCGCTCTAATATAATTATTGTTAGAGGTAGAATTGCATGTCTATAATTAATGTTTTTTTATTACTGATTTTATTTAGTGTTTTTTTAATGTGTAGTGAGTGTTGATTTTTTTACTTCAAAATTAGTCATTGTCTGTTTTTTTGTGCGGATACTTTGTATAATGGATAACCAATTTCATTAATTATATTAGATTTTCTCCACTAAATTTAGGGGTGTTTAATAAATATTTCTGTTTATTAAAAAAACTATGTGTCCATTTATCAATGTTTTATGAAATATTTTATTAAAATTTCAAAACAATCCTAATTAAATATTTAATAGAAAAAAGTATCCCTATAGGTTAATTTTGCATCACTTATATAAAAATGATTATAACACTATTACTTTTCATAACATTAATGACAAAAAATTATTATTTTCATATGTAAAACAAAAACTTACACTATTTTTATAAAATAAAAGCTAGTAAACATGTGGTATAAAAAAATTTCAATAAGGAATTTGGAAACCCATATAAAAAATTAAGTGATAATGTTTTTAACTGTTTAAAATGAGTTCTACCAAACGGAGAAAAAAAATCTAGAGAATTCACAGTTTACATATTGTTTATATTTTTAATTAAAAATTATGTTAAATTATTAAAAAATTAAATATGTAATTATATAAATTTGATTTCTCAATAAGAAGTTTAAAAAATCTTTTAAAATAAAAATATAAGTGTTCTGAGGGATTTAATATATGTTACACCAATACCAAAAATTTAATTTTAACCTTTTATTTTAAAGAATCCGAACAAATTTAAACAATTAATGTTTTAAAATGATACAAAATAATTAAAAGTCATTGAATCATAAATATAAATAATGAAACATGAAAGAAAAATGGTTGTGATTTATAAATTATATATTGGTGTTGTATAAAAAATTATTGAAATATTTAAATCCAAGAAAGTGGTAAATATTTATAATGAAATATGCAATTTTTGAATTCCATTTTATAATAAGTGAAAAAATAGATAAATTAAAGTGAATGTTCATTAAATTTAATAGATAAATTGGAAAAGATAATTCACCAAGTAAACATTGATATTTTTTTAAAACACTTATTAAAAAAATATATACATGGAAATACATATTAAGAACTTATTCTTCACATATGAAATGTTTGTTTTTATATTTGGTTTTTTAGATTGATGAAAATATTCTTTTATGACACATTTTTATAATTGACTTCAGTGGTAGTAAAAATGTAAGTATTTTTCTATAAGGGAAAAATGAAACTTATCATTTTAATTTTTTTATATAAGTGATTATCCCAATATGAAAATTTAGATAATTTTAGCCAAATTGAGTATTATACTTAATTTATAGAAAAAACATAACTGAAAAAGTAAAAAAATAAAACCAAAATATTAAATAAAAAACCAAAAAACATTCACACATAACAAATTTCTTATTGTAATAAAATGATAGGTCCCATTGTACATTAATAATATTTTTTAAATAAAATGATAAGGAAAGAATGAATAAATAAATAACACCAATATCTAGTGTGGAAAAACCCAAAAAACTTATTATGGGGAAAAAAACCAAGGGTAAGAAATATATGTATATCACAATGTTTATTTTTGGTACAAATATTCAATAAAAATTAAAAGGGGAAAACATATCAAAAAATCTCTCTTAAATATTAGAAATTGTATAAAAAATATAGACACACTATGAATTGGTTTTCATCTTAGATTAATATTTTCTATGGATGAATTAGAGAGCTCTATTTATATGAATGATATTTCCATCCGACCCATGTTTTTTTCTTTTTACCATTAATTGAAACGAAGAGAAATTACACCCATAGTCAAATTTACATCCCCATGATTAATCCATTTCATTAACTCATTTATTCCATCGTATATTTAACTTTTATATTTGATTAAAAACTAAGAATATGTCTAAAAATCCTGTTAATTTTTCCAAAACATATTGATCAAGTTTTTGTATGGATACATGAATATTTTCACCACCTTAACTTATCTAAATCAATCACCTTTTTTGAAAAATATTTAAAATTTTCTTAAACATGAATTTTATAGATACCTACACTTAATTTTTATAAAAAATATCATAGAAGTGATATTTTAGTAAAATGTGTTTCATCATGGAATGAAAATGAAAATACCATAAAATATGTTAGTCAAATTTATTATAAAAAATTCAAATATATCCTAGTTTTTCCTGAGCTCCTCCAGAACAATTCTCATATGTATCACCTATTTATAAAATTTTGTAGCTCCCATGTATTCTACCTTAGTTGTGGATAGAGAAATTACTAACTACAATTTTGAAACCCAACTTACAACTCCTACATCAAGAAAAATAATATAGTTAGTCATGTATTTTATTTTTTCCAAATAACTTATAAAATATAAATCAATATAGATCTTAATTGTAAACAATAATCCTTAATAACGATTTTTTAATGTTTTAATTAGAAGTTTTTGGATCCTATTCATTATATTCAAATGTTTTCATTATATATTCACTATGTTTTGACTGAATTATCTAGAAATATGCATAATATTTAGTCTAATAAAAACTATATATTACATAAAAATTCCCAATATTGATTATTATAGTACTAAAAACATCTTCATACACTCTAATTCTCTAATTAGACTCATTAAAAGGGATACGTTAAAATTAACAAAAATAATTGTAGAAATTGGATTACATTATTAAATTTTGAATAAATTTAATACATTAATCAAGTATTTCTTTTGAGATTTCCAAATAATCACCTTATTTATGTATCTATAAATTTACCTATAAATGATATGTTTTTGGGATGGGGGATAAAAGAAATGACACCCCTTCACACTATCAATAATCCACTAGGAGATACATTTCCTATATCTGAAATCCAAATAAAATGTTTTATAATCATTATGAAATGTATGTATAAGGCTTACAAATATAGTTAATTGAGAATAGTTTGTGGGTTAACCATTTTAAACCCCCATTGGCATTTTTAGATGATTCCCAACCGATGTAGACTGATTGATCACATAATAGGAGATCTTGACTACTTCTTCCTAGAATATATTATCCACTATTATAGTATTATACGAAACCCATCATCTATCCAATGGGTTATGTTTTTCATGAACTAACCTATAAAACCCTCTAAACTAGAACCCAAATTTGATCTGATATAGCCCGAAGCGAATATTTGATCCCCAAGAGCTACCGACAAGTACTTGGGCATCAAAGATTAATAATGGAATGATTTTACCATAATAATAGATAAGAAAAATAATATAATAGAGAATACTTATTAAATATTATCTATGGTAATATAGTTATCTGGAGAAATATCCCAAAAAATAGAAAAGTATAATAAAAAGGGTAAACATTCCAATATATCTCATAAATAAAGATAACTTCAAATCCAATATCTCCTCATAATATGTGGAATGCACACTCCACTTTTCACTACCAACTCCCAAAGTATAAATATGAAGAGTAACCACTACCTATCAGAAGATATTTTCCTTTACATAGTCCTAGGAAAATAAATTCTGTGTAAATCAAAAGAAATATTTAGGGTAATATCAACACTATCTCATTAGGATACCACAATGACATTTCATATGTAATCTAAATCAAATAAAGAAAATTTTCTTAATTTTAATGAAAACATGGAATGATAATAAATTTAAAATTTTATATAAAAAAATATTTTTAAATCATTTATATATAAATAATAATATAGGGATATCTAAATAGACATGACTAAAAATTTCCATCAACAAGACATGAATAAATATCTTTATAAACAATAGTATGTATAAATCATTTTCCATCATAGTACCAAGGTTACCAGACCTGAGGTTAGTTAGTTAAATACCAAAGTATCCCCACACATATCATTGTAGTATGTTTTCATGTTTTCACACATCCCTTGGTCTCAAGCCTTGTGTTAATATAATAAAAGTCTAATAAATGAACTCCCTACCCTCATCATAGTTTTCACGATCAATATGTTTATAGATAGATATAATAAAATCAAGGCATGATTATCCTAGACTACCCATATAACTACCTAGGATCCCTTGTGATTAAAGTAACCAATCAAGGAAAAAATTAGTGATCTCAAATCAGTTTCGCCATTTATTTTTCAAGTATCTCCATATCAAGTCTTCAACATGATAATACATTTCAAAAAACAAAATCAATTTTTTTATGACAACTCTTACCTTTGAATACATTAATTTTCATGCAAAAACCATAAAACAATTCATTCAGTTTTTTTCTTAAGAATCATAATAAAATAAATCTTCAAATATGAAATGAAATAATGGGTTTAAAAGATAATAATTACATTTTGAAACATCCTACCTCAACTCATGTGGATCAAGGAATATTAGAGGTTAGATGGGTGAAAATCAACTATTGAGATTGTACAAGGTTATAGGGGTGAAATAGAGTTTTATGGGGGAGAAATTGGAATTAAAATGGGGGTTTCAAGAATTAAATTGAAAAATGGATAATTAAGTTCAAGTCATGTGGTTTTGAAAACTATGTTCTGATTATATTCCCCCTTCTAGGCTACTGGAGGGACGGTATGGTTTAGTCACATAGTTTGAAAAACTTTGCACTTCCCTTGTGAATTCATCTTTCTCAAGTCTCATTATTATAGGGGAATGAAACATGGTATATACTAATTATTCTACTGACCACGTGCCTCTAGAGATCTAAGTAATGGTGCACAATTTCTTTGGAAAACCAACATTGTAACCAACTAAGAACTCTAAACTTCATAGATGATGATATACATAATATATATTCTATACCTTCACCATCAAAATCCACTAAATAATCACTTAGATCTTCATCATCATATCCTAGAACAAATTATATCCCATAAGAGAATATTAACCAATCTCTAACCAACAAATCTTATATTTATAGGTCCAACCAAAAGAGGAATTAAAGGGTTACATTTTAATGTAGGAATGATAACTATTATTATAGGAAAAATCTAACATCACAATATGGAAATACCACACTTATTTAAAGTAAAGGACACAAGAAAAAATCATGTCTTCAAAAATTATCATATTCCATTATATTTGACCATCTCTCTGAGGATGGTACACTATGATCAACGTTAACTAGGATCTCATTGCCTCCTAAAGGCCACTCCAAAACTAATATGTAAACTGCGGATTACTATTAGAAATAATTGTAGATGAAATACTATGAAATATGAAAATATATTTTCCATACAGATTTCATAATCCCCCAACATTAGTGGTATCACAAATAGGAATTAAGTGAGCTGATTTTGTTAATCAGTCAATAACTACGCAAATCTATTTTTTTCCTTGAGGAGTATGCAGAAACCCAACAATAAAATCTATCAATATCTCATACTAATTTCATATTGGAATGGGAAGGTATTGAATTAATACATAAGGATTATAAATATCATCCTTGATATATTGGTAGGTATAAAATTAAGAAAAAAACTCTGGAATATTTCATTTCATACATGACCACTAGAATCAGCACCTAATATAATAAAATATATTAGTTGTTCCTAAGTGAACTACCGAATTAAAATGGTGAAAATCCTCAATAATGACATTTATTATAGGTTATGGAATGATATATCAGTTCATGATGCAATGGATTTTCTATGGAGAAAGATATTGTTCACTGATGGTCTCCCCACCATAAAAATAGTTCCAGATAACTCAAAACTCATCATCAAGATACTACTCCTAAATAATCTTGACAAGAAGAGAGGATATCAAATAAATTTTTTATATAAATTCATGTATCATCCTCTCAGACTTCATAATTCATAATATAAAAAGGGCCATGATATTATACTCATTTGATTATTTCAACACTTCCTAGGATAATAGATTTTTACTCATGGATTTAGGAACAATGTTCCATTTCCTTTTGGTGTTGGAAATTTAAAATTCAAATTTTTTAGGTACTCCCTCGATCAACTCTATCAAATATTAAAATCATTATTTGAAATGACATAACTTAAACTATTCTTATTAGTATATATAGTAAACCTTTCACTAACAAGTTTGTGATACCAACACATAAGAGCATGAATTATATTTGTGAGTTATAGATTATATGTGGGTTGTTCTAATCATGAGGCCTAGGATGATGAGAATCCTAAGACACAACATTATCACCCTATCTGATGATGTATCCCAATCCAAAACATGAAGAATCCTAACAGACCACAATTCTCTACCAAGCCTCTAGGAGAGTCTATAGTAGAGTTAAGGCCAAATGATGTTTTAATTCATCAAAGGAATTTTGAAATATTGAATACCAAAATAACTTCACTCTTTTAAAAGTGAGACCAATTAGTAGAGAATAAAGATGAAATAAATATTTCATGAACTAGCGAAAATACATGATAATCCAATGAAAATCGAAATATCAAAGGAATTATACAGTTCTTCACAAGACATGAAAACATATAAATTTTTAGTGCAGTGACCCAACCCTAGAAATCCTAGAGCCAATGTCTGCCAGGAATCACAGTGATATTATTATAAGGAATCAAATCCCAAATGATATAAGAGTTTAATAATCTTAGTAAACTAAATACATACACATGTCTTGTACTACAAATTAATACACTAATTACAACATAATTTCTTTTTCTCTTCGAGGAAAATTTTATTCCATCTAGTGTATCCATGCATATCTTTCATAGCATTATTCTTGGATTCTTGGGGAAAGGTAAAAAAATTAGGGTGAGACCAAATTATATATAAAGGTAAAGTAAAGTTAAAGCAATAACGAATCAATGATAATAATAATTATGGAATGTTAAATAACTGAACACACATACAATTTAATCATCAACTGAGAATAAAGTGAGTAAATAATATAGAATGGTAAATAACTAAAAACACATTACATTTAATAAATTAAAAATGAATGAAATGAATTCATATATTTTTTTATAAAAAATCTCATTAATAAATAATAATAGAATCTAAATGAGGGAAATTCTTAATTATTAGATGTCATGTTTCTTAGGTACATGGAACCATTACCATCAGGACCTAATATCAAGACAATTTAGATTATTATGTGGGTATGAACCCATGAATTCTTCTTAGAAACAAACTCAAAGGGTTTATCTCTAACTAATTTCTTCTCAGGAGACTACAAATGCATCGAGGTTCTTTTATTAACTAGTCCCCAACCTGTAGGGATTGCGTTAAATGGCCATGAACCCATTCCTTACCTGTCCTAAGAATTCCTCATATCGAATAAACAATATGGCTTATAAAATATCCACATTGAATAAAGGATAAATATTTATCAATATATCCCAAAATAGTTAAATAGATTTCAAAGAAAACATTGTATGAAAAATGATATATGGTTCAATAAATAATCAAATCCATAAAAAGTGATATGGATATTTAGGGTAAATTCAATGTCAAATGATCATATGAAAGTGTATATTTAATGTTGAATAAAAGGAATCAAGCAAGTGAATTTCAATAATATCATTGGACAAATAAATCAAAAACCATCCATTGTAAGAATAAGTATGACATCGATACAACATATACCATGTGGAGAAAAAATAAATTCTTGTTGTCATTGATGAATAGAAATCCTATAAACATATCTTTTAAAAAACATTCTTGTGTAAAATATCATTTTGTTATGAAAAAACTTTTCAAAAACATTTTCATTGAAAATAACTTTTGAAATTTTTTTATTTAAAATGTATCCTTTTAAAAATTCAAATAAGCTTCAAAGAAATTTTGGTGGGTAAATCTTTACATCTCTTATGAGGTAAAAAGAACATTACTTTTTCATGATAAAAAGGTTAGAAAAATTCCTTGTTCAGAAAGAGATAATAATATTATTTTAAAAACATTAGTAAAATAAATAAAATGGTAATAATTTATTTACTAAATAACATTTCAAAGATTAAAAAAAATTTGACAACATTTTAATAAAAAATGTGTTTTAGAAGAAAAGTGGTTCTCAGACTAAAGAGAGAAATGAAGTCAGGTTTTCATAAAAATATTTTCTAAAACATTTTAAGTGAAGAAGAGTGAAAAAATCGTAATAATACTTTAAAAAGGTCACGAATAAATAGTAGATATGAAAATGAAAGTGGTTATTTAACAATTTTAACATAATTTCCTTGAATGGAAATGAAATTTCATTAAAATTATTCTCAAGGATAGTAATCATTAAACATTATAAAGTGTCCATACCACTTTGAAAATTTGTAAATCATAAGCCTCATGAAGGAATTAAATTAATTTATGGTTTCAAATACCATGAAGATAAAACAATCCATGTTATAATATATAAAAATGTGTAGTATATACACAACACAAAAAATTAAGTGGTGAATATTAGATTTATCTCACAGATATAAAAAGTGAGATGAAAATCCATTACATTGCGTCAGACTTGTCTCGTGTGTGTTTATATTTCAGAATACCATACTTATTTAAATTATTTAATTTATTTAGAAAGTTTTTAATATTTATCATAAATTTTATTTAATTTATTACCATGTTTTATATAACTATTTAATTGATTAAGTTTACATTGGTTGTTTTTACCAAATTTGGTTTATGTGTCAAAAACATCTTTTATCGGTCAACTATCATCAAAGGGGTAATTATATAACATCTAAAAAATAATAATAATGAAATAATTATTATATTTATACATAAGTTATTCTTTTAAAACCAATTTTTAAATAAGGTTATGAAAAATTAACCAATTTTACAATCATAGAGATAGTAGGTCATACGTACGCATGAGTAATGCTTCCATTTTTCAATGATCATTATAAAAAGAAAGTAACATTATATCATTATATAATGATAATTTTATCATAATTACCATGTTATTTAATCCTATATACTTATATATATATATATATATATGTATTGTGATGTAAAATAAATCACATAGTTCTGAGGAGGCGGTAGTCTGCATGTCCATAACCGACATTACCACTTTTTAGTGTAGAAAAGGGTAATAAAGAAAGCTATATATATTATATTTATAGTAATGAAATTATTCCATTAATATAATGTATATATGTTTTTTATTCCAAAAATATTTAACTAAAACCATCCTTTTTTACATTCCATGAATTTTGTGATCGAATCACAATAGTTTTCGGAGGCAGTAGTCCACACTTCCACAAACGATGTCGTCGTATTTACATAGAATGTAAAGTATAATGGTATGTGTTATATAAGAATTAAATAAGTATGAATTCATTATAAATATTATATATAAAAAATATAAATATATTTCCCATCATAATTCCAAACAATGAGAGATGGAAACAGAAAAATGAATAGCTTCATTTCTTGAGGTTGTAGTTCACCGTACACATAATCGATAAGTTCATTACCATTAGATGGAAGTGTGTGTAAGTGTAGGTAAAAAACATAAAAATATCATAATATATTTAGGATAATTATTATTTGTTATAAAATCATGGAATAATGATATTTGATGTGGTTAATAAGGGGAATAAAACTAAAGATCTTGAGGAAAGATGTTACCTATTCTTTGGGTAACTCTATTTGATTTTCAACAAAGGTATTTCTTGGATGGATTTATTCCCAAGTGGAGGATTATAGGATTAGGTTAGGGATTTTTAGAATTTATTTGTGAATATATTGGTCTATAAATAGTTTCTTTAGATATGTGTGGAATTGGGAGGAGAGGAGACCTTTTTATAGTGGAGGAGTAGTGACACTCAAGTAAATTTTAGAAAAAGGAATTACACCCTCAATTTTACCATTCAAAGTGGATATAATAATGGTCCACATTAGATAAAAGGTTTTATAGGGTCTAACTAATTCCATCCAATGTATTTTAGGCAAGTTTATAGGTTATTTGGGCCTATAAATTTCAGGTTTAGTCCCTCTTTAAGCTTAATTTCACCTTAATTTCATCTTAATCATTTTTATTAATTTTAATTACATTCACTAATATTTCTGGTAATAAACTAAGTTGAACTTATTATAAATTTTAAATAATTTGTTTTTCCAAATATTGGATCAAATTTTTTAAATTCCATTCAAAAAAGTTGCATTAATTAATTTAAATTTAATCCCACATATTGGATGAAAATACTGGGTATCAATGTAAAAACATTCAAAAGTTTTCTATATTTTAGTATTCAATTTAAAATTGAAATTTATTAAAATGAAATAAATTAGATTAATTGATATAACATTTATCTTATAAAACTTAAAAAGCAATTTAAAATATTATTATACCTCATAAATAAATTATATGAAAAACCAATTTTGAATTAAAATTCATTATCTTTCATTATTCATTAAAAAATGTAAGTTCATAGAAAAATATAAAAAACTAATTCAAACCTAATTTTAATGTTTAGTTTTACAATATTAAGTTTTTTTGACATATAAGATTTATAAAAGTTCCATAAATTTTATTTAAAATAGGTTCTCCATTAAAATGAGGAAAAACTACCTTAGTAAACATATAGTAATTATATGTAAAATTGGGTTTATTATTATATTATGACTATAGAATCTATTTGATGAATATAAATTTATTTATTGAATATAATATATATATATATATATATATATTACATTAATATCACTCACTAATTATAATTAATTTAATTTATTAGGATAAAATTGATTTCTGAGGATAAAAATAAATTTCATTGAAAATATTCCCTTTATATTAAATTGGTTCTTATATTAATTTCTATATAATTTATAACAAATGAATTAAATTTATATTTTTTTAAACCACTTATTTTCATAAGTTAGTTAATACTATTTATAACCACCAATTTTACAGCAATGTTAAGTCTTATTATATTAAATAATAATATTTTAATAATATATTATTTCTCAGTAAAACTTGGTCTTGCATGTAAAACAAGCCATCGAAGAAACATGTTGTTTTATGCGACGAACGCTAGATCAGCGTCTCATGAATTTCAAGCTATAAACTATATTTAATTTATTTAAAATAATAAATATATTATAAATTATCAAGATATTATATTTCTTTATAGGTTTGGTGTGGCGTGACTTACACGCTACCGAATACAATATTCCAACTTTAGATTTTCAGGGCATTACATTCTTCCCTCCTTAATTAAATTGCTTCCTCTCAATTGAAACTCGATCATAGTGATAGTATTTTTTTTATATTTCCAATGTTTGAAATCCGACATAATGATATGGGTTTATAAGAAATCATCTAGTAATGAGAGAATGGGAATTACCAAGGTCACATGGAATAACATATAAATAACTCTCTAAGTAGGAGACACTTTTTGGAAAGAAGAGATACATACTTAGAGGAGAAACATAAATATATATATGTATTTATTGAGGTCATAAATCACAAATAAGTGAATGATAAATAGAAACTTGAGGGTATCAAATCCTTAAATATGGGATTATTTAGAAAACCATAGGTCCAATAAAAATTAATGAGTTAAAAAACATTTTTTATCATTTTACAAATGTTGAGTAATTATTTTACATTATAAAAATATAATGAAATTTAATTACATGATTCATTTTAATTTTTATATGAACAATTCTATCTTTTGGTTGTGCTTCAATCAATTTATATCTCATCCATTACATCAAGAAATGGGTATCAAAAAAATAACATTGATCCATGAAGTAAAGAAATATAATTTTAATAGATCTTAAGGCCCATGAAAGAGTGAAAAGTCTAACTATTTGTCTCTAATTATTATCTAAAGTCAATATGTTTAATACAATAAAATAAAAACCTCCAAATTAACACTATTGGTTCATTATTAATATTTATTCATCACATTATTCAACTAAAAACAAATACATATTAATGAGGACATTACGTAGGTCTGTGGTTGGTATTAAACCCTTATCGTCCTTCAATCACAAGTTCATGTCCCATGGCCTTGTTGGACTAGATGACCTGTCAACTAAAATACAAGTTTCCCTTTACAAAAACCATATTAATATAAATTCCAAAATAAATGTGATGGAATTCCTTAAAATAAATCTAATCACTAAATAGCTTTTTAACTACGGTTTTCAATACAATCTCAAAACATAAATACCTCATCTGTTATATTTCTACACATTTCCTTCCTTAGTACATGGTTAATCCTAGGTTGATCGTTTTCATTATATATTCAAAACATTTATAGTGTTTTGTAAATAAAATGTGAATTATCTTATGTATATCCCCCAGGAGTGTCAAAGTAGGTACTCAGTATGGCCTGTTTTCATATATCAGTTTATGCCGAGTTATGCCCAACACACCTGTTGGGAAAAAATCCCTCAAGGCATCACTAAATCATTTTTGAGGTGAATGTGATTGTTGAAAAAGTGGGCCTCTGTGTTGTGTTTATTCACAATGTAGACCACGATGTATAATTTGTGGACAAATTGGTTTTACGTGGTGATTTTTAGGGTTCAAGAGATGTTGTTGTCTATATATGTTTGATTGAAGAAACTCGGCAAAGGAATGGATAATCTGGAAGCTGCAGAAAAAGAGCAGATACAAGGTGGTGCTGTTTTCCAGGGAGGTGCGTGAAAAAATATGTGTTTTTGGAAAAGGGAGGTGCGAGAAAAAAGATCATGGTGCATGAAATATTTGCATCGTGCACAAAAAAGGAAAGTGGTGCGTGGAATATTTGCGTGGTGTGTGAAAAAGGAAAGTGGTGCACTAAATATTAGTGTGGTGCGTGAAATAGAGGATTGGTGTTTTTCATGCGAAAGGTGTTTCGAGATCAGAAGATTGAAAATTGGAAAAGGCATGAGGTGTGCGAAAAATTAAAGCATGGCGTGAAATATGGTGTTACACAGAAGATGTGTTTTTCACACTCAATGAGGGTTACGTGTGGAAGGAGGGTTTTTCACATAGGGGTCAATTTTTCCTATAAATATGAAGTGACCCCCTCATTTGAAAAAACTCAAGAAATAGAGAGTATGTGAGCTCTGGCACGCAAAATTGGAGTGCACAAGAGAGTTGCGAGAAAAAAACGAGTTTGCATGTAATATAACTATTTGCGTGCAAAGCAGAGGTTGAGTGGAAAAGAAAACTATTTCGCGAAAAGTGGACTGCATGAAAAATCAGAAAATTACGCACAGTATATTTTACAGGATGCATGTAAAATAAGTGGTTTCAAGTAAAATAGGTGATGCGTGAAAATTTTATTTCGCACAAGGCAAGATAATAGCGTGCAAGGTGCATTTAGGGCTGTGCATAAAAATTGGAGTTCCCCGGTACACCCGGTGCAAAGAAAGATTCATCTGCGGGTGAAAGTTGGGCATCAACAGAGCATCTATCAGTAGTTAAGGATGCATAATTAATTATAGATAATGAAGAGACCTACAGGTCTATAAACTGTGAGTGGATCTTCTAAATAAGCAGTGAGATCACTTCATTTGAGATAGCAGTGAGTTCTCAAATTGTGAGTGGTTGTAAACCAGGAGGGACAGTGAGTCCGCTCCGAACTTGTAAACAACAATGCACTTATAGTGGAATTGGTACATTATCATACTACTGGTGTATAATCCTTGGATGTAGCCTAGTGAGGGTGAACCAAATAAAACTTTTTGTGTCCTATGCATGCTTTAAGGTTTATTCATACTCTGTAACAGGAAAGAGAGAGAAGAGAGTTTTTTTCTAACAGCTAAACAAGATCACAAGGGGCTGTTGTTTAATCTGTCATACCCCGATTCACCCCCTCTCAGGGTATCTAGCCTAGTGGACCTAAAAACACATTTATAGAGTTGTTACTCCAAGGTAGATATATTACAGAATGACATCCACTTGTTGTATCCAGACGGGGATATATTTCTTGAAAAAATAAATAATATATACCTAACCAAAACTTTAGAATGTCTTTTTATTCAAATCTTAAATTTATACATTAGGTTTATATTCTATAATATATTCTCTTATAAATTTAGTTCCCAAAGTTGATACTAAACTTATAACACCCCAAGCTTCCATGGTACACTTCTCTTTGAATAATACAGTAGCGTGTGTTGTACGCAACTTCAAGTTCTAACACACACCACAACCAATCAAACTAGCCTTTATGAATAGTAATACCCATTTTTTGAAATTTTATAAAATTTATCTTTCAAAATGGACTTAATTTTTGGATTTTGAATATCAAAATTAGCTTAAGGTTAATTTTTGGTATTTTTCTGAAAACATTCAATTTCTGATGAATAGTGAAAAACACTAAGTTACTGTTTAAAACCAATTTTTTATTTAGATAATTATTTATTTTATTAAAATTTAATTAAGGTCAAAATAGATACATAATATCTATATAAGTCCAATTTAATTCATTAGAGTAAGTTTAGAATAATTTTACATATATAAAAATTTTATTGAACTTTTTACCGTCTTTTACCCACCTCCTGGGAGAATTTGAAAATTCACATAAAACTTAATTTTACTGCTTCTATGAGTGGAATTTCGAAAATCCGAGAGACACGGTTAATATCAAGGAGTAAAATGTGGTTCAATAAGATAAAAATAATTTTTGGTGAATAGTAACTTTTTACTTTAATTTACCACAGTTAAAAGTAAATAGGGTAATTATGGGTAAAAATGATATTAATATTACCCTGACACATGTTATAATTCTATTTTACAAGTGTATCTCAACCAAAAGCAACCTTAGGAATAAAATATTATCATATAGGTCCACTTGGATTAGATTAGGACATTTATTATTATTTAATTCAAAGAAGAGTTAAAAGAGTTAAAATCAAAGTTTATTAACTAAAACATTTTTAATATTGGGTTATACATAAGATAAATTCGATTATAAATATTAATTATAAAGCTAAAACAATTTACTACATAATGGTATTTTATTTAAAATTTTTAGACATTAAATAATTTAATTTATTTATTACACAATGATGATGCAGTAATTACCGTATTAATGAAATATTAAGATAATTGATATTATAAATACGCAAATAAATGTAATTTGAAACTTTTAATGAATTAAACTAATTTAATAGGTTAATATGACATGTTATTATTTAGTAAATCATGTTTTTTCTAAGTAATAATTCTGTTATGAGTTTCAAAAAAATCAACTACCAAATAGAGTCAAAATTGACATAAAAGTGTTTTTAAAAAAAATTCTATATTATTAATTGATATTCAATTCCTAAAAATCTAATGTTTGGCCAAGAGACTTATATAATGATAGGTGTATCATTAATGAACCACTTGGTGTTCTCTTGGATGTATATGGTAAGTTTATTAACCATATAAAATAAAAATACAAAGAGACATGGTAAATGTCAAACTATTTAACTAAGAGTTAAATATAAATTATAAGGTTAATTAAGTGAACCAAACCTGTCCAAAATATATTGGTTGAAATTATTTCGACCCATCCCCACCTTATTATCTAAATAAGTCACTTTGGGGCCATTATAAATCTAATATGAATTTATTATAAAATAATATTTTAAGTTCTTCCTAAGGTGCCCCTCACCCCTCTTATAAAAGGGAACTCCCCCTTCTCACTAATTCACACTTTCAAAGCCATTTGGATCGGCCAAAAAATGCCAAAATATTCTTTAAAGTTCCTTCAATTCAAACTATAGGTCTTTTTTTGATCACAAATCCAACCTACGGAGCCCTTTTGATCAAATTAAAAGGAAGAACCCGAAGAAGAGGTAATGTTTTCACCACCCTCTTCCAAGTTCATTTCTTCTTCAGCTTCTTCTTTCTTTTTTATTTACATTATAAATTAATAAATCCAGTATATTCTATATAATATGATTTTATTATAAATATGGTACAACCATATTCAGTATTCTATCCATCCTTTTAATGAAATGTCACCATACGTGCGTACGTACGGCTTACCGTCTCCACGTCGTGGTGTAATTGTTATTCAAAACATTATTATTTAGATGGGTATGATAATGATGTGTAATTGAATTAAATAATAAATATAACATTATAATTATTCTATATATATATGATATACCATCCAATTATATATTATTTTAATATCAAAAGAATGATATTGTCGCTTGTTCGTACCTACGAACTACCGTCTCCATGAATGCAATGAGATTCATTCCCCATCGTATCCATTCAAGAATAATTTTAATTTTATGGTTAAAAATAATTTTTAAAGCCTTAATATCATTGTGGATATGAATAAGATACAACCTATCCATAACAAACACGTCTTACGTAACAAAGCATATAATGGAAAACAAATTCATTAACACCCAAAATGACGATAATATTAAGATATTATTAACAAAGAAATGTTAAAAAATCATATATGATATCATATTAAGGTATATGATTATTTTCTAATTTAATAAAAATTATTTCACCATTATATAGGAGGTTAAACTACCCTCAACCAAGGAAAAGTACAAGGTAAGAGTTTATTTCACAATCTCTTCATTATCTGAGGTTGTTTATACGTAATTATCTACTGGGACCTCTTTGTCATTCAAATCCATGTTTCTTAAAAATATATTTCAAAACATTATTAATATTTTACATAATAAAGGTTAAAGTCATTTATAACCTTATTTTAATTTTTATAATAAGTTTATAAAGGAATATTTCTGTTATTTACCAAACAAGGTTTTTTTAACCTTCTTGACAGAATTAAGGTAAGAATGTCTTTTTTTTAAATTGTATAGTGGGTGCGGCTATTTTCCGCCGTTATAAAATCGTCAAAGCTTCCCTTACAAGATAATAAAAATAATTTGAAAGTAAAATTTTAATTTTATAATTATGTGACTTTTAAATGATTTCAAAAAAAGAGATATTTTTCTCAAATAGTTTTGATTTCATCTATGTCAACCTCCTTTGATGGATTTTAAGCTTATTTGAAGTTGATTTATTATGATACAAAAATTCCATATAGTATTGAAGGTTTTGTGATATGTTTGACTGTGGATGGGTTATTTTTATACCATTCATGGTTTATGGAGAATGTATTGACATTTTGTATGCCAGTTTTAATACGAATGTTTATGTTATGTTTAAAACTGTTCATTTGAGGAATGCATTGGACTTAATAAGTGACGGGTGAAGCCCGCTATAGCTCTTCAATGCATCGGTAGGTCTCATGAGACAAACTAGTGTCTTGGCACAAGGCCTTGAAAAAATATTATTTGTATTCTTGGCACAAGGCCTTGACTATGTGGTTATGATAGTCTGGAATTATGCACTCCATCATTAGGAAAGTGGTTATTGATATTGCATGTGATTATTCGACTAGTAGAATATCCATGTGAATAAGTAAATGACATTATTTCATTTTATTTCTGTGATATTACGCTGAAGTTCAAGTTTAAAAGGATTTTGTTTTATTTATAGATTGACTTAAATGTTTATGCTTATTTATGAATGTTTCCACAATATTGTTATCCTTACTGGGCATTTGAGGTCACCCCTTTATATGTTTTATTTTTCTCAGGATGTTAAGAAGTATTTTATGAATGACCTGCATGGATAGTATAAGGGGATATGAGTGTGTAGATAAGTTGTTGTTGTAGTTTTCACTATTTTATGTAATCTAAACATTATGAATGTATCTAGTGATTCCAAGGCTACTAAACTAATCAGTCTTTCGAGACATGATCTTTTGTGATCATGCCAATGTTAGGTAATAATGCACTCACTCTGTGTAACAAGGGTCGGGGCGTTACAGTTGGTATCATAGGAATTTTAGTACAAACCTTGGAAGAAATATTTAGATAAACTATTATTTGAGCACATAGCCCTAAGATAGACTTTGAGGATTAGTATAGAAGAACTTCCTAGAATTTTGGTATTGTTGAGATTTTGTGAGTTTTCCAAGAAATACATCCTTTTCTAGATACGATCAGGTAGAGGCGGCTCTGGCACAGATGTACCTAGGGGTAAAACCCGAAAACACCACTTTGATCTAGACTCGAACGGGATCTGGTGCACGATAATGAGCCTTGCTGCACTCTTGGTTACAACACTCTTGAGGGATATACTTAGGATAATTATCATTTTCTTTACAAACCATTAGGAATTGTTTATGAGTATATACTTCCTCAAAGAATATATTTTTATGATTATGGATTATATCTATAAACTTTTCAATTTATGTTAAGTGTTTTACAAGTTTGGATTTATCTATTGAGATTCATAAACTAATCTAGTGTATTCCATTGTATAGAAATGGAACCCAGTAGAAGGAATGTGAACTCCAGCGATACATATGATTGAAGGAGTAAGAAGGATCATATCTTTCACGGTATTAAGAAAACATTTATAAGGGAAATAGTCTCCCATGTATTATCAACATATGAAAAAATAGTATCATGTGTTAATAATATAAATAAAGAATTATCTAATTCATACAGCTTTGAAGGGAAGTAAGAGAAGAAAAGGATGGAAGAGAGAAAGATGGATAAATGGAAGAGGGAAAAGAAGTATTTTCTCATATGTGATAACTGTGGGAGGAAACACCCTGGAACTTGACTGAAGGGAATGGGAGTTTTTTATAAGTGTGGGGAAAAAGGAAACCAAGTACGTGACTGAAAGGGTAAGAAAAAGGTTTTAAATGTATAATGATTCATCTGCAAGGAGTTGGGACACTACGCAAACCAATGTCCAAATCATCATATTATGCCCCAAATGATGCTATTTGATAATAATCAAGTTATGATACTACCACAGATGAAGAGGAATTATTAGAGTTCTTATGTTGTTATTAAAGAATTATATCATTTGAGTGTTGTATCAATGATGTACTGGTTATAATAATTATAGAGTATATAAGGATTTTACAATAGTACTATTTCATTAAGGACATGAGATTGTGTGGAACTAAGAAAAGTGACTCAATAGTTTGTTATTATCGGCATTTCGTCCAGAACCTTTCCCGATTGGCTAACCCATTAACGAAGCTCACACGTAAAGGGGTTAAATTTGTTTGGACAAAAGAGTGTGAAGAATGTTTAGAAGAACTAAAGAGAAGATTAGTCAATGCTCTTATATTTACTCTACCATCGGGGAATGATGGGTTTGTTATTTATAGTGATGCATTGAAGAATGTACTTGGTTGTGTATTTATGCAGAATGATAGATTTATTTCCTTTGCATCACGATAGCTAAAAATTCATGATAAAAACTATCATACTGATGATCTTGAGTTAGCTACTGTAATATTTTATTTGAAGATATGGATAAATTATCTCTATGGTGAAAAATATGAGATTTATACTGATCACAAGAGTTTGAAGTATATTTTCTCACACAGAGAACTCAACATGATGCAACGAAGATGACTTTAACTACTCAAGTATTATGATTGCACGATACACTACCACCCAGGGAAGGAAAAGAAGGTTGCATATGCTTTGAGTAGAAAGGATCATGGAGTTTTGAACAAGATGAGAGTTGAAAAGGATCCTATATACATGGATCTAGTAAAGATGGATATGGGAATCACCATGGAAGGAGAAACATCAATGCTTTTATAAATGGTTTCCAAACCATATTTACTAGAAAGGATAAAGAGTTCTCAGACTGATGATGAAGAGTTTAAAAAGAAGTTTAAAGCTGTGAATGGTGGGAGATTGAGTGAATTTGTGTATGAAGATGGAATTTTGTAATTTGGGAGGAGACTTTGTGTTCCCGATATACTTGATCTAAAAAGGGAATTATTAGAAGATGCTCATAGTTCCAATTTTTCTATACACCCTGGGAGCACCATAATGTATAGGTATTTGAAGGAAAATTTTTGGTGGGACAATATGAAGAGGGAGATTGTTGATTTTGTGTCAAGATGTATGGTTTGTCAACAAGTGAAATCTGGAAGGAAACAACCTGGTGGAGTATTGCAACCTATTCCCATACCTGAGTGGAAATGGTATAATATCACGATGGACTTTGTCATGAGACTACCAAAGACTCCTTTAAGGAATGATTCAATATGGGTCATTTTTGATCGTCTTACCAAGTCATCACATGTTCTTGCTATAATGGAAGATTTACCACTTGAACATCTAGGAAGGATATATATTAATTGAAGTTGTGAGACTTCATGGAGTACTCCTATCAATTGTTTCTAATAGTGATCCCCATTTTACTTCAAGATTTTGGAAGAGTATTCAGAAGGCCTTGGATACTGAACTTCATTTGAGCACTGCCTACCACCCTCCAACAGATGGACAATCAGAATGGACTATTCAAACCATAGAAGACATGTTGAGATCTTGATCACTTGACTTTCAGGGTACGTGGGATCAATATTTAACTATGGTAGAATTTTACTATAACAATAGCTTCCATTCAAGTATTCATATGGCACCATATAAAGCGTTATACGGAAAGAGATGTCGCACACCAACCTGTTGGGATGACGTCGGTGAAATAAAACTTGTAGGCCCAGAACTGGTGGAGGAAACAGTGGAAAAGGTAAAGGTAATCCAAAACCACATCAAAGAATCTCAAAGTAGGCAAAAGAGCTATGCTGACAACCAAAGGAATGATTTGGAATTTCAAATAGGAGATCATGTTTTCTTGAAGGTATCTCCATGGAAGGGAGTTATACATTTCGGTAAGAAAGATAAATTGAGTCCCAGGTCCATAGGACCTTTCAAAATTCTAGAACGAATTGAAGATATAGCTTACTGTTTGGCAATACCACCAAGTCTCTCCAAAGTTCACGATGTGTTCCACATATCACTGTTGGGAAAATACATTCCTGACCCAACACATGTACTCAAATATGAGGAATTAGAACTGGAACTCGACCTGTCTTATTGCGAAGAGCCCTTCAGGATTCTTGATACAAGATAACAAGTTCTAAGAAACCGAACAACTCGTCTGGTAAAAGTTCTTTGGAGAGACCATAAAATGGAAGAGGTAACATGGGAACCCGAGGAACTTATGATGAAGAACCACCCGAGTCTTTTTATGCAGTAATATTCTATAAATTTTGAGGATGAAATTATTTGAAGGAGGGGAGAATGTAACACCACAATCTTCCACAATACACTTTTCTTTGAATAATACAGTAGCGTGTGTTGTACGCAACTTCAAGTTCTAACACACACCACAACCAATCAAACCTGCCATTATGAATATTAATACACACTTTTTGAAATTTTATAAATTTTATCTTTCAAAATTGACTTCATTTTTGAATTTGGAATATCAAAACTTTCTTACGGTGAATTTTTGGTATTTTTCTAAAAACATTCCACTTATGATAAATAGTGAAAAACACTGAGTTATAGTTTAAAACCGAATTTTTATTTAAATAATTATTTATTTTATTTAAATTTAATTAAGGTCAAAATAGATACATAATATCTATATAAGCTCAATGTAATTCATTGGAGTTAGTTTAGAATAATTTTAGATATATAAAAATCTTATTGAACTTTTCACCGTCTTTTACCCACCTCCTAGGAGAATTTACAAATTCACATAAAACTTAATTTTACCGCTTCTGTGAGTGTAATTTAGAAAATCCAAGACACACGGTTAATATCAATGAGTGAAATTTGGTTCAATAAGATAAAAATAATTTTTGATAAATAGTAACTTTTTTACTTTTATTTACCACGATTAAATGTAAATAGGGCAATTAACTGTAAAAATGACATTAATATTATCCTAACACATGTTATAATTATATTGAAAAAGTGTATCTCGATGAAAAACAACCTTAGGAATAAAATATTACCATTTATGTCCACATGGATTATATTAGGAACATTTATTATTATTTAATTCAAAGAAGAGTTAAAAGAGTTAAAATCAAAGTTTATTAACTAATTTTTTTTAATATAGGGTTATACATAAGATAAATTAAATTATAAATATTAATTAGTTAGATAAAACTATTTCTACATAATGATATTTTATTTATAATTTTTAGACACTAAATAATTTAATTTATTTATGACATAATGATGATGCAGTAATTACCGTATTAATGAAATATTAAGATAATTGATATTATAAATACCCAAATAAATGTAATTTGAAACTTTTTATGAATTAAAATAATTTTATAGGTTAATATGACATGTTAGTACTGATTTAATTAGGTTTTGTTTTTCAAATTAATCATGCTGTAATGAGTTTCACAAAAATCAAATACCAAATAGTGTCAAAATTGACATAAAAGAGTTTTTAAAACAAATACTATATTATTAATTGATATTAAATTCCTAAAAAAATATAAGGTTCGGCCAAGAGACTTATATAATGATAGTTGTATCATTAATGAACCACTTGGGGTTCACTTGGATGTATATGGTAAGTTTATTAACCATATAATATAAAAATACAAAGAGACATGGTAAATGTCAAACTATTTAACTGTGTGTTAAATATACATGATCAGATTAATTTAGTAACCCAAACCTGTCTAAATTATATGGGTTGAAAGGATTTCGACCCATCCACACCTTATCCTCGAAATAAGTCACTTTTGAGCCATTATAAACAGAATATTAATTTTTTATAAAATAATATTTTATGTTTTTCCTATGGTGCCCCTCACCCCTCTTATAAAAGGGCACTCCCCCTTATCACTAATTAACACCTTCAAAGCCATTTGGCTCGGCCAAACCCTGACCAAATATTCTCTCAACTTCCCTCACTTTAACCTAGAGGCCTTAGTTTGACCCGAAAGCCAACCTAAGGATCCCTTTTGATCAAATCAAAAGGAAGAACCCGAAGAAGAGGTAATGTTTTCACCACCCTCTGTCAAGTTCCTTTCTTCTTCAAATTATTCTTTCTTTGTTATTTCAATTCTAAAATAATAAATCCAGTATCTTCTATATACTGTGATGTTATTACAAATATGTTACATCCATATTCAGTATTCTATCCATCCTTTGAATGACATGTCACCATACGTGCGTACGTACGGCTTCCCATCTCCAAGTCTTGGTGTAATTGTTATTCAAAACATTATTATTTGGATGGGTATGATAATGATGCGTAATTGAAGTAAATAATAAATATAACATTATAATTAGTATTTATATGTGATATACCATCCAATTATATATTATTTGAATATCAAAAGAATGATATTGTTGCTCGTGCGTAGGTACGGACTACCGTCTCCACGAATGCGATGAGATTCACTACCCATCGTATCAATTCAATAATAATTTTTATTTTCTGGTTAAAAATAATGTTTAAAGACTTAATATCATTCTTGATATGAATAAGATACAACCTATCCATAAAAAACACGTCTTATATAACAAATCTTATAAAAGAAAACGAATTCGTTAACACCTGAAACGACGATAATACTAAGATATTTTTAACAAAGTAATGTTAAAAGATCATATATGATATCATATTAATGTATATGATTATTATATAATTTAATAACAACTATTTATCCATTATACAGGAGTTTAACCTACCCTCAACCAAGGAAAAGTACAAGGTATGGGTTTATTTCACAATCTCTTCATTATCCAAGGTTGTTTATACGTAATTATCTACAGGGACCTCTTTATCATCCACATCCATGTTTCTTAATAATTTTTTTCAAAACATTCTTACTATTTTACAGAATATGGGTTAAAGTCATTTATACCCTTTTTTGACTTTTTATAAGAAGTTTATAAAGGAATCTTTCTGTCGTTTTCCAAGCAATGTTCTTTTTAACCTTTTCGACAGAATTAAGGTAAGAATGTGTTTTTTAACTTATACGGCAGGTGCGGCTATTTTCCACCGTTATAAAATCGCTGAAGCTTCCCTTACAATATTTTAAGAATATTTTGAAAGTAAATGTTTTATTTTATAATTATGTGACTTTTAAATTATTTTAGAAAAAGATATTTATCTCAAATAGTTTTGATTTCATCTATGTCAACTTCCTTTGATGGATTTTAAGCTTATTTGAAGTTGACTTATTATGATACAAAACTTCCATATAGTATTGAAGGTTTTCTAATATGTTTGACTATGGATGTGTTATTTTTATACCATTCATGGTTTATGGAGAAAGTATTGACATTTCGTATGCTAGTTTTAATACGAATGTTTATGTTATGTTTAAAACTGTTCATATGAGGAATGCATTGGACTTAATAAGTGACGGGTGGAGCCCGCTATAGCTCCTAGGTACATCTGTAGGTCTCATGATACAAACTAGTGTCTTGGCACAATGCCTTGACAAAATCTTATTTGTAGTCTTGGCACAAGCCCTTGATTATGTGGTTATGATAGTCTGACATTATGCATTCTATCATTATAAAACTGGTTATTGATATTGCATGTGATTATTCGACTAGTAGAATATCCATGTGAATAAGTAAATGGATTTATTTCATTTTATTTCAGCCATTTTATACTGAAGTTCAAGTTTAAAAGGATTTTGTTTTAGTTATACATTGCCTTAAATGTTAATGCTTATTTATGAATGTTTCCGATATATTGTTATCCTTACTGGGCATTTGAGCTCACCCCTTTCTATGTTTTATTTTTCCCAGGATGTGAAGAAGTATTTTATGAATGACCTGCTGGGATAGTATAAGAGGATATGAGTGTGGGGAAAATATGTTGTTGTAGTTTTCACTTTATGATGTAATGTGAACTTTTTGAATGTATCTAGTGATTCCATGGCTACTAAACTAATCAGTGTTTTGAGACTTGATCTTTTGTGATCATGAAAATGTTATATAATAATGCACCGACTCTGGGAAACTAGGGTCAGGGCGTTACAAAACTTTATCTCATACCAACTGGAGAGACCCAACCCTAGAAACCCTGAATCTTATGTTTGTTATCAACTACATTGGCATTATTTCAAGGAATAAAATCTCAAAGGATCGAACAGTTTGATAGTCTTGGTAAACCATATACATACATGAGTATTGTCTTACAAATAAATACACTAATTATAATATTATTTCTTTTTTTCATTTCTAGGAAAAAACTATTCCATCTATTACATAATTTTATATTTGTCATAGCACGCTTTCTGGATTCCTCGGAAAAGAAAACAAAATAAGGGGGAGCTAGAATTCTCAAAAAGGGTAAAGCAAAGAGTAAGAAATTAATCAATTAGAATAATAATTATGGCATAGTAAATAACTGTACACTCATACCATGTAATTAATATTTGATAAGGTAGTGAGTAAATAATATTGAAAGGTAAATAACCAAAAACACATTCCATTTAATCAGTTATCTAATAATGAAATACATCCATAGATATGTCGATGAAAAATCTCATGGATAAATATTAACTGAATGTAAATGAGGGAAATACATAATTATTAGACTCTATATTTCCTAGGAACATGGAACAATTACCACCAAGACCTAATCTTAAGACGGTTTAAACTATTCTTGGGGAATAAACCCACTAATTCTTCTTGGAAACAAGATCAAAGGGGTTTTTCCAAATACTTTCATCTCATGAGGCCACTGGCGCATCAAGCGGATTTCATTAAATAGTTTCCAACCTATAGGGCCTACCTTAAATAGTCCCCAACCCAGGTCTTACATATCCGAAGAACTACTCTTATCGAATAAACAATATTCCTTTTCAAATATCCCTATTGAATAAATGATAAATATTTATCAATATTTTCCTAAATAAATAAATAAATTTTAAATTAAACACCATATAAAAAATGGAGTATGGTTCAGGAAATAATCATGTCAATGAAAAGTGATATGGATATTTAGGGGAAATTCAATGTCAAATGATCATAGGAAATTGAATATTTCAAGGGGAATATTAGGAATCATGGAAGTGAATGGAAATATTATACTTAGAAAAATAAATCATAAACCATCCAGAGGAAGAATAAGGATGAAATCAATACAACATATCCCAAGTGGAGTAAAAAAATGGGTTTTTTTCATAATGGAATAAAATTACTATAAAAATATCATTGAAGAAACATTATTGAGTAAAATATCATTTCATTTTGACAAAATATTTCTTTAAAAATAACTTTTTAAAACATTTTTTTTAAAATTAAACCTTTTAAACATGAAAATTAATATGTGAAGAAATTATGGCTGGTAAATCCGTACATTCCATATGAGGTAAAAACAATATTCCTTTTACATAGTAAAAGTTTTGAAAAATGATTTGTTCATAAAGCGACAAGAAAATTCTTTTGAAAAAATTGGTAAAAGAAAAAAAGGGTAATTTTTTTTATAAGTAATTTTGAAAAGGATAAATGTTTTTTTGATAACATTTTAATAAAACATGGTTTTTAGAAGAAAACAGGTTCTTTGACTAAAGATATAAATGAAGTCAGGTTTTCTTAAAAACAATTTTTAAAACATTATAAGTACCAAAAAGTGGAAAAAATTTACTACTACTTGAAAAGCTCATGAATAACCAGATGAGTGGAAAATAAAAGGGTTATTGAATAATGTTCATATAATTTCCTCAAATGGAAACAGAATTTCATTAAAATTAATCCGAATGAAAATAATATTTAAACATTCCAAAAGTAACCCATACCCCTTTGAAACATTCTAAATAATTATCATCACAAATGAATAAAATTAAATGAAGGTTTTAAATTCCATTATTATAAATAATGTATGATATACTATATCAAGATGGTCAGTATATAGACCATATAAAATAAGTAAGTGGTGAATATGACATTTATATCACATATGTAAAAAGCGAGATAAAAATCCCTTACCTTGCATATAAATTTTCTTATTTTTCTTCATATTACTGAATAAAAAAATTATTCTAATTATTTACTTGATTGAGAACCCTTTTCATGTTTATTATAACATTTATTCCATTTATTCAAATGTTGTATACAACTACTAAATCAATTATGTTTATGTTGACTGTTTTGACAAAATTTAGTTTATATGTCAAAAACAACATTTGTGGTTCAACCATTGTCAATGGGGTCATTATATAACATATAAAAAATAATTATAACGAAATAATTATTATATTTATACATAAATTATAATTTTAAAACCAATAATTAAATATGGTTATGAAAAATGAACCAATGTTACAATCGTGGAGAAAGTAGGCCGTACATACGCATGAGTAACGTTCCCATTTTTCAATGATCATTATGAAAATAAGGTAAGTAACATTATATATTTATATAATGATAATTATATCATAAATACCAATTTATTTAGTCTTATATAATTATATATATAATTCTTGTGATTTTAAAGCAATCACATCGTGTTGAGGTTGTGGTAGTCCACATGTCCACAACCAACATTATCAATTTTTGTGTGTGAAAGGGTAATAAATAATATGATATATATTATATTTACAGAAATTTAATTATGTCATTAATATCATATAGATGTTGTGTATATAGAATATATTTAATTTAAACCATCCTTTATACATTCCATGTATTGTGTGATTGAATCAAATCTCTTTTAGGAGGCAGTAATCCACACTTCCACAAGCAATGTTATCATATTTACATAGAATAGAAAGTATATGGGTATAAATGATAAAATAATAATATAGTTATAAATAAATATCACATATAACATATTTAAATATATTTTCCATCATAATTACTAAAAATTAAATGTGGTAAAGTAAAAATGAACAACATTGTTTCATGAGGCGGTAGTTCTCCATACACATAAATAGTATGTTTGTTAACCATTAGATAGAAGTGTGTGCAAGTTTAGGTCAAAATCTTAACATAACAACATGCTAGTATATTTATGATACTTGTGTTGTTATTTTTGGATCCTAAAAATTTGGCATTCGATATGAAGAAAATTACATGAAACTCAGAAAAAGATAGAAATAAAATGTTAAAGAAGATTAAAGAAAAGGTTCCATGGGGTATGAATGTGTGGAATAAAGTCTCTTAAAATACTACTACTCCGTGTGGTGATTCTACACTTTGAGAATAACCCACAAACTAAATAGTTAAATTGATGAAGACCTTGGACCAGATCCCACAAATGAAACTAAAGAAGTTTGTAGGAAAGAGGTGGTATTTCCATCCCCACAAACGAAGATCCCATGTGAACTAATTTGTTTGTGGGATATGGTGGCATCACCAATTCCTGAAAATGACGGCCCCCATTCAATAATTCCTTCATGGGATACCATAAATAGAGTCCCCATGGCCCATCACAACCATCCAACCCAGTATTCCATTCCTCTATACAAGGACCCCGAGGGGGACCCGAGAAGGGGCTTGGAAAACAGAGCTTAAAAGCGGGATGGAGAATGAATAAAAATATAGAGTGTGTTGGAGAAATTTCTCCCACACCCAAAAAAGTTTGTGGAAACCATAACATGAACCATATATATGAATCCCTTCATAGAAACTATCCCAATTAACCATAATTATAGGGTTCTCTACATAAGATTCCATATGGAGACAATGTCGTTTGCGACAAAGAGACATTATTTTATGACCCCACAAACAAATAAAAATAACACCACATAAGGAATAAAATAACTTTACAGATGGAACCTTTGTGGCTAACCCTTTTTGGATGATCCTTTATGGACTCTTATTTATAGATAACACTACATGGATTCTCCTTCAATGTCAATGACTCGCAAATGAGGATTTTCTAAAAAAGTGTCACGGAAAATCCTATGCATCCATCTCTTTTGTATACCCCCTTCATGGATGAAACTTTTTGAATTACCCTATGCGTTCATCCCTATAAAGAAATCCATTCCTACCAACTATTCCACACCACGTGTTCTATACCCTTACACCCCCTCTTAGGATTAGTGTCGGGCAGTGGTCCAGACCGTCTTCATCGGCCACTTCGCTACCATTAGTGACCTCCATGAAAAATGGATATTAGCACGGTGAATATTTTAGGATGAGTTAATGAAATTTTCTATTTCACCCTTATGATACCCCAATACCTATCCCTCCAATACCATGAGTCTACCTACTCCTCACGACACTCCAAAACCCCATCACCAACCTCCTATGCTCGGTTGATCCAGAACTCCATGGACCATCACAATCTGTATGATTCTTATATTCTAAGAAACACCCTTTTCCATCCATCAAACATTGTTTCTCGGGTGATTTTGGATCATTATAAACCTCCATAAAAATCATAAATGATAGTCCAGTGTCTTAAGGTCACCTTTTCTTGACTATGCACAATATACCTTGGTGGATCTGTTTAAGTTTCCCGCAAAAAAATGCCTGTCAACCAGAGAAATATTCTTCCTCAGGAGAGGATTTTAATACCTCTATATTCTCCAGTGGATTTTATGCCACATATCATTCTACTAATCTGAGAATCCCTATAATCATGGTTTTCACTTTACTCCCCTCTCATGTTCAAGGAATGTCAGAATATCCCATCCGAATTATCCTCGAGTTAATCATGGTTTCTATTACAACTGTTCCAAACTCTATAACCATAAAATATGATTTATTTTTCTCTTCACATGATTTTAAACAATATATAACTCATCTTAATGACATGATGTTAAATTATATGATATTAGTCCCTACATCACAACCTTAAACTATTCAGTCATAGTCCCTAAAACACGGCAGTAAACGGTGATGCCATCATCCAATATATATGACTTTAAATTATAGTATACCACATATGGCATTCTAAAGGGAACTCCCAATGATGTAATACCATATCCTTTCTTGTGGGAGGTGGTACTTTTGCTCCTGTTTTCCTTAGACTAGGATGTATCTGGGTAGATTAAAAAATGTGACAATCCTGGATATGACGATAAGAGGGGAAAAGGGAACTCTAAAATCCCCCCTCTCCCCCTTTGGGTTCCAGCACCATCTATCAATAGATGGGTAGGGTTGTGAGATCATAATATCTAATAATTTCTATTGTTCCTCACTCCGAGCATGACTCACTTGGGATTAGATATTATTAGAGATCATAACATCCACACAACCCTAAACATTAAATGGAAATTATCTATAGATGTAAGCCCCAACCATAAATCAAATAGGCTACTTTGATGAATAAGTACCAATCATACCATTCCCCCATTTTATGGTAAGCTTCCATCTAGAAGGCCATATTTTTAGAACTACATGGACATTTATTCCCAATTAATTGGTATACATAGGAAATCTCCCTGAGGTTCAAGCCTGACACCATAATTTTTATATTGGTTCAAATCATTTAGACCTCCTAAAATTATATTACATGAGATAAAAATCTATCCTGGTTCTGATTCCTCTCATGAGGATACATAGGAAGCACATCTTATGGATTCGATCCTGACATTGAAATAGTTTTTGTCCCCCTGGATGACGATAAACTCTAGAGAGCCATCCCATTTGGCTCAAAACCAATGTTGTCTTAGTAAATGACTACGAAATCTCTGATCAATCCATAAAAGGGTAACATTGATGGAGAAACTCATATACATATAGATAATCCCATCAATGTAGAACATAAAATATATAAAGATAATTCCAAAACCATGTATATTTGTGAACAACCATATTTCGGGGTAATCTACAGACACATTCTATGGAATAAACCAAGGATTCATGAATATATGAACATGAATTAAATCTAAAATACAATCCTAGAATAGGTAATAGTTCCCTCAAAAATTGTTGTGATGATCCCAAGTTCCCATACTCTCGACCAATGTGAGTTCTCAAGTATTTTTGGAAAAAGCATACTATGGGCAACTGCCTTTGGAAGGAAGGTCCATGAATCTTGGATGCAAGAATTATTTGGTGTTTCTGGCTCCACGAACAAACCCATTAGAGACCATTTGAAGATATTTCATCCAATATTAGAAATTGCACAAAACTCAATCCTTGTAATCAGTCTTCTAGCACAATATTTCCATTGTAAATAGTTATATAATCATGAAATAAGGATATTTTATGTGGTTAATAAAGGGAATAAAACTAAATATTTTGAGGAAATATGTCACCACTTATTTGGGTAACTCATTTTGGTTTGAACTAAAGGGTTTCCTTGGATGGATTTTCCCAATGTGTGGATTCCAAGATTAAGGGAGGTATGTTTATGATCTATTTTTTAGTAATTTTTTAATCTAATTTGTCTTGAGATGTGTGAGTAAGTGTGGCGAGAGGAGGCCTTTTTATAGTGGAGTAGGAGTGACACTCTCGTAAATTTTGTAAAAATAAATTCCAACCACATTTTTGCTGGTGAAAGTGGATCTAATAATGGTCAAAATGCGATAAAAGGGAGTAAATGGTCTAAATATATCCATGAAATATATTTTTGGAAAGTGTATAGGTCATTTGGTCCCTTAAGTTTAAGGTTTAGTCCCTTGTTATACTTAATTTCATATTAATTGTTGTAATTAATTTTAATTACATTCACTAATATTTTTGATAAAAAACAGTGTTGAATTTATTATAAATTATAAATTATTCTAATTACAAATATGGGATCCATTTTTTTAAATTATATGTTGAATTTAATCCCATAGATGAGACGACAATGCAGGTTTTCAAACTAACAATGTTCAAAAGTTTTTTGTGTTTTCATCTTCAATTTCATAGAGAAATTGATTCCAATAACCTTAATTGTATTAATTGATAAAAACTTTATCTAATTAAACCTTAAAAAAATTTAAAATATTATTTTAGATTATAAATAAATTATACGAAAAAGTAGTTTTGAATTAAAATTTAGTATTTTCACTATTTATTAAAAAACAAAACTTCATAGAAAAATACCAAAAATTCAACCTTACCTAATTTTTATGTTTATATCTTAAATATTAGGTTTAATTTCACATATAATATTTATAAAAGTGTCAAAAATTTGATTTAAAATATGTTCTACCTTAAAAGGTAGTAAAAGTGCCTTAAAAAAATAGTATTTTATTCCTAAAATTGGATTTGTTCTTATATTGTGTATATAGAATATATTATATTAATATTAAAAATATTTTCATTAATAAATAATATTTATATTACATTAATATTACTAAATAATTATAATTAATTTAATTTATTAGGATAAAATAACTCTGTGAGATAAAAATAGTTTTCTTTAAAAACAATCCCTTTATATTAAATTGGTTCTTATATTAATTTCTAATTAATTTTAACAAATTATTTCATTTGATATTTTGTGTAAAAAAAATTTTTTTATAATTTAGTTAATAATATATATAACAAATAATTTAACAGCTAGGTTAAGTCTTATTGTATTACATAATAATATTTAGTTAATATATCATTTCTTAGTAAAACTTGGTATTGCGTGTAACATAATCCCTTGAAGAAACTTTTTGTTGTGTGAGAAATATTCTTACTCAGTGTCACATTCATTTAAAGATATAAAATATATTTTATTTATTTAAAATAGTAAGTATATTATAAATTATTAGGATATTATGTTCCCTGACGTGCTTGTTGTTTTGTGTCATACATGATATCGAATACAGTGTTCCTACTTTATATTTTCAGGGTGTTATATCTAGGATCTACTAAGATATCATAATATGAGACCATGTTCCTCTAGAAAGTCACCTCTTAAATCTATAATTGTTACTTTTATAACTAAAAATTTTGTTGGTGATTCCTTAAGATATCGAGAAGTTCTATGAAATGGATTGCACAATCATCAGTGGTTTTTTAGTAAAAAAAGATGTCATTCAAGAATGACACAATTAAAGTGTTAGGATATTAGAGGGAAATCCTGTTCATTTGTTCTATAAATATTAAAGGATCATTTACTAAGACAAATTACATAATAAGATACTCATTGTTTCTATAAATTCTCCTGAATGTGATGTTAGGAATTTTAGATACCATAATCATGACCAGTTGGTATCAAAATGAAGATAAATACTAACCACGTTTTACCTTTTAGATAATCAAATAAATCATCTATACGAGGAATTTTTTTTTGATAATATTCCAATTTAGTTTCTGGTAATCGATGCCCATGTGAAGGGTTCCATAAACCTTATTAGTTTAAAGAATAGGTGCTACCCAAGGAGACACACTATGTCGAATGAGGCCTTTGGTCATCAAGTAATCTAATTGATTATTAATTACCTTTAGTTCATGTGGTTCTATATGGTATGAGGGAATCAATATTGGATGAGTACTTAGAACCAAGTCAATAAAAAGCTCCACCTTCCTCCCTAGTAGAAGACTAAAAAAATAATAAGGAAACACTTCTAGAAAAAAATATCCTTTAGAAGAATTCCACTATATTAGACTTACTAATATAGTTCAACTAAAAAAATGATATCATCTTACAAAACTCTGGAAGAGGAGGTCTGGCTCAAATATCCCTTGGGTCCCATTATCCCTAAAAAATGAAATCCATATTGAGGGAAGTAAAAACACATATAGATGATATCAGTCAACCCAAAAAATGTTATAAACAACCTATCTGTTCTAAGAATAACATCTAAGGAATTCATTTTTAGAATAGAAAATTACCAAAAAAACCTTGATCTACAACAAAGAGAAGGCACAAGAGGGGAATCACCGACCCTGACACCTCCTTATCCCGAGATGTGTTAAAATATAAATCAAATAAGGCATGATATCCATTGGAATATTCAATATATCCTTATTTTAGGATGATATAGAAGAATGATATGCCCCAGTATCAAATAAATTAGTCACTAATGAAAAAGTAATATAAATAGAACCGCTCACTATCACAAGACTCACACCTATTCTCACTGGAGACTCATCCACTATGTGAAGTTTCTGTGTTCATGATAATTAAGTCTAGAACACTGTTTTTCTTATAGAATCTGATTGTACATCATACCTGATTAGTATTGAAAACCCATAACCACCACACGAAATGATAAAAACATGGTAAAACCTATGAAAATTGTTTTAGCATCCACATGATCTATAAATATTTCATGCATATTTGTAGGAATATTTGAGTAAAAAATCATACCAAATTGGAAATAAGTTAGTGGGATATTACTATAAGATATATGTAATATGAAGGATGGCTATTTTCAAGGACCACCACCAATGTTTCCAATACGAGGCTCACTTAATTTTATGTTAACAATTTGAAGGTATTGTATTGAATTTATTAACCATAAGAATATGGATGATAAGTTGTGTATTAACATATCAATTTATAAAGCATGATTTTTTGACAATACCATTGTTGAAAACACATTAAATATGAAAAAATTGTTAAATTAATGAATCTTTCATAGAATATATGGATAATATACGGGCCTAATTCATTTTATGTTGAGTCTTTCCAATATAGAAAAGGAGAAGGCCATGGTTAAGATAGAGTTTATGGCCAAGCCCATTGCCTAAGTTATGGTAAGAATAAAGGGTCTAAAATTGAAGGGACCATGCCCATGGTGGTCCTCATGGCGGACCCTTAGTTCACACGTGTAACATGGATTTTCCCAAAATAGGTATAATTGAATCCATAGTTCCGTTGTCTCACTACATGGGTTTTGAGAAGAAAAAATTATCTTGACCATAACTATAGTGTGAAAATATACAGAATAATGGAGGTGTTTCATGAAAAAATGGCAAGGCATACCATGGTACATTATATGGAGTTTGGAATTTTGACAAACAATTACCAACATTTTTTCACCAAACTTTAATGAAGAATCTATGGTGATGTTGTAGTTTAATAGTGGGAAACAAGAGATGAACCACACCCATGGTGAAGCTTATTATGATCGACAACATGAGAAATTAGATGAAACATCAATATTAAGGTGAATATTCATATGGTCTTCAGTGTGTTGAAGGGAAAATGACCATGAAATCTACAATAGTACATGGTTTAAAGAGTTTCTGGATATAATGCATGTAACCCACATGAAAATCCACCAAATTGATTGTAGAAATTATTTGAGTAATCTTGAATGATTCTATAATAATTGAATTATTTTTTAGGTAAATATTTTATGAGAATTTGTAAGAGTATGTAGTGTTTCATTTAGTGTAATAAATGTGCAATATTGTAGAATTATTCCATGATTCATGAAGAGAGATAATTCCCCATGAGTGGTTATGTTTCTATGGTTATGAAGAAAATATTATGATAAATTCATGTGAATAGTTTAATTTTTTATGGGTTGTTTTGATAGCCAATTATAGTGATAAAAGGGTTCCCTTATCTGAACGTATGAACTACTTATTTATAGTGGCAAGATCAACTAGAAGAAGTATAATAGTTCACAATAAGAAATGACTTTGTGCATTTTTTTAGATATAAAACTTTAATAAAGGGATATTATGAAGTGGTTTACATAAAGAATATCTTTTGAAGAAGTAGATGTAAACCAATTAAGGAAGATGAGAGTATTTAAATTATTGTAGGAATTTTGATAACAAATGGATTCAAGTCAATATTTACTATTAAAGTTATTGAATAAGGATAACATGAACATATTTGTTGATCCATTTTTTGGAGGAAGAGTATCAAAAGGCAAATTGAGCACTAGAGTGTTGAATTTCTTATTGGATAATATTTTGTAAATAAGTTGTATATTATAGAGGTGATTCTATATGTGGTGTGTGGACATTGTGTGGACTCAGTTTTGTTAATTTTCTTATGAAGTAGTGTATGAATCCATGTTGGGGTGTTAACCAATATTTCAATGAGTAGTAGTTGGTGCCAAAACTTGTAAATATCCTGTTATTTCTCTTTTATTTATATATATGAGGAAATGTTGATAATTTAACTTGAGTTGATAAAGAACCTTCATTTATTTAAGGGGTTTAGTTTAAAAAATCATAACCCATAAAAGAAAAATAATATCATTGATTCACCCCTCCACCTCTCAATGACCAAGTAGGATCCTAACTAGTGGTATCAAAGTGTGTTTACCTCTACAAGTCCAAGAATTTTTTTGTGCAATGTAGAATCATAATCTTTTGAACATATGAGGAGTTTCTTTCTTTAATGGAACAAAATTATTTAGTGGGAATAAGGGAAAATGTAATATATTTCTAAGATTATTTAATTTTAATAATACAAGTTATATTAAAATGTTTTACCCAAAGAAGTGGGTTGATTAAACTGAATTAGATAAGAAATAATAAATCCCTAAAAATACATAAATAGAGAATAAAATTGACAATTCAACACTAAAAGAAAAATATTCTTGAGCAGTGAAGAAGAATAAAATTGAAATTCAAATAATAAAGTCACTATAATTTATCAAGTGGAGAAAGACAATTAAAATATTTATAATTAGAATAAGTAAATAGACCCTCAAATGAGTGCACTTGGTAAAAATAGAAAAGAGATTTTAATGATGAAAAAGAGTAGTTGATCAAAAGGGAGTCATCCCATGTTGAATAAATCAAGAAACACAAGTTGAAGATGGATGAGAAAGATAATACAAAATGTAATTTTAAGGGAAAATTGAATTCTATAGAAGAATAATTTTTTTTGAGATGAAATCTATGTATTTTTTTTTTCTCAAACTGAATTTAAAAGTGATGGAAATAATTTTAGGAAATCTAATGATATTATAGGGTAATCATCGCAAGGTGGAGGATTAAAGGTAGAAGGAAATATTACACATATATTTCATGAAAATAGAGTTTTTGTTACTAATAATGTAGGTCCTAGAAGTGTATCTACAGTGATTGATAGGAATCTTCCAAAAAACATAAAAAGAATATATACTAAAAAAACAAAATCCCATTATAAATATAGGGATTAAGGTTTAAAGAATCAACACCATTTATAAAAATCCAAATTTAGTCAAGGAGATCACAATTCAAGGGATATTGTTGGTGTTGTGGAAGGTATATAAAAAAACATACTCATATTGATTCATAATGTATTTACCTTGGATGATTAGATAAAAAAGGAGGTTTTTAGAGAAATTATGAGTATTAATAGTTAAAGATATAAGGTTCTGTTGAAAGAAGGGCATAAGGTCTTTGAGAAGACACATTCAAGTAATAAGATAATTAAGTACAAAAAATGTAAACCCAATGAATATGCTTTAAGGACACTTACATCATAAGGAAGTGATAATATATTAATTTCTTTGGTGAAGAAAATTTCTTGAAACAGGAATGATGTTGAGATTTAATGGAAAGAATGACATAGGTTGAAATGAAGATATCAGCCTAAAGGTTACCCTTATAGGAAACAATAGGCTATTAATCATTCCCTTAATCATTTATATATATTGCACTGACATTTATAAAATTTAAGGTGATGCTTAAGAATTTCATTTAGAGAAAAAAAATATGATGAGATGAATATGGAGTAACTCTTCATGATAAATAGGATATTATTTCATCCTTTTTGTGGAAGATCCTTTGTGGAGAAAATTTTCAAATCTAAAATTTTTATACGACTTGGAAAAATTAGGAAATATGGTATAAGAATATCACTTTAAATCCCTTGTTTATGAATATGTTCAACATATATATCAAGAAGGATTGTTAGTTTATCATTGGCTGAGAAAATGAGGAAATTATCTTACTACACTTGAAGTGTTTTAATAGTGTGCTGAGATGTGTGTAGGATACTCATGATAAATTTGTTTATAGTATCCCATGATGAAAAATCTAATTTTTTTTTCTGAATATTTTATCAAAATATGAGTTTTTATAGAAAACATAGAACAACTTTATTACATATCTATTGTTTTATACACTATTATACGCCATGTATAATTTGATTTTATTGATGAAAGTATCTTTGATAAGGAATCTTGTGATTTTATACCTCTCTTTGAAGTGTAAAAATTGAGCAGAATATGAATGTGAGAAGAAAATATAAGAATTAATCATTAATTTATCTTTTTATTTCATTATAAATAAGTGAGAGAATTAATTTTTTAAAATTAATAATATGATGATGAGTATTATCAACAAAATCTAAATGGGTATATTGTTTGAAATTACTAGTTATTGTGTATTATTTTTTTGACAATTAGAAGATTGATGATAAGTTTAGTGCTGGAATATAAATAAAAAAAGTTGGATTTTTTGAATATATAATAGTTGAAGACACATTAAATATGGAAAACGTGATGAAATAATGAATCCTACATAGTTTACATGGTCAAGAGGTGGGCCTAAGGAATGCTGTATTTAGTTTTCCCAACATAGGAAAGGCTACACCCAAGAAGAGGTCATGGTGAATATGGAGGACAAGACCACTGCCATTTAATATGGAAGTCTAAGAAGAAAGGGTAAAAAATTATAGGGACAAAGACCATAGTGTTCACCATAGTAAAAACTTGTTTCACATGTTCATCAAATCTTTTCCCAAAAATAGGGATTATCGAAGTCAGGGTCTGTCAGCTGCATTATAAGGGTTTAAAGAAGGATAATAAGATTGAACGCATCCATAACAAGAAAATACATGGTCGATAAGTTTATTTTCATGTTTAAATATCTTGTATTACCATGTTTCATGCCATGATGTTTGGAGTTTTGTAGAAAAAAATCCACGCACCAAGACAAAGTGAAGAAGTCGTGGTGATGTTGTAGTTTAAAAGAGGCCGAATGTGGATGAACCATGCCAATGGTGAAGGTGGTAATGGTAAAAGGGAGTAATAAGTTGACAAAATAGACAAATAAATCTATAAATGACCATGTTGTTCGATGTGTTAATGGAAAAAAACCAATAATTTTACACCAAGCCATGGGGCACGGATTTCTAGGCTATGATGCATGGTACCCACATGGAACTTGACCTAATTGATTATAGAGATGCTCAGAATAATCGAGAATACATACATAATCAATGTACTTGGTTTTAGGTCATTATTATAGCATTCATTTGAGGATTATAGAGTGTTTTACTTAGTGTTATAAATGTGCCATAATGTGCAACTATTCTATACTGCATGAAGAGTTGGAATTCCCTATGATCAATTATGTTTCTATGATTTTGAAGAAAATTATGGATTAACATCATGGGATTTATTATGGTGTTAATGTGTAGTTTTTATATTCCATTATGGTGATAACATATTTCCTTTTTATTGATGCTTGAATTTCCTATTTTTAGTGGGGAGATTAGATGAAAAAAGTAGATGGGTACACAGCGAGAGAAGACAATGTTCATTTTTTGAGAGAGAAAACTACTTGAAGAGGATCTTATGATCAAGAAAAAAAATCAAACATAGATCATGAAATAATATATCTACATAAATTTAGGAGTAGTATTTTTTAAAAATTTGGTGGTATTTTTGAGACTAATGTTTTGAGCATCAACATCAACTGTTGAATTTCTTAAACGAGTGCATGAAAAGATCTGTTGACCCATCTATTCATGGAAGAAGTGCATCAAAAGGTGAAGTGATCACTAAGGTGAAGTTATCACCTATGTGTTTCATTTTTATTTCATTGTATTATGTATAAATGGTTTAAATTCTATAGGTGATCTTATAGGTTTTGTGTGGACACTATGTAGAATCATTATTTTAATGATGTAGGCGAAGTAGTGGATGAATCCATGTTGGGGTGATTAACCAACATAGAAAGTAGTATGGATGGGTGCCAACACATGTAAATATCATGTTCTTTATCTTATATTTCTACACATGAAGAAATGTTGAGATTTTATATTGAGTGGATTGGGAACCTTCACTACTTCAAAGAGATTAGTTCCAAAGGGACTAACTCATTAAAGGAAAAGAGGTTCCCAGATTCATCAACTTCCCCTCTATGTGATCATATTGGATCCAAAGATTTTATCTTCCCTTTAAAGGGACCACCAAAGGTTATATTAAGATTATGAGGAAATCCAATCCACCCTAACTTACTATCCACTTAAATTTATTCTGAAGAAATTATATTCCTAACCACCCATGGTAACTTAAGGCTCACTATGTTGAGATATAACAAGACACTTTCTTATAAATTAACCCTCAAGTCTCAAAAATCCTATATCCTTTCTACTAGGATATAAAAAACTACATACCAACATGAATAAATAGAAACAACCTTCCATGATTCCAATTTCCCCTTAGATAACCCATATAACTTTCTAAAATTGAACCATAATTAGATCTGACATTGACTGAAGGTTTTTACTAATTCCCATGTGATGAAAAAATGTTCTTGGGCATTAGGAATGAATAAGGGAAAATTTTATCCTTAATAAGAAACAAGAAAAACAAGAAAAATAGGGCAGTGGAACATAATTCTTAAATAGTTGGTATTGCAATACAAGAATGAAGATAAATGTTCAACAAGATAGAAAAGTACTAGATAAAAATGTTAAAAAATCCATGAAATCTCAAAAACCAAAAAGTTATTAACACCAATACCTCTACATAATAGGTGTATTATATAATCTATCTCTAACTACCAACTCCCAATGTGTAACTATCAAGAATACCCACCAGCTCCCACATAACATTTTCTTTATCTGATCATTGAAAAAATATCTATGTACACTAAAAGGTATATGTTTGGTGGGAGAAACACTATACCACTAGGATCCCACCATGATAATTAATAAATAATCCATATCAAATAAACTAAACATGTTTAATTTTAAGTAAAACATGGAATGGTATGTAATTTAACAGTTTACAAAAGAATATTTTCAAATCATTTCTATCATAAAAAATATCAAAAGAGGAATAAATGAGTAATTACATTAAAAATTCATGAATAAATCACTTTATAAACATCATAATATATAAATCATTTATAATCATAGGAACATGGTTACATGGCCTAATATTAATTAGTTCAAGGATTAAGGATCCTCACAAATATCAGTGAAATATAGATCCAGTTGTGTACAGTCAGTCCTGGGAGAATAAGATAACACCCCAATGAATAAACTCCCCTCCATCATCATAGATTTTATACCATTTTCATCAACAATTCAATTCTATGGAGAGATTTTACAAGCTAAGAATGCTTGTCCTGAACTAACCACCCAACCATCTAGGCTCTAATGGGATTTGAGTAATCAACCATAGTGAAAATCATTCATATAAAATGAGTTTCATCATTTATCCATCACATATCCCCAAATAAAGTTTTCAATATTCCATTTAATTTTAAAAACCAACATCAAATGAATTTCATCAAAACTCATGACTTTCTAAATAATTAATTCAATTAAAAACCCATATCATAATTCATTCTTATTTTCTCAAGAATCATATTCAAAATAAACATTCAGATCAATCACATTAATTCAATATCAGTTTATGGAAATCAACAATTTATTTCAAAATACGTATTCCAAGAGCTTCAACACACACACACACCATGAAATTTCAAAAAAATTATCAATAATCACAAATCATGATTTTGAAATAAAGTTAAAATCAAGAAAGTAATAATGATTTCAAAGATCAGAATTTACATTCTAAACCACCTACCTCAACTCATAGTGTCACTAACCACCCAACACAAGATCCAAAACCAGAGAGAGACAAAGAGATATATTCAATCAAGAGGGTATATTATAATCAAAATCCAAAAATTAAGATCTGGATCCATCAAAAATATTATGACCAATAGTATTGAAGAAGAATAAATATTTTGATAGGGAAATTCACAATACAATAAAGATCACACTTACTAGAAGATATTCAGTACTTCAATCAACATTTTGATCTATGAAGATTCAAGGCTAATAGGGCTAAAATCACCTCTAGAGAGTCTCTATGGTTATAGGCAAGAATGGAGTTTGATAGAGGAAACATTGGAATTAAATTGAGTTTGGGGGAGGATGAGTGGGTTAGGATTTAAATTAAAAAAAATAGATAATTAAATTCACATCATATGGTTTGGACACATGGTTTACAAAACTATTTGCCAACTGTGTGCCCCCTTCTAAAAGTGGAAAAACTGTACTACTACTTGAAAAGCTCATGAATAACCAGATGAGTGGAAAATAAAAGGGTTATTGAATAATGTTCATATAATTTCCTCAAATGGAAACAGAATTTCATTAAAATTAATCCGAATGAAAATAATATTTAAACATTCCAAAAGTAACCCATACCCCTTTGAAACATTCTAAATAATTATCATCACAAATGAATAAAATTAAATGAAGGTTTTAAATTCCATTATTATAAATAATGTATGATATACTATATCAAGATGGTCAGTATATAGACCATATAAAATAAGTAAGTGGTGAATATGACATTTATATCACATATGTAAAAAGCGAGATAAAAATCCCTTACCTTGCATATAAATTTTCTTATTTTTCTTCATATTACTGAATAAAAAAATTATTCTAATTATTTACTTGATTGAGAACCCTTTTCATGTTTATTATAACGTTTATTCCATTTATTCAAATGTTGTATACAACTACTAAATCAATTATGTTTATGATGACTGTTTTGACAAAATTTAGTTTATATGTCAAAAACAACATTTGTGGTTCAACCATTGTCAATGGGGTCATTATATAACATATAAAAAATAATTATAACGAAATAATTATTATATTTATACATAAATTATAATTTTAAAACCAATAATTAAATATGGTTATGAAAAATGAACCAATGTTACAATCGTGGAGAAAGTAGGCCGTACATACGCATGAGTAACGTTCCCATTTTTCAATGATCATTATGAAAATAAGGTAAGTAACATTATATATTTATATAATGATAATTATATCATAAATACCAATTTATTTAGTCTTATATAATTATATATATAATTCTTGTGATTTTAAAGCAATCACATCGTGTTGAGGTTGTGGTAGTCCACATGTCCACAACCAACATTATCAATTTTTGTGTGTGAAAGGGTAATAAATAATATGATATATATTATATTTACAGAAATTTAATTATGTCATTAATATCATATAGATGTTGTGTATATAGAATATATTTAATTTAAACCATCCTTTATACATTCCATGTATTGTGTGATTGAATCAAATCACTTTTAGGAGGCAGTAATCCACACTTCCACAAGCAATGTTATCATATTTACATAGAATAGAAAGTATATGGGTATAAATGATAAAATAATAATATAGTTATAAATAAATATCACATATAACATATTTAAATATATTTTCCATCATAATTACTAAAAATTAAATGTGGTAAAGTAAAAATGAACAACATTGTTTCATGAGGCGGTAGTTCTCCATACACATAAATAGTATGTTTGTTAACCATTAGATAGAAGTGTGTGCAAGTTTAGGTCAAAACCTTAACATAACAACATGCTAGTATATTTATGATACTTGTGTTGTTATTTTTGGATCCTAAAAATTTGGCATTCGATATGAAGAAAATTACATGAAACTCAGAAAAGGATAGAAATAAAATGTTAAAGAAGATTAAAGAAAAGGTTCCATGGGGTATGAATGTGTGGAATAAAGTCTCTTAAAATACTACTACTCCGTGTGGTGATTCTACACTTTGAGAATAACCCACAAACTAAATAGTTAATTTGATGAAGACCTTGGACCAGATCCCACAAATGAAACTAAAGAAGTTTGTAGGAAAGAGGTGGTATTTCCATCCCCACAAACGAAGATCCCATGTGAACTAATTTGTTTGTGGGATATGGTGGCATCACCAATTCCTGAAAATGACGGCCCCCATTCAATAATTCCTTCATGGGATACCATAAATAGAGTCCCCATGGCCCATCACAACCATCCAACCCAGTATTCCATTCCTCTATACAAGGACCCTGAGGGGGACCCGAGAAGGGGCTTGGAAAACAGAGCTTAAAAGCGGGATGGAGAATGAATAAAAATATAGAGTGTGTTGGAGAAATTTCTCCCACACCCAAAAAAGTTTGTGGAAACCATAACATGAACCATATATATGAATCCCTTCATAGAAACTATCCCAATTAACCATAATTATAGGGTTCTCTACATAAGATTCCATATGGAGACAATGTCGTTTGCGACAAAGAGACATTATTTTATGACCCCACAAACAAATAAAAATAACACCACATAAGGAATAAAATAACTTTACAGATGGAACCTTTGTGGCTAACCCTTTTTGGATGATCCTTTATGGACTCTTATTTATAGATAACACTACATGGATTCTCCTTCAATGTCAATGACTCGCAAATGAGGATTTTCTAAAAAAGTGTCACGGAAAATCCTATGCATCCATCTCTTTTGTATACCCCCTTCATGGATGAAACTTTTTGAATTACCCTATGCGTTCATCCCTATAAAGAAATCCATTCCTACCAACTATTCCACACCACGTGTTCTATACCCTTACACCCCCTCTTAGGATTAGTGTCGGGCAGTGGTCCAGACCGTCTTCATCGGCCACTTCGCTACCATTAGTGACCTCCATGAAAAATGGATATTAGCACGGTGAATATTTTAGGATGAGTTAATGAAATTTTCTATTTCACCCTTATGATACCCCAATACCTATCCCTCCAATACCATGAGTCTACCTACTCCTCACGACACTCCAAAACCCCATCACCAACCTCCTATGCTCGGTTGATCCAGAACTCCATGGACCATCACAATCTGTATGATTCTTATATTCTAAGAAACACCCTTTTCCATCCATCAAACATTGTTTCTCGGGTGATTTTGGATCATTATAAACCTCCATAAAAATCATAAATGATAGTCCAGTGTCTTAAGGTCACCTTTTCTTGACTATGCACAATATACCTTGGTGGATCTGTTTAAGTTTCCCGCAAAAAAATGCCTGTCAACCAGAGAAATATTCTTCCTCAGGAGAGGATTTTAATACCTCTATATTCTCCAGTGGATTTTATGCCACATATCATTCTACTAATCTGAGAATCCCTATAATCATGGTTTTCACTTTACTCCCCTCTCATGTTCAAGGAATGTCAGAATATCCCATCCGAATTATCCTCGAGTTAATCATGGTTTCTATTACAACTGTTCCAAACTCTATAACCATAAAATATGATTTATTTTTCTCTTCACATGATTTTAAACAATATATAACTCATCTTAATGACATGATGTTAAATTATATGATATTAGTCCCTACATCACAACCTTAAACTATTCAGTCATAGTCCCTAAAACACGGCAGTAAACGGTGATGCCATCATCCAATATATATGACTTTAAATTATAGTATACCACATATGGCATTCTAAAGGGAACTCCCAATGATGTAATACCATATCCTTTCTTGTGGGAGGTGGTACTTTTGCTCCTGTTTTCCTTAGACTAGGATGTATCTGGGTAGATTAAAAAATGTGACAATCCTGGATATGACGATAAGAGGGGAAAAGGGAACTCTAAAATCCCCCCTCTCCCCCTTTGGGTTCCAGCACCATCTATCAATAGATGGGTAGGGTTGTGAGATCATAATATCTAATAATTTCTATTGTTCCTCACTCCGAGCATGACTCACTTGGGATTAGATATTATTAGAGATCATAACATCCACACAACCCTAAACATTAAATGGAAATTATCTATAGATGTAAGCCCCAACCATAAATCAAATAGGCTACTTTGATGAATAAGTACCAATCATACCATTCCCCCATTTTATGGTAAGCTTCCATCTAGAAGGCCATATTTTTAGAACTACATGGACATTTATTCCCAATTAATTGGTATACATAGGAAATCTCCCTGAGGTTCAAGCCTGACACCATAATTTTTATATTGGTTCAAATCATTTAGACCTCTTAAAATTATATTACATGAGATAAAAATCTATCCTGGTTCTGATTCCTCTCATGAGGATACATAGGAAGCACATCTTATGGATTCGATCCTGACATTGAAATAGTTTTTGTCCCCCTGGATGACGATAAACTCTAGAGAGCCATCCCATTTGGCTCAAAACCAATGTTGTCTTAGTAAATGACTACGAAATCTCTGATCAATCCATAAAAGGGTAACATTGATGGAGAAACTCAGATACATATAGATAATCCCATCAATGTAGAACATAAAATATATAAAGATAATTCCAAAACCATGTATATTTGTGAACAACCATATTTCGGGGTAATCTACAGACACATTCTATGGAATAAACCAAGGATTCATGAATATATGAACATGAATTAAATCTAAAAGACAATCCTAGAATAGGTAATAGTTCCCTCAAAAATTGTTGTGATGATCCCAAGTTCCCATACTCTCGACCAATGTGAGTTCTCAAGTATTTTTGGAAAAAGCATACTATGGGCAACTGCCTTTGGAAGGAAGGTCCATGAATCTTGGATGCAAGAATTATTTGGTGTTTCTGGCTCCACGAACAAACCCATTAGAGACCATTTGAAGATATTTCATCCAATATTAGAAATTGCAAAAAACTCAATCCTTGTAATCAGTCTTCTAGCACAATATTTCCATTGTAAATAGTTATATAATCATGAAATAAGGATATTTTATGTGGTTAATAAAGGGAATAAAACTAAATATTTTGAGGAAATATGTCACCACTTATTTGGGTAACTCCTTTTGGTTTGAACTAAAGGGTTTCCTTGGATGGATTTTCCCAATGTGTGGATTCCAAGATTAAGGGAGGTATGTTTATGATCTATTTTTTAGTAATTTTTTAATCTAATTTGTCTTGAGATGTGTGAGTAAGTGTGGCGAGAGGAGGCCTTTTTATAGTGGAGTAGGAGTGACACTCTCGTAAATTTTGTAAAAATAAATTCCAACCACATTTGTGCTGGTGAAAGTGGATCTAATAATGGTCAAAATGCGATCTAAGGGAGTAAATGGTCTAAATATATCCATGAAATATATTTTTGGAAAGTGTATAGGTCATTTGGTCCCTTAAGTTTAAGGTTTAGTCCCTTGTTATACTTAATTTCATATTAATTGTTGTAATTAATTTTAATTACATTCACTAATATTTTTGATAAAAAATAGTGTTGAATTTATTATAAATTATAAATTATTCTAATTACAAATATGGGATCCATTTTTTTAAATTATATGTTGAATTTAATCCCATAGATGAGACGACAATGCAGGTTTTCAAACTAACAATGTTCAAACGTTTTTTGTGTTTTCATCTTCAATTTCATAGCGAAATTGATTCCAATAACCTTAATTGTATTAATTGATAAAAACTTTATCTAATTAAACCTTAAAAAAATTTAAAATATTATTTTAGATTATAAATAAATTATACGAAAAAGTAGTTTTGAATTAAAATTTAGTATTTTCACTATTTATTAAAAAACAAAACTTCATAGAAAAATACCAAAAATTCAACCTTACCTAATTTTTATGTTTATATCTTAAATATTAGGTTTAATTTGACATATAATATTTATAAAAGTGTCAAAAATTTGATTTAAAATATGTTCTACCTTAAAAGGTAGTAAAAGTGCCTTAAAAAAATAGTATTTTATTCCTAAAATTGGATTTGTTCTTATATTGTGTATATAGAATATATTATATTAATATTAAAAATATTTTCATTAATAAATAATATTTATATTACATTAATATTACTAACTAATTATAATTAATTTAATTTATTAGGATAAAATAACTTTGTGAGATAAAAATAGTTTTCTTTAAAAACAATCCCTTTATATTCAATTGGTTCTTATATTAATTTCTAATTAATTTTAACAAATGATTTAATTTGATATTTTGTGTAAAACAAATTTTTTTATAATTTAGTTAATAATATATATAACAAATAATTTAACAGCTAGGTTAAGTCTTATTGTATTACATAATAATATTTAGTTAATATATCATTTCTTAGTAAAACTTGGTATTGCGTGTAACATAATCCCTTGAAGAAACTTTTTGTTGTGTGAGAAATATTCTTACTCAGTGTCACATTCATTTAAAGATATAAAATATATTTTATTTATTTAAAATAGTAAGTATATTATAAATTATTAGGATATTATGTTCCTTGACGTGCTTGTTGTTTTGTGTCATACATGATATCGAATACAGTGTTCCTACTTTATATTTTCAGGGTGTTATATCTAGGATCTACTAAGATATCATAATATGAGACCATGTTCCTCTAGAAAGTCACCTCTTAAATCTATATTTGTTACTTTTATAACTAAAAATTTTGTTGGTGATTCCTTAAGATATCGAGAAGTTCTATGAAATAGATTGCACAATCATCAGTGGTTTTTGAGTAAAAAAAGATGTCATTCAAGAATGCCACAATTAAAGTGTTAGGATATTAGAGGGAAATCCTGTTCATTTGTTCTATAAATATTAAAGGATCATTTACTAAGACAAATTACATAATAAGATACTCATTGTTTCTATAAATTCTCCTGAATGTGATGTTAGGAATTTTAGATACCATAATCATGACCAGTTGGTATCAAAATGAAGATAAATACTAACCACGTTTTACCTTTTAGATAATCAAATAAATCATCTATACGAGGAATTTTTTTTTGATAATATTCCAATTTAGTTTCTGGTAATCGATGCCCATGTGAAGGGTTCCATAAACCTTATTAGTTTAAAGAATAGGTGCTACCCAAGGAGACACACTATGTCGAATGAGGCCTTTGGTCATCAAGTAATCTAATTGATTATTAATTACCTTTAGTTCATGTGGTTCTATATGGTATGAGGGAATCAATATTGGATGAGTACTTAGAACCAAGTCAATAAAAAGCTCCACCTTCCTCCCTAGTGGAAGACTAAAAAAATAATAAGGAAACACTTCTAGAAAAAAATAGCCTTTAGAAGAATTCCACTATATTAGACTTACTAATATAGTTCAACTAAAAAAATGATATCATCTTACAAAACTCTGGAAGAGGAGGTCTGGCTCAAATATCCCTTGGGTCCCATTATCCCTAAAAAATGAAATCCATATTGAGGGAAGTAAAAACACATATAGATGATATCAGTCAACCCAAAAAATGTTTTAAACAACCTATCTGTTCTAAGAATAACATCTAAGGAATTCATTTTTAGAATAGAAAATTACCAAAAAAACCTTGATCTACAACAAAGAGAAGGCACAAGAGGGGAATCACCGACCCTGACACCTCCTTATCCCGAGATGTGTTATAATATAAATCAAATAAGGCATGATATCCATTGGAATATTCAATATATCCTTATTTTAGGATGATATAGAAGAATGAGATGCCCCAGTATCAAATAAATTAGTCACTAATGAAAAAGTAATATAAATAGAACCGCTCACTATCACAAGACTCACACCTATTCTCACTAGAGACTCATCCACTATGTGAAGTTTCTGTGTTCATGATAATTAAGTCTAGAACACTGTTTTTCTTATAGAATCTGATTGTACATCATACCTGATTAGTATTGAAAACCCATAACCACCACACGAAATGATAAAAACATGGTAAAACCTATGAAAATTGTTTTAGCATCCACATGATCTATAAATATTTCATGCATATTTGTAGGAATATTTGAGTAAAAAATCATACCAAATTGGAAATAAGTTAGTGGGATATTACTATAAGATATATGTAATATGAAGGATGGCTATTTTCAAGGACCACCACCAATGTTTCCAATACGAGGCTCACTTAATTTTATGTTAACAATTTGAAGGTATTGTATTGAATTTATTAACCATAAGAATATGGATGATAAGTTGTGTATTAACATATCAATTTATAAAGCATGATTTTTTGACAATACCATTGTTGAAAACACATTAAATATGAAAAAATTGTTAAATTAATGAATCTTTCATAGAATATATGGATAATATACGGGCCTAATTCATTTTATGTTGAGTCTTTCCAATATAGAAAAGGAGAAGGCCATGGTTAAGATAGAGTTTATGGCCAAGCCCATTGCCTAAGTTATGGTAATAATAAAGGGTCTAAAATTGAAGGGACCATGCCCATGGTGGTCCTCATGGCGGACCCTTAGTTCACACGTGTAACATGGATTTTCCCAAAATAGGTATAATTGAATCCATAGTTCCGTTGTCTCACTACATGGGTTTTGAGAAGAAAAAATTATCTTGACCATAACTATAGTGTGAAAATATACAGAATAATGGAGGTGTTTCATGAAAAAATGGCAAGGCATACCATGGTACATTATATGGAGTTTGGAATTTTGACAAACAATTACCAACATTTTTTCACCAAACTTTAATGAAGAATCTATGGTGATGTTGTAGTTTAATAGTGGGAAACAAGAGATGAACCACACCCATGGTGAAGCTTATTATGATCGACAACATGAGAAATTAGATGAAACATCAATATTAAGGTGAATATTCATATGGTCTTCAGTGTGTTGAAGGAAAAATGACCATGAAATCTACAATAGTACATGGTTTAAAGAGTTTCTGGATATAATGCATGTAACCCACATGAAAATCCACCAAATTGATTGTAGAAATTATTTGAGTAATCTTGAATGATTCTATAATAATTGAATTATTTTTTAGGTAAATATTTTATGAGAATTTGTAAGAGTATGTAGTGTTTCATTTAGTGTAATAAATGTGCAATATTGTAGAATTATTCCATGATTCATGAAGAGAGATAATTCCCCATGAGTGGTTATGTTTCTATGGTTATGAAGAAAATATTATGATAAATTCATGTGAATAGTTTAATTTTTTATGGGTTGTTTTGATAGCCAATTATAGTGATAAAAGGGTTCCCTTATCTGAACGTATGAACTACTTATTTATAGTGGCAAGATCAACTAGAAGAAGTATAATAGTTCACAATAAGAAATGACTTTGTGCATTTTTTTAGATATAAAACTTTAATAAAGGGATATTATGAAGTGGTTTACATAAAGAATATCTTTTGAAGAAGTAGATGTAAACCAATTAAGGAAGACGAGAGTATTTAAATTATTGTAGGAATTTTGATAACAAAGGGATTCAAGTCAATATTTACTATTAAAGTTATTGAATAAGGATAACATGAACATATTTGTTGATCCATTTTTTGGAGGAAGAGTATCAAAAGGAAAATTGAGCACTAGAGTGTTGAATTTCTTATTGGATAATATTTTGTAAATAAGTTGTATATTATAGAGGTGATTCTATATGTGGTGTGTGGACATTGTGTGGACTCAGTTTTGTTAATTTTCTTATGAAGTAGTGTATGAATCCATGTTGGGGGTGTTAACCAATATTTCAATGAGTAGTAGTTGGTGCCAAAACTTGTAAATATCCTGTTATTTCTATTTTATTTATATATATGAGGAAATGTTGATAATTTAACTTGAGTTGATAAAGAACCTTTATTTATTTAAGGGGTTTAGTTTAAAAAATCATAACCCATAAAAGAAAAATAATATCATTGATTCACCCCTCCACCTCTCAATGACCAAGTAGGATCCTAACTAGTGGTATCAAAGTGTGTTTACCTCTACAAGTCCAAGAATTTTTTTGTGCAATGGAGAATCATAATTTTTTGAACATATGAGGAGTTTCTTTCTTTAATGGAACAAAATTATTTAGTGGGAATAAGGGAAAATATAATATATTTCTAAGATTATTTAATTTTAATAATACAAGTTATATTAAAATGTTTTACCCAAAGAAGTGGGTTGATTAAACTGAATTAGATAAGAAATAATAAATCCCTAAAAATACATAAATAGAGAATAAAATTGACAATTCAACACTAAAAGAAAAATATTCTTGAGCAGTGAAGAAGAATAAAATTGAAATTCAAATAATAAAGTCACTATAATTTATCAAGTGGAGAAAGACAATTAAAATATTTATAATTAGAATAAGTAAATAGACCCTCAAATGAGTGCACTTGGTAAAAATAGAAAAGAGATTTTAATGATGAAAAAGAGTAGTTGATCAAAAGGGAGCCATCCCATGTTGAATAAATCAAGAAACACAAGTTGAAGATGGATGAGAAAGATAATACAAAATGTAATTTTAAGGGAAAATTGAATTCTATAGAAGAATAATTTTTTTTGAGATGAAATCTATGTATTTTTTTTTCTCAAACTGAATTTAAAAGTGATGGAAATAATTTTAGGAAATCTAATGATATTATAGGGTAATCATCGCAAGGTGGAGGATTAAAGGTAGAAGGAAATATTACACATATATTTCATGAAAATAGAGTTTTTGTTACTAATAATGTAGGTCCTAGAAGTGTATCTACAGTGATTGATAGGAATCTTCCAAAAAACATAAAAAGAATATATACTAAAAAAACAAAATCCCATTATAAATATAGGGATTAAGGTTTAAAGAATCAACACCATTTATAAAAATCCAAAATTAGTCAAGTAGATCACAATTCAAGGGATATTGTTGGTGTTGTGGAAGGTATATAAAAAAACATACTCATATTGATTCATAATGTATTTACCATGGATGATTAGATAAAAAAGGAGGTTTTTAGAGAAATTATGAGGATTAATAGTTAAAGATATAAGGTTCTGTTGAAAGAAGGGCATAAGGTCTTTGAGAAGACACATTCAAGTAATAAGATAATTAAGTACAAAAAATGTAAACCCAATGAATATGCTTTAAGGACACTTACATCATAAGGAAGTGATAATATATTAATTTCTTTGGTGAAGAAAATTTCTTGAAACAGGAATGATGTTGAGATTTAATGGAAAGAATGACATAGGTTGAAATGAAGATATCAGCCTAAAGGTTACCCTTATAGGAAACAATAGGCTATTAATCATTCCCTTAATCATTTATATATATTGCACTGACATTTACAAAATTTAAGGTGATGCTTAAGAATTTCATTTAGAGAAAAAATATATGATGAGATGAATATGGAGTAACTCTTCATGATAAATAGGATATTATTTCATCCTTTTTGTGGAAGATCCTTTGTGGAGAAAATTTTCAAATCTAAAATTTTTATACGACTTGGAAAAATTAGGAAATATGGTATAAGAATATCACTTTAAATCCCTTGTTTATGAATATGTTCAACATATATATCAAGAAGGATTGTTAGTTTATCATTGGCTGAGAAAATGAGGAAATTATCTTACTACACTTGAAGTGTTTTAATAGTGTGCTGAGATGTGTGTAGGATACTCATGATAAATTTGTTTATAGTATCCCATGATGAAAAATCTAATTTTTTTTTCTGAATATTTTATCAAAATATGAGTTTTTATAGAAAACACAGAACAACTTTATTACATATCTATTGTTTTATACACTATTATACGCCATGTATAATTTTATTTTATTGATGAAAGTATCTTTGATAAGGAATCTTGTGATTTCATACCTCTCTTTGAAGTGTAAAAATTGAGCAGAATATGAATGTGAGAAGAAAATATAAGAATTAATCATTAATTTATCTTTTTATTTCATTATAAATAAGTGAGAGAATTAATTTTTTAAAATTAATAATATGATGATGAGTATTATCAAAAAAATCTAAATGGGTATATTGTTTGAAATTACTAGTTATTGTGTATTATTTTTTTGACAATTAGAAGATTGATGATAAGTTTAGTGCTGGAATATAAATAAAAAAAGTTGGATTTTTTGAATATATAATAGTTGAAGACACATTAAATATGGAAAACGTGATGAAATAATGAATCCTACATAGTTTACATGGTCAAGAGGTGGGCCTAAGGAATGCTGTATTTAGTTTTCCCAACATGGGAAAGGCTACACCCAAGAAGAGGTCATGGTGAATATGGAGGACAAGACCACTGCCATTTAATATGGAAGTCTAAGAAGAAAGGGTAAAAAATTATAGGGACAAAGACCATAGTGTTCACCATAGTAAAAACTTGTTTCACATGTTCATCAAATCTTTTCCCAAAAATAGGGATTATCGAAGTCAGGGTCTGTCAGCTGCATTATAAGGGTTTAAAGAAGGATAATAAGATTGAACGCATCCATAACAAGAAAATACATGGTCGATAAGTTTATTTTCATGTTTAAATATATTTTATTACCATGTTTCATGCCATGATGTTTGGAGTTTTGTAGAAAAAAATCCACGCACCAAGACAAAGTGAAGAAGTCGTGGTGATGTTGTAGTTTAAAAGAGGCCGAATGTGGATGAACCATGCCAATGGTGAAGGTGGTAATGGTAAAAGGGAGTAATAAGTTGACAAAATAGACAAATAAATCTATAAATGACCATGTTGTTCGATGTGTTAATGGAAAAAATCCAATAATTTTACACCAAGCCATGGGGCACGGATTTCTAGGCTATGATGCATGGTACCCACATGGAACTTGACCTAATTGATTATGGAGATGCTCAGAATAATCTAGAATACATACATAATCAATGTACTTGGTTTTAGGTCATTATTATAGCATTCATTTGAGGATTATAGAGTGTTTTACTTAGTGTTATAAATGTGCCATAATGTGCAACTATTCTATACTGCATGAAGAGTTGGAATTCCCTGTGATCAATTATGTTTCTATGATTTTGAAGAAAATTATGGATTAACATCATGGGATTTATTATGGTGTTAATGTGTAGTTTTTATATTCCATTATGGTGATAACATATTTCCTTTTTATTGATGCTTGAATTTCCTATTTTTAGTGGGGAAATTAGATGAAAAAAGTAGATGGGTACACAGCGAGAGAAGACAATGTTCATTTTTTGAGAGAGAAAACTACTTGAAGAGGATCTTATGATCAAGAAAAAAAAAATCAAACATAGATCATGAAATAATATATCTACATAAATTTAGGAATAGTATTTTTTAAAAATTTGGTGGTATTTTTGAGGCTAATGTGTTGAGCATCAACATCAACTGTTGAATTTCTTAAACGAGTGCATGAAAAGATCTGTTGACCCATCTATTCATGGAAGAAGTGCATCAAAAGGTGAAGTGATCACTAAGGTGAAGTTATCACCTATGTGTTTCATTTTTATTTCATTGTATTATGTATAAATGGTTTAAATTCTATAGGTGATCTTATAGGTTTTGTGTGGACACTATGTAGAATCATTATTTTAATGATGTAGGCGAAGTAGTGGATGAATCCATGTTGGGGTGATTAACCAACATAGAAAGTAGTATGGATGGGTGCCAAAACATGTAAATATCATGTTCTTTATCTTATATTTCTACACATGAAGAAATGTTGAGATTTTATATTGAGTGGATTGGGAACCTTCACTACTTCAAAGAGATTAGTTCCAAAGGGACTAACTCATTAAAGGAAAAGAGGTTCCCAGATTCATCAACTTCCCCTCTATGTGATCATATTGGATCCAAAGATTTTATCTTCCCTTTAAAGGGACCACCAAATGTTATATTAAGATTATGAGGAAATCCAATCCACCCTAACTTACTATCCACTTAAATTTATTCTGAAGAAATTATATTCCTAACCACCCATGGTAACTTAAGGCTCACTATGTTGAGATATAACAAGACACTTTCTTATAAATTAACCCTCAAGTCTCAAAAATCCTATATCCTTTCTACTAGGATATAAAAAACTACATACCAACATGAATAAATAGAAACAACCTTCCATGATTCCAATTTCCCCTTAGATAACCCATATAACTTTCTAAAATTGAACCATAATTAGATCTGACATTGACTGAAGGTTTTTACTAATTCCCATGTGATGAAAAAATGTTCTTGGGCATTAGGAATGAATAAGGGAAAATTTTATCCTTAATAAGAAACAAGAAAAACAAGAAAAATAGGGCAGTGGAACATAATTCTTAAATAGTTGGTATTGCAATACAAGAATGAAGATAAATGTTCAACAAGATAGAAAAGTACTAGATAAAAATGTTAAAAAATCCATGAAATCTCAAAAACCAAAAAGTTATTAACACCAATACCTCTACATAATAGGTGTATTATATAATCTATCTCTAACTACCAACTCCCAATGTGTAACTATCAAGAATACCCACCAGCTCCCACATAACATTTTCTTTATCTGATCATTGAAAAAATATCTATGTACACTAAAAGGTATATGTTTGGTGGGAGAAACACTATACCACTAGGATCCCACCATGATAATTAATAAATAATCCATATCAAATAAACTAAACATGTTTAATTTTAAGTAAAACATGGAATGGTATGTAATTTAACAGTTTACAAAAGAAGATTTTCAAATCATTTCTATCATAAAAAATATCAAAAGAGGAATAAATGAGTAATTACATTAAAAATTCATGAATAAATCACTTTATAAACATCATAATATATAAATCATTTATAATCATAGGAACATGGTTACATGGCCTAATATTAATTAGTTCAAGGATTAAGGATCCTCACAAATATCAGTGAAATATAGATCCAGTTGTGTACAGTCAGTCCTGGGAGAATAAGATAACACCCCAATGAATAAACTCCCCTCCATCATCATAGATTTTATACCATTTTCATCAACAATTCAACTCTATGGAGAGATTTTACAAGCTAAGAATGCTTGTCCTGAACTAACCACCCAACCATCTAGGCTCTAATGGGATTTGAGTAATCAACCATAGTGAAAATCATTCATATAAAATGAGTTTCATCATTTATCCATCACATATCCCCAAATAAAGTTTTCAATATTCCATTTAATTTTAAAAACCAACATCAAATGAATTTCATCAAAACTCATGACTTTCTAAATAATTAATTCAATTAAAAACCCATATCATAATTCATTCTTATTTTCTCAAGAATCATATTCAAAATAAACATTCAAATCAATCACATTAATTCAATATCAGTTTATGGAAATCAACAATTTATTTCAAAATACGTATTCCAAGAGCTTCAACACACACACACACCATGAAATTTCAAAACAATTATCAATAATCACAAATCATGATTTTGAAATAAAGTTAAAATCAAGAAAGTAATAATGATTTCAAAGATCAGAATTTATATTCTAAACCACCTACCTCAACTCATAGTGTCACTAACCACCCAACACAAGATCCAAAACCAGAGAGAGACAAAGAGATATATTCAATCAAGAGGGTATATTATAATCAAAATCCAAAAATTAAGATCTGGATCCATCAAAAATATTATGACCAATAGTATTGAAGAAGAATAAATATTTTGATAGGGAAATTCACAATACAATAAAGATCACACTTACTAGAAGATATTCAGTACTTCAATCAACATTTTGATCTATGAAGATTCAAGGCTAATAGGGCTAAAATCTCCTCTAGAGAGTCTCTATGGTTATAGGCGAGAATAGAGTTTGATAGAGGAAACATTGGAATTAAATTGAGTTTGGGGGAGGATGAGTGGGTTAGGATTTAAATTAAAAAAAATAGATAATTAAATTCACATCATATGGTTTGGACACATGGTTTACAAAACTATTTGCCAACTGTGTGCCCCCTTCTAAGCTATTATAGGGGCTTAATAGTTTTCCACACAATTTGAGAAACCATTACCCAATCCTGAATATGACTTTTCTCTAAAGTTTCGTGGTTATAGGGGAAGTACACATGGTTTATACCAACTGTAAACCTAATTGTGAATCTTCCTCAGGGACTCCAACTCAATGTTTACAGTTTTATAGGTAAACAAGCATTATTTTAATTAACTGTGTGATGTCCACTAGGACTCCAACTCAAGGTATACGATTTCATGGGTAAACCCATTTGATTTTCCCTAATAATGTTTCTACTATGAACAAGACTAGAAATTATATGAATCTTTGAAAATTTATCCAAATGGACCCAAAAAATAGATCCAAATGATGAATAGTCAAAAAGAGAGATATACAAGTACCTAAAAGAAAGAGTTTGGATGTTACATTGTTTATCCTCTATATTAATCCATTTATTTATGGAGTTTATTTAAATATATATTATCTCTTGATTTTTTACTTATTGAAAAAAAACATACAACTCATTTATCATATATTATATAACATTCATTGTCTAACAACACTTAATATTATTCCCATAGTCATGTTCTTTACATGTTTTAAATGTTTGAAATACATAAAATACATGTATATTATCCTTTATTGGATATAACCAACATCTCCTAGGATAGTTATCAATGAATTATGGAATGTAATATTCTCCAATGAAAAGGTAAAATTATTTCTTACCAAATATTATAATTGATCAAGACAAGGATATATAAATTTTTTATTTTTTATTCTCAAAAATTTGACCAATGCGTCCTTAAAATTGAAAAATAATAAAAAAGTGATTATACCATAGTAATCCTACGAATAAAATTATAATAAATAATAATATTTAAGACTCATTCAAATACATGGTCTTATTTTTGATTACCTTGTGTTTTAAATGCTTCCATTATGAAAAAAATGAAAAAAACCATCCCTATAACCTTTTATATTTTAGTGAGAAGAATATATGGGTTATTTAATATCTTTTCTTCCATAATAAATAATAATTTCTTTCAAAATATTTATTATATTCTTTTGAGTATGATTATTTTACTTTATATGGTCACATTTTATGATAGATAATATATTATTATTTTTGTTGTTTTCATGGTGAACTCCTTGGATTGTTCATATCATAATTTTATATATAGTATGTTTTATTTTACCAATTCCAAAAAATTATCAATGTGTAATTATTTACCATGTATAAAAAACCTTCCATGATAGGGTCTTATTGATCAAACTGTTCCGTCTAAGACATAATGTGTCATGTTTCTCATAATATGATTATATATTCATCATTGAGGTATTATATACCTCCAATAATATTAAATTTTTTACTAATTAATCTATATATTCTTTATAAGTAGTCTTCTAATTTCTAGGAGCTTTAATTCTTACACAATTTTTTGACACCCCCTTATTACCTTCATTGTAACTTGTAGCATTTTCACCATACTCATTAACATGGATAATCGATGATTTTATCTCCCACCAATGTAATAATCCACTATTCATCCTATTTCCATTGATATTCCTTCTTATAACAATAAATATTATAGCTTAATTTCCTTATTCTTACCATGAATTTCTTCTTCACAAACCAAAACTAAAATATCATTAAATACTTGAGTATTGTAAGGATATTATTGGTGTTCTGGATGATGAGTTGGTCATGCATATCTATCAATCGTTGGAGAAAAATATCCACACATTTAGTATGATAAATTTTGAAACCTAATGTAATGAGATCAGTAAAAATATTATTCATTATTTTGATGAAGGTTGTAACTAAAATTGACTTAACCATTCCAAGAGTGTATAGTTTTATATTTAATAAAATATTGTTATGATATTATTTTTTCTCAAACAATTCTGTTAGAGTACCTAAAACTTATTTCACTTTCTTTTTTTCTATGATACAACATATGAACCTATGGAAAAATACAAATAAATGTTGTAAATAAAATTCTCATCTATTTTAATTAATTTATAGCATTAATCACCTATTATGTTTTCATAAAATTTTGTTAAGAAATTATCCTTTCAATAAAAAACTTACATCTTTATCTTTCATAATAGAAAATTATTCCCTTTTAATTTTTCAATATCAAATTTGAACACCATCTAGACACACCATCATTATAAAACACCAATAGTTTCTCAATGGTAAATTTAATAATTTCAATAAAATATCTCGGATGTAAATGATTACTCGTATTCAAAGTCACATAGCATAGTCAAAATTATGTGAATTACTAAAATCCAAAAAATAGTGAACAACACTTAGCTAAATAGCCTGGGAACTAATACTACATGTTTTTCAAAAATTATTGTCACCTCAATTCAAAAAAGGTATTATGAAAATCAAATAAAGTGAAAATATAGTATAACACTAATATATAATAAGGGATAACTTAAATAACAATTATATTATAAAAACCATGTGAAATGAACTAAAGGATATCACAATGACTATGTGTGGAATACAAATCTCACAAAAGTTCAATGGGTAAACATATTAAAAAAATATCTATTGAATATTGGAGAATGCCTAACACACACACACACACACACTGGTAGTTGGGTTGATAAAGTTATTATTGTGTTTTAAGGAGGTAGTGAAAAGATTTATTTATTTAATAAATATTTATGAATACCTCATATTTTTGGAAGTTATAAAATTTATTTATGTGGTGAATAATTACAAAAAATGGTAAACCCACATCCTTGTAATTTATATATTATTTTATAAAATTCATTGTAAAATTATCATAAACTTGTTAATTTTGATAAACTATTTGAAAAATAATTTGGTTCAACTTATTGTTTTTTTTTAAAACACCAATTAAATTCCAAGATAAAACCTCTTTAAACTAATTTCAACAAAAACATTTGAACCCAACATTATAGAAATTATCACTTTTGATAATATAATTTTTAAAAAATATTTTTTCTTTTTTCTTTTTTTAAAAACTTCATGAAGTTAAATTATTAAAAAATCACTAAAATAAGTGATAGAAAACATTCTTTAAAAAGATAATCTTGGATAAATTATAATAAATTTTTCAATAAATGATTAAAAATGTTGAAAAAATTACATATATTTATAAAAAATATACCTTACCATTTCTTAATAAACTATATCAAATGGATCATTGTAACATCTATAAAATATAATAAGTATTTTGAGCCAACTAAGTGAAAATATTATTTTATTTGAAAAAAATACATACCCTTACATTATAGAAGAAATATATAAAAACAATTGGTTGAAAAAAGTATGATAAGTTGATTGAAAAAAGTATTGTTTATTCTATATTTTAAAGACATTATTATAATTAAATTATAATTAATTGAATAATTTACTTCTAAAAAACATTACATACTTATACTTTCTTTTTAATTTCATCATATGGGAATTTATATTTCTTATAGAAAAAAATTATTCAAAAAACCGCTTTAATACGTGATAGTTAAATAAATAATTCAACAAAATAATTTAAAATTCTAATAATTAAAAAATGAAAACTAAAATTAGTATCCATATTGATTTATATAAAAAATTCATAAAATTTTAGTTTTTTTAATAAATTTATATTTCATAGAAATAATATCTTATTATTATTCAATTTCAAGTGAAGACATGGTAAAACCATTTTGTTCTGGCCCATGTGGACCCTTACTAAAATGATTCTTTTCAAACAATTCACCATGGGTTTTATATACAATAATTTTAAAATTGGAATATAGAGGAATGATAATCATTATTTTAATTTTTTTAGATTTATAATGAATATAATAAATAAAAAACAATATTATCTCATTAAAAGTAATGAATAATAATGAATAAATAAACCGAATATGAAATTTGTAAATATATTGAATATTTCAAAATAAAAATATATTAATTAATTTTAATATGAATTATATACTGGATAATACCAAAACATATTTATTATTTAAAAAATAACATTCTAATATAAATTCATGTATATTTAAAATAACAAAAATTAAAATACATAAAAATATTAATATATATTTCAAAATTAATTTTTTTACTAAATAAGATATTAGTAAAGGTGAATTATGTAATAAAAGTCCCCTCACCATGATGCTTAATAGTACCAGCAGATTTTATCCCATGAGAAACTAATTTATAGTTTGGAAAACACAATTAAAACTAATGGAAACAAAAAAGAAAAGGTGTTTGTTTTTCTTTAGAAAAACATATACCTAAAAATTTTAAAAGAAATTTTCTTAAATATATAACATGAAGAATGTTTTTAATAAGTAATATAAAGGTAATCATATGATTTGATAACTCTTATTGAGCCTATGTTTGTTAATAACTATTGGAAAATGTTTATTTGAATTTATTATTATAAAATGTAGTTAAAAAATTAGTTTTATTTGTCTATTTATTTTTGAAAAAAATCCTATATAATAATAGTTATAATGAAAATAAGTCAAATAATTAATAGGAAAAAAATATATTAAATATTAAATATAGAAAAGTCTATACCAAATAACATATTCTATTAAATGAAAGTTACAATATGTTTTATAATTTATTAAATAGAACTTAAGACTCTTTGAATAAATATAATTTTATTCAATAGTACTAAAATGATCATTTAATTAGTTATAATTTTCAATGATGTTTGTTGTTACTTTATAACTTGTTTATATTTTTTCTTATATAATCATGTGAAAAAAGATCTTAATATCTAATATAATTTATGTAACGCCCCAAACCCAGTTACCCAGAGTCGATGCATTATTACATAATATTAGCATGATACAAGGAATCATGTCTCGAAAGACCGATTATTTTAGTATCCTTTAAAGTACTAGATACATACATAAGTTTTAAATTACATCATGAAATAAAAAACAACATTGTGTCTCCTTTTAACATAATCATCTTCCTTAGAATATCCCTACAGGTCAGTCATAATATACTTCTTTTCATCTTGGGAAAAATAAAACATAGAAAGGGGTGATCTCAAGTGCTCAGTAAGGATAAAAATATAGCGGAAACATTCTTAAATAAGAATAAACATTTAAGGAAATGTATAAGATTAAAACACAATCCTTTTTAACTTAAATATGAGAATAATTTGGAAAATATAAATAAAATAATTCTTTTTACTTATTCACATGGATATTCTACTAGTCGAATAATCACATGTAATACCAATAGCCAATTTTATAATGATGGAACACATACTACTGGACATCATAAACACATAGTCAAGGCCTCATGGAAAGACTAAAAATAAGATTTTTTCAAGAAATTGTTCCAAGACACTAGTTTGTCTCATGAGACATATCTATGCATCAAGTATCTATAGTGGGCTCCACCCTTCACTTATTAAGTCCAATGCATTCCTTATATGACAAGGTTGAAACATAACATAAACATTCGTATTAAAACTAGCATAAAAATGTCAATAATTTATCCATAATCCATGAATGGTATAAAAAATAAAACATCCATAGTCAAAGTGATGAAAAAACATTCAATACAATATAAGAGATTGTATCATAATAAATCAACTTCAAATAAGTGAAAAATCCATCAAAGGATATTGACAGAGATGAAATCAAAACCATTTGAGGGAAATATATCTTTCTATTTTGAAAGCATTTAAAAATCACATAATTTTAAAATAAAACATTTCTTTTGAAAATGTTATTATAATCTTTTAAGGGAATCTTTGAAGGTGTTATAATGGTGGAAAAATTTTTCCCTCACCGTATAAGTTAAAAAAACATTCTTTCCTTAATTTTGTCAAAAAAATCTTAAAGGACACTATTTGGAAAATGACGGAAAGATTCCATTATAATTTTTTAATAAAATTTCAAGAAAGGGTGTAAATTACTTCAACCCATAGTCTAGTAAATAATAATTGTTTTTTAAATACATTTTAAGAAATACAGATGTGGATGATATAGACGTCCCAGTAGGTACTCACATATAAACATCCTCGGATAATGTAGAGATTGTAGAATTTACCCTTACCTTGTAATTTTCCATGGTAGAGGGTAAATTAAACTCTGGTATAATATTTAAATAATTTTCATTAAATTATACAGGAACCATATACATGAATATGATACCATATATGATCTTCTAATATTGCTTTGTTAATAATATTTCAGCAGTATCATCATTTCGGCTATTAACTGATTCATTTTACTTTATATTCTTGGTTAATTATATCTTGTTTGATATTGGTAGGATGTTTATTCTTCATATCCAGAATTATATTAAGTTCTTAAACATTATTTTTAATCAAAAAATGAAAATTATTCTTGAATGGTTACGACGGAGAATGAATTTCATCGTGTTCGTGGAGACGGTAATCCGTAAATATGCACGGGTGACAATACCATTATATTGATGGTGAAATCATTGTAATTATATGGTATATCATATATAAATAATTATTAAAATGTTATATTTATTATTGACATCAGTTATACACATTATTATACCCATTCAAATAATGAAGTGTCTGAATAACAAACTACACCACGATGTGGAGAAGGTAAGCCGTACGTACACACCTATGGTGACTTGTCATTTATAGGATGGATATAGTAATGAATATGGTTGTACCATATTTATAATAACATAAAAATATCTATAAGATACCTGAGTTATTTGTTTTATGAAAACAACAATGAAAAAGGAAGTCTAAGAAGAAAAGAACTTTGAAAGAGGTGGGGAAATTATTACCTTTTCTTCGGGTGTTTCCTTTTGAGTTGATCAAAATGGATCCTTATGTTGGATTTATGATCAAATTAAGGATTAAAAATCTAATTTAGGGTATTTGGGAGGATATTAGAGTATGGGTTGGCTGAGCCAAATGACTTTGGAGGTGTGATTTTGAGAGAAGGGGAAATACACTTTTATAAGAGAGGTGAGGGTCACTTTAGGAAATGCTTTAAATATTATTTTATTATACAATCATATTCTGTTTAAAATGACTCTAAAATGATTTATTTAGAGGATAAGGTGTTGATGGGTCGAAAAAATCTCAACCAATAGGTTTTATATTGGTTTAGTTCACCATCTAAACCTTATCCTTTAGATTTCACTCTTAGTTAAATAGCTTAACTTTTATCATGTCTCTATGTATTTTTATGTTATATGGTTAATAAATTTACTATAAACTACCAGAATAACCCCAAGTGGTTAATTATTGATATATATAACCTTATCTAAGTCCTTTCACCGAACCTTATATTTTTTGGAATATTATATCTATTAATATTATAGTATTTGTTTTAAAAACATAATTATGTCAATTTTGACACTATTTAGTATTTGATTTTTTTGAAAGACATAAAAACTTTATCACTTCGAATAAAATTTCTTTAATCAAACCTAAAATGTCATATTGACCTTGAAAATTAGTGTAATTCATTAGAAGTCTCAATTTACATTTATTTGGATATTTAATATATAAATTATTTTAATATCTCAATAATAATGTAATTAATACATCATCATTGTGTAATAAATAAATTTAATTATTTAATTTCTAAAAATCATAAATAAAATAACATTATGTAGGAAATATTTTCTTATTTCTAATGAATATTTATAGTTGAATTTATCTTATGTGTAACCCTATATTAAAAATGGTTTAGTTATTAAACTTTGAATCACTTTTAACTCTTCTTTAAATAAAATATAATGAATTTCCTAATCTAATACAAGTGAACCAAAGAGGATCATATTTTATTCCTAAGATTTATTTTGGTCGAAATATAACTATCCAATAGAATTAGGACATGTGTAAGGGTATGAATAATATCAATTTTACCTTTAATTACCCTATTTACTTTTACCGTGGTAAATAAAAGTCAAAAGTTACTAGTCACTAAAAATTATTTTCATCTTATTGAACCAAATTTTACTTACTGATATCAACCGTGTCTATCGGAATTTTTAAATTCAATTCACAGAAGTGGTAAAATTACATTTTATGCAAATTTGAAAATGTGCCTAGTAGGTGGGTAAAAGGCGGTAAAAACTTCAATAAAATTTCATATATCCAAACTTATTATAAAATGACACCAATGAATTATATTGAACTTATATCGGTATTATGTATCTATTTATACCTAATATAAATTTAAATAAAATAACTAATTATTTAAGTAAAACGTCATTTTAAACAATAACGCTGTGTTTTTAAATATTCATCAAAACTAAAAGTTTTCAGAAAAATACCAAAAATTCACCCTAAGAAAATATTGATATTCCGAATCCAAAAATGAAGTCCATTTTGAAAAATAAAATTTATTGAATTTTAAAAAGTGGGTATTACTATTCATAACAGCTAGTTTGATTGTTTGTGGTGTGTTAAAAATCCAAGTTGCGTACAACACAAGCTATTTCATTATTCAAAGGGAAACATATCCTGGAAGTTTGGTGTGTTACATTATTCCCTCCTTAAAATTATTTCATCATAAAAATTTCTAGAATACTACCATGTAAATAGATTCAAGTGGTTCTTCATAATATGTTCCTCAGGTTCCCACGTTGCCTCTTCAATCTTATGGTTTCTCTATAGAACTTTCACCAGATGAGTCGTCTGGTTTCTCAACACTAGTTCTCTGGTATCATTAATTTGGATAGGTTCTTCGCAAAGAGAAAGGTCGAGTTCCATCTCTATTTATTCATATATGAGTAAATTCTTTGGGTCAGGCATGTATTTTCTCAGCAGTGATTAGAGACACAGAGGCATTTCCAGACAATAATCTACAACTCCAATTCGTTCTAGAATTTCGAAAGGTCCGATGTACCTAGTACTCAATTTACCCTTCTTTCCAAATCGTATAATACCCTTCCATAGAGATACCTTCAAGAAAAAATGATATCCTACTTGAAATTCCAAATCCTTCCATCGGTTATCGATATAACACTTTTGCCTACTTTGAGATGCTTTGATTTGGGTTTGGATAATCTTCACCTTTTCCATTGTTTCCTCAAAAATTTCTTGGCAAATGAGTTTTATTTCACCAACATCATACCAACATGTTGGTCTGCGACATCTCTTTCCATATAACTCATCATATGGTGCCATCAGAATACTTTAATGGAATCTATTGTTATATAAAAATTCTACCAGAGGTAAATATTGATCCCACATACCTTGAAAGTTTTGTGAGAATGATCTCAACATGTCTCATATGGTTTGAATAGTATGTTCTGATTGTCAATCAATTTGAGGGTTGTAGGTAGTGTTCAAACAAAGTTCAGTATCCAAGGCCTTCTGAAGACTTTTCTATAATCTTGATGTGAAATGGGGATCACGATCAGAAATAATTGATAGGGATAATCCATGAAGTCTTTAAACGTCATTAATATATAGTCTGGCTAGATGTTCATGTGGTAAAACTTCTCTTATAGTAAGAAAATTTACTGAGCTGGTAAGATGATCAACAATAACCCATATTACATCGTTCCTTCTAGGAGTATTTGGTAGCTCCATGAAAAATTCAATCATAATATCATCCCATTTCTACTCAAGTATGGGAATAGGTTTCAAGATGCTTCTAGGATGTTGTCTTTGATCCTTCACCCATTGAGAAACCATACATTTGGACACATAATCTACAATATCCCTCTTCATGTTGTCCCACCAAAAATTTTCCTTCAAATACCTATACATCTTAGTGCTACTAGGGTGTACAGAGAAATTAAAGATATGAGCATCATCTAATAATCCCCTTTTTAGATTAAGTAGATCGAGAACAAAACGTATCTTCCCAAATTTCTAAATTCGATATTCATATATGAAGGCAATCAATATCCCATCATTCATAGCTTTAATTTTCTTTTGAAACTCGTAATCATCAGTCTGAGAGCATTTTATCTTTTTTAGTAAATATTTTTTATCAACCATTTGAAAAAGTATTGATGGTTCACCTTCTATGATTATTCCCATATCCATCTTTACTAGATCTTTGAACATAGGATCCCTTTAAACTCCCATATTATTTAAAACTCTAGTATCCTTTCTTCTCAAAGAATTTTACACCCTATTTTCATTCCCTGGGTGGTAGTGTATAGTGAAATCATAATACTTGAGTAGTTCAAGCCATCATATTTTCCTTATGTTGAGTTCTTTCTATGAAAAAATATACTTTAGAGACTTGTGATCTGTATATATCTCAAAATTTTCACCATAGAGATACTGTCTTCATATCTTCAAAGAAAATATTATAGTTGATAAATCAAGATCACGAGTGGGATTGTTTTGTTCATGAATATTTAGCTATCGTGATGTATAAGCAATAAGTCTATCATTTTCTAGGAGGACACAATATAGTCTTTTCTTTGAAGAATCACTATAAATAACAAACCCATCATTCATCGATGGTAGATTTAAGATATGAGAATTGAATAATATTATCTTTAGTTCTTTAAAACATTCCTCACACTCATTTGTCCAAAAACATTTAACCCTTTTACGTGTGATCTTAGTTAATGAGTTAGACAATAGGGAAAAATTCTAGACAAACAAAGATAATAACCTGCTAAACCAATAAAACTGCGTACCTTACTTGTACTTGTCGGTGCTGGCCATTCTTGTATTGCTCTTTTCTTAGAAGGATCGATAATGATTTCATCCTTAGAGACAATATGGACAAGAAACGAAATTTCTTGAAGCTAGAATTCACACTTTCTAAACTTTCCATATAATTCATTTCTTCTGAGGGTTTTCTGAATAGTGTGGAAGTGATTTTCATGAACTTTATAGATTTTGGAGTAAACCAAGATATAATCAATAAATACCACTAAACATTCATCAAGATATTCCTTAAAACCTCTATTCATTAGATTCATGAAAACAGAGGGTGCATTAGTCCGTCCAAAACGAATTACTATAAACCCGTAATGCATGTACCTAGTTTGAAATGATTTTTTCGGAATTTATTCCTTCTTCACACACAACGGGTGATATCCAAATCTCTCTTAAAAATTTTAAAAATATTTAACTCTATGAAGTTGGTCAAATAAATCATCAATGCGAGGTAGGGGATACTTGAACTTTTTTGTTACAAAATTGGTCTCCCTGTAGTTTATGCATAACCTCATAGATCCATCTTTCTTCTTAACCAAAAGAATAAGGCTCCCCATGGAGAAAAACTAGGGTGGATATATCTCTTATTACTCTATTCCTCTTGTTATTTCTTTAGTTCCACTACTTCCATAGTGTCTATTATATAAAGGGTCTTCGATATGGGCCTTGAACTAGGAATTAAATTAATGGAAAACTCAATTTATCATTATAGAGGATGTCCAGGTAAATCCTCAGGAAACACATCAATATATTCTTGTACAATAGGTACGTCCTCTATTAGAACATTATCTTCCCCTCCCATAGTTATTTTATTCTATTCCTCCCCAAAAATTTAATTTCGTAGATCTAATAGGGGTGGATCTAGATAATAATTAGGTGGGGTCGTTTCTGCTGTAAAGATAAGGTTCTCCTTATCATCATCAAAAATTGTAACCTCCTTATTCTTATAATAAATTTTTTCATCATGGTCCAAAATCCAATCCATACTAAGGATTATATCAAATTCAATTATGGGTATGCTGATGAGATCAGCAGATAAATAAAATTTATATTCCTTAATAGGGAACTGATTTAAAAAACCTTTTGGAAATGATACTTATGTTAGAAGTTTTGACTGGAAACTCCCTTGTAAAATAAAATTGGAAATATCTATTTTTTTTAGCAAACTGGGAAGATATGAAATAATGTGATGATCCATAATCAAATAAATCATTGGATAAACTTGAATAAACCATTAATTTACCTGCCACCATGTCATTCGGAGCTTCAACCTCAGCAGTAGTGATCGCAAAAGCTTGGCCTTACTCACTTGGCCATTTCTGAAGGAATTTTCTTTGGTGCATAGGAAATTAATTTGCATAATGCCCCATTTATCTACAATTGTAGTATTCAAAATTGATAACCTCTCTCTTTCCCTTGCAATCATGAGCTTGGTGGCCTTTTTCACCACACTTATAACAGAATCCCATTCCCTTCAGGTAAGTACCTGAGTGTTTATTCCCACATTTACCATAGGATTGATATTAAACTATTCTTTTCTTCCCCTCATTTCCATTTCTAGAGTGTTCAACAGAGATCTTCTTCTCTTGCTTTGCTTTAAAGTCATAAGATTTAGAGAATTCCTTTTCATTCTTGGCAGCACATAAGACAATATCTTTGTACGATGAGAAATATTATGAGACTAATGATCGATGGAGAAATGGTTTTAACCCATCAAAGAATCGATAAATATTACTCATTCAGTTACGTATATAATCTGATGCATGCCTTGATAACCTTATAAAGTAATCCTCATACTTTGCGACATTCTCATCCTCCTTTTTCCTCAGACTTAGAAATTTCCTTTCCATATCCACTCAATGGTCACAAGAAAAGTATATTTCAATGAAAAGATCTTAAAACACCCTCCATTCATTATTTGACACTTCTTCATCTTCCTTTGTGTTTTGAATTAATGACCACCACTGATCTGCATCTCATGTGAGGCATTAAACTTCCATGAAAACTTTTTCCCTTTCATTACTTCTCAAAGAATGAAATATTTTCTCAGATACAAATGGATTTGTAGTCCCATTGAATGTTGGTGGTTGTTTCCTTATTAATCAGTCTAACTTGGATCCTCCACATTGTAGATCAGGAAGATTCATACGGGTAAGGTTATTATTCATAACTTGAGTGAGTTGTCCCAATATGGTGATGAGATGATCAACACAAGTTGCATTTCTATATCCAATATAATTATCTTGAGTAGGATGGAAACCCATACATGGGTTACACGCATTGATACAGTTTCCATTCCTTCCACTAGGCGCTATTTCTAAAATATGGCATACACTAGATTATTTTATGAATCAAAATATATAATTCCAAACTTGTAAAACACTAAAAATAATTTGAACAGTCTATGAATATAAACCATAATCATAAAAAAAATCTTTGAGGAAGTATTTAGTCATAAATCATTCAAAATGGTTTGTAAATAAAATGTATATTATCCTAATCTTATCTACAGGGAGTGTCATAACCAAGAATGTATCATGGCCTGTTTTCGTGTACTAGGATACCCCGGGTCATGCTTGAAACTCTTTGTTAGAGTTTTTACTCCTAGGTACATCTGTGTGCTAGAGCTGCCTCTTTCGACTCATATCACTATAGGGATTTATTTATTTTAAAACTCAAAAAATATCTATATTACCAAAATTTTATGAAGTTTTTATATACTAATCCTCAAACTCTATCATAGGATAATGTTTTCTAATCAGAGATTTTATAAATCTAGTTTCCAAGATTTATACTAAAATTCCTCTGATACCAAATGTAACTCTGCTATCCCAGTTTCCCAGAGTCGGCGTATTATTACATAAAATTGGCATGATACAAGGAATCATGTCACAAAAGACAAATCGGTTTTGTATCCTTGAAAGTACTAGATACATACATTTGTTTTACATTACATAATGAAATAAAAACACAAAATTGTGCATCCTTTTAACAAATTCATCTATCTTATACTATCCCTAGAGGTCAGTCATAATATATTTCTTCGCATCCTGGAAAAAATAAAACATAGAAAGGGGTGAGATTAAGTGCTCACTAAGGATAACTATATAGTTAAAACTTTCCAATATAAGTATAAACCTTTAAGGAAATGTATAAGACTAAAACACTATCATTTTAAACTTAGAAAAGAGCATAATATGGAAAAGATAAATCAAATAATGCAATTTAATTGTTCACATCGATATTCTACTAGTCAAATAATCACATGTAATATCAATAGCCAATTTCATAACGATGGAATGCATAATGCCGGACATCATAACCACATTATCAAGGCCTCATACCCAGACGACAAATAAGATTTTGTCAAGGCCTTGTGTGAAGACACCAGTTTGTCTCATGAGACCTACCGATGAATCGAGGAGCTATAGCGGGCTCCACCCATCACTTACTAAGTCCAATGCATTCCTCATACGAAAAGGTTGAAACATAACAAAAAAATTCATATTAAAAATATCATAAGAAATGTAAATACTTTATCCATAAAACATGAATGATATATAAAAATAACACATCCACAGTCAAACAGATCACAAAACCTTCAATATAATATGGAAGATTGTATCATAATAAATAAACTTTAAACAAGTGTAAAATCCATCAAAGGTTGCTGACATAGTTGAAATCAAAACTATTTGAGAGAAATATCTATTTCTATTTTGAAATCATTTAAAATTCACAAAATTATAAAAGAAAACTTTTATGGTGAAAATTTTCTTATAAGCTTTTAAGGGAAGCTTCAAAGGTGTTATAATAGCAGAAAAAATCCTCCCTTTCCATATAAGTTAAAAAACATTCTTTCCTTAATTTTTTCAAAAAGGCCATAGAGGACCCTGTTTGGAAAATGGTGGAAAGATTAATTTATAAAAAATTTATAAAAATTTAAGAAAGGGTATTAATGAATTTAACCCATAGTCTATTAAATAGTTAAAATGTTTTGAAATACATTTTAAGAAACAAAAACGTGGATGATAAAGAGGTCCCAGTAGATACTCACGTATAAAAAACCTCGGATAATGAAGAGATTATAGTATTAACCCTTACCTTATACATTTCCTTGGTCGTGGGTATATTAACCTCCTATATAATAGTTAAATAACTGTTATTAAATTATAAAAGAACCATATACATAAATATGATATCATATATGATCTTCTAATATTGATTTTTAATAATAATTTAGTAGTATCATCGTTTCGAGTGTTTACTGATTCGTTTTACTTTATATTATTGGTTACGTAAGTAATGTTTGAAATGGGTTTAATGTATTTGATTCATATCCAGAATGATATTAAGTTATTAAACATTATTTTTAATCATAAATATAAAATTATTCTTGAATGTTTACGATGTGGAATGTATTTAATCACGTTCGTGGAGACGGTAATCCGTACATCTGCAGGAGTGACAATATCATTCTATTGATGGTGAAATTGTATGTAATTAGATGGTATATCATATATAAAAAATCATAAATATGTTATATTTGTTATTTATATTAGTTATACTCAGTATTATACCCATCCAAATAATGAAGTGTTTGAATAACAAACTATACCACGACGTGGAGACGGTAAGCCGTATGTATGCACGTATGGTGACTTGTCATTCATAGGATGGATAGTATAATGAATATGGTTGTGCCATATTTATAATAGCATAAAAATATGTACAAGGTATTGGAGCTATTATTTTGTTATGAACACAACAAAGAAAGGGGAAGTGGAAGAAGAAAAGAACTTTGAAAGAGGTGGTGAAATTATTACCTCTTTTTCAGGTGTTTCCTTTTGAGTTGATCAAAAGGGAACCTTAGATTGGAATTATAATCAAATTAAGGCTTTTAAGTCGTAGTGAGGGTTGTTGGGAGATTATTTTATCAGGTTTTGGATGATAAAAATGGCTATGGAGGTGTGATTTAGTGAGAAGGGGAAGTACCCTTTTATAAGAGAAGTGATGGTCACTTTAAGAAAAGCCTGAAATATTATTTTATTATATAATAATATTCGGTTTATGATGGATAAAAAATGATTTATTTAGAGAATAAGGTGGGTATGGGTATAAAACCTCTCAAAAAATAGGTTTTAAGCCGGTTTAGGTCACCATATTAACCTTATCTTTTAGATTTAACTCTGTTAAATAGTTTAACTTTTACCACGTCTCTTTGTATTTTTATATTATATGGTTAACAAACCTACTATAAACTGAAAAGTGAACCCCAAGTGTTTAAGTATTGATATAGATAACCTTATCTAAGTCCTTTTTCCAAACCTTATACTTTTATGAATATTATAAAAATTAAAAATAAATATTTGTTTTAAAAACTCAATTATGTCAATTTTGACACTAATTAGTATTTGATTTTTTTGAAAGCCATAAAAACATTATCACTTAGAATAAAATTTATTTAATCATCCCAAACATTTCATATTAACCTATAAAATTAGGGGAACTCATCAGAAGTCTCAATTTAGATTTATTTGGATATTTAGAATATCAATTATTTTAATATTTTATTAATAAGGTAATTACTCCATTATCCTTGTGTCATAAATAAATCTAATTATTTAATGTCTCAAAATTATAAAAAAAATACAATTATGTATGAAATTTATTTGTATTTATAATTAATATTTATAGTCCAATTTATCTTATGTGTAACCCTATATTAAAAATGGTTTAGTTATTAAACTTTGAATTTAACACTTTTAACTCTTCTTTAAATAAAATATAATAAATGTCCTAATCTAATCCAAGTGGACCAAAGAGGATCATATTTTATTTCTAAGGTTTAATTTTGTCTAAATACACTTATCCAATATAATTATGACATTTTTAGGGTAAGTATAGTGTAACTTTTACATTGAATTAACCTATTTAATTTTAACGGTGGTAAATAAAAGTCAAAAGTGACTATTCACAAAAAAAATATTTTCATTTTATCGAACCACATTTTACTCACTGATATCAACTGTGTCTCTCATATTTTTGAAATTCAATTGACAAAAGCAATAAAATTATGGTTTATGCAAATTTTCAAATGTTCCTATTAGGTGGCATAAAGACGGTAAAAAGTTCAATAAAATTTTATATATCTAAACATATTATAAAATGAATCCAATGAATTACATTGAACTTATATAGGTATTATGTATTTATTTTTACCTAATATTAATTTTAATACATTAACTAATTATTTAAATAAAAAATCAGTTTTAAACAATAATGTAGTGTTTTTCACTATTCATGAAAAATTGAATGTTTTCAGAAAAATACCAAAAAATCACCCAAGGTTAAATTTGATATTAAAAATCCAAAAATTAATTCCATTTTGAAAAAAAAATTATAAAATTTCAAAAAGTGGGTATTACTATTCATAATGGCTAGTTTGATTGGTCATGGTGTGTTAAAACTCCAAGTTGCGTACAACGCAAGATATTGCATTATTCAAAGGGAAACATACCGTGGAATCTTGTGGTGAAAAAATTTAAGGTGAAAAATTTAATATAAGGAAAAAACATAACCCTAAAGTTTCCACCACTAAAATAAATAATAACAAATTTAATGGAGCAGATCAAGATTGATGTATATTTGATATTTTTAAAGTTTCTTAAGAATTTGTAACCCTCCAATGCATGATTACTTTATTTTGTGATCTTAATTCAGAATAAATATAACTTGTGTTCATGGAGAATACCATTTTTTGGCTTTTGAATAAATTTTCAACTAAAATTGAGAGATATTCTATCTCATATACAGAAATTAAAATCAATATTTAATTCAATACTAATAAAGAAATTTTACAGTGTCATGAGCCAACCCTAGTTGACCCAAACCCTCACCTGATTTGGAATGCAAAAAGGTATTAAGCATGCCTCCCCGTATGTCAGATAATGCCAAATAACAGAGGGACTAAAGGATACAAGGGATATACTATGGATATATATTAGAGTGTAGAAATGGAGGAATTAAACTAAACATATAAACATCAATGATCACTAGAGTGAACCTAAATAAATAATTAATTGAAAAAAACTAATAATGAATAAATGTTGTATACAGATTTCGAGAAAAAGCATAAAGACAGTAGTTTCCCACTAGTTTTACCACATATAGAATACACATAATGAAAAATTAATACACAAGGCTCTACATCTACTCTGAGATGAACCACATACATGGTCTCCACGACTATTGAACAACTCCAGTATAAACCTTAGACTCTAAAAGAGTTACCTTGATCAAACAAAAAACACTGGATATCTTATGAATCTACTATACTGTACTAAAACTAAAATAATACAAAATATCTACATGTACACCGAGGTTCATACGTAGGGGGTGAGACAAAAATCTAAGTAGGTCACCCCCAATGATGGTCCTAGAATTTGTTATCATAACACATGAATGAAGTGCTCGTCATGTCTAGCCAAGAAAAATGTTAATACCATCATTAAATATTAACAAATGGTAAAAAAAGTTAAAAATGGATAAAAAAATGAAAACAAAAAACCTTGGGATCTATCTTGACACCCATAGGTAAAATGATGCTCACTCTAGCCTCAAATAGAGGAATTGTGAAACATGGCCCACACAACCACAACATCAAGAACGTCAACCTGATCAAGGAGGAGATATAAATTCAAACTCATGGATAGGAACCCATGCCAGAACCTCAGATCTCATCTTACATTTTAAAACACCAATAACATCTACTTGGAATTAAGAATCCAATGGTATGATCTGAATGCATGGTAGGGACTCCATATCGTCTTCAAGGTACACTACCATGCCTAAAAGTACTATAGAACCTGATGGGAGGAATGTTTTTTCATTGCATCACCATGCTACCTGACCAGGATCAAAACTCATATAAACTAGGTCCTGGGAGCATACTAGTCTCCTTGGTACACTAACCCTATCCCTAGGAGAACAACCGAGCAAAGGTAGTTTCACTCATCCAGATCATCCATTAGCTCCTGTGCCCCGCCTCACAACAACCAGCAACCAATATATCAGAGTAACAAAAAAATCTCAGGGAAAACACCAAATATAATAATATCCCAAAGGTATCCTCTATCCTTCATAGTCTTGAACAATAATTGCCTCAAACATCCAAGACACAACTCAAACTCCATGGTCAGCTAACACATTCACCCTCTATCCAAAACCACTGAACTAGTACCAACCATTTTCCAAGTAACCAAACATAGGTAATCCAACACTGTTCTCAAAAAACTCATCACAAAAGGACACCATATGAAGGTCCATCTCTAGAAAACCATATCTCGGGAAGCGCACACTACAACGGAATCCACAATCAAAACCAAGCCTAAATCCATTCCTGTTCAAAAGAACTATGGAGAGACTCCAAGCTCAAACCCACAGAACACCCACCCAGATAAAAAACCTCAAGAAACACCTCACCTATAACTGAATTCCTTATAACAAGTCCATAAAATCTATCTTAAAACCTTCTTAATATCAACCTGCAGACCTAGACATCCCACAATTTTGAACGACCTCTAAGGTTCTTTCTGGTCCCAACCTCAAGAAAGCAGACCCAGACCTCAAACAGTAGAACTAAAGATCCCTTCCAAGAAGAAAATTGATCCTTTATCCCATAATATATACACATAAACTCAATAAAACTCACCTATAATCCAAAATAAAATGTTATAACCAAGATCATATCTTCACATGAGCCTCAAAACTCACAACCCAATCCCTAGAAGGATTCTAAAACCAAAACCTCAATGGAATCCTCCCACAGAACTCAAAAGATCCAAAACACCATCTAAATGGCTTCTAAATGTTTAAAAGATTCCACCCTTTCTATATAATAATAGATAAAATAATAATGGACTACTAAAAAGTTCAATTCTGACTCTGAGGCACAAAGAAACCCCAAACCCCTTTGTCAGAATAGTACACTATATGTACTTCTATGTACACAGAGTGTACTCCCAATGTTTCACCCCGAAATGTAATTAATTTTAAACCATAAGATTTTTAAATATCTTCATTTTATAATAAAAATAGTTTTGTTTCTAGCCTAATTTATACATAATACTATGTAACGATTACGCAAAACACAACACTAAGTATGCTTGTGTTACACGCAAGACAGAGTTTTACCACCTTTTAATAGAGAACCTATTTTAAATCTAAATTTTGGAAATTTTGTAAAATTTATATGTAAAAATAACCTTCATTTTATAAGTGCAATTACAAAATTATCTTAGGTATATATTTTGGTATTTTTCTTTGAAACATTATTTTTTTGATGAATAGTGAAAAATACTAAATTTTAATTGAAAACCGCTTCTTCATATAATTTATTTATAATGATAAATTATATTTTTAATTGGTTTTAAAGACAAATTTTATCAATAATACATAAATAAATCCAATTTAGTTCATTTTAATGAATATCACGTTGAAATTTAATACAAAAACATTGAATGCTTTTGAAGACTATTACTTTAAAACCTCACTTTGTTATCCCATCTATGGGATTGAATTTAAAATAATTTCAACCACTTATGTGATTAGAATTTAGAAAAATGGATTCCATTTTTGGAATCAGCATAATTTATAATTTCTAATAAGTTTACTTTAGTTCTGACCAAAAATATTAATGAGTGCAGTTAATATTAATTATAATAATTAATGTAAAAATGAGCTTACATAAGATTAAACATAGAATATAAGGTGTATAAATGACCCAAAACTATTCTTACACCCATTATCTAGAAATAGTTCTACACTAATGACCTGGGGTTATAATTTTATAAATTAGTGGGACATATGTCCATAAAAGTTACCCATATAATAAGTTAAGTAAGGAAAAAGACAAAAAATGAACCTTCATTACCTTTAACATTTATAAAGTCTTTCTATATTGAAAAATTATAATATTTTTGGTTATACGTATACTTTTGAAATATAAATGAGTTATTTTTTTCACAATGGTTTACCATTTGTTCTTAAAGTTGAGTTAGTTACTTAAAATTCTTATGAAACACCAATAAAGTGATTATTCAGTTAATAATTAAATTTTTAAATAAAATGAGCACCTACCAGAAATTAGGGCCCCTTAAATATATAAAACTTATAAGTCAAACCAGCCTAGATGAAGAAAAATTACATTTATCCCTTTGAAATGTAGGGATTACATCCTCAAGAATATGATCAGACCAAGAAAGGTTCCCCCCATCTGCTCCTTTATTAGCTAAACTATCAGCCAAAGCATTTACCTCCCAAAAAACATGGGTAATAATGAAGTCAATAGATGAGGGGAACTAAATTAGTTAATCCAAATATTAATTAGCACCCAAAGGATCTATGTTGAAGTGTTTCTGATTCCATGAACAACCATGGAGGAATCACACTTCAACCATATCTTATTCATACCCCTCTACCTAGAAAGATCCAGAGCAGAAATGAATCCTATCATCTTAGCCTCAAGATAGAAGGAAATACCACAAGATCCAAAAGAGCAACCCACAAAATCTCTAAAGATATTTCTAAAAACAAATACATAACCCTAAGGACCCAAATTCCCTCTATAAGATCCATCAGTATTAATTTTAATCCAACCCAAAAAGGGAGAATGCCAAAACAGTTCTATTGTACCCAAAGGAGGCCAAAAATTACCTTTAACCTTAATATTCCTAAGAATTGGAAGAGCATGCACTGAGTTGTGACAATAAGATTTGCGAAGAAGCTTTACATTTTTTAGAACTGAAAAAATTCTAGTAATGCAGGCCTGATAATTAAAGCCAACACCATTAGGAAGTCCCTTGGTTCTTACTAGCAATATAGAGTGAACAGTTTCAGCAGCAACAACCTAGAAGAGGATCAACATCATAGGGGATAAAGGAAGGTAGATCAAACCTTTAATAATGTCTCTGATAGCATCCAAATTCTACATTTGAACCTCAAAAATATCATAACGTGCCTTCCATATAGAGGCTACTATAATACAACTCAGAAATAGGTTATCCAAGTCCTCCTTATGCTGATGACAGAGTATGTAGACAGAATAAAGAGAGATTCCACTGACCTATAAATGAGAGTTAGTAGGATCTTTTCTATGAGCCAGCCTCCACAAAAAAGTGATCCAAGAAGGAGGAATGATCTTACTATTAAAATTCAATATTCAATCTAAACCCAACACAAGATTACTTGAATGATTGTAGAATAATTTTGAGGTGAGCATACCAGAGGGGTGCGGTTCCCAGATCTAGAAATCTTCAGTAGAGGAAAAAAAATAATTATTGATAATTTATTTAACATGGTCAGGAATAGTTTAAATATCATAAATTTGATCCTTAATAGAGATATCAAGATCCAAATTTTATGCATCATGGATAAGAGAATCAATTATAGGAGCACCAGTCAAATTATCTTTCCAAATCATTAGAGAGGAATCCTGAGAGACATACCATATTTCATCGACATCAATAAGAGAATATGTGGATTTGAGTGAAGACTAAATAGAGGAATCCATGTAATTTTTATTGAAATTTTTGATTTTAATATGGAATTTTTACCTCAAGAAGGAATTGGATTTGGAGTTATCATTTACAAGATTCCAAACAAAGTAATCTTATAGGGATTGATTAAAAAGGCAGAGTTTTTTTATACCAAGGCCCCCCATCTCAAATGATTTTCAATAGGTGTTCCAAGGAATAGTTACCAATCATCTTTCCAGAGTACTACTATTCCAAATAAGGTTTTTTATGTCCACATTAATTTATTTGATAAGAGAAGAAGGCCATTTTTAAATTATAAAGTAATAAAGAAATATGGAAACAATAATAGATTTAACCAAATAGGCACGACCACCCGTTGAAAGGGTTTTTCATTTCCACACAATAAGATGATTTTTTATTTTAATAATAATCCCAGAAATGTAACAAGCCTTCATTCAACCCTAGAACATTGGGAAAATAATGTAAGTAAAGGGGAGTAGTCCTTCCCTAATCCCAAAATCTATGATGATTTCTGATTTCTTAACATGTGAGACATTTCTAACAAAGTAAAAAAGGATTTTTTCCAACTAACCTATTGCCTAGAAACTTTATAATAATTCAGAAGATATTTATTGATATTTTTTTATTTTTTATACCCTAGAGTGAAGAGGATAATATCATTAGCATAAAGAATATGGATAGGAGCAGTGGAACCATGATCAACACTGATAACATTCATCTTTCTATTATTATCCATGAAGGAAATTAATATACTAAGAAAATATTCATAGATAGTGAAAATAATATTTGAAATAAGATCACCTTGTATAACTCCTATAGAACAAGAAAAGTATCCCTCTGGGGAGCCATTCACAAGAAATAAGATATGAGTAGAAGAAAAAATAATCATGATCCAATTAATGAAAGTGTCCTTAAAACCAAACATTGAATAAAATTTAAATATAAAAACCCATTCCACTATATCAAAATACCTTTTGATGACTAATTTTAGGGTAATGTTCCCACCTCGAATGTGTTTTTTAAAGTGATTGAAACACTCAGATAAAGTAATGAGACAGTCTTGAATGGAACTTCCTTTGATGAATCCAAATTGATTGGCAGAAATAATTTTATTAGAGATTGGAGAAAGTTTCCTAGAAAGAATCTTTGTAATAATTTTTTATATAGTGTTGATAAGAGAAATATGACTAAATAAGTGTACTTAATTTGAATTCTCAATATTAAGAATTAAAGCACGGAATTGTTAATTTAAACCTTGAGGAAGATGAACCACTCTAAAAAAATTGAAGAACATGATTTCAAACATCATCACCAATAATATCCCAATAATTCTAAAAAAAAGATTGCTAAAACCATCAGGACCTGGGGAGCTATCCATCCTAATATTGAAAACCGAAACCTTAATCTCTAGTTCTAAAGGAATGGAGATGAGTCTTGAATTATCCTCTTGTTTTACCAATTTGGGGATAATACCTTTCTTAGGAGGGGAAATGTTGGTTGATCCATTAAAGAGATCTTTGTAATAAGTAGTAATGTGCTCAGAAATATCTTGTCAATTGTACAAGATTTTATCTCTACTCTTTAGAAAAGCAAGAGGCCGGTGGATTTTCAAAACTCTTTGAAGGTTGTTAAAGAATTTAGAATTTCTATTCCCATCCTTGATCCAATTATCTTTGAAAGAATATTTTTGCATAATATATTTAATAATGAGAAAATTGTTAAGATTGAGTGTCATCTTAGATTCCAAAGAAACACCACTAGAGATATAATCATTGGTACACGACACCATAAAAGAATAAAGGGAGGCTTTAGAATTAGAGATTTACATGTCATGATGACTGAACCTATCCTTACTCTAATGTTTATGATTTACCTTGAGGATATTTCATTTTAGAATACATGAAAATACATTCCTCTTATAACCTATCAATCCACAAACATCACAAACAATCATGCCACATTCTGGATGTAGAACCCTATCTTTTTTGAATATGAAGGGGAATTGAGTTTTAATACCCTTTCCTGTGATTCCCACCATGATTGGGCGATGATTAGAGTTGATTCTGGATAAAGACATATAGGAAATGGAATCCTAAGAATGTAAAGAGAAGTCATTGAAAAAGTCCTATCAAGTTTACTAGCCACCATACCGTTGAGGTGCCGTCTATACCAAGTAAACTTCTCCCCAACAAGATTCAATTTAATCAACTCATTTTTTTCAATACAACCCTTGAAATCCTTTGAAGAAATAGATCTGGTAATATGACCCATTTTTTCATACAGTTTGATAATCGAGTCAAATCCCCATGAATGAGCCCTGGATCATTAATACTGTTTTTGAGAGAACCAATTTTAGCCTAAAGGGTTCTTCGATCTTGATAACAATTAATATAATAAATGAAAGAACTAACCTAATTTATTCCAAATTATTAAAGGAACAAGTGACATGTTGATTGCGTTATCTGACCAAAAGGGGATCAGAAAGAGAATAATGATCCAAGACCCAAAGATTTTTGACCTCTGAAAAGTTGTTGTTCAAACCTAGTAAAGTGAACCCCATATTGTAAAATCTTGCAAGATAATTAAAGAAAACTATTTTGGGCCCTTCTAGCCCAATTAAAATAGGTTTGTGAAGCCAAATATGAAGCTTAAGATACCTGGTTGTGGATTAATTGGCCAGACCTTGGAAATTCTAAAAAATGATCCTCATTTTGATCCCGATTTGGGGTAGACCCCTCTTATTATCATTCCCCTAATTCTTTTTTAGCAATTTTAGGGGGTCTCCCTGCTTTCTTCTTGGGTATCTCATGATTTTGAATTAGAATAGTGAAGTCTACTATTGTATTTGACTTGTGTTCCTACTCTTGAGAATAATTTAAATCATCATAGCCTGAGGATTGAGAAACATTAATAGTAGAATCCTTTTCTTCATGTTCAGATTCCCTAGGCCTAGTAATTTTCTATGTTTGTATAGTAGGAGAATCAATCATTTCATTTCTAGACTTTCTGAAACCAGTTTGAGAACTATTTAATATTTTCTATGGGTCTGTTTTTAGAGGAGCATAATTTCTAAAGGAAATGATATCCTCTTTTCTGGATAAATCTAACAGGGTCTGATCTGTTATGAATTTAAGAACAACATCTATTTGTTTGGACAGATTCAGATTTTTAGGGAGGGAGTTCTTCTCCAAAGGGAATCCTGCAGAGGAACGAGGGGGTTGAAATCTTAATACAAGATCCATAATATCCTTTGAAATAGAGGTAGAGATTGATTGCTCCTCCAAATTCTGTTATATAGTTTAGACCTATTTAGTTATGCCTTAAGAAATTTATAAAGCTATAGAATTGTAATCAATATCTCCATTAAAGGGCAGTGGAAGAGTCAGTGGGTAGGGATTAAAAGGATAATTGTCTTCTTTCTCAAAAATATCAACCCAAGACTTATCCAGGGTGACTCTTAAAGAGGGAGGAATAGAATGTGGTGCTTCCCTTAGGGGATTACTAGAAATAATCATCTTAGGGGTATGCCCTTTTTTCTTTCTAGAATTTTTTTCACATTTTAATTCATTTCCTTTGGGAGGAACCCTAAATTTATTTTGGATCACCCTACAAGATTCAATGGAATGTTCTACAATCTTGGAGAAGTGGCAGAAAGGGGTAATTCACTCAATCTCGAACTTGACTTAATTTATATGGTCGTTCGAAAGAAGAAAAATATACTTTGTCCAATCAGTGGCCAAGTTAACATCCACTAGAATTCTAGAATAAATGCCTAAATCCCCTTCAAAAGTTCATTGATCTTCCTTTATAGGGGAGACAAAACAAGAAGTAAAGTCATTTAGAATTTTTATATGCCAATACACCAGATTTAGACCATGAAGACTAATAAAAATTTGGGCATTAGATAGCTTTTTATTAAAAGGATAAAAATTTTAGTCCCATTTAAAGATTCCAAATAGACCTGGTTTGAGATAGAGATTCCTGATAGGCTGAGCCATTCACATGTCATATTCATTCTGAAAGACCATATGGAAATATACCTTTCTGATTAGGGTGCGTTTTTATGTGGTTATAACCAAACAGATAGAAATTTGATGCTTGGTGTCAGCACATGACAAAGACTTATCCCCCTAGAGAGAGTCATTCTACCTAGAAGTGTGAATTTGTAAATATTAAAGAATTATTGCAAGGAATCCAGATCTTCTACCACCGAGAAGCATCCATCATCCAATTTTTTAATAGAATATGAATTGGGGTATCCCATTTAACTAGACATTGAAAACATGATAGGGGTTTTTCAAATGAAACTCTAACCTTTAGAATCAAAAGAGCATCATAATTACCATTAGTAGAAGAACTCAAAGCACCCTTAAATGCAAACTCACATTCTAGATTGAAAACATAATACTAAATAAAAAATGATGAATCTAATAAAGACACCATTTCAATGAAGAAAATCACCTCTTTTCTCTCCTAAGAAGGATGCCATCCCTCTTTTAATCAAATTTTAATCTTTTTTAATATTTAAATAAAATGAATTATACAAAAAATATTAAAAGGGTAGAAAATAGAATGAATTAGTGTGTCAACTTAATTTTTGAGATTAATATTACATGTTAAATAGATTCAAAATTAATATATTTTAATTCCATACTTTTATTTATATTTTTAATTTTAAATTAAATAAATAATTTCAATATTGGAATTAATGATATTTTATATAAAAGGATATTTTACTAAAATAATTAATGTTATAAATAATATATTCTTCAGATTTATTTTTATATGTTAATAAATATCATATATGGTCTATTAAGGGACCTATTTATCTTATTATAATAAACATATTGACCCCTAATAGAAAAATCATTGTGAGCATAGTTCAAGTTTAAAAAGTGTTTTTTAATGTTAAATGCACTTATGTTAAAATTAATTTCAATAATATGTGTGATTTTTTATGGTTTAAATTAGTTATAATATTTATAATCACGAGGTTCTAAATTTTCTAATAATAATCACATTAATTTATTCTTAATGGATGAATTATATAGGTCAGAAAACTAGCTACCTAAATTAAAATCCAAAATGAAAAATATATGGAAACTTAAAGAATATGGAGAAAAATTATAAAAATGCACTTATTATTTTGTGGTGGATATTTTTATAGAACATAATTTCAATTTTCTCAATTATTTTTTCATTTTTTAATCACATTGGGTAAGGGAGATCTCTCAAAAGTGGTTACCTTTTGGTATTTACAAGAATGGAACTTTTCCTCCAGTATAAAAATGAATTCACTCTCCCACTTCCTCACACATATCAAGAAACCTTTGATTGTACAAACCCAACCCAAATTAAATCTCAAAATATCTCTTGTTATCATTGAATCCTCACTTTTTTCATAAATTAAACCAAGGAATTTTTAAGGTATAAACGAAAAGGAGTTACCCCAAAAATAGGTAACCTTCTCAAACGATCACTTTTGTTTCATTTACCTCTCGACCCCATCAATGATATTTATATAATCATTATATAATAACCTAAATATCTTTAATATAATGTAATTATTTTATGTTAATAGTTATACCTACACTTTCACACACATCTATGAAGTGGTATACACAATCATCATTTGTGTGTATGATAAACTACCACCTCGTAAACCGATGTTATTCATTCATCCATTTACCCCCTTTCATGGATGAAATAAAGAGAGATTTATATTATATATATTATATATATGATATTGATAATTTATTTATTTTTATGAATTATTTATATAACCATACATTTATTCCTTCCATTTTAATGGAACATGATAACTTTGTTTGTGGACGTGTGGACCACCGCCTCCTCAAAATGATGTAATTTTTTTACACTATAATGGAATGTATTAAGGATGGTTTTAGTAAAAATATGTGAAATATATGATATAAATATAAAAATTTAATTATAACATACATATATATATATAAAATTTACTTTTTATTCTTTTAATACGACAAAGAAATGGAAGTAACATTCATGTATACGTATAACCTATCGTCTCTCTAAACGGTGCATTTAATTTCCTAAATAAATATTTTATGGATTATTATAAATTCTTATATACTAAATTGATATGATATTTAATTATTTTTTTAAATCCTATATATGATGAAATCTTGATATAATTAATAGGAACAAAAAGTAACAAGTCAAAATATACTTGAAAATTAAGACAATTAACACTCAAAATAATGAAAATGATAAATGAGTATTAATGAATGTGTTATAATATGTTATAAAAGGAATATATTAGATATAATAGATATTAGTATGGTTATAGTTTAAATTAATAACATGATTAAAACCATTATATATGAGGTTAAATATCATTCAACCAAAAGGAATTGTAAGGTGATGGATTTTCATATCACTTTTTACATCTATGAGATACATGTTATATACAAAAATTACATCTTTTGTGTGGTTTATGTATTGATAATTTTGATATATTATATAATTAATACTTTTATATTAATTTAATTTAATGTTTTACTTTAAATTATATCATACAAGGGGTTTTTACTTGAAAATTACAAAGTCGTAAAATTTAACTTTTCAATCTCACTTTATTTTGTGATTGTAAAATTTATCTTGAAACAATCATTTCCTTATGAAAATTTTAAATTGGAATGAACTTTATTTTAGATATATGTACTTTTATGTTGTGTTTATAATTATTTCCTAAATCGTATCCCATTTTTTCATATGGTGTTTAGTTTTTAAGTTATTTGATTAACTGGGGTAATTTTTACAAATATGTAACTTTTATTGAATATTGATATTTATGGATATGGCTCATTATTCATTTATATGAATTATACAATATATAAAGAATTACTATACTAGTACAACATGGGTTGGGGTTGTTTAATGCAATCCCCTTGATGCGTCAGTAGTCTCATGAGACAAATGAGTTGGCCAAATTAGATATGTTTTTACCTGATATTAAAAATAGTCATATGAAAGGTCTTCACTGTAAAGGTACCATGTACCTAGAAAACATTTTTTCCAATAATTAAAAATTTAATTTATTGAGTATTAAGTTATTAATATTATTTATCCATGATATTTTTTCTTCGACAATATCTGTGGATGCATTTCATTCTCAGTTAATTAATAAAATGTAATGTGTTTTTAGTTATTTACCTTTCTATATTGATTATTCCTTATCCATTTTTTTAATTTTAAAGTCTATTAAATTATTTACCATTCCATATTGTATTTTCTTATTGATTCATTATTACATCCACAAAAAACTTACCCTTACTTTTCATTTGAGCTCACCCTTATTTTGTTTCATTTCCCTAGGATATGAAGATTAAATCATTGAATGAGATTTCATGGATGCTATTAATTTTATTTTTTATATATAATGTTTCATTTTCGATATTCCAATTTAATGTGGTTATCATGTATTTAATATGGTTTTCCAAAAATACTAATTTGATATGTCCTTCAGGATTTTATTCATTGAAATCATGCCAATGTAATAAAGTAATGCATCGACTCTAGGCTTCTAGGGACGAGACACTATAGTTGGTGGTATCAAAGGAAGTTTAGTAGAAACTTTGGACACTAGATTTTGAAAAAAATAGACTAGATAACATAAAAATAAGATATTCATTGAGTTTTATTATAGAAGAAAATCCTAGAATTTTGGTAAGCTAGAGATTTTATGGGTCATCCTAGTAATACATCTCTGCCTGAATACTACCAGTGGATGTAGTTCTGGCATAAATGTTCCTATGGGTAACAACTCCAAAAATGGTTGTCAGGCCAGACTTGAGTGTAACATTGAACATGAAAATGGGACTTACTACACACCTAAGGTACATGCTAAGTATAATTCACATTTTATTTTCAAACCATTATGAAGGATTTAAAAGAAAAGGTTTCCCTAAAGAAACCATGTTAATGATAATAAGATTAAATATACATAAATTTTTAAATATATTTTAAGTGTTATTACATATTTATAATTATACAATGTTCCTAATTTTTAGTTCTAATTTTTTATATTCCATTTTTTTGAAATGGAACATGTAAGGAAGAAGTGTATCAATATTCATGGTTAATGTATAGGTTTCCCTACCTAGGAAGACAATATAAATGGTATTAGAAGCAAGAAAGTTATGGATATATTAGGTAATATTAATAACGTTATAGCACATAACCTTTCCTTAATGGAGCAAGCTATTCCATAATTAGATTATCTGATATTGGATCGTTTTATGATGTAGAGGATCCCATCATTTAGTGGGAATACTGACCCAATTACGGTTGAGAAATGTATTAAGTCTTTGAATAATATATTCATTGCATTGGGATGTTTTGAAAAGTAAAAGGTTAAAGTTTCAGTGTATTGTCTCAATGTATATGATGATAAATGGTGGTTTTTGTTCCCGAATACTATGGAGGAAGAGTAAATAGAACACATGGATTTGAAATATTTTAATGACACATTTTTGAAAACTATTTCCGCCATGAACAACAAACAGAAATGAATAGAAAATTCCTTAGTTTATAGTAAAAGTAGTAAGAAAGTGTTGTGTAATATTAAGCTACCATTATAAAGTTATCTATGTATGCAACATATTTCATACACAATAAAAAAATTAAATATTGATCATTTCTTTGAAGGACATAAGCCATTTCATGAAATGGAGATGGTGTCTTAAGCATTTTCTTTATATGATGAAATAGTTTTATGTGATTTCAAGAAAAGGAAGGAATTACCCAAGTCTAATGGATTTAATGGTAATAAAGAGAATAAGAGGAAGGAAGAAAAAAATATATAAAGAAAAGAAGGAAAAAAGTATTTTACATTATTTGATTAATGTGGATTGAATCACCCTTAGAAATGCTTGAAAGGATTGGGATTTTTTTATAAGTGTGGATAAAAGATCCACCAGACAAAATAATAAAAATTAAAGAAAGAAAACACTTATATTCAGCATTATAACTTAGATTATATGGGAAACTATAAAAATGAACCCCCCACGAGTCCAGGGAGTATACCTAATAAGAAGCTATAAGATCAAGTTCAAGCATATGTTATTGACACAACTAAAGTAGAATGATTAATTTTCTCATATATTTGGATCCTTGAATAATGTTGTGAAAGTATTTTGTTGATCATATCCCAGTTATAATTATTATGGAATGTATAAGGATTGTTCTATGGTACTTTCTCATCAAGTATTTAAAAGCTTTTGTTGATTGGTACCAATGACAAAGAAATTCAATTCAATAAGAAGTTAAACATTTTGGGAAATACACGGTTGATGGAATGATATCCATTAATATGTTCATGATATTTAGTTGATGTTGATTTATATGGATAAAGTAAATTGGATACTACTATATACCACTTAAATGATTCTTAATTGTTGGATCATAATCTTTGTGAAAGGTTAACCATTTATGAAATGGTTTAAGTTGATCATTGAATGTGGTTTTAGAGACTCTTATCTTAATTCACCGTATGATTAAACTTGTTCTAGGATATGAAGTAGAAACAGTTCAAGGCAAAACTACGGGATACGATTGTGTTTATGAAATAGAAATGTATACTTACTTATATTTTTATGGAGTGGGAGAATTATGTAGCTCTAAGAAAAAGTGGCCTTAAATCAAAGATTTTATCCTATTGTTATCATTTCTGAAGATATAAATTAACTTTATTCAGACCTCTAGTTTATGGTTCTGGGGTCAACAACTTTCTCATAAAAATGATATCTATCACTCTCCATTAAAACTTGATAGTTTTATTTCTCTTCCATATACATGTTTTCACTAACGTTCTTTTATTTGAAATCCTATTTTTTTGGTTACCTTGAAATTTAATTTTCCCTATTATTAGGAATATGTGTTATTGACCCTATTTATGATGTGGGTTTTTAAATAATAGTATTTTCAAATATCAAACACCCGATTACTGAGATAAGTTTGGGATTTCAAGGGTATATTTTATTTAAGGCGGGGAGAATTTAAAACCCCATGACAATAAAATATATTTATTTTGGAATAAAATTAATTTTTTTCTATTTTGATCTATATGAATAACCTTGTTAAGATTAATCTACACACAATACTAAGATATCTTGCGTTACATTCAAGAAATTGTTTTACCACATTTTAATAGAGAACCAACTGTAAATAAAAAATTTGTAACTTTTATAAAATTTAAATATCAAAATAGACTTCATTTTTGAAACAGGAAGGCCAAAATTATCTTAGAGTGAATTGTTTTTATTTTTCTTATGATGTTTAATTTTTTTGATGAATTGAAAAAAATACTGAATTTTAATTGAAAATTGCTTCTTCATATAATTCATTTAAATGGATAAATTATATTTTAAATTAGTTTCAAAGTAAATTTATATCAATAATAAATCAATTAATCCAATTTAGGTCATTGGAATCGATTTCACTTTGAAATTGAATATAAAAACAATGCAAACTTTTGAACAATTTCACTTTAAAAACCCTTTTTATTGTACCATCTGTGGGATTAAATTTAAATTAATTTCTAACAATTCTACAATTAGAATTTTAAAAATAAATTTTATTTTTTGAATCCAAATAATTTATAATTTATTATAAGGTAAACCTCATGTTTTATCAAAAATATTAATGAGTGTAGATAAAATTAATTATTATGATTAAGATAAAAATGAGTTTAATTAATGATTAAACTTAGAATATAAGGTTGATAAATCACCCAAAACGTCTACAACACCCATTTTTTAGAAATAGTTTAACCCTTTTGACATTGGGTTGTAATTTTATATGTTATTAAGACACATGTTCATGAATGTAACCCATATAATAATTTAAGTATAGAAAAATGAAAAAAGGATCCTTCCTTACCTTTAACATTTTAATATCCATGAGATTTGGACAAAGCATATTATTTTTGGTTATACATATACTTTTGATAGATAAATGAGTTTTTTTGTCATATTTATTTACCCTTAATTATTATAGATAAATTAGTTACTTAAATGGCTTAAGAAATGCCAACAGGCTAATTATTTAGTTAATAATTAAATAAAATAAATGGTATTGAAAATATTAAAAGTGAAAAAATAAAATGATTTATTATGTTCCCTTATCTTTTTAGAAAAATATTTCATGTTAAATAAATATGAAATTAATATATTTGAAATAAATAATTTTATTGATATTTTTAAAGTTAAATTAAGAAAATAATGTCAAAATTCGCATTAATGAAATTTTATAAAAAATGAAGTTTTATTAAAATAATTTAAATTTAAAAAATATAATATTCTAGAAACTGATTTTTAAATGTTAATAAATATAAAATATAGTCTATTAGTGGACCTTTTTTTCTTTTATAATTAGAATATTGGCCCCTAATATTAAAAATATTTTTAGCAAGATTCATGTTAAAGTAGTATGTTTACCCGTTGCATACGCTTATATTAAAATTAATTTCCAACATACATGGGTTTTTTATTTTATAAATTATATATCATATTTATAATTCATTGGGTCTAAATTTTATAATAAGATTAATTTTAATTTAGTTTTAATGGATGAATTACATAGGTTATAAAATTAGTTACCTATGTGGAAAACGAAAATGAAAAATATAAGAAAAGTTAATGACTAAGATTATTTTTAAAAAATGAACTTATTTTTGTGTGTTAAAGATTTAGATCAACAATAATTTCCCTTAATCCATTATTTTTCAATTTTTTTAATCACATGTGGTAAGGGATACCTCCCAATAGTTTTTACCTTTTGGTATTTAAAATAATTCCACTCCTCCTCCACTATAAAAATGAATTTAGTATCCCACATCATCATAACAATCAAGAAATTTTGGATCATAAAAATCCATCAAATATAAGCTCCAAAAATACATACCCTCAACCTATAATGCTCAAACTTTCATAAATCAAACAAAGAAGTATTTTGTTAAAAACCAAAACAAGTTACCCCAATAAGAGGTAACCTTCTTCGTCGATCACATTTGTTCCATTTACCACTCCACCCATTCAATTATTTTTATATAATGATTATATAATAACCTTAGTGTCTTAAAAATATTTATTTGATTTTATTCTAAGATTTTTATCTACACTTTCTCAAAAATTCCGTAATATAGGATACATAATCATTGTTTGTGTGTATAATGGACTACCACCTCGTGAACCAAGGTCATTCATTCTTCCATTTACCACCTTTCAAGGTTGAAATAATGATGGATTTATAGTTTATATATATGATATATAAGATTTTTATAATTTATTTGTGCTTATTTAACATTCTATATAACCATACTTTTATGTCTTCCATTTTGGGGGAATACAATAACTTCATTTGTGGATGTGTGGACCACCTCCCCCTCAAAGCGATGTGATTCATTCCCACTACACATGGAATATATTAAAGATGTTTTTAATAAAAATATGTGACATATATGACATAAATATGATACTGGAATTATAATATATATATCATTTACTTTTCATTCTTTTAATACAGAAAAGAAATGGAAACAGCGTTCATGCGTATGTACGAGCTACCCTCTCCATGAATGGTGAATTTCATTTCATATCTCTAAATTTTATGTATTGTTATAAATACATATTATAAAGAATATATATGACATTTAAATAATGGTTTATATTTTTTATATGATGAAATATTGATATAATTAGTAGGAATAGAAAGTAACATGTCAAAAAATACATGAAAAAGAAAGCAATTCAAACCCAAAATGATGAAAATGATAAAATTTATTAATTAATGGGTTATAATATGGAATAAAATAAATATATACGATATAATAGAAATTAATATTTTTCTATTTTAACTTAATGACATGATTATAACTATTATATAGGTGGTTAAAGAGCATTAGCCAAAAGGAAGCGTAAGGTAATGGATTTTCATCTAACTTTTTACATCTATGAGATAAATATCACATTCACCACTCACTTCTATTTTGTGGTTAATATAATGCCCATTTTGAAATATTATATCAATAATAATTTTATCTTCACTATATTTAATGTTTTACTTTAAATTATATCATCTAAGGTGTTTTTACCTGAAAATTACCAAGTGGTAAAAGTTATCTTTGCAATCTCACTTTCTTTTGTGATTACAAAATTTCTCTAGAAACCATCACTTTATTAGGACCATTTTACATTGGAAATCACATTTATTTTATATATACATACTCTTATGTGGCTTTTATAATTATTTCCTGAACCATATTCCATTTTTTATATGGTTTTTACTTTTAAAGTTATTTAATTAATTGGGAACATTTTGATAAATCAGTATCTTTTGTCCAATATAGATATTTGATGATAAGGATAATTTTTGGTTAATTAAATATATTATTTAATATATATAAGGAATAATATGGAAAAGTAAATAGTGTTTTGGGAACAATTTTAATTAATCCCCTTGATGCATGGTTAATCTCATGAGAAGAATCAGTTGGCCAAAGTAGTTGGGAATCTACTCAATATTTTAAGCCTTCTTATAAAAGGTCTTGAAGGTAAAGAAACCATGTACCGAAGAAAAATTACATCCAATAATTAATAATTTAATTTATTAATAATTTAGTGATTATTATTTTTATCATTATCCATGACATTTTTTATTTGACATTATCTATGGATGCATTTCATTCTCTGTTATTTGATTAAATGGAATGTGTTTTGAGTTATTTACCTTGAAATATTGATTATGAGTTATCTATTTTTTAAAATGGAAAGTGTTTTAAATTATTTAACTTTCTATATTATTTATTCTTCTTGATTCATGATTAATTATACCATATGCTAACCATTATTGATCATTTTTACTCACCCTTATTTTGTTTTATTTCCCCATAATATGAAGATGAAATGTTTGAATAATCATTAATGGATATTTTTTATTTCATTATTTATGTATCATTATTTATTTTCTATTTCACAATATAATATGGGTATCATGAATGTAATTTAATTTTCTAAAACTGCTAAACTGATATGTCCTTCAGGAAATGATTCCTTGTAATCGTTCCAATGTAATGAAGTAATTCACTAGCTCTGTGCTTCTAGGGTTCAGGAATTACACTTCCACATGGATAGAGTAGGCATGGTGTTGGATGTGTACTAGTACATGAAGAAGGAATACATGGGGTAAGTTCATTTACCATTACATGGCCACATACCGCTCACATGGGGTGTGCTTTCGATTGCATGACCACATGTCCAGGTACAACCACATGACATGTATTTACGAGTACGTGGTGTGTTGTCTCCATATGCCTATCTTCCCATGTGTTTTGATACATTTACATGTACCACTATATAGTAGTGTACCCTGGATACACAACATTTACTTCCATAACTTTTCCTTCCCATGTCCGCGACCACATGGTTATGTACATGGCCATCACAAATTGAAAAAAGCCTATAACAACGGTTTTACAGAATTGTTATAGGCCCCCAAAACCATTGGTATTGTATATACCAATGATATGGAGGTCCTTTAATCCTATATTACTCTGGTACATCCCTATAGCAATGGTTTTTAAAAACCTTTTGTATAGAGATATACCAACAGTTTTTAAAACAATTTGTGTAAGGCTATACCAACAATGTCCATAACCATTGGTATTTGTAATTAAAAAAAACTTGGATGGATTTCATCCCAACACATCTGACTTATTTTTCAATGTCCTAACCACTAAGATGCAATAAATTTTGTGATCATAGAATGATATATATATATATGTATATTAAAGATTAATTTACATTTTTATTTATTCAATGTTATTTGAAAAAATAATACATAAAAAATACAAATACCTATATAACCTTTTTTTGAAACCATTGGTATAGGTATTGGGATTTTTGAGACCTTTACTGATGGTTTTTTTTGAAAACCATTAGTATAGTGGATTCTTATGGAAGTTATACCAATAGTTTTGGACAAACTATTGGTATAACTATGAACTATACCATTGGTTTTTCCAGAACTGTTGGCATAGGGTCTTAGTATGGTAGTGATACCATCAGTTTTAGCCAAAACATTAGTATAACTAAGACCTATACAAATAATGTTTCCAAGACCATTGTTATACGGTCTTTATATGGAAGCTATACCAATGATTTTGGAAAAATCATTTTTATAGATATGAACTAACAAATAGTTTGGCCAAAACTTCTTGTATGGGTCTCTCTATGATGCTTATACCAATAGTTGTGGTCAAAATGCTGGTATAGGTACCATATGCCAACAGTTTTCAAACCAAAGGTATAGGTCTGTTGGTATAAGTCCTTTTTCTAGTAGTGCATGAACTACTACGTGGTGTGTACTTCCAGTACATGGTGTGTACATATAAAATACCATCTTTACTAAGTAGTAAAAACCAACTCTACATTTTCATTAGACTAGACACCGTGTGATTGGGATTTCCTGAACAGAAATCCATTTAAATGCCTAGAAACCACCCAATTTTCCCAAAAACCACTAGATCAGCCTTCCAGGGGTCCGCAACAAGACAAAAAACAAGATTAAAACTAAAAAAACTAATCTACGAGGATTTATGTTTGAATGATTAAAAAAATCCTACCTTCGTGTGGAAATCACTGAATCTTTGATCCAATTCATGGTCTTTAGCACCCACATGATGATCCGAATATACTCGAGCTCTGTGATGACACCTTCTTCTCCCTATCTCCCTCTTCCGCTATCTACTCTACCTATTCTATCTCTCGAATTAAGGAACACCTAGGGGTTATGTGACACAATAAGGTATGAAAAATAGGAGAATAGAGAAAAGAGAAGAAAAAGAAAAGAAAAATATAAATAAGTTATAGAAGAAAAGGAAACCTAGCATGGACCTAGTTCCCAATGCAAGGTTATGCCATATTTAGTAAAACCCCCAACCTTAGACTCAATGTTGAAGTTGGAATTCCAATCTAAGGCTTTGAGTAATAGATATCAACAAATGAACATGCATGAATAAATAATATTTAATTAATTAAATATTATATAATTGGTGGAAGTTTGAACTACTAAAAAATAAATAAAAATCCTATCCCAGGGTAAACAGCCAATTCTAAGACCAACAAAGTAGTCATAAAAATAATTAAAGATATTGTGATTGGAGAAATGACTATTTTCCATCGAAATCCACCTGAAAAAAATTCAAATTTCCCATGTTTTACATAAACAGTCATGGCACGGTTCATGAAAAATTTCCTCATTAAATTATTCTCACCCCCGATATACCTAGGTTTTTAAAGAGCTTCCAAGAGTCACCATAAAAACTAGCACATCCAACACTATAATGATCATCCATCGATTGGTATGACAATGAAAAAAAAACCCCTAACATGAGGGACATTCAATATTGACAGATATTAGGATCCCCACCACTAGAGAATCCATATCATCAACCCTCCACCAAGAAAAAAAATTTATAACCCACAATAATTCCATAACCGAACATATTGGAAGGATGTGGCCAAAATACTTACACCAAAGTGAAATCATAGAAAACTAACTACCAAACATTCTCGACACACCATGAATGATAAACCCACACAAAATGATCCTATTGAAATAAGGACCACATCCCATGAAATCCTATTATTGAATCCCCACCATAAGGATTCCTTAAAATTGAAACAAATCTCAGTAAACTCACACGACACAACCACCAGTGTACCTAACCCACACTCACATGCCTTCTTAAAAGGTGTCTCTTCCAAAAATACTCACCAACAACACTCCCCTATTCAAGGAAGAGCGATTTTTGAAAAACAAATATCCCAAAACATCACCCTCAAACAAGAGGCACTGACCATGCTCCTTGTGCAGACCAATTCCAATAAACTAGAGTATCATTGACACTCCTATTATGAAACAAGGAATCCCACTCATTCTAAGATTCATCGAAATGACCACCCTCCACATGTGAATCGATCAAAAACCAAGATCTCACAACCATTATCTAACCAAGCTACCTAAATCACAATAAGAAACCAACATTTCTAGGAATAAAAAAAACATTCCCTCTCAACCAACCAAAAAACAATGAAGCTAACATAAGAAAAATAAACCAAGATCATTCCCAGTGCTCCACCTCACAATCCTAAGATATCATCAATATCACCACATAACTTCTCTGTTCCACCACAAACGTGGAGAAACTTGACCTCAATCCAAACATATATCAGGTATCCTTGGCTTCATCGAGTCAACCACCACCAAATATCTGGGAGAACCAAGAAAAAACCTACCTAAAAGTATTTCAACACATACGTTGATGACGAGAATACACTTACACAACTGGATAACACCTCTCCATAAGACCCACATGACTTGTCATCTGAAGAAAGGCACTCACAGTTCTGTTGAGTAGAATTCTACTAAGTACATATATAAGAAAACATCATATAATAAATTATTAAAACTTTTAACAACTAAACATATATCATCAGTAAAAAACACATATATTGGAATATGCATCCCTTTTTTCAAGAATAATGAAAGGACACATGACTATTAGAATTAGGCAAATATTCAAAAACACAAAAAATAATAAAATCATCAAACCCAAGTGCATTACTTGAGGTAAGAATCAAAAAGATATATAAATGGAAACCAAGAACAACAATACCATAACCATGGTAACAAGTATTTAATATTGGAATATGTGTTCATGATGCACTAGAATGATATCCATTATAAGCTCCGACACATTCCTTGATCTTCTATCTACAGAATCCAAAAATAGAAAGATAAAGAAAAATAATCCCTTGATACCATTTTGTATTGAACCATTCTAGGTCGACCTAACCCATCACCCAATATGGACCATAACAGGGCCTCAAGTTTACCTACCCATATGATAGAGGCTGCTAATTAGTGATAAGGGCCTAAAATAATATAGTGTTGAGACTGTGACCTCATATTAGAGTGTAGTAATGAAGAAAAGAAACTAAACATGTAAACATCTATGAACATTAGAGTGCACATAAATATACGAATAACTGAAAGAAAGTAATAATGAAAAAAATAATGCATAAAGACTCAAAGAATAATTATACAGATGCTAGTAAATCACTATTCTAACCACATATAGAATAAAAATAATGGAAATTAAATGAAAAAGGATATACTAATAATCCAGGATTAACCACATGCTTGATCTCCATGAATGCTGAACATCTCCATTATGAAACTCAGACTAAACATGATCTTCCCTGCTCAGACATGAAACACTATACCTCTTCCCAATTCACTTTACTATGATCAACCTAAAATAATACATAATATCAACACATGTATCAAGGTTCACATATAGGGGGAGAGAAAAAAAATATCAGTTGGCTACCCCAAATGGTGGTCCTAACATCTCTTATCATTTCATGCACATGAAACACATATCGTGCCTACCCTATTTAAATGTGACTACCATCATAAAAGATAAAAAATGATATAAAAGGTACAAAAATATATAAAAAAAATGAAATACTAAACCTCGAGTTCAATCCTGACACCTAAACATAAAACAACCCTCACTCTGGAACCATCTATAGGAATTTCGAAATATGGTGCATACGACCACAACATCATGCATGAAGAACTGATTAAGAAGGATATCCAAAGTATAATGCAAGGAAAGAGACGTATGTCAAACCCTAATATCTCATAGTAATCATAAAAACATTGAGTGCATCCACCGAGCACTAAGAATCCAATGGTACAATATGAACTAGTGGAATTCACTATTTGTAGACCTTGGGGGTAAAGTAACATAGGAAAATTTCTCTAGAATATGATGCATGAAACATAAATGTTAGTGCATCGTCAGACAATATGACCAATCCCAAAATACATATAAACCTAGATCCATTAGCATAATATCCTTCATAATCTAATAACACTAGTCCTAAACTAAGGTGGTTGCACTCATCCAAATCATCCATTATCACCATATACTTACCTCACAACAATAACCAACCAACATAAGAGAGAAACATAAAAAATCTTAGTGAAAACTCTTGGTCCAATAATATCCCAATGGTATCATATATCACATCCATTATTGAACAAGCACAAACCCAAACCTCTAATCCATAGCTCAAACACTGGGGTTGGATTACACTCACACCCTCTGACAAAAACCGCTCAACTAGCATTATCTATCTCACATTCCTACCAAAAAAATGGTAGCAACATGGTTCTAGAAACCATAAAACAAAAGGAAACACTACAAAGGGGATCCTCTATTAAAACACAAATCTGGAAAGAAACCCAACAAGGAGTTTCTCCAAAATAACCAAACCTCAGACCATGCCCACTTAAAGGAACCATAGCTGAAATCTAAAATTAAACGCATAGAACACCTTCCTAGAAGGGAAACTGCAAGAAACACCTCATCTAGAAGTGAATTCCTTAGAATAGGTCCCTTAAACCTATCTCAAACTCTAGTGAATAACATCTAGCTAAACAATACATCCCATAATGTTAAACCAACTTGAAGTCTACTACTAGTCTTGACATAAAGAAACCAAACCTTGACCTCGAACAACAGAACTTGTGATCCCGTAAAAGAAGAAACTAGATACCATATTCTAGAATATATCTAAGAAACCTCAAGAAAAATTACTTGGAATCCTCAATCCAAGGTGATAATGAAGAAGATACCCCCACATAAGCCTCAAAACTCACAACTCTACGCCTGAAAGGATTCATGAAACAGAAACTCGATGGAATACTCCTACAAAACTCAAAAAATCCAAAACACCATCAGTACAAACTATATATTCTTAAAATATTCCACTATTGAGATCTATGTATAAGAACACTCAAAATGGACTTCTCACAATACCAATTCTGACTTTGGGGAGAAAAAGACATCGAAAACGCATTTGCTGAAAAAATATACCGCGTGTACTTACAAGTACATTGTGTGTACTCTCAATGATACACCTAGCAATGCACCTCTATATGGATAGAACAAACATGGGTTTTTCCATATACCAGTACATTGATAGGGGATTCATGGGGTTTGGTCGTGTACAACAACATGACTAGGCACCCCTCACATAGGGTGTCTTCCTGAGTACATGGACACATGGCTATGTACTACTACATGTCCTGTAATCTCGAGTACATGATGTGTAATCTCCACACTCTCATCTACTAATGTAATTTTCTACATGTCCAGTTACCAGGACATAGGGTGTACCCTTGTCACTCGGAGTGTACTTCCCCAACTCCGCCTATCCAGGAACACGACCACATACCAAGGTACATAGCTAGGTACTACTGCATGGAGTGTACATAAAATACATGGAATTTAATTATAAAAACATAAATATCCCCCAATTGAAAGAACACATAGCATGTTTTCATCAAACCAGAGACTATTTGACCAGGATTCCAGACACAAATATCCCTTTAAATGCCCTAAAACCACCCGATTCACAAAAAAACTACCAAATCAAACCTCTAGGGGTCCCCAAAAACCAAAAAATAAGATTCAGAATTTATAACAACCAGCATATGTGTAATTATGAAGGAAAATTTAAATAGAGACTACATTTAGGGGGAAATTTTAAATCTTTGATCCAATTCCTAGTCTGTAGCACCCGCACAATGATCTATCACGACCCAGGCACCGTGGGGGAACCTTCTTATCCCTCTCTCCAAATTTCCTCCCTCTCATATCTACATTATCTATCTTTTCCAAATGAATCCCCAAGGGGGGGATAAATGACACAGTAAGGAAGTAAAAATAATAAAATATATAAAAGAAAGAAAAAAGAAGAAAAAGAAAAAGAAGAGAGAGAAGAAAAAGGGGCCCATTGGGACCCAGTTCCTGATGTGAGGTTATTCCCCATCTAGGAAGAACCCACATAATAAACTCAATGGAGAATTAATAATTACAATAATATTCTCCAAATAGAGGACATCACCAAATAAACATGTACAAATAAATAATATTTAATTAATTAAATATTAATTTTTCAGCTAAAACTCTAATGACTCAAAATTCCACCAAACTCTTATCTGATGGTAAACACCATATTATGGGACCAATAGAGTGGTAAGAAAAATTATAACAAACTTCTTGATAGGATAAATTACCATTATTCAATGAAAAATCCACTTGAGGTCAAAAATTGAATTTTCTGCTAGTTTTACTTAAACAGTCATGATGTGGTTTGTGACATATATGGACAAAACTTAGGGAAAGAGAAATGAAAGTGGTCAAAATTATGAATTAATAGAAACAAATAATGATGATATGATTTATTTTGGATCCTTAATAATTTTTTATTCATTAAATTCATCTCGATGATAAGAAATTCATGTTATTCCCCCGAACTACACTCCCAAGTATGGTGCTGAGAAAATATAGATTTATATACTAGATTTGATATATATCCTTAATTATAAGATCATTAACAAATGACGTAGTATTTAAAATCCAAGGATCTTTTTAGGATTAGTGTTTTAGATAGTTAATACAAATATTTAACCTGTAGAACCCATGTTCTTTGTTTTAAAAGTTTATTTTTACACTATATAAGAAACTATTTACTCCAAAATGAGTCATTTATTGTCTCTTATAAATTCAGTTACATGATAATATTCTAGAAAAATTATTGATAATACCTCCTCTCATAACCCTGGGATAATGAAGATAAAGGAGGGGATGATGTCAAATGATTCGTAAGGGTAAAAATAAGAAAATATAGTTAATGATCATAAGTGATTGCAAGATGAAAATATGGGTATAATTATGGTACATAATAAAATCCTGAAAAACATAAAAATAGATCATAGACCATGATTCAAGGAATATATCATTGCATAGTAAATTAAATGAATGAAAATATTATGGAAACATGAGTAAATAAATATGATTCAGGGGAAATAATATAACAATAATAATAAGTATAAAACTATAGAACACACATTAGTATAAGTATACATATCATAGTGAAATATAATCCACCAACTTGTTCCTATAACATAGTGGGGTAGGTATTAATATTTTATTTTGATAGTGGAGAGGGAAGTCATTATTTTATTTCCGTAATTACCTCATGTGATCTAGAACCATAATAAATTCATGGGAGGGAGATATTGGACCCTTCCAATAATCATCCATACATACGGGTTCCACTTAAAAATAATCATCATATCAAAAAAACCTATAGAAAGGAAAAATATTTCATATCTTTTTCCAAATGGATTCACATAGGGGAATATTCATAAATCTATTAATGATCATAACATGATAAACCCAAGTAAAATAAATGGGTATCCAATGAAATCAACTAACTTCTATGTTAAATACCTTCCAATTTATGAAATAAAGTATATGGTTTTTAAATAATATTGATTAAAAGAATACTTTTTATTGAATATTTTCACTAATAAATTGATGCATGGGAATCTATATGAATATACATTATCAAGTAATGTGAAATAGGGTATTCATAAAGGAATGGATTTGGAAGAAAAAATATTTCTATAAACAAAGAATGATTAGGTTAAAAAGAGATTTAGAGATCATTTATCAAATAAAACATGTTATTTCATAAACCATCCATATAAAGAAAGTGGGAAAATATATTTTAGAGAATATCTATGATCATTTATAAGAAATTTCAAGATATATATTTATATATCAAAATAATTTAATTAGGGAAAACACTTTAAAAATAAAAAATATCCTTAAACTTTTTATTTTTTCAAAAAATATACTTGAATAAAATAAATTTATAATTTATTTTAGAAAAATATGAAAACAAAGTGATAATGTTTTATAGAAAATGAAAAGATGAAATAAATATGTCTTCACATATAAATGTTAAGAGATATTATTTTATAAAAAATGACCCATAAAAAAATTAAAACAATTTTCTTTTAAAACATTTGAAAATAAATTCATTGAATTTGAAAGCATCATTTTTCAGTTTTCCAAATAAATACATTGATATCTAGAAAATGTGGATTTGGGCTTGAAAGAACTTCCATTTTTAGTTTTTTAAATCACTTTTTTTTAAAATCCACATTGATTTTAAAGATTATGAAACCTATAATTTAAAACAAGGTAAATAGGAAACCAGGATCCCCTATCACGAACCAATCGAGAGAGCCATATAACCCAACCCACGAATCGCCCCTTCACATGAACTAATAGACATTCCTGATCACCACTGGATGTAAACTAGTGCCTTGTTATCAATAATATACTTTTGGAATGATTTTACACATTATAAAAACATGAATAACTGACCAAAATCAACAAAAAATGATAAATGACCAAATCCAAATAGGGCACCACAATTTTTTAGATTCAAAGTTTTACAAATTAAAAAAAATCAAAAGTAAAACAATATAAAGGAAACAAAAAATATAACATGAAAACCTTTTTGCAACATGAGGGGTATCTCCCTCAATCCACCACCACCAACGAAACCTACAAGAGATAGAATACTAGAATCCCGAATAACCATCATGACACACCTTGAATTTTCCTAAGCCTTAAAAAAAGTATACTTACACCCTATTGTGTATGTATGGTGTTATCAAAGCCCAATAATATTCCAATCAGAATAAAAAATTTAATGCTAAAATACTACAAGAAAAATTAACATGCACTTTTATGAAAAATCCTTCAAAAAAATTCTAAGAAAATAATTTTTAGGAAAAACCATTATCATGGACCCATTTTTAGGAATACACTTTTAAAGGTAATATTTCAAAATAAATATTTTACTAAAATAAACTTGTTTTAAAATGAAATACACCCATGGTTCATCATATGCTGATAGATGACACCACATCACATAAGTCTCATGTCACAAGAGAGAACCATCGGTAATCCCCAAGGGGTAATCTCTGTCAAGTGATACACTAGAACCTCATAACTGAGTGAAACATGGTATAGTAACCACAACTATTAGTGTCCTCATGCATGATACACTATAGAGGATAAATATCCAAAATTCTAATGGAAATCAATCATCATCACAGACTAGTTTGTGTTATAATTGTTAACCCAGATAAGTAAAACCTAGAAAAGCCACTTCCATATCACTAGAGTACTAGTTCAAGTCTACCCACCTAGATAACCAATATTACATTTGTTCTCAATTCCATATTCAGAAGTCACATATACCACCAATTTCACATACACATTCCAAGCATTATAAATACACCAGGAAATCATTATTTTACAGAAACCAAACCACTTCCCCATTTTACACTCACCAAACCATTTCATAATACATTTTCCACCACATGGGAAGTTCGTAAAACCCCTTTAAAATTATCACAAGAGATCCATATAATTCATTTAAGCATTTTAATGGGACAAGACCCCTTAAAATCTGCCTATAAACCATATTACATTGAAACATGCTTCTCTTCATCTATAAAACTCCCAGTTCTCATCAAAAGTGAACTGTAAAGAATCCATCATACAAAAAATCTCATTTCATTTATAAAAACCATTTTCACTTTTAAATACCATTGAAATCTCACTTTACACCTTCTATACAAAGCATAAAGCCCTTTTTAGAAACATTATATTAAAAAATACACAAAACATAACCTTTTTCCTTTCAAAAATTCAATTTTATCAAATATTCATTCCAATACCCTCCCAAAATGTATTTTTCACCACAAAATTGAACTATAGAACATATTTAAATACAGAAAAAGCATATTAAAATCATTCAACAATGTTTGGGCGTGGAACCACCTACCTCAAGCATAGAAAATTCAAAAATATGATGTGAAACAACAACTACACCACCACAAGACTGTATAATGGAAATACTGAACACAAATCATCAGGATATCACTCAACAACATAAGATCAAACCCTCCCTAGGTCAAACACCCCATTGGAAAATGAAAACCCAAGGAAGAGGGAAGAAAACCCTTGAAAAAGGAAAGAAACCAAGGTGGGAATCACTTACTTAATATTTCATTGAAAAATATACAACAAATACACCAAAAGGAGGGAGCCTAAGGGAGATAAGAGGAGGGGAGAGAGGTACCTAGGGATGGGGAGGCAAAATGGATTGAGTAAGGAGGGATTTGGGGATAAATACCATGATGACACAAAGGGGATATTAAATTTTTTAATTACATATACATCACACATGGTTAGTTCGCATAATTTGTCAAACCATGGAGCCAAAATGTACCCCTCTCTATCTAAGAGGCACCTACCACACAAGTTTCCCACATGGACTAACTAGTGGTACACAATCCATGGGGTAGCAACTATTTGACAATTCCAACCTGGTACACAGTTACCTTGGTTGGGGCGCACAACTTCCACTAACTATGTGCCAAGCATGCACCCCATACTATTTGGCATAAAATTCCCATTTTTCTCCATAAATACAAATGAAACCCAAAGAAAAAGATAGAAAAATATAAATAGAATAATTACTTCAAAAATTCAGACTCGTCACACTCAACTCCCAAGAGAAAAGTCAAGGCCAAAAAATGGACAAGATCCAAGAGTGAAAATATAAACCCGGGTGTGACAATTCTCCCCACCATAGTGCTTTTCTCCACAAAAAAGTCACAAAAAGGATTGATCTAAAACCAATAACTAGTAATACTCTATAGATTAGGGAGTATCCAAAAAAATTTCAGATGAGAAGAAAACAAGAACACCCCGAATAGAAATAAGGTTCACAAATTTAAACACAAGATGGAAAAATGGACTCCCTACCATATGAATTCTGCCTCCTAAAAGCTGAAATACCTCCAGTTGATCAACTAAAAAAAATGGAATAATCATCACTACATAATCAAAACTTTTAATCCAAGAACACTTTACACACTATCAAAAGAAACTCAAACGATTTACCCAAAATGAACAAACAAACTCAAACCACTTATCAATGAGCACTTTAGCAACCTTGTTTCCAAAATACCACTGGGTGAACTCCAACCCCAATTTTTACTCATAGGAGGACCTCCAAATTTAATATCTCTAAAAGAGACTACCTGGTTCCAATCCAACACTAAAAACTACACAAGAGTATTAATACAGGGAGGACCAAATAGATTCTGCACTATAAAAAGGAACTAGCACTAGTTTACTCTAGATGATATTTCAATGAGACATGTGGTGGGTTTTCCCACCATTTAAGAATTGATAATCTTAAACCAACACAAGAAACTGGAGGTGGGATAACCCAAAACTGTCTATATAGGCCAAAAAACATATCTTTTCATTCGAAGATGCAAAATCACTAGAATTTCAATAACGGGAGACCACCCCTCTTACTCACGACTAAAGAGGAGATTTAGAAACACATGTCCACAATGAGTTAATGAGGCCTATATGTCCTTTTACACAAAATAAAACCATTAAAGATGAAAAATTAACCCAATATGTCTAAACTATATCCATTTCCCACACTAAAGACAAAAGCTGAACTGGGGCCCCTCGGTTCCTTGGGATTACTGACTACATGTTAGTTTCACTCTGAGGACTATGGATCGAGACTTTATGTTTAAAGCATCTCCAACATCATAGTTAGGAGTTGAATATCTTCACAAGGAACACTTTATTTGATTTCATGGGCAACCACACAACACTCTAGAAAAAACCAAAGGGGAACAACACCCCATAAGGCTTACTTTTCTCCGACATGGCATCCTCGCAAAGATCCAAATTAAGAAAGTGACCCCACGTCACCCCATTTACCATGAATGAGAAAAAATGGAAACATGAACACATGGATGACACCAAAATTTTGAATAGGGAAATTTATAATTCCTGGAAGAAAACACACTTATGATAAAACATAGGTTCTCGAAAGAGTCACAATCTGACATTGACATGATGAGACAAAAAGGCCACAACACCCAAGCCAACAAAACATGACCATTAACAAAAAAGATTCATTATAAAGAAATATAATTTAAACTGAGACCCAAACAAACACAAAAACATCTTATTACAATAATTTCCACTCTGATGACATAGCTTGATACCATGCTTAAGGAAGCGATCAAAATATCTAGGGGCTTTTTAACACCATGATTGGAACCAACAGTTTCAAGACACTTTCCTCTCTCCCCACTATAATTTCACTTAACCATTTCTAGACAAGACTTGCAAACATGGAGGTAAAAAACTACATCTTTAATGACATAAAAAACTCAAGGAAAATATGACTTCCTTCTATTTTTCTACATACCCTCTTCTACTTTGAGAGGATCCTCTTAACCGAGAAACAGAGGTGGATACCATTGTGGAACCCAAGAAGAGAGAGCATTATTTGATCAACTAGAGGGTCTACCATTGGTGAACCACCTGTGGCCACCCATTGAATATGAACAGATTCTTTTTGGGGGTGTAAACTACCTGACAAGGAAACTGAGGTTCCAATCAAACCCATCCATTATCCCAAACTCACCATAAATAGACTCCGAACATAGAAAGGAACTAACTAAATGGACTCCTGAAACATTTTTTAAAAGGAACCATTAAATATTATCTCAAACCCAACTCCTTGATAGAACTCAAACATAAAACACGATTCCAACCATAAAAGTTATCAGACACAAAACATGCTACAACAGCATCCCCAAATCACAAGGAGATACACCACACAACTACTAGTTATCAAAATTCCATATCTTTTATTTAAAATTAATTTGGAAAAGAAAATAAGCATGGTGGTTTTCACACTAACCAAAATAATTCCATATAGTCTCACACATGCATATTCGTATGCCATACCAGGCACTCATTTATTCATTCCAATATTAGAACTCACACACTGATTCCATTATCCATCCACATTTCCCATTTATCCATGCTTCCGATTACTCATGGAAATACCAAATTTAAAAATATAATTTTCCACTCTCAAAAATAAAACATTCCACGCACACTTTCATCTTTTTAATCAACTTCCAGATTTCAAAAATTGATAACATTTTTCAAAATTCCATAGACCACTTAGTCAAAAACCATTTAAAACACCATATATAAAACCATTTAATTATTTATCAAACTAAATTCTCATATATTCCATCAAAAAATCTAAATAATCCCTCTTTAAAATATTTTCAGCAACACAACAAAACATATTCTCCTAAATAGAATTTGATTAAAAAATTACTTCCTCTAATTTAAAAGAAATATTCAAAACCTTTTTCAAAACAAACTCTTGTTTCGAAAAAAAATTTAAATAACCCCTAGATTTTGATCATAATAGTCCAGTTTCATTAAAATCTTCCCAATTTCACAAAGGGACCATTTCATAAAAATTAACTTTTTTAAAACTTTTTTCAAAATGATTCCAAAAACTCTTTTTCCATATTTCCAAAACCAAACCATTTCCACTTTAAAATCTGATTTTAAAAATTCCAAAATAGGGGTATTTAAATTAGTTTTATTAACCCGAGAAGCCACAAAGCAATTTATAAGAGGAAACTAGAGTCAGTGGGTGACTTGGTCATATGGTTGGAGTTCTTATTCCAATCACACCACTATTACAGAGAGTACTATATGACCATGTCCCTAGATTAACATGTCTTACCAAGACCTGTGAGTTACTGGAGATCATTCACCCACATATCCATTCATTTCCAAAATACAAAACAACATACAGGAACGAAGGAAACCCAAAAAAACATTACTTACGAGGGAAATCTGAGCCCCGTTACAAAGTGTGGTAGCGATACACCTCACTCATAATTAGAACCTAAATCCCTAAAAGTCTTAACTCCAGTCTATCCCAAATCCTCTCCTAATAACATAACCCAAACGAGTATTCTTACTTTGATACCATTTTATCACAAACTACGTTGGATATCCATAGAAATCAATACCAATCCCAGAATGTGGCATGGCCCAATGGGCATTCCTGATCCCCATGGGCCGACAACTAGTACCCGTTTATCAATAATATACTTTGGGAACAATTTCAAACATTATATAAACATGAAAAATGCAAAAACAATCAACAACACTACAATAAATTACCAAATCCAAACAAGGATCCATGATTTTTTAAATTCTATGTTTTATAAATTTAAACAAAAACCAATAACACAACTTAGAAAAAGAAACCATAAAAAATAAACAAAGAAACTCCGTGCAACAAGAGGGGTATCAAACATAGGACACCACCACCAATGACACCTGCATAAGGTAGAACACTAGCAACCCAAACCACCATCATGACACACCTTGACTTTACATGAGATATACAAACAAAGTCTACATGCACCCAAAAGTTTATGTAGTGTGTGAGCCAAAGCCCAATAGGATTACAACCAAAAGAAAATATTTCATGCCATAAAATTAAAAGACAAATTAATATGCACATTTATACAAAATACATGGAAAAATTTCAAAGAAAATAATATTTAGGAAAAACCATTCTCAAGGACTCATTCCATAAATACACATTTAAGGGTGACATTTCAAAAGGAAACTTTTACTAAAATATACTTGCATTAAAATGAAATACACCCAAGGTCAACCATATGTCGACGAATAACACCATATCAAATAAGTCTCATTTCATAAGAAATCATTATGGGTAAATCTGTAGGGGAAATATAGATCGAGTGAGACAATAGAACCTCGTACCTTGGTGAACCCTGGTATAGTAACGATAACCATCAGTGTCCTCGTGCACAAGACACTAGAGAGGAGAAACATCCAAAATTCACATGTGATCAATCATTATCATAGTTTAGTTAGTGTTTTAATAGTCAATCCAGCTATGTAAAATTGAGACAATACACTCTAGTATCACTAGTGCACTAATTATAGTATTCCCAACTAAATACCTAGGATTCCCTTGGTGCTCAATTCCATGTTCACAAGTCACACATACCACCACTTTCACATACACATACCAAGAATTATAAATACACTAGGAAATCACCATTTTACATAATCCGAACCACTTCCCCAGTTTAAATACACCCAAACATTTTCATATACATTTTCCCACTACTTGGATAGTTCATAAAACCTATTTGAAATTATCAAAAGAAAGTCATATAATCAATTTAAAAATTTTCATGGGCCAAGACCCCCTAAAATCTACACACAAACCAATTTAACTTTAAGACATACTTCCCTTGATTTATAAAACTCATATTTCAAATCAAAAGTCAAATTAAAGGAATCCAACTTGTAACAAAACTCATTTCATTTATAAAACTTAGTTGCACCTTAAAATCCATTTGAAATCCCATTTTCACCTTCCACATAAGTCCCAAAACCCATTTAAGAAAAATTACACTAAAAAATAGACAAAAAACAATTTTCCTTTAGAAAATTCACTTTCATCATATATGCATGAAAGGACACTCCAAATATGTATTTCAAACCACACAATTTAACCATATAATATATTTAAATACAAAAACATGCATATTAAAATCATCCAACAATGTTAGGGCATAGAACCACCAACCTCAAGCATATAAAATTCTAGAAAATGTTGAGAAACCTCAACTGCACCACCACAAGGCCCTATAAAGGCAAGAATGAACAGAAATAATTTAGATCTCAGTCAAAAACACAATATTGAACCCACCATTGGTCAAAAACCTTGTTGGAAATTGAGATCCCAAGGAAGAGGTAATAAAATCCTAGAAAAAAGGAAGAAACAAAGGGAGAAATGACGTCCTTGATATTTCACTGATAAATCCACACCAAATCCACAAAAATTTGGTAGAAAAAGGGATCCAAGAGGATGATATAGAGGCTCATAGGGTTGGGGAGGCTGAATGTGTAAAGAAAGGAGGGATTTACGGATAAAACCTGAGATGACATAAAAGGGATTTTAAAATTTTTAATGACCTGAACATCAGACATAGTTATCCCATAAGGGTTTTCAAACTTTGCGATGACCATATTTCCATCTTAGTTTAAGAGGCACCTACCACACTATTATCCCACATGGCTTGACTATCCATGAACAAAATCATTGGTAGCTTTGGTCTAACAACTCTGACCTTCCACATGGTTACCTAGGCTAGGGTGCCCAATTTCCACTAACCATGTGATGGCCGTGCACCACTGACTGTTTGGCCCAAAATTCATATTTTTCTCCAAATAAGAAAATAAAACCCAATGGAAAAACATAGAAAAATTATTAATAGAATAATTACTTCCAAAATCAAAACCCATCACACTTGGTTATTGAGAGAAAATTTGATACCAAAAAACAAACAAGATCCAAGAGATAAAATAAAAACCCAGGTGTGACATCCCCAATGATAACAAATGGTCAAAAAAATGATTGGGATCTTGGAAAAAAATACTATACTAATTTTATAGATGTGTTATCACATTTGAGAGGAATAAAATTTAAAATGAGGCTGGTAATAGAAACCCCATAGCTTGAGTAACATTCACATCCAAAACCTTCAAGAAGAAAGGTCTTGAAATTTTACTTCAAACACGATGAATAAAAGATAATTCAAGATATAATATCTAAATAGGTCCGTGAATACACTATATAAAATAATTTTTAGTTAAAAATAATAAATATGTCTCATAAAGTTAATATGATACAAAAAACCCTTACTAATATATAAACACATAAATTAAATCCCCTTGATTGATAAAATTTTAAATCAAACAATAAATACCCCAAAAAATGATACAAGATACAATATATCTAATAGGTAATATATACACCTTGGAAATAAATATTGTGGAATAAATACAAAACATGTCTCAATAATGGGGAATCAAAACAGAAACCCTTACAAGATTTATAATATAAGTGGTATGAGTCATTTGATAATAACTTTATGATTAATAATTGTAAAAACCTAAAAAATAAAGAGGATATAAATTATAATGTATTCATTCAGTAGAATGAATCAAACATGGAACAATTATGTTCAATGAGAATGTTTATAACTCAATAAAAGAAAATTTTGTTTGCAGAAACACTTACCTTGGTCCAAATTCATTTTTCAAAAATGGACTACTTCCTAAATAATAGAATTATGTTTATAAGATACTTAATTAGGAATCATATTAATCTATATTTAATTAAATAAATACCATTTATGTAAGTACATATAACTTAATAAACCCATAATTATCAGTTTGATGACACGGATTTTAAAATCTTACATTTCAAGGATCTTTTTGGTTTCATGTTTTAGAGAATTAGGAAAATAATTACATAACATATATTGAAATAAAACATAGTTTCCATTTTTTAACAGAAAAACTGGATTCTTATGTGGACAGTCATGTCTCTTTCATATCACACTTTATTTATTCAACTACAATTTAAATTATTTAGATCTACACTTCACATCAGATCATACCCATCCTTAGGACCCATGACCATTTTTTAAAAAATGTGGGATGAGAAAAAATATTTTTGTAGGTGATATAAAAAAGAATAACCATTTAGTAAATTTGAAAATCATGTGATTCTAGAGATAATTTTCCTTTTATAATATTAACATTGAGTTGAAAATAATCATTTTATTATCCAATAAATCAAATTAAATTCTCAAAAAATTAGTAAAACATTACATAACCAACCATAAAGGAAAAATGACAATCATGAGGATTTATTTCCAAACATGAAAACTCATGAAAACATTTTTTTTTGAAAAACATAATTCCCACCCATAAAAGGGGTATAAAATTTATTTAAACATAATCTCATTAGATTAACATTTCAAATCCAATGTTTTTCAAAAAAAAACATTTAGAAGCATAAAAAAGACATATAGGTACCTTAAGACTTCATCTTCATATCACTATTACAAACACTCTTATAATAAAACTTAATAATGAAATAACACACATAGTTAATCCAATATATAATCATTATATATAAAAAACTCATTAATCAATGCATTGTATAGCTATATCAAGCTCACCCATCACTATAAATAGTGTAAAAGGACCCAAAAATACAAAAAAACATATAAATTTTCATTTCCATCCTAAAACTGAAAAAAATCATTTTTAGTGGATGTGAGAAAGCATATTTGACATCACATAAAATATGGATAAATATCATTTTTCTGTTAAAAACCCATAAAATTAAAATTTTTTGAAAATAAAGAGAAACAATTTTTTATTTAGGAAACAGTGAAATATTTTAGATTAAACATATTTAAGAAAAATTTTAACAATGGAATTTATATAAAAATTCCATCCAAACCATATAAGGAAAGTCAAAATTATTCATACATAATTTTTATAAAAGATCACTATTAATAATTTTTAAAGAAACTAAAATGGGGTGTAAAATAAAATTAGAAATCATTTACAATTACATAAGAACTTGCATTATTTTTTTGAAGAACATGGATATTATAGATAAATATTTTTAAAGGGATACTTTGAAACTTTATTTTAAAGAAAAATAATTTATTTTTATGATAACTTTTGTATGCAATGAACATTAGAGTAGTAAACATAAAATATTTTTGTAAAATATTTTAATTTAAAAAGAAATTAATGAAAAATTACATCCATATCATAGTTTATACACCACATAAAGAAAAAATGTCGTGAAAATGGAACATATCTCAATGAAATGAAATTTAGATAAGAAATCCTTTACCTCGAGTCTAAATTATCATGTACATACTTCTTATTCCTGAATAATAAACTTAGGTTCATTATTTACTTGATTATTAATCCTTTTAAAAATTATCATTCATTTTAATTCACTTATTTCCTTATCATACTTTATTACTTAATCAATTATGTTTATGTTGGAAGTTTTGAGGACATTCAACTTATATGTCCAAAAAGACATCAATATGTTGACTATGGTTAAATTTATAATGATTATCTAATTACAAAGTATTAATCATGAAACAATTATAATTTCTGTAAATTTATTATACTTTTAGAACCAACCATGTATGGTGGTTAGAAAATATGAATTACATTACGTCACATAGATCATAGTTAGTATATACACATGAGAAATGTTTTCATTTTTCGATGAATATGAAGGTAAAGTGGTAAGAATTATTATAAATTAAATAGATATTATTATATCACAGATATAAAATTATATATTTAAAACCACTCATATATACTATCCATCTTAGGCGATGCTGAAAAATATAAAACATTGCTTAGTGAGGAAATAGTCTATATATACACACAATCGATGTTTTTAAATTTATTACGATTGTAAAGAACAAAGTAGGATATTTATTTAGAATTATATAATAAAAATCAAGTATAATTTTGATTCATATGAAATTAATTATATTATTTATAATTAAACTAGACTTATTTTAATTTAATATTTAATTAAAAACATAATGTTACTTTATATTTAATGAAAATAAATGACAATTTTACAGAAATCAGTATTTTTCAATCTAACATAAAATTAAATCATTTTCAAAAAATCCCCAAAATTTACCCTAAGGTAACATTGAAATTTTCATTTAAAAAGTTATATTAATATTCAAAAATAAAATTCTTAATTTTTTTATAAATTAGTTATAATGTTTATTTAGAAAATTCAATAAAAATAATTTTTAAGGAAAATATATATTTTTGAAACACAAAATGACTTTGCTGAAAATTGAGTAGTTATTTATTATATATTAATTAATAAATTTTGTTTATATAAAATATTTATACACATTTTCACAATTTTTTTATTCTTATTCATACTAAAAATTTGACGACTTTGTTATAATAGTCACATTTGGATAATATTTTTTTATTGTATATCAAAATTCACTCAAAGCCCGATGTTGTGTGTTACGAAAGGTATCATGTGTAGTATTATTTTGAACTAAATTTTTTAGGGTTACATGCATCCCTATTAATGAGGTTTAATCCTTATAATTTTATCTCTTTCTGAATAAATAGTGTTAAAAATATTTTTTAAAATCAATTTGAGGGAGTGAAAAGAAAAACGATCATTAAAGGAAAGAAATACATTAGTTAAAACCCCACATAATAAAGACATGACCACACAAGAACCACCCCACCCTAACATCTGCAACATTTAAGGAACTTATATACCCACCTCACATAGGTGATCAAAAAGTATTTTCCAATGTAGAACTTCATGGTTTCTAGTAGAGATGGATATTTCCATACACTATCATTATTTAAATATATTGATCTTTTCTCTAGTGGATGCTACTTTCTTCAAATCATCTTTTGGGTAATACTCCTCTATGGTCTTTGTAGACTAATTAGTGGTCTTGTAGCCTAAAATATCATTGATCCGAGGCTTGATTTAACCGGAAGACCCTATCTCTTGAAGGCCTATAGTTACCTAAACTCCCAATGGCCCCTAGGACCAAATCACTTTCCTAAAGTCCTAAATCAGATGAATAGATTGTTATGTTATATCCCAACATATTACCCACTACAATAGTATTATATTAACTGAAAAACATTTCTATACATGTTTATGAGAATGCTAATGACCACAAAATCATAAATCAGTATGCGATAATGAACACCACAAATTTATTCAAAATGAATATAATAGGATAAAATTATCATTTTCAAGATCATTTTCTTAGAGTTGAGGAATTTAAATACCAAGATATAAAACATGAGAAAATATAATTTCATCATTTCTTTCCATTCCAAAAGAACATTTTCAACCTTTTGGTTGTGATTTTAGAAGTTTTCCACTTCAATTTTATCTCTTACTACAAAAAATGATTATTAAAGATGAATTTTTCTTTCTTGAATCACTGAAATTAACATTTACTATATCACAATATCTATTAAATGATAATAAGATATTGCTACATTATTTATAAATTAATAAAAACATAAATTGTTAGCAAAATATAAGATAATATTCAATATGTATAAACCTTAATATAAAGAAATATTAAATTAATCTCTAATTTTTCAACAATAACACCTAAAGATATACTTAAATCATTCCATAAATATCTAACATATAACCTCTTCAAAATATTTCTAACTAATATTGAAACCCAAATATTAGAATAATTTAATCCCATATTCTTCTATGATTAACATAAAATTTATATCAAAATAATAATAATCACTCATAAATTTATATACCATTAATGTATATTCCATAATCTTATAATCTCCAAAATATGTTAATATTTTCCCTAAATAACCATAATCACAGTAAATCTCTAATAAATTCAGATATTCTTCCAAAATATAATTAATTATTTATTACTTGAATAAATTCCCATGTTAATTAAAATATTTACCGTAATCACATTTTGTTCAAAATAAAGTAAATTTGTTCAAAAATAACCTTAATCATTTAGTCACAAAATCACATTTCTATTCTATTGTAATCTATATTACAAATCATATGTTCTAAAAATATAATGATCCTTTTATCCCAAATAACAATAAATACCTCAACATCAAAGATCATATGAACCCTAAAGGATATACATACCTTTAAACTTATATCCACAAAATATAAAATCATTATTCATATAATAAAAATTTTATATGTTAAACATTAAGGTTACATATACCTCAAAAATTTTCCAAACTCAATAAATATCTCCCAAATGTATTTCCATACAATAAAACATAAAAAGGGGTATCTACGCCTTTATACTTATGACCAACCTTATTCTTATCAACCCTTAAAACTTTAAGTTTATCCTATATCACTATATTATCAAAGACATCCCTAGGATCTATCTACTAATTATTTATAATAGTTCATATAGATAATTTGGATTAACCAAATTATTATCCCATGTGAGTGTCTCTCTTGGTGTTTAGTCTTAGGCCCACTCATCATGAACCAATGACGATTGAGTTAATTCCAACTCTTCCCCTTTTAGAGTTATTACCCCTTGGTATATATAAGAAACAACCACATACACATGTTATTTTATAAACATTAATTTCATTTATAGTAAACCACATAATTTATCTTTTTGAAAAAGATTATGATTTTATCTATTAAATAGACATACCCCTATGGTGTTGACCAAAGTTTTATAATATTAATCTCTTAAGTTGTGTAAACATTTCCTATGATACAATATATAAGTATTTGTAACTTGATCAACCATAATTATGTGTTTAATAACTAGGTTTGAATGTTTTTTTTTCATGTTTAGGATCTTTTCAGTTTATAGATTTAGAGAATTAGGAAAATAATTACAAAACAAAAGGGGACCCTGACACATAGTGTCCAATTTTTTTATAAGAAAAAGATTCCTAATTTCATAATCCTATCTCTATCATATCCTAGTTTCTTCATTCAAATTCAATTTCCTTTATTCATAGATAGACTAACTAATAGATCATACTCATTCTTAGGTCTACTGAAAAAAATTTCACAACATGGTTAGGGAAAAATATTTGTAATGGATAAAAAATTACGAAACCCATTAGTATATTTGAAAATCATGAGATTCTATAGATGTTTTTTATTTTATAAAATTAACATTAAGTTTTAAATATAATTTACCCACTAAGGAAATAAACTTCACTTAAAAATTAATTTTTTCAAAACATCACATAATAAATCAAATAAGAAAAATCATAATCATGAGGGTTTCTTGTAAAAAAATAAAACTCATGATTTTATTGAGAAACTTACTTTTTACCCTTAAGTGCTGAATAAAATATTTTTTGAACATAGGCTCATTAACATAACATATAAAATCAAAATATTTCCATGAAAAATCATTTACAAACATAGAAAATTCATATAGCTACATTGGGACATAATATTTATATCAATCTTAGAATAAAACTTACAAATTGAATAATCGACTTGGATAATCCAATATTTATTATTCAAAGAACAAAATCATTACATATTGATTTTGAGATCTATATCGCTCTCACCCATCATCATAAAAAATGTATAAGGAAAAAACATACATAACAAACATATTATATTTAATTCCTATAATAAAAACTTATAATATTTCATTTTCATAACATGTGTAGAATCACTTTTTTCATCACATAAAAATCTAGAGAGATATCAATTTTCCTTTGAAAACACTTAAAATGATTTTTTTGGAAAAATAATATGAAATAATATTTTTCATTAAAAACCCATGAAAAATTATAGATTAAGTTTCTTAAATAGTAACTGTCATGATAGTGGGAAAATAAATTCATGTTGTAAATGTTAAAAAACAATCTTTTCACAAATTTTAAATAAATTCAATACATTTCATATAGAAAAATTTTAAAAAGATTAATTTTATTAATTTTTAAATAAAGGTAATGATAGTATAAAATAAATTTATAAATCATTTAAAAGTAAATAATAATATTAATTATAATTGGTTGGTCCTATCCCAAACCCCCGATTGGCCACCATTCACAAAAAGTGTTCTATTAATCCACCACATCCTGACACAGATGGTTTGTAATGTCCCCTCCTTGTGGGGATTTATATCACCTACCCCACAATTCTAAGACATAACTACAAGGATAATATCCAACCAAGGATAATTTTGAGTACTACTGAGCCTGCTTAGTGGTAACTATAATGCTTCCTGGTTGTCTATTATCCCTATGGTCCTGAGTTCCAATTGTGGGGTAGTTAAGATATAACCCTCCATAGAGGGAAAAATACCAGCCACATAGACTAGGATGTGGTTCATTAATAGAACATGTTTTATGGTGGGGTATATGATAACAATATTGGAGATCCCCCCTAGGGAACCTAATAATAAATCCCATTAAACAGTTTCATATGAACATGGATATAGAGGGGAAATATTTTGAAATAAATACTTTAAAATATGGGTATAAATAAAAATAACTTACATCTTTAATAAACTCTGAATAAATAGAATATTGAAGAAGTGAAATTAATAACATTTTGAAAATCAATTAAATTTAAATAATTAAATGATAAAAGAAACCCATATGAAATTATATACACCACACAAAGGAAAACATGTTCTGGAAATGGAATAAGTCTCAATTAATGGAAATTGAGGTGAGAAATCCCTTACCTTATGTCCGACTTGTCACATTAGTTATTTTAATTATAGAATAATGAACATATGTTAAAAATTTTAATATATTAATAATATTTTAAATGTTTATAATTCCATTTAATTCACTTATTACATTTTCATTCTTGATTTATTAATCGATTTAGTTTATGCTACGCATTTTGAGGATGTTCAGCTCATATGTCTAAAATGACATGAGTAATTTTAGAATGGTAAAATGGATCATGATTATATCATTTAAATAATTATAATACTAATACAATGATAATTTTTACACATTAATTATTATTTTATAACCATCTATGTAATGTGGTTATGAAAAATGAATTATGTTACATCATGGAGACGATTGTCTGTACATATACTTGAGTAATGTTTCCATTTTAAAATCTGGTGTGATGAAGATAATTATAATATTGTATTTATTAAAATATTATAATATAATATAATATATATTATTTATTTAAATCCAATCATATAAACCATCCATGTGATGCGGTGATAAAAAATGAAAAACATCATTTGGGAGGCTGTAGTTGACATAAACACACCAATGATTTTTTATATCTCATTGGACGGAAAGGAAAGAAGTATGCTAATTATATAAAATTAAATAATGAAATATAAATTCTATATAATATTATTTCATTTCTATACCTTATAATGACTATCCATAATAGGTGGTGATGGAAAATAAATTACATTGGTTCGCAATGTGGTAATCTGACATACACACAAATAATGGTTTTGTTTCCCATTTGATAGAGAAGAAGATGAATAAATGGTATTATATTAACATAATAACATATTATTATATGGGATATAGTGATTATATTATATTTAAAGGGTTATTAAAAATTTAATCGATGAAAATAATGATGAAAAAGAAAAAACTTCGTTAAACACTTTTCACCTTCTTTGGAAGATATATTTAGTTTTATACATAGTGCCTTCATATGATTGTATTTAGATAAAACAAGGACTTATAAAATGTGTTTTGGGATGTTATGAATAGAATTGGGTTTTTACAATTTGATATAATGGTATTTTGAAGTGATTAGAAGAGAGGAGAGTGGGTGTCCTTTAATAAGTGAGGGAGAGGGCAGACTTGGATGTTTTCAAAAGATTAAAATATATTAATGTATTATTCAGTCAAAATGACTCAAAAATTAATTATATTTGAATGGTATAATATATAGGGTTCAAATATGGCCAAAAAATATGATTTATGCTCGTTTTATGCCATTTTAATCCTTATACTTTAAGGTTATCCCCCCATTAATCTAGTTTTAACTACAATTTTTGTAACAAATTATTACAGTTTATACTATTCATTATAAGCAAAATTAAAGTTGATTCATTAAATAATTTTAAAATTATCATGATAAATTTAGAATAAAGTTTATAAAGTTATATTTTTATAAGTGGTAGAAAAGAAATTTAAATATGTTTGTAAAATGCAATAAAAGCCAATTTTTAGAAACAAAGTATTTTTAATCATATAAGAGAATTCACATTCATTCATTTCCTTGTAAAAATAATAAAATGATTGCTAAAATATTTTTTAAATATATAATCTATAAATTTAAAAAATAATAATAAATAGATATTAATATAATTTATGAAGATAAAAACACATTGTGCGCATAAGAACAATTTTTAGAAAGATTTGTTTTAAACCCAAATAATGATCTTATACCAAAATAAATTATAATTATGAGACCTATGAAATCAATTATATTATTTATAATTAAATTATACATATGTTAATTTAATGTAAAATTAAAAACATAATGGTAATTTTAAATAACTTTTTTTTAAAAAATAAATGACATTTTTATAAAAAATCGGTAATTTCACTATAATTTATTTATATATATATATATTTAAAAAATCCCATAAATTCACCATAAGTTAATAATGAAGTTATTACTTAAAAAATTATATTTATCTCTTGAAATAAAATTTCTAAAAAATGGAATAATTCAGTTATAATGTTTTTTAGAAAATGTAATAAACAAATTTATGAAGAAAATATATTTTTCGAGTATAAAATGATTTTATTGAAATTGAAGTACTGTTTTAGGACTCAATATTTACATTTTCATTGAAATAAAGTTTATAAATGTTTTTCACATTGTTATTATTCCTATTCATACTTTTGATTCAATAACTATATTATGACAGTCACAGTTGGATAATAATGTTTCTATAGAATATCATAATTCACTTAATGTTTGGTTTTTCATGTTAATAATGATATCGAGAATATAATTATTTCAAATGAAATTTTAGGGGTGTTAAATTATTAAATATCAAATAATTTGTATCCATGAAATTTTATATCTTCTTGAAAAAATGGTTTAAAATGTTTTTATAAAATCAATTCCAAGGATTGGATAATAATACATATGATTATGAAAGTGAAAAAATACATTTTTGGAAAACCCACATCATTAAAAGGGACAATGAAACATTCTTTTAAATAGAGGAAATGAAAAATATAAATTTTACATAGAATAAAACAAAATGTTTGACCCATATAATGATGACATTATATGGAATTAAAAATATGGATATTCATAAATTCAATAATGTACATAAAACAATAAAGTGTGATAGAGGAAATTGTCATGGGAAAGTTAATGACAATGCCATTAATAATTATGGTATTATGAAGACCATAAATATTTTATAAATTAATGTAATAACATAAAATTTCACTTTTCAAGATCATTTTCTTAGAATTGATGAATTTTACTATCAACATCGAGAACATGAGAAAATTATCTAACTTTTTTTTCCATTCCAAAAGAACAATTCTATCCTTTCATTGTTCTTCGAGAAGTTTTTTCACTTCCATTTTATGTATTGATATAATAAATGAATATTCAAGATGATTTTTTCATTCATCATTCACTAAAATTAACTTTTAACATATCACAAGGTCTTTAAAAGGATAACTAGTTACTTATCCTATATTTAGACGTTAATCAAAAGCAACATCATTATCATAAGACAAGATAATATTAAACTTGTATAAGCCTTCATATAAAGAAATATTATATTAATATACAATTACACAACAATAATACTAAAAGACAATCTTCAATAATTCCATAAATATATATCATTTAAAATCTTTAAAATATGTCCGACCAAGATTTAACCTGAAATATCAAAATTATTTTATATCATATTCTTCTATGATTAACATAAAATTTATCTCAAAATAAAAACAATAACTCATAATGTTAAATACCAACAATGTATATTCCTTAATCGTATAATATCCAAAATATTTTAATCCTTTCCATAAATAACTTGAATCCCTATAAAGCCACAATAAATTCATACATGCTTCAAAAGTATAATTAAATCTACATTCATTAAATAAACTCCAATATTAGCCAAAAATAGGTTAAGAATATAATGAAACACCCATATTTTTTATGAATTTTTATTTTTTCAAATAAATTAATCTTTTTATATTTCTTGAATTACATGAAAAACCATGTTAAACAAGCATTATATGTAACACCAAATTAATCTTGCACTATCAATAACACTGGCTTAGCTTGCAGTACATATAACATTAAGTTGAAAAAAAAAGTTATTTTTATTATTCAATTGTTACCATTATAACCTATCCTTTAGGCTAAAAAAATAGTAAAGAATAATTTTTAGACATTACTTATAATAGTTTGACATAAAGGGAACATATTAATAATAAAATATATAATTTTTAGAAGAGTGTGTGTCTGATTAAAAATATTATTTTCTTAAAGAAATGACTTTTTATTTCTTTTGTGAAAAATAATTAAATTAAATTTTGATAATTTTAAAAGTTTAATTTCATAAAATGAACTTAATTTTTTAACTTTTAATTTTAAAATTATCTTAGGTCGAATTTTTAGGATTATTTTGAAAAGTTTCATTTTGTAATTAATAGTGAAAAATAAAAAGGTTTAATTGAAAAAATGCCTATTAATTTAATATATTTATAATTTTAAATTATATTTTTTTAAAGTTTAATTAGGGAAATAAAACATTTATCAATCCAATTTAGGTTATTGGAATGGATTTTATATTGAAATTGAATATAAATATATGGCAAACTTTTGATCATTTTCACTTTAAAAACCTTATTTCTCATGACGTCTTTAAGATTAATTTTAAATTAATTTTTTCCAATTCTGTGATAATAATTTTTCAAATTGATTCCATATTTTTAATTATTAAAATTTATAATCTATAATAATTCCAACTTAATTATTGACCAAAATGAATAGTGAATAGAGTAAAATTTAATTATCGTAGTTAAGGTAAAAATGGTTTTATCAGGGCTAAAACTGAAATGATAAGGTATAAATCACCCATAAACTTGTATAATAACCATTTTATGGAAATATTTACACCATTACACATATTAGGTTTGATAATGGTCCTTTTCTGACCCTTGTAACATATGAAAAACGTGGGTGGAATTTTCTCTATAAAATATTTATGAGTTTTCCACTCACCCCACTATTAAAAGGCCAACCCTATCCTCTCTTATTCAAACTTTAACACCTATTTGTGTTTTTCAAGACATAACAAAATAAATTCCCAAATTACCTCACTTCATCTATAAATCATTAGTTTTTACAAAAAGTCAAACCAAGAAGGCTATTAATGAAATGTTAAGGAGGATACCCAAAGAAGAGGTAACACTCCTGAATGATTTTTTTTGTTTTATTCATAAAACCCCTTAAATTAATTTTATATCATGATTATATAGTAACTTAAGTATTATCCATATACTTAGATTTTTTATTTTAATGGTATTTCTTATAACTACACACACTTCAATCAAATGGGTTATGAAATCATCATTCGTGTGTATGGTGGACCACCGCCTTGCGTACTGATGTTATACCTTTTTCTATTACCACCAATAAAAGTTGGGAGAATTTATGGGAATAATTTATACATATTATATTTATGATATTAATTTTATTATTATGTTTATTCAATTATTACATAATACATACCTTAGTGCTTTCCAGTTTTCTGGAATAATATAATGTCGTTCATGTTTATGACAGACTACCGCCTCACGAAGCGATGTGATTCTTTCAAGAATTACATGGAATATATTAAGGATGAGTTTAATAAAAATATTTTACAAATATAAAATATTTTTTTAATAATAATATATCATTTAATTTTATTTCTTTCGAACATACAAGAAAATGAAAAATAATGTTCTTGCATAGAACAACCTACCGTCTCCATGAATAGTGCATTTAATTTCTTATCACTAAATTCTATGGATTAATATAAATAAATATATACTCAATATATAATATATTTATATCATGTTTTAAATTCTATATATTATTAAATCATGTTACAAGTAAGAGGACCATGAATAGAAATCAAAACTTATATGAAAAAAAAGTTATTACCCAAAACATAACTTTAACATGGAATTGTTAATAAACTGGTAATATAAATTCAAAGGAAAATAATATATGGCATTAAATAAGTTAATATTGTTTTTTATAGATATATAATAAACATATATTTTTTATATATGGGGTTTTAATGAGTATTCCATATTTAAAAACTTAACATAATTGATTTTTGTCTCACTTTTTACCTCAGTGAGACACATGTCAGATTCACCACATATTTCTTTTATGTGGTGTATATACTACCAATGAATGTATATTATTTTTTTTATAATGGATATTATTTTTTATTTTCTAATCCATTTTTTGATCTATATTTCATGGAGTTTACATTTCAAAAGCATACAATTCAGTAAGGGGGTTTCCAGTCTCGCTTTAATTTATGAGTGACTTTTTCTATAATCACCACTTATTTATTTTTTGTGATTTATATACTAAACTATGAAATTATATATCATGAATATAACTGTCACGACCCGTCCTCGGGGCCCGTGTCGTGACTACCCCAATCCCGCCTTCCATAGGCCAGGGGCTGGCGACTAGCACCAAGGCGTAAATCCCGGTAAAAAGGGAAGGCATTGCCTTTGTAAAGTAAACAATCACACAGAGTACACCGGAAGAAGTAAACACTAAGTAAAAACTGAGTACAACAGTAAGTGCAGAAAGTAAAAAGGGGCCGGAAATACAAGCCCAACTGTAAAGTACAACTCGAAGGGAAAACAACAACTGAAAAGTAAAGCTGCTACGCCGAGCTGTCCACTGGAAATCCCACATAAAGGGTGGGTACAGATAGCTCCTCTGCTCCTCGGGTCCCGCCATCCGCTCCGAGTATGTCCGCCCAGTGGTCCACCTTCGGGTACCACCTCGTCGTCACGTCCACCTCTGGGTACCGTCTCGTCATGAGGTCCTCCTCCAGGTACCATCTCGTCGTATAGTCCACCTCCAGGTACCATCCAGTCCTCGAACACTCGGCCTCTGTCAGCACTTCCCTTCATCTGCAACCAACACAATGAGGTGCGGGCATAGCCCGTGCAGGGGTGAGTATAACGATACTCAGTAGGGACCCCGAGACCTTCAAGGTCTCCCTAAACCAACAAGGATAACCACAAAAAAGATCTCAACAGATAACCTCTACTTAGGTATATGCCCATACATATACCTAAGTTATCAAGTAACCCATCTCAATCATGAGGAAACACAAGGATTGTGAAATCAATGGATAACCACTACCCGGGTATATGCCCATAAATATACCTAAGATAGCAAGTGACCCATCTCAATCATGAGGTAAACACAAGGTCAAAAGTCTCAGCTCAACCAGGATTTTCCTTATCGAAACCGTAACTGCTGAAGAGCTCCGTCTCTGGAGTGTACAGTGGTCCTGTCACGACTCCGAGGTACTGCTCACTAACCTAAGACTGCTGAAGAACTCCACCAATCGAGTACTGCAGGCCAGCTGCTACAACCAAGCGCTCCCATGTGCCGCTACAACCAAGCGCACCTCTATTGTGGGTCTGCCCCTACAACCAAGCGCTCCCATGTGCCGCTACAACCAAGCGCACCTCTGTCGTGGGTCTGCCGCTACAACCAAGCGCTCCCATGTGCCGCTACAACCAAACGCACCTCTGTCGTGGGTCTGCCGCTACAACCAAGCGCTCCCATGTGCCGCTACAACCAAGCGCACCTCTGTAACACACCGAGTCGTTCGATCAGCAGTCGTCAGGTCTCAGCCAGCTACACGGTCTCCGTACTCCGCACGCTCGTCACAGGGAGGGTCCGCTCCACGAGCTGCAGGTCGATACTCCAAGTATCTCAAAGTCCCAAGAAGAAGTATCTCAAAGGACCGCCACGTCATAGGGGTCTCAACGCAACAGACGGCGCGTCAATCGGACTCCCGGTCTGTGAGTTATTAGCCTTTTCGTCCCAGGGGCCCGGTTGGTTTCGTGAGCGAACCAAACCCGGCCCTATCTCAACTATACCCCGAACTCTCATAGGTTAAACTCATAGGGACCGTTTCTCAACGCGATCACCAACGCCGCTGACGGTTCGTCAAACGGACGTTCTGTCAGAAAGATATCAGCTTTTCCGTTCCAGGGGCCCGGTTGGATTTCGGTGCGATCCAACCCGGCCACTATCCATCTGCATCCAAAACTCTGGCGGAGGATGCAAAAAGTTTGTATCGTCAATAGGAACGCAACGCAACAGATGGCGCGTCAATCGGACGCCTGGTCTGGAAGTTATTGGTTTTTCCGTCTCACACCCACCCTGGGAAACTTCCCAGGAGGTCACCCATCCTGATCAATACTCTTGGCCAAGCACGCTTAAATATGGAGTTTTAACCACGTAGCCTCCCGAAAAGGAAGATGTACCTTGAGTATAGTATACTGAAACGACCGTCTCGATCCAAGGATCAGGTTGCCGCAGACGGTGAGTCGTTTGGAGGCCCGTAGCCCAAGATATGGGCGAAAAACCGAAACTCGTCCGAAACCGGGGGGTCTGGGCCCGAACCGACCCGGCCCGACCCCCCCTGGTCCGACCCGAACCGGGTCGGCCCGAACTGGGTCGACCCGACTCGGTCCGGCTGGACCCGGCCCGGCCGGCGGCGCGACCCGGCCGGCGGTGCGGCCAGCGCGGCGGCGCGACCTAGGCGCCGCACGGGCGCCGCACGCGGGGGGGGGGGGGGGGGTAAACTCCCCCCGGGTTTTGTGGATCCCGGCCGGCCTTAGGCCGACTGTTTTCCTTTCACACGCGGGACCCGCGGGGTCCCGCCTCCTAAGCAAACCGGCGGCCGGCTGGCCGCCTTCCACCCTTCCGTCGCGGCCCGATGGTCGCGGCTCTTCTGATCTCCGGCGGCCGGCGAGGCCGGCCGCCTCTGGCTGCTCCGCCGCGGTCGAGCCAGCCGCGGCTCTTCATTAACCGCCGGCAGCCGGTTTTCCGGCCGCCCCTTACAGCTCTGCCGCGGCTCAAGCCGCGGCCCTTGTTCGATTGGCACGGCACGACGGCGCCGCGCCCCTCCGCTGTGGCCCGACTCCGGCCGCGGTCTCTTCCACTACCTTCGACGTGACGCAGCGGCGTCGCGTTCTTGAAATATTTCCACGGCGCGGCGCGGCGGCACCGCGCGTATCTTCCGCATTAAAACGCATGAACCCGCGTGGTGCGACGGCACCACGCCCTTCCGAACCATTCCACAAAAAATCAACACGAAGTAAAGGAGGACGATCGGCCGGGTTTGTACGGTCTGAACTCCTCACGTTATAAGGATAGCAATCGGCCTTTAACGAATAATAAAGTTTCACAATATTTTTAGATTAAATAAAAAGATTTGAAAGTCAAGGCCCGACAAATATAAAAAATCATGTTCGAAGAAAGTTCCACATAACTTTAAAAAAAAAATTTACCACGAAGAATTTTCAAGTCGAAATTCTCGAACAAATATAAACAATTGAAACAAACCCCTACCTCGGTTCAAGTGCGGAGCACGTCAACAAACAGCGGAAGACGAGCGTCGCGGAGGTCGGGCATTGCGGTAATCGTTCGTCGATTCCATTGACGTAGAGGTACGTCCGAAGAGGTACGTCATTGGTGAATCTTTGTAAGCCTACGAAGAAAGTCCGAGGAGGAAGCGGCGTTCCCTTTCGTTGACACGGAAGGCGTCGTCGATCTTCGGAAACAATCCGGCTAGGATGAAGAGAGAAGTGGCGTTCTTGAGTGTTCTTCGTGTTCTTCATCAAAGTTGAGGATGGTAGAGAGAGCTTCTCAAATCCTCTCAAGTGGAAAAAGAAACCAACCCCAAAATGATAAAATAAGCTTAAGCTTATTTTATTACACAACCTCCCTCTTAGAATTTCAAAGGTTTGAAATTTAAAACATCTCACCTCAATTAATTATTCCAAGTGTGAAACATTAATTAAAGTGAGTTAAAGGGGAGTTTTAAAAAGAGGAGGTGAAGAGTTAGGGTTCGTGTGGGCCCCACCACACTTAATCCTCTCAAGGGAGGTTAAGTGTATGTGGGTCGCACCCCTAACTCCCTTTGGGAGGAGTTAACCAACAAGTTAAAAATAAAATGTGTTTCCACATTTTATTTAACTTTATTTTAAAAACCCAAAAAATAACTCTCAACCCGCAATAAACGCGACCTTGGAAAAGGTCTCCTTAAGAGAATATCGGCGCTGCGAGTTCATCGGTGCCTTCGGAATTCGATTCCGGGCAACGGTTCAAAAGATAGAAATTCCCGCTCGCTCGTTCACTGAACGTACCCGAGCCAAACTTCGGAAATTAATTCCGGGCACACCGGGCCTCAGAATCAGGCGCCGTCAGAAACTGCGTTCTTGTAAAATTACAAAGCAAATTAAGAAAAAAATTTCCTTGAAATTTCCGGGTCTTTACAATAACTAATTTTATGATAATTAATGATTCCATTTATGTTATTTTTTCATAGGGATTATGATTCAAAAGTTACTCAAGCATTAAGGTATTTTTTATATCTCAATTTTCCTTATTTGAGATGTATGTTATGTTATGAAACTATATTATTTAAAGAGATGTATATAAATCCCCATTTTCATTGAATATAATGAATATATTAATCCTTATAATATTTTAAATTTTACTTTAGGTTATTCCTTCATGTGGCTTATGATTCAAGGTTACCAAAGTGTAAGTGTTTTTATGTAATGATCTCATCATTTATTAGGATTATTTATCATCAAGTCTAAAATAGTGAAATCCCATGATATAACTCTCAATAATTATCACTAATTTTACAATATTATGTTTATTCATGATATATTCATGTAATTTTACCATTTTTACACACTTTGGTACTAATAATATTTTAAAAAAATGTGTTTAGAATAACTTAACTTTATTTTTCTTTAGGTCAAAAATATGTTTTCTTTAAAAGAAATGTTATCTAAAATTGTATTAATATTTTTATAAACTATCTTTTAATGTAATTTTCAAGGAAAATTAATTTAATTATTTTTTATATTTTTTTAAAAAATTTAAATGATTTTAAAATAATCCTTTATTGGTTTGTGAGTTTTTTGCAAAGAAAACATTTTTCAAAACGTCTTTGAAAAAGTGTTTTTCAAAGAGGAAAGGATATTTTCATAAATAATATTTTTAAATGACATTTAAATTTTTTTCTATATAATATGGAATCATTTTGAGTTACTTATTCCTTACTGGGGATATAATCTAAGGATACCATCCATATTATTCTCTAAAAGGTTTTTTTTGATTTTATAATTTATATAAAACCCATTTATATTATGTAGGGTATACCATGATGAAATGGTTATGAAACCCACTCTTTTTCTTAGGTTATTATATGATTATATTATTATAGTACCTTTATTGTTTCCATAGGTTATGATATGATGAAATTATTATGATACCCATTTCATTTTAAGGGCAATGATATCATTAATGTTTATGATCTTAGGGAACACATAAATATAGTTTTCATTATGTAAGTTGTTAGATATATATCTCACTCTAATAAACTAGGTAAATATTTATATATATATTGAGATATAAATGGATGAAAATGGGAGTGAACCTATTACAATAAGACATGGATGAAATAGGTAGTGGACCTGATACAATGAGACAGGGTTGGAACAAGGAGTGAAATCAATCCTATAAAGGACATTGTATTATATGATTCACTCAGTAGTGATCCTTGAAAAATATGGAAATTATTTTATATAATTATATGTATGTTAAAAATATTGTGACTTATGCTAATGTTATGTTCTCATATCTCACATGCTTTGATTTCCTTATGATCCGTATCTTATGAACTGCCAATCTGTATGACATGTTTCAAGATTTTGATATTTGATATACATGGTATGGATTTCAAATGTTATGACCATATTCTCATAGCCTTATTTTCATGTTATGCTTATGTATCTCCCATTTTTATCCTTACTGAGCATCTTATCTCACCTTTTTTTTATTCCTTGCACTAGGTTATGAAGATACGTATTATGTATGATATGTCTAAGAAGGGTGATATCTATGATTAAAATAATGAAAGATGTAATAGATCACTCATGGAATAATGACTATGTTTATATGTTTCCAAATACACTAAACTATTATAAACCTTAGATGTGTGTTTGTGTATTGTAATAAAAATTATAAAGAAATGATGTAATGTCTATGTATGTTAAGTCTGGGTCACTATAATTAGTATCATAGGATAATTTTAGTTATCCTTTAGAAACTTGGATGATAAAACCATAGTGATACACCTAAGGAAATGTTTAAGGATAATAGTAAAGATGATTCAAATTGTAGGAAAATGTCTTTGAAATTTTCTAAAGGATAGAGTTGGTGGTTTCTAAGAAATTATATCAATATCTAGATACTAAATGTGAATGTGGATTTGGCATAGAAGTAAATAGGTATAATAAGAAAAAAACACCATATTGAGCTATAAGTAATTGGTAATTGGTGCATGATAATGCGATTTACTAGACAGTTGTCTTGAAACTCTTGAAGGAAATTCATTCGAAATTCACAAACTCTTTAAGAATTATTATTAAGGATTTAAAAAAATAATTATTATGAATAACTAAGTATAAACCTAAGGTGTCATATCTTAACGTAGGTGTCATGATTTAGCCATCCTATAAGTTATTTTTCAGGATTATGTGGTTCCCCACTATGACTACTATTTCTTACACAATGATTTTTGGTTTTAGTCATTAGATGGAACTTGAAGGAATTTTGTTAATGTCGAGTTTTAAGTTAAATGAAATTATTTTCCTCTTTAGAACCCAAATGATTAGATATATAATTATTAGTGAAAACACATAATGGTATGATGATCTCAATCAAGAGGTGAATGTTTTTGTAAGTTACCACTTTTAATTAAAGTTAATCTCTAAATAAAATAAAAAAATGGATTTGTGTGTGTGTACTATGATCTCATATATAGTATATGATTCCTCTCTGATTGACATTTGTGGGAATTTTCTTCCATAAAATCTTGTTATTCATCCTCTAGTTTAATTTTCTGTCATCTTAGGCATGGATTTGATTTATCTACATAATGGCTAAATCAACATTCAAGGAAGGGAAGTCACATATGATATTCCTAACCATACCATAATCATCTATAAATTTGATAACTAGTAGGGTATTACAATAGAGATCACATCCATTTTGTAGGTATTAATTACCATCCAAGAGGGTTGTTTATCTCAAATGGTTGGAAAGAAACTCGACATCGATGATATGAAAACTATAAAAGAATTTGTTGTTGTATTTTTAGAATAATTTTCTTGTCTTCCAAAAAAATGTGAATTTGAGTTTTCTATAGAACTCATTCCTAGATCCACACCAATTTCAATGACACCCTATAGAGTGAGCATGATTGAGTTTCATGAATTGAAGAAGAATTTCCAGGAAGACCTTGACAAGGGATTCATTCAGCAAAGTGTATCACCTTAGGCTACACAATTTCCCTTTACTAAAAATAAAGATAGATAAATGAGACTCTACATGGATTATAGGGAGATGAACAAGATCACCATTAATAAAAGTATCCTCTTCCCTGTATTGATTAATTGTTTGATCAACCATGCAGTGCCCAATTTTTTTTCAAGATTTATATTCATTCTATGTTACATCAATTTATGGTTAAGAAGAAGGATATATCCAAGATGTCATTTCAAAAAATTTATGGACACTATGAATATATAGTGATTCCTTTCGATCTAACTAATTCCCCTTCCATATTCATGGATTTAGTACATAGATTATTTAGATATTATCTCAATCATTTTGTGTTAGTATTTATATATGATATTAATGTATATTAAAAGGGTAAGGAAGATCATGGATATCACTTTAGAATTTTATTAAATACCCTATAGAACAATAAAATACAAGGAAAATTGTGAAAGTTTTATTCTTGGATGCAAAAAAATTATTTTTTGGGTCATATAATCTCAAGATTGGGTATATTCGTAGACCCATCAAATAAAGAGACTAATATATTTTGGTTGAGACCAATCATATTGATTGAGATCAATTGTTTTCTTAGTTTAACTAGATATTATCGATGGTTTATGGAAAATTTCTCATGACTATCTAATCCTATTACCAAATTAACTTATAGGGGAAACAAGTTCCAATGGAAAGATGGAAGTAAAGTGAATTTCAAGGAACTAATGAGAATTTTATCCAGAAAAATTGTTCATACGTTTTCCTATAGTAGATAAGGGTTTGTAATATGTAGTGATTTATACGAGAAGGTATTTGGATGTGTTATTATATATAATGAAATGGTCATACCTTATGACTCACAACAATTGAGGATTTATGAGAAACATTATCCAACTCATGCTTTTGAGTTAGATATAGTAATATTTTCATTAAAGATATAGAGACATTATATCTATAGAGAATAGTGTGATAAATATACTAATCATAAAATTTTAAAGCATATATTCACATAGAAGGCGTTGAATATGCACTAAAAAAGATGTTTACAGCTAATTAAATATTATTACTACTCAATAAATTACCACCTTGGGAAAGAAAAAAAGTGGATGGTGCTCTGATTTGAAAGGATCTTGATATCTTATCCATGGAAAGGATCACAAAAGATCCAGTATTTATGGATTTGGAAAGGTTAGATATGGAAATCTTGATGAAATGGGAAAAAATGTTATCTTGAATAATTGAATGTTTATCCATATATCCATGTGAAGATTAAATAAGTTCATAAGAAAGATGTATAGATGCAAAATAAGGTTAAAAATGTTCCTAAGTAAACCATGATCATGATGGTTTGATAAGGATCAGGAACTTTGTATGCATTCAATCTATATCAGATTTAAAGAAGGGTTTTTTAGAAGAAGCTCATAGTTATTTTTTCTCTATTCATCCTGGAAGTATGAAGATGTATAGATACTTGAAGAAGTTCTTTTTGGGGTAAAAAATTAATATATATATCACAAAGTTTGTATCTCGGTGCTTGGTATGCTAAAAGTTTAAGGCTAAAATACAAAAATTTAAGGTCATGTTGCATATAATACCTATAATAGAATAGAAATTGTAAAACATCAATATGTATTTTTTCATTGGACTCCAAAAACTTATAAAGGGAATAATTATATATTGTTGGTATTCAATATCCTTACTATGTCATCACACTTAATTTCTATTAGAGAATAATTATATCTCGATCAGATTTATAAGATATACATTAAGGAAATGGTAAGTTTTCATGGAGTACCACAATCCATTGTATTTGATCAAGATTCGAGGTTTACATCAATGTTATAGAAAACTCTTTAGTAATATCTTCATATATAGTTGAGTTTTATAACTACATATCATTGATAGAAAGATGTTCAGTCTAAAAGAACTATTCAAACCCTAAAGGAAATTAATATATCTTGTTTTTTGGATTTCAAAGGCGACTGGTAACAATACCTTCCTCTAGATGAGTTTTCATAAAATAATATATTTTTATCAATAATTGAGATGACTCCCTATGAATTCCTCTATAAAAAGAAATGTAGATCTCCATTTGTTGGAATGATGTTAGAGAAAGAAAGCTATTGAGACATGATATATTTATGTAAATAAAAGAGAAGGTTAGTTCCATTCACCATGACATTAAGGAAGCTCAAAGTTGGTAAAAAGTTTATGCTAATCATATCTAATGTGATATATAATTTTAAGTTAGTTTTATGGTATTACAAATAATTTCTCAATGGAAGAAGGTTATGTGATTTAAAAATAAAGAGAAACTAATCCTTAGGCATATTAGTCCCTATGAAATTCTTGATCATATCAAGATAGAATAATATCAATTGGTGCTTCAACAAATCTCTCTTAAGTACCTAGTGTGTTCCATATATCTCTCTTGAAGAAGTACATATCTTACCCTTCCCATGTACAGATCTCATTGGTCATATCATTGGATAAAAATATTTCTTAAGAGGAATAACCATTGGATATCCTGGATCACACAAAGAAATTTATACGAAATAAGACCACTCACTTAGTAAATGGTTTTCTTGTGAAACCACCATTTTGAGGAAGCTACATGAGAACTTTAGGACATGATGATACATGATTATCCTAATTGTTTCTATTTGGGTGAATAATTTTAAGGGAGAAATTAAATTTATGTTGGGTAGAATTTAACACCCCATGTTTTTATGAATTATTATTATTTAGAATAAATAAATTATCATTGATATCTATCATTATAATCAAAATAAATTAAATATTGTGTTAAACACTAAAATGAGTTAATCTTTCACTACATGTAACACCATCTTAGATTGCGTTACACACAACATTGAGTTTTAACAAAACAATGATATATTATTAATATTATTCAAATGTGAACAATATAACCTATCCACTAGACATAGAAAATGAATAATAATAAATAATTCTTAAATATTATGATAATGGTTTTAAATAATGAAAAAATATTGATAATAAAATATATAATTTATGTAAATATCTCTGTATGTTTGAAAATACTGTTTTCTCAGAGAAATGATTTTTATTTATTTTGATAAAAATAATGAAATTATTTTTGGATCGTTTTATAAAATTAATTTTATAAAATAAACTTCATTTTTTATTCGAAAATGTCAAAATTATTTTTGGGGGAATTTTTGGTATATTTCTAATTTTTTTAATTTTTTAATGAATAGTGTAAAATACTAAGTTTTAATTGAAAACTGCCTTTTCATTTAATTAATTTCTAATTTTAAACAATATTTTAATTTTTTGGTTTAATTAGTTCAACTATAAATATATTAATCCAATTTATGACAGTATAATCAATTTCATATTGATACTCAATATAAAAACTATGTAAACTTTTGATCATTTTAACTTTAAAAAGTCTCTTTCTCATTAAGTCTGTGAGATTAATGTTTAATTTTTTTTGAACTTGTGTGAATAGAATTAGTAATAATATATTCCATATTTAGAATAATAATAATTTATAATTTCTTAGAAGGTCAACTTAAATTTTGACCCAAATTAATAGAGAATGAATTAAAAATTAATTATCGTAGTTAAGGTGAAAAGTGCTTTACCAAGGGGTTAAACAAAAAATAAAATGGTAAAAATAACCCATAAACCTATCCAAAAACCATTGGATGGGAATATTTATTCCATGAAACTTAATAGGTTCTTTTATTTTTCATTTTTTCCCTTTTAACATATGAAAATTGTTGGTGCAATTCTTTATTTAAAAAATATACAAGTTTTCCACTCGATAGACTAATAAAATGCTACCCCCTCTACTCTCTTCCTCACACCTTAAAACCACATTTTTTAGACAATAACTAAAACAATTTCTTCTAAAATACACTCACGTAATCCTATAATCCTTATTTTGTTCATAAATACATCAAAGGAATGATTTCAGTGAAATCCTAAGGAGGACACCTGAAGAAGAGGTAACACTCATCAATGAAATTTTTTATCTTATTCCTAAAATCCCTTCATTTTTATATCAGGATTATATATTTACCTTAGTATATTATATATAATAATATTTATTTATGTTATGGTTACAACCTAAAAACACACACATTCATAAAAAGGGTTTGGAAATCATTATTCGTATGTTTGGCGGACTATCACCTCATGAACTGATATCATTCGTTTTTCATTACCACCTCTCAAGGTTGGGAATAATCATGAAAATAATTTTTATATATTATATTTATAATATTAATGGTATTACTGTCTTCCTAAACAATTAAATTACACATACCTTCATAATATTTATTTTTTTGGGAATTCAATAACGTTTTTAAAGTGTATAGTAGACTACTGCCTCATAAAGAAATGTGGTTCGTTCATACTTTACTTGGAATATATTAAGGATGATTTTAATAAACATATATCATATATATAAAATAAAAATTATTCTGGAATAATAATTTACCATTTACCTTTCTTTATTTCCAATCGATAAGAAAATGGAAAACAATTTCCACACGTACGTAAGGTCTACCGTCTCCATGAAAGTTACATTTCATTTCTTGTCACTATATATTATGAATTAATATAAATAAATATATAATGAATATATATGAAATTTATATCATGTTTTAAATTATATATATGATTAAATAATGACCTATGTAAGAGGACTAAGAATTACAAGTCGAAACATATAAAAAAACACAATGGTTATTACTCGAAACATGACATTAATATTAAATTTTTAATAAAAGGGTAATATAAAGTCATAAGAAACTAATATATTTAATTATATATGTGAATATGGTTATGTTATATATGTATAATAATATAATATTTATTATACACAATGTTTTAATGAGTTTGACGAAATTCCAGACTTAAGGTAAGAATATTTCGTCTTAGTTTTTTCTTCGATGAGACACACATCATATTCACCACCTATTTATTTTATGTGATGTATATAATTAGTATGAATGTATATTATGATTATTATATTGGAAATTATTTTTTTTCCATTTTATTATGAGGATATATCTTTCAATGGGTTTATGGTTCACAAGTTAACAATTTCATAAGGGGGTTTCTAGTCTCATTTTTTTCCCAGAACGTTATTCTGTTTGCCCTTATTGTATATTTTTTATTGTTTATATACTTATGTATGATTTGAAATATCATGAATATACATAATTAATGATAATTAATGTTTAAATATGTTTTATTATTTCATGGGTATTATTATTCAAAAGTTACTCAAGTAGTAAGGGATTTGTTTCTCATGTTTCCTTCTTTGAGAAGTACATTATATTATTCACCAATATTTTTTCACGGGGTGTATATAAATTACCCTTGAAATGGAATGTCATGAAATTATTCAGAATAATTATATTTTTTGTTTCATTTTATATTCTCCATTCATGGGTTTTATGATTCAAGGTTACCAAAGTGGTAATGATTATTTTCTAGAATCTCGTCATTTATCGGAATTATTATTGATCAAGTCTCTAGTATTAGAATATCATGATCTATCTATCAATAATTATCATTCATTTTATTCTAATAATGTTATCTAATATATCTCCGAGTAATGGTACTAATTTTGAACTATATTGTACCCAATATAATTAATTTTGTTAAAGAAAATGGGTAATATTTCTCTCTTTGGTCAAAAATAAGTTTTCTTTCAAAACAATGGTTTTAGAAAAGGTTTTCACAAATGTTTTTAAATTATATTATAAGTTAATTTTCAAGTAAAATTATTTGTAAATTTTTTTATGTTTTATAATTTTTATAATTTTTTTAAATAATCATTTATAAGTTGTCATGATGTTTTTCAATGAAAAATGTTTTCAAAAATGTTTTTAGATTTAAAAAGTATTTTTTAAAAAAGAAATGATATTTTCATCAAAAAATGTTTTAAATTATTTTTTAAAATTATTTTCCATCTAAGATGACATCTATTGGTGTTACATATTACTTACTATAGAAATTATTCAAGGATTACATTCATATTATTTCTCTAAATGGTTTATCTTGTGTCATATATAAATATAGTTTTCATTATGAGATGAGTGCGACCTATATCTACCTTCAATGAATTAGGTAAATATTTATATATCTCATGTGATTTAAATTTGTGGAATGGGGAGTGAACTGAGTATATAAAGATAGGTCTGGAACATTGATTTAACCCATTAAAGTAAGACAAGGCTGGAATAAGGAGTGAATATGGTACAATAAAAGACTTTGTCCTCTATGATGGAATTAATAGTTATACATGACCAATATGGAAAATATTTTATATTATTATGTGTATTCCATAAATTCCATGACTTATGAAAATGTTATTCTATTAAGGCTCATGTTCTTATATTTTTTATGATTAATGTCTTATTAACTACAAATAATTATTTCACGTTTGAAGATTTTTGTATTTTATATGCATGGGTATGATTTTAAAATGTTAAAATCATTTTCTCAAACCCTTATGTTCATGTTATTCATATGTATCTCCCTTTTTTACCCTTTATGAGTATCTGAGATAACCCTTTCATAGTATTTTTTTCCCTAGGGTATGAAGATATTGATTACATATGATATGTTTAAGAAGGGAAATAGTTGTGAAGAACATAATGGGAGATTACATAGATCACTTATGGATCAATGTTTATGTTTCTATGTATCCAAACAAACTAAAATGTTTTTTTCCTCTGGAATGTATTTGTGTAATGTAATAAATATTCTAATAAAATGATGTAATGTTTATGTATGTTAATCCTGGGTCTCTATATGTAATATTCCCAATATAGGGAAATTATTAAAAAATAACTTTAATTATTTATTCACCAAATCAATTTTCAATCCCATGGTTATCTATATGGTAAGTCCTATGTTACCAACTTATGATAATTATTTTATCCCAGATAACCATAATTTACTCAATATAAAAGACCATATTAACTCAAACAGTTATCAATACCTTTAAGCTTATTCCCAAAAAATTTAAAATCATTCTTCCGAAAATTAAATTTTTACATGTTAAGAATAAGGGTTACATATACATCAAACATCTATCAAAACTCAATAAATGTCTCCCAATGTATTTCCCATAACATAAAACCTCATAGTGGTATTTATTTATTTATACATGTGATAAACCTTAGTGTTATACACCCATGGAACTTTAGCTTTATCCCCAATCATAATAGATTATCATAAGTTTCCATATATTCCATCCTTTAACTATTCATAATGGTTTATAAATAGAATGATAATTAACCAAATCATTATCCCTTGGGTACGTCTATCTAGGTGTGAATTTACATGCCCACTCAAAATATACTGGCGATGATGATGTTAATACCCAATCCAACCTTTTCAGAGTTATTACCCCTAGGTGCATATGTGGAACTAACACATCCCCTTTTTAGTATCTAGACAAGGATTTAATTACTAGAAATACACACAATCTCAATATTAACTAAACTTTAGGATGTTATCTTATAAATTTTATTATCCCCAAGGTTTCCATAAATTTTTTCTAATCATAATCTATAATGTTTTCTAACCTTTAATTTAATACCAACTTCAAGGACCCTTACCTTAATCAACCCATAATTATGAGTTTAATAACAAGGGTTTAAATTTCTTATATTTCAAGGATTTTTTTACAGTTTTAGAGAATTAGGAAAATCATGATAAAAAATTTATGGTACTAACACATAATGTACATTTTTTCCACAAAAATATGATTCGTAAGTTCACAGTCTTATCTCTTTAATGTCATACTTTCTTCATTCAAAGAAAATTTTCATTATTTTTAGCTATAATTGATAATAGATAATAAACATCCAAATTACCCATGAAGAAAATTTGAAAGAATGATATACAAACAATATGATCATTAAGGGATATTAAATTTAGTTACCTATTTGTCCATTTGAAAATCTTGAGAATCTATAAAAAATTTATGATTTAGAAAATTATCACTCTGTTCAATTTTTTTTTACTTTATCAATAAGTCAAATTCAGTTGCAAAACCATTTCATGAAACATCACATAAGAAATAAAAAATGTAAAATTATAATAATGAGGTTTTCATTTAATGAAAGAAAACGTTTCATTGGGAAACATATTTTTCACCCTTAAAAGGGGCATAAACATTTTTTTAAACATAAAATCATCATCATACCTTTTGAAATGGAAATATTTTTTAAAAAACTAATTCTTAATCAATGAAAAGTCATAAACTTGACTTAGGACATCATATTCATATCAATATTAGAATCATTCTTCTAATAACTATTAAAAATGAAATACCCCACAAGGTTAATCCTATATATATTACCCATAAAACAAAATATTTCCCCAATGCATTAGAGAGATATATCAGGATCACTCTCCATCAAGAATAATTCTAAAGGACTAAAACATACATAAAAAATAGAATATTTTACTTCCATCATGTAAAATTATAGAATATCATTTTGAACATAGAATACTAAAAAACAGTCATTTAACAACACTAATATTTATCAGTGTTAGAAAGAATGTGGATAAATGTAATCTTTATCATCTCTAAAGAATGAAGTTATAAATTTAACCCTTTATTATTGCTTTTTTAGCATTGATAAAGGATAAATTTATAGTCGGTTTATTTTTAGCACTGATAAAGGGTACCCTTTATTAGTGCATTATTTTTAGCACTGATAAAGGATACCCATTATCATCACTTTATTTTAGTGTTAATAAAAGATTACCTTTATCAACGCTATATTTTTTGTACTCATAAAGAGGTCCTTTATCAGTGATTTTTTATCACTCATATATATAAGAAAAATAAAAAAAATAATCAAATAAAAAAAATCTAAGATGAGTTTATCAAAAACAATTAAATAAATTATAAATTAAATAATTATTGCTAAAAATGAATAAATTGATTATACTATATATAAATTATAAACACTAATAAATAGTATATATTTAATATATAGATATTTAAAATGAAAATTAAACAAATCAAAAATAAAAATAAGTAAATTGATAAAAATATTAAACATTTTATTAATTAGATGAATATTGATAATGTTAATGAATTTTATATATTTAGTATATATATACATATTAATATACATAAATATGATTTATATATTTTCAAATATTTATTCACTTTACATTAAATAGTTATATATTTAGTGAATAACGGTTTATAACTAAAAAGTAATATGAATTAAAAATACTGACTTATTTTATAGAGTAATTGACAAATAATTGAATTTCGTTTTATTTTTCAATTTAACATCGATAAAATGTGTGTTATATTCACTTCACATATACATAATTAATGGATTTTTATACAAAATTGACACACACAAAACATATCCATTTTTTCATTATTATTAGACTTTACTTATTTTTAATTTTTTCAATTTCACTTTATTTTAAAACGCATTCACTTAAAATTAGATATTCATTAATAATGTTAAAAAAATATTTTTATTTTTTTTGTAAAAAATATTTATAATTAAATATATTTAAAAATGTATATACTATATTTATAAAATTATATATTTATAATTATAAATAAATAATTTTTTTAAAGTATTTAAAAATTATAAATAAATAAATATATATATTTAAATAATTAGGAAATTTATAATGAATTTACATAAATAATTAATATATTCAATATATTTATATTTATTTATATTTATTATTTATATATATATATAATTATATAAGTATATAAAATGATATAAATATTATTTTTTAAAAATATTTCTATAATTATAAATAAATAATGATAAAATTATAATAAATATATTTAAATAAGGAATATATTTACTTATTTATATTTATATATATTTGTTATGTACATATATATATATTTACAAATGTTTTATTAATAATTATAATTATAAATTCTTTATCAGTGCTAAAAAAGCACTGATAAAAGTCATATTTATGGGTACTAAAACTTTAGTGCTGATAAAGATGAATTTTATCGGTAATTTTTTAACATTCTAAAAGTCCTACCTTTATCAGAGCTTAAATAATAAGCAATGATAAAGAGACTCTTTATCAATGCATTTTTTGATTATGCTGATAAATGTTTCCCGATCTAATTAAAAAAACCTAACCTGTTGCAAACCCATCACGATATGAGAAGCTTATCATATAATCCACCCATTACCGACACTCCCCTTCGGCGAATCAATGCTTGAATCACACAAACCCACTCAAATCACACAAAACCACTACCTCCAGTTTCTTAAACATCATCTAGAATCCAGTGCTCTCTTTCAGTTAGGGTTTCCAAAAAAACCATGAGATCTGGATTTGGGGGTTTCATATTTTCTTTAACCTAGGAAAGTTGGCATGTCTTTTCCTTTGTAGGTTCTAAATTCATTTCTATATTTGTTTTTTCGAGTTTTGGATATGAGGGTTTCCAATTTTCCTTAGTATGTTCTTATTTTATTTTAGTATTTGTGCTATGTTTGTTGTATACTTTTTTGCTTTTATTTATGATCTATTTTTTTGACTACTATTTTAGATATCATGTTTTATTCTTTTGAATTTTTTTTAATCAATTTTCTTCACCATCTAAATATATACCCCAGATATCTCTAAAAAATTAATTTTGTCACAATTTTGAAAGATCAGAGAATCACCTCCAGTCTGTAGATAAACTAATTAAATAAATAGTTATTCCACTGTATAAATAGTGGAGGTTTTAGATATAAAAACCATAAATGAATGAGAAAGTTGATTTAGCAAACCAATTCTCATTCTGATGACGGTGAGAAGATAAAATTGAAGATGATTTTATGCAATTAATGTTTGGGAAATTTTTTATTTAAATTCTTTTTTAAAATTTCAGTGTACGGATTTTTCCTTAATAATTTATTTTCTCAGAATTGTGTTTTATTTTAAGAAAAATGATAATAAGGGTGATACCATATTTATTTATTTTAAATATCTCCCTATTTTTTAAATTAGTACAGGGTTGTATTTATTTCACTATGTTTTGTTATTCTACTTTGAGGGTTACATATATTTTTATATATTTTATTTTATTTTATAAGGATATATATGTGTGTGTGTGTGTGTCTTTGTATTTATATACTTTTATATCTATTTATATTTATTTTTATAACTAATAATGTAATGTTTTTTTGTAAATATTTATTCACAAATTATGGTCATGGATTTAAAATTCAAGAAGGGGTTATATTTATTTTGTTTAAAAATCATGTTTAAATGTATATTTGTGTTGAAATTTTATGTATTATGAATTCATTTTTTATATTTATATATGTTTAAAAATGATATTTCTCCTATAAAAATAGAATCCATAGAGTCTCTAAAGATTCATATATCATTCCATGTCCCTACTGAGACCCCTTGAATCACATAGAAGAATGTTTATACCCCCTTGATCTCACCTTCAATATGACATGAGTTAATAACTAGTGCCAATGGTGTATTTCTCACAAATGGGAGGCATTCCCCTTTTTGAGAAGACAATGAAGTACACTTTTCATCCTCAATAGCTTCATCTCTCCAATATTTGTTATGGAATATGGTTTCCTTAGACTCATCCCCATATCTTTTATGTTTCTTTTACTACTCTGAGTATTAGTAATCCCATGGACGACTACTGTTTAGAGTATTTCAAGCAACATTGGTGCATGTTCACAAGAGATGGAGAATGTGTGTCAAATAACAAAATGCAATGATAAATGTTTATAAGATGATATGATGGGGATAATTGTTGTCTATAACTTTCAACTGTGAATGAATTCATTGGATAACACCAACTGTAGTGGAAAAATTCTTTTCTTAAATTCAATTACCAATTTTCTTCAAAGAATACTGAAATTATTTAAAACAATCAAAAGTTGTGTTTGCCTTATTATAATTATCTGTAACTTTCACTTTTAATAATAAAAATCTTATATTTATTTTTTTATTTATTATAAAAAATTAATATTTCATTAACCTAATAGGATGGATATGAATTGAAATTGGATGTAGGATAATCGTTTGACAAAAGTGTATGAATATGGAGTTAAAGAGTTCATAAAATTTTCAATAGAGAATTCATACGACCCCTCTCAAATCCATTTTCCATGTTTGCATTGTTTTTTTTCAATAAAACTTAGTCTAGACGATTTGGATAAACAATTGATTTTTAATTGAATATAACAGAGCTATAAATATTGGACTAAACACGAGGAAAAACTAAAATAACTCTTTATTTATTAAAATATTTTACCAATAAAGTTTAATATCTTCTAGTTGATTTAAGGTGATTTTATTAATCTTGTTTATTATATTTTTATTTCTTATTACTCCTTAATTTCCTATATTATACATTCATTTGTTTAAGGGATTTAATAAAGACTTGATCTGTGTCAAACAATTGTTATTATTACAATTTTTTGTTTCAGACTCAGCCCCCATATCTTTATTAAGAAAACTTCCATCCTCATCACCTTCATCTCTCGAATATCCATTATTTAAATTTGTGTATTGAAACTCACCCCATCTGTTTTATGTTTCTTTTAATACTATGATCACTATCCATCCAATGGATGACTACTTCTTCGAGTAGTACAAGCAGTACAGGTTCATGCCCACCAGAGATGAATGATGTGTCAAAGAACAAAATGAAATGATAAATGTCCATAATATGATGTGATAAAGATGAGATGCCTATAACATTCAACTTTTAATGAATTAATACGATAACACATTCCATAGTGTTGAAATTTGTTTCTTGAATTCAATTACCCATTTTCTTTAACATACTGAAATTCTTTGAAATAATCAAATGATGGGTTTCCATTTTTAGAATTGTCTATAATTTTTACCATTGATAATGAATATCTTGTGTTTTTATTTATTTATTATAAAAAATTAATCTTTTATGAATCCAATAGGATGGATACGAATCTAAAATTAATGCATGCTAATCATTTGACAAAATAATATAAAGATGGAGTTAAAGAGTTAAATAGGTTTGCAAAAGAGCTTGAATATGACCCTTATTAAATGCTCTGTATGGGATTATGTTACTATTATTCAAGACACATTAGTCCAAAGATCTAGAAGAACATTTTCTTTTATTCATAATAGATCAAAGCTATAAATGTTGGACTAGAAATGGGGGAAAACTGAATGTGGACACCGATTGGGATGATACTGCGGAATATGGATCATTTGATATGAATACTAGTGTAAATGATGATAGAGATTACATGGAAGAAATGGAAATGGAAAATTAAAGATGAAATTGAGGATTTTAAAAATTTATGTAAGGATTTAGATAGTCGTGCAAAGAAATCATTATATAATGGTTATACTAAATACACAACATTATCAGCTTTATTAAAGTTATATAATTTTCAAGATGGTAGTGTATAGAGTGAAACTAGCTTAATGAAACTACTTGGTCTCATAAATGATATTCTACCCAAAGAAAATGAAATAACATTCCAAACATATGATTCTAAATGATTGTTACATTCAATGGGAATGTTCTCTAAAAAAATTCTTATTCTTAAAAATGATTGAATATTGTTTCAAAAGGACCACGAATCACTCATCAAATTCCCTAAGTGTGACATAGATCGATACTAGAAAAATGAATCATGTTATTTGAAATTTGTATGATAGTTTCCTATAATTCCACAGTTTAGAAAACTATATGGATGTCATGAAACCGTAAGGCAATTGACTAGTCATGGAGATGCAAGAATTAATGTTGTGAACCTACATCCTTTAGCATATTCTCCTAAATAAAATAAAATTGATTTCAAGAATCTTGAATTTGGGAATAAGCTGAGAAAATTTCATCTTGTGTTATCTATATATGGAATAAATACTTTTGGTGTTTATAGTAGTAATCATAGTTCATGGCCCACCATATTGGTAAAATATAACTTTCCTGAATGGTTTAACATGAGGCACAACTACATTATGTTTTCTTTACTTATATCTAGACCAATGAAACCTGGTAAGGATATTGATGTCTATAGGGCTCCATTGTTCGATGATCTGAAAATGATGTGGGATATAAGTGTTATAATGTATGATGCTCATATAAGAAAATAATTCACATTGAGGGCCATGTTGTATGAAATGATAAATTACTTCCCTATTTAAATAAATTTATCATTATATTGCATTAATGGAATGTTGGGGTGTCCCATGTTTGAAAAAAATACACATACTCAGTTTGGTTGAAACATTCCTTGAAGACTATGTTTTTAGGACATCAGAAATTTTTACCCCGATGACATAAATACCATTGTTGGATGACATTAATTGATGGGAATACCAAACAAGGTACAATACTATCTCTAATAACGAGCGATTAAATGTACAATAATGTAAAATATTTACAATATTTTTGGTATTCCATTTTCAAAAAACCATACAAAACTAGGATGAAAGAAGAGATCAATTTTCTTTTAATTACCGTATTAGAATTATTTGTATGTCAGACATTTTCTTAATGTCAAACATGTAGAAAAAAATTTATTTGATAGTGTTATTGGCATGTTACTAAATGTTCCTAAAAAAATGGAACATGAAATCAATGTGAAGTTAGACTTCATTAAAATGGGGATTATGGAAGATTTGGCACCAATAAAGGGTCAAAGGCATACTTTTCATCCCCTATCATCTTACACTCTATCTAGAAAGGAAAAAATTACATTTTTTTCCTTTTTCTAAATAGTCTAAAATTTATACATGGGTATTCTTAAAATATCAATAATGTCATCTCAGAGACTAATTTAAAGTTAAAATGATTAAAAGCACATGACTATCATGTTTTGATGCATGATTTCTTGCCTATTTTATTTCATTTAATTCTGAATATAAATGTACAACATACATTAACACAGATTTACTTTTTCAAATCCATATGTAGTATAGTTATATACCCGACAAATTTTCCCATCATGAATAAGGAGGTTAGAGTCATATTATGTGAATTATAGATGTTCTTATCACTATCAGTCTTTGATATAACGGCCCACATGAAGGTTCACATGCTTAGAGAGGTTCAACTCTGTGCTCCTGTTCATTATAGATGGATATATCCCATTGAACTATATATGAATATTTTGAAAGGGTATGTCAAAAATTGAAGTCGGCTAGAAGGTTTTATTATCTAATGATATATTTTTGAAGAAGCTATTGAATTCCATACCAATTACCAATCAGATGTTGACAACATAAGTCTTTCAAAGTTTTGTCATAATTAATGCCTAATGGGTGAAGATATTTCTAGAATAGATGTTGTTAAAATTACCTTGACATAGCAAGAGAAAGCGCACCATTACATTTTACATAATAGTGATGATTTTGATCCACACATTAAATCCCACAAATAAATTCTTAAATATTTAAATCCATCATGGGATGAAGGATGGATATCAAATACACATAATCATCATTTTATAGGATGATTATGAGATCAAATTTATAAGGAGTTATCTAAAAGTTCAAATTGAATTGCCAAACGACTTCAATGGCTAGCCATTGGACCAAATTAAAATGTTATTTCTTACACCGGATTGATAATAAATGGTTATAAATTCCATAAAAAGAACACGATGAATATAGTACAATGAAAAATATTGGCGTTATGCTTGAGGATGAAGTGATGCACATATCTGGTTCAATGGAATTAAATCTAATTTATGAAAATATGTCATATTTTGGTATTACCGAATAGATATATGAGTTGGATTATACAAAATTTTAAGTACTGATTTTCCATTACAATTGGGATGAAAATATCATTATATTGAAAGTTGATGAAATGAGATTTTTGAAGGTGAAATTAAATATGGAATGGGAAAATGATGAACTGTTCGTAATGGAATCCCAAGTAGTGAAAGTATTTTTTTTATCCAAAAAACAAGAATTGGTTTATTGTCCTACTAAGGAATAAAATAAATGTCATGTTAGATTAAAATTCAATCAAGTATTACCCTTTTATTAGAGGATCAAAATCATTTCATATCTATCCCAATGTATACAATTTCTTGTATTCTAAAAGGGACCACCAAGAGGGGATTTGGATTCTCTATAGAGGAACCAAAACCTTGAAACCTTTAAAAAAAGATAGGGAGTTTAATGGGAAGGTAAAACTGTTTTTTAATATACTATGTTTCCCCATAATATTATTTTTTTCTGTTACATTAACATAATCCAAAATTAAATGATTAAATACTCATATAGATAATGTCTTCTACACATGATCATGTTACTAATACCTTATACGAACAAACCATAATAAATGAATCCCTATGGTAATATGTAAAGGTAATTTTAAGATATAGTTTTTTTATTTTACTAAAAAAATATATTGTAGAGTATTGATCTAATTTTAATTATTCCATGTATAGTTCTATTATTTTAGAAGATTCTTATTCATCCTTCATTCCTTTATATGAAGAGTTATAATGCTGCCTCAGCTCAATCATAGAGGTAATCTTGATGTTTGGACAGTAAAATAATTTTCCATAGAATTAATGTATTGTTTCATATTTATGTTTAATTTTTTTTATAGCATAAATTACATAATAATAATTTTCTTATAGGATTGGATTATTTTGATCAAGTTGTGGTGGTCTGCCCATCTTTCATGCCTTTCCGCATGAAAACATCCACAAAATTATTCTCCCTCAAAACCCTTTCACCTCTATTGTGTTGTATTTATCAATTTATTTAATGTTCTATCTACTTCTTTTATAGGAAGAGAAATGATGATACCTCTCATTAATCACAGAGTTAATCTTGATTTTTTCATAGTAAAATATTTTCCATAGAATTAATATATTTTTTCATATATATGTTAAATTTATTTATTTTTAACATAACTCACATAATAATTGTTTTCTTATACAAGTGGATTCTTTTGTTTGAATTGGGGTGTTATTTTCATCAATCATGAATTTCTACACAAAAATATCCAAAGTCTTATTATACCTGAAAACCATTTTACCCTTATAGTGTTTCATTTATAACTTTATTTCAATTTCTCTTCAATTCCTTTATAGGAAGATAAATGATGCTACCTTTACTAAATCATGGAGGAAATATTTATGATTTCAAAGTAAAATAATATTCCATAGAATTAATGTGTTGTTTCATATTTAATTTTAGTTTATTTATTTTTACTATCACTCGCATAATAATTTTTTTCATATATAGGTTGATTATTTTGTGTGAGTTGGGGTGGGTTTTCCATCTTTTATGCCTTTCTACACCAAAACATCTACAATCTTCTTCTCCATCAAAACCGTTCACCCCTATAATGTAGAATTTTATCACTTTACTTCAAGTTCCCAACATTTCTCAATAATATAAGTAATCTAGATGTTTCCATAGTTAAATATTTTTCAATAGAATTAATGTATTATTTCTTATTTATGATTAATTTATTTATTTTTAGTATTACTCATATAATAATTGTTTTCTTATATAGGTGAATTTTTTTTTTCGAGCAGAGGTGGTTTGTTCAAAGATGCTCTTGAATTGTTTATATTTTGACCAATAAAGTCAATAAATACCATGGTGACATTGATAATTAGTATTTTTTGAGACATTGGGATGTATTGGAATCACTCGCACCTGAATCCATCACACGGTGTGATCAGTATGACTCAATGTACTTATTTCTATTTAAAATTGACTATAATTTTAGTAAAGTAGAAAACTAACACACTCAAAAAAAAGAATACATCTTCAGATTATTCAGTTACTTTAGGATAACGATTCATATGTCATTCATGACATATAGGAATCAACCGAACCTTAATCTAATACAAGATGTGTCTGGTATGACTCAATTTGTCCGTTATTAGTTTCAAATCAACATTTTAGGTCAAAAAGTGTTAGTCATTGAAAATTAATAAAATGATATCATATTTTATTAATAATTTTGATCAATTATTTATAATTCATTTGTGGAATTTAGGAACCAACTTCATATTAATCTGATACATGATGTGTTCAGAGTGAGTCAAATATGCATGTTTCTAATTTAAAATGACATTTTAGTAAAAAAAAGATAACTATTATACTCAAAACTCAAGAAACACATTCATATGTTTTTGAAACATTAGGAAAAAATCCATATGTCATTTTATATGTATAAGAATCAGCCACACCTAAATGAAACCAATGGTGTGACCGTTATGAGTTGAAGTTTGTATTTTTATTTAACATTGACACCAATTTTATTAAAATGAACTACAGACCTTCTCAGAACCAAGAAAAAAAATTTGTATTGTTTTGATGATTTATAAAAATGATCCATAAGTCATTTTTAACATGAAGGAGTCATCCTCACATCAATCTGATACATGATGTGTCTGGTATGACTTAAGGTGTATGTCATTAGTTTAAAATCGATATTTTAGTTCCAAAAGTGTCACTTAAAGGAAACTAATCAAATATGATCATATTTTATTGATAATTTAGGAAAATGATTCATATGACATTTGTGACATGTAGGAATTATTTTCATATCAAATATATTGAATATGTGATTAGAATGAGTCAAAAGTGCCTATTTCCAATTTAAAATGAAATTTTAGTAAAAAAATAACTCACATACTCAAAATCATGAAAACACATTCAGATTATTTTTATACTTTAGAAAAATAATGAAAAAGTAATTTTAGATCTGTTGGAGTTATTCGTACGTCATTCTAATGCATGGTGCGACCAATATGACTCTATGTGAATATTTTTATTTAAAATTGACATTAATTTTTGGAAAATGGACAACTTATCTACTAAAAACTAAGAAAACATATTCGGATTGTTTTGATACTTTATATATATATATATCATATGTGACATTTAATAATCATCCACACCTCTATAAAATACATAATGTTCTAGGTAAGACTTAAATTGTCCGTTATCGGTTTAAAATCGATATTTTAGTTCAAAAAGTGACACTAACTGAAAACCGATAAAATGTTCTCAATCTTTTTTTTTTGATAATTTATTAAATAGATTAATAAGTATTTTTCGATGTATAGGAATTATTTTCATGTAAATATGATACATGATGTGATCAGAATGAGTCAAAAGTGTGTGTTTCTTGTTTAAAAAGTATTTTTTGTAAAAAAGTCAACCGACGTTCTAAAAATTGGGCAAAAACATTAACATTGTTTTGATTCATCTTGAAAATGATCTACAAGTCATTTGAGACCTATTGAATCAACCACACCTCAATATGATGCACTGTGTGAACAATATGATTATATGTTATTTATTAATTTAAAATTGTCATCAATTTTAGTAAAATTCACATCAATTTTTGTAAAGTTAGACATCAATTTTAGTAAAATTATCACTTTTTGTTCATTCATTTATTTATATTATTACTAATATTAGAATATGTTTTTTCTTATACAGGTTCATTATTTTTCTTGAGCAGGGACAGTTTGTTCCAAAGTTGTATGAGTCAGGGATAGGATTAAAAGGAAAAAGAGTATTGATGTTTTTGAATGTATGTAATAATTTGTATTTATGTAATTGTGTATTTTTTAAATGTCTATAATATACTATTTTTTCTTGTATTTGTTTTGTAAATTTCATTTCATTTAAATTCTGTATTGATACTTGTTTTTATTTACATTTGGAATGTTTCTCTTGCTGCAGTGTGATATTACAGTATATTTCATTGGTGCTACAGTGTTCTATTTGCAACATATTGAAGTATGGAATTTTAACAGTGCTTTTAAAAGCACTGATAATGGAAACATTTATCAGTGCTTTTAATAGTGATGATAAAGGAAACATTTTTCTGCACATTTAAAAGCACAGATAAAGGAACACTTTATCATCACTTATAGAAGAACTGATAAAAGGCTAGAGATTTTAATCTCACTCAGGTTTTGGGTTCTTTTAAAGCACTAATAAAGTCTATTTATAGTACTATTAAAGTCATATTTCATTGGTGTGACATATATAAAATCACTTTCGACATCACATAAAATCCTTGAAAATATTATTTTTTTCATTGAAAACTCTTAAAATGAAAATTTCCCAATAGAATGTAAAATAATAATTTTATTTGATATTTTTTGGAGGAATATTCTTAAATAATAATTGTTATTAAATTGTGAAAATTAATTCATATTATTAATGTTAAAAACATTATTTTCAAACTTTTTAATGAAAGTCAAAATGTTTTGTACAAATAATGTTTAGAAAGATTCCTTTTAATAAATTGTAAATAAATTAAAAGATATTATAAAATAAATTTATCAATCATTTAAATGTAAATTAGAACTACCATTAAACAAATTCTGAATAACTTAGAGACTGAGTGTAAATATTTTTAAATGAATACTTTAAATTATGCTTTTAATAAAAAACCCCTTACCCATCTGATAATATTTAAATACAAAGAACATTGAAGAAGGTAAAATGAAATAGTTTTTTAAACCTCTTTAAATTAAGGAAATTAATGATAAAATTTATCTGTATGGTATTTTATACAGAACATAATGGAAAACATGTGGGGAAAATGTCATAAGTCTCAACGAATGGAAATTGATATAGAAATCCATTACATCGAGTCTAAATTAAGCACATTATTTACATTAATTAATAATAAACATATATTAATTATTTAATTTCATAATAATATTATCTATGTATAAAATTAATTTTAGTTCAGTTATTTCATTATCATACTCGATTACTTAATCTATTAATTTTGTATTAGTCATATTGAGGATGTTAAATAGATATGTTCAAAAGGTCATCGATAGTTTGACTATGTTCAAATGGGTAATAATAATATAATTTAATGAATCTTAAAATTTATATAATTATAATTTTTATACATCAAATATACTTTTATAACCAGACTTTTAAGGAAGTTATGAAAAATGAATTATGTTACATCATAGAGACAGTAGTCCATATATACACATGAGAAACACTTACATTTTTCAAAAAACAAGACGGAAATAAGAAAATTAGTATTATAAATTTCCTAAATTATAATAAATTTTATATAAAATATTATTTTATTAAACCCACTCACACATACCATTCTTGTAATGTGGTGATGAAAAATGAAAAACATCATTTCACAAGGTGGTAGTCTCTACAGACACATAAAAGATGCTTTTATTTTTTGTTAGATGGAACGAACATAAGTAATATATTAATTTAACATTAAAAAAATAAATTTTTATAATATATATTATATTATTTCATTTAGATCCATTATCATGACCATCCATAAGAGGCCATGATAAAAAACAAATTTCATTAGTTCGTAAGGTGGTATTCCACCGTACACATGAAGAGTGGTTCCATTTCCCACTTAATAGAGAAGGATATGAATAAAAGTTAAGAACATAATATAATAAATTATATGGTATATATTTATTTTATCATACTGGAATAATTAGGATATAATTGAAGGAAATAAAATAAGAACTAAAAAAATAAAAAACTTGGTAAAAATTGTTTACTTTTCTTTGGACAATCAACTTAGGTTTATACATAGATTGTTAATCGGATTGTATTATGATCAACCCAATACATATAATATATGGTTATGGATTTTATAAAGGTATTTGGTTTTCTATTTTTTTGAGATAATTGCCTCTAATAGTGTGAATTATAGTGGATATAAGTTTCCTTTTATATGCAAGGGAGAGGAAAACATGTTATTTTTCAAAATATTAAAATATATTAATGCATTATTCATGACAAATAGAACCCAAATGACTCATATTAGAATAGGAGATGATATGGAGACTAAATATTAATATGAAAAGATTAATTATACCAATTTTTAGGTCAATATAACCTTTATCTTTTTAGTTTAACTCTTTGTTAATCCCGTTTTAACCAAAAGTGTGGTTCCAAAGTTTTACTATTTTTACTGTTTATTATGGGGGGAAAAGTAAACTCATTAAAATTTTGACATTATAAATAATAATATTTAATCAATTTTATAAAATTAAATTTATATATGTTTCACAAATTAATTTTAAATATGAATGCAAATCGCAATGGAACCCCGTTTTTAGAAAAATGTATTTTTAAGCAAAAACAGAATTTAATTTCATTCTATGCCTAGTAAAAAACATTTAATGTATATTTATAAATTTAATTTAAAACATGATATATAAATTTAATTAATATATTAATAAATATAATTTCATATAATTTATGTATATAAAAAAATATTTCACACATAAAAAATAGTTTTCTTTAAAATGTGTTTTTATCCTAAAAATGATGTTATACAAAAATAAAGTATAATATTAATTTTAATAAGAATAATTAAATTAATTAAGATTAAATTAGAATTATTTTAATTTAATATCAAATTAAAACCATAATGGTACTTTTAAAATAAATTACTTAATGAAAATCAATGACTGTTTTACAAAAAAAATATGTATTTTTCACCATTGATTTAAAAATTAATATTTTTAGAAGAATACTAGAAAATAAAAATTAGATGATATTGGAATGATAATTTGAAAAATAATATTAATTTACTAAAATTATATTCCTTAAAATGTTATAAATTAATTTTATTGTCTACACAAATATTGTAATAAAAACCATTTCCTGAAGAAAATATATTTTTGAAAGAGAAAACGACTTTACATCTAATTGAGTACTTATTTAATATATATTAATAAATATATTTTCATTATATAGAAACATTATAATCATTTATAATTTTTTTATTCCTATTTATAATTCCAATTTAATGGATAAGTTATAATAGTCACATTGAGAAAATAATTTTTTTATAACATATCACAATTAATTTAGAGTTTAGTGTTGCATGTTAGGAAAGATATTGAGTAGTGTATTGTTTTAAAATATATATTTTTTGGTTTCATAATATATTATGACATTTTTTTATTTATTATATAATTTTGGATTAATCATTCAAGACAATATATTTGGGGTTAACATTTTTTTAATTTTAATGATTAGAGACATAAAGACACTAACTATAGTAGCCTAGAGATGGTGTATAATTTGTTAAATTAGCATTAGATACAAGATATTTCATCCCAAATATTGAATAGTTTAGTAGTATCAGTATTATAGATATATATTATTCATATTATATTGTAAATATAAAAGAATAGTATATGAAATATTCTTGAATCCTAAATATATTTCATAATATCATCCTTCATGTCTTATGGAAAGGAAGAAAAATAAACGGTGAGATCAAATTCTTAGTAAGGGTTTTGTAAATCTGATTATATTATGGGTAAATTAGGAATAATTAATTTAATAAGGTAAATAATGCAAAATAAATTCCATTGAATCAATAACTTGAGCACAAAATGAATCCATAGAAAATATCTGTGTAGTAATCTCATGGATAACAATAGCTAAATTCTCAATAAAGTAAATGCTTAATATTGTATGTTATGATATCAAAAATCATGATATATTTACCTTCTGGGACTTTCACCAAGTAAGTTTTAACTGTGGTTTAGTATACAACATAAAAAAATTCAATAATGCTAGCTAACTAGTTTGTCTCATGAGACCTATCGATGCATCCAATGGACATCTATAACTAAGCCCCACCAGTCACTACATGTCCAATGCATTCTTTATATATTTGATGAATAATGAATATGATATTTTATTAAAATTTATAAAATAAATCAATGATTTAAATATCATAAAAGTTTTTTAGTAATCTATCTCATTTTAATATTTTAGAGGTATTTTGAGCTTAATTAGAAAATGGCCTATTTTTGGATTCTAACTATTTATATTTTCTTCAATATTTTGGATATACCTTTTTCTAAACTAATTTAATTTATAAAATTAGTATTTTGTATTAAGTAAAACTTTTTATTCATTTTTTTAAATATTTTTCAATGCTAAATCCATCATTTGGATGGTGAAAACAAGCTTATTATTGGGCATAAAAAATGTGCATAAATGCATAAACTTTTGAAGATGGGATTATATATCAAATAGGGCCAGTGAAGTGAAGATACAACGTGAAAAGGAGATAAATAATGAGATGGGTAATGTTTTTATATGTTATACCCATGTGAGTTTCTACCTTCATAAATTCCTTAAATAAATGGGAACATTTTGTATGGGAATGTAAAAAGTCACCTCAAAATAATTAAATTTCTGGAGTAAAATAGAAATAAATACTACATCTGAAGGCTAATCAAGTTGAAATTTTGTGGGTGTACATAGATATAGATATTAAAAAAAATTAAATTATGTCACATTTTCCCAATTATTCCATTTAATGGGTCATATACATTCAGCCTTTTTAAGGGATGTTTTAGAGCGAAAATTCCTCGCTCCTCTAACTATACAAATGCACTTCAAATTTATTTCAAGGGGTTAGAAAAATGGGTGTTACCTTTATTGTGAATATTAAGTATATTTAAAGTATTTAAAATTATAAAATATTGTTATACTCTTAATATATTACTCCTCTTATTTATATATCTTTTTCTCATTTTTCTTTTTATGTGTTTCTCCTACCCTCTTCCATTCTCAACTCCACAAAAATGGGGAAATAACATCAAAATTGGATTGAGGGAGGGAATGGTCATTTGACTTAATTTTTTTAATTAATTTATAATAATTATTAAATTTTGGGAGTTTTTTATGGTTTAAATGATTACATTGAGCAGTCTCCCCATTTTCTAAAATTTCTGAATTCTTCTTCTATTTCGTCATTTTCCTTCCCTTCATTATTTGTTTAATGCACACGATGGATCATGGTATTGGTAGTTATAGTCAAATAATTGGACTCATAAATAACTTAAGAAATATAATTAACTCATATTATGTGGCCTCAATATAGGGTAATGATTATTCAAATGAGAAGGTGAGGTGTGACAGGTCATGATCACCTCTTTGAATTTAATATCAAAAACCATTTTGAACGACGATTTCAATGACCATATCCTCACAAAAACAACTAAATTGTTAATTTATTATAACTTTTTATATATTTAATTTAATTATATATATATATATATCATTCATTTTATCCCCCATATATGTTAGTTTTATAGTATTACATTTGTTAGATTTATAATAGAGACAATAGAAATCCAGAGCATGTAAGTGACTTTTTGATCGAACCGAGGTTGTACCACAATAGTACACTTTTTATATAATAATAATTTAACTAACTAGGGATCAAAAATATATCCCCATCATTAAATTGTTACCGTTTTTGGGTAATTAAAGCACTAATGTATGATGTTTTTCAAAAAAACATGAAAAATTAAAAAATTAAAAAAAAAACTAAAAAAGACATTTATTGATCATCATTCAACTCAAAGGTGAAGATAGATTTTTATGGTGATTATTTTATTTATTGAAATATTTAAAATTATTATAGTGAGTCCAGAAGGGAGGAGATAATGAAGATACAACTGGAAAAAAATCCCATGACACTTTATGATATTTTAAAAGTTTATGAAAAAGAAAACAAGTTAGTAGTATTGTTGGCCGCTAAAGTTGAAGAAGATAAAGATCAATTGATGTAATAGAAAAAAATAATTTTTAAGGAGAATGATATTACTTTTCCACCTAAATTTTAAGAATACATTGGTGATATTGATGAAAAAATGAAGATCCACCCACCTATCTAATAAATTAATTCCCTGCTGCCTTATATAAGGTAAAAGAGTATAATGATGAATGTTTCAATTATGTTTTAATTTATGATCATTATTTTTATTCAAACATTAATGATTTTGAGTTGAAAATGATATCCCTTATGATTATTTTGTTGATTTATCACCACTACTGTAGGTCATGGACGAAGAAGATAAATAAGTTTCATATTTCATGGAGATAATGGAAGAGCCAGTCAAGTTGTACACTGGTGAATTTGAGGATGATGGCAAAAAAATAAATCACTGATGAATTATTTTATCAACCGAAATGAAAAGATAACCCATTTAAAATTATACTAAATTCACCACTAGTGGACACCACTATTCCATCTAAGGAACAAAGGGATCACCCCTATATTCTTTCTCCTCCACCTCTCCACCTCCTATTTTCCCTTTCATTTTTTTGGGTTCTGGGGATATTTTTATTTTTCCTGGGATTTCTAACTCTTATAATCTACTAGTTTATGTTGATATATATAACATGTGGTGGTTCATGAGTAAGAAAATATCAACCATTGGATTTGGTATAGTATGAAGTAACTACATAACTAGGGAAAGTAAAATCCAAGCACCCATATGGGGGGTCCAAACCATAATCTATCAACATTTCCCTTATTTATTTTTATTTATTTATCTCATGTTATGACTTTTTCATGCTTTTTAGGTCTAAAGTGGATGTATCTAGGATCTTAACTCAAGGATTCTACTTAGGAAATAAATTTAGGTTGTATAGTTCCTTATTTTTATTTTTTCTTCCATAATTTAAATTTTGTTGAGATAAAATGAGGGGTTGTTAAATATATGTCTAGGGGGAGTATTAAACTATTTAATTTTTTGGGTATTTTTTTTTTGTCTTTTTTCGTATTTTATGATAATTTAGCTAAAATGAATATTAATATCACTTTTCACTATTAAAATGTATTTGATTTGATTGATATAATTATTAAGGAATGTATTTAAAATGATTATTGATATAAAAACAATTTACTTGAATTGGATTTTCAAGCATTTTTATTAATTTTACTAATGTTTAAATTCCACACCCAAGAAACACTGGATAAAAATTATTTTCAATTATAGTGAGGTATTCTAAACCATTTTTACATATTAATCCTAATACCCACACTTTATTGATAGAATCATGGATTTTTTTTGTGAGAAATAGAATTGGGGGTTTTTCTCTTTCAATGCATTGTACGTAATGGAATGTTTTTGAAATGATTTTGAAACTTTTTTGGATGGATTTTTTTACTTCAGACACACCTTTACATCTAGCCTTCATTATCCATTAGATTCAATGATTTTAATTATAGGTTTAATCCACTTTACTAGACGATGTTTTCTTAACTACCCACACTCTTGGATATTTTTCATGGATATTTCAAGTCTGAGTGTGGGGGAAGGGACTTTCATGTGCGTGTTTTGGGATGTGTTTCATTTTTGGGTGGTGTGAGGAGTGTTTCAACATTTTAGTCATAGAATAATGAGATAATTAGACATGATTCATTATTCCACCATGATTTAATTTTTTCATCCATATATCCATCAATAAAATGAAAAAATAAAAGAAAAAACATTGAAAAATAAAAAATGTGATGTGCTTGATTTTTCCATTTTAATTTATTTTGTGACACAATCACCCCTAAAAATTAAGGGAATAAATTTTCCTTCATTCATTTTATTCAATTGTTAGCCATTCTTCAATGAAAAAAGGCCTACCTTTACAGTGCTTTACAAATTCAATATACTATTTTTAAATGATACGTATTACTTATAATATTTATAAATTATACAAAAAAAACATTTCATAAATTTTTATATCATTATTTAATTAATATTTGTCTCAAAAAAGTGATTGTTTTTACAGAATAAGTATTTTTAAACTATTAACCTACAAATAATATGTCTTTAAAAAATATGGTAAATTCATCCTATGATAATATTTAATTTCTAAATTTTAATTTTTTTTTGTAAAATTAAAATTTTAAAACATATAAACATAAATAATAAATAAGCACCAATTTTAATAAAAATTAATTTTTTGCATAAAATGTTCAAGTCAACTATTTATCCACACTAATTGAACTTCATCAATTTGTTCATTTTAATAATCTCTTTCTATATCTAATTCATAATTCAGTTTCCCTTATTTCCACTAGCCAATTATATGAAATTTTTTTATCAATTATATTATGTTCCATGATTCATTTTAGCATGGTATTATATATGGAGATAACTGTAATAAAATTTTTATTTATTTAAAGGAATTTTTCATAGACAAATATTGGGTCAATATATTCCTCCCCATTAAATAATTTTCATATTAAAACCTTAATTATTACCTTCTTAAGAAAATATGTAAGGGTTTTTTAATTAATAATTTGAAACATGAAATAATTACAAGAGAGATATTAAACATATAAACATAGAAACATAACTCATTTTACCTTGAGTAGTTTTAACCATAAATTTGAGTTTTATTTTCAATCATTTGAGACAAGAGTCTATTTTTCTTCAGTGTCAAGACCCACATTATATAATCCCTATATATAGCATTTTCAAAATCATCCTTTCATTATCATGATTTCATATCTTGATATGTAATGTGACATCCCTATTAAAAATAATTTTTCATATAAGTGGAGTGAACCAATCCATCTCTAAAATCCCATTATGTTTATCTAAAGGAAGGATACTATTATTTCTATAAGGCACTTTTCAATAAACATCAACGGGGAATATAATAATTATTTAAATAAAATATTTACTTAATAATAAAATAATATAGGTGGTGATTTAATTATTATATAAAAATTGAAATATATACAATAGTTCTTGAATTAAACTTCAAAAAGACATACATAACTTCAGCATGGAGAGTATGTGAACCGAAAACATCAGGATCCACTTCATGAGTCGCGATTCCATAGTAATTACATTTTCTTTTTGTTTTTATAGGTTTAAATTTCTCATCATCATGATTTTTCCTTATATTAGGTCATAGAAATTGAAGATTCCCATTTTTCTCATATGAAGACATTGAATTATAGGTGTTACCTTAAGAAGAACATTATTTTATAAAATTATTTTAACCAAAATATAAATTTTTCTTCTATAGTTAACTATTTTATAACCCCCTTTACCACATATAAAATAGCATATAGTTCCTTTGAGATAATGTTTTTGGTGCTTCCCCCAATAGTATTGAAATATAGGATATCGAATACTCTTTCCTTCATCATATTTTCACCTAAACTTATATGGGACTCCATCCTTCACTTCTTTTTTTATGTTTATTAATATAACTGACTTCAAATTGTTAATAATAATTCTTAATATATAGTTTAGAATAACCATATGGTTTAATAAACTATATCCTATCCCATTTGTTTTATTATTGGGACAAACTTCTCATTGTCCATGAAATTAATTATGAACTTGATTCCTCCATGATTCAAACATTAATGAAATAAAAATTTAAAAATGAGTAAAAACACCATAAGAGAATTATCATAAATAATCACCTAAGTAATCAACATCAAAATCTCAAACTATACTACTTTTATATTAGTTTATAACACTCCTATTCTTTCCAGGTCACTTTATGTTGGGTTCTTACATACTTCTTAATAAAATTATTAAAATAATGTTCCAAAATTATCTTGAACTTTCAAAAAATAATCTAAACCCAAAAATCATTTAAATATGTTCTCTCAAAATCCAAATTAACCTTTATCTAATAAAGACCATATCAATTAATTTATACCATAACTTATGAATCTCTACGTTTAGATTTATGTTATACTTTATCATCTCCTTTCAGGTTATTTAATAAAACTAATTTTTAAATTTTATAATAATTTTTTGAAATCCTTTAAAATGGGTTGTAAAAATAATTTAGTTAACCAAAAATATCCCATTATATGTATGTTTTTGGATATTGGGGATTAAGACAATGCGAAATTGTGGGACTCTTTAAATATAGGAATATAATGATTCATTTTTCACTAGGGAAATATTTGATCTAGGCCTAGTTCAAATATCCTCATATCTATGAGGGATTCCACCTCTAATTATTTATTTGGTATTACAAGTTCTATATGAAATAGAATAATCTGACCATGGTGCTATGGGATAGTTTTTTATAACTCCCTATTCCTTTCTAGAATACATAGATCATACAATTGTTAGGGAATATGGTTGGTTGATATATATGTTACAATAGTAGAATAAGATTAATTTTCAATCCCATATCCTTATGAATCCATGTTGATGTCAATGTTTTAATACCACTAGGAGAATATGTTTGTATTTTTGTTGGGGAATAGTTCTATTACAAGTTATTGATTTTATTATAGTCAATGGTTGATTTCTATTCTTCGTAAATGAGATTGGGGAACTTGGCTTTTGTTTGTCAGTGTGGGATACATAATAAAAGATGGAAAATTGATATAGGTTTGGGTAGACGAACATATATCAGTGATAAGGTTATAATTTTAATTCATGATTTGGGACCAAATCATATGGTTTAAATTAGTGACATTTTTATAGGGATAAGGGGTTTGAGGTTATGCGTGTATCAGGATATACAAACCTAAACACTTTCATCCTAAATACCTCAACATATTTGGAGGTTGTGTGTATTGGAGTTGATTTTAAAATAGAGGCACTGATGAATATGATGACCGAGGAAGGTCATTCTATCCACATGCTTCCAAGAATCCCAATGTAGGAAACCCCAACTTCAAATGAGTGTTGGTTGAATGCACTAAGCAGTTCGATCCCTATAAGTTCAGCTCCAACTTTAAATTTGGGCAATCGTATTGAAGGCTTGTATGATAAGGATCTAGTTCATGATCAAGGGGAATGGTATATGGTGGTATTAAGAGGTTCATTTTGGAAAAATATTATTATGAAAAACCATTATATAGAGGGGGAAAATAATAAATTCTAGGGCCTATATGGGGTAGAGTCCGATGATGATAGATTTGTTCAAATCTCAAGGGACAGTGTGGAAGGAATTCTAAGTATATAACTTCACAAACGAGGCGGGAAGAATAATTAGAAGGGAACTCAAGACTCATGGAGATGACTTATTGCTAATTGGAATAAATCTAATTGGAATAAAGAGTATTCTCAATTGCCTAAACCTATGTAAACAATGTTGTCTGGATGGGGGGGGGACAAGGTGCCCAAATTTATATCCACTGTACAAGACCAGTTTTATAAATAGAGTATTAAACATTGAGGTTAAAGTAAAATGGTAGAGTGTCACATTATTAAGGACCAATAGAATCATGGTGATAGGATAAATGTTTCATTTTAGGAATCAGGTCCTACAGAGAAAATAATGACAGGATGGGTGGAAGTGGAAAAAGAAAAATATTTGGAGCTCATTCTCCACTCTAAAGAATATTTACAATAAGAAGATTTCCAGATCAATTCTACATAGAAAAATGTTAATAGAATTGATAAATGAATTATTTTAGTTGATCTTAATTGAGACCGATGAGTATGGATTAACAAATAATACCACATTTTAGGATAAATATTCAATGAATGAAAGATAGATTTGGATAAATATTTCATTTATTGGTAGAAATTGGCCAATCATTTTGATGATCTAATCATAGATGATGTGGATATAAAGGTAACTTGACTTCAGTGGGGATTATATATTATTATTTATTACACTAATATTAGTATTGTATTTAATAATTTTATGACTTATTTAATTGTCTAATGAACTTTTTCTTGGAGCTTTTAAGATTTCCCACTATTTCTAAAAAAAATTTGAAATAAAAAATTTAATTTTCAGTCACCAAATCATTAGGATGTTATATTATACATAAAATTATCTTTTAGACATATCCTTAGCGTTTCACTAAAATGCATGTAATCCTAATATCTAAGAATACTCAATATTAAATAAACTAAAATAAAGGGTTCTCTATACATTTTAAATAGTGATCAACCTTAACTTATTATATATAAAATTATCCCTAACTAACATCATAACCTATAAATTTTTCTAAACCATATTGTTATTCAAATTATATTCCATCAGATCTCTCTCCAAGATCTAGTTATAAAAACACATAACTTCACAAAGTGGATTTCATAGACACCCTAAATTATAATATCATTAATGGATAATATAGCATTTATAATATAGGGATGATTTTAGGTTCAATTTTTAGGGATTTTGGAAAAATATTTAAGCAGTAAAACCCTTTTTTTTCTGTTAAATTGAAATTTTACCCATAATAAAAGAAACTACTTTATCAAAAATTATTTCTCAACATATCTTATAAATTATCTACAAAAGATAATATTATAGGATAGCCATACAAAAAACATTTTTTCACAGAATGGGGAATATGTAAACAAAAGAAGGGGTGGGTTTAAATGACCAGTAAGAGTAAATATTAAAAATACAATCAATGATAATAAGTATGCATAACATGAGCATATTAGTATACTTAAGGTTTATAATAATATCATAACCAATAAAGAAGGATCATAAAACAAGATTTAAGGCATATAACATGGAATATCATACCAAATGAATACAAAAAGTATGGAATTAGGGGCCAATAAATATGATCCCTGAGGTTACAACAAAGTCATAAAAATAATCATAAAACTTTGGGACAAACATGTGTATAGGTATACACAATATAGTGGAGAAGGCTTAACCACTTTATTCCCAAAACATAGTAGATCATTCCTCACTACCTAATTCCTATAGTGGATTGATCATTCAATACTCAATTCCTATAACATTATTATGATATATATACCATTAGCTAATGAATTGGTGGGTGATATATGACCCCACCCATCCTCACACATACATATGAGTTTCACTTAAAAATCAATAATCAGATAAAAATGAACTCATGGATAGAAAATGGTTATCACATCCTTTTTAAAATATATTCACACAAGAGAACATGAAAAAGATCCACAAATGATAAAAACATGATAAACCATTGGAAGATAAGTGGGTATACTTTGAAATCAAGTGACTTCCTAGGTAAATATCATTCAATTCAGGTAATAAATTATATGATATTAAAATCATATTGATATAGGGAATGCATTTTAGTCAATATTTTTACCAATCAAATGATGTATTGGAATCTAGGTGAACACCCATAATCAAGGAATAAAAATAGGGTATTTATAGAAGAAATGAATTAGATGAAAAATCATGCATATAACTATGGAATTATTATAAAAGAAAAAGCAAGTGATGAATCATTCTTGTGATAGAAAGTAACATTTTTAAACAATCCATAGAAATAAAGGATAATGGTATCATTTGGAGAATATCATTGATCAGGTATAATATATGATATTATATGTTCTCATATATGAAAAGCATTTTTTAGAAATTTTTTAGAAATATGAAATATCTTTGACCATTTTAAAATGTTTAAGAATAAATATTTTATAAAATAAATAGATCAATAATTTATTTTAAAAAACCATGAAAACCTATGTTTTAGGGACAATGATAAATTTTTGGAAATATTTATTCACAACAAAATGTTAAAATATATTCTTTTGTAAAAAAGCATACGTAGAACATTATAATGATTTTATTTAAAAAATAAAAAAAATCAATTTAATTGAAAATTAAAATTTTACAATTTTAAAAGAAATTTAAAGATATCCATGAAATTAGGATTTGAGAATGATATAAATTCACTTTTTACATTTTTTAAATCACTTTTGTTAAAGAATACATTGCTTTAAATGATTATAAAACATCAATTTTAAAATAAGTTAAAGAGGTTAAAAATATCAACAAAGATAACTAGTGGTGAATAAAATGGTTTTTAAATTCCAAATAAACACCGTACAAATTCACCATATGGATTATCAAATTTGAGGTGTCTCAATTTTAAAATGAGGTTAGCAATTGAAACCTCACAATTTTTGTAACATTAAAATATAATCCCTTATAGGATAAATATATAAAAATAAACATCACATATCATGAAAAAATAATAATTAATGATATAATATATCAATAGGGGTTTAAAAACAATATATAAATGAATTTATATTTTTTAATATTAAACATTTATCATGGATTTTAAAATTAGATAAAGAAACCATTAAAGAATTAAGAACACTCAATTCGAAACACCTTGAAGGGTGAAATTTCAAATGGAATATTAAATATATTTAATTTAAAAATTATTCATTATATAGTATCATAAATAGAAGATATATACAACATGAAAATAAAATAGGTTAATAAGAACCAAAATATTTCTCAATAAATAGAAATTGAAATGGTAACCCTTAAATGTTTCTTAATCTTTGGGTTAAGAGTAATTCGACAATAAGGTTATAAGAAAGAATTTTAAAAACAAAAAAATAAATAATATATGAATTAAAATTATTCATTTGGTATAATAAATCGAACTTGGAATGATAGAGTTCAGTAGGAATGTTTGTGACTCAATGGAAGAAAATTTAATTTTTAGAAACCCTTAAAATGGTCCATATTCATTATATGAATTCACCTAATATCCTTAATAATAAAATAATGTTTACCATATAAATTATTTTGAACATTATTTATCTTTATTACATTAAATAAGGACCATTTTTTTATATTTTATTTATTTATTATGTAGTTTTTTCTTATGGTTGCATGAAAATTGAATTGACGTAAGCTTGTTTTGGTAATTTTAGTGATTGAAGATGATATTTGAACACAAAAATAAATACTTAATCTAACATTTTTATGGACATTAAACAATAATTATTTTATTATTAATTGAAAATAATTTTTTTATTTATGTTCCCATAATCATCATTGATATAGTTTTACATCATTGTTTAAGTAGGTGGTTAGACCGAACCAAACATGGACATATAAAATTTTATGGGTGAGTATTGTTAATAAATTGATTATTTTGAAATAATATCATTATAATTTAATACATGTTTTATTATTTATAATATTTTAATTTTTTGAATCATATTTTAAGTGGTTTGGATAAATAATGAAAATCAAGATGAAAAATGAAAAAGGCCACATCATAGAGGTGACAGTCAGTACGTACACACAATTAATTTTATCATTTCTTAGTGAATGAGTGTGGATAATTATTTATGAATCATAATGATATTACCTATATAATATTTATTCATCATTTCAATCATTAATACCATCCATGTAGGATAGTGATGAAAATGGATGGCTTCGCTTCATGGGGGCATGAGTCTTCACAATGCATGATCAACATTTTTTTTTCAAAGAGAGTGGGATGTAATAAAAAATATTTCAATATCCTGTTAACATAAATATTGCCTTCATTGGGATAGAAATTAGGGGAGGTGTATATCAAAATCCCAATTCCCACCTCCAATAGGCTTCATGTTGGCGATTAGTACTAAGGGTATAATAAACATACAGATGGAAGACATTACAGTCTAATGAAATCATGTGGAAGAGAGACATAATAAATATAAACCAATAAAATCCTACTAATATATATAAAATAAATCTCAAGTGAATAAATTTAATTTCATATATGAAAGACAATGTTGGAAATGAATAATATATATACCAAATGATAAAGACAAAAATGACCATGAGACCCAAATAACTTTTGCAAAGCCACATGCTAGTAAAATATATCCCGATCTCTAAACTCTTCCCAAAGACTGATAAAATAGTTTATATATATGTTTGGGGTGGGAATAATATTATACTTAGTATGATCCTCCCCATAACATCTCATGAAAAAAATAAAAAATCATGAAAAATCCTAGTAAACAAAAAGTGAAACTAACTTATCATATAAACAGGTATTTTATGTTCCCAAACTCACCATGGATAAATATAATTATCTAGTGTTATAGTAATAAAACACCATGGGTACCCTAAAACCTCTTCCCCACTAGTTTTCACTCTACACCAACATTGCATTTCTTGATCCATATCTCCCAAAATATATCTGTGCAAGGAATGATAACTTGCACCTCATTCATCACGTTATCACCTCATCATATATCACATCACTATATAGTAACCAAGAAGGTTATGGGACCAACCATATCCCCTATGGAATGTATTATACACTGAGTATTATACATCAATCCATCATATCCCATACACTGAGTATATAACTCAAGCCATCAAAACATTTACATGTTATACCTATAATAATCATTTGGGTATTATATCTAGAGATACATGTGTATGAACTAAACACAATCCACTAAATACCTCTAAAACAATATATGGGGAAACTCAATCCTATATATACTAGAACATAATACTACAAATATAAATGATCGGGGCTAGAGGGGGTAGCTAGCCATCCATCTTCCCACTAGTATGTTGGGGAAAACATCCTCCAAGGGTCCACTGGGTGTCAATCACCCTGGGATACAAGGATGTGGTAACATATAAAAAATAAAACGTACTTTATATAATATAGTTCATAACCACACTATGGGAAAATGTAGTACCTAGATCAACTCCAACTATCGTCACTTGAATATTTGACTTCCATGAATAGAGTCTAGATATAACATAACCACACAAGAATTTTAAGAGCCATATTAAACTACATATTTTTTCATCAACCAATTTAATTAATGATACTTAATTCATTATTAGTTAATTAACATCCTTAAAATAGTTTGATTATCCATTTTCACAACACATTAACCATAAATGTTAAAGTACCTACCCTCTAGCATAATCCAAACCTTGTCCATGGTTTCTCAAGATAATTTCATTTGAATTCCAATAAGAACCAACCCTATGGGTTAAAGAAATTTAAACATTTTTAAACATCCATAATTATTTTTAATCTAAGAAAACATCCCTAGATACCATCTATAGATACAATGAAACACATCCAGCTGCCTCTAGCAGTGGGGAGTATAATGTAGATAAATAAGTAACCCGGCCATACATCCTTAAAATATATTCATATCAAACAAGAATATATCATCCAAAAAATAAATTGATAATTCCAGATTCAACCAATTACAACCATATTCAGTGTAATTCCTGACACCCAACTGCATATCCCCCTGCATATCTCAATCACATGTGTTGATTGCTACAACACCATTAGGCCTCCCTACCCATATCTCAACATCCATATGAGGATCAACGATCCTTGGATCATGTCAAATAATAAGGATCACATCGAGAGAACAAATATGGTAGAAAGAAAATTATCATACACAACGAGGAAATATGGGCCCTATAACAGTATTTCAACCTTTACGTGTAACAATGCTCTCATCAACCCCAAACAAAAAGAATATAGAGTTTATAAAAAAATTGGAACTATCAAACCTAAAGAATTATCTTCATAAAAAACTATTTTTATTCCATATTGAAATAACTGGTCCATTATTCATAGGTTCTAGCTATGGGAAACCTTTATCCTTAGCTATAATACTATATGAAAATTTTAAATATTCTTCTTAACATAAACTATGAGTTTGAACAAACTTATGGAATAAAAATTCTCAATTACATAAATATTTACTCTTTTAATCATTTACAATAATTGTAACTTAATTTTATTTATAAATTCCATCAACACATGGAATAAAATTTTCAAATAAACATAAATAATTGCATCAATTTTATTATTATCAAATTTCAGGAAACACCAGACTATTAAAAAAATTTCTTCATAAAATTATTAATGAAAATAATTATTTAATTATGGATCTACATTCTCTATCCAATTTCAACAAATTAAACATGATAAGATGATACTAAAATATTCTAAACAATCAATGTATTGATATCACACTATCTAGAAATATAAGGGAAAAACTGTTATCATGGAATTAAACATTAAAACGTGATCTCTATCCAATTTCATTATTTTTCAAATTCATTATTTATTAGGTCAATTAAACTTTTATTCAAAGGAATACAAAATTTTTAATTTATGATAAAACAAAAAAAATAGAATAAAAAATTACCTTACATTTAAAATGTCGCTAATATTCAAATGAGAATGGATCAATAATGCAGATCTCCAATCACCTCCCCCATAAGGAAACTAAGATCTAACAAATATTTCATGCCATGAAGACACTAAAAAATGATACGAAAAACTTCATTATAATGAGGTCGATCAAACTACAAAAAATTTAAAGAGGAACATGACAAAACAAAAACTTAATGGAGAGAAACCTATAAAAGGGGGTAGAACGCACCTTGGATTATCATATATTGGTATATAGGATTTAGGGATCAATCCTTATTTAAAGAGGCTTCAAATAAACATACGAATCACTCTTATTCAGATGGTGTTTGAGGGAATGAAGTCAGAAATAATAGGGTTCAAATATACTAGGGGATATTTATAGGTAGAGATAAATTTAAAAGACCATGGTGCAACCCAAGGGACCACATTGTAGCACTTATAGACTCAAGGAATTATACAATACAGCCCAAGGTACCACATTATATACCCCACCAAGGTTTATGGTGCATCAAACAATTTAGGTGAAGATCCTATAAAATAGGATCTAAGGATATAGTGTTATATCATACACCATTCCACATCACCTCATTTCTAATAGGGGGCTACACCTTAGACCAACCACCACTACCCATATACCCACAATTGTGTAGTAACCTCAAAATAAAATATGGAAAAACCACCTCATTCCATGCCACATCACTCGACCACCAAATAATGGCTTACATAGTAGTTGACCTCCATGGTGTATCCATGCAAAAAAGGCAGTATCACTATTTTCTCCCAATTGAGCCTCCTATGCTGCCTTCTTGTTCCACTATGCTACAAACTCTGAAACTATAGAGTAACACATACCACCATGCCAAAACCATTCCATTTTATGTACTAGTTCCCCCAAACCCTTCATTTTCAATCTAAACACTATGGAACCACCTATGGGAACCTATAACACCCAAAAAATGGGAAGGGATATTGGGATCCAATCCCTTACATAATATACCTATAAAATAATTATCATAATAGAGAATATAAAACCCAACCCTATAGAGAAATAAGAAAATGGGGTTCTATAAATAACCATCCCACGAGATAACTCACAAGGATCTCTCCATTATAGGAGTTTAACCACCTCATGTTGAGGAAATAAGAATTACTTCATTGTATAAAAACACCATCTCCTAAACACCTTTCTGAGGGTGATTCCTCTTAAATAAGAGTAATGAAACAATAAGAAATACAATAATACAATCTTAGGAACCAGAAAAATAATTTAACAACCATGAACAATGTTAAAATATTAGAATACCAAAACATAGAATAGTTCAGGTTACTGAGTGTGTTTCTATGACTCACATTCCCATGTACTCACCTCCATACCTATGTTCCACTAAAAGACATGAACCAAGGGAATACCATTCCCCCACAACACCTTCTCTTGGAAATCGTACATCACCATAAGATGCTCTAAGAAGGCCAAATCATCATCAATGTTGATCTCTTTATAATAGATGATGTGAGAGTCTTCATGAAAGTTGCAGTTAAGTTGTGACTCATTAAACACATAATGTATCTTAATCATCTTTGGGGGAGTTCTATCTAATACACCACAACTCTAACATGATCCAAACCATGAGAAAACCAAAACATAAGTGGAGAAATCTTACTCCCATGACCAAACCTTTGCTTCTTAGGATGATTCTTCTTTAAGAAAAAATGATCTCCCACATCAAACTCTAAAGGCATCCTCTTATGATCAACAAAGGATTTATGAAAATATTTAACTACCTTCATCCTCTAGTTAATCATCTAATCATTTGTATTGTATTATACATTAGTTCTGTAATAAAAATATTTTCTTTTATGAACCCAATCCAACACAATAGAGAACAGAAAGTTCTACCATAAAAAGATTCAAATAGTTTCATACCAATGATGGAGGGGAAACTATTTTATTAATAAAACTAAACCAAGGGTAGGTTCCTTATACATGAACCTCTAAAATACAATACACAAGGGAATAACATGTCTTTAAAAGTATGGATAGTCTACTCTATCTGAACATTATTTTGTGGATGAAAAGTAGTGTTAAGGCACAATTGAGAGACAAAATCATATTGGGGAACTATCCACACCATTGATGTAAAACGTGGATCAAGATCTGAGGTAACCATCCTCAGACTTTGTGGAGTCTAACCACCTCTTCCATATACTACCTCAAAAGAACCTCAACTGATCTTGACTCCCTGATCTCTATATAGTGGGATGGTTTTATAAAATGAAACACTATAACCCATATATCATAATATCCCCCCCCAGAGCTCAGGCTAAAATAGTAACGAAGTCTATCAAGATTTCCTCCAACTTATACTTAGGGAAACCTATTGGATAGAGAAAACCATAAAGAATAGATTTTTTGACGTTTAAAATTGGGAATACCAAACATCATGACACAAACTATGAAACTATAAACTTCAACCAACACACAAAAACTAAACATTAAAAGCTCGATACATCTTTTTAATGAGTTATGTACTACAAATGGGGATATAGGGAACTCATAAAGAATAAAAACATGCATTGATAAAAGGTATTAACTACTTCTATTAAAAGGATACATAGTGATAACCATCCCTAGACAAAAAATTAGTGGGATCACTAAAAAAATATAATATCACTAGAACTCTACCTCAAAATTCTCTAGATAGGACTCCTCCACATAATATACCAAGGATGACTGTACATTTATATTTAAGATAAAACCTCTACCATCAACCTCTACAATATCAATATGTATTTCTGATATCTCTTTAATTATACTCCAAGAATCACCAGATTCAAGCACAATGTCACTAAGTGAATTCTTTATCAACACATTAGCTACTAAAATTACCCTTTACTAGTTTATACAAAATATAAAATTCATAATACTGTAATATTTCCATAAACATTCACTATTTTAAGTTCAAGTAAAACTGTGTGAAATAATTCCTCAGAATCTTATAATAAGTAACACATATAAAATGATCATTGATGAGGAAATGCTTCCAAAACTTTAAGGGAAACCCAAATGAAACCAACTATATATCATTAGTGGTATAGTTATACTCATAGGGACATAACTTTTGATACCCATAAGAAACAATTGATCTTTTATGCAACAAAACACATCCCAAACCAGGATGTAAAGTGTCATAGAAAAATTCAAATTGAACTACTTCTTCTAGAAGATGAAGAATATGAGTAATGAAGAAAGAAAAATCAGAAACATAATATTGTATTGGGGGATTCCCAATAAAAAACTACCTCAATATTTAAAGGATCCAAACCTACTATTTTATGGGACTTGACATGACCAAATAAATTAATTTCACAAGAAAAAAAATCATACTTCAACAAATTCCTGAAAGAAATTATAGATAATGAACTCCCAAAATAAAACACATATGATCACGATAACCCTCCTTATATGTAGAGTATAAAATTATGATATTGATGAAAACCACCATGAACCAATAGAAGAACTACCTAAACACTTTGTTTATCAGATCTATGGCCATGGATGGAGTGTTCATCACATCGAATGACATCACAATGAATTCTTAATGACCATAAGAACATCATAATATAGCCTTCAAAATATCTACATCCTTTAAATGAATATGATAATATCATTACTATAGATAAATATTTGAGAAGTTTAATACCTTTTTTCTGATAAAAAAAATCCTCAATCCGTGGATGTGGATAGTGGTTCTTCAGTGTCACCTAATTCAGGTGACAATAATTGACAAAAAGATGCAAATTTTTTTCTACCTTATTCACAAAAAAACTATTGTTCCCTAAAGAGACACAGTCATTTGAAAGAAACCTCACTTCAAAATGTCATCATGATATACTCAAAGGTATCCCAACTTAGAAGGTACCATCTTATATGGAGACCTCAACACAAGAGATATTCCTTGTTATATCTCGATGTCAAACTCAATCAATTATTGATGTGGTAACACCACAAACTCATTTGGAAAGATGTTAGGGTACTATTCCATAACCCTATGAAAAATAATTAGATGAAACTATAATGAAATCTATATTATCTCATCCATCATGGAATACATGGAACAGACATTCCTCTAACCCATCCGAGGGTCTGACTTTATAAAAAACATTACCGGATCTCTATCTTCATCATAGGACACAACCTATCTCCTAATTAAATCTATGATAACATACAATGAAATCATACAATACATGTTGAGGATTATTTTATATGGTCATATCCATAAAAAATGAAGTCTCCCCAAGAGAAATGATACCCCAAAACTAACTTATTATCTTTACATTATTCATAAAAATTCGGTCAACCTACAATTAGAATAGTCAAAGGTAAGGGAATTGAAATCCTATCAAACTCATGTCTAAAATCATGGAAAAGGGAAGACAATATGAAGGAGTATATAGCTACTGAATTGGAAAATGCATGTGCCCTTATAGAAAACATGAAATGGTCACCCTGAATGGTGTTTAGCTTTTATGGATATTGTAACACTAAAGAATGAATCTAGCTAAAGACTACCCCATGACCACCCTTACCCTACTAAAAACCACCTCCATTATTGTATTATTACATGTGAGAACAGTGAAAATCTCAGGGAAGTCCTATTATCACCCCATATCCTCTTTGATGATCTACAACTAGATAACCCTACTGCTAACTACTTGAATGAAAATTCCAAAATATAATAACAAGAAGTTGGACACCTATTGCACATTGAGTTATAAAAAATGTTGGTCAATATCTCTACTGATGACCTTATCCTCTATTATAAAACCACGTGTATGATCCCTTGGCATAGGCCTGAGAACCACCTCCCATTGGAAATGATATGAAGAGGGGTAAGAACTTCTAACATTTGATTTAAATCTCTTATATATAGGTAACTGGGAAACCAGTACCATAGCTCTTATTCATGGAGAATAATGAATAATCTCCTATAATATTGATCTAGTACATGAAAACATTCTATAAATAATATATTCTCTCTCTAATACCATGAGATATATTAAAAACATGAATGGGGTGACCCAAAACTAGATCTATGGATGAAAAGCTTCTTCAAAATACCCCTCCATAATCTCCTCATCTAAAAACTAGTCTGAGAATATCATTAAAGGGTCGTAAAATGGGTCTCAAAATCCCACACAATAAATCCCCCATGTTGAAGGGTAAAAAGAACTTGGAAACTATCCACCTTCGTGGATAAAGAATGAAACATCATTTAGAAGTTGTCTTTGAACTTCTACAATGAGACCAATAACTCCTCCCAATATTTTCAGAAAAATATCCACAACTACCTAGAAGCTCCAAATATTATCTTCATATCTAATGAAAACCAGTTCTACCTCTGAGAATGGATCGAATGGAAATCTACCTCAACCTCCTCCAACTAGTAAACGTTGATTGAGAATTCAATGGAGCCCATATACTACTGCATTATTTGTTATAGAAACTCTAGGTCTATCAATTTCTAAGTGTTATCATCATCAACCCCTACTATGTGGTGATCTGCTAGAACATATTGTTGAACATATTTATCATAACCGTAATAAGGATTTCTACCTAAAACCATGAATTCTGGAACAAAAATAGTTATGGAATCGTAATACTAGAATATAGAATACATATCATTAATAAATGAATTTTCATTATATATTTTATGAATTAACCTATCCTAACTTATACACATTTCAAACACATGAACAAAAAATTATGATGCATAATCATTTTTCTATGACTCTACCATGCAACCTATATATTTTTATTTAGTATCTCAATCAACTTGATGTTCTATACATCATATCATATGGGGCCTTAAATACCCATGTCTCAGTTGATCTCCTACATTTTCATCACTTATTAAACTAACTTGACATCGTTTCCTTAACAACCTTTGTAGTCTCACCTATTTTTATCAGTAAACTCCATCATTTCTCTTAACCTACCTTTGATACTACTCTTTCATGAACCTCCACACTAAAAGTACCCCTTATAGGATGGAAATTAGAGGAGGATATTGACTACCATTGTACCATCTTTAATAGGACCAATGTTGGTAACTAGCCCTGAAGGTATCAATAAATATAGAAGGGAGGAATTACCCTCTAAATAAAACATGTGAAATAGAGGGATAATACAAATAAACTGGTCAAATACTTCTTTGAAATATAAAATAAATCCCATGTTAACACATATAATTTCATATAGGATAAAAAACTAGAAATGAAAACTGAAAGTACCAAAATATAAAGATAGTAGTTACCCAAAAGACCGAACTACTCTTGAAAAACTATGAGGTAGTAAAATTAATACCAATATCCAAACTTCTCCTTATAACCTAAAAATTATTTTATATAATTATATGGGGTGAGCATAGTAGTATACTAACTAGGATCCTCCTCAGATCCTATCATTCAAAATATAATAAAATCATGCTAAAGCCCAGTGGACAATAAGTGAAATTTACTCATCACTGAAAAAAGAATACTATGTTCTGAGCCTCATCATAAACAACTATCACCAAGAATCACATAAAATAGATCAAGTATTATTGTAATAAAATATTAAGGGAAACCTCATACCATTTCGCCGCTAGATTTCCATTCTTCTCTCACATCCCGCGTCATGAGCCACCTCTCTCCATAAGAAATGAACCCGAAGATACCTAGGTAATTCATTACAACATGCACCTCATGCATCAAATTATCACCTCATTCTATATCAATCAACATATAGTAACCAAGTAGTTTTTTCATCCACTTTATCCTATATAAGGTGTATCATAAATCAGGTATTGTACCTCTAGTCATTACATCCCATACACCAAGTAAATATCTCTAGCCATCGCAACCTACACACATCATACCTATAATTATCTTTTTGATACTATATTTAAAGATACATGTGTGTGAAATAATAAAAATACATGTCAACACGATGAAAACATATATTGGGAAACTAACCACTCTGTATACCAGTACATAATACTACTAAGAGAAGTGTGTATGGCCAGAGGGAGTAGACACCCATCCATCCTCCCACAAGTATGTTGGGGAAAAGCCCTCCCAGAGTACATAGGGTGTTAGTCACCCTAACCAATATGGGTGGGGTATCATTTGAAATAATAAAACATACATGATATAATATATCTTACAACCACTCTTTGGGAATACCTAATCCTAATATAAAATACAATTATCGTCTCTCAGACACCCTAATTCATGTCTTGGAACTAGATATATTATAAGCAGAATAGAATTTTTATTTACATATTAAATTAGATATTTTTTAACCAATTAAATTTATTTTAATTAATTCCTTATATATTAATTTTACAAAAATAATAAAGTTAAATTATACCTTTTAAATTACATCTACCATCTAAGGTGAAGTGTATGCCCTCCAGGCATAATCCAAACCGAGTCCATAGTTTTTCCAGATCATTTTATATGAATTAAAATAAGAACAAAAACCCTGGGTTAAATATTTATTAAGCATGGTTAAAAATACAAAATTCTAGGAAATATAGAAAAATATACTAAGATACTATCAATAGATGCATCCAAGCACATCCAGACGCCTCAATTAGTGGTGAATGTAATATTAATAAATAAGAAACCTAGCCATTCATCCTTAAAAATGATTAATATCAACCATGGATCCAAGTTCCAACACATCAATGGGTATGCCAAGTTCATCTAGTTCCAACAATCTCTGGTTCTATCTCCAAAACCAACACACAAAGCCCTATGCATCTCTCCATCAAAGTTATCAATTGTTTCCACAACCTCAAGCCTCCCCAATAATATCTCATCAACCATCCTTACACCATCAATCATAGGATAATGTCACATAACAAGTATCACATAAATATCACATAGAAGGAATAAAAAAAATCATATTCAATAGGGAAATATATTCCCTAAAATAAGGAATTCAGACATTATAAGGAAACATGCTCTCATGGACCCCAAATACAAGGCAACAAAACTATATAAAAATATGGGAAATACCATACCCAAAGACTTATATTTATAAAAATAATCAATTGTCATTCCATTTTGAATTAAATGATCCATTATTAATAGGTTCTTAGTGTGGTATACCTAAAGAATAATTTATAACAATCTATCAAAAATTTAAACAAGCTCTCTAGCATAAAATTCTAGTTTCAACAGACCTAATAAAGAATAATTATCAATTACATTAATTTCTAATTTTTTTAATCATTTAAAATAATTCTTGTTTCAATTACTTTATCAATTCCCTAAATTAATGGAATAACATATTCAATTATACAGACATACTTGCATCAATTTTATTATTATCAAATTATAAGAAACATCATATTACTAAACAAGTATCTTCTAAAAATTATTAAGAAAATTAACTACATAATTATAGATTATTTTATTTATCCAATTTTATTATATTCAACAAGATATAGAAATAATAAAAACATGAAAATAATTAATTTTTTAGATTTAACATTTTCTAAAAAAAATATGTGGTAGACCCATATCATGGTATAAAACATCGACATCAGATCACTATCAAATTTCATTATTTATCATGTTTAAAATTTATTATTTCAATTAACTGGCCATAAAAATGAATTAATCATGGTTAATATACTATTTTATATAAATATAAGAGAATAAAAAATCCATTACCTCAAAAACATCAATGATCTTCTCATGTGAACAAATCAATGTCATAGATTTCCATTCAACTCTCTTGCAAGGAAACTAGGATCTAACAAATAATTCATTCCACAAACATAAAAAAAATAAATAGAAAAATTATACTAGGATGATAGTGATCATATTAAAAATCATGGAACATGGATTATGAGGAAATCGATACTAAATGTAGAGAAACTACTAGAGAATGGGGTAGAATTGTCCTTAGATTACAACAAATTGATCTCTAGGTGTCCAAGATCAATCCTTATTTAAGGATTCTTCAAATAAATTCATGAGTAAATATTGGTTAACTTGTGTTTTTAGAGAGAAGTGGGAAATATTGGGGAATAAATTTCATTGGGGTTATTTATATATAGAGTGAAATTTATAAGACCACAACGCAACCCAAGAGACCATGTCACACCATTGCATGGCACATGGAATTATATAGTACATCCCAAGGGACAAAAATACATAACCCATTGGACAAATGCATGTTTGAGGATATATAGGTAGATCCAATAAAATAGGATTTGAGTCTACAATGAAATTCCAGACACCACTCCACAACACCCCTTCTCAAACGGGGTCGCTACGCCGTAGCCCAACCATCGAAGAACAAATACCCCCGAATTGGTAGTAGACTAAAAAAACATTATTTATAGCCACCTCATCCCATGGAATAGTTCTTAAACACCAAAAAGGATCTATGTTTTATACTATATCCATAGCATAGCCATGCATGAAATGGTAGTATACTTATTTTACCCCATGAATCCTCTTAGGCAGTAGTCAGGTTCTACTACACTATAACCACCAATACCGGGGAACAATGAATCCCTCCACACCATATAAATTTCATTTTAGGTAGTATATCTTCCTAAATTACACATTTTTCTTTAAAACACTTTTGAAACTCCTTCAGGTGCCTCAAACACTCAAAACACAAAAAGGGAAGGGCTTCCGAGATCTGGTCCCCTACACAATACTTGTTCCACTAATATAATCACAATTTAATTAGATAATGATAATATGGTTATGATATAAATATGGGCAGGGTAGTTTTTTAGGTTATAGATTAATAAGAAAATATAGGGATTGAGTAATACTCACCTTGGGACCTTGAACATTCTCTTGAAAGTATCATTGGAAATGAAGGGATTTTGGACACTAATTGAGACCATAGGCACAGGAACATGAGGGAGGTTTCTAAAAGGATAAAAATGGAATAGTTTTAGGAATAAAGTTTATATAATAGGTGACCCATGAAGGTCTATAATTTTCCCCTATTTTATGTGAATAAAAGGACTCTATTGTGACCACCTTTTTTTTCAATAATAGAATGACACTATTCAATGGTAAATGGTTCCAAAAGATAGAAATAATGTATTATCTGTCAGATTGGGTCAAGAAAGTCTCAAAAAATATTCGACAAACATTTTTTATACATGTTTTGTGTGTTTCTCCATTATATTTTTACACTTTTCCATTTTTGTTTTTACCTTGGTAATTAGTTTTCAGTTAAATAATTTATGTTTCACGAAAATTATAAGATAAGAACTATAATTAAATTGGTATGTACTATACCTAAATTTTTTAATCTATTTGATACAATTTAATTTTTAAATATGATAAAATTAAATTTCAAATTAAAATATATAACATATAGAGTAACTATTTTTTGTAGAAAAATAATGTTTTAAACATTATGTGTTCTACATATTATATATCACTAATGAATAATTAAATAAGTGATAATATATTAATATATAATTTTAAAAATAATATCAGATTATATTTTTTTAATATATTAAATTATTTTATTATATAAATATTAGATAATTTAAATGAAATAATTCTTTGAAAATAACCCTTTCACCATTATCAGGGCCATTAGTTCTAATATAAATAATAATATTTTTATGATGAAAAATTAAATTGATATTGTTAAATATTATGGAATTAGTGATATAAATTATTAAACCCATTTTTATTCAATTTCTATAAGTGATAAAATCTATTTTTTATCTAAGTCTCTAAAATTAATTTTAATGAGGAATATTACCTAAGTTTCAAAAATGTTGTACATGTGTTTTATAAATTCAACAAAATATTTTTAAATGATTTATATTTTTTTTAAATATATATTTTATATATCAAAAATGTTTCTTAAGATTATAAAAAATTCATGTATTATGAAATTTTTATAAAAGTGATGGTTTTAGAAAAATCCATTTTTTTATGATTCACCTAAAAAAAAATTTTTTAGAAAATTTCCAAAAATCCCTCAAATAATAACGTTTCCATTTGAATTGAAAAATGGAATTAATTTTATAAAATTTAAGTTATAATATTTAATAATTTATACTATAAATAAAAACCATTTTTCTGAAAAAAAAATTATTTTTAACCTAAAAGAACCACATTATAAATTTATCTACAACAATTGAATTTTATCAATGCATTAGTATTAATAATTACATTTAAATTTATTTGTACATATAATTCATAAATTTGTTGGCTATATTTCATCACATAAATAGTATGACTATATTTTAATGGTTATATAATGTTACATGGTTCACTCTAGTTTGGTTTTGCATGAGTAGAAAACTATAAGAAAATATTTGTTTTATTTAAAGAAATGTTATATTATAAAATATTCACGCATTGCAGTTCTTTCCTTTATTAGAGAAAAAAATGAATTGGATTTGTTAGATATAATGGAATGGATTGAAATGGGAGATTTAGTTTTCAATAAATGATTAATTTCATCTAATAATATATACATTTATATTTAAAAACATGAATTACATGAAATACTTTTACTAAACTATCAAATATATAGACTATACGAATTAGAAAAGAAAATGTTATTTAATTTTAATTGATGGAAAAAATGGGGATGATGAAATTTATTTTACATCCTTGATAATGTAATCATATATTAAGTTAATCTCAATGACAATAAATGATATCCTATATTAGAGCCTAAAAATACAAAGGGTATGTTAGGTAAAATAAAATTGAATGAAATGAGAGATAAATTTTTTAAAGGAAAGGTTTATTTCACCACATCATAGATTAGTACTTTTTGGTAAAAAATAATAAAAAATTATTCATAACACATTCATTTATTATAAGGCCCCATCCTTAAACCTTACTTAATATTGAATTAAATGAATAATTCACATTGAGGATCTTTTCAGGTTTAGAGTTTTAGAGAATTAGAACATAACTATTACATCTTAAAAGATTACAAAGTAGACACTTCTACTAAGTCTCCATAAAAAAAACTCTTAAAAAGAAAGATGTCTAGATTCCATTTTTTAGATAGCATGAAATTCCCTTGATCACATCCTTGACCTTATTCCACTTTAAGTCCTGTGAAAAACATTTCGAAAAACTTGGGGTGAGCATAAAAAGCTCAGTAAGGGATACAAAAATAATGAAAACTGTTAGTTTTTCAAACATCAAGTAAACCATGTATACTATATCGAAGTAATACCTTCACCTTCATGAAGTAGTAAAAAAAATCTTCACTGAATAAAGTATCATTACTTACCTTTTTGTAACAAAAGGATTACCATAAAACCCATATAAAGAACACATAGAATATATAAAGGTAACTTGGGACATAAACATACTTAAGTGGAATAACCATACGGTTGACTTCCACACATATCACTTAATGGAATAGCTATACGGCCAATTTCCATACATACTTAATGGAATAGCCATACGGCCGACTTCCATACCCAATGCATTGGAGGTTATAACGTAACCACCCGTCCTGGTATTCACGGCACCACCCATCATATGGTTTATAATGTAACCACCCGTTAAAATGTCCAAGTACCAGTATAAAATCATAAAACATAAAAACAATATAAAGGAAAGATAACATTTCCACATTTCAATCACAATATATCATAAATATATTGACATAATAGAATCCTTTTTCAAAACCATTTTCAATACCAAAATACATAAAAGAGTATATGGTATTTATTTTATTCTAAAAACATTACGGATTGTTGAGAAAGCCAAAGATCAAATAATACTCGCGGCGGCGGAAAAAGGTCGTTGTCACCGCGTACGTTAAAAAAACATTCCTTTTTGTCGTTTAGTAAAACGCTTCGTAGAAAAAGATTCCTTTTGTATAAAAGTAAAAGTCAAAGGAGTTTATACACCGTATAAAAGAAAGTTGTGTATAAAACGAAATATGCCTCAATGAAAGGAGATTGAGACGAAGTCCCTTACCTTGGGTCTGACTTGACTCGATCGTTCTTTGACGTCCTGAATAATAAACTTGAGTTAATTTATACTTGATTAAGAACCATTTTAAAGTTCATTATTCCTTTTATATCACTTATTTCCATGTTATAAACATTATGTAACCATTTAAGTTAATAATGTTTGTTTTGTCAATATTTGGTTCTTAAGTCGAAAGTTGACTTCTTACAATTACATGTTGTTCATGTGGTCAAAAGTTCTTTATATACAGAATGAAATTCCTGATTTGGATATCATATATATCATATATATCCAGCATATACATGTATTTATAATATTACATAATCATTTAGAGGTATGAAAAGAAATGCACCGTTCATGGAGACGGTAAGCCGTACGTACGCATGAACGCTACTTTCATTTCTTTGTCATATTAATGGAATTAAAACTAAATGAGAGGTATGTATATTTTAATTCCAGAATTATATTCATCATTTAGATATATCATTAATTATATATATCCATTATATACATGTACTTTTAATAGTACATTACATTTGGGGATAAGAAATGAAATGCACTGTTCATGGAGACGGTAAGCCGTACGTACGCATGAACGCTACTTTCATTTCTATCTCATACTTTAATGGAAAGAAATAATAATGATATAGAGGTATATTATAATTCCAGTATAACATCATATACAATAACTTTAAATCTATCCTTTACACGTCCCACATATGGCATTAACGAATCACATCACTTTGAGGGGGCGGTAGTCCACACTTCCTTAAATGAAGATATCGTGTTTACCCATAATGGAAACCATAAAGGTATGCCCAAAATGAAAAAAACAGAATCTTAAAGAAAAAATAAACATATTATATATCATATATAAAAATAGTGACATCATAATGGCCACCCTTGAAGGTGTTAAATGAGTATTGAACAATCATCGTTTCGGGAGGCAGAATTTTGCCATCCACGGAAACCGTATGTTCTTTAACCATTTGATGTAGTTGTGTGAGAGTGTAGCTCGAATAAATCTTATAACAACATCCAAGTATATTGAAGATACTTTTGTTGTCACAAAAGAAGTAAATAAAAAGAGTTTAGAGGGTTGGAGAAGCAAAATAAAACAAATGAACAAGAGAGAATGAATTACCTTTAAAAGTGTAACTCCTTTTAATTTGATCCTAAAGGCTTCCTTTGAAAGGATTCTGCCCAAAGGGAATCCTCTAGGATGAGGAGAGTTATGTGGAGAGAGTAAATGGGCAGGTTTCGGCTGAGCCAAAGGCTTGAGGAGTGTGTGTAAGGTGGTAGAGGTGGGGGCCATTTATAAGAGGAGAGGAGGGGCACTTTTGGAAAGTAAAGAAATATTACTTTATTTGAAAATGTGTTTCGGTTTTAAAAGCTCCCACATTGATATAATTCGTGGATAAGGTGATAAGGGTTCTAAATCCACCCATCCAATAAGTTTTGGACATGTGTAGTTCATAGATTTTACATTATCTTTCAATTTTATTTAAATCGTTAAATAATGAGGTCATCGCTGCATCATCATGATGTCATAAATAATTTAATTTATTTAGTGTGTAAAAATTATAAAAACAAATACTATTATGTAGGAAATCTTTTTAGATTTCCAATTTCTATTTATAATAAAAAATCTGACTTGTATAACCCCATTTAAAAATTGTTTTCGTAAAACATATTATGTTTGTGTCATTTTTACTTTTACATTAAATAAAAAGTTATTTATGTCATTTCCCAACCAAAGTGTCCCCATGGGGTCCCCAAGTTGGCCCATGGCTTTTGTTGGTCGGCCATGACACAACCAATGAGGGTAGGACATGTGTCAAGCTCATATTATTTTATTAAAGCATTATTTTTACCTTAAACTACACTAATTACCACTAATCGCGATTAAGAACTTAATAAGTTACTATTCACCAAAAAATTATTATCATCTCATTGAACCACATTTTACTTCTTAATGACAACCATGTATGTCAGATTTTTGAAATTCAAAACACAATGATGGCAAAATTTCATTTAAACGGAAAATCAATTTTTATAAGTACCACTTAGTGGTTTCACTATTCATCAAAAATTGAAGTTTTTCAGAAAATTACCAAAAATTCACCCTAAGCTATATTTGATATTCCGAATTCAAAAATGAAGTCCATTTTACAAAATTCAAAACATATAAGTCAAATTAATTAATTTAATAATTAATTCCCGCTGTTATGACAAATAGCGTGTTTTTGTGAAACAATAAGTATCAAAAGATTGACACCAGTTTAAGTCCAATTTCAAAGTGAAATTGATTCCAATGACCACCATTGGATTAACTGGTAAAAATATTTTCTAATTTCACTTTAAAACCAATTAAAATAATAATCTAATCATATAAATAATTTAGATTAAAAAGAGGTTTTGAATTAAAATACAACATTTTACACTATTCATAAAAAAATGAACTTTATCAGAAAGGTACAAAAAATTTACACAAAGTAAATTTTGATGTCCCGATTCTAAAGAAGAGTTATATTTGGTCCAAAATAAAGTATAAGAGTGGTCAAAACTATATTTAATGATGGTTCACCCTTAAAAGTTGATAAGTGAACCTTTAGTGAAAATTAGAGTATATATGCCCTAAAATTGAACTCTTTCCGTATTTTAAGCCTTTATCATTTATTGGGTAAATGTATAAACATTTAAAAACATATATAATCATATTTTAGTTATTTTTATCCATTCCCGCCAGTACAATGACTACTTGTTAACTAACATTTAAAATAATATTATTTTATTACTAGTGTGCTATGTAAGTTTCAAAGAAACTCATCGTTGCGTATCGGGTACGCTATCAAACATAGCAACCCCTTTAAAATAAAATTAATATTTAATTCGTAAATATTAATAAATATGAAAATTATTTATTCTTTATTTACCTGGGATGTTACATCCTTCCCCCCTTTTGGGAATTGCTTCCTCACAATTTTATTCACTTATCAAAATAAGTGGGGGTATTTATCCCTCATAGCATTTTCAAATTCCCACGTTGCCTCTTCAATCACATGGTTTTTCCACAAAACCTTGACCTGATGAATCACCTTATTCCGTAACACCTGCTCCCTGTGTTCAAGAATCTGGACTGGTTGTTCTTCATAAGATAGGTTCTCTTCCAGCTAAACTACCTCTGGACTCAAAACATGAGATGGATCTGCCATATACTTTCTCAATATCGAAACGTGAAAAACATTGTGTACCTGAGATAAACTCGGAGGTAAAGCCACTCGGTATGAAACTGATCCAACTCTCTCCAGAATTTCATATGGTCCAATAAACCTTGGACTCAGCTTTCCTTTCTTACCAAATCTCATCACACTTTTCCAAGGAGAAACCTTGAGAAAAACATGATCACCTACCTTGAAAGATAGATCCTTCCTCCGGTTATCCGCATAACTCTTCTGCCTACTCTGAGCTGTTCTCATGTGTTTCTGAATCAGCTGAACTTTTTCTACCATCTCTTCTACCAATTCTGGTCCCATCAGCTTCCTTTCACCCACTTTATTCCAAAATGATGCAGTTCGACACCGCTTCCCATATAATGCCTAAAATGGTGCCATCTGTATACTGGAATGAAAACTGTTATTATAAGAAAATTCAACCAAAGAAAGATGTTGGTCCTAACTTCCCTGATAATCCATAGAACAAGCTCGTAGCATATCCTCCAATGTCTGGATTGTTTGTTCTGACTGCCCATCTGATTGAGGATGAAAAGCTGTACTAAAATTTAATTCAGTACCCAACGACTTCTGAAGGCCTTTCCAAAAGTTAGAAACAAACCTGGGATCACGATCCGATACAATGGAGAGAGGAACTCCATGTAACCTGACTATCTCTTTAAGATACAAACGGGAAAGTTGATCAAGAGAGAAAGTATCTCGTATAGCAAGGAAATGAGCAGATTTGGTCAAGCGATCAACAATAACCCAGATTGCATTATTACCTCAAGATGTCCTCGGTAATCCCACAACAAAGTCCATGGATATGTTTTCACATTTCCACTCTGGAACTGGTAAAGGCTGAAGCATCCCTTTCGGTAACTGCCACTCTGCTTTAACCTGTTGACATGTCAAACACTTCACAGTAAAATCAGCAATATCTCTTTTCATTCCATCCCACCAGTAATACTCCCGCAGATCTCTGTACATCTTAGTACTACCCGGATGAACTGAAAACGGGGAACTATGAGCCTCACATAACAAATCATTCTTCAACTGTGAATCACAAGGCACACATAACCTCTTCCCAAACCTCAAAACACAAACACAAACTTATCCAAGAACTCATGTAAAATTTTATTCATAAGGTCCATGAATACAGCAGGTGTATTGGTTAACCCAAAAGGCATAACTACAAATTCATAATGGCCATATCTAGTACAGAACGCAGTCTTCGGAACGTCTGCTTCTTTTACTTTCAACTGATGGTACCCCAACCTCAAGTCAATCTTCGAAAAATACTGAGCTCCCTGGAGCTGATACCACTTCATTCGATGGCCCAACATCTGCTGAAGTTGTTGCAAATGATTTTACCACCCCTTTCTGATTGTAGTCTAGCTGCATTCCCCCAGTTGTGTTCTTTGTTGGACACTCGTTTGCATAATGACCCATTTCATTACACTTAAAACATCTTACCGTTGGCTTTTCATTTCCTGCTTGATCATCTTCCTTACAGTTACGAGCAATATGACCATACTTACCACACCGAAAGCACTTACCAGACTTGGATAAACATTCTCCAGGATGCATTTTACCACACTTCTCACAGGATGGATATTTGGTTTTCTTACCTCCTTGCTTCTTTGATGAATTCTTCCCCTTTTCCTGCCAACTAGACCTCTTATTTTGTTGTTTGTCATAGAACACCTGATCATCGGCAAACTCCATTTCCACCTTCTCCGCACATCGAACAAGTTTTTCATAACTTTTGAACTCACGAGAAGCTAAATCCCTTCGATACTTTGGCTTTAACCCTGAGTAAAAACGGTTTATTTTACTATCAAGATCTCGTATGAAGTTTGGAGCATACCTTGCCAATCGAGTGAACTTTTCTTCATAAGCAGCCACAGAATCATCCTCCTGCCTCAATTCTAGGAACTGTTTTTCCATCCTAAGACGAACCACCTTAGGAAAATATTTCTCAAGAAATATAACTTTGAATTAGTCCCAGTGAAGATCCTCAATCTCATCACTATCCCTTATATTTTTCACCATCGACCACCACTGATCAGCTTCACCTTCAAAACGGTAAACAGCAAGACTAACCTTTTGATGTTCTGAACACCCCATGACATCAAAAATCTTCTCCAGTGCTTTAATCCACCCTTCAGCTTGCACAGGGTCAGATGATCCTCTGAATGATGGGGGATGTTGTCTCATGAAATGTTCCACCACTGACATGTTCCTCTGCGGTTTATCTGGCTGATCTCATGCATGGATACCACCACCATTTATAGCCTGAGTCAACTGTGCCATCACTGCAACAAACTGTTCAGTTCCGATTCCGACCATCTCAGGTTGCTGATTTGCAAGGTTATCTTTCTCCTGATGTCGTCCCAACATAGATGCTTTGTTTCCTCTGTGGAAAACCATTCTGAACACAAAAATATCTTAGGCGAAGCAACATGGTAATCCGTAAATGCTATATCATTTCAATCATATTATAATTAAACACTTTTCTAACTCCTAAAGTTGTCTAAACCGATCTCTGATACCAACTATAAGTCCCCAGCCTTAAACCATACTTAATATTGAATTAAATGAATAATTCAAATTGAGGATCTTTTCAGGTTTAGAGTTTTAGAGAATTAGAACATAACTATTACATCTTAAAAGATTACAAAGTAGACACTTCTACTAAGTCTCCATAAAAAAAACTCTTAAAAAGAAAGATGTCTAGATTCCATGTTTTAGATAGCATGAAATTCTCTTGATCCCATCCTTGACCTTATTCCACTTTAAGTCCTGTGAAAAACATTTCGAAAAACTTGGGGTGAGCATAAAAAGCTCAGTAAGGGATACAAAAAGAATGAAAACTGTTAGTTTTTCAAACATCAAGTAAACCATGTACACTATATCAAAGTAATACCTTCACCTTCATGAAGTAGTAAAAAAAAATATTCACTGAATAAAGTATCATTACATACCTTTTTGTAACCAAAGGATTACCATAAAACCCATATAAAGAACACATAGAATATATAAAGGTAACTTGGGACATAAACATACTTAAGTGGAATAACCATACGGTTGACTTCCACACATATAACTTAATGGAATAGCCATACGGCCAATTTCCATTAATACTTAATGGAATAGTCATACGACCGACTTCCATACCCAATGCATTGGAGGTTATAATGTAACCACCCGTCCTGGTATTCACGGCACCACCCGTCATATGGTTTATAACGTAACCACCCGTTAAAATGTCCAAGTACCAGTATAAAATCATAAAACATAAAACCAATATAAAGGAAAGATAACATTTCCACATTTCAATCACAATATATCATAAATATATTGACATAATAGAATCCTTTTTCAAAACCATTTTCAATACCAAAATACATAAAAGAGTATATGGTATTTATTTTATTCTAAAAACATTACGGCTTATTAAGAAAGCCAAAGATCAAATAATACTCGCGGCGGCGGAAAAAGGTCGTTGTCACCGCGTACGTTAAAAAAACATTCCTTTTTGTCGTTTAGTAAAACGCTTCGTAGAAAAAGATTCCTTTTGTATAAAAGTAAAAGTCAAAGGAGTTTATACACTGTATAAAAGAAAGTTGTGTATAAAACTAAATATGCCTCAATGAAAGGAGATTTAGAAGAAGTCCCTTAACTTGGGTCCGACTTGACTCGATCGTTCTTTAACGTCCTGAATAATAAACTTGAGTTAATTTATACTTGATTAAGAACCTTTTTAAAGTTCATTATTCCTTTTATATCACTTATTTCCATGTTATAAACATTATGTAACCATTTAAGTTAATAATGTTTGATTTGTCAATATTTGGTTCTTAAGTCGAAAGTTGACTTCTTACAATTACATGTTGTTCATGTGGTCAAAAGTTCTTTATATCCAGAATGAAATTCCTGATTTGGATATCATATATATCATATATATCCAGCATATACATGTATTTATAATATTACATAATCATTTAGAGGTAAGAAATGAAATGCACCGTTCATGGAGACGGTAAGCCGTACGTACGCATGAACGCTACTTTCATTTATTTGTCATATTAATGGAATTAAAACTAAATGAGAGGTATGTATATTTTAATTCCAGAATTATATTCATCATTTAGATATATCATTAATTATATATATCCATTATATACATGTACTTTTAATAGTACATTACATTTGGGGATAAGAAATGAAATGCACCGTTCATGGAGACGGTAAGCCGTACGTACGCATGAACGCTACTTTCATTTCTATCTCATACTTTAATGGAAAGAAATAAAAATGATATATAGGTATATTATAATTCCAGTATAACATCATATATAATAAATTTAAATCCATCCTTTACACGTCCCACATATGGCATTAACGAATCACATCACTTTGAGGGGGCGGTAGTCCGCACTTCCTTAAATGAAGATATCGTGTTTACCCATAATGGAAACCATAAAGGTATGCCCAAAATGAAAAAAAACAGGATCTTAAAGAAAACATAAACATATTATATATCATATATAAAAATAGTGACATCATAATGGCCACCCTTGAAGGTGTTAAATGAGTATTGAACAATCATCGTTTCGGGAGGCAGAATTTCGCCATCCACGGAAACCGTATGTTCTTTAACCATTTGATGTAGTTGTGTGAGAGTGTAGCTCGAATAAATCTTATAACAACATCCTAGTATATTGAAGATACTTTTTTTTTACAAAAGAAGTAAATAAAAAGAGTTTAGAGGGTTGGAGAAGCAAAATAAAACAAATGAACAAGAGAGAATGAATTACCTTTAAAAGTGTAACTCCTTTTGATTTGAGCCTAAAGGATTACTTTGAAAGGATTATTCCCAAAGGGAATCCTCTAGGATGAGGAGAGGGATGTGGAGAGAGTAAATGGGCAGGGTTCGGCCGAGCCAAAGGCTTGAGGAGTGTGTGTAAGGTGGTAGAGGTGGGGGCCTTTTATAAGAGGAGAGGAGGGGCACTTTTGGAAAGTAAAGAAATATTACTTTATTTGAAAATGTGTTTCGGTTTTAAAAGCTCCCACATTGATAGAATTCGTGGATACGGTGATAAGGGTTCTAAATCCACCCATCCAATAAGTTTTGGACATGTGTAGTTCATATATTTTACATTATCTTTCAATTTTATTTAAATCGTTAAATAATGAGGTCATCGCTGCATCATCATGATGTCATAAATAATTTAATTTATTTAGTGTCTAAAAATTATAAAAAAAATACTATGATGTAGGAAATCTTTTTAGCTTTCCAATTTCTATTTATAATCAAAAATCTGACTTGTATAACCCCATTTCAAAATTTTTTTCGTAAAACATATTATGTTTGTGTCATTTTTACTTTTACATTAAATAAAAAGTTATTTATGTCATTTCCCAACCAAAGTGTCCCCATGGGGTCCCCAAGTTGGCCCATGGCTTTTCTTGGTCGGCCATGACACAACCAATGAGGGTAGGACATGTTTCAAGCTCATCTTATTTTATTAAAGTATTATTTTTACCTTAAACTACACTAATTATCACTAATCACGATTAAGAACTTAATAAGTTACTATTCACCAAAAAATTATTATAATCTCATTGAACCACATTTTACTTCTTAATGACAACCATGTATGTCGGATTTTTGAAATTCAAAACACAATGATGGCAAAATTTCATTTAAACGGAAAATCAATTTTTATAAGTACCACTTAGTGGTTTCACTATTCATCAAAAATTAAAGTTTTTCAGAAAATTACCAAAAATTCACCCTAAGCTATATTTGATATTCCGAATTCAAAAATGAAGTCCATTTTACAAAATTCAAAACATATAAGTCAAATTAATTAATTTAATAATTAATTCCCGCTGTTATGACAAATAGCGTGTTTTTGTGAAACAATAAGTATCAAAAGATTGACACCAGTTTCAGTCCAATTTCAAAGTGAAATTGATTCCAATGACCACCATTGGATTAACTGGTAAAAATATTTTCTAATTTCACTTTAAAACCAATTAAAATAATAATCTAATCATATAAATAATTTAGATTAAAAAGAGGTTTTGAATTAAAATACAACATTTTACACTATTCATAAAAAAATGAACTTTTTCAGAAAGGTACAAAAAATTTACACAAAGTAAATTTTGATTTCCCGATTCTAAAGAAGACTTATATTTGGTCCAAAATAAAGTATAATAGTGATAAAAACTATATGTAATGACGGTTCACCCTTAAAAGTTGATAAGTGAACCTTTAGTGAAAATTAGAGTATATATGCCGTAAAATTGAACTCTTTCCGTATTTTAAGCCTTTATCATTTATTGGGTAAATGTATAAACATTTAAAAACATATATAATCATATTTTAGTTATTTCTATCCATTCCCTCCAGTACAACAACTACTTGTTAACTAACATTTAAAATAATATTATTTTATTACTAGTGTGCTACGTAAGTTTCAAAGAAACTCATCGTTGCGTATCGGGTACGCTATCGAACATAGTAACCCCTTTAAAATAAAATTAATATTTAATTTGTAAATATTAATAAATATGAAAATTCTTTATTCTTTATTTACCTGGGATGTTACATTTATTATAGATAGTTACAAAATAATTGGTGTTTATTCCATTTTTGAATAAACACATTTACTTGTCGCTTTGTTGGATAAGTCTCATTAAAGGATTATTACAACTCTTCTTAGTTATAAATTTTTTTTCGGTTTTAGTTTGTATAGATTTCTCATTGAAAAAATATTATTTGACTCTTTATTAAAGTTTTTTTAAATTAAATTGTTTTATAAGAATCTTTTCAAAAATAAAATAATCATAACATTTGTTCCTTTTTTCATTATTTAAAATATTTATAAGCACATATTTATAATTTATAAAATTCAATGTAATCAAGTAACCCACAATAAAGTCCTGTAAACATTTTTATGACATTTTTTATAAATCAATAGTTATTATATATTAAATAAATAAAAATTATGCTTCAAAAGGAAATTTAATTTGTTTTTTTAATATTTAAAACAAAAATTCAATATAAAAAGGAAAAATATAAATGGTTGTCTATAAATGTATATTATAAAGAAATATATATATATAAATTCATATTATTTATTTAATTTATATGTATTAATTATTATGGTGTGAAGAAAAATAATGTAGAACATAGTTATAAAATTTACATCTTGTTATTTATCATTAAGAAATAAATATATGAATAATGATATAAATAAATAACGTTTGAGAACTTGGAGAAAAATCAAAGGGAAATATAAATATTTTAATTTTACCATAATATAAATCTTTTCAGATATAACCAGAAAGATAATAAAATTAATTTTATAAGTATAAAAAGTTAAAATCATATATGAATTCTAGTTTTAACATATAATGAAAAATATTAAAAAATTTAAAGATAAATAAATTTATTGAAATATAAAATCCTCAAAATCAGTTTCATCAAATTTACACACAATCCCTAATCCAAATTCAATTCAATTGTTTTATAATCAAGATTTAAATAGAATTATATGCTTAATGAAAAGATTATATTTTAATTAATCAAAGGAAAATATTCTCAATATGACTGAATACAACCAATATTAAAGGAAAGATGAAAACTCATTTAGTTATTATTAGGTCTTAATTGAAATCTAATTCATTCAATGATAAAACACACTTGATCAAAGGGTAAGAATATACTGCGATTATTTCATTTCTTTCCATTGAATAAAATCAATTTGTTAAGAGGTTATTACCTAAAGCCTTGAAATGATGATAAAGGATAGAACTATAGGTAGTAAGTGAAGTTAAATAATTCAAAAGAGAATTAGATGAAAAAAAGAAACATTGGGGTATGAGAATAGAGTATTGATATCCTTCATATATCATATTTCTAGGGAAACTAGATCATCCATCGGTTTTTGAAATAATTTTTATTATTATTTGTCCTTGATATTATTTTGCATTCTATCATTTCTCAAATTAACATTACATATAATATAATTTTCAAAATTTTTTATTGTATTTTATATTTAAAAACATATATATAATGTATGTTGTTAATTAAAATTAATTAATACAATTTTAACATTATAAATTTGTATGTTGTTAGATATTTCATTTACAAAATAAATATTTTTTATGTTATCAAATATAACTATAAATAACACATATAAGTGTGTTGTTGATGCTTTATTTTGAAAAATTATTGTTCTTCTAGGGAGAGTAAATTTTTTTATTGAAGTTATGGTAGCATGAAATGATTAAATAAAAAAACAAATACTTATATAATACATATTGATCTATGACATCCTAATCATGATCATTGAAAATTATACCCACTGTGTTGGTTTGAATCATGATAAATAATATATGGTGTGCTATGCTATCATGTTTTGTTCTTTATTACAAAAAATTTATATTTTAATAATTAATAAAATATGTTAATATTTTATTATATATTATATTAAATATTTGGGAGAAAAATTTAGAAATTATTTATATACTAATATGTTCTCAATACCTCAATATCTTAAAACCTAATATTTTTTAGGTATTAAATTAATCATTAAAAAATGGATTTAAAATATTTGTATAATATTAAAAAACATAAATTTATGTGAATATTTTATAATCATATTTTGAAAAATCTATTTTAAAATAGAAAAATTGGCCTACAGTTTTGGAGACTATAGAGACTAATGTGATTGTATTGAATATCAAGAAAGATAGTAATGATATGGGAATACAAATAGAGGATGTTAGTGAGGTGGATATTTTAGTCTAGTTAAGCCTCATAATTTACTAGGGTTATAAATCCAAATTAAACATAAAATGATGTTTTATTATGATGAAAATTAACTTTAGTAAGAAAATATTATATTTTTCTATCAATCCATAAAATAAAATCATATATGTTATTTTTTAGAAAACTATCCTATATAATATAAAATTTATTTCTAAAACATTGTTATATATTGCATATATATGATGGTTTAATAAATAGTAAAAATATATTCCTGGTCTCTTACTAATTTAATGTTTTGAAAATTATTTGGCTATTTTTTTAAAACTATTATATATATGAAAAATAATACACACTATAAAAAAGTATATAATTACTGATAGTAATTTCCTTAATCATCCTTAAATTATGGAAAATAATCATTCACATATATTTTTTTTATTATTACTCATATATTTCATAATATTCACATTTAATCTTTGAAAAATATACTCAAATTCATCTAATATTTTTTGAAATAATCATTATTGTGTAGAAAAATTATATAAAAAATCATTATTTGTTTTAAAACAATTCAACTTTTTAGTTATTATTATAATGATGGTCTACATAAATTGTATGTCAACAATAAGTAATTCATATTTGACTATGATTAGATACATCTTTTAAAATAAAATTTAAACTTATAAAAATATATTATAATTTATCAAAACCCAATAGTCAAAAAAAATTTAATATAAATTTTTGTTATTATATATTTTAAACAAAATTTATAAATAATTTTTTAAAATTCATTAAAAAATTTATAAAAAATATCATATCTTTAGACATCGAGTTTATTATCTCCAAAAACACACACAAATGACCCCAACATCTTCTACCTCATTCAATGCCCTCCTCTAGGTTTGAAAAGATGCACTGATTGTACCTCTTCTCTCTCCTCTCCCACACATGTGACTTGCTCCCTATAACTCTCTATAAAACTATTATATAAAGATTATGTATATTTGATGATTCCCCTTTTACCCTAAAAATATTTTGTTGCATAGAACCCTAAATCATTGTCATATCCATGTTTGATGGGAAACCGGAACTGATGAGGTTGATGTTCCCCAAGAACCTTATCATACCACCAATGACCAAATAATGATATGGTAGATGAGGCACACAAAATTAGTGGGATTTAGTGAACATTCCAATCCAAAATTACTAAATTAATTTTATTTTATTTGATATTTATATTATAAAAATTAAGAAAATAGATATAATTTATTCATTTTTTTATTACCCTATATAGGAACATGGTATAAGATTATCTTAATTTAGACCCAACCTCAATGACACTACTATTTTTTGGATATTAAAAAAATTCATTTTAAGATTGTATTTTAATTCGTAATGTTTTTTCAAGGGTCATTCTTGTTGTATTATATTCTTGTTTCATCTAGTTGTAGTCCCTCTTAAGAGGTATTCTAAGTATATTTATATTTATAATAGAAATGTGAGAATTATAATGCTATGGTATAGAATTTACTTGATAATGTAAAATAAGGATATGGAAAATGGATATACATATAGAATATGAAAACAATGATATTTGATATAATAATTAATGTTTGTATTATACTAATTTGAGATAATGGGATCCACCTATCTAGATGAAAGTTATTATTTTAGTTATTCATGTCATGATTATTTGTAGATAGTTTTTTATATACTGTTTGTTAGTCATCACTAAATTTGAGGATATTTAAAAAACTATAAAAAATAAGGTCTGAATACTTGACCATAATGATATATCCTTACAATTTTTTCCACCCTCTGTATTAATTCCCCTTTACATATGTGGATTTTAAATATTTCCTTGCTATTATATAATTATTCTTGATTATATTTAATAAATCATCATATTTTTACATGATAACTTTATATATAAGTTGAAGATATTGGTGTTTTGGCATCATGGGGACAAATCCATTGTGTTAGTCTTGCTGGATTCCTTGTACTTTTGGATTATTTGACAGACCTTGGTGGGGACTATAGTTTATGTCTCTTGACATCCATTACTGGGAGGGTAATTGATGATGAAGAAAAACATATAACATGGAGTTTTTTTACTCCTATATCTTCTTAAGAAACCCATGCATATGGTTCTAAAATATGAACTACCTATCATACTCTATGGGTATTTGATCTTGGATACAATTATATCATTCTATCCTTGGATTACCAAAGATGATCAATCTCTCATAAAATTATATATTTACTATCTCTACTTAAATGAAGTGATAAAAAGAGACGGAATAGAGGGGATACCAGTAATAATAATTCTCTCCATCACCAATACATTGATTTATTATTATATCAAAGGAAAAATGTTGGATATCTTCATTTTTCCCTGAATGATTTATTAATAATCATTTTACAATCCCAATCTCATTCTTTTATAAATATGATGTACTAATAAGAAAATTTTTATCCTTATATCTTATGAATCTTATTATCTTAGCTTATAATAGATATTTCCATTTGATTCACCACAATCCATGAAACTGAAATACTAACTCTTTGTTTGATAATATTTTATAAAAAATATCTATAACACTTAAAATTTATTCTATGTGATATTGGAGTTATTTTTCATATTTATTATTATGTTGTAATTTTATTTGTAATTTTAGTGATTGTTTCTATAAATTTAGTATTTTAAAAAATAATAGAAATTATTTAAAATTATAGTTTTTTAATATGAAAAAATGTATGTATGAGTGAAATAATTTAGGAATAATTAATTTAGATTATAAATTATAAGTGTTATAATTTTTTTTTGTTTTTATACCTTCAAACCATAACACCCGCACCCAACTCACTCTATAGTAACAATACTTGTTTTTCATTAGAAAATAGGCATTCCTTTGAATAAACTAAATGAATATGACTTGAAATTATTGTTTATTGGTTGATAGTGCATAGACTATACATATAACACCCAAATATTTTAGTATGCATAACATTATGTAAATATATTGTCTAATAGTGTATGATGTACACAAAACCAAGATAAAGTGAATAATACTTATTAAAATTAAAGGTAAATATCAAATAATTGTGATTATATAATGTGAAAGCTAATAAATTATAATTTTTTCATAATTTATATGATATAAGGTTAAAAAAACTTATTGTCTAAAAGGTTCATTTTTCTATAAAGTGGGGTTTCTCAATTTTTTTATTTTATTTAAAAGTTAAATTTTTTCATTTCATAATTTTAATATAATGTAATAAACTTAATTTTTAAATTCAACATTCCAAAATCATCTTATGGTTTATTTTTTACGATTTTTTTAAAAAGGTTGATTTTTAGGTGAATAGTGAAAAATACTATATTCTCAAATGTTGTAACTTTTCCTTTGATTGACTATTCAAATAGGACCATTCAGTTTTGAATTAGATTTAATGTCTTATAAATCTTCCTTTATTATTCATAAATAAATAAATTTTATAATAATAAATTTTTTACATTATTTTGGTTAAAATCATTTTATGCTTAAAAATGCATTTTTTATAATGATTTTTCTTAATTGTATTTTGCATAATTACTATGAAATTAGCTTTTAACACTTCTATAAATTAAATCTTGAGAAATGGATTTCATGTTTTGAATAATAATCATAAAATTAGGTAACAAAGGCTAATTTATTTTTGGTCATAAAAATGTAGTTTCCAAGGAAACAATAAGTCTTTGCAGTAAAGCTTTAATAAGTAAAATTATTTTATAAGAGGGTATGTTTTTCAGAAAATATTATCTTTAATTGTATGTAAGAGGTTATGATATACATACCATGGTGGTATCTTATCTATTTGTCAATTTTAGTTCCACTATCTTGTGATAATAACCTTTATATTATTTTATGTTTTGAGTAATTAAAAAAATGTCACTCTGTCACACATAAAATTTTGAATATAATTTTACGATAAAGATAATGATAAAAATATATAATCAATGAATCTATATTACTATAATTATGGTAATCAAATTATATTTATTTGGTTTATTATTTTATTATTTTAAATTATAGCATAATTATCTTAAAGGATTGCACAACATTAACACAATGTATGTTCAAGTAGTATAAAAATCAAGTAAATGATTTTAAAAACATAGAAAGTGTTTTTTTATATTAATTTTTATTTTAAAAGTATTTTTTATAAAATCTTTAATTTTAAATGATGGATTAAAAGTTTATATTAGAACTCAACTATCATCTTGATGTATAACAATTTTAATTATTTGAATTGTATTGAAAATGAATTTATGGATATTTAATGTTAAAAATTATTTAATTAATTGATATTGTAATCATAGAAATATTATAAGATTAAAATTGGTTTGATAAATGCTAAAAATTTCATCCATGGTTTATTTTTATACAACTTGAAAAATTTTCAAGGCCTTTTGAAAACATTATATTTTAGATCATTCCATTGATTATTTCCAATAAAAGGGGACTTAATATTACCTTTAAGAAAACACATATTATTTCAATTTTCATTCAAAATTATAATGAAATATCTATACAAACTTCCCATACCGCGTTTAAAATCCATTTGTGGGACAATAAACCTCTCATCTAAAGGTCATAATTCTAATCGAAAGGGGGATATCTGAAAATAACCTGATCATTTTTACCATTCTATTTCAAGTTTATTTCTCCCTTGTCCTCATAATTTATATTGAAAATAATATAAAAATAATGTAATTATTAAAATTAATATAATCAAATTTCATTATGTTTATGTAATTATCATTTTCTACATTCTTTTCCATCGAACTGAAACTAAAAACATCACTTATACATACGTACAAACTACCTTCTCCATGATCGATGTATTTAAATTTTCCTTACCACCACAAATTAATGTTTATAAATATGGATTTAATTAATTAATCATGATATTTATAAAATAATTATAATTTTATAAAGATAAAACAATATCTATTTTACTGCCTTTCTATCCATTAGAAAAAAAATGAAAACATCACACTCTATATGTGCGGACTACCACCTCTATGAACGGAATATTTAAATTTTCTATAACCACCAGAAATGGATATTTTTAAAAGATTAATTGAATAATATATATTATATTTATTAAAAAATTAATATTATTTAATGGAAAATAATTATATAATTCCTTCTCATTCAGTAGAAAATGAAAACTTCACTTATGCATCCACAAATATTATCATCGTTATGAATGATATATTTCATTATCATTTTCTAATTACCCGAAAGGTTATAAAAATGTACAAAATTAATAATCATAATAATTTTGTAACTATTATCATTATGGATGTGATGAAACCATTACTGAAACACCTGAATAATGATTTTAACAAAGAAAATAATAATAAAGATGTAATAATAAATTATAAGTGAATGTTACCAAGTTATATATGTATAGTTTATATATATATATACATATACATATATATGTATAATAAATTTTAATTAATTATATTGTAATTTGGATTTCTTTCGAGAAAGTGTATGTTCATGGTGAGGGTTTTCCTCTTAATTTTCCATCTTTGAGAACTTTGGTATTATCAATTTATATTCATTTATAATTTGTATATACAACCCATTTGACATATTATACCATGAATATATTTATATTTAGGGGGTTTAAAGTTCTATCTCATGTTATTTATTTCAAGGAGTTTTGATTCAAAATATACCGAAAGATGTAAGGATTTCCTCATCTCAATTTCCTTACATTGAGATATGTTCTATTTTAACCAACCTTTTTATTTTTTTGGGTGCATTTACTAATCATGGATATATTTTAGAATAATTTTTAGGGAAATTGTTTTTATTTTAAAATCCATCCAGGGTTCTCTATTTGAAGATATTTTAATTCAAATGTTAACAGAGGTGTAAGTTTTTATGTTACTATCTCACCTTTTGTCAAGATTATTTATGAATCAATTTCAATTTTGGGGAATTATATATTCCTTATAACCTATTACCTATATATTTTTATATACTTATTTTAATTATATTAGGTTCAATACTTATTCTATTTCCCCCATTTTGGTACTCAAAAACACTGAAGGAGTGTTTTTAAGCAAGGCTAACCATATTTATATCTTCATGTTAGGAATATTATTCTTACAAGTCTATGTTCTTGAAAGTGGGTAGTGAAATATTTTATATAAAGTTAAATGTTTGATAAAGTTATTTTATACTAACCTTTAACATATTTAAAAATGATTAAATGTAATCTTTTCAAATTTATTCTACACGACTCACTTTTTACTTCCTCTACAAAAGTGGGGAATTTTTTTTTCTATTAATGTATTTTCATATTGTAATGAATTTTTAAAGTATATGCCATTAATGTAATTTCCTAATGTAATGAATTTTATTATCTATAAATATTTCTTTAAAAGTTTTTACGGGATTTCAAATTCAATCCTATCCTTATTATTCTGATAATTTTTTGTTTTTAGTAGTTAGTAAAAGAAAGGGATATTAATTTATTAAGTGTTTTGAAAAGGGATTATATCCCACTTAATGATATTTTTATCTTAAACTACAAATTTATTAATTAAACATTATTTTTTATCAATATTAAATTTTGGCAAATAAATTTTCAATTTTTTTGTAAAATTATATTTAAGGACATTTGAAATAAGTTTTGTTAATGGTTTATAGATTAATTTTTATAGTAAAGATAGAAATAGTTTAATAAAGTTGTTTTCATTTTTTCTCTTCCATTTCCCTATTTAATTATCTAAATAATTATCTTTACTAAAATTAATTAATTTATAATGAATTTTTGGTATGATACATGTTTATGATATTTTATATTATGGATTCATTCTACATCATTTATTATATTGAATTACTGTATAACCATTACTCTATAAAATGTTAATATCATATTTTGCATAAATAATATTTTGAGATACTAACAAAAAAGACAGATCATTTATTGATTTAGTAAATATTGAAAATTTATATACTTGTTAGTTATATAATGATGATTATTGAATGTTAAGGAAGGTTTCTTATGTACTGGGAAATATTACCATTTTAATACATTATTCAATATAGATAATTTTTGATTTTTCATCTATGTGAACGTACTCTTGTTTGTTTTTCCTCACTTAGTACATTGTCTATTGATACCATCTACCTTCATTCTCTTGATAGATTTGTGTGATGATGTTTTAATGTAGTTTATATGAAACTTGTTTCGTTCCTATGATTTTTTAAGCTTCGAAGGAATATTAAATACACTTATGTTTTTATCACATATATATGAATGGTTTATTATTATTTAACATGTGGTTATATTATAGCCCTAAAATGTATTAGGTAATTTTTGAATCTCATGGACTAAATGGTACACGAGAAGTGTAATGACATTGTTTTCTCATTTTAATAATTTAAAATAATTTAATGATTATTTTTGAAGCTAATCACTGAGTCAACATGTTATTTTGAGGCACAAGGAGTCTTGGTATTGATTTAATGGGAATATTAAATATATTATATCATTAATGTGTAGTTTTTATAAAATAATGAAACAAGTATTTAATGGGGACTCATATGGAAAATCTGGTATCTATGTTGTGTCTGGTGTATGTGTTTTACCCTAAGCGTGACATAACCTTTGTTGGAATCAGGAAATTGGTTAAAACTTGCTGTGTGTGAATTATTTAACTATTTAATCAATTAATTAATTTCTTTCTCCATAAAATATAATCCCCTAATTTAAAACTTTTTAGGCTTAAATTAAATGGTTAACAACATTAACATAGATATTTGTTGAGTATTCATGATGGAGAGCTTCATGGAGAGGATATATCATGGTACAACCTATCAGTACTGCCGAGATTGTTTATTCAATCATAGTTGGTAGATCTCCCCAATGAATGTGACTTGTAACCATTATTTATTAGTGATAAATCTAAACCTAATTTAGGGTGATTTTTCTTTTTTTATTCCTGGTTTAGTTATGCAATAATGAACATGAATCAAATCTAACAACAAGTTAATTTGTTGGTCGAGAAGGCTTACGGGTGTGGGTTTATCTTCATAGGATTTTGAGGATTTTATATTATATTTATTATCTTTATTCATTCACTTTTTAAATGGGAATATATCATGGACAAACTAAATAATTTCCAAGGATCATTTTTATTGTGTGATTTGTAAATTTCTTCCCCCATTTATCACATGTTAATCCCCAAAATTCCCTTTGGTTGTCGGTTTGACAAATACCTAGGGGGATCATTATGTGATTGATCTTCAACATAATGAATCATCTCTATGGGATTGGTTTTGTGATTGATTGTGTGATTGAGGTGAAAAAATTATGATAAATGATCAAAGCTGTACTAGGATTAGATTTTGAGACCTTCAGTTAATGGTTTTTAATGTTAGAAGGTCGTGGTAATTTGGAACTGGTGGCAGTGGTAGCATAAGTAAATGACACATGATGTTATGGTATTTTGGAGAAAATATCAACTTAATGGAGTTCTATTTAGAATAACAAACATTGTGATTCCCCCTCTATGGTGATATTAGTTTTTTTGTATAGAAATATATCACACATTGTGTGACACGGGTCACATTCCATGTGACCCATGGATGGAAGATAAACAAGTGATCTTAGAGTACACATGCGCATACATTAATAGTAATATAGGAGTATCTAGGGTACATGGGAATTTCCAAGCACCAGGGCAAGGCTACTGTACACGACACAAACAAAGTACAGAGACACATCTAATGTACATGGGCACGAGAAGAGGACCACAAGCCCAAACACGAGAATATAATTGTTTAACGGTACATTATGTGTAATACTTAAACATGAAATCTATTTTCTATAAGTTAGTTTGGTTCCCTCATTATCATTATAATCAATAGATTATTAGTTGGGTGTGTTCCATATTCCACTTCAATTGGGTGTGCTCCAATGGTCCATACCTATGGGGCTTCAGTGAGGAATTACATCTTGATCATAGGATTGGGATACCCTCCATGGGATTATTCTTGGATAATGATTAAGGAATATATCCATGTTATGTGGTGGGATACTATATCATTTCATTCTATTTCCCTTGGTGGGGTATGTAGAATCAGCATGACCAACTTATATGGGCTTATGATCACCTATATAATGGGTTTTTAAAGGTAGGGTATTTTATTCCCCAGGGGTCATGGGTGAGATACCTTATATGACCATCATGACGTTAAGAGTTTCATTTTTTTCTATATAATATACTGAATCAATGAACATGAACTCTCATATAGAAATCATTACTTTTATCAGGCTTATGGAGTTAGTTCTCCTGAGTGAGCATTACTACGGATCTTTGAGTGGATTCATATGATGGTATTATAGTCAAGATCTCTTCAATACGTGGTATATATAATGAATATATATGTTTTTTGTTGTGTTCCTATTCTTATGTCTCATATTTTGATTGACATTCCTTTGATATGATGAGTTAAATACTCACTTGATTCAATATGTCTAGTGATTTTGGGGTGTCCTATTGGGTATTGTTATAATAAACCATGTATGGGATCTTCCAAAACATTTAATATATTTTTAGCTGATATGACTTTTTAAATATTCCTTGGAGGACCAGGAGTAGTTGGATCATAATTATATAAACAAGTCTTATTTTATTATATGTGTTACATTTTAAAATCTCTTCCTTTTTAGCAGATTAGACTCTTTTATAGTTTTAGTGAGATTGTATTTAGGTCTTTTTCTTTCTGTACTATAATTAAATATGATGATGGGATTTATATGTATACACACATATGGTATTTTTTGTATTTTTTATCTTTTATCATTGTTTTTGGAGATGTGTGTTTGAGTACAAGTACTTTAGGATAATTCCTCACACGTCTGTGTTATTCTTACTTAGCACTAGTCGTTATCCCATGGCCTATTAGAGGTAGGATTGGGGTATCCCACCCAGTTTTTCACTGGATAGGAGGGCCCTTTTGGGTCTGGTCATTATAGAGTGTCATTAGAGGGTTAATTCTATGGAAGGATTTTTGATATTTTCTAGCTGTGAGGTTTGGTATGGGACCTAGAGAAAAAATGTTAATGTTTGTTAGTTTGTTTCTTAGTACATGGGATATGGTGTTGTTGCGATGGCATATTTATCTATTAGTTAGTACACTGATAACCTATTTGTTGAATTGGTGCATATAGGAACTATATTCAAGGAAAACATTGGTACATGAATCATATAGGAGTGGTTTTTAATTTACATATACTTTTTAAGCCAACAGTTAAGATATACCTTTTGACCATGATATGTCGTGTATTTTCAGGATGACACCGTAATGATTGGTAGATTGGATTCCATAGATGTATAAAAAGGGAGATCTTGCTAGTGATGATCCTACAATGTATGGACCTATTAAGTTTGTGGTGCATTTGGGTGGTTTTCAAGTCCTTTGACAACCTTTTGGGAAGCCAGTTGTGACAAAAGTACCAGCTGAGGATGTGAGCAAGATGAGAATGATCTATGAGACACAAAGGAAATGACCTCCATAGTTTTAGGGAAAGATAGACCCCCAATCTATTGATTACTTTCTAGAGGTAGTCATATGGGTTTTATAACTTATAATGATACATATGAATCAGATGGTGTTCGTTGTAGTGAGTCTTATAGAGATATTTATTAGGAGATAGCATATTTTGGTGACATAGAATCATTATGATAACACCATCTCATAGGAAGAGTTTGAACATATCTTTTGGTAGGAGGTCAATATATCCATGTTCTAATAAGTACAAATCCCAGATCCGATGGATATTCAGAAAGATTTAATGAATTTGGAAGAGTATTTATTGAGGTTTACCGACCTCTATTGATACTTTCTAGATATAGTTAGATATCCATTTTTATATATAATGAAATTTGGTTTTGGAATAAACAATGATTTAGTTTTAGAGTGATATCTCTTTGAATTCCCACATATGTTGTAGTTCATGAGAAAGATTTGGTGGTGGATATACTTCTAAAAGAGAATACACTAACTATTGGAGAAGGAAGTGGGAACACAAGGTATGAGGCTTTTGAAGTAGGTAGATAATGGCATACAAATTGATTTTATCATGGGAGATGATTTTAGATACAGTCTGAAGAAGGGGTTCTATAGTTAGGCCCCTTAGGACGGATTGAGTTAGCCGAGGGAGATGGAATTTTTATCTTTTGTTGTGAGGGAAATCTCATGAGGGATTATCCAACTGACTGTGAATTTGATAGAGAGATTTTCAATGGACCACCTAGGTAGATTAAGTAGTTTGAGAAGTGATATCTATAGGGAAAAACACTTGGAATAAGAGAAAGAGAGTAATAGGAGGTGGTAGTCAGTTGGATATATTTCGACCACCCCTTAGGTGGTCCATAATAGGCTTAGAGAGTTGTTGGCCGAGGATAAGGATAGTTGTAGGTAGTGGATTGTTTTAAAATAGAGGATATAGGTATGATTAGTGGTATGGTATGTGTGTTATCTACTTTAGGTGTAATGCTGATTGGCATATGCACAAGCTACACCATTTTTTACACTTTCCTTTTTTAGATGTAGATATCTTGGTTGAGCCCTTAACTCAACCCTTGTAGTTGGAGAATCCCATAAGAGGAGATATAGTGATATAAAACTTCTAAAAATAATGTGACCTTACTCTTGGAGGATAGAGTTTCTTATGGGATCTTTTTTTTCAATAATTAGGCCCTATGACAGCATATTTTTTGTGGAATAATATTCAATGTTCTTATAGAGAATGGCTATTTTAGGTGGGGGATTTTGTGTGTCCTTAATGATGGGATGTGGTTTTATTTCATGGGTGATAGGCATACTCATATATAGTTAGACAGACTCATAAGAAGGATGATATATTTGATAACTATCCTATTGTCCATAAGTCTCTTATAGAAGTATATTTCATGAGGAAATTGTTTCCTAAAGTGGTGGTGGATTATATGGGCGTCTTCCCGGAGGATGTACTAAGATTACCTCCCCACTGACAGATAGAATTTTTCTTATAATTTCTCCTAGGCACTCCATTGATATTTTTCCATCATATCATATGGATCCTATAGATCTTCATGAGATAAAGGTGAAATTAGGGGATTTTTAGAGGAATGTATTTTTTAAAACTCATGTGTCACCCTAGGTATCCCATGTTCTGTTTTCCAAGAAGGAGGAAAAGATATTGAGGTTGTGTTTTGATTAAATTATCCTAAATAATGTGATTATAATGAATAGGTATCCAATAATATTATTTAATTAAATCTTCATCCATTTGAAATATGTGAGATGGGTATTGATGGTTGACCTCCGACCAGGATATAAAAATCTCTAAGTAAGATATTTCGATATACTGAGGACAACACTGTAATGTTTCTATGGTAACTAGAAGTACTTGGTGATGCATTTTAGTATGATAAACACCATATAAGTGTTCATGGGACTCAAAAAATAGATCTTTTATCCCTTATTATATTAGTTCATGGTGGTGTTTATCGATGAAGTCCAAATGTACTCAGTGTACAAGGAGAAGCATGAGAGACACTTGAAGAAGGATCTTGACATATTCTAAGAGAACCATATTTAAGGGAATATAACAATGGGTTAGTTCTAGATTTTAGAGGTCGACTTTTTGGGACTTGTTATCTTAGGGGATGGAGAATAGTGGAACTTAAAGCGGTTAAAAATGTTTTTTATTAGGATCCACCCAAGGGTGTGTCTGAGGTGTGAATATTCCATAGGTTAACATGATAATATGAATGATTTTTCCCAATTTAACTAGGATAGTGAAACCCTTAACTATTTAGACTAGGAAGGGATTACCTTTTGTTTAGATAGAGTGGTCATAGTAGGCTTTTTAGGAGTTGTGAAAGAGGTTTATAAGCACCATTATCTTGAAACTATCGAGGAGGGTCTTGAGTACATATTTTTTTGAGATACCTCTTAAACTAAGATTGTATTTTTCTAATACTGAGTTATGTGGTGATATCATATGGGTCCCAAACATTGTGACCTCATGAGTAGAACTACATGATCCATGATCTTGAGTTGAAAGACGTAGTATTTTTCCTAAAGAAGTGTTGACATTACCTTATGGGTGAGCAATTTATCATAATTTATAACTAAAATAGTCTAAAGTATATATTATTATAGAAATATATTATCATTTGGTAGAATTGATGTATATAGTTCCTCTAGTATTATGAATTTGAGATATTATATTCTACAAGGATGGGGAACATGATAGAAGATGCTCTTAGTAGGATATCTTGTTTGTAGTTGTTGAGATAGGCATCAGAGTAGTTGGACTTTTTATAGTTATCCCATGGAGAATAGGATAGTTTATCTTACCCCCCTTCAATGGTTGTTACTTTTCCTCTTATATAGTGTGTTAGGGTGTCTAAACATCAACGTACCATCTGTGATACTTTTTATTTTTAGATATCCATTGGACATGATCCTGATGTATTTTCTAAGGGGGAACATCATTCTTTTAAGATGGAAAACAATGGAACCAATGATGTTTCATGATGAGGTATGGATGGATTTCCATATATTCCCATTTATGGTATGTTAATGTCTGGAAGATGTGTAATAGGAAATTTGGTGTCAATCTCACTATCTAGGGATGAAGAAGTGTGTCATGGAGTTTTTCTCTTGATGCATCACCTGAATGTATATGAGGTATATGCACCAAGTTCATGTGTGTTTGGACCAAAACGTTGGGTTTCTATAATGAAAGTCGGATGTGATATCTATAGACTTTCTCATAGGTATTCAATTAATTTTTAGAGGACATAATTCCCTCTGAGTGATCATAGACCGAATCACTAAGTTATCCCACTTCCTAGCTATATAAGAGAGGATTTCAATAGAGGTCTTCAGATGCCTTTATATAAAAGAGATCAATCAACATAAAAATGTTTTCTCAAATAATGTTTCAGACTATGATGCTCACTTCACATCATGATTTTGAGGATGATTATAAGAGGCCCTTAAGACCCAACTACATTTGATCCTGAAGTTTCAGCCCTATATTGATGACTTGAATAAGTAGACCATAAAAGTTCTAGTGGACATGTTTCTTTCTTGCATGTTTTACTTTGGGTGTTTTTTGGAGGATCACTTAACTTTGTTGGAGTTTAATATACAATTATATCCATCATTACGCCATTGGTATGGAACCATTCAAGGTCATATATGAGAGACCCTTCAGTTTACCACTATATGGGAATAATACAGGGGATTCTGCACTTATGGGCCTATAGTTTGTGAATGAAATAAAAGAGAATGTTTCGATCATCCTAGAGAATTTGAGGACTACCCAGAGCCATTAGAAGTCCAACACACACAAACGAAAGAGGATTTTGGATTTCATTAAGGGTGATCATCTGCTCTTCTGGGATATAACTGAATGTGGTTTATATATATTTGGATTGGGTGGTATGTTATCATCTAGATTCATCTGCTTTCTCAAGGTACTATGTAAGGTTGGAGCGGTGGATTACCACCTGGACCAACCACCTTATTTAAAATGTATTCCCAACCTCTTCCACATGTCATAGTTGTGGAGTCTTTTGTATAAAATATTTCATTCTATCAAATTTGATGAGATTTAAATAAAGGATGGATATAACTTTTCATAGTACCCAACATAGATAGAGTGTTTTTAGGAGAAGGATCTCCATGAGTTGGTGATTCCTTTAGTGCATGTCCATTGGAATCATGGGAATTTGTAGGAGGGACCCTGGGAGTGGGAGACCCAAATGTGAGCTCAGTACCCCCATCCTTTTTAGTAGTAATTTTTCTTTTTGGGAAAAATCTATAAGGTGGGGAGACTATAACAACAGTTATTTACCCTTGAATGAATTAAAAATACTATAATGAATATTGTTAAGTCAAGGCACCAAGTCCTCATGAGATTTTGATTTCTAAGGTGGCTTGATATTGATACAACAAAAATATTAAATATATTATGTCACACATGAACATTATTTATGAAATAAAAGAAAAAATAATGATTGGGTACTCAAATGGGATATCATAGACACACATTGAGTCTCGAACCAAAGTTTTACTCTAGGAATTAAATAACCATTTTCTATGTTGGAAATTCAGTTAAAAGTGGTCATGGATGGATTAGTAAATTAATTAATTAATTAATTTATTAATTAATTTCACCATGACCTAGAATCCTATTTTTTAAACCCATTTATGGTGAAATTCATGGTTAATATTTATAACCCTAGACATTTGAGGAGGATTTGTGGAGGAAAATTTCATGGAGATAACGGATCATGGTCCAATAAATTGGTATTGATAGGATCATCTATGAAGATAGAGTGTGGATATTTTTAATTATTATGACATGTGATATTTCTTTATTATTGATTGATCTAAACCTAAGGTAGGATTATTGTTTTTCATTAGATTACTCTTCGACTAATTATCCCATGGAAAATTCGAATGAACTCTACATTCAAATTGATTCATGGGTCAATCATGCTAGCTAGTGTGGGTTTATCTTCCTAGGATTCATTGGAAAAAATTCTATATTGATTTTTGATCGTAGTTCATAATTATTAATAAAAATAATTTATGCCTAGAAAAAATAAATGAGGATTATTCCTAATGTGTGTTTTTGGAATTTCTTCCAACATTCATTACACGTACATTACTGAAATTTCTTTGGTCCATAGTTTGACCAATTCCTAGGTGAAGATAATTTCGAGATAGACCTTCAACTTAAATAATCATCACCGAAGTTTGGGTTGAAATTTAATTGAGTAATTGATATACCAAGACAATGATGAATGATCATAGGTGGATCAATATCTGATTTTGAGACCTCTGATTTTTGGTATTCAGTGTTCAGGTGATGCAGTTAATTGGAGGTGATTCCAAATTAGAATTGTAGTTATAATTTATCCACCTGTGACAAATCAAGAGTGGTAGGATGCAGATACAGGATCTACATGCATGATTTATAGTGAAACCACTATCCATGACATTGTGAGTGGAATATTCAAGATGATTTAGGATTTCTGAGAATATTCTTACTACACAACATTTAATTAGTAAGAACAAAAGTTCTTGTTGATCTCCTATGGTGATATGTTTTAAAAATAAGAAAAAGTATCAAATGTTATGTGACATGTGTCATGCCCCATGTGAACAATAATAGGTGGCTTGGCATGCACCATTGGGGTACATGGGAATGGAAAAATTTAGACACACGAACATAATTAGGGTACGTGGGCATGGGCCTGTACTTGAGTATAACCAATATACAAGACATGATAGAGTACACATACATGAACAATGTACATGGGCATAGTTATAGGAATATAGGAACAAATATAGGAAGTTCAGAGTTTAGAGGTACACACCCTACACTCGTTATACATGATTTTTATTTCCTCTGAGTCATTTTGCAGCCCTTGTTCACTTCTGACTAAGTGGAGTTCAAGTTAGGTATTTCCATTTTCTATTTCAATTATCTGTTCTCCCATGGACCATCCCTTTGAGGTTAAAATGAGACATTAAATAATAAGCATATGATTGTGATATCCTCTAAAGAATTTTTTTGTAAAGAGTTTTAGAAATCCATCCATGAGAGAGGGTGGGGTCCTAAAACATTTCCTTATGATTCACTATGTGGTGTTTTATAATCAATGTTTCAAATTTAAATTGGTATATGACCCCCTATATAGTGGGTTATCCCTTGTAGGGTCTGGTATACCCCAGAGGCCCTGAGTTATATGAGAATCACGATCTTTAAATTTCCTGTGAGTTCATTTTTCATATGAGACCTAATGAACATGACCACTTGGATGGACATCGTCAATGTTATCTATCTCATAGGATGAGTTCTCATGGATAATAATTAACTTGAATCCTCAAATAAAAACCTAGGATGGTAGTATGGAAGATTCCTATTTGATAATTTATGTCAATCATGAGTATATCTAGTTTTGTTATTATGTTCGTCTTGTAATGTGTCGTATTTTGATTAATAGTCCTTTGATATGATTATCTGACAACTCTCTTGATACTTTACAACTAGTGATTTGAATATGTCCTGCTAGGTATTATTATAATCACCTAACATGGGATTTCCCCTCACATGTCATGTATTTTTAAGATGAATGGCCTTTTGACAGTGTCTATAGAGGACCATTAGTAGGAAAAACATACTGATTTAGATAGACTATGGTTATAGCAAGGGGTTAAATTTTAGAATTACCATCTTTCTTAGTAGGTCAGGTTCTTTTACAATTTTTTTGGATTTTATTTGTCCTTTTTTCTTTCCATTCTATGTTATACTCTAATTATGGGATTTATATTTATGCAAGAATATAGTATTATTTATATTTTTAGGTTCCAAAATGGGGTTTTGAGATGTTTTTCTGTGTTTAAGTACTTTAGGATAATTCCACCCATATATGTCTTATTCTAACTTAGAAATTGTCATCAAACTAGGGACTATTGGAAGTATGCTTGGTGTATCACACTTGGATTATCACTGGACAGCTAGACCATGGTGAGTCAGGTCATAATAGGAAGTTAGCCTAAGACCAAGAGGGTATATGGTATTTATCCTATGCCCAAGAGGGTACATGAGTACTTATCATTAGCCTAAGGGTATACATGGGTTTATCCCAATCCCAAGAAGGTACATAGTTTGTTACCCCAATCCGGCTATGTGATGAATTTCGTGGTGGGTAGCCTTGACATATTAATTATATAAATAATTTTATTCTACACTCTTATATCATGTTCTTATACCTATGATATGGTCTCATGGATTAAATTTTTTGGTTTTTCGGCACTATTATGAATTATGTATCATATTTTGTTGTTTTATTATGACATGTCTGAGGATATTTGATTTATGTCACTGGGTATGATGTTTATGTACTTTTATTATATTCTCATAAAATTATTATCACATTATGATCACATATGTATTTTGATTGGTGTCTCCCATGTTTACGCATACTAAGTTTCCATGCTCATCATTTATAATGTTTCCATTCCCTAGGTTTTGAAGAATGGTACCATGGATGAAAAGTCTACAAGAGTACCATATATTGATAATCTTTTATGAGATGTTGAAGAAATATTTTAGAATAAGAAAATATAGGTATAAAGAAAAAATATCCATTAGATTAGAAAGATATCATTTTTTGTAAAGTGTCTTTTCTCACTTATATAGAACTGTAAAACTAAGATGTATTGGGTATATAAGTGAATCAATGATTATTATTAATAATTTAATTATTGATAGTTAGATTTCTATGGTTTTAGTTGGTATCAAATTCTATATGTGAATAATGTGATTTTACTATTGAATCTTGGTGTACTAGTCTAGAGAATCATAGTTGGTATCAAAGAAGAGTATGTATAGCGTTAGATTCCAGGATGTTATCAGATGAGGTTATTCTAAGAGTTTTCGATACCATAAGGGGTTAATGATTTTAATGTTGATCATTAGTGTAGAAAAATAGATAACCTTTTTGATGTTTTATTTGATGGGATTCTAAGCTGACTATGATATTTTGGGATATGTTTATTGGATTTTAGGAAGGATAAATGGTCGAGGTGTATATGTGACCCTTAGGTTTACGATGTTATTTAGTTTTATGTTATTTGGGAAGAATTTTATTATATATTTTTTACATAAGATAAAAGTTTTAGCTACCCTTTAGGGTTAATATGTTCTTTGATGTTGAATTAATTATGGTTAATTAAGTTGAAGGATTATTTGATTTAGGGAATCAAGTTATATATTATTGATAACCTTAGTGATTTCAATGTGATTTAGTGACTATGTGATTAATATTATCTTGGAATATAATCACTATATTTGGAACATTATATAATTAATGTAAAAGAAATATTATTCGGTAGGATGACATTTTTTGTCAAAATGGTAGATATTATTTTAGGAATAAATATTGATTTTACTTGTGGAAGTATATATAATATTGGTGTGATTTAATGTTGATTTCGGTTATTTTGAGAAATACTGAGTACATTTTGGAGAATATATTGTATGGTGATATAAATTATTAGAATGTAAATTTATGACTAATTATTTTTATTCAAATATAGATGCTATGTTTACTTTAGGATAATATATGATCAAATCAGTCTAGTATTTGGTCAAATTTAGTCTTAAATATTTTTAAGTGTTTTAATATTATTTATTAATTGGAAATTTTTATTTTAACTTTGGGTTTTATTTTTGAGGTTTTTAAGATTAATGTTTAAAGTAATATTCATATTAGATAATATCTTAACCGATGTTATCCATTTTTTGTATGGGTAAATATCTAGATACATGAGTAATAAATTTTCTTCAATTTTATATGGATCTTATGATTGATTTAAAATTAAATTTACTTCATTATGAAATAAAAAATCATCATGGTCATATATCATTTAGAATATTTGATGATGTATGCGAGGAAAACTTCTCCAAAAAAACTGAAGGATGAAATTATAGAAAGAAATAAAGTTTTTTTATTTTTTCATATTCTTTTTCATGATGGTAAAATAATTCCTCAAATAAATAAATAGGGAGATAAATCTATCATGTCTTATGACTTAACTATAGAGGTATTACTTTAAAAAGGCCATTCACATGTATGGTTTTGGAATATTTAAGAAACATATAAATCACTAAAAATTATTGAATCTATATTTGAGATTATTTCTATGATATTCTATTATGTATTACATTATATAAATATCTTATTGAATAACATTTGATATATGCAACACCATGATAAATTGATAAATTAATTATTAAAATGAATGGTAAAAATAAATATACTATAATTATTAAATGTGAAAAAATTAATATTCTTTGGTTATTAATTTTACAAAATGTTAAGAACACTTGACATTTAAATGTTCCATTTTTCAGTAAAAGAGGGTTTTCTTTTTATTTATTATTTTCATTTAATAGATACATATATGAATTTTAGAATATTAAATTGATTAAATGAACTTAATTTTTAAATTTATAATGTAAAAATTATTTTATATTCAATTATTTTAATATTTTTGAAAAGGATTATTTTTAGGTGAATAGTGAAAAATACCTTATTCTCAAAAACCAAAACACTCCCTTTTATTAAGTATTTAGAAACAAATTTTTTTAATTGGTTTTAAATTCGAATAACCATCATTTTTTAATCATAAACCAATAAATTTCATAAGTATCCATTCTATACATGATTTTAGTGTAAAATCATTTTTATTCTTAAAATATATTTTTTCTAAAGACTACATTTCATTTCGCTTTACATACTTACCATAAAATTCATATTTTCCAAGTTTTGAATTTGAATCTTGTAAAATGGATTCCATGGTTGGAATTAAAATATTAAAATTAGTTAAAATGTTATATTTCATTTTTCCCTTAAAAATTATGTTATAGTGGTAAAATCCAGTCACTGTAGTAAAAGTTATAATAAATAATAATTTTAATTAAAGAGTAATTATATCCAAAAAAAATATCATGAAAAGGGCGGAAGATGTTTTGATCAACCTAAAATGGTGCTATATTATACATATGTCAATTTTGGGGCACTATATTTTGACAATGACCATTTTTTTATTTTTTTTAAGTCTAATTACAAAACATTTCACTCTCACACTTAATTTTTTAAATATTTTATTGTGATAATAGTATGGTTAAAAATTCATTATTAATGAATATATATGACTATTATTATGGGAATGGAATTATATTTATGTATGTAAATCATTTTTAATTTTAATTGATAGTATTATTATCCAAAAATTCTTACGCAGCATCGATACAACGTGTTTGCAAGCTGCATAAAAAATAATTTTTTTAAAAAAACATTAAAATTTATACAGTTTGGATGTATTATGGTTTACAATAATTTTATAGATAATTATGAATTATAATTTTTCATTTATGATTTTAAATTAGATATCCATTGTTATGTTGAGGTTTTAAAAGTCATATTATATGAATAACCAAGAAAATTAATATATGGATATTTAATATTAAATAATACTGCATTAATTTAATTTAAATTCATAAAAATATTAAAAGATTTAAAGTGATATTATAATGGTATAAAACATAATATATGTTGTATTTATGAGAAATAATTAATTTTTAAGATTATATCAATGACCCTGGGGACATAATATTTTTGAAAACACCATTGATTTTTTCCTATAAAATGGGAATTAATATAACCATTAAAATTGCACATATGATATTTGTATCATATAAAAATTATTCCCCATTCCATCTAAAAACATACCATACCCATTTATTATCCTCTTGATGTGATAATAAACTTCTATTCTAAAGTTCTAATGATTAATTGATAGTAGGTTTTTATCTTTACCAATATATTTCACATTTCTTTTTTACTTAACCTCATGAAGATCTTCAATAATCACCTCAAAATAATGGATTAAGCATCTTTTTTAGACTAAAATTTAATTATGTTAATTAAAGAATCATTATCTACATCTTTTTAATCAAATAGAAAATTAAAACAACTCTCACCCATGTGAATGGTCTACCGCCTTCATGATCGATATATTTCATTATTCATTACAGGCTCACATACCTGGTTATAAAGACAGATTCAACTAAAAAATGATATATTTGTTAAATAATTGTTATTTTTGAAAAATAAACCTCTATATACATTATTTATTTTCTATCCAATAGACAAATGAGAACTTATTAGTTTATACGTGTGGACTACCACATCCATTATTCAAATATTTCATTTTTTACCACTGTAAGGAATGAATAGTTTTAAAAATATATTTGAAGTATAAATATAATATCTATTAAAATATTTTTATTTGATAATGATATATCATTATCTGATTCCATCTGAATCCATTTAAAATTAAAATTTCACCTCTGTGTATGTAAAAACTACCTTATCCATGAACAATGTTGTTTATTTTCATCGTCACCTTATTTGGTATGTTATAAAAATGTATAATATGAATAAATATTATAATTATGTTATAGTTATAATTATATTGGTAATGAAACCATGACCAAAGTTCAATCATTAGAACATCTTAATCAAAAATAGTATTGAAAATGGTATAGTTAAACACCAGACTATTGATATGATCAAATAATTATTAATACAAGTTTAATAAAAATTTTAAATTTTATGGTATCAAGTGAGATAAATATAAATAAGTTTTTTATGTATATTTATAAAAAACTTAATTTTTTTTATATAAGAATTATTAATGTGTTTGAGGAAGTGGAAGTTTGAGTTAAGGGGTTTTAATGTGTTTTTTATTAACATTTTACGAAATCTGTAAGGATTTCATCATATCATTTTCCCTTTATTATGATAGGTTCTATATTCACAACCATATTTATATTGTTTGATATATATCATAACTCCCCGACCCTAGTTACCCAGATTTGGTGCATTATTTTTATATATTGGCATGATTTCAAGGAATCATTTCCCAAAGGACAGATTAGTTTACCAGTCTTGGAAAATAGATTACACACATAAATGTGACATTAGACTTTCTAACATATAACCCAACATAAATAATCTTTTGGGAACACCATTATTGTTTTAGAATAACCCTGTATATCAATCATAATACACTTCTGGAATCCTCGGAAAATAAAACATAAAAATGTTGTGAGCTCAGATTCTTAGTAAGAGTAAATAATTTTGTAGAAGTTATAAACATTTAAGGAAAGATGTGTAATAAAAACAACATCCTTTTAAACATAAACATGATTATAATATGGGAAAAAAATCAAAAATTACCATGAAAACATGCACATGTATATTCTACTAGTCAAATAATCACATGTAATAACTAATTTCATAATGAGGGAATGCATAATGTCAGACATCATAACCACATAGTTAAGGCATCGTTCCAAGACTACAAATAATTTTTTTTCCAAGGCCTTTTTCCAAGACACTTATTGGTATTATGAGACCTACCAGTGCATCGAGGAGCTATAGCGGGATCCACCCATCACTTACTAAGTCCAATAAATTCCTCATATGAAAATTCTGAAACATAACATAAACATCCATATTAAAAACCGGCATATGAAATTTCAATAGTTTAACAACAAACCATGAATGGTATAAAAATATAACACCCACAGTCAAACATAACATAACTCATTCAATATAATATGTATGATTGTATTATAATAAATCAACCTCAATCAAGAATAATATCCAGTAAAGGATGTGGATATAGTTGAAAATGACGAGTAAAATTATTTGAGAGAAATAGCCCTTTTTTGTGAAATCATTTAAAATCACCCATTTATAAAGTAAGATATTTAAAAGATATTTTTAATTCAAAGTGTACCATAACACTTTGAAGCTTTTCAATGTAATTAAAATTTTAAAACAATTGTGTCCATATAAATAAATCCTTAAATTCATTTTTAAAAGATGGAAATTAATTAAAAAGATTTAGAAAAATAAATCATTAAAATATTTAAAATGATGATCTTGTTAAAGGGTTCCTTCCACAAAACCTTAAAATATTAATTCTGAAAATATTTTTAGTAAACATGGACATGTATAATAAAAATGTCCTAGTAAATACTTACACATAAACAATCTCGGATGACAATGAGATTGATTAATTAACCCTTAACTTTTACTTTCCTTTGGTCAAGGGTACGTTTAACCTCATGTATAATTACCATAGTATGTTATTAAATTATATCAAAACCGTATTCATATTTATGATATCATACTTGATTCATTTATTTATTTATACTACCCATTTAATAATAATTGATATGTTAAAATTACATTTCAGTTAATAACCACTTTCTTTATCATACTTGTTTTAACCTGTTATTCTTGATCATATAACTTATATCATGATTTAATTGATTATATAATATAAAACATTATTTATGTATCATATATATTAAGAATATAAATATGTATAATAGATATATATATATATATATATATATGAAATAGAAAACACAGTTTATGGAGACGGTAGGTCGTACGTACGCATAAACATTGTTTCTGTTTTCATAACATATTGAAGATAAGTAAGTTAATGAGATATATGTATGTATATATATATATATATATTTCTAGTATAATTATTATTTCATATATTACATAAATTTTAATAATGTATATTTTTATAATCATCATTGAATGGTGAACGTTGAAATGAATCTTATCGCGTCGTGGAGATGGTAATCTGTACGTTGGAATGAGCGAAAATATCATTCTATTGATGGTGAAATAGTATGTAATTGGATGGTGTATTATATATATACCAAATCATTTACATGTTATATTTATTATTTACATCAATTATACTCATTATTATACCCATACAAATAATGAAGTGTTTAATAACAAACTTCACCACGACGTGGAGACGGTAAGCATTACGTACACATATATGGTGACATTTTCATTCATAGGATTGATATAAAATTGAATATGGTGTTACCATATATAAAATAACACTACTATATTTTGAAGGTACTGGGGTTATTATTTTGGTATTGATACAACAAATAATGAGGAAGTGGAAGAAGAAATGAACTTTGAAAGAGGTGAGGAAATAATTACCTCTTCTTCATGTTCTTCATTTTGATTTAATCAAAAGGGATCCTTAAGATGGATTTATTATTAGTGTAATTCATATAGGTAGAAGTGAGGGTAGTTGTGAAGAGATTTTATCAGGGTTTGGATGAGTCAAATGTATTCGGAGGTGTGAAATTAGGAGAAGGGGAAGTACCCTTTTATAAGAGAGGTGAGGGTCACTTTAGGAAAAGATTGAAATGTTATTTTATTATAAGATCATTTTTAGTTTCTATTGGATAAAAATGGATTTATTTCATGGATATGGTGTGTATGGGTCGACATATTCTCAACAAATAGGTTTTAGAAAAGTTTTGGTCACCATATTAACCTTGTCCTTTAGATTTAACTCTTAGTTAAATAGTTTAACTTTTACCATGTCTTATTGTATTTTTTATATTACATGGTTAATAAACTAACTATATAATGACAATAAAAACCTCATTTGTTTCATTAATTATATATATCATTATATAAGTGAATTGGCCTATCCTTATATTTTTAGAAAAATTATATCATTTAATAATATAGTATCTGTTCTAAAAGCTCATTTATGTCAATTTTGACACTATTTAGTATTTGGTTTTTGTGAATGTCAATAAAAATTATTACTTTGAAAAAAATAAATTAAATCAACCCTAACATGTCATATTCACCTATAAAATTATTGGATGGAATAAAAGGTCTCAATTTACCTTTATTTGGATATTTATAATATCAATTTTTTTAATCTTTCATTAATGAGGTAATTACTACAACATCATTTTGTCATAAATAAATTTAATTATTTATTGTATATAAATTATAAATAAAATACCACGATGTAAGAAATATTTTTATCTTTATAATTAATATTTATAGTCTAATTTATATTTTGATTAACCCTATATTAAAAATGGTTTAGTTATTAAAACATTGAATTTAACACTTATAACTCTTATTTAAATAAAATATAATAAATGTCCTAATCTTACCCAAATGGATAAAAACGATCTTATTTTTGTCCAAATGTTTCTTTTGGTCGAAATACACTTATCCATTAGAATTATGACAAGTGTTGGGGCATTTGTAATATTATTTTTACCTTCAATTACCTTATTTACTTTTAACCATGGTAAATAAAACTTAAAAGTTACTATTCACCAAAAATTATTTTCATCCTATGGAACCACATTTTACTTACTGATGTCATATGTGTCTCTTGGATTTTTGAAATTCCATTCACATAAGTGGTAAAATTATGTTTTATGAAAATGGGAAAATGTGCCTAGAAGGTGGGTAAATGTGCCTAGAAGGTGAGTCAAAAGACATTAAAATGGTTCAATAAAATTTTATATATCTAATCTTATTATAAAATTACTCAAATGATTGAAAGTTTACTAATATATGTATTATTTATCTATTTTAAGTTAATTTTTTTAATTAAAAGTAATTATTTAAATGAAAAATTCGGTTTTTATGTACTATGCAGTATTTTTCACTATTCATAAAAAATTGAATGTTTTCATAAAAATACCAAAAATTCACCTTAATATAATTATGATATTCCTAATTCAAAAATTATTTCTATTTTACCAAATTATATACATAGAATTTGAATTAATTAATTTAAAATTAATTCTCGTTGTCAAAACCAGAAAGCAGGTTTTGTGAAGTAAAAATAGTCGAAAGATTGATATGTGTTTGTGCCCAATTTAAATGTAAAATTATTTCCAATGACCAACATTGTATTAAATGATAAAAATATAATATAATTATAATTCAAAACCATTAAAATTTATAATTTAATAATATAAATTATTTTTATTAAAAGATGCTTGCAATTAAAATTTTGTATTTTTCACTATTTATGAAAATATGAAAGTTATTAGAAAAACATCAAAAATTTATCCAAACTTAATTTTTATGTCCCGATTCTAATGAAGAAGTTTATTTTGTCAAATTGAATATATAAAAGTTTGAAATTTTGGATTTAAAAAAGGATTCTCCTTTAAAAGGTGGTAAAGTAGTATTTTTTTGAAAACACTTCATTTATATGAAAAATTGGATTAGTTCTTATATTATGTCTGAAAACACGTAATATGGATGTTAAAATTATATAGAGTATATAAAATTCAAATTACATTTAATATTATTCATAACATATTTTTAAACGGCTAGTTTGGTAAGTTGTGGTGTGCTCAAACTCGGTGTTTCATTTGCACATGCTATTGAATTAATTTTAAGAGACTACGTGTTATGAAATATTGCGGTGTTACATTCTCCCCTCCTTCAATAAATTTCATTCTCACAATTTAATTTGTTTTTCAAAAATAAAAGGTTAAAAATAGAAAATACCTTGGTAGAAAACCCACATCGGAAATAGGGTTACTAAAATTTTGGCTTTATAATAGTGGAAGGAAAATGAAAAAGTCACCACCAAATTAGGATTTAGAATAGAAAAACATTGGTGGAAATTAGAGACACATAATTGGAGTAAAATGTAAATATTTTTAGGGAGTGATTAAGGTCATCAATCACAAACAAGTGAACAATAAATGTAAAATTGTGGGTCTCAAGGCCATAAATCTATGATGATTTAAAATATCATCAGTTCAAAAAATCATAAGTTATTAGGATAAAAAAATTTGATTTTAATATCCTTTACCTAATATTTAAGAATTAATTTCTTCATAGAATAAGAGAAAAAAAAAAGAATACTTGAAAAGTAGAGTTCCATCCTTTAAATAATTTCTACCACAAACTCTTCTTTCACTTGAAAAGATAATATGACTCATAAATATTCTATTTATCCTAATCAAATAGATTTAAAAAAAATGAATTTATAATTCATCGGTGAGACCATAAAAAACCTACATTATACAAATGGTCATATCATATAGGCTAGTGGTAGGTGATGCACATTGTCGCCCCTTGGTTGCTGGTTCAAGTCACATGACCTTGTCGGACATGATGGGTGGTCACCCAACCTTTAGGTTTTCCTTTTCATAGTAATCCAAAAAAAATATTAAGAAATGTTCTAACCTTAAAAAATGGTATCCAATGTCCAACTTAATCCATATCAACCTTTAGACTTATCCAAAATACTTCTTTCCAAGCTCCCAATCAAAAAATATTAAGGTAAACCTAATGAAGATCTCTTTTTCCATGTAATAACATGTGAATACCTTCATCATGTATTCTCTTAAAACATGGTAACACTCTGAATTGACATAAAACCTTATTTGAATATGTATGTACTTTCATATTCCATCCATATGACATAGAATACTTGATATACTCTTTATATCCAAAAATTTCGTAACCTCCAAAATATGATGGAATAAACAAAAAATAAATTAGTTTCAAGGTAGTTAGGAATATAGAATATAATTTATCTAAATCAATCATATCTGTTTCCAAAATCATTATAATAGTTTTAGAAACATATTAATGGTTACATTTATCCCTTGAAACTGTGTCACTTTACTTAGTACCATACAATCTCAAATATTTGATGAAATAGTACAGTAGTACAATCCTTATATACTCTATAATTCTTATATCTTGTACATCACTAATACACTACTCAAATGGCACAATTCATTAATAATGACATAAGATCACTAATCATTCCTCTTCATCTGTGGTAGATCATAACATGGTTATTATCTAATAGCATCATTTGGGGTATACTCTAATGATCAGGACATTGATTCGCGTAGTGTCCCAACTCATTGCAGATGAAGCATTGTACATTTGAAACCTTTTTCTTACCTTTTTAATTATGAGCTTGGTGGCCTTTTTCTACACACTTATATCAAACTCCCATTCCTTTCAAGCACTTCCCAGGGTTATTCTTTCCACAATTATAACAAATAGTAAAATACTTATTTCCCTTCTTCCCTTTATCCATCTTTCTCTCTATAATCCTCTTCCTCTCTAGCTTCCTTTCAAATACATATGATTCAGAGAATTCTTTACTTATCTTATTAACACATGATTCTATTTCTTCATATGATTAGAGTACATGGGAGAAATTTTCCCTTCTAAATTTTGGCTTAAGACCATGAAAGATATGATCCTTCTTACACTTTGGATCATGGATATTGTTGGAGTTCGCCTTCCTTTTACTAGGTTCCATTTCTAAATGATAACATACACTAGGTTAGATTATATCTTAATGTATAATCCAAAAATGATAAAAATTATCAATTTTAATTGAATTTTTGCACACATCCAGTCTCATAATAATTACATTGGTTTAATTCCCTACATATTTACTCATAAATCCTTCAGAATGGTTTGTAATGATAATATGAATTATCCTAAGCATATCCCCCTAGATTTTTGTAACCAAAAGTGTAGTAAGGCCTGTATTTGTACACCAGTTCCCGTTTGAGTCTAGCTCAAAGTGGTGTTCTTGAGTTTTACCCCAAGGTGCATCTATGTCAGAGCCGCCACTACCTAATCATATCCAGACATGGATGTATTGCTTGGAAAATTTAAAAAATCTCTACATTACCATAATTCTAGGAAGATTTTCTATATTAATACTCAAAGTTTATCTTAGGGTAATGTTTCTAAATCTGTGTTTTTCTAAATCTATTTCCGAGGTTGATGCTGAACTTCTTATGATACCAACTGCAAAACTCTGACCCCAATTACCCAAATTCGGTGCATTTTTTTAATACATTAGCATGATTATAGGGAATCAAGCTCCGAAGGACTGATTAGTTTAGCAGTCTTGGAAAGTAGGTTACAAACATACACGTTACATTACACTTTCTAACATACAACATAACATAAATAATCATTTGATAATGTCATTATTCCCTTAGCATAACCCTGTATATCAATCATAATACAATTATTGGAATCCTGGGAAAATAAAACATAATAATGGAGTGAGATCAGATGCTCATTAAGGGTAAATAATTTAGCGGAAGTTATAAACATTTAAGGTAAGATGTGTAATAAAAAAACATCCTTTTAAACACAAACATGAAAATAATATGGAAAAAATAAATAAAACATTACCATATAAACATTCACATTGATATTCTACTAGTTTAATATCACATATAATATCTAATTTCACAATGAGGGAATGCATAATGTTAGACATCATAGCCACATAGTCAAGGCCTCGTGCCAATAATAAAAAAAATTTGTCAAGGACTTATGCTAAGACACTAATTTGTCTCATGAGACCTACAAACACATCGAGGAGCTATAATAGGCTCCACCTTTCACTTACTAACACCAATAGATTCCTCATTTAAAAATGTTTAAAAATAACACAAACATTCATATTAAAAACTAGCATAAGAGATGTCAATATTTTTACCATAAACCATGAATGGTATAGAAATAGCACATCCACAGTCAAACATAACATAACTCATTAAATACAATATGGAGGAATGTATTACAATAAATCAACCTCAATCAAGAATAATATCCACTAAAGGATGTGGACAAAGATAAAAATGATCAGTAAAATTCTTTGAGGGAAATATCCCTTTCTAGTGAAATCATTTAAAAGTCACACATTAAAAAAGGAAGAAATTTAAAATATATTTTTGAATCAAAGTGTCCCATACCACTTTGAAACTTTTCAAAGTAATTAATATTTCAAAACAATCATGTCCATGTAAATAAATCCTTAAAATAATTTTTAAAACATGGACATTAATTAAAAAGATTTAGAAAAATAAATCATTAAAAAATTTAAAATAATGATATTTCTAAAGAGTCCCTTGGAAAAAACCTTAAAATATTCATTTTGAAATCATTTTTAGGAAATATGGACATGGATGATAAAAATGTCCCACTAAATACTTACACATAAACAATCTCATATGATAATGAGATTGAGGAATTAACCCATACCATGCACTTTTCTTTGGCCAAGGGTACGTTTAACCTCTTGTATAATGAACATAGTATGTTATTATATTACAATAGAACCAAATTAATATTTATTATATGATACTTGATTCATTTATGGATTTATACTACCCATGTAATAATAATTTCTATGTTAAAATGACATTTCAGGTAATAATCTCTTTCTTTATCATACGTGTTTTAACTTGTTATTCTTGATCATATAACTTATATCAGGGTTTAATTACTTCCAGAATATAAAAATATTATTTATGTATAATATATATTAGGAATATAATTATGTATAATATATATATATATATATGAAATGGAAAACACCATTTATGGAGACGGTAGTCTGTATGTACGCATAAACACTATTTTCATTTTCAGATGGTATTAAACGAATGTAAGTGAATGATATATGTATATATATATATATTTCCAGTATCATTATTATGTCATATATTACATACTTATTAATAATATATATTTTTATAATCATCATTTAATGGTGAACGTGGAAATGAATCTCATCGCCTCATGGGGACGGTAAGCCGTACAGATGCACGAGCGACTATATTATTTTATTGATGGTAAAATTGTATGTAATTGGATGGTATATTATATCTATATATAATAATGAAGATTTTATATTTATTATTTACATTATTTATAATCAATATTATACCCATCGAAATAATAGAGTGTTGAATAACAAACTTCACCACGACGTGGAGACGGTAAGCCATACGTACGCACGTATGGTGACTTTTCATTCATAGGATGGGTATAATAATGAATAGTGTTATACCATATTTAAAATATCATCACAGTATATAGAATATTCTAGAGTTATTATTTTGGTTTGGAAACAACAAAGAAATAGAAAGTGGAAGAAGAAAAGAACTTTGAAAGAGGCGATAAAATAATTACCTCTTCTTCAGATTCTTCTTTTTGATTTGATCTAAAGATCTGATTTGGTTGGATTTATGATCAAATTAAGACCTATTGGTTTAATTGAGGGAAGTTGGAAAGATATATGAGTAGGGTTTGTCCAATCCAAATGGATTTGGAGTTGTGAAATGATGATAAGGGAAGTACCCTTTTATAAGAGAGGTGAGGGTCACTTTAGGATAGGCTTGCAATGCTATTTTATTATATAATCATTTTCAGTTTCTAATGGCTCCAAATGGATTTATTTCTAGGATATGGTGGGGATGGGTCTAAATATTCTCAAACAATAGGTTTTATACATGTTTAGGTCACCATATTATCCTTATCTTTTAGATTTAAATCTTAGTTAAAAAGTTTAACTTTTACCATGTCTTCTTGTATTTTTATATTACATGGTTAAGAAACTTACTATAAAATTCCATGAGAACATCAAGTGGTTCAATAATGATATAAATATCATTATAAAAGTCCTTTTTCCAAACCATATATTTTTAGGAATATTATATCATTTAATAATATAGTATTTGTTTTAAAAACTCATTTATGTCTATTTTGAAAATATTTTGTATCTGGTTTTTGTGAAAGTAAAAAATACATGATTAATTAAAAAACAAATACATTCAATCAACACTAACATTTCATATTCACCTATAATATTCGTGGATGACATCAAAATTTTCAATTTACCTTTATTTTTATATTTATAATATCAATTTGTTTAATCTTTCATTAACGAGGTAATTACTGCATAATCACTATGTCATAAAAAAATTTAATTATTTAATCCCTAAAAATTATATATAAAATACCGTGATGTAGGAAATATTTTTATATTTCTAATGAATATTTATAGTCTAATTTATCTAATGTGTCACCCTATATTAAAAATAGTTTAGTTTTTAAATATCGAATTTAACACTTTTAACTCTTATTTAAATAAAATATAATAAATGTCATAATCTAACCCAAAGTGATCAAAAGAATCTTATTTTTGTTGTAAGATTGATTTTGGTCGAAATAATCTTATCCAATGGAGTTATGACATGTTCTGGGGTAATTTTAATAATATTTTTACCATTAATTACATTATATACTTTTAACCATGGTAAATAAAATTCAAAAGTTGCAATTCACCCAAAATTATTTTCATCCAATTGAACAAAATTTTACTTGCTAATTTCAACATTGTCCCTCGGATTTTTTAAATTCAATTCACAGAAGTGGTAAAATTAAATTTTACACAAATTTGCAAATGTGCCTAGAAGGTGGGTAAAAAGACGTTAAAATGGTTCAATAAAATGTTATAAATATGATCTTGTTATAAAATGTCTCAAGTGATTTAAATTATACTAATATGTGTATTATGTATCTATTTTAATATAAATTTTTAATTAAAAATAATTATTTAAACCAAAAAGTTGGTTTTTATGTACTATGCTATATTTTTCACTATTGTTTAAAAATTGAATGTTTTTAGAAAAAATCAAAAATTCACCCTAAGATAATTATGATATTCCGAATTCAAAAATGATTTCTATTTTACCAAATTAAAAATATAGAAGTTTGAATAATTAATTTAAAATTAATTCCCATTGTCAAAACCAGAAAGCGTGTTTTTGAGATGTAAAAACTATCAAAAGATTGATATGTGTTTATGTCCAATTTAAATGTAAACTTACTTCCAATAACAAAAATTTAATTAAATGATAAAAATATAATCTATTTAAACTTTAAATCCATTCAAATTTATAATTTAACAATATAAATTATTTTTATAAAAAAATTTGTATTCAATTAAAATTGAGAATTTTTTTACTATTCATCAAAATATTAAAGTTATCAGAAAACACAAAAAATTTATCAAAACTAAATTTTAATATTTTTCATATAAATAAGAAGTTTATTTTGACAAAATATATATATAAAATTTTAAAATATTGGATTTAAAAAGGGTTTGCAATTAAAAGGTGGTAAAATTGCATTTTTTTTTGAAAAAACACGTCTTTTATCTGAAAAATTGGATTTGTTCTTATATTATGTAATAAAACACCTTATATGGATGTTAAAATTATTTTAAGTGTATAAAATTCAAATTTTAATTAATACAATTCATAACCCTTTTTTAAACGGCCAGTTTGGTAAGTCGTGGTGTGCTCGAACTCAGTGTTGCATGTGTCGCAAGCTATTGAATTACATTAAAGAGATGACGTATTATGAAGTATTGGGGTGTTACATATATAAAACCCAAAAATGTATTATATGATTAGTTTCATTAATATTTATTTTATTTAAGAAATTGTATAATGTTATTTATTTCATGATATTTTAATTCATGGATTACCAATGTTGTAAGGGTTTATGATACAATCTTTCCATTTTATTGGGATTGTTTATGTTTCAATTTCCATTATAAATAATTTAAGGTTAATTATATCCTAAAAACAATATATTTCCATATTCTCAAGTTACTTATAGTTATTTACTATATTATTCCCATTTACCACACTTTGGTACTCAAATGGAAGGAAAAATGTTATAAAGAAAGTTCGACCATATTTCCTCATTTAGGTTTAGAATATTTTTATTCCCAAATAGGTATCCTTTCAGCCAAAGTGTTACTTTTGACAATACAAATAGAAATACCCAATCTTAATACTAGTACAATTCATGTATGGAATCAATCTACAGGGAGATGAAGTTACTATATTTCTTTCTAGTTTTTAATTAACTAATTGAAGTTTAATAAAATTTAGAGTCAATGTTTTTACGTTCCAATGAAAGAGTAATTAATCTTTCAATTAATTGATAAATTTTGTTTAAAGATAAAGAAAAACATAAAAAATTTGATTCTTCATGATAAATTATAATAATGCTTTGGGCTATGGATTTTTAGGTTAATTAATAAATCTATTTGCTTATGTGGTTGTGTTGTTCATGATAACACACATATCTAGGTTTTGGATATAACGAAACCCCCTTTGTCTAGTGAATTTTGTTTAAATCGGTAGAAACCATTTCCTTGGTCTAGAATTTTGTTTTTATTAATTTTATTAATTATAACCCCTTTTGAGATTATATGTTCACCCAATGGTTATAGACATTCTTAATCGTCATTATTTAAATGATCCCTAGAAATCCCGCTCATGGACAGATATGGGGTTTCTATTGATATTTAAAAAGTTTTTTGAGTTATTATGAGAGAAATATAAATAACACGATTACTATATAGCAATTGATAAACAAAAACCCATAATATTCTATATCCCCAACAAATATGGGATTTAGAAACTCATGGAGTTGCTAATGAATAACAAACTTGTGATACCTGAGTGAAATTTTGCACAAAATTTGGATTGAAGATTGTATGGAAGGTAGTCACAACACCTCCTATCTTCTCTTCTCTCCTTCTTCTCTTGTTGGGTGTCTCTGTAATTGGTCCCATTTGGTATCTGATTATGAATAAAGAATTAAGAGCGACTACACTCATATTTATAATGTTTGGGAATAAACGGTATGAATTCAATAGTACATGACATGTTTTCAAGTGAAGCAGACGTGGGTGTTTCCTCTCCTTTGTTGGGTGGGCTACCACACCGCCCATCACTTTGTACATGATGCCACTTGGTGGGTGGCGGTACACGACATGTAACACCACCACACATGGCGTATAATGTAAAACATCAACCACCAACCACTTCTAGAAGGTGGTACACGACGTGTTCTGGGTAATCCCATGGCATGTATTCTCTAGCCGGAAACATGGACATGTATTTGGTCCTTCTGATTCATGTCTAGGGAAATGTTACATGGTGTGTTTAAGAAGTACACAACGTGTATATTTGAATTTTTCTTCTGACCCTTCCCTATTAGTGTCTTAGCCAAGACTGACTGAATGGCCCAAAAGCCTTAATTTGTATTTATTTTTGGATAAACCCCATTTTAAATAGAAAGGGAAAACCTCATATGACTTCAATGAAATGGATACATAAACATAACACAATGCCAAAACAAGACTACTAGAAATGCCCCAACCTATCATCAACATCGTTATGGAAAGCCTCCACCAAGGCATGGCTACTCAGCAAGCGGTCCTGTGCAATGATACACAGGCCTGGTACCGATGGCTATGTCATACCCTTTCATCCATCCAAATCCAAATAACCATGCATTGTGGAAGCCACCTGCTCTGAGTCCTCGTCTGAGGCATTAACTTATAGAAATTCTGGACCAAGCCATCATACAAAAATACAAACCATCAAACTATAAAATTATTCAACATTTCAAACCGTTCTGTCCTTACTCTAAACAAAAATATAGAACAAGAGAACCTCCATCACCAAGAAATATCTCCACCGCCAAAACTATAATTCACATCCTCAAACACCATAAAAAAAAAATACCAATCTGATTTCATCATCCAGATATCAAAGCCAACTGCAACCAGACCAAGGCAAACCATGAGGAAAAATCCACGCAGCACACTTCAACGCTCCACTGCCTTGACTGAGAATTCCACAGTAAAGGACTGTCTCTACTGAGCCAAAAAAGACATCACAACAATGCCAAATTGGCGACCAAAAGCTGCTGAACCCACTACTGTTGAACACCAAGATCAAAAATATCAGGTTCCCTTACTCCAAAATCAACTCCAAAGCCTTAGATCCATGGCAACACCTGCTTCCAGAGATCAAGACCACCATCCTCAAAACTTATTCACTACTTCCCCATCACCCTAAGATGCACAGCAAACACCGCTAGAAAACCGAAAGCAACCTTGTACAAAACCCAAATCCCCCAACAAACAGCCTCGATTCAAATCGAAACAGCATCCAAATCAACCATAACAAAAAATGCATCCTTAGATCAGGGCACTAAGAGAACTTAAACCAAAATCCGAAGCAACAAAAGGTTGGATAAAAAAACCATCACCAGCACTCCTGTAGAAAAACTCGTCACGATCCAAACCCAAACCTTGTCGTCGCCTGCTAGGTCACCCGCGAAGAACTCGAAACCTCCCAACGCACATCCGATGACAAAGCAGCACCCTCAGGCTACAGCAGTTGAATCTCAAACATTGAACCAACACCGCGCTACCATGGAAGCCCTATCCAACGAAAAGGAGTTGAGCAAGAAACAGGCAAGCTACAATGTAAAACGCCGAGATGGCCGAGTCAATGAAGCCGCACGATACAACCGTGGAAAGAAGCCGCCGTCATGAGCTCGCCGAGAATGAGGAGGGGAGCCAAGCCAAGATGGAACTATGGAAGGAGGCGGCAATGATGAGGGGAAACCCTAAAGCTCCAGCACCCCTTACGGGCTCATCGTCTTAGCCAAGAAATTACGTGAAAATCATCATGATCACCGAATTAATGAATTTTATCTTGAAATCAACACATAAATCTAATGAAAACATGTTTTATATTCAATATAATCCATGGAAAGGTATATATAATTTGGGCACATCAAACTCCCTCATATGTAGTCGTTTTCTTATCCTTAAGAAAAATTTCAACATCAAATAAACAGAATCCATAATCTAAAAAATAAGCATTCAAATAATTATAATTTTAATTACTATATCCATAATAGATAATTTTAAAATATTTATAACATATTTAAATTGAAAATATATTCTAGTCATTCCTTCTTTATAATTCAATTAAATATTTTCATCCTATTTTATCCATATTGGTTAACTTCAAGTAAATAAACATGCCACTTGATGATTTACCTCACTAAAAAGTACGACACTCATCACTCATGATTATTTAATCATAGTTATACTGAATATTAAGTATATGAACTCTCTCCATCAGCTTGCAAGTGTTCTCATTCTCCACTTCAGAAGTCAAATACCAAAAACCATGAGGGATTTCAATAAGGTTCAATTGTTTCAGAGGCTAAGGGTTGGTAGGTAATGATGTGAAAAATATTCTCAGAGGCTTGAAAAAGGAGTCTTAATTCATATACAACAATGCATGATATTCCAAATAAATATTACTAAAAAAATTTCCCCCAAACAAGATCACTCAAACAGTATCATCATCGTGATATCCCCTTAACAACATTGGTTCATAAACCATCAATAATTTGTAATGAATAAAGTTGGTCCCTTGTTTTTCATTTTTCAAAATATATATATATATTTCTCTTTTTTTAAATAGGGACCACTAATAATACAATGAATAGTTGTTTTGGAACCCTTCTTCCCAAATGAACAAGTGGCACTCTCCCCCACATTTAAATGACTGGTTTCTATTAAATATACCATGAATGGGAAAAAAATCCCTCTATAATGCTCAAATAAATAATTATGTAATATTATAAAATAATTTGGGTAGGAAGGGGAAATAGGCCTGTAATATAGATTCCCATCAAGGAAGTTCATGGTTTATAAGTGCTTATAAAGAGCTGATATAGGGTAGGTCTCAAAGTCAAAGGGGCTGAAAATCAATAAAATTCCTCAATCATTTTAATGAGATTCAATAATCTTCATGTTTTTAAGAGAAAACCTAGCAAGATCTAGTAGTTATGCATAGCCCAAGAATATCTCAAGAAAATGGTTATAAGAAAGAATATGTCGAAAAGTCTTAAAATACCTCTGAGAAAAGATTAAATTAAAAGGTCAATCAAGTCATGATATGAGTACAAATTATTAGTCTAACAAATATAAATGTCCAAGACTTTAAATCTAGAATTAAACAATATCAACAATCATTTAAAAATAATTTGAAATTTGAAATATTCATATAACTTTAAAAATCCCATTTTATGTATTTATTATTTATAATTATAACTAATCAAAAAATTTCTAGAGTTTAATGTATGTCAACTATTAATGATGTCTCGTAGATCAGTTGAACGAAAAGACTAGTGTAGTCAAAGACCCTCCCCCACACTTAATACAAAACATGGTCCCCCAAGTTCAATACCAAGGAAGAGGAGAAGATGTGGGGAAACAGCAGGGGTGAAGACTAGTGGAAGTAGTTGAAATAAAGAAATACAAAGTAAAAAAAGGAAAAATAAACACAAAATATACTCCCCTCATGGTGAATCAAAAAACATGGATGTAGTCAAAAAAGATAATCCCAAGTCACACTAGAGTACCTTTGACTATTGAGGGAATGGATAAAAAGAAATCTATAGATACATACATCAACACATCCCAAGAAGAGCACAAAATAGATATATATAATGGAAATAAATGTTCCAAAAAATAGTTACTAGGTCTCCTCAGAAGATGAATCATCTATAATAATGTAATCCTACAAAAATGAGGAAACCAAAGTGGAAATGAGATGCACAGAATCATCAATCTATGTTGTAGGCCTAGTAGGGACCTCCGACATGACAATAGGGGAAGTAGTTGTTAAGCCAGCTATAAATAGTAGAAATGAATCTGTCACTAGAGCTGTCAGCAAGGTATGTGAGGCTGAAGGAAGAGGAGTAGATAGAGGGAGATGTGTAGAGGCTAGGGGTCACGGAAGGCTATGGTGGTGAAGTAGAAGCCCTGACATCTGCTAGGGCCACCCAAGTGTTTGAGCATTAGCATCCTGGCGGTGGTCCATCTCTGCCAAGAGGAGGGAGAAGGAGAGATCAACCGAGGGTGTGGGTGGAGGTGGGGATGTGGAAGGAACATAAGAAGAGGGAATGTTGGAAGATCTAGGATGGATAGAAAATGGGGTGTGGGAAAGAAACGGAACATTCATTGGTGGATGTGGTGGGTCTGGGTCAGCAACAACAGTGGGAGCATCTGGGTCATCTCTCACCCCGTCTGGAGCTAGGGCATCCTGTACAAGCCCATATCCATCTCCGTGACACTTGACCATATTCATGAAAATAAGAATGAGGAAGTCAAGATTTCGTGGATATCCTAAGGGGACGTGAGGGAGAGAGGGATCATAAAATACTAGATAGTGTGCCAAATTGGTGGCATATAAGTCACCTTTCATGTTTCCCTGACGACTATGGATCATATAGTGGAAGTAGGTGGCGGTGAGAAAAGGGAGGTCAGGATAATCACTTTAGATGACAATTTTAAGAAGCTCCATTTCTTTCAAGGACACGACACCAATGTCCTCATGTCGAGGAAATGGGATGGCGCTGAAGAATCGATGAAGAAAATGAAGGGGAGGGTAAATGATGAGCGTGCTCTTCTTCAATGCAGGGGTGTACCTATGGTTAGGCCCAACAAGATCCCGCCACATCGTGATTAGGTCATAGATCTCAGTGTGCATAAGGGAGGAGACAGGAGGTGGGGTAGCAGGATGGGGGTAAAAGCCACACCCTTGGCTAAAATCTTCCATGGTATGGGAAGAGTGTCGGTTGCCCAGTCAAAAGTGAACCTGTGTAGCTGTATTTGTAGGAACCTCTCTGTAGATGGGCCCATCAAACTCGAAGGCCACCATGAACTCTAAAAATAAATCATTCTAAGTATGTGTGCTGACATGGAGTGTAAGCAGGAGATGCGTATAGACAAGGAGCTCCTCAATATTCACACAGGGTCCAAGGAATAGGTGGACACTGACGTACAGATAACAGACACTCAACTGGATAGTTCACCTGGAAAAAATGCCACAATATAAATCAGTCTGAAGTAGGAATTTCCCTCAGCAAAGATCAGACATGGATGCGGTTGTGGGTAGGGAACTAGTGGTACAAGCTGATGTGGATATGCTGGTGCTAGGGTAGAAGGGCCAGTTGTTCTAGCAGGAGGTGGAGCATCAAATACCAGTGCGATCATAGGTGGGTCTACTGAATGAGTGTCTGGCCCTAAAAGGAGGAAGCTAGAAGAGGGAATGACAACATTGGAGCTCTCAGCCAATGGATATGGTGTGGGAGTAGCCTTATCCGGATTTGAAGTAGTATGAGAAAGAGTTAGGGGAGCGACCAGATGGGTGGATGGGACTAATGGAGGTGTTAAAAGAAGAGGAGGCATCATCACCAATTTTAGGGGCTGGGAAATGGGGAAATAATAATAAGACCACTCGGAATGACAAAGATGAATTAGATGGCGAGGGGGACTCTCACACTTAGTAGTAGAAGCATGCCGGTTCCCACTATTGGAATCAGCACTTGCCATAGCTGAAATAATATAAAATGAAATAAAACAAAAAAAAGTAAAAAAAGAAAGAAATAAAATGTGAGAAACAGAAAACATAGTGGAACATGGCGTATAGATCCAGGGTACATAGCGTGCAGTATGATATGTTGAGGAGCATGTGTATCCTATATAGACACGCTGAGAGGCCATATGGTCAGGAAAAAACTAGTACATGCTGTGTAACAAGGTCTACTCACCGTGTAGTACAACATGGAGTTGTGCCCGTGTAAGTGGCTAGACACAGCTCGACCTTAGAAGGGTATAAGACAAACTTCATGTTTTTCGGAAGGGATACACTCAGTTTGGATTAGCATGGACTTTAAAGGCATGAAATCCTCCCACATGGATGCCTCCAATGGGATGGAGGACACAACGTGTACCAAATATACAGGTTGTTCATATCGACATGGGAAGGGGTCGTGTCCCTGATGACACAGGCTGGGCCAGAAGGCCAGGGGAGGCATGATACATAGTTTGTACCAAACATACACGCCATGTATATTTCTAATGTTTAAAATGTGCCATGTGTGGACATGTAAAATATTTAAATGGCGTTTGTTCATCATGCACCCTATGTACTGCACGGGAGACCCGAACGACCATATAATAAAAAATCTCCCAAAACACCAATGAAATCTTGATATAGGAGGTGGAGAACAGTGTACATGGATTGAGGATAAAAATGTGGGAGAAATGAAGATAAAAAACACTAGAAACTGATATATTGGTGGGAAAGAGGTATATAGAGTGTGGGAGAATAAAATAGGGATGGGGGGAGGGGGTTATGTGACACAGGCTGGGTCCTGGTAGGGTCCCAAGTTTTATACTCGAACTACACGGGATGTCATTAATCATACATGTAGTGTACGAGTTTTATTTTTTGATAATATATATATATAATCATGTAATAATTTAAAATAAAAATAAAAAGAAATATTTAACAACAAAATTAAACCTATTCACATTGTGTATCATAGAAATACGTGTCATGTTTTCTAAAATTTAAAACAGAGAACTACAACATTTGGTCTGGTGATTGGGGTTCGATTTGAACCAACAACCATCCATTCTGAATGCAATCCCTAAACCACTAGAGAAAACGATATAGTTCTGCCCATTTTTAGTTACATTTAATATCTAAAGTACATGTACAATTCTACACGTGACAAAGGAAATGCACAGAATGTGGTTTTAATTTGAAAAAAAGGGATGAATCAGGGAGATTAGCCTAGTTCGAACCCTGGTCTTTGAATCGACGGCCGAGACACTTCCAATCTTCCATATTCACTCTACATGTATTTTCTTATTTCAAAAAATGTTTTAATTATTATTGAAAACATGATTCACATGACTTATATCAAAATTCATGTCGTGTGGTTTTATTAATATGAAAAATGATGGAAATGAGCCAGTTGTCAGGATTCGAACCCGAATCTTCTGAACCTGGTTTACGAACCTTTCTAGTTTGTCCATCCCTAGAATAGATATTATTTTATTTATAAAAACATATATTTTTCTTTGAAAATACCTCACACGCCATTTAATTAAATAGAGGTTAAAAAGGATGAACCCTGTACCAAAGGTATGGATGGAGTGATTCGAATCGGTGACGGTTATATACCTTCTAGTGGCCTTATCACTTGAACAAGAATCATACCTATTTATTAATTTATTTTATATAAACTTATATGACTTGATACATTATAATATAAATTAAAAAGGCAAGTCCACACCGTGTGAAAAAGTGATACACATCATGTACTCTTTGGATTGCCTCCTAGAAATAAGCTTTGTTTTAAGTCGTTGGCTTGACGTTACCTATGTGTCTTTCTACAATAATTGTATATAAGAAGAGGTTTGATTTAAATTTGTGGGGATTTCTGAATTGAGGGCATAATTCATTCTATGGTGGCCCGCTCAAGAATATATGGAACAATTATACATTTCCAATAATGACTGCCCTGGCCTACGATTAATTGCAATTGTTCTGGTTCATAAGTAGGCTGGATGTTGTTGATGAATGGTACATCAATGATAGAATACCATCCCATGTAATCTTCCATGTGGACCAAGTGATAGTTCATAGTATTCAATGCATAAAAGTCCTCATGTTCTATCAGTGATACCTTCTTAACTACATTGAAGAAAATGTAAGATACATTTTCATCTCTCACTCAAAAGATAAATTTTCCACGATTCACATCAATAAATGCCTTCATAGTATCCAAGAAGGGTATTCCTAGAAATATAGGTTCCTCTTGATCTTCATCCATGTCAAAGATGATAAAATCAGTAGTAAGAATCAACCTTCCTACTTTCACGAGCACATCCTCAAGTACCACTTTATGATATTTAATGGATCGATCTGCGAGCTATAGTTCCACTCGAGTAGGTTATAAATCATTCATCCCCAGCTTCTTAAATAATCCATACAGAAAGATATTAACACTAACCCCCAAATAAAAAAAATATTTTCCAAACTCACATGATGTAATGGTGCAAGGAATTGTAAAACTACCTCGATCTTGGAGCTTTGGAAGAAGAGAGTGCTAGCCCACTACTGAACATTCCTTCATAAGAGGAATGGTTCCCAAATCCTCCATCTCCTTATTATTTTAGAGGATATCATTCATGAAATTTTCATATGATGGAATTTGAGTTAATGCCTCTATGAAAGGAATGATGATTTGATGTTTCTGGAATATCTCCATGAATTTCCCGAACCGTTGATCCATATTCCTTTTCTTTACTCATTCGGGAAATGGTAATGGGGGGTTCATTGGGTTTCACTACTTCTTTTCCATAACCATGTACAACCTCATATTCTTTTGATAGTTCCTAGATTGAGGGGTAATCCTCAATTTCAGTGAATTTATTCGAATTGAATGCAGAGTGAGCAAGATTTTTAGCCTCACCATGATTTGTAGTTATTTTCTAAGGTATCTCATTCACACTTTGTAACATGACAACATTGGCTTCCTTCCATGGGTTCTTCTCTGTGTTACTTGGTAATGTACTAGGTTTCCTTGAATATATTTGATTAGACGGTTTCCCAATTTGATTATCAACGTTTGGAATATATGCTTACTAAATTTGAATTATTGTTTTAGGATTTTTTATGAATTTTGACATCATTTATTCTAGCTTTGATGGGGGTTATTGGTGAGGTTGTAGTGCATCCAGTTGAGGTTGTGGTTACCAAGTAGTTACACCAAATGATGGGTTTGATACCCATTTTATTATATGGATCCCTGCTGCTACTATCTGGGATATGGATTCTTGTATTACTGATGACTATAACTGACTGGCCTTTGGGGATGGGGTTGAGAATTTTGTTGTTGTTTCCCCTAGCCCGTATTCAAGTTATATTTTCATTCTAGTTTTTGGTATTTATGGTACATTTTTTGCCCTCTTTTATGATATTCATAGCTTACCTCACATGTTGAAGGATGGACAGTTGTTCCCAGGCAGTCACCCATGGCATGGTTGTCACAACATTCACTGCATGCTAAGAGATTTTCTACGTGAACATGAGATACATTTTTTAGATTAAATGCATCGATATTCTTTGATACAACATCAAGTTGGGTAGAACTCATCATAGTGGATTCAATGTTATGTATTTCCCTCTTTTGAGTACCATGCTCTGAGTTCCATTGGATTCTATTTTCCAACATATATTTGAGGAAGTCGAAGAGTTCCTCTGGGAATTTTCACATCACCATTACTCCTACAGCTGCATCCACCATGGATTTAGTGATTATTGTAGGACAACTATAGAAAGTTTGGACTTTAATCTACAATGGAAGGCCATGATGAGGGAACTTCCTTAAATTTTTTTAAAATGATCCCATGATTCATACGAAGAATCTGAATAATGTAGCTGGAAATGGTGAATTTCCATCTGCAACATCATTGTCTTAGAGGGTGGAAAATATTTTGAAAAGAATGCTTGGGCCAATGTCGCCCATGTGAGGATCGAGTATTGAGGTAGTCCTTTAATCAATTCCTTCACATTATCCCTCAATTAAAATGGGATCAAACGAAGGAGAAAGACATCCTTAGACACACCATAGTCACGAAAGGTGTCACAAATCTCTAAAAAATTGTAGAGATGAGTGTTGGGGTATAAACTGAGTAATCCTTCAAATGTCACCATGTTTTGGTTGAGTTCGATGATGGCTAGCTTGATCTTTAAATTCTTGGCTTTCACCTGTGGCCTGAAAAATACTATATCTATCCCTTGGATAGAAGGAAGAATGTACTGATTAAGGGTATGGTGTGGGGGATGTTTCTCTTGATGTAGTGGGGTCATAAATTATTTCTCATGAAAAAAATAAATCCCATGAACTAGATGCAGGAATGGCAACTAATCTAGTGGGAACTTCTGGGGTTGTTGTAGACCATACCTAGGAAACAATGGACCTGGAAGTCTTTGTTGATTTTGTGGGATGAACTCCATTATGTTTGCTGGTGGAAGTTGGATCTTCATATTCCCCTTAGCTAATTTTTTGTTCCGGTTTTCATCCAGTATAAATGGTTTTCCAACTCTTTAGATAGCTACAAGATCTACCTCTTCTATATTCTCTATGGGGGTGTTTTGGTTGTGCTCATCCATAAGTTCTCATTGCCACCATAATATCTTTCATTCGATCTGCAGATCAAGTGGAAGGATGTTTGAAGTTTCAAAACTCTTAGAATGAGTGATTCGACCACTCATACACTTTGGATCCTACACAACACAAAACAAAAAACCAAGAATAAAAGGGGAAAAATAAAATAATGAAAAACATAAATGAGATTAAGAACAGAATTTTTTAGAATTTTTCATTTTTACTTTCCCTTTAATTAATACAAACTGATTAATAAAAACCACTGTTAACATTCAACTCCTTGGAAATGACACCATAATTTGGTATCATTTCAGCTGAAGTGTTACTTTAGACAATCCAAATTGAAACACCTAAACTTAATACTAGTATAGTGAAAGTATGGGATCGATCAACTTGGAGATGAAGTTACTTTATTTTTTTTTTCAGGTTTGTTATTAACAAAGTGATGTTTATTGAAATTTAGAGCAGATGTTTTTATGTTCCAAGGTCAAAGTAATTAAACATTCAATTTTTGAAAAATTTCATTTAAAGACGAATAAAAACACAAAAATTTTTATTCTAGATTATAAATGGAAAGTATGCAACAGAGATTCTGATTTTTAGGATAATTAATATATAAATTTTCTTATGAGGATGTGTTGTTTTTGATAACTCACATCTCTGGGTTTTGGATATAATGAAACCCCTTTGGCCTGGTGAATTTTATTTAAACTACTAGAAACCAATTCCATGGTTTGGATTTTGGTTTCTATTAATTTTTTTAATCTTAACCCCTTTTGAGATGATAATTTCACCCAATGGTTATGGGTGATCATAAACAGAATTCATTTGAATATCCATGGAAATCCTGCTCTAGGTCTGATACAGGGTTTAAAATAATATTTAGAAATATTTTGTTATAGATTGTGAGGGAAATAAAAATAACAGGATTATAGTATAGTAATTGATAAACAAAAACCAATAATCATCCACAACCCCAACACATAGGGGATTTAGCTACTCATGTAGTAGTTAATTACTACCAATCTTGTGATACTTGAGTGAAAACTTCCACAGTCTTTGGATTGAAGATCATCGAGAAGGTAGCAACAACACCTATTCTCTTCTCTTTTATCCTTCTTCTCCTATGGGATGTCCCTTGAAATTGATCTCTTTTGGTATCTGAGTATGAATGGAAAATTTGAAGGGCGTACCTTCCAATTTATAATGTTTGGTAATAAACGGTGTGAACTCAAGTCAAACTAATTTGGGCCATTTTTCTCTCATGGTAGGTAAGCTACTGCACCGCCCTTGACTTTAAACATGACGACGCTGGGTTAGTGGTGTACACTGCGTGTAATGCCACCACACATGGTGTGTAATGTCAATCCTCGGCTACCAAACACTTCTTGAAGGGGGTACATGACGTGCTCAGGGTAATCACATGACATGTAGTCTCTGGTCGAGAACATGGGCATGTATTTGGTCTTACCGATCCGTGTCTAGGAAAATAGTCCACGACATGTGTAAGAAGTACACACTGTTTATATTTGATATTTTGTTATAACCCTTCCTAATTTTCCTCTTGGAATAGAAAATACTTAAAAGCATCATGATCATCAAATTAAATAATTTTATCTTTAAATCAAGACAGATATTTGATGAAAAAACGTTTTTATATTCAATAGAATGTATGAAAACATATACACAATTCGAACACATCGTTGACCATGTTCTTCAAGTTAATTTATGAAAGTTTTTATCTAGTGTTAAATATTTTATAAAGATATTTTATAATTCATTTTATCATATTTAAAAATTATTCAATGATAATTTTCTATCATTTTTCATATAAGTTAATTTTAAATTTCATTAAAAAATTGTGAAAATAATGTATTTTTAAATATACGTCGTGGAAAGATTTTTCCACAATCCTGACCTTTATAAATTATAAGGACTCCTCTAGAAGTTTCCATTTTTTAGGATAATAATATTCTAATTGTTTTGGGAATTTCTCATTTTTAAAAGTTAGAAATGAAAAGGATATTATTTTCCTAAAATTTTGGAAATTTTATTTCAACACATTTATGAATAATTTTATATTCCAATTCAAATGTAAGAACATAATAATTGTTTATTTTAAATGTTACATTACTTAAAAATATTTTTATGAATATTTTTATATGTATATTTTCTTCCTTTTGAAAATAGTTCTGGAAATGGTTTGTAACATCATATTTTGACAATGTTATAAATTTTTTAACAATGTTATTTTTAACATTTCACTTCCATTTTCCTCTATAATTCTCGAATGTTTTATTTTTAATACACTTCATTAATGTATTATGTATTTATGGCCTCTGTTATGTTTATGTTCTTTATTATTAGGGATGTATTCTGCATCATTTCTAGTATTGAATTATTCATATATTCATTACTCAATAAGTGTAAATACACTATTATACCCAAATATGATTGAGGGTATCTTCCATAAAAGATAGATAATTTCATGAATGGGAAAATATTGAAAATAAATAAAACTATTTATTATATACAGATGATTTTTGACTATCAAAGCATGTTGATTATATAATAGGGAAATATTGGCATTCCATATACATGATTCAATATGGATAATTATTTATTTTTCATCTATCTCAACATCCTCTATTGATTATTGTGCCTTATTAAGGATATGTTGTAATGATACCATCCAATTTCCTTATTTTGATTGATTATAATGAAAATATTAGAGGGATGTTTTTATAAGACCCAATCCATTCCCATAGGATAATTATGCCATGAAGGAATGATGAATACTCTTATGTTCTTATGGAATATATATGAATGATTTATTATTATATGAGGCATGGGTCTATTATATTCCTATAATTCATTGGGTAATGTTATATATATCTTGATATCAATGGTGTATAGGCATTTATCCCAATCCCAAGAGGGTACATGGTTCTTTAGGCCAAGCCCAATGGAACATTGGCAGTTTTCCCAAGCCCAAGAAGTTACACAAGTGGTTAGGTTAACCCTACCATGTTATTAATGCTTTTTGGATAGCCTTGAAATATTATTTATATTATTATGTTTATGACATAGTCTTATGTCATGTTCTTATTCCTATATTATGCTCTCGTGGATCAATATTAGTTGATGTTTTACACTCTTATGAGTCATGCCTTCTTTTATGAAGATGCTTTTTTCCATGACTCCTGATTTGAGATTTAGAAATATGGAAATGACCTTTCAGTTCCCTTATTATGTTCTCAAACCCTTATGACCATATTATGCTCACTTATGATCATTGATTGTGGTCTCTAATGTTTAACCTTACAGAGCATCTAATCTCTTATGCTTCCATTACATAGGTTATAATGAAAGGTACTATGTATAATAAGTCTATAAGGATAGAATATATGGAGAATCCTATTGGTGATTTTGAAAACAAATTATTGATAAATAAAATCGGGGTATAATGTAAAATATATCCATTGGATGAAAAATATATATGTTTTTTGTTATGTAAAATCTTTTTCCTAATTCTTTAAACCTCTAATCATAAAATGTCAAGGATATAAATTTAAATTAGTGGGGGTTATTTATAATGTAATTATGGATGGTTAAATTTGGGTAACTTTGGTTAGTATCATAAATTGTATATAAATAATATGTTATTAACACTCAATTCACATGTACGATATGAGGTTCCACCTGACCCATCTGCAGCATCAAACCATCCATATTGTGCTCCATATACACATTCATCTCCACAATGATCCAAATTTTAAAACATATCCATTAACTATATAATAATATATAAAGTCTTCACATGTACCATAGTGTTCTTTCACGGGGTAATTATGAATTCATCAGGGAACCATTGATGGTGTTGCAAGCTAATATTTGTAATATACACCAGTTTTTTCAAAGTAAAATAATAACAACTAAATCACCACACACAACCTTCTCCACTACTGTACAACTATCCCTAAGTGGTCCTTTAGATACTTTATCTAATGATTCAGTGGAACCAAGTATCCAATGTTTTTCATTCTATAAATTCCCAAAATATATAACTAATTTTCATGTCCCTTGGCACTATCAAACAAAATCATCCATGACATTTCGAAGATACATATGCATCCAATATCACATCTTAACTCACTTACCTTGAAATCATCTCACTCCAATCCGGTGGTCCCTATCTCCTTATTTGAAAAAACATTTCATATACCTATTTAGAATATTTTCAAACACCATTGTCCCAATGAAACTCATCATAGAGTATAACTCCCCCAGAAAGTGGACTAAACCACCTCAAGGGCCATGTATGGTGTACAATAATCCCCAATGGTATCCTCCTAATTTTGAGTGGGTATACCAATACCTTTGTCTACACATATAAGAACATCTATCCCCACTATTGTAATAATAAAGACCATTGAAATCATATTCACTTACCACATCATATCACATCCTAAGAATGTTTTTTTCGAAAACATTTATCATGAAACCCATAAAACTCTAAAACAAGGCAACCAAGTCATACTAGGATAAACCCATTATTTACTATAGGATACTACCCATGTATATCTATAATAAATAATGGAAACTTTAGTTAAATCCATTAATAGTGACACATATAAAACCATTCACACACTCCTTTTTTACACATCAAACATATAGCCCTATAACAAGGGAATTGGTAAGGAAACAACTATTTGATGTATGTAGGAATGAACATGTAGATGAATTTTGACAGGTTTAAATTAAATATGAATATTCACTAAAATATAATAAATTCACTTAAATTAGTATTTTTTTAAGAGATATGGTAATGGTGAGAAATTTGAATATCTGATGAACACTAACTATAGGCATTTCCCGTGGATAATCCATTTAATTACCAAAATAAATAACTAAAAATATTTAGTAAATATCTCTAATGAATATGAAGAGAATAAAAATAGAGATATTTAGGATATATTCCTTGTGTTATGGTAGATAAAATCCCCAAATACCCTTTTATATTGAATTTCCCATTTAATTTATCATTTTGGTCAATTCAAGAAAAAATCTAGAAAAACTCTAAACCTTGATTTTTTTTAAAACAATAGGATCATTAAATATTAAAAATATACCATTATATATGAAAATTTTACATTACATAAGTTTAGAACCCTTATATATATATATATATTATAAACATACCCTTCTGTATTAGGGAATTAAACCTTACATATCATAGGGTGAATCCTATGATTTTCCAATTTTCTAGTCTGAATATGGAATTGAATCCCAGTTTCAAAATATTTACTCTTAGATAAAACCCTTTGCCACATTTTTAAGATCACATATTAGAGGGTTACCTATACATATGGGGAAGTTTAATATTATGTATTCCATTTTCCATTTATTTTATCTTTCATATACTATGTGGCCTTGGAGTGACCAATATGTTTAACTCATCTATTTTTTCTAACTTTCTACATAGATACATTGATATACCAAAACATTACTTATATTTAATTGACTAATATAATTTTTTCAACCACTAGGATATTTACCCAAACGACTCTAACACATCACATAACTACCCATATGTGCCATTTTCCCAAAATTTGATAAAAGATATTTAAAATTTAAAACACCTCAAAATTAATCGAAAAATAAACTATACAATTTGTTTTTGAAATTAATAACCTAATAAAACACAAAAAATATATACCTGTTTAAATATAAACTAGAATCATATTTCATTAAAATTAAATCCATGAGCTCGGGCCAAATTTACAGACATGTTCTTTTCCCTATATTGACACTCCTAACACATCTATAGGGTCTAGACACACATGGAAAATAAAATATTTGACTTGAATTATCACTTCAAAATTCCCAGGATTTTACAACCTCTCTACCATACATGATGTTATCCTTGAGCTATCTCATATATACTCTAACTAACTCATAAGGAAACTAAAGAGTTCATACTCACTCCATTTCTAAAACCCTAATAAAATGTTGAAATCACCAATCTTCTCCCCCAGATCAACATATTTATATAGAACGATCCATTTCCTAGGGCCTCCCACCATTAGAATCACATACCATTCCTAACCACTACCAATATAACCAACACCAAAATGATATCATACTTTTCTATTCCTCACACACCATCTATATACACATAACCACGAATAATCATCCTTAATCCTTCCACATCATACTTATTTCTATTTTCATCACAAATTATACTCGATGCACATACCCCAACCATTATATTGTTATCCCATTTATAAAATTTTCTCATCATGTACTCGTACATTCCATTTCAGAACCTTAACTAACTCACACATAATGTACCTATAATTAATAACGAATACCCAAACTAATCATAATATGTAAATTTTAACATATACAACTGACCTGATTCCTGAAAAACTAATGACTATCTTCCCTATGGATTCACACTCACATCCAAAGACTATCCCCACTGATAACTATCCAATGAACTGCCTTATCCTTCATGTTCTAAAAAATACCAGTTACCAGTTCCTGGAATTTCTCATAGTCTTACTATTATTGCCATAAATTTAAAAAATATGTGTTAGTATGTTAGAGTAAATATTTGGAAACCAAGATTCAATTCTATATTCACAGTTTAAAGGATTTGGAACAACCTCACATACAAGGGGATGCTCCAGATGAGGTTCATAGGATAGAGTTTTCACCTGACTATTTCTATCTATATTTGGACATTTGAGAGGATATATAAATTTCCATTGGTACTAGGTCCATGTATCCTAGTACATGATAGTTATCCAAACCGTTATGAGAATGTGGAATCTGTTCTTGAAGTTATTGATTCTGGGGATGGGCTATTCATTATAGACTTGAACTAGGTTGTTTTTAACCTAGAGATTTTGGACCATGGAGGCTTTATTGTTGTTTTACGTCTTTGATGTGTTGTTGGGTTCTACCTCTACCCTTAAAAGGGGGTTAATTATTAATAAAAAATTATTTTTTAGTCTTATAATAAAATCACTTAACTGATAAGACACACAGTGGTGGTAAAATAGAATCTTTACCAGGACTCCTCATGTCACCGCTTCTAGCTACCCAGATATCAAATACCCCTATTGTTAAATCCCACTATCTAAATCACATGCTTTCCAATAACAGGTTCCAATATGCTATTATCACCTAGCTTATTTCTTCTAAAAGTAGAGTCAACATAGAGATATTTACTTACACTCTGATAAATTGTCTTAAACTATCCTTAAATCATCTTACCATGATGATTTCATCTCCCATCATAATGAGAGAAAATCACATAAATTCATTAATCTCATTGTGTAATACTTGACTAAAGTTACCCTAGTTATTTGTCCATGAACTCACATTATAACACCCCCTTACTGTCTCCGATAATAATTACTCAAATAAAAACAAGTCAAAGTCCTTACATGTCAACCCTCATGTCTACTTACTAGTAATTTTATATGCCATTAATATTTCATAGGTCCTATGAACATGTACGTGGCTAGATTTACTCACTTCCCTGGTGAAATACCAATTTGATTTATAATCATTTGTACTTAATCAAGTATTCCATAGTTAGTGGTCCCCCATTTACTTGAAAAAAGGGAGCATGATATAACTTGAAATGACATGCCATGTATTGTATGGATAGATCATATTTCTAAGATCCTTTATCAATGATATGTATGAATCACAACAATAATTCCCTAATAAACTCATCCAAACATAAATACAACACTTTTATCCCTTGTTTTTATCCTACAATCCCAGATCCCTTAGTTGTGGATTATTCTCTTCTCCTCCCATAGGGGTCTAATTTAGTGCATTCCTCAACGACTCCATGTATCTTCCTTCTTAATTATCCAAACATGTCCCTCTATGTGTAATATCTCTAATGAATCAAATACCATGCTCAATAAATATATAATAGTATAGAAATCATAAATATTGAATGATTTAATAGGAAGGATGACCCACTAACCAGTATACTTTTTTACTACACCCATCCACCATACCATTCAATCTCATGGCCCTTCAAAATCCTGACAAGGTATTCGCCACTTACACCATACCCATGTATAATCGAAGACATATTCACACCAAGAGTCACATACCTAGCCTTTCAGAATATAATATCACAAAGTGTCTGTATGAGAAAAAAATATATAGAGTGTTACCAGCACATTAAAAAACTAAAAGGTTGTATTTTTTAGAATAACTAATCTTCCTCGGATAACTGAGTAAATTCCATCCATGGGACTATATTAGAAAATAATATTTATTCTATTGATGGAAATATAAACAAATGGAACCATTTTACATTTCTATATCAATACAACTATACTAAGAAAAACACATATTTAATGTGATCCCTATGTTTCTAAAATGATGCATGATTAATACCTTAGGACTCTCGAATATGAGATCCAGAAATAAAAATCAATAAAACATAATACCAATTTAAAACAAACTAAATAACTCAAATTTAACCATGAAAACCAAGTAGTAATCATAGTTTCAATGGTAAATTGGATTTCTGCCCATACTTGTACTAGAAATGCACAAAAAATGAAATATATCCAATGTACCAACATAATCCTACACCCCTAGAATACCACATGTCAAATAATATATCACTATAGATAAACATTTCTATAATAAATCTTTTTAATTACCCTACATGAATCACTTAATATTATCCATATCAGAGATTCGTAGGGCCTTAGGTGTGCCTCCTCACACACTAAAGATTTATGACTAGAAGAAAGGATCAATTAGGTGATATGGGTAAGGCTATACCCATTTGAGATAAATATTAACAACACAATAACATTAAAAACAAAATAAGAAATATAATAGTATAATTCATTTCATATTATATATTATAATGATACCATATTCAAGACCATGAAAGTCAAAAAAATAGATAAAATCAACTAAAGACTGATATCATATATATATATATATATACAGAAAACTACTAATATAAACTTCCAGCCTAACTCCAAAGGTCTAAATGACCCATATAAAAAGACATGTGATCCATATTATGCACAATATATACATTCATATACACTAGGTTCCAAACATGATAACTTTACCCTTATCTATACCAAAAGACATAAAGTTTACATGTGTCTCAGAGGGTCCGTGTCAGGTGTGAGTATGAAGTCAGTATCCCATCACCAGGGGATCCCCTGGCTAGTATTCATATCATATATCAGAGCATATAAAGTAAAATAAATTGTAACCAAGGAACCAAACATAACCCACTACACTCATGCTCAACTAATCCAAATATAGTATTTACCATGTTCATCTAATGTTGGAGTGGAAAAAGTATCCACAATCTATCACTCTAAAAGTTCGCTTGTCCTTCCATAAATTTTCAATTTCACTTGGAATCATGGACCCAAATCAACCCTGTTGCGCCAATGAAACATCCATAATCCATATCACATATTACCTCCCATATTCGACAAGCATCCTAGTGCTATTTAATGATCTCCATCATATTTCATGGACAAATATGGTGTATCCATCCTTCACATCAATGGTCAACAGTATTATTACTAATCTCCTTAAATATAGAGTATACTACCAATGATGAGTGGACTAAACCACATCATGGGCCTTGTCTTGTGTTCACACAAACCTAACAGCCTCATCACCATGGTGTTCAACTGTCACCATCCCAATGCCCACACATTAGTAAACATCCATCACCACTACAATAATGGTACATACTATCTTCATCATTCCATTATAAACATCAAAATTAGATCCCAAAAAATACCTTTTATAGTAAATGTATCATCACACCCAACCAACCTCTAAAACAATACAACCAATAAATCCCAAAATAAATCTATTATTTACCACATGTGACTAACCACATGTATCTTTAATAAACAATTAAACAAAAAGTGGTTCTATTCTGAGAGATAGAAATATTGTCATACCCAAACTCATTTATTACACATCATAGGCACATGTATAATATAGGAATTAGTTAGTATGTACCTACCTAGAGTATATAAGAGACGACTTTTCTATCATATTTTATTGGTTAAGATTTGTAACATTTTTACCCGGTTTACTTTAAATAGTATCTTCATCGGGTCACCACAAGACCTCAGACACACCTCCCCACACACCAGAGGCTACCGAAAAGTAATGGAGGAATAAGATTGTGTTATGGAGGGACTATTCCCCTTATATCATATTTCTCAATCATAAGGAAATAATAACCAAGAATTATCCATAAATAAAAAATAATTAACCTAAGTGAGAAAATAAATAATTTGAATGTATAAATAATATATAGTTTTTGAAGTATAAATATACCTGAATGACCATGCATAAAAATAATACATATCTGACGTCGATTTGATCCCATATATATTGATGGATTTATTAAAATAAATACAATAGGCCCAACTACTTCTCTCATCCCATTCTCAATCCTAATCTCTATATCCCAACTCAAGAAACCCTTCTTGATAAATATATACCAAGACTCAACCCAACCCATTCTGTCAACCAAATAATGACTACTTAGGTACAATAGTGCAATGTTTTCTCAATAATAGCATGAGTAAAAATATCAGTAGGGAACCGCCAATGCGGTCTCGTACATACTGATAACGCAGTGACTTGTGTATATGACATGATTTGGTCCAATTCCAGAATGTCTTAGAGAAAATCTCACAGACAATTAAAAATATATCACCTCATAGGGGGACCAAGTCCTTCCTAGGAACTAGTTACTGGTGGTGATCCTTAGGTCCATGACTTTGATCAACCATACTAACATCATCTGATGCTTGAGTGTCTCTAATCATGATAGTATGAACATTTCTATAAACATGTCTCTTTGGTCGTTCTTTAGATGACTAGGGTGATCTGTAGATCACATGCCTATTGAGGGTAATTCACCTATCCCTGTGGAATGTGGGAACAACAAAGCATGGGTAATATACAAATCCTGATAGAATAAAACATCCATATGGAAATCACATGACTACCAGGGGTGATATACCAATCACCATGACACATTGAATCAGCCAACTATGGGTAATTTATCCATACCCATGGCCCAGTCAGGCATCATGGATAATATACCCAACCCTAGTCCAAGCATATACAAGTACAACCGAGGGAAAATTTTACCACATGTTTATCCAAGAAACATTTTATAAAATAAAACCACTAAAGAAATTCCAAAAATAAATAGAACTACCTTATGGGCACATACCAAACCACAAAATGAGAATAAAGAAACAAGGTTTTGGGAAATGCCTAACCCACTATTTCTCCCCATATCCCATCACACCCACTAAGGGCTAGTGAATTAGTGGGTTGACATACCATGGTCCCCTAGGTAAACACAAATATGTAGGAACAATAATAGGGTCCTCAATACCAACCTATGTCTCTCAGGTCATAACCCACCTCTCAAAGGAAATCATTCCCATCACCAAGGCTATGATCATGTCAGGGCCTATAAGGGCCACATAGGTCAAGCCCTTTGTCCTTTAGTCTTAAGATAAAGAACATAGTGAATCCCAGTTCCTGATTATCTCTGGTATATCCATACACCCCCAAAAAATTACATCCTACCAAAATTATTTACACCTAGGCTAACCATACCCCAAGGGTTCTCACAAGGCATACCAAGGTCGTCCATCTCCTGTCATCTCACACCCCCTCTTAGAGGTGTTCAATAATTCCTCAGAATGGAAATAGATGTCTACAACTCCAAATATTGTAGTAAAACCCCATAAGGTGTTCCAAGGGTAATTTAGAACTATTTGATGTTTGTCCTTGACCATCCACAATCGAGGCCAATAAGCCAGTGCATAATAGTGAATGAGGCCTTGGAACTTTGTTCCATTCATTTGAGGAATGGAATTTAAATTAAACTTTAAATTTAAAATAAATAATTAAATTAATTAAAAAATAGTCGACTCATAAAATAGAGCGACTACACTTCACATGTATAAAAAATAACATGAATCAAACTTATGGTGATTACTAAGGAACACCTACCATTTTTAGAAGATTTTTAATTTATTTTCTAAAAGTTGATAGCTAAAATACAATTTCTTCCAATCGTATCTAACCATCATGTGCCCCTAAATCATTAACAACAGTATATAAATAATTAATTTTTATATTTATGATCATTTTAAAAAATTAATACTAATTAAAAAATTAGTTCCAAAATATTCATAAGGCCCTGTAACTCACTGGGTATATCAATGTCCCCAATATCTTAAGGAAAGGGGTGCCAACCATCCCCAACACACTCCAATAACTACACTGATCCAAATACCCATAATAATTTAAAAAATACATAGTTAAATCTATTTCATTTAATGAATATATATATATATGTAATTTCATGGCATGATTTACCATAACCAAGACAACATTCCATTTCATGCTGATGGAATTACATGTCACTCTATTCCAAAGAAAAGTGGAAGCCCCATAATGCTCAGATTATATCACCAAGATCCAGTGGAATCCACATTGAATCCCAAATTAGAGAAGAGTAAAAATATTATTAAGGGTTGAGGAGATCCTAAGGGTTTTTTCAGAATTAAAGATGTACCTAAACCATAAAACAAAACATATCAAATCAAATATAAATCAACGAGGGGTCATGGGGAGACGCAGAGATGGTATGTAAGAGAATATTATACATAAAGGAATAGAAGGGGGCTACACCTTTAAAAAAATTAATAAAGAAAATATAAAAACATCAAATTCAATTGGACAAATATTTTGGTTACACATTTGACCAAATTTCACACCAAATGTGTAGATGGATCTATCACTAAACCATAAACCTCCGATGTTTTGGGGACATGATTTTCCAAAACGTAGACTAACCATGTAGAATAGAACTATATACCATTTTAATGTTTTCAAGGGTTCTTCTACAACCATGTATATGTCATGAACTGATACCCAGTTTCAAGACACCTCAAATGGTTTCATATAAAACTCACATGGTTTATTCTTAACCATGCTCCAGCCAGGCTATCTGACCATTATCTAAAGAAAAAGAATATAAATATCTCTAAGGTTTTGTGTGATGAATAGTGTCCTCTAAAAACATTACCCAAACTGTTTTCTATGTGAATAATTCTAAAAAACATCCTAAAAAATTTCCAAGGATCTAGAGAATTTCTCGAGCAAACATAAAAACATTAGAATATTATTAAATTTATAAAAACATCACTAGAATATTGTCCAACCACAAAAATTTGGTTCTTAGTCTATATTCTCAAAAATTCCCATCCAATAACCTAAAATTAAAATTCAATCTAAATTAAAAATCCTAAAATGGGATAGGGTTTTACAACCTCCCAATTATATCACTTCTCATCCTCAAGAATCCTCGGGGGTCATCCAATCATACACCATGACCAACCTCACTCATTAATCCCCTTCCAAACTACCAAGTTCAACCTATGAACATTGATCAAACCTATAATGTTCATTTTCAAAACCAATACACTCAAATTGCCCAATTTTGAGCCAGCACTTGAACCCAACTCAAAATTTTTGAGATGGTGCTCCATGAAACCCTTGAATCCTAAGCCACCCATGTGTTGTCACCTAATTAATCATCTAGCCTATGGTGAAACCTATCACATGTCTTATCCTATAAAAGAAAATTACAATATACAATACATTCCACCATTATAATTTCCAACATAAACACATGCCAACAATATTTTAATGCACCAAAAGTGTTTCAAACTCACCATACCTGATAAAAATTGAACACAATAATCAAAAGTCGGTGCCAGTTCTCATTTAAAAATTCCATGAAAAATTTGTTGCATAAATTCTATCCAAGAACAAAAAATAATCTGATTTTTTTCCAAGAAAATTCTTTTCCAACACCCAAATCATATAATTCATATCATACATGATGCATATAACATGTCTATAGACTCACTACATAAAATTACCTAAAAACCATCAGTCTGGAATCCCCTGGTCGACTTATCCTCAAAATGATCAACCATACCCACAAACCCTCAATTAATTTACCCAATAAAGATGTATTGAATCCTGAAGGAATCCCATTATCAAAAAAGTGCATGCAATACAGAATCAATATGACCTATAGTGAAATTCCATGTATGGATTCCCAATTAGAGGAATCTACTTTCATGTATTGACCATTATCATCGATCCATTTCTGATCCAAAGAATCCTTTTATCTCCTTTAGTTTCTCACATGCTTGAAACTGATTATCAAAATCCATCCATAATTTTATCCAATTTATATCAGGAATTCCTTGAGGAATCTAGGTGAATTGGAATATATTTATCTCCAACATCCAAATGTTTCATCAATGGTCAAAAACATGATTTCAAAACACCATGAACATAACTATGCATATTTTATACCAATTGTGGGAAATGTGATAGCCCCCAAGTACTTATATCATGATTTTTGTAAAAAAAAGATCAGACATAGCCCAACCCTGTCGTAACTGTGTTCCATCTCAAAACATCTTTCGAATACCTATTTTCGAATCATGATTTCATCATCCATGACATATTCAAAAATTGAATTCATTATGAGGGTCACACACTAAATCTAATATATGAATCAACTACATTAGGATGGGCTAGAACTCATGTTCTGCTTCTCATAATCCACTATCACTACTACCATCCCTAGAAATTATGTCATTCAAGGGTTCATTGAATTTATAAGGGATACATTTTCATTCTGAAAATTTTACCGAGCTACTAGACCCACTAGTAATTCAAAAATTTACACTGGTCATCTACTCACTTGAAACCATCAATGATTCTAGATTCAATGGAACCACATATATCCAGTGTATGCTGCCTGATTTCATCACGAACTGGAAGGTTTGCACTCTTATACCGCCTGAATGTAATACTAGACTCACAATTCCCTGAGTCACACAACATATAATTTAGGTCCATTTTTTTGAATACTATATGTGTTACTTAGAATATCATTCTAAATTGACTAGATCCCCCTGATCACTCTTCTATAATGTCGGTCACCTTATCTGTTCATTAATTCAACACATGACTACTACCAACCAACATATTTCCAATATCCAAAGTATCTACCCATGATTTCACCATTCTAACTAAGGAACATCCAAAATCCATATGTTCATGAATTTTACTGATCATTCCATCAAAAAACTTACTTTAATTCCAAATAATACACACCCAAGGTGCTTTTATCAAGAACACCAAGGCATCACCATGCCAAAGTCACATGTCTTGTAACACCACTTATGAATCACTCCATACCCCAAATCACAAACCCATTATTCAAGCATCAAAGGTTATCATAAGTCTAGGATTACCCCACTTGTGGGACACCCTAATATATAACACCTTAGTGACTTGATACTATCTCGAGTAATATATCATTGGGACACTAGAGTCTTTCCCCTTACCCATAAACCAAAGCACAAAGAAAGGTCACAGATCTTGATCTGTTATCCATTCCCATGGATAAAATAATCCACATCATTGAACAATAAAAACACCCACTCTAGGGTCTCATATACATAATGTACTCACATTCCAAAACACCACCTAATCCAAGGGAACAATCCGTTTTGAGTATCTACACCAAAAAAACATTCTTTGGAGGATCTGGTCATATTAATTGGAATACATGTATAATGAAATTTTCATTAAAGATATGTGTCCATAAAACTATAGAAACATGGTTTGGATAAATAGAATTATATTTTAGGATCAATGAGGAAAAAACATATATATTTTTACTAGATCTTTAAATAACCAAACCAAAATAATGATAACTTATAAGGGGTCTATATCCCAATAATGAAAGGCGTACATGACCTATGAGGGCCACAACAAGTAAAACCATAGGGGGAAATATCATCAAAATCCTATTGATCATCTTGAAATATATCCCATATGACCTTCCATATGAATGAAATTCATATAAACAATGTGGTCTAACTACATATATTTTCACTAATTAGTTATAAACAAAAATTCTAAATGAGTAGTTTTTGAAACTTTGAACATATGGGCCTCTCCATCCTGTGATAAAAACCATAAACTATTATGCCTTTATGTCATGTGAATCCCTATATAACGAGATTTATTCTTGACATTCCTCTTTCCTCTGCTGTAAAGATCCAAATCCTAAACTGGTTCATTGCTAAAGGACCAAGATATATAATTCCATTATAAATCATATACCCAAAACTCCATGTACATAAACAAAGGTAAAATCACAAATATACATAACTATTAATAATATGGACGTCAATCCCAATAACATGTTAACTTGTAATCTTTACTCGAGCAGGTGTTCATGACACACTAGTTTGTTATCCATCACATGCTCCAAAACATCACACTATTTTCTATCTTCCATATTTTAAATAGTATGGAAAAAGAAAAATCAACTCTCACACCACATTCTAAAATCCCATTCAACCTCACTCTGAATATTTTCCACATCATTTCCCTACATGAGCTCAGGATCACCTCCTCATACAAAACCGATTCACAACCAGAAGTAGGGTTCTAAGAAGGCACCACATGTAGACTATACCTCCTATATCTGTGTTTAAAATCATAAGTAAATAATAATCAATAATTATTTTTCAATAATAAAATATCAAATAGAGTGTGAACATAAATATTTATACAAGTTAAGTAATAAAATAACATTGAATTATGAATACGCATGAATCGACCTGATCCTAAATATGATAGATCATCAACGGGCCGATCCCATATTCAATTAATAACTGAATAAAATAAATAAAAGAGGACCCAATACAACTTAGATCTAGTCCCAAATACAAATATCTAAGTCCCAAATTTTTAAATAATTATGAGTAAATCCATACTAGGCCACACCCCAAACTGTTCTTTCAACCAAGTAAATACTGTTTGGTACCCTAGTACAATAGTGGCCAGAGCAGTGTGTGGGTATATAACTTAGTAGGGAACCACCAATGAGGTCTTGTTCATATAAAAAATTTATGTATATGTTCATGTAACCTTATTTGAGGAAATAATCAATAATGGGGTATAAATAAATTAATAACCAACAATGATACTTGGTTTGGCCCAATGTGAGAATGCCTAGAAGTATGTATCATGGATTGTTCCAATAACATCACTTTATAGGGGGACATGTACTTACTCATAACTAGCAATAAATGTTAATACTTAAGTACATGACCCCAAACAACCAAACCTAATGCGGATGATAATTGAGTTTCTTTGAGCGTACTAAGATTAACATGTCTACTAACAAGGTCATTTGTCTGATCCCTAGGTAATCCATGGTGATTCATAGAGAAAATACCTACCTGGGGTAACATACTTATCCTATGGGAACATGGGATCAACCAACTGGGGGTAGTATAACCTTCTCAGTGGCATATTAATTTTTCTTGGGTAATATAACCATCCATAGTCTAAGCATATCCAAGTCCACTGGGGGTTGTGTTCACCCAGGGGTTAGCCAAGAAACCTATACTAAAATATATCCCTAGTAAATTTCCATGTAAACATAGAATAATCCTTTGGTAATATATCAGGTCACAAAATGTGAAGAAATAAACAAGTCTTGTAAAAATTCATAACCTGCCATTTCTATTCATATCTTATCACACCCACTCAGGGGAAGTGTATCATAAGAGGAACTGCCATAGTACTATAGGTCAAAACATAGAAAAAAGCATCCAACTAGTGTCTTTTATACTATCCTGAGTATCCTGGGTCATAACCAATCTCTTGTAGGACATTATTCCCCTTGATAAGGTCATAATCATGTCACAACGTACAACGGTTTTATAGGTCTATCTTTGTGGGATTTAGTCCCAAGAGAAGATATATAGCTAATGCCACTTATTGGTCATCTAAAGTCAATACTCTAACCCTAACCTAATTATATCCTATCCATGATCTATCCACCTAGGACAAACATACCTTAGGGGTTCTCACATGGCACACCAAGGCCGTAAAAATAAATTCATATCACCCCCACTCTTAGATGTGTTCAAGAGTTCCTAGGTAAGGACCTCAAGACAATCCACTCCAACTAATCTAGGGATACCCAATAATTGGTACAATAAGAATAGGAAAAAAAATTTCAAACATGTCATATTCCAATAGAAAATATGTCTAATAATCCAGTGCACAAAGGCCAATGAGGACTTGGAAATTTATTCCATCCAATATTGTCATTAAACATATATTAAGCAATTATTTTAAAATAAAAAACTTAATTAATTAAATAAAATTTTCAATTCATATCTTTTTGTGACTATGAGTCACCAAAATAAACCATAGGGTTATTTTCAATCTCCACCTATTATTTTCAGAAGTTTTTCCATTTATTTTTATAATAAGGAAAGATACTACCCAAGCCTATCAAAGATCTTACAAGATCATCCTACTATCCTGAGAAACTAAAGGTGGACCAAGAATGAATAATTAATTAATTATTAAATTTTTGATAAATTTACATAATTAATACTAAATAACAAATTAATCTAAAAAATGGCATAATTCTTGTTAACTAATTAGGCATCCAACAATCATTGGTTCTTCAGGAAACATGGTGTGAACCATCCCTAAAACACTCCCAAAGGTACACCATGACAAAAAAACATCATTTTACCACAATTCCATCATTAAATAAATTTAATTTAATGAAAAACCATATAATAATTCATGGCATAAAATATTATAACTAAAATGATGTGACACCACAAGAAGATGGATTCACGGGACACCCTCTTCCGAGGAAGAGTGGAAACCCCATCATGATTTCCCATTTACCCTATGATTTTATGGAACAAACTTTGAATCCCTAATCAAAGAAGATGAAAATTATAATTAAGGTAGGAACAAAACAAATGATGTTGTCAAAATTAATGAAGTACCACCACCATTGAAGAAGATATATCAAATCTCACCCAAATTGAGGGGGGTCAAGAAGATAAGGGGAGTTGTAAGGAAAGGGAATGAAATTAATGGAAGTAGAGAAAGGTGTTTCAGCTATAATAAATAAAATTGGAAAAGGGTAAAAACATTTTTAATAGGTTGTATAGTTTATAGATATGGTTGGATAAATTGTGAACCAAATATGTCAAACAATCTATCTCCAGACTCACCACCACTTAATTATTATCCAATTTTGGAGAATCATTATCTTAAAAGTAAAATTTACTTTGAATAATTTTTTTTATTATTTACAACATTTACAGACATCTCACTTAAAAAATTATCCTTTCACCACCATAGTTGAACTCACAACACAATCCTGTTTGGTTAACTAAATTCGGAAAAAAATATCTCCAATTCTCTCTACTAAGTAATAAAGGTATTAGTCTCACAAAAATACCATTCTATAAAGTCTCAAGACATTTTACTAAGGACTGAGGTGGTTAGTTCATATTCTAAATATTATAATTCTAAGAAGGCTGGAGCACATCTAACTAAGAATAATTATAATGTAAGGGTTTTCATCTCGAACATCCTTCTTTGTGAATTGATTAATATTATGAACCTATTTTTGTTTATATGGTTCATTTATAGAATATATGTATTATATAATCTTCATTATGTTTTATTCATGGTAATTAATGTTCTACTTCAATATTTACATTTAAATGGTTTATTATTTAAAAGTTACCAAAGATGTATGAATTCTCCAATCTCATTTTTCTTTCCTTGAGAAATATCACATATTCACCAAGAGTTTTATTTTTCATGGTGCATATACTACCATATGGATTAATTTTATCATATATATCTTGAAATTAAATGGAATTAACAATCCATAACATGTTCTATTTTAAAGGGTTTTTTATTTAAGTGTCACTAATGTTAAAAGGGTGTTTTCTAACTCTATTTATTTTAGTTGAGTTAAAAGGTTTTTTTTGAACCCCGTTATTCTAAGATACCTATATACATATATTTACTATTTTATATTGTTTTACCTATTCTCCCTATCGGTAATGTTACATCTTCAATTCATTTTTTTCATTATTGAATTTCCTTCCCATTAAAGTATAATGTTTTTAATAATAAATCTCATCCTCTTCATTGAAAGTTTCTCATCCATTTATAAATTAGTTCATTACAATATTTTTTCAATTATTATTTTAAAATTAATATATGTTTTATCTCATGTTATATTTATATTTATCTTTACCTGTTTTGAAAATCTCATTTCTTGACACTTTTAAGATGTGGGTTTCAATAACGGTATTTTTATAATGATTTTTCTTTCATGTTCTTGTATTATATCTTCCCATATATATGTTTTGAGATAAATTTATTTCTTATCGATATTCCATTATTTGTACATATTTTCAAATAATCTTTGAAAATTATTTTCCAAGTAAATTTTGGAAAAATGATTTTTGAAATAGTCTCATAACTTCTCATTTTTACAAAAAATGTAAAGATATTTTATAACAGCACTTTTCATGATTTTATTCCCATTTTACACTCTATATTAAAAGGATATATATCCTAAAGATTTATTTTTTTAGCTTAAACCCTTTAACTAAACTTAATAAAAATTATATTTTGGTGATTGAATTTTTAGTATCAAACTATAAAACTATTAAGGTAATTTTATGCATGACCACAAATAATTACCAAAAACCCATTTAATTTCCATTGGAACATTATGATCTGGTATATGATTGATTTCATGTGAAAAATTTGTTTATGAACTATAATTATGTGATTGGTTTGGTCCAATATGTCCTTCTAATATATTGGTAATGGTTATATATCTCTTGAAATAGTTATAAGAAACAAATATTGATGCTTTCTCCACTATGGGAATCCAGTAGTGATGGTTGATTCACTATGTTATATTAATTAGTTTGTAACACCCAGAGATTTTTTGAAATATATTTTAAATATTTATAAAATAAATTATTTTTTATATCAAATAATTATAAATGAAAATAAAGATCAATTGAAAACAAATGAGTTGTTTTTATGAAATCATGTTTATTTTCATGAAATGTGTGTGTATATTAATATATTAAATTGATCACTAATGGAGAAATATTTAAATTAAATTTTTATATTATATATTCAAAAATATGTTTAAACTTTCATCTAATATTTTTTTAGGAATGAGATAAGAATAAATCCAGTTTCTCCTTAAAATGTATTTTTTTCTTCTAAAAAGTGTTTTTATCTTCTTTTTCACACTTATTTTAAAATTAATTTTATTCCAATATTATGATATTATTATGAATAAATAAAATTTAATTATGAAATAAAAATTTCAAAATATTTCTTACAGTGAATTTTATAGAATTTTACCAGAAACTTCCAGTCAGAGGCTAAGCCACTTACCATTTATTAAAATAAAATAAAATCGTACAGCAAGCCTTACGAGGCATAAAGATAACTAAAAATCATAAAAGTCATACCCTTCCCCACATCCGGGATAGGTTTCATCCTCTACAGTAGCCGACTCCCACTCTGAGCTCTCATAATGTTTCAAGATCTTTGCATATTTCCTTCTAAGGTTCAGCTTCTCCAAAGAAATGAACTCCTTAGTATACTGCATACCCTTTTTCAATCTAGAGTCTGCCACTCCTTTCCCAACAGTGGACATGGTAGACACCGGCTTTGGTAGATAGGAATAATCTTTCCTCACCCTTGTTCTTGCTGGAACTGACATAGATCCCTTACTCCCAGACATCTTCTTTTTCTCATCCTTTACAATTTCACTATAGGAGGGTCGGACCAAGCTTCCCACATTCTCCTTGCCACTATTAGAGAGTTCCCCTCATTTTCCAGTGATTTTCACCTCTTGATACCCCTCATTTGATCCCCGCTCCTGCTAAGAAATACTGTTAACATCAATCATATCCAGACAACGTGGTTGTTCCGCAAGTTGATAAACATCAAAAGTCCCCTTTTCCCTTGAAATTTCAATAGAGAATGCATTCTTACTGCCTCTTTCATTTAATGAAGTACTTCCATCAGCATTATAAGTCTTATCATTCTCCAATTCTTGGAAGGAATTAGCAGTAAGAACATTACAGACCACACCTCCAACACCATCCTCCTTCCCATTCAACTCGTCCACACTGTCATCCAAAACTCCCAAGATTATGCCATCCCCTGAAACAGCGAGGTCCAAAGTGTGGTATGGCCGCAGAGAACAGCCAGATGCCTCAACTGGAAGACCCTTCACAATTCCAAGATCATGCCGTAGAGTACTGAAGACCTGACTCACCAACGGATTTTCTGACCTCCACTGCTTCTCCTTCTGAACAGAACCACCAGTGTTCTCTGAGGGACCATGTTGCCTCATTGCCTCCACTTCCTTCAGCACGTACTGCACCTCATCCATTGTCTGCTCAAGATACATCCCTTTCACACAAGGCCCCTTCTCCAGAAAACCTTCCACAGTGCCCGGTCTTAAAGGCAAGATACTCAATGGAACCTTCAATAACGGTACAACTAAATCATAAGCAACACTTCCACTGTTGCCCGTCCCCCTCGCCCGTTGCGATGCCCCAGCTGCACCATTCCTACGGCAGACTGTTTCCACATGTCCAAACCAACCACATTTAACACAGTAAAGCATCCAGGATTCAAACCCTACCTCCTGCTTCCAAAAACATTCCTTCCTGTCAGTGATCCAAACCCACTTCACCGGCAGTCATGCGACATCAATCTCAACACACATCCGCGGACAGATAGGATGGCAGACCGCCTCCGTTTGACGATCAGAGCACATATATTTGCCTATAATGTTCCCAATAGCGCAATGAATGGAAGGATTTTGGAATGACAGAGAGAGTCCAGGGAGGCACACCCACATTGCCATCGTCGAGGGATCACGCCTCATGTGGATGTCGAGACTCTGTCTAAATAGGAAAAATGGATCCCCATTGCATCATCGAGGGGCTTTGGACCAGTCAGTTATCAGATCGGATTCCGTCGCAAACCGAATCATCAAATGATGTTTGTCAACTAATCCGACTATCGCACGCTCCTGAAGGTCCCAGGAATTGAAAACAAACCGATCAAATTCATCGACCGAAGGTCTCTTGATATGAAATCTAGCCACCAGCGTGAGACTACATAACTCCGTTGCACGATTGAGCTCCGGCGGGGAAAGAAGAAGTTACGACATGCCCTGAAAAAGTTATTGAACTTTCAGCAAAATCTGGATCTTTAGGAAAGATGGTAGATACTCGGGATTGGAGAATGGTAAGAATTGATTCCTTCCATGAGATTGCGAGTGAAGGACTCCCCCCTCCGACTAAGATGGGGGAGCAATGCACAACGACATTCGATTAGGGCATCTCCGTTAGGGTTCGTCGCCGCCTATGAGAGCCACTCCCCTCATGTAGATACATTAATCTTAGAAAATTTTATAACAAGAATAATTTTTTGTTGAGTAGTGAAAAATACTTCATTTATGATTTTTAATCATTTCAAAAGTTATATTTTATTTTAAAATAATTTAGAAATTATTTTTAGTTAAATATTAATCTTACCCTTCCAATTTAATTCATTTTAATCATTTTTATTTAGTGTTCTGGAATCGAAACATATTTATATTTAATGACTCTATTTCTTTGGAATATCACTTTTCCCCACATGTATAGGTTTAATTTTGAATAAAATTTACCAATTATATATAATTTAAATTTATAAAATTGATTACAAATGTGTAATTATAATAATTAATTTTAGATAATAATTTAAATTAATTTATGTCCATAATAAATAGTATAAACTGTAAAAAATTAAGTATTATGGGTAAGGATAAAACAATTTTTTTCACATTATACACACTTATGTTAAAATTATATATTCAATCACATAATTTTTTATTTGATAAATTTTATTTAATATATAGAATTATATTTTAAAAATCCTATAATATCTATAATTTTATATTTATTCTTAAATGTTAAATTATATCGATTAAAAAATTAACTGTCGTGGAAGAAACTAAAATGATAAAAGTGGGTAACAATAGATCTTAAAGGGAAAAGGGTTTAAAACATGTTTATTTTTTATTTTAGGTTGTTTGTATTGACCTTATATTCCATTAAATATAATGTTCTCAATATTTTAGGCACTTGGGTTGAGATTGACTATTCATTATTGAGTAGTTACATGTATTTACAAAAATGTCACTCCTCGCTTATAGAAAAGCACCACCTCCCCTATTTATTAACACCTAAAGATAATTTTGGTTCACCGAATACCTGAAAAAATAACTAAATTAATTCTATTATCAATTACCAGAGACCTTTTTTTATTAAAAATCTATCATAGGAAGGTTTTTGGTGCAATCCTAAAGTGTTTGTCTGAAAAAGAATTACTATACTTTAATGAGCATTTTTTTCTTCAACCACATCCTTCAAATAATTTTAAACTATGAAAAAATAATAAAAATATTATATTCCAAATAATGAGATGTTATTATGTTATTTTAATTACATATATCTATCTCCTCTTCCATCAAATGTGAAATGAAACCATTGATTATGCGTACAGCGGTCTACCGCCTCACAAATTAATGTAGTTTGTTTCCCATCACCGCCTCTCCCAGCATTATATACTAATGAATAATATATATATATATATATATGATATTTATGATATATTTACACTTATTAAATAATAATATAATATCTACCCTCTTACATGCCAATCCATTGAAAAACTACAACGTCGCTCATGCGTAAGTGTATACCACCTCCTTAATGAAGTGATGTGATTCGGTTTTCATTTATGCTTTACATAGATGTCTATAAGGATGTATTTATGGAATATATAGGATATATATGATATTAAAATGATTATATAAAGGTTAATTATTATTTATCTTTACATTGTTCCATTATTTGAAAAATAAAATCATCATTTATGTGTACATATGACTACTGTCTTCATGAATGATGTAATTAATTTATAAATATCAAAATTCTAAAAATGATTATAAATATGAATATAAAGAATATATAAAAATATTTATATGATGAATAAATTTTTTAAGTGATGAAACCTTCAAATAATTCAAGGGACAAAATAATCGAACCAAAAAATAAATTAAAAATAAAGTATCTATCACCCAAAACAGTGATTTTAGTAACAAATTATTAATAAATAGGTGATAAATGGGTTATAAGTAATCATAAGTGATATGATATATATGATAATATTTATTTAATATATACAATAAATATATATTTATTAAATAGGATACTTGAACACATATAAAGGAAGCCAGACACGAGGTAAGGGATTTTCGTCTCCCTTTTATTCCCATGAGGCACATACCTTAATAACAACTTATTTAATTTTATGAGGTTTATATAAATCCCATTTAATTTTTATATCAGTAATATACTTATGTTCATGATATTTATCGTTTAATTTGATTTTATTATTTCACAGGACAAAATATTCAAGAGGTACCAATGTGGAAATGGTTTTATGTCATAATTTCATTGTTTATGGGGATTTTTTTATGATTATGATTCTGATAATAAATTTTAATCATCTACCTCCCATTGATATATTGAATTTTATTATATAATGGTTATTTGTATAGAATACGTGATTTTAATTACTTTTTATCTCTTTAATTATTCAACTGATTGGAATAATTTTTTCAAGGAAAGACAAATTTATTTATCTCTTTTACTAAAAATACATTATATTCCATAACTATGTTTTCACTAAATTATTTTTAAATTTTTTTTACTATTCTGGTATGATTATTTAATAAAAATTTTACCAATTTATAAATTATACCAAAATGATTTTATTGTAATATTCATGTTTTTTTTTCTAAACATGGTGCTTCTTGACTATTGTACTGAAAATGTGAACAAAATATTTTTTCTAACCTATATAAGACACAAAAAGACATTCCAATTTTCAAGGCCATTCAATAATTTTAAGATTAATTTAATATTTCCCAAGGATATTTTCTAATAAAATATTTTCATTAATATTTGGAAATTTTTTAGAGAAATAGCTGATTTCAAAAATTAAATCAGAATTTTACATAAGAAATAGTCCAAGTAATATTTTAAATGAATCTTTATTTATGATATCATACTTTAATGTAACTTTAGTTTTACTGAGGACATAATCCAATGATAACATACTTAAGATTTATTTTTGTGGTTATGATAAAAATATATTTATGAAACCCAGTCATTTCTTTGGGTTATGATAAGATGAATTGATGAAATGATTATGAATCTATTTTCTTTTCATGGGCAATGATATAATGAATATATTATGATATTACGAAAAAATTATACTTTCATTATGAGAGGGGTGGGACTAGAATTATATATCCCTCCAATATATTGGGTAAATATAGATATTTTATGAGATATATAAGACTATAATGGTTAGTGAACCATATTTAGTAAGGGAATATATCCAATATGATAGTATTGCGAGTGAACCTTGAATACTATGATAGTTTGGGGAGTGAATGCAATCCACAATGATAGTATTGTTATTACTTCTTGAAAACAAATTAAACGATTTTATATACTTCTATTTATTCCACAAACATAAGTCTTATTCTAATGTTTTACTGTCATGGCTCATGTTCTTTGATTATTTTATGATTCTTGACTTATTAGCTTCCATTAATTATTTAACGACTCAAGATTTTGATCTATGATATACAGTGTATTATTTTCAAATGTTGTTCTCTTCTTCTCATACCCTTATGATAATTCCATGTTTAGGAGATCATTGATGCCTCTCTATTTTACCCTTTTTATCATATGAGATCACCCTTTCTTATGTTTCCTTTCCACATGTTATGAAGAAATGTATTAATTATTATATATATAATAAGGGTTATAATTATGAAGAACTTAGTTAGATATAATGTAGATATCTTTTGAACGAGTTTTTTATATATCCATAACTCCATAGATACTATACCAATATGAATATGGCATGTATCATTATGTTATGGAATGAATATTCATCTAATAATATGTAATATCATTGTATGAAAAGACTAGTTCTCTATAGTTTGTATTAGAGAAAGGTTTATCTAAACATTGTAAACTAGGATGTGAAAACTTTTGTGAGAACCCTTAGGATAATAATATGTAACGAAGAACATACTATGTTATGGTAAAAAATGGAGTGTGGTTTTCATAGAAAATATCCCTGTATAGATACTACAATTGGAAACGATTTTAAAAAATATTCATCAAGTGTAAATAAATTTTAAAGGGGTTATTTGAGTATATATCATCAATTTTCTAGTGAGTAATTTGTGTGCCCTTACCGTGCACTAGTTTTGACAATCATGGGGGATATTCTTGGATAACTCACCTTTTTAATGAATCGTTATGAAATAATTGAATAGATGAAGATGAATTCCCTAGGACAAACCTAAATATTTGTATACATAAAATAAGTCTTCATAATTTAAACAAACTATATTTGATTCTTCATGATTATGTACTTTCCCAATATGAATATTGTTGATTGTACATTTTTTAAATTTTAATAAATGGCTTGAACCTAGAGGACCTATGTTAATGATGAATGTGATGGGAAATAAAATTATTTTCATTATGAGAATCCAAATTTTTGAAAGGCACCAGAACACCATGATATAGGAGAGGTGAATAATGGTTTCAGCTTTTCTTTTGAATTAATGGATCGTTGTCCCACATTGGTAGGAACCATTTAGACGAATCTAAGTGAAGAAAACAAAAAATCACATCCAAAGTAATGAAACAATAATTTTACATGGTCCACCACTAAGGTCTATGTCCAAGGAGCATATGCCAACATGTTTTTATTCATACCAAAGTCCATTAATCTTCACTAGTTATAGAGTAAAAACGTATAGTATAGTTACTATGTGCCAGGCGAACTACCATTACATTTTTTTAGGCATAACACACTCCATCCCTTAGATCACTTTCATTGACCCCCCCTTGATCACTGCATTGGGAATAATCTAAACTCATTTTATCAATTTCAAGATCATTTTAATGGGTTCGAATTAAATAATTCATCCCCAATTATGGATACACTCTTAGTTGAAGTCCCATTTCATCTATAGATGTAATCAACTTTTCCACATATTGTTCATTTGTGAACTTTTCCTCCATGAACATGACTCCTTCCATGTACTTTAGTGATCCTCTAACTACCTACACATATTGCCTCTAAAAACTATGACTGTGTACTTCCTTCGCAAATTGTGCATGCATACTACTTCTTCTCTGTAGAGAAAATTGTCCAGAAAAATAGATCCTCCTATGCAAACTATCTTCTACAAAACATCTTTTACAAACCTTCTTCCATGAACCGTATTCAATAAACCATTCTTAAATTCATAGGATTCTTTTAGAATTTTTTATCAAAGTCTCCTTTGCGGGGTTGTTTTCCAACAAACCACTTATAGACTTCATCGAATTCCTCTTAGATTTTTAATCTCAGTGCCAGTGGCTAATTAAAGGATTGATTCTACTTGTATAGGAAAATAAAAATTCATAACCCACTAAACTAAGATTTACCAAATGTTTAACACATCATATGCTTTACTTTTTACCATGCATCTCCTTTGAACAAATTTTTCCTACATGGTCTGTGCACCGCAATTTACTTCATAGTGTCCAAACTCTTCTATGAACCAATCTCTACCTCATTTCTGCAAATGAAAATACATCCATCAAACTTTCTCTTCCGCAAACCTATCCGACTTTTTTTCACAAAAGACACACTACCCCACAAATAAAATTTCTCCTAAAAATCGCATTCCTTCCTATAAACCTCATACGCTCTATGAGCCATTCCTCCAATGTGGTACCCATAACATTTTACTTCGATGAACCATTACTGTGTACCCCATTTCCAGTATATGAACCATGCTTTAGGGTATATGTACTATCCAATATTATGTAGAAAATATTCCTTCTCCAAAAACCATACTCCCAATTTTGAGGCCCAAAATTTTGGAAAAAACAGGGATACAATTCCACCTTCAATACTGCTTTCAACCTCATTTGTAAGATTACATTCCTTGCAAACTCCTTGATCCAACCAATCCGTATTGATAAAAAATGCAAACTGTACTCCATTTCTAACAAAGAACATCCATTTTTCACATAATTTTATGGTATCTAGAATGAAATATATTATTTTTATTCTCACCCAATATTCTCAAGATATGAATCATGATAGAAATACAAATGATTAAAGGAAGGAAAATAATTTTTTGATTTGTTCATGAGAAAAAATCCATCATATTTTAGTGGGTCTACTAATATACTAATTTTTGAGTGATGGATTAAAATTAATGAAAAGATATTTTCTATTCTCTAGTGTTTGGAGCATGAAAAGGCAATTTTATCTCTTTATCATTAGGAAGGAAAAGAATATAAATTGTGGATTTAAACAAAGAATACAAGTCAAAATGAAGAAATTTACTAGATAGATTGGGAGGAGACTATGAGATTATTTTTCACTTATTACTTTTTTCATATTCATCATATGAAAATGAAGAAGCAATTCCTTGAGATAAAGAAGAAGGATGTTGAATTAATTGGTACCTATGAATAAAAAATTACAAGACATGTGATAGAAACTTAAAGTATTATCATCCAACCAAAATGTAATGTTGATCGATACATCAATGACTTTAAATCAAGTCTCAGAAATGGGGTTTGTGATAAGTGACTTAATTAGCTAAAAATAAATTATTTTAATTATAGTATGTTAGAAATAGAGATTGTAGTTTTCCATAAATCTCATGGTTTTAATATGAAATAAAATATTTCTATCATAGTACCACCTAAATGATTATATATGGAATTATTACTGAAACCCCTCTAATGATATGTTGATTGAATGTGAATTCTTTCGTTCATCTCTATTTTATATTATTTTTGTAAATCTTTTTATTCTCTATCTGTTTGAATTTCATGTTATCTTAGTCAAGGGTTGGATATCAATACATAGATATGAAATCAATATAAGTGGAAGGGAATTCACATTTGATAATCCAAAACCATCCTATGATATTCTATTAGTGCAGTGATATATACAAACTTCTGATGGAAATCACTTCTATTATGTGGGTCTTGATTCTCATTTAAAAGGGATTCTTATCTCTTATGGTTGGGGGAAAAATAAACATTGATGATATGACTATTGTGAATATTTTTTTTTGAAATATTTCCAAAATTGTTTCGTAGTCTTTCACCATATTGTGAATTTTAGTTCTTAATAGAACACATAACTAGTGTTACACGTATTTCAAATACTCTATATAGAATAACTATGATTGAGTTGTAGGAATTAAAGAATAAACTGCAGGATAATTTAAAAAGGGAATCATTTGGTAAAGTGTGTCACCTTGGGGTGCACTGATTATTTTTTAATAATAAATAAGGATAAATTTGTCTCTAAATTGACTATTGAGAATATAAAAAGGTCAATATCAAGAATTAGTATCCACTACCACATATTTAGGACTTGTTTGATCAAGTTCATGTAGATCAATACTTTTCTAAGATTGATCTTCATTCTCAGTATCATAAATTGATGTTAAATAAGGATGATACACACATGAAAAAATTCCATACATGGTATAGAAACTAGGAATATATATTTATTCCATTTGGTATTACAAATTCCCTTGTTATCTTCATGGACATACTGAATACAGTCTTCAGATATTATCTTTATCAGTATTTTGTAGTTTTTGTAAATGATATTATTATATATTGAAAGAAAAAATAATATCATTAGGGCTACATGAGGATTGTACTAAATACCTAAGGACGGTTAATTGTATTAAAATTTTACAAACTTTGAATTTTGACTACAAAAGTTTCATTTTTTGGTCATATAATCTCAAGAGAGGATATATTGGTGGATCAAACAAAGATGAATGTTATTGAACATTGGACCTGAAATTTTTTTTACTAAGATATATTGTTTTCTTGGTTTGGATAGATATTATTGATTCTTTTTGGTAAATTTTATTTTTTTTCGAGTTCACTAACCTATTTAACATAGAAGGGATCCAAGTTCCATTGGATAACTGAATGTGAGAAAAAGTTTAAGGAAATCAAAAGATGGTTAGTCATAAAAACCATGCTTACATTACCATATAGTAGAGAAGGGTTTGAAATAAATAATGATTAATAAAAGAAGAGTTTGATATGATTTCTCATCCAGATTAATATGGTGATAGATTATACCTCATGAAAATTTAAGGATCATAAAAAAATTATGCTACTCATGGTTTTTAGTTTTCTATGGTAATTTTTTCAATAAAGATGTAGAGTGACTATATTTATTGAGAACGATGTAGTATATATACTGATCAAAAGAATAATAAAGTTTTAATTCACTAAAAAGAGGTAAATATATTCCCAAGAAGATAGTTGGTGCTGATTAGTGATTATAAGTACTAAATACATTACCTCCCCAGGAAAGCGAACAAGGTTGCTGTTGTTTTGAACCAAAGGATTATTCTTTTATATATTTGTTGTGGATCCCAAAAGAACAAATATTTATGGATTTAAAAATAATTGATATATAAATCATGATGCTAGGAGGAAAATATTATATTTCTCAGATGATTTTTCAACCATCTATCCATGTGATGTTTAAAGAGGAATAAAAGAAATATATGTAACTGAAGAAGATTGTAAGAAATGTCCCAAATCTCAAACTTGATTGTGATTGAATAAAAAGTTTCAATAACTATATATGATTACCATCCATTATATATTTGAATAAGGAGTTTTTGGATAAATACCATAGTTCATCATTATCAATTCATCAAAGAAGCACAAAGATATATAAAGATATGAAATTGTATCTTTGGTGAGACAACATGAAAAGGGATACAAAAGAACATTTATATGGGATCTTGGATTTTTATAAAGTTACGTTTAATATAAAAATGTATATGGGGATGCTAAAACAATTACCCATATAAGATTTGAAATGGTAAAACTTCACCATGGAATTTTTCATTAGACTCCTTAAAATATTTGAAGGCCATAATTCTATTTGGGTTGTAGTTGACCACCTTATAAATTCAAAAAAGACAAATATTATTAGAGAAGAATTATATCTTGATTATATTTATAGGATATAAATTAAATATGTGGTATGGTCTCATGAAGTTAAAATTCAATTATTTATTATTAGGACCAATAGTTTACCTCAATGTTCTGGAGAAGTATTCAGTAGGCTCTAGAAAACAAGTTATGTTTTAGAACTACTTATCATCCTCAAATAGATGGTCTATTTTAGAGAAAAATTCAATGTATTGAGGATATTTTGATATAATTTTCTCTATAATTCAATATTGGTTAGTATCCATGCTTTTCATTAGTCAATATTTCTTACAACAATAGATTTCACTCGATAAATATGATGGCTCGTTATGAATCCATATATGGAAAGAAGCGAAAAACTAAAATGTGATGGAATAAAGTTGGAGAAATAAATATATTGAGACCTATGATAGTTAAATAAATGAAAAAATTGTTATACCCATTCATAAAAATAGAAGGGTGGAAAAAAGTGAAATGATATTTTTTATGACAATTTTGATTGTGATTTCTAGTTTGAATTTGGTGAAAAGTTGTGTATGTGTATTTATCAATGTAATAAGGTTATGATATTAAGAAATAAAAATAATATAACCCCAAAGGTATATTGGTCACTTAAAATTTTATGAATGTATTGGTATGGTAGATTATCAATTTATTTTTCCAAAAAATATCTCTCAAGTTAATGATGCGTTCATTTATCTCTCTAGAGGATGGACATACCTAATGATTCACATTTACTGGACTCAAATGTCATACCACTGGAGTGTGACCATTATTATGAGGGAAAACTAGTAGAGGTTACCAATTTTGTAGATAATATTCTATGAAACAAAACCTTTCACCTTGTAAATGTTTTATGAAGAAACTATCAATTTTAAAATGCTACCTGGGAACCCGAGGATATGATGGAACAAATGTATACACTATTTTTTGTATAATCGTGATGAAATTTATAGGAAAACGTTATTTATAAGGGGAGGGGTAGAATGTATAAACCTAAGATTTTATGTAATATATATATTTTCAAATAAATTTTCTTTATTATTTTGCTTTCATTTCACGCATCACCGAGTTTAAACAAAAGGTGATATACTATTAATGTATTATAATTTTATGTGAAAGTTATCATACAATTATAGGATTAACCGATACGGGTAGGATTAACTAAATTATCAAAAATTTATGTTTTATAATTTTTTTAAATAAATTGTTTTGTTATGAATTATTTATAAATGAAAATAAAAACCAATTTAAAATAAAGGATATGTTTCTTTCTGAAAAACTATTTTTTACATACAATGTGTATGTATCTTAATAAATTAAATTAATCACTACCAGTGAATGAGTTTAATGAAATTTATATAATATATTTTCAAAAAAATGTTTAAACATTCATATAATATATTTTCTAGGCATGATATAAGAATAAATGAAGTTTTATGTTAAAAAAGATTTTTTTTTCTAAAAAGAGGTTTTTCCATGTCTTGGGGACTTATTTAAAAATTATTTTTTTATAATTTTAGACAATATTTTTGAAAAAATGAAATTTTTTTAAAAATAAATATTTCAAAATTTATATATCTATTTGTTTTAATAATTTTATGAATTGATTAATGTTTCAATGAATAGTGAAAAATATATATATTTTATTGATATTTTCTAATTTAGAGCATTTAAAAAGTCCATTTTTCTGTTCAAATTGATTTCTAAGAAAAATTAGTTCAATATTATTATTATTAATCCAATTTAGGTATTTTTGATAAATTTTATGTTGATTTTTTTCATAAAGAATTTTCATACTTAAGGAAATGTTTTCCTTAGTAAACAAATTTTCATCACGTTTGCATGTTCAATTTTAAATTAAATTATGCCAATTATGTGAATTGAACTAGATAAAATGGATTCAAAATTTCCAAAAAGTAGAATTAAAATTTGGTAATAAGTTTACCTTAACATTTAGAGTTCATTAATAGAAAAAATAGTAAAAATTATTTAGCATGATTAAGGTTAAAATGAGGTTTTATGCATTACATGTGGGTGTGTTAAAATTAATTTTCAACAAGAATTAGATTTTTAATAGATAAATTGTATTTAATATTTCGAATAATTGGTTCTAAATTATCTAAGACATATCATAATTATTTTATTATTAAGGGGATATTACCAGGGCATAAAATATTAGTTATCATACTGAAAAGTGAAATGTCAAATGTGAGTAACCTTATATGTAAATGGAACAACATGTCTAAAAAATGATTTTTTTATTGTAAGTGTTGTGGATTGAACTCATATTCCCTCTAAAAAATTAATTATAAATTCTAGACATACCAATATTATATTTTTAAATAATCACATTATTTTTTATTGAGTATGTGACACACACCACCGTGCATAAATACCATCCAAAATATATTTCTTTAAATTTATTTTGTTTGATAGCTTGTGGAATACGTAACCTTGAGAATAAATGAACTCTTATATAGTATATTATAATAATAAATCTATTAAATTTGTTAGTATGAATTATAATAACTAAATTATGATAATTATAGATATCTATTAACTAGAAATAAAATACTAACTATTGAAAAAAAATAAATGTTTTATGAAGAACTATATTTTATAAAAAAGAAGGATTAGTCGTGATTTGTGAAGAAAATTTAAAAATAATTTTTATGACTTCTATTTTTTTTTAAATTACAATAATTTTTTAAATTTTCATATAAAAGTTCTCTCAGGATATTTTTTTTATTTTTCTAAAATATTTCATTTTTTGATGGATAGTGAAAACACTGAATCTCAATTGAAAACTGGCTTTCATTTAAATAGTTTAAAATGCTAAATTATTTATTTGAAATGGGTTTAAACTAATATTAGTTAAATTTTATATGAATTCATATATTTTAGTTCATTATAATAATTATAATGTTGAGTTTTTAATTAAACATATGGTAAACTTATGAAGATTTTTTCCTTGAAAACACAATTTCAAATCGTGTGTGTGAGATTAAATTTAAATTAAAAATTTTCACATATATCAATTAAATTTGAAACATTAGATTCCATATTTTTAATAATAATAATTTATATAGTATAATAATTTTTAATTACTTTTTGACCAAAACAAATAGTTAAACAATAAAAATTAATTTCCATGGTTAATGTAAAATCTGATTTACCAGAGGATTAAACTAAGAATATATGGGTTAAAATGACATAAAAACTTTTAAAAAACTCATTTTATGTCCATATATCATAATTATCTATTATAGGATCAATAATGTATCATTTTTTAAGCTTTTTAGCATGTTAAAAATGTGGGTATGATTGAATCTTTTCAAATAATTACAAATGTGCCACGTACCTCACTTATAAAAGGGCACCCACTATCCTCTTGTATTCACACAATCAAACCAATTTAGTTAAGGAATGAAATTATAAAATAAATTAAAAAAATTACAAACCTTGTCATATAATCCATATTTTGGGCATAAATCCATCCTAGAAAGGCTTTGGTGCATACTTGATGAGGATACCCCAGGAAGAGGAAACATTCTTCAAGGAGCATATTATTATATTTCATCACCCACCTCTATAAAATCTTGTTAAAACCTAAATACATAAAAACATATGTAAATTAAATATACTTATATATATATATAATAAGTTAATTACATACAACCATCCCCAATTCCATTAAATGGGTTACAAAATCATAGTTCGTGTGTATGGCAGACTACTTCCATGAGTACTGATGTCCATTGTTTTTTCATTACCACCTCTCACGGTTGGGTATGATGATGTATCTTAGGTATATATATGATATTTATAAAATAATTAAACCTATATAGTAATTATATCATATATAATTTTTTTAATTTCTATTTCGTAGGATAAATGATAATGTCGCTCATGTGTATGACGAACTACCACATCTCGGAGCGATGCGATTCATGTTTCACTATGGCTTAACATGGAATATAATAAGGATAGAGTTAATAAATATATGTGATATACATGAAATTGTTATGATATTAGTGACATTTTTATCATTCGGTAAAGACAATATGTCATTTTATTTCTTACCATTTTAGCCAATGATAGAAGATAACGTCATTTAGGGACGTGTGGACTACCGCCTTCACGAAACGAAGTAACTCCCTTTTCATCACCAAAAAACGTAAATAATATGTATAATTACATTTAAATAAATAATATTATATATGTATATATATGATATTATTATAATTTTTTAAAGATAATATATTACTTTCCTTATTTTTATAAGGATCATTGGAAAAAGGAAACCTTAGTCATGAGTATGTATGACCCACCGTCTCCATGCTCACAACATACTTATTTTTTCATAACCATCATTAATGATTGGTTTAAAATTTAAAATTTATGTAAAAATATTATCATTATTTCATTATGATTGTTATTCTGGAGATGATATTACTATATAAAAAGTGCAAGAACAAGATTTGTCATGACAAAATGCGTAATGAGAAAACAAGACAATTAACACCTAAAACAATGAAAATAAGAAAATATAATAACTAAATGTTTTATAATACGATTTAAAAGGATAATATATGATAGTATAAATATTAATATAGTTAGTTTATAAGTGAATAAAATTTCTAAAACCACTATAATGGAGGTTACATCACGTTCAATGAAAAGGATGGGCGAGGTAATGGATTTCATCTTAATTTCCCATCATTGTGGAATATTTTATTGTTGTGAACATAATTTAATTTATATAGTTTACATAATAAAAATTTTAAATGTAATATTATGATTCAATAATAATTCACTATATTTTATGTGTTAATTTGAATTATTTAATCTAATCAGATTTGAATTAATATTTACCATGTGACAATGAATTTTATAACACAATTTTTTATTAGTTTATATTACTTCTATGTAGCCATTGATATTATATGATTATGTTTGTAAGGAATTTTTATTATACTATGTTTTATTTACATGTTTATTTGTGGATTTTTTTACAAACATAATTGATTCATTGTTTAATTTTCACTTCAACAATATGATCAATGTAAGGTTTTATTTCCCAATCTCATTCTAATTGAGATTATTCATTCTTGAATTTTAGTTGAAGTAAATTATTATACTAGTGTCTAAATAAACCCATTTAATTTTCTTCTCCTATTTTCATTCATTACATTTTAAATTAATAACTCCATTTTACCACTCTTTGGTACTTAAACTTTTTGAAAAAATGTTTTTAAAAAAATATGACTTTATTTTTCACTTCAATCAGAAATATGTTTTCTTCCAAAACAATGTTTTATAAAAAAAATTACAAAAATGTTTTTAACCTTTTTAAAATTATTTATTAAAGTTATTTTATACCATCTTTTTTTAAAAAAATGTTTTTCAAAATAATCATCTTATAGTTATCTAAAATGAACTTTTCTAACATTTGTATAGTGAAAATGGAATAATCTTTTTAACTTGTATGAAATATACAAAATTACACACCAATATGACCATAAATTATTTGAATCATCTTTTAAAATATTACATTTTTTTATAAGGAAAATTATTTTCCCAAAATTATAGAAATTTTTAGTTTTCAGAAGTGATTTTCATGGAAATAGATTTTTCAAAATTTTTTATGTTTTAAAAAGTATTTTTGAAAATAAAAAGGATATTTTTATCAAGAATATTATTAAAATTATTTTCATGGTATTTATTTTATTAAAAAAACCCTTTATTTTACATATACTCTATTAGGGATATGTTGTATTTATACCATCCTTATTCCTCATCTGGATGGTTTATGATTATTTTGACTAAGGATAATATTGATATTCACTTCCATGATTCATTATTATTTTTGTTAATTCCCCCTTGAAATATTGAGTTTCCTATGATCATTGAACCTTAAATTTTCCCAATTTATCCATATAATTTTTCATGGAAATGTTTATTTCTTAAAATTTATATCATTTTTAAACAGAGTGTTCCACGTTGAAAATTATTTTTATATCTATAGAAAAATGTACAAACCTGTATTGTTTAATAAATATAAAATTTTGATGAAGGGACATATTATTTGTTAAATTAAACTGATTATTCGATATATAAGGAATTATTTTGTTATGAAAGGAATGGGTGTTCATAAGTTAATTATATTCCCTCAATGGATTAGTGGTATCATGAGGAAAATCATTATGGCTGCATTAAAAAAGTGGGCTAATCCCAATGGGTTTGTACCCTATAGTTTAAATTGTCTTATGAAAGGTATTTATGGTAAATATATAATGTTACGAAGAATCATGAAATCCAATAATTAAGAATTTACATTATTATGAATTCATTATTACTATCCATGATATTTTCATGATGATATTTTGTCTATATGCATTTAATTTTCAGTTCAATGATTAATTGGAATAGTGTTTTTAGTTATTTATCATGCCATGTTGATTATGAGTTATCTAATAATTAAAGACAATTTATTGATTAAATTTAACACCTCATGATTTCATAGTACATTATCTCATTAAAGTAATTAAATATCTTGCGCTACACGGGACACCGAGATCGAGCACACTATAACTTAATAAACTAGTCATTCAAAAATGGTTATGAATAGTATTAACTGAAAATTGAATTTTATATACTCTATATAATTTTAACATCCATATTATGTGTTTCTTAGATATAATTTAAGAAAAAATTCAATTTTTCAGATAAAAGAAGTATTTTTAAAAAAATGCAATTTTACCGCCTTTTAATGGCGAACCCTTTTTAAAACCAATATTTGAAACTTTTATATATTCAATTTAATGAAATTAAATTCTTCTTTGAAAGAGGGATATAAAAATTTAGTTCGGATAATGTTTTGGTACTTTTCCGATAAATTTCACATTGTGACGAATAGTGAAAAATACTATGTTTTAATTGAAAATAACATTTTTCAATAGAAAAAATTTATAGTGTTAAATAATGTAATTTAATTCTATTAAAATATAATTAGATTATATTTTTTTTCATTCAATAAAATGTTGTTCATTATAAGTAATTTTATATTTAAATTTGACATAAACACATGTCAATCTATTGATTATTTTTACTTTAAACCCCCCCCCGCTTTTTGGTTTTGAAAACAGAAATTAATTATAAATTAATAAATGAAACCTCTATGTTTTAAATTTGGCAAAATAGAATTCATTTTTAAATTCGTAATATCAAAATTTTCATTGGGTAAATTTTTTGTATTTTTATGAAAACATTCAATTTTTGATAAATAGTGAAAAACACTACATTATTATGTAAAACCGAATTTTTATTTAAATAAAAATTTATTTTATTTAAATTTATTTTAAGTAAAAATATATATATAATACCTATATAAGTTCAATGTAATTCATCTGAGTCATTTTACAATAAAATTAGATGTATATATTTTTCCTGAACTTTTTATCATCATTTACCCAACTTCTTGGAGCATTTGCAAATTTGCATAAAACATAGTTTTGGAACTTCTGTGAGTTGAATTTAAAAAATCTGAGAGGAATAGTTGACATCATTAAGTAAAATGTGGTTTAATAAGATGAAAATAATTTTTTTGACTAATAGTAACTTTTGACTTTTATTTATCACGGTTAAAAGTAAATAGGGTAATTAAGAGTAAAAATGATATTATAATTACCCTAAAAAATATCCTAATTCTATTGGATACGTATAATTAGATCAAAAACAACCTTAGGAATAAAATATGATCCATTAGGTCCACTTGGATTAGATTATATATTTATTATTATTTTATTTAAAGAAGAGTTAAAAGTGTAAAATTTAAAGTTTAATAACTAAATCATTTTTAATATAAGTTTACACACAATATTAATTCGACTATAAATATTAATTAGAAATCTTAAAAGATTTCCTACATAATTGTTTTGTATTTATAAAATTTAGACATTAAATAATTTAATTTATTTATGACACAATGATGGTGCAATGATTACCTTATTAATGAAATATTAAAATAATTGATATTATAAATATCCAAATAAATGTAAATTGAGACTTCTGATTAATTCAAATAATTTTATATGTTAATATGACATTTTAGGGTTGATTAAATAATGTTTTTTGAAGTGATACGTTTTTATGACTTAAAAAAACAAAATACCAAATAGTGTCAAAGTTGACATAAATTAATTTTTAAAACAAATACTATATTATTGGTTGATATAATATTCCTAAAAATATAAATATCATCCTAAGGGATTAAATAATATTATATATTTCTTTTATTAACCACTTGTGGTTCTCTTGGAAGTTTAGAGTAGGTTTATTAACTATATAGTGTAAGAATTCAAGAAGACATGTAAAAGTTAATCTATTTAACTAAGAGTTAAGTATAGAATATAAGGTTAAAATCGTAACCTAAACATGTCTAAAACCCATTGGCTGGGAGTATTTAGATCCATACTATAAGGCCCCATCCTTAAACATTACTTAATATTGAATTAAATGAATAATTCCCAATAAGGATCTTTTAAGGTTTAGAGTTTTAGACAATTAGATCATAACTATTACATCTCAAAAGATTACACAGTAGACACTTCTACAAAGTTTCCCTTTTTTGCAAAACATAAACTAAAAAAATTCATTTCTAGTTCCATGTTTAAGAAAGCATGACTTTTCCTTAATCCCATCTTTGACCCTACTCCACACTATTTCCTGTGAAAAACATTTCAAAAAAAAACTTGGGGTGAGCATAAAAAGCTCAATAAGGGATACACAAAGAAAGAGAACTGTTAGTTTTTCAAAACAACAAGTAAACCATGAATACTTTATCAAAGTAATACATTTCACCTTTATGAAGTAGAAAATACTCCTCATTGAATAAAATATCATTACTTACCCTTTTGTAACCAAAAGATTACCATAAAACCCATATAAAGAACACATAACATATAAAGGTAACTTGGGACATAAACATACCTAAATGGAATAACCATATAGCCGACTTCCACACATATCACTTAATGGAATAGCCATACGGGAGACTTCCATACCCAATGCATTGGAGGTTATAACATAACCGCCTGTCCTGGTATTCACGGAACCACCCGTCATATGGTTTCTCACGTAACCACCCGTCAAATGTCCAAGTACCATTATAAAATCATAAGACATAAAACAAATATAATGGAAAGAAAACATTTCCACACTTTGATCACAATATATCACTTAAATATATTAAAATAAAAAATCCATTATAAAAAACCATTTTCAATAACAAAATACATAAAATAGTATATGGTATTTATTTCATTTTTAAAAACATTACGGCTTGTTGAGGAAACCAAAGACCAAATAATACTCGCAGGGGCGGAAAAGGTCATTGTCACCGCGTAGGTTAAAAGAAAAATTCTTTTTTTTCATTTAGTAAAACGCTTCATATAAAAATATTCCTTTTGAATAAAATTAAAATTCAAAGGGTTTTATAAACTGTATAAAAGAAAGTTGTGTATAAAACAAAATATACCTTAATGAAAGGATATTGAGACGAAGTCCCTTACCTTGGGTCCGACTTGACTGGATCATTCTTTAACGTCCTGAATAATAAACTTGAGTTAATTTCTAATTGCTTAAGAACCTTTTTCAAGTTCATTATTCATTTTATATCAATTATTACCATGTTATGAACACTATGTAATTATTTATGTTAATAATGGTCATTTTGTCGATCATTGGTACTTGAGTCAAAAATAAACTCTTTATAATTACAAGTTGTTCATGTGGTAAAATATCCATTATATCAAGAATAATATTCATGGTTTAGATATCATATATATCATATATATACATTATATACATGCATTTATAATATTACATAATCATTTAGAGGTATGAAATGAAATTCACCATTCACGGTGACGGTAAGTCGTACGTACGCATGAACGCTACTTTCATTTCTATGTCATATTAATGGAATTAAAACTAAATTTGAGATATGTATATTTTAATTCCAAAATTATATTCATCATTTAGATGTAACATAAATAATATATATCCATTATATATATGTACTTATAATAGTACATTACATTTGGGGATAAGAAATGAAATGCACCGTTTATGGAGACGGTAAGTCGTACGTACGTATGAACAATACTTTCTTTTCTATCTCACACTTTAATGGAAATAAATAAAAATTATATAAAGGTATATTATAATTCCATTATAATATCATATATAATATCCTTAAATCTATCATTTATACATACCACATATGGTATTAATGAATCAAATCACTTTGATGTGGCGGTAGTCTGCACTTCCTAAAATGAAGATATTGTGTTTACCCATAATGGAAACCATAAAGGTATGCCATAGATGAAAAATAAAGAGGCTTAAGTAAAACATAAACATATTATATATCATATATAAATATGGGGACATCTTCATTTCCACCATGAAAGGTGTTAAAAGAATATTGAACAATCATCGTTTCGTGAGGTAGAAAATCGCCAACCACAGAAACAGTATGTTTTTAACCATTAGACGAAGGTGTGTGTAGGTGTATCTCTAATACTTCTCATAAAAACATCCTAGTATATTTAAGATACTGTTTTTGTTACAAAATAAAAGAATAAAAAGATTTTAGGGGGTTGGAGAAGCAAAATCAAACATAAGAACACAAGAGAAGACACTACCTTTAAAACGGGTAACCCTTTTTTATTTGAGCTCAAAGGCTTCCTTGGGAAGACTTCTTCCCAAAGTGAGGCTTCTATGAGTAAGATAGGGATGTGGAGAGACAAAATGGGCAGGGTTTGGCTGAGCCAAAGGCTTGAGAGGTGTGGGTAAGGTTGTAGAGGTGGGGGCCTTTTATAAGAGGAGAGGAGGGGCACTCTTGGAAAGTTATAAACGTTTACTTTATTATAAAATAAATTTTGGATTTTAAAGGTCCCAAAATTATATATTTCTAGGATAAGGTCATAATAGTTCTAAATCCACCCATACAATAGGTTTTTGACAAGTTTAGGTCTTAGATTTTATATTATTTTTTCATTTTATTTAAATCATTAAATAATGAGGTAATCGCTGCATCATCATGGTGTCATAAATAATTTAATTTATTTAATGTATAAAAATTATAAAACAAATATCATGATTTATTAAATATTTTTATATTTATAATGAATATTTATAGTGTAAAATATTACTTGTATAACCCCATTAATTTTTTTTAAAACAACACATGTTTGTGACATTATTATTTTAACATTGAATAAAAGGTTATTAATGACATTTTCCTACCAAAGTGTCTCCATGGGGTCCCCAAGTTGACCCATGGATTTTCTTGGTCGGCCATGACACATCCAATAAGGTTAGGACATGTTTCTAGGTCATTTCATATTATTAAAACATTATTTTTACCTTAATTTACACTAATTACCTCTAATCGCGATTAAAAACTTAAAAGTTACTATTCACCAAAAAATTATTTTAATCCCATTGAACCACATTTTATTTCTTAATGACAACCATGTATGTATTATTTTCAAAATTCAAAAACACATATGTGGAAAAATTTCATTTAAACGAAAAATCAGTTTTTTAAGTACCACTTAGTGGTTTCACTATTCATCAAAAATTGAAGTTTTTTAGAAAAATACCAAAACATCACCCTAAGCTATATTTGATATTCTGAATTCAAAAATGATGTATATTTTAAAAAATTAAAAACATATAAGTTACATTAATTAATTTAATAACTAATTCCCGCTGTTAGAGCAAATAACGTGTTTTTATAAAACAATAAGTATCAAATGATTGACACTAGTTTAAGTCCAATTTCAAGGTGAAATTAATTCCAATGACCACTATTGGATTAAATGGTAAAAATATATTATAATTGAAATTTTAAACAAATTAAAATGATAATATAATCATATAAAAAATTAGATTAAAAAGTGGTTTTGAATTAAAATACAACATTTTTCACTATTCATTAAAAAATGAACTTTATCGGAAAAATACCAAAAATTTACACAAAGTAAATTTTGATGTCCTGATTCTAAAGAAGAATTTTGTTTGGTCCAATAGAATGTAAAATAGCGACCAAAACTATATTTAATTAAGGATCTCCATCAAAAGGTGATAAGTGGACATTTAGTGAAGATTAGAGTATATATGCCTAAAATTGAATTCTTTTCATATTTTAAGCCTTTATCCTTTATTGGATAAATGTAAAAACATTTAACAAACATATATAATCATATTTTAGTTATTTCTATTCATTCTCTCCAATACAACGGCTACGTGTTAATTACCATTTAAAATAATATTATTTTATTACCAGTGTGCAACGTAAGATTTCAAAGAAACTATTTGTTGCGTATCGGGTACGCTATCGAACATAGAAACCTCATTAAAGTAAAATTAATATTTAACTCATAAATATTAATAAATATGAAAATGATTTATTCTTTATTTACTTGGGATGTTACATCATTCCCCCCTTTTGGGAATTATGTCCTCACAATTTTATTCACTTATCAAAATACGTGGGGGTATTTATCCCTCATAGAATTTCTAGATTCCCATGTTGCCTCTTCAACCATATGGTTTTTCCAAAAAACCTTTACCTGATGAATTACCTTATTACACAATACTTTCTCTCTATGGTCAAGAATCTGGACTGGTTTTTCTTCCTAAGATAGATTCTTTTCCAACTGAACTACCTCTGGGCTCAAAACATGAGATGGATCTGGCATATACTTTCTCAACATCGGAACATGAAAAAAATTTTGTACCTGAGATAAAATCTGAGGTAAATCCACTCAGTAAGCAACTGATCCAACTTTCTCCAGAATTTCATATGTTTCAATGAACTTTGGACTCAGATTTCCTTTCTTACCGAATCGCATCACACTTTTCCATAGAGAAACTTTGAGAAAAACATGATCACCTACCTCGAAAGATAGATCCTTCCTTCGGTTATCAGCATAACTCTTCAGGCTGCTCTGAGCTATTCTCATGTGTTTCTGAATCAATTGAACTTTTTCTACCATCTCTTCTACCAATTCTGGTCCCATCAGCTTCCTTTCACCCACTTCATCCCAAAAAGCTGGAGTTCGACACCGTTTACCATATAATTCCTCAAATGGAGCCATCTGTATACTGGAATGAAAACTATTATTATATGAAAACTAAACCGAAGAAAGATGTTGGTCCAAACTTCCCTGATAATACATCAGACAAGCACGTAGCATATCCTCTAAATTTGAACCGTTCTTTTTGACTGCCCATATGATTGAGGATGAAAAGCTTTACTAAAATTTAATTCAGTACCCAATGACTTCTGAAGGCCTTTCCAAAAGTTAGAAGTAAAACTGGGATCATGATCAGATACAATGAAGATAGGAACTCCATGTAACCTGATTATCCCTTTAAGATACAAATGGGAAAGTTGATCTAGGGAAAAAGTGTCTCGTATAGCAAGGAAATGAGCAGATTTAGTAAAGCGATCAACAGTAACCTAGATTGCATTATTACCTCAAGGTGTCTTCGACAATCCCACAACTAAGTCCATTGATATATTCTCCCATTTCCACTCTGGTACTGGTAAAGGCTGAAGCATCCCTTTCGGTAACTGCCGCTCTACTTTTACCTGTTGACAAGTCAAACACTTCACAATAAAATCAGCGATATCACTTTTCATTCTGTCCCACCAGTAATACTCCCGAAGATCTCTATACATCTTAGTACTACCTGGATGAACTGAAAACAGAGAACTATGAGCTTCACATAACGACTCTATCTTAAACTGTGAATCCCAAGGCACACACAATATCTTCCCAAATCTCAAAACACAATCATTTTCAATGTTGAATTCATTCAACTTACCCTTCTGAACCAGCTCTACCTTTTTCTGCAACTCGCTGTCTTGCTTCTGTGCTTTCTTAATTCTGTCTGATAGAGATGATTTCACTGATACCTAAAACAAAAAAGAAGGATATCCTGCACCAACAACTTCTATGTCAAAGTTCATCAAATCCTTAACCAAAGGATCACGTTCCAAACAAAACACTGTTAATGAAGCATTACTTTTTCGACTCAAAGAATCAGCCACTTTATTTTCTTTTCCCGGATGGTAATGAAATGTACAATCATAATCCTCGATTAATTCTAGCCATATCCTCTGTCTCATGTTCAATTCTTTCTGAGTGAATATATACTTTAAACTTTTGTGATCGGTATATATTTAACACTTTACTCCATACAAATGATACCTCAAAATTTTCAAAGCGAAAACAACAGCAGCTAATTCCAAATCATGGGTAGGGTAATTTACCTCATGAGTTTTCAACTGATGTGAAGCCTAAGCAATTACCTGATCATTCTGCATTAGGACGCAACCAAGTCCTTTAAATGAAGCATTACTGTAGATAACAAACTCCCCATTCCTAGAAGGTAGTTCCAAAACTGGAGCATTCACCAATCTTCTTTTCAGTTCCTTCAATAGTAACCTGAGTCAACTGAGCCATCACTGCAACAAACTATTTAGTTCTGATTCTGACCGTCTCAGGATACTGATTTGAAAGGTCATTTCCCTCTGTATGACTTCCTAGAAAATCTGTTCTGTTTCCTCTATGAAAAACAATTCTTAACACAGAAATATCTTAGGAGAAACAACATGGTAATCTTTAAATGATATATCATTTTCAATTTGACCAAAAAAATATATTTTTGGATGATCATTTAATAGAGTTCTAACTCCTAAAGTTATCTAAACTGACCTCTGATACCAACTATAAGGCCCCAAACTTATACATTACTTAATATTGAATTAAATGAATAATTTCCATTGAGGATCTTTTTAGGTTTAGAGTTTTGGAGAATTATATCATAACTATTACATCTCAACATATTACACAATAGACACTTCTACAAAGTTTCCCTTTTTTGCAAAACATGAACTCAAAAAAAAGTCATTTCTAGTTCCATGTTTAAGAAAGCATGACTTTTCCTTGAGCCCATCCTTGACCCTACTCCACATTATGTCCTGTGAAAAACATTTCAAAAACAAATTGGGGTGAGCATAAAAATCTCAGTAAGGGATACACAAAGAAGGAAAAATGTTATTTTTTCAAAACAACAAGTAAACCATGAATACTTTATCAAAGTAATAATTTTCTCCTTTATGAAGCAGAAAATACTCTTCATTGAATAAAAGATCATTAATTACCCTTTTTTCACCAAAAGATTACCATAAAACCCATATAAAGAACACATAACATATAAAGGTAACTTGGGACATAAACATACTTAAATGGAATAACCATACGGTCGACTTCCACACATATCACTTAATAGAATAGCCATACGGACGACTTCCATACCCAATGCATTGGAGTTTATAACGTAACCACCCATCCTGGTATTCACGACACCACCCATTATATGGTTTATCATGTAACCACCCGTCAAATGTCCAGGTACCATTATCAAATCATAAGACATAAAACAAATATAATGGAAAGAAAACATTTCCACACTTTGATCACAATATATCACTTAAATTTATTTACATAACAAATCCATTATAAAAAACCATTTTAAATACCAAAATACATAAAAGATTATATGGTATTTATTTCATTTTTAAAAACATTACGACTTGTTGAGGAAGCCAAAGACCAAATAATACTCGCGGCGGCGGAAAAGGTCATTGTCACCGCGTACTTTAAAAGAAACATTCCTATTTTGTCGTTTAGTAAAATGATTCATATAAAAATATTCCTTTTGAATAAAATTAAAAGTCAAAGGGGTTTATACATCGTATAAAAGAAAGTTGTGTATGAAACAAAATATGCATCAATGAAAGGATATTGAGACGAAGTCCCTTACCTCGGGTCTGACTTGACTCGGTCGTTCATTAACGTCTTGAATAATAAACTTGAGTTAATTTCTACTTTCTTAAAAACCTTTTTCAAGTTCATTATTCATTTTATATCACTTATTACCATGTTATGAACACTATGTAATTATTTATGTTAATAATGGTCATTTTGTCGATCATTGGTACTTGAGTCAAAAATAAACTCTTTATAATTACAAGTTGTTCATGTGGTAAAATATACATTATATCAAGAAATATATTCATGATGTAGATATCATATATATCATATATATCAAGTATATACATTCATTTATAATATTACATAATCATTTAGAGATAAGAAATGAAATGCACCGTTCTTGGTGACGGTAAGCCGTACGTACGCATGAACGCTACTTTCATTTCTATTTCATATTAATGGAATTAAAACTAAATGAGAGATATGTATATTTTAATTCCAGAATTATATTCATCATTTAGATGTAGCATACATCATATATATCTATAATATATATGTACTTATAATAGTACCTTACATTTGGGGATAAGAAATGAAATGCACCGTTCATGGAGACGGTAAGCCGTACGTACGCATGAACGCTACTTTCATTTCAATCTTACACTTTAATGGAAAGAAATAATAATTATATAAAGTTATATTATAATTCTAGTATAATATCATATATAATATAATTAAATCTATCCTTTATACGTACCATATATGGTATTAACGAATCAAATCACTTTGAGGGGGCGGTAGTCCGCACTTCTTAAAATGAATATATCGCGTTTACCCATAATGGAAACCATAAAGGTATGCCATAGATTAAAAATACAGAGGCTTAAGTAAAACATAAACATATTATATATCATATATAAATATAGTGACATCTTAATGTCCACCATGAAAGGTGTTAAAAGAAGATTGAACAATCATCGTTTCGTGAGGCAGAAATCGCCAACCACAGAAACACTATGTTTTTTAACTATTAGACAAAGGTTTGTGTAGGTGTAGTTCCAATAATTCTCATAAAAACATCATATTATATTTAAGATAGAGGTTTTGTTACAAAATAAAGTAATAAAGAGATTTTAGGGGGTTGGAGAAGCAAAATAAAACATAAGAACACAAGAGAAGACAGTACCTTTAAAACGGGTAACTCTTTTTGATTTGAGCTCAAAGGCTTCCTTGGGAAGACGCATTCTCAAAGTGAGGCTTCTAGGAGTAAGAGAGGGATTTGGAGAGACAAAATGGGCAGGGGTTGGATGATCCAAAGTCTTGAGAGGTGTGGGTAAGGTTGTAGAGGTGGGGGCCTTTTATAAAAGGCGAGGAGGGGCACTCTTGGAATGTTATAAAATTTTACTTTATTATAAAATGATTTTCGGATTTTAAAGGTCCCAAAATTATATATTTATAGGATAAGGTGATAAGAGTTCAAAATCCACCCATCCAATAGGTTTTTTAAAAGTTTAGGTCTTAGATTTTACATTATCTTTTCATTTTATTTAAATCGTTAAATAATGAGGTAATCGCTGCATCATCATGGTGTCATAAATAATTTAATTTATTTAATGTCTAAAAATTATAAAAAAAATATCATGATGTAGGAAATATTTTTATCTTTCTAATTAATATTTATAGTCAAATATATTACTTGTATAACCCCATTAAAAAATTGTTTTAGTAAAATAACACATGTTTGTGACATTTTTATTTTAACATTAAATAAAAAGTTATTAATGACATTTTCCTAACAAAGTGGCTCCATGGGGTCCCCAAGTTGACCTATGGATTGTCTTGGTCGGCCATGACACATACAATAAGGGTAGGACATGTGTATAGGTCATTTCATATTATTAAAACATTATTTTTTCCTTAATTTACATTAATTACCTCTAATCACGATTAACAACTTAAAAGTTACTATTCACCAAAAAATTATTTTAATCCCATTGAACCACATTTTAATTCTTAATGACATACATGTATGTCAGATTTTTGAAATTCAAAACACAGAGGTGGTAAATTTTCATTTAAACGAAACATCAATTTTTTAAGTACTAGTTAGTGGTTTCACTATTCATCTAAAATTGAAGTTTTTCAGAAAAATACCAAAACTTCACTCTAAGATATATTTGATATTCCAAATTCAAAAATGATGTCTATTTTACGAAATTCAAAACATATAAGTTACATTAATTAATTTAATAATTAATTCCCACTGTCAGAGGAAATAGCGTGTTTTTATGAAACAATAAGTATCAAAAGATTGACACTAGTTTAAGTCCAATTTCAAAGTGAAATCACTATTGGAAATAAGCCCATTGGCGATGGGTCAGTTGCGAGGGGATCCCATCACAAAAGGCTATTTGCGACGGGGGTCCGTCGCAAATGACCTGTTGCGGTAAATTGGGTCACAACTAACACTATTTGCGACGGGTCTGTCGCTAAAAATAATATTTGCGATGGTAATATGTCCCATCACAAATACTAATTGATATATATATTTAAAACTTTAAACAACACTTTTGTGATGGGCCCGTCGCAAATGTTATTTGCGACGGGCCACAAATACCGGCGCGGAAGATTTAAATTTATATTTCAAAAAAAAAGAAATAAGTAATTGCGACGGGTTCGTCGTAATTTCCTATTGCGAGGGGAAAATATTCCCGTCGCAATAGGAAATTTAAAAAAAATTAAAAAAATTTAAATGCGACGGGATACCATCCCGTAGCAGTTACCTATTACGACGGGAGGATTATCCCGTCGCAAATATGTATAAAAAAATAAAAAAAAATAAATTATTAATAAAAAAATAATTAATTTTATAATAGTAATAATAAAATTATAATTCATTCAAATATTATAACAAAAAATAATTCGAATATTTAAAAATTAATAATTAAATTAAAATATTAAAAAATTTAAATATATAAAAAAAATTAATATTATAAAATATGAATAATATTATTAATCATATTAATATTGTAATATAAATAATATAATATTATATAAAAATACTAATATAAAGAATTCATAATATTATAAATAATTAAAAATTATAATTTTAATTAAATTTTTTGAAACTTTTTATGTATAAAAAATACTGAATATAATATTATTAAAATAATAAAAAATATAAATATGACAAATATTAACATTTGAAAAAAGAAATATAAACAAAAATAAAATACTAAGAGAATTATTATTATTAATAAAATAAAAAAACATTAATATAAATACCAATAATAAATAATAAAGTATTAAAAATAAATAGAAATGAAATAATACAATATTGACACCAGTATAAGAGAGACAGAAACTCTGAATAGAAAAAATGTCATATTTTAAATTTAAAAACTTTATAACATCAAACAATAACTAATCTGAAGGAGGAAGGGAGGGATCTAATGGTGGAGGAAACTCTATTCCTAAGGCATGAGTGAGTCGGTGCATGTACTCCATCTGCTCATATTGCTGCTGCTGCCACCGACTCATCTGCTCCTCGTACAGTTGCTGCTGTCGTCGGCGCTCCTCATGCCGCTGCTGCTGCCGACACATCTCTTTCTGCTCCTTTTGGAGACTCTCTATCAACTCAGTCTGAGATCACAACCAATCCTCATACTGTGTAGTGGAAGAAGATGCACGAGTTCCTCTCGAGCTGGACGCCGACATCGCAGCACTTCCATAATAATCTCTGGGAGTCAGTCGAGAGCCGATACCAACTACCTGGCCCTTCTCGAAGGCATATTGGGTCGCCTGCATCCATGCCGCCTCATCAAACTGATGGCCACTGGTCGGATTTGATGCCTCGGCCTGACACTCAGGCCGGGTCTGTGACGCTGCGGTCTCATATGAATCCTGTAGTTGCAATTTATTTTTAAAATTATTAATATATTATATGCAGTTAATTTTTAAACTTGAAAACAAATAATACTGACCACGATGTGACAATGGCGATCACCTCTGAGCTCCCCAGTAGCTGGATTACTGTACATCCTCCGAAATACTTCGTACTCCGTAATATCAGGGTGCTCGACAGCCTATAAGAATATAAAATAAATTGTTAATATTTAAAGTTATATAAAATATTTATAGAAATGTACGTACCAAATGTTGTCTATGAGTACTGAAAGTAAGACTCCCAGCTCGATGAGTCACCTCCTGTCTCCCCTGATTCTGCCTCCCCACCGATGATCTTCTCTGAAAGACACCACTCAACCAGTGTTCACAAAATCCATCCCATACGTGGGATGAAATGTATTCTGGTCGGTGTGCTCTACATGACCTCGTCAAAATCTGACACTTCTGCTTTCTTCATGGCAGCTCTTCTTAAATTGTGCAAAAACTGACAAAAGCGATCATGCATGGCCACCTCCCATGCCTCATGGATGGCTTCACACATGGTATCCTTGATTGGATACCATAAAACCTACAAATAATTCAAAATATCAAGTTATAAATGAAATAAATTTCAAAATAAAAATTATTTATTTACGTACGTACCAACCGATGACCGAACATGGCGTGCTGCACATCAATAGGAATATGCTCCCATGTCGTCCATGGATGAGAAAAATAGTTGCGCAAAATAGCACTGCCCTGTCCGACTGCTATATGCGGAAAACTATAAAAACAATAATCAAACATTTATTATGTAAATAGATTAATGAAATCTTAGTAAAATTCATAGGTTATCACACCTCTGGGTGCGTGGATCGAACCCAAGACATGGACGTCGCTTGGGAATGGGGTCAGGAATCATCAGTCGTGCAAGACCGCGCCCCCTCCGTGTACTCCTTGAAGTGCCTTCAGGCTGAGGGTCAGGTGCCAGCAACTCGTCCGCATCGAAAGATAGGTCAGCATCCGCCAACTCATGAAATGTGTCCTCATCCATCTGAAACAGAAAACGAATGTTGTTAGAAAATAATTGATAATTAATATTATATATACATATATATTAGTTATGATTATATATAACTACTATTGAATTGTATCAATGTTCATCATCATCATCATCTTCATATCTGTCAATGTCATCTTCGTATTCCTCCTCAATATCATCGATGTCCATTTGAGTTCCAGTTGCTTCATCTCTTACCATTTCAAATTCATTTGTGATGTCATTACCATCATCATCATCATCACTAACTCTTAATTGAGGGGTGTCATCATCGATACTCATTCCTCTTTGTAAAAAAGATTGATTTTGAGTACTCTCTTGAAAAACTTCAATTCCTTGAACTTCAGTGAAAGAACATTCACTTTGACTAAACTGATTGTCTCGAATTTTCATTTTTATTATGCTCCACCAATCAGTCAAGTCTCTTGACATAGCACAGTACTTTGCATAATAAACTTGATGTGCCTGTTGAGCTAGTAATAATGGTTCATTTACTACAAGAACACTTTTACATTTAATATCAATGATTCCATGAGTCGGATGAACACGCACTCCTCTCTCAGTATCCAACCACCGACATTTGAATATCATTATGTAATGGTGTCCTAGATAACAGAGATCAATGATTTCATCAAGTATGCCATAAAAGTCAACTTCATTTTCTCTATGATGAGATCCTCTCAAGAAAACTCCATTGTTCATTGTTTTTTATGATTCCCCACATGCATGTGTATGAAATTGAAAACCATTCACTACATATGCATTATAACATTTCACCATTTTCGATGGTGGGTCACTCAATATACAAAGTTGTTTGTCAATTTTTTTCAGCATGTCGAGACACCAGAAAATTTGTGAAATAATTATCAATATAGTAAACTATAAATTGAAGGAGATGTTAAAGTATGAAAAATTTATGCTACCAGTATTTGAAACCACTGAGAACTTTTTTTTATCTGTGTTCTTCGAGAGAAGCTGGTGTAATTTGTGGAAGTTGTTTCTTGATATTATTATCATAAAATCTATAAAAAACAAAGTTATTTATTGTGACATAAATATTAGAATAAGTAATAGAAGAACTTACAGTACAAATTATGTCATCTTTTCATAGTTGAGAAGAACATACGTATGAGCTCTGTGATGTTCATCATCTAAAATCCATCGTTCATGAACTCCACCAAAACCAAGCTCTAACTGGTTAAAAATAGATAATTGATTGTCGATTTTATAAATATTCTCCTCATTCCGTCCCAAGTGGTTGTGTTTTGAAGGATACTCAGATTCAAAATAGTGGGAGCAGAAAAAAGATATCTCCTCCTGTAAATAAGCTTCAGCAATAGATCCTTCAACAGATGCTTTGTTACATACTTTTTTTTTCAATTTCTGCATGCATATTTCGAATGGGTACATCCATCGAAACTGTATCGGACCTCCACATTTTTCTGCATATGGAAAATGTAATATCAAATGTTCCATTGAGTCGAAGAAATATGGCAGGAATATTTTTTCCTGTTTACATATAATTACAACAACAACTTCTTCAAGTTTGCATAGAGAATCGTAATCTGTTGTCGCCGCACAAATGTCCCGAAAAAAATATGATAAGTCTGTTATGGAATCCCATATCACAGAATTCAATAGACCTCTTAATCCAATGGGTAGAAGTATTTCCATTATAACATGAAAATCATGACTTTTTAATCTGGTAATATGACCATTATTTACACATCTACCCAATTTGGAAGCACATCCATCTGGAGTCTCAAATCTGCAATCCATTGACAAAATAATAAGCGGATTTATTTGGACAATGTATAAGCTGATTTTGGTTTCATTAACCTTTCTATTCTGACATTCTCAAACAGTTCGAGTTCTGGACGCCTGCAAATTTGAGCAAGATCTAATCGTGAATTTACATCATCTTTTCTCTTTCCTTGTGTATCCAAAACTGTATGAAACAAATTATCAAAACAGTTCTTCTCAATATACATGACATCCAACTTGTGGCGGACCAGCAAATCAGACCAATATGGAAAATCCCAAATTATGCTACGTTTTAGCCAATTGTGTTCTTTCCCAAAACCAAAAATTTTCATGTTGGTTTATTGTGGGTCCAAATTTGATGGGAGGTAATGAATATACAAATGATTTTAACTCCGTACCTGATATAATTTTTGGAGGTCCATCCCTTTCAATTGTGACTTTTCTAAAATGAGATCTGTTTCTGCGAAAAGGATGATCAGCTGGAAGAAATCTGCAATGACAGTCAAAATAGCAAGGTTTTTTTCCATGGATGAGCATAAATGCCTTGTTATCTCTCATACAGTAAGGACATGATTTTGTCCCATGTGTAGTCCAGCCAGATAACATGCCATAAGCTAGGAGGTCACTAATTTTCCACATCAATGCTGCTCTTAGTATGAAATTCTGTTTCGCAGCAATATCATAAGTATTGACACCAGTACTCCACAATATATTTAATTCATCAATCAATGGTTTCAAATAAACATCAATATTTTTCTTCAGATGTCCTGGGATTAGTAAGGTCAAAAAGATATAGGGTTCCTTCATCAACATCCATGGAGGTAAATTGTACAGAGTTAAAAAGACAGACCAACATGAATACTGACTACCATAAGATTAGAATGGACAAAAACCATCAGTGGAAAGACCCAGTCGCACATTTCGGGCTTCTAAAGTAAAGTATGGATGCACTCTATCAAAATGTTTCCATAAATCACCATCAGCCGTATGATTCAAGATTTTACCGGTTGAAATATTCGTTTTGTGCCATGACATCATTGTTGATGTATTCTTAGACATTAATAAACATTGAAGTCTGGATTTAAGAGGAAAATATCTCAACTGTTTTACAGGAATCAAGCCATAATTTCCATATTGATCTTCTTTATACCTCGATTTCCCACAAGTGGGACAACTATCCAACAACTCATTTTACCCAGAATATAAAATGCAATCATTTGAACATGGATGAATCTTCTGACAACTAAGTCATAAATTCCGAACCAGCCTCTTACTCTCATAGTAATTTGCAGGAAAAACATTTCCTTCGGGTAACAATGTTTTAACCAAAGAAAATATTTGATCAAAACACGTGTTTGACATTCCATTATCTGATTTGATAGCCATAAATTTTGCAACTACTTCTAATTTTCTTATCTTGCAACCGGGATATAACGCATCCTCAGAAGACCTCAATAACTCATAAAAATCAGAGTGTGCCAACTCAGGAGTTGAATCAATATCATCTTGAGTTTCTCTATGTTGAATATATGGACCTACAACATCATGTACTAAATTCTGAAACCAGGATAGATCTGGAATCAAGTTAGAATCACCTTCTGTAGAACTGCTTTCACCATGTTGATACCAAAAAACATAATCTGGTTGAACACCAAAACGCAAGAGATGTCCCCCTACTTTGTCAAACGTGTCAAATGTTCTTAGTACACATTTTTTACAGACATTTTATTGTTCCTTCTGAAACAAATTCTGGATTTGATGCCACAAATGCTAAAAAAGTATCCACACCCTCTATATATATTGGATTTAAAGTATAACCATTTGGATTTCTTCGTTGATTTATCCTTATGCGGTCATCTAATAATGACTATTGACGACCTCGTTGTCCCATATTTTTCTATAAAATATAAAAGCATTACAGGTTTTGAATAATTTTTTAGAAAAAACACTCAATCAAGGATAATTATGGAGTTTACATCAGACACGACTGACACAAACTTTCTATTGGGATAGACCTAAAAATTGACCCTTTAAGAATTGAAAATGTCAAGAATAAAGAAAAATCTATTACAAATATTGATAATTTTAATATTTTATAAATTTTTTATTATTTTAATAATAGTAATATTTTTTTCAAAAATATTAATTATATAATAATAACATTATTACATTATTAGTATTTTTTTATTATTAATATTAAAATAATATAATTTTCTATATTATGTTACAATTCTCCTTTCATCTGTGTGTTTATCATTCTGTCTTCACATGTAATATTTGCATTCACTTTCACCTCTCTATTGGTGAGTAGTTTGATAATTTTGAAAAAGAATGCAAATATTACAAGTGGAGACAGAAGTTTTCTTAAAACCAATACAGAGATGAAAAGATAATTGATAAATATAATGATCACGCTAGTTTTTTCCAATTAGCTAATTATTACTAATTATTCCTAATTATTGGTAATTATTCTTAATTATTGGTAATTATTCTCAATTATTGGTAATTATTACTAATTAATGGTAATTATTCCTAATTGTTGGTAATTATTACTAATTATTGGTAATTATTCCTAATTATAGGTAATTATTCCTAATTATTGGTTATTATTCCTAATTATTGGTAATTATTCCTAATTATTGGTAATTATTCCTAATTATTGGTAATTATTCCTAATTATTGGTAAATATTGACAATTATTAGCAATTATTGGAAAATATTGGCAACTATTGGCAATTATTGGTAAATATTGGTAAATATTGGTAATTATTACTAATTATTACTAATTATTGTTAATTACTACTAATTATTGTTAATTATTAATAATTATTGTTAATTATTACTAATTATTTGTAATTATTGTTAATTATTGGTAATTATTGTTAATTATTGGTAATTATTGTTAATTATTGGTAATTAGTGGTAACTATTAGTAATTAGTGGTAATTATTACTAATTATTGGTAATTATTACTAATTATTGGTAATTATTCCTAATTATTGGTAATTATTCATAATTATTGGTAATTATTCCTAATTATTGATAATTATTCCTAATTATTGGTAATTATTCCTAATTATTTGTAATTATTCCTAATTATTGGTAATTACTCCTAATTATTACTAATTATTCCTAATTATTGGTAATTATTCCTAATTATTGGTAAATATTGACAATTATTGGTAATTATTGGTAATTATTGGTAAATATTGGTAAATATTTGTAATTATTACTAAGTATTGGTAATTATTGTCAATTATTACTAATTATTGGTAATTATTGTTAATTATTACTAATTATTGGTAATTATTGGTAATTATTACTAACTATTGGTAATTATTGGTAATTATTACAAATTATTGGTAATTATTGGTAATTATTGTTAATTATTCCTAATTATTGGTAATTATGGGTAATTATTGGTAATTATTGGTAATTATTAGTAATCATAGGTAATTACTTGTAATTATTATTAGTTATTACTAATTATTCCTAATTATTGGTAATTATTTCTAATTATTGGTAATTATTGGTAATTATTTTTAATTATTCCTAATTATTCCTAATTATTGGTAATTATTCCTAATTATTGTTAATTATTAGTAATTATTCCTAATTATTGGTAATTATTCCTAATTATTGGTAATTATTCCAAATTATTGGTAATTATTGTTAATTATTACTAATTATTGGTTATTATTGGTAATTATTACAAATTATTGACAATTAGTGGTAATTATTGGTAAATATTGGTAAATATTGGTAAATATTGTTAATTATTACTAATTATTGGCAATTATAGGTAATTATTACTAAATATTGGTAATTATTGGTAATTATTTTTAAGTATTCCTAATCATTGGTAATTATTGGTAATTATTATTAATTATTACTAATTATTCCTAATTATTGGTAATTATTCCTAATTATTGGTAATTACTGGTAATTATTTTTAATTATTTCTAATTATTCCTAATTATTGGTAATTATTCCTAATTATTGGTAATTATTTTCAATTATTCCTAATTATTCCTAATTATTTGTAATTATTCCTAATTATTGATAATTATTCCTAATTATTGGTAATTATTTCTAATTATTGGTAATTATTCTTAATTATTGGTAATTATTCCTTATTATTGGTAAATATTGACAATTATTGGTAATTATTGGTAAATATTGGTAAACGTTGGTAATTATTGCTAATTATTACTAATTATTGGTAATTATTTTTAATTATTACTAATTATTGGTAATTATTGTTAATTATTACTAATTATTGACTATTATTGGTAATTATTGGTAATTATTGGTAAATATTGGTAATTATTGATAATTATTACAAATTATTGGTAATTATTGTTAATTATTGGTAATTATTGTTAATTATTGGTAATTATTGGTAATTATTACTAATTATTCCTAATTATTTGTAATTATTCCTAATTATTGGTAATTATTGGTAATTATTATTAATTATTGGTAATTATTCCTAATTATTTGTAATTATTCCTAATTATTGGTAATTATTCCTAATTATTGGTAATTGTTCCTAAGTATTGGTATTTGCGACGGGATCCCCTTCTCCTTTCATCTGTGTGTTTAACATTCTGTCTCCACATGTAATATTTACATTCACTTTCACCTCTTTATTGGTGAGTAGGTTGATAATTTTGAAAAAAGAATGCAAATATTACATGTGGAGACTGAAGTTTTCTAAAAACCAATACAGAGATGAAAAGATAATTGAGAAAGATAATGATCATGCTAGTTTTTTCCAATTAGCTAATTATTACTAATTATTCCTAATTATTGGTAATTATTCCTAATTATTGGTAATTATTACTATTTATTGGTAATTATTCCTAATTATTGGTAATTATTCCTAATTATTGGTAATTATTTCTAATTATTGGTAATTATTCCTAATTATTGGTAATTATTCCTAATTATTGGTAAATATTGACAATTGTTGACAATTATTGGTAAATATTGGTAAATATTGGTAATTACTGGAAAATATTGACAATTATTGGTAATTATTGGTAAATATTGGTAAATATTTGTAATTATTGTTAATTATTACTAATTATTGGTAATTATTGGTAATTATTGTCAATTTTTCTTAATAATTACTAATTATTACTAATTAATGTTACTTATTACTAATTATTGTTAATTTTTTCTAATTATTACTATTTTTTTTGAATTATTCCAATTATTACAAATTATATTCATTAATTACTAATTACATTCATTATCTACAAATTACATTCATTAACTACTGATTACATTCATTAATTACTAATTACTATCTTTAATTAAAATTAAAGTTATTAATTACTAATTACAGTCACTTAATTATTAAATATTGTTAATTACTAATAATGAAATCTAACAAATCAAATTTAATACCTTAATACAACATAATTATATCTAATAAGAAATAATAAAAACTAATGTAAAAATATAAAACAAAAACATTAAATAAATATTAAATTAAAATTCAGAAAAAACATTAAACTGGTTTTCGAGCTTTCAATTTGTTGTACTTGTAGGATGATCCTCGCAACCTCATTGAAATCGACTTGCAAAACAAAACTCACTCAACACATATAAACTAGTAAAAAGTAGTTCAGATTCAGAAAAATTGTCAAGGCTGACTGTATTTATAGGTTAGATTATTTGCGATGGGGTTTATTGCGACAGTATTCCCGTTGCAATTGGTATTATTTGCGACGGGGCCGTTGCAAATAACTCCGGACATATTTATTATGGGCGGCAATAAAAGGGATTATTTGTGATGGGGACGTCGCAAATAACCTGTTACCGCAGCCGGTTATTTGCGACGGGAAGGGGATCCCGTCGCAAATATCTTTCGCGCGATTTGGCACGTATTCGTGCGAAACCATTTGCGATGGGTGAGAATATCCTGTCGCAAATAACTCTTTATTTGCGATGAGGCATAATCCCCGTCGCAAATAACCCGTCGCTAATACCACTATTCCCCATAGTGAATTAAATCCAACCACCTCTATTGGATTAAATGGTTAAAATATATTATAATTGCACTGTAAAACCAATTCAAAAGATAATCTAATCATATAAACAAATTAGATTAAAAGGAGGTTTTGAATTAAAATACAACATTTTTCACTATTCATTAAAAAATGAATTTTATCAGAAAAATACCAAAAAATTACACAAAGTAAATTTTGATGTCCCGATTCTAAAGAAGAATTTTGTTTGGTCCAATAGAATGTATAAGAGTGACCAAAACTATATTTAATGATGGTTCTCCATCAAAAGGCGATAAGTGGACCTTTAGTGAAGATTAGAGTATATATGCCTAAAATTGAATTCTTTTAATATTTTAAGCCTTTATCCTTTATTGGATAAATGTAAAAACATTTAAAAAACATATATAATCATATTTTAGTTATTTCTATTCATTCCCGCTAATACAATGGCTACGTGTTAACTACCATTTAAAATAATATTATTTTATTACTAATGTGCAACGTAAGATTTCAAAGAAACTTTTTGTTGCGTATCGGGTATGCTATCGAACATAGCAACCCCATTAAAGAAAAATTAATATTTAATTTTTAAATATTAATAAATATGAAAATGCTTTATTCTTTATTTACCTGGGATGTTACACATACTCTTCGTATACTAGAAATAAATCATTTTGGAGCCATTAGAAACTGAAAATGATTTTATTATAAAGTAATATTTCAAGCTTTTCCTGAAGTGACCCTCACCTCTCTTATAAAAGGGTACTTACCCTTATCTCAAAATTACACCTCCAAATCCATTTTCCACAGCCAACACATTCCCAAATATTTTCCCAACTTTCCTCCCATCGACTTAGAGGCCTTACATCAATCAAAAAGCCAACCTATGGTGCACTTGTGATCAACTCAAAAGGAAACACCCGAAGAAGAGGTAATAATTTCACTACCCTCTTTCAAGTTCTGTTCTGCTTACACTTCCTCTTTCATTGTTGTTTCCAAAGAAAAATAATAACTCCAGTACCTTCTACATACTATGATGTTATTATAAATATGTTACAACAATATTTTTTACTCTATCCATTCTATAAATGGCAAAATCACCATACGTGCGTACGTATGGATTACCGTCTCCACGTCGTGGTGTAGTTTTTTATTCAAACAATTCATTATTTGGATGGGTATAATAATGATTATAACTAATGTAAATAATAAATATAACATGTTTATGATTATTTATATATGATATACCTTCCAATTACTTACTATTTCACCATCAATATAATGATATTGTCACTCATGAGTACGTACGGATTACCTTCTTCACGATGCGAAGAGATTCATTTCCACGTTCACCATTCAACGAGGATTATAAAAATATACATTATTAATATGTATGTAATATATGACATAATAATTCTACCGGATATATATATATATATATATGTATGTATATACTTACATATATCTTATTCACTTACTTCTGTTCAATATGATATGAAAACAGAAACATCATTTTTGCGTACGTATAAACTACCATCTCCATAAACGACGCCTTACATTTCATATATCTATCTATTATAAATATTTATATTCTAAATATATATTATATATACATCAAAATTCATATTATGTAAGTATTTAAATTATGATCTAAATGATACGATCAAGAATAACAAGTTAAATCACGTACGATAAAGAAAGTGATTATTACTTGAAATGTTAATTTAACATGGAAATCAATATTAAATGGGTATTATAAAGTCATAAATGAATCATGTATGATATAATAAATAATAATATGGTTCTGGTATAATTTAATAACATATTATGGTCATTATAAAAGTGTTTAAACATACACTCGGCCGAAGGAATGTGTAAGGTGAGGGTTAATTTCTCAATCTCATTATTTTTCGAGATTATTTATGTGTAAGTTTTTACTAGGAAATATTTATTATCCTGGTCCATGTTTCATAAAAGAGTTTTTAAATGACTCTTTTAAGGTACTCAATAACAAAAAAATCATTTTAAATGTTTTAAATATTTATTCTTCTAAACCTTTCTCATTAATGTCCATGTTTTCATAATGATTTTAAGGATTTATTTAAATAGACATGAACTTTTTAAAATTTTAATTCCTTTAAAAAGTTTCAAAGTGGTAGGGGACACTTTGATTTAGAAATATCTTTTAAATTACTTCCTTTATAAATTGTGTGACATTTTAAATGATTTCTTGAAAAATGGATATTTCTCTCAAAGAGTTTTATTGATCATTTTCAAATATATCTATATCCTTTACTAGATATTATTATTGATCAAGGTTGATTTGTTGTGATAAAAATATTCCATATTGTATTTAAGGTTGTGTGATATGTTTGATGGTGGATGTTTTATTTTTATACCACTCATGGTTTATGGATAAATTATTGACATTTCATATGGTAGTTTTAATATGAATGTTTATGTTATGTTTAATCATTTTCATATGAGGAATGTAGTGAACTAAGTGATGGGTGAAGCCTGCTATAGCTCCTCGATGCATCGGTAGGTCTCATGAGACATACTAGTGTCTTGGAACAAGACCATGAAAAAATATTATTTGAAGTCTTAGAAAAAGGCCTTGACTATGTGGTTATGATGTCCGACATTATGCATTCCATCATTATGAAATTGGCTATTGATATTGCATGTTATTATTCGACTAGTAGAATATCCTTGTGAATAAGTAAACAACATTATTTGATTTATATTTTCCATATTATGATGAAGTTTAATTTTAATATTTTTTAGTATTATACATTTCCATAAATGTTTATGCTTATTTGTGAATGTTTCTGCTATATTTTTATCCTTACTGAGAATCTAATCTCACCCCTTTCTTATGTTTTATTTTCCACGGATTCCAAGAAGTGTATTATGATTTATAAGCATGGTTAAGCTAAGGGATTAATGTAATTACTAAAGGATCATTTATATTGTGTTTTATTTTCTAATGTGTAATGTAACGTTCATGTATGTAATCTATTTTCCAAGACTGCTAAACTGATCGATATTTTAGGACATGATTCCTTGTAATCATTCCAATGTATTAAAATAATGCACCAACTCTGGGTAACTTGGGTTGAGGAGTTACAGTTGGTATTAGATGAAGTTTACCAATAACCTTGTAAATAGATTTATATATAATCGTATTAGAGAAAATTTCCCTAAAATAGACTATGATGATTAGTATAGAAGAACATCCTAAAATTTTGGTATTGTAGAGATTTTGTGTATTTTCCCAGCAATACATCCTTTTCTAGATATGAGTAGGTAGAGTTAGCTCTAGCATATATGTACCTAGGAGTTAAAACTCTGACATGGAGTTTAGGGCTTGACCAGGGATATCCTGGTACATGAGAATAGGCCTTGCTGCACTTTTGGTTACGACACTTCTGGGGGATATATTTAGAATAATCCACATTTTCATTACAAGCCATTATGAAGGATTTAGAAGTAAATAATTTCTCAAAGAAAACATTTTATGATTATAAATTATATGAATAATATTTTCAATCTACGTTAGGTATTTTACATGTTTGGAATTATGTATTGGGATTCATAAACTAACCTAGTGTATTCAATTGATTAAAAATGGATCCTACTAGAAGTAATGGGAACTCCAATAATATGCATGATCCCAAGATTAAATAGGATCATATCTTTCATGGTATTAAGCCAACATTTAGAAGGGAAATATTCCCCCATATATTCTCATCTTATAAAGAATTAGTATCATGTGTTCATAAGATAAGTAAAGAATTCTCTGAGCCCTATGGATTTGAAGGGAAGCTAGAGAAGAAAAGGATGGGAGAGAGAATGATAGAAAAAGGGAATATGGAAAAGAAGTATTTTCTCATATGTGATAACTTTAGAAAGAATCACCTTGGTAATTTCCTGAAGGGAATGAGAGTTTGTTATTAGTGTGATGAAAAAGGACACCATGTACGAGATTACAAGGGTACAAAAAATGTTTCAAATGTACAATGCTTAATCTTCAAGGAGTTGTGACACTACTCAAATCAATGTCCAAATCATCAGAGTATACCAAAAATGATGCTGTTGGATAATAATAAAGTTATGATATTACCATAGACGAAGAGTAATGACTAGTGTTTTTATGTTGATATTAAGGAATAATGTCATTTGAGTATTGTATCAATGATTTACTAGTTATAATAATTATGGTGTATATAAGGATTGTATTGCAGTACAATTTTATTAAGGACTTAAGATTGTGTGGAACCAAGAAAAGTGACTCAATAGTAGGTTAATTTTTTTTTGGAAAATATATGGTTGAGAGAAAGATAAACCATAATACGGTTCTAATACTTAGGTAGTGATTTTTGAATAATATATGATTGATTTGGATTAAATATATTGGACATTATTGACTACCTTGAAACTAATTAATGATTTGTATATTCCATCATTTTAAGAGTTTACTACATTTATGGATAGAAGGAGTATATCCAGCATTCTATTAGGAATAAGGGAGCCTGAATGTAGTCAATAAGGTTTTATGGTAATTCAGTGTGTTATAGTTTTTTTAAAAGAATACATAATGAAGGTATTCACATGTTATTATATTGGAAAAAAATCACCATTGTGTTTACCTTCAATATAAATTTTGCACTATGAGTTTGGACAGAAGTATTTTGGATAAGTCTAAAGTTTAGAATCGATTAAGTTTGAATTTGGATACTATTATTAAGGTTAAATCATTTCTTGAGATTATTTTTGGATTGTCATAAAAAGGACAACCTTGTGGCCGGGCGACAACCCGTCACGTACAACAAGGCCGCAAGAGTTGAACCCACAACCAAAGGGTGACAAAGGTGTATCACTTACCATTTCCATTCCTGATGCCCTGGTTTGTGTAATGTAGTTTTTTTAATAGTCTGAAAAATGAATTAATTTTTTTTGGAACACTATACGATTAGGATAAAAAGAATATTTTTGAATTCTATTATCATTTGGAGTGAAAGATGAGTTTGTGGTAGGAATTAGTTGAAGGATGAAACTCTACTTGTAATTTATATTTTTCCCTCTTATTCTATGAATAAATTAATTCTTAAAATATAGGGAAGGGATCTTAAAACCAAAAAAGTGTTATACTAATAACTCATGTTTGGTTGAACCGACAATATTTTAAATCATTGGAGACTGATGGTTTAAATGCCCTCAATTTTACACTTGTTTTTTATTTATGATCTCAATCACTCCCTTTAAATATTTACGTTTTTTCATCCAATTAGGTTTCTACAATTGCCACCAATGTTCTCTGATTCGAGATCATAATTTGCTGGTGACTTTTTCATTTCTCTTTCCCTCTTATTAAGACTAAATTTTATTAACCCAATTTCTGATGTGGGTTTTCCACAAAGGTTTTTGTTTCTATTTTTAAACGTTTATTTTCGAAAAAAAATTGAAAAATTCAAGGAAGCAATTTATTGAATTAGGGGAGAATGTAACACCCCGATAATTTATAGTATGTTATCTCATTAAAGTAATTTAATAGCTTGTGCTACACGTGACACCGAGTTCGAGCGCAACACAAATTACTAAACTAGTCATTCAAAAAATGGTTATGAATAGTATTAACTACATTTTGAATCCTATATACTCTATATAATTTTAACATCCATATTATTTATTTCTTAGATATAATATAAGAACAAATTCATTTTTTTAGATAATGAAAGTTGTTTCAAAAATGCAATTTTACTGCCTTTTAATGTAGAAAACTTTTTAGAACCAATATTTTACATTTTAATATAATCAATGTAATGAAATTAAATTCTTCTTTATAAGAGGGACATAAAAACATAGTTTGGATAATGTTTTGGTACTTTTCTAATAACTTTCATATTTTGGAAAATAGTGAAAAATACTATGTCGTAATTGATAACAACTTTTTTAATAGAAAAATTTTATAGTGTTAAATAATGCATTTGAATGGTCTTGAAGTATAATTAGATTATATTTTTATCATTTAATATAATTTAGGTCATTATAGTCAATTTCACATTTAAATTTGACATAAACACTTGTCAATGTTTTGATAGTTTTTAATTAAAAACACGCTTTTTGGTTTTGACAACGAGAATTAATTTTAAATTTAAAAATGAAACTTATATAATTTGAATTAGGTAAAATAGACCTCATTTTTGAATTCTGAATATTAGAATTATCTTAGGGTGAATTTTTGATATTTTTCGGAAAACATTCAATTTTTTATGAATAGTGAAAAATACTACATTATGATTTCAAACCTACTTTTTATTTAAATAATTATTTATATTATTTAAATTTATTTTATGTCAAAATATATATATTATGCCTATATAAGTTCAATGTAATTCATTGGATTAATTTTATAATAAAATTAGATGTATAAATTTTTATTGAACTTTTTACCGTCTTTTACCCACCTTCAAAGATCATTTCCAAATTTGCGTGAAACTTAATTTTACCACTTCTGTAAGTTGAATTTAAAAAATCTGAGAGAAACCTTTTAGATAAGTAAGTGAAATGTGGTTTAATAAGATGAAAATATTTTTTTGGTGAATGGTAACTTTTGACTTTTATTTACCATGGTTAAAAGTAAATATGGCAATTAAGGGGAAAATGATATTATAATTACCCTAACACATGACCTAATTATATTGGATAAGTAAAATTTGAACAAAAACTACCTTTTGGAAAAAATGATCTTTTAGTTCCACTTGAATGAGATTAGGACATTTATTATTATTTTATTTAAAGAAGAGTTAAAATTGTTAAATTCAATGTTTAATAACTAAACCATTTTTAATATAAGGTTACACAGAATATAAATTTGACTATAAATATTCATTATAAAACTAAAATGATTTCCTACATAATGGTATTTTATTTATAAGTTAATGCATTAAATAAGTTAATTTATTTATTAGACAATGATGATGCAGTAATTACCTTGTTAATGAAATATTAAAATAATTAAAATAATAAATATCCAAATAAATGTAAATTGAGACTTCTGATGAATTACACTAATTTTATATGTTAATATGACATATTATGGTTGATTATAATTTTTTTCTGAAGTGATAAGGTTGTAATGACTTTCACAAAAACAAAATACCAAATAGTGTCAAAATGGACATAAATTAATTTTTAAAACAAATACTATATTATTAGTTGATATAATATTACTAAAAATATAATTTTTGGAGAAAGAGCTTAAATAATATTACATATTTCGTTTATGAACAACTTGAGGTTTTTTGGATGTTTAGAGTATGTTTATGAACCATATAGTGTAAGAATACAAGAAGACACGGTAAAAGTTAAACTATTTAACTAAGAGTTAAATAAAGAAGATAAGGTTAAAATGGTAACCTAAACATGTATAAAACCTATTGGTTGAGAGGTTTTAGACCCACCCCCACCTTATACTAGAAATAAATCATTTTGGAGCCATTAGAAAATGAAAATTATTTTATTATAAAATAATATTTCAAGCATTTTTTAAAGTGACCCTCACCTCTCTTATAAAAGGGTACTTCTCCTTCTCTCAAAATCACACCTCCAAAGCCATTTTTGTTGGCCAAAAACTTCCCAAATATCCTCCCAAATTTCCACCCTTAAACCTAGAGGCCATAAAGTGATCAAAAAGACAACCTTAGGATCTATTTTGATCAACTCAAAAGGAAACACCTGGAGAAAAGGAAATAACTTCACCACCCTCTTTCAAGTTCTTTTCTTTTTACACTTCCTCTTTATTTGTTGTTTCCATAGAAAAATAATAATTCCATTACCTTATACATACTGTTATATTTTTATAAATATGATAAACCATATTATTAATTCTATCTATCCTATAAAATAATAATTCACCATACATACCTATGTACGACTTACCGTCTCCACGTTGTGGTGTAGTTTGTTATTCAAACACTTCATTATTTGGATGGGTATAATAATGAGTATAACTAATGTAAATAATAAATATAACATGTTAATTATTCTATGTATATGATATACCATCAATTATATATGATTTCTTCACAAATATAATGATATTGTCACTCGTACATACGTATAGATTACTGTCTCCACGACGCGATGAGATTCATTTCCACGTTCACCATTCAACGATAATTATAAAAATATATATTATTAATAAGTATGTAATATATGACATAATAATTACACTGGATATATATATATATGTGTGTGTGTGTGTGCGTGTGTACTTACATATATCTTATTCACTTACTTCCGTTCAATACGATATGAAAACGGAAACAATGTTTATGCGTACATACGACCAACCGTCTCCATAAATGTCACCTTACATTTCATATATCAATCTATTATAAATATTTATATTCTAAATATATATCTTATATAATTTATGGTTTATATTCTGGACGTATTTAAATCATGATCTAAATGATAGGATCAAGAATAACAAGTTAAAACACATACGATAATGAAAGCGATTATTACCCAAAAATGTTAATTTAACATGAAAATAATTATTAAATAGGTAGTATAAAGTCATAAATGAATCATTTATGATATAATAAATATTAATATGGTTCTGTTATAATTTAATAACATACTATGGTCATTATACAGAAGGTTAAACATACCCTCAACCAAAGGAATGTGCAAGGTTAGGGTTAATTACTCAATCTCATTATTATCCAAGATTGTTTATGCGTATGTTTTTACTGGGACATATTTATTATAATTTCCATGTTTCATAAATGATTTTTCAAAAGGATTCTTTTCAGGGACTCTTAAACTAAAAAATGATTTTAAATGTTTTAAAGATTTATTCTTCTAAACCATTATCATTAATGTCCATGTTTTCAAAATGATTTTAAGGATTTATTTATATGGACATGAATGTTTTTAAATGTTAATTAATTTAAAAAGATTATAAGTGGTATGGAATACTTTTATTCAAAAATATCTTTTAAATGACTTCCTTTAAAAATTGTGTGACTTTTAAAATTATCTCTTGAAAAAGGGATATTTCTCTCAAAGAGCTTTACAGATCATTTTCAACTATGTCGACATCATTTATTGTATATTATAATTGATCGAGGTTGATTTATTATGATAAAAATATTTCATATTTTATTGAAGGTTTTATGATATGTTTGACTGTGGATGTGTTATTTTTATACCATTCATGTTTTATGGATAATGTATTGACATTTAGTATACTAGTTTTAATATGAATGTTTATGTTATGTTTAATATTTTTCATATAAGGAATGCATTGGACTTAGTAAGTGACGGGTGGAGCCCGGTATAGATCCTTGATGCATCGGTAGGTCACATGAGACAAACTAGTGTCTTGGCATAAGGCCTTGACAAAATCTTATTTGATGTCTTGGCACAAGGCCTTGACTTTGCGGTTATGAAGTCTAACATTATATATTCCATAATTATGATATTGTCTATAGATATTTCATGAGATTATTACAATAGTAGAATATCCACGTGAATAATTAAATGGAATTTTTTTATTTATATTTTCCATATAAAGCTGAAGTTTAAGTTTAAAAGGCTTTAGTTTTAGTTTTATACATTGCATTAAATGTTTATGCTTATTTGTGAAAGTTTCCTCTATATTGTTATCAATACTGAGCATCTATGATCACCCCTTTCTTATGTTTTATTTTTCCAAGATTCTAAGAAATGTATTATTATTGATAATAAGGGTTAATCTAGGGGATTAATGGAGTTATCAAAGGATAATTTATGTTGTGTTGTATTTTCTAATGTGTAATGTAACATTCATGTATGTAATCTATTTTCCAAGACTGCTAAATTGATTGGTCATTCGAAATGTGATTCCTTGTAATCATGCCAATGTATTAAAATAATGCACCGACTCTGGGTAACTAGAGTCGGGTGTTATAGTTGGTATCAAAGGAAGATTATCAACAACCTTTGAAATAGATTTAGATAAACTCTAATTAAAGAACATTACCTAAAGATAGACTTTGAGGATTAGTATATAAGAACTTCCTAGAATTTTGGTAATGTAGAGATTTTGTGTATTTTCCAAGAAATACATCTCTATCTAGATACGAGCAGATAGAGGCGGCTCTGGAACAGATGTACCTAGGAGTAAAAACTCTGAAACGGAGTTTTGGGCTTGACCCTGGGTATCCTAGTACACAAAAATGGGCCTTACTGCACCCTTGGTTTTGACACTCTTGGGGGATATACTTAGGATAATTCAGTTTTTCATTACAAGCCAATATGAAGGATTTAGGAGTAAATACTTCCTAAAAGAAAATATTTTATTATGATATATTATATACATAATCTTATCAATTTATGTTCGGTATTTTAAAATTTTGTAACTGTGCATTCTGATTCCTAAACTAACCTAGTGTATGACATTATTTAGAAACGGTTCCTAGTAGAAGGAATGAGAACTCCAAGAATATTCATGTGTAAAGACCTGTAAAATTCAAGGGAATTTTTTTTTTCTTAATTTTCTTTGGGATTTTACAAGAACGCTGTTTCTGACGGCACCTGATTCTGAGGCCCGGTGTGCCCTGAATCAATTTATGAAGTTTATCTCAGGTATGTCTAGTGAACGAACGAGTGGGTTTTACTAACGTTTGAACCGATGCTCAGAATCGAAATCTGAGGGAACCAATGGAATCGTAGTGCCGGTAATTTCTTAAGGACACCTTTTCCAGAGTTGGGTTTGCTCGGGTTAAGTTATTAAATAAATGGGTTAACTAAAGAATAAAATTAATTATTGTGCTAAAAATTTTATTTCTATTCTAGGTAGTTTAAACCTATGCTTGGTGGTTAGAGTGGGACCCACTAATATCCTTACTCCACTAGGTAGGATATTAGTGAAGTAGGGTCCACACGAGCCCCACCCCTTCAAATCCCTTTTAACCTCCCTCTCCTGCATTTAATATGTAACTCACCCGCACACCTTTTAAATACCAAGTCAACTCTCTTAATTAATGAATTGATTTATGTTATTCAATGTAATTAATTATTCAATTCATTTTGAATTTAGAATTGAATTTAGGCTTGTGTGTGTTAATTAAATACGACAAAGTCTTATTTCTTTAAGGGTGGTTCCGTTGTGCGAGAAGGTTAGAGGGGAATTCCTCAAGCCTTGGAATCCTCATCTTCCTTCTTGAAGAACGCGAAGAATGCACCGACACCGACGAAGAACGCCGAAATCCAATGAAGGACGATGAAGAACTCTAATTCCTCAAATATCAACAATGCGACGCCATGTACCGCGATGCCGACGGTCCTCCTTCCGCGACACTATCTTCCACGATGTCTTTTTCCCGCGACGAACCTTCGTTCGACAACACATTCAGGCAGGGGTTTGATTTTGGTTCATGAATATTCGTTGCTACCCAAACGTCTAATTCCTAAGCCGCTTGTTAACGGATTAACAGGAGGAGGTCGGACCGCACGAACACGGCCGACCCTCCTCCCCCTTTGATGTTGTGTTGTCGCGACACGATTAAAGGTAGCGCGGTGCAACGACACTACTCAGAAATAAAGAACAATGGGTGAAGAAGTGCGGTGCCATCATGCCGCGCCGTTGAGGCCGAACAAAGACATGGCACTATCACGCCGCGCTGGAGAACCACAAAGAGGCCGCGGCCCGAGCGGGGCCACGACGGAGGGGTGCGGTGCCATCACGCCACGCCAATCGGACAAGGCCGCGGCCTATGGCCGCAGTGGTGCGGGGAGCTGCGGTCAGAACCGCCGGCCGCCAGAGCACAGAGGGCAGGACCCGTGGGGGGTCCCGTGGTGACACACCGACCAGCCAAGCCCGCCTGTTATGAGAAGCCCAGGGGTCGTAACCCCCGGCTGGCAATGGACGGGCCCCCCATGCGAGGGGGGGGGGGTTCAATCAATCAAGGGGGCAGCCGCCCCCCCTTCCCACAATGGATCGGCCAGCACTAAGTTGGCCGTTCGGGGTGCGTTGCGCCCTAATGGGCTGGAACCGGACCTGGTTTGGGTCGACCCGGTTCGGGGCGACCCAGGGGGTCTCGGGCTGGGTCGGTCTGGGCCCAAAACCCCCTAAAACCCGGACAGGTTCATTCTTTTGCCCATATCTTGGACTACGGACCTCCGATCGATGCACCGTCAGTTGCGATGTGATACTTGGATCGAGACGGTCATTTAGTTATATTAAACTAAAGGTTTTGGAGGACTTTGGGTATGGCCGGATTGGTTAGAGTATGAAACCAACCGGGCCCTTGGGGCGGAAACACTTATAGCTTGAGCTCCGGACGTCTGATTGATGTGTCATCGACTTTGTTGGATTCCTCATAGTGATACAGACCTTTTGGAATACTTCACTCGAGGTTTGGATGCAGTTGGAGTGTGTTTGGGTCGGTTTTGACTTAAAAACCAACCGGGCCCTTTGAACGAAAAAGCCAATAACTCTCAGACCGAGCATCCGATTGACGCGCTTTCTTTCGCGTTGAGTTCCTTTTGTTAACATAGAAAATTGGGATACATCAACTCTGGACTACGTGTCAGTTGATGTATCGACCCCCCTTTGGCTCGTAGAGTGGCCCCTCTCTGAAACGAGCATGCTGTGTGCGGAAACCCTAGAGCTGGCTACGACTGCGACAACGATGATGACTGCACTGAAATCCTATGTGGGTTCGGCAGTGATGACGACTGCACTGAAATCCTCCGTGGGTTTGGCAGCAATGAAGACTGCACTGAAATCCTCAGTTGGTTCGGCAGCGATGAAGACCGTACTGAAATCCTCTGTGGGTTCGACAGTGATGAAGACTGCACTGAAATCCTCTGTGGGTTCAGCAGTGATGAAGACTGTACTGAAATCCTCCGTGGGTTCGATGGCGATGACTACTATTCTTGTATCCTACGTGGGTATGTAATTGTTTGACTCTGTTCTTGCTATCCTACGTGGGTCTAGCAGAGTAGCTGGTCTGTATCCTATGTGGGTCCGGCAGCTTAGCTGGTTTTGTATCCTACGTGGGTCCCAGCTTAGATGAATCAGTGGCTATATCTGATCATCTCTATCACCTTATGAAGATGTATACCAGTGTGATCTGAGTCTTAACTTTCAATCAATATCTTCGATATGATTGTCTTGCTTTCCTATATGGACTGGGTTGTGTTATCCTGTGTGGATTGGGTTGTACTATCCTGTGTGGACGTGATCGAACTTGGGCTCAAATGTTGGAGCCGAACTGGAATTGATGACTTAGGTATATGTATGGGCATATACCTAAGTAGTGTTGGATGTTACTTCGTGATTGTATCTTTCCTTTGTGGATTATTCTTTGTGGATTCTGGGAGACCTTCGGGCGTCTCGGGGTCCCTACTAAGTAGCATATATTCACCCCTGCACGGGCTATGCCCACACTACATTATGTTGGATGCAGATGACGGACAGTGCTGATCATGGTTGAGGTTTGTGGAGCAAGTCGGTACCTAGAGGTGGACCACTGGGCGGGACATACACGGAGCGGACGGCTGGACCCGAGGAGCTGAGGAGGCTATCTGTACCCACCCTTCAGGTGGGACTTCTAGTGGACGGCTCAACATTGTTTCTTTACTTTCAGTTGCTATACCTCTTTCCAGTTGTACTTTACTTTCAATTTGGGTTTGTATTCTGGCCCATTTACTTTCCGCACTACTATTGTACCCCGTTTTACTTAGTGTTTACTTCTGCTTGCTTACTCTGTGGTGTTTGTTTACTTTATAAAGGCAATGCCTTCCCCTTTTTGTCGGGATTTACACCTTGGTGCTAGTCTCCATCCCCTGGCCTATGGGAGGCAGGCTTGGGGTAGTCATGGCACAGGTCCCAAGGACGGGTCATAACAAATTGGTATCAGAGGAGTTTGGTTCCACCGCAGAACTCAGGACTCTGATCTTTATTCTATGTGAAGCAATAGTGTTAAGGGTATTGAGTGTGGTTATCAGTCTAGGGAGTCCAGCGTTGGTGCGGAGGCCGATGTATCCATACACCAGGACCCTGACTTCTAATTTCCAACTCAATGCACGAAAACATTGATTGCATGTGTGTTTCAAAAGTTTTCTTTGTGATTAATTTGTGTCAGCTCACCAGGTATACTGTTTGACCGTGGCGCACCTGTTTCTTTTCAGGATGGCCCTACGATGGCAGCCAGATAGGGTTCCGAGCTTTGTGCGAGACGACATCCCACTGAGTGACGAGGCCTCGGTGCAGGGCCCTTTTTCAGCGGAGGCACCGACAGTACCTCTTTCCACCGAGCCACCGATGCCACCAGCCCCAACCGCTGAGAGTGAACGTCACCTTAGTGCACTGCACGAGTTTTAGCGTCAGAGACCGCCCAAGTTCCGTGGGGAGACAGACCCTCAGGCAGCCGAGGATTGGCTGGAGGCGGTTGTGTGACTTTTTAGGTTGGTGGGGACACCAACTGACCTCATGGTGATCCTCGCAGCGATCCTCCTGCACGCGGCAGCAGGCAGATGGTGGAGCTTGATGCTCTAGGTGCACGACAAGGAATCTCTCCTCCGGATGGACTTTGAGAGCCTCCTCCGCTCGGAGTTCATCCCAGCCACCCTCCGTGCGGTGCACATCCAGGAGCTTCTACAGCTGTGGCGGGGCAGCATGACGGTCGCCCAATACTCGGCAAGATTTACCGATCTCTCTCGCTATTCATTGGAAATGGTACGAGACCCATTCTTCTAGGCCTGGACCTTCGAGCAGGGACTGAGGCATGAGATCAAGGCATCAATGATCTCTCTCAGAATTCTGAAATAGGCAGGATTACTGGAGCGATCTCTTCTCATAGAGAGATTTCTTTCTGAGCCTACGCCAGCAGTAAGACCTACCGCAGGGCGACACGTAGCAGATTCATCTGTAGCTGGCAGTCGACGGATGTCACAGGGGCCCAGGAAGACCAGGCCATCAGGAAGATGACCTCAAGACATAGGCTCAGATGTGTGAGGCACACGGTGTAGAGCCAGCCTTCCGAGGAGCAGGCAGTGCTACGCATGCGGCGGGTAGGGCCACATGGCTCATGACTGCCCGACCCTCCGTGTAGAGGAGCAGCAGACAGTTTAGGGGCCACCTAGGCTGAGACAGAGGGTTGACCATGGCGGTCCTCCGAGAGCAGGCAGACGAGGCAGGTGAGCTGGCCGAGCAGCGGGTGGTGGGAGACGCTTTGAGGCTTTACCACCACCACCACCAGGAGGTCCACCCCGACCACCTGGAGCTGGCGGGCTGAGACAAGCTCAACTTCAGGCAGCAGAGGCCTACGACCATGATGCACCAGAGATTATTCAAGGTACTATCTGTGTCTACTCCACCCTTTCTACAGTTATTATAGATACATGAGCGGGTCATTATTTTATTTCCGCTGCCCTTGTTCGGAGCTCGGAGATTACGACGAAGCTGTTGGCTCGATCTTTACGGCAAGAGACTCCTATGGGAGTAGACTTGATGATTACACACTGGTTCCGGCAGTGTGAGCTTACTCAAGGAGGTGAGAGATTCGGCTGGGATCTTCTTGTAGCAGCATCGAGGCTTTAGGACATTATCTGGGGCATGGATTGGTTATCTACAGTCCATGATCAAATTGACTGTATTAGGTGCAAGGTGTGGTGTGTATGCACCGATGGGAGTAGGTTCACCTTCACTGGAGAGAAGGGACCCTTTGCAGCGCAATATGGACTCACACAGAGAATAGGACAACCCATCACTCATCAGTTGGCTAGCCTCATCCTAGCAGTAGTTGAAGTGCAGAGTCCGAGTTTTCCTGTAGTGGTGGATTAGTATGCGGACATTTTCCCTGACGACGTTCCAAGACTTCCTCCTCGTAGAGAGGTAGAAATTTATATTGAACTGTACACCGGGATAGCTCTGATATCCACTCCAACATATCGGATAGCTCCCGATGAGCTTTGAGACCTACGGGTACAGTTGGAGGACTTGCAGGGAAAGGGATTAATCTGACCCAGTGTTTCACCCTGGGCTTCCCCGATATTGTTCTCCAAGAAGGCAAACAGGATCTTGCGACTGTGTGTTGACTATCATTGCCTAAACTAGGTGACCGTGAGGAAGAAGTAATTGCTACCTAGGATTGACAACCTCTTCGATCAGCTCAAGGGAGCACGGTGGTTCTCAAAGATAGACCTTAGATAAGGCTATCATCAGCTCAGAGTTTGAGAAAAGGACGTGCATAAGACAGTCTTCAGATTCCGGTATGGACACTATGAGTTCTTAGTTATTCATTTCGGCGTAACCAATGCTCCAGCAGTGTTCATGGGTCTCATGAATAGGATTTTTCAGCCATACCTCGATCGATTTGTCATGGTCTCCATCGACGACTTTTTGATATACTCGACCACTGAGGAGGAGCACTCCTACCACTTGCGGGTTGTACTAGACACACTCCGAGAGCACCAGCTTTATAGAAAGCTCTCGAAGTGTCAGTTCTAGATATGTGAGGTCCACTTATTTGGACACGTTATCTCTGAGGCGAGAGTTGCTGTGGATCCTACGAAGATCGAGGTAGTGCTAGCTTGGGAGCCACCCAAGACTGTGATGGAGGTGCAGAGTTTCTTGGGTCTAGCTGGGAACTACCGAAGATTTGTGCCAGACTTCTCCAGAGTTGTGGCACCAATCTCCTCTTTGACGAAGAAGGGGAAACCCTTCGTGTGGTTGAACAGATGTCAGTAGAGCTTACAATAGCTGAGACAGAGATTGACCAGCGCATCTATCTTGAGGCTACCGGAGGAGGGAGTAGGTTACGTAATCTACTAAGATGCATTAGGGACCAGACTCGGATGTGTCCTAATGCAGGAGTGGGTCATTATCACCTATGGATCACATCAGTTGAGGCATCGTGAGCAGAACTACGCTACCCATGACCTGGAGTTAGCAGTAGTGGTCTTTGCTCTAAAGATGTGGTGACACTTTCTGATGGGTGAGCGCTTTACAGTATACTCTGACCACCAGAGTCTCAGGTACATCTTCTCAAAGAAGGACCTGAATCTGAGACAATGATGATGGCTCGAGTTCCTCCAAGATTATGACTTTAAGATATTCTATACTCCTGGAAAGGTAAACGTAGTAGCTGATGCCCTCAGCAGGAGGACGGGCATTCAACCACTCAGGGAGGCGACAGAGAAGCTAGCTGCTTTGCAGATAACCTTCGTGGATAGAGATAGATCAGCCTTTCTTCAATCACTCACAGTCAATACTACACTTCTTTAGTGGGTCAGAGAGGCACAACATGGGGACATTGACTGTGAGACGCGGAGTGCACAGATATCCTCAGGACAGACACCTGATGGATTCTCTGTGGGGGGAGAGCACATCGTCTTTTTCAGAGGACGTACCATGGTACTGGCTGCTTTACAGGAGGAGGTTCTGAGGGAGTTTCACACTTCCCCATTAGCGGTACATCCAGGAGTTGCGAAGATGTAACAGGATCTCAGATGTCAGCATTGGTGGCCGGGTATGAAGAAGGATGTAGATGAGTTTGTTTCTCGATGCCTCACCTGTCAGCAGGTGAAGGCGGAGCACCATGTTCTAGTAGGCTTGGTGCATCCCTTGGAGGTTCCAGAGTATAAGTGGGATGGGATATCTATGGACTTCATGACTGGACTTCCATGTACTTCCAGAGGTCAGGACTCCATTTGGGTGATTGTCGACCAACTCACCAAGTCGGCTCACTACTTACCCATCAGAGAGCAGGGCTCAGTAGAGAGCTTGGGGCGCCTCTACATTCAGGAGATCATACGACTTCATGGTGTTCCATCATCTATCGTCTCTGATCTAGATACTCACTTTACTTCCCAGCTTTGGAAGGGGTTGCAGGAGGCATTCGGGATGTAGCTACATCTGAGCACCGCCTTTCCCCCTCAGACGGATGGTCAGACGGAGAGGACCATTCAGAGTCTCGAGGACATGCTCTGTGCATGTGTCCTTGACTTTGGTCGCAGCTGGGAGGACCACCTACCCTTGGTAGAGTTCGTGTACAACAACAGCTACAACTCCATCATCGAGATGGCACCATACGAAGCGTTGTACGACCGACCTTGCAGATCACCTATGTGTTGGACAGACCCTGGGGAGTCAGCACTTGTGGAACAGGAGATGGTCCAAGCCATGACAGAGAAGGTCCAGGTCATCCAGGAGCGAATGAGGAAAACTCAGAGCCAGCAGAAGTCTTATGCTGACAGGAGGCGGAGGCCACTGGAGTTTGAGGATGGTGACCACATCTTCTTGCGGGTCTCACCTCGACGTGGATTACGAAGATTTGGTCGGGGCTGCAAGTTATCTCCGCGCTTCATCAGACCATTCCAGGTCCTCAGTAGGATTGGCGAGGTGGATTACCGGCTGGCTCTACCACCTCAATAGCACCGGGTGCACAAAGTCTTCCACGTATCTCAGCTGAGGAGATACGTGCATGACCCGACGCATATCATCGATCATGGGGAGTTCGACATTGACGATTGGGCGACTTTTGTTGAGGTCCCGGTGGAGATCGAGGATCGACAGGAGTGGGTCCTACATGGACAGTCGATACCTCTAGTGCACATCAGATGTCAGCACGAGAACCTCTAGGAGAGCACTTGGGAGCAGGAGGCTTAGATGCGTGATCAATACCCTCATTTGTTCCCCTATTTTATGATATAACTTTACGAGGACGTAAATCCCTGAGGTGGAACTAATGTAAAGAACCATAAAATTCAAAGGAATTTTTTTTTCTTAATTTTCTTTTGGATTTTAAAAGAATGAAATTTCTGACGGCACCTGATTCTGAGCCCCAGTGTGCCCGGAATCAATTTATGGAGTTTAGATCGGGTAATTTCAGTGAACGAACGAGCGGGTATTCCTAACTTTTGAACCAGTGCTCGGAATCAAAATCCGAGGGCACCGATGGAATCGCAGTGCCGGTAATTGCTTAAGAACACCTTTTTTGGAGTTGTGTTTGCTCCGGTGAGGTTATTAATTAAATGAGTTAACTAAAGAATAAAATAAAATTTTGTGCTACAAATTTTATTTCTATTCTAGGTAGTTTAAACCTATGCTTGGTGGTTGGAGTGGGACCCAGTAATATCCTAACTCCACTAGGTAGGATATTAGTGAAGTGGGTCCCACACGAGCCCCAGCCCTTCAAATCCCTTTTAACCTCCCTCTCATGCATTTAATATGTAACTCACCCACACCCCTTTTAAATACCAAGTCAACTCTCTTAATTAATGAATTGATTAAAGTTATTCGATGTAATCAATTCTTGAATTCATTTTGAATTTCAAATTGAATGTTGGCTTGCGTGTGTTACTTAAATAAGACAAAGTCTTGTTTCTTTAAGGGTGGTTCCTTTGTGCGAGAAGGTTAGAGAGGAATTTCTCAAGCCTTGGAATCCTCATATTCCTCCTTGAAGAATGCGAAGAACGCATCGACACCGATGAAGAACACCGGCCTTCGATGAAGGATGAAGAAGAACCCTAATTCCTCGGAGATCGATGATGTGACGCCATGTACTGCGACGCCGACGGTCTTCCTTCTCCGTCTTCCGTGGCGTCCTTTTCCCACGATGAACCTTCGTTCGACAACACCTAGAGGTAGGGGTTTGATTTTGGTACATGAATATTCATTTCCACCCAAATGTCTAATTTCTAAGCCGCTTGTTATTGGATTAATGGGAGGAGGTCGGACCGCACGAACACGGCCGACCCTCCTCCCCCTTTGATGTTGTGTTGTCGTGGAACGATTAAAGGTAGCGCGGTGCAACAGCACCGCGTGGAAACAAAGAATAATGGGAGAAGAAGCGTGGCACCGTCGCGCAGCGCCGTTGAGGCCAAACAAAGCCAATGCGCCGTCGCGCCGTGCCAGAGAACCACGAAGAGGCCGCGACCGGAGTGGGGCCACGGTGGAGGGGTGCAACGCCATCACGCCACCCCAGTCATACAAGGCCGCAGCCTATGGACGTGGTGGTGTGGGGAGCAGCGACCGGAACCGCCGGCCGCTGGAGCAAGGAGGGCGGGACCCGCGGGGGGTCCCGCTGTGACACATCGGCCAGCCAAGCCAGCCAGTTCTGAGAATCCAGGGGGTCGTAACCCCCGGCTGGCAATGGACGCCCCCACCATGCGGGGGGGGGGGGGGCATATCATTCAATCAAGGGGGAAGCCGCCCCACTTCCCGCAATGGCTCGGACAACACCGAGTAGGCTGTGCGAGGCGCGCTGCCCCAGGCCAACCGGCCACCCAAGACAGACCAGCTACATAGGGCCGCGCCCACTGGACCGGGTCGGTCTGGGCCCAAAACCCCCTAAAAACCGGACAAGTTCGTTCTTTTGACCATATCTTGGGCTACGGACCTCTGATCGATGCACCGTCAGTTGAGATGCGATCCTTGGATCGAGAATGTTGTTTAGGTATATTACACTCATGGATTCTGAGGACTTTGTGTACAACCGGGTTGGTTCGAGCACAAAACCAACTGAGCCCTCAGAGCAGAAACACTTATAACTTGAGCTCTGGATGTCGGACTGATGTTCCGTCGACTTTGTTGGATTCCTCTTAGTGAGACAGACCTTTTGACTTACTCCGCTCAAGGTTTGGACATAGTTGGAGTGTAGTCGGGTTGGTTCTGACTTAAAAATCAACTGGGCCCCTGGAATGAAAAATCCAGTAACTACCAGACCGGGCGTCCGATTGACGCGTCGTCTTTCGCGTTGAGTTCCTTTTGTTGAGACAGAACTTTGGGATACATCAACTCCAGACTAAGTGTAAGTTGATGTATCGACCCCCCTTTGGATTATGGAGAGGGCCCTCCCAGAAACGAGCATGATGTGTGAGGAAACCCTAGAGCTGGCTGCGACTGTGACGACGATGATGACTGCACTGAAATCCTCTGTGGGTTCGGCAGCGACGACGACTGCACTGAAATCCTCCGTGGGTTTGGCAGCGATGAAGACTGCACTGAAATCCTCCATGGGTTCGGCTGCGATAAATACCATACTAAAATCCTTCATGGGTTCGACGATGATGAATACTGCACTGAAATCCTCCGTGGGTTCGGCATCGATGAAGACCATACTGAAATCCTCCGTGGGTTCGATGGTGATGACTACTATTCTTGTATCCTATGTGGGTCTGGCAGTGTTTGACTCTATTCTTGCTATCCTACGTGGGTCTGGCAGAGTAACTGGTTTGTATCCTATGTGGGTCCTCCAGCTTAGCTGGTTTTATATCCTATATGGGTCCCAGCTTAGATGAATCAGTGGATATATATGAAAATCTCTATCACCTTACGAAGAAGTATACCTGTGTGAGCTGATTCTTTTCTTTCAATCAATATCTTCAATATGATTGTCTTGCTTTCCTATGTGGATTGGGTTGTGTTATCCTTTGTGGATTGGGTTGTACTATCCTGTGTGGATGTGATTGAACTTGGGCTTGGATGTGGGATTCAAACTGGAATTGATGACTTAGGTATATGTATGGGAATATACCTAAGTAGTGTTGGATGTTACTTCATGATTGTATCTTTCCTTTGTGGATTATCCTTTGTGGATTCTGGGAGACCTTCAAGGGTCTCATGTCCCCTACTGAGTAGCGTATACTCACCCCTACATAGGCTATGCTCGCACTACATTATGTTTGATGCAGACGACGGACAGTGCGGATCGTGGTTGAGGTTTGTGGAGCAAGTCAGTACCTAGAGGTGGACCACTGGGCAGGACATACACGGAGCAGAAGATTGGACCCTAGGAGCTGAGGAGGCTATCTGTACCCACCATTCAGGTGGGAATTCCAGTGGATGGCTTGACATTACTGCTTTACTTTCAGTTGTTGTACTTGTTTCCATTTGTACTTTACTTTCAGTTTGGGTTTGTATTCTGGCCCATTTACTTTCCGCACTACTATTATACCCAATTTTACTTAGTGTTTACTTCTTCTTGCTTACTCTGTGGTGTTTGTTTACTTTATAAAGGAAATTACTTCCCCTTTTTTCGGGATTTACACCTTGGTGCTAGTCACCAACCCCTAGCCTATGGGAGGCGGGCATGGTGTAGTCACGACACGGGTCCCAAGGACGGGTCGTGACAGCATGATCCAAAGATTAAGAAGGATCATATCTTTCATGGTATTAAGCCAACATTTAGAAGGGAAATTGTCTTCGACTTATTCTCATCATATGAAGAAATAATATCATGTGTTAATAAGATAAGAAAATAATTTTCTGAGTCCTATGGCTTTGAAGGGAAGTAAGAGAAGAAAAGGATGGAATAGTGAAAGATGGATAGAGGGAAGAGGGAAAAAGGATTTTTCCCATATGTGATAACTGTGGAAAGAGTCACCTTGGTAAATTCTTGAAGGGAATGGGAGTTTGTTATAAGTGTGAAGAAAAGGGACACCATGTACGTGATTGAAAGGGTTAGAATAATGTTTCAAATGTACAATTCTTATTCTGTAAGTAGTTGGGACATTGTGCGAATCAATGTTCAAATCATTAGAGTATACAACAAATGATGTTGTTGGATAATAATGAAGTTATGATATTACCACAGATGAAGAGTATTGACTAGTGTTCTTATGTTGATATAAACGAATTATGTAATTTGAGTATTGTATAAAAAATATACTGGTTATAATAATTATGGAGTATATAAGGATTTTACTTTAATACTATTTTATTAAGGACTTGAGATTTTTTGGAACCAAGAAAAGTGACTCAATAGCTGGTGAATTTTTTTAGAAAATATATGGTTGTGAGGAAGATAAACCATAATATCGTTCTGATCCTGAGGCAGTGATTTTGGAATAATATATGATTTATTTGGATAAATTATATTGGATATTCATGAATACCATGAAACTGATTTACTATTTTTATATTACATCATTATTGGAGTTTACAAAAATTTTTGATAGAAGGAGTATATCTAGTTTTATATAAGGAATAAAGGAGCATGAAAGTAATCAATATGGTTTTATGGTAATTCCGGGTGTTAAAGTGTTTTAAAAGAATACATGATGAAGGCATTCACATGTTATTACATGGAAAAAAGGATATTCATTGTCTTTACCTTCAATATAAATTTTGGACTTTGAGTTTGGACATAAGTTTTTTGGATAAGTCTAAAGGTTGGAATAGATTATGTTTGACTTTGGATACTTTTTTTAAGTTTAAATCGTTTCTTGAGATTATTTTTGTATTGTCATAAAAAAGAATTACCTGGAGGTCGGGTGACAACCAATCGCGTTTGGAAAGGCCGCGAGACTTAAACCCGCCACTGAAGTGCAACAAGGGTGGATCATCTACCACTAGCATACGTGATGTCCTGGTTTGTATAATGTAGTTTTTTTAGTATTCTAAAAAAGTAACTATAAATTTTTGTAACCCTTAACGATTAGGATAAATAGAATATTTTTGAAATCTATTATCTTTTGAAGTGAAAGATGAGTTTATGGTAGGAATTAGTTGAAGGATGAAACTCTAATTTCCAAGTATATTTTTACCTCTTATTATATAAATAAATTAATTCTTAAAATTTAGGGAAAGGATCTTAAAACCCAACATGTGTTATCCAAATACATTATGTTTTGTTGAACCAACGATATTTTAAATCATCATTGATTGATGGCTTTGACGCCATCAATTTTACACTTGTTTGGGATTAATGACCTCAATCACTCCCTATAAATATTTACATTTTCCTCTAATTTTGTGTCTCTAATTTCTACCAGTGTTCCCTTAATCGAGATCATAATTTGGTGGTGACTTTTTCATTTCCCTTTCCCTCTTATTAATAATAAATTTTATTAACCCAATTTCTGATATGGGTTTTCCACAAAGGTATTTTAATATTTTTATCATTTTATTTTCGAAGAATGATATCAAATTGAGAGGATTCAATTTATTCAATGAGGTTAGAATGTAACACCCCAAGATTTCATAGTACGTTATATCATTAAAGTAATTCAATAGCTTCCACTACATGAGACACTGAGTTCGAGCACACCACAACTTACCAAACTAGTCGTTCAAAAAATGGTTATGAATAGTATTTAATGAATTTTGAATCTTGTATACTCTATATAATTTTAACATCTATATTATGTGTTTCTTAGACAAAATATTAGAACAAACTCATTTTTTCAGATAAAAGAAGTATTTTTCCAAAAATGCAATTTTACCACCTTTTAATGGAGAACCCTTTTTAAAAAAAAATTGACACTTTTATATATTCAATTTAATGAAATTAAATTCTTTTTAGGATAGGGAAATAAAAATTTAGTTTGGATATAGTTTAGGTACTTTTATGATAACTTTCATATTTTGATGAATAGTGAAAAATACTATGTTTTAATTGAAAACATCTTTTTTAATCGAAATATTTTATAGCGTTAAATAAAGTATTGGAATGGTCTTGAAGTATAATAAGATTATTTTTTATCATTTAATAAAATTTAGTTAATTATAAAAAATTGTGCATTTAAATTTTATATAAACACATGTCAATCTTTTGATAATTTTTACTTTTAAAAAAACCTGTTTTTTTGGTTATGACAATGAGAATTAGTTTTATATCAATAAATGTGACTTTTATGTTTTTAATTTGGTAAAATAGACCTCATTTTTGAATTAATAATATCAAAATTAGCTGAGGGAGAAATTTTGGTATTTTTCTGAAAACTTTCAATTTTGGATAAATAGTGAAAAACACTACGTTATTATTTAAAACTGACTTTTTTTAAATAATTATTTATTTTATTTAAATTTATTTTAAGTAAAAATAGATATATAATACATATATATGTTCAATATAATTCATTGGAGTCACTTTGTAATAAAATTAGATGTATACATTTTTATTGAAATTTTTACTGTTTTTTAGCCACCTTCTAGAAGCATTTGAAAATTTGCATAAAACATAATTTTACCACTTCTGTTAGTTGAACTTAAAAATAATTAAATGGAAGTTTTACATTAGTATTTAATATGTTGTTCAATAATATGTAAATAATTTTTTTATTTGTGACACAATGTTGATGTAGTAATTACCTTATTAATAAAATAATAAAATAATTGATATTATAAATATCCAAATAAATGAAAATGGAGACTTATGATGAATTACAATAATTTTTAAGGTTAATATAACATGTTATGTTTGATTAGATAATTTTTTTTAAGTGATAAGGTTGTTATGACTTTTCCAAAAACAAAATACCAAATAATGTCAAAATTGACATAAATTAATTTTAAAAACATATACTATATTATTTCTTGATATAATTTTCTGAAAAATAAAAGGATCATAAGAAGGGATTAAATAATATTATATATGTCATTAATTAACCACTTGAGGTTTTCTTGGATGTTTATAGTATGTTTATTAACCATATAGTGTAAGAATACAAGAAGACAAAGTTAAAGTTAAACTATTTAAATAAGAGTTAAATATAAAAGATAACGTTAAAATGGAAACCTAAACTTGTCTAAATCCTATTGGTTGAGATGTTTTAGACACATCCTAACCTTATCCTAGAAATAAATATTTTTGGAGCCATTTTAATCCGATAAGTATTTTATTATAAAATAATATTTCATGCTTTTCCTAAAGTGACCCTCACCTCTCTTATAAAAGGGTACTTCCCCTTCTCTCAAAATCAAACCTAGAAATCCATTTGGCTCAGCCATCCCCTACCCAAATCTCCTCCCAAATTTCCTCCCAAATTTACTACCTTGGACTTAGAGGCCTTTATTTGATCATAAATCAAACCTAAAAATCCCTTTTGATCAACTCAAAAGGAAACACATGAAGAAGAGGTAATAAATTCACCGCCCTCTTTCAAGTTATTTTCTTCTTGCACTTCATCTTTCTTAGTTGTTTCCATACCAAAATAATAACTCCAGTACCTTATAAAAATTGTGATGTTATTATAAATATGATGCAACCATATTCGTTATTCTATTCATCATATAAATGACAAAGTCATCATACGTGCGTACGTACGGCTTACAGTCTCCACATCGTGGTGTAGTTTGTTATTCAAACACTTCATTATTTGGATGTGTATAATGATGAGTATAAATGATTTTAATAATAATTATAAAATTTAAATTATTATTTATATATGATATACCATCCAATTATATAAAATTTTACCATCAATATAATGATATTTCCACTCGTGTGTACGCACGGATTTCCATCTCCACGACGCGATTAGATTCATTTCCATGTTCACCATTCAATAATGATTATAAAAATATATATTATTAATAAGTATGTAATATATGACATAATAATTCTACTGGAGATATATATATGTATACACTGACATATATCTTATTCACTTACTTCCGTTGAGTTCGATATAAAAACGGAAAAATCATTTATGCTTACGTATGGCCTACCGTCTCTATACATGGTGCCTTAAATTTCATATATCTATCTATTATAAATATTTGTATTATAAATATATATGAGATATAAATCAAGTTTTATATTTTGAATGTATTTAAATCATGATCTAAATGGTAAGATCATGAATAATAATTTAAAAAAAGTACGATAAAGTAAGCGATTATTACCCAAAATTTTAATTTAACATAGAAATCATTGTTAAATGGGTAGTTTAAAGTAATAAATGAATCTTTTATCATATAATAAATATGAATAGGGTTATGGTATAATTTAAAAACATACTTTGGTCATTATACAAGAGGTTAAACGTACGCTCAACCAAAGTAAAGTGTAAGGTAAGGGTTAATTCCTCAATCTCATTATTATCCAACATTGTTTATGTGTATGTTTTATGGGGAAATATTTATTATCCATGTCCATATTTCATAAAAGTGTTTGAAAACGGATTATTTTAATGGAATATTTAACTAAAAAATCTTTTTCATGTTTTAAATTTTTTTTCTTCTAAACCTTTCTCATTAATGTCCATGATTTCAAAATGATTTTAAGGATTTATTTATGTGGACATGATTGTTTTTAAATGATAAATCCTTTTAAAAGTTTCAAATTTTTATGGGACACTTTGATTCAAAAATATATTTTAAATGACGTCATTTATAAGTTTTGTGACTTTTCAAAATTATTTCTTGAAAAAACGATATTTCTCTCAAAGAGTATTACTGATCATTTTCAACTATGTCAACATACGTTACTTAATATTATTCTTGATCAAGGTTGATTTGTTATGATAAAAATATTCCATATTGTATTGAAGGTTTTGTGATATGTTTGACTGTGGATGTGTTATTTTTATACCATTCATGGTTTATGGATAAAGTATTTACATTTTATATGCTAGTTTAAATACGAATGTTTGTGTTATGATTAATCCTTTTCATATGAGGAATGCATTGGACTTGGTAAGTGATGGGTGGAGCCTGATATAGCTCCTTGATGAATATATAGGTCTAATGAGACAAACTAGAGTCTTGGAATAAGGCTTTGACAAAATATTATTTTTAGTCTTGGCACAAGGCCTTGACTATGTGGTTATGAAGTCTGGCATTGTGTATTCCATCATTATGAAACTGGTTGTTTAAATTGCATGTGATTATTCGACTAGTAGAATATCAATGTGAATAATTAAATGGAATTATTTGATTTATATTTGATATATTATGCTGAAGTTTATGTTTAAAAGGCTTTTGTTTTAGTTTTATACATTTCCTTAAATGTTTATTATTATTTTTGAAGGTTTCGGTTATATTGTTATCCTTATTGAGCATCTGAGCTCACCCCTTTTTTATGTTTTATTTTTCTAGGATTCCAATAAGGGAATTATGATTGACAAGTAGTGTTAAGCTAGGGTATTAATGGAATTATCAAAGGATAATTTATGTTGTGTTTTAATTTCTAATGTGTAATGTAATGTTCATGTATATAATCTATTTTCTAGGACCGCTAAACTGATCAGTCCTTCAGAACTTGATTTCATGTAATCATGCCAATGTATTAAAATAATGCATTGACTCTGGGTAACTGGGGTTGGGGAGTTACATTAAATTTCTTGTTTTTTAGTTCTGTAACAAACCATATTTATTTCTATCCATGAGAATTCCGTATTGATATTATATATGGATTAAAACACTTTTTAGTATATTGATTTATTGTCATGTGTGTTTAGTTATTTATCTTTAAGTATTGATTATTATTATTTATTCATGATATCTTCCACTACACTTAACCCTTATATATCATTTTATATCACAATTATTTTTTTGACATTCACATGAATCCATGAACTGTACTAAAAATATATGCAGGAATTGGTTTGAGGGAATAATGATATTCTAAAGAACATTATGATGTAGTTTGCGTATATAAATGTAATAAAAGTACTATGTATGTATCTAGTTTTCCAAGAAAACTAAACTATTTATTCATTAAATATGTGATACCTTTTATCTTATTCCAATGTAATAATGGATACACCTACCATGGGATATTGGGGTTAGAGTAGTTATAGTTGGTGTTTGAGGAAGTTTAGTAGAAACATTCATACCTAGATTTAGAAAAATATTGATTACATAGAATAACCTTATGATAAACTTTGATGTAAAGTATAAAATACCTTCCTATAGTTTTGGTAAGGAATAAATTTTGTGGTTTTTATACAAATAGAACCATGAATAGATAAAAAAAGTGGATGTGGTTCTAGAACAAAGGTACTCAGGGGTAATGTTTTTGGAAAGGGAACATTGATCTTGACTCGATATTTACCAGATGAATGAAAACAAGCCTTAATGTACACCGATATTGATACTTCCAGGGGATATTCATAGGATAATTGAAATTTTGTTTTCAAACCATTATTAATTATTCAAATTGATTATGACAATTTATGACATAGGATAAACCTAATTTTTCTTAGATTGAAAACAAGGTATTTAAAAACAATGATAAAATGCTTTATGTGCATAAAACATTGAATTTTCAAGAAAAAAGGAAGAGTATGATTAATGGAATGAAATATAATTCAATTGATTTATTTATAGTTTGTTTTATTAAATGTGGAAAACCAACATATTATCTAAGTCATTAACCTCTTCTAAATGTTAAAACATAGAATAAGGAAAGACATATGTGGAAATAATATATCTGAAGTATTTAGGTATTATGATTCTAGAATTAAATTGTAGAAGTATTTTACTAATGGTATTTTGGTTATAGGAATGATGGAACATCTAAGGATTATGTTGAATTTCATATGAATATGTGTATTCATTATATTTAGTGTCATGGATACCATATTGGGTTATTATTCTAAGGTTGATCATAATTTTAATGTATTAATCATAGTTTTTAGGTTTTATGTTATGGGAGTGCACCAAGATTAAGGATATTTTGGTCTTAATTAATAGAAATAAAATCCATTGATTTAGTATATGTTTTAGTGAAAAAGTAATTTGATGAATACTTTTATTAAAATTTATACAAATAAGTTTAAAGGTATTGATATTATTTAGGGTTAATGTCATCAATAATGACATTATAATAAAAGTCAAATAAAGTTATTAGAATTTATGAGAAAATAATATATATTTTTTCAAACCTTAGGAAAAACTTTATTTAATTATTAATTTTATTTGAAGTCTGACTATCATATATTTTAGGAGTGTTATAGGAATTATATTAATAAAATTTTTAAAAATGTCATCTTGAATTTTCTGTGGCATCACACTACATCTGTTAAGGCCATGGGTATTGAACCCATGACCAAAGGAAGATAAGTGTTTAATACCGATAAATTTTATGCATAATGTCCTCAATAATATGTCATTGTTTTTTTAAAAGATTTTAAATACCAATATTAATGATGAAGTAGTTTTGTTACTTTTTAGGTTTATATATTAATTTATTATATTGGATAAATTGTGTTAAAAATATTGGTTTTGGGAAATATTTAGAGATATATGAAAATAATTGTAACTATTTTATAGATCTTAAGTTATGTTAAAATTGAATTTTAGTTCTTCATGAATAAAAAATTTCTTTTTTGGATATCAATTTCTTAGAGTGTGTTATGAATTAGAAATTTATCGAAGCACAAGTAATGGATGAAATTGTGCTTATAAATTAGAAATATATCAAGTAAGTATATATATTTATATTATTAGATAGTAAAATAATTCATCAAATTAAGGATAAAATATTGAAACAAAAAAAATGTTATCCTATTTCATTTATATCTGATAAATGATATGATCTCTTAAATCATCACATATTTACAGTTTTGAGAACCTTAATATTCCCTTGATCATTTTATTTCTTTTAATCAGTGACATTAATCAAAATATATAATTATTTAAACCTTTATTTCATTTCCATAGAGTAATTTTACATAAATGTTCACATACTTAGAAACCTATTCATTTGACCTTTCTAATTTCCTTTATCTCTTATTAATATTATTCCTCATTATCCCTTCTCATGATGTGGGGTTTTTAACAATGGTATTTCCATATATCAAACCATTGATTACCAAGATCATGTATATTTTGGGAAGAAAAAATTTATTTAAGGTGGGTAGAATGTAAAACCACTATAATTTAAATGAATAACATTATTCTTGATAGTTTATGTGACACTCAACACTGAGCATAGATAACCGAGAAAATATATTTATTCTAATTTAATGTTCTTAATAGATTGTGGGACACAAAAACATTAGTATAAATGAACCATTATATAATATAACCTTTTGAAGTATCCATTATATATGTTTTTATGAATTTTAGTAACTAAATTATAAAAATTATGGTGATATATCTTTTAGAAATAAAATAAGAACCATTTAATATAAAAATATTTCTTTTTAGAAGAATTGTATTTTTTTGAAAGATGGTTTAGTCATGCTTTGAACACATAATTTAAAATTCATTTTTACAATTTTTAGAAAATATATTTTAGAAAATAAAATTTATATTTTAAATCTTCAAATAAAAATTATCTAAGAGTGAATTTTAAAGATTTTTTTTGAAAAATTTCAATTTTCAATAAAAAGTGAAAAATACTAAAATTTAATTAAAAAATTCATTTTATTTTAAAAAATTTATAATGATATATTTTATTTTAGATTTTTTTAAAGTATTATTAGTAAAATTATGTATACATTCATCCAATTTATTTTATTTTAAAAAAATTCCATATTTAGTTTTGATTTAATTTTTTTTTAAAATTTTCAACATTTTCTCTTTGAATACCAGCTTTCTCATCGCTTCTACAACATTAAATTTAAAATAAAAATAAAAATTATGTGAATTGAATTTTGATAAATGGAATCCATATTAACAATCATATAATTTTATATTATCTAATAAAATAATCATCATTTTTTACATAAATGAATAGTGAAAACAGTAAAGTTTAATTACTATGGTCAGGGTAAAAACAAATTTACTTGTGAGTTAAACAAAGAAGATAATAGTTTAATGAGCTAAAAACATATCCAAAAAAATTATGGATAATTAGACCATGTATATTATATTTTATATGGGAATCTTGTGTAATGATAAAACAGGGGTATGATTGAATCATTTCAAAAACTAACAAGTGTGACACTCACGTCCCTTATAAAAGCGTACCGACTCTTCTATCTTATTCACACATTAAAACCTATTTGTTTGAGAAAATAACTACCAACATAAGTTCCCATATTATATCCCCTAATGTTAGAATAATTTTTTTTTGGAATAATGATAACATAGTAAGGCTTTAGTGAAACCATAAGTAGGATACCCGAAGAAGAGGTAACATTTTTCAATGAGCATTTTTATTTTATTTCTCATTCCACCCCACTCAAATATTATTAATATATTATGATATAATAAAATAAGTATTTTAAATATTTTTATATGTTTTTTCTATTAATTTAATGATCTAAAAACATCCCACTTCTGTCAAATTGGTTATGAAATCATCATTCATGTGTTCGAAGGACTACCACCTTGCGGATCAATGTGATTCGTTTTTCCATGAAAACCTCTCACGGTTGGGTATAATGGTGTATATAATGTATATATATGTAATTTATAAAATAATTAAACAACTTTATTAATTATATAACATTTTTTTAATTTCCATTTATTAGGAGATACGATAACATCTCTCATGTGTACTCTAGACTACCGCCTCATGAAACTATGTGATTCATATTTCACTAAATATTTGAATGGAATGTATTAAGGATAATGTTAATAATATATATGTTATATACATGAAATAATTTTGATATTAATGAAATAATTATCATTATATAAAGATAAAATTTAATTTTATTTCTTAAAATTTCACTCAATGAAAGATGATAACATCATTTTTATACGCGTGAACTACTGCCTTCCCAAAATGATGGGACTCTATTTTAAGGTATAAGGATATACCTATGAAGTTTAACTTCCTAGTGTGGAATATAAGGAATAAATAAATTCCTACATTTGTTTATATTAAGAGGAAAGCCATTTATCGTGTTTCTAAATGTGGGTGTTACAGAAATCCTAAGGAATAGACCAAAACAATTTTTTTTTCAGGAGTGACTGGGCTGATGTTGTATGGGGGTTCTAGGAGAGAATACCGAAAATGGATTTTAGACAAAAAATTAGTAATATTTCCTTCAACGTGTTTTATGGGGATAGAAAACAATGAACTAAAACAGAAGGCGAGCACTCTCTTCCTAAAAGTGGGATGTTGGATCCTTTAGAATGCTAGAAACTAAGCTCGATATGAATATAACTCTAGATATCATCATGTAATCTTGGTGAAATTAATAGTCCCTAGTGTTTTAATGGTTACCTATTTGAAAATGGAGGAAAAGACTTGAATCCCTTAGAAAACACATTGGGGGCCCATCTAGTGTGATGGTTCATTAGAATCATATCAAGAAGGAAGATGGATTAAATGAAGACCACTATATAATGGGTTGATGCTCAATGTTGATGGCTCTTGTGTGTCAGATGTCATGAAGGTATAATATTTCATTCATGACCACTAGAGTATGGTTATATATTATTTCAGTGATAAATTTGGTTAGGGTGATTCTGTGATGGCAGATGTGCATGCTCTGTTGAAGGGAATTGAATTATTTAACTTTTTTAATTTCCTTTTTGAATCATTGAAGATTGATTCTAACATGATTGTGGGATTATTATAGGAAAATATACATATACCATGTTCTATATCCTATATTGTTCAAACTTTTTGAAGGATTCTCAGTTAACAGGTTACCCTAATTCACAACTGGATAGAAGGGAACAAATCAACTGACATCCTTATAGCATTGGTTGACAATGCAGACTAAAGCCAATTATTCTTTAATCTAGGGTGATGTCCTACTGAATGTGGTAGACTTATTAGAGAAGATGTTCTTGGTATTACTTAATCTATACCCCCTTAAATTTGTTTTTTTGGTATTTACCCATCATGAAATAAAAATTTAACGTTGGATGGATGTTACTTATAATGTTTGAGAAAATGTTTTTTTTATAAAATCTGATATCATTTCCCTCTCTGGGAAAAAATATAGGTTTTTAGATATCATGTTTTGTAAATTCTATTTAAATAAATGTTTTTTACATTTTCAAAATGCTTTGTTAAAGATTGTTTTCCCTATTATTAATTCTATTTTATTTTTCAAAGGAATGTTCTTTCAATTTTTAAAAAAATACACTTTCAAACATTTTTATAGTGAGAATGGAATGTATTTTTTAACTAATATAAAATGTGTGAAATTGTCTACTAACATGACCATAATTTCTTTTAGTACTCCTCTTCAATTATTCAAGGTTAATTTTAAAGTTATTTTTTCCCTAATATTATGCCAGTTCCATGTTTTTAAATGTTATTTTCAAGGGAAAGTATTTTCAAAATGTATTATGTTTTAAAAGGTTATTTTTGAAATGAAAATGATATTTTTATAAATATTTTTTTAAATATCTTCTTATTGAAATTCTATTAATAAAATACAAAATTAATTTATTTTAAATATACAATATATTGTAAATGTTTTATTTAAAGAATGATTATTTTTCATATGGATGGTTTAGGATTAATTTAACCAAGGATAGTATTTAAATTCACTTCCTTGAATAATTTTTGTAGCCAGAAACTTCCCCTTGAAATATTCACTTTACCTTGATCATTAAACATTAAATTTCCCTAAATATTAAATATTTTATTATCATTATATGATTAAAACTTAATCTTATATTATTTAAATTTATGGTGTTGTAAATTGAATGTTATTTTTAAATCTAAGGAAATATTGTTAAATGCATAATCTATATTCAGTACAGATATTTGATGGTAAGGAACAATTTTCATTTAATTAAATCAATTATTTGATATATATGGAATTATTTGTACAAAATATACATGGGTGGGGATTGATTAATGATTCCCCCTCTATGCATCAGTAGTATCATGAGAATAATTAATATGTTCACATAAAATCTGTTGTTCAATCCCAATGGGTTTCTCCCTAGTAGTTTAAACTATCTTGTTAAAGGTCTTTATGGGAAAGGTGTCATGTTATTGAGAAACATGATGTCAAATAATTGAGAACTTCCTTAATTTATAATTCAGTATTATTATCCATGGTATTTTCATAGTGATATTATCTTTGAATACATTTCATTCTTAGTTTATTGATTAAATTATTTGTGTTTTCAGTAATTTAACTTTCTATAATGAGTATGCCTTATATAATTATGATACCCAAGTTCTTAGTTAAGTACAATTTCTATTCAGATATATACCATGACATATTGATTTTTATCCATGATATTTCAATTTTGATATTACTTCTAGATACACTTCTTTTACAATTTATTGATTATATTTCGTGAGTGTTTAGTTATGTACCTTTCCAAATTGATTCTGAGTATTGATTCTTGATTTCATCCAATATACTAAACCCTTACCGATCATTTGAGATTAAATATTTTTTTACATTCACAATAATACATAGAGACTAATATTAAATATAAACAAGAATATTATATAGGGATTAATGATATTCCCAAAAAAATTATGTTGTAATTTTTATATTCAAATGTAATGAAAGTCTTATGAATATATCTAGTTTACCAAGACTACTAAAATATTTGGTCCTCTAGGATGTTGTTACTTATATATTATTACAATTTAATAAATAGGACATTGGATCTAGGATAGATTTGAAAGGTTCACTACATCATAGGCACATGGTTTGAGAGCGACTTCCCATTATTGAATAGTTTTTGGTATTTAAAAAAATTCTACTCTTTCTCAATTATTAAGGGAACAACCTATCTGATTTTATTTACAGATAAAAATATATTAGCATAATACAATAAATACTAGAATAAATTATTTAATTCTATTCTGATATATATATATTAATTCTATATTTATTATATTAAAGGTTTGAACATGTATGTAGGAAGTCAGACGAGAGGCAAGAGATTTTAATCTCACTTTTATTCTAATAAGACACATGCCTTGTTCACTACTTATTTATTTTATGATGTGTATAAAAAGACCCTTGAAATTTCACTTCACGAGTTTCATTTTGTTCAAGATATTTAAAGTATAATTTAAATTTAATCTTTTAAGGGGATAATGATTCAAAATTTTCCAATGTGGTAAGGGTTTTCTATTAGAATATCTGTTGTTTTTGGGAATTGTTTATGAGTATGATTCTAATGATTAATAATCATAACAAAAATCTAAATAAAATCATGAATTTTATTCTCCTACACTTATTACTAGATTTTAGATTCTTTCCTTTAATTTTCCTATCTTTAGGTACTCATGAGAAATAAAGACTCTTTTAATGAAAAATTGACAAATTTTTTATCTTGATCTATGATCCTTTCACTTCCATGTATATTTTTTCACTAAAATATTTTCTGAAATGGTTAAATATTATTATATTATTGCTAAATGTAATTTGTACCCATGTTTGAATTAATAAAATATTATTTAAAATAAATATTCTTTTCATTTTTTGAAATATGTACTTTTTTATTATTATATTAAAAATGTTAAAAGAATCTTTATTTTCACATACATGAAATCAAAAGAATTTCTCATAGTTATATCCATTCAATTATTTTAAACTTACTTTACTATTTTTTAAGGTTCCTTCGAAATAAAAATTTTCCATAATAATTGAAACTTTTTTTGATTTTAAATGAGTAATTCTAAAATTAAAAGGGTTCTTTCCTCAATAAATGTTACAAGTTATATTTTAAAATCAATTTTTTCTATGATAAAATTATTTGATGTTACATAAATTTTATTAGGGATATGACCCAATGATACCATACTTATTCTTTCTTTGGATGGATTATTATGTCAATTATTTTATAAAACCCATTTATTTACCTGAGTTATACAATAATGAATTGATGATATGATTATAAAACCCATTTCTTATCAAATTTTATGTTATGATCTATGTTATATGATCTTGTGGCGTGAATATGTATGATATATATTTTATGATGGGTGGTACATGAATTATATATCCCTCCGATGCATTGGAAAAATATGTATATCTCATGATATATGTAGTACTATAATGGGAATTGAACCCAGTATAATAAGTGAATCTATCCACTATAATAGTATTAGCATTGAACCTTGTCTACTAAAATGGGTTGAGGAGTGATCACAATTCATTTTGATAGTCTTTGAAGTAAGAATTTACTACAAAGGAAATGATTTTCTATGATTTATCTTATGACACACACTTTTGTCTTATACTAATGTTATTATCTCATGGATCAAATTATTTGTAGTACCCCCAGTTTATTTTATGTAAACCTTTCTTGATGCTTTTAATGGTTATAAAGTTAAGGGTGACGAATGAGAGAGTCGGGAGAACTTGGAATGAGTTTTGGGGAAAAAAGGTAAGTCACACGGGAGGCGCACAGTTTGTCTAATCTGTGCGTCCAAACCATCTAGAGTTGGTATGGGAGGTAGTATATTTCACATGGGCAGTGCACGAGTTGTCTAATCATGCGCCCAAACCGTGCGATAAGGATGGTAGAAGCAGTAGCTAACTCACGGTTAGCGCACGGTTTTTCAAACCGTGTAGCCACTTAAACGAGATCCTATAAAAGTGCATCTCACGCGTTTTTGCCTCTAAGTGGCTCATGTTTCCTCCTAAGTGGCCCTAACTTGGTATTTTGGTTCTCCTGATGTCAAAGAGGGTTCTCCCATCATTCCAAAGGCGATCCTAAGGCTTCTCTTGACGAATCAAAGCCGGATTCATGAGGAATGTCATAGTTCTTGTTTGGTTTCTCAGATCTACTTAGATCTACTTCTCATTTTCTCTCGGTTTGTTAGATCTACGCCCATTATGGGTAGATCTGAGTGTGTGGATGCCAAACATGATGCATTTTGGTCTTGGTTGTGTTAAGAGAAGATATCTAAGGAGGATCCTTGGTGAATCAGCCTGGTTTTCTTGAGCGTTCTCTGTTTGTTAGGGTTTTCGTCAAAACCTTTGAGGTAGGTGGCGTCACTCTCGACTCATCTTGTTAGAATTTATTGGCTTCGTTTAAAATTGGGTTTTTGAAATTAAATTTATTGTGCAATCATGAAATAAATCTTCTTTAGTGATGATTTATGGTTTTGATGGAATTGTGAAATCTTGGTGAATTGTTGTGCAAAGTGATTTGGCTTTTTGAATTTAAAATGTCGATTTTAAATTATGAATTTTCTGGATTGGGAAATGGTTTGATGAAAGATGGGTTTTCAATAAAAAGGGGTGTTTTATTGAAATGGTATGAATTGGGTGAACACACTTTGTTTTGGTGGAAATGGTTTTCAATAAATGGTGTTTTATTGAAAGGATGGTTTTGGCATGATTGTTGTGAATCTGTGGTGTGTGTTCATGTTGCATATATGAGGCTTGGTTGAAATAGGACCTTGTGCTCAGTTCCAAACATTTAATGACACATGATACTTTTAAGTATGAGGCTTGGTTGAAATATGACCTTATGCTCAGTGCCAAAGGTGTAATGGTGCATGCGAACAATTACCTTGTGACGACTTGGTAGATCGACAAGAAACCACTCATGAGTATGTAATTGTCATAACGAAGCATGCATATTTGACTTCACGGGTTTGTGAAATGGTTAGTTTTCCAAAAGGGATATTTTGAAATGGTTTGAAAGCATGTTTGGTTATTTTTCTGGAAAAAAATAACTTGTTGGAAATTGGTTTCAAATGCACATGGATGTTTTTGGATAAGCTTGGTTGTGGAAGCTTGTTTATATCTTGTTAAAAACTGTTTTGAAAATTGTTTAATATAAACGATTTTATATAAGTGTTGGCTAACTCTTATATCCTAGTGGTGTGAGTAGGGAAGTCATTGGGGAAAACCTAATGAGTTTTATACTCACCCCTGCTTTGGCACTTTGGTGCCTTTGCAGATGTCATTTTTTGGGACACATGTAAAGGAAAATCATCTTCTTGATAGTGGATCCTGGTAATGCTTGGGAGATGTGGTGGTGCTTCATGTATAGAGCTCAGTGTGGTGCCATGGAGAGTGTCTCAGCTTGTTTTTGTGTCTTTTGTTTAGTCTTCCGCTTGGTACTCTGATTTTGTGTTGGTTTGTATTTGTGGTGGAACAGTGTAGTTCTCTTTTGGTAATGCATGAGTTGGTTATTAGATTAACGTGCATCATATAGTGGTTGTTAGTGATGGTTTGGTTGGTATATTTCTAAAATGGTAAATCATCTCCCACTTGCATTGAAACCCTTTGGCATTTATTGCCAGCCTTTGGCATCTTGGGGATATCGCTTAAGTCCATGTAATGACTTGTTGTGTTCTCAAGGCAATGAGGACTAGAGGGTCATTACAAATGGTATCATCTTGTTTAGTCCCTACCTAACAAGTGGTCATCGATGTTCTCAGTTATTATAACACCACATGATTTCCTAGTACGTTATTTCTTCAAATTAATTCAATAACTTGCATTACATGCAACCCTGAGTTCAAGTGCACCACAACTTACCAAACTAGTTGTTCAAAAGTGGTTATGAATAGTATTAAATGATTTTTTAACAATATATAATACATGTAATTTTAGAATCCATGTTATTACTTTTGTTAGACATAATTTAAGAACTAATTCATTTTTTCAAATAAAAGAATTATTTTTAAAAAAATGCACTTTTACCACCTTTTAATGGTAAACCCTTTTCAAATCTTATATTTGAAACTTTTATATAATCAATTTGACAAAATAAACTTCTTCTTTAGAATCAAGACATAATAATTTAATCTCAATAAATTTTTGGTGTTTTTTTGATTAATTTCATATTTGGGTGAATAGTGAAAAATACTATATTTTAACTGAAAATGACTTTTTTAATCAAAATAATTTATAGTGTTAAATTATAAATTTTAATGGTTTTAAAGTATAAATATATTATATTTTTAAAATTTAATCCAATTCTTGTCATTTTATGTAATTTCACTTTGAGATTGGACAAAAACAAGTGTTAATCTTTTGATAGATATTGTTTCTTAAAAATATGTCATTTGGTTTTGACAACGGGAATTAATTTTAAATAAATAAATGAAACTTATAGGTTTTTAATTTAGTGAAATGGAATTCATTTTTGGTTTCATAATATCAAAATTAGCTTAAGGTAAAATTTTGGTACTTTTCGGATAACTTTTATATTTTGATGAATAGTGAAAATTACTAAATTTTAATTAAAAACAACTTTTTTATTCGAAATAATTAATAGTGATAAATTATGAATTTGAGTGGTTTTAAAGTATATTTAGAATATATTTTTACAATTTAATATGATGATTGTCATTGGATGTAATTTCACATTTAAACCGGACATAAACAAGTGTCAATCTTTTGATACTTATTATTTCTTAAAAACACGCTTTTTGTTTTGACAGCGGAAATTAATTTTAATTTAATTTCTGCCACTTTTATGTTTTGAATTTAGAAAAATGGATTCCATATTTAGAATCATAAGGTCCATATTTTGTAAATAGGTAACTTTTATTTTGAAACATTTTGTATAATTACTTCAGTAAATATTTTATTTACCACGGTTAAAGGGTAAATGTGATAAATAAGGGTAAAAATATTTTATTATAATAATAATAAATTATCTTAAAACGTGTCCTAACCCTATGTTTTGTTACATGTATGACCATGGGAATATTAGGGTCAATTTTGGGACCCCATGGATCCACTTGTAAGTGATAATGACACTTTATATTAATTATGTTAAAGTAAATACAAAAATGATAAAATCATATATCTTTTAGAAAAACAATTTTTACATAGGGTTATATATGTTATATTCTCAAATATAAATATTAATTAGAAATATTAAAATATTTGATATATAATGGTATTTTATTTATAATTTTTAGACCTTGAATAATTAAATTTATTTATGACACAATAATGATGATGTATTTTCCTTATTAATGAAAGAATCAAATAATTTGTATTATACATGTTAAAATAAATATAATTTGAAAGTTTTGATGCCATACAAGATTTTTATTGGTTAATATGACATGTTAGGATTTCATAATATAATTTGGTTCGAATTAATAAAGTTTTTAAGACTTTAACAAAAATCAAATATTAAATATTGTCAAAATTGACATAAATGAGTTTTTAAAACAAATATTATATAATTAATTGATATTCTATTCCTAAAAATCTAAGTTTAAGCAAAAGGACATATATCATGATAGGTGTATCATTAATGGACAACTTGGGGGTCTCTTTTATATATATAGTATGTTTATTAACTATATAATATAAAAATACAAAGTGACAGGGTAAATGTCAAAATAATTAACTAAGAGTTAAAACTAAAAGAAAAGGTTAATATAATTACCCAAACATATAGAAAATCTATTGTTTGCAAGTATTTAGACCCATGACCACATTTTAATTCTAATAATCCACTTTGGATCCATTTGAAACCTAATATGAATTTATTATAAATTAATACTTTAAGTTTTTCCTAAAGAGTCCCTCCTCCCCCTTATAAAAGGACATCACTTCTAACCAATTATTCATACCTTAAAATCCTTTTGGTTTGGCCAAAATATGCCCAAATAACCTCTCAAATATCCTCCATTAATCCTTGATTCCTTCCTTTTGTCAGAAAGCTAACCTAAGGAGCCCTTTTGATCAAATCAAAAGGAAGAACTTGAAGAAGAGGTAATGTTTTCACCACCCTCTTTCAAGTTCCTTTCTTCTTTAACATCTTCTTTCTTTGTTATATCCATTATAAAATAATAACACCAGTATCTTATATATACTGTGATGTTATTATAAATTTTGTACAACCATATTCAGTATTCTATCCATCCTTTGAATGACATGTCACCATACGTACGTACGTACGGCTTACCGTCTCCACGTCGTGGTGTAATTGTTCTTCAATACATTATTATTTGGATGAGTATAATAATGATGTGTAATTCATGTAAATAATAAATATAAAATTATAATGATTCTATATATATGATATACCATCCAATTATATATTAGTTTAATATCAAAAAAATGATTTTGTCGCTCGTGCGTACGTACGGATTACCGTCTCCACGAACGCGATGAGATTAATCCCCCATCGTATCCATTCAAGAATAAATTTTATTTGATGATTAAAAATAATTTTTAGAGAAATGATATCATTCTGGATATGAATAATATACATCCCATCCATAATAAACATGGCTCACATAACAAGGAATATAAAGAAAAACGAATCCGTTAACACCTGAAACGATGATAATACTAAGATATTATTAACAAATCAATATTAAAAGATCATATATGATATCATATTAAAGTATATGATTTTTGTATAATTTAATAAAAATTATTTAACTATTATACAAGAGGTTACCCAACCATCAACCAAGGAAAAGTACAAGGTAAGGGTTTATTTCACAATCGCTTCATTATCTGAGGTTGTTTATACGTAATTATCTACTGGGACCTCTTTATCATCCACATCCATGTTTCTTAAAAATGTATTTCAAAACATTATTAATATTTAACAGAATATATGTTAAAATCATTTATACCATTTTTTGACTTTTATAATAAGTTTTTACAGGAATCTTTCTATCATTTTCCAAACAAGGTCCTTTTTAACCTTTTTGACAGAATTAAGGTAAGAATGTTTTTTTACTTATACGGCGTGTGCGGTTATATTCCACCGTTATAAAATCGTCAAAGCTTACCTTACAAGATTATAAGAATATTTTCAATGTGAATTCTTTATTTTATAATTATGTGACTTTTAAATGATTTCAAAAAAATAGATATTTCTCTCAAATAGTTTTTCTTTCATCTATGTCAACATCCTTTGATGGATTTTAAGCTTATTTGAAGTTGATGAAAATCTTCCATATTGTATTGAAGGTTTTGTGATATGTTTGACTGTGGATGTGTTATTTTTATACCATTCATGGTTTATGGAGAATGTATTGACATTTCATATGCTAGTTTTAATATGAATGTTTATGTTATGTTTAAACCTATTCATATGAGGAATGTATTGGACTTAATAAGTGGCGGGTGGTGCCCGCTATAGCTCTTCGATGCATCGGTAGGTCTCATGAGACAAACTAGTGTCTTGGCACAAGGCCTTGAAAAAATCTTATTTATAGTCTTGGAGAAAGGCCTAGACTCTATGGTTATGATAGTATGGCATTATGCATTCCATCATTATGAATGTGGTTATTGATATTGCATGTGATTATTTGACTAATAGAATATCCATGTGAATAAGTAAATGGAATTAATTAAATTTATTTTTTCCATATTATGCTAAAGTTCATGTCTAAAGGGCTTTTTTTGTTATACATTGCCTTAAATGTTTATTCTTATTTATGAAAGTCTCCGATATATTGTTATCCTTACAGGGCATTTGAGCTCACCCCTTTCTATGTTTTATTTTTCCTAGGATGTGAAGAAGTATTTTATGAATGACCTGCAGGGATAGTATAAGGGGATATGAGTGTGGAGACAAGATGTTGTTGTAGTTTTCACATTATGATGTAATGTAAGACTTATTAATGTGTCTAGTGTTTCCAAGGCTACTAAACTAATCAGTCTTCCAAGGGTTGATCTTTTGTGATCATTCCAATGTTATGTAATATTACACCGACTCTGGGAAACTCGGGTCGGGGAATTACAATTTGTATTAGTGGAAATTTAGTACAAACCTTGGAAGCTATATTTTGATAAAATCTGATTAGAGCACATAGCCCTAAGATAGACTTTGAAGATTAGTATAGAATAACTTCTTAGAATTTTGGTATTGTAGAGATTTTGTGAGTTTTCCAAGAAATAAATCTCTGTCTAGATACGAGCAGGTAGAGGTGGCTCTAGCATGGATGTACCTAGGGTTAAAACCCGAAAACACCACTTTGAGCTAGACTCGAACGAGAACTGGTGAACGAAAACGGGCCTTTCTGCACTCTTGGTTATGACACTCTCGGGGGATATGCTTAGGATAATTCTCAATTTCATTACAAACCATTATGAAGGGTTTATGAGTACATACTTTCTCAAAGAATACATTTTTATGCTTATGGATTATATCCATAAACTGTTTAATTTATGTTAAGTGTTTTACAAGTTTGGGATTAGTAATTTCTATTAATAAACTAATCTAGTGTATTCCATTGTTTATAAAAGGTTCCCAGTAGAAGGAATGAGAACTCCAGAAATACGCATGATCCAAAGAGTAAGAAGGATCATATATTTCATGGTCTGAATCCAGAATTTAGAAGGGAAATAGTCTCCCATGAGTTATCATCATATGAAGAAATAGAATCATGTGTTGATAAGATAAGTAAAGATTTCTCGGAGTCCTATGGATTTTAAGGGAAGCCAGAGCAGAAAAGGATAGTAGAGAAAAAGAAAGATAAAGGGAAGACGGTAAAGAAGGATTTTACCATATGTGATAACTGTGGAAAGAATCACCTTGGAAAATGATTGAAGGGAATGGGAGTATGTCATAAGTGTGGAGAAAAAGGACACCACATTTGTGGTAGCTAGGGTAAGAAAAAGGATTCAAATGTACAATTCTTCATCGGCAAGGAGTGGGGACACTACGCGAATCAATGTTCAAATAATCAGAGTATACCTCAAATGATGCTATTGGATAATAATAAAGTTATGATACTACTAAAGATGAAGAGGAATGATTGGTGTTCTTATGTTGTTATTAAAGAATTATTTCATTTGAGTGTTGTATCAACGATGTACTGGTTATATGAATTATGTAGATAAATAATAATTGTACTGCAATACTATTTCATTGAGCATTTGAGATTATATGGTACTATGAAAAGTGACTCAACAACAAGTTGAACTTTTTTTTTGAAAATAAATGGTTAAAGGAAAGTTAATCCTTAATATGGTCTTGATACTGTGGTAGTAATTTTGGAATAAGAGATGGTTGATTTGGATAAATTATATTGGATATTCTTGACTACCTTAGCACTGAATAATATTTTTTTTATTTCATCATTGTTGGAATATTCAAAGTTTTTGGATATAAGGAATATATCTAGTATTATATAAGGAATAAGAGAGCATGAATGTAATCAATAAGATTTTATGGTAATTAAGGGTGTTACCATATTTAAAAAGAATACATGATGAAGTTATTCACATGTTATTACGTGGCCAAAAAAAGATCTTCATTATATTTACCTTATAAATTTTGGACTGTGAGTTTGGACAGAAGTAATTTGGATATGTCTAAAGGTTGGAATGGATTATATTTGACATTTGATACAATTTTTATGGTTAAATCATTTCTGAATAATATTATTGGATTGTTATAAAAAGGATAACTCGGAGGTCAGGCAAAAACCAGTCGCGTCCGGCAGGGCTGTGAGACTTGAACCCGCAACCGAAGGGCAACAAGGGTGTATCACCTACCACTGACCCACAAGATGTCATGGATTGAATAATGTAGTTTTTTAAAGGGTATGGTAGATGAATTATAAATTCATTTTTTTGGAACCCTATACGAATAGGATAAATAGAATATTTTTTTAAGTTATATTATCTTTTAGAGTGAAAGATGAGTTTGTGGTAGATATTAGTTAAAGGATGGAACTCTACTTGACTAGTATACCTTTTTTATTATCTTATTCTATGAACAAATAAATTCTTAAACATTAGGTAAGGCATATTAAAACCAAAAATGTGTTATCCTAATACCTTACGTTTTATTGAACTGATGGCATTTTAAATCATCATAGATTGGTGGCTTTGAGGCCCACAATTCTATAACTGTTTGTGATTGATGACCTCAATCACTCCCTATAAATATTTAAAATTTTCCTCCAATTATGTGCCTCTAATTTCCACCAATGTTCTCCTAATCTAGATCATAATTTTGTGGTGACTTTTTCATTCCCCTTTTTTTATTATTAAGACTAAATTTTATTAACCCAATTTCCGATGTGGGTTTTCCCACAAAGTTATTTTCTATTTTTGACCTTTTATTTTCAAATAACAATTTCAAATTGTGAGGAAGCAATTTTTTGATGGAGGGAAGAATGTAACAACCCATGATTTCATAGTATGTTATTTCTTCAAAGTAATTCAATAACTTGCATTACATGCAACACTGAGTTCAAGTGCACCACTACTTACCAAACTAGCCGTTCAAAAGCAGTTATGAATAATATTAACTGAATTTTGAACTATATATAATACTTATAATTTTAGAATCCATATTATGAGTTTCTTAGACATAATTTTAGAACTAATTCATTTTTCAAATAAAATAAGTATTTTTAAAAAAAGGCACTTTTACAACCTTTTAATGGTAAACCAATTTCAAATCCAATATTTGAAACATTTATATATTAAATTTGACACAATAAACATATTTTTTAGAATTAGGACATAAGAATTTAGTTTCAATAAATTTTCGGTGTTTTTTTGATAACTTTCATAATTGGGTGAATAGTGAAAAATAATATATTTTAACTGAAAACAACTTTTTTAATCAAAATAATTTATAGTGTTAAATTATAAATTTTATTGGTTTTGAAGTATAAATATATTATATTTTTACAATTTAATCCAATGCTGGTCATTTTATGTAATTTCACTTTGAGATTGGACATAAAGAAGTGTCAATCTTTGGATATATATTGTTTCTTAAAAATGTGTCTTTTGGTTTTGACAACGAGAATTAATTTTAAATAAATAAATGCATCTTATTGGTTTTTAATATAGTAAAATGGACTTCATTTTTGGTTTCGTATTATCAAAATTAATTTAGGGTGAAATTTTGGAACTTTTCGGATAACTTTTATATTTTGATGAATAGTGAATATTACTAAATTTTAATTTTAAAAATTTTTTTTAATCAAAATAATTAATAGTGATAAATTATGAAATTGAGTGATTTTAAATTATATTTAGAATATATTTTTACCATTTAATACGATGTTGGTCGTTAGACATAATTTCACATTTAAACCGGACATAAACAAGTGTCAATCTTTTGATACATATTATTTCTTAAAAACACGCTTTTTGTTTTGACAGCGGGAATTAATTTTAAATTAATTTCTTCCACTTCTATGTTTTGAGTTTAGAAAAATGAATTACACATTTAGAATCAGTAGGTCCAAATTGTGTAAATATGTAACTTTTATTTTTATACATTTTGAATAATTAGTTCAGTAAATATTTTATTTACTATGGTTAAAGGGTAAATCTGGTAAATAAGGGTAACAAAATATTATTATAATAAAACTAAATTACCCTAAAACGTGTCCTAAACCTATTGGTTGATACATGTCCGACCACGAGCATATTTGGGTCAATTTTGGGACCCCATGGATCCACTTGTAAGTGATAATGACACTTTATATTAATTAAGATAAAGTAAATACAAAAATGAAATAGGCATATATCTTTTAGCAAAACAATTTTTACATCGGGTTATATATATTATGTTCTAGACTATAAATATTAATTAAAAGATAAAAATATTTCCTACATAATGGTATTTTATTTATAATTTTTAGACGTTTAATAATTAAATTTATTTATGATACAATAATGATGCAGTATTATCTTTATTAATGAATGAATAAAATAATTAGTATTATAAATGTTAAAATAAATATAATTTGAAATTTTTGATGCCATACACGAATTTTATTGGTTAATATGACCGGTTAGGGTTTCTTAAATGAATTTTTATTGAATTAATGAATTTTTTAAGACATTAAAAAAATTTATTAAATATTGTCAAAATTGACATAAATGAGTTTTTCAAACAAATATTATATTATTAATTGATATTATTTTCCTAAAAATCTAAGGCTCGGCCAAATGAATTATATCATGATAGGTGTATCATTAATGGACCACTTGAGGGATTCTTGAATGTATATAGTAAGTTTATTAATTATATAATATAAAAATACAAAGTGACATGGTAAATGTCAAACTAATTAACTAAGAGTTAAAACTAAAAGATATGGTTAATATAATGACCCAAACATGTCTAAAATCTTTTTTTGGAAGGTTTTCTACCCATACCTACCTTATACTTTTAATAATCCTCTTTGGATCCCTTAGAAACCGAATAATAATTTATTATAAATTAATACTTTAAGTTTTTCCTAAAGAGCCCCTCCTCCCCCTTATAAAAGGTCACCACTTCTAAATAATTCTTCATACCTTCAAAGCCTTTTGGATTGGCCAAAATCTGCCCAAATACCCTATCAACTATCCTAAATTAATCCTAGAGGCCTTCATTTAGTCATAAAGCCAACCTAAGGAGCCCTTTTTATCAACTCAAAAGGAAGAACCCGAAGAAGAGATAATGTTTTCACCACCCTCTTTCAAGTTCCTGTCTTATTTAACTTCTACTTTATTTGTTATTTCCATTATAAAATAATAACTCCAGTATCATCTATATACTGTTATGTTATTATAAATATGGTACAACCATATCCAGTATTCTATCCATCCTTTTAATGACATGTCGCCATATGTGCGTACGTACGGCCTACCGTCTCCACGTCATGGTGTAATTGTTATTCAATACATTATTATTTAGATGGGTATAACAATAATGTGTAATTAATTTAAATAATAAATATAACATGATAATGATTCTGTATATATGATATACCATCCAATTATATATTATTTTAATATCAAAAAAATGATATTGTCGCTCGGGCGTACGTACGGATTACCGTCTCCACGAACGGGATGAGATTCATCCCCCATCATATCTGTTCAAGATTAATTTTATATGATGATTAAAAATAATTTTTAGAGACATGATATAATTCTGGATATGAATAATATACATCTCATAGATAACAAATATGGGTCACATAACAAAGAATATAAAGAAAAACAAATCCATTAACACCCGAAACGATGATAATACATAGATATTATTAACAAATCAATGTTAAATGATCATATATGATATCATATTAATGTATATGATTATTGTATAATTTAATAACAATTATTTCACCATTATATAGGAGGTTACCGTACCATTAACCAATGAAAAGTACAAGGTAATGGTTTATTTCACAATCTCTTCATTATCCGAGGTTGTTTATACATAATTATCTACTGGGACCTCTTTATCGTCCATATCCATGTTTCTTAAAAATGTATTTCAAAACATTATTACTATTTTATAGAATATGGGTTAAATTCATTTATACACTTTTTTTTTACTTTTATAAGAAGTTTTTAAAGGAATCTTTCCATTGTTTTCCAAACAAGGTCCTTTTTAACCTTTTCGACAGAATTAAGGTCAGAATATTTTTTTACTTATACGGCATGTGTAGCTATTTTCTGCCATTATAAAATCATCAAAGCTTACCCTAAAAGCTTATTAGAATATTTTTAATGTAAATCTTTTATTTTATAATTATGTGACTTTTAAATGATTTAAAAAAAAGAGACATTTCTCTCAAATAGTTTTGATTTCATCAATGTCAACATCCTTTGATAGATTTTAAGCATATTTGAAGTTGATAAAAAACATCCATATTGTAATAAAGGTTTTGTGATATGTTTGGCTGTGGGTGCGTTATTTTTATACCATTCATGGTTTATGGAGAAAGTATTTACATTTCATATGGTAGCTTTAATACGATTTTTTATGTTATGTTTAAACCTATTCATATGAGGAATGCATTATACATAATAAGTGATGGGTGGAGCCCACTATAGCTCCTCGATGCATCAGTAGGTATCATGTCTTGGAACAAGGTCTTGACAAAATATTATTTATAGTCTTGGCGCAAGGCCTTGACTATGTGGTTATGATAGTCTGAAATTATGCATTCCATCATTATGAAAGTGGTTATTGATATTGCATGTGATTATTCGACTAGTAGAATATCCATATGAATAATTAAATGGAATTATTTCATTTTATTTTTTCCATATTATGCTTAAGTTCAAGTTTAAAAGGATTTTTTTAGTTATACATTTCCTTAAATTCTAATGCTTATTTATGAAGGTTTCTGCTATATTGTTATCCTTACTGGGCATTTGAGCTCACCACTTTATATTTTTTATTTTTCCCAGGATGTGAAGAAGTATTTTATGAATGACCTGTATGGATAATATAAGGGGATATGAGTGTGAAGACAATATGTTTTTGTAGTTCTCACTTTATGATGTAATGTAAGACTTATGAATGTATCTAGTGTTTCCAAGGCTACTAATATAATCGGTCTTTCAAGAATTGATCTTTTTTGATCATGCCAATGTTATATAATAATTCACTGACTCTGGGTAACTGGGGTCGGGGCGTTATAGTTATGGAGTTGAAATTACTTTTCATCTATTCCTTGGGTTGGAATCTTAGACAGGAGTAGGATTGTTGGAACTTGAAATGTATAGCATTAAAGTATGTAGCTAACCCGTTTATGGTGAACTTCAAGTTACCGGGGTGTTGGGTACATAAGTGTTTTGGATACACTTCTAGTATGTTGGAAATCTCATTGTCATGGGTTTAGCCAATGAGATGAGCATGAAATGCTTTATAGAGGAATGACTTCCCACTAGGATTGCTAATCTCATTGTGTGGAATGAGTAAGGATTTGGTGAAAAATGCGAATTTTTTAAAAATGCAGAAATTATTTTCAAGTAAAAGATTATGAAAACATGATATTTGGTGTATTTTGAAAATGGGTTGATATTTCAAAATCATGCTGAATGTTTTCAAAAATGTTTGAACATGGAAAAAATGTTGTTTTGAGAACAATTTTGTGATAGATGATGTGATAGAATTTGAATGCTAATCCATCAGTTTCTAGAGAGTGAGATTGACGGAGGTTGTTGGTGGTGTAGAAAATGGCACCATGTAGGCGTCGACGGAACCAACCCGAAGAAGCTGCGGAGAATGTGGTTGCACCTGAACCATGTGTGTACCAAGAGCTGGTTCAGAGCATTTTCCAAGCTTTTCAAGCTAGGGATATGGGGAAATGGAGATATGAACCAAGGCATGTGGATCATACCATCCAGTTCATGAAGTAGAATCCACCAACCTTTCGGGGTGATGCTGAACCCAAAAAGGAGGAGGTGTGGCTAAGTAGTATGAATTTTATCTTCGATTTCATTAGCACACCATCAGATCTCAAGGTCAATTTGGCGACGTATATGATAGAAGATCTTGCACGACAGTTGTGGGAGCTAGTGATGCAGGATAAGGTGGATCAATGCCTGGGCTGGGAGGAATTTGAGTAATTGTTTAATAAACAATTCTATCCTCGGACGTTCAAGATCTAGAGGACGACGTACTTTTTCATCCTGAAGCTAGAGAATCTCTCTATCACGGAGTATTTTTCTAAATTCATGAATTTAGTGCACTTTTCACTGGAAGTTTCTATTAGTGCATCACTGAAGGCACTCATCTTTGAATCAGGGTTGTGACAGGAGATTCGCTCAGATATAGCTATGCTCTGTATTACAGATTACACGGAGATGGTAAAAAGAGCTATAGTATCTGAAAGAGACATCTCAGGAGTAATGGTAGGAGGAAGTATGATGATTCCCACAAGAACGGGTGGGAACTCTAATGCTGGGAACAAGCGGAAGAGGGACACCTACTTCCAAGGTGGGAGTGCGAATCAAAATCAAATGGCTGGATCGATGAATCTTCCTCCACAACCCATTATGAAAGCTGGGTGTTTTCTATGTTGCTCGATTGATCACATGAAATGAGAATTTACAACACCACCAAGAGCATGCCAAAATTGTAACAATATGGGGCATCTTCAGCGATATTGTCGTAGTGCTCCATGGTCGGGTGTTTGTGACACTTCCCAGGTGTCGCAAGCATCTTATGTTTCGACAGGGCGAGGACAACAAATCAGTCTTGCCAGCAGAACAGAGCTAGCCATGGTGATTCTAGGAATACCATGACTCCTCATGCAGTGAAATCTCAACAAGGCAATAAGGGACAAAGTGCAGCAACAAAGAAATTGTATTGAGCAGAACAGGTAATTGTGGATGACCAGTCTGGACCGTCTACAGTGAGAGGGACGATTCTTCTTAATTCTACCCTCATGTAAGTGTTGCTCGATACTGGTGCATCACATTCATTTCTTTCTTCTCATATTGATGATTTTCTGAACTTATAACATGAAATGATTGTTTCTGTGATAAAAATTCAAACTCATCTTGGTGATGTTGGATCTGAATCTACGGATTATACACAAGAGGGGGGGTGAATTGTGTCTTTTTCAAATTATTACAATCTCTTCAATTTAGACAAATTCTGTTCACTATGCTTTTGCACGATTAAATATGCAGCGGAAAAAGTAAAAGCATGAACACACGGATGTATAGTGGTTCGGGGAACAGAAGGCCCCTAGTCCACTCCACCAACGCTCAAATCCACGAGCTTGGCGATTTTCACTATATGGTCCTCGTTTCCACAGACCCGTCCACAACTGAGTACAGGCAGTTGACACCTTTACAAGATTCAGGCAAACACAGCCTTCCTGGTTCAAACACGAACCCACACAGCTTAGAACGAGAAGCTGATCACTCAAAAAATAAAAGGGTTTCGATAAAGAAACACTTCTCCAGTTGTTCTTCACAATTGCAACAGAATGCAATTGACAGTAGATAGATCGTCGTCTTCAGAAAATAAAGATCCGTAATCAAAACAGTTCTGAGTCGATCTAGTTGCAATAGATATTACCAGAAACTTCACAACTTCAGCAGCAGTAGATTCACAACAGGTAGTCGATGTAGAACACGTGAATCTGCTATCAAAATCTTCTTTCAGTAATAAAGGTCTTACGCTTCTTCTTGATCACCAGAAAAGAACGCTTTCACACAGCCTCTGTTTTCTTGCTCGTCAAAAGATCAAAATCATTCTATATTTCACACACTTTCCCGTGCATATATATATCTCCGAAGTTTCCAAGATAGAACATAAACATATTCAAATATGAGAAAATCTTCCGCATAAATAGATCCATGAAAATCTCCTTTAGATTCGCGATATTAAATGAAATAACAAAGCCGTTGTAACTCCCCTGAAGAATCGGCATAAAAAGCTCCGTTTAAATCAAACATTAATCCGTTGTAAATCGTCTTTGATTCAGTCATAGTCGTATTTAAGAATCAGCTCGAAATCCGCCTAATAATCCGCTTGATTGACTAATTCAAAAGGAAATATCATCTGTCAAAAATATCCCGACGCCAAACGTAGGGTTGATGACGTGGCTCCAAACGTAGGGTTCACAAACGTAAGGTTCAGAACGTAAGGTTGAACATACATACTTTCTCTTCAGCATTCAAACGTAGGGTTGATCATCCATACTTTGTCTTGCTTCAACTCTCCAAAGAACGTACGGTTGATTATAAAAGTAAGGTTGACGATCCATACTTTTGAGAAACAAACTCAACATTGAAAACTAACGTACGGTTTCTCTTCCATACTTTTCAACAACGAAAACGTAAGGTTCCTTCCAAACGTAATGTTCTTCTTCCATACTTTTCAACAACGTAAGGTTCATTAACCATACGTTTCAAAATAACATAAAAAAGTAAACTTTTCATCCATACGTTACATTCATCAACGTAGGGTATGAACAGTGATTCCAGTACGCGCTAAAATTGATCTTGCGCTACAGTGATTCCAGAACGCGCTAAAATTGATCTTGGAATAAATGAAGTATAAAATCTCGTTATATAAAATAAATTCCTGCAAAATACTCAACGAAATAATTAGTAAATAATTAAGGGTATTTGTGAGCATCAAAATCATCATAAAGAGACAGAGTATTATTTAAAATAATCTCCCCCTTTAAAAAACATTATTTTGATTTGTTTAAAAACAATACATTGCTCAACAATCTCCCCCTTTTTGATGATCACAAAACCCATAAAATAATAAAACTAATTTAATTGCAATCTTGATTGAAAAAAAAGTTTTATAAAATTTTAGAATTTTGAAAGGATTAAAACAATATTTAACTATAAAATTTCTCCCCCATAACTAAAATTTCTCCCCCATAACTCCCATAAAAATAAATTTTCAAATAGATAAAAGATAAATGTCGTATATATCCAAATGCTCCTATATATCCAAATTTCTTCATAGGAAACGAATGAATTTAAATGTTGTGTTTATCCAAATTCTCCCCCTTTTTGTGATATCAAAAAGAATGAAAAATTACGGATTTGAACACATTCAATATTGCACTGGACTATAAGTAAATGCTATAATTAACTGTGTATGAATAAGTGAATTTTTGTATACTGGCTAACTTAATCATAAATCAATAAATAACAAAACAAAAAAGATAAGAAAAGAATTTTTATTCACAAGCTATTATATAAAAACGACAGTGATATACAGAGGAATCAAGGTGTAGGGATAAGACAGGGAAAAAGGTGTCTATCTCCTTTGAATTGCGGTCTTGATCTCTGTAAACTGTTCTCTGAGCCTCTTCATCATCCCATCTCCTAACTTGATGATAAGATCTCTGTTCTCCTGAGTCATATGAATATCTTCAATCAAATTAACTCTGAAAAACTCATGCATTCTTTCTTCTTTTTCAACAAAAAGAGCCAGCTTTTCTGATAACTGATTCAAAAGAATCCTAATCGGTTGCTCTCCAGATGTCAACTGATCTACCAAAAATTTCTGATTATCTAGCAAAACTGACAAAGGGGCACTATTACACTGAAGATCGTGTAATCTGTCACTCATATTGCTCAGTGCTCCAGTAATTGCTTGAAATCTTCGAATCAAATCAGGTGAAGAACCTGATCCACTCACAGCACTATTTGCAACAGATTCAAATTTATTCTCCATGTAAATTTTCATCTCAGCCAAATCATCTTTCGTTACCATCTCTGATTTCAACTGATCAACAGCATGCAACATATCAGTCTTAAACAAATCTACTTCCTGTCTTGAAACAGTAGATTCTTTCAGCTTCTGAAACTTTAACTGCTCCAAGTTCAGAGAACTTCTGAGACTAACATTCTCAGATTCTAACTGAGAAATACGCTTGTATAACTCAACAACTTCTTCTTTTCTCGAATCAGGGGCACCCTGTGCTTGATTCTCATGTCCAGAATCAGATTGACGAAGCAGGACAAGGGGTAAAGAATCTGCATCTGATTGTTCTTTGTCCTGAAAAGGTTGATCCACTGAACTATTCTTTGAAGCCTGAAACTCTTCCACTGAAAAATCTTCCTGAAGTACCTCTGTATTAACTTCAGAAGTATGTTCATCACGAACAGTAGTCTCTCTGACTTCTACTGAATGATCAAGAACAATATCTTCATGAACTTCTTGAGGTTGGGCCACTTCTTCACCAGGCACTGCCTCCATAAGTTGTTCTTGTGGAATTGCTTCTTCAACAGCCACATCAGTAGTTTGAGGTTCTAGCTGAATTTCCGGTTGAGCTACTGGTTCCTCTATCGGTGCAGTCTGCTCCACAACAGCTTCTCTCACAAAGGAATAAGAAATTACAGGTTCAGAAGACTTCAAGACAGGAGAGATAATTTCTTCATCAATTGACCTCTTCCTTCTAGATTGAAGTCCTTCTTGACTTCTCTCTTCCTCAACTTCCTCCATCTCAAAGCGAATTCTTCTTGCCACTGTACTAACCCTTGATTCTGCTTGTCCCTCCTTGGACTTAGCAGGTTGAGCCTGAGCACTCTCCGAGTCTTCCTCAGCTCCAACAGGTAAGAGTTTTCCTTTAATTGTGCTCCAAAAGTATCCGACTTTCCTCAAAGTTCCAGCATTAAAAACATTACTGTGGTGACATTTCACCCCAGCACTTACCAATCTGATCATTCCTCTTTTAAACAACAACAAAGAAATGAACCTTCCATATGGGAAAAAGGTCATTCTTGCTTCACTCTGACAGCAGTATCTCAGATATCTTATCATAAATCGAGGAAAATTAAACTTAATATCACTCATCAAAAGATACATTATATACATGTCAGGGTACAGAATTTTCTCCATCTCAGCCATCCTTGGTGCTAAACCAGTCTGAACAAACTTTACTAAGATTTTCTGATCGGGCTCCAAATCTTTAATAAACATCTTCTTTATTACTTTGGTTCCAAACAGAAAAGACATAATGTCTTCAGACTTATGTACAGAATCTCCAATATTCCGTAAATCGAAATGAAAAACTCCTTCATGAGGGCAGTTAAGAATTTGACTTATCTCTACAGATGATATGGAAAAGTCCTTATCCTCTATTTGAGCCAATAAACTATCCTCCGTATCTCCAAGGCTAAACTGAACAGATCTAAAGAAATGTCTCATTTCTGCCTCATAAAGAAACTCAGAGTTTTCACTATTAAAAGCTTGCTCAAGGCCTTGAAACGACAACGCTTGTTTCAACAGCAAATTAGTTTCAAACAGCCATTCTAAATCGATGACTTTACCTTGCAGTATCTTCCGACCAACTACTTTAGATTTATTTGCAGCACTGCTCTCGGCTTCATCTGGACGCTTAGTCTTTGCCATTTCAACAACGATTTCTGAAGGTTCGTAAGTTTAGGGTTTGAAGATTCAGAAAAGGGTTTTGGAGCAGATGTGCGGTTTTAGGTTTTCGAAAGGGTTTCCGAAAAAGGTGAAAACAGGTTAGAAGGTGAAACGGTTCTGACAGCCTTGATTCCCGTGTAATCACTAATCATTACTTTTATTTAAAACAAAATAAAATAACTTATAGCGAGAAACAGAAAATTAAACAAAATTCGAAAACAGAATAAGATTAAAAAGAAACTATTTAAAATTAAATAAACCTAACTCCCCCTTAATAAATTCAAACCTTGCCGTGGGAAGTGGTTTAGTAAAAATATCTGCTAATTGATTTTCTGTATTTACAAATTCTAAAAATATATCCTTTTTTAACACATGATCTCTTAAAAAGTGATGTCTTATATCAATGTGCTTAGTTCTAGAATGACTAATAGGATTTTTTGAAATATTAATTGCACTAGTATTATCACATAAAATAGGCGTATTATTGAAATTTAATCCAAAGTCCATAAGAGTGTTTTTCATCCACAACACCTGTGCACAGCAACTACCTGCAGACACATATTCTGCCTCGGCTGTTGACAGGGCAACTGAGTGTTGTTTCTTACTAGACCATGATACTAAAGACTTTCCTAAAAAGTGACATGTTCCTGAAGTACTCTTCCTATCTAATCTACAGCTTCCAAAGTCAGCATCTGAATATGAAATTAAATTAAAATCAGAGGTTTTTGGATAAAGCAGAGATTGATAAATAGTACCTTTTAAATATCTAAAAATTCGTTTAACAGCAGTTAAATGAGATTCTTTGGGATTTGATTGAAATCGAGCACAAAGACATACTGAATACATTATATCTGGTCTACTAGCAGTAAGATATAACAAACTACCAATCATACCTCTATATAACTTGTTGTCCACTGATTTTCCAGTTTCATCCAAATCAAGTTTTATATTAGTACACATAGGAGTTGTAAATGTCTTGCTGTTTTCAAGCCCAAATTTCTTAAGTAAATCAGTAATGTATTTGCATTGATTTAAAACATTTCCAAAATCTTTTTGAAATATTTGAAGACCCAAAAAGAAATTTAATTCTCCCATCATACTCATTTCAAATTCTTTTTGCATTAATTCTGAAAATTCATGACAAAGAATTTTATTGGTCGATCCAAAAATTACATCATCAACATAAATTTGTACCAACAAAACATTATTTTTCACAGTTTTCTTAAAGAGTGTTGGATCTGCTAGTCCAACAGTAAAATCATTTTTCAAAAGAAAAGAACTTAGTCTTTCATACCAAGCTCTTGGTGCTTGTTTAAGGCCATAAAGAGCTTTAGTAAGTTTGAAAACAGAATCTGGTTTTTGAGAATTTTCAAAACCAGGAGGTTGCTCAACATAAACTTCCTCCATTAAATAACCATTTAAAAAGGCAGATTTAACATCCATCTGAAATAATTTAAAATTCATATAAGATGCATAGGCTAAAAGGATTCTAATGGCTTCTAACCTGGCTAAAGGTGCAAAGGTCTCATCATAATCTATTCCTTCTTCTTGATTATATCCTTTAGCTACTAATCTTGCTTTATTTCTAGTTATTATCCCTTGATCATCCTGTTTATTCCTAAAGACCCATTTAGTTCCTATTACTGGATAATCATGTGGTCTTTCAACTAATTCCCAAACCTTATTTCTCTTAAACTGGTTCAATTCATCTTGCATTGCTATTACCCAGCTCTCATCATCTAAGGCTTCTTCTATGGTCTTAGGTTCTTGTTGGGATAGGAAAGCAGAGAATTCAACTATGTTTCCAAAGTTTCTTCTAGTTTGAATACCAGTCTCTAAGTCACCTATCACAGATTCTAAAGGGTGATTCTTTAAGGTTCTAGACTGTCTAGGCATTACATTCAAAGGCTCTTCAGTATCATGTTCTTCTGAACTGGACTGAATTTCTTTTATATCATTTTCAAAAACATTCTTTAAATTCTCAGGTCTCATGTTTTCATTAGAATCAGGTTCATCTATTTGTTCTATCCTTTTCTCAAAAGGATCAGATTCATCAAATTTCACATGAACTGATTCTTCAACAATCCTTGACTTTTTATTATAGACTCTATAAGCTTTGGAGGTTGCAGAATATCCTAAGAAAATACCTTTATCAGATTTTGGATCAAATTTACCAAGATTATCTTTGGTATTCAGGATGTAAACCTTGCATCCAAAAACTTTAAAGTAATTTACTTTAGGTTTTCTGTTATTCCATAGTTCATAGGGTGTCTTTTTCAAAATAGGTCTTATTAAAATTCTATTCATTATATAACAAGCTGTATTAACAGCTTCTGCCCAGAAATATATAGGTAGGCTATATTCATTTAACATAGTTCTAGCCATTTCTTGAATAGTTCTATTTCTTCTTTCTACAATCCCATTTTGTTGAGGTGTTCTTGGAGCAGAGAAGGTGTGTTTAATACCCATGTTTGAGCAAAAGGAACTAAATTCCTGGTTCTCAAATTCTCCACCATGATCACTTCTCAATGAGATTATATTAAAACCTTTTTCATTTTGAATAGATTTACAAAAACCTTCAAATAAACTAAAAGCTTCACTTTTAAATTTCAAAAAGAAAATCCAAGTAAATCTAGAATAATCATCAACTAATACATAAACATATAATTTACCAGCTAAACTTGCTACTCTTGAGGGTCCAAACAAATCCATATGGATAAGTTCTAGAGGTTTAGTTGTAGCAACTTTATTAACAGATTTGAATGATGATTTGTGTTGCTTGCCAAGCTGACATGCATCACAGAATCTGTCATTTTCAAATTTGAGACTAGGCAAATCAGAAACTAAATGTTTCTTAGATAATTTATGTAAAGCATATATATTGCAATGACCAAGTCTTCTATGCCAGATCCAGGATTCACTTATATTAGCAGTTAAGCAGTTTACTTGTTGTTTACACAAGGAATACAAATCCAAAGTATAAACATTATCAGTTCTGGGTGCTCTAAACTTAAACAGTTTATCTTTAGAAACAGTACAACTATTGTTAGTAAAATCAACAGTGTATCCATCATCACAGAGTTGAGAGATACTTATCAGATTGTGTTTTAACCCTTGTACATAAAGTACTTTGTTGATTGAGACTGTCTCTGGATCTCCAACTGTTCCAATACCAATAATCTTTCCTTTGGCATTGTCACCAAAGGTGACAAGTCCTCCTTCCTTTCGAGTAAGAGAAGAGAAATTAGCTGAAGTTCCACTCATGTGTCTTGAGCAGCCACTGTCCATATACCATATTTTTTTCTTTCTTTGGTGACCTGCTACCTGCAAAGACATTCAAACAAATTGCTTTGGTACCCATATTTTGTTGGGTCCAGGAGTGTTAGCAAGCAGTGATCTGGGTATCCAGATTTGCTTTGTTTTCTTAAAATTGATTGAATCATATAGATCGTTGGAAATATAAGCTTTCTTAATTCCACATATCTGAGGTTGTCTTAGAAAACAGTTTTTAGCTATATGACCTCTTGTTCCACAGTAGTTACAAATAACCTGTTTAGTGCTAGGAACAAAATAATTTTTGTATAACTTAGGTTTTTCTCCTTTACTTCCAATTCCAAACCTTTCCTTTTTAATTACAGTTTTTCCAAGTATCTCATTTAAGGTGTTTTCTCCTTTTGTAAAAATTAATGCAGCCGTTTTATAAGATTCTACTTCATCCTGTAGAGTTTTTATTTTTGATTCAAAATTAATTTTATTTGATTCAGCAGAATTGTATTTGTCAATTAATTCCTTATGTTGTTTTAGCAAAGCATTTCTCTCATCTGAAATAGCTTTGTACAAGTTCTTTATAGATTTATATTTATTAAATAATGAGTCATACCTTTCTTCAAGCATATTGCAGTAAGCTGCAAGTTTTTTATTTGAGAAGCTTGTTTCAGAGTTTGATTCATTATTTGAGTCAGAGGAATAGTATGAGTGTACCTCATCAGTTTCAGCCATGAAACACATATTTGCTTTTAAATTGGCTTCCTCCTTCTCTGAGCTTGATTCAGAAGAATTACTTGAGTCTTCAGAAACACTCCAAGTAGCTTTCATAGCTTTCTTGTCTTTCTGCTCATAATCATCTCTTTTGAAGAATTTCTTCTTCTTTGCATCTCTCAATTTTGGGCAATCTGGTCTGATATGTCCCATCTTTTTGCATTCATAACATCTCACTTCCTTGCTATCCTTTTTAAAGGATTTCTTGAAGTCTTTCTTCTTACTATAAAACTTTCTGAATTTTCTGGCTAGCTGTGCCAGTTCTTCATCCGAATTTGAAGAATCAGAGCTTTCTGATTTAGCACTCACTTCTTTGTTCTTCATCTTTCTATCCTTTTGTTGAGAAGTCACTTTCAAAGCAGTATTTTCCCTTTTTATGTAGACTTTATGCTCATTTACCTCATCTTGCATTTCAGCTTCGTACATCATCAGTGTACCAATCAGTTCTCTCATAGTTAGATCTTTAACAGAAGTTGATTGTCTGATTGCTGCAGAGATTCCATTCCATCGAGTAGGAAGTACTCTTAGTACCTTCAACGCTTGATCAGCCTGCTTGATTGGTTCTCCTAGAGCTGTTATATTATTGACAATTTCTGTCAATCTTCCATTCATCTGAGTGATGCTCTCTCCTTCAATCATTCTGAAAGTATCGAATTTTAACTTAGCAGTTGCATATCTCATCTGTCTTACATTATCTGTTCCTTCATAAGCAACAGCTATTGTTTGCCACATTTCATATGCAGTCGGGCATTGAGATACTCTGTTAAATTCGTCTGGTCCTAGACCACAGATGATTGCATTCATAGCTTTTGAATTTATGTCATACTCAGCCTCTGTAGCAGCACTCCATGTATCGGGATTTTCAGGAATTTCATAGGGAGTCAGAATCTTTGAATAGACTCTGTAACCAAGATTTTTCAGATAAATAATCATACGTGATTTCCAGCAGCCATAATTGTCTCCATTAAAGTAAGGTGCTCTGACCATTGACATTCCCTCTCTCATATCAGCCATGATACACTATGTATAATCTTTAAATACTTCTAGCTTGATAGGACTTTAGAAATAAGAAGCTCCTCCTCTGATACCAATTGTTGGATCTGAATCTACGGATTATACACAAGAGGGGGGGTGAATTGTGTCTTTTTCAAATTATTACAATCTCTTCAATTTAGACAAATTCTGTTCACTATGCTTTTGCACGATTAAATATGCAGCGGAAAAAGTAAAAGCATGAACACACGGATGTATAGTGGTTCGGGGAACAGAAGGCCCCTAGTCCACTCCACCAACGCTCAAATCCACGAGCTTGGCGATTTTCACTATCTGGTCCTCGTTTCCACAGACCCGTCCACAACTGAGTACAGGCAGTTGACACCTTTACAAGATTCAGGCAAACACAGCCTTCCTGGTTCAAACACGAACCCACACAGCTTAGAATGAGAAGCTGATCACTCAAAAAATAAAAGGGTTTCGATAAAGAAACACTTCTCCAGTTGTTCTTCACAATTGCAACAGAATGCAATTGACAGTAGATAGATCGTCGTCTTCAGAAAATAAAGATCCGTAATCAAAACAGTTCTGAGTCGATCTAGTTGCAATAGATATTACCAGAAACTTCACAACTTCAGCAGCAGTAGATTCACAACAGGTAGTCGATGTAGAACACGTGAATCTGCTATCAAAATCTTCTTTCAGTAATAAAGGTCTTACGCTTCTTCTTGATCACCAGAAAAGAACGCTTTCACACAGCCTCTGTTTTCTTGCTCGTCAAAAGATCAAAATCATTCTATATTTCACACACTTTCCCGTGCATATATATATCTCCGAAGTTTCCAAGATAGAACATAAACATATTCAAATATGAGAAAATCTTCCGCATAAATAGATCCATGAAAATCTCCTTTAGATTCGCGATATTAAATGAAATAACAAAGCCGTTGTAACTCCCCTGAAGAATCGGCATAAAAAGCTCCGTTTAAATCAAACATTAATCCGTTGTAAATCGTCTTTGATTCAGTCAAAGTCGTATTTAAGAATCAGCTCGAAATCCGCCTAATAATCCGCTTGATTGACTAATTCAAAAGGAAATATCGTCTGTCAAAAATATCCCGACGCCAAACGTAGGGTTGATGACGTGGCTCCAAACGTAGGGTTCACAAACGTAAGGTTCAGAACGTAAGGTTGAACATACATACTTTCTCTTCAGCATTCAAACGTAGGGTTGATCATCCATACTTTGTCTTGCTTCAACTCTCCAAAGAACGTACGGTTGATTATAAAAGTAAGGTTGACGATCCATACTTTTGAGAAACAAACTCAACATTGAAAACTAACGTACGGTTTCTCTTCCATACTTTTCAACAACGAAAACGTAAGGTTCCTTCCAAACGTAATGTTCTTCTTCCATACTTTTCAACAACGTAAGGTTCATTAACCATACGTTTCAAAATAACATAAAAAAGTAAACTTTTCATCCATACGTTACGTTCATCAACGTAGGGTATGAACAGTGATTCCAGTACGCGCTAAAATTGATCTTGCGCTACAGTGATTCCAGAACGCGCTAAAATTGATCTTGGAATAAATGAAGTATAAAATCTCGTTATATAAAATAAATTCCTGCAAAATACTCAACGAAATAATTAGTAAATAATTAAGGGTATTTGTGAGCATCAAAATCATCATAAAGAGACAGAGTATTATTTAAAATAATCTCCCCCTTTAAAAAACATTATTTTGATTTGTTTAAAAACAATACATTGCTCAACAGGTGAAAGAGATTGTAGAGCCTTCGTGTGTAGAGCATTTTCTATAATTTTTGATGGAGCTAAGCTGAAATGAGATTTCTTTGTGCTAGATATGGATGTGTATGATATAATCCTAGGAATGGATTGGTTGACAGAGTTCAGGGCACACATCTACTGTTATACCAGAACAGTCAGTTTCGCGACTAAGGATGGCGTCAAGCATTTCTTTTGAGAAGAGAGAGTGGAGAAGGCAGGTACAATGGGATTGTTGGAACCATTATTTGAAATGATCTCTTAGCAGTTGGCCACGTTAAACATGTAATCGATGGAAGAGACCGCAAATAATAGTTTTCCAGTATTTTCATATCAATTTAATGATGTTTTCCTGAAACATTCTTAGGGTTACCACCTGTAAGAGAATTTGAGTTTACGATTGATCTCCTTCCCGGGACCAGTCCTATCTCACTTATATCTTATAAAATGGCACCAGCGAAGTTAAAGGAATTGAAAGTGTAGTTGGAAGAACTGGAAAACAAAGGTTTTATTAGACCATGCGTGTCCCCGTGGGCAGTACCAATTTTTTTGTAAAGAAATCAGATTGAACTTTATGTCTATGTGTGGATTATCGTAAACTTAACCATGTTAAGATAAAGAATAGATATCCACTAACATACATTGATGACCTGTTTGATCAATTGAGGGGAGCTCAGTGGTTATCTAGGATTGACTTTTGGTCAGGATATCACTAGTTGTGAGTTTGGACGGAGGGTATTCCTAAGACAGCCTTGAGAAGCAGATATGGCCACTACGAATATGTAGTCATTCCTTTTGGTCTTATGAATGAACCATCAGTCTTTATGGAATTGATGAATCAGATATTTCAGCAATATCTGGATTCTTTTGTTGTGGTGTTTGTGGATGATATATTGTTGTATTCAAGAACAAGGGCTGAGCATGAGTAACACTTGGTGATAGTGTTAGAAATAATGAAAGACCATCAATTTTCTACCAAATTATCAAAGTCAGATTTTTGGATACAAGAGGTACGCTTTCTAGGCCATGTGGTTTCTGAGAAAGGCGTTTCAGTGGATCTAGAAAAGATAGAATCTGTTCTTTCTTGGAAACATCTGAAGAATGTATTTGAAATATGATGTTTTATTGGTCTAGGTGGTTATTACCGATGATTTTTCTGTGACTTCTCACAACTAGCTTCACCTATGACAGCATTGACAAAGAAGAATGCTCCATTTCAATGGACAGAAGAATGTCAGAAGTCATTCCAGGAACTGAAAGTTCACCATACATCGGCACCTATCTTAATCCAGCCAGTATCAGGACAAGGGTATGTGGTGTATTTTGATGCTTCAGGATCAGGGTTGGGCTGTGTTCTCATGCAAGTAGACCATGTAGTTTCTTATGGTTCAAGGCAGTTGAGTGTGCATGAGAAGAATTACTCAACACATGATTTGGAGTTGGCTGTAGTCATTCACGCTTTGAAAACATGGAGACATTATCTCTTTGGTGAGAAATTTACTATGTTTACAGATCACAAAAGCATGAAACACATTTTCGTGTAGAGAGATTTTAATCTAAGGCAAAGGAGATGGATGGAGTATCTATAGATGTTTGACTTTGAGTTGATTTACACACCGGGAAAAGGAAATTCAGTGGTGGATGCATTAAGTAGAAAGTCATATGCTCAGTTGGCGAAAGAATCTTCAAATGAATGGTATTTGATGTCGGTCTTAGCCGACATGCATGTGGAATGTGAAGAACGAGATGATTTTACTGTTTACTTTTCAGCTGCACTTGTTCCTGATTTGGTGGAGATAGTAAAGGAGGCACATGCATCTGATGTAGACTGTGTTGCAATAAGTTCAAAACTCAATGGAGGGGAGACAATTGAGGGATGGAAGCTGGATGGGCGTTCAGTTTTGTGTTTCAGAGATCGGATGGTTGTACCTATATATTTTCAAGAAAAACTCCTTCATGCTTACCACCATTCGAGATGGGTTGTACATCCAGGTACATAAAAGACTTATAAGGAGTTGAAGGCGCAGTTTTAGTGGAGCAGAATGAAACGGAAGGTAGCTGAATTTACTTCAAGGTGTTTAACTTGTCAGAAAGTTAAAGCAGAACATTAGCGTCCAGTGGGTATGTTATAGTCTTTACCTATCCCAGTGTGGAAATGGGATCATATAGCAATGGATTTTGTTATAGGTCTTCTAAGAACGGTCTGAAAAAACAATGCCATTTGGTTGATAGTGGATCGTCTAACCATTTCGGGCCATTTATCCCTATTCGTGAAACTCATACGGTGGAAGATCGTTTAAAAATCTATATCTGAGAAGTGGTAAAGTGAAATGGAATACCAGTTTCAACCGTGTCAGAAAGAGATCCAAGGTTCACATCTCGTTTCTAGAAATCATTACAGCAAGCCATGGGGACTCGGTTGACTATGTGTATGGCGTATCATCCTCAAATGGATGGGCAATATGAAAGGACAATACAGACGTTGGAAGATATGTTGTGGTCTTGTGTAATGGATTTTGGTGGCTCATGGGAGGAGCATTTACCCTTAGTGGAGTTCTCATACAATAACAGCTGTCAAGCCTCGATACGCATTGATCTGTTTGAAGCATTGTATGGGCATCCTTGTCGTTCTCCACTATGCTAGGTGGAAATGGGAGAAACATCAGTAGTCAGGCCAAGACTTGTCCAAGAGAAAATAGAGAAGATCCAGTTGATTAGAAAGAGGATGGAGATGACTAAAAGTCCTCAGAAATATTATGCATATCACCATCGCAGACCGTTGGCATTCGTTGTGGGTGATCATGTCTTCTTGAGGATCTCTCCAGGACTTGGACATCGTCGTTTTGGGAAGCAGGGAAAGTTACCTCCTAGATACATTGGCCCTTATGAGATACTGTAATGGGTTGGAGAGGTGGAATATTGATTTTCATTACCGTGATGGTTTAGTTCTGTGCATAATGTGTTCCATGTATCTCAATTGAAAAAGTATCAGCCTCATCTTGACCATGTGATCAGATGGGATCACGTTGACCTAGAGCCGGATGCTTCGTTGATACATATCCCGATACGGATTGTGGATAGGCAAGAGAATGTCTTGCATAAAAAAAGCATTGGTCTCGTATGGGTTTTATGGAAGCATGGTCAGATTCAAGAAGAGACATGGGAACGTGAGAAAGAAATGAAAGAGCAGTGGCCCGAATTCTTTCAGGAAAGCATTAGTTTTCTACTTTCTGGGGATGAAAATGACAATGGTGGGGAGAATTTAGTAACCACAGTTCTTGTTATGTAACCCTTTCTTGATTCTTTTAATGGTTATAATGTTGAGGGTGACAAATGGGAGAGTCGGGAGAACTTGGAATGAGTTTTGGGGAAAAAAGGGAAGTCGCACGGGAGGCGCACGATTTATCTAAGCCGTGCGTCCAAACCATGCAGAGTTGGTTTGGGTGGTAGAAGCTTACACACAGGTGGCACATGGGTTGTCTAACCATGTGGCCAAACCGTGCGAGAAGGGTGGAGGTAGTAGCTAATCCACGGTTAGCGCACGGTTTGTCAAACCGTACGAACTAACCATGCGGCCACTTAAACGAGATCCTATAAAAGTGGATCTCTTGCGTTTTTTCCTCTTAGTGGCACATTTTTCCTCCTAAGTGGCCCTAACTAAGGATTTTGGTTCTCCTAAGGTCAAATAGGGTTCTTCCATCATTCTGGAGGCGATCTGAAGGCTTCCCTTGATGAATCGAAGCCGGATTCTTGAGGTATGTGATCGTTCTTGTTTGGTTTCTCAGATCTACTTTTCCTTTCTCTCAGTTTCATAGATCTATGCCCGTTATGGGTAGATATGAGTGTGTGGATTCCAAACATGAGGAGTTTTGGTCTTGTTTGTGTTAGGAGAAGAGATCTAAGGAGGATCATTGGTGAATCAGCCTGATTTTCTTGTGTGTTCTCCATTTGTTAGGGTTTTTTTCAAAACTAATGAGGTAGGTGGCTTCACTCTTGACTCCTCTTATTAGAATTGATTGTATTAGTTTCAAATTGTGTTATTGAAATGAAATTAATTGTACAAGAATGAAATAAATCTTCTTTAGTGATGATTTATGGTTTTTATAGAATTGTGAAATCTTGGTGAATTGTTGTGTAAAGTGATTTGGCTTTTTGAATTTAAAATTTCGATTTTAAATCATGGATTTTCTATAATGGGAAATGGTTTGATGAAATATGGGTTTTCAATAAAAAATGGTCGTTTTATTTAAATGGTATGAATTAGGTGAACACACTTGGTTTTGATGGAAATGGTTTTCAATAAATGGTGTTTTATTGAAATGATTGTTTTGGAATGATTTCTGTGAATGTGTGGTGTGTGTTCATGTTACATATATGAGGCTTGGTTGAAATAGGACCTTATGCTTGGTGCCAATCATTTAATGGCACATGGGACTTTTTAGTATGAGGCTTGGTTGAAATATGACCTTGTGTTCAATGTGAAAGGTGTAATGGCACATGGGAAAAAATTACCTTGTGACGACTTGGTAAATCGACGAGAAACCACTCATGAGTATGGACTGTCATAACGAAGCATGCATTATTGATTTCACGGGTTTGTGAAATGGTTCTGTTTGCAAAAGGGATATTGTGAAATGGTTCAAAATATTGTTTTTTTATTTTTTTGGAAAAAAATAACTTGTTGGAAAATGGTTTCAAATGCACTTGGATGGTTTTGGATATGATTGGTTGTGGAAGCTTGTTTATATCTTGTTATAAACTATTTTGAGAAATGTTTTTTATATAAAATGTTTTATATAAGTGTTGGATAACTCTTCTATCCTAGTGGCGTGAGTGGGGAAGTCATTGGGGAAAACCTACTAATTTTTATACTCACCCCAAATTTTCCACATTGGTGCTTTTACAGATTTAATCTTCCTGGACACAGGTAAAGGAAAAGCATCTTATTGATAGTGTTTTGTGGTGATTCTTGGGAGATGTAGTGGTTCTTGGTGCATGGATCTTGGTGTGGTGTCGTGGAGAGTGTCTCATCTTGTTTTGGGTCTTTGTTTAGTCTTCCTCTTGGTACTATGATTTTGTGTTGGTTTGTATTTGTGGTCGAACAATGTAGTTCTTTTTTGGTAATTCAGTAGTTGGTTGTTGGATTAATGTGCATCATATAGTGGTTGTTAGTTATGGTTTGGTTGGTTTATTTATCAAAGTGTAAATTGTCCCCCACTTGCATTGAAACCCTTCGACATTTATTTCCAGCCTTTGGCATCATGGGGATGTCGCTTAAGGCCAAGTAATGACTTGTTGTATTCTTAATCTAATGAGGATAAGCGGGTCATTACATTATTTGTTTCCTTTATGATTCATGTCTTATGAACTATGATAAATTATTCCATGTGTCAAGATTCTGATCTATGATATGTAGGATATGGTTTTAAAATTTTATTCTCATTTTATCATAACATTATGATGACTTTATGTTTAAGTGATCATTGATATTTCCCTTATTTACCCTTAATGGGTATATGAGATCATCGTTTTTTATGATTCCTTCCTTGCATCATAAATAAAGTTATTAAGTATGATATGACCAATAAGGGTGATAGTTATGAATAATTATGTAGTGTATGACTTTTTTATCTTATGATAATGTTGTTTTTGTATCAATGTTCCAAATATACATGGCCAATACGATTCTAGCATGGATCAGTATGTTATATAATTAATATTCATCTTATTAGATATAATATCTATGTATCAAAAGTATGAGTTACTATATATATAGTGATGTCCGCTCCACTATGTTATGTGTATCAAGTTGGGATACCTTCTCCACTATGTTATGGGAATGAGGTAGTGTGTCATACTATTTTTTATTTTTTCATATTCTTACACATATCAATGTATCTATATTTTAATGATATGTTATACTCCATGGATCATGTTTATTGTCTCCTGTTTCTGTAGTACTATTAAATAGTATATTACTGATTATTTGAGAGTAAATTTCCATTATGTTGGATTATGTAAAAAAAATATTTCTCCATGTTCAGTTTAATCACATATTTCACCCATTCTCACATTTCCCGCTTTATTAAGATCTAACCCTTGATAAACCTTTGATATGTTTTCCATTTTTATAAATTTGAGATCAACCCATATTTCATTCCCCTTTTCCTAAAGGAATAATATGTAGGAATAGGTTTATAAGGAATTATTTTATAGATATTCATCATGGGAGGTGTTAATGAAGTAATGTGTAATATGAATTTTAATTATGTAAAATAAAAAGACAATAATATATATCTTCTTGGGGTTGGGTGAATATGTATGAGGTATATAATTTCAATTATGAATATTATTTGAGATTTTATCTTTTATCATCTCTATTTTAATTAAATCCATTATGTGAGGTATGAATTTTTATGGATCAGACTTGAGAGTGTGGGTATGAGGTATGCTAGTTAGTTACAATGAAAGGTTTTGTCAGTTTAGGATTTGAACTAGAGAAATTTATTAAAAAACAAGGTTAAATCATAAATATATTAAAGCTTCCAAATTTTTTAGTAATATAGGAACTATTTGGTTTCCTATAAGTAGAATCCTTGTATGGATAAAAATAGGTGGATGTAGGTTTGGATCAGATGCACCTTCGGGTAATAACCTTGAAAAATATTTCTTGGGTATTAAATCTATCTCTATTCACTGTAGAACTAATGTGCCTAACTACACACCTAGCTTGGAACCCCTGGGGGAATATTCTAGGGTTGATTCACTATCTCTTTATAACTAATTATGAAGTATTTAAATTCAATTTGATGGTTTAATATATAATTAGTGAGATTAAATAACCTAATAAGAATATCACCATAGAAAACATAAGATGGAATGAAGGATTTATCTATTGATATAATTATATAACAGTTGAATCAAAATTATCAGAGTTTGAAATAATGTTGTTATTAGAGAAAAAAAATTGGATTATATTATCATGTTCTTATGACCATTTACATTGGTTTTAATGAATATTATGAAATCCATTTGGGATTTAAAATTTGGATGGAAACAGGTTCATGAAAATGAAGCTATAGATGGTTTGTCTCCAGAAACTCCTAATACTTGTAGATTGATAATGAGTAACACTATGAAAAAATGTTTCATAATATCATTATATTCCTTTTATATAAGGAAATAAGAGTTTTATAGTCTTACCCTTGATAGTGAGTTGGAAATTATCTATTTAGATGTACCCTTAGCTATTTTTTATTAGTGAGTAAAAATTAAAATTATGAGGGGAAAATTTATTTAAGTGGGATAATATAACACCCTATGTTTCATTAAATTTTTTCCAACCATGAAAAACATAACTTTTATTCCTAAATAGATTTTTTAAATTATTTTCAAAGAAGAAAACTTGATTAGAAAAATAGTCATATAAGTTATGAAGAAAAATAAAAAGAAATTATTCAATCAAAAAGGATCATTAAAAATATATATAAAACTATGTATTTTATATATTATATTACTAAATATCAAGGATGATTTCATCCATTAAAAGTGTAAAAATTAAATTAGGAGAAAATTGAAAGAAAAATATATTTAAATCTAGAAAATACTTTGGATCATCTTCACCCCTAGGAATCACCATTAATAAAACTAATATTGTAATGAGAAGGGAAATAATTAAAGGAGAAAGAATTATCCTAAATAAGTAAAGAAAAGTGTAACTTAAGAACTGATAGTGGAATCAATAATTTCAATAAGTCTATATAATGGAATCAATTCTGATCATTATAAATATGGTCATTATAAACATGGTTGTTGGAAAACATTTCCATAGAGATATAGTCATTGGAAATACATGTATCCAATAGGTATAATCAAATTGTTTTTACTTATAAAAAATATATAAAATATATTATAGAAAAAATAAATAATTTCACAAAAATATAAAATTTAATAAAAGTATTTTATTATAAAAAATATTTTTACATGCTAAAATGTAATTAAAGAATGATATGGTAAAATTGAAATAAATATTTTAACACCAATAGATTGATTAAAATAAATTATCAGAATATAAACAAGTATTCTTTATTATTTTTGTGTTAATGATCAATTTATATAAAAGATATATTTTGCAAAGAATTATTTTCCTAAAATGATATCTCCTTTTTATCTTAATAAAATTAATCACTAATTAAGAATGATTTTAATTAATTTTATTGATAATATTTGTATGAAAAAAATATAATTTCCATTTAATAGTTATTACTAGGAATTTAATAAGAAAAATATTCATTTTAAACTTAAATGATAAAATTTCTTAAAATTAGTGTGTAATGAATTTTTACTTAAAGAACCCAACTATATTATAGATAAATTATGATACAATATATCTAGGATATGAATAATAAATTAACATTTATTTAATTAATTTTTAATGAAAAATAAAAATAATAATGGTTGACAATTAAAAAGTAATTTTTATATAAAAACTACTTTTCAATATATTTTATTATTCTATGTAAAAGCTAAATTACCAAATTTTAGAATTTTAATTTAGAAAAAGAAGAATAATTTTTGTATTTATGAAGTAAAAATTATCATAAGATTTTTTTTATTATATTTATACATAAATTTATTTTAGATGAATTGTAAAAAATACCATTTTTTCAAACACTCTGTCATTTATAGCATCACTAAAAAAATGCATAGATTATAGATTTAAGAAAACTTTTTTATGAACAAAATACATATTTATGAAATAAAATTATACATCTTAAATGGTAATTTTAAATTAGAAATGTATGATTTTCATTTCAGAAACCAAATAATATGTTTTCTCAATACCATTTTTATATGTTATACACTTATTATTTTAGAGTAAATTTTTACTACTTTTAAAAATTTAAAATTATAAAAAGGTTTTAAAATTTTGAATTACCAGATAAAAATTATTTAAAAAGATTAAATTTATTTTTAGGAATAAAAATAAGATATCGGTGTAAATAAAATAAGTTACCACAATAAAGGTTAATTATGGTATATAGTTAAATTAAGAAAAAAGACATAAATTTCTCAAAACTATATCCATTATTTGTGTTTATTGGAGGTTTATCGATTGAGACTCTCCCCCTTTCTAATATTTTTATTTTTAGAGATATATAAATTTGAAATTGATATGTATTTTAATTTTTTTTTTAGTATTTATAAAATAACCACCTCTCTAACTTATAAAAGGAGGCGTTCACCACCCCACTTATCCTCACACAACAAGACTTTTAGCTTGACCAGAGTATTCCCAACTCTCTCTAAAACTCTCTCCCGCCAAGTTATAAAGTTTGTTACTCACCAAAATACCATTTTAAGAAGGATAAAGATGTTTATTGAGGTGTTTGCAGTTTAGAGCATATTTGACTAAGAAGAATTCAAAATAGGTTAGAACATGTTGGACTAAAAAAAATTCTAATTTATAGGGTTTTCATCTCAAACTTCCATATTCGATTAATGTTTCATATTATTCAAATATTTTTTCATATGGGGTATATACTACCAACATGGATTATTTTATCTTGATTCTATTTTTTCATAGTAATTAATGTTATATTTTATGTAATTTCATTCAAAGGGTCTTTGTTTAAAAGTTACAAAAGTTAAGGGTTTTACAGCCTCAATTTTATTTCATTGAGGCATATAGCATATTCAACAGTTGTTTTATTACTTTTGGTCTATATATTTCACTATAAATTCATTTTATCAAATTTTTCATGAAATTAGATAAAATTAAAAATCTATTATATGTTCTCTTTTCATTGGTTTGCAGTTCAAGTTTTATTAAATCCATAAGGTATTTTTTTCTAAATTAATATATTTTCATCATGTTATAAGGAATATTATTTAACCCCATGCTTCTAAGTTCCCTATATGGTTCTATTTTTTATTTTATATGATAATTTCTCATTCCTATATAGGTAAAGAGATATTTATAATTAAAAAATTGTTCCTTGATGATTTTCTATCTCATAAAAGTATTAAATAATATAGAATTATTATCATACTCTTTAAAGAATATTTATCCTCCATTTACATATTATTTCATTCATAATTTTTTTCATATCTTATATTTGGAACCCCGAACATTTTTATCTCTTGTTACTTTCAATTTCACATTATCACTATTTGAAATTATATTTTCTTATCATTTTTTATGATTTGGGATCAATTGAAGGTATTTTTAAAACGATTTTTCTTTCTTTTTCGTATATTTTTTCTTCGACTCCAAATTTTTTAATATAACCTCTATTTATAATAAAGGTAATACTATTGGGAATTTTTTTTTAAAATCCTTTTTGAAAAAGGATTTTTAGAAAACCTTGTTGAAAATTATATTTTAAATAGACTCAAAACATTTCATTTCTAAAAAAAATCATAATTTATATTATTAAATCACATTTCATGATTTTTATCCCATTTTACACTCTTTCATAAATGAATTTACCTCCTAAAAAGTAAATTTTTAATGAATTTACCTATAACTTCCCATAAAAACACTAATTTTGGGTGATTTAAATTTTTGTATCAACTTATTTAACTCTTGAGTTCATTTTTTTATACCACTTGTAAATTTTACAGAAGAATTATTTTGTGGATTTTTTATGATGTGGTATATTACTTGTTTTTTTGTAGAAATATTGTTTGTATATTATCATTATGTGATTGGTTTGGTCCTATATTTCCCTAAAATTCCTTGGTTATAGTAATATATCTCATCAGATATTTATGGAAAAAAATTATTTATTATCTCCCCATTATGAGAATTAGTTAGTGATGAATGACCCACTATGTTATGGGAATCAATTTTTTATTCCTTTCAAACTATGTTATGAGAGTTATGTAGTTAATTTTATATGACTATGCTATAGGAATTATGTTGTGATTCTTGATCTACTATGTTATGGGAATTGGGTTGTGATTATTTGTCTATTCTATTATGTTTTCCTATTTCTATGATTACAAAAAATTTCAATATTATGTCCCTGAACTACAAGAAAACCATTGAATTTCGGTGGTTTTTTAATATGGTGATAGTTTAAACCGCCACTATATGGTTCTATGAAGATTTCATAAAACCACTGCTAAAACTAGTGTTAGCATCCAATAGGTGGAGTTTTCTTCCATTTAGAGGTTTTTTCTAGTAAGTGTCATAGGAAAAACAATTATTGGTTGTTTTATTGGTTTTTAGGTTTTTTTTGTCAGAAAATATGGTAGGGATTTAACAGTGGGAAAAATGCCGCTAAATACATTCTTTTTTTGCAACAAATCTACCACTAAAATTAATAAATATATCATTAAATAAGTATTCACCATTTATTAGTGGCGGTTTAAACCACCACAGATTGAAAACAATCAAATTTTTTGGTAGTTTAAACTACCTCTATATAATGTACTATATTTAGTTATTTTTTAAATTCTTGCTATATGTTGATTTGTAAATAATAGTCAGATTTAGATTCTACAACCCCAATACCCTGAAAAAACATATAGATAGAACATAAAACCCAAGGTCTACACACATGAAATATAATAATAACTAAATATGTCAAGGTAAACTATATTTCATAATATAAAACAACATAATGACTCTAAAACAAGGAAAACACACAAAAAGGTAAACCTGCTATTAAAACCATATTTGGAATAAAATGTTAGGTCATGAAAATATTAGGTGAATACTCTCTGTTACACATGATACATCAAACACACCACTAATCATTGTCTGATGATGAACACTCCTTGCCACCCTCTCAATCTCTATCTCTACTTCAAACTAAAGGCACATGTAAAACAATTATATTGAAAATTAAATAATGTTTTATATTTATATTTAAACATTAAATCAATACATGTTTTTTAACTAATTTTTTTTAATTTTTTTTTATTTACCTTCTCACCACCATTAGAGACCCCTTAGGAATCAAATGGGTTAACTATCTGTAGTCTAGTCAGATTCCATTCATATTAACTTTTCATATTTTTCAGCATAGTACCATTGCATCCATATTTTATGAAAAAACAGTTTGTAGTATAAATAAGAAAAAAAAATTTATTCATATTAAAATGTGTACCTATAACAGTCACCCTCCAATATCCCTTGAAGAGCAACAAGTGGCGTCTTGCTCCCTCACTATTTAGGTTGATGAATGGGAAGACGCTGATTGAGCTAATGATGGGATACTGATGAAGGGTGTGATAAATGGTGCAGGGGAATGGAGATGGTGCCTCAGATGCTATAGATAGGGAGATAGATGGATCATTATCTATTGCATTGGCCGATGGAATGTCTACTGAGAGTCGACTGGTAGTATAACACTTCCTTGAGATTCCTACCATTTAGTCAAATAAAATTAAGTTAAGAACATATATATCAATAAATTTATGCATAAAAAATAGAAATTATAATATATGGACAATACTATGAAATAAAATATATATAACAATGATAATTATTGAATCTATAAATGACCTCAGTGGTTGATAAATTAATGGATAACTACACATAAAATAATTTTCTCCTTCAATCATGTCAGTTTCCTACTCCATCATTACATCATCTAATTTATCCACCCTTATAATACTAATACTTCTAATATCATGATGGATAAATATATCCTCTTTTTATTTTTGATGATATTCAATGTCAGAGGTTAAATATTCCACTTTATTCCCATTATCATAAAAGCCTATTTGTTTTACTTGAGCAATTTCACTCGACTCTTCATCCACAACATCTCTCACATAATATACCATTTTCTCTTGCGATGAAAAGATATATAGATCATATAGTTCATGGTCACCAACTTCCATCAAAGAGAGAAGTTCACAAAAAGTAAATTGTAAGTAATCTATTTTAACACCCCAAATAATATCCACCTAATTACATTCTAATAAAACAAATTAAAAATTCTTGTGGTAGTTTAATTCGATAATATTAGTAAACTTTCCATAGTATCCCACTTCCGCAATTATAAATATGACACTATTCTATGTTTTCAAACCATCTTCCCGCTAGACCGTATGGAATCTGAAGTCACTCACATTGTAAGGGTTGAACTTTCTATCTTATTTTAGTGGACCTCGAGTAAGAAAGTTCAAATATTCTGAAAAATCTACTCGAGTATCAGTATTCATGATCTGAAAAAAGTAATATACATTATTATATTTATAAAATATTTGTATCAACCTAATATCCATATTGATTGCAATATTTGTGAACTTACACGTCATACATACCATTCGACAATCTCTTTATTAAAAATTTTTTATATCTTTCTCATTTCACGTTCATACTCTCATTTATCACTTTATTTGTATCCTCAACTATTAAATAAATGGACCTAAAATTTCACTATTTAGAAGCACATATCTTTGTGGATAAAATATATTTATTTCTCTTAGTTTAACATTTGATCTCATCCCAACTAACTGGCCAATATCATGAAATATTTTTGATTTACTTTGTATTTGAGATTGAGTTGTTCTATCATCAAAATGTCCAACTTGATATAATATTGTCTCAATATCATCCAAGTATCTAGAAAAAAAGTTAAGAAACTCCTCTACCAAATTTCCTTCAGAAATAGAGCCTTCAGGTTGAGCTTTATTTTTCATGTATGAATTCAAATGCCCAATATATCTCTGAAATAAAAAAAAACATAATTATGTATTTAATGAGGTTTCATGACATGTTTACTTAAATGAAACACATATAAACAATGTACCTCTCAATTCGATACATCCTTTGATAATTTACGGGGCCTCTTAATTTGTCTTCCTCAACCAAATGCATAGTTAAATTCATCATGATCATAAAAAAGCACAGAGGAATGATCAAATACTTTTCACAATGTGTCTATAAAAATCACTCATGGAGTTTTTCAAGTAGAAATGCATGAAAAGTTTTCTCACATCATTATTTGAAAATTTTTCATAATTGGTGTTCAACAACCATAATTTTTTCAGGTAATAATGTACACAATTCCAACGGTAGTAACTACTATAACAGAATATGTGAATCGTGGCTTTTCAATCCATGTATCTTATGATGATTTAAGTCAAAACATGTTAATATGTTAATTGAGTAACCATCATAAACCTTCACATGTTTTAAAATTCAATGAAATATATCTTTATCCCAATTTTTTTACTTCATAAATAGTTAGAGCATACTTTCTATTCTCATCTATAGGGAGATGACGCTTTATGTTAATTGCTTGTAAGAATTTCCGAGAATTGAGATGATACTTCAACATTCTATTCTCATTAAGAAATGTGAATATAAAATATTCACAAACAATCTTTTCAATATGCATCACATAAAGATTATTCCATAAAAAATTAAATTCCCAATACGGATGTCGGAAGAATATTCATTTTTTCTTCTATTATTGCATTCCGATTCACTTGACGATACACTTCAAACTCATTTCCCATTATCATTCAAATGATGCACCTTCCCAAATTATGTTTCAACATTTTCAAGTAGTACCTATATTTCAGAACCTTTTAATAACTTTTGAGGTGTTCTACGATCAATCTAACCAATGAATTTTGACTTTTTCAGCTGAAATCTTTGAGATGCATCAAGAAATCATTGATGAAACAAGAACCATAATTTTTTAATGTGAGGTATCCTTTCAAGCTCAAAATCAATGTTCTTAGTAGGACAATTGAAACTTGTGAATGTGTTCTAACCGACTAAATTCCCAAGTGTAGGGAAGTCACTAATGGTCCACATTATAGTGGCATTCATTTTGAACATTGTTCTAGAAGATACATCATATGTATTAACATCGTTACTCCATAACTCCTATAATTATTCAATTAAAGGTTTTAGGTATACATCAACATCATTTTTAGGAATTTGTTTTCTAGTAATAATAATTGAAATGATAAAAGATGTTTGTTGCATACATGTCGACAGAGGTAGATTGTAAGGGACAAAAAAACCTAGCCAAATACTATAATTGGTACTCAATGTCCCACATGGGTTGAATCTATCAGCAACCAATCCCAGCTGAACATTCATCATATTGGTTGAGAAATATGGATGTAATAAAAAAAATATTCCATGATTGTGAATCTATTGTATCTCACATTAACCCGTCATTGTTATTATCTATATAATAAAATTTCATGTTTTCATCCATTTTCAATGACATGAATAATCATTGTGATCAAGAATTTAAAGGAATGTAAAGAAAAAACTTGGAAGATCTGTTTATTTTATTCTTCTTCATGGTAGTATATTGATTCAGGCTTCCAACATAACCCATTGACTGTCATTTTGAATAACAACATTTTTTTATTCATGTACTCTTGAATCCTCTCCCCAATAAAGTGTACAATCATTGGGACATGCATGTATTTTTGTATAATTCATACCAAGCTTGTTTACAACATTTTTTGTAGCATAAAAATACTTAAGGATCCTTGCTTCAAGAAATGAATCGCACAGTAATTCCAATACCATAGATATTTCCTTATTTGCAATTCCACATAATTATTTGATATGGTACAAATTCAACAAAAAAGAATATTTTGAATATTTCAAACATATACTTTTCAACTCTTGGTTTCCATCACCAACTAAACCATGAAAGAAATATATCTACTCGGTGAAGTTTTTTCTTACATTAGACTCTATAGAATCAAGAGGAGGATCCAATGATACGTTACAGACTTGATCTAGATTTCCTACAGTCTCAAAAACATCACTTGTCACATTGGTATTTGTAGCACCCTCAACTGGGTTTTCATATATATTTTCTTGTTGATGTTGGTGTCTTGAAATACTGAATTCATCATACGTGGTTTTTAATTCGTTTTCCATCGTCTATGAAATTTGTAGCTTATTTTGTGGATTGACATTAGCGCTCAACCTTTTTGGAATTTTTTATTCTCTCTTAAAAATCCAACATAAATATTGAGTAGATAATTTCTTCAATATGAATTGATCATATATTTAATCTCTCTTTAACCATCATCTAAATTTACATTTAAGATTGAAAATTTTATTCTCCCATCAACAGATCGATTAGAAATAGAAAAATCTAAAAACCCCTCAAAACCCTTATCATACTGACATGTATTCCTCGGTAATGTAACCTAGATTTTATCCACATATATTCCAATGGGCCTACACATTATTAAAAAAATTATAACACATAAATATTACTAAATAGGACTATATATTCATATATACTAGTTGAAAAAATATGAATATGTTAAATATGGGTTTCTAATACAAATACATAAGGTAAATAATGATGTATTTTAAAAAGGATAACTAAAATCCATAAAGTATATTTATATGTAAAATGATGTGTAAAAGAGTTAGATTTTTCATTTAAAACCCAATATGAAATCCAAGAGGAAAGATACATGAGGAAATCCATTTTTAATAAAAATATTATTTTAATAAATCCTTGAAAAAGTATCACAATCCAATGTCAATAATTGTTTAGAGGTACAATATGATGCCAATATTAAAAATTATATTGAGAATTATCATGACTTCATGGGACATACTAACGATGTGATCAGCTGAGCAATGAACCACTATAAAGATGATGAAATGAGTTCATGAAATAGAAGTAATTATAATAATTAGGTAACTATAATGAGGTACCAAGTACCACCTATATATTTTTCTTCAGAAAAAGTGAAATGAAAATGTTTTACTACATCCATTTCCCACTCAGTACTTACGGAAATTGAAACTATTTTACAATGATATTTTAAATAAATACAAAACTAAACTAGAAAAGTTGAGAAGGATCAGTGTTGAATGACTAATTAGATATATTCTTATTGAGTATAATTGTTAGGAAAACTAATTTCTATCCTCCAATATAAATTTCAATATACAGAACCACATAACCCATAAAAGTTGAAATTAATCATCCAACCACCTATTCCTTATCGCAAATGATTTATAGAAACTGAATAATATTAGAATAAAAATAATATATTGTTAAAAAATAATATACTTTATTAGGGCACTAAAAATTTGCATCAACATCATCCAAACCTTCTTTTATATGAGCTCATTATCCATATATTTTACTTTTCTACCATGAAGGACCTTTCCATCTAGGATTTATGTCAAAAAAAATCCTCTATAGGAAGAGTTGTAAATATATATATTCTTATCAATATGTGTTTCTGTCTATAATCATTTTAACAAAGAGACCACATCTTACCATGTCATGGATGTTTGTGAATAACTTTATAGAATAGTTGGCCTCATCTACTCATCCGAAGGAACTATATGTTTATCCTCTTTACTTAGGAAGCCTCATAATCACATACATGTTAAAATATTTATGTAAACATATATATATCAATAATATTATAGATATATATATTCCTTCATTTATATAAGTTCATTCCTTTTCATAGGGAGGAACTTGATATACATATAGATATACCTCCATATGTATCTAGTGGCAAAGTTTCAAGATGAATCTCATAAGTTAATTCTAAAATGCTTCATATGAAAAATGTAAAAAAATAAAGGTTATACATGTGAAATTTAAAATAAGAAAACCTAAGGTAATCACACTGAAATAAATTAATTATAGGGATATTTTTATTCCCATATTTGCAAACTAAATATTATCTACATCGTTACCATAGAAAAACTTCATATCAAAACAATAAACATGACCCATATTAAATGATATTACATGTTTAATATTCAAAAAATATATTATAATGATTTATTCATAAAATGAAAATAAATATTCTCTAGAGGAAAAAATAATTCACCTTTTTACTCAATAGTGTCATAACACTACAATAGCATGATAGAAACTGATATTTTGTATAATCGTATAAAATACTTTCAAATTTTCATAAGTAAAATAATGTACTAAAGTAGTCAAGAATACATATCTCATTCCAAATAATATATAGGTTTTGAAACACTCAATTCATAAGAGATATCCAAATGATTCCAGATAGGGAAGGATTATATGTACATGTAATAGTTTCAAACACCATATAGAAAAGTTGAACATAGAATGAGGTAGAGTTAACAAGTAACATTACTCAAGATAATGTAGGAAATACATAGGCCAATAATATAAAGTAAATGTTACTAAAGGATCACTTAACAACACTAGGTCAGTAGAAGTACCTTCTAAAATGTCAATCATTATTAGAGGAATTAACTCTATAACTTGATTTAATTTATTTCTCTATTTTCAAGGAGAGATGAACATCATATTAAGTACAGATGTATGAATTAGATTAAAAACACAAATCGAAAAAGATGATGGTTTGAATCCCAAATCCTTTACCACCATTTTGTTGACACTCTTACAACACATATGTATAAAAAAATTATTTAGAATAAATATGTTAAAATAAAAAGTGTTTTGTTCCTTTGAAAACATGAATTGATAAAACATTTTTAAAGGATAAATAATTTTAACTATGAAATTTATCCAATAGAGCAATTCACAAAACAATGGTTTTTATAGAAAACATATCTCATGTTGACTCTTAAGAAATCCTTTTTAACCAAATACCAAATATTTATTTTAACACAAAACCTTTAAATCCTTCGAGTAAAATCAATTCCTCTCACTTAAAAGACCCAAACACCACATTATCTCCACACCACTCATTTAACTAAGGGGGAAGTGGATGAAACATGGTCACATTTGAGTCACATAGAAAAACCCAATCATGGAATACCCAATTGACAATTCAAAATTAACCTAAAATATTAATGTGATTCTTAAAATGAAAACAACATAAACAATAGTGATATAAAGTTCGATGAAATAATAGGAAGGAATAAACAATATTAATTAATATCATGTTACACTTCACTAAAAAATTTATCATTTTTTTAACTCCATTAATTTATATTTCAAAAATATAAAGTAACTTTTCAAAAAAAATTAAAAAAGGATAGGAAAGTTAAAGGAATTGTCCAAGAATTGCTCAAAGGTTTGATACCACCTACCAATATCAATGTTGATATTTACCAATTCTTATCACCCTATAATAAGTTCCTAATAACAACCATAATGATTTCATCACCAATAATAACCAATTAAAAATCACCATAAACCATGAAAAAAACAAGAATAAAATTATATGAACAACATTAAAAAATTATCTAAAAGGATAAAAACCACATGACCTAAACAATTCAATCAATGAATTACTTTATTTTCTTACCATTTCAAGAATACCCAAAAAAATATATCTAAATAATCTCCTAGAGAAATGGTAGAGAAAATGGCTACCCTCCACCTTTGGCATGAATAAGCGAAATGACTTCAAAATAAGGTAGTCCCTCTTACTACACCACTAGGTTGGGATAGAATTCAAGGGCTGACGAGGGTCGAGGGGTGTGTGTGGGGGGGGGGGGGTGAGGCTAGGAACCGATGATTAGGGGTGGTGAGGGTAGGGATTCAGGGGGGCATGGGGTTGCGGTGGTCAGGGGGTTGGGGGTCAGGGGAGAAGTCTCGGGTTTGTGAAAAAAATGAAAGGTTGAGTGGCTGTTTTTAACATACCGCCAATAAATTATTTAAAAAATTAGTGGGGGTTTATTTAACAAACTCTAAAAACTTATTTTTGTGTTATTATATATTAAACTCTATGGATCATGTTTACATACTTATGTTCTTCATTCGTATTTTATTATATAAGTTTTATTATTTTAGCTAAAATTTCATTTATCTTATCTTGTGGACAACTCACATTGTTATATATTCATTTTATTCAGATATTTATCCAATTATCATGTTTTTCGCTTACTTATGATATAACCCTTGATAACCATTTGATATTTTCTTCCCTTAATAAAAATTTAAACTCACCCTCTATTTTTCCCTTTCTAATATGGATTTATATGAAAGGATATACTTAGAAGGAAGTACTCTGTATTGATACTTTTTTGTAGATGTTGAAGAGGTAATCTGTAATAGGATATATATATGTAACTAATCTACAATGTCACTAATACTTCTATTCCAAGGGTTGTATTAATATTTTTTTGATGTATTTTAAAAATTATCAAAATGATATATGGGTTTTTGATAGATCATCTCACTCGGTATTTAAGTTAGTGTTAAAAGTATTTCTTTTTATGACTTTACTTAGAATTTCAGCTCTAGGGAATCTCAATGAAATTTTAGTGGAAGAATATCAATTGAATGAAAATAGTTCTATGATTATCCTGAATATTTTCAGGTATTTTCTGCTTTTCCCAAGTATTCAAATAATTTATATGGTCAAATAAATAGTGATATATATGATGTGAAATTATGATGAACATAAAAATTATGGGTCGAAAATGAATCCATCCAAATGCAGAAGTATTGGAATATAACTACCATATTTTGGTCATGATATTCATAATATAAAACACTAATTTAAATTTGTTGGATTTGAATACATGTAGAAATACAGGTTCATGGGTTAGGTTAATGTTGGTTTTTCTATCTTGTTACATCATTTAAGCTCAACCATAAATCAACATATTTATTTAAATGGGTTTTCACAAATAACCCATTTATAAAGTGGTTAACCCCACCTTGGATAATCAAATAATTTAATTTTTAATGCATAACAAAGTAATATTCATAACATGTATAACTGGTTGACCTCAAATAAACTCAATGACCAAACCAAATTAATAAATCTCATTTAGAATAAAAATAACCTAATTTAGAAAAGAAATATGTCATCCATATTATAATATGACACAGAAAATGAATTCAAAATTAATAATATGTCATAAAGATGCCAAATTATTTAAAAGTAGGTTTATTATAAGAATATAATATACTTTAAACATATTTATTATTATATTTTTTTAATTTTTTATATTATAATTATATTTTTAATTAGTTTTCACTCATTAGAATGGTCAAGAATCGTTACCCAAAACCCAATCCAAATATTAATTATGTCATATTACAGAATTTGATTATAAAAGAAACCCATTTATACCCAATCCAAACCTTTTTAAATTATGTCATGTCAAGTTATATTATCTTATTATGTTTTGAATTTAAACAATATGTTTTATCCCATCCATATAGGAATTTTATTTCTTTTCCCATTTCAAAATGAAAATTTTCTTCTCATAAGAAGTCATTAAAGTCATTATGTATATTATGGTGTAGCAATCATGGTTATTATATAGGATAATGTCTCCTATATATCAGTAGTTAAGGTTCCAAAGGGTATTCCTTAACATACCATTAGGTAAATATATGGTCTTCATTTTATTATGAAAATTTTGACAAAAATAATAAATGGTTTATTTTATTAACACTCATAGACTATATAATAATAATTACATACATGTAACATCCTTGTCCATGGACTAATCAATTATGACTAGACTGAAGTGTTACATGGACCACTGACATTCCTCCCTAAATTAAAGAGGATGTAGACTAGTAGTATGGGTCTAGGGTGGTAGTACGGGGAGACTATTCCCCCATATCAATTTGGTAATAGAAGTAAAAAAATAAAAAAATATCAAATATATAAATATGAATCATTCTATAAAAAATAAAATGATGAAAAAGATATGTTACCCTCATCTGGACCCCTGAATCCCCGTGGGATTACCTATCTTGAACAAGAATCCCTATGGATATACATTAATTGAATCTATAAATAGTGAAGTATTCATGGGTAGCCAAGTGTCATGGGCCCCTAATCTGGGTGTGTGTACATCACAATAAGGAAACAAAAACACATTCGCATAAATAACTATTAAATTAAATGTCTGTTCACAAAATTTTCTTGAAATATAAATAGACCATATAAAAACATAAATTAAAAAATAACTATGGGTCCTCATGTTATAAAATTTCACATGGGACATATTATACCTAATTAATCCAACATCAGAGTGTATATGAGCACAAGCATTAAATGTAGGGAAACATTCACATCCCTAAAAAAAGAACATCACCTAGAGAAATATATTGATCATAGGACTTGAAAATCACCTGGTGAAATATACCCATCCTGGAACCATATCTACCAAAGGTTATAACCCACCAAGAACCATCATGTCCATACACATGGGGAATTACATCCCCTACCCAGAACTAGGTATTGGGCTATCATTACCGATGGTTACACATCGACCCCATAACATGAACTAATAAGCTATATGCATCTCAAGTATAAATATTTAAACACATCTACCTAGGGAACATCCTCTTAGATCCTCATATAGCATGAACCCATAGTATACCACCAGAAAACCATAGAAATATCACAAATACTAGAGCATACATCCTCCCTGAATTCATATATCTAAACAGATGGGTCGACCACCTTTCCAATACCTTCACACATAATTGTTGTCGACCAATCAATGTAAAATTTACTCTCATCACTACAGCCTCACCAGGATGAAATTATCGATTCAGCTTTAAGGTGGCCCCTTGAATCATCACTAGGTATGCTCTTCTAGTAACCACCTACAAGGATAAATTATATTTAGGTAACCTATGAAGGTACCATAAGTAAAATCATTACAAAAACACCCCACATATTATCCTGTATGTGATTCACATATCTTGGTTCAACACTCATCACTATAAGGGAAACAAATTCCTTGTAGAGGGATAATCATCATATCTAATCACAATATTGATAGGAAAACTATTCTAGAATATAAAATAGTGATGGTATATTTTCTATATTGATGTCCCAAGTCATTCTATGTTAGTCTATATACACCAAACCCATCCATGTCTTACCCAATGAACACCAACCCATGTTGTAACGCCCCGACCCTAGTTTCCTAGAGTCGGTGCATTATTACATAACATTGGCATGATCACAAGAAAGATCAAATCTCGAAAGACCGATTGGTTTAGTAGCCTTGGAAACACTAGATATATTCATAAGTTTTACATTACATCATAAAATCAAAAACTACTACAACAACATAATGTTTCCACAGTCCACACTACAATCCCCTCATAATATCCCTGCAGGTCATTCATAACTTACATCTTCACTTCCTGGGAAAAATAAAACATAGAAAAGGGGTGAGCTCAAATGCCCAGTAAGGATAACAATATAGCGGAAACTTTCATCAATAAGAATAAACATTTAAGGCAATGTATAACTAAAACAAAAGCCCTTTTAAACATGAACTTTCAACATGGTATGGCATAAATAAAATGAAATAATGCCATTTACTTATTCACATGGATATTCCACTAATCGAATAATCACATGAAAAAATAAATAACCACTTTCATAATGTTGGAATGCATAATGCCAGACTATCATAACCACATAGCCAAGGCCTCGTGCCAAGACTACAAATAAGATTTTGTCAAGGCCTTGTGCCAAGACACTAGTTTGTCTCATGAGACCTACCGATGCATCGAGGAGCTATAGCGGGCTCCACCCGTCACTTAATAAGTCCAATGCATTCCCATATGAAAAGGTTTAAACATAACATAAACATTCGTATTAAAACTAGCATACGAAATGTCAATACTTTCACAATAAACTATGAATGGTATAAAAATATCACATCCACAGTCAAACATATCACAAAACCTTCAATACAATATAGAAGTTTTGTATCATAATAAATCAACTTCAAATAATCTTAAAATCCATCAAAGGATGTTGACATAGATGAAATCAAAATTCTTTTTAAAGAAATATCTCCTTTTATTTTGAAATCATTTAAGATCCATATAAAATAAAACATTTTCTTTGAAAATATTCTTATAAGCTTGTAAGGAAAGCTTTGAAGATTTTATAACGGCGTAAAATAACCGCACCCGCCATATAAGTTAAAAAAAAACATTCTTACCTCAATTCTGTCGAAAAGGTTAAAAAGGACCTTGTTTTGAAAACGACGGAAAGATTCCTTTATAAACCTCTTATAAAAAGTCAAAAAAAGGTATAAATGACTTTAACCCATATTCTTGTAAATAGTAAAAATGTTTTGAAATATATTTTTAAGAAACATGGATGTGGATGATAAAGAGATCCCAGTAGATTATTACATATAAACAACCTCGGATAATGAAGAGATTGTGAAATAACCCTTACCTTGTACTTTTCCTTGGTTGGGGTAGGTTAACTCCCTGTATAATGGTGAAATAATTGTTATTAAATTATACAAGAATCATGTATATTAATATGATATCATATATGATCTTTTAACATTGATAATATCTTAGAATTATCGTCGTTTCGGGTGTTAACTTACTCATTTTATGTTATATGTTTTGTTACATAAGCCATGTTTGTTGTATCTTATTCATATCCAGAATGATATCAAGTCCTTAAACATCATTTTTAAATCATAAAATGATAATTATACTTGAATGGATACGATGGAGAATGAATCTCATCGCGTTCGTGGAGACGGTAGTCCGTACGTACGCACGAGCGACAATATAATTCTTTTGATATTAAAATAATATATAAATGAATGGTATATCATATATAAAGAATCATTAACATGTTATATTTATTATTTACATGAGTTACACATCATTATTATACCCATCCAAATAATATTATATTGAATAACAATTACACCACGACGTGGAGACGGTAAGCCGTACGTACGCACGTATGGTGACATGTTATTCAAAGGGTGGATAGAATACTGAATATGATTGTACCATATTTATAATAACATCACAGTATATGTGAGATACTGGAGTTATTATTTCAGAATGGTAAGAACAAAGGAAGAAGAAGTGGAAGAAGAAATGAACTTAGAAAAGGGTGGTGAAATCATTACCTCTTCTTCGGGTTCTTCCTTTTGATTTGATCAAAAGGGCTCCTTAGGTTGGCTTTCTGATCAAACTAAGGCCTCTAGGTTGTAGTGAGGGATGTTGGGAGAGTATTTGGGCAGAGTTTGGCCGAACCAAAAGGCTTTGAAGGTGTGAAGAAATGAGAAGGAGGAGTGCCCTTTTATAAGAGGGGTGAGGGGCACCTTTGGAAAAGCTAGAAATATTAATTTATAATAAATTCATATTCGGTTTACAAAGGCTCCAAAGTTGACTATTCAAAGGATGAGGTGTGGATAGGTCGAAAAAAACTCATCCAATAGAATTTAGACAGGTTTGGGTACTTATATTAACCTTATCTTTAAGTATTAACTCTAAGTTAATTAGTTTCACTTTTACAATGTCTCTTTGTATTTTTATATAATATGGTTAATAAACTTACTATATACATCCAAGAGACCCCCAAGTGGTCCATTAATGATTAACCTATCATAATATAAGTCTCTTGGCCGAACCTTAGATTTTTAGGAATTTAATATCAATTAATAATATAATATTTGTTTTAAGAACTCTTTTATGTCAATTTTGACACTATTCAATAGTTGATTTTTGTGAAACTCATAACAGATTTATTACTTCGAAAAAAGTCCATTAAATCAATCCTAATATATCATATTAGTCTAGAAAATTAGTTTAATTCATTAAAAGTTTCATATTATATTTATTTGGGTATTTATAATATCAATTATTTTAATTTTTCACTATTTTAGTAATTACTGCATCATCATTGTGTCATAAATAAAATAAATTATATAATGTCTAAAAATTATAAATAAAATATCATTATGTAGTAAATCTTTTTAGCTTTCTAATGAATATTTATAATCGAAAATCCAACATATATAACCCTATGTAAAAATTGTTCTTCTAAAAGATGTAAGCTTATGCCATTTTTATTTTTATTTTAACTTTATTAATATAAAGTGTCCCTACCACATACAAGTGGCTCCAAGGGGTCCCCAAATTGACCAAAGGATGCCCATGGTCGGGTATGTGTCCACCAATAAGGTTAGGACACGTTTTAGAGTAATTTTTTATTATTATAATATTATTTTTTTAACCCTTATTTACCGGATTTACCCTTTAACCATGGTAAATAAAATATTTACCACAGTAACTATTCAAAATGTCTAAAAATAAAAGTTACCTATTTACACAATTTGAACATCCTGATTCCAAATATGGAATCCATTTTCCTAAATTCAAAATACAGAAGTGGCAGAAATTAATTTAAAATTAATTCCCGCTGTCAAAACAAAAAGCGTGTTTTTAAGAGATAATAACTATCAAAAGATTGACACTTGTTTATGTTCGGTTTAATTGTAAAATTATGTCCAATGATAAACATTAAATTGAATGGTAAAAATATATTCTAAATATACTTTAAAACCACTCAAATTCATAATTTATCACTATTAATTATTTTGATTAAAAAAGTTGTTTTTAATTAAAATTTAGAAATTTTCACTATTCATCAAAATATGAAAGTTATCCGAAATGTACCAAAATTTCACCCTAGGCTAATTTTGATATTCCGAATCCAAAAATGAAGTCCATTTTGAAATATAGAATATATATGATTTCAAAAAGTAGGTATTACTATTCACAACGGCTAGTTTAATTAGTTGTGGTGTGTGTTAGAACTCGAGGTTGCGTACAACACACGCTATCGCATTATTCGAAGGGAAACGTACCGTAGAAGCTTGGGGTGTTACATTCTCCCCTCCTTCAAATAATTGCGTCCTCGCAATTTCTAGGGTATTACTGCATAAAAAGACTCGGGTGGTTCTTCATCATAAGTTCCTCGGGTTCCCACGTTGCCTCTTCCATTTTATGATTTCTCCACAAAACTTTTACCAGACGCGTCGTCCGGTTTCTCAGTACTTGTTCTCTTGTATCAAGAATCCTGACGGGCTCTTCGCAATAAGACAGATCGGGTTCCAGTTCTAATTCCTCATAGGTGAGTACATGCGTTGGGTCAGGCATGTATTTTCTCAACAGAGATACGTGGAACACATCGTGAACTTTGGAGAGACTTGGCGGCATTGCCAATCGGTAAGCTACAACCCCAATTCATTCTAGAATTTCGAAAGGTCCGATGTACCTGGGACTCAATTTACATTTCTTACCAAAACGTATGACTCCCTTCCACGGAGATACCTTCAGGAAAACATGATCACCGACTTGAAATTCCAAATCCTTCATTCGATTATCGGCATAGCTCTTCTGCCTACTTTGAGCTGCTTTAATGTGATTTTGGATTACCTTCACCTTTTCCACCGTTTCCTCCACCAGTTCTGGGCCTACAAGTTTTCTTTCACCAACGTCATCCCAACAGGTTGGTGTACGACATCTCTTTCCGTATAACGCTTCATATGGTGCCATCTGAATACTCGAATGGAAGCTATTGTTATAGGAAAATTCTACTAGTGGTAAATATTGATCCCACATACCCTGAAAATCAAGTGAGCAAGATCTCAACATGTCTTCTAAGGTCTGAATAGTCCGTTCTGATTGTCCGTCTGTCTGAGGGTGGTAAGCAGTGCTCAAATGAAGTTCAGTATCCAGGGATTTCTGAAGACTTTTCCAAAATCTTGAAGTAAAACGGGATCACGATCAGAAACAATCGATAGGGGAACTCCATGAAGTCTCACAACTTCATTAATGTATAGTCTTGCTAGAAGTTCCAGGGGTAGATCTTCTCTTATAGCAAGAAAATGTGCTGACTTGGTAAGACGATCAACAATAACCCATATTGCATCGTTCCTTCTAGGAGTCTTTGGTAGCCCCATGACAAAGTCCATCGTAATATTGTCCCATTTCCACTCCGGTATGGGAAGAGGTTGCATGACTCCTCCAGGATGTTGCCTTCCAGCTTTCACTTGTTGACAAACCATACACCTTGACACAAAATCAGCAATCTCCCTCTTCATGTTGTCCCACCAAAAATGTTCCTTCAAATCTCTATACATTTTGGTGCTCCCAGGGTGTATAGAGAAATTGGAACTATGAGCATCATCCAGCAATTCCCTTTTTAGATCAGGTATATTGGGAACACAAAGTCTCTTCCCGAATTTCAAAATTCCACCTTCATACGCAAAGTCTCTCAATCTCCCATCATTCACAGCTTTAATCTTCTTTTGGAATTCTTCATCATCAGTATGAGAACTCTTAATCCTTTCTAGTAAAGATGGTTTGGCAACCATTTGAAAAAGCATTGATGTTTCACCTTCCCTGGTTATTCCCATGTCCATCTTCACTAGATCCATGAAAATTGGATCCCTTTCAATTCTCATCATGTTCAGAACTCCATGGACTTTTCTGCTCAAAGCATCTGCTACTTTGTTTGCCTTCCCCGGGTGGTAGTGTATCGTGCAATCATAATCCTTGAGTAATTCAAGCCATCTCCTTTGCCTCATGTTGAGTTCTTTTTGTGAGAAAATATACTTCAAACTCTTGTGATCAGTATAAATCTCACATTTTTCACCATAGAGGTAGTGCCTCCATATCTTCAAAGCAAAGATCACAGCTGCTAACTCAAGATCATGAGTAGGATAGTTTTGTTCATGAATTTTCAACTGTCGTGATGCATAGGCAATTACTCTATCATTCTGCATAAGGACACAGCCAAGTCCTTTCTTCGATGCATCACTATAAATAACGAACCCATCATTCCCCGATGGTAGAGTCAATATAGGAGCATTGACTAATCTTCTCTTCAGTTCTTCGAAACATTCTTCACACTCTTTTGTCCAAACAAATTTAACCCCTTTACGTGTGAGCTTCGTTAATGGGTTAGCCAATCGGGCAAAATTCTGGACGAAACGTCGATAATAACCTGCCAAGCCAATAAAACTACGTACCTCAGTTATACTCGTAGGTGCTGGCCATTCTTGGATTGCCTTGGTCTTAGAAGGATCAACAGAGATTCCATCTTTAGAGACAATATGGCCAAGAAAAGAAATCTCCTGAAGCCAGAATTCACACTTGCTAAACTTCCCATATAATTCATGCCTCCTCAGAGTCTTCAAGATAATGCGCAAATGATTTTCATGATCTTCGTAGGTTTTGGAGTATACCAAGATATCATCAATAAATACCACCACAAATTCATCGAGATACTCCTTGAAAACTCTATTCATCAGATCCATGAATACAGAGGGTGCATTAGTCAATCCAAACGGCATTACAGTAAACTCGTAATGCCCGTACCTGGTTCGAAATGCTGTCTTCGGAATGTCTTCCTTCTTCACACACAACTGATGGTATCCAGATCGAAGGTCAATCTTTGAAAAGTATTGAGCTCCATGCAGTTGGTCAAATAAATCATCAATACGAGGTAGGGGATACTTGTTCTTTATTGTTATAGCATTGATCTCCCTGTAGTCGATACATAACCTCATAGATCCATCTTTCTTTTTAACAAAAAGAACAGGGGCTCCCCATGGAGAAACACTAGGGCGAATAAATCCCTTATTACTCAATTCCTCTAGTTGTTTCTTTAGTTCGACTAACTCTACAGTGGCCATTCTATAAGGGGTCTTCGATATAGGCCTTGATCCAGGAATCAAATCAATAGAAAACTCAACTTCTCGTTCTGGAGGATGTCCAGGTAAATCTTCCGGAAATACATCTACAAATTCTTTCACAACAGGTACATCCTCTATTTGAACATTCCTTTCCTCACCGACAGTTATTTCATTCTCTTCCTCCCCAATAATTGAATTAAGTTGAGCTACTGGGGGTGGGTCTAAATAAGAATTAGGTGGTGACGATTATGCTCTAAAAATAAGGTGTTCCTTATCATTATCATCAAGAATCGTAACCTCTTTCTTCTTACAATAAATCTTCGCATCATAGTCCGAAAGCCAGTCCATACCGAGGATTATATCAAACTCAATCATAGGTATGACGATGAAATCAGCAGATAAAGAAAATTTATGTGCTCTAATGGGGACTGATTCACAAAACTTTGTTGCAACGATACTTCCCTTAGGAGTTTTAACTGACAACTCCCTTATTAAATCAAATTGGAAATATCTAATTTTCTTAGCAAACTGGGAAGATATGAAACAATGCGATGATCCAGAATCAAATAATGCATTTGCTAAACTTGAGGAAACCATTAAATTACCTGCCACCACGTCTTTCGGAGTTTCTACCTCAGCAGTAGTGATAGCATAAGCCTGGCCTTGATCCCTTGGCCTTTTCTGAGGTAAGTTCTCCTGACGCTTAGGACATGCATTTGCATAATGCCCCATCTCCCTGCAATTGTAGCACTGAACGTTGGTAGCTTCCTTCTTCCCCTTGCAATCATGAGCTTGGTGACCTTTTTCACCACACTTGTAACAGACTCCCATTCCCTTCAGGCAAGCACCGGGGTGTTTCTTCCCGCACTTACCACAAGATGGATATTCAACCTTTCCCTTCTTCCCCTTATTTCCATTCCCAGATTGATCAGCAGGTCTCTTCTTCTCTTGCTTTGCTTTAAAGTCATAAGACTTATAGAATTCCTTTTCGGTCTTGATAGCACATGAGACAATGTCTTCGTACGATGAAAAGGATTGTGAGACTAATGCTCGACGGAGAAATGGTTTTAACCCATCAAAGAAACGATCAATCTTACTTCTTGGGTTGCGAATATAATCTCCAGCATACCTCGCTAACCTTGTAAAGTTAGCCTCATACTTTGTGACATTCTCATCCTCCTTTTGTCTCAGACTCAGAAATTGCCTTTCCATATCTGCTCGATGGTCGCGAGGAAAGTATTTTTCTAAAAACAGATCTTTGAACTCCCTCCATTCCATGTTTGATACTTCATCATCTTCCTTCATGTTTTGAATCAATGACCACCATTGATCAGCATCTCCAGTGAGGCGGTAAACTGCCATGGTAACTTTTTCCCTTTCACTACTCCCCAAAGCCTGAAATATTTTCTCTAGGGAAAATATCCATTGCTCAGCTACTAAGGGATTTGTACTTCCATTGAACGTTGGTGGTTGTTGTCTCATGAATCGATCTAACATTGATCCTCCACGCTGCGGATCAGGGTGCTCCATACGGGTAAGGTTATTATTCATAACCTGAGTAAGTTGTCCCAGTACGGTGATTAGCTGATCAGCACCAGTTGCATCACCAGCCCCACTATAATTATCTTGAGCAGGAGGGCAATCCCTACATGGAGTGCGTGCATTGATACGGTTTCCATTTCTTCCACTAGGCGCCATTTCTAAACAATGGCATAAACTAGATCAGTTTATGAATCAAAATACATAATCCCATACTTATAAAACACTTAACATAAATTGAACTATCTATGGATATAATCCATAATCATAAATATGTTTTCTTTGAGGAAGTATATACTCATAAACCCTTCATAATGATTTGTAAAGAAAGTGAGAGTTATCCTAAGCATATCCCCCGGGAGTGTCGTAACCAAGAGTGCAGCAAGGCCCGTTGTCGTGCACCAGTTCCCGTTCGAGTCTAGCTCAAAGCGGTGTTTTCGGGTTTTACCCCTAGGTACATCTGTGCCAGAGCCGCCTCTACCTGCTCGTATCCAGACAGGGATGTATTGCTCGGAAAACTCACAAAATCTCTACAATACCAAAATTCTAGGAAGTTCTTCTATACTAATCCTCAAAGTTCATCTTAGGTCTACGTGCTCTAATCAGAGTTTATCTAAATCTAGCTTCCAAGGTTTGTACTAAACTTCCTCTGATACCAACTATAACGCCCCGACCCTAGTTTCCTAGAGTCGGTGCATTATTACATAACATTGGCATGATCACAAGAAAGATCAAATCTCGAAAGACCGATTGGTTTAGTAGCCTTGGAAACACTAGATATATTCATAAGTTTTACATTACATCATAAAATCAAAAACTACTACAACAACATAATGTTTCCACAGTCCACACTACAATCCCCTCATAATATCCCTGCAGGTCATTCATAACTTACATCTTCACTTCCTGGGAAAAATAAAACATAGAAAAGGGGTGAGCTCAAATGCCCAGTAAGGATAACAATATAGCGGAAACTTTCATCAATAAGAATAAACATTTAAGGCAATGTATAACTAAAACAAAAGCCCTTTTAAACATGAACTTTCAACATGGTATGGCATAAATAAAATGAAATAATGCCATTTACTTATTCACATGGATATTCCACTAATCGAATAATCACATGAAAAAATAAATAACCACTTTCATAATGTTGGAATGCATAATGCCAGACTATCATAACCACATAGCCAAGGCCTCGTGCCAAGACTACAAATAAGATTTTGTCAAGGCCTTGTGCCAAGACACTAGTTTGTCTCATGAGACCTACCGATGCATCGAGGAGCTATAGCGGGCTCCACCCGTCACTTAATAAGTCCAATGCATTCCCATATGAAAAGGTTTAAACATAACATAAACATTCGTATTAAAACTAGCATACGAAATGTCAATACTTTCACAATAAACTATGAATGGTATAAAAATATCACATCCACAGTCAAACATATCACAAAACCTTCAATACAATATAGAAGTTTTGTATCATAATAAATCAACTTCAAATAATCTTAAAATCCATCAAAGGATGTTGACATAGATGAAATCAAAATTCTTTTTAAAGAAATATCTCCTTTTATTTTGAAATCATTTAAGATCCATATAAAATAAAACATTTTCTTTGAAAATATTCTTATAAGCTTGTAAGGAAAGCTTTGAAGATTTTATAACGGCGTAAAATAACCGCACCCGCCATATAAGTTAAAAAAAAACATTCTTACCTCAATTCTGTCGAAAAGGTTAAAAAGGACCTTGTTTTGAAAACGACGGAAAGATTCCTTTATAAACCTCTTATAAAAAGTCAAAAAAAGGTATAAATGACTTTAACCCATATTCTTGTAAATAGTAAAAATGTTTTGAAATATATTTTTAAGAAACATGGATGTGGATGATAAAGAGATCCCAGTAGATTATTACATATAAACAACCTCGGATAATGAAGAGATTGTGAAATAACCCTTACCTTGTACTTTTCCTTGGTTGGGGTAGGTTAACTCCCTGTATAATGGTGAAATAATTGTTATTAAATTATACAAGAATCATGTATATTAATATGATATCATATATGATCTTTTAACATTGATAATATCTTAGAATTATCGTCGTTTCGGGTGTTAACTTACTCATTTTATGTTATATGTTTTGTTACATAAGCCATGTTTGTTGTATCTTATTCATATCCAGAATGATATCAAGTCCTTAAACATCATTTTTAAATCATAAAATGATAATTATACTTGAATGGATACGATGGAGAATGAATCTCATCGCGTTCGTGGAGACGGTAGTCCGTACGTACGCACGAGCGACAATATAATTCTTTTGATATTAAAATAATATATAAATGAATGGTATATCATATATAAAGAATCATTAACATGTTATATTTATTATTTACATGAGTTACACATCATTATTATACCCATCCAAATAATATTATATTGAATAACAATTACACCACGACGTGGAGACGGTAAGCCGTACGTACGCACGTATGGTGACATGTTATTCAAAGGGTGGATAGAATACTGAATATGATTGTACCATATTTATAATAACATCACAGTATATGTGAGATACTGGAGTTATTATTTCAGAATGGTAAGAACAAAGGAAGAAGAAGTGGAAGAAGAAATGAACTTAGAAAAGGGTGGTGAAATCATTACCTCTTCTTCGGGTTCTTCCTTTTGATTTGATCAAAAGGGCTCCTTAGGTTGGCTTTCGGATCAAACTAAGGCCTCTAGGTTGTAGTGAGGGATGTTGGGAGAGTATTTGGGCAGAGTTTGGCCGAACCAAAAGGCTTTGAAGGTGTGAAGAAATGAGAAGGAGGAGTGCCCTTTTATAAGAGGGGTGAGGGGCACCTTTGGAAAAGCTAGAAATATTAATTTATAATAAATTCATATTCGGTTTACAAAGGCTCCAAAGTTGACTATTCAAAGGATGAGGTGTGGATAGGTCGAAAAAAACTCATCCAATAGAATTTAGACAGGTTTGGGTACTTATATTAACCTTATCTTTAAGTATTAACTCTAAGTTAATTAGTTTCACTTTTACAATGTCTCTTTGTATTTTTATATAATATGGTTAATAAACTTACTATATACATCCAAGAGACCCCCAAGTGGTCCATTAATGATTAACCTATCATAATATAAGTCTCTTGGCCGAACCTTAGATTTTTAGGAATTTAATATCAATTAATAATATAATATTTGTTTTAAGAACTCTTTTATGTCAATTTTGACACTATTCAATAGTTGATTTTTGTGAAACTCATAACAGATTTATTACTTCGAAAAAAGTCCATTAAATCAATCCTAATATATCATATTAGTCTAGAAAATTAGTTTAATTCATTAAAAGTTTCATATTATATTTATTTGGGTATTTATAATATCAATTATTTTAATTTTTCACTATTTTAGTAATTACTGCATCATCATTGTGTCATAAATAAAATAAATTATATAATGTCTAAAAATTATAAATAAAATATCATTATGTAGTAAATCTTTTTAGCTTTCTAATGAATATTTATAATCGAAAATCCAACATATATAACCCTATGTAAAAATTGTTCTTCTAAAAGATGTAAGCTTATGCCATTTTTATTTTTATTTTAACTTTATTAATATAAAGTGTCCCTACCACATACAAGTGGCTCCAAGGGGTCCCCAAATTGACCAAAGGATGCCCATGGTCGGGTATGTGTCCACCAATAAGGTTAGGACACGTTTTAGAGTAATTTTTTATTATTATAATATTATTTTTTTAACCCTTATTTACCGGATTTACCCTTTAACCATGGTAAATAAAATATTTACCACAGTAACTATTCAAAATGTCTAAAAATAAAAGTTACCTATTTACACAATTTGAACATCCTGATTCCAAATATGGAATCCATTTTCCTAAATTCAAAATACAGAAGTGGCAGAAATTAATTTAAAATTAATTCCCGCTGTCAAAACAAAAAGCGTGTTTTTAAGAGATAATAACTATCAAAAGATTGACACTTGTTTATGTTCGGTTTAATTGTAAAATTATGTCCAATGATAAACATTAAATTGAATGGTAAAAATATATTCTAAATATACTTTAAAACCACTCAAATTCATAATTTATCACTATTAATTATTTTGATTAAAAAAGTTGTTTTTAATTAAAATTTAGAAATTTTCACTATTCATCAAAATATGAAAGTTATCCGAAATGTACCAAAATTTCACCCTAGGCTAATTTTGATATTCCGAATCCAAAAATGAAGTCCATTTTGAAATATAGAATATATATGATTTCAAAAAGTAGGTATTACTATTCACAACGGCTAGTTTAATTAGTTGTGGTGTGTGTTAGAACTCGAGGTTGCGTACAACACACGCTATCGCATTATTCGAAGGGAAACGTACCGTAGAAGCTTGGGGTGTTACATTCTCCCCTCCTTCAAATAATTGCGTCCTCGCAATTTCTAGGGTATTACTGCATAAAAAGACTCGGGTGGTTCTTCATCATAAGTTCCTCGGGTTCCCACGTTGCCTCTTCCATTTTATGATTTCTCCACAAAACTTTTACCAGACGCGTCGTCCGGTTTCTCAGTACTTGTTCTCTTCTATCAAGAATCCTGACGGGCTCTTCGCAATAAGACAGATCGGGTTCCAGTTCTAATTCCTCATAGGTGAGTACATGCGTTGGGTCAGGCATGTATTTTCTCAACAGAGATACGTGGAACACATCGTGAACTTTGGAGAGACTTGGCGGCATTGCCAATCGGTAAGCTACAACCCCAATTCATTCTAGAATTTCGAAAGGTCCGATGTACCTGGGACTCAATTTACATTTCTTACCAAAACGTATGACTCCCTTCCACGGAGATACCTTCAGGAAAACATGATCACCGACTTGAAATTCCAAATCCTTCATTCGATTATCGGCATAGCTCTTCTGCCTACTTTGAGCTGCTTTAATGTGATTTTGGATTACCTTCACCTTTTCCACCGTTTCCTCCACCAGTTCTGGGCCTACAAGTTTTCTTTCACCAACGTCATCCCAACAGGTTGGTGTACGACATCTCTTTCCGTATAACGCTTCATATGGTGCCATCTGAATACTCGAATGGAAGCTATTGTTATAGGAAAATTCTACTAGTGGTAAATATTGATCCCACATACCCTGAAAATCAAGTGAGCAAGATCTCAACATGTCTTCTAAGGTCTGAATAGTCCGTTCTGATTGTCCGTCTGTCTGAGGGTGGTAAGCAGTGCTCAAATGAAGTTCAGTATCCAGGGATTTCTGAAGACTTTTCCAAAATCTTGAAGTAAAACGGGATCACGATCAGAAACAATCGATAGGGGAACTCCATGAAGTCTCACAACTTCATTAATGTATAGTCTTGCTAGAAGTTCCAGGGGTAGATCTTCTCTTATAGCAAGAAAATGTGCTGACTTGGTAAGACGATCAACAATAACCCATATTGCATCGTTCCTTCTAGGAGTCTTTGGTAGCCCCATGACAAAGTCCATCGTAATATTGTCCCATTTCCACTCCGGTATGGGAAGAGGTTGCATGACTCCTCCAGGATGTTGCCTTCCAGCTTTCACTTGTTGACAAACCATACACCTTGACACAAAATCAGCAATCTCCCTCTTCATGTTGTCCCACCAAAAATGTTCCTTCAAATCTCTATACATTTTGGTGCTCCCAGGGTGTATAGAGAAATTGGAACTATGAGCATCATCCAGCAATTCCCTTTTTAGATCAGGTATATTGGGAACACAAAGTCTCTTCCCGAATTTCAAAATTCCACCTTCATACGCAAAGTCTCTCAATCTCCCATCATTCACAGCTTTAATCTTCTTTTGGAATTCTTCATCATCAGTATGAGAACTCTTAATCCTTTCTAGTAAAGATGGTTTGGCAACCATTTGAAAAAGCATTGATGTTTCACCTTCCCTGGTTATTCCCATGTCCATCTTCACTAGATCCATGAAAATTGGATCCCTTTCAATTCTCATCATGTTCAGAACTCCATGGACTTTTCTGCTCAAAGCATCTGCTACTTTGTTTGCCTTCCCCGGGTGGTAGTGTATCGTGCAATCATAATCCTTGAGTAATTCAAGCCATCTCCTTTGCCTCATGTTGAGTTCTTTTTGTGAGAAAATATACTTCAAACTCTTGTGATCAGTATAAATCTCACATTTTTCACCATAGAGGTAGTGCCTCCATATCTTCAAAGCAAAGATCACAGCTGCTAACTCAAGATCATGAGTAGGATAGTTTTGTTCATGAATTTTCAACTGTCGTGATGCATAGGCAATTACTCTATCATTCTGCATAAGGACACAGCCAAGTCCTTTCTTCGATGCATCACTATAAATAACGAACCCATCATTCCCCGATGGTAGAGTCAATATAGGAGCATTGACTAATCTTCTCTTCAGTTCTTCGAAACATTCTTCACACTCTTTTGTCCAAACAAATTTAACCCCTTTACGTGTGAGCTTCGTTAATGGGTTAGCCAATCGGGCAAAATTCTGGACGAAACGTCGATAATAACCTGCCAAGCCAATAAAACTACGTACCTCAGTTATACTCGTAGGTGCTGGCCATTCTTGGATTGCCTTGGTCTTAGAAGGATCAACAGAGATTCCATCTTTAGAGACAATATGGCCAAGAAAAGAAATCTCCTGAAGCCAGAATTCACACTTGCTAAACTTCCCATATAATTCATGCCTCCTCAGAGTCTTCAAGATAATGCGCAAATGATTTTCATGATCTTCGTAGGTTTTGGAGTATACCAAGATATCATCAATAAATACCACCACAAATTCATCGAGATACTCCTTGAAAACTCTATTCATCAGATCCATGAATACAGAGGGTGCATTAGTCAATCCAAACGGCATTACAGTAAACTCGTAATGCCCGTACCTGGTTCGAAATGCTGTCTTCGGAATGTCTTCCTTCTTCACACACAACTGATGGTATCCAGATCGAAGGTCAATCTTTGAAAAGTATTGAGCTCCATGCAGTTGGTCAAATAAATCATCAATACGAGGTAGGGGATACTTGTTCTTTATTGTTATAGCATTGATCTCCCTGTAGTCGATACATAACCTCATAGATCCATCTTTCTTTTTAACAAAAAGAACAGGGGCTCCCCATGGAGAAACACTAGGGCGAATAAATCCCTTATTACTCAATTCCTCTAGTTGTTTCTTTAGTTCGACTAACTCTACAGTGGCCATTCTATAAGGGGTCTTCGATATAGGCCTTGATCCAGGAATCAAATCAATAGAAAACTCAACTTCTCGTTCTGGAGGATGTCCAGGTAAATCTTCCGGAAATACATCTACAAATTCTTTCACAACAGGTACATCCTCTATTTGAACATTCCTTTCCTCACCGACAGTTATTTCATTCTCTTCCTCCCCAATAATTGAATTAAGTTGAGCTACTGGGGGTGGGTCTAAATAAGAATTAGGTGGTGACGATTATGCTCTAAAAATAAGGTGTTCCTTATCATTATCATCAAGAATCGTAACCTCTTTCTTCTTACAATAAATCTTCGCATCATAGTCCGAAAGCCAGTCCATACCGAGGATTATATCAAACTCAATCATAGGTATGACGATGAAATCAGCAGATAAAGAAAATTTATGTGCTCTAATGGGGACTGATTCACAAAACTTTGTTGCAACGATACTTCCCTTAGGAGTTTTAACTGACAACTCCCTTATTAAATCAAATTGGAAATATCTAATTTTCTTAGCAAACTGGGAAGATATGAAACAATGCGATGATCCAGAATCAAATAATGCATTTGCTAAACTTGAGGAAACCATTAAATTACCTGCCACCATGTCTTTCGGAGTTTCTACCTCAGCAGTAGTGATAGCATAAGCCTGGCCTTGATCCCTTGGCCTTTTCTGAGGTAAGTTCTCCTGACGCTTAGGACATGCATTTGCATAATGCCCCATCTCCCTGCAATTGTAGCACTGAACGTTGGTAGCTTCCTTCTTCCCCTTGCAATCATGAGCTTGGTGACCTTTTTCACCACACTTGTAACAGACTCCCATTCCCTTCAGGCAAGCACCGGGGTGTTTCTTCCCGCACTTACCACAAGATGGATATTCAACCTTTCCCTTCTTCCCCTTATTTCCATTCCCAGATTGATCAGCAGGTCTCTTCTTCTCTTGCTTTGCTTTAAAGTCATAAGACTTATAGAATTCCTTTTCGGTCTTGATAGCACATGAGACAATGTCTTCGTACGATGAAAAGGATTGTGAGACTAATGCTCGACGGAGAAATGGTTTTAACCCATCAAAGAAACGATCAATCTTACTTCTTGGGTTGCGAATATAATCTCCAGCATACCTCGCTAACCTTGTAAAGTTAGCCTCATACTTTGTGACATTCTCATCCTCCTTTTGTCTCAGACTCAGAAATTGCCTTTCCATATCTGCTCGATGGTCGCGAGGAAAGTATTTTTCTAAAAACAGATCTTTGAACTCCCTCCATTCCATGTTTGATACTTCATCATCTTCCTTCATGTTTTGAATCAATGACCACCATTGATCAGCATCTCCAGTGAGGCGGTAAACTGCCATGGTAACTTTTTCCCTTTCACTACTCCCCAAAGCCTGAAATATTTTCTCTAGGGAAAATATCCATTGCTCAGCTACTAAGGGATTTGTACTTCCATTGAACGTTGGTGGTTGTTGTCTCATGAATCGATCTAACATTGATCCTCCACGCTGCGGATCAGGGTGCTCCATACGGGTAAGGTTATTATTCATAACCTGAGTAAGTTGTCCCAGTACGGTGATTAGCTGATCAGCACCAGTTGCATCACCAGCCCCACTATAATTATCTTGAGCAGGAGGGCAATCCCTACATGGAGTGCGTGCATTGATACGGTTTCCATTTCTTCCACTAGGCGCCATTTCTAAACAATGGCATAAACTAGATCAGTTTATGAATCAAAATACATAATCCCATACTTATAAAACACTTAACATAAATTGAACTATCTATGGATATAATCCATAATCATAAATATGTTTTCTTTGAGGAAGTATATACTCATAAACCCTTCATAATGATTTGTAAAGAAAGTGAGAGTTATCCTAAGCATATCCCCCGGGAGTGTCGTAACCAAGAGTGCAGCAAGGCCCGTTGTCGTGCACCAGTTCCCGTTCGAGTCTAGCTCAAAGCGGTGTTTTCGGGTTTTACCCCTAGGTACATCTGTGCCAGAGCCGCCTCTACCTGCTCGTATCCAGACAGGGATGTATTGCTCGGAAAACTCACAAAATCTCTACAATACCAAAATTCTAGGAAGTTCTTCTATACTAATCCTCAAAGTTCATCTTAGGTCTACGTGCTCTAATCAGAGTTTATCTAAATCTAGCTTCCAAGGTTTGTACTAAACTTCCTCTGATACCAACTATAACGCCCCGACCCTAGTTTCCTAGAGTCGGTGCATTATTACATAACATTGGCATGATCACAAGAAAGATCAAATCTCGAAAGACCGATTGGTTTAGTAGCCTTGGAAACACTAGATATATTCATAAGTTTTACATTACATCATAAAATCAAAAACTACTACAACAACATAATGTTTCCACAGTCCACACTACAATCCCCTCATAATATCCCTGCAGGTCATTCATAACTTACATCTTCACTTCCTGGGAAAAATAAAACATAGAAAAGGGGTGAGCTCAAATGCCCAGTAAGGATAACAATATAGCGGAAACTTTCATCAATAAGAATAAACATTTAAGGCAATGTATAACTAAAACAAAAGCCCTTTTAAACATGAACTTTCAACATGGTATGGCATAAATAAAATGAAATAATGCCATTTACTTATTCACATGGATATTCCACTAATCGAATAATCACATGAAAAAATAAATAACCACTTTCATAATGTTGGAATGCATAATGCCAGACTATCATAACCACATAGCCAAGGCCTCGTGCCAAGAATACAAATAAGATTTTGTCAAGGCCTTGTGCCAAGACACTAGTTTGTCTCATGAGACCTACCGATGCATCGAGGAGCTATAGCGGGCTCCACCCGTCACTTAATAAGTCCAATGCATTCCCATATGAAAAGGTTTAAACATAACATAAACATTCGTATTAAAACTAGCATACGAAATGTCAATACTTTCACAATAAACTATGAATGGTATAAAAATAGCACATCCACAGTCAAACATATCACAAAACCTTCAATACAATATAGAAGTTTTGTATCATAATAAATCAACTTCAAATAATCTTAAAATCCATCAAAGGATGTTGACATAGATGAAATCAAAATTCTTTTTAAAGAAATATCTCCTTTTATTTTGAAATCATTTAAGATCCATATAAAATAAAACATTTTCTTTGAAAATATTCTTATAAGCTTGTAAGGAAAGCTTTGAAGATTTTATAACGGCGTAAAATAACCGCACCCGCCGTATAAGTTAAAAAAAACATTCTTACCTCAATTCTGTCGAAAAGGTTAAAAAGGACCTTGTTTTGAAAACGACGGAAAGATTCCTTTATAAACCTCTTATAAAAAGTCAAAAAAAGGTATAAATGACTTTAACCCATATTCTTGTAAATAGTAAAAATGTTTTGAAATACATTTTTAAGAAACATGGATGTGGATGATAAAGAGATCCTAGTAGATTATTACATATAAACAACCTCGGATAATGAAGAGATTGTGAAATAACCCTTACCTTGTACTTTTCCTTGGTTGGGGTAGGTTAACTCCCTGTATAATGGTGAAATAATTGTTATTAAATTATACAAGAATCATGTATATTAATATGATATCATATATGATCTTTTAACATTGATAATATCTTAGAATTATCGTCGTTTCGGGTGTTAACTTACTCATTTTCTTTTATATGTTTTGTTACATAAGCCATGTTTGTTGTATCTTATTCATATCCAGAATGATATCAAGTCCTTAAACATCATTTTTAAATCATAAAATGATAATTATACTTGAATGGATACGATGGAGAATGAATCTCATCGCGTTCGTGGAGACGGTAGTCCGTACGTACGCACGAGCGACAATATAATTCTTTTGATATTAAAATAATATATAAATGAATGGTATATCATATATACAGAATCATTAACATGTTATATTTATTATTTACATGAGTTACACATCATTATTATACCCATCCAAATAATATTATATTGAATAACAATTACACCACGACGTGGAGACGGTAAGCCGTACGTACGCACGTATGGTGACATGTTATTCAAAGGGTGGATAGAATACTGAATATGATTGTACCATATTTATAATAACATCACAGTATATGTGAGATACTGGAGTTATTATTTCAGAATGGTAAGAACAAAGGAAGAAGAAGTGGAAGAAGAAATGAACTTAGAAAAGGGTGGTGAAATCATTACCTCTTCTTCGGGTTCTTCCTTTTGATTTGATCAAAAGGGCTCCTTAGGTTGGCTTTCTGATCAAACTAAGGCCTCTAGGTTTTAGTGAGGGATGTTGGGAGAGTATTTGGGCAGAGTTTGGCCGAACCAAAAGGCTTTGAAGGTGTGAAGAAATGAGAAGGAGGAGTGCCCTTTTATAAGAGGGGTGAGGGGCACCTTTGGAAAAGCTAGAAATATTAATTTATAATAAATTCATATTCGGTTTACAAAGGCTCCAAAGTTGACTATTCAAAGGATGAGGTGTGGATAGGTCGAAAACAACTCATCCAATAGAATTTAGACAGGTTTGGGTACTTATATTAACCTTATCTTTAAGTATTAACTCTAAGTTAATTAGTTTCACTTTTACAATGTCTCTTTGTATTTTTATATAATATGGTTAATAAACTTACTATATACATCCAAGAGACCCCCAAGTGGTCCATTAATGATTAACCTATCATAATATAAGTCTCTTGGCCGAACCTTAGATTTTTAGGAATTTAATATCAATTAATAATATAATATTTGTTTTAAGAACTCTTTTATGTCAATTTTGACACTATTCAATAGTTGATTTTTGTGAAACTCATAACAGATTGATTACTTAGAACAAAGTCCATTAAATCAATCCTAATATATCATATTAGTCTAGAAAATTAGTTTAATTCATTAAAAGTTTCATATTATATTTATTTGGGTATTTATAATATCAATTATTTTAATTTTTCACTATTTTAGTAATTACTGCATCATCATTGTGTCATAAATAAAATAAATTATATAATGTCTAAAAATTATAAATAAAATATCATTATGTAGGAAATCTTTTTATCTTTCTAATGAATATTTATAATTGAAAATCCAACATGTATAACCCTATGTAAAAATTGTTCTTCTAAAAGATGTAAGCTTATGCCATTTTTATTTTTATTTTAACTTTATTAATATAAAGTGTCCCTACCACATACAAGTGGCTCCAAGGGGTCCCCAAATTGACCAAAGGATGCCCATGGTCGGGTATGTGTCCACCAATAAGGTTAGGACACGTTTTAGGGTAATTTTTTATTATTATAATATTATTTTTTTAACCCTTATTTACCGGATTTACCCTTTAACCATGGTAAATAAAATATTTACCACAGTAACTATTCAAAATGTCTAAAAATAAAAGTTACCTATTTACACAATTTGAACATCCTGATTCCAAATATGGAATCCATTTTCCTAAATTCAAAACACAGAAGTGGCAGAAATTAATTTAAAATTAATTCCCGCTGTCAAAACAAAAAGCGTGTTTTTAAGAGATAATAACTATCAAAAGATTGACACTTGTTTATGTTCGGTTTAATTGTAAAATTATGTCCAATGATAAAAATTAAATTGAATGGTAAAAATATATTCTAAATATACTTTAAAACCACTCAAATTCATAATTTATCTCTATTAATTATTTTGATTAAAAAAGTTGTTTTTAATTAAAATTTAGAAATTTTCACTATTCATCAAAATATGAAAGTTATCCGAAATGTACCAAAATTTCACCCTAGGCTAATTTTGATATTCCGAATCCAAAAATGAAGTCCATTTTGAAATATAGAATATATATGATTTCAAAAAGTAGGTATTACTATTCACAACGGCTAGTTTAATTAGTTGTGGTGTGTGTTAGAACTCGAGGTTGCGTACAACACACGCTATCGCATTATTCGAAGGGAAACGTACCGTAGAAGCTTGGGGTGTTACACATGTACTCATTTTTTTAGCTTGGAATAAACCGTCAACCTATGATCATTTTGATAACCTAACAAATCAAAAGTATCACAAATTTCTAACACATCCTATTTGGGAATATCATATATAATTAATCACAAAAACATTATCAAGGGAGCTATGAGAGGGTATACTTTGGGACATAATGTTAACCTAATTCATTTAATTCTCACCCCTCAAAATCCATTCATCATAAGAGAACATTTATAATCAAGGTCTCAGTCATCAGATGATGGGGAGTCACACAAGTACACAATGTCCCCCCTAGATCCTTGGAAATTGTTTCATTATCTCATGGAAATTAATTCTAAATTAAAATATATATTTAAATTAATAGTTAACTACACTCTTTGGTAGGACCATATAATACATGTATATAAATAAAATAAATTTATTTACCATAGGGTATGACTAGTGACCATCTACATAATTTACGAAACCATTCCCCTTTAAAGTAAATCCCAATGAAACTCACCCAAGCTTATCTAAGGCCATCGATCTATCTTAAATCATATGTGGCCTGAGTGAACTCATCACACCAAAACTAAAACCAACCATCTATAGATGGTTCTTGGACACCCCCACCATTATTATACATGAAATACCTAACACTTGACATTATATAAATATATAATTTACCTAAATTTAACTAAAAACCTTAATAAAATTTACTTGTTGCATACCTTCAATTACACAACATGTGATCATCAGCTCAGGATATCGTTTACCCACACCGATACAAATTTCCATCATTTCAGGATGATTCCACAATGATTTTGTGTAATCCTTAATGAAACATAGTAGGTTCACATGAAATTAGAAATGAATGAAATAGTATAATAAAAAAGAATAAAAATATATAACTCATGTTAAATAACAAAAAATACCATACAATCACCCTAAATATAGGGGTAATCAAAGGAGGTATGGGAGAGCTCTCCAAGGTAGCGATGCATAAGGGAGGAAATGAAATGGTTGGATTAAGCACAGAAATAATAAAACATATAAGGGAATGATTAATTAAAAATTTAAACATTAAGGGGGAAAATAGTTTTCACCATTTCATAGTGACTCACCTCTCTCTATTTTGGATAGAAGCTGTGTGACGACCCACATCATCATGGGTTGATAAAAGCAGAATAATTTTTTTTTATTTTGAGTGGTTTTTAATGGGAAAATGAAAATTTAACCAATTTTATGATCTTTTATAGTGTTTATTACCACTTATTTGGACCATGAATAGAGTGGTTATCTTAGAATAACAGTTTAGTTGAAGTATGATCCATTATAATTTTTAAATAATATTAATATTTTATTAACTAAATATTAATATGTTTATTCGTGTTCATTCATTGATATCTCTTGAATGGAGGATAGTTTTTAAATTCCATCTCTTTGTTTGTGTAAGGTATATGGGGGTTTTATTAGGTGAGGTATAAAACCATTTTGGGTGTCGAGGTGGATCCAAAAACTCTTTTTTCATCTCTTTCTTCCTTTTATTCTTTTCTTTTTTCTTTTTTTCCTTTTATTTCAGCACCCTTAGATTGCTTCATACATTCCTCCCCACATATTATGGTTTGTTCTTAGTCAAGTGGAAAGAGAGAGATATGGAGAGAAAAATCATGCTTGGAGCCGATATAGAGCTAGATCACGGTGTGGTGGACACATGGCATGGATCCAAGATCAAAGCAAAAAAATTATATTATATGAGGTAGGTATTCAATATATTTCTTTGTATATCCCCATATATTTTCTCTTTCTAGTTTGAAATCCCTTTTATAATTTCTCAAGACCCTATGTGGTTCAATACACATTTTTTATTGTGGTAATTAGGTATTTTGGGGGATTGCTTGTGTTTTCTATTTAGGAAAAACCATTCACACAATGTATAGTTTGAGAAAAACATGTTTTCTATTCTTCATTCTGATATATGTTAATAATATTTGGTTACATGACTTAAGTGTTTAGAAAATTCTGTGTGGGATAGCTCAGGGTGTGACTTGGGGCATGACCTGACACCCTATGTTGGTCCACATGACTGTGTAGGGCACATGGACGAAACCTGTGTGAGGTACACCACCTGTGGTGGGTTATATTTGCTTCCTAGAACTCATGTGGGGACATGAGAAGGTTCCCCATGTGAGTTACATAGTTTGAATCGTGGGGTCTAGATGTTGTGTATTTTAGGATATTACACATCGAGTGGACTATAACATAAGGTTAGAGAGGTCCCTTGGGGGGTAAATGGTGTGTACCCATGGTTGAAATTGTGTACTTTTCCCTCCTTGGCTCATTTTTCCAATTTTCCCACCCTGTTTTTGGAATGGGACTTATGATTAAACCATTTTGAGAATTTTTTCACATAGATTTTAATTGTGATTTTTTATTGGAATTTAAAGGCATTATGGATAGTATTTTGGTTGGTGTAATCATTTTATGGATGATTTCCTTGAGTTCTGGATTCTAAATACTTCAATGGATTGGTATGTGTGAGCTTAAACCCATGTGAGGGTCATTAACTTGTTATATGGCATTTATTGTGGATTCATTGTTAGATTCATTCAATATACCTTCATATGGATCTAAGTAAGTGGTATTGAGTAATATCTCAGAGGCAATCTTGGATGGTTAGTGCATATTTGGACTGATTACTAAATGTAGGAGCATTTGAGGTAAGTTAATTTGTTTGATGATCATTGTTATTGAAGCCTTTGGAAATGGATGATGATGTGGGATGTTAGTTATGATGGGGTTCCATTAAGATGATGTTTAAGAGAGTCTTACATACTCTTGTGGGTTCCATTAAGGGCGGTATTATATTATGTATAACCAATAGGTGGAATGATCAGAGTCTAAGAAGAGTCTTAGGGTATCTCAAGGATTCCCAATTGTGTAGATTTTTGAACAATTTATTATTAAATGTAATTACATATTTTTATGTCCTTTCATGAACATCAGGTATCAGGGATTGATCATGGGACATTAGGGGTCATTTGATTTTATTCACATGTCATGTTTAGCTTGATATTCTATATAGGTAAGAGGAGCCCCTGTATGGGTGTCTTATGTGTGATGAGGTTATAAAGACCATTGATATCACACATTTAAGTGTGTTTATTCTTTTGGAATCCCTTATGGGCATGTTATTGATTGACTATTAGTTGGATGATGTTGTGGGATGCTTGAAGATGCTTCTCATACGAGTCATGGCCTAATTTTTGGATGAGATAGGGGAACCCGTAGTAGTGTGGCCTACTATTTCATTATATTTTTCGTTATTCTATGATTTGATAACACATTTATATTGAGTACTAGGGTGAAACAAGTGAGTTCCCAGTAGGGAGTCCATTTATGTTTTGAACCAGGGGAATGTGGGAGCCCTGAGTTTTTTAACCATATTGAGGGTCGACGAGAACCTAAAGTGGCTATTTTATTGATGATGATCTCCATGGGAATTATATATCCCTATGATTTATTTGATGAGGGTTGATCAAAATTGAGATTTCAATTGTTTGGATCCTAGATTCAAGAGTGGATCTACCAACATCATGGATGACCATTGGCTGATACGATTGAGACAGTTTATGCTCACATTTTAGATATGATAGGATACCTTTGTGATATTTTTGGATTGGGTATTATCCATAATATTCTTTAGGCCAATCCTATTATTGGTGAACGATTGATGTTATATGGGTATAATTAGTCAATGGGAGATCAAAATGAGTGAACCCATCTTGTTGGGAGTTATGTGATTACTAGATGTTTGATGGTGTGGATGTTGTGTTCTCCTGATTACATGGATGGGACCGCTATGATTTTTTTCATCGAGACAATAGATAGGCGTTCCCTCTAGGAATGTATGTATATTTTTGTAGTACCATGTATGGAAGGACCCTAGGGACAATGTTCATTTTTACTCCATCATTTGTAGCTGGATTGGTTTTGAAGAAAGTATGAGATATAAATGGTTCTCATGGGTTGGGTGTGAGACCTATCACCAATATAGATTATTCCATTGGAGTCCCAGATCCCAATATTGTTTCCTGTTCTCTTGATGATTCTTATGGTTATAGCCTAGGTCTATAATTAATCCATGTTTAGTTTTATATGTGTTTTTTCACTTATGTATATATGGTGTATGCGTTTTATGTTGATTGTATTGGTGTTCCATGAATCATAATTCCACGGGTGTGGACTAGTGTGGTGATGGATTTACATCGGGGGTCTGGATAATACCCTCAGTTGTATCCCTTCTATATTTATTTCTATTAGCCCCTATTTTATAGGGTATTTATTTTTATTTCAGTTTTGATTAGTTTTCAATGAGGATAAGAATATCATGTGTTCATGAATGTGTTATAATATTATATTATAGGTTCCCCATTGGGGGTTTCATAAAAATATTTATTTCCCACCCCCTATATATACCCCTCATTGTATATGGGGATCTTCTGTCTATATTAATATGGATCACATGTTTCATGGTGGATGGAAATGTAGCCTAGTGTGGCATAATTGAGTGGATCCACTTGTGTGGAGACTCAATATCGTGATGGTGTAACTCTTGAATCCTAGATTATAGGTATATGGTATGACTCATAGATAGTGAAAAATAATTGTAAATTTATTTATTGTGTAATTATTTTTTATATTTGATCAGACTCATGGGATATCAATGGGATTTTTTAATTATTTGAGTTTCCATGATGCATTTAATTTATATAACAAGATATAGTTCTAGTTAATTACATTTTAATACATTTATTTCAATATATATGGATGGGTTTAGTTGTTTTTCACCTTTATTTATATTTTAAATTGATGGTATTGTGTTCCTTGTGTATGTAAGAGGCCCTCATCTCTTAAGGGATGCATGCTCGAGGCCTTGTTCCATACTTAATCGAGTGATGTGTGAGGTCACCCCTGACTAAATCGATATAAAATTCTTTCAAAGCCTAACATGTCTTTTGATTTGTGAAGTTATTAGAAAGGAGGTTTAAGTGTATTTCATAACATGTGATGGATATCTGACTGGAATGTAGTGAAGACATTTTTTGATAGGATTTCATTGTTTCTAGGGCATGGGATTTGTGTTCTTTGTTTACATTTTTTATTTAGATGATTTCCCCTAGGGTGATGTCATCCCATGGGAAAAACTCTATAAATAATTCTAGGAATATAGGATTCATATGAAATATTCATATATTTTTTGTATTTTGATAATGGACATTGACTTGTTTAAATTTTATATAATAACCTATATAGTGTGTCACATGCAGCTCCTTGGTGGAATTATAATCAACTGAAATATATGTATAATTTTTCCCTGATAATAGACCATGTGGACCTTGTGATAAAAGGTTCAACATAGAGGGGGATGTAGTCCCTTTTTTGAGGGATGTGTAGATACTGATGTGGGACAATGTGAGATCAAGTTCCCCTAAGGATATAGTTTCTTAGAAGTCTTAGGTTCTGGTTTCCTAAGAGGGTTACATTCATTCCATGTGTAGTTTACTAGGTCTTTTAGTGGGGCCCATGTTCCTTTTATCACCAAGGGTTTGGGTGGGAATGATTATTCTTTCTTTTATTGGGACTTTCTAAGGTCTGTAGTCACCAGTGATCTGTTAGACATGTGGATTCCTTGCATTTGAGATGTGATGCCTTGGGGGTGCCCCTAAAATCATTATTCGATTGAGTGATAAATTTTTATTGGATTCCTATACCTATTTTTTAATTTTCACTTTGGTTTGTGTAGTGAGAGAAGGGTTAGTCACACATGGTCTTGGATCAATGCCTAAGTAGATGGTTGATGTGTGGTGGATCTTGTCATGAGGAACATTCCTCGATTTTGAATAACACTTCCAGGGGTTCTCCAACTTGTTGAAACCATCCTCCATGAGTTGTAGGGTTAGTGGTTTTAGGTAAGTTATCCAAGTATAATTATTTCATGGATCAAGTGAACTTGATAACTTGTGCGAGATTCATGGAGTGTCACTCTACATAAAAAAGGAGGGTAGTGTTTGACATAATTGTTTGGGATAAAGACTTGTTGCATGAGGGATTGTGAATGTCTATTTTTTCAATTTTAGTTGGGTGTTATTTTATTTATAATCACATTATTTGGGTACATTGTTTTTTTCTTAAGAGAACCCAGGTGGTGAATCCATGACATATCTATTGATTTCAGTGATAAATTAGTAGTGTAAGGATATTCTTATTTTATAGAGTGCACCATTGGCCATTGAAGTATGTGATCCTTTTTTAAGTGGTATTTTGAGATTGAATTTTACTATTCCTAGTGATCCAGGGATGGGTGATTATTTCCATTATAGCACTCAGGTGTGATAATTTGGGTACATCTACATATTGTATTTAATAATGGATAGATAATGGGCTATGTGGTTTTTCATTTGGGATGTGGGATTACAATAAAGATACTTCTATTGTTTGTAGAATGATATCTGTCATGGTTAGATTTTTCTCATATCAGGAGAGAGCTGGGGGAACTGTAAGGCTAGTCCTTATATAGTCATGATAACATTTGTTATTTCAATTTTTAGGTGAAATTATAGATACTGGCTGACAACAGAAACTTCTCTATGGAGATAATTATTTATGGTTTGAGTTTGTGTTAACCCATGTTGTCACTAGCTAAAACAATTTGGAGAAATATGATTTTTATCTCTTATGGTTATAAAGGTTCATAATTGTAATATATCCTATCAGATTATATGGGATAATTATTACAACACTCCATTTTTCTTAAAATAGGGTGTTTACCCTAGGAAAAGAATTTGGTGGAAATCTATGATATTTTAGTTTCAATGGAATTTTAATATTTAATTAATAAGAGATTAATTTATTTTTGAATTTATTTTTCAATGATATATATTTAATAGAGCATTAGATTGATAATTTTTCTCTACAGTTGAGTTTGGAATAAGGTTTTCCCAATGTGAGACATAAACCTTTCATGGGTACTAGTTTTAGGCGCCTTTTTTCTTTTTTTCTTTTTTTTACATTTTCCTTTCCTTTTCTCCTCCCATGGATTATTTTATATTCACATCCCCCCTTTAGGGTAGTGGTCAAAAAAGTTGAAATAGAGGGAGAGATAGATGGATATTACTCCCAGATCCAGTGTAGACATCGATTAGGATGCAATGGATGTATGGTGTGGATTTATGATGGAAGTTGCAGTATTTTATTCCCCAAAGTAGTCCATTTTATGTTTTCTTCCATATATCCTTTTATATTATCTTATTTCTAGTTTCAAATACTTTTTATGATTGTTGGGGACTCTGTGGGGGTAGATCTATGGATTTTATTAGGATGATAAAGAATTTTGGGTTATCATAAGTGTTTTCTATTCTGCAATACCCAGTCACATAGTGTGTGGTTTAAGGAAAACAAATTATGTGTTCTTACTTTTGAGTGAGGTGATGAATACAATGTTACATGAAGTATATTTTTTGAAGAAATCATATAAGATCAATCAAGGTGTGGTCTGGAGCATGACAAGACACCCCGTTTAGAACCCGAATAGAGCCCTATTATGGTACATGACTACTGGTTGAATACCATAGTTGGCCAGACCCCGTGTGCAAGATATATCTATATACTCCATGTGGGATTTACTCCATGTATAAGTGATAACCATCATATTATGTGGGAGAGTACATTTTGTGTGGGATTTGGCACACAACCAGGGAGTACCATTGGGGGTACACATCATGTACTCGGGGTGCACACCATACACTTTTACTTCCTTGGGGTGTTTTTATTGTTTTATCACCCTAGATATGTAATCTGACATGATATTTGTCTATTATTAGTTGTGTTTTTTATATATCTTAATGGTGAAGTCCTTTCAACATTTAAATTCTATCAAGATTACATTTTTGGGATTAGTAGAATATTTTTAGGAGGATTACCTAGAGGTTTTGATTAAAAATTCTCAAGCATGTTAGGATGTGTAAGGTGAAACCCGAGTGAGGGTCACGTACTCATTAGATGAATTGGTTATGGATATCATGATGTATTCTTCTAATATTTGTTAGATGGACCCCCCCCCCAATTTTGGGATTTAGTAATATCTATGAGGGGATATTGGATAGCCATTGGATGTTGGGATTGATAATTTGAGGTTATAAAATCATATTTTTGGATATTCTATTTGAGTATTATATCTCTTGGAGGCTTTGGGTTGGTTTGACACGATCAGAGGTTGGTTACTATTGTGCTCTATTGAGATGATGTTGAGTTGAGTCTGATGGACTCTCAAGAATGTTTTATGGGTGATATTATGTGTTTAATAATTGAAATGTTGATCTATCCATGTTTGAAAAGTGTTTGAGAGACTCTTTGGGATTCCCTCATGGTCTAGTTTTTGATCACATGATCAGTGGATGTTGTGATCATATTTTTCCCCACCCCCCTTTTGAGGAAATTTTTGATCAAGGATTATTAATAGGCCATTATGGTCCGTTTGATGATATTCTCATAGTAGGATTTAGTCAGGATTCTTGATAAGGAATTGTATCCCCTAATAGGGTGTTCGGTTCATGATGATATCTTGAGATTCATTGAGAACTCCCTTGTAGGCATGACTTTTTCTTTTGGATTCTCTTTTGGGTATGTTTTTAATTAAGTATAAACTAAAGGAAATTGAGTTATTTTTAGAGATATTTCTTGTGTAGGTATTAAACTATGGTTTGGATTATTTAGAGGAATGATCGTACCACAATCCATTTTTCTATTCCACCCTTACACCGCTGTTTTAAACTAGTTCTATAATGAATATTACAAATATAATAATAAATTTCACTTTATGTTTGAATAAATTAATTAATATTAATCAATATTAGAATGGAAAATTTTACTTCTTTTTATTATTTCAATGTTGGAAAATATGATTTAGAGGTCCATTGATGAAGTGGAAGAAAAATGGGCCAAAATTTCATGGATCAATGAAAACATGTCCACTGTTTTTCTTGTATAGAAATTTACGTGCATCTAAATGTGATCATATTCTGTGTACTGATACAAAATATAATGTTCTACAAATCTTATGAAGGAATCCAAGCCCAATTCAGCCGTCAAGGGGTCCAATCTAGTAGATCTTTCCAAGGAATCAAATCTGCAGATGTCAAATGCATTATTCTGTAATCTGTCCATATCTATGGATCAACCTATCCAATTGGTTCCAAACATTTGGTGGAGATATTCAGGAAGTGGGGCGACATGTTTTAGTTTTGTCAAAAGGGATATTTGGGAGTCTATTGGTCTAAATGTGTGGTACACGTGAATTGAAGAAATCTGTGTTCCTTAAACCACCGTCCAATTTTCCTATAAAATAGCACCTTGGGCTCCCCATTTGGGAGTTTAGCCAGGAAGCAGGATTATTCCATTTTGGATTCCCCAAGGAGTCTTCTCAACATACCTAGATGTTTTGGAGGCTATGGGAAGTTCTACCCCAACATCTTTCTCTTCCTCCTCTCCCATGGGTTTCTAAACCCCTTGTGATAACCCGGGGAGGAACGTGATGTATTCCTGAGCTTCATTTTTGTATTATATTGAATGATATTTTTAATTCCAGGTTTTATGTTGTTTGTATTCATCATCTATTTTAATTTTATGGAGTTATCTACAGGTATGTCATGCTCAACTCATATGATCATGTTTGGGGGTACCCATTTATGTGATGTTTCACACACCGTTCACCACTTCCTTTTGCCCCTTTAAATTGCGATGTTTGTGTGGTTCATATTGGTCAATTGAACTCAAATAAGCACTATCAAGGCCATTTACATTTATGTCATGGTATCACAAATAAATAACATACAAACTTGGATAGCACATCAAATTCTTCGTGTGTTGCCTTGGTGAGTTTCGGTTATGATGTCAAACACAAATCACCCAATCATCAGCGGTGTCTGGTGAATCATTGCGTGTCTTCGACTGAACCCTAGGAGGTATCCCAGTATAAACTTAGTAAAATTCTTGCTCTAGGTTTTACAGACTAGGGATTCGAATATTATTACCCTATATCATGAAGCAATGAAGGATAAACATCATGAGAGTACCCCGGGTTGATCACGCTTAATTAATTGTGTTAATATGTATATTGTTTTATCGCTTTCATTTTCTATTTTCATCTTTCATCATAAAACCCCCATATTTTACAAAACCTCATTCACCTTATACATTCATAATAAAAACCCTCTTTTTAATTTAATGATCTATGGCTCCGCTGAGAGACGACCTAGGGTTGCTGGTATACTACAGAATTTCCTGTCAAAATTAAACAACTAATTTGACGCACTTGACAACGCCATAAAATTTTGGCACCATTTCTGGGGAGACTAGATCATTTTTTTTTCTTTATTTTATTTTATTTATTTATTTTACTTCTTAATTATTACTCCTATAAATACCCCACCCCCATTGGTTGCTTTTGTTTTGGGTTTTGTCTTTATTTTTGGTTATTTTGGGTGTTCTCTCACTCTCTCTCTCTATTCTCCATCTCCCTCTCTATAATTCTGTATTATAAAATTATATTCTCTTTTCACCCTTATTAAGTGATTTTATCCATATTCAAAATAAACATCACAAATTATTTTCATGACTCGATCTGGTAAAGAAACACTACTTGAATTTGACCCTGAAATTAAAAAGTCACTTCACACAAAAATCAAGGAATCTAGAGAAGGTCAATAAATAAACATTGAGGAACCACTTTTGGAACCACAAGTGGTCCTAAACCAATCCAAAATTGAACCCAATCAGACCCCAAAAACATGGCTGTAAATAATATAACTTTAAAATAACTTACCACCCCTGATGTGGAGTACCAACCTACATACATCCAATATCCTGAGGAAGCATCCAACTTTGAGCTGAGATCAGGTCTCATCCACCTTCTTCCTAAATTCCATGACATTCTCAGTGAGGACCCTCAGGAAAATCTCAAAGATTTTCACGTAGTGTGCTCTACCATGAAACCCCAAAATGTCTCTAAGGACCTAATTAAGTTTAGATCTTCCCTTTCTCCCTTAATGGTGTAGCCAACGACTTGCTATACTATCTGCCTATCACAATTAGGGGATGGAATGACCTTAAATGACTCTTTCTAGAGATGTTCTTCCCTGCCTCCCGAACTGCAATAATTAGGAAAGAAATATGCTGAATTAGGCAATCACAAGAAGAGACCCTTAATGAATACTGGGAGAGAGTCAAAATACTTTTCTCAAGTTGCAACCACCACCAGATTAGTGAACAACTATTAATCCAATACTTCTATGAGGGACTTATTCCCATGGATTAGGGAATGATTGATGCTACAGCTGGTGGTTCCCTAGTTGATAAAACTCCTTCCACCGCTCATGACTTAATAGCCAACATGGCTCAAAATTAACAATAATTTGGTACACGAGCAATTGCACCAACCCGAGGAGTTCATGAGGTAAGTCATTCATCTCTATAACAAAAGGTAGATAATAAACATGATGAGATGAAAAACCTTCTAAGGTAATTTTCTCAAGCACAAGGTAACTTGCACTCTAATTCTATTCCATTACATTGTGGTATTTGTTCTGATAATACTCATTTTTATGACCAGTGCCCAAAACTTCAATATTCATCTAAGTCTTGTGCAGTTGTGTTCCCAGGGCGTCCATTCCAACGAGCACCTCCCTTAAAGAAAGAACAATTTCAGCCAAATCCAAATCTAGGGTGGCAAGAAAAACCCCAATAACTAAAATGAGGAAACTCAATCTACCCTAAGAAGAATTGGTATCAACAAGGCCAAGGTATTCAACCTTCTTATCCTTCAACTTCACAAAACAATCATCCTCCGACTCCCGAATCTAAACCATTCCTCGAGGATATGGTGAAGCAAATGGAAACCCAGAACCTCCAGTTCCAACAGACCACACAATTAGCAATTCAAGATTTATGAACTCAAGTGGGACAATTGGCAAACACCATCAATGAACTTAAGATGCAAGGTTCTGGAAAACTACCATCTCAAACCATTTCCAATCCGAAGGACATAGGTAATGTATGTTCAATTACACTTCTTAATGGTAAAGAAACTTCTCATTCTACTAATTCTACTCAATATGTATGTCACCCTCTTGAAAACACTCTTTATCCTCCCATAAATGATTCCAATTAAGAAAAATAAAATAAAAATGACAATAAAATTATCATTAATGATTCGCATGAACAATAAATTCCTCTTCCTTTCCCTTAGACTCCCTAAATCCAAAAAAACATTGATAATGAGATTGACAATGAAATAATGGATACATTTAAAATAGTTTAAGTTAATTTTCCATTGTTGGATGTTGTCAAGAAAATTCCCCGTTATGCCGAATTTCATAAAGAACTTTGCACCCATAGACGAAGCTTAAAGGGGAATGATAGAGTCAACTTGGGGAGGAATGTCTTGGCCTTGATTCAACCAGCAATTCCAATCAAATGCAAGGATCCAGGAACATTCACAATATCATGTACCATAGGGAAGACTTTCTTTTCTGATGATATGCTAGATTTAGGTGCTTCCATTAATGTAATGCCTCACTCTGTGTATACTTCTCTACTAGTTATAGTGCTTCAACTAACCAGAATTATAATGCAACTTGACAACCGAAGTACAATGCATCCAACATGAGTGATTGAGGATATCCTTGTACGAGTGAAGAATCTCATCTTCCTTGCTGATTTCTACATTCTTGAGATGGAAGATACCTGAACCAAAGGACATGCTCCTCTCATACATGGGATTCCATTCCTAAAAACAGAAAACATGATCATCAACATTCACAATGGTACACTGTTTATGAAATTTAGAGGAGAAATGGTAAGTTTTAACATCCTTGATGCTATGAAACACCCCGTTGAAGAGAACTCCACTCTTCTTGTCTATTTAATGGAAGTTCTCTCAAACGATTCACACACACACAAGTATCACCACAACCCAACTCTGATTCATTTTTGTTTTATTCAAACGTGGATTATTTGAGTTTTGATTCATGTTTTGAGTGTTTTGTGTGTTCAGAAAAGTGTAAATTTTGTGCTTTAATTGATGAGTGTGTTCATTCTAAGGTACCCATGACCGTCGATGATTCTACAAATATCATTTCTATGGAATATATATCTTTAGAGAATAAACATGATCATATAGAAAGTTTAATGGACCTCACTCCACCTAAATATTATCTCTCAATCCAGAAACCACTGGTGTTAGAACTTAAAAAACTTCCCTATAATTTAAAATATGCATATCTTGAGGGTATTGACCCATTGCCCGTCATTATTTCCAATAACCTCTCTCCACAACAAGAATCAAAACTGCTCAAACTTTTTAGAGAGTGTAAAAAGGAAATAGGATGGACATTGGATAATATTCCCAGGAATAGCCCATCTATTTGCATGAACCATATACTTTTTAATGATGAGTCTAAACCAATAAGACAATCTCAATGCTGGTTCAATCCCACTCTCCTTGAAGTGGTAAAATTGGAAGTTAGTAAATTACATGATGCGGGGATCATTTATCCTATATCTGATAGTAAATGGGTTAGCCCAGTGAAAATTGTGCCTAAAAAACAGGAATAACAGTTGTGTCAAATTAAAGGAATTAATTAGTTCCAACACCTGTGCAAAATAGTTGGCGAGTCTGTTTTGACTACCATCGACTGAATCAAGCCACGTGGAAGGACCACTTTCCATTACCTTTTACTAAACAAATGTGAGAACGATTTGCTTGTAAGTCCAATTATTGTTTCCTTAATGGATATTTGGGTTATTTCCAAATCCATAAATCCCCTGAGGACTAAGAAAAAGACAACATTTACATGTCCATTCAGCACATTTGCACACAGAAGGATTCCATTCTGTCTATGTAATGCTCCTGGATGTATTAGCGATGTTTGTTGAGTATTTTTTATGAGTACTTTGAGAGTTGTATGGAAGCCTTTATGGATGATTTCATGGTATATGGATATTATTTTGATGATTGTTTGGAACACCTAGGTTCTGTCCTCCGCCGCTGCATTGAAAAAGATCTTGTTTTAAATTATGAGAAAAGTGATTTTATGGTTGAGCGGGGGATAGTTCTTGGGCATGTCATTTAAAATAAAGGAATTCAAGTTGATAAATATAAAATTGAATTAATTTCAACCCTTATATATCCAAAATGTGTTCTTGAGGTGTGATCTTTCTTGGGTCATGCTGGTTTTTACTACCGATTCATTATAGACTTTAGTAAGATTGCACTTCCATTGTCCCGGTTATTGCAAAAAGATTTTGAGTTTTTGTTTGATAAAAATTGTGAGGATGCATTCTATTGGATAAAAAAGAGTCTCACATCCCCTCCCATAATCCAAAAACCAAGGTGGGATCTCCCCTTAGAGATTATGTGTGATGCCTCTAACTTAGCAGTTGGGGTAGTTTTATCACAAAGGGTTGAGAAGGATCCTCATGTCATTGCGTATGCCTCACGTACCCTTGACCTTTCCCATGAAAACTACACAACCACTAAAAAGAAACTTTTTTCTATTGTGTTTTCTTTGGAAAAATTCTGTTCATATCTTATCGGGTCAAAAATCATTGTCTTCTATGATCATGTGGCCCTTCGTTTTCTTTTAAAGAAACCTGATGCCAAACCCTGTCTCTTACGGTGGACACTCCTCCTACAAGAGTTTGACCTTGAGATTAGAGATAAGGGGGGGGGGGGATGTTGTAGCTGACCACATTAGTATGATTTCTTCACCACTGGACCATCATTTTGACTCAACCCTACCCATTGTAGAATTCATCATTCATGATAACCTTTGTGATGTTGTGGACCTTACCCCCTAGTATGCGGACATTGTGAATTTTCTAGCAACATATAGGGTCCCCACTAATTTCAGAATTTCACAATCCTAGAGACTTAAGAATGATTCTTGTTGGTATATTTGGTATGACCCAAACTTGTGTAGAATTTATAATGACCAATTAGTTTGTCGGTGTGTCCCTGACCATGAGTTCACCTCTGTTTTGACCTTCTTCCACACTTTGGCCTGTGGGGGCCACTTTGGCTCTCAACGTAAAACTAGAAAGGTCATAGACTCAAGAATTTATTTTCCTACTTTATATAGGGATGTCCATAGATTTTTCATGTCATGTAGTCATTTCCAATTCACATGGAATATATCCAAGAGGAATGAAATGCCCCAACAACCCATGTTATTTTGTGAGATCATCGATGCATGAGGCATTGACTTCAAGGGGACTTTTCCAAATTCATTTGGCTTTGTGTACATGTTATTGGCTATTAACTATGTATCTAAATGGGTGGAAGCAAAGGCCATCAGGACCGATGACTCTCAGGTATTTGTTGACTTTTTGAAGTCCCAAATTTTCAGTAGGTTTATTTTACCATGATTCGTCATTAGTGATCAGGGTTCACATTTTTCCAATCACAACATGAAAAATTTTCTTCATAAGTATGGGGTTGATCATAAAGTCTCTAATGCATATCACTAACAAACTAATGGAAAAGTAGAAATATCAAATCAGTAAGTTAAACGAATCTTGGAAAAACAGTACAACCGAATTGGAAAGATTAGAGTTTTCTCTAGGATGATTTACTTTGGGAGTAACAACAACCTTTTAAAACCCCAATCGGAATGTCACCATAAAAAATCGTGTTTGTAAAGGCTTGTCACCTCCCAGTTGAGGTAGAGCACCATGCATATTGGGATGTTAAACAATGTAATATAAACCTTTCAGATGCAGGTGAGAAAAGAAACTAGCAGATTCAAGAGTTGGAAGAAATTAGACATGATGAATATGAGAACACCTGAATCTATAAAGAGAAGACCAAGGCTATTCATGATAGCATGATTCAGCAGTAGAAGTTCCATATTGCTGAGTGGGTTCTCATGTACAATTCCAGGCTTAAGCTCCACCCAAGTAAGCTTCGTTCCCGATGGCTCGGTCCTTATACGGTTACTAATGTTTACCCTTTCGGTGCAAAACATATTTTTCATGAGCAGAGTTGAAGAAGTCTTACCATCAATGGGCAGCGACTTGAACACTTCTTTGAGGATTTTCCAAACAATATGGTGGAGGAAATCCACCTTCTCAACACATTATACCAATAAAACAAACTAGGTTTTATCCTTCCTTATCACATTCTAAATTATTTCAATGAGGACACTGCACATTCTAGGTGTGGTGGGTGGATACATTCCTGGGTTAGCTAGGAATTTTCATCGTTTTCTCCTTTATTTTCTTTTTGGCCTTCTTTATGGTATTTTTATTTTTCCCCATAAACAATTTCAAAGTTCAATGATTTGGTGACCATAAAGGGGGGAAAGTAAAAATACCATAATGATGGCTAAAAAGAATATTTGTTTGAATATAACTTTATGGAGTTATTTTCTTTTTTAGTGAATTAGTTTTCTGTTAATGATATAAATAGTCGTATCTATGTGAACCCTTTGAGATGATTAGTGCCCCTTGTGCGAGTAGTTTTTGGGAAAACTCTGTCACTAATATCTCCACAAATATTTACACCACACCATAGAGTGTGAATATTTCTTACTTAATATTAGGTAAATATATGTTAGGTTAATATTTTTCATCTTTAAATGATATTTTCATACGTTCGTTCCTTATCCGATCTGTTTCATTACTTTACCAGATTGGCCTATGCATGTGTACCTAATGTTTGACCGTTGTATGCCCTCAAAAAAACAAAAACAAAATCCTTGTGTCCTGGGTAGCTCAAGAACCACTCCTCCTCAACCTTTTATCTTATTATAACTATTACATTTAGTTTCCTGAGGAGATCCAACAAGGGTTGAGAGATGAGTGTGAGATTTGTTCCAAATGAAATTTCTAAAAAAATAAATAAATGAGGGAAGTGATGAAATGTGAAACATATGGGTATATCTAGGTCAGGATATTATGGTTTGACTTCTGGGAATGATTAACTGAGTGGGTCTTGAAATATGATTGCAAAGGATGTAGGGTAGGTTCGGTGGACAAAATCATTTAAGTTGAAAATTTTTAAAATAACATATATTTATTGGATAGCAAGTGGAAAGAATAGCATGGAATGGTTTTCACACACACACATGGAGAGTTAGTGTCATGGTTTTCTTCTTAATTCCTTTCTCAATTTGGTATCAATAATATTTTTTAATTTCACTATGCGATGATTTATGGGACATCATTTTCTAATTTCACAAGGAAGAACTCCTTGGTGTGGTTCGTGCATTGATCACATTAATTTAATTAAAATTTACTCAAATGATAAATATTCATGATTTTTGGAATATATATATGCATCATTTTATTTGGATATGTGACTTTTCCCAAGAGTGTAAATTTTTAGGTGTGGGGGTGTGATCGTACCACGATTCACTGTTTTATTCCACCCTTAAATCATTGTTTTAAACTAGTTTTGTAATGAATATTCCAAATATAATAATAAATTTCACTTTATGTTTGAATAAATTAATTAATTTTAATCAATATTATAATTCTAAATGTTACTTTTTTTATTATTTAAATGTAGGAGGAGATGATTTGGAGGGCCCTTGATGAAGTGGAACAAAAATGGGCCAAAATTGCATGGATCATTGAAGACCTCTCCACTATTGTGCTTGTAAAAAAAATTATATGAATCGAAATATGCTTATATTTTTTTAACTGGTACAAAATATAATGGGAAATAACTATTTTAAAGTTATCCAAGCCCAATTCAGCCGACAAGGGGCCCAACCGAACTGATCTGTCCAAGGAATCAAATTTACACATGTCAAATGTGGCGTTCAGTAATCTGTTCATATCTCCAGATCCACTTTTCCAATTGATGCTAAACATTCAGTGGAGACTGCTAGGAAGTGGGGATACAACTTTTCAGTTTTGTCAAAAGGGCATTCAGATGTCTATTGGTTGAAAAACGTGGTACAATTGAATTGATGAAATCTATGTGCCTTAAACCACCTTCCAATTTTCTTAAAAAATGGCACCTTGGGCTCCCCAAATGGGAGTTCGGCCAGGAGGCAAGGTCCTACCATTTGGGAGTCCCAAAGGAGTCTTCTCAACATCCCTAAAAGTTCTGGAGGCTATGGGAAGTTATACCCCAACATCTTTCTCTTCCTCCTCTCCCATGGGTTTCTAAACCCCTTGTGATCACACGGGGAAGAACATGATGTAATCCCGAGTTTCATTTTCGTATTATATTGAATGATCTTTTTAATTACAGGTTTTATATTGTTTTTCTAAATCATCTATTTTAATTTTATTGAGTTATGTACTGGAATTTCATGCTCAACTCATATGATCATGTTTGGGGGTTCCCATTCATGCGATGTTTCACACACCGTTCACCACATCCTTTTCCCCCTTTAAATTGGGGTGTTTGTGTGGTTTATATTTTTCAATTGAACTCACATAAGAATTTTCATGTCTATGTACATTTATGTCAGGGTATCACAAAGAAATAACATACAAACCTGGATAGCGCATCGAGTTCTTCATGTGTTTCCTTGGTGAGTTTTGGTTATGAAGTCAAACACAAATCACCCAATCATCGGTGGTGTCTGGTGAATCATTGTGTGTTTTCGACTGAACCCTAGGAGGTATCCTAGTATCAACCCAAAAAAATTCTGTTTATAGGTGTTACAAACCAGGTATTAAAAGATCATAACCCTTTATCATGAAGCGATGAAGGATAAACATCACGAGAGTACCCCAAGTTGATCACGCTTAATTAATTATGTTAATCTCTATATTGTTTTATCGCTTTCATTTTCTATTTTCATCTTTAATCATCAAACCCCCAAGTTTTACAAAACTTAATTCACCTTCTACTTTTATAATCAAAAACCTCTTTTTAAATTAATAATCTAAGGCTCCATTGAGAGACGACCTAGGGTTGCTGGTATACTGCAGAAATTCTAGTCAAAATTGAACAACTAATTTGAAGCACTCGACAACAAGATCAAGGAACCCCTAATAGTATTTACTACTCTTTATATTTCTTTTTTTTTCATTTTAGGATCATTTTATGGCAATTGACCATAACATGGGTGTAGCAAGTGAGTTCCTAGTATGACATAACTTTCTACTATTAAAATGGCGATGATGAGAGCCCTGTGTTTTTTTAACCCTTATGAGGGTTGGTAAGGGACCCCAGTGGATGTTTTATTGATAATGAGATCCATTGGATCAAGAGATCCCCATTATTAGTTATATGATAGTTTTCCAGCACAGATTTTTCAACAATTTTGATGTTTTGTTTGAGATTGGATCTACCCATTTTTCAGAATGTCTTTGATGAGATGGTCAACGTAGTTTATAATCATGATTTTTATATGAGAGGATGCATTTTTTATATTTTTGATTTTTTGTGGGACTCAATATTTTTTATCGATCTTATCAACTTTTCAGCTGGTTGTTGTAAAAAGGGTCTATAAATTTAATGGGTGATATAGATGATCACACCACATTAATTGAGGGTTGTGATATGGCTTGAAGATTGACACCGTGGACTCTGGGATATCTTTCATTCTTGGATGGGACCTATGATACAATGTCTCTACCAAACCCATTGATGGATGGGACCCCTAATATAGTATGTATATTCTATTAGGACCTTTTTTAGAGGGTCCCCTAGGAAAATGTTCACTATCTATCTCTAATTTGTATCCTAATTGGTTATGTAAGACTTTTTGGAAATGACAGGTTATCTAGGGTATAAAATAGAGACATATCTCTAGCTCAGATCATTCCATTAGTGTTTTAAATCCTAGTAAAGTTACATGTTCACATGAGGATGAAAATGGTTATGCCTTGGCATTTTAAATTCAGGCCTAATTTATTTTATATATGTTGTATATTATCTGTAGATCTGTTGGGTGTGACTTATGACTTGTAGTTGGGTGAGATATATGCTACAAATAATCTAATGTGGGATAGAGTAGGGGTATATTTTCCTCATGATTCTGATTAGAACCCATAGTTGACTGATTTGGATTTTATTTCTATTATACTCATATTTTTATGTGTATTTATTTTTTATTCTAGTTGTTATTAGTTTTTACTTTTATCAGGTATATCATGTGTTCATGAACTTTTTATGATAGATGATTATAGGTTTACCATTTGGGGTATCCTATTGAAATTTATTTCTCACCCCCTATGCATTACCTTCTGTGTATGTGGGGATATTGTGTCTGCATTCAGTTAGATTGTAGGATGTGTAGTGGATGTAGTTTAGGCTCGATGTTGCATGATTTAGAGGAACCATTCCTCCAGAGTCTTAGGATTGTGATGGTGTATCTCATGATTAAAGTAGAAAAGGTATGTGGTATCACTCATGGATAATGACAAATACTTGTACATTTATTTTCTATCTATTTATATTTTATATGTGATTATCCTGGCTAGAGCTTGATGGTTTGTTATTTCCTTCTTTGGGTATATAAGGATAATTTTATTTGATATAGCAAAATGTTTTTAGATTTTTATTTATACACATGAGGATATTTATCAGTGTGGATGTGTTTATTAATTTTATACCTTTATTTATACTTTTATTTGAGGGAATAATATCCCTAGTGTATGGATTAGGCCCTTGTTTTTTATTGGATGTCTTTGGAATATGGGGAGGGGTGCTTTAAACCTTATGGAAAGATGGATTGGGTGACTTGTTTGGATAAACTGGGTTGATTCCCTCTATTTAGAGCTCATGTCTGTTGACTGTTGGTTGGCTGAAATATCTCGCGACACACCTGAAGGGCCTTCCCCCTCGCTCAATGTTTTAGATAGGGAAACCATAGGGGTTCCATACTCAGTGAAATGTCCATCTTCCAAGAGATACAACATAGTTGTGTTTCCTAGCAGCCTCATCCTCCAATGTTCCATTATTATCAAATGCATGACTCGGGGTTTTTGGCTCCCCAATTCCCATGGGAGGATCTCTCAAGAACAATACCTAGTATAGGGCTCCAAACCCTTGATCCTGGTAATTTTTACCTCCACCACAAGATCCTCTACATCATGGTCCTACCCATAGTGTTGAAACAATAATAAAAAATCACTACCAATTCAACCGACTTCACTTCATCGTTCCCTTCAGCACCAAAACTCCACATAGGCCTCTTTTAACATATAAAAACATTTTCTTCATATTTTTAAAACCTCCAAATCATTATTAAATCCCCATTTCCCAAAATGAGCCTCATAAAAAATCAAATAATTAAATATTCACTGAAATTATTAACCTGGGAAAAAAGGATCTTCACAACCTTCCCACTATAGTTCATAGCATTTCAGAGAAGTCTCAGTGGTAATACGAGAATAATCCCTGACATATCTCAGTCATCTATTTACAGAAAATTATCCATGTATTACTCTAGAATTTTGAACAAGATTCCCTGACACAACTCTAACACATAATGATCATTAACTATCGAAACCAGATGAACCACTCATTATCAACATTGAATCACTATGAAGGCACTTACCATTTCTTTTATATACTGAGAAAACATAGATTCATAAATTAGTTCATCCATATTCTTGTGGTTCACCCCACTATAAGAATTTTCCCAAAAAGGCCCATTTTGTGCAAGAATGATCCCCACCTTTAGAATCATCTATTAAAACACAATCTTCATTATCCAAAAACCCATTAAATGTGGTTTCCATGTCACTTTGACCATATAAATAAGAATTACTTGTTAGAAGTTTGTTTCCTCATTTACACATTTAAATCAAATAGGGAAAATCAACACCATCCATGTCTAAATTCTAATAGATAGGATTTTCCTCTAAAATCTCTAGTTGATCCTATCAATACACCATTCATTTCCTCTATGATGTACTATATGTGATTTACACCCCAAAAATCCCAATTACACACAAACGTTTTGGTTATACCTCCTTTTCCCAAGAATTATTAAAACTATTCGGCCACACCCCCCAATCCACTGTGTCATCACCTAAAAAAATAACTAAATCCTCATATGCATCTTGAGACCATTAAAATACCAACACTATAGATTGAGCCTAATTTTGGTGTATATAAATAGTTTAAACCTTAACTAAAAACACTTTTTTCATGATCTCATATGATAATTAGTGTATCAATGATCCAACACACCCTTAAATCAAAATATAACTACCTTGAGCCAAATTCCAATCCATGGACACTATCTAGATCCAAATCCACATTTTTTATCTGGTTTTCAAAAAGAAACTATAAATACCCAGTACAACTTCTCCCTGGTATCCAAATATTATATCAAGAATCCAATGACTAGCCTCACCACTCATACAACTCCCGCACATGAGGGTTATTATTCCTCAGACAACTACCCATAAATTACTTCCTATAATGATAGAACATGTCTGTTCCACCCACAGTCGAGGGAAAATATTAAATATCAATCACTGACCATTATTGGATCACTTGTAATGTTGTCCATAACATATGCTGAAATAATACTATAACGAGGGACAAACCCTCCAACAGTCTATGGTACAATCCCCATCCCATGGATTCTCTTATACAACCCATTAAGTGAATCCTCAATACATTACATCATCACACATGTGTCACTCCTCCCAATCCATGTTCTTTCACAATGAACCACTAACACCATTCCTTGTATAATGCCATTATCACCACATATCCAACACAAATCATTTTCCTCAAGAAGTCAAGTAACCATTTAATAATATTTCTATAAAATCCATCATTTCTCATCCAACCTATGTCTTATCAGTGATTCCTAAATCAAATAGTGTAGTAAATACACAACACACACTACCCTAGTATCATACAAACCTAATGGGTGTAATATATTGTAAAAAACATTCACATAAGTCAAATCATGATCCATTAAGTTTAAAATCCTCTAAAAATATCTCAAAACATCCACTCCAAGAGCCTGTTCAAGTGAAAATAACTTATAAAACCAAAAAATATACATTGTTCCACCTTACAGGTTGTACCCTAGAATGATTATCAATATCCCCATTACAAAAATATTCCACCTAAAAGAAGGAAAATTATTCTTTATCACCTTTACATATCTTCCAACATAGAATATATCAATTCTTATCCCATTAATCCTAGGTTTTCTTGACTAGAAACCCAACTATGACCATCGCGTGTCAATATCACCTAACTAAGAGTTCCCTTAACTATCCTCTTCAATATCAATCCATTTCAATAATGCGAATGTGTATCATATAATCACTAGCTAACCAATATTTTATCAAAATCCAGAATCGACTGCAGGTGTTTTACTAATAAAACATCCAACTGTTTAGGATTATAATCTATAACCACATTAGAAATGATGCATGAAATCAATAGGGTCTGTCATCTTATTGATACTGCCCTCCAAAAACATACATTAAAACCAACATAACTAACACCCGAGTTCTTTATCTAGGAATATTTCAAAGAATCTCTCTTCTAAAACCATATACCGAATATTACCTCCCATGAATTGATATTATGGTAAGTAACCAATATATTCATTCTAGATTTACAATATCTATTGCATCACCATGACTATATCCCATATTTCAAATCACACCCCTTGAATCAAACTCACAACCCAAATATCTACCCATACTTTCCTGTCAAAGAGAACTAAAAATATTACAGAATCCACTCTCTCAGGACACACATATATATTAAAGTAGTCACCTAATAAAAAAGTATATAAAAGATCCCCCATTCTTAATTATTATTCTCATCTCACCAATATAATGCTTCATATATCATGTCCACTAGGCTCTCCCACCTATCCCATGGGTCTTATATCATATAAATCACTACTCATAAGAAACACCCATGTTCCCATTACAATTATAACAAGGCCACTCAATTGATAAAAATCCCACTCAAGGGTTCTCACATGGAAAAACTATCATCACATACCTAAACTATTTATCACTCCTTGGAAACCCCCTCTCTTTAGAAATTGTCATTATGAACTTCCCTATAGAGGACAATGTATCATCCACATACATAAACATAGACACTCACATAAACAATGGCATCATTATATGAAGATATATATCAATTATTCCATGGAAACACTATTTAGTTAAGTATAATTACACTAAGAATATATATGGGAAAAATACCAAATAGGTTTTTTGACAATTTAAATAACCATAGTTATATTCTATTTTCTAAAACTAGTGCCAATATCATAATCACCCTAATGGGGTTTATCATAAAAACATCTAATGTTTTTAGCCACTAACTAAGGGGGACTATACATAACTTTAATAGAGGAAATATATAGTTATAATCAGTGAGTATCCCTCCATTGAGTCAACCTGAACTATAATCATAATAAAAAATGTTTTGGTCTAGCTAAGTAAGATTCCACTAATAAATTTTATGAGAAATCACCATATAAGTCATTATCAATACTTTAAAAAACTAAACCCTTATCATCAGTGATAAAAATCACACACGTTTATGTGAATCTAATGTGATTCCTACATAACATATATAAATCATGTACACAAGATTCATACTAATAGGAAAAGAGACAAAACTAATAAATCATAAATCTTAAAACTCAGGTGCATTGCAATAGGTGAAATTATATATCCATAAAAATAGAAACCAATGACAATAATCCCATTCCTTTAGAAACTAGAACATTCTATCTGAAAAGATGTTCACAATACACCATTTTGATATCCCTAAAAATAATGACACAACCATAATCCATAACTACTATATCCCAAATAGTAATACAAAATAAAAGGACACTCTCATACCACTTTAAAACATCCCTGGCCATGGGACACTCAATTTTCCCCATAAAAAAGAGTTACTTGGACTTTGGGCATGCCTCCCCATATGCTAGAGTATTATGACTAGAATAATGTGTCTAGGATAGTTCCATGTGGAAACTAAAACAATATATCAAAGTAGTAACAATGGTATAAATTTTCAAAAATTAAATTATGAAAACAAATAAATAATAATATTGATTTAACAAATAAAATACATAAACATATAGACTCATATAATCGTGAACTTCAAGTCCCCATGAGCTACCCTAGATCAATCATGTAACTATGGGCCTCTTCCCTAATATAACATGCAAATAGTGATGTTTTTTTGAGTACCCAAGTGCAATGGATTTCTGATTAGGGTGTGAGTATAACTCTATAGGGAACCACTAATGCGATCTTGTACATTACTAATAAATACAATGGATGTTAATTTGATGTTATTGTTATATAAATAAAAATTTAAAATTTATAAATTAAATAAACCCCATCAAACATCAGATTCTTACATGCCACTCTCTATTTACTATACCTAATTTTGATAGTGGAAATGTGTATATAATAACAATTTACTACCAAAGGGGAATATTACAATATGTAGAATAAGAACATCACCTTGTGAAATATACCCATCCCAGAACCTAAAAATAACATGATGAAATATACCCAACATGGAACCATATCTTCCTTAGTCCATTTCTCATTGGGGAACCATCTTGATCGACTACATGGGGGTGGGGGTGGGGGTTGTCATATCACATATGGAGAACATGGTTCCAAGAAATCACAACTCAAGTTTACACATCATCTCCATCACCTAATCCCATAAGTCACAAGCATCATATATATAAATATAAAAACTTATATACCAAGATAATTTTCTCAAGGAACTTTATATAGAAAACACCCAAAATATCCCACACGAGAACCATATAAATATAATAAACACTTAGGGGTACAACATACCTTGAACTAAATTTCAAAACACATGGGTTGGAAACATTCCCTAAATTTCTCACATAATCGTGGTTCAAATATCAATACATGACCAACTCCCATCACTACACCCTCACTTGGAACATATAATCAATTAAGGTTCGATTATTACACCCCAAATCATTAGTATCCATGATCTAAAACTCATCCTCATTGGACAAACATGTATCTATGGAAACCCCCAATGTCACCTAGGACACATCAATACATGAAAACCTCACATGGCCTCCTTTATCAAATTCGCATCTCTCAAATAGACACCTAGAACTCAGAGGGAATATGATCCTTTGACAAATTAATAATCATCATACGACCTCACTAGTGTTATAAGAATATCCTTATGATATTCTATTAGAGAGATACTATAATTCCCATATTTATTTCCAAAGACATAATTTGTAAATCATTATAAACCAAACCCATCAATGTATTTCCCAAGAAACTGCTACCTGGGTACTAACATTTCATTAGAGAAGGAAGGATCACCCAATGTTCATTTCTCTAGACTAATGACTCTATGGAATATCAAGGATCTAACACAACCTTATTGGGACTATCATTTATAATTAATCACACAACCTATCACAAGATATCTATGGGAACCTATAATAATTATAAAAATGTTCATGTGATTCATTTATGTATCACCCTTATGAGTCCATACATTTCAAAGAAACATTGAAAATCAAGGCTTAACCCATTAGTGGATGAGGACTCAAGCCAGTGCACAAGGTCCCTCGTGATATTTGGAACTTTATTTATTTACTCATTGAATTTAATTTTAAAAAAATGAAATATTTAAATAAATGGATTAAATACCTACGTGGTGGGACCATATTATATATGAGCATAAATAATGATGTGTAATGTTGTGAAATAATTTCCTCAGGATATTCTATACCCATGATGAGAAAAATCCCTATCATATTATAACTATTCCACCATGATCCCATAGAGTGATAAAATAAAGGAAGTCTGGTTGACCAAAAATTAGAAATTAATGTAAGAGAAGAACAATGTAGAAGAACCAAATAATAATAACCATAAATTCTAAAGAAAACACAACACAATCACCAACATGTGTGGGGGTATTTAAGTAGAAAAGGTAGAGATCTATCATGTCATTTATAACCAAGGGAGGGAGATACAAATATATCTCATGTCCCAAAATAATCAATGGAGAGAAGGGGATATTCAAAATAATTAAACCATAGAGGGAAAAGAACTTACACAATACCATATCTGCTCTCATATAATTATTTTGGATAAACATAATTCCCAAACCTGTAGGCTCATAGATGACTAGAATAAACATGCACCATATCCATAAATCCTTCCCCCACATTCACCAATTTTTAAAGGGACACCCCTATTATTCCACACTGAGAGAAATGATTAGCCCCAATATCTAATGTGTGGTGGGATTTCTCGAGCACCTCATCCAGCCAAGTTCCATGACTACCAAAAAGCATGGACTAGTTATTTTTCATCCCCTTTCTCAGAAACTATTCCCAGGATAATGCACCACAAACTTGAAACCTGAAATTTTCTCTCCACCAGAGGATCCACTATGTCATGGTCCTCCACATGTTAGTGAACCAATAATAATGTGTTTTTATAGGATCATCTAGATTCACTCCATCATTCACACGAGCCCTTCCAAATCATATTAGGGATCATTTAATATCCTTAAACATTCTTTCATGATGTTAAAACACTCATAATCATGATTCGAGTCTTGGTTTCCAAAACAAACCTCTTACCATAATCAAAAAATAAAATATCCTCTAAAATTCACATCCTAGGAAAACATGGGTCATTACAATATTTTTTTATTTTAAGACAATATTTTATGGGATAAAATTAAGGTGCTAATTTTTTATATAATTGGAAATTTAATTTAATAAATTAGAATAGTTTCTCTTTAAAACATCAACCATAGTGTGGTACCAAGCCTTTCTTAGTAGAAATATATTAATTTATTAAAGTCAGCTTATTTCCATTATTCATAAATTCTATTGGGTTTACCATTATTAAAATATTACCTTTCATTTTGGAATCATTGAGTAACATTTTTCTATTTTAAACCAATATTTGTTTTCTTTTGATAACAAAAAATGATGTGTGGTCTTGTCTAGAATTCCTTTATTAAATGATGTAACTCCCCAATCCCCAATTCATACAAAGATACATACAACTCTGAATACCTAGGTAATTCTTACATAGAAATAAATTACTCCATGATAAAGGCATGATATGTATTGTCATTATATATAATATGTTTCAGATAGATTCTATAAACTAAAAAATTATAATGGTGAGAAGTTTAAAAAAATAAGTAGTGTTTATTTTATTTACAAAAAAATAAGTTCTATAAGAAAACCACTTAAGGTTTAATTTGAAAATGTTTACTTAAAATAACATAGAAGACTTATCACTATAGATATACAATTTAAATATGGAAGTTTTTTTCTTCTATTTTTAGAAATATAGTCATACTTATGGTTGTATTTGAAAATATATACCAATTAATTTTAATAAAAAGTAGAAATTATGACATGAATTTTGATATAAAATAACTAATACCTATTATGTTTCTAAAAACTATGTTACAATTTTTTTTGAAGAACAGTATTTATATAAGTGGTAAAAAATCACCTCTTCAATATGAAATCTAGAAACACTAATATAGATGCAGTTTTTTTAGTGAAACATTCAGTAAAATTGTTTCTTAAAAGAAAAATAATATATTGAAAAAATATTTTCTTTATAAAAATTGGCTCTATGTGTCATTTTTATATATATTTTTACATAGAATTATAACCATTATATTTTGTTTAATTCATAATTATTTTCTTAAAAAACAAGTGAACTAATGAGAGAGAAATATAATATGATATAATTATATAGAATCAAATATGAATATTATAAAAAAATTAAGACTTTGTAAGTTTACTAGGATGTGTCTTAAGGGTTTTTGAAAAATGTTTGAGTAAAATGAGCGTGTGTTGAAATTAAAGAATTTCTTGATAATTTTTTTTATTAATCCAACACACATTATTATTTTCATTTTTTCCTAAAATTTTATTTTATATGTATTGAAATAATTAATTTTTTATAAGGTATTGAAAGAGTAAAGATAAAATGGTATCCATTTAGATTTAAGATCAAATAAAATTCATGCATTAGTTATGAGAAAATATTGGATGTTGGAGATTATATCAATGATTTTTTATTTGTTGAAGTGTATGAGTAATTATTATGTAACATTCTTAAGGAAATGATGGAGGAAAGGCTGCATCCATATCTTTCCTTAAATTAAAACCAACCTCAAAAATTTGAGGATACATCACTTTTATGCCCAGTGAAAGATTTCATTGCAACTAGTTCTATGATATAATCTTACTCACTTTTAAACACCAATATGTGAATACAAGGATTCATCCTAATCCAATTATATGTCAACCTCTTCTTTTTTCCATTCCCTTAGTCCTGAATTTTATATTAATAGTTTTTCTTATTTTCCTCACAATTCTTTAAAAAAACCATGAAAACTTCATGGAGGTAGTTCCTTTTAATGAAATTTCAATGTTTACTAATTTTCCAATAAATTTTATCCACAATTGTTTTATAATCACATGTATCCACCTAGAAGTTTTTTTCATTAACTATCATGATTATAGTCCTAATGAGATTGTAGTTCCAACCCATGTTTCTCAAATGTAAATTCCTTTAATAATTATACTTCATCAAGTATGAAGGGGGTCTCCTTTATTACTAAAAATTTTTATAATATGATTCCCATCTTCCCTAACATCCCCAAATCCCATTAATATTGAATTTTATTTTTCTTATAGAATTATTTAAGTCTTCTTTTAACCTTGAAGGTATAATGTGAAACAAAATTATTTGATTTTCATCCTTTTTTAGTTGTATACTCAACCATATTATGTTATAAATAGATTAATATTATAGGTGGATATCTTGGTTTCTAGGTCAGGTATGTGTTCTAGAAACCCATTTAAATTGAACTCTAACATAAAACATTTGATTAAATTTGTTTACTTTAACAATCCAATTTATGAAGGTATCCTACCTAACCCAACCCATAAAAACATTTAATATTAAATATATATTATAGTTTGGATCATGAAACATGCAAATAGTTAATATCACATAAAGGGCCTAACCAAATTGCATTGTCCCATTTAGACTAAATGTCACATAATTAATATGATTACTATGTTATCTATGATGTGATGTGACTTTAACCATTTAAAAAATAATTTTTTATAAACATGTTGAATTTTTTCAAAATATTTTGATTATAAAAGTAAATATATATAATAAAATTAATTACAATTTTAATTTAAATATGTTATTTTATCATATTTTTAGATTATCCGGGTTTGATAAGACATGAATGGTTATGCTAAACCCATAAATAATAATATTCTTATCTTATTAAAAAATCCAACTATTAATAGAACATAATTACTCAGGACATAATTTTTTTGACTCATGTTATTTCATGTTGGGTGATAGTGACATGATTAAAATTTGTATGCCTTGGTTTATCCCTATTTTGAATCTGAATATTTCATATAGTTTGTTACTAGTTATACTTATTTGTTATAATTTCCCACCACGGATACACATGAGGGAGTTATTCTTTATAAAATCATCTGTCATTCGTAGACCACATCTAATAGGTATTCACTTTGATATTTAACTTCAAACATTATTTTTTGATTTTAAATTCATGTGGTGTAATAGTGTATATGCATATAATGGTTATATAAATAAGATATTTAAAATGAATTTCATTATCTTGTAGACCATAAATGACTTTACACTATATTGAAATTTGTTTTTTTGGATTACAAAAGGATTATATAATCATTATAATGAAGAATAATTATTTGTTATATTGAGAAGAAAAATTATTTACATATAACAAGAGTCATTCCATCCTAAAAAATAGAAAGAGTGATGTAAGAATGATTTAAATGTTAAAACAGAAATTCTGGCAATGTCACTAGGGTTTTTTCATTAGATAAATTATTAGAGAATATTTATTCACTTAAAAATACAATATTTGGAAATAATTTTCAAATCAAAAGAGACTAAACCTTCCAAAATACTTGAATTGAAATAAAACATTTCTATTTTTGAGTTTACATACCCCCAAAAAATAAAATTTAGATATAAAAATGATGATATGAATATTGAAAAAATTATAAATAAAATTATTCTTTAAAAAACGGTCAGTTTATACACGAAAAAAGGATAAAAATTACACTCATCGTGATTTAAAGGATATAAACAATAGTTCTGAATTACAATTATTTAATAAGCATTATGGAATTTGAGAAAAGTCCCTTGAATGTTACACATTTGTCTTATTAGAGATTTTATGGTTTCATAGTCATTTAAGATAAATCCATTACCCAAATGGCTATGATGTAATCCATTCAAAAAACATTACTATAAAAATGGATGAATAATTGGTTTCAATAGACATGATTGTTATATTTTTTTAAACATATTTCTCTTTTTTATAATCAATTTTATATTATAAAAATGATACAGGTGACATTATTTGATTTGAGAATATTCATTGTTCATATATGATTTAAATAATTAACCATAATACTTGTAATAGAATTAAAATTATAGACAATTCTCATTTTATACACGTTAAAAACTATTTATCATCTATCATTAGTTGTTGTGATGACACAAATTTATATTCATTAACCATGTGAATTTATGTTTTGACTTAGTAAGACTATCTTTTTCATGGCCATTTGAACCCATATTAAAATTGTAATTCTACAGAAAAATCCTTAAAACTTTTCATGGATCCTAATATTTACCTAATATTACTTTAATTTTATTTCACATTATGGATACACAGTTGATAGAAAATCATATTTAAGATTCATTTCCTTTTTACTCATAATGAATGTAATTCTTACTGAAATTTTTTGGTATATACTTATTTTTTTTATTTGATTCATCTTCACTTATTTTATGATTAAATTCAATTTTACACAACACATATTGAAAAATCCATTTTCATTTTTTTACAAAGATTACTAAAACCTTATTATAACAACATCGATTAAGATAAGTGGTTCTATTTAAATGTTTATATATTTCTTAATATTTTTTTCTAACTTATTTAAGTGTTTTTCTTAAAATATATAATTTATTAATATTTTTTTTAAATATAACTAGCATTGAATATATTTTTTAATTTGATTATGAAATGTGACGATTACTGTAAACACTTTTTAGTATGTGTTTTCAAGTATAACCTTATAACACTTATCACCAATGATATGTGATTTTTTCTAAGTGTATACACATTTCATATTGAAAATGTTATTTTCTAAAATATGTACAAATTGATTTCTTGTTTAATTAAAGTATAACTTTTTTTCAAAAAAAACAATTGTCACTTATTTTTTCAAAATACTGAGGTGACAATTTTAATAAAGTGTTGTCACATAAGCCCCCTAAAATTTTAATTTATGGATATGTTTTTTATTTATAATTCGCATCGTATATTCCTTATATAGTTTATAGAAATTCAATGTCCTATAAATATTCTGAGCATAATGAATTTTTCACTTTAATGGGCTATATGATGGAATGGTTGGAATAATTGACCTTCAATGATAAATTTACCAATTATTAACTTCTAATTATATTTTTTATTAAAAGTATATTCTAAAATTTATTTCATTCAATTTTATATTTTGCAAGTTGTTATAATTTTTCATACATTTATGCTAATCTAATCATGTATTTGGGTTATTTATTTTCTACACTAGCCAAACCTTTATCAGTTTATATTTTATGAAAATAAAACATCATGTTTTGCGATAATTGTTAGTTGTATTTATTTTCTACAATATTTAATGTATTATCCATTTTATGTTTTTTTCTTTTTAGAATGCTCACAATAAAATAATCATTCTTTTTATAATTTATGGAAAATTTGTTTTTCGTCATGATTTTTATATCTAAACAATCTCTTTGTTATTTAATATTATTAAAACAATGATTAAATTTTTTAAAAGGATAGAATTTAACATATATATATTTAATTTAGCTAGTATGTTCTTTAATAATAAATTTACAGTTCATTGGTTAATCATAATAAACTATGGCACATTGAACTCAGTTACATAAAAAAGGTTCTATTAAATATCTGGTGAATAACATAAATTTAATAAATTAGTACTAATTAGAATTATGGAATTGTATTATAAATATTCATTGAAGTTATATATCTTTTGTTCATATTTCTAAATTTTTTAAAACAAGAATTATAGAATCAGATTCTAATAATATATTAAAATCCACATTTTTAAGGAAATTTATATTTTATTAATAACAATATATAATTGTTGGTTAATAGGGGAAAAATTAATAGTTGTACAAAATTTATAATTATAAATTCAGTTTATAAAAATTGATTAAAACATTAATTATTATGAAATATTTTTGTTGTTTTAAAAAAAACTTCAATTATAGGTCATGAAGTGACAATAAACCAAAATGAACAGTTTTAAAAGTGATTTTAATAACCAATGGACTATTTTGGTTGTCCAACATTAATTGAAATACCTCATTTTTAATAGATAATTCTATCATCTAGTTTAACAGTAAATATTTTTGACAAACCATTATATTTAACCATAGGTTTTAATGATGCTAATAGAAATAATTTTCATCCTATTTATTCGCATTCAACTTTATTAGATACTGTAGAAGTAATATATTCTATTTAAAATATACTTTATGTTAATAATAATGATCCCACCATTATACATGGACTAATTTATCCTTCGATAGGTTTATGGTACTTGGATATTTATTTACTATAATTTTGGGATATATATAAAAAACCCAATTGTTGTCTTCTATGTTATAATCCTTATATATTTTTTCCCACTCTAGTTTATCATTATTTACCACCTATAAGATAAATGATTTCTAGATAATTGTTGGTTCCACTAATTTAAGAAATTTTTATTTGCGTGGGGTCTAAAATTTATCTTATAATAATAGTTTGTACAACTGCATATAGTGTTTCTACTTTTCCAGAATATCATAAAATGGGGACATTATTTTTTTAAACTCCGACTTCCAACTCATTTGATAATAATTAATGAAAATTTTATTGATCACTTATTGCAAAATAGTTTGAAAACATAAGTGGTATATAATAATTAGTTTTTTTTTAATTAAATATCATTAAAAAATCACTTAAATTAGTAAAAAAATAACCTTTATAATAAAAACAATCTTGAAACACTAATAATAATCCACTTATAAGTATTTTTTGAGAGTGTTTTTTAATAGAACCATAATGAAATTACTTCAAAAATAATCTTCGTGAAATATGTGAAGCATAAAAAAATTGTTATAACATTGTTATAATGAATAAGAAACATGTTATTATAATATTCAATTATAAATTTACATACAAAAAAGACAAACCATATAAGAGGTGGATGATATTAATTTTTTCTACCATGAAGGGTTGTTAAAAAGATAACAAAAATATAGATTCTTCTTTGGCAGTTGGACAAAAAATGGTGATGATTTTTTAATTTTTCTAGGATAAAATTCTTGTCTATTAAAATATAATATGATTTCAGGAATAATTTTTTTTCACATAATGATTTATATTTCTTCTGTTTAAAAAAATAACAAATGAAATATTTTCATCTTTATATACTTTTGGGTTTTGTTTAATTTATTTTAATTTTTTTCCCTTTCTATGAACAAGTTGATACTATGAAAATTAACCCTGAAGTTATACAGGTCCATACTAGATTTATTTAGAATATGATATCTATATATACTTTGAAATATCATTTTTATTATGGTGTGCCCCAGATTCTTAATATCACCACTTTGAAACATGTTACTGATTATATTCTTAATGAAAACATAAAAATGTGGCTAGAGAAGATTATTTAGAAGTTAAATGTATTATTATATCCTGTTTTATAGTTTCAAAATTATATATTCATACCATATTTCATAAAATCCTTCATCCCTTATTGTTTTTAGAATAATTATATGATATTTTCACTTTCCCATACAAAATCAATAATCAATGCTCTAAATGATCATGTATACCCATGTACTAAGTCATATCTAGATCTTATGACTTATACAAAGGGTACAATTCGATCCAATTCAAAAAAAAATGTTTTTGTAAAGATTTAAATGGAAAGCCTTTTTCTTATCATTTTGGAAATATATTGGCTTTTTTAAACAATGTTTTGTATAATGATGGTTATGATGATGTTCCTAGTTCCAAAATGAATGATTATGTGGATAGTATTGTGCATTACTGGTCTATAATAATAGGTTATTTATAATTAATATAGTTTAAAATGGTAATTTATTAAGAAAAAATAATGAGTGTGACTGTCCTCTAGAAAATGAAGATGTGGATCTCTGCAGAACAGATGCATAGAGTAACAGTTCATGGGCAAGAAATTTTGCATGATATTTTTTGGGTTCAGATATACGTTGGATTTAGAAGATTTGTATTCGAAATTTGGAATTTTATTTTTGGATGTAGATATGTGTATATATAATTCCATATATAGAATGAAATTTATATTTATTTTCAAATATACATTATTTGTTACATTAAAAAAATAAGAATTTATCAATACTATTTATATTATTATTCAATAATGATAATCTGTGAAAGCCTTGATAGTTAGAAAGTCTCATAGTTTATCAAAGAATAATTTTTTTTAATACTAATTGATTCGGAAAAATTATTGGCAAAAGTATAGTGTATTAATTTTTTTTAATTATTGGGATTCATTATGTTTACCAACATTTTAAAAATATCATGTTTAATAAAACTGAATATATATATATAAATATATTTAAAAATAAAAGATATTTGTTTATGATATCTATTTAATCCTAAAAAACAATATGCGGAATTATTTATTCTTCATTATTCCAATAATAAAAAATGAATATCGATAAAATAGTTTTCGGAAACATCTTATATAATAACAAACACTATGTTTCTACCATATGTTCTAATATTTGATTTGTGTTAAATGATTAATTTTTGTTCCCTTAAAAAATTAAAATTTGGTCAATTTATGTTTTTTTTGTAGTTAGTATTTGGATGGTGTGAGGTTATAAGTAATATAGAAAAGAATAGGAAGATGTTGGAATAATTCATTGTACAAGAACAAGGACCACACCATATTTTTTTTTGAAAAGAACATTATATGTAATTTTGTTTTTTAGTTTTAGATTTCATTAAAATTAGTAATGTCGCACGATATATAATCTTTTTTCTATAAATATTATTTTCTCTATGATATATAAAGTATGTTTGGTTGATACAAAGGGTAATTCCTTTTCCCCTATGCCCCAAAATATCATCCATGTAATGGGAATAATGTTCCTATCAGGAAGTGATTCAGGATGATTTTAATGGTTCTTCATATTTGGAGATTCTTATACAATGAGGGAGTGTGTTATTCCATAATAGGTTTAAATATAGAAATATCATGAATTTATACATACAGTTATACAAATACCACACTACTATTAAATGGGTGTGACCCCAATATCCAGACCTCAATGAAACAAGTGGTTCCATGAAATTTATGTATTTTTTTATTTAGTTAAAGAAATAAATACTATGTCATAGAGTAACCTATCACAACATAACTAATCTATAATTTATAAAATATTAAAGAATAAACCATTTAGTTACATTGAAATAAACCATTCCACCCCATGATTGTATAAATATGAATAATTTGAACATATTTGATGACTTTTCACCGTCAAAGTGGTTTTGTGTTTGTTGTGATGACCTTTAACTAAAAATTTTAATTCATATGGTGGATGTTCACCTGGAAACAATTCAATGTATGTATTTAAAGAATATAAAGTTCAAATTATTTAAATTAGTTTGAATATGAATTTGAATTTCAAATGAGTATGGTATAAAGATCAAAAAGATCTATGGTACAAGAGTTAAAAATAAAATAAAAGAGATTATGAAAAATAAAAGTACAGTGAACTAGTTTTAGTTTTTATTTAATGTCAGGGATAATGGAAAATAATTAATAGAAATAATAGCATTGGATATTAGTTTTCAAAGTAAATATTTTTTGTGCATATCACAGATGAACATGAAGTAGAGAATATAGAAACAAGGTTAACACCAATTACCATTTTGTGTTTTTATTTCATTGATTATTATTTTTATTTCAAACTATGTGTCAACTCTATCATTTAAATCACCATCATGGAAAATATTTAGTGGAATATGGGAATATGTCATAAAACATGAATGAGTACTAGGATTGTAAAAATCATTTCAATGAAAATCCAATGGAGTATTAGGAAATTCATATATCAATACATCATTGATATGTACTCCATGGAAGTATTGTATTGTGGGTGAACCATGTAAAATCCCTATGTTTGAAATTTTTATTTTTTCTATTCGATTGTGCATGTGTGTGAAAATTTTGAATTATTTATGATGTATCTGTAAATAAAAAACAATATCTAGTTGAGATTGAGATAAAATGAAATTTCAAGTCACATTACTTCTACCCACTTTCATAGATTGTATATTACAAGAACTCATGTTAAAATGAGTTTTGTCAATTCCATATATTATTCCATGGTGAATTGTTTAGAGGATGTTATGTTCATGAAGAATGCTGTAATTGAAAATGAGGTACCATTAATTGATGGCTATGATTATCAAGTGTGCAGGAATAGAATGATATGAAATTTATGATCAATTAGTTTTGATATTTTCTTAGCAATAATTCATGTAATATAATAAAGTTAAACTATATAGTTTTTAATACTATAAATAGATAAAAAATTATTGAATGATGATATGAATAATTAGAATAAATTTTATGAAGCAGTGTCTAACCAGACATTTTTGAAAGTGATGAGTTGTAATACAATTAAAGGAATGTGGGATAAGCTTTCAATAATTTCTGAATATGATAAAAAAGAGAAAGATTAAATTCTTTATCTTCTACATATTATATTTAATTTTTTGAAGACGAGTTCAATTAAAAAAAATAAGGTTTCTTTAAAAATTATATAAAAGTTTTTAGTAAAATTTCCATACTTATTCATGAGATGAATGGTTCTAATATAGTGAATAATATCAAATAAATATTACCAAAAATTTGAAGACAACAGGTGTTGGTACATGAAGAACTAAAAATTAGTGAATTTTCTCATGATAAATTACATAGAAAAATTGTCTTATATGAGACATGGATGAAGATAAGAATTTGTTTATAATATTAATCAATAGTAATGGATTTTAAAGTAGTATAAAATTAAGTGATTTATTATATTAAGATTGAATAATATATTAGTTATGATTTCTTATCACTTGTAACAATGAAATTTAAGTGGGGAAAAGGTTGATTCAATGGTAAGAAAACTTTTTCTTGGTTTGTTTAGAATAGTTGGTAATATTGGTGATAGGTGTCCATAAATATTTAATTGTGAATATGGTGAGATAAAATTCACTAAAAATATAAGAAAGAAGTTCTCCCTTTGAAGGAACATTAATTATTGAAATACAAGTGAATAGATATTTTATAAAAAATTATTGGTATGTAATTTTGTTGATGAACATGGAAATGATAAAACGAAACATGAAGAAGTAATGAACTACTTGTTAAATATTGGGTAATATGATAATATCATATGTGATCCTAGTATATCTTTAAGGATAAATCTAGTAAGATTGAAACACTCAAAGCAGAGTTTATATCTTTAAAAAATAATATTGAGTCTAAAACAAAAAATATAAGGCTCAAGTAAGAAGTTATAGTTTTGAAAGTTATTAGATGAATTATTATAAAAAAATGATAAATGAGGAACAAGAAATTTTGAGAAAGTGATGAGTGGTAAAACACATGATTATATGTGTTAAATTGGTATTGGATATGATTTTTATACATAAAAACAAATATAGGGAATATGGAGAGAAAAGGGAAGAATAATATAGGATAAATTTATAATTCCTTGAGAAATTATAAACTATCATGATGTTCTAAAAATGTTAGGAATATACAGAAACATGAATGTTAAAAAGATATTCTTTCTGAGGAAGTTTCAATTTTGTGGTTACCATGGCCAGATTATGTCTTATTACAATAAATAAAATATTTAATTTAAGGGATAAGAATTTATATGTTAGGAAAGGTGAATCTAAACTTAACCTATATATTATAATATTAATTCTTTCTTTAGACTCTATAATATTTTAATAACCTCAGGAATAATCTTGTTAATTATAGTAAAATAAGTGTAAACTATTTCTATAAAAGTAAAATCATAATATATGAAACTAAATTCAATAAAATTATTTTAATAAGAAAGTTATATCCATTGGAAGTGGAAGAATATGACTCAATTATATACACTGAATAAAATGGGACGATACCAACACATGTATCACCTCAATATTTATTTTCTTAGAAATAGAATAAATCAAAGATAAAGGGAAAATCTATTCTTTATAATAGGGATTTGATTAACATAAATAATAGTAGTACATGAATTATTGATAATTTATTCTCATGACACATGAGAACAATTGGAGAAGAATTTTTTTTCTTCATAGTTGCTGATCATAATTCTAGGATTCCTCAAACGCATTCGAAATATCCTAGGGAGATAAACTCTTCCTTTCCTGATGAAAAACTACACTATGTTTCTATTAGGTAGTCTTCTTGGTATTCATATTTTCCAACTTCTTGGCAGCATGAGTCATACCTAAAGATATTTTCAACAACCTAAAGAATAAATTCATTTCTGAACTTAAATACTACCATTGGGATGACCCTCTACTGTTTAGGAGATGTGTTGATGATCTCCTTAAGATATGTGTGCTTGAGGAATAGATGTTGCCTATTATTGAGAGTTATCACTCTTTACCTTGGGGGAGGTCACCATTGAGGTGAAATGACAACTCACAAAGTCCTACAATCTAGTTTCTTTTGGCATTCCCTTTTCAAGGATGCTAGGAGCTTTGTAGTTGGTTGTGATAGGTGCAAGTAGTTAGTTAATATTGGTAGGAAGTAAGAGTTACCCCATTAATGTATTCAATAAGTTGAATTTTTTGATGTCTGGGGTTTAGATTTTATGGGTCCATTTCTATCATGTCATGGGAATGAGTATATTCTTGTTGCTGTTGATTCTGTGTCAAAAGGGGTTAAGGTAGTGGCACTTACCAACAATCAATCCAAATGTGCTATTAAACATATCAAAAATAACATCTTTTCATTTTTTTGAGTTACCAAATCCTTTATCAGTAATAATGGAACACACAATAAAAAGTACTAATTTAAGGCTTTGATGAAAAAATATGGTTGTGTTCATAAAGCTGGTACTCATAATCATCCACAATCTGGTGGACAAGTGGAAATTTCTTATAGAGAGATGGAACAAACACTTGAAAAAACTATGTCAAATTCTAGGAAGGAATGATCTCTTAAATTGGTTGAATCTTTATGGGCATATAGAACTTCTTTCAAGACCCCAATCTGTATGTCTCCTTATAGGCTGTTGTTTGGGAATTGTTGTCATTTTTCTATGGAGTTTAAACATAAGTCTTATTGGGAAGTTAAGGCTCTGAATTTGGATTTTTATAGTGCTGGTGAGAGGATATTACTTGAGTTGAGTGAGCTAGATGAGATTAAGAGAGTGATTTATGATAATTCAAGGATTTATAAAGAGAGGAATAAAATCATTCATGATTCTATCATAAATACCAAAGAATTCAAACCTAGACAGAAGGTCCTCCTCTTTAAATCTAGAATAAAACTCTTTCCTAGAAAACTGAAGTCTAAGTGGTATATACCCTTTACTAGTGTGTGAGTGCTTAAGAATGGAGCTTTTCAAATTTTAGGTGAAGAAAACAAACCCATGCTAGTTAACGGGAAGAGAGTGAAACATTATTTTGAGGGAAAACTGAAGGACTTGGATACCTTCACTATTCTTGAGAACTAATCTTGAATAATGTCTAGATAAAGACTTTACAATGTTGCGCTGCAAGGGAGGCAACCCATTTTTTTCATTTTTTCATCAAAAAAATAATAATTAAATAATGTCTAACAGAATACTTTAAATTCAGTGCTTCATGGGAGTCAACCCATTCTATTTTAAGTTTTTATTCATTTGTTATTTTTTTCTTTAAATTAAGTACTGCTTGGTGTCTTTTGTACGCTCTCTCTCTCTTTCTCTCTACTAAATATTTTTTATTGGTATACATGATCTATTTTTTCTAGGATGCTTCTGCTGGTAACATCTAAAGAGTTGAATTCCAATGATAGAGGATTATTAAAAAACACTAATTCAAGGAAATATCTTAATTCCTTCATTCATTTTTATGCTCCATTTCACTTTATAAGAAATTCATTGTTATGTCACTGTTAAACTGTATAGGTGAGTCATTGACTCACCAATGCACCTAATCCACCGATACACGGATGTCAGTGACTCATTAGTGACATTGTCGGTGATATATTTTATGTTACTAAAAAAATCATATTTTACTAGATACAAATCTACTACATGTCTTGAATATTGGAAATTTTCGGCACATGTCACTAAGGTAAAAAAATAATTCTGTATGTTCCACATTGTAGAAAAATTTAATTTCAGCATTGTTTAGATCATTCCACTACTTCAACTTAAGATTGTGGGGGGGGGGTATATTCTTGCTAGTTCTTCACTTTTATTGAATTTACTTGTACCTCTTGGTTGTTTATCATGCCTTTGTATTCTTAACTGAAAATCTATTTGAACCCAATCTTTGAACATGCTTTCAACGAAGTCATTGTGCACCCAAAATTTGCATGTTATTTCTTGAACTTAATTGAAAATAATTTTAACTGTCTTTAAGGATAATGCATGTACTTTATTATGAACCCACTGTAAAATAATCTTTGTGGAAGAAAATATTTTTGACCATTAATGAGACCACTAACATGTCATAAATCTACTAATTTGAAATCTATTTTGGACTTTAATTGAAAAAAATTTCATCTCCAATTTAGAATTCAACTTTTAGGACAACGGTGGGTTTTATGTGTGGTGGAGGGGGTCAACTCTTGACTGAGATAAACATTGATTAATGTGAATCCTTTCAATTCACTATTGTAAGACTATTTCACTGAGAAAAAATAAGAGGGGGGGATACATGTAGATTGGTTGTGTGTTTTATCGAATCTACTTATATAGGTTGAGGTGTAGAGCATGAACTTGTCTGATTACTGAAAATCCTTTTGATCCCAATATGTGAACTTTCTTACACCCTGTACATTGTGTACCCACAATTTACATGTTATTTATTTGACTGTATTAAAAATTTGTGTCATTTGACTTAATTGATAATTCAAGTCTTTGGATAATGAACCTTATGTTAATTTATTAATTGTGGAAAACAATATTTTTGGGCTTCATTGAGATCCTTAGAACATATTAGGAATCTACGGAAATTAGAAATCTTTTTGAACATTAATTTTCATAATTGTTCTTATCCATATTTGGAATTCAACTTTGGGGACAATTTTGGGTTTTAAGCGTGGGGGAGGAGGTCAACTCATGTTGAGATAAACTGTGATTATTGAAATCCCATCAATTCCCACTACAATTAAATATTTTGGTTCATAAAATGGGAAATTGTTTTCAAATTTTATTCAAAAATTTAGGCTTTATACTGTACCTAAATGGTTCTTGCCTATGTATGATTCATGATTAGTAGTTAAGAGCTTATTTGATCTAAAATTGATATGGTGTATGATTTATGAGTGAATATACTTAGTGATTTAATAGAAATTTTGTTTCAGAACTAGTTTTGAGAGTGATATGGGTAACCTGTTTGTGGAGTTAAGATCATATCCATTGTAACTGGAAGTTTGATCTTCGTTCTAGGGAACTCATTTTTCTTTTAATTATTAATGTAATTAGCCCAGTGAGCCTATGTAACTGGTGTTTATATAAATCAATTGAACTGGGGTAGTCTTGGAATTTGGGATCCCATAGTCAAACTCTTAGACCCTAGATGTTGGGTGTGTTTATGTTAATAATAAAAGACCTCTGTAAGCATTGAATAAGTTCACATGCATAGTGTTTGGAACATGGTTTCAAGGCTTGGGAATAATACTAATAAAGTGTCTATGGTCAAAAATGAGTTTATTAAGTTGAGGGGAATGATGAACACCAGATGAAGAAGGGGACTATGGGTTTATATGGGAGTCATTTTGGTTGTGTCAATAAGATGATTTAGAAAAAAATTAAATTATTTCTGGAACCTAAGATTGAGTCGTTGTACAACGTTCCTTTGGTTATGTTCTTAATTCCACATAAATTTGAACCTATTCTGAGTCTTGGATTTAGATATTAAGCTTGAATTGATATGATTCACTAAGAAAAGTAATATATGCAGAATGAAATCTTTATTTCTTGATGATTCTTTTATTCCTTTATTACCCTTTGATGATTTGTTATAGGTAAGACTTAGTTGGAGTTATCTTTTCAAAATCCAAAATCAATTTTTAGTTCTCTATTTTTTATGGTTATGGACATGTTACATTTTGAGAAAAATAATAATTACACTCACATCAATTTTTCAATGATAATAAAACGTGGGATTATTTGAGGGAAAACAACGTTTTTGTGTGGAGGAATTTGATGTGGCTTCAATTTTTCATTGTTTTCCACATCTTTTAAATTATTTTTTATCAATTTTATAAATTATTATTTTATACTTTATGGAAAATAATCACACTTTGGTATTTTTATTGTTTAATTTCCTTAATTTATCAATTTTTATAATTAATTATGTAATTTTAGTCTTTAAAACAATCAATTTAGATTTACTAATTTGTATTATCATTAAATTTCATATTTTTATTAGTTGTATCTAATCTGCTTAATTTGAAATAAATTGACGTTAATATAAAACAATAAATTAATCATGTAATTTTCATTTAATTATCTTAGTTTTCAATTTAATATTCCCCCCTTTAATTTAGACCCCTTAAAATAAATTAATTTTATTAATTTTTATATTTAATTATTTGGTCATTTTTAAATTAACGTTAATAATTAAGGTTTTTAATTCAATAATATAATGTTTTTTATTTTAATTTTTTCATCTTGTTATTTAATTTATTAATTAAGTACTTTAAAATTGTTTGTTTTAATTTTTTATATGCAGTTTTAATATTAACCTAGTTGAAAATTATTTATTTTCTTTGAGTTCAAGTCGCCATTCAAGGCTGTCATTGCCGTTGGTTGGAAAACCCTGAGCTGGCCCTCCTTCACTGCATTGAACTGCACCACCGCTGGGAGTATCGGAATTCACTGCACCAGTCGTTGGTGGAGGACTGACTCATCATGCCAAGGAGGACCCACCTCCACCTTCCGCTGGGTGGAACAAGCCCCTGGAGCAACTGGTTTTGCGCCGAAGAACTCCCCACCCCCTCTAGGGCTGCACTGATTTAAGGGGGGACAAAATGTTATTTGAAAAAAATTAAAATTAAAACTATCATTAAAACCTAATTCAAAAAAATAGAAAAAATAGAATATTAAATAATAATTATTATAAATTAATAATATATTTAATATAGTAATATAGATTCTTATTTTAAATTAGTTAACTTAAATAAAATTTTATTAAAATAAACTTCTAAATTTATTTAAAATAAATAATTAATTAATGTTACATATTATAATTATTTAATAATAAAACTTATTAATAAAATAAAATACTAAAAATAATTTATAAATATAGATTAATATTTACACCACACTAATTAATTATAAACAATAATTAATTTATTTTCCAAAATAAGAATACACGTTATAATTAACTTTAATAATGTTAATAAATAAAAAAATTAATAGCTTAATTAAATAATAACATTGATATTAATATAAATAAAATAACTAATTAAATTAATAGTAATGATATAAAAAATTTATTAAACTTACATATTTAAATTAAATGGTACTTTACTATTTAAATAATTATTAATACTTGATGTTTATAATAAAATAATTAAAATTTATAATTAAAATCAATTAATTCAATAATAAATTATTATTAACGATTCTAATAAATAAGTTTTTAAATAACTTTTTTATACTTATTAATTCTTTTAGAGACTTTAAGAAACTAATGTATTTAATTTTATTTATTTTTTTCATTCATGTTTTAACTGTGTTGTCTAGTTCTTTTTGTGCAGGTTCAGTCAAGGTTAGAAAACATGCCTATATGGATCCAATTAACTCATCCGAAGTTAGTTATAGGGGTTATGATCAAATGATGTGTGATTCATGAAATTGTACATGTCTGCGGTTTTCCTGCAAAGGAACACTCCATATTGTCGCAGCGAGCAGTTGATGTGTAGAAACAGACCACAGGTTTAAAAACGGAGTAGAAATAGGTTTTAGGGGACTCTCATTTTCGACTCCACAATACAGTCTTTTCGAGAGCAGACCAAAGGAGACTCCCAAGAGCAGCAATAGAGATGAGATGGAGGCTAAGGAGCCCAAAGGCAGAGCAACACTTCAAGAGTTCTTCCTCCCCTTTATTAAATTATTGTACTTTGTTTTCAGATTATTTCAATGATAGATTTCATTATTATCATAGGATGAAACATCAAACTCAGAAATTTTATACTTTGTTGGTTTATTCTTTAAATTATTCCTGTTTTTTCTTGATTGACATTAGAATTGATCGGTGAGATCAATTCTAATGATCATGTTAATTGTTCACACCTTACAATATATTTTCAAAAACCATATCCTCAAGTTTAATAGGGGATATTTAACTTGATCATCATCTAGTTGAAGCGTTAAAGTCATTATAATTGGAGTTTTAGAGCGAGTTTTATTTCAACAGTTTTCTTTTAAAAAATCACACCATTCTATGAATATTGGTGTGGAATACTCCAAAATTCAAACCTCTGTTTGTTGTATCTTCTAGCGAGGAAGATATATCAATCTACTCTTAAGGTGTGATTATTAAATTTTAGTGGAGACCTATCTTTTTAACAAACAAGTTTAGAATTCCTGATTGTTTATCTTGATCAGTGCTCCTTTGACTTTGCTACATTATTTAAGTATATGAGTTGTCTCTTTTTCTATCTTGTTTTCATTATCATTGTATCTAAAACAATATAAAAAAAACTAAAAAAAACTATAAAGATGTTTATCTGAAAAATGAAAATAGTGACGCTTTTTAGTTTTAAAACCTTATAATAACTCACCTTCTTTCCCTATAGATCGATCGTGCACCATTATGCTTGTGTAGGAGTAAAAATTTTAATTTTTAGGGCCGTGATGACCTCTGACCACTTCAATAGGTAATTTAAATATATAAAAAAATGAAGGTAAGAGTTGATGGAATTGTTTTGTTTTGAAGTGATGTGAATCTGAATGTTAAAGCAGTTGGGAGAAACCTTTTGTGCACATATTAATTAAATAATAAAACATTTCACTAAATTAATGGTCTTATATAATTTGTTAGTGTGAGTTAGTTATGTGACTCATTATTTAAAGATATATTCAATATAAAGGCTCAGATATCAATGTAATGTCTTGAAACTCTCTTATGAAGGGATTCATAATAAATGGAAAGTTATATTAGGAGTATGTAAAGGAAGATACATATCTTTGTGATATAGAAGTTGTGAATGAATTAGTGAATTTGAGTTCATGTCATATTGATCAAATTTGAAATCTATTATCAACATTACTTCAATTAATAGAAACATGGAAAATATTTGGGATGCATGCTTGAGGGGAAAGATGATTAGAAATCCTTACCATCCAAAGAAAAGAAGCAAGCATCATATATTTTGAATTTTTGTATGATATGTGTAGTCTTGTAAATCATATTGCAACTCAATATAAGAAACATATAATTATTTTTTTTATGATCATAATAGGATTGTATGTTCTATATTTATTTATTCTATAAGGGAAGTGTTGGAATTCAATAAAACATTCCTTTGAATAGTGAAAAATAAAACTAGAATAACAATAATATTATACTATTAGATAATTGAGTAGAATACACATCCTTTGAAATTGAAAATTATCTAGAGAACAATGGGATAAATAATTATGTTTTAGTGTTACTGACTTCTCAATAGATTAGAGTTATGGAAATAAAAAATTTAATAGTGAATAATATGTCCAAGACTTTGTTTATTGAAAGGATAATCTCTCAACACTATTAGAAATGAACTTTTCAAGTGAATATATTCAACCATAACTAAGAATTTACCGGTCCTAGAGTAGAAAAAAATGCTATATGAATTATTTTATGACATATAACACTCATTGAAAAAAGGTAGAGTATGCCTAAAAACGTTTCATTAAGAATAAATAAAGAAGTAGTGAAAATTATTTTTATATGGTGGATGATGGAATTTATTCAGGCTATTCATCAATGAGTAATTCTTATAAATGATTCAATAAAATGATCAAGATAATATTTGAATGAAATTTCTTGAAATTTGTTTAATATAATGATATATAAATTTTTTTAAATTCACTATCTGAAGAAGTGAGTGATAAAGATTAAGAGGTAAATCTAGTTTCGATAAAATCATAAAATTTTAAAATTAATGATAATTATGAAGATGATTCATAGAATGAATGTTGTCAAGATGGACGTTATTCAACGAGTTTTATAATATTAAGTAGAGTTGATGTTGATCAAAAAAAATATTGGGGATATATCTACTCCAACACAGAGCCAAAGAATGAGAAAAATGTAGCATACTGTACTATTATTAGAGGTAGAGCTAACTTCATTTAAAAATATGAAAATAATAAATCATTGATAAATCTTATGAATGAAGAGATATAAAAAATATAAAATAATCAAAAATGGGAGTGAGAATATAGATCTACACATCCGAATGTAATTTGTGAATAATAGGACTTTAAAAACAAGGTTGATGAACTTATAATAGTTTCCTAATATAAGGTAAAATAGGTATGAATAAGGTTTTATTAGAATAAAAGAGTTTAGATTGAGTAAATTATTTCACTAATGGTAAGAAGAGAATCAATCTATCTTTTCCTAGACGTCGATGTTCAATGTAGGTTTAGATTTTATTTAATGGATTTGAGGAAAACATTTCTGAATGGATTATTATATAAAGTATTATACATTAATCAACTAGTATGATTTATTACGGAAGATGATGATTTAATGTTTTAAATTTTAATAAATAAATTATATAGCCTAAATAATGATCACCATAGTTCGTATGCATGGATGGGAACATATATGGGAATTCTAGAGTTTAATAGAGGAGATGTTGATCACAACATCTTTATGAATATCATAGATTACTACTTCTTCATTTCAATTTTTTATATGGATGATATCATATTTGGTAATAATAGGAAAAATCATGTGGACATGTTTACAAAATTATTGTGTTTGGAATTTCTGATTTAAGTGACTCGAGTGCTCAGATACATTCTTCAACTATAGTTATATCAATATGAAGGACACATACTAATCCTATAATTGAAATTTTAAAAGTAGTTGTTAATGAATTTTATAATAGAATAATACAAAGTATTTTAAACATTTTTAGTGGTTAGAATGAAACTTAGAAACCTTGAGGGAAGAAAGAAAGTAGAATAAACATTATATAGATTAATTATTGATAGTATAATATAACTCATAGAAACAAGGCCAGATCTATTATTATTGCATTATTGAAATCACAATTTTAGAGTTTCCAAAAGGATGAGCAACACATAGTAAAAATGAGGATAATAAGGTATATTCAAGGAACAATAAACTACGGTTTAGTTTTCAGTGTATAATAAAGTTTAGATTTTTGGGTTTTTCTATATAAAGACTGATATATATATAAATATTGTAAATTAAAAATCACATTTAGGTAGAGATTTATTTGTTGGAATAAATTGTATTGGTTGGCTATGTAAGAAGTAGGATTATGCATACTTCAGTAAATTAGAGGTAGAAATATTTTTGGTTTCCAAGGATTGTACACTATTTATTTGTTTGATGAAAAAACTAGAAGATATTGGAGAAGTGGGGAGATAACCAATGATGATTTAGTGCGTCAAAAATACTTCGATTGAGTTAAAAAATTACATAGTACAAAAATCTAATATAAAAGACATTGAGATACATTAACATTTTATAATGTATAAGGAAGAGTGATGCATTAACAATTGTTAATTTTATGGAACACAACATTAAGTGGTTAATATTTTTACCAAACTATTTCCTATATTTTTTTATGATAATAAACATTTCAACATTGTAGTTCTAAAAATTCTCTCAAAATAATGAGGTTTGAAAAGCACATCTCCCCATTGTACAAAATTATTTTCTTGGATGTTATGTGTTTTTCTCGGTGTTCAAATTTTATTGAGTATAACAAGATAGTGGGAGACAAAATCCATTAGAAAATATAACAATAAATTAAATTTTGGTTTCAAAATATGGATAAAATTATATAAATTAACTCATTATATTGTTTCTTATATTTATATTTGACTCATGTATTCTTGGAGTATTTGGTAATATCATGTTGCATAATTTTGGTATGGTGTAAGATTCATGGATGGTTGAACTTGATCAAATCATGAAAAGGGAAACCGTTTATATTTTATTATCAAATAGGGAGTATGAACAATGGAGGGTGATATTTATATGTAGAGCTTGGATGGAAAAATTAAAAATTAGAAACATAGAGTACCATATGGAAAAGTAATAATAAAATATAAATGGTCAGAATGATGTGACTACATGCTGTAATGTTGGATTTATTGTCAATTTTTTTTTTATTTTTTTCAATTTTAATTTGATTAAAATTCAATTGATGTAGGGTGTTTTTAGGATTTAGATGGTGTGAGGTCATAGGAGATATAGAAGAAAGAGAATATACATTAACAAATAATGAATTAATCACAAGGATCTTATTATTAATGGTTGGAAAATTACATCAGACATTAGGTTTTTAGAGTTTCATATAGCCTTAAATTTGGTAAAATACCATGATACTTGAGTTTTTTTCAATAGGTAAGATTTCATCAACAATACATTAAGGTAAAATCAATGATATGAAATTTTATTGAATTTAACATTATGATATATAATATTATCCATGTTTTGTGAAGAATGTCCACATTGTGAAGTGGTTTTGGTGGATTTATGTGGTTCAACCGATTTGGAGATACTAATACTATAAGTGCATGTGTCATGAAAAAATATATATTTAAATCAAGAGGATCTATAATTTTTTTACACCATAATCTAAATATCAAACCATAATTAAAGGTATTTCACCAAAAAAATTATTCAATGGAAAATGTTAGAGAGACATGAAATTTATATTTTAGGAAATTTCATAACACAGATAAATATTTCACCATGAATCACCCTATCATTCTCAAATTCAACTGATAATTGAAAAATATAGATGAAGAAACCATATGGTTACACTGTTGTGAGGTGTTCCACACCATGATTATTGAAATCTATATAATTCATACATATTTTATGATATGGGATCCTCAAAATAGTTTAGTGGCTATTGTGGTGTTATTTCACTACGCATTTGAATTTCTATGGTGTTTACTCATGTAAAAATAATTTTATGATTGTATATAAGAAGGAGGAAGTTTAATGTAGTTTATATAGTTTGAATAATAATTTAAAATTTTCTAGGTCATAATTTTAAGAGGATCAACAATGTAAGATAAAAATAGAGAATAACGGACATCATGAAGAAGAAATGTAGATGGATAAATTTATTGAATTTATTGAATATCTTGGATTTTTTCTATTATTAATTTAATACAATATCATTTTGAGCTACTGGGGACCGGAATTCCAATTGTAGGTTTTCATTAGGACTTTTAATGTGAGTATTCAAGAACCGTTGGTAATGTGGATGGGTGGTCAGGATTATCAAACCATTTAGGGGGAGTTACTAAATTATTTGGGATTCTCTTATAGATTTAATACAAATTTATGAATCCTTACAAATACCATTTTGGGATTGGTTACCACTATTCTAGTGATATAATTGAACACATGAATTAATTTTAACATCTATATGTATAAGCGGTTATCCATATTTATCTTATTAGTTAGTGATTGTATGTTTTAAAGAAATATATATGGGAACTATAGTGTTTATCTCTATCTTGGGAAGTAGTGGGTTTTATAAAGTTCGAATTTAATCCCTTATAGGATCTTCCAAATAATCCATATTAAGGGAATAATAACCTTCATAGTATGGTTCCACTTAATAGGACATGTACCACACTTAGGGTTATGTGGCACGGTCAAATGTTGTCCCTTTTTGGGTTTGGCGGTAGTGGCCAATTGATGTTCCATTTAATTTCATCCATATAAGACCTAATGAAGGTATTTTAACTACATTTGGTGTGAACTACTAGGAAAAGGGTTCCTTGATATGTTTGTTCTAGGACTAACGCATAAGAATCCCTCTCTGGTTCATCCTATTTATTAGTAACTAAACAAGGGAAAATATGAATGGGGATTACACCTAGTAGGATGAAAATTTATATATGTGGACCTATTTTTTTAGTAACTAGTAATTAATGAATAAATGTTATAACATGGGGTATGAAAATTGAGAAATAGTTTCATTTTATGTATGGGTGGCCCAGAAATAGTTATCTACCTCCAGTCTGTTAGTAACAAGAAAATGATGGAACATTAGATAGGATTTGGTAATACACATAGTAATAGTACCAATATATATATTAATGATAAGATATTGAACCTCATAATGGGGACTTATGTATCCTAGTTATTAAGAAAAAAATTTCACATAGTTTTAGCTGAAAATTTTAAGGTCATATGACATGAACACAAAATACAGTTTAATGAAATTTAGTATAGATGAATGCATTGTAAAATGAGTGAAAATGAGATATTTATTTGGGATTAAGAATAGGGTTTCCTTCATGAGTTACCAATTATATTTGTAACTAGATAGATGAAAGTACATTTAGGCATTACACATAATGTAATACATAATTCATTTTAATTTAGCATCATATAACAACGAAATAAACAATGTGAAAGGAGAGAAAAGAAGAGATTGACTGGATCTTATAAATGGGTGGACCTTTTGGATTTACCTTATCTATTTGAAACTATACATGGGTAGGGAAGGTCAGGTATTACATGAACAAGGATCATTGGGTCCCTGAAACCAATATCATATAATAAGGAATTCTCTATTATGAAAGGATAGGTAACAATCTATTAAGTGGGGATTATACACGGGAAACCATTTTTATTTACCCTATCTATTAATAAGTAGACATGGAAAGATAATATTGGGGATTATACCATATAGGAGGCTAGATCTTTGTATTTTATCATCATTCTATATTTTGTTTTATGATATTAAAGGGGAGAATACAAAGGACTGAGTAGGGCTTACCCATTGGTAGAAGATGTTTATATTCAACCTGAAAGATGAATCAAGTGAAGGTAGTTTATAGAGATTACACCTAATAGGATCCCTAGATGGATATGAATCCATGGTATACGTAATGGGGGTATTGGTTCCTAGGTATAGTAACATGGGGGAATTATTTCCCAACTATGAGATCTGAGCAAGGGTGGAGTGAACCATAAGACTTGAGTTAATTGGCACCCTAGTTTGGAAGGCATAATGCAAAGGATCATGATATTATTGAAGGCATAGGGTGATTGTTTTCAAATGGATCGAGGCATGGGTGAATGGTTTCACAAGTATTGAATATTGGTAGAAGGTTCACCCAATTATCGGGGATTGGGAGAAGGGACTCTATTATATGGGGGTTTGGGTAAATGGCCGGTCTAATTAGATGCCTTGTGTGAAGGGTTACCCTAATTAGAAACCTTGGTGAATTTGTACCCAATTAGGGTAGGCTACGAAAATGTCATCCTAAGTAGGTAAAATTGGGATAATTATCATTAAATAAGTATTCCTAGGTGGAGTTTCACATATGTAAGAGTCTCCTAGGATGACTAGGTCATGTCGTGACATAGTAATGATCCGCCATATGACTAGGGTGCATATTTCCCAAGTAAGGGGGTTTTAAATAGCTCGAGCACATGGATATTGTACATTATTTTATATTATGTAATTCTGTGTATAATGGAATGTTTGTGGGGGGGGGTAGTTATGATATTTAGTGAACTAGGTCCCAAAAGTAGGCAGACCATGGAATTAAGTTCATTTACATATTAATGGATGATAGTTGTACGTAAAAGAGAACTCATGCAAGTGGACATGAATGAAAAAGGAGGGGTGAAAAAGGAAGATGAGTGAGTTTGATAGTCATGGAAGGGAGTTGGGTGATGATGGAGTTTCACCCGATCATTAATATATGATATAGGCTTCACTAATTAGGTATCACACTTGGTGCTCACATCGATGTGAATCGGGATTTTGGAAAAACACTTTCCAACATCCAACAACATTAAATTTTGTTAGGTGAGGATATTTGGAAGTAAAACCAATCAAATTGAAGTATTTAAAATGATTTATTCCCATAAAGATATAGGTTATCTATATCAAGTGTTTTTAGAATCCAATGAGGGCCTAGAGGACCCTTATAAGTTTTATGGTCTATACACCCCTTTTCATCAGTAGTAGTTGAAATACATGGTCTAGTCATAGTGGGAGGCTCTAACCACCACATCACCAGAATGGGTAATGTTTTTAGAATCATTATCTATCTATAAGTGAGAAAGAAAGTTAAACATAGGGATCAAAATTTCATAGTCATTTTTCAGAAATAAATTTTTTTATTTACACTTGACTATTATCATATGATTGAGGAAAATATCATAGATTCTCTAGAAAATATCATGGGAAAAAAATTCTGTTCCAACAGCATCAAAACATGCCACACTAAAAAAATAAACTATAATATTCCTCAGATTTAATCCCATTCTATAATAATGGCCTCACATAATAATTTATTTTTCACATAATTATATTTTCAAAAAAATAACCAAACTCATACCCTCACCCTCATGACTATAAGAAATATCAGAAAACTCCGGAAACAATTGTGTAATGGCTAAGGGTTCTAGAAAATTTGGTCCCTTAAAAAATAGCTTTTGAGATGAATATTTTTAGGTGGTTTGTTTTCTTCTATTCCTAAGTTCGAACTACGAAATATCTATGACATAGTTTTCTATGAAACATGTTTTATTTTTTTACACTTCTAAAAACTTTTTTTTGAGAAAATATAAACTTATTTCATTTTACAATATTCTCCACTATTTTTCAATAGGTAGGGTAAAAAATACCCTTTTTTATAAATAAAATGTGGTCCCCCTTTATAATAAGTGTGAGAGGTGACCCTTACATGACCCAAAGGATCCGTGATAGGATGACGTAATTTAGTTTCATGGCGTAAAATCCTTGAAAAAAAAGTGTCATAATGAAGTCTAATGAATGTACACATTATAAAAAACACCAATTAAACCATCTCATTTCCCCTTACTAGATTTATTGAATAAGAACTACTAGTCAAAGTTGATTCATACCCCCTACCAAAGGTGAATCATACTGGACAAAAAAAATGGATTATAACCCATCCATCCCACATTGGGAATTGGGGGAGGGTCAGATGCTAGGACCCCAAACTCATATCTCTCAATTGAGTAACTCATTCAAAAATGTTTATAAGTGGCCCACTAGACCATCAACCCGATGCATCACAAAATATTCCCAAAGAATAGAATAAAAGGCTAGGTATGGAACCCATCTTTCCCATATCATGTGACCCAAGAATGACGGGTGTCAAAACACCCATCCGAATTTCTAGGTAACCCACCCGATAATATTACAACAGTTTCTGTATCACCTTTCAAATGCACCAAAAAAAAAACTAGTTTTAAAATACCACCCATAACATGAAAGATAGACTTAAGGACTTGTTTTCCAAAGACCAAGGAACATATCCTAGAGGCCCAAAAAATGATATCCCTAAACAATTTGTTTCTTGTGCAATAGTCACCAATACCATCAGTCATCCTCTAAATCTGACACTGCACTCCCAATAAGCAGAAAGGAAAAACCATCATAAAAAAAAGAAATCAATAACACTAAACCAATGAATACTAGTCTTTCTAACATCAAGGACACATCCGAATCATATGGAGAAAAATTTTCCACCTCTCACCTATAGATATTTTAAATAAAATATCGTAAAAAAGAGAAAAATTCATATAATGAAATTAAATTTTTAGAGTGTTTAGAAAATATTATTTAGTTTACTCCCAATTATTAATTCATTTAATGTCTATATATAGAAAAACCTAAGGTTTGTTGTGACACCCAACAGTTTTAAAAATGATTGAAATGCATGAAACTTTGTTTTAAGTAGATATTTATAAATATACTTTAAACATTTTTTTTCTGCTTCTATGTTTTGAATTTCAAAAAATGGTCATCTACAACTATGACCAGTAAATTATTTGGAGTGTGATAGAACTAAATTGATTTTATGTAAATAGTAACATACCATTATGAATAGTAATATGAATAGTAATATTACCCTAATGAATAGAAAATTGTATTATTATTTTATTTTCTTAAGGCTTTAAGATAATGGAAACATGATAAATTTTTCAAGGTGATATAAAATGTGTTATAGTTTTAAACATGTTAATTTTTTTTAATAAAGTATGATTTAATATTAAAATTAAACTAATAATAATTCGAATATTATTTTCAAAAATTGGTGTTCATTTTTGAATTCTTCACATTGAAAAATGGTCAGGGAGAATTTTTTGTATTTTTATGAAATTCTTGAAATTTTGATAAATAGTAAAATACGATAAATTACGATAAATGCTAAATACTTACTATACTAAATCATAGATGATGCAAGGATGATGTAAGACCACCGTTTTCAAACTCACATGAAATTTTTACTATTTTGGGTCACATAAATTATGATTATTCATAGTTATGAGAAAAAATATTAAAATAATGAATAAAATAATGTAAAATGCATCCTCTCCTCCACTATAAATACAACCCTCATTCCCCTATTCCTATCACACCGTTAAAGCCTTTATAACTATATATGTTCAATCAAATACACTCCACAAGTCTCTTCCCCATGTCCATGATCATCTGGTCTCACAAAAAGGCCCAAAATGAAGTCTTTAAGGACGTTCTCAAGGGGAAAAGATCTTGAGGTAAGAACCCTCTTCTTTTTTCATGTGTTTTCTTTTCAATTCCATTATTTTATTAAACTCCATTCCCCTACACTTATCCAGGAGGTATTAAATCTCTATAATGTTATATATTATTTATTTTATCAAGTTCATGTAAAAGATTCATCATATTTCTTTATCTATTCTCCATCTTATTCTTAAAAAAACATCGTCCGCGATGTGCCGATTTACCAAAATCATGGATGATGTGTTTTCAATTTCCATCACTTCTTTCAAATATATTCATAAAACACTTTTAATTGTCTAATTATAATTTAGAGGGTATTTTTAACCTATTTAATTATATATAATGAACTTATATACATGACATTAAATTAAATAATGAAACAAGCTCATGTTTCTGGAGGGACCATAAAAAAAGATCGAAAAAAATATCATTAATGTTTTATCCAATGCTCCATCATCATATATGATAAAAAAAATATTTATTATATCATTATATATTCTATATACATAATAATTTCATTTCATTCCAATTCTGGAATTTCTTTTCTATATGAAAAGAAAATAAATACAAACCATCCATGAAAATCATGTAAAGAACGCCCCCGAATCAATGGAAGGAACACAATACTAATATCTAAAGGGTGAAATAATGTTATAAAATGATCATATAAGGTGTCATAAACAAGAAAATGATTATTTAGGATATTAATAAAACTTTTTTAACCATTATATATGAGGTTTAAAAAAATATTTAAGTAAGACAAAACCGAGGTAATGGAATTCTTAGCCCAATTTCATTTCATTGGGTTAACCTTATACTTCATTAATTATGTGGTATGAAAATTGTTTTTGTGATGATTTATATTTATATTATGCTTAATTATGAATATTTTTACTGTTAATACAAATTCCATCCACTCTATTAAGTGTCACTTCAATTATATGATATTTTTAAGGGGCATTTTTTTAATCCTCTTTTAATCTTATAGTTTTGAAAAATTCAAAAGCAATATTTTTAGGAAATTATTCATGTTGCAAGATTATGATTTGGTTCTTGGGAATTATTTAAGATAAAGGGTGGGACCTATATCTCCATCAAATACATTGGTTTTTTGTAATTTGGAAGTATGCCGTATGGTTACTCCATGTGTCGGGGTGATGGTTACACCATAAAGTAGCTGTGAGCATCACATTGTATGGTAGTCAAGAAGATTACAAATTATAAAGTAGCCATGATGGTTAAAAAATATGCAATTAATTACCCAAGACACCATTATGTTTTTATTTATGTTCTATATGTTTTGTGTAAATCTTGTGGTAATCTTATGTTTCACAAAGTAAGTTTATATGGGTGACAAGTATGTCCTTTTGAAAATGATTTCATACATTACAATTATTCATGGAATAACGTTTTATTTACTTATTTTTATGTGACTTATTGAGATTTTTTGGCTACACCCAAGTTTCTAAATGATGTTCACATGTTATAAGGATGGTTAAGACTAAGAAGGAAGCCAGGTTAAATGTAATGAAGACTTTTCAAAGAAAACATGTTTTATTTTTAAAAGTTTTATATTTTGGAACAAATGGATACAGTTTATGTGATATCTTCTCTATATAATCATGGATTGTTATATATGTGTTATACCCCAATTCTATAAAACTTTAAACTTTAATATATCCATAGTATGAAATAAATTGAGTTCTTCACTAAAATTAATGATTTTTTAATGTATTAAGGTTGAGTATTTATAGTTTGTATCAAAGGATGGATTAGATAAGTTTAGGGTTTTGGATGATTTTAATAGAAAACCATAAATTTACTTTAATTTATTATTAATTTGAAATGATTTATCATTTAAAAATTACAATGTTTATTTGACTAAGATTTGTTTTCCCGTAATGGTTCTCCATAGAATAAATAGGGGAGATGAAGAGGATAAGAAACAACAGAATGATATCCATCCGAATTTGTATCCCAAAAATGATAGGGATTGGAACCGAGTAGTTGGTGTCATTAATATCTTAGATGACGTATGCAATAAATGGTGGTGTAATCCATACAAGATAATAACCAGGGGTACAAAAATAGAACATGATGATAATTGAACATTTTATGATAAAACACCCTCATGATTTCAATGGATCTTTGGACCCAATAATGGATGATGGATGGATTAAGGCCCTTGAAAAGTTATTCGATGTTATGGGATGTCCAAAAAATAAAAATATAAGTCTTTCTATTTATCATTTTTAATTTAAATATTATCATTGGTGGTCAATGGTAAAAAATATTAAGGATAGAGAGGATATTGATAACTTAAATTATTTTCCTAGAATAATTTTATCCTAAGGTGTTGCGACTTAGGATGGAGAAGAAATTACTTGAATTTTAGAAAAAGGAGAAAGATTCAATGGTTTTGAATGAAGTAAAATTCATCCTAATGGAGAGGTATGGTCCAAATATTATTCTGGATCATGATAGCAAAATGAACCACTTTTAATCACGATTAAAGCCAAGGTATCAAAGGATATTGGCCTCATGTGAATTCAAAAGCTCTGAGGAACATGTACGATGTGTTGATAGGGTAGAGATGGAGTTTTTTTATGATCACATGCACTTTTACAACAAGGTTAATTAGAGGTCCAGATGGTATGTGATGGGTAAGAATCAATCAATGAAATTTGATGGTAAGAATGTCCAGTTTCTAGTTTCTGAAAAGTGTGACAAAAAGAACCATGTATAATGCCTTACCAAAACTAGGAAGTGTTTTTAATGTGGTAAGTTTAGAGATAAGGCTCGAGATTGTAATGAAGATGATCCTAAGAATAATCCTAATAAGAAAAATGAAATGTGTTTTAAATGTGGTGAGATGTTTCATTATGTAAATTCCTACCCAAAGGGATATTTGAATGATGAAAAGAATTCATACTATAGGAAGAGAGGTTTAGTGAGATGATTTGTGACTAAATCAGTAGACTTCAGTCCATCTAATGAAGTTGTAACATGTACCTTTTTTGTTTACTCATCTTTTTTAATGTTTTTTTAGATACATGGTCTACACATTCCTTTATTTATGATTAGTTTTTTTTGGTAAAATAGAAATATCACCCCAACAAATGAGACTTGAACTTATTATTAAAACCCCAATAAGAAAAATTATTGAAAATAGGAATTATAATAATATTTCTATTAGGTTTTGTGGAAAGAATTTACCTACAATCATTTTTTTCCCTTAGTAGTGTTTTATGTCATTCTAGGAATGGATTGGATTTCTATTTATCATGCTAAGATTGACTGTAGAGTTGAAGAAGTTTTTTTAGAAAGAGTTTAGGTTTTTATACAATAAAAAAACCATACAATTGATAACATATCAGGAAGCTAAGAAACTATTGAAATATTGAAAAGAATGTTAACTTTCTTATATTGTTGAAAATAAAGAAAACTATTTAGATTAATGATATGGCATTGGTAAATTAATATCATGATGTTTTTCTTGTTTATTTACCTGGTTTTATTCATAATCGTGAAGTTGAATTAACAATTGACCTTTTTTTATGCTAATAAATTTTTAAAACCCCCTATTGAATGGATAAAATGGAATTTATTGAATTGAAAAATTAGTTGCATGAGTTATTTGATAAATTCTTCATTCTTCCTCACACATCACCATGGGGTCTTCATGTTTTGTTCATTAAAAAGAAATATGATTATAAGATAATTTTCATTGATTATAGAGACTTTAATAACATCAATATTATAAACAATTATCTTGTGGCTCATATCAAAGACTTATTTGATTAGCTCTTGGGAGCTCGGTACTTTTCCAAGATTGACTTGAGATCTAGATATCGTCAGCTAATGGCAATGGAGGATGACATCCTAAAAATAGATTTTTGTACTAGATATAGCCATTATGAAATTGTGGTTATAACATTTGGGTTAACTAATGCACTTATTGTATTAATGGATCATATGAATAAAATATTTCATGAGTTCTTGGATATGTTTGTGGTTTGGTTTATCGATTACATTTTGGTATTTTTTATGAGTAAAGAGTAGAATGAAAAACATTCAAGGGTTGATGTTCAAACCTTAATAGAAAAGAAACTATATGGAAAATTCTACATGTTTTATTTTTGGTTCCAATATATTTCTTTTCTTTGGAACATTGTAAATAAATATGGAATAATAGTTGATCCAACCAAAAAAATGTGGTCGATGAATTTCGAAAACCTACATATGTTACAAAGATTAGTAGTTTTATTAGATTATCAGGTTATTAATGATGGTTTGTTAAAAACATTGCACAGTTATCTATTACACAAACAATGTTAACATGAAAAAGGTTCAATTTTATTTGGATACAAAAATGTGAAGATTGTTTTTAGGAACTCTAGAAGAGATTGGTGAATGCTTTATTTTTGTCCTTGCCTTCCCGAAATGGTGAGTTTGTCATCTACACTGATGCTTCATTGAAGTTACTTGGTTGTGTTATGATGTAGAATGATCGTGAAATTATTTATGATTCAAGACAATTAAAACCTCATGAGTTAAATTATACCACACATGATTTGGAATTGGCCCTTGTAGTATTTGTTTTAAAAATTTGGAGGCATCATTTATATGGAGCCAAAGGTCAAATATATTTTTGACCATAAAAGTATGATGTATATATTCACTCAAAAGGAATTAAATATGAGGCATATGAGATGTCTCGAACTGATAAAGTATTATTATTGCAAGATAAATTACCTTCTAGGAAAAGAAAACAAAGAGAAATATGCCTTGAGTCCAAAACATCATGCATCATTAACTATGTTACATCTGGAACATGATCCCTTGATTAATTATTTGATGAATTTTGGCTTTGATGTTGTTGGTGTAGGAAATAAATTTGTTTTTCAACAGGTTTTAGTACATTAATCATTATTAGACAGAATTATGCATGAATAGAAGGAAGACCGTGAGCTATAGAAAAAGGTTGAATTGATTAAAATGGGTAAGTTTCTAGAATTTATCCATGACGAAGATTTTTTTAATGATTTAGTAAACAGTTCTGTGTTCCTTTTGATTCCCAATTGAATAATGATTTATTGTGTGAAGTGCATAGATCTCCATTTTCAGTTCCTCCTGGAAGTACTAAGATGTAACAAGACCTTCAAGAGTATTACTAGTGGGATGTAATGAAAAGGGATATTACTAATTTAATATAAAATGTTTGAAATGTAAACAAGTTAAAGTAGAGAGGAAGTTACCTAAGGGGATGCTTCAACCTTTTTCAGTGCTAGAGTGGAAATGGGTGAATGTATCCATAGACATCATGGTGGGACTACCTAAGACTTATTGAGGTAATAATGCGATTTTGGTTGTTGTTGATCGGCTGACAAAATCTAAAAATTTTCAATCTATTGGAGATACAATGTCTTTGGATCAGTTTTCTTGAATATACATCAAAGATATTGTTAGGATACATGATGTTCCTCTTTCAATTGTATCTTATCGGGATCCCAGGTTCACTTCTAACCTTTGGAAGGGCCATTAGATGTTTTTTGGAACATAATTAATTTTCAGTATATCTTTTCATCCTCAATCAGATAGAAAGACATAATGAACAATTCAAACGTTGGAGGATATGATTCTATCTTTTTTAATGGACTAATAGGGAAGTTTGGATCAACATATTTCTTTAGTTGAGTTTTCTTATAATAACAGTTTTCATTCTAGTATACAGATGGAACCTTTTGAGGTATTATATGGGAAGTGGTGTAGAACACCAGATTTTTGGGATGAAGTTGAGGAATGAATGTTTATGGGAAAAAAATTAGTAGAGGAAGTGTTTGAGATAGGGAAGATGATCCAACAACAGATGAGGAAAACTCAGCATAGGTATAAATGTTATGTATTCAACACGAGGAAAGACTTTTTTTGAGGTAGGTGATCATGTTTTTCTTATAATCTGACAATGGAAAAGGGTTATGCATTTTGGTATGAAAGGAAATCTATCTCCATGGTTCATTGGACCTTATGAAATCCAAGAGAAGGTTGGACCAATCACATACCAAGTACCTTTTCCGCTGATTTAATCTCATGATCACAATATTTTTAATGTTTCTATGATTAGAAAGTATGTGCTAAATTTATCTCATGTTCTAATCTTAGAAGCAGTTCAACTGGAAGAGAACCTTTATTTTATAGAGAAACTAGTTCAGATTATTGATCTAAGGGAACATGTATTGTGTAATAAGTTAATCCACTAGGTAAAGGTTTTTTGGAGAAACCAGACGGTTAAAGAAGAAACATTGGAATCTGAAAATGCTATGAGGGAGAGGTACCATCACTTGTTTAATATGTAAATAAAATTACGAGGACAAATTTATAGAAGGTGGGGATAATGTGACACTCCATGGTTTTAAAAATAAATTGAAATGCATGAGAATTTATTTTAAGTCGATATTTATAACTAAAGTATAAAAATAATTTTTTTCTTCTTTATTTTTAATTTTGAAAAATAGTCATCTACAATTATGATTAGTAAGTTATTTGGAGTCTGATAGAACAAAATAGATTTTGGGTGAATAGTAATAGAACCTTATGAATTGTAATATGAATATTAATATATCCCTAATTAATAGTAAATTGTATAATTATTTTATTTTGTTATGGATTTAAGATAATGGAATCTTGATTAATTTTTCAAGGTGATATAAAATGAGTAATAGTTTTAAACATGTTAATTTTTGAATAAAGTAGGATTTTATTTAAAAAATAAATTAATAATATTAAGAAACTTATTTTCAAAAATTGGAGTTCATTTTTTATTTCTACACATTGGAAAATGTTTCGGGTTAATTTTTGATATTTTATTAAAATTCATGAAATTTTGATGAATAGTAAAATACAATAAATTATGATAAATGATAAATACTTTTTTTACTGCATCGTAGATGATGCCAGACTTATGTATGACCACTTGTTTTAGACTCACATCCAATTTTTACTATTTTGGGTCACATGAATCTAGACTATTCATAGTCTTGATCAAAAATACTAAAATAATGATTAAAAAATGTAAAATGTCTCCTCTTCTCCCCTATAAATACCACCCTCATTCCCCTCTTCCTCTCCCACCTCTAAAGACTTTATCATTTTCTATATTCTACCAAATTCCCTGCCCAAGGATCTTCCCAATGTCTGAGACCTATTGGACTCACAAAAATTCCAAAACCAAAGGCCTTAAGGAGGATCTCAAGGAGAAGAGATAAATAGGTGAGAATCCTCTTCCTTTTCCACGTGTTTTCATTTTTAATTCCATTAATTTCTTATAATCCTTTACCATCCACTTATCCAGGAGGTATGAAATGTCTATAATATCACATATTAGTTATGTTTTCATTTTCATCTAAAAGGTTCATCATCTTTCTTCCTCTCTTATCCCTCATATTCTAAAAATAAAAACATCATCCACGATGTGTCAATTTACAAAAATCATGGCCGATGTGTTTTCAGTGTCCATTAGTTCTTTCAAAGATGATCATAAACCAATTTTAATGGTTTAATAAGAATGTAAAGTTAATTTTTTAATGTATTTTATTTTCTATAATGAACTTATATATATGAAATTTCATTATATAATGAAAAAATATCATGACTATCGAGGAACCACAAAAATTGATCTACACAAATATCATTAATGTTTTATCCAATATCCCATCATAATATATAATAAAAAAATGATTTATGGTATAATAAATTATTATGGAAACATATTAATACCATTTCATTCCAATTATTTAATATTATTTCCTAACAACCAGAAAACCAAATACAAACCGGACATAGAAGTCATGTAAAGAACGCATCTGAATCGATGGAAGGAACAAAATACTAGTTTCGAAAGGGTTAAATGATGTTATAAAATGATTTCTGAAGGTGTTATAAAGATGAAAATGTTTCTTTAAGATATTCATAACAATATTTTAATCATTATATTTTAGTTTTAAACAATATTTCAGTATGACAAACCATAGGTAAGGGAATTATTAACCTAGTTTCCATTCATTGGGATAACCTTCTACTTCATTATTTGTGTGGTATTAAAAATTTTGTGTGTGTTTAATTATATTTATATTATATTTAATTATGTATATTTATAGTATATATACATATTCCATCCACTATATTATGTTTCACATCAATTATATGATATTTGAATGTGGATTTCATTTAAAATCATCTTTTAAACTTCTAGTTTTACAAAATTCAAAAGCAATGCTTTTATGAAATTATTCATGTTTTATGATTATGATTTGGTTCTTGTGATTTATTTATGATGAAGGGTGGGACATATATCATCTTCTATTGAATTAGGGATGTGTATGTTGGAGTTCAGTTGTAGGGTTACTACATGTGTAGTTGTGATGGTTACACCATAAGGTAGTCACGAGGGTTACATTGTAAGGTAGCCGCGAGGGTTAAAAATAATAATGTAGACATTATGGCTACAAAACTAAGTATGTAATTACCCAATACAACTTTATGGTTCTATTTATGTTCTATATGTTTGTTGAAATCTCATGTTAATATCATGTTTCACAAATTAAGTTTACATGGGTGACAATAATTCCTTTTTGAAAAATGATTTCATACCTTACATGTATTCATGGACTAATGTTTTCTTTCCTTATTTTTATTAACCTTACTAAGATTTTTGTTCTCATACCATGTTTCTAAATAATTTTCACAGGTTATAAGGATATGAAAGACAAAGAAGGAAGCCAAGTTAAATGTTATGAAGATTCATCAAAGAAAATATTTTATATTTGAAAAGTTTTATATTTTTCACGAAATGAAAACTATTTTTAGAATATCCACTATATATTAATGTGGAATTTTATTTATGTGTTATATCCCAATTATATAAAAATATAAACTTAAAATATCCTCAGTATGAAATAATGTGACTTCTTGACTAAAATTAATGATTATGTAAGGTATTAAGAATGGGTCATTATATTAGTTAACCTTTTTTTGTTTAATATAAATAAGTATTCACGATATCCTTGACTCCAAATATCTCAATGAGGGTATTATTTTATTTCCATGAAGGGTCCCAATAGATTCAACATCCATTTACCTAGAAAAAATTCAAATTTGAGTTAAAAATAAATACCATTTCTCTATGAATGAATTTTCTTCAATTGAACAATATTTTTTACACTTCATGGTCTTTTACTTGTAAATACATTCATTATGATAAAAATCCCACTTAATTTCTTCCAACTGATCCATTTATAACAATTTCCTATTTCTATCATGTAATTAGTACATGTGCATGTTCTTTATAATCCAAAATGACATTTTTTTATAATTGTCTGGTGAAAAGGTATTCTATAAATCGTCCAAAATGGGGATCTACCCATGGGTGTTTTAATGGTTACAAATTATAACTATAATGTATCATGAATCATTTTAAAACAATATTTCCTAATCACATACAATATTTTCTCCATAATTATTATGATCTATTGGTAAGAAAATTAATCATTAAAACTTATTTATCGGTGAAAATTAGTTATTTTGATTTATTATACTCCATGTTTTTTAAAAATTATCCTTAATAATATATTATTGAAACAAGTTCCTATATTACTAGTGGCGAACTAAGAAAATAAAAATCCTTTAAATACACCCCCTAAAATGTTTTTCTATGATATTTATTATATTAATTATTGATTTAATGGATTTAACACATTTAGAAAATTAATACAAATATAAAAGGATATAACTATTATTGATTTCGTTTTGGAATGGATGTGTGAAATATAATCCCTATACATTGAAAAATTTTACTTCAAGATTTAGGTTTTGAAGTATCTTAATTTACTTCCTAAAATTTCATGTTATTTTTAATCAATTACATGATATAATTTATTAACATTCTTATTTGTAGTAAATGGAATACAATAATCAACATTAAAATATTTTATAAATTGTTATATTAATCTCACGATGTCTTCAGGTTGATGATACATGAATAAAATTAAAATTAATCTTCACCTTCAATTATAACACACATTCACAAATGATTACATCTCCACATTGATTAAAAAATAATGTTTCATCCCAAAATCCATGTAAGATAAAATACTATTCCTTTTTTATATTTGATGTGAGGGTTAGTGGTTCCATTTTCTATGTTTCAAATTTTTATAAACCTAGTATGAGATTTTATTTTTGAATAAAAAATATTCATTTATTAAAATTCTTCATCATTTTCATGTTCCTCATCTTATTATAAATTATACAATGTGAATCTTGAAAATTATGTTATCAAAATATTTTTGAATCCATTATTACATTAAATAATGATGTCAAACTCTAATAAAAAAATAGATTCATGGGATAATTAATTTATTAACATCCATTTCATACAACATATATCTCAAACTAACATGATCAACTTAGAAAAGTACCATAATGAGTAATTGATATGATATAAACTTGTAAAAAGGAAATTAAACTATTAAATGTTCTCTCATCATGGTAGTGTAATTGATTTGAGGTTCAGATAATGTGTGAAATTCATAGAATATTTGATAAAAAATTGATTAAAACAATACCCCAAATATTCTCCCATAGTATAGTCCCTATCATCACACATGAGTCAAAAATTGTTCTTCCAATTAGGATATTTCATAATTGAGTTAATATTCATGTTTATTTTTTACACTGAACAATTCCTTATATAATTGTATTTAAAATTTTGGCCATTTTCCCAAGATAAATAACTTCAAGAGGGGGATTAATTGAAATTGGAAGGAAAACGTCATTTCTAAACATCATTATTAGATAAACCAAAAATAAAATATTTAATAATGTCATATAAAAAAAGATTTAAAGGTATAAATGGATAGATAATGTTAATCTTAGTAATTAATATGTTTGAGTATCCAATAAATGAAATTTCCAAATAATTGAGTTCATTCCATCAGATTTTTATTTTTTATTAAAAATAATATTTGAAATATAATAAAATAATAAATATTATGGGTATTAAAATAAAACTCTTGTATGATGGTGAGTGAATAGTTCAATCCCATACTCCAAACTTAGTGTTTCATGATAAATTCTATAAATTTAAAATAAATAGAGAAATGTGATAAATTAAAATATACTAAATAGTCATTTTTTTGGAATAGATAAGACATTGGAAATATTCAAGGTTTGAGACACAGAATCCCCAAACCCTTTATTTTCCATTAAACGATGTTCCAATTTTTAAAACATATTTACTTTTATCCCAAAGTGGAAAGGGGATCTTATTCCTAGATTCAAATATTACAAAGTACTAGAAATTCTTGCATTCTGATGTAATATAATATTCATTAGCCTTAAGAGATCGTTGATGAATGATTGACAGCTATGAATTTTCTATCATTGCAGCTTTTTCAATCATATATTGGAAAAAGGGAAGCCCCTATCTCCAGAAAATATGTTTTCACTAGGAATGGTGGTTGAAATGGTTGAGTGAATTGTGGAGTGAATATAATTATGGTTTTATTATAATATTTCCAAATTATAAAAAATAGGAGAATGATAAGGTATATAATAATTAAAACCAAGAGAAGAAATACATGAAGATAATATCATGTTGTTCAAAGGGGAGGATTAAGAAAACGATGACAAAATACATGATAAAGTGCATGATCTATTTGTGATTCCCCCTTTTTCTCTATAATGATATGTATATAAAATATCAGGATCCATGTCTTTAATTTATTTTGTCCACATAAACTAAAACTTCAAATGAGATATCACTGTATAATTATATGGGGTTATAAAACTTAATATTGTGAGATATATTCATTGGAGAATAATATGAAATATCATCTAATATTTTCCCATTTAACTATTACAATAAATAAGTATTCTTATGTGTAAATTCATTTATATAGATTTAAAAAAATTATGGACTATTTGTTTTGATTATTATCCATTTTTATAGTGCATTCAATACAGATTTTCTTGATGAATATTTATTTTATAATTTATTTTTTCCAAATTATGTTTTAATGATGAAGTTGTTTACATAAAGATTTATACCAAACTCTACTTAATCTACTCAATATGAAATCAAAATTACTTTATCTTTAACTAATGTGTGAATTTTGAATGCTTGAAATTGATTTAGAAAAATTATTTCCCATTGTTTCATGTTACTAATTAAATAATTAATCTACATTATTATGAATCATCATTGTGTTATCTGATTCCAAAAATTTATGGAATGAGTATTTCATCCTTTTCATTATCATTTTAAATAATCCTTTATCCAATATATCATACATTTTTATTTAACATAACCAATTTTTACATCTATTAATCTAATAAGAATATTAAATTTGATATTTATTTCACTAAAAAATGTAGGAAGATTTGTTAGATAAAAAGATGAGCTTCTTTTGATAAAATATTTCATTATTGGGGATGAGAAATAATTTATTTTGAGGATGACCTAGTAATATGACCTTTTTTGATGATCATATGATATCATATATTAATTCATAAAAATGATTTCTGTTGATAAATATATAAGTGTCTTATAATCCAAAAATAATTGTAAATTTGGAGGATTAGTTTTTATATCCTAAGTAAGTCCAAATAATCAATAAATTTTTTGATTATATTAAATGGTACATTAAATAATAAATAAAAAGTATAAAGGATTCAATGAGGTTTTTCTAGATATTTTTTGTACTAGTTGAAAAATTTATATCCTGAGTTTTTTTTCAAGTAAACTCCCTCACTTTATAAAATTTAAAAAATACAATAGTGAAAAAATTTCCCCATTGTACTTATACTACCACTTTTTAAAGGATGAAGGTTAAACAAAGACTCTCCCACATTATAAATGGAATAGGGGGAAAAATAAATTATACCCTAAGAAATAATATTTTAGGATTTTTATCCTCATGAATACATTATGTGAAAAAACATTAAGAGATATGACTCATCCGTTAGGAAATAAATTTTACACCAAAATGAAACATTAAAACTGTTGTTAAATTGCTTAAAGGCTAACTTTTAAATAAACATTAAATAATTAATATCTAATAATAAAAATATATATTATAAAAACTATTTGAATATTAATTTATGTAAGGAATTAAAAAGAAGATACTTTATAAAGAATGATAATGAAAATATCTTACTATCTTTAATAGTGTTAGAATATATTTGTTTTAATAAAAATGTTCCCAATAGGTTTGTTGGTATAATTTTTCTAATTTGATTTATCTTGTGAATGAAATGAAAGAAATGTATAATTTAAAATCGATTATTTTTATTTTTTTATTTTTAAATTTTCGATGATGATTAAATTTTTTGAAATGTAATTGTCGTTTTATTATTTATTAACTGTTAATAATATTTTATTCTAGGATGATTACTTTTCTAATCCCCAATCAATGGTTTTAGTATGATAATTGAAAGGTATATATATACTCAGAATTTTTTTTATGAATGTAAATAGATAATATATTAAATTAATAAGTTATAGGATGCTGGATTATATAAAATGTAAACCCCCATTATTTTGAAATATATTTTCTCATAATTAACATGAAGTATTCGATTGATTTCTTTAAGTGCAACATTGATCTTATATGAATTGTCATAATTTTTATTATTAATATTGACAATTGTAACCTATTTGTTCGATTGGTTTGCATTAATATGGAGAAATATATTATGAAATATAATAATATTGTTTTTCCTGAATATAACTATAACAATATATTCTTAGGAAATAAGAACTTAATTTTAGTAAAATCATTTAATGATAAAACACTAATTTTTTATTAAATTTTATTTTTCTACACAATATGAAATTTGATATGAAATAAATATAATGATCACTGTGAAAATTTATTTTATTGTAATTTATTGAAAAATTATATAAATAAATTAATATTAATTTATAAATTGATTATCATAGGTCAGGAATGAAGACCAAATCATTTAATGGTTAAAAGTGTTTTTTTAGAAAACCTGTTTTATGTTTGAAACATGTATTTATCTTAATAAGTTAGAAAAATAAATATTTAAGAATTATATTAATTAAATTTATAGATAATATAGGTAATCAAATGTTTTTACATTCATCAAATGTGATTTACAAGGAAAATAATGAAAATAAATACAGTTTTATGCTTTAAAATTCAGTTTTTCAAAAAACAGAATTCATTTCATTTTGAATGATTATTTTAAAAATAATTTATATCAATTATAGAAATTTAATTTGATAAATTATTTTCCATATTTTTAATCATAAATTCTAAATTTTTTAATGATACTAGTTTCTTTTTTTCATAATGAATATGAAAAACAGTAAAAATTTAATACCATGGATAAGTTTAAAAGGGTTTACATAGGTGATAAAACTAAGAGATAAGGGTAAACATTGTACATAAAAATTTATAAATATTAATTAATATATATATATATATATATCTATACATTATCTTATCTTAAATTCTAATTCATTTAAATTTTGTGCCACTTTCACCAGAAAATGACTTTATTTTATTTATGTATCTTATATAATTCCAATTTGTCCCCCATCACTTATATAAGAAAAAATATTATAAAAACATATTCAAAAAACATTTATACCTCCAGATAAGAACATAAATACCCAAAAACCATCCCATATTCCTTCCATTTAGGTTTTTCATCTATTTTTACCCTATGAGCATCTGATAAAGTCTTAAGCTATACGAAAACTGAGGTATCATCTTACTAAACTCCTTCAAAGTTAATTTCTTATTATAATTGATCTAAATATATGTTCTCCATAAAAACCAAAATAAATACAATATCATAAATAAAATGATATTTTATTTTTATTGGGAAAGAAATTTCAACCTCCTTTTTTACCAAATGTGCAATGAAAGTATCGCTCATGCATACGTGTAGGTTTCCACCTCTATAAAGTGATGTGATTCATTTTTTATTACCAAATATCATTGGATGGTAATTATGATATATTTATGGTTTATGAAATATATTTATTATATAATTATAATAATTATTACAGAAATAAAATATATTATATAACTTCTTATATTTCTAATCATTGGAATTTTATAACAATGCTCATTCATACGTCTAGACTATGACCTCTATGAAAAGATATTTTTTTTCATTTTTAATTTACATGGATGGTAAAAGGATATATTTAATATATATATATTATATTTATGAAATAATTAGGATTATATAATTTTGAATTATTATTTACCTTTAATTCATTCATTCTATTAAAAATTTGAAACATCACTCGTGTGTACGTATGGACTACTGTCTCAATGATGTGAGGTAATTTATTTTTCATTGCAAAATTATATGGTGGGATATAAAATTAAATATAATGGATATATATAATATTTTTCTATTAAATATATAACAGATATAATGAGACCATGAAGAATGTGAAATTAGTGAAACATGCATGGGTAAAAAAGCGTTTAAGACCAATAAATGATGATTTTAATGAAGAATTGTTAATAAAAAAGTGAAAAAATATTATGAGTGTATATAATATTGTATTATAAGTATTAATATGGTTATTTTTTATATTTATAATAATTATAAATTTATTATATAGGAATCTAAGTGTGAATATGAAATAAGTCATATCTAAGGTAAGGGTTTAATTCAAAATCTCATCCTCATTCCGAATTGTGCATGTTTAACTTTATATTAATGGAATTTTATAGTATTTATCACATAAATATATTATATCTTATTATCCTTTTTTATATTTATAGTTTACATTTTTTCTTTCATTTTCCTCTAATTGTTTCTAATTTTAATTGGGGAATTTTTTTAGGAAATATAACCACATTTTTTCTTCTCAGTTGGGAACACATTTTTTCCATGTTAATGTTTTTAGATAATGATTTTAAATACTGGTGGTGAATATAATCCTATGATAGTTAAAATATTTTTAATTTATTTTATTTTCTATATAATGGTTGAAAAGGAATCTTCTTTTCTTTTTCAAATTGAGTTATTTTAATAATTATTAAAAATGTTAAGGAATTTTTTTAATGTTCCCTATGGGAACCGTTTTTCCCACCACCATAACAATTATTTGACATGAATATCCATTTAAAAGTTTCCATTTTTATTTTCAATGCAAATAATTATCCAAATATTTTGGAAACATTTATCCAAGGAAAAATAATATTTTATCCAAATAAAAAAAATATTAAATGTTATTATGGAAGGTGTTTTTTATATATTTCAAACTTATTTATGGATTTTTATGATTCACTAGGGAATATAATATTACGATACCATCCAATTTATTTATTAGTATGGTATAGTATTATGCTTTAATGATGATTTCATTAAACCTATTTCTCTTCAAAGGGTTATTATAGGATGAAATGATAGATTTTTATTGAAATGTTGGAAATCATATGTATAGTCTAACATTATGAGATGGTTGGGTCTATTATATCCATATAAACAATTTGGAAATGTGATATAGATATACCATGATATATATTAATATGTTTGGAAATTATTGAGAGTTAATTTTTTTTTCATATTCTGATGTTTGGGTATGATTACTTAAGCTATACTCACAACATAATGTGTGTATACGATATCAAGTAGCTGTGTTTATATGATTTTTATTTCCAAAGCATATGATGCTAAATGTATTTATTATGATAAATGAATATGGATCTATAGATTGAAGCATTTATTTATCCCGTTTCTTTATATCTCATGATTTTTGGTGTTATGATATCATTTTTTTTCAAGATTTTGATCATTCACATTAAGAACATGAATATGATTATGTTATCATACACTTATGATCATATTATATTTAATTGTGATTTATATAATTTTTTTTACCATTAATATGAATCTAATATAACTATTTTTATGTTTTCCTTCCACATGTAATGAAATAAGGTTCTATGTTTGATATGTATAAAAGGAAACTAAATATTAATATTTTTTATGTGATATGTCAATAATTATGAATAAATAAGATAATTCTATATCTAGTATTTAAATAAATTAATAATTTTTTATTATGAGGTGTGTATCATTATGAGATGCATAGAATATTTATCTTAAATTATTAAATATTTATGTATGAAATAATTGGGTCTCCTCAGTTGGTATCCGAGATGGGTGTAGTTATTTTTGAATATTGGGTTATGAAATTTGTGATAATAGAACCTAACATAAGCAATGATGAACCAAAAGTGATATAGGATAATCCTGAAATGTCATGGGATAAAACAAAATTCATATGTTAAGAAATCTCATGAATAATTTTAATATGACCATTGGCTCTATTTCTTATTCCAAAATTCTTCTCTGAGTTGTTTTTTGGATTTGGTCAATGTATAGAACTAGTATAAATTATGATAATAATGAATGTTATGGGAAATTAAATGACCATCCTTATTAATAACTCAATGGATTGGGAATTAGGATAAAATGTATTTTTATTATATACACTAAAATCTCTCTTTTTATGAGAAATATTGAGAACTATATTAAGATTATGAATTCAACATGGAATAAGTAACATTCTACTGAGTCTTTTCTATGAAAACCGTAAACTTCCTTTTGTGGGTCTTCTAATATACTTATAACTAAAAAATAGGTCAATGAAATGGAAAAAATATTTTCTATAATCAACTACTCCGAACTTTAGAGTTTTTTAGGTTGAGTATTGTTTGGAAGGTAAAATAGATAAATGGTTGGATATCATCAAAAATAATTAGAATTTAGAAGAAATTAAATCCATTGAATGAGAGGGATTTAAGAGGGTATTTATTATTAATTATTTCCCTCAAACACATAATACAATTCTATACAGGTACTTTCTATAGTTAAAGCAGCTGGATGATGAATCTTGATGGTACTTTTGAAGAAAAAAATAAAGTCGTTAGTAATATGATTCTAGTTTTATCAACGATCATCTTATAAAAAATTATCAATTCATTACTGACAAAAAACCAAGTCTTCAAAAGGTGTTCTCCATAAGATAAATTGGTTGTAATGAACCTTCCATGGTGGACTAGACACCTCATGCAAGATTGTTATTTACAAGGTGAATTTTAAGACATAAACCATGAGTATGATTTCAAAATGAATGATAACACAATATGTCTCATGTAATATAAAACATAGGTAAAAAATTAGATAATAATTCCAGATAAAAGATTCACATCCTTGAGACATACCAAATAAATCCAAATGGAATATCCAAAAAAATAGTGATAAAACTATAACCATGTCTCCATGTAACCATCCATCACCACTATCACAAATCAGTATGAAGATGATATTATCCAAGAGAAGCTATCAAGATAAATCATGACATTACCCTTACATGTATACCACTAAATAAAATCATCATACCCCTAAATTAAAATGTATCATATGAAGAAAATGGCCACTAGGGTTATACCCTTATTCTATACGATGTATATCATTAAGAAACCATTAGTTATAGATTTAAATAAACATGTTTTATAAAGAATTTTTACTCAAAACATTTTCTAATTAAACACCCTTTTACTACATTTAAATAATACCAAATTAAAACAAATCAAGAAATTGTTAAAATATCTTGAAAGGTAAATCAAGGGAAATAATCAATATTATCCATGGAATTTCCAAATGATAAACATGAAAACAATAAAACATGAAATAGAACCATCATGTATATAACAAATAACAAGAAGGATCTAGCCTATGGGAATATATACTAAGATATATGATGGAACACTAATACAAGAATGCTATGAATAACACCAATATGGAGTCTCTTCCTAGTCTATCCATATCACAATAATATCGTGTAGTTTTGTCACACACATTATGATTTGTATATTTCTAAAACCAAACACACCCAAGGTTCCCATGTGCTATGTTTTCTTAATACATTCAATAAAACCTAGTCTCAAAATTATATGAAACATTTATAGAAGAAAAGAATTATAGATCCCATTATTGTAAAACAATTTTAGAGTAAAAACTATATATTAGGAATTTGATCAACACATAATGTGATTAAAACCGTTTTAAAGGAAAACAAACTCAAAAACCCATTTTCATTGAACTAAATATGAAATTAAAAAATAAATGGGTTATCATATCAAATCCACCATTTACAAAAAAAAACAAATTAAATGAATTTACGTGAATATTATCTAAAACATGTGATAAAACCTATTTATAGAGACATATACATCACCAAGGACGAAATCATTATTTCCATTGAAATAGTCAATTAGAAATAAATAGGTTGAGATACCCTAATCTTATATCAATAAGGACAAGCCAATCAATAATGAAATCAACCAAATCCTATTCTTGATGAATGAGTAATGCCCAATTTTTTTATAGAATTGAATCGATTGGGAAACCTAGAAAGGGGAGGAGGGATTTATAAATAGGTGATAAATGTTTAAGATATGTTATACATCACCTCTAAATGACCACATATGACATAATTAAAAGGGGAAACTAATACAAGAATATTTTTGGCTAATTCAGAAATTTAAAAATCAAAAACAAATCACCATAGCCTAGGTTTGTACACCGTGATGAGGTGTCATTGAAAATTTCAAGTGTAGGATTTCTAAAATTGTAACCCTTTACTGTGTGGTGTAAAAACATTGGTCGTTATGAATCCACAACAACCTACCCCATTCTGTTGTGGTCACCACTATAGTTGGGTCAGTAATAAGACCCCTAACACCCTACACTTAAGACCACACCTACCAAGGGTGTGTTATCCCTAACCATTTAACACAAGAAGTTTTTAAGCCCAACATTGTCTCTATTGCATAGTGAAATGAAAAAAATTAGTCTTTACAACCTCAAACCCAGTACCTTTGAGTTAGTGGTTGTTTTATTACAATGGAATAGATTCATTAGATCACATCAACAAGGATCAATAAGTTTAGTAGTCTTGAAGAACTATACACACACATGAATCATTTATTACATTCATAAATATACATAGAACATATCAAATTAAAACAAAATTCCTCCTTGAAACATATTCAAATATTTTATCTTCATAACTGGGGGATGGAGAAACAATAAATGGGTGATCTCAAATGATAAATAAAGATTATATGAAATGATAATAAGTGATGAAAATTCAATAAAAAATAATCGTTATGGAAAGGTAAAAATCTAAAAAACACAATCCATCAATACAATGAGAATGAAAATGAAACCAAAATGTCTTTTCATAGTGAAAATCTCACAGAAAGTAATAAATGAATACTGAATGAAGAAAATTCATATATATTTTATGTCACGTATCTGGATCATGAACCATTATACCATCAAGATGGTTTAGGTCTATTCGTAAAAACCCATCTGATTCTGCATGGAAACAAACATGAAATATTTTTCACAAAATGTTTTGTCTCATGTGACAAATCAATGCATTGATTGGATATATTAAGCTAGGCCAACCCATCAATTCATGTCCAAATACTTATTCATACATATATTCAATTCATGAACAATATGACCTATCAAAATATCTATATTGAGCAAAGGATACAAATTCATCAATATTTCACCAAATAAAAATAAATTCAAATAAATCACCATAAGTAAAAACTGGTACACGGATAATGTAATAATGATAACAATGATACAATAAATATAGATATTTAATTATATCTTCAATGAATTATGATCACAAATGAACAGAAATTATACATACACAACACACATGGAATAGGTTGTCAGAAATTCATAGCCCAAGGAAATATCACAATATAGTACATAAAAAAGGATTTAAATCATAAATGGACATTAATGATGGAAAAAAGGCATATATCATGATAAATTAAGTAAAAATTACGTGAAACATGTAAATGAAGTTTTTAAGGAACATTATAAATGCGTCTCTTTTGTTGGGTTTAAGGGAAAATACTGAAGAGGCTTTAAAATAGAAAAAACCATAATTGTTTTTATATAATAAGAAATTAACTAAGTTTAATTTTCATGATAAAATGAGTTATTTTAGAAAAATATTGGAAGATTAAAATAGATTATGGATGGTACTTTGAAATAGGAAATAAATTGGGAAGTTCCCTTTAATCAGGAATTCTTATCAAGAAGAATTAAAAGTGGATCCTAATAAAACATGTATTTCCCCTGAAATAATGAAGAATTAAATTATGGAAATATATTTATGAAATAAAAAAATGTATGAGGAGTACATAAAAATAATTAATAATTACATTTTTCTAAAGAGAGATAAAGAGTAACTAGAATAAAAAAAGGAGGTTTGGGGAGAATCCATTAACTTATATCCGAAAGTGTTCTGCACATGCACTTAATACCATTTATAATGATATTAGATTCATTAATATTTAAATTCATAACCTATGATACATATATTTTATTTATGATAATTTTATTAAGTTTATTTATGTCTTTTTGGATGTGTTATAAGATTCAATTTTGTCGTTCGGAAATGTTCATTTCCTTGGTTTTTTAATGATTGGTTCCCTTCCATATAATTATGGGAATTCATGTAAAGTGGAAGGAAAACTATAGAAGTTAAATTATTTAGTATTAATTAGATTATAGAATATTAAATGGTCTCATAAATTATTTGGTTAGATAGAATGAGGATGATTCATCAGATAAAACATTAATGATAACCGTCTAGATTATTTTGGAATATTTTCAATCATCACATACTAGTTTCATTTTATTAGTTAATATTATGTATATATATTAGTTAAAGAATATTAAAAAAGTGAAACTACATATATTAATGTATTTTTTACAATAAAAATGTTATTTTGACTATCTAGGACGGCTTCATTGAAAAACAAAAGCTCTCCACCCATGAAGTTGATAAATCAGCGCCTCACAAATGATGTTTTAGTTTTTAGAATAAAAAGGGGAACATAATAGAAATTATGGTCTATATTCTATTAGAATAAGAAAATTAAATTATATAAAAGATACCGGAGTTTTAATTTTAGTTTGGATATGGGTGGTTTTGGTAGGATAGGAAAAGAAATAAATTGAATGAAAATTAAAAGAACGAATGATAATTTTTCCTCTTAAATTCATATTATTGAGAACCTCCTTAAGGAACATTGAAATGATATTTAAGATGAAAAAATTAAGAATGGGGGAGTGGTTTGGGATATTGAAAGGGAATAATATAATAAATCCTCATGGTTTTGTTAGTGTGAGGAGAATGGCGGTGTTTATATTGGAGGAGAGGGTTTTTTTATTTAATTAATTAGTTTATTATTTTTCCTCAAGAATATGAATAGTTTTGATTCCCATAAGAAAATACAGTAAATAGATAATGATAATTATATATTATGTTTATTAAATCATCAATGACTCAAGAATTCCAGTATTTAAATTATAATTTTTATATATTGTAAATTATTTTATTTCACTATTCACAAAAAATTCCACTATTTTAGAAAAAACCCAAAAATTCACCCTAACAATGTTTTGTGTGTAGAATTAGAAAATGAATCCATTATATGAAAATAATTTATTAAATATGGGATATTTTATTTTTTAATTCCAATAATCATTTATTCAAAAAATTATAATTTTAAAATTATAATAGATTTTATGACCCTTTGAAAAATAAAATATGGTATCATTAAATTATTTTATAATAATAAGATAATAAAATATTAAATTACAAATCTATATTATGAAGATAAATTTTATTTTAAACAATTATATACATTTGTAAATTTTAAATAATTATTTATGCTTTATATAGATACCAACACTTAATTTATCCTTCTTAAAACATTTTACATACTTCTATTATTATATAATTATATAAAAACTTAATGTATAAGATGCCTAAATTTTATTTATTATTTCATAAGTGAGGTTACTATTCTATTGGACACATTAATATTTTTAATGTTCACATTACTTTTTCAAATATTATATCACTATTCGTTTAAGATCGATATTGTGTGTAATGTATGATATCAAATTAATTGAATTTATTTAAGAAGATATGTACAATTAAATCTTAGGGAGTTGTATTCCTCCCTCCTTAAGAAATTTCTTCCTCAAAATTTTCAAAAATATTTCCTTCTAAACAAATTAGGGAATTTTTTTCAAAACATCCTAAGGTTTTCATGTTTCTTCTCCCATTTTATGGTTTCTCTAAAGAATATTTACTAATATAGTCATCTTATTCATCAATACTCTCTCTATTCTGTAAAGAATCTCTATAGGATCTTTATAATAAGATAAATCATGTTCTATTTATATTTTTCATAGGTTAGTATATATTTTGGGTCTGAAATACACTTCTTGAGCAATGATATGTGGAACCCATCATGAAATTTAGAGAGACTCAGAGACATTTCTAATCGGTATGCTACATCTCTAATTATTTACAGAATTTAAAATGGTCCAATATACATGGGTCTTAGTTTCACATTTATTACATAGCCTTATGAAAACCTTCCATGGAGATACTTTCATATATAAATGATCTCCCACTTTAATTCCATATCCTTTCTCTGGTTATTATTAAAACTCTTTATCATAATTTTATCTTCTTTAATATGATCCTAAATTTTCTTCAAATTATTCATTATATCTTCAATTAGTTCTGGTCCTAAAAGTTTCCTCTCACTAACATCATCCCAAAAAGTTGAAGCACAACATCCCTTTCCATATAATGCTTTATATGACGCCATTTTAATCATAGATTGGAAACTATTATGGTGGGAAAATTCTACCAAATTTAAGAACTAATCCCACATACCTTGAATGTCAAGTGAACTTGATCTCAACATGTGTTATAATATTTGAATACTCATTTTAGATTATCTAATAATTTTATGTTGATAAGTGGTACTCAAATAAATCTTAGAATCTAGAGCCTTCTGAATACTCTTCCACAATTTTAATGTAAAATAGGGATCTTGGTTAGACACAATTGATATAGGTGCACCATGAGGTTTTAAACATCATTAATATAGAATATTTCTATTATCCCAAAATGAAAATCTTCTCTTATATCATGAAAATGTGTCACTTTTCTATGATGATCAATAATAACCCATACAAATCACTCCTTCATGTTTCCCTTGGTAGAAATGTGTCAAAGCCCATGAAAATTTCATCTCACATACATATAGGAATAGACAGAGGTTTCATGACTCCTGAGGATGTTGTCTCTCATCCTTCACTTGTTGAAAACTAGACACCATGAAACATAGTAAAAAATTTCCCACATCCTGTTATCCAAGAAAACATGTTCCTTTATAACTCTATTCATCATGGAACTACTAGGCTGTATAGAGCAATTTGAGAAATGAGCATCAACTAACAATGCCATTTTATGCTTAGGAATTTACTGATCACGTAAACTCTTTCTAAATGTTAGAATTCCATCCTCATACAGAAAGTATTTAAATCTTATATCTTTAATAGATTTATTTTTCTTTGAAAATTCTCATCATAATATTGGGAGATTTGTATCTTCTTTATCAAATATGGTTTTATAATAATTTGAAAAATGAGTGATGTTTCCCCTTCATCAAAAATTACCTTATCCATATTTACCAAATCCATGAATATTGGATCTTTCTCAACCCTCATTAGGGTATGAATTACCTGATATTTCCTATTTAATTAATATGATACCTTATATTCTTTTCCTAGATGATACTGTATTTAACAATCATAATCTTAGAGTAACTCAAGCTTTATCCTTTACCTCATTCTAAGTTCATTCCATGTGAATATGTATTAAAAACTCTTATTATCTTTATATATCTCACACATTTCACCATAAATATAGTTTTACCATATCTTTACAGAGACATTTGTAGTTTCAAACTCAAGATCATGAGTTTTATAATTTTTTTCACGAGTCTTCAAATTCCATATGCATATGCCATAACTTTATAATTTTTCAAAAAGACACAACCCAATCTATTATTTTATGCATCATTATATATCAAAAACCCATCATTTCCTAAAGGAAGAATATAAATTGGAATACTAAAAATAATCTATGTAAAACTTCAAAAATTTATGTAGATTCTTTTTTCCACCCTACCTTAACCCCTTTATCTGTGATTTTTGTTAATGGTTTTTCCAATAATAAAAATTTATAGACACAACACTAATAATAACCTGCTGAACTAATGAGACTATATACCTATGTTATGTTCATTAGAATAATCAATTATTGGATTACCTTTTTCTTCAAAAAATCAATTGGGATTCCATCCTTAGAGATGGTATAGCCAAAAAAAGAAATTGTAGGAAAACATAATTAACACTATCTAAACATCCTATATAAATATTTTCTTATAAGAGTCTTTAGAAAAATTTGAAAGTGGTTCTCATGGTCATCATATATTTTGGAATACAAAAAGATATCCTTTATAAATACCTCAAAAAAATTTCATGGTATTCCTTCAATACACTATTCTTCAGATCTATGAAAAAACTGGGTGCACTTGTTAGCCTAAATGGAAATACTGTAAACTCATAATGTTCTTACCTTTTTCAAAATGCTTCATTTGGAATATATTCCATCTTATAAGAAAATTGATGATATCTATAATTAATGTCAATATTCAAAAAAATAACGAGATCTGTGTATTTGATCAAATAAATAATCAGTGCGAGGAAGAGGGTACTTGTACATTATTAAAATATCATTGATATCCTTATAGTTACAGAAAATCATCAAGGATCCATATTTCTTCTTAATAAAGGAAACATTGGCTCTCCATTGAGAAACACAAGGGATAATAAATCCATTTTAGTCAAATCATATAGTTATTTCTTATGCTCCACTAATTCCACTATTTCCATTCAATAATAAGGCTTTGATACTGGTATTTCATCATGGATTAGATCAATGATAAATTCAACTTTAGGCTTTGGGAGTGTTTAGGTAATTCCTCATTAAATACATCAGTTTATTCATACACTATTTATACGTCCTTAATTTTAGGATTACATTACTTTTCCATAGATAATGTTTTCCCTTACTCCCCTATAATTTCAATCAGTAGATCTATTAAGGGTGGATCAAAATTAGAATCAAATGATGAGGATTTGGATCAAAAGTTAAGGGATTCCACATCTTACTCATAGATAACAATTTTCTTCATATTGTAATATGTTTTCACATTATATTTTGAATTATAGTTCATACTGAGGATTAAATCAAATTCAATCATGGGTATAATGAACATTACAATAACTAACAAATGTTAATGTGTCATAAATGGGGCCAAGAGATACATTTTTTTTGCAATGAGACTTCCCAATATATTTTTAACTGAAAACTCCACTGTTAAATCCAAATAAAAATATCTAATTTTCAGAGTAAATTAAGTAGATATAAAATATTACAATGATATAATATCAAATAAATATTTTGATATATTTGAAGATAGTATTAATGAACCTGCCATCAAATCATTGGTTACTTCTACCTCCACTGTAGTGATCACATAAGCTTTTCCATATCCCCTTGGAATCTTATTTTGTAGGTTCCATTGATTTGTGGGAAATTTATTTGAATAATAAACCATTTCATTACAGTTAAAGAATTTAACATCATTGATTTGTTTCTTACCCTTACAACACTTATCTTGATGAAACTTTTCCGTGCACTTATAACAGACTCCCATGCCTTTCATGAATTTTCCAAGATGATTATTTCCACAATTTTCATATAATGGAATTTCATCATTCCATTCTTCTTCTATGATGCTTCAATATTTACATGGCTATCAAAAGATCTATTCTATCTTTATTTCCTTTAAAAAATTGAATCTAGAAAATTCATTCTCTATTTTGAAGGCACATAATACTATTTCATCATGTAATGAAAATGTTTCAGAAGCCAGTTCCCTTCAGAGACTCTACTTAATACGTTAAAACGAATGAAAAATATTTTATTTTGAATCATTTATGTTGTCTATATGATACTTGGCTAGTATTTTTAATGAAGACTCATAATCTAAAACAATATATTCTTCCCTTCTCTAAAATCTAATAATTTTATCTCCGTTTTAGTTCATTTCTCACAGATGAAATATTTTTCAAAAAATGATTCTTTAAAAGTTCTACATCCCATATCACCTATTTAATCTTCTTTCTACATATGCTGGATTAAAAACCACTATTTATCTACATATCTTTTTGAAAAATATAATATAAGTACTAACATTTTGTTTTCATTACATCCCAATACTTGAAATATTATTTCAATGGACATGATCCACTACTCAACAACAACTAGATTAATAGTCCCACAAAAATATGGGTTATTCTTCCATATGAAATGATCTGTCATAGGGTTAATATGGTTATTCATTTTAACCTATGTAATATATGCTAATATGTTCATAATCTTCTTAGCTCCAATAATAACTATCTTTTCTTTATCAGTGGGGAAATACCTATATTTCCCATGAGTATTGATTCCCTTCTATCCATTAGGTTCCATCAATAAATAATGTTACACACTAGGTTAGCTCATAATCACCATGAGTATTGAGCCAAAAATTCACTATAAGGAGTTATTATAATTATCTATTTTATTTAGCACCTTGTTTCCATGGTTCTTACTAAACATACTCTGATACCAATAGTAATAACCCCGATCCTATTAGCCTGAAGTCGGTGGAAATTTTATTATAATTGAACAGATTCAAGAGATCACATCACTAAGGATCAATAAATTTAGTAGTCTTGATGAAATAGATACATATAATGTTTCCTTATTAGATTTGTAACTAAATATAGAACATAGGAAATGAAAATAAACTACTTCATTGAAACTTATTCAAACATTTCATCTCAATAACCTGGGGAAGGAAAATAAATAAAATGTTGAGCTAAAATTCTCTATAAGGGTTACATGAAACAATAATAAGTGATGCAAAGTCAATGATTCCTATCTTTTATAGCAAATGTAAATAATCTGGAAAACAAAATCCATCAATACACTGAGAATAAAAATGCAGCCCAAGATTTTGTATTATTGAAAATGTTGTGGAAAGTAATAACTGAATACTAAGTGAGGAAAATTATTATTTATTAGATGTCATGTATTTGGAATTTGAAACATTATACCATAAAGATGATTTAAGTATGTGGGTAGAAACCCATCTGATTACTCTTTGAATCAAACATAAAGGGTTTATTGCAAAAACAATTTGTCTCATGAGACTTATTGATGAATTGAGGGGCAATCTAAAATCAGGCCTCTACTATCACAGAAATTCCAAATTATTTTTCATAAAAATATTCATATAATGAACAATATGACTAATCAAAAATTCTATATAGATTAGACAATTCAAATTCATCAATATTTCCCCAATAAAATGAACATTGAAAGAAAAAAAATCATATGTTAAAATTGTACATGACTAAGGTAATTATAATATTTTTTATATAAGAAATGTGGATATTTTATTAAATCCTATATTAATGATGATCACAAATTAATATAAAGCATACAAACACCACACACAAGGAATAAGTGGTGAATAAGGCATAACCAAAGAGAATATCATAATGGATTCCATAAAATAATGGATTTTAAACATAATTGGAAATTAATGATGAAAAATAGGAATATATCATGATAATTTAAGTAAAAATGAATTGAAAACATTTAAAAGGAGTGTTTAAGAGTATTTATAAGTTTTCCTCTTTGGTCTAGTTTAAGGGAAAATAATAAAGAGACTTTAAACTGGAAAATGACAAAATTGTTTTCATAAAACCTAAAATGAACAATGATTGTTTTTCATGATAAATTTTCTGATTTCATGAAAATATTGGTATCTTGAAATAGATTATGGATGGTACTTGAATATGGGAACGAAATTTGGAAGTTCCCATAAATCGAGCTTTCTTATCGAGGGGAATTGAAAATGAATCCCTTTTTAACACGTATTTCCCATAAAATATTGAATAATTGAGTTAGGTACATATATTTGGAATATTCACATTGATTTTATGTGGATTATAAAACAGTAAACAATAAATATATTCATTTAAATATTTAAAAAGCGTAACCCAAATAAAAAATAGAGGTTTGGGGAGAATCCCTTGCCTTATTTACGAATGTGTTCTACACATGCACTTAATGTCCTAGATAATGAACTGATATTCAATAATAATATAATTTATAAATTATTAAATTTTTTATTTATTTTTTATAATTTTATTATGTTTATGTATACTATTTTTTATGAGTTATAATATTCAATATTGATGTTCAAAAGTGTTTGTTTCCTTGGTTTTCATGATATGTTCCTTTGTATATAATTATGGGAATTCATTTAAAATGGAGGAAAAACTATATAAATAACATTATTTAAAATTAATGATCCTATATAATATTAAGTGGTTTCATTAAGAATTTTCTTATTTGGAATAAGTATGAATTCTTAGATAAAACCACAATGATAACTGTTTAGATTATTTTGTTGTTTTTCTATTATCACAAACTTGTTTCATTTTATTAATTAATATAATGTATATATAAATTTTTTAGAACAATAAATCATTTGTACTATATATATTAATGTATATTTTAACTATAATTTTTTATGACCATACTTTATGGGGTAATTTAAAAACAAAAAATCATCGTCCACGAAGACGGTAAATCGATACCTCATAGACGATGTATTCATTTTTAGAATATAAATTTGAAGATAAGAGAAATGATGGACTATATAAAATTAACATAATAAAATTACATTATAGAAAAAATATTGGAGTTATCATGTCACTTTTTACAAGGGAGGTTGTGGATGTATAGGAAAAGAAAATGAATTGATTGAAAATTAAAAGAACGAATGCGAATTTTACATCTTGAATTTCCCTCCTTGAGGACCACCTTAATGAAAATTGAAGTGGTATTTTGGGTGACATCAGTAACACCATAATATGGTTGGGAGATTTAATAAATGAAAAGTGAAGTATATAATAATTCTTTAAGGCTTTCGATGTGTGAGGAGAAGGGGCGGTATTTATAGTGGATGAGAGGGGTGTTTTTTTGTTTTTTATTAATTAGTTTATTATTTTGGCTCAAGACTATGAAATTTTTTTATTCCATTGAATAAATATATTAAATAGATAATAATAGATCTATATTATTGTACTGAAATGAGAAATTAATTTATAAATAGTTTGTTTTAGTTATAATTAATAGGTACCGTACATTATAGTATTTCACTATTTGCCCAAAAATCTACTTTTTTAGAAAAATACCAAAAAATAAAACTATTCTTTTTGACAGGTAGAATTAAAAAATGAACTCCACTTTATATAAATATAGTTTTCAAAATATAAGGAATGTAATTTTTTTTAAATTTTCATTTATTAAAAAATTATGATTTTAAAAATAAAATGGATTTTATGACTCTTTGAAAAATTAAATATGGTCTCAAAAAAATACCTTATAATAAAAAAGAAAACAAAATATTAATTTATGAATCTATTTTATGAAAATAATTTTATTTAAATAATTTTATTTATATAATTATATAAATTATAAAATTTTAAATAAACATTTATATTTTACAAAAATTCCATTCATAATTTGTCATTTTCAAAGAATTTATTTACTTTTGCTATGATTTTATCTCACATTCTTTTATAAGATCCAAAATTTTATTTATACTCTTCTAGGTCAGGTTTCTATTCTATTGGTCACATTAATTTTCCTAATAGTCATGTAACTTTTTCAAATAGTATATCACTGTTCATCCAAGATCAATGTTTTATGCAACATAAGGTATCAAATTAATTGCCTTAATTTAAGAAGAAAGATACCATAAAGTCATGGGGTGTTATAATTTTTAATCTATAATGCACCTACAAAAATACCAAAACCAACAATAACTAACATGATGCGGAAAAACATACATGTGACCCAGAAGGTGTCCTAATATTCTCCACTATGTCTCTTTATATCCCCAAAAAGGGTCCATGGTATTAGAATAATTATGAAACAGTGAAACCTTTTCATCATAAATGATTATCTCTCCCCTATCAAGTGGATATCTCTTCTTCACCATCATTGTAAGAAATCCAAGTATTTTTTTTCTTTAAAATAAATTATCTAGGTGATCCGTAATCTAAATAGGTTTCTCAGTTATTGAGGTTTCGGGAACAAGATCAATATCTTTCCATTATATCAAATGGTAAGTGTCTGGATAATACCTACACAATTAAAAAACATGAAACCCATAACGATTCAACACTAATTGTGATTGTAAGTCCAAATTATAATCCACTTTTTTAGGTCATTCGATGATATTAAAATGGATAATAATCCTAAATGCCAACTTAACATGTTTTCCCAAATAATAATGTCTTAAATGTGGTGAAAATCAAAAGAAACCCCAATAAGGTATTGTAAACTACAATGGGTAGTGAAGTTGGTATTCATAGGTTTTTTGGAAACTCAAATTTATCCAAAACCTATTTCAAATCAACTTCACTTTATTCATCATATCATAGACAATAATTATTCCAACTAAAGACAATTATCTAATTATCCCCAACAAAAATGAGATCTACATGTACAGAGAAATAGTTATTCAAAAAGATGAATTAAAATATATGTATGTTAACTATTCTTATTGGATAAAAAAACCATGGGTAGATACATTTACCATGAAGCAACAAAATAAAGAATGCATTCCCAGAGCATTTCCTCAAGAATCATAATAGCCTTCTTAGTCATCCAATCTATATAAGGATGATACATTATGATTAACTTCACCAAAGAACCAATGGCCACTTTTACAAATCTTGAAATATAAGATATAAATCACATATGTATCACAAAACAATAGTATAAGGCACTCAATGGGGATTCCCGATCAATCAAACATATAGGATCCTAACCTCTTCCACCTTCATTAAATCATTAATAATGATTAGTCGATTATAAGAGTCAATAAATGTTCCCCTAAGTCACATTATTCCAAATAGGATTCAATGGTAATCCAACAAAACATTCCGTCGATATCTAATCCCACTTCCTTAACTAAATTGTTAATTGTTTTACACATTCATTTAGGCTTATATTGTTCAAAATTAATATTCTAGGAGGCAAGGTATTATCAATTGATGTCTGCAATCGACCACCTCATCCCTGACCACCAAAATAGATATATAAAATCATGAGGCCTTTTTTTATTACCAAGTTGTATGAACCAAACTGATTGATTTTGGATAACAATCAAAACTTTTGTTATAGTTATCTAAACCACCAATATTCCTTGAAAACCGAAGACACCAACAAGAGACCATGACCCGACGACTGAGGTATGGCCACCAAAAATTATTTTTACCAAAGAACTAACAATAAATGTATATTATATTCCCACAATTGTTTTCATAAAATGAATAATAATCATTTACACATGATAATAGCACCTATCATCCATCCTCTTCCACATCTATGGGAATCCAATTAAAGATAATCATCAAAGAAAACTCTTACATTTATTCCTTCAATGCTTGAGTTTGTAACTTCATGCTCAATGTGTTGGAAACAAAATTACATTTTCCAAGTGTGTAAAAAAAATCAAAATCAAAATCATAAATATAATCAAATGAAATTATCTATCTTAAATTCAGGTCCTTATGGGTAAAAATGTACTTCTAGATATTTTTATATGAATATACAGTAAACTACTCCCCAAAAATATAAAAAAACCATGTCTTGAGAGGATAAATCATTAAAGAAAACATGAGATAGTGGATATGAAAATTATTTTATGTCATTATAGTTAATTAGATCCAGAATCCACCACATGCATCCCCTCAATCAAAACACATCAAAATAATATACCTCAGGCATAATTGAAACAATAAAACCAAAACATGGTTAAACATGAAACATAACTGGAGTCGAATTCAATATCATGTTATGTTATTTAAATGAACATTAAATTTTTTCATTATAATCAAAATTTACACCCTTATGTGTGAAATTTTCCATAGGCAATAATAGATTGGAGAAATACCAAAAAAATAAGCTACAATAACCCTCTAATACCAAGAAGATCTGAATATTAGATGCAATTATAGGTTTCTCCAAATATAGCACGACATGGATATTTTTGGGAATCATTGATATCCCTTTATCTCATATCACATGGATTAGAAACATCATTTAATAGATCAATAACTCATATTTATAAATCTTTCCATACAGATGAAGTTTCTTTAGACTTCTAAGAACACTATCTATATGGTTTATGGGTTCTCCCTCTGACTGGTGATACACCAAAATATAATAAAAAAATAACCAAAAAATGATTCCCAGAACTAATTAATGAACTGATTCATCAATTCCATTAACCACATAGTATAGTTAGTAAGACCAAATGGAAAAACCAAATACTCATAATGTATAGACCTACTTCTGAATTCTATGATAGGAATATCCTCCTCTCAAAATCATAAATTATGTTACCAAGAATGCATATCAATTTTAGAAAACCACTCAGATCCCCTATATTTACCGAATATATAATAATTCCTAGGAAATGGATACTTGTTCTTAATATTAACTTAATTATGATTTTAGTAATTATAAAAAATCTAGAGTCATATTTCTACCTTCATTAAAAAAAAGAACATGGGAAGCCTGATGTTAAAAACTCAAAAAAGTAAAAACTTTATCCTCATGATCCATAAGAATATCCTTAAGCACTTTTCACTTACTAGGTTCTATATGATAAAATGGAATGGGGATGAGACACTCTACTAGGTGTAGGTCTATATAAAAACCAACCTCTCTCTAGGGTAGTAACCCATCCAAATCATCAGTAAATACCTTAAGGTAATCATCAGCTATAGAAGGAAAAAACACATAAAATGTTTTATGAAATCCAAAAATATCGCTAACAATTCTCATGATATCATTACATCCCCAGGAACAATAGGCCCCACTCTCTCAAATTTTGGATCCCTCTAACCCTAAAAAGATTTATAATCCCATTGGAAGAAAAAAAATGAACTTGATGACAATAAAAAATTGATATTGTATTTTGAGATAGCCATAAAATCTATTAAAATTATTATGCTAATGATATCGATATCAGGGACAAGTAAATCCCATAAACCTCTTGGTCGGTAAATATATATGATTACTCAGAGCATTTAAAATCCAACTCTTTCCTTCCTTAGGGGGTGACAGATCCATCATAAATTTCATAATCTCTAAGTATAATCCCATCACATAAATCAACTTAGATGATATAAAATAATGAGATACATTTGTATTAATCAATTTCATAACTATACAGAAATAAATAAACATAAAACCTATCATAATAGCTGGCCTCACATCATATTTTCCCAGTACAAACTCCACCTTAAAAAGACTACCATTCTAAGATCCTCTTTGATATTTCTTCACTGCATGAGTCACACCTTAGAATGATTATGAGATCCACCACCTTCAGATACATCTAAATTAAATTTGGAGCCTTTTCTTAGGGTGGATCCAACTCTTATAATTGGGGAAACTATTCAGGAAAAATACTTAATATGATTTTATTGTACATAATGATGGAATGTCCTAGGTTTTACTGTAAGATGAAGATCATTATAAAAAGTTCTCCCATAATGGTACAAAGTCATGTGGATCTCATCTGAAGAAGCCCATGAAACCACTCCTAATGTAAAATGAGAACCCATAGTGTAATTATTATTTCTAACCAGATGAAACACTCTATCTACCACTGTTTATACTAAAACACCACCAGGACATGTCTTCTCACCTAAGTCAGACTCATCCATATCCACATTTTTAACAGCATCATAAAATTTTAATATACATAAGAGGACTATAATATTCCAAATATTATCCCTAAATCTAATCTCATACCTCTCAGACTAAAGGTAGTCATTAGAAACATGATCGGTTGATAACTGAAATATATCAAAAAAATGAGTAGTATAATTCAAAAGAAATGTTCCCCCTTAAAAAAGTTAAAAAATTCCCATGTCATTTCCAATCATAATTTTTCAAGATAAAACTATTGATTGAATACCTTATTGAATGTTGTCTAGGTAGGATCCACATGCAATTAATCTTGTACAATGGAGCCCCACCATTCCCTTCCCGATAAATCAATCATATAAGTGGTGAAACCAACCTTTGATTCCTATATAGTCTTCATGAAGCATAAAATCACCGTAATCCATTGGAAACACTTCTTAGGTTCTTGGTGTTCCTTCATCAACCAAAAATATAGGTGGGTTCTTCTTGGAAAACACCAAAGCATGCTCCACCATCAATTCATGGTTTCCAAAACCTTCCCCGATGTAGTATTTTGATTTTATGTATGACTACTTCCAAAAATAAAGGGTGTAATAAAGGTTTAATCTATGGAAAATGTATCATAGGTCCCACTCCTTGATTTAGAATCTCTCTACTAAGATGAATTATCTATTATACATAAGTGATAACGACTAATTAGTTTTGGAGAAACATATCGGAATCATGAATAAAACCTCAAAAATCCATATGAAATAAATCATAGAAAAATTTAAATACATTAAAATGTATATATAAATATACCCTAGAATTAGGTATTTCTAAATAACCTAAAATCAAAATCATAGTCTTGAGAACATCCCAGACCATCCTTGGTAACTCAATTTCTAATAATAAATCTTGAAGGTCTAGCCCAATTCCATACTTACCAGCTAAATTATGACCATCCAACTCCAGTTTATCATAAACCCCAAAACAAATATAGGTATTTTAATTTCATTTATGATTTGGTTATGTATATGAAACCATTTTTAATTAACTAACCCTGGTCAACCTAACACATCACCTAGGATGTCTCACCACAAAGTGAAGATCAACACAAAAACCTTGAGTAGGATTTTACCATGATTGAGAACACACTGTGTATCATGTATCATAAGATAATGGTAAAACATTAGGAAAAAACTTGTAATAAATTATACACATCCATGTGGAATAAAAAATAAATCCAAACGGCTAATCCAATAAAGGAAACAAAGATAAAACAAAAACCATGTCTCTATATGACCATCTTTCACCTCCATTTCAACTCACTAAGAAGACAATATCAACCAAGAGAAGTAATCAATATATATGATTCCATTCACCTTATCTATGCCTTCAAAAAATAGTATATTCACAGAAGTAAATGTAATTTTTTAGTAAAACACCTAGTAAGATACCATCATGAATATAGACAATAGTTTTCACAATGTAGCCATTATATATAGATTCACTACCATAAAACTAGGTTTCCACAATGCCACCGTTTAATAGTTCTCAAACAAGCACTGATAAAGTGCTCTTTTAATAGCACTAAAAAAGCACTATAAAAAGTGACACTTTATCAGCGCTTTTTTAGCTCTGATAAATGCACCCCTTTATCATTTCTTTTGTAGCACTCTTAAAGACGCCCCTTTATCCGAACTTTTCTTAGTACCACTGATAAAGTGTATATTTAAAAAAAATTATATTTTATAGTAAATATTATATTGATATATATGTATATATATATTGATATAAATATAATATATATTTTTAAATATGTTTTAGATAAGTATAAATAAACATTTACCGGTAATATATAATATATCTTGTGAAAAATGGATTATAAAATATTTTAAAAAATATTATTAATTAAAAATTTTCTAATTATTATCAAGAAATATCCATTTAATAACAATTTTAACATAAAAAAATAAAAAAAATCAATAAAAGATCTAAAATAAGTTGAAAACACAATGCAATCTTGAAAGAACCATATCTTATTATTTGAGGGTCTGTTTGACCTCTATAACATATCAAATTGAGTCCTGTGATGAGTTCCACGTGCTAGTGATTAACGGGAAACTTCTGTCACATTTTTCAATGCCAAAAAAGTCCCAAAATTCCTCCAAAACAATGTTTTTAGTCTGGATATCCAAATATTTTAACATCCGATGAAATTTCAGCCTCGTTTTCGAAGGTATTTCTGACCTTTTTTACTCGGTACTAAATTTATTCCGAGTTGTTACATTTATATTGAGATTATGGAATTGAATTTTTTTCACATTGTAATGTTACATATAATCAAATATATGACAATATATACATATTTTATATATATATTAACCCATAAAAATTTAATTTTATAAATAAATAATTAACCATATTTACATATAAAGTATATTTATCAATATATAAGGATTTTGTAAATAAAAAACTAATATCCATTTTATTTATAATAAAAAAAATTAGTATTTATATACCTATATGGTGTGTGTGTTTGTGGGTATATACATATATATATTTGTGTGCGTCTGTATTGAAAATCTAATATAAATTATCTATATATTCTAAACATATATATATATATATATATTTTAAAAGTTTGGGGCTGAAGCCTCAATTTATTATTAGAGAAAAGACCTCTTTAGACTGGGTAGAGGGTGACCCATTACAAAGCTCGAAGGCCCAAGGACATGTGGCCTGCACACAGGGCTAGAAAGCCCATTTTTTGGCCCAAAGGACCCCTTGGTGAACAAAACTACTATAATACCTGCACAGCTACAGTACCTGCTACAGTATCATCACTGCTACAGTACCCTGCTAATGTCCCTCCACTGCTACAGTGCTTCCGCTGCTATAGTCCGCCACTGCTACAGTTATGCCACAGTGACCTGCTGCAGTGGTACTACAGTACCCTACTATAGTAACTCGAGAATTCTCCCCTGCTCAGATTTGATCCTGGGTCTTTTGGGTGCCAAGCAGGAGCCTGAACTACTAGGGTACAAGCTTGTTGGCTCTATACATATTAATATATAATATTTTTACATATATATAAATATGTATAATTATACTTACAAATACACATATAATATGTGTGTGGGTTGTATATATGTATTTATTTATTTATGAACACACACAAAAAAGCATATTTTTTAAATGTATTTAAATCTAATCTTATAAAAATATATTAATATACGAATAAATATATAAATATATAAATATATAAATATAACTATATATATATAGATTAATATACATACATACCTATATATATATATATATATTAATATACAGATATATATATATATATTAATACAACTAAATATATATATATTAATATAAGTATATATATGTTAATATATATATATATATATTAATATATGAGTAAATTTAACTATATATATATATATAAATATATAGATATATTAATAAATAAATAGAAAAGAAATATGGTGGAGTGGTAAAGGCTTAGGCGCACATGAAACATGTCTCGAGTTTGAATCCAAGGTGAAGCAGGTCACACATGCTGGTGGGGAATAAAGTCTAGCACTATTAAATGGGATGGGGGTGTTGTTAAAGGCTATGGGGTGGTCAGGGAGTACCAGGTACAGTGAGAGGTGGGGCGTTGTTGAAGGGGGAATTCAAGATTTGTTAAAGCCCCTCACCGAACTGCGAAAATATATTTCTTATTTTTTTAATGTTTTTCAAAATTTTATCAGCACTGAATAACTCTGATAAAATTAGACTTTTATCAGTGCTAAAAAAATTTGATAAAAGAACCATTTATCAGTGCTTTTTTAGCACTGATAAAACAGGCCTTTATCAGCAGTTTTCTGAGCACTGATAAATGGGACCCCATTTATCTTCACCGTGATTAACACCTCTTTTTTATCACTATTAATTCCCTTTTCTAGCAGTAATAATGGTCATATTTGTAGTGGCTATTTTAAAGAAATATGTTTATTTAATCATTTTTATTGATTTATTTTTAATAAAATATCCATTTGTTTACTTTTTTCCAATAAAAAGATAAAAATTCTTAGTGGCCAATATCCTGAATATTAAGAAATAAAATGAAAATAATATAGAGGAAGGCATTTTATATTTTTTTCTTTGAAATAGAGGCATCAAATCAATTGGGCGGGTGTTAGAAAAGATAAAACAATCAAAATTCACCCCATTATTTTTGAAGGACATAAGAAAGATAGTTTTCTCCATGAAACACATGAGTGATGATGTCATTTATTGATGAGGTATTGTCTAAGAATTTGATACATTCTATATTTAATTTCTAGGATTAATACGTATGACCATATTTAATAGCTTCGAAAACTATATTAGAGTCACACTCAAACTATACATTGTTCTAACTTATTCTAAATTCCAAGACCACTACATTGATCAGGCCAAGTATCTCAAATTCCAAAGAAGTGGAAATACCAAAGGGACCAGAAATTTATCCCATGAAATCTCTGTTATGGAATTTATAAATAGCCACAAATCCTATATGTCCAAGTTTACCTCCAGAAGCTCCCTCAAAATTTCATTTAAACCAACCAAAGAAAGGAGAGCTGAAAATAACCTCAACAGTTCCAAAGGGTAATGTGAAATTACCAGAAATTTTTAAACTCCTCGGCACTAATAAGTCTTAGATATAATTATTATCGTGTCCATTTTTTTTGGTGTTGGAATTTTTCATAGCCACAATAGTATCAATGATCTCAAAATGAGAGATAAAAGGCGTATAGTCATGTATCATCTTGTTCCTACCACACTAAATAAAATGGATGACTTCCACATAGGCGTCCTGTAAGAGAATCATCTGGTAACCAGACATCAAGATCTTGAAGCAAGTCTCCAGATAATCCATGATCGTTTCAATGTGCATGGGATGAATCTCAAAAATGTCAATCGTTGAATGATATAGAATAGAATTAATACGGTATCATGAAAAGAGATTATCTACAACTAAACTATGATTATGATAGAAGACACATCTTTGGAAGAGATTGATTCCCAATTTTTAAGATTTGAATCAACTTTTACTTTTGAAATGGAAAGCCTCCATAATAGGGAAAATATGGAACAAAATATTCATTTATAATTAATGGACCTAATCCAGTTATGAAACCCCAGAATCTAATAAATATAAAATATCAATAATTCAATAATTCCTTTCCCTATTGGTTCTCATATCATCGTATCCTCCTAATTGAAAAAAATCATAATTTAAAACTAATAATTTTACATCACCTAGGAGGGATTCAATACAAGACATTTCATCCTTAATAGTGATATTGGTATCCATAACTCCAATAAAGGGGTTGATCCTATTAACTAGTGGGATTCATATCGAGTTGTAAAAATACAATCTAAGATAAGAATTAATGTTATCTAACCAATGTGATTGCATAAAAATTCTACAAAAAAATGTTTTGAACCTAGGACAAATGGAAGAAGAATATACCTTAAATTTTACAATTTCAATCTTCACAAAAATCTATATCCAAGGAATTCTAATAAATATTATTTATTATTAATTCTCAAGAAAAAGTATTCTTGGAGGGACTAATTAAAAAGAAAAACATTTTGGATTCCCAAACCCATGAGGGCATATTGATTACAATTTTGAAGCCAAGGTATAGTGGTAACCATTTTTCAGTAATGCTTCAACTCAAAAAAAAAACTATTCAGAGAGGTATTAATTATTTTGATCTAGGAGGTATCCCATTTATAAAAAATAATAAAAATACTTTTTTAGAGACACCAATTTATTTCACATGGAATGTTATTCCATCCATTGAGAGATATTTACAATTCCATGAGTCCAAGAGACTTTTAATGTTTTCCAATATATGATTAAAGTATATATATTGAATAATTGCATAGAATAAAAGAACTTCTAATTATATGAAAGTAATAAAATCTTTTTTTTCTTTAAAATGCATTAATAATAGTTTGTTTTTTTGTAAGAAATAATTTTTTTTACCTAAATAAAAAATATTTATTCTAGGTAATTTCCTATCCCCATCCTTTTCCATATTGAATGATGGATTTTTATGATATTCTTTAAGGTATTTGTTTCACTATGGAAAAAGAGAATAATTTCATAAACATAGAGTAAATAATAAAGAGAACATACAAGTATTGAATCCTTGATGGTCTTTAAATAACCCTTGTCCTCTATTTTCATAAGAAGACTGTTAGGACAACATTATATAAGAGAAAAAATGCTAAAAGTTAGGGGTAATATTTATTGAAACCTCTAGATAAAGTTATGTAACCTTCTATAGTTCCATTAATAATAATTGAGATGTGAAAAGATCTAATAATAGATTTATTCTAATGAATAATGATCATATCACATCAAAATCATGTCAATACATCACCATTAAAACCCTAATTCATAGTATCAAAGAATTTCTTGACATCTAGAATTAATGAAATGTCACCATGCCTAGTGGTTTTACTAAGATGATTAATTAATTTTGAGGAAGTGATGATACAATATTGAATGACTCTACCTTTTATGAATCCAATTTTATTCTATTAAATAATTTTATATTCTACTTTATAAATCATTTTAGAAATAAATTTCACTATTATTTTTTTAATAATTGTAACAAGAGAAACTGGTTGAAATTGACTAATGTCACTAGAATTTTCAACTTTTGGAATAATAAAACATCATTGATAATTAACACAATATGTAAGAGAGACACATTTTTAAATTTTCTTTACCAATATAAAAACATCATGTTGGATAAAATCCCTGTACACATGGAAAAAAGAGTGGTGATTCCATCTTGTCTAAGAGAACACCCCTTGTTAAGGTCAAATATAGCATCCTTACTTTCAATGTCCAAAATATTTTAAGTGAGTATGGAATTATCTTCATTACATAACAATTTAGGAATGATGTATTCCATAAAAGCCACATCAGTGGGGATTCCATTGAAAACATTCATGTAAAATGAGACTAAATGGTTGGAAGAAGTATTCATGTCATTCAAGGGATGATCACCATAATTGAGGAGAGTTATTGGGATATTAATCCTTATAGTTCTCTGAATAAATTGATAAATTTAGGGGGTTTACCATAATCTTTTATATATATGATTTTGAAATGATAATTATGAATTTTTTTGATGAGATCGATAAGGTTATTGATCTATGAACACATTTTATGTTCTTTATCAATAAATCTAGAGAATTTATTCATATTTATTGTCTCTTGAAGAAGGTAAAGATAAATTTCAAGAGAGTAAATTTCTTATTTTTCATAGATGAAACACTTTATACTCCAATATTTAATTCTTATTTTGAGAAGTGTGATCTTAAATATGCAAGCTAAATTGTTGTATTTGGGATAAATCATGGTCCAAGTGTCAAAAACATGTTTACAACATATGGATGTGTAATCTAGGAATTATTAAATCTAATGGGAATTGGTTCCCTCCATCCTTTATATAATAAATTCATAAGGATTTTATGATGATAACAACTATCCTTTATCAAATAATAACATGAAATATATTCCCAACTGTTTAGGGGGGAATCATTGAAAAAGAATCAATCCATTTATATAGCCTTTATTCTATTTAAGTGCTTCATGTGCTAGGTAAAAATTTTCTACAACTAGATATATGTAATGCAGATTGATATTGTCAATACATGCTAAAAAACCTCAATAGAAATACGGTAAGTGATTAGAAAAATATTTTCATTATAATTGATGGATATGTTAAAATCTACAATAATTTTCCATGGATAATTAATTAAACTAGATAGCTTTATGATTTCAACATAGAGTGCTCTTCTATCATGGTAACAGTTAAATTCATAAACAACTAAGAAGAAGTACAGGTTACCTATCCCTAAAAAACTATATGTAATTTTATACACACTTTTTCTAAAAATAGATTGATTTTAAATATTTATATGATCCTTGAGACATATCAAGATAGTGTTAGTGGATGGATAATTCATACCATGAATGTGATGTCCACTACTAGAAAATGGATCAGTTTTATAAGATAACATTCTCTTTGGATTAAAAAAACCAATAAATGCAGGCTTATATTCACATATAAATATACAAAGGGAACTGACAGTGTATGGGTCTTCTAATCCCTGGATGTTATAGAAAATTATCTTCATTAAATTTTTTTTCTAGGGGGTGAAATACCCATTCTATTTTTCATCAACATTTCTTTATTATTTTTATATTTTTAAATGAAACTAAACTTTTAGAGTATGAAGATATGTGTGTCTCCTTGATGTTAACAATAAGAGGGTTGTAATCTAAAAAAACATATCTACATTATCATTTTGATAAGTAATAAGAATATTTTAATTCCATGTGTAGGGAGAACCTTGAGGATTTAGGGGTTTAACAAACTGTTCCATCATGTAAAGATCCAATTTCATAGAATAATTGATTATATCGAAGCTTTTGTAAACCATTTAAATGGCAGCCACAGTATCATCTTGAATCATGCTAATCAAGAACTCCTCATATTGAAAATAAGACATAAAATTAATGATATCATAGGTATGATTACGACGAGAGTCTTAGTCAACCTCTATGGAAATACATTCCTTACCAGTCTCACTAGGGGCATCTTTATTTCTTAGTATTCATTTGAGATAGGGAGGCTTTGTTCTTGCTCCTCTTCATCAAATGTGTTTCCCATGATGATCCAGAATTTAAATTTGAACTAACCCATTAAAAAGACCAAAATTTCTAAAATGTTTAACATTTTATAGTCTAAACTAATTGTTCTTGTGTTTTTAAAAACCTCTTTCAATTAATTGGTGTCATGTGTAGGCCTCACCTACTTATGAACCACTCTGCAGTTTCTAATTTCATGCCCCATCATCTTGCAGACTTCACAGTAAGTTGGAACATGCTCATATTCAACCATCAATAGAAATTTATGATCATTTTAACTGATACAAATCATATATGGGGGATATTTTTATACGTTGATATCAATAAGTACCCTTACATGGAGTCCTAGGCCCCCATTGAGAGTGTTATGATAAACTTTTAGGGGAGTGCCAATACATGATGCTAGATGGTTGAGGTTATTTGGATGAAATATGACCCAAGGAAGACCACACATAAGAGCCCATATTTGATAATTATAATTTAACTAGTTCAAGGGATTGAAATTAACATCCCATTGTGAGATACAAAATTGTCTGAGATTTAAATTTAGATTTCCAATCTTCCAAACTGCATTATAATCTTCTTTTAATTCCCAAATAAAGTGATAATATCATTTTCTAGGAAATATCAACCTCAAATTTGTAATGTTCTAGAAATGTGAAATTCTATCATTGATATGGGAGTTAGACCATGGATTATCACCTTTCACATAAGAAATAGAGCTGATGATAGAAAACATACACAACTCAAGTATTTGTTAGAGTGCATATGAATCAACATTAACTGAGAGGGAATCATCTTATTTTTTTTAATGATGGTAGTATTTGGAAATTCACTAATATTAGAAACTAGTATGGGAAGATCCTCTACGAATGATATACCCTTACGATTTAGATGTAAAATTTCTATTATAGCCACTTTAACTTTATTAAAGATACCACTAAACCACCATTTATAGAATATTTATTCACCACATCTTTAAATGATCATTCCCAATCAGGTAAAAAAGAATCCCTGGGTCAACAATAATAATAGAATATTGAAATATTTCCATCATCAATTCGAAAAGGGGAATATCTCAAGCCTTCCATCCACTAGCAACTTGATCATTGGTTTTTATTAAAACATTCCACATTCAAATAATCAAATAGTATGAAATAAGTTCATGAATGATAAATATCATCCATCAAAATACCATATGATAAATATATGAAAAATCCATCATGAAACATTATAATATTGTATACTACCAGGAAGATTTGGGAATAGCCTACTGGAATATGTACAGGGACTTTTATAGGAACCCTAATCCAAGAATACCATGAGTCTTACCCATATAGAATCATATCATAGTATATCTATGTCATAATCATAAATTTATGTGTTTCTATACAAACTAAGGATTTTATATTTCCATAACATGATATACCCAAGGTTCCCATGGGTGATATTTTCTTAAAAAATTCAAGTAAATCCTTTCTCGTAATTTTATAAAACATTTATACAAGAAAATATTTACAAATCCCATGTTTAAAAATAAAATTTAGTGTGAAACCATTTTTTTTGCATTTCATTGGAACATAATATGAATAAGTATTTTTAAAATGAAAACCCCTTCAAAAACCCTTTTCATTGCACCCAATATAAAATATCAAAAAATATCCCTTAATTAATACAAAATCCATTTTTTATAAAGACCTAACTAAAGGAATTTATAAGAACAATAAGTAAGTGATGTAAAATAACTAGTGTATATAGAAACATACAACACCAATAGAAAAAAAATTGTCTCCTTTAGAACTGGTGACTGAAAATGAATTGGATGAGATCCCACAAGAACAAATTAACTAGCATAAGTCCAAAAAGAAGAAAATCAACCTAATATTATTCTTGATGAAAGATGAATTCCCTAAACCCTTTATGTATTTTTTTTATTAGGATCCATATTAAGGGGGAAGAGTAAAAAAAATAACAGAAAGGTAATTGAGTTTAATGTTCATTAAACATATCTTCTTAATTATCAAAAAACAATTCATTAAGAGGAGAAACATCTCCAAGAATATTGGTTACCAAATCAGACATTTCAAATTTTGAACCAACCATCACCATTACCATTTGTTTTTCCCTACATTGGGATGACCTTAATAATTTCTACATTATGATTTTTTAAAATAGTTACCCCCACATCATGGTTTATAAACAATGGATGTTTTGGATCTATAATGAACTCCACCATGGAATAATAGTACCCACTCTGGTCATGGTCGATTGGAAGACCCCCAATATCCCATGGCTGAGACCATACCCACAACAGGTGTGCTGGCCCTAACCATTTCACAAAAGAAATTTCAAAGCTCAATAAAAAATAGACCACAACATGGATATACTATATTTGGTATAGAAATGAGAAAACCCATATTTAATCCAAAGTGCACCTCCAAAACTCCATAAACTAAAATTAACCAAATCATGTCTCAAAAAATATACAACTCAAAAGGTATCACCTTTGTAGCTTCAATGAAATCATCCAATTTTCGTTGAAAATAGAAAGGGAGAGTGGTATCTCTAATTATTATATTGGTGTTATTTATAATAATATAAAATAGAGATCCTTGTAAAATTGATTGGTATATCCCATGGAAGAATGAAAATCCAACATCATACATGTCCAAAGTATATGGGTAATCACTCGAGGGATTTATTGAAAAGAAGTTATGAATGATTTAAGAGTGGAAAGATTATTCATTGAGTTATTGATCATTAATTAAGAATGATTGTTTTATAAAATGAAATAGAGGATAAAAATTATTCAACCAATGATGTTCAGAGTTTCATATGCAAGTATATTGGGAATTATGAGAATTTGTTCCATATTAAAAATTTAAATACTATAATAGTGATTAAGAACACCCTGTAAAAAAAGATAAATATAAAGCCTATGATATCACATTATCTTATGTGGTTCTTCAGAATGATGTGGTTAAAGGTACACTTATCATCAAATCAAGAATTAAAAATGTATTATTTGATTTTGGTTCTATTCACTCATTTATATAATGGTAATGTTTATAGTGCATTGAATCATCACCCAAGTGATTATACATTGAATTATCATTTACAAACCCTACTTGTATGATGATTTCATCTCATGTTTATACATCATATCTGATAGAAGTTTTTGGGAATTTGATTCCTTCAAATTATACTTTTCAGTATATAGTTGAATTGGATCTTATATTGGGAATGGATTGGATCTCTCAGTATTGATACAATATTATGTTTCAAATATGGTAAGTCACATTTGATACTCCTAAACAATATATGATTATCTATCAGTCTAAGGATGAACTTGAATTCATAATTGAAATTCCTTCTATTTTATGGGTCTTACTACTTATTCATGAGGGATATGTATATCAAATTATTAGGGATAAAATAAAAATTTATGATACACCTAATGTTTGGGAGTAAATTTATGTATTTTTAGTGGAATATTACAGTTTTACCCTCAATCATAAAGTTGAGATTTCGTTATATACAATACCTGGTTTTGGGAGATTTCAATGAATCCATATGGAATGTCCCTAATTGAGTTGTGGGAATTGAATAAATAACTCAAGTAAAATCTACATATGAGATATATATTCCCTGGTGTATCACCATAGGGTGAACTTATTATTTTTTGAAATAAGAAAGATAGGTTAATGCATCAGTGTATTTATTATCACGAACATAACAAGATCACTATGAAGAACAAGTTTCATTTACCTCATATCAATAATCTTTTTAGTTAATTGTGAGGGTATCAATATTTTTCTATGATTTATATTACATCTTGTTATCATCATCTATTGATCAAGAAGATGGTTATATCAAATATAACTTTTTGTATGAGGTATATAAATCATGAATTTATAGTAATTCCATTTGGAATCACCTATTTACATATTATGTTCATGGATTTAATGAGTAAGGTCATTATAGATTACCTTGATCAGTTTTTTGAAGTCCATATAGATGGTATTCATATATATTTGAAGATAAATAAAGATATTGAAGAACACATGATGATTATGAGGAATAAATTTGGAAAGAAGAAGTTGTGCTCCAAATCTATCATGTGTGAATTTAGATTCAAAATGTTTCATTATTGAGTTATGAAAACTAATGTGATAGTATATTGGTTGATCATTTTAAAATGATATTTATTGAATAATGGACCAGAAAAATATATTATGTAATCACCATAGATTCCAAGGCTTTTCTAGATACTACTAATTATTTTTTGATAAAATGATCATGGCTATCAAATCCACCATCCAAGAGAACATGGAGGGGATCCAAGTTCATGTGGATATATGAATGTGAGGGTATTTTTAGGGTGTTGAAAAGTAGGTTGGATAGTGAACATATTCTTGTATTATCCTATAGTTAAGAATGGATTTGTATATTATGTGATACATTGAATAAGAGTCCGGGAAGTGTTCACATGAAGAAAAATATTGTTATTTTATATACCACTTTCCAATTGAAGGTTCATGGAAAAAATAAACCAACTAAATATTTAGAGTTTACACTGATAAAAGTTTCATTGAAAATATAGAGGAATTATCTATATGTTGATATCGATGGAATATATACTGATCATAAATGTTTCAAGTATATATTCATGCAGAAAGAGTTGAATATGCTTGAAATAATAAGGTGGGAGTTGATTAAGGATTATGACTAGTCTATACACTACCACCTTAGGATAGAGAACAAAGTTGATGATGCTCGGAGTCTGATGAAAAATTCTAGTTTATTAGTAATCAAGATTGAAAAATATTCAATATATATATATATATTTTTAGAAGATTGATCTTAATATCTGGTGTAAATGGGATTGATCCTATCTTTCTAACATAAATTTTCAACTATCTATTCATGTGATGACTTAAGTAGAATATAATTAAGATGTGGAATTTCAATGGAAGGAGAGGAACGTTCATGATTTAAACCAATAATTTGAGGGAATTATAAGGTTTTGGAAACAGGTATGTGTTTCATCAAAACCATAATTGAAGGAGGAGTAGTTTTAAATATGTCATAGTACATTATTATCCATTCATATTGGAATCTAGATGACATATAGAGATCTAAATGAGTATTTCTAGATGGAATACAAGGAAATATTGAAGAGTATAAATCCCAATGTGTGGTTTGTCAGTAAGTTAATATTGGGAGACAAAAGTTAAAGGGGATCTTACCAATATTACCCATACTATTATTGAATTGGAAAACATCTCCATAATACTCATCTTTAGACCATGAAAAACATTTAAAGAGGATACTTCTATTTGGGATATAGTAGATCACCTTATAAATTCATCACAATTCATTTACATCAAGGATGATTTCTCTCTTGATCATCATTCTATGATATATATTAAAATTGTGGTAATTTTTTATTGTGTATCAGTCTCAATTACATTTGACTTAGATACTATGTTTACCATAATATTTTAGAGAGGTATTCAAAAAGATATAGATAAAGGGTTGTGTTTTATTGTTTTATATCATCCTTAGATTGATGGATAGTCTGAGAGGACCGGTTATATCTAAGTGAATATACAAAGATATTGGTCTATGGATTTTATTGGTGGTTGGGATCAACACCTTCCTCTAGTGGTTTTTTATAACAATTAATTTAACATTAGAATTCATTTGGAATGATATAATATAATACAACTAATAAAGTGGAAATTCCAATTTTGTAGGATGAATTCAGAAAAATAATTCTATTGGGACTTGATCTATATGAGGAGATGGTAGAGAAAGGTAAATCCATTCAACACCACATCATGGAAACTAAGAGTCAGAAGAAAAGTTAGGTTGACAATCATCAGAGAGATCTAGAGTTCAATGTTAGTGAAAAAATATTCCTTATAAAATATTCATGTAAGAAGGATATGATATTTTTAAGTAAGTTCATGTTTTTTTCATATATATATTATTACCTTCAATATTTTTGATTGTATCAAGTTGTTATATTAGCCTTTGGTGCTTCTACTGAACCTCTCAAAAGATTACAATGTTTTCTATATATCACTTTTAAAGAAGAACATATATTATCTATAACATGTACTAAATTAAAATGTTTTAAAACTAAAGAATTATATTTATTATTAATAATATCCAGTTTACATTTTACCTCGAAGAGAGAATGTTCTTTAGAAAAATAATACTCACCTCATAATATTTTTGGGGAAACCAAAAATTTGAGGATATATTAAGGGATCCTAAGGATGTGATGAGGCAGAGGTATCCTCATATATTTTTATCAGAGTGATTTAATTTAAAGGTCTAAATTATTATATGGGGTAGAATATAACACCTAGAGATTCTGGAATTTTTTTTTATCTTTTATAATTTGAAGTATTCAATATCCTTCTTTACATGAAACATCAAGCTTATAGAAAATGTGGAAATTTTTATTATTAAATAAAATCATTTTAATCAAGCTATAAGATCAACAAGTGTAAAATCAATTAACCATATATTGAAATATAAGTATAATTGTGTTCCTTAATATAACTATATTGACATAATCATTGGAAATTAGAAGTAAATTTCAGTAAAATCATTTAATGATGAAACAAATATTTTTCAACGAATTGAAATTTTATAAATATTATGTATTTTTATTTTCACAAAATAAATCTATCACAATTGAAAATTATTTTATTATAAATTTTTGGAGAGTTATATATAAAAATTCAAATTAATTCATATATTTGTTATCATTTAGTTAGAAATAAAGACAAAATCATATGAAGGAAAAATGAGACACTTTTCTAAAAATAGTTTTTAAGTGTGAAATGTGTTTTTAATATAATAAATTCAATAAATATATATTAAATAATTATTTTAATTAAATTTACAGATTATATATTCAATAAAATGTTTTATCTTTATTCCAATGGTTTTTACTAGGCAATGAATTAAAATAAATATAGTTGCATGCTTAAAAAAGATTTTTCTTAAAACAATTTAAAAAACATTAAACATGATTCTATTAAAATTAATTTATATAACTTATATAAAATTTTTTTGATAAATTTTTTTTCCATATTTTAAATCATTATGTTCAATGTTTTTAATTACGTCACTTTTATTTTCTGTCATAATGAATAGTAAAAACAATAAAATTTATTAATATGGTTATGTTTAAAATGGTTTATTCTGGGGGGGTTAATGTGTGAAATAATATTACTGGATAAAAATATCATGAACATAAAAAATATTATATTTTAATTATTTTACCTTTACTGAAACTTTATCATAAAAATAACTTTATATTATTTAAATATATTAAGTAATTCCATGTGTGTCCCTCCCCTAATATATTCAAAATCTTTGTGCCCTATAGATCGTAGAATCCCTACCAAATAACATTAATAGATTCCTTTTGTTCATTATTTATCTTATTTCCTACCTTGATACAATCTGAGTAAGGCTTAAGGGTTAAACTGAAGGTGGACTCTCAAAGAAGAGGTAATCATGTTACCCAAAACATTCAAGGTTTATTTATTATTATACTTAAAATAAATGCATAATATACTCATAAAATAATTAATATAATGTCATAATTATACTAATATGTTAATATTGATATTTATTAACAAATTTCCACCTTCTTTCCATCAAATTTGAAGTGGAAGTGTCACTCATGTGTATGTGTGCACTACCCCCTCCCCAACGAGATATGATTTATTTCCTATCACCACATCTCATTAGATTTTTATTATGATGGATTTAAGGTTCATAAAATATATTTATCACTTAATAATAATTATTTAAATATAATATATTATCTATATTCCTACCTTTCCATTTAATGTAAAATGATAACATTGCTTCTGCGTACATGTGGACTACCACCTCCATGAAGTGATGTGATTCATTTTTCATTTCATATTTACATAGATGATAATAATGATATATTCAATTAATATATATGATATAATAATAACTATAAAAATATTAGGAATTATTAATATTTCTTTTATCCTATCCATCGAAATGTGAAAAATCACTCGTGTGTACATATAGACTACTATCTCCACAAAGTGATGTAATTAATTTTTCATCACTATATAACATATTCTGTTATAAAAGTATATAAAATGTATAAATATTATAATTATGACTTAATTAATATTTTTTATATTATTAAACCCAAACCAATGTACATGGACTGGAGTCGTTGAACAGAAACATGCATGGAGAGTGGAATAGTTTACCCCACAGAAATGACAATTTAAATAAAGAATTGTTAATAAAAGGTTGATAAAATATTATGAATGAATAATATATGGTATGATAACTATGAATATGGTTTTAATATATATTTATAATATGTCTAAATTTATTATTAAATATCATGAAATTGTATAAAAATCATGTTTGTCCTAAGGTAAGGGTTTATTTTCACAATATCATTCTCATTTATAATTACTTATATTTATGTTTAAATTGAGGGTATTATATGATATTTTCACCTAAATACAATATATTTTATTATGATATAGTAATCAATAGAATTTACATATTTTACCTTTTTATCCTTCTATTTTTACATAAATATATTAAGGATTTTTTAGGCAAAGACAACTATATATTTCTTTTCTGGTCAAGTGAAATTTTTCTTCTATCTCTATATTCTTGAAATAATTTTTTCAAAGAATGTTATTTTTTATAAACCAAGATTAGTTAATCTAATTTATGACTATTTTTTACATTCATTATATTGGTTTAAAATTAATCTACTTTCTATTATCCAAATGATGTTGTATTGAAGTTTTGACGAAAAACTTGAAACGAATAATTGTTTTAACATTTACCGAATGAACAATTTTCCCTCAATAATAAAAATTATTTTATTTTAATCTTAAATTATATGTTTACATATTTATTTTTTAGGAATATTATATTTAAAATATTCTTGAAATTGTTTTCCAAATAAAAAAGATATATTTTTATGTTTCCAAATAAATGTCTTAAATTTTAATATAAAAGAGATTTTTCATATATGTCAACATATATTAAGGATTTTTTATACTCTTATAGGGAATATGTTATTATGATACCATCCCATTTATTTATATTGATGATTTATGATGATATTTTTTGGATAATTTCATGTAACCCATTTCATTTTTGTAGGATATGCAATGATGAATTGATTGATGTTTTTATCATTAATAAAGTCTATATGTGGTTTAACAATATGAGAAGTTTGGGTCTATTATATCGATCCAATTCATTGAGTATTGATATTTTGATATCTCATGAGATGATTTTGATAATATTTCATATGGTATCTCATATATTTCTTCACTTTTTTGTGCATGAGTATGATTTATTCTATTTATGGTCACAAGATTACGATTTGGTAAGATTACAAATTTCCTATTAATATGAATTTGATTAATTTTGATTAAAATTACACATTTTTATTTTATTATTCATGAATTATTATTTATTATTTTACACAATTATTCATTATGTTTTGAGATATTCCTTGATTCAGGTGTTATTATCTATGATTGATTTTCAGTATGAAAATTTCACTTTGAGAATATGATCTTGATTATGTTATCATAAACATATGATCATCCTTTCATCATCAATGATTGATAACTCCCATGTTCACATTTAATGAAAATCTCTCATCTCCCTTTTTTTATTTCTATACCAAGGGTATCATAGAAAGTTCTATGTATGATAAGTCTAAAGGTTATTAAATATGAAGAATTTTTAATGGAGATGAAAAATAATGTTAATAAATATGTTAATTATATATCTATTATTTAAAGGAAAAACCCTTTACAGTTCTAGGTAATGTAATATTGTGAGATGTATTAAATATTCATCTTAAATGATGTAATATTTATTTATTTAATCCCTGGGTCACCTTATAATATATACATGAAAAACAAGATCGTAAATAATTAAACATGAGATGCATCATCTTCTACTCTTCTCATTTATCCACATAACTACTTATTTTTTTCTCCTTTCATTTATGTGTCACCAATTCACTCACCATCCTTATATTTTACTTCCTAGAGTCTTGGAAACATACATCAAGGATATTTGAGATGAATATCATGTACACTATCCATCTACAATGGAAACCATATTCATGGAAATTGGAACATGAGGTTAAGCTTTAGTTATAGAATTCATCTTGGTGATTGATTTCAGAAGTAGGAAATGATAATTACTTATTCCACCCATTCTATAGGGGTTTCATACAAAACATATTAAATTAGGTTGAATATTAATAAATTCCTATATAAAATTAAAAAAATAATTCTTATTATTTAAGGGAATTTTCCCAAGGAGGGATTTCAAGATAAAGAACAAATAATGGGAGAATTATAAAAATATTCTATGAAGTGGAGAAATGAAAATATATTAAGGAAATAATTTAAAATAATAAGGAAAAGATGTATTATTGGAATGGAATTATTTCTCCACCACCATGAAATATAAAATTATGTATGGAAGAAATAAAATGATTCGTATAAACCGAGTATTGAATTTAGTCATTTGAAATAAATTGTTGGATAAGACTAATCATCACAAAGATATAGTTTAAAAAAAATTGATTTTGGAAAATTTTAAATATAAAATTAATGTGTTTTAATGTCACATCATCAATTTCAAGTTTCATGAAAATTTAAAACATATTACGTTGATGTATTTTCAATAATGATTGAATATCATGAAGGTAATCTTTTTATAGTTCTTTGACTATTTTTATGGTGTGTTAGGGATCATGAAAATTAAATTATTTATCATCTTAGCCATATAATTTTTATCACATAATGAACATGTAATCTATATTTTATTTTATTCCTTTTATTAAGGATTTTTATAATTGTTTATTTCTATACAAAAAATAAGGTAATTATAATACAATCTTTTTAATTATACATGGATTATCATATTCCAGGTCAGTACTTCAGAGGATGTTGGAGAGTAAGAAATTTATCATTTTTTTACTTATTACAAAATTGGTTCCAAAAAACTTTTTTAGATATTCAATTCGAAACTTCAATAAATTTAATTAAATTAATATCTTAGTAGATTTTATTCATGATGTTTATTTTATTTTTCCATTATTGAAGTTAATGCTTGACCAGTAGAGATTAATATTTTTTTGGTATATATCACTATAATATGTTCATACAAAAAATTTAAATTCCTTTAGAAGTTTGATATTTCTATCAATTATTTTGTTAATAGCTAACTCCAAATCATGGGTATAACTATATAACTTTATTATCATATAGTAGTTTTTATTATATATATCTTTAAGGATGTATATTTTTTTAGATTTCTTTAATAGTATTATTTTATCAATACTATAAAAATATTTAGAATGTATATACTATATGGATAATTAAATCTTTCATTTTAAACTTTAAATTTATTTGGAATTATATTCTGGTAGATTTTATCTTTGTTTATATCTAAATAATTACATTTCCAATAACTATAGTTTATTTATTGTTAGATTGTATCCATTTTCATTATTCGTATTTTAATATTTATAAGTTTGTTTTTTATTAAAAATATGAAAGTAAAAACTTCTATTTTAAATATTTTTAATTAGTCTATAATTTAATTTTCACAAAGTTCATCTATTATTCTTCATATTTAGTTAATGAATATATAAAATATATATTATAATGAGTTTTATAATCTATATCTTAAAATGTCATAATTATAGGTTTCTCAAAATTAAAAGATTTAGTATATTATTGTAAATCATTTTTGATGGTATATCATGAAATTTTTTGATGTCCTGTAAAATAATGGAAATGAAACAAGTTTTTATAAATTTTCACTAATGTTTGAGGTTAGATTAATACATCCGTTTTTAAACCAAAATATATTTTCCTTAGGATTATTTAATTTTAACTCCTTTATAATAATATAATAAGATCTAAAAATGATTATCAACTTGCAAGATTCAGGTATATAATAAATTATTCCATTGGGACCCTATAATAAGTAGACTATATTACCCTTAATATATGAGGGAAATTAAAACCTATTTCTAAAGAATGTTTTGTAAAGAATACAACTAAAATTAACATTATAAAAATCAAAGTAAGGGATTTTATTTAAGATCGTGATCTGATATCAATTAATTGTGTATATAATAAAAAAGAAAACGGACGAATTTCTCAATTATGATATCAATCATTGTAAATCAAGGAGTGAGGAAAAAGAGACAAGTTTTGATAAAAATTATTCTATATCAAATTGTGATCATGGGGTTCAATGTGTATTTTACACTCCGTGTTTATTAAATCCCAAATTATAAAAAACATTTTGGAGTAGGCACTGGTTTTACTCATTGGTATTTATAAAAATACATAAATTTCATATTTTATATTTTATATTATATTATAAGAGTATATTAAAACCATAGATACTTAATCCAATACGTGATATTGTTTAGGATAAGTAGATTAAAAATATTAAGAATTGAATGGTTAAATAAAAGATCACGTTATTGAAATTCATTCATAAAATATCAATGTAAAAGTGTTTGGTATATTGTAGAAAAAGTTGAAATTGAAAAATTTCTAGAGAAAATCAAGATTAGGAATTAGAAATCAAATGAGTATTCAGAAAATGTATTTTGAGATAATAAACCTAATCATTTGGATTCTATATAGTTTGTTTAATAATAATGTCTAAAATATAATGATGTAGTAAATACTACAGGAATTAAAAGAAAACTATAGAGAATGGTGATTGAATACTTCAAGCCTATACTTTATAAATTACTATGATCTATAAATTATTCAATAATTATTGTAAAAAATAATACATTCAAGGAAAAAAATAATTAAATTGAAGAAACCACCACATTAATTGGAAACATCTATGATTAAAGTAGTCTGGTATATAAAATCCCTATATGAATTATTTTTTATTAAAATTTTTTTGTATCCTTGAAAACTTCTTCTCTTTCAACCCATAGTGGCATGAGGATCTTTCATCAATGATCAATAGCTCATTAATTCCAATCCACCAAAGTTCTCCGATTAAGGATTGATAAAAATTAAAATAAATATCCCCAAATATTCATTATAACATGAAAAAAATTAAAATGGTGGAGTGAAAATAATAGAGGGATCCTTGGGAATTTTTTAAAATTCTTTAAAATACATAGAAATATAATACCAATAGGAACTGAGATAAAGACAAGAAATCCAAGAAAGAATATTCATGATCAACAAGTAATAGGATTAACAAATTAGAGTTGTAGCATATCAAATTTAGTGAGAACTCTGTGATTCTATGTTTTTTCTTAAATGATCAATCTCAATTATACCTTGATCCATATATCTCATTCATTTAATCAAAACTAATAATTTGTTAAAATTATATCTCCCTAGTTTATTATATAATGTCTATAATTCAATGGTTTAAAAAATATTTGTGATAGATTAATATAGATTCTCATATGAAAAATACAAATTACACCATTGTACAATTCATGGATTCATTTATGGATATTAATTTATCAAAAAAAATTTTATTTTATGACCTATCATGAGGCCATTAGATTAATCTACAATTATATATTATATCTCATATCTTTGTGTAAATATCCCTTTTATTTATTTAGATATGTCTTGGATATTTTTCCTTGGATTTTAAGTATGTGGAATATGATATTTTTAAGGTTATTCTATGGTTTATATATTATAACTATTGTTGTTGTTCATATTTTCAAATGTAATGGTTATTGTCATAGCCTTTGATTAATCGATCAATGGTCTGTTAGAAATGAAATATTAGATAAAATACTTAGTTGACATTCTTAATTTTCATAGATGATCAGAACTTCTTATATTTATATTTTTTGTTGGTCTTATATTCTTTAAAATGGATTTTATTATGAAATTGATTATTTTATGATATTCTCTAGTCTTTTATTCATTTATTTTGTGTGATATCCACTTTACTTGATTTTTTACAAAAAATTAAGTTTATATATTCAAAATTGGTGAAAAAAATCCATTTACTCTCTTATTAACATTTATTTATTTCTTTATTCAATCATTCATTGTTCACTAGAAAGTTGGATGCGCTTTCAATGTTATAGAAATTAAATTTTATAATTTTACATTATTTATATACATCAACATTTTCCTACTATATCAATTATATATCATTTACTCCTTAAATCATTTCGTTTTCTAGTTCTTCAATGAATCTACCATTAAATATTTCATTCACTAGAAACACCTAGGTTGATTTGTTAGATAAAAATTTGAGTATTGTATTATTATTAAAATGTTTCATTACATAGAATAAGAATTGTGGTCTCTAGGGGATGTCCCAGTTAGAGGGTGATTGAATTATCTATTTGAGAGAAATAATTAAAAACTTAATGGTAAAAACCTCTATATATAATAAACCTGTGAGTCCACTTCACCATAGTTTTCCTAGTAAACTAATATATCATTTTAATACTTAACATTTTAACATAGATTCCTTGCATTAAAATATGGTGTCCAAGGATGTCTGATCATGAAGCATGAAGTGTAAATTTTCCAAATTTAGAATGAAGAACTTCTCCTTACACCATTTAAGTTAAAATTACTGATTTTAATATAATAACTCAAATATAAATTTCATAAACTTAAAATTTAGGAATGAAAAATTCTAGAAAATCCATTATCATGTAATGAAAAATATGTGTCATGCACTATTAAGATTTTACTGGAACATTACACATTATTTAGGACATGTGAAAATATAGTAAGTTTCTATATAAATATGTGAATATAATTTTTCATTGGTATATAGGATCAATTTAACATTTTTTATGATTGAAATATCATTCTATAAATCCATTTTCTACTAATATCTCATGTATTTGAACTATAAATGGGAGTGTAAAGTTGAAATTATTTTTTTCTTCATTAAAATTAAAATAAATTGATATACTCTTCATCCCATGACAATTATTTTTGGAATCAATTCATTATTTTCAATCATAATCACAATAAAACCTCTATTATTTAGTAAAGCATTAAATGGGATAACATATATATTATTCGAAATAGGGATGGAAATCCCCACAATAGGTAACTTCATGACTAATGTTTCATGAATTCTTTCATTAGATGTATAATTACATTTTTGAAACAAATGTCTAGGTATAATAACTTTTTCTACTAGTAAATTATATGTTTTAATTATAGGATTAATTCCCCAAATTTAAATAGTAATCCACACCATCACTTTTTTCCTCACCGTGCGTACTTGAATAAGTTTTACTAATTGGTCTTCTAATGATTCTAAATTTTAACTCACTAGTAATTTCTCACTATCACATTCAAATTATTACCTCAATGTTTTTAGTAGTTAATTAAGTTACAACATCATTGTATTTTATATAAATGTATTAACACCATGTATGTTTCCCTTGAGAGGTATTTTATCCACTGAATATCTCTAGATTCTTGTTCATATTCCAAATTATTATTTAATTCTATGATACCCACCACATCCTCTACAAAATTCCTCAAGTTTTCATTTTATACTATAAACTAATAATAGTTGAATATATTTCATGGATAAAGTTTCATGGAAATCTGCATCTTTTAATGTATACTTTATGGAATTAATAAAATTAAAGGTGACTATGTTATCACAAACTCTCATTTTCAAATTTTCCTTTATTAATTTTAATCAAATATATATCCATTTATAAGAATGGTACCTAGGATAATGTGATTATCCCCTTCTAATATCTCATGAATTAAAATTTTATTTGTAAAAAATGTCCCTATAATGAAAATAATATAATAATATTCCATGAGTAAATTTAACTACATGACCAATAAGATGAATTGTAACTTTCATTGGTTTTGATTTATCTGATCCATGATTTTTAGTTACACATAGTGGAATAAAATATACATATTGTCCCAAGTAAAAAATACTTTCTATAATATACATGATCTTATTATTCATGTGATAGAGAAAAATCCTTGATCTCTAAGCATTATAATAGTATTCCTTTTATTTATAAAACATTATTCCTTACATAAAGAGATTAACCTAAGATATTTAATTTTTTTTGGAATGAGATCATAATGATTTTCATACAATAACTTTTCATAAACATCATTAATATGGAATATTTATATAAATTTTCATAATAATCCAAACAATATTATTATATTATATTTATATCCATTATAAACTCATACTTTCCGGGAAAGGAACTCGGTGAATGTATGCCTCCAAATTATTGTATTTATATTTTGTTTCCTCTTCCTTTTCTAATTCAAATTTCCTTGGTTTTGGAATTTATTTATCCTTCTCTATTTTCACATAGTGTTTATCTCTATTTTTTTATTCTTTCACCTCATTATTATCATCCTTATTTATGATTTCCACAACCTCTAAACCAATATGAAGTGTCACAAAAATCCCCTCGTACCTTTGGTTCTTCTTCATGTTACCTAATAGTATACTAGATAATAACTCTGATAAAGTTATATCAATTTTACCCACCTAGTGATCATGATTTTGGAGAAGGTTTTTCATATTCATAAGAGAATTATCTTACTCTATAAATCAATAATTTAATTTTTTAATTTACTAAGTAAGAATATCCTCAAGAAAATGGTTTCTCCTCTATTTATATGGATTGTGATATTTTTTATGATAATTTAGTTGAATCCTTAGAGGTTATAAATTATTATAAAATTGAATTAGTAATTTAATTTGAGGGGTTTATCAAGGTGGATATTAGCTTAGATTGAAATTTTAATTATTATTTTACTAATTTTTTTGGATTTGGATTTGGATCTATCATCATCATATAATAATTTTAAAAATTATTGAAGTGGTTGGTAATAGTTTACATAGTTTAGACACAAAATATAGTTATAATTAGAATCATCTTGGAACTCTTGGAAACCATGTTACCTCTATACATATAATAATATTATGAAATGGATATAGTTGTAGGATCAAAAAAAAAATTTCTTAAAGAATTATCAATGTTTTTGTTATAGGAATTTTATTTGGTTGTTCAATGCATAGTTTCATCCACTTTCTAATTTCTTCTCCTTATTGGAACAATATGACTTTCCAAATGTATAATATTATAATAGATTTCATTAAGGATGTATTGTCTAACTTATGGTGTTTCTCTATCCATAGAGACAAAAATCATACAAATATATAGGTTATATCCCATAAAAAATTATCTCTTTTGGATACCTACATCAAGTTCATTGTGTGGGAATCTCTTTAAAATCATCTTGAATTTTTCTCTAGCCACAAATTCTAATCCGTCATATTGTTTGATAATTTTTTTAGTGTGAATCCTCATCATCATATTCTTTGTTTGTACAAAATCGGCATCAAAATACTTCTAGGATGATAATCCCTATGTGGGGATAGAAATGGTCAGTAATATCTTTAACCAATCCTTTTTCCTCATTCTTTAGTAAAAATTGTAATTTTTTAAATCATACATATTTTTAAACTTCATTTTATTTTCTTGTATCATATATCTATTGAAAATTGGAAAAGTGAGCACAATATTCCAAACGTTTCATTCTTCAAAATTAACCCACATTTTTAATCATTTCATGTATGTTAATCTTGATTTCTATGTTCTTCACCAGAATTGGATGTAAAATATTTCATAGGGTATCCCCAAAAATTTATAATAGACCATAGTCCTTGATATTTCTTATACATAGAAATTGTTAAACTCTTTATTCTTTTCCATTGATAAAATCTATATGCATATCATAATTGACACAAAGTTGATTCAAACCTTTCTTTTTATTCATCTATGGTTGAAAAGTTACCTATTAGTGTTAGGGTTTGAATCTAAAAGGTTTCCCAAATTAATTCTCATGTATTGAGGGGTTGGAATCCTTATCATTTATATAAAAAACATCAAAGATAAAAAACAACCAAAAACTCATAAAAATAATCAAAATATAAAAGGAAAATTAGTGAGAAAATATATGTGTCAATAAACTAAAATATTAGACTTTATTATGCTTATCACAGTCCTGGTAAAAAGTTCAAAAACCCATCATATCTAATCATGTAATTTACTACAGAAATCATTAATGATTAAAAATATATTACACTCAACTCAAAACTTACACTACTAAGGAAAATAATAATTGAATAACAAGATTATTTCCATTAGGATAGAATTAATAAGCTTTAAAATGAATTCTTCTAAATTATTATCCCTAATAAAAATATCAAAGAATAACATAATTGATTAAAAAATATATTTCAAAAACAAGAAAAAATAATTATTAAATAATGAAATAATAAATTATTTTGAAAACAATTTCTTCCACATATATATATTGTCTCATTTGTTGATAAATCCACTGAATCAATAGGTTATAAGACTATTTGGTTATAATTGATTTCAACATGATTATATCTACCTAATATAAATAAATAAATCTAAATCTATTGATCATGGAATGAAATCAAAATAATCACATGTGCTTTAACCCTATAATTAATATATGAATCGAAATAATTGTTCAAAATTTCATCCTTTTAAATATATTGGATATGCCAACTTAAAAACTGTCATTATTACAAAATTATTAATTAATAATATAAAAAATAATTATCATAATGATTGTGAATTATTAAAAAATAACTAGTAAATAATACTTTATGAAATAGTTAATAAATTATCCTTAGACACATAACTTATTATTCTGAACAGAATAGACATTCATGATTAAATAATCCTCAATCATATTCAAAATAGTCATATTAAAAAATATCACTATATAATTAAATAATGATTTCAAATAGACAAATCCCAAGAAAAAGAATAAATTGAATAAAAAATCACAAAACATGAAGAGTTGAAATCTTATAGTCTAAATTTATAATGGAAAAGTGATAGAGAGATCTAAAATTCCAAATGAAATAATATAAAACTTTCTAAATAATATATATTTAAAAATATAGACCAAAATCAGAGAGTTAATCTAAACCATTTCATGGCGTTCGTATATATAATCTAAAAATGACTGATTTATCACCATGGACAACATAAAATTGAGAAATTTCTTGATCATTTGGGATATGATTACATTGAAAATCATGTTTTTTGGATTCCATGGTTTAGTTGAATATTTCATTCTTCTTAGAGAGAAAAAATGGGAAGATATAAATTTAATAGTTCATATAAAATTAATCCATAAAATTTAAAAAAATGAAATTCTCATATCAACTAAGATGTGGTAGAATTGGTCATGGTTTCCCTTGGTAATCAGCTTTACTCCAAACTTGGTTCTTGGGAATTATTTTAGATTCAATAGTTCACATGAACTATGATGTCAAACACAGTGGAATGTTTTCATCATTCTACATCACACTCTTCCAAATTTTTGAAAAATCATCCAACACTTCAATCCACAGAAAAAACATCAATAATAAAACAAATTAGGTAAAACAAATTTAATTTCATAATAAAACAGTAATTAAAATACATGTATGAAAACAAAGTACCACATTAATTACTTTTTTAGATGAAAAAAAGATGAAACTTTATTTTTTTTGGAATTTTCCATACTATTATTGTTATATTTTACTTTAGTTTATCTATGTTATTCAAATTGTAATACAATGACATATTATTTACTTTTTATTATTATTTTTGGTTTATGTTACTCATAGATGAATCATTGTGATATTTTTTTTATCATTATCTTGTTTCTATATTTTGATGTAATTGGTTTATTTTTTCATGTAAAATATGTGAGTTATTTTTTTTTCTATTTTTGATGTTATATATGAGATCCATTAGTATTTAAATTAAATTAATTTATTGTGGTTTGAACTAGTGAATGATTATTACACATTTTATGATAACATGTTGTTAACCACTGATATGACATAATGTATTGATTTTATACTATGAATTGTTTATATTGAAAAATTAATTTTAATTTTATAATAAAAAATTAATATATGTTATATTTGTGTGACTAAAACACTATATTTTATTGGGATATCATTGCATGTGTTTAATTATTTACCTGGAATGATTTACATGGATTATAAATTTATGATTTGATTGAAATATATATTAATTGGGTAAAAAAATAACAAGCTAGTCATGATTTGTTTTTATATAATGTAATTTACAAATTTTATGAATTATTACTATATTATTGACATATAATAAAAATAATGAAATTTTTAAATATTTTCAATAATAATCAGATGTCATGATTTTTGGGTCTATTTTTTAATCATTTCACAATCTATAATATTATTTGATTTTTGTTATTTTTCATTGGATTTTTTTTCACATATAATAAAAAGTGATTTTATTTATTTTTCGTATGCCTATTTTTGATTCAGTGAGTTAATTTCACAATCCTGATTAAATAAGATGTTTTTTTAAAGATTTATTTATTATTTTTAGTGGTTTTTCTATTCCGTAACATTTTTCCTAAATGCATGGATTTTATATTTTGTGGTAAATGTTATAATTATATATATATTTTACCCTAGATAGTTACTTAAGAAAAAACACTCGTTAGAGAACAATCATGATTAATTAAACTTATTATACTATATTTATCTAACATTATAATTGATTTTACCCTAAATACACAAAGATTTTCTAATTTTTTATTTTTTTGTTTTGATTAGTTTAGATTCTATGATTTTAATATAGTATAATGATCATATAAATATTTTTTATTTTAATAGGTGGTGTTTGTAATTCGAGGATAATGATGATGTGGATGTGGTTGTAGATGATAAATGCACCAATAGTGATAGTTCATGAAAGTTGTCATTTTATTTTGGATTGATGTAAAAATTTAATGTGTACTAGTGTTGTATATATTAATTATGTAAATTTTAATAATGAATATAGTGGATTAAGGAATATATTATATGTTTCATTATTGTAAATTTTGGTTTGATTTATCATTTACCATAATGTATTTTTAGGGTTTTTATTTAATTATTTGTTCAGTAGTGGTTTAGGGAAACACCCCAATTTTATACTAATTTTTTACATTTTTAGAAAAAGAAACCCTTAAAAAATCTTTAGAGGGATTAATTTTTAAAATAAAAAAACAAGTCGTGTTTTTTATATAAATTTTTATTTAAAAAATTAATAATGTATATAATTGTATAATAAAAATAAAGAAGTATTACTAAAGGATAAAAAATTACACATACCAAAATTAACAGTAAATTGAATAAAACCATCATAAATAAAATATAGATAGTAATATACAAAATGATTTTTTGAACAACTATAAGTCTATTTATTATGGTTATAAACCACTAATAACTTAATAAAATTCCACTAATTATGCATATTATTATAGTGTGTTTATATTATGATGCACAAGAGATGAAATGATAAATTATTTAAACATGGAAATAAAACTAGGGAAATGTAATGACCCAAACATTTGAATAATATTCTATTATTTTGAAAATGTATGTTTTACTTTGTCACATTCATTAAAATTATATAAGTATAAATTGAAATTTACTTATCAGTTTCCAACCATTATGTGACCCTTGGACCATTGATAATTATGACTTTTGTAAACACTAATAAATTTAATATTATAATTATTGTTTATAAATAAAAATGAAAATAGAAAGTTAATTCAGAAAGAAGAGTTGATAACCTCTACCAGTTAGATCGTACCATATGACACCTATTAATTAGAGGTTTCAAGGGAGATAACATTTATGAGATTTTCCCTAGACCAATCCCATTCCAAGATCCAACAACTTAAGCATGAGGGAAACCATTTACGAGAAAAGTTAAAGCTCACTGACATCACAACCCAAGCCATGTTCACCGCACGACCCCAATAAATCCTCAATATCACACACATTACTCTTAGGGAGTATACTGGTTTGATAAATGGATATGTAACATGAACATAACATTATGATTATGTTCATTATTATTTTTATATTATAATGGATATACTTTCATTCTATTGTTGTTACTTTGTAAATGATTTTAATGCACAAATAGTATTTTTGGTTAATATTAAAATTCAATTAAGAAGTCTATTATGATAAATTAATGGGTTTTTTAACATTTTAATAATATTTTATTATTAAATTAATTTTATTAAAAATAAATTATATTATAATATTTTCGATGTCAAATGAAATTTTTATTAATGTTTGGAAAGTATTTTTGTCAAAACCCATCAATTTTCAATAAATATTGGTTTTTATTTTAAAAGTGATAATTCAAAAACTTAGAAAATAATTTATATAAAATGAATAATATTTTTTGAATCAGGACGTCAAAATTATCCAATGGTGAATTTTCAAAATATTTTATACGAGTCAAATTTTTTGGTAAAAATTAAATATTGTATAAATATTTAATGTGTATTGTGACATCATAATGACCTAACAGTGTTATAATAAAATACTATAAAATGTAACTGTGTCAAAATATATGTTTTTTACATTGAAATAATATAATTTTAGGTTTATTTTATTTATTTTATAAAGCCTTAGTGAATCCACCAAGACATATAAAATATTTTAATAATTTAAAATCATTTCCAAGAAAGTGTGGTTCACCTCCCCATAAGAAAAGGTAATATTTTAATATTTTGGCCATTTTTCTTATATAAAAAAGTTTTCCACTCCCTTTTTATACAAACCATGAGAAAAAGCATATAATGGTTTGTGGTGGTGAAATATTTTATTATGTAGTTTCCAAACCAAAATAATAAATATATCCCCATCCATTCTTATATAAACCCACCCAATCAACCATTTATCTTCACTCAAGTTCATTAAAGCTCGGCCAAAATATTCCCCCTACTACCTAAAGTCTTGCCAAGGTGCCCTCAAGCTCCCAAGAAGACTCTCCCAAGATGTTGGGATCACACATCAATGTAAGTGATCCTCACATTTCTCTCTTCCTTTCAATTCAACAATCATGTTTGACATTAGTATTTTTATTTTCATTATGTTTTTTTTCATACTTTTATAATCAATCAAATACTATCAATTTTATGTTATATGAATTATGGATCATTTATTCCCCCTCTTTTGGACCCTTACCTAAGTCGTGTCTATGTAAAAATTTTATAAGGGATTTCTCTATTTTCATTTACATTCAATAACTTCTTTTATATTAATCATATATATTCAATTTCACATGTGGTAAGTTATGTTAAATGATCCAGTAAATCCCCATTTTTTTATAAATGATTAGATACCCATTTCAATCACGTCAAACCATTTTTTTAATTTCTGATTAACGTTATTATTCTGCCATAATTGTACAATGATTTTCCTTGCCAAAATCATTGCATAGTGAATACCATACTCATTTTTCAATCAAGGTTATTCACCTTTATACTCATTTAATTTATAATTAGGTAAGTGAATGTATTTATTCCACATTCTTTTTCAGGGAATAAATTATGATGTTTAATGAATCTATGTTTTATGATATACATGGAACAGTTTTTTATAAAATGGAATGTTAATAAAGGTGCGCCCTGATAACACTCCAATACATTGGGTAATGTTTAGTATCCAGAAATGCTATAAAAAATGAGGGTTTATTCCTGATAATTCATGTGGAATGAGGGTTTATTCATTCTAACTCATGCACAATGAGGGTTTAATCATGCTAATCTATGTGCAATGATCCTTGGGTCATGCTAATATCATGTTGTCTGTTTGTTTTTCAAATTTCGATGTTATGAATATCATGATTTATCATGCCTTTATGTTCATGTTTCTTTTGTGCTCCATTAATATGGATATTTACTAATATGTATTCTCTTCCTCATGTTATGAAATTTTTATTCCCTTACTATGATTTATAGTTTTCCATTTTCTTATATATGTCCTCAGGTAATCCTATAAAATGATACATATGAAGGAATGTTATGGTTATATAAAAGAAGAATAAAATAATGATGTGTATTTCATTTTTTAATTTTTTATTTGATTTTATGAATCCCCAAAGACAGTAGACCTCTCGATCTTCTGTGTTCTATTAATTGAAAATTTATGAAATTAATCATGTTTAAATATAAAAATAAAGGGAATGGATGTTATAGTTGGTATCAAAGGATATGTTTAGTTATTTTTGGCATTTTTATTATAAAACTCCAGTGAAATCCTTAGGTATAATACTATGTATATGAAAAGAATCCCTAAATTTTTTTGTGTATAGAGTAAGTGGTTTATCATGAAAATAAATCCATGTCTTCATATGAATAAGTAGACGTGGCTCTGGAATAGATGTATCTAGGGGTAAAACTCTAAAATACTAAATTGAGCTAGCCTCAAACTAGAATTGATGCATGATAATTGGTTTTGCTTCACTCTTGGTTCGACACTCATTGAGGATATGGTTCAGTAAATTAAAAAGCATAGTATAAACAATTATTAAGGGAAAAATACCATAAGAATATATGTAATGAAATAGATCATCTATAACCTTAATTGAAACATAGGGTATCCAAAGTTAGGATACACTAAAAATATACATGTTTATCCTTCAATGTTAAATGTTTTATTTTTTAAATTATTATTTTTTATGTATTCAAATCCCTAATTGTATTTTCTTTTTCTTAGTAAAAATATGGATGGATGAAGATCACAAACAACTCTTCTCTCTCTTCCAAAATAACTACATGGAATGATTATAATGAAGTCATGCTTAGATGACATTGAAACCCTTTCAAGTGTCCATGTTACATGTAAACAACTTTATGAAGAATCCAATACCTCAAGCATTGCATGATTATTTCAATGACCAAGTACCATCTATTGTAAAATACGGAACTCTCCACATTCTTACAATGATAATCCTAGGAAGTAGAATCATGGTCTTTTCAAATTCTCCCTTTTATTTCAAAATTATGAAGCACTAAATGATTTTCTAGATGATAAACAAGAAGGATACATCCAAGAATCCCACATGTACCAAATTATTGATTTCTGTCTTGGGGGAAATACAAAAACTAATATACCAAAAACCAAATTTTGAAATATTTTAAGATGAATCAGTATGAATATTTTATTAAAAAACAATTTCAAGAAGATATTTCAAAATTATATATAATAAATAGTTTTTAATGACTTATCAATTATTCTATCGATATAATCCATGATTCTTTACATGTTTTTGGGAAAAGGATGTTGATGATTTTGAAAATATCCCAAGGCACCATTATGACACATGAACCCTTTCAACTTAAAGAAAATGCTAATAGGAATGAATGAAGACCTCATTTAAAAGATGAAGGAGAAGTACCATCACCTATTTTCACTTCAATATGTCAAACATAAATTCACGAATTAAATTTCTTAAGGTGTGAGGAATGTAATCACTCGAACTTTTGAATAAAATATTATTTCATGAAAATATATGTTTTATTGTGTAAAATTAATTAAAACTCTATAAGTATAAATTGAAATGTAACTATCAGTTTTTGACCATTATATGACCATTGGAATCATGATCAATATGACCATTGGAAATAATATTAAATTTAATATTATAATTATTGATTAAAAATAAAAATTATAATGGAAAATTAATTAAAAAAAAGAGTTGATGTCCTCTACCATTAAGATCATACCCTAAGAAGTTTATTTTTAAGTACTTCTGAGGGATATATAATATCTAGGTGTTTCCCTAGACCAAGACCATGAAAATATCCAATAACTTAAGAATGAGTGAAACCGTTTACAGGAGATGTTCATGGTCATCGAGTTCAGGGCCCAACCATGTTCACTAAACGGCTCGAAGAAAGTTGCACCATCTCACACCTTACTCTTAGGGTGTATATTGGTGTAATAAAGGGATATGTAAGAAGACCATATCATTATTATTATGTTCATTTTTTTATAGAATAATGAATATACTTTATTTCTATAATTGTTACATTGTAAATGATTTTTAAAGAACAAATAATATTTTTGGTTAACATTCAAATGCAATTAAGAAATTTATTTTTATCAATTAATTGATATTTTTATATTTTATAATTTTTTTTTATAAAATTACTTTTATTAAATGTAAATGATAATATAATTTTTATGAAGTCAAATTTAATTTTTATTATTGATTGATAACTATTTTTGTCAAAACCCGTCATTTTTTACTAAATATCAGTTTTTATTTTAAAAGTAAAAATTATGATATTTAGAAAATTATTTAGATAAAATGAATTTTATTTTTGGAATTAGGATATATAAAATATGAAATGGTGATTTTTTCATAATTTTATGAGTTCGTTATTTTTTTGGTAAAAATTAAATACCGTAATAATTTATAATGCGTTTTATGGCATCATAATGACCTAATAACAATGTAATAAAATAATATAAAATTTTATTGGAAAAAATATATATTTACTTCAAATTAATATTATTTTTCTTTTATTTTGTTTATTTTATAAAGCCTTAGGGAATCCTCCAAGACATATAAATGTTTTTTCGACTTTAAATAATTTCATTCAAAGTGTGACCCACCTCAACAAAAGAAAGGTAAATATTTTAATATGTTAGGAAGATACCCTTATAAAATAATGTTTTACACTACCATTTCTTGAAAACCATTTGCAAAGACCATGTAATGGTTTATGATTTTTAGTGTTTTAGTGTGTAGTGTCCAAAACCAAAATAATAAAGAAATCCCCATCCTTTCGTATATGAACCCACCCTTGCTCGCATTTCTCTTCAATAAATCTCTTTGAAGCCTGAAAAAAACCCTAAAACTATTCAATATATTCCTCTCAAGGTTTAGACAATCTCATATGAATCCTCCAATAAGCCTTTTGGATCACACGTCCAAGTAAGGGATCATTACCTTTCTCTCTTCCTTTCAATTTCACAACCTTATTTGAAATTAGTGTTTTTATTTTCAATTGATAATTTTTTAATCCTTTTATAAAAAAATAAAAACTTCCCATTTTAGTTTATGTGAATGATGGAGAATTTATTCCCCCTCTTTTGAAATGTTTCCTGTGCTATTATTATGATGAAATTCTATGAGGGATTTCTCTCTTCTCATTTCCATTCCATAATTTCTATTATATTATGCATCTAAATTAGATTTAATACATGTGGTGTTTTATTCCATGATCCCATTACTATCCACTTCATTTATAATTTACTGGATACCACTTTCACTCTAATCCAACCATTTTATGAAATATTATTTGACATTTTTATGCTGCCAAAATTGCAAAACTAGTTTCCATGCCAAAATCATCATGTAGTGAATACCATACCCATTTCTCCATCAAGGATATTCACATTTTTATCATGTACTTATTGATTATGTAATTACATGTATTTATTTAACATTCCTTGTTTGTGGAACAAATTATGATTTTTAATGAATCCATATTGTATGATCTATGTGACAAACTTATGCAAGAAATGAAATTATTGTGAAGGGTGTGCCCTGATAACACTCCAATACATTGTGTAATGTTTAGTATCATGATACTCCATTTGAAATGATGGTTTAATCATGCTAATTCAAGTACAATGAAGGATTAATCATTATAATTCATGTGCAATGAGAGTTTAATCATGTTAATTAATGTGCAAGGAGCCTTGGCTCTTACTAATTTCATGTTGTATGTTGTTACCACATGTCATTGTTATGAATATCATGATATATCATTCCTTTATGTTCATTTTAATTTTCAGTTCCATTGATATTCATATTGACAAAAATTTATTGTTTTCCTCATGTTATTCCATGTTTATTCCCTTTCTGGGAGTTATATCTCACCCTTTTCTTATGTATGTACTCATGATATCCCATGAAATGATAAGTATGAAAGAATATTGTGGTCATGTAATATACGTTTTCAATTAAGATATATATTTAATGTTTTAAGTTGTTATGTAATGTTCCTAATCCCCAGATACACTAGAACTCTTGATTTTCTGAGTTTTATTAACTACACTTTTATGTAATAAATCATGATTAAATATGAATTAAAGAGGAGGTTCATTATAAGAATCCATTATATCCAAGGAGACACAAAAGGGATCTCACAATTATTGGAAGATTGATTTTGGACAATAACATATATTAAAAAAAGTTAAAAATAAATAATATCATCAAACCAATTAATCCTATATTTCCCCACTCTGTTATGATACCTTGGTCAGGATTATGGTACATAGTGCTATGATACCCCACATTGGTGTGGTCTATGAAACTATATTATTCCATTTCCATAAATATGGTGAATACTAAGTATGACGTGACACATTGTTACAAAAAAATCTATGTAAAAATGTCTTTGAAAAATTAAGATTAACATTAAGGAATTTACCATTTCCCAAATATTCTATTATATCTCTCTAGTATTCCATTTTTTTAAAGTGTATGAAAAATCCAGAGTAATTTAATGATCCCCAAGGGTTAAAAAATTAAAAACTATAATATCCCTCTCCATTACTGGATATAAGCCATTAAATTTAAATTCCACATTGGGTTTTAAAATCATATATATATATATTATCTAAATCCATGTATTTGGAATGTAAAAGGTAAACAGATAAAATCTTATATAATTAACAATTATAAGGAACCATCACTGGATGAACAAACATGTCACATTCCCCATCTGACCACAATTCTCAAAGGTTTTTCCATACCCCCATAGGCTGGGCACTAGTTCTTAGAAATTATGGGAATACTTTGGGAATGAAGTTTCCCTCAAATAAATGTTATCCACAAGAAGATGTTTTTCCAAAAGTCAGACAAGAACCATCCATACATTGGACATCGATAAAATATAAATAATAAAAGACAAAATTTACTATAGAAGAAATGATTCATAACCAACTAAATGATCCATATCAATTTATATAATCATCCCTACACAATATATAAACAATACAATGAAAAAAAATAATTAAATCAAGAATATAGGTAAATAAATGATGTCTTAGATTGTTGGCTGAAAAACCAAAATATAAACTACCTGAACAAGCTCAGATCGAACTCCTTGAAATCTTAGGTCACTCTCCATTACCCAACTGACCATAAACAAGACAAAATAATGATTTCCTATCAGACTAAAACATAGATATTTTTAAAATAATAGGGATTTCATACATCCACACAGTGGTGTGTATGAAGGGTCTGAAAAACCGCCTTAATAGGATCTCACTAATTATTCTATGCATATCCATGTGTTTTTAGATTTAAAATATAGTAATGAAAATATTATTTTCTTAATTTTCATATATAATTAAAAAAAATTAAACTTATTACTAAAAGGTAAATACTTATCTAATTTTAAATCCAACCCTTTGATTTAAATTTAACATGTTTTTAAAATATCATTGAAACATGAATTTTTAAGTATCTCATGGAAACAAAACCAAACATTTTCTTTAATAAAAAACCTTTTCCAAACAATATTTATAATCATTTCACAAACCGAACATACCCTCCCAAAGATGAATGGTAATAATCAAGAATCACAACAAGGTATTGAATAAATAATAAAATAGTCCACAATATTAAATTTTCTATAAACAATAGGAATAAGAGTATATGACCAATATGTAAATGAAAATCCACAACATGAAACCACCAATTAATGAAAAAGAATCATTAACTACTAACTTAAACACATAAGTAATATGCTTCTAAATTGGTGGAAATAACCTTAGGAATACATATAATAACCTACTCATCCTAGTAGTCCCATTGAAGTAATCAAAAGCTAAACTATCCTGGGAGACTAAACCTATGATGGGAACATGCATCTAGGAATAGCTAAATACCTAGTTTCATAGTACATAGAAACAAGTTGATATTGATTTTTCACTCATCTTGGACTCTAATCATCCTTATAACATTACCATGAATATAACACCAAGTGATGAGGTGTGAAATCAATAGAGTGGTACATAAATGAATACAAAATATCTCTCACCTCACATATAACAACCTTTCATATAAAAACTTATTTTCACATTATAATTCATTCATAAGGTGAAAAAACACATAAAGTGTTCAATAAATTATAGGTGTGAATTAATATGAGTCCCATAAGATCTAAATATATTTTATAGTTAAAATGATCCTTTTTATAAAAAATAGCTTGAGAATAAAATATTTTCAATTTCTATAAATATATTATTCTCAAAAATATTTAAAGAGAAAGGGACAAGGTCTATATTTTTATTGAAATAATTGTAAACAACCTCAGTAACATTTCTCCAGGTTCATAGAGAAAAAATACTTTTAAAATCATATAATATCATGAAATTACCATTGAAAACCCAATATCCAAATTCATAACATCTTAGAGAAGATTTAAATTTCACTTTAAAATATTTTATAAATGAATACTTTAATTAAAAATGTATTTTTAGAATTCAAGTATTCTATGAATTTAAAAATAAATGATGAAATATAAAATATCATCCCTTGAACTAATGGAATCAGGATGTATCATGTGTTTTATAATGGAAGACACTTTGATGAGCTTGGACTATGAATTAGGGTTTCGGTAGAAGGGAAAAAGCCTAATAGAATGGAAGAGACATGGGTAGGGAAGATAATATAAAAGGAATATTGAAGATTACCTTAATTAAATACCTTGTAATTATTAAATAATATCCAAGGATGAATGTAGATTGAAGAGGAGCTCACCCAAGGATCCAAGAGGCTCGATCAAACACAACAAGAGAGTATTAGGGGAGAAAGGTACATAAAATTAATGTAAAATTATAAAGATTAAACTGTTAAGTGAATATTTTGATGTTTCATGGTTGGGATGCATGGTTTTCCAAATAGTGAACAAATTGTTCAGCATCCACTACCAAACACACCACACAAAACATGATTTGTGTAGTATAAGTTTCACTAAACATAAAAAAACTATGTTGGAAACTCCAATAATAAAAATAAGAGATATGTTTTATTGGTAATCTCTACATGGTTAGACTAACATTTCAAAGACCGTGAAAACCTTACTCTCTCCCTAAAAAACCCCTCACATTATTTTTACAACGTTATCCCTAATCGATTAGGCCTACACTGAAATACATATAACTATTTAAAATCAAAAAATTCAAATCCAAAAAATTACCAAAACTCAAAGTAACAAAAATTAATATAAAATAAAAAAACATATAATAACTTCTAGTAGAAAGTAGGTAATATAATTCTCCCCCACGATGCTACTTTCTACCCCTAGAAATTCCTTGGTAAAAATTAAAAGTCTATAAAAATACTTGGGACTTACCACTAAACTCATGAGGTGGGATATATAGGAAAACATAGAAAAAATCCCCAAGAAAACATCTTAAAAATGAGATCAAAATCCTTACCAACAACTAACTATTCAAAATAACAAAAAAACCATAACCAACCACCTAAAAGTCATAATATAAGGGATACCTAACAATTTTGTCCCCATTATTTAGAACTATTTTAAAACTGTTAGATAATAAGATAACTCTTTTAAAAGTAAATTATCCCTAAATAAAACCTAATCCAAAAAATAAAACATATGAGAACGAAACCACTCACCAATCATAAGTAACCATTTAAATAAAAACTGATAAAAATTCCTAGGAGATTCAAACCTAACTAACTATAATACATAAAAGGATTCTACTCCTTATCCATAAATAACATCCAACCATTTCCAACCGGAATAAAAAAGGTTTGAGCACTCCTCAATTACGACAAGAAAAAACAGGGAAACCCACTCAGGGCCATCACAATACATGATCAACTAAGACCCTGACTACGAGTCATCATCGTATAACAATCCATCACATGGAAACAAAATCCCTAGGTGATTACCAAGAAGAAACACTGGTCCTAATTTCCTGATCATGGAACCACTGGCCTACCATGTTAAACCCATCAAGAATACATATTCATCCCCCAACAACATCAAACACATAAACCTCAAAGTGGTGAATTATCCCAAGACAATTAAAGTATGAACACAACCAAATAACATCTCAAAACAATAACATCAATATGATAACATGAATTAAATAGAGGAAAAAATCCACAACAAAATCACTAAGAAACTAACATAGATTCAAAATCAATATAATAGGAAACTATAAAATAATAACTTTTTCAAGATATATCAAACGTCAGAATTCTATTGAAATATCAATTAAAAAATATTAGAAGGTTAAAAAACTATAATAATGAGAATAATATGCCAAATAATGAAGTTACTGTATCGAAAACTCTTCTCTATTTCAGGGTATATTATAATACTGAATAAATTCCTTTTATGAAGGTATTTTATTCATCATAAGGAAACTCCTAAAAAGGTTTTTTACATTCCTTTAAAACCATTAATGCTGGAATTCTTTAAATAACATGATACATGAATAAAAAAGCTAATTCTTCAAAATTAAACAAAAAATACCCACTTCTAATACGAGACAACACAAAAAAACTATTCAAAATATAATAATCCTTTTTTTAAAAAAAAACTAACCCGTAAACAATAATTTGAAAACCTTTTTCACCATGGTAGACACATTAAATTTAAATCTCTCCCTTACAAAATTAAAATTAATAAAATAGAATGAAAAAAATTAAATTTAAAAGAATAAAAATAAATTATATTAAAACTCATTTTAAAAAAACATTCTAAATTCAAATCCAAAATCCCTCTCATTGAGTTCTCCAGAATATTTTCACATTGATCCCACTATTTTTTCCTTAATTATCTTACAAACATAATAAAAAAATTCACCATCTCATAAAAACTTTTGAAAAACATTAAAATTCCTTCTAAAAACCAAAAATAATATCTATAGACTCAAAACCTTAAAAAATCCCCTATTTTATCCAAAAAACTATTAAATAATCAAACACAAATGTGTCATAGTAAAACATCAATCTATACCTTAAAAATCCATTTCATAGTTAATTGTTAAGGATTAATTTCAAAACAATTTTTTTCATAAAAAATAGCTTTCAAATAACCATATCCAAATTAGAGAAAACATAAAATTAAGGTATAGGAGAAATATCAACCAAAAAAACTATCCAACCACTTTAACTTATCATAATAGAATCCCTAATTATTTTCTATTTACTTTAAGTCACTCATGGATAGTCTAATGGTAAAAAGATTTAAATATTAACATATAAAATGTATATAACTATGAATTAATATTCCATATGGTGGATATCTGGGTTATAATTTTGAAATTGTCTATGTAATGTTCTCAGAATTTTGTGTTCGATCTCTTTATAATAGGTTAAGATGTGAAATCAATCTACATGATTCAACTTCTTCATATTTTTAATGAAAAAATGAAATAAAACATCCAAATTAATTAACAAAATCATATGTAATCCAAATATCATTCTCCCACATCAATATAATTCCAAAAATAAAAAAGATGAATCAAAGTGAAAGACTTAACCCTTATTTCCCTTGGACACTCTAGGTTATAAATGATAAAAAACTCACAAGGTCGTCCCTTACACTAACTAGTTGAGTTTTACATTCCTATATAAAAACAAACATGGCATTCCCTAAATAAATATAGTAAAATATAATAATCGTAGGACCCTACCAAGAACCCATTCCCTCACCAAGAACCAAAAATATGATACTATTTTCAGTAATCTAGACTAGGCTAGTCAGACATATCTCCTGACTTAGCTTTCCAATAGGGCTAAAAGGTGCTATTGATCCCCACATGCTATAAATTTGTTCCTGGTAATCAAGGAATCTCTTTGGAAATTATTTTCCTCTAAAATAATAGTTATCCACTAGTAAATATTTAATTTAATGTCTTACATGGATTGTTAATACATTTGATGTCCACAAAACATAAATAAGTAGAATTAAAATAAAAAGATGACGTAATGAGTCAAAACTAAATATGTTTTCAATAATATTTTATTTAAACCTCAATACATCATCCATTAACAGTTTAAAGATAAAAAAATAAATAAAAAACATAGCTAACAAAATTTCATATTGTTTGATACAATGATGTAAGAAAATAAAACCTTCCTGAACAAGCATAAATCCAACTCCATAAACCACATGTTTCTCTATGTATCCCAATTCAGTATTACTAGAAAGAGTAATTTTGTCGAATATCACTGAAACATGGAACCTATGTGGAACAATAGAGACTATAAAAATATAGTGGTGTGTATCTAGGTTGTGAAAAAACGAACTAGTAGGATCTCAGTAAGGACTTTATTAAATTCCTTTTAATAAAAATCTCCTAATTTATAGTTTTAAAATAAAATAAATAAAATAAGTTCATCCAATTAAAAATTCATAATGAAAATATTTAATGAATATATTTACCAAAAACCCCATACATATATATTTTATAATCTAACCCAATTCATTTAAGAGAGATATTCTTATAAATGTATTATAAGAATATATTTCAAAGACTATGTTGAAATCATACCCAAAAATTTACATTCTCTCAAAAACAATTTTGAAACCAACCATTAAAAATTTCTTAAATATAACACATTGACCCATTGATAAATGACCCCAATCAAGTGGCTCTACAAAGTCAAGAAGAAATATAAAAATAAACAATAATATAAATGGTATTATTAATAATAAGTATAAAGGGATATGACAACCATGTAAATGAAAATCAGCTACTTAGAACCACCTATTAAGTAATAATTTACAAGGGATACTAGCCTATTTACTCAAGTAATATTATCCTAAACTAGTTGAAAGAAACTTTGGTTAACCTATAAGAACCTATCAATCATGTTAGTCATGTAGAACTAATCCGGACCTAAACCATCACTAAAACCTAAATCAATGATGGGAATGACCATATGAGAACACTCATCTACCAAGATCTACTCTACAAAGACATAAGACTATCTAGAGTTTTCACTCATCCAAGACACTACTTGTCCACCAAGTATTTCCATGACCAAACAAACAAGCGAGGAGGTCAGTAATAAATTAAAATAAATTCATAAATTAATTTAACCAATATCCCACACCAAACCTATAACACCCTCACATTAAAAAACCCCTTTTCATATCACACATTCATCAGAATGTGGTAAACTACCCATAAATGGTCTAATAAATATAAGGGGATATAAAAGTGTAACTAATACACCCTAAACCCATTCTAAATTTCCAAAAATTTATTTTCATCAAATCTTTCTTTAGATGTGAATTTGTTTAATTTCTAAACCATCACTAATGACACTACTCACATGGTTATTGAAAGTTATCCATAAATATTCCATATAACTGTAAAACACACAAATAATGTTAGAAAAAATTTAAATTCCAAGACTGAAAATTACCAAAACCCAATGCAACCCTAAATAATATAAAATAGAACCAAATTACAAACTATAGAAAAATGTAGGTATTAAATAAATTAAATTAACAATGAAATAATTATTATATTTGGTGGTTATAACGTGAAAATGTAAAGACCTGTAAATTTCAAGGGAATTTTTTTTCTTAATTTTCTTTGGGATTTTACGAGTATGCAGTTTCTGACGGCACCTGATTCCGAGGCCCAGTGTGCCCTGAATCATGTTCCGAAGCTTAGCTTGGGTATGTTCAGGGAACAAATGAGCGGGGTTTTTCTAACTTTTGAACCGTTGCTCGAAATCAAAATCTGAGGACACCGATGGAATCACAGTGCTAGTAATTTCTTAGGAACACCTTTTCCGGAGTTTCGTTGCTCGGGTGAGGTTAATAAATAAATGGTTAACTAAAGAATGAAATAAAATTTTTGGGCCACAATTTTATTTATATTCAAGGTAGTTTAAACCTATGCTTGGTGGTTGGAGTGGGACCCACTAATATCCTAACTCCACTAGGTAGGATATTAGTGAAGTGGGGCCCACACGAGCCCCGCACCTTCAAATCCCTTTTAACCTCCCTCTTGTGAATTTAATATGTAACTCACCCACACCCCTTTTAAATCCCAAGTCAACTCTCTTAATTAATCAATTTAATTAAGTTATTCAATGTAATCAATTCTTGAATTCATTTTGAATTTCGAATTGAATGTTGGCTTGTGTGTGTTAATTAAATACGACAAAGTATTATTTCTTTAAGGGTTACTTCGTTGTACAAGAAGGTTGGAGAGGAATTGCTCAAGCCTGGGAATCCTCATCTCCCTCCTTGAAGAATGCAAAGAACACACTGTCACCGACGAAGAACGCCGACCTCCGACGAAGGATGACAGATAACGCTGATTCCTCGGAGATCGACGACGTGATGCTGTGTACCGCGACAACAACGGTCCTCTTCTCCACAGCGCAGTGTACCGCAACCCTGTGTACCGCGACGCCGTGTACCGCGATGCCGTGTACTGCGACACCGTGTACCGTGATGCTGACGATCCTCCTTCCGCAACACCGTGTTCTGCGACATCCCTTTATCGTGACTAAGATCGTTCGACGACTTCATCTAGGTAGGGGTTAACATGATGTTTGTGGATTTTTCTTTTTCATTCTTCGTCTTTATTTTATGGTTGCCTGTTATCGTCATAACGGGAGGAGGTCGGACCGCACGAACACGACTAACCCTACTCCCATGTTTTGATTTTGTACTCTTGTGGCACGAGCAAAGGCAGCGTGGTACAACAACACCGCGCAGAAGCAAGAGGAATGGGTGAAGAAGCATAGCACCGTCACGCGGTGCCGTTGAGGTTGAACGAAGCCGCGACCGGAGTCGGGCCGCGGTGCCATCGCACCACGCCGGAAAACCACGAAGGGCCGTAGTCGGGGCGGGCCGCGGCGGAGGGGTGCGGCGCCGTCGCACCACTCCGGTCGGGCAAAGGTCACGAACATCGGCTGCGACAGAGCAGGAGAGGGTGGCCGGAGCCGTCGGCCGCTGGTGAACAGGTGGAGGGACCGGACCGGCCGGTCAAACCGGCTGGTTTCCGAGAAGCCTGGGGGTCGTAACCCCTGGCTTGCAAAAGGGAGTGGCCCCGACGTGGGGGCTGAGGTTTCAATCTGGGGGGGTAGTGCTCACCCCCCCTTTTTCGCTTGGCTCGGCCAGCGCCGAGTTGACCACACCGGGCCACGCCCGCGCAAGGCCATCCGGCCGCCCAGGCCGGGCCGGTCCGCACCGGCGGGGCCGGGCCGCGCCGGATGGGCTGAGTCGCACCCCCTGGGCCAGGACGTGCCCTAATGGGCTGGACCCAGATCTGGTTCGGGTCGACCTGGTTTGGGCTGACCCAGGGGGTCTTGGGCTGGGTCGGTCCGGGCCCAAAACCCCTATTTTTCGGACATTTCCGTTCGAATGCATGTATCTTTGGCTACAGCCTTCCGATCGACGATCCGTTATTTGCGATGAAATCCTTGGATGGATACGGTCGATTCGGTATATTACACTCAAGGTTTAGGAGAACTTTAGATACAACTGGGTTGGTTCGAGCACAAAACCAACCAGGCCCTCGGAGCGGAAACGCTTATAACTTGAGCTCCAGACGTCCGATTGACATGCTATTGACTTTGTTGGATTCCTATTAGTGAGACATACCGTTTGGATTACTACACTCAAGGTTTGGACATAGTTGGAGTGCGGTCGGGTTGGTTTTGACTTAAAAACCAACCGGGCCCCTGGAACAAAAAAGCCAATAACTCTCAGACCAGGCGTCCGATTGACGCGCCGTCTGTCGCATTGAGTTCCTATTATTGAGACTGAACTTTGGGATACATCAACTACAGACTATGTGTCAGTTGATGTATCGACCCCCTTTGGCTCGTGGAGAGGACCCTCCTGGAAACGAGCATGCTGTGTGCGAGAACCCTAGAGCTGGCTGCGACTGCGACGACGACTGCACTGAAATCCTCCATGGGTTCGACAGCAATGATTACTACACCGAAATCCTCCGTGGGTTCGGCAACGATGAAGACCGTAGTGAAATCTTCTGTGGGTTCGATGACGATGAATACTGCACTGAAATCCTCCGTGGGTTCGACAGCGATGAAGATCATACTGACATCCTCCTTGCTTTCGATGGCGATGACTACTGTTCTTGTATCCTACCTGGGTCTGGCAGTGTTTGACTCTATTCTTGCTATCCTACGTGGGTCTGGCAGAGTAGTTGGTCTGTACCCTATGTGGGTCTGACAGCTTAGCTGGTTTAGTATCCTATGTGGGTCGCATCTTAGATGAATCAGTGGCTATATCTGATAATCTCTATCACCTTACGAAGAAGTATACCTATGTGAGCTGAGTCTTGACTTTCAATCATTATCATCGATATGATTGACTTGATTTCCTTTGTGGATTGGGTTGTGGTTTCTTATGTGGATTGGTTTGTGTTTTCCTTTGTGGACGTGATCGAACTTGGGATCTGATGTTGGAGTCGAACTGAAATTGATGACTTAGGTATATGTATGGGCATATAGCTAAGTAGTGTTGGATGTTACTTCGTGATTGTATCTTTCCTTTTTGGATTATCCTTTGTGGATTCTGGGAGACCTTTGGGGGTCTTTGGGTCCCTACTGAGTAGCGCATACTCTCTCCTGCACGGGCTAGGCCCTCACTATGTTGTGTTGGATGCAGATGACGGACAACGCTGATCGTGGTTGAGGCTCAAGGAGAAAGTCGGTACCTGGAGGTGGACCACTGGGCGGGACGTACACGGAGCGAACGGCTGGACCCGAGGAGCTCAAGAGGTTATCTGAACCCACCCTTCAGGTGGGACTTCCAGTTGATGGCTTGACGTTGCTGCTTTACTTTCAGATGCTGTAATTTCTTTCCAGTCGTACATTACTTTCAGTTTGGGTTTGTATTCTGGACCATTTACTTTCCACACTTACTTTTGTACGTAGTTTTACTTAGTGTATACTTCGTCTTTCTTACTCTGTGGTGTTTGTTAATTTTATAAAGGCAATGCCTTCCCATTTTTGTTGGGATTTTTGCCTTGGTGCTAGTCGCCAGACCCTGGCCTATGGGAGGCGGGCTTGGGGTAGTCATGGCACGGGTCTCGAGATCGGGTCATGACAAATTTGTATCAGAGGAGTTCGGTTATATCACAGAACATAGGACTTTGATCATTATTCTATGTGAAGCAATAGTGTTAAGGGTGTTTAGTGTGGTTATTAGTCCAGGGAGTCCAGTGTTGGTGCGGTAGACGACATATCCATACACCAGGACCCTAACTTCTGATTTCCGACTCAATTCACGAAAACATTGATTACATGAGTGTTTCAAAAGTTTTCTTTGTGATTACTTTGTGTCAGCTCACCATGTCTACAGTTTGACCGTGGTGCACCTGTTTCGTTTCAGGATGGCCCCATGACAGCAGCCAGCTAGGGTTCCGAGCTTTGTGCGAGACGACAGGCCATCGAGCGACGAGGCCTCGGTGCAGGGCCATTTTTCAGCGGAGGCACCAGCAGTACCACTACCCGCCAAGCCACTGATGCCACCAGCCCTAGCCGCTGAGAGTGCACCTCTCCTTAGTGCACTGCACGAGTTTCTGTATCAGAGACCGCCCAAGTTCCCTGGGGAGACGAACCCTCAGGCAGCCGAGGATTGGCTGGAGGCAGTTGTGCGAGTTTTCAGGTTAGTGGGGACACTAGATGACCTCATGGTGATCCTCGCAGCGAGCCTCCTGCACGTGGCAGTAGGTAGACGGTGGAGCTTGATGCTCCAGGTGCACGATGAGGAATCTGTCCTCTGGACGGACATTGAGAGACTCTTCCACTTGTAGTTCGTCCCAGCCACCCTCCGTGCAGTGCGCATCTAGGAGCTTCTACAGCTACGGCAGGCCATCATGACGGTCGCCCAGTACTCTGTGAGATTTAACGATCTCTCGCGCTATTCGACGGATATGGTACGAGACCCATTTTTCTGGGCCCGAACCTTCGAGTAGGGACTGAGTCATGAGATCAGGGCATCGATGATCTCCCTCCGCATTCTGAAACAGGCAGGAGTACTGGATAAAGCTCTTCTCATAGAGAGATTTCTTGCGGAGCCTACACTAGCAGTGAGACCTACCGCAGGGTGGCACGTAGCAGAGTCGTCTGCAGCTGGCAGTCGATGGATGTCACAGGGGTCCAGGCAGACCAGACCATCAGGAAGACGACCTGAGGACACTAGCTCAGAGGTGCAGGGAACACAACGTAGAGACGGCCTTCCGAGGAGTAGGCATTTCCACGCATGCGGCGGGCAGGGCCACGTGGCTCGTGACTGCCCGACTCGCCATGCAGAGGAGCAGCAGACGATTGAGGGGACACCCAGGCCGAGGCAGAGGCTTGACCGTGGCGGTCCGCTGAGAGTAGGCGGACGAGGTAGGGGAGCTGGCTGAGCAGCAGGTGGTGGGCAACGCTTTGAGGCTTTACCACCACCACCACCAGGAGGTCCACCCCAACCACAGGGATCTGGTGGGAAGAAACAGTCTCAGCTTCCGCCAGTGGAGGCCTATGACCACGACGCACCAGAGATGATTTAAGGTACTATCTGTGTCTACTCCACCCTTGCTGCAGTTCTTATAGACACATGAGCGAGTGATTCATTTATTGTCGCTGCCCTTGTTCGGAGCTCAGAGATTTCGACAGAGCTGTTGGCTCGATCCTTACGGCTAGAGACTCCTACGGAAGCATACTCGATGATTACCCACTGGTGCCGGTAGTGTGAGCTTACTCTATGAGGTGAGAGCTTCGGCTGGGATCTTCTTGTAGAGGCTTCAAGGCCTTACGAAGTCATCTTGGGAATGTATTGCATATCTACAGTCCATGCTCAGATCGACTATATTAAGCACAAGGTGCAGTGTTTACGCACCGATGGGTGCAGGTTCACCTTCACCGGCAAGAAAGGAGCCATTGCAGCACAGGATGGACTCACGCAAAGGAGAGGAAATCCCATCACTCATTAGCTAGCTAGCCTCATCCTAGGAGCATTTGACGTGGAGAGTCTGAGTTTTCCTGTAGTGGTGGATCAGTATGCTGACGTTTTTCCTGACGACATTCCAGGACTACCTCCTCGCAGAGAGGTAGACTTTTATATTGACCTGTACCCAGGGACAACTCCGATATCCACTCCATCATATCGGATGGCTCCCACCGAGCTTCGAGAGCTACGGGTAAAGATGGAGGACTTGTAGGGCAAGGGATTCATCCGACCCAGTGTTTCACCCTGGGATTCCCCGATATTGTTCTCCAAGAAGGCGGATGGGAGCTTGCGACTGTGTGTTGACTATCATCACCTGAACCAGGTGTCCATGAGGAATAAGTATCCGCTACCGAGGATTGAAGACCTCTTCGATCAGCTCAAGGGATCATGGTGGTTCTCAAAGATAGAGCTTAGATCAGGCTAACATCAGCTCAGAGTTCGAGAAAAAGATGTGCAGAAGGAGGCCTTCAAATTTCGGTATGGCCACTATGAGTTCTTGGTTATGCCATTAAACGTAACCAATTCTCAATTGGTGTTCATGAGTCTCATGAACAGGATCTTTCAGCCGTACCTCGATCAATTTTTCATGGTCTTCATCGACGACATATTGATATACTCGACCACTGAGGAGGAGCACGCCTACCAATTGCGGGTAGTAATGGACACACTCCGAGAGCACCAGATTTATGGAAAGCTCTCGAAGTTTCAGTTCTGGTTATGTGAGGTCCACTTCTTAGGACACGCCATCTCTGAGGTGGGAGTTGCGGTGGATCCTGCGAAGATCGAGGCAGTGCTAGCTTGGGAGCCACCCAGGAGCGTGACGGAGGGGAAGAGTTTCTTGGGTCTAGCTGGGTACTACCAGAGATTTGTGCCAGACTTTTCCGGAGTTGCGGCACCACTCTCAGCTTTGAAGAAGAAGGGGAAACCCTTTGTGCAGTAAGAAAGATGTCCGTAGAGATTCCAGGAGATTAGATAGAGATTGACCAGCGCACCTATCTTGAGGCTACCAGAGGAGGGAGTGGGGTACATAGTGTACTGCGATGCATCAGGGACCAGACTTGGATGTGTCCGGATGCATGAGTAGGCAGTGATTACCTATGGATCACATCAGTTGAGGCAACATGAGCAGAACTACACTACCCAAGACCTGGAGTTAGCAGCAGTGGTCTTCGCTCTGAAGATGTGGCGACACTACCTGATGGGTGAGCGCTTTACAGTCTACTCTAACCACCAGAGTCTTAGGTACATCTTCTCGCAGAAGGAACTGAATCTGAGATAGAGGTGATGACTCGAGTTCCTCCAGGACAATGACATTGAGATAGTCTATACTTCTGGAAAGGGGAACGTAGTAGCTGATGCTCTCAGTAAGAGGACGAGCATTCAACTACTCGAGGAGGTGACGGAGAAACTAGCCACTTTGTAGATATCGTTTGTGGATAGAGATGGAGAATCCTTTCTTCAGTCACTCACAGTCACTCCTCCACTTCTTCAGCAAGTCAGAGAGGTACAACGTGGGGACATTGACTGTGATACGCAGCGTGCACATATATCCTCAGGACAGGTACCTGATGGATTCTCTATGGGGGGAGAGAATGTCGTCCTTTTCAGAGGACGTACCATGGTACCAGCTGCTTTAAAGGAGGAGGTTCTGAGGGAGTTTCTCTCTTCCACTTTAGCGGTACATCATGGAGTGGAGAAGATGTACCAGGATCTCAGAAGACAGCACTGGTGGCCGGATATGAAGAAGGCTGTAGCTGAGTTCGTTTCTCGATGACTCACCTATCTGCAGGTGAAGGCAGAGCACCAGGTACCAGCAGGCTTGGTGCAGCCCTTGGAGGTCCCAGAGTGGAAGTGGGATGGGATATCTATGGATTTCTTTACTGGACTTCCACATACTTCCAGAGGTCACGACTCCATTTGAGTGATTGTCGACTGACTCACCAAGTCGGCTCACTTCTTACCCATCAGAGAGCAGGGCTTAGTGGAGAGCTTGGGACGCCTCTACGTTCAGGAGATCATACGACTTGATGGTGTTCCATCATATATCGTCTCCGATCAAGATGGTCGCTTTACTTCCCGGATTTGGAAGGGGTTGTAGGAGGCATTCAGGATGCAGCTACATCTGAGCACCGCCTTTCACCCTCAGACGGATGGTCAGACAGAGAGGACCAATCAGATTCTTGAGGACATGCTCTGTGCATGTGTCCTCGACTTTGGTCACAACAGGGAGGACCACCTACCCTTGTTGTAGTTCGCGTACAACAACATCTACCACTCCACCATCGGGATGGAACCATACGAGGCATTGTACGAATGACCTTGAAGATCACCACTGTGGTGGACTTACCCTGGGCAGTCAGCACTTGTGGGACCGGAGATGGTTCAGGCCATGACAGAGAAGGTCCAGGCCATCCAGGAGTAGATGAGGATAGCTCAGAGTCAGCAGAAGTCTTATGCTGATAGGAGACAGAGGCCACTGGAGTTCGAGGATGGAGACCACGTCTTCTTGCGGGTCTCACCTCAACGTGGATTACAGTGAATTGGCCGGGGCGACAAGTTTTCTCCATGATTTATCGGACCATTCCAGGTCCTCAGCAGGATAGGCGAGGTGGCTTATCACTTGGATCTACCACCTTAGTTGCACCGGTTGCATGACGTCTTCCACGTATCTCAGCTGAGGAGATACATGGATGACACGACACATATCATCGACCATGGGGAGTTGGACATTGACGATGGGGGGACTTTTGCGGAGGTAGTGGTGGAGATCGAGGATCGACAAGAGCGAGCCCTACATGGACGGTCGATACCCCTAGTGTGCATCAGATGGTAGCACGGGAACCTCCAGGAGAGCACTTGGGAGCGGGAGGCTCAGATGCGTGCTTAGTACCCTCATTTGTTCCCCTAGTTTGTGATGTATCTTTACAAGGACGTAAATCCATGAGGTGGGAGTAATGTAAATACGCGTAAATTTCAAAGAAATTTTTTTTCTTAATTTTATTTGGGATTTTACGAGTACACAGTTTCTGACGGCACCTGATTCCAAGGCCCGGTGTGCCCGGAATCATGTTCCAAAGTTTAGATCGGGTACATTTAATGAACGAACGAGTGGGTTTTCATAACTTCTGAACCGGTTCTCGGAATCAAAATCTGAGGGCATTGATGGAATTGCAGCGCTACTAATTTATTAGGAAAACCTTTTCCGGAGTTGCGCTGCTCAGGTGAGGTTGTTAAATAATGTGTTAACTAAATAATGTAATAAAATATTGTGCTACAATTTTATTTCTATTCTAGGTAGTGTAAACCTATGCTTTGTGGTTAGAGTGGGAACCACTAATATCCAAACTCCACTTGGTAGGATAATAGTGAAGTGGGGCCCACACGAGCCCCACCCCTTCAAATCCCTTTTAACCTCCCTCTCGTGCATTTAATATGTAACTCACCCGCACCCCTTTTAAATACCATGTCAACTCTCTTAATTAATGAATTGAATTATGTTATTCAATGTAATCAATTCTTGAATTCATTTTGATTTTTGAATTGAATGTTGGCTTGTGTGTGTTAATTAAATAAGAAAAATTATTATTTCTTTAAGGCTTATTTTGTTGTGCGAGAAGGTTGGAGACGAATTGATCAAGCCTGGGAATCTTCATCTTCCTCCTTGAAGAACGCGAAGAACACACCGTCACCGACGAAGAATGCTGACCTCCGACGAAGGATGATGAATAACGTCGATTCATCAGAGATCGACAACACAAAGTCGTGTACCACGACTCCGAAGGTCCTCTTCTCCGCGACACCATATACCGTGAGGCTGTGTACCTTGACGCTGTGTACTGCAAAGCCAAAGATCCCCCTTCCGCGACGCCGTCTTCCGCGACGTCCCTTTCCCGCGACAAGCCTCATTCGACGACTTCATCGAGGTAGGGGTTAACTTGATGTTTGTGGATTTTTCTTTGCCGTTTTTCATCTTTATTTTATGTCCTCCTGTTATCATCATAAATGGAGGAGGTCGGACCACACGAACATGGTCGAACCTCCTCCCCCTTTTTGATTTTATACTCTTGCGGCATGAGAAAAGGCAACACAGTGCAACGACACCGCGCGGAAGCAAGAAGAACGAGCGAAGAAGTGAGGTGCCGTCATGCCACGCTGTTGAGGTCGAACAAAGCCACTGTCGGAGTTAGGCTGCGGCAAAGGGGCACGAAGCCATTGCACCATGCCAGAAAACCACGAAGGGCTGCGGCCGGGGTGGGCCACGGTAGAGGGGCGCGTCTCCGTCGCGCCGCGTAGGTCGGACCAAGGCTGCGGCCTTTGGCCGCGGCGGAGCAGGAGAGGGCGGCCGGAGCCATCGGCCGCCGGTGTACAGGGGGAGAGACCGGCTGGTCCCGCTGTGACTCACTGGCCGGTCAAAATGGCCGGTTTCCGAGAAGCCCGGGGGTTTTAACCCCTGACTGGAAAAAGGGAGCAGCCCCACGTGGGGGCCGCAGTTTCAATCAGGGGGACAACGCCCCCCCCCCCCCATTTTCACTCGGCTGGGCCAACACCGAGCTGGAAACACCGGGCCACACCCGCGCTAGGCCAACCTACCGCCCAGGCCGGACCAAACGCACCAGGTCGGGCCGACCAGGTCGGGCCGGGCTGTGCCGGTTGGGCCGGGCCGCGCCGACAGGGCCGGGCTGCGCCGGATGGGCCAGGTCGCGCCCACCGGGCTGGTCTGCGCCCTAATGGACCAGACCCGGACCCGTTTCGGGTTGACCCGGTTTGGGCCAACCCAGGGGGTCTTGGGCCGGGTTGGTCCGGGCCCAAAACAACCTATTTTTCGGACAATTCCGTTCAAACACCGGTATCTTGGGCTACTGACCTCCGATTGATGCACCATAAGTTGCGATGCAATCCTTGGATCTAGACGGCCGTTTAGGTATATTATACTCATGTTTTCGAAGAACTTTGGATACGGTCGCGTTGGTTCAAGGACGAAACCAACCGTGCCCTCAGAGCGGAAACACTTATAACTTGATCTCCGGACGTCCGATTGACGTGCCGTAAACGTTTTTGGATTCCTCTTAGTGAGACGGACCTTTTGTCATACTCCGATCGAGGTTTGGATGTAGTTTGAGTGCATTGGGTTGGTTTTGAATTAAAAACCAATTGGGCCCATGGAACGAAAAAGCCAATAACTCTCAGACAGGGAATCCGATTGACGCGTCATATGTCGCGTTGAGTTCCTTTTGTTGAGATGGAACTTTGGGATACATCAAATCCAGACTACGTGTCAGTTGATGTATCGAACCCCTTTGGATCGTGGAGAAGAACCTCCCGGAAACGAGCATGCTGTGTGCGGGAACCCTAGATCTGGCTGCGACTACGACGACGACTGCACTGAAATCCTTCGTGGGTTTGGTAGCAATAAAGACTACACTGAAATCCTCCGTGGGTTCGGCAGCGATAAAGACTGTACTGAATTCCTCTATGGGTTAGACGACGATGAAGATTGCATTGAAATCCTCTGTGGGTTTGGCAGTGATGAAGACCGTACTAAAATCCTCTTTGGGTTCGACGACGATGACTACTGTTCTTGTATCCTACGTGGGTTTGGCAGTGTTGGAATCTGTTCTTGCTATAATACATGGGTCTGGAAGAGTAGCTGGTCTGTATCCTATGTGGGTCCGATAGCTTAGCTGGTTTAGTATCCTACGTGGGTCCCAGCTTAGATGAATCAGTGGCTATATCTGATCATCTCTATCACCTTACGAAGAAGTATACCTCTGTGAGTTGAGTCGTGACTTTCAATAATTATCTTCGATATGATTGACTTTCTTTACTATGTGTATTGGGTTGTGCTTTCCTATGTGGATTGGTTTGTGTTTTCCTGTGTGGACGTGATCGAACTTGGGCTCGGATGTTTTAGCCGAACTGAAATTGATGACTTAGGTATATGTATGGGAAAATACCTAAGTAGTGTTGGATGTTACTTCGTGATTGTATCTTTCCTTTGTGGATTATCCTTTATGGATTCTGGGGGACCTTCAGGGGTCTCGGGGTCCCTACAGTGTAGCGTATACTCACCCCCGCATGGGCTATACCTGCACTACGTTGTGTTGGATGCAGACGACGGACAACGCTGATCGTGGTTGAGGCTTGTGGAGAAAGTCGGTTCCTGGAGGTGGACAACTGGGCGGGACGTACAAGGAGCGGACGGCTGGACCTGAGAAGATGAGGATGTTATCTGTTCCCACCCTTCAGGTGGGACTTCCAGTGGACGGCTCGATTTTGCTGCTTTACTTTCAGTTGATGTACTTTCTTTCCAATCGTACTTTACTTTAAGTTTGAGTTTGTATTCTAACCCATTTACTTTCCGCACTTACTTTTGTACCCAGGTTTACTTAGTGTATACTTCTGCTTTCTTAATCTGTGGTGTTTGTTTACTTTATAAAGGCAATTCCTTACCCTTTTTGTCGGGATTTACGCCTTGGTGCTAGTCGCCAGCCCCTGGCATAAGGGAGGCGAGCTTGGGGTAGTCACGACACGTATCCCGAGGATGGGTCATGACAAAAAATTACATATATAAATATTTTTTAATTCTAAAAAATATATTTTTTATTGTAATAGTTGGAAATGGATTCCTTACTATTTTTATTCATTTATATATAACACTTATTATTAATTTTACATGTGTTAGGAAATAATTAAAATTTTCTTGTAATGCATATTATATTAATTTATATTTCCTAAATGATTAAGAATTAATCAATAGGCACCAAAACATATACTAACACAATAGTTTCATTTGATTTAGATATTCCATTATAAAGAGTCCCATTTCACATAAATTCCCCAAACTTGAAAATAAAAAACTTTTGAGACTCAAATACAATCGTTTACACAAGATAATTAAACTATATACTGTATACAAGTTTCTAGGATTTTCATGTATATATAATACATCACTTATACTAAGGATCATTTTATTAGTAAACTCTAGATTAAACTTACCCATTAATTACACAATTATCCTTGATGGGTTCTCTATGAGATTTAACATCCAATAAATGAAATATTTCATCATCTTTGAGTGTAATTTTTTCATAAAACACATATAATTGTTTAATATAACTGATCAAATAGAAAGATATTTCCTCATACATTGATTACAACCATAAATTTCTCCTTATGTTTTTTAGGGACATCTTTCTTTTTCTAGAGATTCAAGTCCCCTTTTAAGTTTCTTATCAATAAAAAGAATTAGTATACTCCATTAATATTCTTAAATTCTACATTACCATTAAAATATTGATTTTTAAATTTTTGAGTCCCATTTTAGAACTCAAATGGGAGAACTCCCTACACCATGAGAATATGTGATTTATTATCCATTGGTTTATTTTACTCCTCATCCATTTTATTTTCCACCCCAATTTTAACATATTTTTTTAAATAACAAATTTAAATATCTTCATTATTTTTATTTAAGTATTTTATATCATTCATTAAAAAACATGGAATATTTTATACAATGAATGTTTTAATAATAAAATAATCAATATTCGTGTATCATTTCATTAAATATTATAAAAATAATTGAATTTTATATAACTCTAATATAATATATCTTCATTCTAATATCTTATAGTATTAAAATTTTCTGATAATAAATATTTTTATTATTGTATCCTCAATGATGTACATTTACTCCATATAATTATATATCTCTTTGTCCACTCTATAATTTTGATATGAATCAAAGTGATCAAAATACATAAAGTTTTATTTGTATCTGAAAATTATTATATCATAATTCTATATTTTTTTCATTGATAAAAAAATGGACTCACCATCAGATAGAGGAGAATTTAGAGTCTAAATAACATACACAACCAAGATAGTTTTGAGTATCTAGTGTAACTTATTCTGGAAACTTCTTTAAATTGTTACCAATCAACTGATCCACCTTTATAATATAATCAGTCATCAAAAAATCCCTGATGAATTTCAAAATATCATTTAATGATTATTTGATTATGGTGAATAAATATATATTTTATATATTATATTATTTTATATGGTGACCGCCAAGGCACCTTATGGTTTCTCTCTCCTTAAGGAGTAGTTTCTACACCATTTCATTGGAATAAAGTTTTTTTTGTAAGAGAATTCTATTTAGGATAAAAAATGGATTGCTAACCAATACACCTACATACTATTGAGTTTCCCTATTTTGTTTTGAAACAAAATATTTTAATGAATTTCATTGTATTTTATTATAATAGATAATAATTTATTATTAATAAATAGTGAGATAAAACTAGATATCATGTGTTTAATTGATTTTATTTTCTATGGATCATTTATTTTATAATAATGGAGATACTAATTTGCATAGGTTTTCTATTCCTTTAAAATTTGATTCGTTTTCATCTTAGAGAAGTTTATTTGTGTATATTTAATCATATCGATTATATCATACCAGATTAAATCAATTATCAAGATTATACCTATCCAATGAATATATATGTCAATTAGATCATTTATTTGTATTAAATTGACCATTATTTGATGTTGAAATTTAATGTAAATATAATAATTATTTAAGAAATTTTATGAAATTTATTTTATTTTTTTAAAATAGGGTTTTATTTTTTAATTAATTATTTTTCAATTGATGTATAAAAATATTAGAGTGACACCTATAGAGTGTGAAAGATTGAAAACATATCCTTTAAATACAACATTGGTAGTAAATCCTTGATAGTAATGAATGAATCCCAATCAACTACAATTATAAATAATGGGTGTTTCTCAATTATAAAATCAATGTAGTGATTCTCAATGTTTCAATTGGCATGGTCTTCTAGGATAGTGAAGTGTAAAAAACGTTCTCTATGTGGTTGATGCACACAGTGAAACATAACCAAGGGAAACTTCAACACTACACTCTGTTAATGGGGAATGTGGAATAATGAATATTCATACATAATATATAGAGATACATATATATTAAATCATGTGATTTATTTATAGGAAGATGTATATATGGACTTAGGCTATGAAATAGAATGTAGTCAACATCACCATATTAGTGGTCTTATCACTATAAGGGATGATCTTTGATAGAAGAAGCAATTTTGGCAACAAGTGGAGTTGATACTTCAAATAGAACACTAGAAAGACATAAAGGTTCTAAAATATTTCTTGTACACATTACCTAAATAAATAAAATAATGGGGAAATAACCTAGAAACAAGGCGTATGTTGGTGGAAAGAAAAGGAATAGGTAGGTCATGGGAACTGAAACTCAAGTGGATAATGAAAAAGATAATGAGTTAGGGTTAGTTGGTACTATACCATCATTTATGAATAAGAATCATAAGAGTATAAAATTACATGTGGTGGGATCATTTTCTAGGAATGGGTGATGATTTTTTAATTCAAATAAATAATACCCCTTAAAGAAAAGGATTATGACTCATATCTTAAGAAAAATATTCTTTAGGTATTATTTCTTTCTAAATTACATTTTCAATATATAATTGTTTTTTTCTATATGTTTTTAATTCATTTTTACATATATATAAATAAAATACTATTGTATAAGAGATAAAAATTTTATTTATTGAGTTTTTTTGAATAGTATTTCAATGTGTTTCTTCATTTTTTCTCACTTTGAAGATTCAATATGTAGTGTGATGGAGTTCTATGATAGTTTCCATACATGTAACATCATAATGATTCATTCTCTATACTGTAGGATCATTCCAGTTTCCCCTTCAATATATATATAATTTAAAATTATATTAATAAAAGGTTATAGAAGGATTAATATATAATAGTGGTTATGTAATATTGGGTGTATTAATTAGAAATAGTTTCTTGATGGATATATATCATGATAGTTGATGTTTTGGGTAATTACAACCTTAGAACCACTGTGTATCACATGGGGTGTGTATATAAGTTTACACAAGAAGAAATGATCATTGTGATAGTGGAAGAAATTACATAATCTTCATATATTAATAATATACATGGATAACATAATAGGTATTATATTAATAGAAGAAAATTAATGAGTTTTTTTGAATTTTATCGTATAATGAACTGTTTAACTCCTAAATACAAACCCATAAATTCTCAATATGTTAATTTTGTATTTTCATCGTATTTATTTATTTTATTTTGTTCAACACAAACCTCCATCCTTATTTAATTCATCCAATATAAAATAATAATAATACAATATAAGGACACAGAGGATCACTATGTTATTTCTAAAATCCTACACTAAGGTCAGTAATAATTGGAAAAAACATTACATTTTTATATGATTATCATTTCCATTGTTTCAACATATTTTAACTATTTAATTGAAATTATCACGTTTTTATTGATTGGATTAATTTATAATTTAATATAAATCATATTAATATTATTTTTTCACTTTTAAAATTAATTTTTTAATTTATGAACAATGTGGACTAATAGTTTTTTGATGTTATGATGACTGATATGTGACTATAACTGGGCTAATCCATGATTGTAAGTGAAAGGGAAGTTTTGTTAAGAATTAACATGTTTTATATAATAACATGAACATATATTTATCTATAACATTTATTTTAAAAAGGAACTTGTAGTTAATAGGATGTTACATGCCACATATAAGTAATAACTATTTTTTCTCAATGTAGTGTTATAGAGTAGAGTACTTTTTGGATATAATTAATCATACCCCTTATGATATAATACCACATGAGTGTAATAGACATAGAAAACATATCTTGTAAGAGTATCCTTTATCTAACATACCTTATGAATGAGTAATACCAGCTTTGGTGGGTAAATACCTAATAAATCTTTTATCCTAGGCTCCAACATACGAGTAAATTCATATTGCCACATATCTCCATATAAGATTGAGTTGTTTTATATGAATAATCCCCATGGGTGAGCATAATGTAATATTAAATAACATATCCAAGTCAATATGTTATGGTAATCCATATATCACTTGCTACATTACTACAATCATAAAGGGATTCATTCATTATGTTGATATTTTTGAATTCAAAACTATTCCGAACATAACTTGGGCTATTAATTGAATTGTTTCGTATGATCTCCCTATGTCAAAAATTAATTCAAATTCTCTAATTTTAGGGTCAAGTAGTAGTGTCCATGTAGTGAAACATACTTTATCATATAGTCTCTCAACACCAATCATCCTAGTATCCAATAATGTAATCCCAAATTATAGATTCATGTTATCTCCATTAAAACTTTTCACTACCATGTAATACCACAAACCACTAAATGTGATTTAGACATAGAAAATCATTTCTCAATTAAGAAATAAATAAATCAACTATCATGAATTTTTTATCATCATAAAATCATACTAACACATGAGAAGTGCTAGGAAATAATTTTGAAGTCTTAATGAAAATTTTTCAATGTAATTTAGGTCGTTATATTGATCCAAATTCGACATGGAAGGTATTCATTGAACACCCAACAAATATAATACCATTCTTCTAAATTATTGTAAAATTGAGAAATATATGAGTGACCATCACACATGTATTGAATCCAAGAGAAATGAATACAACGAGATGTGGGATTGATAGAAGAAGACTCCTAAAGCATTCACATATGGAAGATTCATTAGCAATAGGTATACACATAGATCAAATTATATAATTGAGAAAATGTCTCATGAATATTGACACTGAATTTTTCAATAGAACTCATTCACTATAAAGAGAATTACCATTTGAGGGAATAATTTAAAAAGTTTAATATATTTCTGTTTCCACTTTTTGATATTAATAGTATTCTATTTTTTATATATCTAAGGATACCCCCACTATTATCTCTAAACTCCATGGTTACAATGATATAACATGAGGTTTGGTCCCTATAGGATATTACAAGGCTACTAAATGCCTAAAATTTAGTTATGTGTTGTTTTATTCCCATTGTTGATGCATCAGTGAGTGGGTGGAGAAGTTGATCAATGATCCTCTTCATATTTTTTAATTTCTTTTATCATGTTTTTTTACCCTCCCTTGTCGTTGTGTTATATTCATATAGTGGAGTTGGACATGTTGGAGGATAAACCATATACAGTAGAATAGGGTTTTAGGATGGTGATATCTCTACATTGAAAGAATTTTGACGATTCTATACTATAGAGGATATAGATCTTAATGCACTAAAGAGGTTTCTAATGTTCACTAAGTACCATAATTTAGATACGAAGAAGTGGTTAGCCAACATTATTGAGTTTTCCATAGGATGAGTTTAGAATATATTTTGGATAAAGAAGGAACCATTGTAGTTTAACCTATGTCCATATACTTTCCCATTTTCAATCATTTTTTTGTTTGATTTATAAATTTTAAATAATTTATCAGGATCTACAACATTAGTTTTTTGAAAATAGAAAAAAAATATTAATTCTTTTTCTGGGGCAATGAATTTTTAGTCTTGGATCATTGAACAAAAACTGGTGGCCATGTACCATGTTTCATTCATTTAGGATATTTAAATTTTTTTTCATGATTAAAACACTACAATAAGGTTTTGATCATATCAAATTTTCACTATTACTAGGGATTCGAGGCGTTCATGTCACTATTTTTGACCCCTTTATTAACACTTCTTGTAATTAAAAAAACTAAAAAATATATGTATATCAAAATAAGTGTTCTAGACCAAAAAAGTATATGGGATGAACATAGAAGATTATTTTATCATCTTAAACCTCTCAATAATTAATATATTTTATTCTCACAAGTGTGGTATGAAGAATAACTAGCTAGAGTATATCAGTTAAACCATGAGATAAAATTGTAGTACAAACTAGATGAAGATGAAAAAAATAATCCAATGTTATCCCGTACATTTTTCTATAAAGTATCTAATGTTGTTTGAAGATATATTCATTGAAACACTATTCTTATATCTCACAACACTTCCAGAGGAATTTCCTAGAAAAATCATGCAAGATGATCCATTATAGTGATAAATATCATTATTTAATTATTTTTATTATGACATTATATAAAATGAATTGAGAACACACTTCCCCTTACATGTGATTCTATAATTATCTCTAGTTATTCATCTAGATAGTGATGATGAAAATAAGACCAAAATAGAGTTAGTAATCATTAAATATAAGATAGAATACTCACTAACCACTTATATAAATGGAATGTTAGGGTCATTTAAGGGAGAAAAGAAGATACATGTTGATAGCATGGAGAGATATTTCCATACATTTGACTCAATTTTATATTTTATACATAGTAAATCACATTATGATCTACAGTTTTTCACATTATATATTTATTTTAACAATCCCAACCCTATAAGACCAAAATCAATGGTTTATTTACTACGTTGGCATAAGATATAGGGGATCAGATCACCAAAGATTGATCAGTTTAGTAGTCATCAAGAACGAGATACATAAATGATTACCATTTTATATTGGAAATAATAAATTATATAAAATAAAAATATTATTGTGTCCTCAATATTATTCATAATATCCATATTCAGATCATGGGGGGAAAATAATAAAATGGTGATGTTAAATTCATAGTAAGGGCATGCATACATCAAAATAAATTATGAATAAATAATGAATAATAAATATATTAAGGTAATTAATTGAAAAAACACATCATTATATCAAAATATTTACCATAAAAAATACAATAATTATATCATAGTGAAAACCTCCGGATATTAATTACATAATTCTCAATGATAAAATACATACCAATGTATATCATGATTTTTAAGATCATGATATCTCTAACTTCATGATATTGATCCAAGACTGCTTAAATATAAGGGTAAAAATCTTTAATTTATAAAACTAATTTATCTCATGAGACCTCTATATGTATCAATGGGGCTATATAAATTTATACCCCACTTTTCACTACATTTCCAATGCATTCCACATATATAAAATGATTGATTTAATTCGTAAAAAATATGACTTTTCAATAAATATCTATATTGAGTACAGAGTAAGGATTTAACCAAAATTTCCTAGTCAATAAAATAATTTGAAAATGTAACACATTATGTATAAAATTTAAAAAACATTGGAAATAATCATATTCATGATAAAAAAATATGGATATTTAAGAAAATGAAATATCTAATGACCACAAAAAAATGAATTCATCAATAAAAGGTATCATTAAATAATTTATCTTGTGGGGAATAAGTAAATTAAGGGGTTTTATAAATTATTGAATAAAAGTACCCTAAAAAGTAATTAATAACATTTTTTCGTGAATTATTCAATTTAATTTTAATTTCACTTTTAAATAGAAAATGTGGAAGTATGAAAGAAAAAACATTCATTTAAAATTACCATGTAAACATGTGAGAGAATACTCAAATAATTGAGACATCATGAAAGTGGCAAATTCGATTCATGTATTATAAGTTAAAAAACATTAATTTCATACACATTATAAAGTACATCATCCATAAAATGAAAAAAATGATTATTTTTAAAACCTTTTATAAAAATTCACTAATGTTATAGCCCATGACCCACACTCCTAGATCTTGTGATGAAATCATAAAAATTACATTTTTGGCTATGATGTCACTATTGGTGACCCAAATTTTTCTATCCTAAACCAACAACACCTAAATATAATCTTAGATCACTTACCTTATTGATGACCTTTTAGGTTTAGATTTATAGGGAATTTGGATAAACCCTATATAAACAATACCCAAGTCGTTAAATGAAAATTTATCCCATTTGACCCTACTATTCTTATTTCCCATTAAGTATAAAAAATTAAACTTATGAAATACTATAATGAAATAAAACATTAATCCTAATTAATTATAACATGGTAAAAGGAAACATAAGAAGGTTGAGCTCAGATGTTCAGTAATGGTAAACATAAGCATTAACAATTTAATCTCATCAATGTCCATAAGAGTACATAAGGGTATGATGAAAATATAATAGTGTATAAGAAAATAATAAAGGGGATCATACCCAAAAAAACCTAGATCATGAAAATTAAAACATGGAACGAATAGAGTCATAATTGTAAATAATCACAAGCCATGTGATGTCAAACCTGATCATAATAAAACTATAAACCCTTTATAAGCTATCAAACCACTTTTTCGTAACATGGGGTATCATATTCTTAAAACCATTTATAACACATTTTTAATTAGAATAAACATATCTAAGAATTATAATATAACCATTACCTAATTTATTTCTGAGCTTTATGTATGCACCCATCATTTAATTTATAACAGCCTCACCAAGCACTATTTGTTCTCACCCATCATTTATAATGCTCATAAACTGAATAATAAATAAAGTATATAGATAATTTATTTCATCATAACTCACTTTAAAAACATTTTTATTTTTATAATGATAATGTAATGTTTAATGAAAATGGGTTCCATAGTAATCTATTTGAATCATGCATAACATGTCAAAAAGAAATAAGTTTCATAACAATATATTTGAATCATAGTTAACCCTTAGAATGGAAACGAGTTTGATAAAAATCTATTTGAAACATGGTTAAATTGTAGAAAAATATAGGCTTCATAATAATCACTTTTAAACATGGTTAACCAATAGAGGGGAAACAGTTTCCATGTCAATATTTTTGAAACATGGTTAACCAATGAAAAAATGGCTTCCGTAACAATATCTTCAAAACAATCAAATTCTATATAGATGAAGAATGTGAATGGTATAAATACTAAATCACTATTGTGGAGGAAATTTAAAAAACAATTTTTGTTGAAATTGATGAATTTTAATTCCATTAAAATATAAGTAAATTTATTTTTAACAAAATACCATGTTCATTTAGAAATTTTCATTTTAAAAGATAAAGAATCATGAAAACCATTTTCTTTGAAATTAACCATAAAAAGTGAAATTTAATCCGTAGAAATTATCTAACACTATTTTTAAAATATAAAAAATTATTTGAAAATAATTTCCATTGAAAATTATATTAAAATATCATTTAAACACATTTTGAGAACTTTTTTTTAGAAAATATTGGTTTGAAAGAACACAAATTTCTGACCGATAAGGAAAATGAAGTCATATTTTCCTAAAAAATTCTCAGAATTTTTATTACCAAATTATGTGAAAATTTTATAATTAATTTAAAATATCATGAATTAATATAGAATAATACATTTAAGTAGAATCATAATATTTTAATATTTGATACTATCATTCATATTCTCTATTAATGATGAGATTGCAATAAAAGACTCTTCTCACTTTTATAACTTTGATCCATAATATCCATTAAGTAATAACATCAAATAAAATATAAAATATAATAAAAGATAACTAGATAAATGATATAATATGTAAAATGGGAATTATATACCCCTTATAACATTTGATGTGTGTATAACTGAACAAACATCTCAAAGATGGAAAATTGTGACAAAGGTCCCTTACCAATTAGGTTAATTTAAAACCGTAAGCCCCATTAAAGAGTGTTGATAAAATTAACATGTAAATCCAATTAAATTTCTGTTTTGAATCATAAAAACATTCATGGGAATTATATACACCACAAAACAAAAATTACATGTTAATATGGAATATATCCCATACAAATAATAGTGTGACAGGAAAAACACTTACCTCACTCTTCCTTTTGGTCGAATGTGATTTAACCACCTACATAATGGTTTTAAACATGATATTAATTTATTAAATAAACATATTAATATTTTTAATAATATATATTATATTTTCATGACTTTTTATTACATTTTTATCAATAATCCCCAGTAAATATTATGTTTCAAATAACAACCGCTTTGTTTTACATATATGGTTTGACTCGCTATTTTTTTAGTCTTCATACTGAAATAATTGTTTTAAAACATGAAAAATGTAACTCATGTTATAAATATCAAATATATTCATTATATATGTATTTATATTAGTCCATAAAATTTAGATATATTAAATCAAATACCCCATTCACGAAGAAGGTATGTCACACGTACTCATGAACATTGTTTCCATTTCTATATTGCATTGAAATTATGAAAAGTAATTATATATATATATTTTATTTATACATCATCTTTAAAATATCATTATATTAAATATTTTTCATATATATTTATATAATTAAACTTTTATACATTTCATGTAATGTGTGAACAAATTACATCGCTTCGCGAGGTGGTAGTTCACCGTACACACACACACCATTATCGTATTACTGAAAACTAAAATCCGGATGGTATGTGTCATATAATAATTGAAGAATAATTATAACATCATAAATATCATAAATATAACAAATAAATTTAATTTAAATCATTATTCTCAACCTTGGAAGGAGGTAATGAAAAAATGAACAACATTGGTTCTTGAGATGGTAGTTTTTCATATGCAAGAACGTTGATTTCATTACCCATTTGAAGGCTATGTGTGTATTTTTAGTTCATAACATTAAAATAATAACATACTAATATATTTAAGATACTAGTTTTATTATATAATCATGATATAAAATAAATTGAAGGTGGTGGAGATGGAAATAGATTAAAAATTATTTTAGAAGAACATCACCTACTTTTTCAGTATCATTTTTTGGATCGAACTAAAATCATGAAATTTTCTCTTTATGAAAAACATAAGGTTTCTATGATTATTAGAGGGAATTTTATAAATTTATTTGGCCAGGATTTTTATGATCCAAATGGAATGAGATGTAATGCTCCGACCCCAGTTACCGAGAGTCGGTGCATTATTACATAATATTGGCATGATATAAGGAATGTTGTCTTAAAATAATGATTAGTTTAGTATCCCTAGATGTACTAGATACATTCATAAGATATACATTTAATTACAAAATTAAAAACAACAACAAAGTTTTCTATATTGACCACATTTATATCCCTTGGAATATCCTTAGAGGCCAGTCATAATATACTTCTCTGTATCCTAGGAAAAATAAAACAATGAAAAGGGTGAGCTCAGATGCTCAGTAAGGATACCAATATAGTGGAAACTTTCATAAATGAACATAAACATTTAAGGAAATGTACAAGACTAAAACACAAGAATTTAAAACTAAAAATTCATCATAATATGGCAATGATAAGTCAAATAATTCCATTTAATTATTCACATGGATATTCTACTAGTCGAATAATCAATGTAATATCAATAGCCAATTTCATAATGATGGAATGAATAATTCTAGACTTCATAACCACATAGTCAAGGCCTTATACCAAGACTAAAAATAAGATTTTGACACTGCGATTTTCCAAGGTACTAGTTTGTCTCAAGAGACCTACCGATTAATCGAGGAGCTATAGTGGGCTCCACCCATCACTTACTAAGTCCAATGCATTCCTCATATGAAAAGGTTTAAACATAACATAAACATTCTTATTAAAACTAGCATATGAAATTTCAATACTTTATCTATAAACTATGAATGGTATAAAAAAAACACATCCATAGTCAAACATATCACAAAACATTCAATACTATATAGAATATTTGTATCAAAATAAATCAACCTCGATCAAGAATAATATCCCACAAATGATGTTGAAATAGTTGAAAATGATCAGAAAGAATCGTTGAGAAAAATATCTATTTTTTCATGAAATCATTTAAAATTCCCATAATTTATAAAGGAATTCATTTAAAATATATTTTTTAATGAAAGTGTTCCATACCACTTTGAAAATTTTTAAAGGAATTAAAATTTTTAAACATTCTTGTCCATATAAATAAATCCTTAAAACCATTTTGAAAACATGGACATCATTGAGAAAGTTTAGAACTATAAATCTTTAAAAAATATTAAAATTATGTTTTAGTAAAATATTCCCTAAATATAATCCCTCTATAAACATTTTTTTGAATCTTGGACATGGATAATAAATATTCCCCAGCAGATACTTATGTAAAAACAACCTCGGATAATATAGAGATTGCAGAATTAACCCTTACCTTGAACTTTTCCATGGTCGAGGGTAGTTTTAACTCCTGTATAATGGTGAAATAACTGTTATTAAATTATACAAGAACCATATACATTACTATGATAACATATATTATCTTCTAATATTTCTATGTTAATGATATTTCTGTATTATCACAGTTTCAGGTGACAGCTAATTCATTTTCCTTCATATGATTTGTTATGAAAGTCTTGTTTATAATGGATAGGATGTATCTTATTCATATCCATAATGATATCAAGTCTGTAAACATTATTTTTAATCATCAAATGAAAATTAGTCATGAATGGTTACGATAGGGAATGACATCTCATCGTGTCGTGGAGACGGTAAGCAGTTCGTACGCAGAAGTGAAAATATCATTATTTTGATGATGAATTTATTTATAATTGGAAGATATATAATATTTAAATAGTCATTAACAATTTATATTTATTATTTAAATCAGTTATAATCATTATTATACCCATCCAAACAATGATGTGTTTGAATAACAAACTACACCACGACGTGGAGACGGTAAGGCATATGTACGCACGTATGGTGACTTTTTCATCTAAAGGATGTATAGAATAAAGAATACGGTTATACCATATTTATAATGACATCACAATATTTATGAGGTATTGGAGTTATTATTTTTATATGGAAACAACATGGAAAGTAGAAGTGGAAGTAGAAAATAACATGAAAGAGGGGGGGTGAAATTATTACCTCTTCTTTGGGTGATTCCTTTTGAGTTGATAAAAAGGGCTCCTTATGTTGGATTTATAATCAATGTAAGGCCTCTAGGTATAGGGGGGGGGGGTGGTAGTTGATAGGATATTTTGGCAGAGTTTTTCCGAGACAAATGTTTTTGGAGGTGTGAATTTAAGAGAAGGGGGGGTACAATTTTATAAGGGAGGTGAGAGTCACTTTAGGAAGAGCGTAAAATATTATTTTATAATAAAATAATTTTCCATTTTAAATGGCCCCAAAATGATTTATTTCAAATATTAGGTGGGTATGGGTTGAAAAACGCTCAACCAATAGGTTTTATCCAGATTTAGGTCACCATATTAACCTTATCTTTTAGATTTAACTCTTTGATAAATAGTTTGACATTTACCTTGTCTCTTTGTATTTTAATATTATATGCTTAATAAACTTACTAGTACAAGAAAAGAGAACACCAAGTGGTTAATTATTAATTTATATAGCCTTCTATATATCTTTTGGCCAATCCTTAGATTTTTCAAAACATTATATCAATTAATAATATACAATTTGTTTTAAAAACTCAATTATGTCAATTTTGACACTATTTAGTATTTGATTTTTTTGAAAGATATAAAAACCTTATCACTTAGAATAATATTTATTTAATCAACTCTAACATGTCATATTAATCTATAAAATTAGTGTAAATAATTATAACTCTCAAATTACATTTATTTGGATATTTATAATATCAATTATTTTAATATTTCATTAATAAGGTAATTACTGCATCATCATTATGTCATAAATAAAATAAATTATTTAATTTATAAAAATTATAAATAAAATACCACTATTTAGGAAATCTTTTTAGCTTTCTAATGAATATTTTTAGTCGAATATATATTGTGTGTAACCTTATATTAAAAATGTTTTTATTATTAAATTTTGAATTTAACACTTTTAACTCTTCTTAAAAAAATAATAAATGTCCTAATCTAATAAAAGTGGACCAAAAAATTTCATATTTTATTCCTAAGGTTGTCTTTGGTCAAATTAAACTTATCCAATATAATTAGAACATATGTTAGGGTAATTATAATATCATTTTTACCCTTAATTACCATGTTTACTTTTAACCGTGGTAAATAAAAGTCAAAAGTTAATGTTCACCAGAAAAAAATTATCTTATTAAACAAAATTTTACATAATGATTTCAAACATGTCTCTATTATTTTTTAAATTCAACTCATAGGAGTGGTAAAATTAATTTTTATGCAAATTTTCAAATGCTCCTAGAAGGTGGGTAAAAAAGACGGTAAGAAGTTCAATAATCATTTATACATCTAATTTTATTATAAAATTACTCCAATGAATTAAAATGAACTTATATAGGTATTATATATATTTTTTTACATTAAATAAATTTAAATAAAATAAAAAATAATTTAAATAAATTGTTGGTTTTAAACAATAACACAATTGTTTTCACTATTCATCAAAAATTGAATGTTTTTAGAAAAATACCAAAAAAATCAGCCTAAGCTAATTTTTATATTCTGAATTCAAAAATTAATTATATTTTACCAAATTAAAAACATATAATTTTCAATAATTAATTTAAAATTAATTCCCATTTGCAAAACCAAAAAGAGGGTTTTTAAAAAGTAAAAACTATTAAAATATTGACGTGTGTTTATGTCAAATTTAAATGTGAAATTTATTTTAATGGCCGACATAATATTAAATGATAAAAATATAATCTAATTATACTTCCAAACCATTAAAATTCAATATTTAGCACTGTCAATTATTTCGATTAAAAAAGTTGATTTCAATTAAAAATTAGTATATTTCCCTATTCTTCAAAATAGGAAAGATATCAGAAAAGTACCAAACATTTATCCAAACTAAATTTTTATGTACTGATTCTAAAGAAGAATTTTATTTCATTAAATTGAATATATAAAAGTGTAAAATATTTGTTTTAAAAGGGATTCTCCATTAAATATGCAGTAAAATTACATTTTATGAAAAATATTTCTTTTATCTGAAAAATTGAATTTGTCTTTATATTATGTATAAGAAACAAAAAATATGAAAGTTATAATTTTATAGGATAGATATAAAATTCAAAATACAGTTAAAACTATTCATATCTGCTTTTTGAATGACTAGTTCAGTAAGTCATGGTGCGCGCAAACGCGTTGTTGCGTGTAGCACAAGTTATTGAATTAATTTAATGAGATAACGTAATATGAAATGTTGGTGTGTTACATTCTCCCCACCATTAATATATTTAATCCTTGCAATTTGAAATTTTTCTTATAAAAAAAAAGGATGAAAATAGAAAAATACCATTTTGGAAAACCCACATCGGAAATTGGGTTAACAAAATTTAGGCTAAATAAGAGGGAAAGGGAAATGAAAAAGTCACAACAAAATTATGATTTTGATTGAGAGAAAATTGGTGCGAATTAGAGACACATAATTGGTGAAAACACATAAATATTTATAGGGAGTTACTGAGGTCATCAATAACAAATTATTGTAAAATTGAGGGCCTCAAAGCGATCAATCTATGATAGTTTAAAATATCATCAAAAAAACATATGGTATTAGGATAACACATTTTATGGTTTTAATATCCCTTCCCTAAAGTTTAAGAATTAATTTATTCATAGAATAAGAGGAAGAAATATATTTGATAAGTATAGTTTCATCCTTCATCTAATTTGTACCACAAACTCATCTTTCACTCCAATATATAATAGAATTCAACAATATTTTATTTATCCTAATTGTATAGGGTTAAAAAAACGAATTTATAATTCATATGTCTGTATATTTATCAAAAATATATTATACAAACTAAGAAATCTCGTAGGCCAGTGTTAAGTGATTCACCCTTTTCGTCCTTCGGTTGCAGGTTCAAGTCTCGCGACCTTTCCAAACTTGACGGGCTGTCACCCGACCTCCAGGCTGTCCTTTTTATAACAATCTAAAAAATAATATTAAGAAGTTTTTTTACCCTCAACAATAGTATCTAATTTTTCACTTAATCCATTCCAGCATTTAGACTTATCCAAAATACTTCTATCCAAACATACAGTTCAAAATTTATAAGGATGGTAAAGAAAATAAAGATCATTTTTAACACGTAATAACATGTGAATACCTTTATCATGTATTCTTTTATAACACGGTAACCCCCTGAATTAATATTAAACCTTATTTATTATATTAATGATACCTTATTTTATATAGAATACTGGATATACTCCTTATATCCAAAAATGTTATATACTCTAACAATGAAGAAATATAAAAATCATTAATTATTTTCATGGTAATCAAGAATATACAATATAATTTATCCAAATCAATCATATCTTATTCCTAAATCACTAACTCGGTTTCATAATCATATTAAGGTTTATATTTCTCTTAAACATATATTTTCCGAAGAAATTAACACCCTATTAAGTCACTTTTCTTGGTTCCACACAGTCTCAAGTCCTTAATGAAATTGTACTGCAGTACAATCCTTATATACTATATAATTCTTATAACACATACATTATAAATACAATACTCAAATGACTCAATAATTTAATAAAAACATATGAACTCTAATCATTCCACTTCATCTTTAGTAGTATCATAACTTGATTATTATACAATAGTAGTATTTCGGGAATACTCTGATGATTTGGACATTGATTCACGTAGTGTACCAACTCCTTGCAGATGAAGCATTATATCATAGAAAACATTTTCTTACCCCTGAAATCACGTACATGGTGTCCTTTTTATCCACAATTATAACAAACTCCCATTCCCTTCAAGAATTTACCAAGGTGATTCTTTCTACAGTTATCACATATGGGAAAATCCTTCATTCCCCTCTTCCATTTATCTGTATTTCTCTCTTCCATCCTTTTCTTCTCTTGTTTCCCATCAAAGCCAAATAACACGAAGAATTATTTACTTACCTTATTAACACATGATACTATTTATTCATATGATGAGAATATGTGGGAGAGTATTTCCGTTCTAAATGTTGGCTTAATACCACGAATAATATGATCCTTCGGAATCATCGGATCATGTATATTATTAGTGTTCCCATTCCTTCTACTAGGCACCACTTCTAAACAATGGAATACACTAGGTTAGTTTATGAATCACAATGCATAATTCCAAACTTGTAAAATACAAAACATAAATTTAAAATAATATGCATATAATATATAATAATAAAAATTTTTCCTTGAGAAGTATTTAGGCCTAATTCCTTCATAATGGCTTGTAATGAAAATGTGAATTATCCAAAGCATATCCCCCAGGAGTGTCGTAACCAAGAGTGCAGTGAGACCCGTTGTCATTTACCAGTTCTAGTTCGAGTCTATCTCAAAGTGGTGTTTTGGGTTTTACCCCAAGGTACATCTATGCTAGAGCCACCTCTACCTGGTCGTATCTAGATAGAGATTTATTGCTTGGAAAACTCACAAAATCTCTATAGTACCAAAATTCTAGGAAATTCTTCTATAAAAATCCTCAATGTCTATCATAGGTATATGTTCACTAATAAGATTTTATCTAAATCTTTCTTCCAAGGTATGTACTAAACTTTATCTAATACCAACTGTAATGCCCTGACCCCAGTTTCCCAAGTTCTGTGTATTATTACATAATATTGACAAGATATAAGGAATCATGTCATGAAATACTGATCAGTTTATTATCCTTGGAAGTACTAGATATATTCATACGTTTTACATTACATTACAAAATGAAAAACAACAACAACATTGTCTCTATTGACCAGATTCATATCCCTCAGACTATCACTACAGGTTAGTCATAATATACTTCTTTGCATCTTGGGAAAATAAAACCTAGAAAGGGGTGTGCTCAGATGCTTAGTAAGGATAAGTTTATAGAGAAAAAAATTATAAATAAACATAAAAATTTAAGGAAATTTATAAGAGTTGAACACAATCCTTTTAAACATAAACATAATCATAATATGGAATAGATAAATCAAATAATTCCATTAACTTTTTCACATAGATATTCTACTAGTCGAATAATCACATGTAATAACAATTACCAATTTCATAATGATGGAATGCATAATTCTATAATTCATAACTACATAGTCAAGGCCTTATGCCAAGACTAAAATTAAGATATTTTTCAAGTCTTTTTTCCAATACACAAGTTTTTCTCAGAGGAGCCATTGTATTCTCCACTCATCACTTACTAAGTCTAATGCATTCCTAATATGAAAAGGTTTAAACACAACATAGATATTCATATTAAAACTAGTATAAGAAATGTCAATAATTTATCCATAAACCATGAATGGTATAAAAATAACACATCCATAGTAAAACATGTCCCGAAACCTTGAATAAAATATGGAAGATTTGTAACATAATAAATCAACCTTGATCAAGAATAATATCCCATAAAGGATGTTGACATAGTGGGAAATGATTAGTAAAACTCATTGAGAAAAATATCCATTTTTCATGAAATCATTTGAAAGTCACATAATTTAATAAATAAGTCATTTAAAAGATAGTATTGAATAATGGTGTCCCATACCACTTTGAAACTTTTGAAAGGAATTAACATTTTAAAACATTCATGTCTATATAAATAAATCCTTAAAACCATTTTGAAAACATGGACATTATTGAAAATGGTTTAGAAGAATAAATCATTAAAACATTTAAAATCATGTTTTAGTAAAATATTACTTTAAACATAATCCCTTTGAAAAGACTTTTTTGAAACATGGACTTGGATAATAAATATGTCCCAGTAGATACTTATGTAAAAACAACCTCGGAAAATAAAGAGATTGCAGAATTAACCAATACCTCGTACTTTTCCATGGTCGAGGGTAGGTTAACCTCTTTTATAATGGGGAAATAATTATTTTTAAATTATACAATAACCAAATACATTAATATTATATCATATATGATCTTCTAATATTGTTTGTTAATTATATTTCAGTAGTATCATCGTTTTGGGAGTTAGATGATTCATTTTCCTTTATATGATTTGTTACGCATGTCATGTTTGTTATGGATTGGATGTATATTATTCATATCCAAAATTATATCAAGTCTTTAAGCATTATTTTTAATCATAAAATAAAAATTATTCGTGAATGGTTACGATGAAGAATGACATCTCATCGCGTCGTGGAGACGGTAAGCCGTTCGTACTCACGAACGACAATATCATTCATTTAATGGTGAAATCATATATAATTGTATCGTATATCATATATAAATAATAATTAAAAGGTTATATTTATTATTTACATTTGTTTTACTCATTATTATACCCATCCAAATAATTAAGTGTTTCAATAACAAACTACACCACGACGTGGAGGCGCTATGCCATAAGTATGCACATATGGTGACATTGTCATTTATAGGATGGATAAAATAGAGAATATGGTTGTAATATATTTATAATAACATTATATTATTTAGTAGGTATTGGATTTATTTTTTTGGTATGGATACAACAAATAAAGAGGAAGTGTAAGAAGAAAAGAACATGAAAGAGGGTGGTGAAATTACTTCCTCTTATTTGGGTGTTTTCTATTGAGTTGATCAAAAGGGCTCCATAGGATGGATTTTGGATCAATGTAAGACCTCTAGGTCGAATGGATGATCGTTTAGATGATATTTGGGTAGGTTTTGGCCGAGTAAAATGGATTGGGAGGTGTGAATTTAACATAAGTGGAAGTACCCTTTTATAATAGTGGTGAGGGTCACTTTTGGAAAATCTTGAAATATTATTTTATTATAAAATTATTTTCGGTTCGTAATTGCCAAAAAATAATTTATTTCGAGGATAAGATGGGTATGGGTCTAAAAACTCTCAAACAATAGGTTTTAGATAGGTTTAGGTCACCATATTAACCTTATCTTTTAGATTTAACTCTTAGTTAAATAGTTTGACATTTACCATGCCTAATTGTATTTTTATATTATATGGTTAATAAACTTACTATATAAAGCCAATTGAACCCCAAGTGGTTCATTATTAATATATATAACGTTATCTAAGTCCTTTGGCTGAGACTTAGATATTTATGAATATTATATCAAATAATAATATAGTATTAGTTTTAAAAACTCAATTATGTCAATTTTGACACTATTTTTATTTGATTTTTTTGAAAGCCATAAAAACACCCTCACTTCTAATAAAATATATTGATTAAACTATAAAATTTTATATTGACCTATAATATTATTTTAATTCAACAAAAGACTAAAATTACATTTATTTTGATGTTTATAATATCAATTATTTTAATATTTCATTAATAAGATTATAACTGCATTATCATTGTGTCATAGATAAATTAAATTATTTAATGTCTAAAATTTTTAAATAAAATAAAATTATGTAAGAAATATTTTTATATATCTAATTAATATTTATAGTCGAATTTATATTTTTTGTAACCTTATATTAAAAATAGTTCAGTTATTAAACATTGAATTTAACACTTTTATCTCTTCTTTAAATAAAATAATAATAAATGTCCTAATCTAATCCATGTGGACCAATTAGGATCATATTTTAATTCTAAGATTTTTTTTGGTCTAATTAAAAATATCCAATTGAATTAGGACACGTGTTAGGGTAATTATAACATCATTTTTACCCTTAATTACCTGATTTAATTTTAACTGTGGTAAATAAATGTCAAAAGTTACAATGCACCAAAAATTATTTTCATTTTATTGAACCAAATTTTAATTAATTATTTCGTGTCTATCAGATTTTAAAAATTGAACTCACAGAAGCGGTAAAATTATGTTTTAGCTAAATTTTTAAAAGCTCCTAGAAGGTGGGTAAAAGACGATAAAAAGATCAATAAAACTTTATAGATCTAATTTTATTATAAAATGACTCCAATGAGTTACATTGAACATATATAGGTATTATATATCTATTTTGACATAAAAAAATTTAAATAATAAAAATAATTAATTAAATAAATAGTCGGTTTTAAACAATAACACAGTGTTTTCACTATTCATCAAAAAAAGAATGTTTTCAGAAAAATACCAAAAAATCACCATAATCTAATTTTGATATCCCTAATGTAAAAATGAATTATATTTAACCACATTAAAAGAAAATAATTTTAATTAATTAATTTAAAATTAATTCTCATTGTCAAATCCAAAAAGCCGGGTTTTAAAATGTAAAAATTATCAAATGATTGACATGTGTTTATATCAAATTTAAATGTGAAATTACTTATAATGACCTAAATTGTATTAAATGATAAAAATATAATCTAAATATAATTTTAATCCATTGAAATTCAATATTAAACAATATAAATTATTTCTTTTAAAAAAGCTGTTTTCATTTAAAATTTTTTATTTTTCACTATTTATCAAAATATGAAAGATATCAGAAAAGTACCAAAAATTTATCCAAAATATGTTTCTATGTCCCGATTCTAAATAAGAACTTCATTTCATTATATAGAATATATAAAAGTGTCAAATATTTGTTTTAAAAGAGATTCTCCCTTTAATAGGTAGTAAAATTACATTTTTTAAAAAATACTTCTTTTATCTGAAAAATTGAATTTGTCCTTATATTATGACTAAGAAATACAAAAAATGAATTTTAAAATTATATAGGATGTATATAAAATTAAAAATGGAGTTAATACTATTCATAACTGCTTTTTGAACAGATAGTTTAGTAAGTCATGAAGCACTCGAACTCATTGTTGAATGTAGCACAAGTTATTGAATTAATTTAATGAGATAACAAACTATGAAATATTGGGGTGTTATTGAGATGTGTGGAAATGTGGGGAGAGTGAGTTCTCTTTTAGAGTTTATAAGGAGTAGCATTCTTATAAATACTAAAAATTATTCACTATTGGGAGGTCTGACTTGCCTCATGTGATTAAAAAATTAAAAGATAATGGATTTTAGGGATTTTACGGTTTATAAACACTTACAAGAGACAAAAATAAATGTATTTTTATCATTTTGTTCGACTGTCTTTATGTTTCATCAATTTTACCAATTTTGTAATATGGTTACTAGTTTTATAACCTAGTTAATTTATCCTTTAAGAATATATTAAAGTGATCATTATTAGAAAAATTATAAAAAAATATTATATATATGATATATAATTTATAAAATAGAAATACCTTGTGTGTTGGAAGTTCCATTTAACATAAGCACTTGTAACACGTAAAAGCACTAGTTTTCCTCTAATCACACTAACATTGTTTTTATTATTTATGGGTCAATATTTTCACTATAAGAGACAAATTGGTCAATTAATGGGAGATATTTGATATTTATTAACTATTGAAATCACTTAGTCGAATATATTATTTCCAATAATTTCAAATCATTTAATAAAATATAATTTATTATTAAAAAATAGTGTTAATTTCCACATTTCTTTAATGAATTTAAATTAAAAAACATCAATAGAATGATGGAATTTTAATATATAAATTTTGAAACTATGTAAGATGATATATTTGTCTAAAAAAATAAATGAACATAATAATTCATTATATTTACCACACTATTAATGTATTCAGTGTCATTTACTTTATTTTATTATTAACTAAGTAATCCATGTATTGGTGTTTCTTAATAATTTAATGTAATTATATCATCTATAAAATTTAAATGTAAATTATTATGATTAAAATAACACATTTATATTATAAGATAATATTTATTTCTGAACATATGTAATTTTTTTCTTATCCCCAATGCATTATTTAAATTTATAGGAGGAAATGTACATTTTTTGTGTTTTTCTTTTTCAACTTATTATATGTGTCTATTTCATGGAAAAGTATCCAAAAAACTCATATGTTTTGGTAATATGATCATATGGGAAGACATATATCCATAAAATTGGTGTTGTAAAATTTTTGATTCATTTTTACACCTTATATTCTATGTTTATTCACTATGTAAACTTGTTTTTACATTAATCACTACAATCGATATTAACTATTTTCACTAATTGTTGTGGTAAAAAATAATGTTTAACTTATTAGATAATATAAATAATTACAATTACAAATTTGTAATTCATTTTGAATAATTAAACACAAATAAGTGTTATAATTTAATTTATAAATAATTAAGCAGGCAGGAAAAGAAAGTGAGGTTTTAATGTGTAAATGTTTTAAAGTTTACAATGTTTTTATATAAAAATTAATTAAGAAAAAGATACCAATGAACTATATTGAAATAATATATGTATAATTTCCCAATTTTTACTTTAAAAAAAATTCAATATATAATTTAACTTTGTAAATAATTTAGAAAAAAGACAGATTTCCATTAAAATTTAGTATTTTTTTACTAGTCATAAAAATTGAGACTTTCTAAATAATTTAAAAAATTCACCCAAAGATAATTTTGGTATTTCATTTTCAAAAATTAAGTTTATTTTAAAAAAAATCACCAGATTGTCTAATTTTTTTTAAAATAAGTACTCAATTAAAAGGAGACAAAACTATTTTTTTGATAGAATACAGTTTTTAAGCAAAAAATTGGATTTCATTTTATATATTGTGTGGAAAAACATATGAATAATGTTAAATATTATATAGAATATATTACCTATCTAATTCATTAATATAATTCAACAAGAGTGATTTTTTTATTTTATTGGTATAAAACATAGGTGTGCGCATTTAAAATTATTTGTGTAAAATATTTCATTTTATTCTCAAAAGGGTTTTATTTTCATTTAAAATAGTTTTCCACTGAATAATTCATTATATATACATGTGATTTTTTTAATAATTCATTAAATCCTATCCATACCCACCATTATAATGATGATGTCATAACTATCTTATAAAATAATAATAGTATATTGTTGTTCGGTAAAACTCAATATTTTCTATAGCACACACTCTTGAAGAAACCCAGTTTTGTTTGAATCATAATGAAAAATTAGTGTTTAAAACCCTTTATGATATGAAAAATAATTTTATTCATTGTAAATATCAGGGTGTTACATCCTTACCCATTATTAAATATTATCATCATAATTTGAAATTTATCTTTGTAATCAATGGTTGGACATTAAAAATACTTTTATTGTAATCCCAAATAAAAACAGTTAAAAAATACTCTCAATGAAGGAGAAAATTACATGTCATGAAAATATGGAATAACCCACAACTTGGTTTCAATGTAGGAGAAAATTTGTGAAAAGGGAAATTTTTAAAATGGAAAAAACATAAATCACAAATAAGGTTATAGAATGACCAAGGTCATCAATAACTATTACATGAATAGTCTAGAGAAATTTAAAAATCACAAAACCATAAACCAAAAAGGTGTGAAAAGGTTCATTGATATAATAAAACATGATGGTAATAGGATAAAATTTTGTTTTAGGATTATTTTCTTAAATTTAATGAATTCACTTACTATATAGACTAAGATAATAAGGAAACAAACATACATGATTTCTAAAATTTCATCAATAAATAAAATTCTACCACTATATCTTCTTTTTCTCCAAATTATTTTAATTAAATATGAGGTTTTAATGCCTCAAATAGTAACATGAAAATTTATAGACCACATAACCAAAAAAGAGATAACAAGTTATTCCCTCTATGTTTAGTCTTTAACTAGACCAAAATGGTCTGCACATGGTAAGACGAATACCAAAAAACTAATAAAACATCATATATTAATATCTAAATTTCAACATTCATACGAAAATTTCACCACAAATCATTCTGTAAATTAATATCCTTTTGATTCTTTAATCATTTATTATTAGTGTTTGAAACACAAAGAATAAAAGGATTTCATTATATATTCTTCTATAATAAATCAAACATTATTCATCAAATAAAACCCCAAATGTTTGCAAAAAAAAATGAATATTTACCAATAAAAAAATTTCATACAAATGATTTAATCACATATGATAGTGACACACATAAAACCCATATCATACTTAAGTCATTGGTATAAGTCCCACTCCATTTTTGAATGCAATGAGTGGTCACATATCATACATTTTTTCCTTTTTTTAAGTTAATCATGGAAAATTTATTCCTCTATAAATAAAACTACATTTTTATGTTTGGGGTTAAAAATACCTCAATATAATAAAGAGTTTTAATAAATTTTATTTATCACCACAACATATTAACTACATAGAATCTTCAAGTGAGGTGTCTAATACATTGAACTTATGATCAACCAAAATTTTATAGAATTTTGATTGTATCCATAACTCTTTTGATACACTCACATGAAAACATTTTAATCAATAGATTTATCTAAACCTTTCCTTTAATACCAATTACAATATCCTTGGACCCACACATCTGAATCCTATGATAAAATCATATAATTTATATTTAGGGAAATGATGCCGATATTTGGGATCCAAATTTTTCATCCAAACCATAAGACATAAAAATGTGAACTTGGATAAATTATATTCTCAAGGAACCTTTAGGTTTATATATTTATAGATTTAGGAAAAATCCTACATAAACAATACTAAATTTTTCAAATTTACATTTCTCCGATTTAACACATATTTTCCTAGTTCATATCAAGTCATCAACCACATGTTTTTTAAACAATTAATTTATATAAATGATTCAACCTCATTATTTATTACTTGGAGGAAAGGAATAATATGAAGGGTGAGCCCAAATTATAATTAATGGTAAACATATTCATTAATAATTAAATTCCATCAATGAACTTATGTCTACATAAGGGTGTGATAAAAAAAATGTGTCTTACCGAATTATAAAATAACTCTTACCTATCAATAAATAGATAATCAAACATAAAAACATGAAAAAAAACAAGAGTTTTTAGAATCAATAATCATTAAATATGTGGTATCGAACATCATTAGAAGAAAAATTATAAAACCATAAAATTCAATTAAAACAAATAGTAACTTGGAGAACCATATTTAAGAAAACCATTTAAAAACCATTTTTAATTCAAATAACCATATGACTGAATTCCATTATAATCATAACCCAATTCATTGGATCACTATCTGGGGTCGTTCTTTGTTCAATCTATAATAGGCTCTCATAACGCTATCTAGGTGCACCCATCATTTATAATGTCTATAATCTGAATAATAAAAAAATCATAGAGAAAATTCATTTTATCATAACTCATTAAAAAGAAATTTATCTTCTTCAGAACATGAGTATCTCATAGAAAGGAAAATTGTTCTATAACAATCAATTTTTAATTTGGTTAACCTATTGAAAATAAAAAGGTTTAATAACATTCTATTTGAAACATGGTTAAGACTTGAAAAAAAAACTAGTTTCATAATAATATCCATGTAACATGGTTGATCGATAGAAAGTAAATGGTTTTCATGAAAATATATTTGAAACATGCTTTACGTATGTGAAAGAAATTTGTTTAATAACAATCTATTTGAAACATGGTTAACCTGTGGAAAATAAATGGGTTCCATAAAAATCTCATTGAAATAATCTTATTACATGTGAATAATGAATGATGATGGTATCAATTCCAAATATCCTCAGTGGAGGATATGTAAAATAAGGGTTTTTGAAATTAATAAATGAAAATTAAAATAAAAAATATTTAATTGTTTCTACTAAAATAACCTTTTCGTTTTGAAAATCTCTTTTTAAAATGTAACAAATTTAGAAAAAAAATTCTTTAAACATTACCTTGATTACTTTTAAAGGATGATTTTGAAATAATTTAAAATAATTATTAAAATAATTATTTTTTAAGATCCTTTTCATTTAAAATTATCTTAAAATATCATTTAAAAACATTTTTAAAACATTTTTTTAAATACATTGTTTGAAAATAATATAGATTTCTGACTTGAGAGAGGAATGATGTTAGATTTTCAAAATAACACTTCTTATAAAAATTTATGTGTAAAAGAGTTAAAATTTTTTAAAATTTAATTAAAATATAATTAATAAATAGTGTATAAAATATTTCAAAACAATTCTAATATTTCAACATTGGAGGCTTAATTATACTCACTTTCAATAAACGATGTGATTATAACAAAAAGCTCTTACAACTTTTGAAATATTGAATTGTAATTCCTATGAAGGAATAACATAAAATGAAACTTATAATATCATGAATTAGAATAAGATTCATGATATAACATGTAAAATAGGATGTACATACACATTAAAAAACTAATATCGGTTTATACCATGAAAAACGTCTCAAAAAAAGAACAACTGTGACAAAAATCACCTACCACTATGGTAACTTTGAAATTAGAAACCCCATTATTGTGATATCATTAAATTTATATTTAAATAAAAATATATTTATTTATAATAATCATAAAATATATTAATGGTTTGAATATATGCTACAAATTATAAGTGGTGAATATAGAATATATCTCACATAAAATTTTCGAGATTAAAAAAACCCTTACAACATGATACCTTTTGGTAAAATGTGATTTAACCCCCTATATAGTGGTTTAAAAAACATTATTACCTTATTATATACCATATTAATATTTTCAATATCATATATTATTTTATTATGACATTTTATTACTTTTTCATTGATAATTCCATGTTAAAGTTTTATTTCGGGTAATAACTGCTTTGTTTTTCATATATGTTTTGACTTGCTATTTTTTTGTCTAATTACATAAATAATTATTTCATAATATATATATTCTAATTAATTTATAACTTTTATTTCATATATATCACATATTTTGAATAAATCCATCCTTAATACATTCATGTAAATCATAAATGAACCACATCTCTCTACGAAGCGATAGTCCTCCATAATCATGGACGCCATTATTATATTCATACAAAAAGTAAATCCTGAAGGTATGTTTGATATAAAAAATCAAGAATAATAAATACATAATAAATAACATAAATATCATTTATTAATATTATATACAACATAATTACAATCCATGAAAAGTGGTAATGGAAAAAATAAACGGCATTGGTTCACGAGATGGTAATCTATTTTACACACGAGTGATCATTTCAAAACTCTTTTAGTGGATATGTGTATGGTTCTAGGTATTAATAATGATAACAAAACATATATTTATATTTAATATACGTAAGTTATTATATAATCATGATATAAAAATAATTTATGGAGGTGGATAAGGGAATAAAATGAAAACTATTTTAAAATAATATTACATCTTCTTTGAGTAACCTCTTTAAGATTTCACTAAAACCTTTAATTGTTTTCATCATGAATAAAATTAGTCTTATAGGTTTAGTTTAGGGAATGTTTTTATTTATTTGGGTAGGTATTGTACTATCCGAATCGATTTATAGATGCTGATAATGAGAGAGAGTTAGTGCACTTTTATTGTTGAGTTGTAGGGGAAATCCTGAAAATACTAAGAAGTATTCACTATTAGGTGGTACCACATAAAAATTGAGCTTAAAAAATTGGGAAATTATGTATTTTAGGGAACATATGGTTTAATGAAACATACATCACAGAAAGAGCGATGTTTTTTTATTATTTTGTTCATTATCCTCTATGTTTACTCAAATATACCCTTTTTAGTTTTCACCATGGTAATAAGTTCTATGACATAGGTTATTAATCCTTAAATACTAAATTAATGTCAGAATTATTAGTAAATTTTTGAATACTAGTAATATAAATGATATATTTTTTTTAAAAAAACCCATTTTTTAAATAAATTTTAACATAATCGCATGTTACTCGGAAAAACACTAATTTTACCCTGTAAGAACCCGGTTCTTATATTTGAGGTACGGGTTCTTCTTTTCTCTTTTCCTTGAAGTATTTCTGAGAAAATAAGGAAAATGGGGGAAAATCCTAATTTTGGAAAGTACACACCATGTACTTTTCCACACGCCGTGTACTTTTGGCCGTGTGGGATGAGTACACAAGGCATGTGGCCATGCTGGCGATGAAGGTTGTAGGAATCAAATACACGCCGTGTAGTGGTCCCTTACACGCTAAGTAGTAAGTCACCAGGAAAATAGTAAGGTGGTGGCCAGCTGTGCGGCAGCGCATGCTGTGTACTCATGAAGACACGCCGTGTAGTCATGTTGGCAGGTGAATAGTGCCGCGCAAGCGGGAAGCCGCCAGAAGAAAAATTTAAAAATGGGAAGTACACATCGTGTACTTTGTTTTTTTGGCATAAAATGGGCAGTAGCCTCCCCTATTCACTGGTAAGGCTTAGAATGGGAAGATAGCTCAGGAGGGGAAGGCTGGAACTTTGGAGATCCACCAAGCGCACGTTAAGAATCCGTTTCTACCTCGGATGATCTCGTTGGAACTGCACGGTTAAGCCCTCCACCCTTCATTAATCGTTCTTGCCAATTTTTCCTCTAACGTGAGTTATTTGCATTTAAGCGAGAATTCTTTTACCTCCGATCTACCTCGTTCTAGGACAATTCATGGAACATCGTTTGAGTGTACTGATCAGGGGCGTATAAGGTAGGTGGCTTGGTGTTTATTTTACCAATTGCTGTGTTTTTTGTGTATTCTAGTGCCACGAACCCATGTTGGGGTATTGTGTTGCTGAGTCTGTGGCTATTTTAACTACCTAGAACTGTATAGGTAATTAAATAAAATTGTAAAATAGTTGTTTGGGAATAGTGTTTGGATCCAGGACCACCCTGAAGGTGCGTTCCTCTGTTTAGTCGTTTGGACAGGATAACTGAGGGTATGCCTTTAAAGTAATGATTATAGAATTTCCTTGAGAGGAATTTCTTGTGAATGTTTATTTATGTGTTGGGTATGACCCGATTACTTGCGCCTGATGGCAGTGTTTTACTTGGCCCGTAGGAGTTGTTTTTCTTAGCCTGTGGGCATTGTACTAAATAGCCTGTGGGAAACATCTTCCATGCCTGTGGGCATTCGACTCTGTGCCTGTGGGTGACACTTCTTATGCCCGTGGGCAATATCCATGTGCCTGTGGGAAGATTCTTGTGTTTTGATACTTTTTACCTGAGGGTAAGGGTTTACGTGTCTGAGGACATTAGCTGTTTACTTAGAATATTCACTGTGGTGATATATTAAATTAAGTCATTAAAATATATTAAAATGGAAATATAACTGGTTAAGTTTTTTTACACTTTTCGGCCCAAACAGATTACTTTTCTGCAGGTGTAGATAAGGGAAAGGGTCAATATACAGGTACTTGATTGCTGCTGGGGTGTAGGAGATCATGGGACCGAGCATTGCCTCATGATATTGAGGGCTGTTCTGTTTTTCTTTCTGTAATTGTACTTCAGTTGTGATGCATGGTATTGCAGTGTAACATGTTCTAGCTATTTTATATAATAGTGACATTCTGTATCTTCATATATATATGACTGAAGGTTTCCCTTTTTGTCATCAGTTGTTCATTCCAATTGTGTATGGTTTATTGCTTCCGCTGTTGTTGTATATTAATCTTATATTCTATTGCGCTACAATTTGACAAATGAGGGCATAGTTTCCCCACTATCAGACATGGGCCCTCAGTGCTAGTCGGCAGCCTCTGGCATTTGGGGAAATGCTCTTGAGGTCACGTGGTGAACTGGGTTTGGGGCACCCATTGTGTGGCACCCGGATCAGGGACGTTAAAAAGTGGTATCAGAGGAGTTTCTTTTCATTGACTTACTATTTGGAGCCTTAGTCAGGGATAGGATGGAAACGGTAGTTGTTAATAAGTTGTGCCCAGGCATAGCTAATCTGTGTACAGGGAAAAGGCAATTTACCTTATATTTCAATTTTATTGATTTTGTAATTTACAGTTGATTTGATTTCACTGTTGGGTGACACAATTTTGACTATGCTGTTATATTTTATCTATGGGTTCTATTTTGTTGCAACCCGATGAGATGAGGGTATGCCATCTCTTTCTTCATATAGGCACATTTTTGAAATCACATGCCATGCATAGCTTCCATGCCATGTAGGTGCATTAAAAATCGCATGTTGTTGTGATAGTTTTGTACTAGTAAAGCATGATATTGTGATTGCTATTCTGATAAAATACCTACTGCATGATAGAGTAATTTTATTTGAGCCTATTTATAGAATGAACACAAAACTTTGTTGTTTGGGGAGTATGGGCCCACATTGACTAGAATTTGGTGGCTCATTGGCTGTTTATTAGTTATAACACAGATAAGATGTCAAACATTGATTCTTGGGGACTATGGGCCCTAACGGATTGGAATTTGACACTTAGGTGTTGTGTTTTGGTATTTATGGGCTCTAGAGTAGTTCTAAGACATACTATCTGAAAACTCAGTATACACGACGTGTAGTATCTTTAAACACGCCGTGTATGGTCTTCTGTTTGGGAAGAAAATAAAACTTTTAGAGTACACGCCGTGTACCCTAAGTACACGCCGTGTAGTCTCTTGTCCTATCATAGACCGTGCGGGCGGGGACATGGGGAAGGGAACTGCTTGGGGAAAACACGCTGTGTAGCTTCTGTACACGCCGTGTAGTGTTGAACCATTGTCCACCATGTAACTAACAACACGGGCGGAGGAAACCTTAAGACAAACATGACGTTTCAATGAAGAACACACCGTTAAGTGAGACCTGGGGACCCGGTCGTGTAACTAACAACACAGGTCGGGGTAATTCTTCGTGTACACGCCGTGTGACTATAGAACACTCCACGTAGGTTGAGCCATGTTTCCGGACGTGTAGCTAACAACACGGGTCGGCGAAGATCGTCTAGAACACGTCATGTACCTGTGGGACACACCGTGTAGTCTTGTCTGAGGACAGACCGTGTGGAGTTAGCCGTGTGGATGGGAAACAGGGTGGTGTACACGGCATGTGTGGGTGTAACATACCGTGTAGTGTCAAGTCGAGTAGTCGGCCATGTCACAAACGACACGAGAAGTTAGAAGTTACACCATACACGCCATGTAGATTATATACTTGTCGTGTAGTTTTGTTCAATGGGATCCATGTGGCTTAGCCGTGTCAAAGGACCCGGGCAGGGGAAGGGAAGTCAAGTACATGCCATGTAGTAATTGTACACGCCGTGTAGTCTTATTTTTAAAATCATGAAATGATTTCTTCCTCTTGTTCCATTTTGTTTCCTTCTCTTTCTGTCTTTCATAAATCTTGAATCTAAGTCATGTTTTGACCTTGTAGTGTCATGTCTCCTTGACGTCCACACGTTGTTCACGAGGAGAGCGGCGACGACTATACTCCAGAGATGGTGGGCCATGGGCTACCAGTGGATCCTCCAGCAGAGCCAGATGAGGCGCCGACCATTATACTAGACATAGGCGTGGAGGATCAGTTCTGTGAAGGCTTCATGCGGTTCATGCAGACCTTTCAGAGAGCACTGCAGGCTGCCAAATCTATGGCCGAGCTGAATCGTATCTTCCAGCAGCAGCATCTACCTACGTTTTCAGGGGATGGAGGACCACAGGATACAAAGTCTTGGCTGGGGTGGATGCAGACTATTTTTGAGCATCTTGAGACAGCACCAGGGAGAAGGGTTAATCTCACGACTTATATGCTACGTGATTCTGCAAAGAGGTGGTGGGATGTTACCAACCAGTCAGAGCATCACAGAGACATGGCGTGGGATGCTTTTCGGGCAGTCTTCTTTGACTTTTTCTTCCCAGAGACATTGAGGAAATATCGAGCTTGAGATTTCATGAATCTGTAGTAGGGCGCTATGTCAGTGATGGACTATTCTGGTCGTTTAACCGAGCTTCAACGCTTTGCACTCATCCTAGTGGGTGATGAGATGTTGAGAGCCAGAGGTTTTGAGGATGGTCTTCGTTATGACATCCTAGCACTGGTGAATGTTTTCAGGTTTCCTATTGTACATTCTATTTTGAACCAAGCACTGATTACAGAGAGGAACTGTCTGGAATCTAGTGGTGTGGGGCTGGGCGAGTCAGCACCAGTTACTGGTACTATTTCTACTGGCAAGAGGAAGAGGCAGATGGACTTCTCTCAGGGTGGCAGTACCAGTTAGAAGAATTCTTCAGGTGGACAGGTCATGTGCTACCAGTGTGGTAGGGAGTGGAATAAGCGACCTCAGTGTCCATGAGACCCAGTGGGGTGTTGAGCTTGTGGCATGATGGGTCATCTACAACGCTTTTGTATGGTGTTTCCACCGATGGCTAGTGAGAGGGGTTCTGTACAGACTCCGCATGCGGGAGCAGGACCAATGGCTTCTTACCAGTCAGGGAACTGGAATACGTCAGGGAATGCAGGCAGAGATGGTGGTTGTGGCTATGGTATCCAGACACCAGGATCTCAGAGGCAGTAGGGCAGGACAGCTCAGGGTAGCCAGGCTGTGTCGTAGGGCCGCGACACTGGGCAGGCATACACAGTGCAACAGACCCAGAAGGAGCAGGATCCCGGACCTTCTACTGTCATAGGTACTATTTTAGTAGCTTTCGTCTTATCTTCAGTACTTTTTGATACGGGTTCTACACATAGTTTCATATATGTGTCCGTTGTGGAGAGCCTTGGGCTCTGTGTTTCTACTTCTTCCTATATCAAGATGCTAGACACTCCATTGGGGACTAGAATGGTTAGTGTGCGTCAGTGCAAGGAGTTCCCCCTTGAGGTTGCTGGGTGTCACATTATTTGGGACCTTTATGTCTTAGAGATGATAGATTATGATGTCATTCTTTGGATGGATTGGTTGGTTCCCTTTCGAGCCTTTTTAGATTGCTATCGTCGCAGGGTGCATTTCACATCACCAGAGGGCAGAGAGTTTCTATACAAGTGAGAATGGGATGTTCAGGCGAGTCAAGCTGGACTAGAGCATCATGGGCGAGGTGGAGTCACGACCCAGATTGCGAGTTTATATCTGGATGATCATGGGACTCTTCAGACGGAATTCCCTCCTATCATTGATCATTTCAGTGATGTCTTCGCAGACGACTTTTCAGGTCTACCTCGGAGCGTGAGGTGGATTTATCTATTGAGCATGTGCCAGGAGCAGCACCGGTATCCATTCCTCTTTATAGGATAGCTACACCTAATCTGAAGCAGTTCAAGAGATATTTAGAGGAGTTACAGGCAAAGGGTTTTATCCGACCCAGTACTTCTCCTTGGGGTTCTACGGTACTTTTTGTGAAGAAGGCGGATGGTACTCTCAGACTCTGCGTGGATTATTGGAAGGTGAACCAGTTGACATTTAAGAACCGATATCCCTTGATGAGGATTGATGATCTTTTTGATCAACTTCGTGATGCACAAGTGTTCTATAAGATTTACCTGAGGTCAGGATATCATCAGTTGCGCATGAGACCATCGGATATATCGCTTACAGATTTTCTAAGAAGATATGGTTTGTATGATTACTTGGTTATGCTGTTCGAACTCACGAACGCGCCAACAGTTTTCATGGATCTGATGAATCATGTGTTCCATCATTATCTGGATTCTTTTATGGTAGAATTAAAGGATGACATCTTGGTGTACTCTCACACTCGACACGACCATGACACCCATCTTGAGATCGTATTGAGTACACTGAGAGAGCATCGGCTATATGCTAAGCTCTCAAGGTTCCACTTCTGGATGGACCAGATTCACTTCTTGGGTCATATCATCTCAGTGGCAGGAGTTTCAGTAGACCCAGAGAAGGTGAGAGCAGTAGTTTCCTGGGAGATTCCCAAGAATGTGTTTGAGATACGGAGTTTCTTAGTGATGGATGGTTACTACAGACACTTCATACAGGACTTCTCCCGATTAGCAGCTCCATTGACGGGTTTGACTAAGAAGGGTGTGAAGTTTGTTTGGTCAGAAGCTTGTGAGATAGCATTTTAGGACATGAAAGGAAGGTTGACATCAGCACCGATCCTGATACTCCCAGAGTAGGGGAAGAGCTATACAGTTTACTGTGATGCATCAGGTATTGGGCAGGGAGAAGTGTCGATGCAGGGTGATCGACTTGTTGCGTACGGGTCTCGGTAGTTGAGGCCACATGAGAATAATTACCCGACACATGATCTCGAGTTGGCTGTAGTTGTTCATGCGTTGTGCTTTTGGAGACATTATCTTTTGGGAGAGCATTTTTGGGTTTTCACCGACCAAAAAAGCCTCAAGTATATCTTTACTCAGCGTGACCTGAATCTGAGGTAGCGAAGGTGGGTCAAATACCTATAGTCCTTCGATTTTGAGCTTTCCTATACACGTGGTAAAGGTAACGGAGTAGCTGATGCACTGAGCAGGAAGACTCAGACATAGGCTGTGCAGGAGGCCATTGGTGAGTGGCAGCTTATAGCTTTTTCCCCTAAGATGCATTTGGAGGTGCATGACAGTCAGGGGCAGTCGTATCATTCATATTTAGCTGTGAATTCTACCCTCCTGGATAGTGTGAGGATGAGACGACTATCTGACACAGAAGGCCTAGTTCTACAGGAGTCGGTAGCAAGTGTGGACCCTCCACCTATTTGGTCAGTAGGTGATGATGAAGTTTTGCATTTCCATGGACGAATATGGGTTCCAGGGTATATACGCAAGGAGATGATGTGGGAGTTTCATGCTTCATCTTGGTCAGTTTATCCTAGGGTTACCAAGATGTACTGAGACTTGAGATGTTAGTACTGGTGTCCAGGTATGAAGAGAGATGTGGCTGGTTTTGTTATGAGGTGTTCCACCTGTCAGCAGGTGAAGGCAGAGCATTAGAGACGAGCTGGACTGTTACACCAGTTACCCATTATAGAGTGGAAATAGGATGATGTCATGGTGGATTTCGTGACGGGGTTGTCGAGGTCACCTAGAGGTAATGATGGAATGTGGGTTGTTGTGGATAGACTCACGTAGGTAGCTGGATTTTTGCCGATCAAGGAGACCTTCGGTGTTGATGAGATCAGAAGGATGTATATTTGAGAGATCGTACGTCTTCATGGGGTCCCTCGTTCTATCATTTCAGATAGGGACACCCTCTTTATGTCTCGTTTCTGGTAGAGTTTTCAGAGGGAACTGGGTACATAGGTGCTTCTGAACACAACATACCACCCTCAGACCGATGGCTAGTTAGAGCGTACGATAAAGGTGCTTGAGGACATGCTGCATGCATGTGTCCTAGACGTTGGGGGCTCTTGGGAGAAGCATATACCCCTAGTCTAGTGTGCGTACAATAACAATTTTCTTGCGACTATTGAGATGAAACCATACAAGTCTATATATGGTTGTCTATGCCGATCACCTTTGTGCCGGTTAGAGGAAGGTGATGCAGCTTTACTGGGACCACGTCTCATGTAGGAGAATTCTGAGCAGGTCTAGTTGATTCAGAAGAAGATGGCTACCGTGCAGTCTCGTCATAAATCTTATGCTGATCGCTGGAGACGACCTTTGGAGTTCGTGGTCGGAGATCAGGTTTTATTGCATGTTTCGCCAAGACTGGGACACAAGCAGATCAAGAGATAGGGTAAAATTTCACCGAGGTATGTGGAACTGTTTGAGATTCTGGAGAGAGTTGGGTGGGTTGCCTATCGATTTCAGTTACCATAGAGGTATCGGGCCATGCACGGTGTCTTCCATGTATCTCAGTTGAGCCACTATCATTCTGACCCGTCTTACACCTTTTAGCCAGAGGAGGTTGATCTTCATATGGATGCGTCCTTTGAGGATCATCCAATTTGTATCATTGACAGGAGCATGAAGGTTCTTCGAGGCCGTTCATTTCCTCTCATACGGGTGCTATAACAGCATGGCTGAGTGCAGGACGAAACCTGGGAGCGGGAGACCGACGTACGTGCTCAGTGGCCGGAGTTCTTCACGGCTTTATCTTCACCACCCTTGGAAGGGAAATTTGGGGGGAAATTGCTTTAAGGGTGGGGGGGGGGGGGTTGTAAGAACCCGGTTCATATCCTTGAGGTACAGTTTCTTCTTTTCTATTTTCCTTGAAGTATTTTTGAGAAAATAAGGAAAATGGGGAAAAAATCCTAATTCTAGAAAGTACACGCCGTGTAATTTTAGCGGTGTGGGATGAGTACACAGGGCGTGTGGCCATGCCAGCGATGAAGGGTGTAGGAATCAAATACACACCATGTAGTGGTCCCTTACATGCCGTGTAGTTAGTCAGCAGGAAAATAGTATGGTGGTGGCTAGCTGTGCGGCAGCGCACACCATGTACTCATGAAGACACGCCCTGTAGTCATGTCGGCCGGTGAATAGTTCCGTGCTAGTAGGAATCCACCAGAGGAACAATTTAAAAATGGGAAGTACATGCCGTGTACTTGGAAGTACAAACCATGTACTTTTTTTTCTTAAAATGGGCAGTAGCCTCCCCTGTTCATAGGGAAGGCTTAGAATGGGAAGATAGCTCAAGAGAGGAAGGTCGGAGCTTTGGAGATCCGCCGAGCGCACGCCAGGAATCTTTTTCCACCTCGGATGATCTAGTTGGAACCACACGGGTAATCCCTTTACTCTTCTTTAGTCGTTCTTTCCAATTTTGCCTCTAACGGGAGTTATTTGCATTTAAGCAAGAATTATTTTACCTCAGATCTACCTCATTCTAGGACGATTCATGGAACATCGTTCGAGTATACTGATCAGGGGCGTATAAGGTAGGTGGCTTGGTGTTTATTTTACCAAATGATGTGTGTTTTTTGTATTTTAGTGCCACGGACCCATTTTGGGGTGTCGTGTGGCTGAGGCCGTGGCTATTTTAAATACCTAAAACTGTATACATAATTAAATAATATTGTAAAATAGTTGTTTGAGATCAGTGCTTGGATCCAAGACCACCCCCGGGGTGCATTCCTCTGTTTAGCCGTTTGGCCAGGATAACAGAGGGTATGCATTTAAAGTAATGATTCTAGAAATTCCTTGAGAGGAATTTCTTGTGAATGTTCATTTATTTGTTGTCCATGGCCCGGTTATAGGCGCCTAAGGGATGTGTTTTACTTGGCCCATGGGAATTGTTTTTCTTAGCCTGTGGGAATTGTACTACTTAGCCTATGGGAAACTTCTTCCATGCCTGTGGGTAGTCAATTTTGGGCCTGTGGGCGACACTTGTTACGCCCGTGGGTAATATCCGTGTGCTTGTGGGAAGATTCTTGTGTTTGGATACTCTTTACCTGAGGGTAAGGGTTTACGTGTCTGAGGACATTCCCTGTTTACTTAGAATATTCATTGTGGTGATATTTTAAATTAAATGATTAAAATATATTAAAATGGAAATATAACTAGTTAAGTTGGTTACTTTTCTGTACTGCTTACTTTATTGCATTTTACGACTTCACCCTATTGTTTCTTGCTTTAACACAGTTGGGCACGAGCCTTTGGTGGGTACCTACTGGGATTCATTTCTCACACCCTATTTGGGTCACGCTTTTGGCCCAAACATGTTATGTTTCTGCAGGTGTAGATAAGGGTAAGGGTCGTTATACAGGTACTTCATTACTACTAGGGTGTAGGAGATCATGGGACCGAGAATTGGCTCGTGATACTACGGGATGTTCTGTTTTTCTTTCTGTACTTGTACTTCTGTTGTGATGTATGGTATTGTAGTGTAACATGTTCTGGCTATTTTATAGAATAGTGACATTCTGCATCTTCATATATATTTGACTGCTGGTTTCTCTTTTTTCATCAGTTTTTCATTCCAGTTGCGTATGGTTTATTGCTTCCACTGTTATTGTATGTTTATCTTATATTCTATTGTGCTACACTTTGAAAAATGAGGGCATAGTTTCCCCACTATTAGACCTGGGCCCTCACTACTAGTCGGCAGCCTCTAGCATTTGGGGAAATGCGCTTGAGGTCATGTGGCAAACCAGGTTCGGGGCACCCATTGCGTGGCACCCGGATCCAGGACGTTACAATCCCCAACCGTGCTAACACTATTTTTACAATTTAACGGTCAATGTGTTCATCATAAAAGATAAATTGGGACATTAATCAGCCATATTTGAAACCTATTAAAACTTAAAAGTCACTTCATTGAATATATGATTTTTATAAATTTTTAATTAGTTAATAAAATAATATTTAGTTGAAAATAATAATAAGGTCAATTTTGACATTATTTGTTTAATTTAAATTTAAAAACATCAATATAATGAGGGAAATTAAATATTTTAATTTCAAAATTATGTCACATTATATTTTCATCTAAAAAATAATGTAACATAATATTTAATTTTATTTACATCACTTTTAATATTTTCAGTGTCATTTATTTAATTTAATTATTTACTAAATAATCCTTGAATTAGTGTTTCTAAAGAAATTAATTTAATTATACCATATTTAAAAATTAATGATAAATTATTTTGATAAAATTAAATCAATAAGATGAATATGTAATATTTATAAATGAACCTATGTAGTCTTTTAGTGTCCCCAAATCATTATTTAAATTCAAGGGAATAAAAGTACATCTTTTGTCTTTTTGTTTATATAACTCATTAAAGGGGTAAATTTCATGTAAAAATGTCCCAATAACTCATATATATAAATAATAAGGTTATAAGGGTTTTTATATTCTCATAAAAAGTGTTTTTAAGATGATTTGTGGCATTTTTAATCCATATATTCTATGTTTAACCATTTAGTAAACTCATTTTTCCTTAATCTCTATAATTAATTTAAACTTTTTTTATTAATAATTATGATGAAATCCAAAATTGGCCATATAAAATAATGTAAATTATTTTTTTTTCCAAATATTAAATCCATTTGTTCAAATCCAACTCACATATGTGGCATAATTTAATTTAATATTAATCCTGTAGACATGAGGAGAATGACAGTTTATAAAGTGAAAATATTTAATCTTTTATAATATTTTTTATGTAAAAATTATAAAAATGGTTCCAATGAACTAAATTGTGATAATATTTTTATAATTTAAATATTTCTACATAAAGAATTCAAAATATAGGTTAAATTTGTAAATAATTTTGGTGAAAAGATAGTCTTCATTTAAATATTCACATTTTCACTAGTCATAATGAAATTAAACTCTTCATATAAATAAGAAAATTACCCTAACATAATTTCGGTATTAAAATTTCATAAATTAATTATATTTTATCAAATAAAAATTAAAAAAAATTCCAAAATTAGTTTTAGAACGAATGCACCATAAAAATGCGACAAAACAATTTTTTAGAAAAAATGGGTTTTAAGCGGGAAATTGGATTTATATTTATCTATTGTCTCGAAAACAAACATGAGTAATGTTAAGCATTAGAAAAAGTAAATTAAATATAAATTTATATAATATAATCAAATAATTGTTTTTTAATTTTATTGGTATAAAATACACTTGTGCGCATTTAAAAGTTTTTTCAGAAAAATATTTCATTTTATTTTTTTAACGGGTTTTATTTTCATTTATAATTAATTGGTCACTAAATATTTTATTATATATACATGTTTAAAACATATTTTTTAGTTAATTTAATATATCCATACCCTCTATTCCAATGGTGAGGAGATAACTACCAGGATAAATAATAATAATTATTATATATTGTTGTTTCATAAAACTAAATCGTTCATGTAACACAAGCTTTTGAAGAAAATAAATTTTGTGTATATCAGAAGATACAATTTGTGTTTATTTTCCTCTATTAAATTAAAAATAATTTTCCTCTTTTAAAATGATAGGGTGTTATTCTTATGTTGGAATAATACATTGTAACACAAGAGGTGGTGAATTGTGTTTTTTCAAAAAAAATTCACTATTCTGGATTTTGAAACCCTCTGTGGTGAACATGGATCAGATGTGTTTTCATATATAATCAGTATAATAAATGGATAAATAGAAATAGAGGACATAACTCTTTATAGTTTTTAGGGTATAAATATCAAGTAGTCCACTCCACTAATCACTCTCTCTTTGAGCATGATGAATTCCACTGGCAATACCCTCTATCATAAGACCATAATACCACAATTGAGTGTTTCTAGTTGTAACCTTTAAAAAATATGGCTAAAAAGAGTCTTATGATTTTTTATAGGGAACCAGTTAAGCGAATCATAGATCAAGAAGATGATAATCCAACACAACTAAGTTCAAGAAGTAGAAACTCCAACAAATCAAAGGAGACTAATTTATAGATGAATTGGGTTGAAATTTATAGTTATAGTAGAAGAAATTGATAGTTGATGGATTTTATTCTTTAGAAAATAAAGTATTCACGAAATCAAAGATATTAAGCTATCCCAATTTCAAATAGATCATTGATAATAAGAAACAGCAACGATAGATCATGTACGTATCCAAAGTGTAGCCTCCTTCAGAAATGACTATTCCTTGAAGCAACACTCTAAATGTTGTAACCATGGTGGTTCTATGCATGAATTGGATTATGGTTTCTGTTTTTTGTCAATCCTTAGCGTAAGTTTAGAATGTGTTCCAGCAAAGTGATCATACAGAACAAGCAGATAACAGTATTAAAGGTGGCACCGTTATCCAGTGTTTGCCAAATTTTTGGGCTTGAAAATCGACAAATGGGGAAAAGAGGTTTTTGGAAAAGTTACTTGTGAGTCCTTGACTTGAATGAGAAGAAACATGTGTGACTTTTGTTTTTCAAGATTAGAAAATGAAAACATGGAAAAGGGAGAAGGGCACTCAAGTTTTATGTTTGGTCACACAAGTGACCTATGCGGTAGAGACATGCACACAGGAACTTTCTCGCCGAGGGAAGAATTGTGAGCCGTCGCGCAGGATATCCAAATGCATATAAATAGAGGTCGAACCCTACTCATTTTGTACAAAGTATAGACTTAGAGAAAATCAGATCTCTCATCACGCAGGTGTTGTTGTCGCGCAAGTGGTGGTGGGTCACGCAAGTTGAAGTTGCACGATAGTTTTTTTCTGCGCGTCCAATGTGATTTGGGAGAGAAAGGGGTTGAGTCACCCATGTTTGGATTTGGTGAAGAAGGTGCCGTGTATGAGTTTTGTTGACACTTGTGCGCCAGGGTTTGAAGAATTTCGATAGTTCATAGTTGTGCGCCAAAATCGGTTTCGGCGTAAAAGAGCATGAGTCGCGCAAGTTTGGTGTTGGAGAAGTGAGAGTCGCGCAAGTGCTTGAGGTGGACTTGCGCATTAGATTTGAAACTTGCGCTCCAAATTGGAGAAGTGTTCCAGGTGTAGTTGAAGCACATTGGTCTTTTTGGAGCTGCAAAAAAGCTGTAAGATTGCCTAATACCTTCAGTGCATAGTGAGATTAGTCTATGGTTGGAAGTTGGACTTCAACAGAGCATCTACATACAATAGAGGATGTATTCATTAGAGATAATGAAAAGAACTTCACGTATATAAACTGAGTGGGACTTCAACAAAGGCAATGAGCCAGGGGGAGTTTGTGGGAGTGACCCGAGGGATGCAGTGGGATATCCTTGAACATTTGTAAAGGCAGTGGGTCTGGGACTGAGTGACTATTCCCGAACCTCTGTAATCCACAACTTGTGAAAAAATAGTGGAATTTGGTATGAATGACAACCACTCGGGGAATGCTCCTTGGATGTATCCCTTAGTGGTGAACGAAGTAAAAAGTGTAGTATCATCTTTATAGATGTGAATGTTTACTTTATGATCATATTCATCATACAGGTTTAACAAGTTCCTACCAACATGGGAATAAGATACATCACATTAAAAGAAAAAGTTGTCACCTTGATTCACCTCTCCCCTCTTAGGGTGTCCCGGGGTCCTATAAGTGGTATCATAGGGTAATAGTTACTGGTGTTGAATATGTCCTTTGTCGTCATGGAGAATGCAGTTAATGTCAGGGGAGTCCCTATCTTTGATGGAATTAATTTCCAGATATGGAAGAATATAATGAGATATCATCAAAGATACCATGGAATGGAAGTAATTTTTTCCACTGTCCAAGGTATTCATGTTACTGATCCAACAGGGCTGGCTTTGACGGATGCTGATAGGAAAATTTTTGATGTTTATGCTAAAGAGCAGAATTCTCTCACCACAGCCCTTTCTGATCAGATCTATCTTAAGGTACTGAGTTTCACCTCAGAAAATTCCATGTGGGATAAACTTAAAAATATTTATGAAGAAGATAAAAATGTGAAGGAGGTGAAACTACAAGTCCTACACAATAGGTTTGATGATCTAAAGATGCATCCTGATGAGAATGCAGACTCCTTCTTCAATAGAATTACTGAAGTGGTTGGAGAAATTCATGGTCTAGGTGAAGAAATCAAAGACATTGACATTGTAAAGAAAATATTAAGAAGAATTCCACCCCTGTACAATGAAAAGGTGTCAACCCATGAGGAAATAGATCTTTTCAAACTTTCTTTGGAAGATCTGTTGAGTAGCCTAGTGGCATATGAAATGAGAGTCAAACCAGAAGATGCTACTACACGAGTAAGAAAGGAAATAGCATTCAAATCCATGGAAAAACTAATATTTTCAAAATATAGTAGTGGTGAAGATGATGAGGAAAAATGAATTATTTCTCTCATTGATGAGAAGTTCCATAAGGGAAAAGGTAAATTCAAAGGGAAGTTACCTCTAGCTTGCTTTCGTTGTGGGAAAGTCAGGAACTTTGCTTCTCAATTGTTAAGAAAGATCGATGATGACGACAGCGATACTGAAAACATTGAGAATCCTCAAAAAATGTTTTTCAAGAAAGGAGACTTCAAATCTAGAAAGAAAGTTATGAAGAAGATTTTTTTTCCATAAAGAGGATGAAAATGATAATGAATTCTGTGATGAAGAAGGACCAGAATTTAAAACTTGGAAACATGCTTCCATGATGGCCACTGTTGAAACATCAGAAGATACTGGTGGAGAAAATCATTTGAAATCTAGTGAAGATCCTGAGTTGAAACATAGGGATGCTATTAGTAAACTTAATATTAAATTTAAGAGTTTCAATAAGTGTAAATAAATTGTATAAGAAGCATCTAAATATGTTGATCAACTTGAATCTGAAATTGAATGACTAGAAGAATTGGTGAAAGTACAGTCTAAAATTCTAGAAATAAATGCTTATGTAGTGGATATGAAGTTGAGAATTAAAGAGCAGGCGAAGGTCATCAATGACCTCACCTCCAGACTAGAGGAAACTTCCAAGACTGCTGAGCGCCTTAAAGAAGAAGTTGTTACTATTATGAGTAAACTTGAAAAAGGTTCAATTTCAAAAGAATAAAGGAAGAAAATATAGTCTGAAAGGTTCTTGTATGCTGAGCTGTTGGAGAGAGAAAAATATGACTCTAATGGAGTTGAAAATATTTTAAATGATCAAAGACCTGCCTGCATGAGAAATATTGGAATTGGCTGTGAGGCAGAATCATTAAATGCTATAAATAAAGGTGACCAAAATAAAGGCAATATGGAAGTGGTTGATGTGGGAAAGTATTATGAAGTGATGAAACAGAAACCCCCAATTCAATCTGAAAGAAGAAAAGAAGATTATCCTTGAGCCTTGTGGAAAAAGGATCCCTCATACTATTAACCCAAAAAAGATGGAATGAGGAAAAATAGAAGCGAGAAGACATTTCCTCTCATGAAGTGTCAGTTCTGTGGATATTTGGGCCATACCATGTCTTATTCCAAAGAGGCAAGAAGCTATCTTAATGGAGAAGATATAAGAGTTAAATAGAGGAGAACAAATTCATATCCTAATTCTTTTAGAAAAAACAATTCCTATGGATATTGTTTTCGTTTTTCTAAATTTGGTCATAAGGCTGTTAATTGTAGGCAGAGAAAGGACAGATACACCTCATACCGAAGTTCGAGACAAGTCAAGTCTCGTCAGCAAGACAGTGTTGCTCTTTCAAATAAGTTTTCTCCTCTCAAAAAAGATTTCGACTATGAAGAACCTAGGAACATGGAAGAGATAATTGAAGGGCCATTAGTACTCTATAGTCAATCCAATGTATCATGGAAAGAAAGGAAGAAAATTGAGAAATCCAACTTTGCAGAGGTGGCCCTATAAGCTACAAAAAAGAAACAATACCTAGATTCTAGATAGCAGTTTTTCATCTCATATGACAGGTAATTCTGTCCTGTTAACGGATATCAAAAGGAAGGTTGATGGTATGGTACGATTTGGTAATGATGGATCTCTTAAAATCAAAGGTAGTGGAAGTACTGAATTAGCTAATGGAGAGATAAAGAAGTCTGAAGTCCTTTATATAGATGGCCTACGTCATAATCTACTCAGCGTGATACAACTCTGTGACTCAGGACTTATAGTATCTTTTAATTAGAAAGGCTGCAATATCAAGGGAAATACATGAAATTCACTTATGAAAGGATGTAGAATAGAAGGCAACTTGTATCAGGTTGATAGTAAAGAAAGTCGTTGTTATATGACTGTTGAAGAAGAAAAAAATTTGTGGCATCAGAGACTGGGACACATCAATCAACAATACATGGAGAAAATATCAAAATTGAGGATTTTCATGGACATTCCCAACTTGAAGCATGAGCGTGAAAAGTCTTGTGATTCTTGAATTCATGGGAAGCTAGTCTACAGTTCATATCGGCCAAAGAAGAAAATGGAATCCCATCCTCTTGATATAATTCATACAGATGTATGCGGGTTGATAAATGTTGTCAGAACTCATGAAGAAAGGTACTTTGTCCTTTTCATAGATGATTACAGTAGAATGTCATGGGTAATGGTCAGTCATTGGAAATGACAAGTGCTTGACTACATGAAAACATATTAGGAAATCTACGAGAATGATACTGGATGAACAATCAAAGTGTCGCGATCTGAAAATGGAGGGGAATACACTCCCATTGAATTTGAAAACTACCTGGAGAAGCATGGGATACAACATGAGGTAGCTGCTATAAGAACTCTACAACAAAATGGAGTTGTTGAACATAGGAATCGACAGGTGAAAAACATGGCACAAACTATGTTGATTGAGAGTCGTATTTGATGACATTACTTGAAAGAGGTTGTTCAAGCTACAGTATATATTCGAAATCGAACATGAATTTATATTAGTGAGATGAATAAACCATATGACTGAAAATGATTTTTTTTATTATTATGGAAAGAGGAGAACGCCCTACATGGGACCAAAAGATCACGATGGTCTAAAATGATGAGGTCCTAACGCATACCCTTGGATAGACATATTACATTCACTAGGAAGTGAGCCAAAAAGAGATAAAATCAGAAAGGGATCCTCTGGTGTACCCCCTCTAGAGAGTGAATTCATAAGAAAATTCACTTCCCTTGGGACATGCCGAACCACACAGCTTCTGGGAATCATCAAGATTTAGCTACAAACTAGGTAAATCAAGGACCACGGGACCTGCCCCTTGTCCGTTAGCACTCGGACCAGCACCTCTAAATCAGACTATAATTCAGAGAAATCTAGTGAGAATCTACTGCACATCGTTATTCTTGTTAGTAGAGCGTGAATCTCAGCTCCCAATGAGCCTCCTAGGCTATAGTAGCTACTATATTCCAGCAACACTGATCCCTTCCCATCTCAGACCAGCCCTCCACCACGCATAACACCATTTAGAAGTGACCCGTCGACATTCAATTTCAGTCAGGTCCCCATAGGATGCCAGCTAATACAACACCCATGAAATCTTGGCCGAACCACCAGACTGTTAAGGAAAGAGTAAAGGTAATGGGAGAACTGACCTTTCATTAATAAAGATACATGCTCCTCGATTAGACTCTGCATCCTCAGCTAAAGCAGATAGGGTGAAGGACAATTCCCGGATTTAGGAAAGTGTAGTGACATTGCAGATGAAGGAATTTGTCTTGGATACTCAATGAATAGAAGAGCCTAAAAGTGTTTCAATAAGAAATTAATAAGGATTGTGGAAATCAGTGATGTTAAGATAGTTGACGAGAAAACCACAAATTCTTCAAGGACATCATATGCTGATGTGATAGAAATTGGGGCAGAAAGTGAACGTGGATAAAATACAAATACAGAAATAGAGAAAGCTGTAAAAAACACTTAGAAGTCACATTATGATGTTGACTCAGAATAAGAATCTGAAGAAGAATCTATGGCTGGAGAGAATACTACATAACCACATAGGAGAAATCGTAGAGCTGAGATATATCCATCTAACATAATTGGGGACAGAAGTGCACCCACTCAAACAAGGAGGATGAGGAATAACCCGCAATCTACATTTCTGTCAGTTGTAGAGCCATCCTCATTTGAAGAAGCTACAAAGGATGAATCATGGGAGAAAGCCATGAATGAAGAGTTATACCAGATTGACAATAATCAGACATGGGATCTTGTCCAGAGACCCGAAGGTCACAATGTGATTGGTACAAAATTGATCTTCAAGAGCACGTTTGATGAGAATGGATGTGTTATTAGAAATAAGGCACGACTGGTATGTAAAGGATACTCCCATATTGAAGGCATTTATATTGAAGAAACATTGGCTCTAGTGGCTAGACTGGAGTCAATCATGCTTTACCTTGCGATGGCACTCCAAATAGGATATAAATTATATCAAATGGATGTTAAGATAGCATTCTTGAATGGGGTACTCGAAGAAAAAGTCTACATTGAACAACCAGTGGGTTTTATTATTGGTAATGATGAAACAAAGGTCTGCAAACTTAAGAAAGCTCTATATGGTTTGAAGGAGGAACTACAAGTATGGTATTCCCGGCTGGACTCCTATCTCAAGAAGCTGGAATTCAAAAGAGGAGTAGACCCCAATCTATATGGGAAGAATTCTCCAAAAAATCAGTTCATGGTTCTAGTCTACATTAATGATATCATATTTGGTGGAAGCAGGCAGAAATCAGTATATGAATTTTCTAATCACATGAAATCAGAATTTGAAATGTCTATGATTGGGGATCTCATACATTTCATGGGGCTGGAGGTGATTCAAAAGAAGGATTACACATTCATTTCTCGTGAAATGTATATAAGAGAGCTACTGAAGAAGTTTAATATGCAAGACTCCAAACCAATATCAACTCCGATTGTAGTTGGAACTAAACATGGAAAGCATGAGGATGTGACCTCTATTGATCCGACCATGTACAGGAGGATCATTGGGAGCCTATTTTACCTGATAACGATATGGCCAGATATTGTTTTTGCCACATGTCTTGCAGCCCGCTTTCAGAGTAATCCAAAGGAGGAACATGTGGCAGTAGTAAACAGAATCATGAGTTATATTCAAGGTACTCACAATTGTGGCTTATACTTTTCTGTAGGAAGGGACAATGAATTATCATCATTTTCTGATGTTGATTGGGCTGGAGATGTAGTCGACAAAAAGTCCACCAGTGGTGGAGCATTCTATATTGGGAATAAATGTGTTGGCTGGTTGAGCAGGAAACAAGAAAGTACTTCTCTTAGTACTTCTGAAGATGAGTATATATCGGCCACAAAGGCATACACTCAACTACTATAGATGAAGCAACAGTTAAAAGATATTGGTGACGAGGTAAAGCAACCAATGGTGATTTACTGTGATAATAAGAGCGCAATTGATCTTACGAAGAATTCGGTTCAGCATTCTCGTAAAAAACATATTGAAATTCGATATCACTTTATCAACGATAAAGTTGAACAAGGTGTGATTAGAATGGATCATGTGGGTACTGATGAGCATGTGGCTGATATCCTGACCAAGCCACTGTCAACGACTGTGTTTGAGAAGCATCGGTTGAACCTCAGTTTTCAGCCACCTCTTAGTGCATAACGAGGTTATGAAATTCCCCTCTCCCCAGTTATGTTAATTTTTTTTAATCTGATTATGGATGTGATATAGGATTGCGGGGTAGATACTATGTAGGGGGAGTGTGGTTTGAGTTGAACAACAAACAATTACTAGTCTTTGGGTTTATTGTTAATGGGGGAGAAAGGAATAAATTCAAGAATGTAAGGCTTTTGTGACACATTGATAATTCAGTGTTGGTTATAGGATAGGAAGGAATACATTGGACGGGAATCCAATTCAAGCTTCCTCTCTAGTTTTCTACATCAATAATTGCTCATGTAGATTTAAGGTTTTGGCTGAGTTGATTCTTGTGTTTGTGGTTTTCCTATGGATGGTGCTCTATAAAATTTATTTACTAATTTCCAACAAACCCAATGGAGGAGATTGTTAGAACCATGGTCGTTCTATTCATTAATTAGAGTATGGTTTTTGTATTTTTTCAATCCTCAGTGGAATTTAAGAATGTGTTCTAGCAAAGTGATCATATAGAATAAGAATATAACAGTATTGAAGGTGGCACCGTTATCTAGTGTATTCCAAATTTTTGAGCCTCAAAATTGAAAAATGGAGAAAAGAGGTTTTTGGAAAAGTTACTTGTGCACTGTTGACTTGAAGGAGAGGAAACTTGTGCGCCTTTTGTTTTTCAAGATTATAAAATGAAAATATGGAAAAGGGAGAAGGGCGCTCAAGTTTTATGTTTGGTCGCACAAGTGACCTATATGGTAGAGACTTTCATGCCAAAACTTGCATGCCGAGGGAAGACTTTCTCCCCATCACGTAGGGTATCTAAATGCATATAAATAGAGGTTGACCACTCCTCATTCTATACGAAGTTTAGACTTAGAGTAAATCAGAGCTCCCATCGTGCAGGTTTTGTTATCGCACAAGTGGTGGTGGGTCGCACAAGTGGTGGTGGTTCGCACAAGATGAAGTTGCGTGACAGTTGTTTATTTCTCATCCAAGGTATTTTGGGCGAGAAAGGGGTTGAATCGCCCATGTTTGGAGTTGGTGAAGAAGGTTTCATGCAAGTGGTTTGGTGACACTTGCGTTCCAGGATTTGAAGAAGTGCAACAGTTCACAGTTTCACGCCAAAATTGGTTTGGGATTAAAAGAGTGTGAGTCGTGCAAGTTTGGTGTTGATGAAGTGAGAGTCGCGCAAGTGATTAAGGTGGACGTGTGCACTGGATTTGAAACATGCACGCAGGATTTGAAACTTGCATGCCAACTTGGAGAAGTGTGCCAGGTGTAGTTGAAGCATGCTGGTGTTTTTGTAGATACACAAAAGCTGGAAGATTTCCCGATACCTTCGGTGCAAAGTGAGATTAGTCTATGGGTGGAAGTTGGACTTCAACAGAGCATCTACATACAACAGAGGATGTATTCATTATTGATAATGAAGAGAACTTCACGTCTATATACTAAGTGAGACTTCACTAAAGGCAGTGAGCTAGGGGGAGTTAACGGGAGTATCCCGAGGGATGCAGTGGGATATCCCTGATCATTTGTAAAGGCAGTGAGCCTGGGACTGAGTGACTGTTCCCAAACCATTGTAATCCACAACCTGTGAAAAATAGTGGAATTTGGTATGACTGACAACCTGTCAGTGTATGCTCCTTGGATGCAGCCCTTAGTGGTAAACCATGTAAAAATTCATGTGTCATCTCTCTACAAGTGAATGTTTTCTTTCTAATCATTATCATCATACATGTTTAACAAGTTCCTACCAACGTGGGAACAAGATCCATCACATTAAAAGAAAAAGTTGTCACCCTGATTCACCCCTAACCTCTCAGGGTGTCCCGGGGTCCTACAGTAAAAGATGTTCATAAGGAAAAATAAATTACTTTTATATCCCATATTTATAAATAACACACTGGTAGAATATATTATGTAAATACTCAATTTTCTAGAATCTCAGATCCACACAAATCACCTAATATATCATGGAAATTAAAATTTGAATTGACTAGGGAAGTCATAACTTACCTTTGTAATAGGAAATATATTATTCATTGAATATGGTTCATTGAACCAATCATATCATGCTTGGAATGAGTCAAGAAATAGCATAAAACAACCTGCAATTCTATAAGGACCATTGAAGAAATATTAGATAAAATCAAGTAATTAAATCTCTAACATTTAAAATCCAAATGTCGACCTCCATTATAAACTGAAAAACTAAAAAACTATGGTTTATACTATGTATCATTCATTCTCTAAACATAAGGTTGACAATGTAATGTAGATCATAAAATTTAGGCTTATGAACCATATATTTGTATATTCAAATGTAAGGTTCCTTACTAATTTTGTGTTCTTAAACCATACAATCTTCATTTCTCACATGTGTTGTTCCATCCAAAGGTTATGTTATTTATTCATACATTACATCAAGGGTAGGGTTGATGATCCATAAGAACCTTATTCTAAAATATGTTTGAAAACAAATATAATGTTCACAATCCATATGTTTTTCCCAAAGTGTAGTGTTTATTCCTTATGTTATGTTCAGAATGTATGGTATGAATAGTGTTTCAGAAATAAACATAAGATTCTTCCAAACACATTAAAGAATCTGAAGAATATAAAAGCATGAATATAATTCCAGAATAAATAAGACGATTAATAATAATATATTAAAATAAAATTAAAGTAATATCAATAGTTAAAAAAGGGAATTTGTTGGAATCAAAATCAATAATATTTATTTAGTATTTTTGAGACAAAACATGCCCAATAGCCTCTCCCTTTGATGATCACAGAACTAATAAATTAATTAAGAAAATATAGAATTTTGTAAATACATTAAAAGAAGGTATTCATAATTTTTATTTCAAAAAACTCTTTCGAAATAATTTAAATAAACTGAAATGTTGTGGTCATCCAATTTTATCCTAATTTTGGTGATACCAAAAAATAATATATAAAAAAATAGAACACATTAAATTTTTCACAGAACATCGAATGAATGTTTATATAGTGTAGTATGTTGAAAAATTGACAGCAATTCTGGATATATAGAAAAACAAAAAAGAAATGATAAAAATAACATACATAAAGTATAAATAACAATGGAATTTTATTAAGAGAAACCATACAAATACATTAAGATAGTTTTGGGTGAATATCAAAAGGTGTAATGATTTCCAGGTGAAAGGTTAAAGGTTAGGATTGGTTGTTGGTTCTGGTTTTGTAGGATACTAAGTTTCATTAAAAACATCTTTCATTTTTGTTATCTGATCCTTTCAACTTTCTATATAATTATATCCTAACTTCCTTATTAGAAATATGGAATCTGAATTAACATTCAAATTCTCAATCAAATTGAATTTCAAAAATTCCTGAAAACACTCCTCTATTTGAAAAAATAAAGCTAACTTTTCCCTAAACATATTTATTAGTATTCGAAAAAAAAGTTCCCCGGAAGTGTGTAAATGAAAAAAAATCTTTGATATCTCAACAACTCAAAAAAAGGTGCAATATTGAACTCTAGATTTTGTAGTCTATCATCCATATCTTCCACAACAGATATAATATCCTTTATTCTTCTAATCAATATCTAATGAAGTTGTAAGGGCATAGGTAGAAGCACTTTCTGGACTCACACTTTTGTTGATAGATTTAAACAGGCTCCCCAAATACCATTTCATATCTTAAAAATCTATTTTATAAATAGAATTAAATTTGTTCTTTCCAATCTCATCTAATATTTATTTCTTGATGAAATGAAAATCTATTTTGGATAGAAAAATGTCATTATTCTCATGAATCTATGTCTTAAGAGACTCTAATTCTATCCTTTGTGTAGATAAAACCATGATAGTATTTTTTAGAAGCTTATACGTCCTATCTAATGTTAGATCTCTCCTTCATACCAAAATTAATCAAGATCACAAGATCCTCAAATTGATTATATTGTGAATCGGATGTCCCTTCATCAAGATTAATTGGTTGAATAACAGCTTTAATAATTACTAAGGGATTTTCAGAATATTGTCCATAGATTTTTCACCTGAACAACATATACCATAAATAACTTCTATTCATTATCAAAATCCTGATGAAGGTTTCACCAAATAATGACAAATGGTAGAAATATCCTAATGCTCAAAAATCATAGTTCCCTCTGTTATTGATCTTTACACATGTTGTTCCTCTCAAGAAACTCTTACCTAGATAACTGGTTTAAGAAAATTTTGAAGGTTTTGAGCTTGATTTTCTTCTTATTGATCATTATCATGATCTGGTTCTTCCAAATGAACTGAACATGTTTCTTTTCTAGATCCTAACACTAGCTCTTCAGGTGGCAGGTCTTCTCTATTTCTTGGTTTCAAAATAAGCTCTTAATGATATTTTTCTTATTCTTCATCTTTGGTAAGGTTTTTTATATCATAAAATCTTAATTTCCTCTTTGAAGACATATCAAATCATTCTATTATGGATTCACCAACTCCTTCATTCCATAAGACACTTTTCTCCCCTGGGTAAAAGAGATCAACTGAAGTTAGTCATCTGAACCAACAAGCATCAACTTTTCTTTTACAAAAATCCAATAAAAATCATATTTTCACAAGTTTACCAGTATTCCATACATTATTGTGATGACATTTAACACTTGATTAGAAAAGAAAAATCATGTTCTTATTAATTAGAATTAGATAACGTACTCTTATATGAATATAAAATTACACACTTGCTTTTGAATGCAAGCAATTATTTAGCCACCACAAAATGTATCTTGGAAAAGTCAATTTGATTTCACTAATGAACAAAAAAAATGAAATACATATCAAGATTTAATATTTTCTATATGTCATCCAATCTTAGAGAAATTTAAGTGTGAATAAACATGACTAAAACATTCTGATCGTCTTCAATATCATTAGAAAACATTTTCCTTAGATTTTTTGATTCAAATATAAAATAACTAATATCTTGATGATTATGATATTTATTTTTAATTGATCAGAGATAAAATTTGATAACCCCATCAATATGGAATTTTATAATTTGATCTAATTAATATGATGAAATTGAAAATTCCTTATCTTAAATTTATGAGAATATAGAATATCTTGTTTCACCAAAACTAAACTGTACACTACTATTGAAGTGTTTTAGTTCTAACTCATAATTAAAATCTAGGTTCTAATTATTGAATAGAAATTACAAACATTGAAATACTAGTGCCTTCTCGAGCGGAAGGACTATCTCACACAACCATTCAAATTCTACAACATTTTTTATAGAATATTTCTATTGGAAACATGCTGACGCTTTGGTTCATTGGGTTCAACTTCATTAGTTCTCTTGTTCATCAACATTTCCAAGATTTAGAATGTTGATAGTTTTTAAATTCTTTGGTTTTGGAGAATGAAGAGGGTTTTGGAAGGTGAAACAGTTGAAAAATGATAAGGTAGGATAAGTTGAAGGGTTTTCAAATATGTAATGAACTGATCTTGTACCTCATGCTGATTAAGTAGGGAAATCATTAGTTTTTTAGATTTTGAAATCATGCTATTGGAAATTAAAAATGAAAAAAATAGTTAATCAAATAACTGAAATACTAAATTTTATAGTGAACAAAATAAATAAATAAAATCAATAATCCATTTTAATAAAAATAAATAAAAATTAAAAACCTATTCATTGAAATAAATTAATAAATATTTATTTAATATTAAATAAACCCAACCCTTCCTTAATAAAATCAAAACATGCAATATGGAGTGGTATAGTGAAAATATTTTCTAATTAATATTCGGTAATAATATATTATAAAGACATATCCTTTTTAAAAACATGGTCTCATATAAAATGATGTTGTATATAAATGTTCTTGGTACTAGAATGACTTATAGGATATTTAGAAATATTTATAGCCCTATTATTATATTATAAAATAGATATACTATTAATATTTAACCCAATGTTCAGTAGAGTGTTTTTCAACCACAATACTTGTGCACAACGACTACCAAGAGACACATATTTTTATTTGTCTATTCACAAGCCAAGTGAGTGTTGTTTCTTACTCAACCATGATATTAAAGATTCCCTTAAAAAATGAGAGGCTCTAGAGGTGCATTTTCTGTCTAACCTTCAACCTCCAAAATCATCATCGAAATAAGAAATTATACTAAAATATCATGTTTTGGGGTTAAATAAGAGATTCGAATGAATTCCCTATAAATAAAAAAAATCCATTTAAATGTTTTAAGATGAGATTATTTTTGGTTTGATAGAAATATAGCACATAAAAATTCATAAAACATAATGTCTTGTCTACTAGCAGTAAGACATAACAAACTATCAATCATACATCTATATAACTCGTTGTCAATTAGTTTTCTAACTTCATCAAAATCTAGTTTTATATTGGTACATAATGAAATTGTGTATGTGTTAGTGTTCCCATGAACAAACTATTTCAATAAATCTATAATGTAATTTGTTTGATATAAAACATTTCCAATATATTTATGATAAATTTAGAATCCTAAAAAGAAATTCAATTCTCCCATCATACTAATTTCAAATTCATTTTGCATTAGTTTTGAAAAATCATTACACAGTATTTTTTTTGTTTAGCCAAAAAGAACATTATCAAGATAAATTCGAACTAATAAAATATTAGAATAAACATTTTCCCTAAAAAATGTAATATCTTGCAATCAAATTGTAAATATATTTTTCAAAATAAATGTACTTAGTATTTCATACCAAGCTCTAGGTGATTTTATATGTCCCAATAGAGATTTAGTATGATTAAAAACCAAATTCGGTTCTAGAGGATTTTCAAAACTAGAAGGTTTTAAAACATAAAATTATTCCATTAAATAACCATTTTAGAAGGAATATTTAATATCCATCTCATATAATTTAAAATTACCAGGAGATGCATAAGTTAGACTGATTCTAATGAAATCTAATCTATCTACAGGGGAAAAGGTTTCATCTTAATCTATCCCTTCTTCCTGATTATATCCTTTATCTTCTAATCTGGATTTATTTCTAGTTATGATCCCTTGATCAACATATTTCTTTATAAAGACCAATTCATTTTCTATAACTGGACAAATGGATGATCTTTCTACTAATTCCCAAAACTCATTCTTTCTAAATTTATTTTGTTCTTCTGGAATTACTAACATGAAACTCTCTTCTTCTAAGACATATTCAATAGTCTTAGATTATAAATGATTTAGAAAGGAAAAGAATTTGGATAGGTTTTATACTTTTCTTATAGTAAAAATTCCAATATCTTGATCTCCTATAATAGTTTCTTGAGGTTGAATCTTTGGGGATATAGATTTTCTAGGAAATAAATTTTTAGATTTTTTAGTATCATGATATTATAAACTGGACTGATTTTTATTAATATCATTTTAAAAATCATCATTAGGGTTTTCAAGTCTAATGTTATCAAATGAATCAGTAACTTCATCTGTTTGATCTTTCTCTTTAATGAAATGGTTGGTTTCATAAAACTTCACATGAAATGATTCTTCAAAAATCCTTGACATGTTATTAAACACTCTATATGCATTAGAAGTAGCAGAATATCCTTATAATGTTACATAATTAGATTTTGGATTGAACTTACCAATATTTTCCATAGTATTCAATATATAAACCTTGCATCTAAAAAAATTAAATTAATTTATTTTCAGTTTTAAGTTATTCCAAATTTCATGGGGTGTTATTTTGAAAATAGGACTTATTAAAAATCTATTCAGGATATAGAATGTTGTTATTATATATTAATACTAAAATTAGGTAGGAAGGAAATATTTAATTAGCATAGTCTTTTCCATTTCTCTAATAGTTCTATTTATTCTTTCTATAATGATATTTTATTTATATGTTCTTCGTGCATAGAACGTGTGTTTAATACCCATATTTGAGAAAAAAGAATAAAATTAGTAATTCTGAAATTCATCACCATGATCACTTCTTAATGAAATTATTTTAAATCATTTTTCTTCTTGAACTTTTTTCAAAAACATTCAAAAACAGTTAAAATGTTACTTTTTGTTTTTTGAAAATATACCAAAGTAAATCAAGAATAATCATCATGTAAAATATATACATATAAGTTTCCATCCAAACTTTCTACTTTGGATGGTCCAAACAAATTCATATGGATATGTTCTAATCGTTTAGCTGTAGAAATTTTATTAATAGATTTAAAAGATAATTTTGGTCATTTACTATGTTAGCATGCATTACATAATATTTCATTATCATACTTATGAAAAAGGAAATCAGAAACTAACTGTTTCTTAGACAATTTGTGTAATGCATAAATATTATAATGAACAAGTATCATATGAATGATCCCGAACTCATTTTTCTTGACAGTTAAACAATTATATTTCTGTTTACACAAAGAATTTATGTAAAATGAATAAACAATATCAGTTTGAGGTTCTCTAAACTTAAGAAGTTTATCTTTAAAAATTTACCATGAATTGTTAGAGAAATCCACATAAAAACCATCTACCCAATGTTGAGAAATACTTATCAGATTTTTCTTTATTCCCTGAACATATAATACTCTGTTTACTGATATAGTTTTTTGATCTCCAATAGTTCATACTCCAGCAATATTTTTGTTGTCATTATCACCAAAAGTGACAATACCACGATTTATTTGAGTCAATGAATAAAAATTCATTGATTATCCACAAATGTTCTTTAATCCATCACTATCCATATACCAAATATAATTTTTATTTTTATAACCTATTTCCTGAAAATAAATTAAATATGTGTTTGTTTTGGTACCCATATATTCTTGGGTCCTACAGTGGTAGCTAACAATGATCTAGGATTCATGATATTCTTTATTTTTATATAATTCATATTAGTTTATTCAGAAAAACATATGGGAATAATTTTTGTTTTAATAGAACTAATTTGAGTATTTTTTCAAATAATAATAATTAGTGAAATAACCTTTTCTTCCATAATAACAACTAGTATTTTTTAAATTGGGCAAAAAATAATTTTTATATGATATTTATTTCATACCCTTACATCTTATTCCAAATATTTTCTTTTTAATGACATTATTTCCAATAATTTTGTTCAACACTTTTTCTCATTTGGTAAAAGTGATTTCTGTACACTTATAATATTCTAATTCATTTTGTAAATATTTAATCCTTTTATCGTGATCAATGTAGTTTGTTGCAGATGAGGTTAATTTATTAACTAGTTCATGATGTTGTTTTAGTGGAGTGTCGGTTTCACTTAAAACAACATTATGATTATTTCATAATGACTTGTTATTATTTAGTTGAGAATCAGTTTTTTCTCCTCCCATAGAATAGTAGGAAGATACTTTTTAATTTGGGAATATAATAGTATTGGAATCAGAAGATTAAGAAGTTTGTACCTTTTCTTATTCATCTAAATATCTCTTATTGGATATTAGATTGTTTTTTTTGAATTTGATTTTGAAGAGTTGTTGGCGTCTTCAGATACACACTATGTACATTTCCTTTCATTTTTTTCCTTTGTCCTCATAATCAACAATCTTATGATATTTCTTTTCTGTCCTTTTATTTTCATCATTATGTTAAAGATAATTAGGTCCAATATAAACCAATTTTTTGAATTCATTTAATCAAAAATATCTTGGTTCTTTTCCATATCTCATTTTGGATTTCATAAAACCTATTTTCTTGTTATATAATTTAATGAATTTTGTGGCTAGGTTAGAATGTTCTATTTTACAGTATGATGAATATGAATTTTTCTATTATTTGACATCTTTCTTTATTATTCTTCTGTGCTTATGAGAAGTTACATTTAGTATAGTGTTTTCCTTCTTCACTATAATTTTATGAACATTGTTCTTAACTTTAATCTTATCTTCATACATCATCTAAGTCCCAATTCGTTCTTGCATTGTCATATCTTTGACAAGTGATGATTGGTAAATAAAAACAGATAATCCATTCCATTTTCAAGGTAGTTCTCTATGTACATTCAAAGCTTGATCAAATTGATTGATGATTTCTCCTAGGGTAATGACATTATTTACAATTTTTGTAAGCCTTCTATTCATATATGTGATTATTTCTCCCTAAAACATTCAAAAGTTGGAAAATTTAAACTTTATAGTAGCATACCTCATATATTTTTCAATTTTGTTCCATTATAGTAATCTTTAATAGTTTTCCAAATCTCATAGGTTGTAAGACATTGTAATACATGATTGAACTCGTCTATTGTAAGACAAAAAATAATATATTTCACTTTATTTGAATTGATATTATAATAAGATTCTGATCCTGCAGTCCAAGTATATCATTTTTCAAGAGTTTTATATGGAGTAATGATTTTCAAATAGACCATGAAGCCAATATTTTTTAGATATATTATAATCAATAATTTAAAACACCGACAATATTCACCATTATAGTATGGAACATGTACCATAGATATTAATTATATAAGATCATCCATTTCATCATTTTGTAGACTTTATACTTTGATATTTCTATATATTTATCCAAAAGCTCTCCTCTGATACCAATTGTTAGGCTGGAGTAATACAATGTAACAAAAGAGGGGGTGAATTATGTTTTTTTAAATATTCAACAATTCTAAATATTGAGACCCTACGAGATTAGTATTGATATATAGTGTTTACTTATGTAATGAGTATAATAATTAGATAAATATAAATATATAAAATTGATTTTTATAGTGGTTTGGGGTAAAGATATCCCCTAATCTACTTCCCCAACCACTCTATCTATGATCATGGTGAATATCACTAGCAAAGTCCTATTATCATAATACCATAATTCCATAACTAAGTGAAGATAGTTGAAACCTTTACAAAATAAGGCTAAATATATCATTATAGTTCTCTTATAGTGAACCAGTTATCCACATCTTGGATAGAGAAGCCGATACTTGATCAAAACAAAGTCTGATCAGTTGAAACTCCCACAAATCAAAAGATATTGATTTAAGGATGAATAATGTTGAAAATTACGATAAAAATAGATTAAATTGGCAGTATATGGGTCTTCTTCTTGAGAAAATAAATTCTTCATGAAATCATAAATCTGAAGTGATACCCATTACAAACAGATCTTCAATAATAAGTAGCAGAAAAGTAGCATTAATAAACATTCAATAGTAGATGATTGATCTTGTATGTCTCCGAAGTGTATCCACATTTTGAAATAGCCTTTATTTTTCGAATCATTATAAAATATGTTCATCAAACAATATATATATTTCTTGTATATGTAGTATTTTGAAACGATACACTGGTAGAATTTTTACAATATATATATAGTTTTCTTGAATTTTAGATCCACAAATATGAGATATATCGTGGAAATTCAATTATGAATTTAATTGGGGAGTCATAACTTACCTTTAGAGTATGAGGAATTTTATATCTTAAATAAGTTTATTTTAATCAATCATAATGAAATTTTAATCGGTTGAAAATGAGCTTAAAATATCCTATAATTCTTTTTTGACCTTTGTCTAAATATTAGTTAAAATCATGAAATTAAATCTCTAACATTGAATAATCTCCTCCCATTTTTCTATATTTGACTCCATAAACTTTTCTCCCTATTTTATTGGAAAAAATAAAAAACCATATTTTATATTAATATATGACTACTCATGCTTCACCAGTGAAACAAGTAATTTTTTACCCCATTGTTAGGCTTAGAGTATGTTTCAGATAGTATGCTCTATTTAGATATTGTTGCCCTAAGTTCTATATTAAACAATTATTATCATCCTATGTGTGTTGGTGGTGTTAATATTGATCTCACAAAAAATATCTGGTTAAAAAATAATAATAAATAGAAACCACTTCATTGGATAGATTTATTGAGTTGATTTAGAATATAAAAAGACATCAATTGATTATCGAGTAGTTTATAATGATCCTTTAGGAGGTAATTCACTTGAAAAATTATCCCCCATAAGAACTATCATAAACCTTTACATTGAAATATCCCAATAGTAGTCATGAATTTTTAATTATTTATCTTTTTTTGGCTCTAAAATTAAATCAATTAGATATTAAGTAACCATTGTTAGGTTGAAAATGATTGGGATTTTTTTGTTGACCCTAATCATCATAGCGTGTCCATTAGCTTGGTGTATAATGTCTCAAGAGATAATATAGTTACAATGTCTTTGTCTAGTGGTATTTTCTAGTGAAATATTCTAATTTTAAAGGATATTAGGTGATGTAATAAGAAGTCTTATGGAAAATGATATTAATTATATTTTTGTTGTAAGATTTAAAAAAGTACCATTATTTCATTTATTAATTTATATAATATCACATGTTTTATAATTAAATAAAATACACTTATTCAATCCATATTATCAGGAAAAGTTTAAAATATTACTACCACTATAAAATGAATGAAATTTTTCAAGAAAATACATATTATAAAATAATTAAAAAATTATTAATTTGAACAAAAGAAAAATCTAGTGATGTTTAGGGACAAAGGGATCTCACTAATGGCGTAGTCTAAAATGATTATATACAATATAGGTATGTAAATGAAATGGATACACTTGATGTATTTGATGAGGTTGTTTAGCATAAAATGTTAACACAACTACTATCAATTTTATATAAGGAATATTATTTTTCAAATGGTTTTTACTCTATATAATAATTATGAGTCAGTTTGATTTTTTTTAAATCATAGGCACCTATCTGAAATTTTTATGTTCCAGTGAATACCAATATAAAGGTTTGTGTTCATATCTCCTTATAATGTCGGCACATTATTGGATATCTCCCCTGATATTATGAATAATCAATCATATTAATTAGGCGATACATTCACAAAAAAACTAGATCTAGACTTTTATTCCTAATACCCTATGAAAAATTGTTACATGATTTTTCAAAAAGAAATTTATAATAACTAATTTGGAGTCTCCAAATTATTTATTAAATAACATTAAATTTTTTTTAATACAAACTCAATTCTTAAAATACGTGTGATATTATCCCTAGATTCGACTTATTGGGAACCCAAAAAATACAAATGTTTTTTGAATTTAGTTAATAAATAGGTGTACTTAATTTTATATATCTACAAATCACATATAGTTTTTTAAAACAATAATACATCCTTTATTTTTAAGATTATTTTGTTATACCATATACAAATGAAACATCTATTCCATGCATCACAAAAGACCACAATCCTTATATTTCTAAACCCATTTAATTTTTAATTTGTAATTTTATGTATATTTTTAAAACCTATTGGATTTGTTATTTTTTTTATTTTTTAAAAGTTTCCATATCAATGTATATGATGATTTAACCTTGGATAATGAGGGATATGAAGGTTCTAGGTGCGTCAGATGTGTTGGTGGGGACCCTACCAACACTTATTTTCAATATAATCAATAATTTATCCAATATGTTCATCGATGAAGAAAACAAAGACCAAAAAAATTGTATGAAATATTAATTGACAAGAAAATTATGGAACTAAAACATTGGAGCATCACATAATGATTTATAAATAGTTTATATAATTGAATAGTTACCTTAAATTTTTTTCTTTATTAATTGATGAATCCAACAACGTCTCTATTTTATACAATAATTATATTGTTGGAATCTACTATTTATTATCTTTATAAATTATCAACACATATACTATGAACCACTAAACATCTCCTTAGGAATCACCAGGTGCTAGTGAGGTAGACCGTATTTCTTATGTCGTTCATCCTTAATCACCCTAGGAATCACATCCAAAAAGAAATAAAATTGATCTCCCTAGAATGATGAAGATCCATAGTGGATGATTTCTCTCCACTCTTAATATATTTCTTAGAGAGGTTCACTATATGGAAAAAGAGGATCCCTCGGAGTCATTGTTCACAAAAAATATAATGTATTGTTTTAGGGTTAAAAATAATATAATTTGTATTAAATAGTTTGAAGTTTAGAAAATAAATATTACACATGTCAAACCATGACCAAAACCAATTAATTTTTCTTAATCATTAAATAAAATTTTCATTGATTTCTAGTTTCATGTTAAGAAGATTTTTTAATTTTAAATATTTGTGGTTTTCCTCATGGATGTACTATTAGTGAGCAATTTCGAGAAATTTTGCGTAGACCATGTGATGGAGTCTGTTATTATTACCAAATCCAACTATTTTATCAAGGAATGTTTTTATTAACAATTTTCCATATTAGTGTGGGGTGTTCAGAAACCCAGTGTGGGTTGCACAATTTCTGCATGGTTTGGAATGTCGTGCAATATGAAAAAAATAAAAAACATATTAATAAATAAAAAATATGTTATTAATGTGTTACTATTATTATTGTTGTTGTTGTTGTTGTTTTGTTATTATAATTATAATTATATTTTTTGTTATTGATTTATTATTATTATTGTTATTATTATTATATTATTATTATTTCTATTCTACCCACTTCTATCTTACAACACGCCCAACAAAGGCCCTCTCTCCCACTCCCTCTCATATGATGCATCCCATGAGGGACTCCCCAGCTGATCCCTACTCATCCCCTCTCCCTTCGATATAGTTCAATATCTTCTATGGTTTTTGTGTGAGGTCTACTCTAGTAAGTATCTCTACTTTTCTTCTTTATATTCTCCTTCTCTTCCTCAAAATTTTCTCATATCCTTATCACGACTTATAATATTTGAAACTTGATTGGTGGGTTGATTTTCTGAATTCATGTTAGCCTCAATGTATAGGGTGTCTAATATTGATTATAGGTCTCTTTTTTCTTATTTTAATCTTTGATAATTTCTCCAACACATTGAGGTAAGATTCACTTTATTCATGTTATTTTGACTATTTTTATCAAAAAATTTATAATTTCATAGGTCTCTCAAATTTTTCTAGTATACCTTGGTCTTCATTGGGGTAGTTATGGAATATAGTTACTGAAGGCGACACACAAATGTATGCATGGGTAAGACGTACATAAATATATATTGTTTACATATTCCCTCATAGAGATGGGAATATATAAATTGCAGCTAGGGATATATATATATATATATATCTATCTATGTGTGTGTATTTAAAAGAGCGGTTTTCTTCCCTAGATTCATTCTTTGTCTCTCATATTTCTGTGGACCTTTTTAGACTGTATTCAGGATAATATTATCAAAGACGACATGTTTTTTGGTAGGTTACCTATGTTCGAGGCTTTAATATGGATTTCTTGATTTGATGAGCATTTTAAATTATGTTTGTATTATTTAGTAAATATATGATATACAAATTGGTGGTTCCTCATATAAATGGCTGTAAAATTTTTAAATAATTTACCTAATAATCAAGATGTGGCTTTTAATGTTAAAATATTATTTCATCATTGTTTTAGAAAAAGTAAAGCATATTCAATGTTCAATTGGTTTCTAAATGATGTTTCTTTAAATGTTGTAAGTACCAATTGGAGCAATAAATTATTTTATAGAAATTAGTTCCCCCATACGTAATTCACATTAAAATGAAAATTTTACATTTGCATGTTAAATGTTTTTTGAGAAAAGTGATCCCAATGATGGGATATTGCCTTGTTTATGAGTGACATAGTGAGGCGATTACTTATGGATAAAGATTAGAGGTGATAAAGTGGATGTTTTGTGTGTGTTAATAATGTAATGTGTATGTGTATTCTAGAATGATAAAAAAATAACCTTCATTGGAATAATGCACTTGGGAACCTTACATACCAAGGTGGGTTGCTAAGGAATAGTACACCAATTGAGTCGGTAGGGAACTACCTTGGGCTACCTAAAAAGATCACACAAAAATTATAAATAAACAAAATTATAATAATTTGGGTAGCACTATAATGTTTTTATAGACCACTTTAGTGGGACATGTATGAGAGTAACTTGTATGGTTTGTTCACTATGGTATGAGGTTCCGATGACCCATTTTACCTACCTGCTTAGGGATCTACCATGATGATATCCCTCTTATGATTCTATTTTCTATGGTTGAATTTTTGAAATGATAATTATTTGTATTTTTTCAAAATGTGAAAATGGTTTTTTAATTATTCCTCTTTTATAAATAAATTTATGAATTTTATTTGTGGATTTATATTCTATTTGTTGAGAATACGATGGAAACTAGTTTTTTTAAAAACGTATGCTTGTTACTTGTTTTTCATAAATAAAATAAGACCCTATTATTATTTTTATTTTTCTAAAAATATCACAATTTAATTAATTTTAAAGGTATAGGATATGAAATTTTTCTAATTTTGAATTTTTAAGGGGAATTTTAAAGGATAACCCCTTTAAACTTCATAATTTTTTAGTTCTGGGTATCCCTATTCTATTTCACTTTTAGAGTGACTATGGTTTTGTAGTTGGTTGTTACTCATGAGGTTATATAGTGGTATGTAATGTTTGATTTATTTTCTGAAAATAGTTCAACATTATTTATTCTATTTTTTTTTTCTGTTATATATCTTAATCCTTATTGTAGGAAGACTCAGGTGACTTATTGGGGGATGACTTGAGTCAGTGCAAGAAAAAATGGAATTAGAGGAGTTAGACCTAGTTATTTTGATATTTATATTAGTATGTAGATAGGATTGTTAGAACTCAAGTGGTCAATTTTAGGTATGTTCCTGATAATCACATATTTGGAAGGTTTCATGAATTTCTAAAGTTGTATGGGATGGTTTTGCATCAAAATACAATATTGGTTCAGATGTATTCAAGGAATTTGGTTTTTGAGGAGTGGTTCTCGTTGGTATTGAGAGTTTGATGGTTATTTTGGTAGGGATTCATACAATTTATAGTTGTTGTGCAAGGTGTGGAATACCATTCGCATACCATGAAACTGCCTTTGATGTTCTCACAAGCTTAGTTCATGTCCTACTAAAACATGTTTCCATGTTTTGTGTAGTGTTTGTTCTTATATGTTTTTAAAATTTTTCATAGATTATTAAGTTTATTTTTTTTTATTAATTTGAGATTATTTTGGGGTTTCTATTTTTATTAAAAAAAATGAAATTTGTTTTTTCAAAGGTTGTTTTCCTTAATGGAAACCTTGGTATTTTTCAAAATAAAATGGGGTTTTTTGCTTTTAAAAATTATTTTCAAATGTAATCATTTTGGAAAATGTTTTGGGGGCTTTTTGGAATTTTTTTATGAAATGTGAAAAAGAAGTTTCCTACAAACATGGAATTTGGAAATGATTTGTTTGGGGATGATAAAGAGTGGCTTAAAAATTTAATGGTAATTTGAATTAGTGATGATTATTTCATTTTTGGAATGAATTTTTTAATATTTTCACCTTATTACTCCTATGAATGATTACATATATGGATATGTGAATGTGGAATATGGATGGTGGTGTTGGGGAGGTGTGATTGAGAAGTTAGAGATGTATATATGTGTGTGTGTGTGATTTTTTTTGTCTGTGTGATTTTTTTTGTGTGTGAGGCTTTATGGAATAATACTATATATGTCTTCGGATTGTATGGATTATTATTTTTTTAGAAAATGGTTTTCAAAAAGGGGGATTTCAATGTTTTGAAAAGTGAGTGAGCAGTTTTTTGGTGTTTTTTATTAATGTGTATATATTTATTTTATGGGGTTTTGGTTCGGATGTATTAGAAATGTGGATGGAATATCATTTTGAGTTTGAATTTTCGTTTTTGATTTATGTATGTAATTTTTTTTGATTATCCATTTTTATTTGGTTTTGTGTTTCTTGTTTTTTTGGGAATTCACTCAAAAAATTACTGGTGAGGATAAGGTGGTCTGTATTTATGATTTATTAATATATTTTCAAAATGTATTTTTAGGTTATCTAAATAGGTTTCATAAATGGAATTATCAAAAGAGGAGGTTTCCTCACAATCTATTTTTATTTCATTTTTATGACCACTTTGTGGGTGTGCGGGGACTGGAAAAAATGGTTCAAAATTCATAATATTTCACTACACCATAGAAGATCATGAATAGATTCATCCAAATCTACTAAAGTGAAGTCGCCTGCTGACCAAATCATGTGTATCGTAGTCATATTCACCATCCATCATCATTGTCGATGTCATTGTTCATCCACCACACATCTGGGGAACGTCAGAGCCCGCTGAAGCCCCAAAAAACCATTGCACCACATCATCTTTGTTCCTCAATGAACCAGTGCCAAAACAAAAAAGATCACCATCCAACAACCATCATCATCTCCATCCATCACCACAATCATCATAGAACACCACTTTCATATTTTTGTCATCATCACTAACATCAACGTCCAAAACCCCAAACAAGAATGTTGTCATCATCCATCACCGTTGTCATCTAAAACACCATACAAGGGCACTATATTCCATTGAAATCAGTTGTAGCCATAGAAAAATAGCATAGTGAGCAAACTAATGGATGGAGAAAACAAGAACTAAAATAAACCAGAAATGAAAAACTGAACCATCACTAAAATACTCACAGAATAACCCTACACACATTCACTGAAAAAAGGAATGTAATCCGAAAATCAAGAAAACAAACCAAAATAATAGGTTTTAATTGAGGATTTTCAAGAGTTAATTATATAGAAGTTGATACATCAAGAAATCAGGGATACTTCCATAAACCTTGAAAAGAAAAGTTTCATGTAGTGGAGGATCTTCTGGGTGCGGTTGATGGTTATCCAAATTATTATTTTTAAAGTGAGAATAGAAACCATTTGAGTTTTCCAATGTTTTGATTTTCAATTTTGGGAAAATCACCCATTTTAGAGATCATGGTAGATTAACATTTAGTGGTTTGAACTTTTCATGTTTGAGGTATTTGGAATCTTTGAGTAAATTATGAATAAATTTTTCTCTAGGTTTTCCCTTTTGATAACTGTTTGGAGAGGGTGTATTGTTTTAATGGCCATCTATCTTTTTTAGACATGGTTGTTTAGAGAATTATCATCCATTTATTATCTTTATAATTTGATCGGTTTTCCCATTTCTATTTAGTATTAATATATTATTTTTTTCTTTTGGGTTTTGGTAAGTATTTATGGTTCATGGTCATGTTACAATGTTGTCACTGAGAGGCCCTTTGTTCTTTTCCATATTATTTTTCCTTTGTAGTTTTATTAATCCCACAATTTTATACTACTATCTTGGTGAGATTTTTTTTTGGTTTGGTAGATTTACTTTTAATTTATATATTTAGGGAACACAATTGGAATTTTTTTCCTTTTTGCTAGGTTATAAATATTTTCAGTATGGATGATGATGTTTTTTGTTATATGCATCACCTATTTTTCAATTTTATCATTTCTCTATATATAGATTGTTTTTTATTTGTAAATCAAGGAATGGACATATTTTTAAAATGGTGTGGTGACCACCGTAATAAGAGATCTATGTAAAAACTAGATACTTTTAATAATTTCTTAATATGGTGGGGTGGTCAATATTGAAGCAACCTATGGAAAACATGGTTTTCAAGTGTTCTTAACATGACACTTTCTTATTTCTTCTATTCATGATATAGATCATAGTAGTTCATATATCGTGGGAATTTGGCCATGTGAGGGATACACATGGAGATCATGAACACCCCATGATGAGTTTTTCTTGGGGATATTTATGTTATAGGTCTGGGTATCATTTATTTTTGAGGTTACATTTGGGGATATGAGTCCATTAAAATTTGTCCCTTTGTTTTCCAGCTCGATCCATTTCACCTCATAAATTATTTCTTTGGATTATGATTTAGTTTTATGAGTATTATCTTAATAGATTCGTTTGGATCCATATGTTTTATATTTTTGGGTAAAATAGAGTTCTCAATTTTTGGTCCTTGGGTGGTAGATGGTTTGTTTTTAATGTTGTTTTTTCCTTGCATCTTTTCTAGATCAACCATGTATTTAGTGGAATTATGAGGGAAGGATGTCACCTAATGTGTTGAATTATCACACTACAATAATGACCAATTAATCGTTTAATCATTAAATTGTTTTTATATTTTTCTTTGAGTTTTGGGATTAGTTGAGATTGAAATTTTAACATTTTGGGTTTCTCAACATTGACTCATGGCATGCGTAGAAAAAGTAAAAACTATGCATACTTTATGAAATGAGATAGTTGAATTTTAGTACAGTTGATTACATGGTTTGAGCATAGTTTCCATAACCATGAAATTCACCTGTGTAGGGAATCTATATTCATAGAGAGAGATTCACAAATGGCGAATGATTTGGATAGCCATGTGGAAAAATTGTGCGAGATAAAAAAGAAAAAATATAATAATAAAAAATGTTTTATTATTTTTTTTTATCATTTTTTAATATTTATTTATTATTATTCTATTTTTTTCCTTTATTAACCTTCTACCCCCTCCCTTTCCCCTCGCATGACTGAATCCCCTTCTAACTCCCCCTCTCATGCGACACATCCTCTGAGTGGCTACCTAGCTGCAAACCTATCCTCTCTTCTCCCTATATCAGGGGTCTATTTATTATCTATTTTTTGGTTGATATTAGATCTATAATGTCACTCTAGTTTTTGTATTACTTCTATACTTCTCATCCTCTCATTTTATATTATCCTTGTTGTGGCTCAAAATCACCCAAAGCCCAATGGCAGTTCCAGTTTATGATTTCATGATGGACTCAATATATAAACTGTGTGATGTTGATTTTGGGTCACTTTCTTTCATATTTTTATGCCTCTGAGCTTATGATAATGGATTGAGGTAGGATTGCATTCATTATTGTTGTTGACTGGATTTTAATTCGACAATTTGTAATTTGTTTTTTTCTCCTATTTTTCAAGTATACCATTGACTTTCTTGGGGTGTTTTTTGAATGCCATTAATAAAGGATACTTAGAAACACATACATGGATGAGTTTTATATATATACCCACTTTTTACATTTTCCATCATGACTAGTGGAATATCTACATTGCATTTATGGGTATATAGAAAGATATTTAATTATTTATCTCTTTACCTGTGTGTGTATAGGTTTATATGTGTGTAAGTATAAAAGAGGAGTTTTATTCACCATAGTGCTTGGTATATCATTCAGCAGTGGTCCTATTTGATGTTGATTCAAGTGTTCATTTTCAATGGAAACATGTTTTCTAGTAGTTTCCCTATGTTTGAGTTTTTAATTAGAATTCCTTGATTTCTCTAGTGTTTTAAAATATGCCTTATTATTTTTTAGTTTGTATACACAATTAAAATTGTTTATGTCTCTTATAGTTGGTTTAAAATTTGTTTCACCTAATTTACATATGCATCTAATGTTTTTATTTCATATTAAAATATTAATTCATTTTTCTTTTAAAAAATCATGTATTTTGAATGTTCAATTGGATTCAAAAATAATGTTTCTTTAAAAGTGTTAAGGGTTGATTAGCCTATTTAAAATTTTATGGAAATGGAAATCTACCTTAAAGAATTACCCTTGAAATGAATATGTGGAATTAGAGTGTCAAATGTGCAGTGAGAAACATTTTCCTTATAATGGAGTAACACCTTATTTATGTGTTCTATTGAAATTGGATTCTATTAAGGATGGATATTAGAGGTCAAAAGGTTGATGTGTTTTTATATGAAGAACCTGATCTATTTGTAAGTGATAACTTGATGAGAAATCACCTACAATTGAAGGAATAATTTTTTGATACCCTGGTACCTTTTCCATTTTCTATGGACTAGTACATCGGTTGAGCTGGAAGGGCACTGAACCATGATCCTCAACATGATTACACTACAACACAAACTAAACAAAATGATGATGCTTTAGGTACCTCTAAAATTTTTTCTTCAACCTAAATAGTGAATCATGCATGGTAACATATTATATGGATTGAATACCACAATATGGGGATCTTAGGGCATATATGACCTAGATTATTATGGATTTTTCATGGTTCTCACTATATTGTTCTATTATTTTCCATGGAAACATTTTTATAAATCACTTTAATGTTACATTCCCATATCATGACCCATGTTTTTCATTAATTATCTTTTAGAAATAATTTATGATTTTTTTAAAAATGGAAAAAATTTTATGAATATATTATGAAAATTAATTTTCTTAAAAATAGAAGCTTGTTATTTGTTTTTCTTAAAGAATATAAAAACATATTTCTATATGCCTTATTTTTAAACTTTCATTATTGAATTTTTTTAATGATTATTATAAGAGAGTTTTTTCATATAGAATTCCAAATGATGATTTTAAATTTTCATGCTTATACTATTTATCAATATTTAGTTCCCATTGTTCAATATTTAGTTCTCTCTCTGAGTGACTATGATTCTGTGGATGATGGTGATCTATGGGGTCCCATAGAGGTATGTCCAGTTTTATATATTTTTCAATACCTATTCAGTTTTATTTATTTACTTTTTTATTTTTATATTGTTAATGGGATTACTCTTTCTTAAATAGATTTATTATTGACGCACATTACTTGTGTCAATCACGAGATAATTTAGAACATATCTTGGGCGTTATAGAAGGCTTGATCGGGTGGTCGGTTCGGGGTTTACCCAAGTTGATTAATGAGAACACAAGTGGCCATTTTATTTCCATAATACCTATGAAACACCATGTATATAATAATTATATTTTTTTTATAATTTCTTGAATTTCCTGAAACCAATTAATTAAATAAAAATTATTTCTTGAATAAATTTTTTATAATTTATTCTAATAATATTTAATATATTTGTTTTTTCAACAGACCTTTATAATCATTACACCATTCCTCCACAATGTTTAGTTGGCCTAGAAAAATGAATATTTATATAATAAATAAATATCACTTCATTATTCTCCAATAAATAAATAAATATTTTCTTCACAAAATAACAAATAATTATTTATTAAATATTTTTCTCACAAAATATTCTCTTAAACAACTAATGATTGAATATCCATGATAAAAATAATCATGAATAATTATAAAATATTTAATGGAATAATATTTATTCAAATGGTTAAATGTTAAATATTATTATTATTTAATTGGGATTCTAGATATAATCAATGTGTGATCCACTTATCCTCATTCTTAGTGGAATTTGGTGGAGAAACTGAAAACCCACCGTTAGTGTTTACCAACATACTTTGGAACTAACAATGAAATAATTTAACATCAAATTGATATCAAAACTCACATGGATTATTACTATGTAATATAACCCTTTTATGATGATATATCTAATCAATCTGGTTGCATGTCAGTGTCATCAACCTATGTGCTTGATGTCTCTTTTTTTAACTTTAAAAAAATGAACATTTTCAAATAACACCGTAGTCATGCATTTATTTATGCTATTTCATTCCCATGAAAGGTCTCTAGATATGATTATTAAATAAATAACTAATGAGAAAACCCATTTCTCACATTATTCATTAATACAATATAACATGTGTTGCACCCAACCTATACTACATCTCTTTGAACATATGTTGTCTCGAATTTCATCAATAAATCAAAGGACAGAACTAATAATATCTATTAAAAAGTAATAACAAATTCTAAAGAATAATAAACATTCCCATATATAGGAACATACAATGACACATAAAAATGTGAATTTCCTACTGAAGGTTCATGTTATCATAATTTCTTGAAATTGAAATTACATTTGGAATACACTATGAGAATGTGTGTTAATAATATTGTTTTGGAACTTCTGGGTTCTCAACATAACTAGGAACACCTTTGACATTTTTGTGTAATATATACTCATAGGACATTATCACATTCATTATCACATAGAACAATAATCATGATTTTATTAGAATATTATTGATTTTAAAAATTTTGAATACAGGTAATCATAAATTACATAGTTTTTGTCTCTATGACACTTACTCCAACAAACTCCAACTTTCACTAGAGCTAACTGCTAACAACCATCAGTCCGCTAACTCTAACATGATTCTCATGCTTCTGATAAGACTTAGATTTAGTCAAGTCATTAACCACATTTTCATCTATGGGAACTCTTATTAATTCAAATTCAACCATCTATGAACAATATCTCAATATGTGATACATCCATAGTATATTCTATTTTCATTATTGTGACCTTTTATCATTGGAAAGAGCCACCACAATGTTATTTATCACAATATAATGTTACAAGGTCTTTACTTCTTGGTCCCACATCAATCTCCTAAAAAATTGTATCTGATTGGTTTCTTTGGCTACATCAGAAGATTCTATATACTCAGACTCCACTATAGATGCAATGAAATATAAATTATTTGAGATCATATAGCTTATAACTCCTCTATTGATATGAAAGAAATATACTAGCTGTGAATTTAAATCATTACAATCTACTTAAAAGCTAAAATCAGTATGACAGTAAATGGATGGATCCTCATCCCTTCTATAATCCATGAAAAAATATTTAGTTCATCATAAATATAAGGATATCCTTAACAATAGACTAATTATGTTCACCTAGATTTTTTTTATATTTTCCTACCATTATTAGTGTGTAGGTGAAATCAATCCTAGTAAAAAACATGGAATAAATGATTTATTTCATCACATAAGAACATGGGATCCTTCTCATTCTCTCTTTCACATATTGTATCCAAGGAATCAATTTTTTATAAAGATGAATAACATGTGGCACTATAACGAATTCTATAAAGAATTTTTCCATATTCAATATCTTTTGTATCTTGCCAATGTATATACCTTGTCCTTGTACAATTATCCTCTTAGAACTATTATGAATGATCATGACCCCAAGAATGTTCCATACTTTACTGATTATCATCATGTAAAAAAAACGTTTTTAACAATTTCTTTAGCTAATGATAAAACCAGTGTGTCATTTGAACAATGTAAAATGTTATTGAATCATACTAAAATGATAAAGAAAAAAAATACCACTAATGTTTTTATAAATATATCTCAAAAATTCATTATTAATGAAACAAAATTCATTTATAACTTCATCGAACCGAATGTTCCATGAATTATATTCTTATGTTAATCCATAAATGGATCATTGTAACTTACAAACAATTTGGAATTATTTTGAGTCACAAACCCTTTTGATTATTTTATATAGACATCTTCATGAAGTTTCTCATTATGGAATGAGTTTTTGACATCCATCTACTAAATTTCATTGGCATACTAAGAATCTATATAAAGTTGAATTCTGATGGATTTTAACATCATAACTAAAGGAATAATTTCATCATATTCAATGCCTTACAATTTTTTGAACCCTTAAACTACAATATTTTGTTAATTTCTACATAAATTACCTTCCATGTAAATTTTTCTATTGAATACCTATTTTCATCGAATGAAACTTATATCAACTTAATGATTGACCAGAACACACACTTGATTCTTGAAAATGTAATCTATCTAATAATTCCTAGATTATTTCACAATCTTAGTTTATGATATATCTACAACCACTTTAATATAGATATGTTAATTATTGTTAACCAATAGAAAGTCTCCATATTTGGTGTCTATAAAAACTTATGTTTATAGTTCTCTTTCATATTTTGTGCTCCTATTTATTGATTTTTTGGAAGAACATATTCGATGGGGACTATTGAATTTGTTCATTTACCAAATATTATCTATATTAATAATCCCATTTATTGAAGTAAATACTTCTCCCACTATCCTTCTTGAGGATTTAATCCCTCTCATGAAAGATGGAATGTCATACAATACACAAATCATTATATGAATAATAATATATATAGAATCTCTTGGTTTCCTTAGGATAAACTTTAAATATACACTTCGTGACTAAGGATTCTATTTTGTGTCCAATGGTGTGCTTAACCAAAGCCTTACATCCCCATACATGTGTATGTGAAAAAACAAGTTTCTTTCCACTCCATAACTCTAATAGAAATCTATATTCCACTTTATCTAGTACTCAATTTTCTGTTCATGACATAATTTATAATGCATATTTAAAAAAGAAAATTGGAAGGACTTAATGACACATCATCAACCTCGCAATGTCAAAAAAAGTACGGTTCTACCTTTAACTAACACCATTCTATTGTGGTGAATATGGTTAATTGAGTTCAGACAGAATGAAAAACTCCCATAGAATGTTGATAAACTCTTGGTTAAGATACTCACCTCCCTAATAAGATCAAAGGTTATTTATCTTTTTACCAAGTTTATTCTCTACCAAATTATTCTATTATTTGAATTTCCAAATGTTCTCAGACTTACACCTCATCATGAAGACCTAACCATATCTACTTAATAACAAATAAATGTTATGAAGTATGAATATCCACCAATATATTATACTAGAAAGGGTCTACACACATTAGTTTGTACCAATCCGTGATACTATGTAGTCATTTCATGATATTAACTGAATGGTGGTTTAGTCATTTTTACTTCATAAAAAGCATGAAATATTGAAAGTGGTCATAGCTTAAAAGAGTCTGCATAACCATCTTGATATATCTTTGTTTTAAACATATCATTTATGGGACCAAGATGGTCATTACAAAGTTGGGTGTTATATCATTCATGAAAACATGATTCATTATTTATTTCTATGATTTAGTTTTCTTAACTTATTACATAAATAACTTTATTAATTTTTTTCCTAAAATAAATAATTCTATCTTTTAAAAACATGAATTTTTTATTTAAAAATTTGTAAATGAATACCCCCCTGTCTTGTAAAAAAATAGAGATGTTGTAGAGACCCAGTTTTTTCCTTGTAATACTTTGAAATATTTATAAATTTTTTTTAAAGTTAGGTGCTAAAATTTCATGAGTTATTGAGGCCTTGTGTGCAAGAAATTAAATTGATAAAAATGACAAATATATTTTTTATTATGAATAAGAGGTTAATTAAATAAACTAGGATACCACTTAAAAGGGCGATCATATCAGAATTATGACACCATAGTTGGGTCTGGAATGTGATGGATTCACCATGAGTGACAAAAAACAAGTTTTTGTGGGATGATCCAACCCCTCATACGTTTTTGGTTCATTTAAGTGGTTAAATAATAAATTTATTTAACTAATTAAATGCATGATTAATTATGTGATAATCTTTAAATATCTCTATGTGGAGATTTTCTAGGTTTTTCATAACCATGAGCTCGGCCAATAGATCCTCCCCTCTTCTCCACCCTATTGTTAGACGAAGAGCATTGAACCTCTAATTCAGGACAGATAAAAACGCTACGAAAGCAATGAATCCTCCCAACTCATTGGAAATCGCGTTCTTCAACAATGATCGATCCAAGAAGAGGTTGGACTTGTATTTGGTGTTTTTACACCCTGGATTAAATGTTTTAGGATGTTGAATATTTATTCTTCAATATATTCCCCATTTTCATGATCCCAATTTCTAAAAACATATTGTTTATTTATTTTTCATTTAATCTGGATGCTCATTCTCGATTGGATGGCCAAAAATGCTTGGTCTATGATATAGACCCTTTCTTTTGGTGAATTTATCTCTCAAATAGTCATGATCTTCCTTGGTGAAACCCTACAGTTCCTATATCAACAATTACCGGGTGACCCGAGCTCAATCAGGCACCCAGATTCAAGATAAATTTTCCAAACTATGATGGATCGGAGAGAAAGGAATTGATCCAAAAATGGCAAGATGGAAGGGAGAAAAATATGTAGGTTTTGAAAAAACTAGACAAGGATTGAAGCTGAGATGATGTGTGGAAGATCCACCCAAACACTCATTTCCAAATGAGGTTGATTCCCGAGGAATTGTGACATGTTTCTACATTCATCAGTTAGATTTGGTGTCTTCGAAGCATAATATTACAACTTACACTGTGTTTGGAGTGTATTTGTAAGTGGTGTATAAAAATATGAGAAACCATAGGGTTTTTAGTATAACCTAACAAATGGTGTGGACCTCAAAGAACGCACAGTGTGTAGCCTACCTATATAGAAATGCTATGGTTTTGGAGGTAGATAAGGATTGAATAGTATGTACACCCCCTAACATGCCATGTATTACCCTTTCCGTGTGATCAGGCCATCACAGCTAGGCACATGACTACATGGGTAGGCTATACATACAATATCCCTTTTGGACTAACACACTGTGTGAAAGAGTAGACGGACCTGTGGTCTGAGTACACATACAGGACTAGAAAACATGACCTGGTCCCTAGATAGGCGGGCCACACCATGTAGTCCACAAACATGGTGTGTAACTCTAAACGCACGGTTCCCATGCACCGGCCAAAAGACATGGTCTGATAGTGAAGAATGACCAAATTCTACGTGGGCCCCTCAAACACTGTGTTCTTCTTGGTCTCTTCCAAGTGATCTTTAAACCCCTGTATCTCCTTCATTTAAACTCTTATTTTGGCCCGTGAGATCCCTAGCATGGGTTTTTTCGGTATAGAAACTGATTTTTCCTTTATATGTGGATTTAAAGGTACTATATGAATGTTTTGTGTTAGAACTCATAAAGATGAAACCCAATGATGACAACAATCAGACATTCCTACCAGAGTAGTTCCAATCTATCCCTCATGTTGGGATGGGTAGTGTAGTCCTTGATGATTTTGGTCTAACCCTTCATCTAGACTGGGTAGTGTAGTCCCTAATAATTTTGGGCTTCCCTCCTGCTCGGTTCAGTAGTGTAGTGTCAGATTATTTAGAGTTACCCTCTAGTGTGATCTAGGCAGTGGAGTTCCTCAATGTTTTGGGTTGACCCTCAAGCTATGCTAGGTAGTGTAGTCCCCAATGACCTTCTAGCAGTGACCCTCCAACTAGGATGGGTAGCGATGTCTAACTCACAACTCCCCAGGCTTACCCTCCAGTGGTGTCTGAGTAGTGCCATTCCCCGATGACTATCCCGAGTGTTACCCTCCAGTAGGACTGGGCATTGGTGTTCTTCAATTACTACCAGAGAAGACCCTCGACTATACGAGATAGTGGAAAGTTGTGGTTTGACTAACCTTTAGTCTTAGGAGTAATATGGGTGCTTCCCCCATCGAGATTCAATAAAAAACCGAGTGGGTGAGTCATAGCTTCCCAAATTGGATAGTATCAATGTGCGGTGATTTTATCCACTTTGATATGTGGATCCTGGGAAGACGTGTGAGATACTAAAAATTAATGATGGATTTAATTTGGAACTGTTGGTTAATCACTTTCTTCGGTTGATCTATGATTTGGAGATCCCGTAACTCTCTTGTTTGGTCTTCTTTGACATATAACAAACACACACACACACACACAGATATATATATATATATATATATATATATCCTATTACAGTTCCCACTCCTTGGATCTTGGTTACGACCCTTCTAGGTGAGGTGAAGACACATGAGGTATTCCACATGATTTCAGTGTCTAGATTTTCATGGTTGGATGAGTCTACTCTCTGGATATAGGTGGAAAAGACTCGACGATGAGTTTATATCTTCTCTATTTTGATCTCATTGTGTTTGGATTAGTCTACTTTTACACTCTTTTTGGGTTGAATTGTACTCCATTTGTTCCCATTAATCGTACCTTATTCTCTCTAATACTTTCCTCTTCAGTGTATCTCTTACTTCTCCCAAATAACCATTTCTAGGAATTCTACTTGGTATGTATACACTCCCCCTTTCATGGGATTTTCCCAACACGTGTCGTGGATTTTATAGATAGGAGACTGGTTGATCGTGATATCATAAAATCAAAGGGATATAGGTTTTCTGGACTACTTACAGTGGCTGGAGTTGGGATACATGAGCTGGGATCTCTTGACTTTCACCCTTTTTCTGTTTCAATTATGATTTGGACCATTTTCTGGAATGGGCGTGTGGTTTACCCATTTATTTTTAGTTGACACTACCATAATCTTGTTCTTTCTAGAGTTTCATGCATGTTCATTATACATTATAGTAGTATTCACCTTTTCTACTTTTCCTCTACAATTTTTCATTGAGTTGGTTGCATTCATGAGTAAAGGATTTAGGAAAAATTGTCTACAAGTTTAGTTGTGCCTTCGAAACTTGTCACTAACCCCTGGAATATGAAGGAAATGTTGGGGTATTTGGGGGATGAGCCTTGACTTGGGTCTGTTCGTTAAAAAGTTGTATCAGAGGTAGTTCGACTATTGGGACATTGTTTAGACATTTCCAAAAAAATTTATGGGTTGGGTTTTGGAAAAAAGTGTAGAAGATTCTCGAGAGTGACTATCGAGTCAAGGAGTCCAGTGATGGTGTGAGTGATCGATGTATCCATTCATCAGAACCCTGATTAGCCACTTGTTGACTCAATCCCCTGAGAAATTTGTTGTGGGGAACAAGGTAAATGCATCATATAGGGTTGAGTCTTTGAATATCCTATTTGAGTCATGTTCTAGTTTCCTTTACACACAAACACACACAAACAAACACATAAATATATATATATATATGTGTGTGTGTGTGTGATCATCTGACTACCAAACTCCTTGATAATATTCAGGATGCCTTCACGATGACAACCGGTCGGGATACCGGCTCAGGTTTGTGATGACGACCTCATAACTGATGAGGCATTAGTTTAGGGCCTATCTTGTGATCCCCTTTTTATCTATGGTTAGGTAGCAACGACCTCACTAATTGAGTAGAATCTATTCCCAGCAGAGTAGGTTGAACACATGTGTAGGCTGAGCGCACTCCACAAGTTCCAATTCCATAGACTACTATGGTTCTGTAATGAGCTAGATCCTTAGGAATAAAAGGATTTTCTGGAGTTGATGATCCATATTTTCAGGCTTGTTCGGACATCATAAGGTCAGATTTTGGCTCTGGAAACCATCCTTTTCCACATTGTAGTTGGGCATTGATGGAGCTTAGTTACTCATATGCATGATGATTCGACACTCTAATGGGATGAATTCCATCCAATATTTCGTGAGGAGTACTAACCCTCCTTCTTATGATCTGTTTGGATTTAGGAGCTTCTAGATCATCAATAATGAGGGATGATAGTGGTAGAGTACACGATGTAGTTTAGATAACTTACACACTACTCCCTTGAAATGATCATAGATGCCCTGTTCCATACCCAAAATCTCAAGTAGGGACTCCACATATATATCCTTATTAGTGTGGTTCCTTTGTGCATCCCCACCTATGTCGAGGTGTGGGAGAGAGGACTAGTTACATATATCTTCTAAATTGAGGGAAATCAGATATCTAGAGGTGGTGGTAGGTGCAAGAAAGCTGAGACATCAGCAGTAGAAGGAAAATGGGAGAGATCTCAGTATATGATACTATTTTATGGGAAGACCCAAGGAAATGGTTGTTCAATATATGTTCATATTAGAACACTAGGGGAGCCAAGAGAGGGCCGATTCTATACACATGATGGGTGAGGTCACATGGAATAGGAATACCCAACCTGGTGAGCTAATCATCCTAGGCGAAAAGTGGAAGGACCACCATGGCAGATACAACACTGTGATTAGGGATCTCTCTGGTAAAGACAAGGTGGTCCCTAGGGAGGTGGATCTATGAGAGGAGCCTGAGGAGCTGTGGTGGGGGATTATTGTATGAGGTTCTTCCACCACCACCAAAAGGAGGCCCATGTCGGACTCAAGGAGCTAAAGGTCGAGGCCATGATCAAATGTAGGCTTTGAATGTATACAATCCTATGGTGCACAAGATGATTTGATTTATGATCTATTTTTACTCTACTCTTTCCTCAGTATTAGTAGATATAGGTTCTATCCTTTATTTTATCTCTATAATCTTGGGGAGGGAGCTGGAGCTCCCTATAGAGATTGTACCACAACATAAATGCCTTGCTGTTTCTATAAGGAATTCTTCCTCCATATCGTTCATCTGCTGGCAGTCCAAGATATTGATTGGAGGAGATAGGTTCCCATGGGACCAACTTATTGTCCTAATGGAACCCTACAATGATATATTTGACATGGATTGGGTTTCTATGGTCTGATCCAAGATTTACTACCACCATAGACTAGTCAGATATTTATGCACTGATGGGATGAGGTTCTCCATCTTAAGTGAGAGAGACCTCGTATAAGAACGAACAAGTTCTATGTGAAAGTGTTTATAGCCGATTAACTATCACTTATTGAGTATGACCCTTAGTGCATCAGAATCTTCAGGAATCTTGATACCTTTAGTTGTGGAGGATTATATGTAAATCATTCCCAAATATGTTTTGGGACCACCTATGAGGAAGGATTCAAAGTTTTCTATTGATTTTTTAACCAGGGACTTCTCCCATATCTTCTACAGCATATTGGATGGCACCCACTGAGCTTTGGGATCTACAGTTTCAGCTGTAAGACCTTCATAAGAAAGGTTTCATTGGACTCAGTGTGTTTCCCTCGGTGGCTCCATTTTTTTTAATGAAGGCATACATATGCATAAAACTTTTCATGGATTATTTCCACCTAAACCAGGACACAATAAAACTAATTTACCCCTTATTGGGGTTTTATGGCCTCTTTGATAATTTTTTCGATGCTAATTTGGTTCTATAAGATCGATATTAGGTCAGTCTACCACTTACTTTGGGTTCCTGAGGCTGATATTCCAATGATGGACTTTCCATGTAGCTATGGGTACTAAGAGTTCCTAGTAATACTTTTTAGTGTGACAAATGACCCTATCATGTTCATGGATTTGAAAAACCAGATCATCCAGCCTTACTTGGACCAATTTTTCATTATCTTCATCGATGACATATCCATATACTCTGTGATAGAGGAGGAGAATGCAGAGCACTTGATTATGGTCCTTGATTTACTTTGAGAGGACTAGATTTATGGATAGATCTGAATATTACAGTTATGGATATAAGAGGGTCACTTTCTAGGGAATATCATTTTTGAAAAAGTTCTAACCATGGATCCAATAATGATCGAAGCGGTTCTTCCTTGGGAGCGACCAATGGATGTGTTAGAGGTGGGGAGTTTTCTTATATTGGAAGGGTAATACAATATATTTATGCTAGATTTCTCTAGAATTTCATCCCCATTGAATTCATTGACACAGATAGGATAGTTGTTTACCATGTTTGTGCAGCACCATAATGCCTTTGAGAATCTCTTGAAGAGGCTGACAAGAACCCCAATTTTGAGTCAACTAAAGGAAGTAGTTTAGTTCATGTTTTAATGTGATGCCTCATGAGTTGGGATTGGTTGCGTGTTGATGTAGGTATAGGCGGTCATCACATATGGGTCAAGGTAGTTGAGGCCCTAGGAGAATAATTATACAACTCATGATATTTAACTCAAGGTAGTAGTTTTTATGTTGAGGATATTGGGTAATTACCATTTGGGAGAGCGTTTGGTGTTTTACTCAGATCACTATTGTCTTAGGTATGCCTCCACTTAGAGAAACTTGAACCTGAGGTAGTGATGATGGTTGGAGTACCTATAGGACTACGAATTCAAGATAGTCTACACTATGGGGAAGAGAAATATTGTAACATATGAACTTAGCTGGAAGTCCTAGGCTTTCATACTGTGGGAAAATTTGGATTAGTTGGCTTCCCTATATCTTAATCTAGTGGAGGAGGAGGGTATAGTTTTCTTACCGTCATTGTTGTTGACAATTATCTCCTTGAGAAAGTGAAAGAGTACCACATATGGGAAATTGACTGCAAAGTTTCACATCATTAAATATCCAAAAACGATGCACTAGATAGATATTTTTATGGAGTAAATAATGAGATCTTTTTCCATTATCAAACCGTGGTTCCAGTCACGTTGTTTGAAGTGGTGATGCGGGAGTTCCACACTTCTTCCTCATCTATATAATCTGGAGTAGGTAAGATATATAGGTACCTTCAGCCACAGTTTTGGTGGTCCCGCATGAGATGAAGCATAGCTGAGTCTGTCTCACGATGCCTTATCTACCAGTAGGTAATTGTTGTGAATCAATTTCTAGTGGGTTTGATCCAATATATTTAATATTATGGAGTGGAAATGGAATGGAATATCCAAGGATTTCATTATTCCACACAGAAAAAAGGTCCATGAAACCATCTCGGTGATAGTAAACCGAATCACAAAGTCTCCATACTTCCTTGACATCAGGGAGTAGTGTTCTGTGGAGTGTTTGGGGAATCTATACATACAAGAGATTTTCAGCCTTCATAGGGGACCCTTGGTGATTGTCTCTGATCATGACACTCAATTTGCATCATGATTGTAGAGAGGCCTATATGTAGAAATTGGGACCCAGCTACGAATGAGTACAACCTTTCACCCTCAGACTCATGGGTGGACCGAGTGCACTATGCAGGTGCTAGAGGATATGTTGAGGGCCTGCGTGTTAGTATTCATCCAGAGCTGGGAGGCTCAGCTACCCTTAGTGGAGTTTTATTATGACAATAGATATCACTCCACCATCGATATGGAACCTTATGAGGCATTGTATGGGAGACCCTAAATGTCACTCTTGTACAAGAAATAGATTGAAGAGTCCTCAATTATTGGTCCATAGTTGGTGCAGGTAACTATAGAGAAAGTACAGGTCATTCGAGAATGGATGAAGATGGTCCAGAGCAGATAGAATTCCTACAAAAAATTTCCATAATAAGCCTTTTGTAACACCCCAACCCTAGTTACCCAGATTCGGTGCATTATTATATAACATTGGCATGATCACAAGGAAATCATGTCTCAAAAGACCAATCAGTTTAGTATTATTGGAAACAAGAATCATACATAAGTTCAAATTTACATCGTGAAGAGAAATACAACACAAATATATTTTATTAGAAACATCCAAGCCTCCTAGATTATGCCTACAGGTCACTCATAACTAACTTTTCATATCCTGGGAAAATAAAACATAAGAATGGGGTGATCTCAAACGATCAGTAAGGGTAAGTAATACAGGGGAAAATGACATAAATATTAAACATGGTAAATAATTGAAACCACATGCCTTTACCAATAATAAACAAGAATAATTTTATGGAAAGAATATGAGAGGAGTAAATAATTCCACAATAAAATATAATCATGGGTATTATACTAGTCGAATAACAACATGAACCATCAATATTATTTCCATAATGAGGGAATGTATAATGTCGGACATTCTGAAACATTTTTTCAGGGCCTCGGCCAAGACTTATATAAATGACTAAGGCCTCGGCCAAAACCATAAATCAAATTGGGAAAGGGCCTCAGCCAATTCCATGTCTAGTTATCTCATGAGACCTACTGATGCATTGAGAAGCTATAGCGGGCTCCACCAGTAACTTACTAAGTCCAATACATTCCTCATATATAAAGGTTTAAACATATCATAAAAATTCATATTAAAACTACCATACGAAATTTCAATACATTAACCATAAACCATGAATGGTATAAAAATCGCACATCCACATCCAAGAATAATAAAAAACATTCAATACAATATGAATGTCTTGTATCATAACAAATCAACTTCAAATAAACTTAAAATCCATCAAAGGATGTTGACATAGATGAAATCAAAACCCTTTTTAAGGAAATATCACTTTCTATTTTGAAATAGTTTAAGAGTAACATTATTATAAAATAATATATTTACTTTCAAAATATTCTTATAATCTTTTAAAGTAATCTTAGATGTGTTTATAATGGTAGAAAATAGCTTCACCCGTTGTATAAGTTAAAAAATACATTGTTACCTTAATTTTGTCGAAAAGGTTAAAAAGGACCTTGTTTGGAAAACAACGGAAAGATCCCTTTATAAACATCTTATAAAAAGTCAAAAAGGGTATAAATGACTTTAACCCATAGTCTATAAAATATTAAGAATGTTTTTAAATAAACTTTTAAGAAACATAGATGTGTATGATAAAGAGGTCCCAGTAGATAATTATGTATAAACAACATCGGATAATGAAGAGATTGTAAAATAAACCCATACCATGTAATTTTCCTTGGTTGAGGGTAGTTTACCCTCCTAGATAATGGTAAATAGCTGTTATTAAATTATACAAGAATCATATACATTAATATGATACCATATATGATCTTTTAACATTGCTTTGTTAATAATATCTTAGTATTATCGTCATTTCGGGTGTTAACTTACTCGTTTTCTATTATATGTTTCGTTACATAAGCCATGTTTGTTATGGATAGGTTTTATCTTATTAATATCTAGAATGATATCAACTCCTAAAAAATTACTTTTAATCCTCAAATGAGAATTTGACTTTCATGGATACAATGGGGAATGTATCTCACCGCGTTCGTGGAGACGGTAGTCCGTACGTACACACCAGCGATAATATCATTCTTTTGATATTAAAATAATATATAATTGGATGGAATATCATATATACGGAATAATTATCATGTTATATTTGTTATTTACATAATGTACACATCATTATCATACCAATCCAAATAATAATGTTTTGAATGACAATTACACCACGACGTGGAGACAGTAAGCCGTACGTACGCACGTATGGTGACATGTCATTCAAAGGATGGATAGAATACTGAATATGGTTATACCATATTTATAATAACATCATAGTATATAGAAGATACTGGAGTTATTATTTTAGAATTGAAATAACAAATAAATAAGAATTTGAAGAAGAAAGGAACTTGAAAGAGGGTGGTGAAAACATTACCTCTTCTTCGGGTTCTTCCTTTTTATTTGATCAAAAGGTCTCCATAGGTTGGATTTATGATAAAACTAAGGCCTCTAGGTTGATGTTTGGGAAGTTGATAGAATATTTGGGCAGGGGTTGGATGCGCAAAAATGCTTTGAATGTGTGAATTAGAGAGAAGGGGGAGTTCCCGTTTATAAGAGGGGTGAGGGGTACTTTAGAAAAAGCTAGAAATATTATTTTATAATAAATTCATATTCAGATTCTAATGGATCCAAAGTGGATTATTTAAAGGTTATGGTGGGGATAGGTCAGAAACCACTCAACCAATAGGTTTTAGACTTGTTTGGGTCACTATATTAACTTTATCTTTTTATTTAAGTCTTTGTTAAATTGTTTGACATTTACCATGTCTCTTTTTTATATATAATATAGTTAGTAAACTTACTATAAACATCCAAGAGACCCCCCAAGTGGTCCATTAAGAATACACCTATCATTATATAAGTCCTTTGGTCGATACTTAGATTTTTATGAATATAATATTAATTAATAATATAATATTTGTTTTAAAAACTGTTTTATTTCAATTTTGACACTATTTAATAATTGATTTTTGTTGAAGTCATAAATACTTTATTAATTCAACCCAAATTCATTTAAGACATTATAATATTTCATATTAACAAATAATGTTTTTTATTTTATCAGAACATTCAAATTATATTTATTTTAACATTTATAATACCAATTACTTGATGCATTCATTAATAAGGAAAATACTACATCATTATTGTGTCATAAATAAATTTAATTATTCAATTTCTAAAAATTATAAATAATATACAATTATGTAGGAAATATTTTTATATTTCTAATTCATATTTATAGTTGAAAATATAACATATATAACCTTATGTAAAAATTGTATTTCTAAAAGATATATGCTTAAGTCATTTTTGTATTTACTTTAACTAAATTAATATAAAGTGTGATTATCACTTACAAGTTGATCCATGGGGTCCCAAAATAGACCCAAATATCCCCATGGTCCGACATGTATCAAAAAATATGCTTTGGACACATTTTAGGATAATTATTATTATTATAATTTTATTTCTTACCCTTATTTAACGGATTTACCCTTTAACCATGGTAAATAAAATATTTACCGAAGTAATTATTCAAAATGTCCAAAAATAGAAGTTATCTATTTACACAATTTTGAAATCCTGATTCTAAATATGAAATACATTTTTCTAAATTCAAAGCACATAAGTGGAAGAAATTATTTTAAAATTAATTCCCACTTTCAAAACTAAAAGCGCGTTTTTAAGAAATAACAACTATCAAAAGATTGACACTTGTTTATGTCCTGTTTAAATGTGAAATAACATTCAATGAACAAAATTGTATTTAATGTTAAAAATATATTCTAAATATACTTTAAAACCACTAAAATTCATAATTTATCACTATTAATTATTTCGATTAAAAAAGTTGTTTTTAATTAAATTTTAGTGATCGTCACTATTCATCAAAAAGTGAAACGTTTTTAGAAAAATAAAAAAAAATCACCCTAAGATAATTCCTATATTCCAAATCAAAAAATGAATTCCATTATGAAAGATAAATTGTATAAAATTTTAAAAATTGGGTATTACTATTCATAACAACTTATTTGATTGGATGTGGTGTGTGTTAGAACTTGATGTTACGTACAACACACACTACTATATTATTCAAAAAGATGCGTACTGTGGAAGTTTGGGGTGTTACATTCTCCCCTCCTTCAAATAATTTTGTCCTCGAAATTTCTAGAATAATACCACGTGAAAAGACTTGGGTGGTTCTTCATCATAAGTTCCTCGGGTTCCCATGTTGCCTCTTCCATCTTATGGTTTTTCCATAGGAATTTTACCAGACGAGTCGTCAGGTTTCTCAACACATGTTCTCTCATATGAAGAGTCTTGAAAGAATCTTCACAATAAGACATATTGGGTTCCATTTGTAATTCCTCGTAGGTGAGTACATGCGTTGGTTCAGGCATGTATTTTCTCAACAGTGATACGTGGAACACATCGTGAACATTGGAGAGACTTGGAGGCATTGCCAAACTGTATGCTACATCCCCAATTCGTTCTATAATTTCGAATAGTCCGATGTACCTGGGGCTCAATTTACCCTTCTTACGAAAATTTATAACACCCTTCCATGGAGATACCTTCAACAAAACAAGATCTCCTTCCTGAAATTCTAAATCCTTCCTTCGGCTGTCAGTATAGCTCTTTTGCCTACTTTGAGCTGCTTTGATGTGGTTTTTGATTAACATCACCTTTTCCATAGTTTCCTCCACCAGTTCTGGGCCTATGAGTTTTATTTCTCCAATATCATTCCAACAGGTTGGTGTGCGACATCTCATTCTGTATAATGCTTCATAAGGTGCCATTTTTTACTTTAATGGAAGATATTGTTATAGGAAAATTCTACCAGAGGTAAATATTGATCCCACATACCCTGAAAATCAAGTGAGCATGATATCAACATGTCTTCTAAGGTTTGAATAGTCCATTTCGATTTTCCATTAGTTTGGGGGAGGTAAGCAGTACTCAAATGAAGGTCAGTATCCAGGGATTTCTAAATAATTTTCTAGAATCTTGATGTAAAACGGGGATCATGATCCGAAACAATTGACAAGTGTACTCTATGAAGCCTCACAACATCATTAATATATAGTCTTTCTAGACGTTCAAGTGGTAAATATTCCAGAAACACATCACCATATTCTCTCACAATAGGTACATCCTCTATTTGAACATTCCTTTCCTCACCCACATTTATTTTATTGTCTTGCTCCCCAATAATTGAATTTAGTTGAGTTACTGGTGGTGGATCTAGATAAGAATCAGGTGGTGATGATTCTTTTCTATAGATAAGGTGTTATTTATCATTATCATAAAAAATTGTATCCTCCTCCTTCTTACAATAAATTTTCGCATCATGGTACGAAAGCCAATCCATACCGAGGATTATATCAAACTAAATCATAGGTATGACGATGAGATCAACAGATAAAGAACATTTATATGCCATAATGTGAACGGGTCAACAAAACATTGTAGCAATGATACTTCCCTTTGGAGTTTTAACTGACAACTCCCATGTTAAATCAAATTGGAAATATCTAATTTTCTTAGGAAACAGGGAAGATATGAAACAATGCGATGATCTAGAATCAAATAAACCATTTTATAAGCTTGAGGAAACCATTAAATTGCATGCCACCATGTCTTTTGGGGCTTTAACTTCAGCTGTAGTGATTGAATAAGCTTGGCCTTGATCCCTTGGCCTTTTCTGAGGTATGTTTCCTTGATTCTTAAGACATTTATTTGCATAATGTCCCATCTTTATGAAATTGTATCATTGAACATTGGTAACGACTTTCATTCCTTTACAATCACCAGCTAGATGACCTTTCTGTCCACATTTGAAGCATACTCCTTTTCCTTTTAGACAGGCACCAGGGTGCTTCCTTCTGCAATTATCACAGGGCGAAAATTCAATTCTTCCATTCTTCCCGAATTCCTTATTTCCTTTCCCAGAATTTTCAAGAGATCTCTTATTATATTTCTTTGATTTAAAGTCATAAGACTTAGAGAATTCCTTTTCTCTCTTCATAGCACATGAGACAATATCTTCATATGATGAGAAGGATTGTGATACTAATGCTCGACAGGGAAATGGTTTTAACCCATAAAATAAATGATAAATCTTAATTCTTGGGTTATGTATATAATCTTCATCATTCCTCGCTATCCTAGTAAAGTTAGCCTCATACATTGCGACATTCTCATCCTCCGTTTTCCTTAGACTCAGAAATTATCTTTCCATATCCGCTCGATGGTCATGATGAAAGTATTTTTCTAATAAAAGCTCTCTGAACTCCCTCCATTCCATATTTGATACTTAATCATCTTCCGTTGTGTTTTGAATAAATGACCACCATTAGTCAGCATCTCCAGTGAGGTGGTAAACTTCCATGATAACTTTTTCCCTTTCACATCCCCCAAAGGCATGGAATATATTCTCTAAGGTATTTATCCATTGCTCACCTACTAAGGGATTTGTACTCCCATTGAATATTGGTGGTGGTTGCCTCATGAAGTGGTGTAACATTGATCCTCCATGCTGCGGATCAGGGTACTCCATACGGGTAAGGTTATTATTCATAACCTGAGTGAGTTGTCCTAGTATAGTGATTAGATGATTAGTACTATTTGCATCACCAGCTCCACTATAATTATCATGGGCAGGATGGAAATACCTACATGGAGTGTGTGCATTGATACAGTGTCCATTTCTTCCACTAGGTTCCATTTCTAAACAATGGCATACACTAGATTAGTTTATGAATCAAAATACATAAATCCAAAAATGTAAAACACTTAACATAAATTTAATAGTTTATGGATATTATCCATAATTATAAAAACGTTTTCCTTTAGGAAGTATATAATCATAAACCCTTTATAATGGTTTGTAAGGAAAATGAGAATTATCCTAAGCTTGTCCCCCAGGAGTGTCATAACCAAGAGTGCAGCAAGGCCCATTGTCGTGCATCAGTTCACGTTTGAGTCTAGCTCAAAGCGGCGTTTTCAGGTTTTACCCCTAGGTACATCTGTGCCAGAGCCGCGTCTACCTGCTTGTATCCAGACAAGATAACATTTATTAGAAAACTAACAAAATCTCTACAATACATAAATTCTAGGGAGTTATTATACACTAATCCTCAAAGTCCATCTTAGGGCTATGTGCCCTAATCAGAGTTTATCTAAATCTGGCTTCCAAGGTTTGTACTAAACTTCCTCTGATACCAACTGTAACGCCCCGACCCTAGTTACCCAGAGTCGGTGTATTATTACATAACATTGTCATGATCACAAGGAAATCATGTCTCAAAAGACCGATCAGTTTAGTATTATTGGAAACAAGATTCATACCTAAGATCAACTTTACATCTTTAAGAGAAATACAACACAAATATATTTCATTAGAAACATCCAAGCCTCCTAGATTTTTCCTGAAGGTCACTCATAACTAACTTCTTCATATCCTGGGAAAATGAAACATAAGAAAGGGGTGAGATCAAATGGTCAATAAGGGTTAGTAATACAACGGAAAATGACATAAATATTAATCAGGGTTAATAATTGAAAATACATTCATATACCAACAATAAACCTGAATAATTTTATGGAAAGAATATGAGCTAAGTAAATAATTACATAATAAAACATAATCATGGGTATTCTACTTTTCTAATGACCACATGAACCATCAATATTATTTCCATAATGAGGGAATGTATAATACCATACATTATGAAACATTTTACAAAGGCCTCGGCCAAGATGTCTAAAAATGATTAAGGCCTCGGCCAAAAACATAAATAAAATTGGGAAAGGGCCTCGGCCAATTCCATGTCTAGTTGTCTTATGAGATCTACTGATGCATAGAGGAGCTATAGTGGGCTCCAACCATCATATAATAAGTCCAGTACATTCCTCATATGAAAAGGTTTAAACATATCATAAACATTCGTATTAAAAATACCATATGAAATTTCAATACATTAACCATAAACCTTGAATGGTATAAAAATAGCACATCCAAAGTCAAACATATCACAAAACCTTCAATACAATAGGGATGTTTTGTATCATAATAAATCAACATCAAATAATCTTAAAATCCATCAAAGGATGTTGACATAGATGAAATCAAAACCCCTTTTAGAGAAATATCTCTTTCTATTTTGAAATCATTTAAGAGTCACATAATTATAAAATAAAACATTTACTTTGAAATTATTCTTATAAGCATGTAATGGAAGCTTCGACGAGTTTATAATGGTAGAAAATTGTCTCACCCGCCATATAAGTGAAAAAAGACATTCTTACCTTAATTTTGTCAAAAAGGTTAAAAAAGACCTTGTTTGGAAAACAACGGAAATATTCCTTTATAAACATCTTATAAAAAGTCAACAAGGGTATAAATGACTTTAACCCATAGTCTATAAAATAGTAAGAATATTTTTAAATACATTTTTATAAAACATGGATGTGGATGATAAAGAGTTCCCAGTAGATAATTTCGTATAAACCACCTAGGATAATGAAACGATTCTGAAATAAACCCTTACCTTGTACTTTTCCTTGGTTAAGGGTAGTTTATCCTCCTTCATAATGGTGAAATAGTTGTTATTAAATTATACAGGAATCATATACAATAATATGATATCATATATGATCTTTTAACATTTCTTTGTTAATAAAATCTTAGTATTATGAACATTTCCGGTGTTAACTTACATGTTTTATTTTATATGTTTTGTTACATAAATAGTGTTTTTTTTGGATAGGATGTATCTTATTTATATATATAATGATATCAAGTCATTAAACCTTATTTTTAATCATCAAATTATAATTATACTTGCATGGATACGATGGGGAATGAATCTCATCGTGTTCGTGGAGACGGTAGTCCGTACGTACGCACGAGCGACAATATCATTATTTTGATATTAAAATAATATATAATTGGATGATATATCATATATACAGAATTATTATCATATTATATTTTTTATTTACATAAATCAAACATCATTAACATACCCATCCAAATAATAATGTTTTGAATAACAATTAGACCACGACGTGGAGACGGTAAGCCGTACGTACGCACGAACGGTGACATGTCATTCAAAGGATGGATAGAATACTGAATATGGTTGTAACATATTTATAATAACATCAAATAATATAGAAGATAATGGAGTTATTATTTTAGAATGGAAATAACAATGAAATAAAAACTTGAAAAAGAATGGAACTTGAAAGAAAGTGGTGAAAACATTAGTTTTTTTTCAGGTTATTCCTTTTGATTTGATCAAAATGGATCCTTAGGTTGGATTTATGATCAAACTAAGGCCTCTAGGTTAAATTGGGGGAAGTTTATAGAATTTTTGGTCAGGATTTTTCCAAGACAAAAGGATTTGAAGGTGTGAATTAGAGAGAAGGGGGGAGTTCCCTTTTATAAGAGGGGTGAGGGGCACCTTAGGAAAAGCTAGAAATATTATTTATAATAAATTCATATTTGGTTTATAATGGATTAAAAGTTGATTATTTATAGGTTAAGGTGTGGATAGGTCTAAAACCTCTCAACCAATCAGTTTTATATAGGTTTGGGTCACTATATTAACTTTATCATTTTGATTTAACTCTTAGTTAAATAGTTTTACATTTACCATGTCTCTTTGTATTTTTATATTATATAGTAAATAAACATACTATATACTTCCAAGATACCCCTAATTTGTCCATTAATAATAAACCTATCATTATATATGTCTTTTGAATGAGTCTTAGATTTTTAAGAATATAATATCAATTAATAATATAATATTGTTTTTAAAAACTTTTTTTGTCTATTTTGACACTATTTAATAATTGATTTTTTTTAAAATCATAAAACCTTTATTAATTCTTACCAAATTAATTTAAGCAATCCTAAAATGTAATATTAACCAATAAATATTTTTTATGTCACAAAAACTTTCAAATTAGATTTATTTTAACATTTATAATACTAATTATTTGATTCATTCATTAATAAGGAAAATAATGCATCATTATTGTGTCATAAATAAATTGAATTATTAAATGTATATAAATTATAAATAAAATACCATTATGTTGGAAATATTTTTATATTTCTAATTCAAATTTATAGTTGAAAATAAAATATATATAACACTATGTAAAAATTTTGTTTCTAAAAGATATATGCTTAAGTCATTTTTGTATTTACTTTAACTTAATTAATATAAAGTGTCATTATCACTTACAAGTGGATCCATGGAGTCCCCAAATCGACTCAAAGATACCCATGGTCAGACCTGTATCAACCAATAGGGTTAGGATACATTTTAGGGTATTTTATTATTATTATAATATTATTTTTTACCCTTATTTACCGGATTTACCCTTTAACCATGGTTAATAAATTATTTACCGAAGTAATTATTCAAAATGTATAAAAATAAAAGTTACCTATTTAATAAATTTTGACCCCCAAGATTCTAAATATGGAATCCATTTTTCTAAATTCAAAACACAGAAGTGGCATAAATTAATTTAAAATTAATTCCCGCTGTCAAAACAAAAAGCGTGTTTTTAGGAAATAATAACTTTCAATAGATTAACCCTTTTTTATGTCCGGTTTAAATGTGAAATTACGTCAAATGACCAAAATTGTATTAAATGGTAAAAATATATTCTAAATATACTTCAAAACCTCTCAAATTCATAATTTATCACTGTTAATTATTTCCATTAAAAAAATTGTTTTTAATTAAAATTTAGTGATTTTCACTTTTCATCAAAAATTGAAATTTTTCAGAAAAATACCAAAAATTCACCCTAAGCTAATTTCGATATTAAAAATCCAAAAATTGAGTCCATTTTGAATGATAAAATTAATAAAATTTAAAAAAGTGGGTATTACTATTCATAACGGCTAGTTTGATTGGTTGTGGGGTGTGTTAGAACTCGAAGTTGCGTACAACACACGCAACTGTATTATTCAAAGAGAAGTGTACCATGGAAGATTGGGTTGTTACAACTATGGAGTTAGATATGGGAGACCACATCTACATGATAGTCTCCTGAGGACATGAAATGATGAGGTTCGTAAGGGTGGTAATCTATCCCTGATGTTTATAGGGTCGTTTGAGATCAGGCTGAGGGCCAACAAGGTTTCTTATTGCCACATCTTACCCCTAAAACTAGATGGGTTGCATGAAATTTTCCACATTTCACAACTGAGGAGATAAGTGCAGGAACCCACACACATAATTGACAAGGGTGAGCTAGACATTGAGGATGGGTCCACCTTCATAGAGAAACAAGTGATGATCGAGGACTGATTGGATCAGACCATGTGAGGACGAGCCATCCCTTTGGTTCGAGTGATGTGGCGGTTTATAAATGTGATGGAGTGTACCTGGGAGCCGGAGAGAAAAATGTGGGCATAGTATCCTCAGTTGTTTTCTATGTTTTTCTTTTCGAGGATGAAAATATTGATGCAATGAAGGATGTAGAGAACTATATTTTTTTCTTGTAGGACTTTGGTATTTTTCAAAATATTTTTCCAGATATAGGAATTGAGACGACGTGTGATTATGAGAGATGATGTTCCTAGAATTAAATTGATCAATATATATAATATATTTTTCATTTTCCACATGTTTTTAATTAAATAAACTGGGATAACTCTTATATGGGGGATCAGATTAGAAAATAGAGACTATGGTTGGGTCTAGAACATGGTGTTTTACACAAACGCGACCAACAATGAGTCGGTGTGGTACGTTCTCACCCCTCGCTCATTGGAAGTTCATTAAAGTGGATAAATAATTAATTTATTTAACTACTTAAATGAAATATTAATAAAGATAAAATATTTAAATATATCTCTATAGATATTTCTATGGATTTTAAAACACTGATCTATGCCAGCAGTTTCTCCCTTCTTCACCCATCTATTTTTAGATGAAAAATTAGTGACACGGTATAAAGAACCTCCGATTCTGGATGAATCGAAGCACAATGAACGTATCGACTCCTCCCAAACCCATTCATATGCACATTCTTCACCAACAATCAATCCAACCAGAGGTAGGAATTTTCTTTAGTGTTTTAACACCCTGGATTAAATGTTGGATCATGTTGAGCATTGATTTTTCAATTGGGGCCCCCTTTTCATTGTCCCAATAGCTAAAAACATACTTTTTATACATTATTCATATAATCTGGATGCCATTTTTGGATCAGTTGGCCTAAAACACTTGGTTAACAATCGAAACCCTTTGTTATGGTGCTTTTCTCCCTCAAATTATTATTTTATTCATTGACAAAACCCTATGTTTCCCGGATCGACAATTTTCCAGTGGCCTAAGCTCGATCGGGTGCCAGTATTTGAGATGTATTTTACAAATGACGATGAATTATTGATCAAGGAATAGATCTAGAAACAAAAAAATGCACGGATGAAGAATTCGTAGGTTTCATGACAATACGATGGGGATTGATGTTTTGACGGTGTGTGAATGACCCTTACAAACCCCCATTTTCATAAAAGGCCGATTCAAGAAGAAAGATGATGATTTTACACATTCTTCAGTCAAATCATGTTTTTTGAGTAGAATCAGGGGACTTTGGCTATAGTTGGAGTAGATTTGGAAGTGGCTACCAAAAATGATAGAAATCATATAATTTCATGGAAAATACCGACTACCCTCTTTATACCTTGAAGAACACATGACGTGTAGCCTCCCTCAGTAAAATATCTTGGGTTTCCAGGTAGATAAGTATGGAATGATGAGTAAACCCCATTACACACCATGTATTACCCTTTCCTTGTTAATAAGAAACATGAAGGAACACATGACCAAGAGTACACCCTGTGCCAACTACATGGGTTGGACACACAGACAGTATCCCATGTGGACGAATGGGTAGTGTGCCAGAGTACACGAAAACACGGTCTGAATACATGGACATGGCCTTCCAACATGGCCCGGTCCCCGAATAGGTTGGACACAACTTTTAGTCAACCTTTAGGGCATGTAACGCTATAAAGATGGGACCTGTGTACTATCCAGAAGACATAGCCAGGTAGTCGATAAAGACCACATGTCATGTGGGCCCCTTACACACCATGTTATTCTTAGGATATTCTAAGCGACCTTTAAATCCTTACATATCCTTTTTTTGACTCATATTTTGCCCAGTGAGATGCTTATTCTGAGTGATTTTCCTTGTAGATTGTGATGGCACACTCAGAAGAGTCTTTTGAGATATGACATGATTGTTCCATGATGGAAAGCACTAAAACAACACCTGATAATGAAAGCGATTAGGTAGGCTTCGCATAGTAGTTTCGGGATTACCCTCCAACCGGGATATGTAGTTTATACCCCAATGATTTTGGGATGAGCCTCCAGCTATGCTAGGTAGTTTATTCCATAATGATTTCAGGCTATCCATCCAGCTAGGTTGGGTATTGTAGACATCGACAATTCTCAATTACCACCATTTGGGATCTACATAGTGGAGTTCCCTAATGCTCTGGGATTAATCTCAGGTTGGGTAGTGCAGTGTAGTCCCTAATGATCTTCTAGGTGTTACCCTCTAACTGGGCTGGGCAGCGGAATCCCTATGATGACTCACTAGGCATATCCTCTAGGAGTGTCTGGGTAGTGGAATTAATAGATGAATATCATGAGTGGTACCCTCTTGTAGGAAAGGGTAGTGGCGTTCTTCGATGACTACCAGAGAAGGTGATCGACTGTGCAACATAGTGGCGAGGTGTGGTTTGACTTTTCTTTGGACTCACAAGGAAGAGGGGGGAATTCCCCACCGAGACACATTCTTGTAACACAATATAAAACCATGCACTCAATAATGTGATGCCCAAAGATAATAGTATCAAGGTTCAGTGATTTTATACCCTTTTACTTGTTCCACCTAGGCAGACATATGAGATGTAGGGCATCAAAGATGGATTTTCATTGGAACTATTGGCTACTCACTTTCATGGGATGAGCTGTGATATGGACATCGCCTTAATCTCTTGTTTGGGTTTCTTTTAATGAGCACAGACACACACACACACAAAGATATATATATATATATATATATCCTATTGTAGTAGCCACTCCTTGGGTCTCAGTTTATCTCTTTCCATGAGAGGCGAAGATGCATGGGGTATCCCATTTTCTTTCTGTGTCTATCTACTCATGGTTAGATGAGTCAAATCTATGGCTATAAGTGGTGAAAGACTCAATTAGGAGTTCATCTCTTCACTATTTTGAGCTATTTTTGTTTAGTTGAGTCTAATTTCACTACCTTGTTGGTTTGATATGTACTCTTTCTGTTCACTTTTTCTGTACCTTATTCTCTCAAATACATTCCTCATTAGTTTATCTCTTATAACTCCCCTTCAACTTTTCAAGGTGTTCTACTGGGTATGTATATACTCACCCCAACATGGGATTTTTCCAACACATGTCGTGTGTTTTGTAGATGGTAGATAGGTCGTTCATTATCTCAAAGGATCTTAGGGATATGGGATTCATGGACCATGTATAGTAGTTCAAGTTGGGAAAACGGAGTGGGGTTCTATCAAATTTTACTCATTTTTAGTTTCCTTTAATTTAGGACTTGTTTCTAGTATGGGCTTGTGTTTTCCCCATTACTATTCATTTGAATCTACCGTGCTCTTATACCATATAGTGTTTCTAGAATGTTCATTTTATATTATAGTAATTTTCACTTTTTCTACATTTCTTATTTACTTTTTCATTGAGTTGGCTGCGTGTGTGTATACAGGATGTAGAAAAAGTCCTCCAAAAGTTTAGTTGTGACTTCAGTGCTTTTCTCCAACCCCTGGCCTATGGAGGAGGGCATGGTGTTGTTATGGATCAATCCCCATATTGGGTTGGGTTGTGAAAGATGATGGTTTTAGTAACACGTGGAATGAAATAATAGTTATATAAAACCAAAATTATGGCAGTTTAAAAAGGAAGGTAGTAGTATTGTATAAGAAAAGCAGTGAATTATACTCTCTTAGCTATATGAATATCCCATTATCCTCTAGAATTTATTCAAAATATAATTTATTCTTATATTTAGATATAGATTTGAAAACCAAAAACTATAACTAATACCCAATGTGTAGAGATAGAAATAGTACACACAATAATTAATACACCTTTACCGACCCCATGATTTTGGGTGTAGTTTTCTCCTTGTGGCCTAGATTTATATATGAAAAGTATTCTGCTTTCCTTTCCTCTTTATTCCTTTGGATCTTTTTATTCTTATAAGTTTGGTTCTTGGGGGATGTAGACTTGGAGTGTGTCCTGGGTCCATTTTCTTTATTCTTCATTTTTGTATTCTCTATTAGGACTACATGTTATCACACCCCATTTCCATTTTCAGAAGTAAAATTGTAGTAATAATTTTATAGAGAACCCTATAACTCTTTGCCATGTTATAATTAACAATAAAACTATATAATGATTTCGGTATTGAGGAAATGATGATATCTTTTCATATCTCATCAAGGAATTAAATGGCCATGATACTTAATCCCTCCAAATATCCATTCATCTTGACAACATGAGGCCTAGTTAGCATTGACACTCCATGCCTACACATGAATAGTGAATTAGAGTTTACATAACTATCTTGTCTCAACTTATCTTGATAGATATTATAAAGGTGAGACATCATGATATACACTTCCCTATTCTCACGTTTCTTTAGAAAATCATTAGACATAGAATATTCAAAGTAACATTAGACATTAGTGGCATCGTCCAAATGCTTATCATGTAGATAAAATTCATTCTCACTAGAAAATATGTTATGATCTTTAATAATGTTATTTTAAATGACATATAATTTCCTTTTAAATCATAAATTAATTCACACATAACTTTTCCATTCATGGAAATTAGTTCCAGTAAGAAGGTCATCCTTCTCAAGTATGGATCACAAGGATCTAGTTTAATTATTTTTTATTGTCATATATATAATTAAGAAAATTAAATTTTTAGTACTTCATTGGATAAGATTATATAATAAATATATAAATCTTTATAATATCCCACTACTTTTAAAAATTTCAATATCTCTCATCATCAGCTTTGGAATATCTTGTTTCTTTGACATTCTAGGGATAAGATCCATATTCCCCTTCTCATAACCCATACCATGGCCTAAAAAGTTATTTTAAGGTTCAAATGAAGGATTAATAATTCTAACTATACTAACATATAGTTTGACGACCTGCTCAATGGACTCCCCAATCATAATGTCCTTAATCTGGATTTTTTTAACGCTTGATTCCCAATTCCACCATGCCCTTCTTTTTTAGTCAACTATAACACCCCAAAATTTTTTCAATGGAAATTACACTCTAATAATTATGTCATATAATATAAATCACACAAAATGAAATATATAAGACAATAAAAACATTATAGATGAATATATAAATGAAAAAAGATGTATATCTAGAAATTAAGAAGCATATGCTGATGGAATAGAAATTTAACGGTTGGAATAATAATGTAGCCATTAGGAATAATAATCCAACCAATAGAATAGTAACATCACCTATTAATGTATAAGTAAAAGATATGTATATAATAAATAAAAATATGAAATATTTATATCTTCTAAAATATATGTAAATGTTGTTAAAACAATTAATTAATTGTTGGGTTTTGTGTAATATGTGATGATTATTTAAAATTTTATAATTAATATAATAATTTAAAATAAAAAAGATTTTCAAGAAATTGTTTTATAAATTAATATTTTTTGACATCTGATTTTGAGATAATTTTATGAGACCTTAATTAATTTTTTCAACTGTCATAAAATTTGTTATAATATTAAAATAAATATTTTCGGACTAAATGATTATTTTATTTAAAAATTAAATATATCATATTTAGATAATTATTTTTATAAAATAGAGTCCATTTTTGAATTATACAGATTAAAAAATGGTTACTGTGGACTTTTGGGATATTTCTAAAATTGTTGATTTTTTTTGTGAAGAGTGAAATATGATATTTTATGATATAAGATAAATACATGGGTTTGAGTCATTATGGAGGTATGGATGATTCAATCACCATTATATTGATCTTACCTTCCCTATTTTATATATTTAGTCTTGGGAAACAAAACTGATCATAGTCTTGATCGAAAATCATAATCTAATGAATAAAATAATCAAAAAACACCCATCGTCTCCCTTATAAATACCACCCACCACCACCACTTATCCTCACACGAATAAAGCCTTGGAGATTTAAAAAAATATTCCCAACACTCTTTCCAAGTATCTCACCCATTTCATGGAGCATTATCTATAAAAAATGAACAAACCCAATTATCCTAAGAGGCCCACGATGAGAAGAAGATCAATAGGTAAAATCATATATTGTTTTATCTTAATTTCATTTAATTTTTTTTCTTTTCTTATCCTATTTTCAACTCACCTTATCCGAGTGAAATGTTAAATATATTATCTTATAAACACTTTATGGATATTTTTTAGTGAAATATCTATCATGAAACGTCTCTCCTCTACATTTTATTCTAAAAATGAAATCATCATTCATGGTGTATGGATTTACCATAATCCTTGATGATGTGTTTTAATTTTCCATTACCACATTAAGGAAGGTCATAAAACCATAATTATGGTTAGATAATATTTTATTATGCATATTACATTTCATATAATGTTTTGGAACCAATATATAAATATTATATTAAATAAATTTATATAAGTTCTCACTGGTTGTAAAATCCCACAAATTATTTGTAATAATTTTCATTAATATTTTTATCTAATGAATAATATTCATACCATATAACCCAATGATATATAAGAAAACTTAATATAATTTAATTTTTTTAATAACATATAATTTTTATTCTGTACAATTATTCTCATTTTACTGGAACTTCCATACTTTTATATAAGAGAACTGATCTTGAAATCCAAGAAAAAAACACCCCCTGAGCGACAAAATTATGCTATATAACTCATAATAATGAATATATATTAATTTAAAAAATTATAATAAAAAATAAATACTGAATAGTTTATTAGTTTAATAATTAATGTTTTTAATTTTATTATATTAGACATTAGGTACAAGTGGATAACACTTTCAGATATAAGGTATGGGATTCTCTTTAAACATCCAACATTCCTTCTGGTTATGCTTTCTCTCTATGTACCCAAATGTAATCCATAATTTTTTTATTTACTCATCATAAATTATGTGTGGATGTTCCAAAAATATGTACCTATCTAAATTGTTCTTTATTTTATGGGGAAATACATGTTTCACATCGTTCCCCTCTCAATTCTTTCTAATCAAGCCTGATTAAAGGGAACATTGAAGTTTATTACCCATTTTTAAGTATTGTCAATAATTTGTTTTACAACAAATTTTTTTTTCTAAAGAAACTATTTTTATCAATAAAAAATACGTGATTTGATTTATGTTTTTATGAGAACAATTATAAATTCTCCCACTTTAAACACACTTTAATATTTTTCCGTAAAACCAAAATATAGACGCTCATTTCTATAGTTTCTTAAACAATATTTTTTCATGTTTTAACTTTGTTTGAACATAATTTATCATGATCTATGACTATTTTATCTTATTAAAATACATGTATTAATTAAATCCATTCTTTCATGGTCACTTTTATTATACTCCCATTTTTATGCTCCATGACATGATTACGATGAAAATTTCATTCCATGGGTAACCCTTCTCTTTATATTTGGTTCTTCATGTGGAACACATATATATGAACATGATAAGTTTGGTGCAACCATATAGCGCTCCAATGCATTGGGTATTGTTCAGAATCACGAGACATCATGTTTTGATAGGGAGTAAACCTGATTCACTTATGGAACTTTTCCTCCATGGGCAACAGTCTTGGCAGTTAGTCTGGACTCATTCTTATGTCATGTTATGAGTTGTTTCCACATTTCTATTATTCCATTATTACCATATTTCATGCTCTATATGTTATTATTTGTTATGTTTATTTATGTTATATTCCTTTTTCTGTCATCATGTTATGAGTTCTATCCCATGAGTTATGATTTATTATTAGATTTATTCCCTTGCATGGATTTTTAGCTCATACCATACGTTTATGTATTCAAATGGTTATCTTGTGTAGATATAAGATCTAAAAGTATTTTAATAGATATTTAGGAAGATTAAATAAAATATTATTTTATTTTGTTTTATAGATTCTAATTTTGTATTGATTTTTCATAATACACAAGACTTTACAATCGTTGGTTAGTATTTAATAGTTAATTATGATTAGAGTCATTTATTAATATGTGTAAAAATTAATTGGAATTAGAGGAATGGTATATTTATTTTTGTATATTAGGAGTAAAGAAAGTTAGTAATTACCCAATGGATAATTATGTCACCATGGATAAGCTAGAGTGTAACTTATGGAATCAAAAGGTAGTTATAATTTTCACTTACAAGTTTATCCTTATATGTTTAATGATTCCTTTTTTATATTCTTATTATCTAAGTAATAAAGCCCCCCCACATTGAACTTTAATTTTTTATTAATTTTAGAAAATAAGAGAACCTGTGTCGAAAATCAATGTGATAGGCATTGGGACTATTTCCCTAATTAAATTACAAATTTGTTGGGAACGAAACTCAAAACATCATGAAAACACTAGAAAGAATTGAAATGTTATGAATAATTACATGAATCATGTAGAATTCTCTCTTCCTATGAAATAGTAAGTGGCATTCAAATACTTCATACAACAAATTCTTGCCATCTATTGTGGATCATTTGATCCCAAAAACATTGAATAATGAATTAACTCTATTGAGATTATATTCTCTATACTCTAGTGCTCAGATGAAGAAAATGTTATGATTGAATTATATCATCTTAATGGTGAAGTTGATCAGTGGTAGACATTTATCAAGGACATTATTTCCATGGATAAAACAAATTCTATTGAATGTGATGTTTAATGAAAATATTTTTCAATAAATATTTTCCCCGAACACTCTATTTTATGATGGAGGAGGATTTTCTCTATCTAATATAAAAGGGAGAAAATTATATTAGGTCGTATGAATCTATATTGAAAAGTCATTCATAATACACCACTGTATTTATCATGAACCTTGAAAGCAAGATGAATCAAATCATTAGTGGACTAAAGATGAGTCTACGAAAAGTGTTGTTGATTTGAGACTTTGATATCTATGAGGAGATTATTCATTGATCCCATAATATTGTAATGTATATTATAGAAAATTAGTGGAATTATGGGAATGGAGATAAATAGTGGGAAAAAGGGTTTCATATAGGAGGATCAAATTATAAGTCCAAGGATGTTATGAAAACCCAACAAAAACGTGTCAAATTTGATGGAAGAAGCATCCTAGGAACTACCTAAAGGGAATTAAGATATACATAAAATGTGGAAGAGAGGGGAATCTCACTAATATTTGTCAAATGGATATGAAGAATCTGAATAATAATGGAAAATGATGGAAGGTTTAGATCAACAATCAACTTGTAGTACTGTATTTCAGAAACAAGTAACACCCGAATTATGTGAGCTATTTCCCTAAGACATAGGTTGTTTAAGGCAGTTGACCACAAAAATCTCCAATATTAAAAGTAAGGGAATATAATATCACAACTGAGGAGGTGTATCATTAATATGATGCATTGAAATGTACACTGGTTATTCATTCAATAATAACAAATGTACTATTTGATTTTGGTTCTACTAATTATATAATATAATTCAATTTTCATAGAAATATTCAAACACCAGCTAAACATATAGATGTTTAGTTATCTATGAGAATGAAAAATATGGATTTTATCACATCCAAGGTATATAAATCCAACCTATATAATGTTGTTGGATTAAACCTCCCATAAAATCTGCCCTGACTTCAATTGGTAGAGTTTGATTCTATATTTTCCATTTATTGGCTACCATTATACAAAACCTATATCAACTATCATGATAGGGAGATCACTCATAGCATCCTGAGGTAATTTAAAATTATATAAATGTGTTAGGAAGTGTATGAATCTCCATCATAATCATCATCTCATTTTTGGATATTATTTCTTTATGAGAACGAATATCTCGCTTAAATGATTGAGAAAATGGATAGAATCATGTTTAAATACATGACTATTGTGAGGGACTACACTGATGTGTTTGAAGAATAATTTCATGGACTTTCTCATGAACAAGATGTTGAGTTCTCAATATATCAGTTTCCTGGATATTTGGATATATCAAATTAACCATATAGAATGTCTACCATTGAGTTCGTGGAACCGAAGAAGCAGTTACATGATAATATGGGAAAGGGTTTTAAATGAATAAGTGCATCATGTTGGGGGTGAACTACTCCTCTTTGTGAACATGAAGGATGGATCAATGTTCCTGTTTATTTATTATCATGAGCTTAATAAAATTATGATATAGAATATATATCTTTTACCATAGATAAATGACTTGTTCAATCCACTATACGGGGATGAGAATTTATCTAAGGTGGACCTTAGTTTAGGATGTCATCAATTAAAGGTGTGGAGGTAATATATTACAATGACTACATTTTGAAATAGGAATGGAAACTATGAGTTCACAGTGATTCCTTTTGGACTCACTAATTCTCCTATTATTTTCATGGACTTAATAATTAGAGTCTTTATATATTACCTTGGAAAATTTGTGGTGGTTTTTATCAATGATATTATGATATACTCTATGTGTAAGGCGGAACACGAGGAGTGTTTTGGTACAGTGCTAAAGGCTTTGTGAAGGGATAAACTATATGTAATGTATAGTGAAAGAGAGTTCTGGATGGAGGCAATATCATTCTTTAGGCATGTTATCACCATCAAATATATATATATATATATATGTACACTAATAAAAAATGAAATGGAAGAGTGTCCTATAATAGCCTCTGTAATGGTGATCCATAGTTTCCTTTATCTCCATGGGTATTACCAATTTTTTGTAATGAAATTATCATGATTGTCAACCCCATTAAACAAAGATGAATCATAATGGTGTAAAGTGTATCTGGACAACTGAATGTGAATACTTCTTCAAAGTGTTGAAAAATTATTATATCACTACACTAGTAATCACACATACAACATCTTGGGAACGCATTTTGGTGTAAAATGATTCTTCCAATAAGGGATTAGGAAATTTTCTGATGAATAATGATAAATTTACATCCTATACCTCTAAGAAGTAAAACATTCGAGAGAAAAACTACCCCACGCATGATCAGGAGTTGGTAGTTGTGGTCTCTGCATTGAAAATATGGTGTTATTATCACTATGAGGAGAAGTTTGAGATATATAGTTAACACAGGGGCCTAAAATATATATTAACAAGGTAAGTTATTAATATTGCATAAAAAATATTGTTAGAGCTCCTCAAAGATTTTGGCTTCTTAATCTGTTATCATCCTGGTAAAGAAAATAAGGGGGATGGTCTAAGTATAAAGGAACCTAAATATTTATCAAGGATGATAATTGATAAGGAAATAATCTTCATAGAATTGAAAGGGATTCAACATGGAATATTTATGGAAAAAATATTATTAGTCCTTTCAAAAATTATTTATCAACCATCCCTTATGGAGAAAATAATGGATGCTCAATAAAATATTGAGGAAATTTTGAAAAAGGTGGATGCTGTTTGAAATGAGATACTCTCACAGATCAAAATATACTTGAAAGGATTCATAATATTTTGGTTAGGATTGTATGTACCATCCAATCTATATATAATGAAAGAGATTATGAATTATTCACATTTCTTATTGTTCTTAATTCACCTTGGATGAAAAAATATGTATCAAGATCTCTGAGAGCCCTATTGGTGGGGCAATATGAAGTAGGTGATCATTAAATATAAATCAAAGTTATTTTTATACTATCAAGTGAAGGATTAAAGAAAAATGTATAATGGGATGATAAAACCATTACCTACACGAACATGGAAATGGGAAAAAATTATCATAGAAATTATCACCAGACATCCAATGATATCTTGATGAAACAATGAAATATGGGTTGTTTTGGATTGTCTTGCAAATAATTATCACTTTATCTCAATTGGATAGGACTTATTACTTGACTAAATTTCACAGATATACATTAATGATGTGGTGAGGCTACAATGAGTACCACTATTGATCATATCTAATCATGATCCACTATTTACCACCATGTTCAAGGAAATTCTACAACATTCTATGAACATTAAGATAAACATCATTATATCTTATCATATACAATCTAATTGAAAATATAAGCAAACAATTCAGACACTGGAAGACATGTGGAGAGAATGTTCAATGGAATTCAATAGGGGATGGGGAAAATATCTACCTTTGTTCGAGTCCTCTTGCAACAAAAATTTCCACTCATGAGTCTAAATGGCACCATATGAATCCCTTTAGGGGAAAAGATATAGAACACCAGTATAATGGGATGATGTTGGTGAACGTAAGCTATGACAACTTTAAATGGTCAATGAAATGGTAGAAAATGTGAAAACCATTAAGTAGCACATAAAGGAAGACCAAAGTCGATAGAATATCTATACTAATAATCATCGATGAGACCTAGAGTATAAATTTGGATACATGGTATTCCTTTATATATCTCCATGGAAGAGGATCATGATATTTTTGAGAAAATGAAATATGATGCCCAGGTACATCGGCCCCTTCGAGATTCTTGATCATGTCATAGTTTTGGCCTATCATCAGCACTTTTTCCAAACAGGTCTCAAGTACCTAAGGTATTCCCCATATCCATCTTAAAGAATTACATATCAGATCCCTCACACATAATGAATTTAGAGGTGGAATAGTTGGAAAATCATCTCCCTTAAGAGGTGAAACATGTGAAGATCTTTGATTATAGAGATAGATTTCTACAAAAAAATACAACTCTTCTGGTCATTGTATTATGGAATAAATATAAGTACAAAGAGAAAACAAGGGAACTAGAGGAAGAAATGAAAGAGAATTACCCTCATGTGGCTTCAACTTAGTATGTAAAATGAAATTTTGAGGGTGAAATTTCATAATGGGGATAATTTAAAGAACCAAAATGTTATCAATAGAAATTACTTTGTTATAATTATTTCATATAATGTAAATAAAATACAATCACATAGTGAACACAATAAAAACTATATAAATGAAGAATGAATAAGATAAGAGGAATTTATAGAAATTAATAAACCTATTCTGATAGAATAGTAGAATGACCATTCGAATAGTAATGTGACCATTAAAAATAGGAATACAGAAAATATAGTTTTAAAATAATAATATACTATATAAATAAAACTTATTTATATTATAAATGAAAATATGATATATTTATATCATGGAATAAGTATGTAAATGTTTTAAAATTGATTAATTAATTGTTACTTTTTTTTTGTTAAATATAAATGTTTATTCAAAATATTAAAATTAATATAATATTTTAAAAGAAATTTTATTTTTCACAAAATATATTCACATATTAATATTTAATGGCCTTATGATTATAAGATCATTTTATGATATCTTAATTAATTTTTCAATGTGTCATGAAATTAGTTATAATATTAAAATCAGTATTTTTCAAGTAAATATTGATTTTATTTATAAAATAAATTCATCATATATATAAGAAATTATTTTCCTAAAATGGAGTTCATTTTTTAAATATACACATCAAAAAAAATATGGGTTAATTTTTTGGATTTTTCAATAATTTATATTGAATAGTGGAATATGATAATTAATGATATAAGCTAAATATATGAATCTTTTAGTCATTTATGAGGTATGGATTATGTAAAAACCATTACCTAGAACTATACTTCCCTACTTAATTTATTTGATCATGTTAATCAAAACTATCCATAGTCTTGATCCAAAACCATAATCTATGGAACAAAATAATAAAAATACCCCACTCTCCATGCCTATGAATACCATCCATCACCACTTCTTATGCTCAAACATTACGAACCTTTGAGCTTGTCAAAATTCATCCCAATACACTTCCGAAGTCACTCAACCACATAATATTGAATTTTTCCTCAACAAAATATCAAACTTAACTTCCCTAAGGAGGTTCTCAATGAGAATATTTTTTAGAGGTAAAACCTCCTTCGTCTTCTCTGAATTTATTTTCAATTAATTTTCTTTTACTATCATCTAATAACCTTTCCTTATCCAAGTAACATGATAAATCATTTTTCATGTATATAAAATATGTTAATTATTTAATGTAATATCCATTATCAAATTACTTCTCTTGTCCCTTTTATTCTAAAAATGAACACATCATTTCTGATGTGTTGATTTACCTTCATAATGGATGATGCATTTTCATTTTCCATTACTACCTTCAAATCTGGTCATAAAACCAACATTATGGATAAATAATATTGTATTATACATATTGTAATTCATATAATGTTCTGTAACCAATATATATTCATGATATTTTATAAAATGATATATGCTTGTGATGGTCTTAAAAAACATAAAAATAAATTATATCATTTTCATTATCATTTTATGTAATGAATAATCTTAAATACATATAATAAAATGAAATATATTACCCTTTAAAATACTATAATATCATTAATAATATATAATTACAATTGAGTATAATTATTCTCATTTTACATGAACTACCATACTTGTATATAAGAGAACCGATCATGATAACCAAGAAAATGAATTCTCCCAGAGCAACATAATTGAACTCTATATCTCATCAAATTGAACATAAATAAAATTAATATATTTATAATAAATCCCAAAAAATTATAATAGGTTTTAAAATAAATAAATAAATAATTTAATTTTATTATCCATGAAATTATGTTCAAGGTAAAAATACTTTTCGACATATGTTATGGGATTCTCTCTGAACCTCCAAATTTCCTTCGTGTTAGACGTTCTCTCTATTTACCTTAATTTAATTCATAATAATTAGTATGTAATCCTAAAAAATTATATTATTATGTTCCAAAATATATACCTAGCTCAATTCTTCTTTATTTGATGGGGAGATACATGTTTTATAAGGTTCCTTTCCCAATTCTTCCTAGTAAGCAAGCCCGATTAAAAGGAACTTCCCAGTTTCTTATCCATTTTCAAGTGCATTCCATAATAATTTTTATACAAAAAATATTTTTCTAAAAAACTATTTTTATCATGAAAAAATATCTAGGTTCATTTGTAGTTTTATTCAAACAAATATATGTTTTTCTACTTTAAATAATCTTAAAAATATTTCCTCAAAAAATAATAAAATGTCTCATTTATAGAGTTTCATAACCAATATTTTTGTTTTTTTACATTAACTGAACACAATTTATCATGATTCATGCCAATTTTACCTTTTGACTATCCATTTATGATTTAAATCCATTCATTCATGGGAATGTCTATAATATACCCATTTTTTATGCTCCATAACCTGATTATGATACCCATTTCATTCCATGGGTAACCCTTACGTTTATGTTTGATCCTTCATTTGGAACACATATTCATGAACATGTTATAATGGGTAAACCTAGATAGAACTCTAATGAATTGTGTACTATTTAGTTTCATTATACGTCATGTTGGGATAGAGAGTAAACCCGATTTCTTCACGAGACTCTGTCCGCCATATGCAATGGTGTTTGCAGTTAGCCTTGACTAATGATTATTTCATGTTGTATATTGGTGAAAATTTTTATAGTTCCATTATTACATAATCTCATGAACTGAAATTTATTCTTCCATATGTTTATTCATGTTCCATGCCTTTTTATCTAATAATTTTATGCCTTCATACCCATGTGTTATGATTTATTCCAATTTTTATACCCTTACTAAGATTTTTAGATCATCACTTTTCTTCATGAATTTCCCAAGTTATCACCTGAATATGTAATAGATAAAAGAAATATAGGAACTATTTTTGGAGATTCAATAAAATATGTTTTTATATTGGTTTTATGATTTCTTATTTTGTATATAATATTCCAAGTATACTAGAATTTTACAGCCCCTGGTTTGTATTTCATTGTAAATCATGCTTAAAATAATGTATTAATATGTTTAAAAGGACAGGGTTGTTATACAACCCTTTATATGAAGTATGTTGAGTCATCCAAAAAAATTACGAATCCCCCAATGATTGAAAGCACCCAAAAATTAATCATTCAAGCACTTTGAACTTTGTTTCTATTTCAACTTATGTTGTGGATGGCAATATTGACATAATATTTTTAATTGATGGATTTTTATATTTATACATAAATTTAAAATTTTATCTTTATTTTGTGATTTTAAATATTTTTTAGATTTATATATGTTTTTAACTTTTTATTAGATAATGTTTATGTATAAATGAATTTATTGTATTATTATCTTGGTTGATTTTTAATTCATTAATTCATGTGATCATAATAAAACATCCATAATGAAATTAAACATGAAAAATGATAAAAAGAAAATATTAAATGTCATATGATCATGAAAATATTATAATGGTTATTTTATATGGTGGATGATAAAATAACCATCGATCTATAGGAGAAACAACTTGAACCATACCTTAGTTAGTGTTGGATCTTTCCATAAGTCCTCTTATGAACCACTTGGATTTTTCTCTTGGATATTAAATTAAACCACCTCTACTCACTTGAGATGAATGTTTATTAAATAATATTTTACTCACTCATAAATTATGATAACAAAAGTATTTGTTATGGAGGATTGAATAAAAAATAATCTATGAGAACACATGACCTTACAAAATTATAGGGGGAATTACATGGAATCCATCAATTTAATTAAATAATAAATTTTTATGAAAGAAATTGAATACAATGGTTTGGTATATTCTCATGATCATCCACAAATATGAAACGAATTAAAAATTTCATAAACATCATTCATTCCAAATTGATTTTATTTATAATAAATAAGGGTCCAATAAATTAATTATTTTCTTCAATTAAAAAATTATCAAAAAAAATTATCTTGATATTTTAGTATATCACAATTCTAAAAAAATAATTAAATGTATTTATAATTAATGATGTATAAAAATTTAACCTTTGATTATATATAATGTGTATTAGTTCTAACTACCAAAAATTCATTATATTCAAATAATGTTCACTCATGTGGATTTTAGAATGAACTGTAGGACCCCGAGACACCCTGAGAGGGGAGGGGTGAATCAGGGTGTCAACTTTTTCTTCTTAAAGTTGTGGATCTTATTCCCACGTTGGTAGGAACTACTTAAACCTGTATGATGGATATCATCAGCAATGAAACATTCACATGCAGAGAGATGACACAACTATTTTTACATGGTTCACCGCTAAGGGCTACGTATAAGGAGCATACACCGATAGGTTTTTGGTCGTACCAATATCCACTATGCTTCACTAGCTATAGAAAACAATTGTTCAGGAACAATCACTTTGTCCCAGGCTCAATGCCTTTACAATGGTTCAGGGATACCTCACTGCTTCCCTCGGGTCACTCCCGTTGACTCCCCTGGCTTACTGCCGTTGGTGAAGTCTCACTCAGTTTATAGACGTGAAGGTCTCTTCCATAGATTTGAATTAAAGTCTTTGTCTCCTGTTCAGCATGAGACTTTACTTGCATCAAAGTCCTGAGTTGATGCTCTATTGTATTCAACCTTTTACTTTAGTGCAATGACTGAATGCACTAGATCCCGTTGTCTTCGTTTTCCTGAATCACAATCACTTGTATGATTGCTCAATAAATAATGATCTATTGAAGTCCAAATTTCATCCACTGATGAGTACCCCTTTTTCCCCTATCCACTGGGCGAACAACCTTTAGAAAGGGCCTTCATAAAGTACCCTACTTCGCAAGGCTCCCAATTTTGCGAAGCTCAAACAAGTCCTCGCATAGCCCATGCCTTTTCGCGAAGCTCAATCGTGAAGCACTCTCGTGATGCTCCAGCCTTCGCGATGCTGGGTTATTGCGGAGCTCCTACCTCTTCGCAAAGCTCACTGAGACAATGCGGGGCGCAAGACTTTCGCGGAGCTAGAATAGCCGCTGCGGAGCTCCTCTTTCACGAAGCACACGGCCTTCGCGAGAGACCTTTGCGAACCGAGAGCAAAGGACTTTCTATGAAATTCTCTCTAATTCTCTTGAGGGGGTCGACCTCTATTTATAGGCGATTCCACCGACCCTCGACCCTTTCGCACAAAGTCAGCGCCACGTCAGCTCAAATCGCGATGCTCCGAAGTTCCATCCGGAATTCTATCCAAATTGCGAAGCACCATAGAAATTATCCATTCGCAGAGCTTGACATAGTCATGAAGAATCACCGTCAACTTACCTTCGCGCCTTCGCCGCGAAGCTCTCCAGCCTCTGCCGTTCGCGAAACTTGAAGTAATCACGAAGAATCACCGCCTCCATTTTTCTGGTCTTCGTGAAATCCAATCCATGCATGCCATCTTCGCGAAATTCATGCCTCTGCCATATTTATTTATTATCTTCATGGAAATCCACTTTTCGCGATGCTCACCAACCTCCAAATTTTAGACCCCAAAAATTTGGTAAACACTGGAAAACGACGCCACCTTGTATCTACTCTTTTGTCCGCCTCCAGATCATCCATTCCTTTGTCGATGTTCCTTAATCAAACATAGATCGTTGACCACAACTCTTGAACTCGAAATGTCACTATGGAATCTTCTTTGTCAACAAATTTTTATGTAGATTGTTTGATTTTTCGACAAGCATGACCACCTCAAAAGCACTTCTTCTTGGTGATCTGTATCCTTCAGCAACTCTTTTTCTTTTATCACAAACTCCACTATTGTGATATGTATTCTTTGAAGGAACAGCTTTAGTACCATCAACTTCAATGAAAATGTGATGTTCATGGCCATTTCATAAGACAACTCATTGGCACATTTCCTCCTTCATCAACCGTCATGGTCAACTTCATGCAAACCATGTGATTCAATCCGTCAAGAATTCTCTAGCATGGTTCTCACGCAATCATGAGTAATTGCATGGTCTTCATCCAAAAACACCATCCTACTTTAATCATCATTGGATGGATTACTCCTCACATTCTTCATTGTTGTAAACAATGTATCACCTTTGACACATGTTCTTTGAACTTACGATCAGCACAACAATCGTCTGAATCACTACTCCTCTACTTCATCGGAGTACTTCATGATCTCCTTCATTGTGAGCTTCCATTCCTCCATTTTATTGGAGTACTTCTTGATCTCTTTCATTTTGATATTCCATTTACAACTATTAACAACAAATACAAGCCTATACACAAAGTGGTTCCAACATGAAAATCTTATAATGTAATTACACTGTTTGTAAGATTCTAACTTAATAAAAGATGAAAAAAAATATTTACAGAGCATGTTATGCTTTAATGTGCACTGAGTGACCAGTTTATAATGATTTATACAGGGTTAGAAGTTCCAAATATTATATATAAATTAGTTATAATTTTAATATATATAAATATATATCCAATCACAATGAATGTACAAGTCAAGTGAATGACACACAAAACATATGTTGATATGTTTTAGAAACTATACTTAGTTTTTAATATTGTGTAAATAAGAAATATACATAGCATATACAATCTCACTACACATAATGTATGAATCTTAACCATCTATCAAATGAACATTCTTTAGGACTGGGAATGTGGTCCTGTGAAGGATATTAATATAGTACATAACATTTACATGGTAAACATATCATGTGGTATCTATGTTACATGGTCTCTAGTTGTGTAGGTTGTGTCGGAAAGTAAACTACCCATCATTGAATAATATACTAGAAATAATATACAGAAGTTACACATCATGTAGTCTAACTAACTAGGTTCTAGGTGGGAATACCTGACACATGGTGTAATAAATTCAAATGGTGGGTATTAAATTACCTCACTCAGAATTAATTTTGAGTTAATTCATGAGTGTTCATGGTACATTAAACAAGGGTATAGAGACTGTACAAATGGGATACACATCTTGTACCTTTTTTATTCATATATATTCATTAGTACTTATTGATATGTTTTTTTAATGTTAATAATTTTAAATTATTATATTTTTTATTATATTTGTGATTTAAAAGAGAAATAATAAAATATCTCATGATGCATAATAAATAAAGATAGAGATATAATTGAAAAAACAATGATAAATTCATAAATCATCGAGGTTTATTATATAATTATAAAAAATTATTTAACTACTCTGATACCTCTTTAATGTTCTATAAAAAGTGGAAGGTTAAGTGGGGATATGAACAACTCAACTTTTTTGTCATAATCAATGATTAATCTAAGAGGTACATCATAAAAGAATTCGGTGACCAACAAAAATGAATCAAATATTAATTAACATGAGAATATTGGAACAAAAAAATAGGATCATCATAAAATAATATATAAAAAATTTAAAATGTTAAAAAATTACATTATCGTTCAATTATTTTTTCATTCATGAATCTGAAAACTTCTCTATGTCATTCTATCATTGTGTCACAAGAATGAAATAAAGATTACCACTTTTGGTTATCCACTAATATAACAAAAATCTTTTAACATAATCATAGGGAAATTTCAATTCTAGGGTTGTAGACCCTAACACTAGCACAATTTTCACTTGATCGCTACAATAATCACTTCTATGAATGATTCTTCATGATCTATCCAGAATCTTGAGCGGTAGAGGAGGAGGTTACCACATTTTTATTATGAGAGTTCATTGAGAGGTTTTCTCAAGATCTGTAGATGATTCTCTCAAGTCATTCCACACAACTAATGCAATGTATGACATTAGACTTGGAAATAATATTACTATGTTTGATAAGTTCTAGGGTTATAAAATAAAAATTGTACACACACCCTTTTTATTTCTATAATACCAATTGAACCCCATGTCATTAATACTAATAATAGGATTATAATTATTATTTCTTGATTATTGCAAATCCATCAAATTAATTAAATGTTATTTCCTTAATAAATTAGTTAAAATTTATTCTAATAATATTAAATATATATATATTATTTCCCACTAAAATTAGAAATCTATCAACCAATCCTTTAAAATCATTGAATGATTATTATTTATTTTATAAATAAAATTTTTCTCATTATTCCACAACATATAAATAAATATAACATTAACCAAATAGAAATTAAACATTTATTAAATATTTTTTTCACATAACTTTGTCTTGAATAACTAGTTACTAAATATATGTGATCAATATTATATTGAATAATTATTAATCCATTTACATAAATAATACTTATAAAACATGTTAAATTATAAATAAAAATATTACTTAACTTTGTTTCTACATACACTTAGTGTGTGACCCTCTAAGCCTCTTTCTTTGTGGAATTAGTTGAAGTTTCCCAAAGTCCAAGGATATCATATAGCAACATTACAAAGAACCCATATAGAAGTAAGATAGTGTTTCAATGACATTAAACCACAAATGAATTTTTATTGTGTAATATAATCCCTTAATAGAAGTATCTCTAACAAAAAATGTGGCATATTGATGACATCAACCTATAATCAGGACATATAATTCATTGAATTTCTAAAAAGGTTCTTTCCCACATAAAAACATGGCCATGGATTTATTTAACCTATTAAATTACCCAAAAGGGCATAGGATATCAACATTGAATTATGATGAGATTGTATAAATATTTTCTCACATTATTTATTAATGAAATATTACTCGTCACACACCAAACATATCCTACTTCACCATGATTGTATGTTGTTATGGGTTAGGTCAACAAATCAAAGTAAAAGACTAATAATATCCTATAATAATAAGATTAATGTTTAAGTATCAATAAAAATGTATATAGATTGAAACAACTAATGACATATATAAATGTGGACTTCCTACTAGTGGGTTAGGTTCATATAATTTCCTACAATCGAAATAATTAAGGGAATACACCAGGAGAATGTGCCTCAAATTTTAGTGAGTATCCACCCCTAATATCTTGTACCATTTCTGTCTCATAATATGATATCATCTATCTATTGAACTTATATTTATTAATTAAATCATGGAAGAAATTGTTTCTCATCATAGCAGGGTACTGAAATGACCTTTTAGTGAAATAACTAGTCTTAGGACATTATCACATTAAATTTCATGTAGTAGAAAAATCATGATGATATACGATGTTTATTAATAATAAAAACATCAAATATAGGTAATCATAATGCATATAGAATTTGGACATAGGGATCCAACATTAACATGATGAGATATATAAATAGAATCATCACTTATGAAGAAACCATAATATTTATCAAGGTATATATTTATACATACATATATAGAAATGTATATATATAAGACTAACATATATACCATTATTAAATTATATCATATTTTTATAGGAATGTTTTTTTATAAATTTTAATACTAATGGGACTTATACTATGATTAATTTGGACATAATGATATTATTGGATTCCTGGATGCATGTTATTGATATGTTTACGAAATGAATACCTCACATATAAAGGATATTTATAAAAAAAGTACTTATTTTTATGACACACAATGAAATTTTATTGTTTTGAAATTTAAAAAATACTTATAAAAAATTTATATTATTGTAATGATGTAGTTTGACTTGAAAGGTTATATGAAAGATAGTGATTTTATTAGATTGAAGTGGTTTTTTATATCCTTAAACATTAAATGAATATAATAATTGTTGTAAATATTCATATCTGGTATTTTGTTACCCCAACTAATAATTTATTATTTATATTTAAAATTTCCTTTGTTTATTTCTAATAAGTGTATATACATATAATAAAAATATCTAGTTCACTGAAACATGACATCTAAGATTTTTAAAACTATATATATATATTAATGGTTGGGAGTATTAGTTTATTTGAATAATATAGTTCTTTTGATACAGATAAAAACATTTATTTAATTTCAATTAAATAGTTTTATATTGAAAATAATATAGTTGGAAGCATTTTTTATAAATTTCCACTACTTATAAAAAATTGTATATGACACTTATGTTTTCTAAGGAATAATAAAATTGTTTTTTAATTATCATGTTTATTATGTAAAATAGTAAACATATTATCCAAATAAAATATTGATAAAAATAATTGGAATTATTTTGCGTAAATAAAATAAATTTCATATATATTTTAATTTTGGGTCAAATCAGTTTTTCATTAAATAATTTGAGGGTTTTCTTCTAATAAAACTATAGTTTCACAGCATTCTAGTGTAACTGCATTTATATTGTAAAGTAAAGCATTAAAATTAATATCTACATACTTGAAATGTGTTCTCCTTAAATTTTCCATAACAAAAATTGTAAAATACCTTTTTGAATGATTTTGGAATTTTTAAGGATACACGCTCTGATAAAGTGTGATAAATATTCATTTTTCTATATTTTGTTGCATGAATTATTCAATAAATACATCTAAAACTGTAGTTCAAATTTATTTTCAAATAACATGTTAAGTGACATAATGTAATAATCAATGAAACAAAAACTTAAAAAGAATGACCAATATGAATTCTAAGCAACTAGAGTATTGGAAAAATAGGGAATAAACATACTCGGATCTCTCCATAGTACATCCACATGAATTAACATTAATTTTTCCAAAAAAATATGCTGAAGAAATATATTATTGTTTATCAATGATTTATTAGCCTTGAATTTATCAAAATATTAATATAGATATATATGTTTGGACAAAAAATATCATAGAGTATGTTACTTTTTTATTCTACCCAATATAATATCAGTTTAGACTTTATGTCATCCTTGATCTTGACAAATATTGAAAAATTAAAATTCATCAAAAATTTTGAGTTTTTATATCCATAATGATTCCATTAATGTATCTATATATAAATATGAAATTAAAATATTCAATTATAGTTATAGGAGACGTCATTCTATATTTGAGTCCATAAAATCTGAAAAATGAATATTGGTCTCACTTTTTAAAATAATATATCCATAATTTTTCCATGAATATGTCTAAATACACTATTACCAATTATATAATTGCTTATTTTATTTCAAAACATTTCAAGTATATTGAATACAATTTTAATATTTAAATTTATAGTATAAATGAATCTACCTCATATTGTGGAATTTTATTTTATTTTTTTTCTAAAAATCCCAAAACGTTCACATTAATAATTTATTAAACACAATATTTCTTGTTTATTTATTTATAAATGTGTTTATTTTTTTTCACCCCATGAATCTCAATAAAAATCTTATCTCTATATTGAAACCAAGGTTATTCATAATAGATAGTGTTGGAACTGAACACACATAGAGTGGAGAATATTGTTTTGAAAAGTTATTTGCTAAATCATGGCTTTTATGTGTTCTTTTTTTGTTAATACTTTGAAGAAAATTAATGGTGAAGATTTGTATTTGTAATGGTTTAAAGCTGATATAAGAATATAAGAGACATTTAATAGATTGAAATTATTTTTATTGGTTATAAAAACATATTATAAAGGAGTGGAACAAAAATTTATAAGATGGACCATGATGAAATGTATAATTTTATAGTTGTGGTGGAGGAAATTTTATTTAGAAAAATATATAAATACCTTGAGATGGTGAAATATTTTTGAGTGTAGGTCATTGTTTTTTTTCTTGATCTACAAAACATGGATCTAGTCTTGGATATGTTGTAATGGTGGTTGTATCGAGGTCATATATATTTTTTAGATTTATTCTAAAAATTGAAAACATATTTCAAAATTGGTGTTTTAGGAACTAATTTGTGGAAAATGGGAGACATAATGTTATGATATATGCGAATAAAGTTTCATTTATGGATAATTTTTTTTAAAATTATCGAATACATGTCCTCTTTATTTTTTAGAGGACCCCATTTGATGGTGTATTAGGGTATAGAAATGTTAAAAGTTGAATGGAACCAATAATATATGAATTTTTAATTGTAATCACATGGCTTTCATTATTGAGGTAGATTTTTGATGAAAACACATCATGGAAAGGAATGTCCATTCCATTGTCTATGAAAATTAGATATGTAGATGTTAACATGAATTATTGATTACTAAAGAACTTCATTATTTTTATAAAATTATGGAAGAAGAGTTATTACTATAAATAAATTAATGGGGATTGGATTTCATCTTCAACGCTATTCTAAATAAATATTAGAATTTATATTAGTTTTTGAATATTTTTTGGATACTCATAAAGAGTAACCTATAAATCAACTGTTTTAGTTAATTCTCTATAAAGAATAGTATGAATTATAATAAAAAGGCTATGAACCATGGTTTATTATAGATACTTACCTAAAATTTGTAATCAAATAAAATATATAGTGATCTATCATGAACATTGACACACTTTTTATTTATTCTCCTATTATCCATTTTTAGTGAACAATGTTAAACAACTATGCCCATGAATTTATATTATATAATTTGGATTCTTTGGATCTCTTTTTGACATGTTTAATTTCTTCCAATCGATATAGTAAAAATATTATATTGGGGTTTCAATATATGTTATCAGCCTAATACCCCCACCTTTTATGGTGTATTTTGGGTTTATGGTTGCAATAAGTGGTTTTAGAGCAATGTGGTTTCAAATATGTCATACATTAATTATTGATATTGATTATTTTATGAATGATAAATTTTTTTTCACTTTGATGGACAGAATTATAAAATATGGAAAAATATGAATGTGATAACACCAATGATCTACCATGCTACACATTTTTTTTACTTATTTGTATGAAATTCAAGTGATTTATTTCATTGTGTTATCTTTGAATGAAATGGAATGAAATTTACAAAAAAATGATACAATGTCACAAAAGTTCTTCTCTAAATAATTATTAAATCAAATATCTATTAAATGGATTATTTGTATATATGATGATCTAATTTTTGATAAATTGGATAACTCTTATAAAAGTAACTATAATGCAATGGAGGAATAATGTTGGATATTAATAACCAGTTTCATTTTATAAATATGTATTAAAATGAAAATATTGGTAGTTTCTTCCAAATAATTATTGATGTTATTGGATCCATCCATGGAAATAATTTTGATATATAGGATGTGCTGATCCTAATGATATAACCACTACTATATAATGAAATTATTTCCAAAATAAAGGAATAATTTTTTTTGGAGTATTCACTTGATGACCTATAGAGTTGTTTGGTTGCATATAAGATTCATGTGATGTTGGGAATGGTTATGAGTTATTAATCAAAGGATATGATATTTAAGTATATGGTCAAACTACATGCCATGGAATTTAAATATGGAGAAGTAGTTCTAAGTGATCATTTTATATCTCATATGGAAATTAAATTCAAGAAATGAAAATAGTAATAATGAATGATTCCATTTGTATTCATTAATTATGGAAAGTTAGGAAACATTATTATGAGGTGTCCAAGGAAGTCTAATAGTGATTTTGAGAGTAGTTATTCATAATAAATAAATGCTTCACCGAAAAAATTATTAAAATATTTAAATTCATCTAGAAATTTATTTAAAAAAATACCATACTGATAAAATTATATAATGATGATGATGTAAGAATTGAATAAATGGAAGCATAGTTTAAATTTTATTTGAATTATTCTATTAATTAAATAGTCGAGAAAACTCAATCTAAAACCAAGGGAGAAAAGAAACATAATTTATTTTAGATTTCATGTTTTATATCAAATATTCTGTTGAGGAAATTTCCATAAAAATTAATAATAATATTATTTTTTGTACTAGTAAATGATATTAAAAGTATGTTAAAAAATTGAATCTAAAATTACTCAATTAGAGAAGGTTGTGGATGAACAATAAGATTCTTTAGAAAAACTAAGTGAATATGTAGATATTAAGATAAATATTGAGGAGAAATTTTATGTAACTAATAACATAACTTTGGTTCCAATTAATTAGAAAATAAAATTGAAAATCATGAAGAAAAAATGTTGAAATTATGGAAGAATATTGAAGATAAAATAAATGTAAGAGTTATTATTAATAATAATTTTTATTTTTAATAATTATCTATTAAAGAATTAATATAAATTTATAAAAGTGGTGTGAGTAGCGTTGATATGGTCTTGAGGGATCAATGAAAAATCATCATTGCTAGAATCATATTTTTTTATTGAATCAATATATTATTAATCATGGATAGTCATTTATTTGGAGAAAGGGGAGAAAAGGTGGGATATAACTCTCAATAATCAAGGATTTATGAAACATAAAAATCCATTAAATGTTATTGATATGTGGAGATATTATTATAAGATATTCACTTGGATAAATAATTAATTTTTTTTCTATTTATGTCACACAATTTATTATAATAAAGATGTGGTGAAAGATAAATGTTTTTGGATTCCCCGAATGAAAATCATAACGAAATGGTGAAAAATAATATGGAAGATCTTTTGAAGAGTGTTAATGATCACCATGTCATTGGAATAAAGTGGATGATAAATAATAATTATAACAAGCATGTAAATTAGATTTGATATAACAAATTATTTTTCTATATAGGATATGGCCCGGTTATAAATATATAAATAATAGAAACATTTAAACCAATGGAGATACTTTAGTCAATTATTTTTTCAATGTGGTAGTGATTAAAAGTGGTTTTAATGCTTTTTATGTGAACGTATGTTTCAAATTCTCATTTAGAGTGTAGAAGGAGGAAATACATGTTTAAAAATATATGGTTTTTCAAATTGGAGTACGTAAATTAAATCTATTTAAAATGAAGAAATAATTATATGACTTGAATCAAGAACCCTGAGATAAGTATGTTTTATTAAATTTTTTATAGTGGAAGATGGAATTAAAAATTATATGTATTAATAAAATCCAATATGTAAAATCATCTAATGAAGATTTGTTTGTGGTATATGTATATGTTCCTAATATTTACATTGGTGAAAGTAATCTATAAATTTTTAGGAAATTTTCTAACATAATATGATCATAGTTCAATATTTCCATTATTTAGAAGATTATTTATTTTACCAAGATGAAACTGAATCAATAAAATTAACATACATTAATTTATAAGGAATAGTATACAACAGTCTACTAAAAAGTTTGATATATATGGTTGTAGTGTACCGCGTACTTCAAAATGGTTAGAACAAAGATAAGAAAATATGTGGTTGAAAATTATATAGATCAGATATTATATCATAGAATGATTGAAGGTTTATTTTACTTAATTTTAATAAATATGGACATAGTTTTTACTGCTTTTTGGGAATCATCATTTCAAATTAATGAGAAATATGAAAATACCAATTATATAAAATGAATCATGTGACACATACAAGGTAATTTTGATTAAGTTTCAGTGTTTAATGTAGTCAAATATCAGGATTCAATTACATATTCATAGTTTTACTATGATAGATATGTTGTGGGTTGAAAATTTGTAAGTGGATAAGCTTCCTCAATTGGAAACCAATATATTTCATGGAGTAGTAAGAAACAGGAGAGAAAATATCTTCATATAGATAAAAAAAATAGATTTTTATTATAAAGGAATTCCCGTAATATGGTGAGATGAATAAATATTTGGTGGATCTAAATGAAGAGGCGTGGAAAACTATAGTGGTCTATTATGATAACAAAATTTCTATTGAGTTAATCGAGAAATCGATACAAAATTAAACAAAAATTTGAATATTTTACCATTTTTTAAGAGAAAATTTTAAAAATCAATATGTAAATTATAACACATTAGAACAAATGAATAAATGGTGGGAATATATAAAAACCCATTTTAAAAAATAGTGTTTATGAAACATCTGTAAAATATTGATGATCAATAACATCTCTCACCTTGAGGAGGTTCTGAAACTACCCTTTTTACAAATGGTTTTTATGTTTTTTTGGATATTCTATGATAGGTTGTTCATGAATCATTTTTATTTTAAAAGGAGAAGAAATCAATTAACTTACTGAGAAATTTTTACTAAGGAATTGATTAGTAATTCCTATATTAAAATATAATCAAATTTGGTCATAGTTTAAATCTTCTATGAAGTGTGAGATTTTTTTTCCTGAATGGGGAGTATTTTTTGAAAATGATATAGGAGATATGATCCATAGTAAATAACATCTTTAATTGAATAATTCTAGGGGGAGGTTTAAGATAATATTGAATTATTAGTGTTTATTTAGATATTATTTTTTGAGATATGCATTGAGGAATATAATTATTTATCGATATATTATTTTTATGTCAACTATTTCACACATAGAATTACTGATATAGTTGATTTATTCCATTTCTATAACATTAGGTGTTTTGAATCTCAATATTTAAATCTAATAGACCAAATCTGGGTGAATTTTGGAATCAATGTTATAGATGATAGATAATGTTATATGAAAACTCACAAATAGAAAATTTATTTAAAGAGATTATTTCTTAATTAATGAGGTTAATTTGTGAAATTTTTTAATATATGAATGAAAATTATGTGTGAAGAATGATATTTGACATGGTGTTACGATTAGAGAATTATGGTGGATACTTAACATGCATTGAAGGTATTTTTGTTAAAGGGTTATCATACCATTATATATTAGAGTAGATTACTCAAGGTATGATAATGTATAATGAAATTTAATACTTTATAGTATTGGTGGAGACTGTTTTTTGTAATGTCTCAGATTTTCCATGTATTATTTTTTAAATATCATATGGAATTATTTCGAGACCGGGCACCAAGACAGCACATCATTCCGAGGCCCAGTAAGCCCAGAATGGTGGTTTGAACTTTTTTAAGTTATGTGAAACGGAACTTATGCACGGTTATGTCAGTTTCTAAACAGATGCCAAGATTAAAAATCTGATTGCACAGTTTCATTTAGGACAAAGACTTTACCTAAGAATATTTCTATCCTGAACCGGTGTGGGTTGAGGGAAAAATTTATTTTTCAGACATTTTATGTAAAATAAAAATAAAATAAATTTACAAGTTTACTTTATTTCATTATGGAAACATCCGCTGCAGTGTGAAAATGGGGAAGTTTTTTTTTTAATAAATGGTGTGTCATAATGACTCAAAAATGGCAAGCTGGAATCATTAATACCACTACGAATTTTTGAATTCCAAAGCACGTTTCCCTTTTATTGGGAAAATCAGACAACGATTATTGGTTGACGATTGAGAGGAAACCCTAGAGAAAGTTCTTGTCAATGAGCAATAACAGATCAGAGTTGCGAATCGCTATGCCAATGAGGTTGGAGGATCACTATGACGATGGTAGCACAACCTCTTCATCAGCGATAGATCCTTTATTAATGGTAGGGGTTTGTTATTTAATTTTTGTTTCCCCATTTTTGATTTAAATGACAAACGCAGATCAACCACGAACAAGATGGTCCGCGGATTCATACATTCTTACATGAGGGTTTTACATGGGATGATTTGGGGAATTGATCCATGTTGTATTTTTGTTTATTTCAGCTCTGTTTAAGCCTTTTAATTGGAGAGGATCAACATCGTGATGAATGACGGTGGATGTTCGTTCCTCAAATTTGTTTTATTAGATTTATACCATTTTTTCTTTCACACATTCTTCGCGTTCTTTGTGGGGTGATGAACAACGGATCGTTTCACATCTATTTTTTGACACACCGATCGCAAATTGAAGAAGTGACACCACAATGACCTTGTGGAGGTGCGACGACGATGGCAGGTGACGAATCAGACCAGACCGGGAAGGGTTGTTCTTCGAGCGTTCTTCACGCGAGAAGATCAAAGCATGTTTTTGGTGCCAATATGAGGTCCGGAAACACCGGAAGAAGATTTGTGGCATCTGGGCGACCAAAAATTGGGAGATTCGTGGCAATCAGATAGCAGGATCAACAATCAGGGAAACACGGGAGGCACGCCGATGAAGAGCATCATTTTTGGAAATTTCCAGAATACATGACGTGTACTTCCGAAGAACATGCCGTGTAGTACTGGCAGCGGCTATGGTTTAGGGGGCCAGAGAGGAATCACACGACGTGTAAACCTGGTCACACGGTGTGTTAGACATCCCCCGAAGCTCAGAGTGTACTTTTGGAAGTACACATACACGTGTTGGACAAAACAACTTCAGACAACACGGAATGGAAGAGGTGGCTACGCTGAACTTGATGGGTATCCATGGGTTACATGACCATGTACTCCATCACATGGCCAGGTGAGGCCAGTAACGCGCGTCACCCCGTGTACTGATTGTAGAGGTTGGTGTACACTGGTTGATGACCGTGTACGGGCACATGGCCAGTGTACACAAAGCTAACCCCTGTCACTCAGACATGGCATGTACATCTTACTACACACCTTGTACTCAATTTTTTCTACACAACCAGCCTTACGACATGGGTTGTTGTACACGGGCAGTACCCGGGGTATGACTACACGACATGTAACATTTCTAGACACAGTGTATTTTTTGGAAAACAGCATGGTCCTCTGGTTCACCACATCTTGGACATCTTTCTTTTGGGTTAGTGACCCTCATTCTCATTCCCCTAAAGGTTAGGTATCATTTCCTTATATAGGTGTATGATCCTTTCAGCAAGACTTTCTGTGATAGATTCAGGAATCCATCCGAGAGGCCCAGATCGAGATCCACTATCCATTCATCACCCTAGGTAGGGTCTGTCATTGACATGACCAACTCCATCGAGCATCGATACTCTACCTAGAAAGTGAATTCTGGTTGAGTCACGGTATCCACCATGGCCCTGGAAGTGATCCTCATCTATTTATCATGATCTTTCTCACTCAAGAGTGTGTCTCCTGTAATGTGTGCATCTATCTATCATATCCTTCTTACTAAGGAGTGTGTCTTCCGTAATGAGTGTAACTACCTCTCATAGAATTTCACAATGAACAGTACATCTCAGATGGACTTCATTAGAGCTATAATACTCGTGGAGTGTGTTCTCCCAGAATGAGTGCTTCATGAAATCTTCAAACTCAACCCCTAGTTGGGGGTAGGCGGTTGTGTGACTTGTCTCAGGCCTACGGGTATGGTTTTTGAGTATATCTAGTTTGTGCTATATGTTCTATAGACATGTATTGGGAATATATGACTGTACCTTTACTTTGTGTACTACTTTGTGGTTTTTCGGGGTCCTCTATTGAATATTGTTATAATCACCTCTGCACAGGCTTTTCCCTCAAGTGTTGTATCTTGTGTAGATGAGCATCCTTTTGACAGAGTGCAGGGCAGACTAGGACCGGACCGAGCTTTCTAAGTTCCCTAAAGGCCGAGGCGTTCTTACGGCTATGACGAGCAGTCCCATTACCTTTTGTGTTTACAGGTTGTACTTTTTAGTTTTCAGACTCTTGTTTTGGGGGGATTGTATTCTGGGCCCGTTTACTTTCAGTACTGTACCTTCCGTCGTTCTCTGTTGGTTGGGTTTAGTTGTATGCATGCATTTTTTCCTTAGTATTTTTTTTTCATTTCAGCATTTGTGGAATTGGAGATGTGTGTGTGTGTACACGTACTTAGGAAATGCCCCTCATGTTTGTAATATGCCTACTCGGTGCTAGTCACCAGCCCCTGGCCTATTGGAGGTGGGCTTGGGGAGTTGCGGCATGGGCCCCACTGGGATGGGTCATAACAGAGTGGTATTAGAGGTGGTTGGTTCTACCTTAGGACCAAGAGTCTATGAGATTGGTTTGGGGAAACAATCTTTAGTGTTTCGAGTTCGGCTTTCAAGCTAGAGACTCCAGTGTTGGTGCGTAGACCGACTTATCCATACACCAGGACTCTGATAACCTGATTTTCGACTCGATACATGAAAACACTAGTTGCGGGGACGTAAAATAATGGTACATTCATCATATAAGAAAGGGTTTTGATTTCCATGTTCTTTGTGTTAGCTATCCAGATATACTCATTGAATATGGTGCATCTCTTTTCCTTACAGGATGCCTCCATGACACATACCCGCTAGGATTCAACATCACGATCACGAGGATGACCACCTCAGTGATGAGGATTCGATATAGGGACCAATTCCCCAAGTGTTTCCACCAGGTGGTGCACCCGCTATGCCACCACCAGTGGAGCGGCCCGTGGTACCTGCAGTATTGACCAACGAGGTGTGCTGCCTAAGCGCGCTCCATGAGTTCCAGAGATAGAGACCCCTCAAGTTCTGAGGCAAGCCCGACCCTCAGGCGGATGAGGACTAGCTTGAGGTGGCAACTATAGTTTTCCGTCTAGTGAGGACACTAGCAGACCAGATGGTGATCCTAGGAGAAACCCTTCTTCAAGGTTCAGCGGGATGATGGTGGATTTTGACCACACGGACTCACGACGAGGATACTATTTCATGGATGGAGTTTGAGAAAATTATCAGGGAGGAGTTCTCTCCAATTACACTAATAGATGTGTGCATCCAGGAGCTTCTATAGCTCAAGCAAGGCAGTAGTATAGTAACTGACTATTCATCGAGATTCAGCAACCTCGCCCAGTACTCGATGGATATGTTCAGGGATCAGTACTTCAGAGCTCAGAACTTTGATTGAGGTTTATGAAGGGACATCCGAGCTAGTGTCGTGCCTCTCTGCATTTTGAATTATGCTGGAGTTCTCGAGCATGCCTTGGTGATTGAGAGCTTTTTGGCGGAGCAGAGACAGCCGACGACAGTCAACAGCAGGAAGATAGGTGTGGAGACCCAGGCAGCAGGGAGCCGATGTCAGGGACAACGATCTGGATGCGGGAGGTGTTATAGGAGGACCCAAGATAAGGGATCGACTGTCCAGGGCTCTCAGGATGGATCTAGTCAGCCTATAGAGAAGTGATGATACATGTGCAATGGTAGGGTAAATCTCTATGGAGATTGTCCAACCTGTCGAGCTGCTGATAGGGAATCAGTGGATGGAACATCAAGGCAGAGGCAGAGAGTGGAGCAGATAGACCTACCAGGTGGCAGACGTGGCAGTGGAACATGGAGAGATGTGGTTGGTGGCAGACGCTTTGACTTACTTCCACCACCACCCCCAGGAGGTCCGCACCAAGCTCAGGGAGCTGGGGGACAGATGTGGGGACAACTTCATGCGGTCGAGGCATATGACCCAGGGGCTCCAGGGATGATTCGAGGTATGATATGTGTCTTTTATAACTTATCTACCATACTTATAGACACATGATCCTGTCAGTCCTTCAGATCCACGTGTCTTTGACGAAACCTCGAGATTCTGGTAGAACTATTGACTCGATTGTTATGCTTGGAGACACCTACGAGATGAGACTCAGTGATCGCGAACCTTTTCAAATAGTGTGATCATACCCATGGAGGTGAGATTTTCGGTTGGAACCTCTTGGTGTTTTCATTGAGTCCTTATAACGTCATTCTCGGTTTCGATTGGTTATCTTCGATCCATGCCCAGATTGATTGTTCTAGGCGAAGAGTGCGGTGTGTCCACCGTGATGGAATGAGGTTTCCTTTTTCATAGAAAGGGAAACCCAGACATTTTAGAATTTGATTATGCATAGGAGGGTGCAAAAATTCTCTCATGAGTTAGCTAGCCTTGCCCTCGGAGCCGTGGATGTTATGAGCTTCCAGTTCCTAGCAGTAGTGGTGGAGTATGAGAACATCTTTCTGAAAGATGTTCCAGGATTACCTCCTCGTCGAGAAATCAGCTTCTGCATCGACCTACTGTTTCTGATGCTTTTACGCCGGGGCGCGCGTGTGTCCACTGTGTGCGGGGGGGGGGGGGGACTCGTGGCTTGTTGCCCCGCATTCCCACTTTCCAAAGGCGGGTGACATCCATTCGTTTTTCAGGGACGTCTACTCTTTGATTGAAACTGGTATGATGGGATATCGGTTCTTCCTTCTGTGGATTTCTCCTCGGAGCTCGTCACCTAGTCCGAGTCTCCCTCATAGATTTAAGAGGGGTTCGTGAAGCTCGTTCCCGGTGCCATATCTTCATGGATTCCAGTTAATTACGCTTCTTCCATCGAGATGCTCCAAGGGGTCTGTTCGGGGCAGCAACCTTTGGTGAGGAGAATGGTCACACTGGGGTGTCGTTGGAATGTCTTGATGCTGGGAATTGGCATGTCTCTCCTCTATCCTTTATTATTGGGCTTCTCAAGGGCGTGGAAGCCCGAGGCATCCCACATCAAACGCGGGGAATTGTGTACAATCTGAGGTTTTCCTCAACTTCCCATGTTTAACACAGGGTATGTCGCGAGTTTAACGTCTAGCGGAGACAGATCATACTTATTGAAACACTGAGAGTGGATCAGATTGAAGGACCCCCTAGGGGGAACACTGATGTTGGTTCCAGCACATGGGCGGCTTCCCAGATACTATGGAGTGGAATGAGGTGGCATGATCCCACTGGGATGTGGCAGCCCGGGTAAGGATCAGAATGGGTGATTGAGTGATAGGCTTGAACTTCATGGAGGCTTCCTACTTATCCCCATGGCAGGGAGTCAAAGTCCGCATAGTTCGGTGGTACAGTGGGACACTTGAAGAGGAGACCCGTGAGAATGAACCAATTTATTGGATCCTGGAAGAAGTAAGATCTTCGGGCTAGGGAATGAGCTTCCCGAGGCACGTGGGATCGAGGGAGAGGTCAGGATGAGACATGTGTGTGAGGTATGGGGGATTACACTCTGAGGTAGCCCAAAACAGTGGTTGTGAACCGACATGGAGGGGTCGGAACAACGGAGTGATGGGCTTGAACCTCCCGGAGGCTTCCTACGTACCATGCGTTAGCACGGATCAAAGTCCACGTAGTTTAGGGAATACAGTTTAATGTCATGCGGGATGAGGGCATATAGTTTAAAGTCATGCTGGGTGAGGGAATACAGTTTAACGTCATGCGAGACAAGGGCATACAGTTTAACATCATGCAGGATGAGCAATCTGGAGCTTACGCTCTGAGGCAGCCCAAAGTGTTGGCGAACCAACATGAAGAAGTCGGAATGAATGGGTGGTGGGCTTGATCCTCGTGGAGGATTCCTAAGTACCACGAATTAACATGGATCAAAGTCCACATAGTTCACTGGGATGGGGCCCACGCTCTGAGGCGGCCCATTGGAGGATGTCATGGTCGGTGCGCTCTCTAAGCTCACGTGAGTAACGCTCGGTGTGAGAAACATGAGGTGGAAAGGACCAGATGATCACGTCACGAAGGGTGCATCCGTGAGAAGTGGAAAGGGGATTACGCATTGAGCGGCCCAAAGAGGAAATATGGTCTTACGCGTGGTTAGCGGCCCTTAGTGCCGGGGCTTACTCCAGGATGGAGGCCCATACGGAGGTGCATGGGTGCTACCTTCCGCTAGGGAGGCAAGGGGCTTACGCTCTGAGGCAACCCTTCCCCTGTGGACAAACAACACTCCAATAGGAGGATATCATTCCATGTGAGGAAGAATCCATTCTTGTGGAGACGAGTGGGCAAAAAGAATGTCCGAGCCGGGGGGACCCTGCGTACGAGGCATGGGGTCGGACCATAGTTTAACGTCATGGGTTAAGGATGAGGTGCTTAGCAGTTTAACGTCCTGAAGCTCGGACGAGGTGTTTTCGCTCCACACCCATAGGGCTTACATTCCCAACACCATCTACCCCTTGTGGGAGGTAAGGCATCAGCAAGGCCGTTGTGAAGTGGGGCTGTATGAAGAACCATCGAGTTGTCCACGTTAGTGTGGCTATGGTGGATGGGGCTTATGCAAGGAAGCTGTCTATGTGCCTCTAAGATGTGGCAACGAAGGATGGGGCTTACACATGGAAGCATCCCATAATTTCTTCCTCATGTCTGGCCATGAGGGCATCCCAACTCATTGGTGGGTTGAGGTATGCACCTATGCGCTAGTGCACAAGCAGGATAATGCCAAAATCATTGGAATCGGCCCGAACAAAGGGACATGAAAAGTGTGAATCACATGCCCAGCATTTGGAATGCACTGAGAGTAGCATGGCGATAGAGGATAACTGCTGACCATGTTCGCAACATAGCATCCTATCACATTATCCTTAAATGGGGAAAAACAAAAGAGGGCTTGACTGCTGACCTTGTTCAAAACAAAGGACCTGACTCAAAGTATTGCCCAAAGTCATTTGGGGAGTTGGCCCAGGACAGCAGGCAGACTATAGGTCAATCATCCATACTGTGACAACAGGTGGACCAAAGGTCTATTATCCATATTGCTAAAGAAGGCGGACCACGGGTCAATCATCCATACCGTTAGGGGGTGCCTCAAGACTTTGAAGTGGATGTAGATCCGAATGAAGGACACACAAAGAATGAGGTGGAGTGAGGTAATGTTTGAATGGATTCCAACACTCTTGAAACTATGCCTCTGTAATAATGGAATTAGACATCTTACGATTGTCACATAAGGCATCTCTTGTTTGGAACAAGAGGCATCCTATTATTGAATGATAGGGCATTCTACTCAGGGAATTGATGATGAGAATCTCAACTCAAGACATAGGAAACGAAGGGGTATCCTTCTATTTATAGGCATCCTGGGGCGTGAAATACAGGGTCATGGGAAATATATGCACGAAAGAGGTAGCGGTGCGAAATATCAACCGCACGGGACGTGGGTGTGAAATTATTTCGCGCCGGCGCAGGGGCTTTTCATGAATCCCGGGTTGCCTTTTGTGTGGTACATTTTTTCCGCGCACTTTAACCAATTTTTCACGCACTACTTCTGGGCCATCCAGATCGAGCCTCCGATTCCGAATATGACTTCGCTTCGTCATTTCAAAACTTCCTCTGGGAGTTACGGACTTTTTCGGCGTCTACAAATGCCCCCGGGAAGACACTGATTTCCTCATCCTCATATCAGATAGCGCCCATAGAGCTTCACGAGTTGAGGGTGCAGTTTAAGGATTTGCAGAGAAAGGGTTTCATGAGACCCAGCGTTTCACCGTGGGTGGCCCCAGTCTTGTTTTCCAAGAAGGAAGACAGGTGTCTGAGGTTGGGCATGGATTACCAGTGCCTAAACCAAGTGACGGTGAAGAACAAGTATCCACTTCCAAAGATAAATGACCTCTTCGATCAACTAAGAGGGGCACAATGGTTATAGAAGGTTAACCTTCGATCATGCTATCACAATATACGAGTGTGGGATGAGGATATACCGACGGCGGATTTTAGATGATGCTACAATCACTATGATTACTCGGTGATGCCTTTCGGCATGCCGAACACCCCTGCAGTGTTCATGGGACTGATGAACTGGATCTTCCGGCTGTACTTGTACTGGTTCATAGTGGTCTCCATCAACGACATCATTGTGTACCAGGCATCTGAGGAGGAGCACGCGAGACACCTGCGGATGGTTCTAGATGTATGTTGGGAGCACCATCTTTATAGGAAGCTCTCAAAGTGCCAGTTCAGGATTCAAGAGGTCCACTTTCTGGGACATGTCATCTCTGTAGAGGAGTAGCTGTAGACCCAGCCAAGGTGGAGGCTGTGTTATCATGGGATCCACCTTGAAGTGTGATAGAGGTGGGGAGATTCCTTGGGTTAGCCGGATATTAGTGGAGATTTTTACTTGATTTCTCCTGTATATCAGCACCGATGATGGCCTTGACCAGGAAGGGGCACCCCTTCATGTGGAAAAATAAGTGTAAGCAAGCTTTCAGGTTCTGGAGGATATGTTGCAAGCCTATGTCTTGGAATTTGGTCATAGTTGGGAGGACCACCTACCACTAGTGGAGTTTTTATACAACAATAGATACCACTTAACCATTAGTATGGCACTGTTTGAGGCCTTGTATGGGAGACCCTTCCGGTCATCGCATTGCAGGACCGACCCCAGAGAGTTAGTACTCATGGGTCCAGAGTTGGTGAGAGCTACCACTGAGAAATTGAAAATCAAATGGGAGCAGACGAAGACTACACAAAGCTGGCAGAAATCCTTTACTGATAGACGAAAGAGACCTCTAGAGCTCAAAGAGGGAGATGACGTCTTTATTTGGGTCTCACCTCGATGAGGGTTACAGAGATTTGGACGAGGTGATAAGCTATATCTGAGGTTCATCAAACCCTTCTAGATACTGTGCAGAGTTGGTGAGATGGCATACCACCTAGCACTACCGCTGTAGTCACTTTGGGTACATGATTTCTTCCACGTGTCACAGTTAAGGAGGTACATGCATGACCCATCGCACGTCACCGACTGGGGCGGGCTGGACATCGAGGATGGTGTGACCATTGCTGAGTACACACTAGAGATCGAGGATTGATAGGATAGGATCCTTTGTGGGTGATCAATTCCCTTGGTTTGCATCTGGTGGAAAAACCAAGATCTTTAGGAGAGCACATGGGGGTGGGAGGCTCAGATTCGTGCCCAGTACCCACATCTATTTTAGTAGCCATTGTTTTTCCATTTCAAGGACGTAAAGCCCCAAGGTGGGGAGAATTTAATGTCTCAGATTTTCCATGTATAATTTTTTAAATATTATATGAAATTATTTAGAGACTGGGTGCAAAGACAACACATCATTCTATGAACCAGTGAGCCTGGAATGGTGGTTTTAACTTTTTTATGTTAAGTGATTCGGCACTTATGCACGGTTATGGCAGTTTCCAAACGGATGCCCAGATTAAAAATATGAGGGCATCGTTGCATCCGGGATGAAGAATTTGCCTAAGAATGAGCCTAACCTCGACTAGTGTGGGTCAAGGGAAAAAGTTAATTTTCAGATATTCTACGTAAAATAAAAATAAAATAAATTTTAAAGTTTATTTTATTTCATTATGGAAACATCTACTACAGTTCGACAACAGGGAAGTTGTTTCCATAATAAATGGCATGTCATAATGAATTAAGAATGGAAAGATGGAATCAATAATACCACATCATATTTTTGAATTCCAAAGAATGTTTCACTTTTATTGGGAAAATTGGACGTCGATCGTTGGTAGACGATTGAGAGGAAACCCTAGAGAAATATTTTGGCAATGAGCGACGATGAATCGAAATTGAGAATCGATGCACCAACGAGGTTGGAGGATCGCAACGATGATGGTAGCATGGCCGCTTCATCAGCAATTGATCCTTTTTTAAAGGTATGGATTTGTTATTTAATTTTATTTTCCCCACATATGATTTAAATGATGAACGCAGATCAACTGCGAACAAGCTGGTCCACAGATTCATACATTCTTCCGGGAGGATTTTACGTGGGATGATTTGAGGAATTGATCCATGTTGTATTGTTTTCGATTTCGGCTCCGTTTAAGTATATTAATTGGAGTGGATCAATGCTATGATGAACGACAGTGGATGTTTGTTCCTCAAATTTTTTTATTGGATTTCTCCCCTTTTTTATTTCTCGTGTTCTTCACGTTCTTCACGGGGCGATGAACAATGGATCATTGCACATCCATTTTGCGATTCAATGATCCCAAATTGAAGAATTGACACCAAATTGACCTTTCGGAGGTGCGAAGTCGATGGATGATGATGAATAAGACTGGATTAGAAAGGTTCATTCCTCGATCATTCTTCACACAGGAAGATCAAATCATGTTTTTGGGCCGATCGGATGTCCAGAAACACCAGAAGATGCTTCGTGGTGTCGGGGAGACAAAAACCCAGGAGTTTTGTTGCGATCAGACAGACAGATTGAAGATCGGGGGAGCATGGGAGGCGTGCAGGCAAAGAGCATCGTTTCTGGAAATTTCCAGAATACACAGTGTGTAAATCCGAAGAACACACCGTGTAGTAATGGTGGACAGTAAGGGTTTTTGGGGCCAGAGAAGAATCACACGGCATGTGACCCTGGTCACACGGTGTGTTAGACTTCCCCCGAAGCTTGGAGTGTACTTTAATAAGTACACGGACATGGGTTGGACTACAAGGCTTCAGAAGACATGGCGTGTATAGCATGGAAGAGGCGGCTATGTGGAAACAGGCATGTATCCTAGGGGTACACGGACACGGGATGGAGTACACGACCATGTACTCCATCACATGGCCTGGCATGGCGAGTAACACGCGTCACCCCATGTACCGATTACACAGGTTGGTGTATATGGGTTGATGACTGTGTATGGGCCCATGGCCAGCGAACACGAAGCCAACACCAGTCACTCAGACATGACGTGTACATCGTACTACACGTCGTGTACTCAGTTTTTCTACATGACCAGCCTTACGACACGGGCTGTTATACATGGGACGTACCTAGGGTTAGGCTACACGGCGTGTAATGTTTCTACACACCGTTTAATTTTTGGAAAACAACATGGTCCTCTTGTTCACTGCATCTTGGAAATCTTTCATTTGGGATAGTTCCCCTCCTTCACCTTCCCCTGAAGGTCAGGCATCATTTCCTTCTACTGGAGTATGATCCCTTCAGTAGGATTTTCTGTGATCTAGTCAGGCATCCATCCATGAGGCCCGAATAAAGATCCTCTATCCATTCTTGACCCTAGGTAGGGTCTAGAATCGACGTGACCAACTCTACCAAGCATCGATCCTCTACCTTGCTAGTGAATTCTGGATGAGTCACAGTATCCGCCATGGCCCTGTCATTGATCCTCATCTATGTATCGTGATATTTCTCACTTCAGAGTGTGTCTCCCATAATGAGTGCATCTATCAATTGTAACTTTCTCACTTAGGAGTGTGTCTTCCGTAATGAGTGTAACTACCTCTCGTGGCGTTTCCCAATGAACAGTACTCCTCCAACAAATGTCATCAGAGCTATAAGAATTATGGAGTGTGTTATCCCAGAATGACTGCTTCATGGAATCTTCGAACTGAACCCCTAGCTGGGGGTAGGCAGTTGTGAAGAAAAGTATCCTTTTGACAGAGTTTAGGGAAGACCAGGTTAGGACCGAGCTTTCGGAGTTCCCTACAGGACGAGGCATTCCTACAGCAATGAGCAGAAGTCCCAGTACCTTTTTTGTTTACAGGTTGGACTTTTCAGTTTTCCAATCATGTTTTGGTGGGCTTATATTCTAGTCGAGTTTACATTCAATACTTTACCTTCCATCGTACTCTATTGGTTGGGTTTAGTTGTATGCATGCATTTATTCCTCAGTGTTTTTTTTTCATTTTAGCATTTGTGGGATTAGAGATGTGTGTGTGTGTACATGTACTTTGGAAATTCCTCCCATGTTAGTAATATGCCTACTCGGTGCTAGTCACCAGCCCCTGGCCTATTGAAGGCGGGATTGGGGAGTTGCTGTGAGGGCCCTACTGGGATGTGTTGTGATAGTTTTATTTTGGAAAATACCTTTAAAACATGATTTAGTGAACTACATAGTGGGGGAGGTAATAACTTCATTTAATAACATGAAAAATTAGAAATTGATTTTTTTTCATACATTAATTTTGTCCATGTAAATTTAATTGAATATATATATATATTTAAGAAATGGGATATATACCACAAAAAATGAATTTTGTAACGCATTTTTTGAAAATGAAAAAAAGTAATGATTTGACGGTCCTGAAGAAAGTCATTCTTCTAGAAAATCATTATGACGTTATTGAGGACAATTAAATGTAATTTTAAGTGGATCCCACAATATATTATATTATGATATTGATGTTTTTAAAGGAAAATCCTTGATAATATTGGCGTTTTGAATTTAAATTCCATGGTTTTTATGATTTAGGTATAATATGTACTAAACCATTCCATCATAGGTCATTACTATGTCTATTTCAATAATTATTTGAAAATATTAAGGGTTTGAATTATTTTAAAATATAGGAAAAGATATGGATTTTATTGGTAATTTATTATAGAAAATTATAAGGGACAATTATTGGTTTACATGTGGATCAAAATGGAAGATGAATTTAGATGAAAAAATAATGATTTTTGGAAGGTAAAAATTATATAAATAGAGGAAAATAGAAATCACATATATTTAAAATATTTTTCACATATGGAAATCTATAAAAAGTTATGTACTTATATAGAATATCACTTATGATCTATATGTGATCACGAAGACTAATGATAAATCTATAACACCCTTGTTATGTGGTGTTTGATTATTTTATTGAAATCATTGAGCATGACATGAATGTTGCATATTCATTTGTCATGTTCTTTGAATAAGTGTGTATATAAAAAAGAATTAGAAACAAACCGTGGTTAGATAGTTATCCTTTCATAAACATTGTAATCACATAAGGTTTGTAATGATCTCCAAAGTATACTGACACGTTCTCTTTGTAATATCTTTATACTATCCCTTTTTGGAGATCCAAGTAAAATTTATGAGTCTATGAATTTATTTTAAATAATTTTTATTCATCGGAAGTGTGATTTATTTATATATATTCATCATATAAATTCCAATATAATAAAAAAATCCATTTGAAGTTATTAATAAATTTATTATTCTAGGGTGTGTTTTGGACTCGTATTTTCAAAACAATATTATTTGGATATTTTTTGAATAGGATAAAAAAACAAAAAGTTGTTTAATATATAATTCATTTGAATAGTTTATTATAAGTCTGAAGAGTCCTTTACACTTTGTGGAAAGAAGTTTGTTATTATGAACAAACTTAATCTTATTATTTTTAATTGAATCATAAACTATCTAATTTATATAAGATAAATTTTGTTATGTATATTTTTGATAATATATTATATATATTTAATATAATATATTCCATTATTATAATACGTATAAAATAATTGTTTACATATTTTAGCGTTATTGTTTTAGAAAAATGAATATTGACTAAACATAAGACATAATATATTTCTTATCCCATCTCTCATAGAAAAAATTTTCGTATATATAATATTTTCAATGAATTTTTTTATCCTTGGGTTAGATTTATAGCTTCTAATGTGGATCATACTAGAGTTTTATAAACTTATTAAAATATATCTTATCTATTAGAATTTAAAATCTACTCCATATCATTTATTGTTATTTTAATTTAACATAATACTAATATATAATTCATAACAACATATGTACTGGGAACATGATCAAATATGTGGGAATATCCATTTTGTTTTTTTATATCGATACTTTCTGAAATAAATTTTAAAATTTATATTATCTAGAATTATATTTCCTGACATGCTAATTAATATACAATTTTTTTTTCTATTCTCATATTTTCAATGATTTGGTCATTGTCAAGTAAAGTATTTTTAAATTTTGTTTATAAGAATAAAATTATAAGAAAAATTTATATTATTGAGGTGATCAAACCACAAGATTTATGATACATTTAAATTTTAGAGGATTATTCGGTATAATTATATTATTGTAAGATATTTTTATGTATGAAATTAATTTAAATTTGAAAGATAATTTAATCATTTTAATTTAGTTTCCAGAATGTTATTAGTTCAATAGAGATACCTTTTGGAATTTTTATATTCATTCTAAAATTGTTAATTATTCTTTTGGTGGTGGTGGTGGAATATTATTTTGGTTAAGTGTTCAAAAAACTAAGTTAAAAAATCACAACAAAAATATTATTATTATTAAAGCTAATCATCATATATTGACGTATATATGAAAATTATTATTTTTAAAAGACATATATAGTATAACAAATTGTCAAATGTGATGGTTAATAAGAATAATAGTAATATATACCTGAAAATATGATAAGTATTTCTAATAATAATCATATATGAAAATTAGTTTTAAATTTTATTTAATAATATATATGACCATTATATAAAATAACTATCATATATAATTAATATTCTAAAAATAATAATTTGAAATACTTGTATATATATCTAATATTAAATTATATAATGTTCAAAACCATAATATACTTCTTTTAGAAAAAAAGATCATATAGACTACGTTATAAAGCAGTTCTTGAGAAAAAAATAAAAAAAATATACTCCCTTTTTAGTGTCACTACTGTCAAATATCTTAATATTAAAACAAAATTCACTGTTATAAATAATGTCTTTTTTTCTACCACCAAAAGCATCTACTAAAGGGGTTTAGTGATTTCCTAGAAACACCTATTTGAAAATGGATTGATCCCATTAATAGAGGATATAGTGGCTATTTTGGAAGATATTATAGGTTCCCAAACATATTTTTGGATTTTTATAGTGACCTATAAAAGATAACACCATATAAAGGTTATTTTAATTTCATAATAATTTTTCTTTAAAAAAAAATATTTTTAGTCCTTAATTGAGTTTGTCAAAATATTTATTTAGTAACAAAATATCGAATAAAATATTATAAAATTTAATATATATATATATATATATGTACTTCCAATCAGTGAAAATATTAAATATTTATAAAAATCACACCATTTATTCTCAAATATAATTACATTTCGGTTAACTTAAGGTAATATAAAAAATTTATAAATTACAATCAGTAATACATTTTATTTTACATAATGTATAAAATTTTATATTTGAATTGTTACACATTTATAATCAAAAAAATAATTTCGTCAATTTATATAATATTACACCTAAAAAAATGGTTTTGAATATTCAAATATATAATCAATTATTTTGATTCACCATCTAATATTTTTTAAAAAATTATGAGGTCATTTGAAAAGATTTCATAGTATGAAATTTTTTTATAATTTATTAAAGATGTATAATTTTTGAAACTGTACATGAATCATTCTAGAAACTATTAATTTTGTGATTATAAAAAAATATATATCATATTTTATAAAACAATCAACAATTAATCTTCTAAATTATTATAAAAACATAATCTCTCTTGACCTGTTTGATTTTTTCATGCACATTTGAAACATTTAAATGAGTTATAAAGATAAAAATTGGCATTAAATAATTATAATAATATATTTTTTTCAATATGTTTTTCCTTATAGTTTGTAATATATTTAATGTTATTTTTTATTATTTTTTAAGAAAATTTAATAATTTATTCTCATGTTTTATCATTTCAGGAATGTTTTTAATTGATAAGACAATTTTAATTGTAAAAGTATATATTGGAACACTTCAACCATATCAAACATCAAATTTACATGAGATTTTTTTATATATCATAATTTAATCAATAATAATTCCCTTTCATTTATAGTAAAATTAAATATTTTTTTTACTTTGGATCATTTTAGGAATATCAGAATTCTAAATAATGTCTAATTCTTCTTAGTGGTTTATAATTTAATTAAATTTCATTATATAGAAATTTAGAAATAATGAAATAATTATTTATAATTTTTAATTATTTAATTATAATTTTGATAATATAAAAGGTATATGGTTCTAAATTAAACATTGTCTCATTCCAATCACATAGATTACCAGGGTGATTCTTATATTATTTCTATATTTAAAAAATTAATCAATTATCATTGTCCTAAATTTTTAAGGGAATCTGATCCAAATGATTTTTTATCATTTAATACTTTTTCAAAACCTATAAAACATTTATTATAATTATAATAATTATTATTTTTTGGACATCTCTCATCACATTAACCTACGGTCAATCTAAATATTTCATAACATATTCAAAAAATATTTCCATAAATGATCATGATAATATGAGATTATATGATCAATTTTGATCCAAATATATGTAAAATCCCATGTAATCCATGAAATAAATAATTTGTATTATTTATAATTATTCATTTTATGTATTATTTTTCATCATAATTTTACTTGTAATTTTATAAAAAAAATTAATATTAAAAGTGAATAGTTATTTAACTAAATTATTTTCCAATGTATTATGATTTTTCATTTAGAGGATACATTTCAAAATATTATAATTTCTATCGACTTAAAAGTAAGTATTTTTTGAATCATTATAATAAATTTTTATTAATGTTATTTTTTATAGTTTTTCAATAATGATTGAATTTGGGGTGAAGAGTATAAATTGTTGCAAAACTACATTTATTTTCTTTATAATCGTTCAATTTAAAATCCCAATTCTATTTTTTATTTGGATTTAATGTATCATAAGATCAATTTGATTTAGAATAATCTATTATATGGAACTATAATAATCATTATATTAAATTTTGGAAAGAAGTACACTTTTATGCTTAAAAATGAATTTTTATAAAAACTATTTTTGTTGTATTTTACACTCTTTTATTAAATAAAATTTACACAACTTATATAAAATGAAAATTTAAATATGTATTTAATATTTTTAATAGTTTGGTTCAAATTAAGTAATGATGTGAATTTGATTTGGTCGTACTGAGTTGTATAAGAGGTAAAATTCATTAGTCTAGTAAATGGTAAATTCAGTTAATTTAGGTAAAAACATTATGATAAGTCTAAAATATTTTATATAAAATATTATTTGATAAGGTATAAATATATTTATCACGATATATTTTAAATTGGATAGTTTTTTATTCACTTTACCTTCAGTAATATTTTTATAATCTTTAAATTTTAAAAAATATTATATGTATGTCCCCCCGTCACTTTTAAATGGGAATTTCCTCACCTCTCTTCCTAAAAAAAATTGATAACTCTATTGTAGAAAAATAAACAAAAGTATTTAACCCCATAATCCCTACACATTTATAGATTTCCTGTTATTCTAAAAATACCAATCCAGGAATGCTGAAGGTGTACTCAAAAGGGTGATATCTGTGGAGGAGTAATTAGTTCTAAGAGATTCATTTCATGTTTATTTGTTATTATACCTCTATAAAATATTTCGTAAACACAAAAAAATAATGACATAAATATATTCCATAAACTAAATTGTTACTATTTTTTAACAGTCTTTTTTCATAAATGTTTCCATCATATGGAAAATCAAAACCTCGCATGTTCGTATGTGTGGCTATAACTTCCAAGAAAGTGATTGTTTTAATGTTTCATCGGCACCACATATGATTGGTTAACATTACATATAAAATGAATATATATATATATTATAATTATTATATAATAATTCTTATGAATGAATAATATATTTCATACCTTGTTTCTTATATATCTGTTGGAAAATGATAATGTCGCTTGTGTATACGTGTGGACTACAGCCTCCAAAAAGTGATGTGATTCGATTTACATTAGTGGATCACAATGATGGTAATAAGGATGGAAACAATAAATAAGTATGATAATGATATAATATCAAATCTTTTATAAAATTAAAATTTTAACTAATTTATTTATTATCCAATAATGTAGAAAAACGAAAACCTCTTTCTTGCGTGTGTACATACTACCATCTCCACAAACCGATGAAATTAATTTTTTAGGACACCATACATGAATAGTTATATTAGTATATTTTATGTATAAAAATTATATTTATCAAATATTTATAGTTATTAAAATGACAGAACAAGTGAACACTTTGACCAGTGTCTACCTACCGAAGCTATTTGGCAGAATATATACTGAATGACCATAAAACATCCGGCGTGAAACATAATTTCCATAGTAACTAAATTAAACATGTAAATAAATGAAATAAAAAGAATAATATTAAAGGAACAAACATTATAATGATTCATAAGTATGTATAATACTAATAAATATTTTACTATTCTAGTAAGTATGTAGCGATTCAGGACACAAGGTATGGGATTTCCCTTTAAATAATTGTATAAAAAAATCAAAATATTTACACAGTATATCAATTTTCTTAACAATATTTCAAGAATGATGTATTTTTAAATTTTATTTTCAAATATCCATTATTTTTTACAAACATTTTATAGTGTAACATTTTAATAAAATTCTATATGTTCCATTTTTAACACTTTTTACGAATTATATTGGTTACCCCAATGAGATGTTGGAATTACCGAGTTAGGTGATTAAATTAAAATATTTCAAATAATGTGGAAGATAAAGATAATATCTCATGATACCTATATGATTATTTAATTATTTCAAAAAGTTTTAAAGGAAATATTTGATTTTACTAGGTATGAAAGGTATATTATATTAAGGTGAATATTTTTCATTCAAGTAATGGTTTTCATGAGTTTGAAAGTTATCTCAAGTTACTATTATGATATTGATATTACCATTAATATTACAACATTATTTATAAAAAATTGTTATATAAAGATATTTCCATGATTATGTAATGATTGTTTTATTTTAAATTTTATTAAATAAAAAACGAAAACTTATTTACAAATTTTCGTCAACTTCAAATGGATAAATGAGTTTCCTTAATTTTTATCCCTTAATGAGATTTTTTCTGTTCACCCAAAGTTTTAAAATGTTTTTCTACATGGATTGAGGATGTTTATGGACTCTATATAAGTAAATTATGGAATAAATTTCATGAGACAAAATTATCATTAATGAAATAAAAGGTTAAACATAAGAACCTTTTTTGGATAAAAAAGTACACAATATCGAAATATCTGGTTTTTATTCAATATTTTATCCTAATTACCTTAAACTATAAACTAAAAAGATATTATAAATTTATGACAGTGAGACCCTTGTTATAATTCTTATAATTATGGGATGATTATGTTTAGGGTGTTTGGGTAGGAATAATATAATGGTTTTAGATAACATTAGAGGTTATGGTGACATAAAAATACTTGTTAAGGGGATTATATTTTATGGTTCTATTATCGTGAGATAGATTTTGAGGAGTATCTTCCTTTATCCAATCAATGTAAAATCAAAATCGTTTTCTATTGAGTAATTATTTCATCAAGAGGATGAAAACCATCATTATAAATAATACAGAATGACAATAAAAAAAGAAATTCATTATAGTGTTAACTTAATTAACATTGGATATTAAAAGTTTGAACCATGAAAAATATTTATTAAATTATATATAGAGTAAAATATCTATAGTCTATATTTTATGAAGTATGAACCTCCAAATTTTGGAAAATCACCAGACCCGGTGGTATTTGATGGGTGGATCAATTCATTGGAAAAGATATTTTATGTTTTGGGATGTTCCAAACATCAGAAGATAACTCTCTCCTTTTATCATTTTGATTGTGAATCGAAATGATGGTTATCATTGGTTTATAATAAGAAGGATAATGATTATATTGGTTTAATGGGGTAGACAACAACTAAGTACATTTTCCACGATAAATATTTATCTAGTTTTTTATTAATTAAAACAAAAATGAAATTTCAAGAATCAAAGAAAATGGATGAGGACTTAGTTTCCTATTATGGAGATAATTTTACTATATTGGCCATATATGAACTGAATTTCATTTTCGGCCATGATATTAAACTTTTTAATTCTACTCAGGGTTACATCTATGTTTATTGATATATCTCGGGACTTGTGGGTTCACAGGTTATTGGTAAATTGTCTCGTGTGCTATGAAATTCAAGACGGTGTTTGTATACTTTTTAAAAAATAAGAACAAAAAGTTATAAAAATTGGAAAAAATGGGGTAGAATTATTTAATGAATTATGGTGGTAATAATATTTAATTACCCTATTATGATAACTTTGTTTAGAATAATTTTTTCTATGTGTTATGGGATCATGTAGTCTTTTAAATTTAGAATTCTAGGACACTTGGATCGTGAATGTAAACAAAATAATAGTAGTAATAATTATTTTGGTTATTATAGGAATGAAGTGAAGTATGTTAATCGTAATGAGATTGTCTATTATGTGCATGCATGTAAAAATAAAGGTATAAAGTATGGTGATCACTAAGGCTCAAATAAAAATGGTGTGTAAAAGTGATTTTCTATTGCTGGACAATTGAATGATATAGTGATAGACACATTTATTTTTTACTCTAAGTATGGAATTATCATGTTTTATTTAGGATCTAAAAATTCTTAATTATCTATGCAATTTTATAGTAAAATTGAAATATCACCTCAGGAAATGAATAATGAAATTTTGTCTAAAACTAATTATGGAATTATTAAATTAATAGATATTTAAGGGAACCTTTTGATCATCATGGTTGAATGGGGTTTTCCTTCAAACCATGCTTTCTTTCATATAGTATGGTTCAATTTAATTCATTTTTTGGATTTTATTTTAGCTTACGATGATGAGGTGGATTGAAGTGATAAATAATTCATATTCTATCATTAGAGAATGTTTGAATTTTTATATGGGAATTAGATCATGTATTTGATAAAATTTGATGAAGTTAAGAAACTAAATTAATAAGGTAGTGAATTTTATCATCAAAATATTATTGAAAATGAGGAAACATTAAAATTAGTTATTTAAAATGAATATAAGAATTCATTTAATAAATATTTTTTTAGTGTTATTCCAATTTGATAGGTTGAATTTACAAAATACAAAGTTCATAGTGAAAATATAAATAAAAAAACTCATTATAAAATTGGTTTAGATGAGTTTTTATAAATGAAAAGTAGTCCAAATATGTAATTGATAAGGGTTTCATCTACTATATAACATCTCCTTGGGGTTACCCTATTTTGTTTGTTAAAACAAAATTTGTTAAATGTGGTAAGTAAATTATCATCACTCAATAAAATTACTATTTTGATTAAGTAGCATTTCCACATATCAATGAATTTTTTGATCAGTACCTTGGAGTAAAATATTTCACAAATAATGATCTTAGTTCTATGTACCATTTTATAAAGGTGATGAAAGAAGACATTTTGATGAATCAATCAAGGACTATGTATATACAACATGAGTTTGGTTTATTCATTCCATCTTAAAAAAAATCTTCAATATTTATGGATCTTATGAAGAGGGTATCCAAATATTATTTAGATATTTTAATAATAGTATTTGTTGATTACATTTTGGTTTATTCTATATTCTATGAGTATTATGTGTAACATATATGTATTGGTTTTCAAACCCTAAAAGAAAATATATTTTATTGTATTTTTTGAAATGATGAATTTTGGTTACAATTGTATTATTATCTTGGATATATTATTGATAAAGATTAAATATCTATTTATATTTTTAAGCCAAAGTGGTGGAATAGTTTCCAAGACCTAAATATTACCACAAATAATCAGTGTCTTCTTGTTTTGTTGATTTACTTATGAAAGTTTGTTGAAAACATTTCTCGGTTATCTAGAAAATTATCCAAGTAAACTAGAAAAATGAGTAAAATTAATATATATAAAAGAATGATATGAATGTTTTTAGAAACTATAAATAAGATTGGTTAATACTATCGTGGTTGAAATTCCATCTAGAAATGGAGAGTTTTCTATTTACAGTTTTTCTTCGTTGAAGGGGATTGGTTGTGTCATAATGAATGATGGTCATGTTATTACATATAGTACAGAACAGTTGAAACTATAGTAGAAGAATTTCTCTACAAAAGATAGTGATCTTATAAGGATAGTTTTGGATTTATAAATTTGTTGGCATCCCTTATATGGGTTAATACATTAAATATATACTGACCATAAAAGTTTAAATTATACATTCACCCCAAAAGATTTGAAAATGTTGAAAAACTGAAGGTTAGGAATAATAAATGATTTTTATTTTATAGTTCACTACAACCCAAGTAAATCCAAAAAGGTAATTTATCCCTTGATATGAAAAGATAATTCATAATTACTTATTCTTTGTTTTGAGCATGATCATTTTGCTAATTATTTAATAAATGTTGTCCTAGATATTATGTATGTAGAAACCCATTCTATTTTGGCTCAGGAATCATTGAAGTAATATTTTTCAGAATTAATTTTTGAGGCTTGGAAGGAGGATAAATGTTTTCAAGAATGAATTAAATTGGTTATGAAGGGTTGGTAACCCAAGCTTAATGATGATAAATATGGTTCTATTAGAATGTGGAAAGTTGTTATGTGTTCCAATTTAATCCCAATAGATGAAGCAATTTTTTATTGAATCTCACAACTCTTCATTTTATATTCTTCATAATAGTATTAATATGTATAAAAAACTTCATGGATATTATTTTTGGGAACAAATTAATAAAAATATTAATTATTTTACCATGAAGTGATAGACTTACCCACAAAGTAAAGGATTAATGGTAACTAAAAAAGTGGATCATTCAAATGGTGTTAGTTACCTAATGTGAATGGAAAATAGATCAATAGATTTTATTATCAATGTATGAAATACATCTCTATGTAATAATGTGATTTGGGTTACTAGTTATCATCTGGATAAATCTATACATTTTACCCCTATTCGAGATACTATGTATTTGGATCATCCATCTATACTCTATCATAAAGAGATTATAGGTTTATAGGGGGTCTTTCTGTCTTTTGTATCTAATCATGATCCAGGATTTAAAATAGATTTTTATAAAGGACTATATAATTTCCTAGGCATAGATTTAAATTTTTATATAGATTTTCATTACCGAACTGATGGATTGTTGGAGAAAACAATTGAAACATTAGTGTATATACTTTGAGAATGATCATTGGATTATTAAGGAATTTTATATAAATATATTTTATTATTTTTATTTAATTAAAATAATAGTATTAATTCCCACATAAAGATGTAACCTTTAGAGTTTATATATAGAAAAAAGTTTTGGACTCCATCATGTTGAGTTGAACAAGGCAAAATAATGCTTTTACGACTAGAATTTTTAGGAAATATTGGAGAATTTTATAAGGATTCAACAATATATGAGGTAATTTTAGTGTAAGAAGAAACTTTTTGTTGATATAAAGTGGGAATATCTTTCATTTGAGTTTGAAGAAAATGTTTTTCTTAAAGTATCCAATTCGAAATTCACTATAGATTTTGGAAGAAAGTGAAGGATGCATCCACAATTTATTAGACCATATCAAATCATAGAAAATGGGGAATTAGATGTAGACTGAGTGTCCTTACCACTTTTTTTTATTTGGTGCATGAGGTATTTTATGATTCACTGTTTTATAAAAAGTACCCTTTGCCTAAGTTGATTTGATCCCTAGGGTGGTTTAATTGGAAAAAAATCATTCATATAAGGAAATGATAGTTTATATTTTGGATCACATATAGTTCATATTTTAGAATAGAGATTCACTGGGTAATGATTTTATGGAATAATTACATGATTGAGGAAGAAACATGAGAGTTAGTTAAAGTTTGAAGGTAATAATAACCTCACTTACTTAATAAATGCATAATGTTTTGAGGATAAAATTTATAAAGATGAGAATATTGTGATAGCATATATAATCATAGAAATAAAAAAAATTATGGTTTATAAATATTTATTTCTTGGATGAATCTTCATCACAGTTTTACTAGTAATTTTACAGGAAAAATGAATTGAAAATTTGATTAGTTATTTAACAATACTTTTCTATATATTACATTCCTTCATTTAAAAGATAACTTTATCATTTTTGAAATTTAATTTTACTGAACGTAATTAGTTTGGAAGATTAAAAATATAATTTTTTTTCTTATAGCTATGTTATGTGATTTTTCAAAAAATATTTATTTTTGATTTGATAGTGAAGATGAAAATATTTGAAATAATGTAATTTTTTCTCTATTGAATCATGTAATTTAAAAGGGTGATTATTTATTTGTATTTTTTAATGTGAAAAAATATAACTTGTGTTTAAAATAATGTAATTATTTCTATATGAATCATCATTATATTTTTTTCGAGTTGAAGTTTACTTTTATTCTTAAAAACAATTTTCGAAAAACTATTTTTCATTATGCTTATCATACACATATGAATTTTAATTTCTAAAATTTAGAAAAATTTAATCAAGAAAATATTGTTTAATATTTTAAATTCAGAGGATTATGTTTATTAGTGAGTTCAATATCATTTTTCCATAATTAATAGTAAATCTAGAAGAATTTCATTACTACAGAAAAGGGTAAATCCTGTTAATTTATGTAAAAACATTATAATAAGTTTAAATAATTCAATATTAAATATAATTGGTTGAGGGATTTAAAATTTATCACCTCAACAAAGAAATTGGATAGTATTGGGGCCAGATTAACATGATTAAGACATTTATAATTTTTAAATGTTTAAAAAAATTACAAGTGTTCGACTCCCCTCACTTGTAAAAGGGAACCTCTACACCTATACTACTAGAAGCATTCATGCACTCTAGTTTATCCAATACCTAGAAAAATATCTGAAAAACTACCCTCACCACATAATTGAGGCCTTTTTATTCTCAAAATACCTACTGTAGAAGAATTACGTAGTAATTCAAAGTGAGATATCCAAGGGGGAGGTATATGTTCTAACCAACCTATTTCATGTTTGTTTCTTCAACTACCTCCCCCAAATATGTTATATATACTATAACATAAAGAAATATGTATATAAAATGTACATCAATCTTATAATTATGTTTTTTAATCCCTCTTCTTCTCATTTTCTATCCTATGATAGATACAAACATTGCTTGTGTATATAGGTGGACTACCACCTCCATGAAAGTGATCTGTTTAATTTTTCATCACCGCATCATACAGTTTTCTTAAAGTGATGGATGAAATGATTATATATATATATATATATCATATTTATGAAAAATTTTATTCTTCAAATATGATATATTATTTTCAACTCTCCGACCTCAATTACCCAGAGTTGGTGCATTATTACATAACATTGTCATGATACATGGAATCATGTCCCGAAAGACCAATCAGTTTAGTAGCCTTGGATGTACTTGATACATACATAAGTTTTACATTACATCACGATATAAAAAACAACATTGTTTATCCTTTAAACATAATCATATCCCTTATAAATTTCCTATAGGTCAGTTATAATATACTTCTTCGCATCCTTGGAAAAAATATAATATATAAAGGGGTGAGCTCCGGTGCTCAGTAAGGATAAAAATATAGCGGAAACATTCATAAATAAACATAAACATTTAAGGCAATGTATAATACTAAAACACAAGTCCTTTAATATTAAACACGAGCATAATATTGAAAATATTTTTCATGGCCCGTCCCTCAGGGGCCATATTGTGACTACCCCAAGCACACCTTCCATAGGCTAGGGGCTGGTGACTAGCACCAAAGGCATAATTCCCGAAAATTGGGAAGACATTGCCTTTATAAATTCTAAACACACACAACCAGAGTAAAAGTGAAAGAAAACAGTAAGTAAAAGTTATATAACAAGTGTGCTAAAAGTAAAGGGGCCGGAACTACAAGCCCAATAGTATAGTACAAGGAAAGGACAAAAAAGTACAACTAAAAAGACAAAGATCTGGAATGTGTCTAGAAGCTCTTGGATTGTCCACCACAGATCCTACCAGAAGGGTAGGTACATATGGCCTCCTCAGTGCTCCATGTTCATCCATCTCCTCCGGGTACATACTCGTCGAGAGGTCCACCTTCGGGTATCAACCAATCCTCATACACTCCGCCTCGGTTAGCATTGTCTGGCATATGTATCCAACACAACGAGGTGTGGGAGTAGCCCATGTAGGGGTGAGTATAACGATACTCAGTAGGGACCCCGAGACCCTAAAGGTCTCACAAAATCCAAAATGGATAAACCACAACGGTTGATTTCAAGGGATAGAAATTACTTAGGTATATTCCCATACATATACCTATGTTATCACATACCCATCTCAATCATGAGGTAAAAAAAAGTAATTGACTCAGATCAATCCAAGATTTTCATTATCGAAACCACGACTGCTGGAGAACTCCTCCTCTGTCATGTACAGTGGGCCTGTCGTGACACCGAGGCAGTTCTCACTAATCTTGGACTGTTGAGGTACCCCTCCTGTCGAATACCGCGGGTCTGCTGCCAAATACCAGGAGTTCCATCCACTGTGGGTCTGCCGCAAAATACCGGGTGCTCCCCCTATTAGCCTACAAAGGTACTCCTCCTATCGAGTACCGTGGGTCTTCCGCCAAATACCAGGTGCTCTATCCGCCATGGGTCTGCCACCAAATACCGGGCACTTCCCATGGGGCTAGTCAAATCGGTCAAGCAGTCGTATGGTCTGTCAGCTACTAGGTCTACGCACTCTGTGCGCCCGTCTCTAGGAGGATCTGCACCACGATCAACTAGTTGACACTTCAAGTGTCACAAAGTCTCATGTGGAAGTATCTCAATGGGCCTCCACGTCATATGGGTCTCAACACAATAGATGGTGTGCCAATCAGACACCTGGTCTGTGAGTTTTTATCCTTTTAGTCCACAGGCCTCGGTTGGTTTTGTGTATGAACCAACATGACTGTATCTCAACAATACCCCAAACTCCTATGGGGTATTCTCAAAGGGACGACTTCATTCCAAGAATATAGGTGTTGTTGATGGTTCTTCAAACGAACACCTGTAGCCCAAGATATGGGGGAAAAGATATAAACGGGTCTGACGGGTTTGGGTACAGTCTGACCCAGTTATACCCACCCGACCCGGTCCGTGAATCTGACCCAGCCCGAAGGGGCGGCCCATCCCGAAGGGGCGGTCCGACCCGAAGGTACGGACTGACCTGTGGGGGCAACCCGGCCGGAAAGCGGCTCAGATTGAAGGGTGGCCCAGCCGGCGGCCTACGTGGCCTGGCTGGCCACCTGTGGGAGGGGGTTTCGCTCGCACCTTTGACTGAAATGACTGGTGCGAGGCGTCAACCCCTAGAAACCATGGGACCCGAAGGGTCCCGCCTATCACGCACCGACGGCCGGCTCAGCCGGCCGCCCTCTTCTGTTTGCCATGGTCCTGCACCACCGGTGCGGCACGTCGGCGTCGCGCCCCTCCCCCATGACTCTCCCTCGTCGCTCCTCCCTGCTGCCCTGGGTGGCGCGACGATGTCGCGCCCTCGTCCAACCACCACAGCCTTCCTAGTTGTGGCTCCTTTATTCTGGCGCGGTGCGACGACACCTCACCCCTTTGGCACCGCCGCCGCCCACCTGGCTGCGGCTCAGTTCACTACGTGGCATTGCGGTGCCACACCCTTGTGGCGACCCGGTGGCCTTGCGCCACTGGCTTTCTTCACAGCCGGCCCATTGTCAGTCACCGCGTGTACCGCCTCCATCATCATCAAACAAGAACCAATAAAAGGGGAGGGTCAGGCCGTGTTCGTGCGGTTTGAACCCTCCTCGTTATGGTTATATCATTTGGTTCTCAAAGCACACAACATAAGATGGGGTATGGAGGGTAATATTCAATCATTAAAAAAATATCCCCTACCTTTCTTGACGATTGTTCGTTGACAAATTCATCGGAAAAGGCGGCGTCGTTTCATTGACATCGGGAAAGAAGAATCCGAGGATGGTGTCAACGTTCTGTGTGGGCGGCATTGTTTCCTCTACTTTCTCCGGCTGAAGAGGGAGAAGATGGTGCTCGTCGTTCATTGGTGGAAGGAGCGTTCTTCGTGTTCTCCATTGAGAGGATGAGGTTCTCTCTCAAGTCCCACCCAAATGAAATAATATATTTTACTATTATTTTATCATTGTCATGAATTAAAAATAATTCAAAAGTATCTATGTAATTAATTGCAAGGGTTAAATTAATTAATTGCAAGAGAGTTGGCACATTAAAGTAATGGGGAATGTTGGAGAGTTTAACCCACAAAAATGGGGGGTTAGAGTTGTTCCAAAATTAATGGGGAGTTAGAAGAGTTAATAAACTCGTGTGGGACCCACTAAATAAAATCCTCCCAATAGAGTTTATGTGCGGGTGGCCCCCACCACTATCCTCCACTTGGATGTTTTATCCACCATAAAATAAAAACAAGTTAAATCTTATTTTTATTTAATTTTATTTTAAAACCCAAAAAACTGTCTTCCACTCTCGTTAAAATGCAACTAAGGTGCTGATCTCACTAAGAAATTTTCAACACTATGAGTTCAACGGTGCCCTCAGACTTTAATTTTGAGCACTGGTTCAAAAGATATAAAATCATGCTCGTACGTTTACTGAACATACCCGAACAAAACATTAAAAATTGATTCTGTGCACATCGGGCCTCCGAATCAACCGCATAAAAAACTATGGACTCGTAAAATTCCTATGTATTTTTAAAAAAAAAATTCCACATAAATTCCATGTCTTTACATTCTCCCCACCTTACGGATTTATGTATCTGTAAGCTAAAACTCACACTAAGGGAACAAAAGATGGTACAGAGCATGCATCTGAGCCTCCTGCTTCCATGTGCTCTCCTAGAGGTTCCCGTGCTACCAAAAAATGAGCACCCGAGGTATCGACCATCCATGTTCGACCTGCTCATGTCAATCCTAAATCTCTACTAGAACCTCCGTGAAAGTCGCTCCGTCATCAATATCCATCTCCCCATTGTTGATGATGTGGGATGGGTCATGCCCGTATCTCCTCAGTTGAGATACGTGGAAGACGTCGTGTATCCGGTGCAACTGAGGTGGAAGAGATAAGAGGAAATCCACCTCACTTACTCTATTAAGGACTTGTAAATTTCCGATGAATCACTGAGTCAACTTGCTACCTTGTCCAAATCTCTACAAACCATGTCGTGGTGAGACCCATAGAAAGACGTGGTCACCATCCTCGAACTCTAGAGGTCTCCCTCTCCTATCATTATACGACTTCTTCCTAATCTATGGAGTCTTCATCCCCTCCTAGATGATCTACACCTTCTCCGTCGTAGCCTGTACCATCTCTGGTCCAACCAGTGCTGACTCCCCAGGGCCTGTCCAGCACAGTGGTGATCTGCATGGTCGACCATACAAGGCCTCAAAGGGTGCCATACCGATGGTGGAGTGGAAGCTGTTGTTGTAAGAAAACTCCACCAAAGGCAAGTGATCCTACTAGATACCACTGAAGTCGAGGATACATGAACAGAGCATGTCCTCAATGGTCTGAATGGTCCTCACGGTCTGACCATCAGTATGAGGATGGAAGGCGGTGCTCAAGCAAAGGTCTGTCCTGAAAGCTTCCTACAACCCCTTCCATAGCCGGGAAGTAAACCATGTGTCACGGTCTGAGAGAATAGAAGAAGGTAATCCATGTAAACGCACTATATTCTGTATATAGAGGTGTCTCAAGCTCTCTACTGAACCCTGCTCTCTGATCGGTAGGATGTGGGACGACTTGGTGAGTCGGTCAATGATCACCCAAATTGAGTCATGAACCCTGGATGTACATGGAAGACTAGTCATGAAGTCCATGTATATCCCATACCACTTTCACTCTGGGACCTATAAGGGTTGAACCAAGCCTGCTAGTACCTAGTTCTCCACCTTCACTTGGTGAAAAGTGAGGCATCGTGATACAAACTCTACTACAACCTTCTTCATATCAGGCCACCAATGCTATCATCGATGGTCCTGATACATCTTCACCACACCTGGATGTACTACTAGAGGGGAAGTGTGTAACTCCCTCAACACCTCCTCCTGAAGTGCAACTGGTACCATGGTACATCTTTTTAAGAGGATGAAGTGCTCCCCACCTTCCAAAAATCCATTAGGTTCCAGCCCTGTAGATATCTGAGCACGTCGCGTCTCATAATCCGCGTCTCCACACTACGCCTCCCTGTCTTGCTGGAGAAGTGGAGGTGTGACTATAAGTGACTGAAGATAGGCTGCTCCATCCTAATCTATAAAGGATGTCTTTAAGGTATTCAACTACTCTGTCACTTCTCCTAGAAGCTGAATACTAGATCTCTTACTGAGAGCATCCGCAACAACGTTCCCCTTCCCAGGAGTATAGACTATCTCAAAGTCATAGTCCTCGAGGGACTCAAGCCAAAATCATTGTCTCATGTTCAGGTCCTTCTGAGAGAAGATCTAACTGAGACTCTTGTGATCAGAGTACACGGTAAAACATTCATCCATCAGATAGTGCCATCACTTCTTTAAGGCGAAGACCACTTTTTTCTAACTCTAGGTCATGGGTAGCATAGTTATTCTCATGTTGTCTCAACATCCAAGAACCATAAGTGATCACTACTCACTCCGGCATCAGGGCACACCCAAGTCCGGTCCTTGATGCATCGAAGTAAACTATGTACCCTACGCCATCCTCTAGAAGCCTCAATATGGGGGAACTAGTCAGCCTCTGCCTCAACTCCTGAAAGCTTTGCTGGAATCTCTTTCACCACATGAAGGGTTGTCCATTTTTCGTCAAGGATGAAAGTGGTGTTGTGACTCTGGAGAATTATGGAATGAATCTATGATAGTATACAACCAAACCTAGGAATCTCAGTACCTCTGTCACAATCCTAGGTGGCTCCCCAGCATGTACCGCCTCAATCATCCCTGGATCTACTGCCACTCAAGCCTCTGAGATGACGTTTCCCTTGAAGTGAACCTCACGAATCCAAAACTGTCACTTCGAGAGCTTACCAGAAAGCTGGTGCTCTCAGAGTGTGTTTAGTACTACCTAAAAATGGTAGGCATGATCCTCCTCAGTAGTCAAGTAGATCAGTATGTTGTCGATTAAGACTATGATAAAGCGATAAAGGTAAGGCTGGAAGATCCTAATCATGAGACACATGAACACTGTTGGAGCGTTGGCTAAGCTTAAGGGCATAAACAAGAACTCATAGTGGCCATACCGACACCTGAAAGTCGTCTTCTGCACATCCTCATCTTGAACTCTGAGATAGTGATAACTTGATCTGAGGTCCATCTTCGAGAACAATCGTGCTCCCTTGAGCTGATCAATGAGGTCGTCAATTCTTGGGAGTGGTTACTTTTTCTTCACGATCACCTGATTTAGGCGACAGTAGTCAACACAAAGCTGAAAGCTTCCATCATCCTTCTTAGTGAACAAAATCGGGGCTTCCTAGGGAGAAACACTGGGCCGGATGAATCCCTTTCCCTGTAAGTACTCTAGCTGTACCCGAAGCTCATGAAGCTCAGCGGGAGTCATAAAGGACCCTGTTTGGAAAATGATAGAAATATTCCTTTATAAAATTTTCATAAAAAGTCAAACATGGTTATAAATTAATCTAACCCATATTTTATAAAATAATAAAATTGTTTTTAATTACATTATTAAGAAACATGGATGTGGATTATTATGAAGTCCCAATAGATACTTATAAAAAACCTCGGATAAATAAAGAGATTGTAAAATTAACCCTTAACTTGTACTTATCCTTGGTCAATGGTACATTAACATCTTGTATAATAGTTAAATAATTGATATTAAATTATACAAGTACCATATACATAAATATGATATCATATTTGATCTTCTAATATTGCTTTGTTAATAATATTTCAGTTGTATAAACATTTCAGCTGTTAACTGATCCATTTTACATTATATAAATGGTTATGTAAGTTATGTTAGATGTGGGTAGGATGTAATTTCTTCATATCCAGAATTATATTAAGTTCTTATACATTTTTTTTAATCATAAAATTAAAATTACAAAGGAATGGTTACGATGAAGACTGAATTTCATCACATTCGTGGTGACGGTAATCCATACGTACGCATGAGCGATAATTTCATTCAATTTATGGTGAAAAAGTATGTAATTGGATGTTATATCATATAAACAAAATAATTAAAATGTTATATTTATTATTTACATTAGTTATACACATTATTATACCCATCCAAATAATGATGTGTTTGAATAACAAACTACACCACGACATGGAGACGGTAAGTCATATGTACGAACGTATGGTGACATGTCATTCATAGGATAGATAGAATAATTAATATGGTTGTACAATATTTATAATAACATAACTTTATGTATAATGCACCGGAGTTATTATTTTGGTATGAAAACTACAATGAAAGTGGAAGTGGAAGAAGAAAAGGACTTTGAAAGAGGTGGTGAAATTATTACATCTTCTTCAGGTGTTTCCTTTTTAGATATTCAAAATGGTTCCCTAGGTTGGATTTTTGATCAAATTAATGATTCTAGGTATAATTTAGGGTAGTTTAGAGGATATTAGATCTAGTTTTGGAAGATCCAAATGGCTTTGGAGGTGTGATTTTTGAGATAAGGGGAAGTACCCTTTTATAAGAGAGGTGAGGGTCACTTTAGGAAAAGCTTGAAATATTATTTTATTATACAATCATATTCGGTTAATAATTGATAAAAAATAATTTATTTCTAGGCTAAGGTGGGTATGGGTTGCAAAACACTCAAAAAATAGGTTTTAGACAAGTTTAGTTCACCATATTAACCTTACCTTCTTGATTTAACTATTAGTTAAATAGTTTAACTTTTACCATGTATTCTTGTATTATTATAATAAATGGTGAATAATATTACTATAAAAAGCCAATGGAACCCCATGTGGTTCATTATTTATATATCTAAGATTATATAAGTCCTTTAGGAAATACATATATTTTAAATAATATTATATCAATTAATAATATATATTTGTTTTAAAAACTCATTTATGTCAATTTTGACACTATTTGGTATTTTGGTTTTGTGAAAGTCACAAAAACTTTTTAACTTTAAAAAAAATTATTTAATCAACATAAAAATGTAATATTAACCTATAAAATTAGTTTAATTTATCATAAGTATCAATTTACATTTATTTGGATATTTATAATATGAGTTATTTTAATCTTTCATAAATAAGGTAACTACAACATCATCATTGTGTCATAAATTAATTTTATTATATAATGTCTAAAAATTATAAATTAAATACCATTATGTAGGAAATCATTTTATATTTCTAATTAATATTTATTTTCAAATTTATCTTATGTTTAACCCTATATTAAAAATGTTTTACTTATTAAACAATGAATTTAACACTTTTAACACTTCTTTAAATAAAATAATAATAAATGTCCTAATCTAATAAAAGTGGATCATAAGGATCATATTTTATTCCTATGATTGATTGTATTCTAAATAATGTTATCCAATAGAATTAGGACATGTGTTAGGGTAAGTATAATGTCAAATTACCCTTTAATTACCCTAATTACTTTTAACCGTGGTAAATTATAGTCAAAAATTAATATTCATAAAAAAATTATTTTAGTCATATTGAACCACATTTTACTTACTAATATCAACTATGTCTCTCAGAGTTTTAAAATTCAATTCACCGAAGTGATAAAATTATGTTTTTTTCATGTTTTCAAATGTGCCTAGTAGGTGGGTAAAAGGCGGTAAAAAGATCAATAAAATTTTATATATCTAAACATATTCTAAAATGATTCCAATGAATTAAATTGAACTTATATATGTATTATGTATCTAGTTTTACATAATATAAATTTAAATAACATAACTAATTATTTAAATAAAAATTCAGTTTTAAATAATAATGCAGTGGTTTTCACAATTCATAAAAAATTGAATGTTTTTAGAAAAATACCAAAAATTCACCCTAAGGTAATTTTGATACTTTGAATCAAAAAATAAAGTCCATTTTCAAAAATAAAATTTACAAAATTTTAAAAAGTCGGTATTAATATTCATAACGTCTAGTTTGATTGGTTGTGGTGTGTTAAACCCCCATGTTGCGTACAACGCAGGCTGTTGCATTATTAAATGGGAAAAGTACTGTGGAATCTTGGGGTTTTATATTCTTCCCTCCTTCAAATAATTTCATCCTCGAGATTTCACGAATACTATTGTGTAAATAGATTTGGGTGGTTCTTCATCATAAGTTCCTCAAGTTCCCACGTTTCCCCTTCTAGGAGAATCTGGTATCCCCATGACAAACTATCGTGATCGATATATAACTCACATTTTCACTATAGATATTGTGTGTCCATATCTTCAAATAAAATATTATAGCTGAAAACTCGAGATCACGAGTGGGAGAGTTTTGTTCATAATTTTTTAGCTGTCATGATGCATAGGAAATAACTCTATCTTTTTGAATAAGGACACAACCAAGTCCTTTCTTTGAAGCATCACTATAAATAAAAAATCCATAATTCCACGATGGTAGAGTCATGATTAGATCATTGACTAATTTCTCTTCAGTTCATCAATACAATTTCACACTCTTTTTTTTGAAACAAATTTAACCCCATTACGTGTGATCTTAGTTAATGGGTTTTCCAATCGAGCAAAATTCTGGATAAAACACCGATAATAACCTGCAAAACCAATAAATCTTCATACATAAGTTATAATCATCGGAGCTAGATATTCTTGCATTGCTCTTGTCTTAGAAGGATCAATAGTGATTCTATCCTTAGAGACAATATGGCCAAGAAAGGAAATTTCCTGAAGCTAGAAATCACACTTGTTGAGCTTCCAATATAATTCATTTCATCTGAGGGGTTCAAAATAGTGTGAAAGTCATTTTCATGATATTAATAGCCTTTTAAGTAATCCAAGACACCATCAATAAATAAAATTAAAATTTCATCAAGATATTAATTGAAAAAACTATTCATTAGATCCCTGAAAATAGAGGGTGCATGGTCAGTCGAAAAGGAATTACAATAAACTCGTAATGCTTGTACCTAGTTTGAAATGCTATTATCAGAATGTCATTATTATTCACACACAACTGATGATATCCATATCGAAGATCAATCTTTGAAAAATATTTAGCTCCATGAAGTAGGTCGAATAAATCATTAATGAGAGGTAGGGGATACATTTTATTTATTGTTATAGCATTGGTCTCCCCGTATTCAATGCACAACCTCATAGATCAATCTTTCATCTCAACAAAAAGAACAGGGCCTCCCCATGGAGAAACACTAGGGAGACTAAATCTCCTATTACTCAATTCGTCTTATTGTTTATTTAGTTCTACTAATTCTAAAGTGGCCATTCTATAAGGGGTCTTTGATATAGACCTTGAACCCAGAATTAAATTAATGGAAAACTCAATTTCTCATTATGGAGGATGTCTAGGTAAATCCTTGATAAACACACCAACATATTATTGTACAATAAGTATGTCCTATGTTCAATATTTATCTTTCTCACCCATAGTTATTTCATTCTCTTCCTCCCTAATAATTGAATTTAATAGAGCTACTAGTGGTGGATCTAGATATGAATCATGTGGTGATCTTTCTGCTCTAAAGATAAGGTACTCCTTATCATCCTCGAAAATTGTAACATCCTTCTTCTTAAAATAAATTATCACATCATGGTCCGAAATCCAATCCATGAAGTAGATTATATCGAATTCAATAATGGGTATGATGATGATATCAGAAGGTAAAGAAAATTTATATGCACTAATGGGAACTAATTCACAAAACGTGGTTATAATGATACTTCCTTTAAGAGTTTTGATTGACAACTCCCTTGTTAAATCAAATTGTAAATATCTAATTTTCTTAGAAAACATGGAAGATATGAAACAATGAGATGATATAGAATCAAATAAACCATTGTATAAACATGAGGAAACCATTAAATAACATGCCACCACGCCTTTTGGAGATTAATCCTCAGCATTAGTGATCACATAAGATTGGAATGCACCCTGGTCCTTTTTTGAGGTAAGTTTCCATGGCACTTAGGACATTCATTTTCATAATGCCCCATTTCGCTACAATTTTAGCATTCAACATTGACATCCTATTTCGTTCCCTTGAAATCACGAGCTTGGTGTCTTTTTTAACCACACTTATAACAAACTCCCATTCCTTTCAATAAAGTACAAGGGTGTTTCTTCCCATATTTACCACAACATGGATATTCAACATTGCCCTTATTACCCTTATTTTTATTTCTAGAGTGTTCAATAGATCTCTTCTTATCTTGATTTTCTTTAAAGTCATAAGACTTAAAGAATTTTATTTTCTCTCTTGATAGCACATGATACAATATCTTCGTACGATGAGTAGGATTGAGAGACTAATGATTGGTGGATAAATGGTTTTAACCCATCAAGGAATTGATCAATCCTACTCATTGGGTTAAGTATATAATATGTTTCTTGCCTTGAAAACATTGTAATGTTAGCCTCATAATTTGCGACATTCTTGTTCTCCTTTTACCTATGACTCAGAAATTTTCATTCCATATCAGCTCGATGGTCATGAAGAAATTATTTTTCTATGAAAGTCTCTTTAAACTGTCTTCATTTCATATTTTATACTTCTTTATCTTCCATTGTGTTTTTAATTAATGGCCACTATTGATCTGCATCTCCAGTGAGGTAATAAAATTCCATGACCACATTTTCCCTTTTTCTACTCACCAAAATATGAAATATTTTCTCTAATGAACTTATCCATTACTCTACTAGTAATGGATTTATAGTCCAATTGAATTTTTGGGGTTGTTGTATCATGAAGTGGTCTAACATTGATCCTCCATGATGTGGATCAATGTGTTCCATACAGGTAAGGTTATTATTCATAACCTGTGTGAGTTGTCCTAGTACGGTGATAAGCTGATTAGCATCATTTGCATCACCAGCTCCACTATAATTATCTAGAGTACAAGGGAAATCCCTAAATAGATTACGTGCGTTTATATGATTCCCAATCCTTCCACTAGGCTCCATTTCTATACAATGGCATCCAATAGATTAGTTTATGATTATCAATACATAATTCCAAACATATAAAACACTTAATTTCAATTGAACAGTTTATTGATATAATCTATAATCACAAATAAATTTTATTGAGCAATTATTTACTCAAAAATAATTTATAATGGTTTGTAAAGAAAATGTGAATTATCCTAAGAATATTCCCCGGGAGTGTCATAACCAAGAATGAAGCAATGCCCATTTTTGTGTACCAGGATACCCCGAGTCATGCCAGAAACTATTTTTTAGAGTTTTTACTCCTATGTACATCAATTCTTGAGCTACATCTACCTATTCGTATCTAGAGAGGGATGTATTTCTTGGAAAACTCACAAAATATATACATTACCAAAATTTTAAGAATTTCTTCAATACTAATCCTCAAAGTCTATCTTAGGGTGATGTTCTCTAATTAGAGTTTTTCAAAATGTAGCTTTCAAGGTTTGTATTAAACTTCCTCTAATACCAAATGTAACACCTCGACCCCAATTACCTAGAGTCACTGCATTATTACATAACATTGGAATGATACAAGGAATCATGTCTTGAAAGACCAATCAGTTTTGTAGCCTTGGAAGTACTAGATACATACATAAGTTTTACATTACATCCTGAAATAAAAAACAAAATTGTGTCTCATTATAACACAATAATCTCCCTTATAAAATCCATGTAGGTCAGTCATAATATACTTCTTCGCATCCTAGATAAAAAATAAAACATATAAAGGGGTGATCTCAAGTGCTCAGTAAGGATAAAAATATAAGGGAAACACTCAAAAATATGCATAAACATTTAAGGAAATGTATAATATTAAAACACAATCCTTTTACACTTAATCATGATCATAATATAGAAAAGAGAAATCAAATATTTCTATTTACTTATTCACATGGATATTTTACTAGTCGAATAATAAAATATAATATCAATAACCAATTTTATAATAATAGAATGCATAATGTCAATGATCATAACCACATAGTCCAGGCCTCATGCCAAGACTAAAAATAAGATTTTGGAAATTCCATATGCCAAGGCACTTGTTTGTCTCATTAGACCTATCGATTCATCGAGGAGCTATAGCAGGCTCCACCCATCACGTACTAAGTCTAATTCATTCCTTATATGAAAATGTTGAAACATAACATAAACATTCGTATTAAAAATAGCATACGAAAAATTAATACATTAACCCCAAACCATGAATGGTATAAAAATAACACATCGACATTAAAAAATATCACAAATCCTTCAATATAATATGGAAGATTTGTATCATAATATATCAACTTCAAACTAGAATAAAATCCATCAAAGGATGTTGACATAGATGAAATCAAGACTATTTGAGAGAAATAACTCTTTATATTTTGGAATAATTTAAAAGTCCCATAAAGTTAAAATATAACATTTATTTTTAAAATATTCATATAATATTTTAAGGGAAGAATAGAAGGGGTTATGATGGAGGATAATAGCCGCACACACTGTATAAGTTAAAAAACATTTTTACCTTATTTCGTTGAAAAGGTCATAAATTACCCAGTTTAGAAAACGACGGAATGATTCCTTTCAAAACATTTTATAAATATTCAACAAGTGTATAAATGACTTTAATACATATTGTAGAAAACAATAAAAACTTTTGAAATACATTTTTATGAAACACAGATGTGGATTATAAAGAAGTCCCTGTAAATACTTATGTATAAACAACCTCAGATAAATAAATAGACTGTAAAATTAACCCTTACCATGTACTTTTTCTTGGTTGAGGGTAAGATAAAATGTAGTATAATCGTAAAATAATTGTTATTAAATTATAAAATAACCATATACATAAATATTATATCATATATGATCTTCTAATATTGCTTTTTTAATAATATTTCAGTAGTATAGTCGTTTTAGGTGTTAACTGATTCATTTTCCATTCTATTCATGGTTATGTAAGTCGTGTATGATTTTGGTAGGATGTATTTGATTCATATCTATAATTATACTAAGTTCTTAAAAATTATTTTTAATCATAAAACACAAAATTTTTCTTGAATGGTTACGATGGGGAATGAATATCATCGCGTTCGTGGAGACGGTAATCCAAACGTACGCACAATCAAAGATATCATTCTATTGACAATAAAATATTATGTAATTGGATGGTATTTTATATATACAGAATAATTAAAATGTTATATTTATTATTGACATCATTTATACTCATTATTATACCTATAGAAATAATGAAGTGCTTGAATAACAAACTACACCACAATGTGGAGATGGTAAGCTGTACGTACGCACGTATGATGAATTGTCATTCATAGGATTGATAGAATAATGCATATGGTTGTACCAAATTTATAATAAAATCACAGTATATATAAGTTAATAGAGTTATTATTTTTTATGAAAACAACAAGGAAAGAGAAAGTGGAAGAAGAAAAAAAGAACTTTGAAACAGGTGGTGAAATTATTACCTCTTCTTTAGGTGTTTCCTTTTGAGTTGATAAAAAGGGATCCTTAGGTTGGCCTTATGATCATATTAAGGATTATAGGTTGCATTGAGGGTATTTGGGAGGATATTGGAGTATGGTTTGGCTGAAAAAAATGGCTTTGGAGGCGTTATTTTGAAAGAAGGTGAATTACCCTTTTATAAGAGAGGAGAGGGTCACTTGAGAAAAATATTGAAATATTATTTTATTATACAAGCATATTCAGTTTATAAAGGCTCTAAAATGATTTATTTCAAGGATAAATAGGGTATGGGTCGAACACCTCTCATCCAATATGTTTTAGATAGGTTTAGGTCACTATATTAACCTTATCATTTAGATTTAAATATTAGTTAAATAGTTTAACCATTACCATGTATTCTTGTATTATTATAACAAATGGTTAATAATATAACAGTAAAAATACTAGAGAACCTCGTGTGGTTCATTATTGATATATCTAACATTATATATGTCCCATTTCAAAAACATTGTTTTAGTAATATTATATCAATTAATAATATATTATTTGTTTTAAAAACTCATTTATGTCAATTTTGACACAATTTGGTATTTTGGTTTTATGAAAGTCCTAACAAAATTATCAATTAAAAAAAATTTATTTAATCAACCCTAAATAGTTATATTAACCTATAAAATTAGTGGAATTCATCATAAGTTACAATTTAAATTTATTTGGATATTTATAATTTTTATTATTTTAATCTTTCATTTATAAGGTAATTACTGCATCATGATTGTGTCATAAATAAATTTAATTATATAATATCTAAAAATTATAAATAAAATACACTTATTTAGGAAATATTTTTAAATTTATAATTAATATTTATATTCAAATTTATCTTTTGTGTAACCTAATATTAAAAATGGTTTAGTTATTAAACATTGAATTTTACACTTTTAACTATTCTTTAAATAAAATAATAACAAATGTCCTAATATAATACATGTGGACCAAAAGGATCATATTTTATTCCTAAGTTTGATTTTGATCGAAATGCACTTATCCAATAGAATTATGACATGTGTTAGTGTAAGTATAATATCATTTTTTCCTTTAATTGCCCTGTTTACTTTTAACCAAGGTAAATAAATGTCAAAAGTTACTGTTCACCAAAAATTATTTTCATCTTATTGAACCAAATTTTACTTAATTATATCAAAAATATCTATAGTATTTTTGAAATTCAATTCACAGAAGTGTTAAAATTATGTTTTATGCAAATTAGCAAATGTTCCTAGTAGGTGGGTAAAAGACCATAAAATGTTCAATAAAATTTTATATATCTAAACTTACTATAAAATTACTCCAATGAATTACATTGAACTTATATAGGTATTATGTATCTTTTTTTACCTAATATAAATTTAAATAAAATAACTAATTATTTAAATAAAAAGTTGGTTTTAAGCAATAATGCAGTGTTTTTTACTATTCATCAAAAATGAATGTTTTTAGAAAAATTCTAAAAATTAACCCAAAGATAATTTTTATATTGTAAATCCAAAAATGAAGTTCATTTTGAAAAATAAAATTTATAAAATTTGGAAAAGTGTGTATTACTATTCATAACGGCTAGTTTGATTGGTCATGGTGTGTTAAAACTCCATGTTGCGTACAACGCAAGCTATTTCATTATTCAAAGGGAAACACACCGTGTATGGTTGGGGTGTTATATTTCAACTCTTTTTTAAAATTAAGCCCAAGAAAATGTTAACATCACTTGTTCGTACGTATAGACATCCTCCTCCATGAAGTAATATGATTATTATTATTTTTAGTGCATCACTTGGATGGTCCTAAGTATAGAAATAATAAATAAATAATTCATTTATATAGTTTCTTTGATTCTAGAAAATTAAAATATTTTTATTTTTATTTATTTTCCTCATGGTTTAGCAATGGAATAATCAATCGTGCATATGTATGGACCATTGTCTCTATGAAACAATGTAATTAATTTTTTATAACCAACTTACATGGATGATTATTAAAGTATATTTTCTGTATTAAAATATTAATTTCTATTTTAATAATCTCATTATGATTAATAAATGAACACCTTTACCATTTCCATACCACTAAATCTATTTTAGTGATTATGAACCAAATGACAATAAAATGTTTGACGTAAAAATAAAATTCTTATTAAATAAATTTCACATGGTAATAAGTGAAATTAATGTAATAATATAAACATAATATATATGATAATTGTTTTTAATCATGTATATAACTAATAAAAATTTAATTATTCTAAAATTTGATAAAGTACATGGCTTGTCCGGACACAAGTTATTGAATTTTCATTAAAAAATTGTTTAAAAAGTTATAAATAGTTTCTACATCATATCCATTTTCATTAAAATGTTTCAATAATTTTATAATTTGTATTTAAAAGATTTTAGAATTTCATTTTCAACAACCCTTTACTTTTTATAATGGTATTAATGTTTATTAATATAAACATTTTTGGTATGTGTCACTTTTGACACTTTTTACCAAATTAAAAAAGTATGTTTGTGAAACGTTCACCACATGGCATCCCTTTCCAACTATCATTGACATTACTTTTTTAAAAATTATTTTACATGTTATAGTTTTTCAAATAACATTATGTTCCCACTATTTAGATAATTTTTATAAATTATTTCTAAATAAATAGAAATCAATTATCAATTAAATATTATAATCAAATATGTTATTTGTTCCAACCCATATTTTCAACGAAGTTAAGTATAATTAGTTTTTTCAATTTTAATTCCGAAATTGAAACTAATATTGTGTTCTAATCAATCTAAGGAGGTAACAGGAGATGGTTTGGAGTCTAGAGGCCCGAAATGGGAATAATAAATTGGGTCCTCTGGTTTTTATAGAACTGTGCGACCTAGGGTGCATGGTCATGCGGTGGGTTTGAAGGTTTGGGACAAATCAATTTTAAACGGGTTTCTCATGATCAATAAAACTGAATTTCCAACCTTGTAAAGATACCCTTAGTAATAGTGAACTCCACACGTTTTTCATAGTGTTTGGCCAAACCACATTGCCAAACAACTCACCGATGTGTTTTGGGGTGAAATGGCAAAAATGCCTCTCACTTAACATAAAATCATTTTTCTTCCTTTACCCTTTATTCCTCTTGCAGACCACCACCCATTTTATTCTCATTGAGATAAAACATCCCTCAAGATAGTAATTGAAACTACTCCATCATCTGTTTCCCAAACATTAACTTGTTGAAAGTATTGTATCTGTATTGGTATTCTCCTCTAGTCTCTTGCTTCCTATTTTATTTTTCCATAAAATAGATTTTTCTATTTAGCTATATGAACATTTATATGATTTTTGTAGAATTGGACCATTTAAAAGATATATTCCAATCTTCTTAAAATTTGAGACTGATATCGACTGAGGCATCATCTACGTTCTAGAGGTTGGTGCTCATGTCATTTCACTACTGGTTTTGATATATCAAAAAGATGTTGTTGTGCTTTATGTTAGACTTCATCCCACAACCCAATTATAAATTGCTAAATTTGAATTGTTTTTTCTTATTTATACATATAGGTAAGATGAAAAAATTTCATGAGAGGTTTTCTTCATGCCTTACAATATAAATATGATGATACCTCTATATGCGTTGTGTACAATGGTAAGGGGTATTGAGCATGATGGATAATCACCCTCCATTATATTAGGTGTTGAGTATGGAATCTTTCACCAGTGATACTATATGGGTGTTGGGCTTTGCATTCCACATTCAATGATCAGAGTGATGACATGGAAGCTCAATCACCATCCTGAGTATCATGAATGAATTCTTACACTCTTATTGGGGTGTATAGAATGTACCCTATTTCATGAGCTTAGAGGCTCAGTTTACTGGTCATTGTTGTCTATGTTACACCCATTTCCAAAAAACAACTTGTATTCAATGATTATTTCCACTTATGTCTACACATACATGGTTTATTTAGGTGGATGAAATATATATAAGTTATATATATATATATATATATTTATCTCTTTTTACTATAGATATAGTTACTATTTAAACACTTACTAACAATGAACAAAAACAGGTTGAATCGCCAGGGGTCATGCAGGAACCTGAGAGGGATAGTTATTTATTTATTATACATTGTTAATTAATTAGTATATCATGCACACTGTTTAGTTACAAGCTCTTCGGGATTACACATAGAAACAATTGGTGGTGTCCTACTAAGATTTTATCTCACACCCTACTTGGGCTACCTTAGGTACCCGTGAATATTATCTATCTATAGGTATTGATAAATGAATGCACCATTATACAGATTGTTGATATGATTCCTTATAGTTGGATCTCAGAATTTGAGGACTGAGTATTTTCTTGATTTGATTATGGGGGAACATATTTTCATTTTGTTCTTTTTGTATATAATTCTTGGATGTGTTTCCCCTATTTCATTTTTTGTATCAGTATCTCATGCATCCATGAATCATACACTTCCTAAGATGTTTTTTATATATTTAATCAGGTGTTCAATTATTTTTTATTTTGTACAATGTGTATTTTATCCATTATATTTATTCTTCCACTACATTGTTATTCTGTCTATTTATATTATGATACTACTTCTGTTATATGTTTATTAGTTATTTCCATTTTTCTACTCTGATAAGAGGGTATAGTCTCCACACTAAACCACCTTTACACCATCACTTCTAGTCACCTGCCTCTTTAATTTGTAGAAGAATGATTGAGGCCATGAGACCCATCGACTCAAGATATGGGTTAAGTGGATCTTGGGTGTGGATGTTACAAAGTTGTATCAGAGAGGTTCTTTTCTTGTTTTTCTATTTGGAGAGATTATATTAGAGATTGGGAACACATGGGTCTTGGTCATAATACATGCTTTGTCCGCATGAACCCATTTTGGGGTAAAGTCTGAGTTGCCTAAATTATAATTGTTGTTTTGTTATTGGGTATTATTATTTACATAATTTCTCCATTGGGTGATATACATGTTGTGTTATAGTTATTATTATTTTTCTAATTGGGGATTTATTTCATCCTTGGCCCAATGATATTAAGTGAAGAAGAATTGTTACATGCATCATTATTAGGAACCCTAATTCTAATATTGTATGCAATTTTTCATGTCACATCTATTTTATCTAACATTTTACTATTTAATATTATTAGTGTCTTAATTATATTGAATTGTTCTCAATTTGTTTATAAGTATTCGAAAACATAATTGATACTTAAATTTACTGCCTTGGTCTTAAAATGGATTCTTCAATTTGTTAAAGCAGAAAACTTATGCAGTTAATTATTTCATGTTCATCCAAGGACCATTTGTCACATGGGATGTAACATGTTATTCTATGAGTTTAATAGATATCCTATTTTGGTTCATAGGGATTATGTTCCCATATGAATCAAAAAATGGTCATCCATATAATTCAACCATTATTAAGGTGATTAAAATATTCTAAAAAGAAAGTATTCAAATAAATATGACTTCCAAATTAAAAAAAACATAATATATATATATATGAAATAGATAACTAAAACTGATCCAGATCACAGTAGTGGTTTGTGGGCATCTTTTTCATTCTTATGGTATATTATGGTCTCTTCTACTATCCAGATCTTGCATATGATGCAGGAAAAAGGAATGATTGTTTCAATAGGATGGATTTACTCTTGTAAATTTTTCGAAATGAAATCATCAAAATTGATTAAATCTCTTTAGAGGAGTGCATTTAATATTGATGTATCATGTCTTCAAGACGTCTTCCTATCATAGTCCCTCAAGGCTATGACAATCTAGTTCATAATGTTGTTGGTTGTGAGCATCCAATGATTCCTCTAGTAGTGCCACCTATGAAACATCATCCTAAATATGATATAGGATTTGAAACCCAATTTCAATAGGGTTTTCTTGGTATGCTTTATAATATGCAAGGTGTTGTTTGACTTTCCCTGATTGTGGCGGAGTTGACTCGAGATTTTCAGCAGCATCATCCTCCATCCTTTTTGTGGGATAGAAGACCTCATGATGTAGAGTCTTGGTACAAAGCAATAGGTTCTATATTCAAACATCTTGAGATAGATATTGGATGGTGGTTCATGCTAGATAGATATATATTAGAATATTTATCTGTGTGGTGATTGGACGTATTCATCTAGGTAGATTGACATATAGATATAGCATGGGTGGATTTCAAAATGATCTTATATAACTATTTATTTCACCAATCACTGAGAGATGAAAAAACTAGAAAATTAATGTACCTATAGTAGGGGACATGTCAGATATGGAATACTATGGTCATTTCATTGACTTGTAATGGTTCACTTCAACATTAGCAGGTGATGATCATATGACCACTTGGAGATTCGAGGATTGGCTAGTGTAATGTATCTGGTTGTAGATCAATTTGTTCAAGTTGACTAATATTAATGAAATTGTTAACCAAAACCTTATCCCTGAAAAAATATAAGATAAGATGATGATGTGTGTTATGTTGATTCAACACCTAAATATTATAGTGGTTCTTCTTCTGGGAGAAATCAACATTTTGAGGTCACACATGTGTGTAACAGTAGTCAGGTTCCTCATGATGATATTTTCATAATCTATCAAAAGTGTGGGAATTGAAGAAACATGAAGCCTAAATACTTATGGGATCTAGTGGAGTGTAAAGGATATGGATGGATGGGATATATTCCGCATTTCAGTAGGAAATTACCTCAAATTCCGTATGAGTGGGGAACTAAACATACTCTTTAGTGAGGAGTTGGACTAGTGGGATCACATCAGGAAGGTATCTAAAATACCACAAACAGATAATACCAAGGTGGGAGATGAGGTAGATGCAGTCAAACTTATGATTATCAGTGCCAGCAGAGAAAATATTCTCATAGCATTCAGGTAGTGACTCCGGGCATGTTATAGACCAGCTGCATGAATTTTGACCTATTCCTGAGTAGTAGAGCACAAGTCCTTCTTCTGTACATGGTACTATTCAAGTAGCCACCACTTTAGTGTCTTCTATATTTTACACATTCACATCTCTCTCCTTTATATCTGAGGTAATCACTTTGATTCCAGACCTCAAGATCAAGCACTAATATGGTGTTACGATGTTAGAATACCCATTAGGTATCTGTTCTGAAGGAATTATCTATTGTAAGGAATTACCTCTTGAGATACTTGGTTACCTATTCATGTGAAATATTTTCATCCATGACATGATATTATTTAACATTATTTGTGGGATGGACTGTTTAGTTCTCTATCAAGAACATATTTAAAGCTATACATGGAGGGTGATGTTAACAACACCTGAGGGCATTAGAAACATGCATAAGTTATAATGGGATGTCAGTGCGACTTGAGCAAGACCTGGGTATTAGACTCCAGGTAGTGTGATAGCTCATATTTATAAACTTTTCCTCAATGACCAATGATTATGACCCACTATATTTCCTCTTTTAGTGGTACGTTTTAAGTACATATTTCTATAAAACCACTCCAATCTACCTCCAGTTTGAGAGGTAGAGTTTACAATTGATCTAGTATTTGGAGTTTCACCAGTGACGATTCCTCCATATATGATGGCGAATAAGTAGTTTTTGGAACAGAAGAAATAGATGGAGGATTTAGGGGACATAGGATTTATACACCCCAACACATCTCCTTGGATTTCACCAGTCCTTTCTCTAAGAAGTTTGATGGTATGCTCAGGCTCTATGTGGATTACTATTGTTTGATCCAAATCAAAGTAAACAATTTGAATACACTACCAAATGAAATCATTGATTATCTCCAAGGAGAAATAGTTTTTTCAAAGATAGATATGTTCTAAAGATATCAACAGGTGTGTGTGAGGACTTTAGACATACCTCTCACATATTTCTGGAGTAAGTATTGTCTGTATGAGTACTTGGTTATGCTTTTCGGACTCACTAACAAACTTCTGGACATTATGGGTCATATGAATTGGGTATTCCACCATTATATGGATACATTCGTAGTAGTATTCATTGAAAATATCTTGGTGTACCCACACTCCCAAAACAACAAAAAACACATCTTGATATCAAGTTGTATACAATATGTGGGAACCAACACTATGCAGGATTAGTAAATGCATCTTTTTGATAAAAAAAGTCCCCTTCCTGTGTCATATCATCCAAGAGTTAGGTGTTTTAGTATACCTAGGGAATGGGAGAGATGTATTTTACTTGGGGATGCCTAAAAAACCCTTTTAAATTTGAAGTTTTTTGAGACATTCTAGATATTACAGATGCTTCATATAAGATTTTTCATGCCATGAAGAGCCTCTTATATGATTTAAAAAGAAATGCATGAAATTCATACGGTTAGAATCATGTGAAAAAGCCTTTCTTGTGTTGAAGGTATTTTTGACATCTGCATAAGTACTTTTTCTTCCAAATCTAGGAAATATCAATACATTATATTGTGATGCATCAGGTATCGGGCTTGGAGCGATTCTGATGCAAGAAGAGTGAGTTGTCATGTAAAGGTCTTATCAGTTAATGCCTCCCAAACAAAATTACATGATGCATGATCTTGAGAAAACTACTGTAGTTCATGATTCATTTTGTTAGAGAAAATATCTACTTGTATAATATTTTTTGGTATACATTGATCAAAAGATCCTAATATACATCTTAACACAGTGGGATTGATGTCTCAGATATCACATGTAGGTTGAGTACCCACACTCATTTGATTTTGAGCTTTCCTACATGTCTGGAATGTGGAATTTAGTAGTAGGAACTCTGATCTAGAAGTCTTAGACATAAGAAACTCATGAATCTAGTGTTGAATGGTAGCTGATAGCCTAATTCTCAGAGATGCTTGCAGAGGTTCCAGAGGACCATGGACAAACTATCCCCTCATCCTTAGTAGTTACTTATACTCTTTTGGAATGGGTAAGAATGATGAAGCTAGCTGATCTTGAAGGCCTTTTCCTAATGTAAAGTGTTTCAAATGATTATTAATATTCAATTTTTACCTAGATGACGATGATACCTTATTTATTCATGGAATTTTATGGGTCTCAGTTGACAATAGAGAGGATCTAATGTGATAATTTCAAACCTCATCATGGGAAGTTCACCCTAGTGTTACCAAATATATCAAGATCATCAATGATTTTATTGATTGTTTGGAAGGAAACATGATATTACAAACTTTATCCCTCGGTGTACCAAGTATTAGTAGGTAAGGGATGAAAATTAGAAATAGATAGTAATTTTGCTGATGTTTTCCATTCTTGGTTGGAAATGTGATGATGTTTCAATGGATTTTGGGATAGGTATACCCTGATCACCTCATGGTAATGATATAGTGTGGGTTATCATTGATAGTTTGAAAAAGGTTTCACACTTTTAAACTATGTGTGAGACCTTATCAGTAGATAAACTAGGAAGGATGTACACTTGGGAGGTTATACATCAACATGGAGATCCATGTTCTATCATATTTGATAGAGATTCTCATTTCACATCACAATTATGATTGGGGTTATAGAAGGATTGGGTACATAGCTGCTTCTGATTATGGCCCATCACCCATAGAGAGTTGGATAGATAGAGCATACTGTCTAGGTACTATAGGACATCATCCGTTAATGCTTTCTGGAATTTTTTGGTTATTGGGATAAATATTTTCTTCTTCTGTGGTTCTATTATAATAACATATTTCATGCTACCATTTACATCACTCCTTAAGAATCTATATATAGTTGTATTTTCTTCTCACCAATGTTCTGGAAAGAGTCCAGGGAGGTAGCAATTCGTTTACCACATCTCATTCAAGAGACTAAGTATAAGTTTTAGCTAATTAGAAATCACAAGTTGGAAGCTCATTCCAAATAGTAGTTGTATGACTACAGATTCAAATGACCTCTTGATTTTGAGGTTGGAGTCTAGGTTTTCTTACGAGTCTCACCTATGATAGAGAATATATGTATTTGGAAGTAGGATAATCTCTCACTGAGGTTCCTTGGACCCTTTAATGCTGTAAAATAGATCAATCTAGCAGCTAAACAACTGTTGCTTCCTGAGAGATACTAATAAATTAATGATATCTTTCATGAATATCTATTTTACCAATATTATCAAGACTCAAAACATGTATTTCAGTCTAATGAAGTTGAATTTGATGTAGATGATTCCTTCGAGGAGTATTCAGTGTGTATAGTTGATTGGAGCTTGAAGATACTCTAAGGAAGGTTAGTTTCACTATTATAGGTGATACGGTAGTATGACCAAGTACAATATTAGACCTAGGAATGAGAGGCTAAACTATGAGCTTCGTGGTTAGATATTTTCTCTAACGACACCTCTGTTTCCTCATAAGGATATGTCAATGATGAGTTTCTTTAATGAGGGGAGGTTTTAATCACACATATTTTCAAAAAAGGTAATGATCATTAGATTTTCAATTTGGATTCCTTAATCTACCATAATATTGAATCTTCATTCAGAAAAGTGGGGCCATGGGTGAGTTTGGGCCTCATTAGGATCTCGGATCCCCAAAATGGGAAGAAAGAACATGGATACATAGTTGGTCTACAACCATGTGACCCTGGGGGCACAACTATGAGAAGGGTTGCAGGTTTAGAACAAATCCATTTTTCAAAGTTTGGGAATGGTTAATAAAACTGTGCACCTAAAAATGTGAGAAAACCTATAGTAGAAGATAATTATGCATTGTTTTCAAATGGTTTGGCCATACTATGTTTACAAACTGTGTGCCCAATTATTTTGTAGAAAAATTATCATGATTCCTTACACATAACCTAAAAACATATTTTACCTTTTCCCTTTTTCCTCCAGTAGACTAGAACTCCTATTCTTCACCATTAAGATCAAAAATACTTCAAGATAACCGACGAGATAGCACCAGAATCAAGGTTTTGATCTTTAATTCATTATAATCATTTGAACATTCTTGGTAAGAATCTCTGGTCTCTACCTTCCTATTTCAGTTTTCCTTTGAATCTGTCACTCTATTTAGGTGTAGACTCATTTTCCCTATTTTCTATGTATTGGAATGATTCTCATATATCTTCCCACCAACATAAAATTTGAGGCTAATACCATTCATGGAAATTTCTAAATTCTTAAGGTAGGGAGTCACATCGTTTTCCCTTCGAGTATTGATATCTCGTAGCTACGTCATTTTTTTGCATGTCAGACTTCAATATGCAACCCAAATATATTGAGTTACTCATTTATAATTGATCAATACACCATGTTTTACACATTTTTATCCTTCTTTGGTAGTTTATATGTTTTATACACATTGAATGGTCACCCCATGTGTCTACCAAGTGGAATTTACTATTTTGGTTAATGGTTCAAAATGCCCAGAACTCCAAATTATTTTTTGGTTTTGTTTCAGAATGCAATTACCCTAGTTATATGAATGGATATGTATCTCCAACACCACTTATGTTTGTAGCCTATATTATTAAGTAAATTTACCATGTAGGAATTTTCACAATTGACTGTGACACCACCAAAGGGCACCTTGAGAATTGTGTATTGATTTAACATGTCTTATTGAATTGTATGGGATAACATGACCATGATGGATTTCATTACATATATGTATTGGAAAGGATAAATTAAATGGTATATAAAAACAAGGTATGTCACAATTTAATTAAACTAGTGTGATTTATTTATTTAGGATGAATCATACATAATTTTTCCCTTTCCATTAAATGAAAAAAGTTCTCTAAATGGCCTCTTGAAATGGTTTAAGTGCAGAAAGGCCATGACTATTGTTGTATAACTTATAAATTGATCAGTTTTAATTGTTTTTATTATTTATAAATATGGTTTTGATGATTATTTTTAATGAGATTTTTTTCATTTTACCTTAAATTATGAATGTGATGAAGCCTTTATATGGGCTGTGTACAATGTTAATGGTTGTTAACCATGATAGATAATCACCCTACCTTACATCGGGTGTTTAGTATAGAATATCATACTAGTGATACTATATGGTTGTTGGGATTTATGTTCCACATTCTATGGTTAGTGTGATGACATGGTGGATCAATCAACATCTAGAGTCTCATGCAAGACATCTCACACTCTTCTTCGGATATAGGGACGGAAACCAATTGTTTGATCTCAAAGGATCATTAAACTAGTCATGGATGTCTGATTTATTCCCTAGTCTATCATGCAATATGTATTATTGGTGTATGACCATATATATCCATATGTACTTGGTTCATATAGGTGGGTGCAATATATATTATTATACTATATGTGTGTGTGTGCTATTATTATATATATAGTTACTCGTTGGACTCTTCTCGACCCTGAGAATAAGAACGTGGACCAGCCAGGTGTCATTTAGGAACTCGAGTGGGATGGTTATTTATTTATTCTACATTATAAAATATGTAATATTTCTAGCACACTATTTAGTTATGAGCACTTCTTGGATTACACTTAGACACCGTTGGTGGTAGGTTACTAAGATTTTATTTCACACCCCTCTAGGGATGAATTTGGTACCTGAGAAGATTATATATCTATAGTTATTAATATGGCCAAGATCCCTTATATAGTTTTTTGATATTCGTACTTATAGTTGGATCTTAGAGTAAAAGATAACAAAGATTTTCGATGAGATTCTTGTGAAGAAGCTTTTTTCTTTTTTTGATTTATGTATAGGATTCATGGATTTCTATCCTGTATTTTCATTTAGTATCATCATTCCATGAATCCATGTATTAGACTCTCACTTATTGGATTTTGAGATATCTATTCATTTTTTCAGTTATGTACACTTTCTTACTTGTCTATTTTAAAAGTTACATCTATTCTTCCACTACATTGTTATTTTGTCATTTTATATTATGATTCTGATATTATTTAATGTTTATTGGTTATTTCCACTATTATAATATGATAAGATGGTATAGTCTCCCCAATAAATAACTTTTACTTCTTTACTGATAGTCAGAAGCCTCTTGCATACATGGAGTCACACTTAAGGCCACGTGACCCACTGGCCTGGGACATAAGTTAAGTGGATCCCAGGTCGAGAAGTTACATTATTTTTTTGATCTTGAATGAAAATTAAAATGATATTTAATGTTAAATTGAAATATATCTTTGTTTTATTTATTATATAGTTCTTATAAATTTTATATTAATTAAGGTTGTGCTCTATATAGCTCTAAATGTGGGTGGCCTGATATAAATCTCTAATGAATTGGATATTGTGATGGAGTTTACCTATGATTGGTTACCCCTAATAGATGTGCTAATTATCCTGTAAGGTGATTCCATAACAAGGGTTTTTATATGGGTGAATTCAAGGATAATTTTACAACATACCTTAATGGGATTTTAATTTTTTATAGTTTTTAAATGAAATTATTTTATTTCATAATGTATAAAAGTTTTTGGATCTAACACTGAAAGGAATGTTTTTAATTGAACATATTTTATATGTACCCATGTTTTCTCAAGTGATTCTCATCTTAATGATTTTAAAACTATTGTTACATTTTTTTTGAATTATTTGGGATTTGAATATAATTCTATGATTAATTTAATTATTATTTGTGATTAGATTTTTATATATAAAAATGGAAACATTTGAATTAGTTTTCCTGAATTTCTATTAGATTAACAAATTTGCTTTCTTTTTTATATCCCCTACTATGTTTTTTTAAATACCATTTTTTCAAATGTTTTTCAAAGGCAATATGTTTTTTAGGTATCATATTTAGATCAATGGTCACATAACATTAATAAAGAAAACATACCATGAATGAATTATGAGTGTAATAATAAGAAATTTTTTTTAGTGAAACAAATATACAATATGTTGAATTTTACACATTATTATGTAATATTGTTTCCTAATTATATAAACCTCTAGAACAAAATATCATAGAAATTTATGAAAGTGTACCGTTGTGGTAAATAATGTAATTATTAGTTGATGATGTTATGAAAATTTAAAGATATGTCTTATAAATTGAAAAGAGTTATAATTACAAAAATTAATTTTGGATATTTTTGGTCACATAACATGTTGGGTTGATTTGAGTTTTATTGCTATATTCCATAAAATAATTGATGATAATTTAACTAAAAATTATGAAATTTAGAGGTAATTTTCATTATTTTAGTCATTTGATGTTTGGAACATTGAAGACAGTTATGATTATAAATATACATTTTTTAATCATCTAAAATCATAAATTATATTAATATATGGGTTTTTCTTATTGACCATAAATTTCTTAGATATTTTCCCCAGAAATTTGGAAACAATCCAATTAATTTTTAACAATTTTGACTATTAGATGCACTTTAAGAACATATAAAATATTTAATATTATATAATTTTTTTCTTTTAGGAAAATTACACATTATATTGAAATATTTTATTATTATTGAAAAAAATTTAATTTATAATACATTTACTATATTCTCATTAAAATAAAATATATTTTCCTCTTATTTTGTTGTTTTTTCACATATGTAGTCTAGAAAATACTTATTTTCATAAAAATAATTCAATAATTTTTATTTCTTCACATTGGATTGAATTTTTTTATTTTTATAAGATAACAATTTATAAGTGATTTTTTTCTAATTATTCATGAAAATTAGAGCTATCATTCTCTATATTAATGATTTGATTAATGTTTGGAAGTTATAATTGCGTTATAATTATACAAATAAATTATTTACCATTCTATGAAAATAAAACATTGGATTAAAATTATTCTATTTTTCCTATAAGTTGAAAACCAATTTTAAATAAATATTTAAAATTTTCATGAAATTAGTTGTTGTTTTTCAATATTGATCATTCCATAAAAAATTGGAATTTATAAGAGGGTTATATTTCTAAAAATTATTTTTTCATGATTATGGGTATATATAATGATTGAATTAATTTTATTATCATAAATTTGATTTGTTTTTTGAAAATATTTTTTATACATTTTCATAAGAATCCAATGACAGTTGATTTATTTTTATTAGTCGATAAAATATAGATTTTTTTATTAAATATGGTAGGTAAAGAGATAATTCAAATCTATAAGATCATAGGGGATTGAAGTGATGGATCTTGAGAGAATCCATAGTCACAAATGACTTATAGTAATGAGGTAGAGAGTTAACACATGAGTAGATGATTTTATGGGTTTATTAACTTTAAAAAATAGATATAATTATTAAAACATAATTCAGATCATTCCTAAAAAAATTATTTTATATAAAATTTTTATTTGTTAAAAGATATGATACTTATATTAAAGATAATTTTCTATCATTTTAATAAATTATTATTCAATTTTTCTTTATTTGGATTGTTTTGTGTGTACATGAAAATTATAAAAGGGTTATCATTATAAACAATACTTCAAATTATTCTTTTCACATTGAATATTGGATTAGAATACATTATAATTCGATAAATATTAATTTTATTTTGATAATTTATGAAACTCTAATAAAATATTCCCAATATTGATTATTTTATACACATTTAGACCTTATAAAATAATTTTTAATATTAAAAAATATTTTTGGATAATTTTTTAGCACATCACATCACAAATTGAAATATTTATTTATGCTTAGAGATAATAAATTAATTGATGATTTTTGTCCTAAATATTGATAAATTCGAAGCTTTTTTTCATTTTGAATATTTGAAACATGATTAAAACTTATAAATTTTTTTGTTTATTTTAGAATTTCCCTTTTTAAAATTAAAGTATCTCCAAATGTTGAATTTAAATATTTTTTTCTATAAATTAATAAATTTAATATTGTTTGTTGTTATAAAATTTTTAAAATAATCCAAGATCATTTTTATTATTTTGATTCTAAAAAAATATTTGGAACTTATGAAAGAGTAATAACTCTAAAAATTAAATTTTTATCATTTTAGGTATATAACTGAACATATTTTTTATTCATTCCTGAAATTAATTAATTAAATATAATTTTTCAAAAATTCTATTAAAATTTGGGCATCTCTACACTATAATGATTCTTTAACAGATGTTGTAAATGTACAAAATAAGTATAGATGTTAAAATATACATTTAATAACATAAATATAAGAGAATATACATCTTGAATCTGGTGTATTATGTGTCATATCTCTTATTAACTCAAAGAAATGAATCCTGAATTCACCTAGGTACTATATTAAATTAGTATTACATATTATAATAACAATAATAATATTTATTTATTTTATTATAAAATATTCAGTTTTTAAATGTGAGATTTGGACCTATGCATCCCAAAATGGAGAATTTACCATTCTAAAACATTTCCCTATCTGTATAGGAATTCCATTATATGTGTACATATCTATTCATATGTATCTACCAATATCTATTTTTATTTAATTTCATAATTTGTATTCCAGGGCATGGTATGTATAAAAATTTTAATATAAAACTATGTATCTATATTTACACCTCTAACTAAACTAGTTTCCTCTACTAAGAAAATTTTATAATTTTCTATACCATTTCCACATGTAAAATTATTTCCATATTCATCATGACTTAGATCTCAATTAATGGTTTTATCTTTGGTATTTATAGTATATCATTGATCATATAACACTTTGTTAAAATAAAAATTAAACTACTCCCATATAAAATAAAGAAGTATTTAATGAAAAAATATGAACAATAAACATAATTGTAAAATATATTGTTTTAGAATATAAAATTCACTTACTAAAACACCATAATAATTGGGATTTGGGACTCATAGAGTAATCATTCATGCCAGCATTTGGTAGGGTATTTCATCCTACATGCATAACAATATATGTTGAACACCAAATAAAAAATAATATATATAAATATATATACCTATTAAAAACCTATTAAAAATTAGATAAAAAATAATTCGGAACATATCTCATGATGAATACTTGAAACATTATGAGTTACTAGTCTTTGAGGATTTATTTATTTTGTGTAATTATTTTAATGACAAATAAAATCCACCCACATTCAAGATATGCGTCTTTTAAAAATATAATTTATTAAATGCTCTTTTAAATATTTAATATATTTATTTTCACCATAAATACCTCAGTTTTAATGTACGTAAATAACTTATTCCCATGGAAAGTATAATGCTCATTGGGACTCAATTTACTATGTTTGCGTCAGTCATATATGATTATTATTGTTCCCTTTTCATTCTATAATTTTGATTAATATAAAACATTAAACTATTACCCATATACATTGGTTAGAACTAATTAAGAAACAATATATAATTATCTTACTGAAAAATATCCTCCATTATAATAAATTTTAACAATAATTGAGTATTTTAAATATTTATTTTATTGGAATATCCATCAAAATTCTTTTCAATGTCTGACAAGTAAATGAATATGAATTATGGGTTATAAGTGGATATTAATTTTGCTTTCATCTCATATTACATATAAATCCCTAAACCCAAAATTATATATTTAGTATTAAAATATGTTTTTTATATTTCTATAAAGGATATAAAAAAAGTAAACAATACATTATATATCCGAGGAACATTTTTAATCTAGGTTTTGGAGGATTAGAAATACCATACATTATATTATCGTTTAAAAAAATTAATTGTAGAACAACTAATTGGATTGATTTTTACTAGAACCATAACTATCCTTTTAATATATATGGAATATGGAAAAAATCATTTTAAACACAAGGAGTAGAATAAAAATCTTAATAAGGGTGTAATCATAAGAATAATCGTTAGCACATGGGTTATAAGGCATCACATAATGATATAAAAACAAACATGGAAACATGGAATCATATAATATAATCATGGTATTATATAAACATGGAGTCAATGTAATGTGCAAGAAACATAAAACATGACTTTATCATGAGTCAAGGATCATCGCACATAGAGGATAACATGTCAAGGTTAACCACCCAGATTGTTCCACATGATAGGATGAGTCAAGTTTAACCTCCAAGACCGTTGAACATAGGGTATCAGAATACTCGTCTTTATCCAATGAATTATAGCTCTATCATGGGGAACCCATCAAGAAATTTTCATGAATTTTATTTCCACACATATAATCATACACAATCAATCGTACATAAACATATGTGTTACCCCTAGTTAGAATTGGGTATCATAATCATGTCATAGAGAATAACAAATGGGAGTATCATAAAAATTTCCACTGAGGAGATGAATTAGATAATTCAAGGAATATAATATGGTAGCATATGCATATATTATGAAAAGTGATATCAAAATGTTGTATTGACATGTAAAAAGAGTACTTAAAAACATTATAATTAATGCATTTTAGTGTTGTTAAAGGAAAATATCAAAGGTCATTTAAAAAAATATGGAATAAACATTTATATAAGACCAGAAGTGAACAAATAATTTATTAAAAATATAAAGAGTGGTTTTATAAAAATAATTTTTGATTAAAAATAGATTATATATTGTACTCGAAAATGGGTAAGAATTCGGGAAGTTCCCTTAAACGAGTTTTCTTATCAGCAATTATTGAGGAGGGAACCACATAAAACATGTATATCAAAAATAGATAATGATAAATGGAACAAGATAAATAAATTTGGAGCATGCAGAAATAAATTATAATATTTACAAAAAATAATTGATAACTTCATTTGGGTAAAAAGAAAGACAGATCAACCCAGAAGAATAATGGAGGTTTGGGTAGAATCCCTTACCTTAAGTCTGATGGCGTTCTTTAGTAGATCTTAATGTCCTGGATAATCAAATTATATTCATTAATTAATATATATATATATATATAACCAATTATACATGTAATTTATTTATTAAAACCTTATTAAGTTCATTCATGGCCTTTTTGATGGATTAAGAGGATCAATTTCATTGTTTGGGGGTGTTTGCTTCCTTGGTTTTCATGATTGGTTTAATTATATAAATTTAAGGATAAACATGTAATATGAGAATAGTTTCCCATAATTGGATTTATATGTTATTAGTGAAAATACATAAGGTTTCATGGTTAATAAATTCAGTTGGTTATTTAGATTAAATATGAATCATTATATAAAACTTTAATGATAACTGTTTTGGTTAATTTGTGTCATTTAATCAGAGTGAACACATTTTTCTTTATAATTTAAAATAATGTTTTAAAAATATTCTAGAACATTAGATATGACATAATACATATATTATTTTCTGGTTCAACCATATACAAGGTTTCATGACCATAATTGAATACGGTAAATGAAATTGAAAACTTATGGTTGTTGAATGTGATAAATTAACATATCTCGGATGGTGTTTTCCATTTTTAGTATAAAATGAGGGGGAAGGAGGAAATATGATGAATTATTATATTAGAATAATAAAATTCTAGTACATGTAATTTAATAGTGTTATAAATCCAATTTCATGAGGGGATGTGGGGAGAGGAATGAATAGAACATGAAAAGAAAATGAAAGAAAATGAAAGAGGTTTATTACATCTTGATCTCTTCTCAATGAGATCCTCCTTAAGACCTTTGGTATTGGAATTTTGGTGACACCATCAAGTCTCGGTCATGGAGAAGTCCCTTTGGAAGAGGAATGAGTATTATTTATACAATAATAAATTCTTGAGTTGGGTGAAAGGAAGAGGGGGAGAGGGGTGGTATTTATAGTGGAGGAGATGAGGGGTTTTCCATTATTGCAATATCTAGATTAATTTTTTTCTCAAGACTATGAATTTTCTTGATTATTTTGAAACAAATATTAATAAGTACAAGTGAGTTCTATCCAATGGCCATTTACATCTTCCATGACTCAATAATGATGCAAAAATTCATTTATTTAGCATATTTCATAAATTCTCAAATTTCTCTATTCACAAAAATTCAAGTATTTCAGAAGAATCCCAAAAATTCACCCAAACTATTTATCTAAATTTATAATTCAAAAATGTACTCATTTTTATCAAAATAATTTAATAAATATAAGAAATTTATTTTTTAAATGAAATAATAATTTATTCAAAAAATAACATTTTAGAACTATAATTGGTTTTATAACACCTTGGAAAATTAATCGAGGTCCCAGAAAATTATCTTACAAACATTATAAAATGAAACAATAATCTATGAATATATTTTAAGAAAATAAATTTCATTTAAATTATTAAATTAATAAAATAATAGTAACTAAATATTTATAAAAAACAAACACTTATACTATGATCATATTGTTACTTATAAGATGCCTCAATTTTATTTATACATTCATGGGTGAGGTTACTATTTATTTGGATGATTTACTATTCATAATGGTAAATTACTATTCAAAAACAATTAGTTAATCCTATTAAACTCCAAATAAAATATTGATCACAACCGTGTATGTCATATTTTTTAAATTCAAATCCAAGAAGTGGAAATATTATGTTTAACTGGTAGCCTATAACAGTCAAATAGTATTTGATTGTTCATTTAAGCACATACCATTTCCTTTTAAAATCATGGGACATTGCATTCCCCATATAGAACCCAAACCATTTATGGTGATGTCTCGATCTGGTTTACATATACTATATTTCATTTAATAAATTATTTTTCTTTTGGGGTTTACCTTGGGTTGTGTTTGGGTGAAATTTTAGAAAATTGAGGAAAGATAGAAGTCTGTGGTTGGTTTGTGTTTTTCATAACCATGCACTCCAACCCAAAAAACTGTTCAACCCTAGATAGAGGGGTTTTGAATGGCTAGATCATGGTTTGTCAATCTATGTTCCCTCTTAGGATATGAATGGCACCACTATAGAAGAGGATCATGATTAAGGTGCACAATTAGTGGAAACCATACACCCTGATCATCAAAATGAGTATGGGATATAAGTTAACCGAGGATTTTATTTTAAAATCTTCTGAGCCCTCATTTTAATCCCAACTAAATCCCTATTAATCCCTAATGTTTCTTTCATGATTTTGGATCCCACTAGATAGTTTCCATGTCATTTAGACATCTTTTTATTATGATCTAAATCCCTGATTTATGATATTCACCCCTCTCGATAAGTGGATCTCATCCCATATAGTTCCTTAAATGTTTCCCATTGTTCTTCTATCTGTTGACTGTTTTTCTTAGCTATTTTAGCTTATATATACATCTATTGTTGTATGTATTTCTAGTAATTTTGTATCTATATCTATAATTAATAGATCCTAATTTTATCAATATTATATTTGGTCTTTAGATCTAGATCTCATTCTACGTAGTTAGTCACTAAAAATTGGGATTTTTGATGGGTGGTCCCTTATCAATGAATCAAGGTAGGTGGTCTATAATTAAAACCCCAAAGTGTTTCTTTCATTATGTGTATGTATTTTTGGAAATTGATATAGGTTGATTTAAAAATGAGTTTCCTAAAATGAATTTATTGATATAGAACATTTAATTGATAAATAAATTGTATATGTTAGGATTGTTTAATTTAATAATTTATTTTTAAAATAATTATGGGAATATTGAGATCATAGATTTGGATAATTAATTTTTTAATTAATTATAGGGATATTGGGATGAATGTGATTAATAAACTGGTATATTCAATAATGGGATTTAATTGATAAAATAATTTTTTAATTTGTATGAATTTTTTTGCGATTAGTTAATTTTTTAATTAATTATTTGAATTGAGGTGATTAATTAATTATTAAATTAATTAATTGAATGATATGAATAAGAAATTATTGAATTTTATTAATTAATGGTTTTTTGTTACATATAACATTATGATATATGTGGTATTGAGATATTGTGATATACGTGATAGTAATGGTGAATGGTAAAATGTTCATTGACTTATCAAAATAATAATTGTAACATGATTAATAAATTATGAAATGGTGAGTGGTAACATGGTTATTCACTTATGAGAATAATAATGGTAACATGTTCATTCAATTTTGAAATAGTGAATGGTAACCAGGTCATTCACATAATAAAATAAAATTAGTAACATGGTCATTAACATATAAAATGGTGAAGGGTAACATGGTAACAAGGTCATTAAATTAAGATATTATGAATAGAAACATGGACGTTAAAACTGAATTGTGATGAAGAATGGTTACATAGAAATTAAAATAAGAGATATCCCTTGGGGGTAGTTCAGACTCTGGTATGGGCTGAAGTAGTTATTGAGTTTCAGGTGTCCTCCAAAACATTGGGTTTATGTTTTAAATAATTATTAATTAATTATGTGATGACTGTTTACTTATGCTTTTACTTATTTATTTATACAACTTCATGTGCTTCTATTGAGTAAATATTGATTATGAAACTGTTTTTGGGGGCCTAATGAGTTGTACTAACACCTGACTCGGGCTGCTTGATCGTTACCTGAATATATTTCGGGATTACAAGAAAGGATAAGGGAAAGATCCCAATGATAGATGAATGATTTAGGATAGATCATGGATAAGGGAACCAGACATGGATTAAGACACACTTATGAGTTGTCAGTGTCTTTACTTTTTAGTGGAATTTTGATGCTTCGAATGTACTCTATCATGTCATATATATGGTTGATTTTTGATATTGTGTTACAAATTTATGTCATCTTGTCATACTACATTGTTGTGGTTATTTTATAATATTAATTGGCATATTTGTTTTCATTTCTGATTGTATATTACTCTAATAAAAGATGTTATAGTCTCCCCATGACAAATATTTGACCCTCACTACTACTCAGCCACCTCTGGCATATGGGGAGGCATGCTTGAGGTCATTTCATATACCAGCTTTAGGGAACGATTAATGGGACCCACACTGAGATGTTAAAAAGTTTTATAACATCCCATTTTTAATTTTATTTCATTTCTTTTAGGTAAAGGTAGATAGAATACTAAGAAGATTATGACCATAGTAATGAGCTTGTTCTTGTGAGTAACCACCCCATGTATGTGGAAGAACCCATGTGCCTAGTGTGGGATTGTTGTTATTGAAGTTTACTATTATAGTTGATTAACTTTCACCTTAGGTGACATGCTCGTTGTGTGATGTGAATATTGTTTCTACAATTTTATTGGATTTTTAATCATGGCTCAGTGTGGTGTGATATTTGAGTCTTAATGCATCATTATTGGCACTTAGGGTTATTGTGATGTGCATAGTTTTAGGCACTCATGGGAAAATGGGTTTTCAGCATGTTTTTGAACTATTTTTCTATATTGTGAAATTGATTTGAAAGTATTTCTAACATGAAATGAATATTAAAATGATTCAATACAAGAATAAATGTTTTCCTAAAGTGAAAATTGATATGATAATTAGAATAACCTATGATAACCTCGACCTAGGTGTATAATGGATAAGAGTAATAATAGAACCTCAGTTTTAACTGTGTGGCGAGTTTTAGGGAAAATACATGTTGTGGATTGTTTTTCTCCTATTAAAAAGTCATGTTAGTTTTGTGTTATGAGTCTTGAGATGTGTGTTCGTAATTTTAGAGTGTATGCCTCCATGAAGATGCTTGTTGAGAGGATTAATGGAGGACTTGGCTAGGGATGATCATCCTATGGTTGAACCTAAGGCTCTGATTGTGTTGGATAAGGAAGTCATGGAGTAGTTTCAAGAGAAATTTTCCACCATTAAAAAGATTATCGAATGTGACCTAAGGTGGTTTTTAAAAATCATGTCTATCCATACTTGGGAGTTTCAATTTTAGCACTATTTGACCCTTAATGGAGAGGGATTAACTGAGGGAGATGAGTTTTGGGTTGAGTATATCCAGACCATACTTGGAAACATGGAGACTCTTGCTAATAAGATATTCATGTTGATATCTTATACACTATGTGGATCAGTGAAGCACTGGTGGGACATTCATTCACAAACTGGATAGGCTAATGGTATGTTATAGAAGCAATTCTTGGAGAATATATTGGAGAACTTCTATCCAAAAACTATGAGGTAGGAGAGAGCTGTTGAGTTCATATGGTGGAATCAGGGGAATGTGTCCATGATGGTATTTGGTGGACTCTTTACAGATTTCTGTCACATTGTTCCATTATTGGAATGTGTAATATGTCATAGGTGACAAGTTCTTATGATGGGATTAAATATGAGATTAAGTTACAAGTTAATATATTTCGAATAAAGAATTTTACAGAGGCGGTGGATTGATCTCTCAATGATGAGGGGAACTAGATGGAGGCTTCTAGTGAAGGATAGATTGTTTCATATAGATGTCTAGGAACTATGAATTATGAGAGAATGAAGAATTGATACTATAATATTATTGAGGATAGATGAAAGAGGTGTATAAAGGGGGGAGGGTTAGTTACAGAGGACGTCACCAATGTGAAATGTCACTAGTGTGGTAAGTCGGGAAGATTCTTGAGGAAATTCCCCCAACCAGCAGTTTTGGAAAGATGGTACATCTACAAACATTATATAGGAACCCATGATGGACATGAATTGATAGAGGATCTATACAGAACTATGGTGCGGGAAGGGGGTCTTTTGCACCATTTTAGTCTAGCAGCTGGAGTTTTTCTAGTCATGGAAGTAGATGTAGTGGGCATGGATCTTTGAGGAAAGAAAACCTATATCAGAAACAACATGTAGCACATGGTACTTAGGTAGTGTCATAAGGAAGAGTATAAGGGTAGTTTCATGCAGTTCAGGCTAAATTAGTGTATAATGAGGTTGGACCATTGTAATTGGGAGGTACTATTATTGTATCATCTATATTAGTTAGTTCCTTGTTTGATAATAGTACCTCCCATTCCATTATTTATGCACAAATTTTGAATGTTTTGAACCTAAATGTGGAATTAGTGATTAGATTTATGATGATAGATACACTATAGGAAGGATGGTTTCGAGACATCTTTTTGTGCAATCAGTGTTCTCCCGTGAGTGGGGAGTATTATTTTTAATGTAATCATTACATCCTTGACATGTAGGGATTTGGAAATATTATTTGTATGTACTGGTTGGTATCATCAGAATTCTAAATTTATTTTTACCTACTAAGAGTGACTTTTATGAATCATAGGGTTGACATGTACATTCACCGTAGAGAGTGGAATATTTATGTGGGGTGACTAGGGCCAATTCATCAGCAACTAGAAGCGCTCACAACCTAAGTTATAAGTTTTTTTGATGATAGAATTGTAAACCAGGATGTATTTACACTTATAAAATCTAGATTTTAGGTTGTGTTTTCATAAGATTTATCAAGGATACCAAATGAGAGAGATGTGGAATTTACAATTGAGCTCATTCATTATGCAGAACCAGTTTCTATTCCACCATACAGAATGGAACCTAAAGAGATAAAATAGCTCAAGACTTAGTTGGAAGACTTATTGGATATAGGATATATCCAACCATGTATGTCAACATACGGTTCATTAGTGTTGTTTTATAAGAAGGATGATATTACTCTATTCTATTGTGTTTATTACTGGAAGTTGAACTGGATGACAATGAAGACCTAGTATCATCTTCCACGGATTGATGATCTACTTTACCAGTTGATAGGACCTTGTATGTTCTCAGAGATTGTCTTTTTATCAGGGTATCATAAGTGGAGATTTGGGAATTATTATATATTGATGATTGATTTCAGAACCATGTATGACCTTTATGAGTTCATTATAATGCCTTTTGGGTTGATGAACACACTTGAAGTGTTTATAGTCTTGAATAATAGAATCATTGATTCATACTTGGATCATTGTTTGGTGTTTTTATGGAATATTGGTGTACTCTATGACATATATGTTGATCATGCCAACTATAGTCACACTATCCTATCTACACTGAGACAGAATTAGCTATACACCAACCTATCTAATTGTCACTTTGGGATTGATTATGTACACATCATGGCTAAAATAATCTCTGAGGGAGGTTCGTCATTGGACAAAGAAAAGGATCATGCCTTTGTATCTATGGAGAGTCCCATGAATCTATTCAATATATACATATTTTTGGGGTTATCTGGATATTGTAGAAGATTTATCCAAGGTTTTTCCAGATTGGTGGATCCTCTTTCAAGATTGACCATGAATGTGATAAATCTTGAATGGTAGTATGCAATTGAGAATGCTCTATAGGATTTGAATAAGTGATTGACATCATAACTGATATTGATCCAATATGTTCTAGGTGGGGACTATAAGTTGTCTTGTGATTCTTATGGGATTTTACTTGTATTAGTGTTGATGTAAGTAGATTGGGTTGTGGTATACGACTCATAGTAGTCGAGAAATCATGAACAGAACTACCCTATACATAAACTCAACTATGTTATGGTTGTTTATGATTGGAAGTGTATGTTACATTATCTGTTGGGGAATTAGTTTACAATGTATTTGTATCACAATATAATACATTATATCCTTCCAAAGAGGGATTTATATCATCGACAATAAATGTGGGTTTATTATATACATTAATTTGATTTTGACCAAGTATATATATCTAGAAAGGAGAACTGTATAGCTAATTCTTTTAGTAGGGGAACTCAGACTCAAGTGGCTCAGTTGTCTAGTGATGAGTGGGAGATAATGGATTTACTATCTAAGATTCATGTTGGGGTTCCAGAGAGTCTATAGTAGATGAAACTAGTATTAGATTCTAGGGATTCTGGGATTTTGATATGGATCAGAGAAAAAATCTATATGTATTCTAAATTCCTGATCTTAGGGGAAATCTTTGAGGGTGGGAAGACAACATCAAATTGGTCCATATAAGAGTATGAGATCATCTATGTCAAAAATTGGTTTGTAGATCCTATGTGACTATGGGAGGAGCTCATGCATGTGTTTCATGCATCAAAGAGCATTGTGAATCTAGGCGTGACAAAACATTATCATGACCCACACTAACAATTTTTGTAGATAAGCATGAAAATGGAGAGAATATGTTTTTTGACATGATTATACACCTTCCTGAAGGTAAATATTGATCATCAATGACCTATATTTTGACTACTGTCATTGACCATTCCATAGTGAACATGGGACAATGTTACTATGGACATTGTAGTAGATCTCCCAAGGATTCCTCAAAAGAATGATGAAATTTGGGTTATTTTTTACCGACTAACGAATGTGTCTCATTTCTTACTAGTATGGAAGAATTTATCAGCGGAGAAGTTGGGATAACTCCTTTGTCATAAGATAGTCCGTCTATTTCATGTTCCATAAAATATAATTTCAGAACTTGACTCATACTTTACTTAATTCTTTTTGAAGATCTTATAAAAGGTTATTTGTACACATGTTTCATTGAGTAGGTCTTTTCACTCGCATTTAGATAGAAAGTATGAGTGTACTATATAGGTCATTTTGGATATGAAGTAAGCACATGTTAATAAATTTATTGGGTCTTGTGAGGAGAACCTAGGTTTGGTAGAGTTAACCTTTAAAAAAATATATTTGGATGTGATATAGATGGAAAAATATGAGGCTCTTCATGGTAGGCCTTGTAGATCACCGCTATACTCGATGGTGATAGTTGATTCAGAGTTGTTGGGACCAAGTCTCCTATAGGAGATGTTGGAGCTGGATCAGTTTGTTCAGAAGTGTATGCCAATGAATCAGTGTAAATAAATGTCTTATGTCTATAAATGAAAACATCCCCTAGATTTTATATAGGTTTATTGTTTATTCCTTCTTGGGTAACCAATATTGTGTCACTGAAGGATATGAATATAGGGAAAGTTAGTGCCCATGTACATTGGAATTTTTTAAATTGTGGAGAGAATTGAGACGGTGGCATACTGATGGACTCCCCTAAAAAGATATGGTGTTATGCATGATGTTTTTCATGTGTCACAACATCAGTGGTATCAACGTGGCCCCTCTCATGTGATTGATGTGGCCGATGTTAAGTTTTAGATCAATGTGTCCTTTGAGGAGAATCAGATATATGTGTTGGATCGTACTAAGAAGGTGTTGTGAGGAAAGAATAGCCTTATAGTTATTGTATTTTAAAACATGGAAGTGTTTAGGAGGAAAACTATGAGAGAAAACCAGATATGAGTGCTTAGTGGCCCAATCAGTTTGACTCATAATCTTAGATATGCTTGAGAGTACAAATGAAGGAAGAGCTGTTATAAGGTGGGGAGATTTTAAATCCTCGACCCTTTCTAAACCTGTCCCAGACTCTTTTATAATTAATATTTTTCATTTTATTTAGTAGTTTTGTTTGGTTTTTTCCATGGGGTGTGTTTGGGTGAAAATTTTCGAAAAATAGAAGAAATAGTGTAGTATATGGTTGGCACGTAGTTTTCCCTAACCATTCGCCCTAGCCCAACAAATAGTGCAACCTTAGATAGAGTTATTTCACAATATTTTTGTATATTTGGTCATAGTGTGTTCCTTCTTTGGAAAAATCATGGAACCCCTTTTCTTAGGCGTATGATTAAAGTGCACAGTAAAGGGAAATCATGTTCTCTAAGTAGATAACAATGTATTGGAATTAAATTATCCCGGAAATTTATTTTAAAATTTTACCAAGTCATCATTTTAATCCCAACTTGATCCCCATTCGACCCTTAGATTTATATCACCATTTTGGAACCCCTAATATCGATTCTAATTCATTCTAACAACTTTTATTCGTGAACTAAATCTTGGATTAAAGATCTGTACCCCTCCCTATAAGAGGATATCATCCAGTGTAGTTTCCTCCCCCTCTCTCATTCTTTTTCTATCTGTTGAACAATTTTCTTCCCCATTTTGTTTGGATCAATATCTATTGATGGATTGGGATGTAGTAATTTCTGAAATAGGGGATGAATTACGATATCATTATTTCTTCAATCTTGCATTTAGGTTTTAGATCAAGATATTATTCTATATCATTACTCAACTGAAATTGGGGATTTCGTTGTGGGATCATTCGTTAACATATAAAAGCAGGTATTGTATAATTCAAATCCCAAAGTAATTATTTCACTATGTGTATATAATTATATAAACTCCATTTTTGATTAGATGTTTATTTTCCTAAACTGAATTAATTAGGTTGGTAGATTAATTAATTAAGGAAATTATGAAATTGGGGATACTGAATTAATTGGGTTGGATCAATAAATTGATAAATTATTTTGGGACGATGATATTTATAGTTTAATAATTAATGTTTGACTTAATTATGGTAATATTAAGATTGTACATATGGGTAAATAATTTTTGAATTAATTATTGGGATATTTGGATTGATGATATTAATTAATTGTTAGATTAATTATTTGGATTGAAGTGATAAACTAATTGTTGAATTAGTATGAAATAGTTGTGATTAATTAATTACACAATTAATTAATTGAATTTTAGAGATTAATTATTTTTTTAATTAATTAATTGAATTTAGGTTATTAATTATGTGTTGAATTAATTAATGGAATTAACATAGATTAATTAGTTGTTTAATTAATTAATTGAATGAATGTGATTAATTAATTATTTAATTAATTAAGGGAATGATGTGATTAATTAATTGTTTCATTTGATTAATTAAGCAGTGAATTAATTAATGGGTTTTTTTGATACATTTAACAATGTGATATTGCTATATATGTGACTTTAAAGGTTAATGGTAACATGACCAACACATATGAAAATAATAATGGTATCATGGTCATTCAATTATGAAATGGTGAATGTTAACATGACCATTCACTTATGAAAATAATAATTTTAACATGGCCATTCAATTATGAAATGGTGAATGTTAACATGGTTATTCACTTAAGAAAATAAAAATGGTAACATTTCATTCAATTATGAAATGGTGAATGGTAACATGGTCTTTAAATTAGGATATTATGAATAGTAACGTGGATATTAAAACGTGAATTCTGATTATGAATGGAAACATGGTCATTTAGACAAGTGATATCCCTAGGAGATAGTTCAGACTCTAATATGGTTTGAAGCTGGTAGTGAGATTCAGGGGTCCCTGGGATCCCAAGAGTTTATGTGGTTAAATAAATAATAATTGAAAATTTCAGGGTTGTTAACATATGAATTGTACTTATTAATCTATACAAATAAATACACAACTATTGATTGGATGTGGTTTTGGATGTTGTTGGAGGTGGCCTACTGAGTTGTACTCACACGTTAATTGGGATACATGATCATTTCCCGAATAGATTACTTATTTTATTGATAGGATAAGGGAAAGGTCACTATGTTTGATGGTTGATTTGGTATGAAGTATGCATGAGGGATTCAAATGTGGTTTGGTTCCCACTTGGGATTTTTCAATGTATTGAATTTTATTTTTCATTTTTACACTTGCAATGTACTCTAGAATAGAATATCTATTGTTGGGGTTTGATATTATATTTTCAGTTTTTTCATCTTATGATACTGGATTATTCTCGTCATGTAATATAAATATTTGGTTTTATTTTTTCCACTGATATATTAATCTGATAGAAGAGGGTATAGTCTACCTATAATTGATATTATACCCATGTTTCTAGTCTTCATCCTCTAGAATATGGGGAGGCACACTTGTGATCATGTGGTGTATCATCTCAGGGAACCAATTTGTGGCACCCGATCCAGGACATTACACCAAAATTATCGAATAATTGGACTCTCCCCAGTTCAACGGGGTGAAATGTGTCACAAAATTACACATATAGGTTGGTATCATATTTCCATGTTTAAATCCCCATACTAAGTGCCATGTTTCTTGAAAATGAATCAAATCCTTCTTAACACAATTTCATAATGATAAAAACAACATAATAATTTATATTAAAATAATTTTTTTAATAATATGACACAAAAATAGTGAGACATACATAATAATTACATATAAAACTAAACAAATACATATTTTTACATATATGTGATTTTATAGTTAGAATATATCCAAGTGTGCTGGAATCTATCACCTAGTGTCTTGACATATACAGATTCATTAAATTAATGTAAATGTTTGATGTTTTTTCACAAGTATTTAATTGAAATTTCCTAAAATTAAAGTATTTGAATTTAATAAACAATTAGAATTTAATAAAACTATTCATTAATGATGAAAATTGATTGTATGTAATTCAATGGTATCCTTGGACCATGAAATATCTTCGTATCATATATAAAATGTGTTTCAATTAGGAAAATTCATATTATTTGTAATAATATCACGATCCATTAATTAATTAGTTTTACTCAACCTTTAGAATATTTTACAATGACATTTTAATTTAATTCATATAAAATTCAAGAAATATAATCATATTCTTCATGTGATGATAATATGGAGGGTTTTTTCTAAGTCATTCATCTTTATATAACATATTTTTTATAAATAATCCTTTATAATACTTTTTAGGTTTTATTGGTCAATATAGTTATTATAATAATTTAAAAAATAGCTCACAATGTTTTGGGGAGACCATTATAGGAAGGATTGAGGACTGTTATGGTAATTTTAGAGTAATTGTAGTTATATTTTATGTTGTTAAGAATTTTATAAATTTAGATATGACCCTTTCGTAAAGGTCACAAGTTTCATACATAAGAGTATCCTGGGATGATATGTAATGGTGTAATGGAAATGATGATTACATATCTATTAAAGTTTATGAATTCTACCTATATATATATATTGATAACTAGTATTTATGACCAAATAATTGGAAAATCCTTGAAGTGGTCTCAATGTAATATTTAAAAGACAAACAGACTAATACATTACGATAACTTAAAAATACCCTCATGAAAATGGTTAACTCCTAGAATACAGAAGAGTATTCATTGAAAATATATACGAGAATAATCATGAAAAACATGAAAACTTATAATTTATGGGGATACATAAGGTCCATTTAGTCCATGAATATTGGCCACTTATGCAATAAAAAAGGAATATTCATTAGTGTCATCTCAAAACTGTAATTCCATAAGATTTTAGTCCATATTAGTTTAAGTAAATATCCTTTTGAATATCATATGATATATGAAACACAGATATAAAGTGAATTAAAATTTATTTAAAAAATTACGAAATCAATATATTATGATTATACAATGTGAAAAAAACAAGTTAAAATTACTTTTAGTTTTTATGATATATGGGTAAGAACACCAATTTTTTAAAATTATTATTTCTCTACAAAAGAGATTTTTATTTATATCTATTATTTAAATTTGATTTATTGATTTTTTTAATTTTATAATTTTTCCTTTATTATATTAAATTTGATTTTTTTAATTCATCTCGTCAAAATTAGCAGACACTGATGTTATGTGATTTTTATGTAAAGGTTGATATTAAATATAATATTGTGAAATAATATGTTCTCAAATAACCTAACTTATTAGTTGATTAGTTATTCAGAAGGTATATTCCAGTTTTCAATTTATTTTGAAGTCACATAACTTCAATTATTCATTCATAAACATATAAATTTTATAAGGATCATATTTGTACATGATTTTGGTCTAAAATAATTTTTACACTTAAAAAAAGAATTTTTTATAAAAGAATATTTTTATTAAGTTCTGCTTAATTTTATTAAAAATATTTTTTCACCACTTATAGAAATTGAATAATGAAAATTTTATTCTATGTTTATAATCAACATAGTCAAATTATTTAATAGATACTTTTTCATTTTTTATCATAAAAATAATGTTGTTAAGGTAAAATCTAGTCACTGTTGTAAAGGTATAATACATAAAACTATTATATAAATGGGTATCGTCATAAAAAATAATATATATAAATTTGTGAAGAAGTTATTGTTTAACTAATATAGTGTTACATGATCAATATTCCAATTTTAGTGTCGATGTAATTTGAAAAAGACCATTCTTTTATTTTATGTTTTGAGTAATTACAACGACATCACTCTCTCTTACATAATATTTTAGATATGGTGTTATGAAATTTATAAGGATAGAAATTCACTATGAATTAATCTATTTGACTATAATTATGAGAATGAAATTATATTTATGACTATAATCCATTTTTATTTAAATGAGATTATAATAATCTAAAAGTCATAAGTAATGTTGATATAACGCTTCTGCAAGAAATAAAAAAATTAAATTAAATTATTTAGAAAACAATAAAATATATATGGTTTGAATTAATTATGTTGTTACATTAATTATATATATAAATATTAAATACAAAAATCTATTAATGTTTTTCATTCTGACTTCATTGTTATCTTGATCTTTCAACAATAAAATTATGTAAACAGCCCCAAAATGACTATAAAGATGTTAAATGTGGAAAAATATTTTATTAATTGATTAAAAAATCATAAAATTTTCATAAGTGATAAATAAAGATACTAATTTTATATCCTATCCTCCATAGTCTAACTATGATCCACTTTGAATTATTAAAAATACTTTTATAACCATTAAAGACATACTATTTGTGAAAACACCATAGATTTTTCCCTATAAATAGAAGCTTAATATAACCTTTCAAAAGGTACAAGTGAGTACAATTTTGTCTCAAAATTATACCGAAATCCAAATCCATAATTCACATACCACATGCACATGCCATTATTTACCAAAAACATCTCTTCTAAGGAACTTATATTCAATTTGATGATGTAATCAAAAATGAGGAAATCTTTATTACATACAATGGTTAAAATCCAGTTGTATGAAAGAACTATTATAGTAATATGAAGGGGGTGATACAAATAATGATGTTGGTAGGGGTAACATTGGAATGATTTAGGCTTGGTGATGCTGGATGGATGATGTTGGCATAACGATGCACTGGGATTTTAGGCCGGTTATGGGCTTCATAACCACTAGTCCTATGATCCATGTATTAAATAAATAATTCTTGATGAGTGAGCTATCTACTTTGGGGATATATGGCCTTTCTTTATAGACTTTTTTTATGGTTTTTGTGTGTTTTAATGTAATTGTACCTCCAAGAACCAAATATGTATTCATAATATATTTATAGAACAATAATTATCTATCTATTTCCCATATGATGGAAAATGTAAACATCGTTCATGAATATAGATTATCCACTAAAATAGGATAACATTCATTATATATATTATAATATTATTATTATTTATCATTTATAAAAATCATTTTTAGTGCATTTTAAAATTTGAACATTATTAAAAATCACGATTGCAATTCATACATAAAGTGCACTACTACTTGGTACGTCATGATACACATTGTGAATCCCAAAATGATCTTTATTTGAATTTAATATTTAATTTTCTGGTTTTCCATTCCATTGAAAATATTTCATTCTTCTAGAGCACTTAAAGAATTACATTTGAAGATGACCAAATTTGTATTTCATGCCAACACATTCTGGGCGAAGTGAACCAGATAGGAGCCTAAAAAATTACTATATCAGACAATATACAAGACTAATGATGATAAAATTTTAAATTTATTTAGATAATATCATGGGAAAAAATTCATTAAATAGTTGAAAGAAATAATTCCTATTTTTAAGGGTGTTATAGTCATCCCAATTTTAATATGAAACTCTAAGACAAATTCAGTGGCTGAGAAAAATATCCCACTATTTCGACCATATCATGAAAAAAAGATTTATTTGGGATTAAAGTTTATAGTATATCATGAGACATACCTATATTTATTTTATACTTCTATGTTTCAGCAAAATTATGGAATATAGAATGTAATTTTAGTTCCTCTTTTTGGTGGTTACAAGTTGGCTCAGATTTTTGTCTATGGTGGAACAATATTATCTCCATTAACATTTCGACCACCTAGGCCTACCACCATTAATTTGGGTTACTTAAATTATTGGAGGATTGACCCGAGGATTACAAAATGTCTATTTAATATAGTGGTGTGGGATGAATTAGAGATATTTGTTAGTTGTTTTCATTTAATGTTATTCTAAAAATTTAATGTTATAATCGCATTTTTGGAAAGTTTATGTTTTTCGATTCACCTTATCTTCGAAATAAATGATATTGTTATATTATTATTCAGTTCTTATTCATATCACGTTGATTCCTTTTATTCAATGTGAGAGCTTATTGATGCCATACCTTGTGAAATTCTTCACACAATGCTGGAGTGATCGTTATTTCCTTGTTTTTCACTTCCTCGATTCCACCATCATGAGTCTACTTTATTCTTCTATTGAGGTCATAGTATTAATGGATGGATAAAACTTTTATTGGTTGATCCAAAGAGTATAAAGGGGATAAAGTGGATTTTTTTCTTAGTCAAAATTTTTTCAATAATTTCTATTATAGGAGTTTAACATTCAATTATTTTGACTCATATTCCTTAACATTGAATTTTATCCCCAAACTTTTAATTTGGTTATAATATCATTTAACTAGGAGTGCTCATGAAAATTATCCTCTAAGAATATATGTGATTATCATGTAAAATTTATGGTCTTAAACTAGTACATGAAGAAGTTATATTGATTTAATTGAATTAATCATTCTTCATATAATGAAATTGAAATAATTTTAAAAGAAATTCAACTAATAAATCCCTTGTAATAACCTTGGATCAACCCATTATCGTAATTTTAATTCACATATTTTTGTTAGTTATAATTTAAAACATATTAAATCAACCCAAATTTGTCCACTTCATAACCAAAAACTATCAATAGAATTTCCATGTTTGTAGTTTTCTTCTTTGATCTCCGAGGATTCAAAAACCTAAGATACCCATCAAACGACTTCTTAACCATAAAAAATTTGGTTAAATTTGGGAGATAACACATACATATAGTTTAAAATCTCCATGGTTGATGTATTTTAATTTTTATTACAAACTATCATTCCATATTATAAAGAAGGATTTAATGAATGAAATAAGACATTTTCAAAATAATTATTATCATGTAAAGTTAAATCACAAACAAATTTCTTTAATTTCCATCCCTTGGAAAAATTGAAATTTTATAGGGTGTACGTGAAAACAAACATATCCAAGAATTAAGTATCTCATTTTTATTTAACCTGTAACACCCCAAGATTTCATGGTACACTAATCTTTGAATAATACAGTAGCGTGTGTTGTAAGCAACTTCAAGTTCAAACACACACCACAACCAGTCAAACTAGCAGTTAGGAATAGTAATACCCAATTTTTGAAATTTTATACATTTTATCTTTCAAAATGGACTATATTTTTGGATTAGGAATATTGAAATTATCTTAGGGTGAATTTTTGGTACATTTCTGATAACATTCATATTATTGATGAATAGTGGAAAATACTAAATTTTAATTAAAAACAATTTTTTTAATCGAAATAATTAATAGTGATAAATTATGAATTTGAGTGGTTTTAAAGTATATTTAGAATATATTTTTACAATTTAATATAATTTTGGAAATTGGATGTAAATTCACATTTAAACCGGACATAAACAAGTGTCAATCTTTTGGTAGTTATTATTTCTTAAAAACACGCTTTTTGTTTTGAAAACGGGAATTAATTATAAATTTATTTCTTCCACTTATGTGTTTTGAATTTAGAAAAATGGATTTCATATTTAGAATCAAGAGGTCCAAATTTTTTAAATAGGTATCTTTTATTTTTAGACATTTTGAATAATTACCTCGGTAAATATTTTATTTACCATGGTTAAAGGGTAAATCCTGTAAATAAGTGTAACAAATAATATTATACTAATAATAATAAATTACCATAAAACTTTTCTTAACCCTATTGGTTTATACATGTTCGACCATGGGAATATTTGGGTCGATTTTGGGACCCCATGAATCCACTTGTAGGTGATAATGACACTTTATATTAATTAAGTTAATGTAAATAAAAAAATGACTTAAGCATATATCTTTTAGAAAAAAAAAATTTACATAGGGTTATATATGTTATATTTTCGACTATAAATATTAATTAGAAATATAAAATTATTTCCAACATAATGGTATTTTATTTATAATTTTTAGACATTGAATAATTAAATTTATTTATGACACAATAATGATGCAGTATTTTCTTTATTTATGAATGAATCAAATAATTTGTATTATAAATGTTAAAATAAATATAATTTTAAAGTTTTTATGACATAAAAAAACTTTTATTGTTCAATATGACATGTTTGGATTTCATAAATGAATTTTTTTTCGAATTAATAAAGTTTTTTATGCTTTAAAAAAATCAATTATTAAATATTGTCAAAATTTACATAAATGAGTTTTTAAAACAAATTTTATATTCTTAATTGATATTCTATTCCTAAAAATCTATGTTTAGGAAAAAGGACTTATATAATGATATTTGTATTATTAATGGACCACTTGGGGGTCTCTTGGATGTTTATAGTATGTTTATTGACTATATAATATTAAAATCCAAAGATATATGGTAAATGTCAAACTATTTATCTAAGAGTTAAATAAAAATAATAAAGTTAATATAGTGACCCAAACCTATCAGAAACCTATTGTTTGAGTGGTTTTAGACCTATCCCCACCTTAACCTTTAAATAATCCACTTTGGAACAATTATAAATTTAATATGAATTTATTATAAAATAATATTTCTAGCTTTTCCTAAGGTTCCCCTCACCCCTCTAATAAAAGGGAACTCTCCCTTCTCTCTAATTCACACCTTCAGAGCCTTTGGCTTGGACAAACCCTACCCAAATATTCTCTCAACTTCCCTAAAATCTACCTAGAGGCCTTATTTTGATCATAAATCCAACATATGAAGCCCTTTTGATCAAATCAAAAGGAAGAACCCGAAGTAGAGGTAATGTTTTCACTACCCTCTTTGAAGTTCCTTTCTTCTTCGACTTATTATTTCTTTGTTATTTCCATTATAAAATAATAAATTCAGTATCTTATATATACTTTTATGCTATTATAAATATGGTACAACCATATTAAGTATTCAATCTATATTTTGAATGACATGTCACCATACGTGCGTACGTACGGCTTACCTCCTCCACGTCGTGGTGTAATTGTTATTCAAAACATTATTATTTGGATGGGTATGATAATGATGTGTAATTGAAGTAAATAATAAATATAAAATTATAATGATTATGTATATATGATATAACATCCAATTATATATGATTATTAATATAAAAAGAATGATATTGTCACTCGTGCGTACGTACAGACTACCGTTTCCACGAACGCGATGAGATTCATTCCCCATCGTATCCATTCAAGACTAATTATCATTTGATGATCAAAAATAATGTTTAAGAACTTGATATAATTCTGGATATGAATATGATACAACCTATCTATAACAAACATGGCTTATGTAACAAAACATATAAAAGAAAATGAGTATGTTAACCCCCGTAACGACGATAATACTAAGATATTATTAATAAAGCAATGTTAAAAGATCATATATGATTTCATATTAATGTATATGATTATTGTAAAATTTAATAAAAATTATTTCACCATTATATAGGAGGTTAACCTACCCTCGACCAAGGTAAAGTACAAGGTAAGGGTTTATTTCACAATCTCTTCATTATCTGAGGTTGTTTATACGTAATTATCAACTGGGACCTCTTTATCATCCACATCCATGTTTCTTTAAATTTATTTTAAAACATTCTTACTATTTTATATAATGTCAGTTAAAGTCATTTATACCCTTTTTTACTTTTTATAAGATTTTTATAAAGTAATCTTTCCGTTGTTTTCCAATAATGGTCTTTTTTAACCTTTTAGAAAAAATTAAGGTAAGAATGTATTTTTTTAAACTTATACGGTTGGTGCGGCTATTTTGCTACCATTATAAACTCATCAAAACTTCCCTTACAAGATTACATGAATATTTTCAAAGTAAATGTTTTATTTCATAATTTTGTGAGTCTTAAATTATTTCTAAATAGATATACATATTTCTCTAAAAAGGGTTTTGATTTCATCTATGTCAACAACCTTTTATGGATTTTAAGTTTATTTGAAGTTGATTTATTATGATACAAAACTTTCATATTGTATTGACGGTTTTGTGATATGTTTGACTATGGATGTGCTATTTTTATACCATTCATGGTTTATAATTAATGTATTGACATTTATTATGCTATTTTTAATACGAATTTTCATGATATGTTTAACCATAACATGTAAAATTATCCTAGAAAATTAGTTTAATTCATCGGATATTTTAATTTACATTTATTTGGATATTTATAATATCAATTATTTTAATATTTCATTTATAAGGTATTTACTATATCATCATTGTGCCATTAAAAAATATAATTATATAAGGTCTAAAAATTATAAATATAATACCCTTATGTATGAAATCTTTTTATATTTCTAAAGAATATTTATAGTGTTATTTATGTTGTGTGTAACTCTATATTAAAAATGGTTTTGTTATTAAACTTTGAATTTAACTCTTTTAACTCTTCTTTAAATAAAATGATAATAAATGTCCTAATCAAATCCATTTGGACCAAAGGGGATTATATTTTATTCCTAAGTTTGTTTTTGGTTGAATTACTCTTATCCAATATAATTAAGAAATGTGTTAGGGTACTTATGATATCATTTTTACCCTTAATTAACCTATTAACTTTTAACTGTGGTAAATAAAAGTGAAAAGTTACTATTCACCAAACAATATTTTCATCATATTGAACCATATTTTAATTATTGATATTAATAGTGTCTCTCAGAATTTTGAAATTAAACTCACAGAAGCGGTAAAATTACATTTTATGCAAATTTGCAAATGCTCCTAGGAGGTGGGTAAAAGACGGTAAAAAGTTAAATAAATTGTTTTTATGTAAACTTATTATAAAATTAATACAATGAATTAAATTGAACTTATATTGGTATTATGTATCTATTTTGACAAAAAATTAATTTAAATAAAATAAATAATTATTTAACTAAAAAGTCCGCTTTAACCATTAATGCAGTGTTTTTCACTATTTATCCAAAATTGATATTTTTTAGAAAAAACCCATAAAATCCCCCTAAGCTAATTTCAATATTATGAATTCAAAAATGAAGTCCATTTTTAAAAATAAAATTTATAATATTTCAAAAAGTGGGTATTACTATTCATTACGGCTAGTTTGAATGGTCGCGGTGTGTTAGAATGTCGAAGTTGCGTACAATGCAAGCTATTTCATTATTCAAAGGGAAACATACTGTAAAAGATATTATAATTGAATTGTATCATTTTATTTAATGTTAAATATAGCTTTTAAATTTATTTATAATAAATTTATATATATTGTACAACAATTAAGATTTTATTTCAGCAAGTGAAAGTTCATGGAAAGGGTTTTCCATCCTAGTTTTCATTCACTAAGACATGTTTTGGTTTTATGAACCTATCTTATTTTATAGTGCATATGACTCCCCTTTGACGTATTAAACATTAAATTAATTTATATTAATTTTATTTAGAGTTTCATTTATTCTTATTTATTTCATCGTATTTTGATTCAAAAGTTACCAAAACTGTAAGTATTTCATTATATCAATTTCCCTCTATTGACATATATTCTATGTTCACCACCTTATTTAATTTTGTGGTATCTACACTACCCATGAATTTAATTTACGATAATTTTCATGAAAATTATGGGGATTGAATAATCCATCTAAGGTTCTCTCTTTCATGCGATTTTTATTCAAAATTTACCAAATTTGTAATGGTTTATATTATGATCTCACATTTTTATCGTGATTATTTTTATATAAATTTCTATTATGAGAAATTTGATGTTAATTATTTCATAAAGTCTATATATTTTAATCTCCTCTTGTTAAATATGGGTGTTTTTCATATTATTTTTTATCCTTCTTTGGTAAACAAAATAACTATAAAATGTTTTTATAAAAAGAATGCCTTATTTATTTCCTTTGAACGGGAATATTTTTCATCAATATCAATTTTATTAAAAATATTTTACGAAATGATTTATCAATAGTTAAATATTTGATAAATTTATGTTCCACTAAAATTTACTTTCTTTTCAATTAACTAAAATGAATCTTTTCAAACATTTTATATAAGAATCACTTTTTTACTTTCATTAAAAAATTATAAGAAGAATGTTATTTTAAAATTTATTAAATTAAATTATTTTCCCATCATCATGTGTTTTATTTTTTATCAATATCACATTAATTTTTTATATGTTTTTTTAATTATATAATTATTCCCATTTTTTTTAAATTATTATTTTTTAAATGTTACCAAAATAAATTGATATTATTTTATAAGATGCTTTTAAAATTTATTTTACCCCAAATATGTATATTTTTATGTTCGAATACAAATTATAAATCCTAAGAATAGTTTCTATTCAAGGTTCCATTAATTTAAATTATTTTTCAATTTTTTTAAAAGCATTTTGACACCTTTTCATAAATTTATTGAAAATGGTTTATAAAATTTTTGGGATAAAGTTTTCTCTTTTTTAAGAATTTTTGTCTTGATGATTCAGGTAACTATTTCTCAATCATTCTCAATATAATTATTATTATTGAAAGGAATTCAATTTTAATTAATTTATGGTATCCTTTATGACTATGTTCTTTTTTTATCATGGATGTTTTCTACACCATTTCTACTATTGAGTTATCCTTATACCCATTACACTATAAGGTGAAGAATATTTTACATTAATTAGAATTGGGGTATTTACCATGAATAAAACCTAATTTATTAATTTGTAATATATTAGAATTACAGTTATATTTTATCTATTTATGGATGATTAATAGATTCTAATGAAGGATGATTATGTATTTCGAAAATATTGACATCTCGTATAATTTCTTCAGTTGGGATACTTATTTTTTTTAATCTATGCCAACATCCTATATTGATTGATATACCTCATTAGTTATATTATCTAATAATAATATCCACTATATTTCTTTGTATGAGCTATGATTGGGATGTTTTGAGGCTTTTATGAAACCCATTTCCTTACCAAGGTTTAATAAGCTATAGAATAATGATTAATTCTTTCCAGTTGTTGTAGAGTATATATTAATGGTTTATTATTATTTGTCAGGTGGATTTGTTATAGCCCTTTAATATGTTAGTTATTATTTGATATCTCATGACATTAAGGGTATATGTGAGGTTACCCCAAACCAATAGGATACATGGGTGTTTAAATCATTCCCATGAGGGTTCACATGTGTTTTTGACTAAGCCTAAAATAGTAAAAAAGTGTTTAAACCAAGTCATAGCTTACCCTTTTGGTTTGAACATTGCTAAGAAAGTATAGAGTTAGTTATATTAAGACTACTATGAAATTTCTATCTTAGTTGGTAGCCTTAAAATTTTATTTTTATAATTAGGTTTATGATACACTCTTATGTAATGATCTTATTCATATTTTTTACTCTAATTGATCAATATTTCTTAATGTTTGGAACGCTGTTGAATCTTGTCTTATGTTATTCTAATTCCTTACTCCTTGAATCATGATTTAATATTTAGGTTTTTATATATGACCATTATGTACCATTATTATGATCTTATACCCTTATTATCATCTTATTTTCATTTATTATATTTAATTGATGTCTTTTATGTTTACCCTTAACAAGAATATGATTTAACCATTTATTAAATTTCAATTACACATATTGTTAAGAAAGATACAATGAATTATAATTCTAAAAGGTTAATATATGTGGATAATCGTATGGTATATTTTTAAGTCTTATTATGGAATTATAAAATCTGGGTATAATGGAAAAAATATCCATTGGATAAGAAATATATGGTTTTTATTTTTTAAATAATTTTTTACTAATTATTTAAAACTCCATAACAAAAATATCACAGTTATAAAAGTGAATGAATTGTAGTTAATGATAATGTAATTATGGATGGAATAATTTGGTTCACATTAGTTTGTGTCGAAGATAGTTTGTAAGGACTATGTTTTTTACACTATATTCAAGTGGATAGGTCTAGAGTGTCACAAAAACTGTAAGTGATACATAAGGGTCATACCCTTTTTTATTCGAGATTAATGTTGGCCGGTAATGATAAATTAAAAAATTTTATATTAATAATATAATTAGATTAATAGTTTTTCTATCCATGATGGTAGAAATTATGTTGATATTAAAGTAGTATTATTCCATGATATTTTTTATAATTAAAAAACATGGATTATATATATATTTTTGAATTTAGTACTTGACCAAGAATCATACAACAGTGAATGTTTTGAAAATATATAGAACATTTTAAGATATTTAAATTAAATTCAAAAATGGGGTTTGAAAAATGAATGGGGATTTTATTTACCCGAAAATATTTTATAATAAATATTGTAGAAACATATTATTCTATTTTTTTATAGTTTCCATATTTATTTATAGGAAAAAAATTAATTTGTTTTTAGATGGAAATGATATGAAAATGAAAAAAATGTTGAGGTGTAAGATTGCATTGGTGTTAAACCTAAAGAAGAGGGTATCAAGTTTTCTTGAAACATTAATGAAAAATAGAAGATAAATTCTAGGTCGTGTACTAGAATGTTAGAAGAAGATATAGATGATAAAGGTGTTCTAGGAGGTGATCTCACTAAAATTTCATGGAATTTGGGTTTATTATAATACTACCTTTGGTGGAGCCTCTATTTTCTATTTTGATAAGATGAATAAATAATATCGGAGATGAAATTAGTTACATCATTTACGTAGAGAAATGAGTTCTTTATAATTATTTGGAGGTTGTAAATCTAAATGGTCATTTTACACAATCATTATAGTAATAAAAGAAATTTATATAGTGTTTAATCTGTATCAAAACAGCTCTATTTAATGATAATTAGAGTATCCCAATTTGGGTGAAATAACAAAATTACTTATGTCTATAATTTTATTTTGTTATCTATTCATATCAGTTTGCAAGGTAGGATACATCATACAAATTGTGTAATTGGGTCATTTAATATGGTATATTAATATATAGGCATACCCAAATTCACTCCCTCCCTCTCAGGGTATTCCCCTTTCTTAGAACCAATAATTTGAATTAGAGTAAATATTGGTGAAATTGTTTCTCTATCTAATTTTATTTAAATTTTAATCAATCAAAAGGGAATTCCAATTTCATATAGAAAAATTTTTATGTTATTAACAAATTTTATTCCTAAATATTTTTGATCATAGACAATAAATTTATTCACAACATACATTTAGGGTATTTTAGTTATCATAGATAGTATATCTCTATCCAAAAAAGTTTGAAGGGAGCTTGATACTGATCAAATATTGGTCAAAACAAATGGAAGAGAATTATATAGTACTTATAAAAAGTGTGATATTGTGTAAATGATCTCACACAATGTGGGAGAAACTTATAAAATTTTATAAAGGTTACTCCAATGTAAATGAAGCATAGTTTTAGGGATAATGGAATAAGTGTGAGGATTTTAGAAAAAAACCATACGAATTTGTTGATGTATTCATTGATCAAGTGAAAATCATTATGGCGTCAATTCATGAGATCAGATAACATATTAAATATATCCTATTCATAAATAGGATAATAATAATATTAAAATAACATTTCAATGTGTATGAAATTTTTCAGGAAAATAATGACCCATGGGTGGTGAAACTAGATAGCCTTCACAATAAAGTCATTACATAAAAAATGAGGAACAATGAAAATGAGACCATGACGACGGAGGATTCTTTGGAGGTGGAATTCTAGTTGATGAATAAAATCATAGTGAAATATGATATTGTGGATATGGATATAAATTATATGATGTATTTTATTTCTTTAAATATTAATAGATGAAAGATAAGATTTAAATGGAACATTCAAATTCTATGATTTCAGTATGGGAATGTTGGGTATATTTTTATTGGATCACCAAATAAATTTTGGGATGATGATGATGAGTATGAACCCATGAAAAATTCATTTAATCATGATAAAATCTGGTATATAACAAAAAATAAATTATTCAAAATGAAAAAATTTCATTCCAAATAATATTTTAACTCAAATGTATCATATGTGGAAGATGATTAAGTCTAAAAATACTAAACATGTAAGATCTTATTAATATCACAGATAGACAAAAAGTTGTTGATATTGGTGATGATGTTGATAAAGTCTAAGGAATATTCCGTAAAATAGGATAAACATAAATATTATTTTAAAAATTGATGTTTGGAGGGGCGAACTGTAGAAATTTGACGGAGTCATGTATGAATGTTAAATTTATAAGAAACTAAAATAAGGTGGAAAATATAATATGAATATTGACATTGTACATCTTCAATCTATAAATCCAACAAAACTAAAAAGAAAGAGACTAATCTTAATTTGAAAATATAATAGTGGGCCCAGATCATTGATGGTTTGAACAATAAATTGAATGATCATGTGAAAATAATTGTTGAACATGAAATTGAATTCCTGGTGATGAAAAATAAGCTTTATGATTTAGAGAGGATTCTAACTACTAGAATAGAATCATGATGTTTGAGTGCATGGGCTACAAAATAAGATAAATATATGGCTAGAGAGTTAACTAAAAAATTTATCACTTTTCCCTCAGTTAATTGGTTCAAATAAATTAGTTACTTGTTTGAGGCTCTATATTTCACTAAAAAATTAATATCCATTTATATTAAACTATAAGTACCGACTATATAGAAGAATGTTGTTTTGTGTGAATCAAAACATAGAGAAAAAGTAATAGTTGAAGATACTAAGACACATAACAACACAGCATGAATCCAATGTAATTTTGGGGAACGGATGGGGAAAAATATATTTGTTCTATAGAAAATAATCATTTTATTTCAGAACAAGAAAAAAATTAAATATAAAATATTCCCTATAATTTAATTTTTTAACTAATATTTTTTGTGTCAGGTCTATGGTAAAAACGTTATGAATTGATAAATATCATTATAGATAAATATACCAATGGATATATGGAGGACAAGACCATATTATCTATATGTATCATCAGGTGTTCTAAAAAAATTATTTTTTATTCTGACAATATTAATATGATCCACTAGATCTCATTGTGTAACAATTTTATTTACCACCAAAGGGATGAAAGTGTAAACATGGATCAAGAAAGGTAACTCTAAGAATGAAAATAATATGAAAATTTCTTTATGGGGAATAGATCCATAATTTGTGTGGATACTTGATAGTGTAAGTACTTCACATATGACCGAAACAGGAATCTAGTCACATTGATGAAAATTTTAAAATAAGTTGTCCTCTATGTAGTAAAAGATAAAATATTTGAAGAATATTATTATTGAAAAAGAGAAAAAATTCAAGAAAATACTTGGGGTCAAAGATTCTCTAATTATTGAATAACTTAATAATATTTTAATAAGTATAATACAATTATTTGACTTAGGGAATAGGGTTTATAGTGACCCTATCCTTTTACACATATCATTATGTCATTTTAAGCACAAATAAACATCAAATTACAAGCCATGTATCGTAAAGTATTGTGTCTTGGAAGACTAGATACATAATTAAAAATCCAAAAAGAATATTTAATTTAATATCCATATTGATCTCCTAACATAAATTATTCTCATAAATATACATAGGATAACAAGAGGATAACATGAAAAAATGGATGATCAAAAAAACCTATTGAGGGAATAATCTTAAGAATAATGATTTAGAACATGTGTTAGAGGGCATGGAACAGTTTTATCATACAATATCATAACATATAAAACATGGTATCATATAATCCTGGAATCATAGTAATGTGGGGGTAACATAAAATATGACTTTAGCATTAGCGAAGCACATTTCACATAGAGGAGCACAAGTAAAAGTTAACCATGAAGACCATTTCACATGGTGCACAAGTCAATGCTAACCGCCAAGACCATTTCAGATAATGTCTCATGAGACTAAAATTTACCTAATAAATTAGAGTTTTGTCTTATAATTCCCATCAAAACAGGTTATTGAATAAGTTTTCCACCTAAATAATAATTCATAATCAATCATACATAAACATAAAGGTACCCATGGAAAGAAATGGGTATCATAATCTGTTTATAAAGCATAATGAATGGGAAAATAATACAAGTGTCCTTGAAAAATTGAATTATAACATACATGTAAAATCATAAGGGAAAAAACGAATATATCATGGTATGTGATTTCAAATAGATGTGACAACAATTAAGAATACTATTTAAGAAATTTTAGCATTAAAACATTTTAGTGCAATTTTAAGGAAATTACTAAAGTGATTCTATAATAGAAAAGTGAATAACCTTTTATATAACACAATAAATGAACCATGAATGGTTTAATTATGAAAATATTTATTTTATAAAAAAAATTTGGCTTAAAATAGATGATACAGTTCACTTGAAATTGGGTAATAATCAGGGAATTTCCTTTAAAATGGGCTCACATATTGGGATGAATTGAGAAGGGAACCACATAAAAATATATATATACCAGAAATTGAATGATGAATGGATCCTAATACATGTGTTTGGAACATATAAATAGATTTTATAAGATTTAAATAAAAATAAAATAGAACTTCATTTTATGAAAAATAAAGATAGAGCAAGCCAAAGGAATAATGGAGGTTCGGGTAGAATCCCTTACCTTAAGAATGAATGAATTCTTCCCATGATCGTAATGTCCCAGAAAATAAAATTAGATTAATTTAATAATAATTAATGAACTTATTTTAAATGTAATTGATATATTGTAACCTTATTATGTTAATTCAGGGAATTTTTGATTGGATAAGTGGTTCATGTTTATAGTTTGGGAGTGTTTGTTTCCTTGATTTTCATGATTAGTTTACTTTTATACATGAAAAGATAATAATGTAAGATGAAGATGGTTATCTAGAATTGAATTTATATGTTATTAGAGAACATATATATTATTAAATGGTTATAAAATTCATTTTGTTATTTTAATTGAGGATGGATAATTATATTATATGTTAACGATAACTGTCTGGGTTAATTGGCCATTTTTTGATAATAACGAACTAATTTTGTTATATATATTAATATCATTTGTAAAAAATGATTCCAGAACATTTCATAGAATATATTAAATACATAATAATCTAGTTCAAAAATTAAAATTGTTTCATTACCATAATTAAATATTGTAATATAAATTGAACACTTGTCAACCTGGAAAGTGAAAAATTAACACATCTCGGATGGTGTTTCCATTTATAGTATAAAATTAGGGTAAATAAGATATGATGAAGAATTATTAAATTATAATAAAAAATTTATATTAAATGTATGGTACTAGATTTATCAAAAAGAATTTATGATGATAGGTGAGGATATAAAAAATATAAAAGAACATAAATATAAATTGAAATAAAATGGAAGAGGGTTTTACCTCTTGATTCCTTACTCTTGTGATCCTCCTTAAGGGAATGGTTTTATGTATTTTGTTAAGGATAAAAAATTCATCGATGTGGGTGGGAGGATTAATCAGATATTTGAGAAATATTTATAATTGTCATAAGCATTGAGAGGTGTGATGAGAAGAGTTGGTGAGGGGTGGGTTTTATTGTGGGGGAGAGGTGAGTTTTTTCAATATTTGATTCATAAGTTTATTAGTTTTCTCAAGATAAGAAATAATGTCAATTCATGATAAAAAAACAATAAAAATTGAATCTCAGTTCGAACTAATGTCCATTTAAATCATCCATTATTGAATAATGTTGTATAAATTCTTTAGTTACCACATTTCACAAATTATCATATTTAACTATTCACCAAAAATTCATGTATTTCATTAAAATCTAAAAAATTCACCCTAAAGATTGTTTTATTTGAAAAACCCAAAAATTAACTCCATTTTATGAAAATAATTTTCTAAATATCAGAAATTAATTTTTTATTTAAAATCATAATTTACTTGGAAAGTAAAAATTTTTAAATTAAAATAGATTTTTTAACACTTTTATAAATTAATTATTGTCTCATTAAATTATATTATAATAAAAAAATCAAAATATTAATTTTTTAATACATTTAATGAAAATATAAATTAATTTAAATAATTAAATTAATCATAAAATTTTCATTAACTATTTACAACTTACCAAAAATACCAACACTATCATATTTTCACTTATAAGATGAATAAATGTTCTTTATAATTTCATTTGAAAGGTTACTATTCACATGCCCTATTTACTATTCATAATGGCCGTATTTCTATTCATAAGGGTAATATTAATATTCATAAGGGTATGTTACTATTCACCAAAAATTAAGTTTTCCCTATCGAACTCTGATCATATTTCTAATCCCAACCATTCTGTCAGATTTTTTAAATTCAAATCACAGAAGTGAAAAAAATTATATTTAAAGGTCACATAGTATATAGTAGTTCATTTAATAATGACATAGCATTATGTTTTGATTATATATGATTATTCTATATGAAATAATTATAATAAGTGAATTTCCATTGATTAATCTTTGGGTTGTCACATTCTCCCCCCTTATGAAATTTTACCCTCAAATTTTAGTTTTACATTCTAAGATGAAAACAGTTGTGGGTAATTTTGCTACACTTCTTCCACTATTTCCCATGTTGCCTCTTCATACATAGGGTTCTATCATAGTACTTTGACCTGGTGAGTAGTCTTGTTACAAAGAACATTGTCTCTATGATCCAAGATCTTTACTTAATTCTCATTGTTAGGAAGATCATTTCCAAATTGTACCACCTCCAAGGATAGTACATGTGAAGGATCTGGTATTTACATCCTTAAGAGGGATACATTGATGATATAATGTAATTTCTATATTGTAGGATGGACTTCTAGTCGATAGGACACAACTTCGACATGATCAGGAATCTCGAAGGGGATGATATACCTGGGAATTTTCTTTCCTTTATTCCCAAATATTATAACCTTCTTCCATGGATAAATACAGAGGAACACCATGTCTCCAACATTAATATCAAGGTCTCATCCACGATTTTCATCACATCTGTTTTGTTTAATTTGGGTTTCCTTGACATGATGATGAATGGTTTTTACCTTCTCCAACATTTCATCAACCATTTAACTTCCTAATAGCTTATGCTCACAGACATCATCCTAGTAAGTTGGTGTTCTGCACCGTCTCCCATAAAGGGCTTCATATGGTGTCATCCATTTTCTCTGGTGGAAAAAATTGTTATAGAAGATTTTAAATAGTGGAAGATATTGGAAACATCCTTCATTGAAGTCCATAAAACATGCTATCAACATGTCTTCTGGTTTCTGAAAATTTTACTCAAAGTTTCCATTAGTTTGAGGATGATAGGTCGTACTGAAGTTCAGTTTAGTGCTTATATCATTTTAGAGAATTTTCCCAAACATCAAGGTAAATCTCAGATCTCTATGGGATGTAATAGATAGTGGAAATCCATTCCTCCTTACCACATATTTGGTATTTATTAATTTATGTTGACCTAATGGGAAGTCCTCTCGAACTATTATAGATTGAGTTTTCTTTATAAGATGATCCACAATGACCCATATAGCATTGTTTCGTTTGAATTTTTTTGGAAGTCTGGTGACGAAGTCCATAGTGATTTTTTTCCACTTCCATATTGGTATGGGTAGTGGTTGAAACATCCCCTTATACTTTTTTCCTTTCAGCCCTCACTTGATAACATACCTAGCACTTGGATGTATGCACACCAATCTCTTTCTTCATATTGTCTAACCAATAATTATCTTGGAGACATTGAAACATATTTATGATCCCTAGGTGAACAAATACGGTTGAGTTATGTAAATAATACATAAGCTCATTATTTATCTCTAGATCATATTTGACTTATAATCATGTCCAGAATCTTATGAATCCATCCTTGTCAATCCTAGACTCAAAGGATTTCCCATTTATGATGCCTTCCACCCTTTCTTATTTTCCACATCAATTTTTTAAGCAATGTTTATTTTCTCCATGAGGGTTGGTTGAAAAATAATTTGAGAAAGGATTGATGATTTTCGTCCCTTTCTGATTCCAATGTCCATCCTCTAAAAATCTAAGAATATTGGATCCTTTTTAATTGTCATAATTTATAATGATGTAGGATCCATTCTACATAGAGATTCGACCACCTTATTTACCTTACCTGAATGGTAGTTGATTATGTTGTCATAATTCTTGATGATATCTAAGTATATTAACTAGAATATATTAATCTATTTCTGTGTGAATATATATTTGAGACTCTAGTGATTAGTATATATCTCACACTCCCACATACATATAATGACACCATATTTTCATAGCAAAGATCACCGCTGCGAACTCTATATTATTCATGGGAAATATTTGCTCACGGATTTTCATCTTCCTTGAGGAATAGGCCATCATATTATAATTTTAAATCACCACATATATAAATACCTTCATTGAATCATCACTATAAACTGTAAATGATTGTCCACTTATCATGAGTGTGAGTACTGGGGCAGTGATAGGCCTTTTTTTGATCTCCAAAAATATTTCCTCATGTTCATGAGTCTAGATGGATATCACTTCCTTCAGTTTCTTCTTGTTCATTTAATTTGATAATCATGATAAGTTCTTCAAAAGTTTCCAATAACATCTGGATAGAATTAGAAAGCTGTGAAACTCCGTTATAGATGTCGGCCCAGGCCACTCTTCGATTGCCATTATGTTGGAAGGGTTGATAGATATTCCTTTTCTAGTGGTAACATACCCCAAAAAAGATACTTCCTCTATCCAAAAATCTCCATTACTATACTTTTCATAAGGTTTCTACATCCAAAAATTCATTATAATTGTATTAAAATACTCCTCATTTTCCTCCTTTCTCTTGGAGTATATCATAATATCATCGATAAAGACAACAAAAATTTGTCTAGGTAATCTACCGATATTCTATTTAATAAATCCATGAATATTTATAGAACATTATTCTGTTCGAGGGGAATAACTATGAAATCATAGTTTTCATACAACATTATAAAGGAATTTCTAGGAATATCATGCTTCCTCACCTTTAAATGGTGATATATCAACCAGAGGTCCACCTTAGGAAAATAACTATCCCCATGTAGCTGATCGAACAAGTCATCAATCTAATGTAGTGGATACTTGTTATTTATCATGATTTTATTGAGCTAATGATAATCAATTTAGAAGCACATTGATCTATATTTATTCTTGAATATAGGACTAGTGTACCCCATATTGAAGCACTCAGGCAAATAAAACCCTTCTTTATATTCATCTATAACTGCTTCTTCATATCTGCTATCTTAATGGTGGCCATTATATAAGGTGTCTTTGATATAGGTATGGATCTAAGAATAAGTTCAATTTACAACTCAACCTTCTGATCCAGAATAAGACTAGGGATTACATCAGTGTAATCCCTTATGATGGGAATATCATCAAGTATTATCATCTCTTTTGTCACAATAATTTGAGAAAGTTATGCTTTCTCAAAATGAGACAATATCCACACTTGAGATGATGATTCTGAAGAAGATCAATCTTCTTACTTAAACATGTATATGATTGGAGGATACTCTGGGATATGAAGAGTGATTTCCCATTACTGACAATTAATGTTGGATTCTTATATAGATAGCCAATCCATGCCTAATATAGCATCAAAATCCACATTAGGAAGTATGAATATATTTTCTAGGAGGTTCAGTCCACAAAACTTTACCAGGGAGGAGTTATAATCCTTAGACGCATTAATTTTCCATTCTCTATTCTCAAAGATAACTCAACCACCAAATTTTGAGGTGTTGTTTGAATATATATAATAAACATGAAAGATATGAAAAAATGTGTAGAACTAACAAAAAATAGTAAATTTTCTATTCTTCAATAAATAACTAGCATACTTGCCACCACATCATTTTCCCGCTCCACCTTAGTAGTAGTGATAACATAAGTACTTCCTTATTTCCATGTAGGTTATTGTTAATTTCCTACAATAACCCTTGTCTTAGGGTAATTGTTCACATAATTCCCATGTTCCTTACGGTTTAAACACTGCACTACTGGCCGAGATTTGATATAAACCTTCTTTTCTTCTTCAATATTAGAGGAATTATTCAAATTCCTTTTGTATTTGTCATCCAGATGTCACACTCTTCCACATTTGAAGCAATTTTTTGTTACCTTTGGATATTTTTTAGGATGATTCTTCCCACAATTCATATACGTGGAATGTTCGGTCTTCTTTCCATAATGGCATTTATTTTCCAAAAAACCCATATTAGACTAAATTTTACTATTTTTTTCAATAGGACCATGATACCATTGAGATTTTCTGGTCATCATTTAAATTTGGAGGAAAAAAAATAATATTCTCATAACTATCGAAGTCACGAATGATTGATGCTTTTTGTAGGCTTGGATTGTTCCTTCTAAAAAGAGATCCAGCTTTATTTCAGTGCTCATGAGAAATTTGTTAGTGTATATTGAAATCCTTAACATATTTTCACCATATTACCCACTAGGCTAACCTTCCTTCGACTTAAGTCTAAGGAACTATCATTCCATCTTATGACTGTGGGTTTGGGGAAAATATTTATTGAAATTCATTTGTTGATTTCCTCCCAGTCCATTGAATCTATATCATTTTGGGACATCATGTTCTTGATCAGTTTGCACCAAAGATCATCTTCCCATCAAAATGACAGATCACCGACATGACTTTCTCATCTTCTAAGCACTATAAAACTGCGAATATATTTTAAATGGAGATAATCCACTATTCTATGAGGATTGGAGTAGAAGATCTACTAAACAAGGGATTCATTTTCTGCAAGAAGGATTCAATGTCATCATGCTCTTTCCTTGGAGGAGAAGGGTGTTTGGCATGACTGAAGTTATTATTTATAACTTGAACTAGCTGATCAAGTACTATCATGTTGTTTTCAGTGCCTATTCACATCATATTTTTAAATTTAATTAAATAAATATTAAATATCCCTATCAAATTTGTTGTTGGAATGTTTTCTTCTATTTCTCTCCATTAACTAAGAAAATAAAGTGATATTAGGGGTATTTATGTCTTTACTAATAAGATTAAAAGTAAATTATTAATATAAAAGGATTAACTTGTAAAGGAAATTTATATCCTAACTTGTGAATTCCTAGGTTTTAAATATATGTTTTCCTTGACTTTTTTCTTTAATTATTTTATAATAATGTTTCTTTCCTTATTCCTTAATAATGTTTCTTAATGAGCATATGAACATACCAAAGCGTAAAACTTGGGAGGGTCAAACCAAGTGCGCAATAATATCCATTTTCGTGTACCCAGTCACCCTATGTTTGGCATGGAACACCTTTTCGGAGTTGTTACTCCAAGGTAAATTTGTCCCATAACCATTTCCACTTGTAGTATTTAGATAGGGATGTATTTACTTGATAAACCACTTACTCTATACTGACAAAATTTTAGGTATGTTTTCTTATACTTTGTCTTATCCATACTCCTATTACTAAAGTTATCCTTTCTTAATATTCAAAAATATCTAGAGCATCATCTGATACCAACTATAGGGACCCTATCCTTTTACAAATATGATTACATCATTTTTTGCATAATTGAACATCAAATTACAATCCAATGATCATAAATTCTTGTGTCTTGGAAGACTAGGTATATAATTATACATCATAAAAGAAAACTTTTATTTAACCTCCATATTGGTCTCTTAACATCCATTTTTATCAAACTTCTATTGTAACAGCCCGAGATTTTATGAAAAATATTCTTTTTTATTTTACTAATGTCTTGTGTTATACGGTACACCAAAAGGAGCTTGCACAACACGCATCCTTGACTTGCCTTGCATTACACGTAATCGCAACCTTCCTCGATAGCGTGTGTGGTACGTAATACTGAGTTTCACGAAACAATGATATGCTATTAAAATATTATTAAAACTAGCCGTTATGAATAGTAATAACCACTTTTTAAATTTTAGAAATTTTAACTCTCAAAATGGACTTCATTTTTGGATTCGGAGTATCGAATTTATCCTAAGGTGAAATTTTGGTACTTTTCGGATAACTTTCATATTCTGACGAATAGTGAAAATTACTAAATTATAATTAAAAACAACTTTTTTAATCGAAATAATTAATAGTGATAAATCATTAATTTGAGTGGTTTTAAAGTATATTTAGAATATATTTTTACAATTTAATACAATGTTGGTAATTGGATGTAATTTCACATTTAAACTAGACATAAACAAGTGTCAATCTTTTGATAGATATTGTTTCTTAAAAACACGCTATTTGTTTTAACAGCGGGATTTAATTATAAAATTAATTAATGCAACTTTTATGTTATGAATTTGGTAAAATAGACTTCATTTTTGAACTCGGAATATGAAATATAGCTTGGGATGAAATTTTGGCATTGTTCTGAAAAACATCAATTTTTGATGAATAGTGAAACTACTAAGTGGTAGTTAAAAAAACTGAATTTTTCATAAAACATAATTTTACCGCTTCTGTGAATGGAATTTCAAAAATCCGAGAGACACGGTTGATGTCAGTAAGTAAAATGTGGTTCAATGAGATGAAAATAATTTTTGGTGAATAGTAACTTTTTACTTTTTTTACCGAGGTTAATAGTAAATAGGGTAACTAAGGGTAAATATGATATTAATATTACCCTAACACATGTCCTAATTCTATTGTACAAGTGTAATTCGACCAAAAACAAACTTAGGAATAAAATATGACCATTTAGGCCCACTTGAATTAGATTAGGACATTTATTATTAATTTATTTAAAGAGGGGTTAAAATAGTTAAAATCAAAGTTTCATAAGTAAATCATTTTTAATATGGGGTTATACATAAGATAAATTCGATTGTAAATATTCATTAGAAAGCTAAAATTATTTACTACATTATGGTATTTTATTTGTAATTTTTAGAAATCAAATAATTTAATTTATTTATGACACAAAGATGATGCAGTAATTATCTTGTTAATGAAATATTGACATAATTGATGTTAGAAACACCAACATAAATGTAATTTGAGACTTTTTATGAATTACAATACTTTTCTAGGTTACTATGATATATTAGTGTTGATTTAATCAACTTGGTTCGAACATATAATTCTGTTATGACTTTCACAGAAATAATATATCAAATAGTGTCAAAATTGACACAAAATAGTTTTTAAATCAAATATTATATTATTAATTGTTATTTTATTCCTAAAAATATAAGGTTCGGCCAAATGACTTAGATAAGGATATATATTTTAATAATAAACAATTTGGGGTTCGTTTGGCATGTTATAGTAAGTGTATTAACCATATAGTGAAAGAAAACAAAAAGACACGGTAAAAGTAAAATTATTTAACTTAGAGTTAAATCTAATTGATAAGGTTAAAATAATACCCTAAACTTGTCTAATCTTATTGGTTGATAGGATTGCGACCCATCCCCACTTTAGCTTCGAAATAAGACCCTTTGGAACCATTATAAACCGATTTTGACTTTAATATAAAATAATATTTTGAGGTATTCCTAAGGTGCCCCTCTCCTCCCTTATAAAAGGACACCTCCTCCCCCTCCTCCTCACACCAATTTGAGCACTCAAGCTCGGCCAACCCCTGCCATTTTCTCCTCTCCACTTCCCTAGAATAATCCTAGAGGTTCTGGTCTTACTCAAAGACCAATTTTAGTTCCCTAAGAGGAGGTCTCCAAAAGGCGCTTCAAAGAAGAGGTAATTACCGTTACCAATTCCTTCATCTTTATTTCTTCTTCCACTTCTTCTTCTTAGGTTGTTTCATTATGAAGTAATAACATCAGTATCACTCATATACTAATATGTTATTATAAGTATGAAACAACCCTATTTCACCATCTATCCATCCTACGGAAAAATAAATCACTGCGCGTGCGTACGCACGGAATACCGTCTCCACACCGTGGTGTAATCTATTTTCCACCACCACCTTACACGGATGGGTATAATGGTGTAAAGAATAACTATACATAGTTTTTACAACATCATATTTATTCTGATATATTTTATAATCCACTCCAATTCAATTCAATATTTATGGAAATGATATCATCGCTCGTGCGTACGTACGGACTACCGTCTCCACGACGCGATGAGATTCATTCTCCATGTTAACCATTTAAGAATGATTATAATGTATATATAAGAAATAATAATGAAATATATGACATTATAAAGCTACTGGATTTATGTATATATATACATATGTATGTCATCTACTTACTTCCATTTCAAGACAATAAGGAAAGGAAAACAGCGTTCATGCGTACTTACGGACTACCGTCTCCATGAACGGTGTTTTTCATTTTATTTATCTACCTATTATATATATATATATATATACTGAATATATATGATATATAAATCATATTTTATATTCTGGAAGTGATTAAATCATGATATAAGTAATAATGATGTCAAGAACAACAAGTCAAAACACCTACGATAAATGAAACGATTTTACCCAAAACGCTTCTTTAACATGGAATTTACAAAAGAGCGGGTAATATAATGTCATAAGTAAACCATATATGATATCATAACAATGAATATGATTCTTTAATAAGTCAATGAAATTATTTAAACCATTATACAGGAGCTTCGGACACATACAAAGCAAGTCGGACCTAAGGTAAGGGAAATATCACAATCTCATTTTTTTTATCCGAGATTGTTTATACTTTGGCATTTACTGGGGTGTATTTTATCATCCACATCCATGTTTCCTCAATATGTAATATTATTTCCATCCACCTACAATTGCTTAAATCCTATTTTACCCTTTTGTGAGTTTTTAGTAAAAGATATGAAAGGAATCTTTTGTCGTTTTTTCGTACGAGGTACTTTTTGACTTTTCCAACAAAAGTACGAGAAGAATGTTTTTTAACTTATACGGAACGAACAGATTTTTACGGTTTTATAAAGCCTTATTTTCATGAAGCTTCCTCCAAAAGTTTTCATGACTATTTTCAATAAAATCTCTTTCTTTTAAAATTTCATGATGTTTTGTGAAAAGAAATTGATTTTGAAGAAGAAAGGATATTTTCCTCAAGAATTCATTTCAAGTGTTTTATCAAAATTATTTTCCATCTAAGATAATAAAGGGTTCTGTTTCTATCCATATTTTTACATTGATTTGACTATGTTGTGATGGAATTATGTTTATGAATTCCTTTATCTTATATGAATTGTTTTATGATGTCATGTTGTTTAAGAATCCCATTTTTATTACATGGGTTACGCTATGATGTATGGTTTATGATTATGTGGCACACATAAGAAAGGATTCATTATAAGATGGGTGGGACCTATATCTCCCTCCAATGCATTGGGTAAAGATTTTATATCTCATGAGATAGACATGGCTGGAACGGTAGGTTATACCGGTTCAGTGAAACAGGACTGGAACGAGGGTGACTCGGTTCAGAAAGGGACTTTGTCCACTAAGATAGTCTTGGCAATGAGTCATGACTAACAAGAAATGATTTTCTATGATTATGTGTGCATGCCACAAAGTTTCATGTTCCATGTTATGATTATGGGGATCTCATTTTAACTTCTATGATTTATCCCATGTTATGATATTATGAGCTCTTTTACAGGTTAAGATTTCCAAAAGCTACGTTCTTATGTATATGATGTGATTGATATTTCTTTTGTTTACCCTTACTGAGCATTTGAGCTCACCTTTTTTTGTTTTTCTTTCCCCAGGATATAAAGAAAGGTTTTAGGTAAAAAAAAGGAAGATCTTTATGGGAGATCTTGAAGATCTTTCACCACGTTTAGAAGATTACGTTCCGAGTTTCCAAAGACACTAAACTATTATGATCCTTGTGTGTGTGTTTTTGTTATGTACTAAGTATTCCGCAAATGTAATGTAATGTCCATGTACGATAAGTTTTGGGTCTCTACAGTTGGTATCAGAGGAAAGGATTAGTCAACCTTTGGAAACTAGGATGCGAAAACGTTAGTGAGATCCCTAGAGATATTTCTAAGGTATGTCTAAGGATGTACCTAGGGATAAGTATACGTATAGGTTATAGTAATAGAATTACGCTAACGATCATAGAATTAAACCTAAGATGTTGGATATTGAAGGTACTCCCCCTTTATTATGTTGTTTTCCCTAGCATGATTTTTTCCTCTCACACTATTCTTTTTGGGTTTTAGACGATGGCTGGAACCCGAAGGAACCGTGTTGATCAATGCAATGGACAATGCAATGATTCCCCTCCTGAACAAACAAATGTTATGGGAGATGGAGTGCAAAATCTTATTGCTATACTTACACAATCTATGAATCATTCTGGACTTCCAAATGAGCAGAGAAGGGAACAATATTTTATTGAGTCCTTCATGAGGCAACGTCCACCTTCTTTCAGTGGGTCTTCTGATCCACTTGTGGCTGAACAATGGATCAGTACTACTAAAAAGATATTTTCAGTTCTTCAATGTTCTGAACATGATAAAGTCATCTTAGCAATATATCGTTTGGAAGGTGAAGCTGATCAATGGTGGAATCTTATCAAGAATACGAGGCCAAGAGATGAAATTGAGTCCATGGAATGGGACGAGTTCAAGAACTTGTTTTTTAGTAAGTACTTCCCTCGTATTCTTCGAACAAAGATGGAGAAAGAGTTTCTTGAACTGAAGCAAAGGGAAGATGAATCTGTTGGTACCTATGAAGCAAAGTTTACAAGACTTGCAAGGTATGCTTCTGGAATTATCATCCAACCTGAAAGTAAAGTTGATCGATTTTTTAGTGGCTTAAAACCAAGTCTTCGAAGGGCATTAGCTATAAGTGACTTCAGTATCTATGAAGAAATTGTGTGTTGTGCTCTCAAGGTAGAAATGGAAGTTGGTGTTACATATCCATCTCATGGTTTTGACAAGAAACGAAAGATGGAGTTCAAGGAGAAATCTCAGAATAATGGTGAAAAGAAGATGAATATTTCTTTATGCACAAAGTGTGGAAAGAAGCATGGTGGAGATTGTCTTAAAGGGACTAGAAAATGTTTTAAGTGTGGAAGAGAAGGTCATCGAGCAGCTGAGTGTCGAAGTAATGGAAAAAGGGTTTATAATGATGTGAATAAAGCAAACACTGCAGAGAACGCACTGCCAACACTTCAATGCTTCAAGTGTAAGGAAATGGGGCATTATGCTAATAATTGCCCTAATCCAAGGGTTAGTGATGATCAACATGAGCAACCACTGAAGGCAAAGGACAAAGGGAAACCACATGCGATCACTATTGGCAATGTTGAATATGACAACAATGTGGTGGAATGATTAAGTGTTTATGTAATGGGATTCGAAAATAATGTTGTATCATTGAGTATTGCAATATTTATTGATGTGGTATTCAAAGTGATTGAGATATTTTTTTGGAAATAAGATGATATGCGCATAATGAAGACGAGAAAATGAAATGTTTAATAGTATTCATGAGCTCATGATTGATATAAGGACTAAGTGATATCATGGTTTGAGTATATAGAATTTTGAGGATTTTGGTAACTTTTAACTGCACTCATGTTTTCACTAAGGTATTCAAGAGAATACACGATTAAGGACTTTGAATGTTTGGAATGTGACCAACAAGACATATCTTATGATATGTGGGGATCAATGACAGTATTAAATCTCTGGTAATCGTTGTCACTATATTATGAGAGTGGACTGCAGTATTATGTATAAGCCTAAAGATTAGACTGGATTATGTTGGACATAAGTTAGTATTGTTTAAGGATAGAAGATTTTCGATATTATTGATGGGATGTTATAGTAACATAGTTTTAGAAAAAGGGACAACCTGCAGGACGGGCGACAACCCATCGCTTCGGACAAGGCTGTAGGAATCGAACCCACAACCGAAGTGCGACTGGCCTTTATCGCCTACCACTAGCCTACAGGAAGTCCCTGTTTAGTAGAAACTAGTTTTATTATATTAAGCAGTATTATATATGAAGTATAAGTCCATTTTAGGAACCATATGTGATTAATCTCACTATAGAATGACTTATGTATATTTAATAACTTTTTTTAACCTTTTGTTTGAGACAGATGGAATAACCCATCATTCTATCACATAATCTGCTAACACTTCACAAATAACAAATTCAACTTCATTTATTTAAGAGATGAAGTAGAAATTGTTCAAGGCACGAACAAAAGTGAGATTGTACCAAAATAAAGTAAGTATTTATTCTAAGAAAATTTTCAACTTTAGGGAAATGATCTTGAAAACCAAAAATGTTGTCCTAGTGATCTTATACCTGATGAATCAGATGGTACCTTATATCATCACAAATCTATGGATTTGTGATTACTGGCTTTTCCATAGCCATGTTCTCTACCACTCTCCATTAGAACATGATGGTTAGATTTCTCTTCCATATCCATATTTTCACCTATGTGGAAACCCAGTGATTAGTTTATTTGGGTAATCGTTACATTTCATACTTTATTTTTTAAAGCCAAGTTTTGGTATTCCCTTTTACGACGTGGGTTTCTATTAAAGAAACTTTCGAATAGTAAACCATTTATAACCCCGACGAATTTCGAGGGAGAAATTCATTTTAAGGGGGGTAGAATGCAACAGCCCGAGATTTTATGAAAAATATTCTTTTTTATTTTACTAATGTCTTGTGTTATACGCTACACCAAAAGGAGCTTGCACAACACGCATCCTTGACTTGCCTTGCATTACACGCAATCGCAACCTTCCTCGATAGCGTGTGTGGTACGTAATACTGAGTTTCACGAAACAATGATATGCTATAAAAATATTATTAAAACTAGCCGTTATGAATAGTAATAACCACTTTTTAAATTTTAGAAATTTTAACTCTCAAAATGGACTTCATTTTTGGATTCGGAGTATCGAATTTAGCCTAAGGTGAAATTTTGGTACTTTTCGGATAACTTTCATATTCTGACGAATAGTGAAAATTACTAAATTATAATTAAAAACAACTTTTTAATCGAAATAATTAACAGTGATAAATCATTAATTTGAGTGGATTTAAAGTATATTTAGAATATATTTTTACAATTTAATACAATGTTGGTCATTGGATGTAATTTCACATTTAAACTAGACATAAACAAGTGTCAATCTTTTGATAGATATTGTTTCTTAAAAACACGCTATTTGTTTTAACAGTGGGATTTAATTATAAAATTAATTAATGCAACTTTTATGTTATGAATTTGGTAAAATAGACTTCATTTTTGAATTCGGAATATGAAATATAGCTTGGGATGAAATTTTGGCATTGTTCTGAAAAACATCGATTTTTGATGAATACTGAAACTACTAAGTGGTAGTTAAAAAAAACTGAATTTTTCATAAAACTTAATTTTACCGCTTCTGTGAATGGAATTTCAAAAATCCGAGAGACACGGTTGATGTCAGTAAGTAAAATGTGGTTCAATGAGATGAAAATAATTTTTGGTGAATAGTAACTTTTTACTTTTTTTTACCGAGGTTAATAGTAAATAGGGTAACTAAGGGTAAATATGATATTAATATTACCCTAACACATGTCCTAATTCTATTGGACAAGTGTAATTCGACCAAAAAAAACTTAGGAATAAAATATGACCATTTAGGCCCACTTGGATTAGATTAGGACATTTATTATTAATTTATTTAAAGAGGGGTTAAAATAGTTAAAATCAAAGTTTAATAAGTAAAGCATTTTTAATATGGGGTTATACAAAAGATAAATTCGATTGTAAATATTCATTAGAAAGATAAAAAGATTTAATACATTATGGTATTTTATTTGTAATTTTTAGAAATCAAATAATTTAATTTATTTATGACACAAAGATGATGCAGTAATTATCTTGTTAATGAAATATTGACATAATTGATGTTATAAACACCAAAATAAATGTAATTTGAGACTTTTTATGAATTACAATAATTTTCTAGGTTACTATGATATATTAGTGTTGATTTAAACAACTTGGTTCGAACATATAATTCTGTTATGACTTTCACAAAAATCATATATCAAATAGTTTCAAAATTGACACAAAATAGTTTTTAAATCAAATATTATATTATTAATTGTTATTTTATTCCTAAAAATCTAAGGTTCGGCCAAATGACTTAGATAAGGATATATATTTTAATAATAAACAATTTGGGGTTCTTTTGTCATGTTATAGTAAGTGTATTAACCATATAGTGAAAGAAAACAAAAAGACACGGTAAAAGTAAAATTATTTAACTTAGAGTTAAATCTAATTGATAAGGTTAAAATAATACCCTAAACTTGTCTAAATCTTATTGGATGATAGGATTTCGACCCATCCCCACTTTAACTTCGAAATAAGACCCTTTGGAACCATTATAAACCGATTTTGACTTTAATATAAAATACTATTTTGAGGTATTCCTAAGGTGCCCCTCTCCTCCCTTATAAAAGGACACCTCCTCCCCCTCCTCCTCACACCAATTTGAGCACTCAAGCTCGGCCAAACCCTGCCATTTTCTCCTCTCCACTTCCCTAGAATAATCCTAGAGGTTCTGGTCTTACTCAAAGACCAATTTTAGTTCCCTAAGAGGAGGTCTCCAAAAGGCGCTTCAAAGAAGAGGTAATTACCGTTACCAATTCTTTCATCTTTATTTCTTCTTCCACTTATTCTTCTTAGGTTGTTTCATTATGAAGTAATAACATCAGTATCACTCATATACTGATATATTATTATAAGTATGAAACAACCCTATTTCACCATCTATCCATCCTACGGAAAAAGAAATCACTGCGCGTGCGTACGTACGGAATACCGTCTCCACGCCGTGGTGTAATCTATTTTCCACCACCACCTTAAACGGATGGGTATAATGGTGTAAAGAATAACTATACATAGTTATTACAACATCATATTGATTCTGATATATTGTATAATCCACTTTAATTCAATTCAATATTTATGGAAATGATATCATCGCTCGTGCGTACGTACGGACTACCGTCTCCACGACGCGATGAGATTCATTCTCTATGTTAACCATTTAAGAATTATTATAATGTATATATAAGAAATAATAATGAAATATATGACATTATAAAGATACTGGATTTATGTATATATATACATATGTATGTCATCTACTTACTTCCATTTCAAGACAATAAGGAAAGGAAAACAGCGTTCATGCGTACGTACGGACTACCGTCTCCATGAACGGTGTTTTTCATTTTATTTATCTACCTATTATATATATATATACTTAATATATATGATATATAAATCATATTTTATATTCTGGAAGTGAGTAAATCATGATATAAGTAATAATGATGTCAAGAACAAAAAGTCAAAACACCTACGATAAATGAAACGATTTTACCCAAAACGCTTCTTTAACATGGAATTTACAAAAGAGCGGGTAATATAATTTCATAAGTAAACCATATATGATATCATAACAATGAATATGATTCTTTAATAAGTCAATGACATTATTTAAACCATTATACAGGAGCTTCGGACACATACAAAGCAAGTCGGACCTAAGGTAAGGGAAATATCACAATCTCATTTTTTTTATCCGAGATTGTTTATACTTTGGCATTTACTGGGGTGTATTTTATCATCCACATCCATGTTTCCTCAATATGTAATATTATTTCCATCCACCTACAATTGTTTAAATCCTATTTTACCCTTTTGTGAGATTTTAGTAAAAGATATGAAAGGAATCTTTTGTCGTTTTTTCGTACGAGGTACTTTTTGACTTTTCCGACAAAAGTACGAGAAGAATGTTTTTTTAACTTATACCGAACGAACGGATTTTTACGGTTTTATAAAGTCTTATTTTCATGAAGCTTCCTCCAAAAGATTTCATGACTATTTTCAATAAAATCTCTCTCTTTTAAAATTGCATGATGTTTTGTGAAAAGAAATTGATTTTGAAGAAGAAAGGATATTTTCCTCAAGAATTCATTTCAAGTGTTTTATCAAAATTATTTTCCATCTAAGGTAATAAAGGGTTCTGTTTCTATCCATATTTTTACATTGATTTGACTATGTTGTGATGGAATTATGTTTATGAATTCCTTTATCTTATATGAATTGTTTTATGATGTCATGTTGTTTAAGAGTCCCATTTTTATTACATGGGTTACGCTATGATGTATGGTTTATGATTATGTGGCACACATAAGAAAGGATTCATTATAAGATGGGTGGGACCTATATCTCCCTCCAATTCATTGGGTAAAGATTTTATATCTCATGAGATAGACATGGCTGGAAGGGTAGGTTATACCGGTTCAGTGAAACAGGACTGGAACGAGGGTGACTCGGTTCAGAAAGGGACTTTGTCCACTAAGATAGTCTTGGCAATGAGTCATGACTAACAAGAAATGATTTTCTATGATTATATGTGCATGCCACAAAGTTTCATGTTCCATGTTATGATTATGGGGATCTCATTTTCACTTCTATGATTTATCCCATGTTATGATATTATGAGCTCTTTTGCAGGTTAAGATTTCCAAAAGCTACGTTCTTATGTATATGATGTGATTGATATTTCTTTTGTTTACCCTTACTGAGCATTTGAGCTCACCTTTTTTTGTTTTTCTTTCCCCAGGATATAAAGAAAGGTTTTAGGTAAAAAAAAGGAAGATCTTTATGGGAGATCTTGAAGATCTTTCACCACGTTTAGAAGATTACGTTCCGAGTTTCCAAAGACACTAAACTATTACGATCCTTGTGTGTGTTTTTGTTATGTACTAAGTATTCCGCAAATGTAATGTAATGTCCATGTACGATAAGCTTCAGGTCTCTACAGTTGGTATCAGAGGAAAGGTTTAGTCAACCTTTGGAAACTAGGATGCGAAAACGTTAGTGAGATCCCTAGAGATATTTCTAAGGTATGTCTAAGGATGTCCCTAGGGATAAGTATACGTATAGGTTATAGTAATAGAATTACGCTAACGATCATAGAATTAAACCTAAGATGTTGGATATTGAAGGTACTCCCCCTTTATTATGTTGTTTTCCCTAGCATGATTTTTTCCTCTCACGCTATTCTTTTTGGGTCTTAGACGATGGCTGGAACCCGAAGGAACCGTGTTGATCAATGCAATGGACAATGCAATTATTACCCTCCTGAACAAACAAATGTTATGGGAGATGGAGTGCAAAATCTTATTGCTATACTTACACAAGCTATGAATCATTCTGGACTTCCAAATGAGCAGAGAAGGGAACAATATTCTATTGAGTCCTTCATGAGGCAACGTCCACCTTCTTTCAGTGGGTCTTCTGATCCACTTGTGGTTGAACAATGGATCAGTACTACTGAAAAGATATTTTCAGTTCTTCAATGTTCTGAACATGATAAATTCATCTTAGCAGTATATCGTTTGGAAGGTGAAGCTGATCAATGGTGGAATCTTATCAAGAATACGAGGCCAAGAGATGAAATTGAGTCCATGGAATGGGACGAGTTCAAGAACTTGTTTTTCAGTAAGTACTTCCCTCGTATTCTTCGAACAAAGATGGAGAAAGAGTTTCTTGAACTGAAGCAAAGGGACGATGAATCTGTTGGTACCTATGAAGCAAATTTTACAAAACTTGCAAGGTATGCTTCTGGAATTATCATCCAACCTGAAAGTAAAGTTGATCGATTTTTTAGTGGCTTAAAACCAAGTCTTCGAAGGGCATTAGCTATAAGAGACTTCAGTAGCTATGAAGAAATTGTGCGTTGTGCTATCAAGGTAGAAATGGAAGTTGGTGTTACATATCCATCTCATGGTTTTGACAAGAAACGAAAGATGGAGTTCAAGGAGAAATCTCAGAATAATGGTGAAAAGAAGATGAATATTTCCTTATGCACAAAGTGTGGAAAGAAGCATGGTGGAGATTGTCTTAAAGGGACTAGAAAATTTTTTAAGTGTGGAAGATAAGGTCATCGAGCAGCTGAGTGTCGAAGTAATGGAAAAAGGGTTTCTAATGATGTGAATAAAGCAAACACTGCAGAGAACGCACTGCCAACACTTCAATGCTTCAAGTGCAAGGAAATGGGGCATTATGCTAATAATTGCCCTAATCCAAGGGTTAGTGATGATCAACATGAGCAACCACTGAAGGCAAAGGACAAAGGGAAATCACATGCGATCACTATTGGCAATGTTGAATATGACAACAATGTGGTGGAATGATTAAGTGTTTATGTAATGGGATTCCAAAATAATGTTGTATCATTGAGTATTGCAATATTTATTGATGTGGTATTCAAATTGATTGAGATATTTTTTGGAAATAAGATGATATGCGCATAATGAAGACGAGAAAATGAAATGTTTAACAGTATTCATGAGCTCATGATTGATATAAGGACTAAGTGATATCATGGTTTGAGTATATAGAATTTTGAGGATTTTGGTAACTTTTAACTGCACTCATGTTTTCACTAAGGTATTCAAGAGAATACACGATTAAGGACTTTGAATGTTTGGAATGTGACCAACAAGACATATCTTATGATATGAGGGGATCAACGACAGTATTAAATCTCTGGTAATCGTTGTCACTATATTATGAGAGTGGACTGCAGTATTATGTATAAGCCTAAAGATTAGACTGGATTATGTTGGACATAAGTTAGTATTGTTTAAGGATAGAAGATTTTCGATATTATTGATGGGATGTTATAGTAACGTAGTTTTAGAAAAAGGGACAACCTGCAGGACGGGCGACAGCCCATCGCTTCGGACAAGGCTGTAGGAATTGAACCCACAACCGAAGTGCGACTGGCCTTTATCGCCTACCACTAGCCTACAAGAAGTCCCTGTTTAGTAGAAACTAGTTTTATTATATTAAGCAGTATGATATATGAAATATAAGTCCATTTTAGGAACCATATGTGATTAATCTCACTATAGAATGACTTATGTATATTTAATAACTTTTTTTAACCTTTTGTTTGAGACTGATGGAATGACCCATCATTCTATCACATAATCTGCTAACACTTCACAAATAACAAATTCAACTTCATTTATTTAAGAGATGAAGTAGAAATTGTTCAAGGCACGAACAAAAGTGAGATTGTACCAAAATAAAGTAAGTATTTATTCTAAGAAAATTTTCAACTTTAGGGAAATGATCTTGAAAACCAAAAATGTTGTCCTAGTGATCTTATACCTGATGAATCAGATGGTACCTTATATCATCACAAATCTATGGATTTGTGATTACTGGCTTTTCCATAGCCATGTTCTCTACCACTCTCCATTAGAACATGATGGTTAGATTTCTCTTCCATATCCATATTTTCACCTATGTGGAAACCCAGTGATTAGTTTATTTGGGTAATCGTTACATTTCATACTTTATTTTTTAAAGCCAAGTTTTGGTATTCCCTTTTACGACGTGGGTTTCTATTAAAGAAACTTTCGAATAGTAAACCATTTATAACCCCGACGAATTTCGAGGGAGAAATTCATTTTAAGGGGGGTAGAATGCAACAGCCCGAGATTTTATGAAAAATATTCTTTTTTATTTTACTAATGTCTTGTGTTATACGCTACACCAAAAGGAGCTTGCACAACACGCATCCTTGACTTGCCTTGCATTACACGCAATCGCAACCTTCCTCGATAGCGTGTGTGGTACGTAATACTGAGTTTCACGAAACAATGATATGCTATAAAAATATTATTAAAACTAGCCGTTATGAATAGTAATAACCACTTTTTAAATTTTAGAAATTTTAACTCTCAAAATGGACTTCATTTTTGGATTCGGAGTATCGAATTTAGCCTAAGGTGAAATTTTGGTACTTTTCGGATAACTTTCATATTCTGACGAATAGTGAAAATTACTAAATTATAATTAAAAACAACTTTTTAATCGAAATAATTAACAGTGATAAATCATTAATTTGAGTGGATTTAAAGTATATTTAGAATATATTTTTACAATTTAATACAATGTTGGTCATTGGATGTAATTTCACATTTAAACTAGACATAAACAAGTGTCAATCTTTTGATAGATATTGTTTCTTAAAAACACGCTATTTGTTTTAACAGTGGGATTTAATTATAAAATTAATTAATGCAACTTTTATGTTATGAATTTGGTAAAATAGACTTCATTTTTGAATTCGGAATATGAAATATAGCTTGGGATGAAATTTTGGCATTGTTCTGAAAAACATCGATTTTTGATGAATACTGAAACTACTAAGTGGTAGTTAAAAAAAACTGAATTTTTCATAAAACTTAATTTTACCGCTTCTGTGAATGGAATTTCAAAAATCCGAGAGACACGGTTGATGTCAGTAAGTAAAATGTGGTTCAATGAGATGAAAATAATTTTTGGTGAATAGTAACTTTTTACTTTTTTTTACCGAGGTTAATAGTAAATAGGGTAACTAAGGGTAAATATGATATTAATATTACCCTAACACATGTCCTAATTCTATTGGACAAGTGTAATTCGACCAAAAAAAAACTTAGGAATAAAATATGACCATTTAGGCCCACTTGGATTAGATTAGGACATTTATTATTAATTTATTTAAAGAGGGGTTAAAATAGTTAAAATCAAAGTTTAATAAGTAAAGCATTTTTAATATGGGGTTATACAAAAGATAAATTCGATTGTAAATATTCATTAGAAAGATAAAAAGATTTAATACATTATGGTATTTTATTTGTAATTTTTAGAAATCAAATAATTTAATTTATTTATGACACAAAGATGATGCAGTAATTATCTTGTTAATGAAATATTGACATAATTGATGTTATAAACACCAAAATAAATGTAATTTGAGACTTTTTATGAATTAAAATAATTTTCTAGGTTACTATGATATATTAGTGTTGATTTAATCAACTTGGTTCGAACATATAATTATGTTATGACTTTCACAAAAATCATATAACAAATAGTGTCAAAATTGACACAAAATAGTTTTTAAATCAAATATTATATTATTAATTGTTATTTTATTCCTAAAAATCTAAGGTTCGGCCAAATGACTTAGATAAGGATATATATTTTAATAATAAACAATTTGGGGTTCTTTTGGCATGTTATAGTAAGTGTATTAACCATATAGTGAAAGAAAACAAAAAGACACGGTAAAAGTAAAATTATTTAACTTAGAGTTAAATCTAATTGATAAGGTTAAGATAATACCCTAAACATGTCTAAATATTATTGTTTGATAGGATTTCGACCCATCCCCACTTTAGCTTCGAAATAAGACCCTTTGGAACCATTATAAACAGATTTTGACTTTAATATAAAATAATATTTTGAGGTATTCCTAAGGTGCCCCTCTCCTCCCTTATAAAAGGACACCTCCTCCCCCTCCTCCTCACACCAATTTGAGAACTCAAGCTCGGCCAACCCCTGCCATTTTATCCTCTCCACTTCCCTAGAATAATCCTAGAGGTTCTGGTCTTACTCAAAGACCAATTTTAGTTCCCTAAGAGGAGGTCTCCAAAAGGCGCTTCAAAGAAGAGGTAATTACAGTTACCAATTCTTTCATCATTATTTCTTCTTCCACTTCTTCTTATTAGGTTGTTTCATTATGAAGTAATAACATCAGTATCACTCATATACTGATATGTTATTATAAGTATTAAACAACCCTATTTCACCATCTATCCATCCTACGGAAAAAGAAATCACTGCGCGTGCGTACGTACGGAATACCGTCTCCACGCCGTGGTGTAATCTATTTTCCACCACCACCTTACACGGATGGGTATAATGGTGTAAAGAATAACTATACATAGTTATTACAACATCATATTGATTCTGATATATTGTATAATCCACTCCAATTCAATTCAATATTTATGGAAATGATATCATCGCTCGTGCGTACGTACGGACTACCGTCTCCACGACGCGATGAGATTCATTCTCCATGTTAACCATTTAAGAATGATTATAATGTATATATAAGAAATAATAATGAAATATATGAAATTATAAAGCTACTGGATTTATGTATATATATACATATGTATGTCATCTACTTACTCCCATTTCAAGACAATAAGGAAAGGAAAACAGCGTTCATGCGTACGTACGGACTACCGTCTCCATGAACGGTGTTTTTCATTTTATTTATCTACCTATTATATATATATATATATATACTGAATATATATGATATATAAATCATATTTTTTATTCTGGAAGTGAGTAAATCATGATATAAGTAATAATGATGTCAAGAACAACAAGTCAAAACACCTACGATAAATGAAACGATTTTACCCAAAACGCTTCTTTAACATGGAATTTACAAAAGAGCGGGTAATATAATGTCATAAGTAAACCATATATGATATCATAACAATGAATACGATTCTTTAATAAGTCAATGACATTATTTAAACCATTATACAGGAGCTTCGGACACTTACAAAGCAAGTCAGACCTAAGGTAAGGGAAATATCACAATCTCATTTTTTTTATCCGAGATTGTTTATACTTTGGCATTTACGGGGGTGTATTTTATCATCCCAATCCATGTTTCCTCAATATGTAATATTATTTCCATCCACCTACAATTGTTTAAATCCTATTTTACCCTTTTGTGAGTTTTTAGTAAAAGATATGAAAGGAATCTTTTGTCGTTTTTTCATACGAGGTACTTTTTGACTTTTCCGACAAAAGTACGAGAAGAATGTTTTTTTTAACTTATACGGAACGAACGGATTTTTTACGGTTTTATAAAGCCTTATTTTCATGAAGCTTCCTCCAAAAGATTTCATGACTATTTTCAATAAAATCTCTTTCTTTTAAAATTGCATGATGTTTTGTGAAAAGAAATTGATTTTGAAGAAGAAAGGATATTTTCCTCAAGAATTCATTTCAAGTGTTTTATCAAAATTATTTTCCATCTAAGATAATAAAGGGTTCTGTTTCTATCCATATTTTTACATTGATTTGAATATGTTGTGATGGAATTATGTTTATGAATTCCTTTATCTTATATGAATTGTTTTATGATGTCATGTTGTTTAAGAATCCCATTTTTATTACATGGGTTACGCTATGATGTATGGTTTATGATTATGTGGCACACATAAGAAAGGATTCATTATAAGATGGGTGGGACCTATATCTCCCTCCAATTCATTGGGTAAAGATTTTATATCTCATGAGATAGACATGGATGGAACGGTAGGTTATACCGGTTCAGTGAAACAGGACTGGAACGAGGGTGACTCGGTTCAGAAAGGGACTTTGTCCACTAAGATAGTCTTGGCAATGAGTCATGACTGACAAGAAATGATTTTCTATGATTATGTGTGCATGCCACAAAGTTTCATGTTTCATGTTATGATTATGGGGATCTCATTTTCACTTCTATGATTTATCCCATGTTATGATATTATGAGCTCTTTTGCAGGTTAAGATTTCCAAAAGCTACGTTCTTATGTATATGATGTGATTGATATTTCTTTTGTTTACCCTTACTGAGCATTTGAGCTCACCTTTTTTTGTTTTTCTTTCCCCAGGATATAAATAAAGGTTTTAGGTAAAAAAAAGGAAGATCTTTATGGGAGATCTTGAAGATCTTTCACCATTTTTAGAAGATTACGTTCCGAGTTTCCAAAGACACTAAACTATTACGATCCTTGAGTGTGTGTTTTTGTTATGTACTAAGTATTACGCAAATGTAATGTAATGTCCATGTACGATAAGCTTCGGGTCTCTACATCTATATTGGGAAACATGGTGGTAACATGAATAAAGGGATGAGATAGAAATATTAGTAAGGGAATTAGCATAATAATAATTCTTTAGCACGCAGTTTAGAAGGCATGGCATAATGATATAAAAAGGCATGGAACAATATTTATCATATGGTGTCATAATATAGAAAAAAGGGATAATATAAACATTGAATAATAGAAAATATTGTGTCTATATAAACCATGAATCTTTCACAATTCAATCTCATTGCACATAGAGTAGAATAAGTTAAGTTTAACCACATACTCTTACACATAGATCACGAGTCAAGGATAACCGCCCAGAATATTGCACATATAATCTCATGAAGTTAAACATTACACAATAAATTGGAGATATATCTAGGTTCACCCATCATAACATGTTCATGAATATTTTTTCCAATTATATAATCATACGTAAACATAATGATACCCGCGGAATTAAACGAGTATCATAAGAATGGTATAAAGCATAATGATTGGGTGTATCATAAAAGTTTCCATGCAAGAAATGAATTTAAAAGATACATGGACATTCATAAAGGAAAATAAGAATATATCCTAGTATGTTATGTCAAATATAAGTGAAAACATGTAATAAGAGTATTTAATAAATTTTAGCATTAACACATTTTAGTGAAGTTTTATGGAAAATATTAAAAATATTTTAAAATAGAAAATGGAATAATATATTATAAAACACCATAAGAGAACCAAGAAGGTTTTTATAATAAAAATAATAATTTTATAGAAATTAATTATGGATAATAATGGATGATATAGTGCACTATAAATTGGGTAATAATTTAGGAAGCCTTAAAATGGGCTCACTTATTGGGATGAATTAAGAAGGGAACCACTTAAAATATGTATATAACAAAATTAGAATGATGAATGGATATTTATACATGAGTTTGGAAGAAATAAATAGCATTTAAAAAATGTAAACAAATATAAAATATAAATTTATTTGGTTAAAAAATATATAGTAATGTGAATTAATAATGGAGGTTCGGTGAGAATCCATTACCTTATGTGTGAAGGTATTCTTACGTTGATCATAATGTCCTTGATAATCAAACTAGATTCATTAATTAATAATTAAATAACCTCTTATACATATTTTTTTTATTATAACCTTATTATGTTCATTCATGTACATTTTGATGGGTAAATAGTTAAATTTTATAGTTTGGGTGCGGTTGTTTCCTTAGTTTCCATGATAGATTTGCTTTTATACATGTAAGGATAATCATGTATGATGCGGATAGTTATCCATAATTTAAGTTTTATGTTATTTGATAAAATATATAAGATTAAATGGTTCTAAAATTCATTTTATTACATAGAGTGAGGATGAATCATTATATCAAACTTTAATGATAACTGTTTTGGTTAATTGCATGTTTTTTGATCACAATGAACTCATTTTGTTTTAAAAATTAATATCATTTTTACAAAATAATTATAGAAACTTAAAAAGTTTATAATAAGGACATAATAATATAATTCAAACATAAAATTAGTTTCATGACAATAATTGAAGACAGTAATAGAAATTGAATACCTGTCATTGTTCAATGTGATAAATTAACACATCTCGGATGGTGTTTCCATTTCTAGGATAATAGGAGGGGAAATATATAAGATGAATAATTATTCCGTCATCATAACAATATTATATTACATTAATGGTACTTTAGTTATCACACCATTTGGATGAGGATATGTGAGGATAAGAAAGAAATTTAAGGAACTTAAAAAGAAATTGAACGAAAACGGAAGAGGGTTTTACCTTTTGATTCCATCTGATTAAGAGACTCATTAAGGGATTAGTTTTTGGTATTTTGTTAAGAAAAAAATATTATGGATATTATAGAGAGTCATGATGAAATATATGAGCATAATTTGGAAAAGTAACAAGTCTATAGAGGTTTTAGTAGAAGAGGTGGTGAGAAGTTGTTTTTATAGTGGACGACCGTGGAGTTTTCTCAATATTTCATCCATTAGTGTATTATTTTTCTCAAGAAAAGTAGTAGTACTAATTAATATGACGAAAAATAATAATATGTGAATTTCAGTTCAGACCAATAGACATTTACATCATTTATGACTCATGAATGATCCATAAATTCATTTATTTAGCATATTTTGAAAATTATCGAATTTCATTATTCACAAAAAATTCAAGTATTTTAGAAAAATACAAAAAATTCACCCGATCCATTTTTTGACATATAAAATCCAAAATTGATATCCATTTTATTATAATAATTTTAAAAAATTATAAATACTTTTTTAATTTAAATTATCATTTTTATGAAAAATAAATATTTCAAAATTGAAACTACTTTTTTAAAAACATTGAAAATTTAATTATGGTCTCACAAAATTATATTATAATAAAAATAAATTAAAATATTATTTTTTCAAAAAAAATTATGAAAGTTAATTTTCATTTTTATTAATAAATTAATTATAAAATTGTAATTTAATATCTATAACTTTCCAAAAATACTAACACAATCATATAATCGCTTATAAGATTAAAAAAAATTATTTATACTTTCATTGGTATGTTTACTATTCACTTGGAAGATTTACCATTCATACGTGTAATATTACTACTCATAAGGGTAACATTACTCTTCATAAGTGTAAGTTACTATTAACTAATGATTAAGTTTTTCCTATCAGACTTCAAACAATTTACTGATCGCAACTGCGTATGTCATATTTTCACAACTAAAATAATAAAAGTGAAAAAATTATATTTGAAGGTCACATAGTACTTAGTAGTTAATTTAATCATGATACGGCATTGTGTTTTCATTTTATGTGATTATACTATATGACTTAATTATAAGAATGTAATTTTGATTGATTAAACTTAGGGTTATTATAGAGTTAATTAAAACAAGAAGTCTTATATCTTAAAAAGAAGAGGTGGTTCAATAGTGATGTAAAAAAAGTGCACAAAGGGGAATCATTACCTCAATGGTAGGGAAAAATAAATGATGTTTCCAACCATGTATTTAAAGAATGAGTTGGGGAATAAAATTATTGTCCACTGAAGCCAAATTTCTATTGATAAAATTAGTGAATAATGAAGGATCATGTGATATCCCTAAAATCTCACAATATTAAACTCAAATGTGTGCCAATTTCCAAAAATGGGTAGTCATTTATAAGACATATATGTTGATAGACCTGTAGTCAATGAAATTTTTTAAGTTATTTCTTGTTGAAATATGTTGACTAATATAACCAAAAACTATGTGTGGAAAGTGGAATTATATTATTTTTTTATGATTATAGAAGTATTTCATGGATGATGTAAATCATTGACAAATATAAAGTATTCAAGTGAATTTCATGTAATTAGGGATTGTTAGAGAAATTTCTTGTGATGAAAATTCATAATTTTATTAACTGATAAGGTTATATAAATCACTATAAATTTGGTGGAATAATATCTCCAAAATCATGAGATGTGATATTATGTGTTATTGTTACGTAATCCTAAAAAATAGAGTCATTATGAGGAGGAACCAGATTGTGCATAATATTTTGTAGACTACTCTCTTTATGGAACATTTACCAAGGATTTATTGGAAAGAAGATAATCTTACATTAATTTAAATTTCCAATAGGTGTTTGTGTCAAAATAAAGATAGAAAACCCTATGAGACATGATAGTGGAAAAATCAACACTAAATTCAAGTTAAATTTTCCAATGAAAATAATTTATTCTATATAAATATAAGAGTTACAAATTTTAATCTTGTGGGTATGAAGGTTTTTTCCATTTATACTCATAAAAAATAAAGGTGAATAAATTCTATAATAAAATTCTGGTAAAATATAATTTAGATTAAATATATAAAAAATTTTGAAAATAAGAAAATTTTGAAATCCTGTTAGAATATTTCATAGTGAGACCACAATGAAATTAAAGTTTTCAATAATGTTGAAGTTTGTATCCAAGGATAATAACATGTGGCTCTAGATAACATAGAAAAATAAAACAAACTGATAATATGAAATGGTTGAGTTAAGAGTGAAATAAGTAGTTTTAAAATCAATGATGGAACATTATTAGTGACTAGAAATATTTAGTGAAGACATGGATGATAATGGATATACATAAAGCTTATCTTATTTTTATAGTAGAAACAAATAGTTTTAAAGAGTCTACTAAAAATGAAAATTAGTTCAAATTAATGCATGAATTGATTAACCAAATAATCATAATTACACATGGAAAATTTTTGTAAGACAAAAATATAAAGAATTCATCATAACCAAACTATTGTTCTAGAAAAATCTCAGTAAATAGGGTAAAGTATCTGAAAAAAATTAATGAATGGTGTGAATGTGATATTCCCAAATCATATGATTTATTTTTATGAGTCTTTTTCTAAAATATTTTGGTTGTAAACAATCTAATATTAATTATAAATATTGGTAAAAATCGGATTCATGTTATATGATATTGATTTCAAATCAAGAAATCATAATAGATTCATTTATGAGGAACAGTACATTAAGAAAAAAACATATTTCTTATAGATGAATATGAGTTTAAAGTTCACTACATGAACAAATATTTATATAGACTGAATAAATCACCCATCATGGTATTCTAGGATTGATAAATACTTGATAAAACCCATGTTACATCAAGGTAGAGTTTTTCGCAACCTTTACATTAAGAAGTAACATGAACAATATTGATTATATGTGGATGACCTAATTTTTAGAGGATTAATTGTTGCACAATTCAATAATTTTTCAAATTATATGAGGTTTTATTTTGATATTTATTTTATTTATGAGTTACAAATTTTCCGTGGATTATAGGTGACCCAAGGAAACATTTGTACTTTCATTTCCCAAATATATATTTCTAATGAGATAGTCATGTAATTTGGAATGAAATATTACTCGAAAATCATAGAAATGGTGACTACATGGAAATAATTTTCAAGAGATTATGGTGGAATAAAAGTCAATATTTCAATCTATAGAGTGATTCTTGAGATATTCTTGTATCTGACAGAAATACTACATGAATGTTTGTTTTCCTAATGTCATGAAATACATTAACATATCCTTCCCAAGGATTTAAGAAAGAAATAAATGAAAATAATATTTCATTATACCACTTTTAAATTGTATTTCTAGAAATTTTATAATATAACATAACAGAATAAGTTATTAGAATACGTGGAATGGGATTTGGTAGGATCTGTAGCATCTTAAGTTTTTGTGAAATAATTTTTTCTAAAATAATTTTATTTTTTTGATATTATTCATTTCAAAAAACACAAAAAAATATTTTTTTATATATTAATTTACTACATTTTAATTTCATACACTACACTCAAGATGTAGATTAGTTTTCACTAAACACAACACTGATATCCCTTTCATTACACGCAATACCGAATTTCAACAGAACATCATTTTATTATTAAAACTACTTATTCGAGATAAATGTAATGTATATATTAAGCATAAAAATTATGAATAAAAATAAATAATTTTTATATATTATTTATTATGGTTTTATAGAAATAAAATATATTGATAAAAAACATGTAATATTGGGAATGCTCATATATGTTTAAAATTACCAATTTTTCAAATGAACTTATTCATGAATCCAACTATGAACAATAATGAAATTAATTTTAGAAACTCTAAGAAATTGAATTTGATAAAATAAATAAAATAATTCAGTATGTTGAAATTATCATAGGATTAATTTTCGATATTTTTCTCAGAAAGGTTATTTTTGGATGAATATTGAAAAATACTGAATTGGAATTCAAAATGGTTTATTTAATATAATTTATATATATAGTTAAATTATATTTTAATTTAGTTTCAAAGTATAATTATATAAAATATACATAAATTAATCCAATTCAGGTCATTGGAACTAATTTCACCTTGAAATTGGATAAAAAAATTACAATATTTTGAACATTTTTACATTAAAACCACTTGGGTTTTCCTGTGTGTGGGTTTAACATTTTATTAATTTCTACAAATTATGTGTTTTTATTTTGGAAAAATGGATTCCAAATTTGGAATTATAAATATTTTTAATTTATATTATGTTTTCTTTAATTTTTCACAAAAAATATTAGTGAACAAGATTAAAATTAATTACAGTGATTAAGAAAAAAATTATCATAACAAAGGAATAACAATAATGTTAAGACCGAAAATGAAATAGAAAATTTCCCCAAATATATTTTATGAAAATAGTTTTTTCCAATATTCCTTTTTCTCAAATTTGGTCTTTATTGGAGCCATTTTTAATGGTGAAAACGTGGGTGGAATTCAATTTTAAAAAATTTACAAGAATGTCACTCCTCCTCCACTATAAAAACAAACTAATCCTTCCCACTTCCCCACACATCTCAAGAACTTTTTATCACCCAAAATATACTAAAATTGGTTACCAAATTTCGAACCTCTTTCCTTGAATTCTCCCTTTGGGAATAAATCCAACCAATGAATATCTTTGTTGTAGAACAAAAGGAGTTATCCAAAGAAGTGGTAATATCCTTATCCAAGATCCATTCTTTTATTTTCATTCTAAACCACCCCAATTAATCTTATTCATTGATCAAATAACAGAATAATTATCGTAAATATACATATATTTTATTATATTAAGGGTTTGACTTTTATTTATACTCAATTCCATCTAATGGGAAACAAACTTACTGCTCTTATGTATAGTGAATTACCACCTCAAGAAATGATGTTTTTCATTATTCATTTACCACCTATAAAGTGTGGGATTTATAATGGAGAATATATTTTTATAAGATATATATTATATTAATAAAGTATTTTTTTCTATTTTAATTTTTTTATTAAACATACCTTCATTTCCACGACCCGACCCAATAGGGCTCGTGTCACGACTCACCAAGCTCGCCACCACTAGGCCAGGGGATGACGTCTAGTGCCGAGTAGGATATCACACACATAAAATGCATTAGCCTAAGGTACATGTACACAAGAACCCAAATACACCTCCATGAAACAGTGCATAGGTATATACAACTGAAAAGAAAATGCATGCATATATCGATCCCAAACCAGAGTGCAACAGAAGTACAAAAGGGAAATATATGGGCCACCAAAAAGGAAACCAAAAAGGCGTAAAACCTGCTTAGAAGAAGGTGTATGCTGCCAAAAGCACCACCGAAATGTTCTTTGGCACAAATATTGTAAAACCCTACTGTCAATCCCACTCACTCAGCTCTGCATGCTCCAGGTCCTCCTAGGACTCCGTCGAAAGGAATGTGGTCTGCACAAGACACAAGCATGTGCGGGCAAAGCCTGTGCAGGGGTGAGTATAAAAATACTCAGTAGGAACCCCAAAACCTAAAACAAAAGAGAGAAACTGTAAGGCAACAATCCACTCATCCCAGTCAGAGGGAACCCAGATGAGAGAGAATCTCCATCTCGTGACCATCCTTGGCTAAACACAACTAGTCAGCTAAAACCAGGTGAATTCCCATACATAGACCTTGAACATCTAGATATACTCAGCTCACGCACCATGCCAAATGAGGTACTGACCTCATCAGCAGCAATGGTTCACAACCAGGAGAACACACTCCATGATAACTGTCATCCCAGATGACACTCGTCGGAGAGATATACTCCATCGAGTCCCACACAAACTTCTCAGAAGCTCACCCAAGAGATCACGCTCGTAGGGTACTGTCATTGAGGAAACCTCACTGAAACAAAAAAAACACCAAAATCCTTTGATAGGGGGTCACTATCATAGTCTTCTAGGGGATACCTGAACCCACACCGGTATATTAAGATCTCACAGATAGGGCATCACTCTCAGGGTCCGCTGGGGGATACCACAACCCGATCTAGCATTTGACAGATACACGTCACTCAGATAGGGGATCTTCACCCACATAAAGGTGGTCATGACGATACCGGAGCCCTATCTAGTATAACTCGTGATGTAGATGATCAAACCGATGATGCAAAAACCCTACGAAAACCACATTTTGAGTAGGGGATCGTAAAACCAACAATACTGAAACCCTATTATAATCTTCATGTTGAGTAGGGGATCGTATACCCAATGATGCCACAACCCTACTGAGCATGGCCCACTACGTAAGGGATCATAATTCCGATGATTCCACAACCCCTGTGGGGTTAACCGACTAGATATGGGATCACTGGCCACAAATAAGCTGCCACAACGATACCAAGAACCTGATCTCAAGAAACGATACTAGAGGATCCTGCTCCGGGCCCACCGAAGGGATGCCACCACTCTAATAGATTAAACATCCCATCGAGAGGATCACAAAACTATACTAAGGTTGTGATGCCATGCGAACCCTCATAGGAACTAAACAAGGGAGTACCCTCAACCACTACTGGTCCAACCGTCACTAACCCGAGAGACCCCCCCACAATGCCAAAAAGCGCACCTCCGAGGACGATACTGAGGAAACCATCGCGATCCACACAGAAAAACACGTAGGATAGGATGTTTACTCGCCTGAAACAGACAACCGGTGAAAAAGACACTATTCACCATGCTAGCCCGTACAGGGCCCACACAACGATCCCGAAACTCATCAAGCGGATCATACCACTACGATCCCCTCAGAAAAACACATGGGATCTACTAATCGTTCCTCCCAAACGGACCCCTAGTGGAAAAGGGACTATTCAACGATGTCAGCTTGGGTGGGGCCCACTCCTCGATCTCAAAACTCATCGAATGGATCATGCCATTGTGATACTCTAGGAAAAACACACAGGATCAACAATTCATCCGCCAAAATCGGACTCCTGGTGAGAAATTTGTGTTTCTCTGTAAATGCCCAAAGACGGACTCATGGGGCCCACAACCCAAACTCAGCCCCCACTACCTGAAAACCATCAAGAAAAGTCTGTCGTACCATTGGGGTCACAATTCCATTGACGACACGTCAATCGTATTCTCCGGGTAGAAGATACAACAGCCCGAAGTCGACTAATAATAAAATATTATTATTTTTGTCGATGATTCAAGATCCTAGGCCACGATCATGAATCATAAAACTAACAAACCCACACTGAACGATTTTCCTCATTTTCAGGGTCATGTCATCACAAACGGCATGTGAAACGGACATCCAGGGAGCATGATACAGGGGTTTTAAAACCCCAGTGTATTAAAAGATGGTCGGCCCGTGCCGGCCGACCCGGCCACCACCGCCGCCGGCCCACCCCGTGCCGCCGCGCACCACAACACTATGCCACGGGCTGCCGTAGTTCCGCCGGCGCCACCGCGCCGATGCCACACCAACGAAACTTCCGCAAACCTCCGGGGGCACCCCGGTGGCCCGTTTTACGATCTGTAACCTCCTGCATGACCATCGGGACCAGATTCTCCCTCCTGCAACAAAAAAAAATAAATTTGAAGAGAAAAATGGGATCATGGGATTAAAACTCAAACCACCTACCTCGAAGGCAAAACGTCGAAGCTTCGGGTGCAGAATGATGCCCGTGACGCCCTGAAGCTCGATCCGCTGACGATCGGCGTTGAAAACAGACGGTTGTAGCTTGAATCGACAATGAACGGAGGGAGAGGGGAGGGTGTGATTCCGCTGCACGTTGAAGGAAATGGGGGGGGGGGAGGATGGAGATGGATTTTTTTTATAAACACTTCATTCTAGCTCCCCGCCAACGCGCATCCGACCCGACACCCGACCCTGACTAAAATTATGTCGTTCCTCGGGTAAAAGTGGCATTCTGATCATAACGGCGGACCCAGAATTTCAATTTTCGACTTCGTTAAGGAGTTATTCGAGCTGACGCTCGTAAATAAACTTTTCCATTTATTTATGAAAATGCCCCTGGTGGCATTTTCCACAACAGGCCCATGCCTGGAATGTTTACACCTCACCTAGAAAAAACGGCACGCTCCGGACGCAACTGTGCCGTCAGATTCACATTCTGAGCTACCGTTTAGGAGATACAATACCCCCACCATGTGCATTGTATAAAAATACTTAATATTTTTATAAAATTAATTCCAGGCACACCGGGCCTCGGAATCGCATGTCGTCTTCTTGCCTAGTTGTGGAATTATTCATTTGATTATTCAAAGGTCTGACAGGGCCAAAACCCAAGTCGGTAAATCCTCCCCCTTAGAACTTTTCATCCCTAAAAATCCATAGGTACAAGAAAAGCGACTAGAATCTCAACTGGGTCTCCCACACCAGCGAGTTCGCCAACAAACACCCACGCCCGAACACATATGTCAGAAGGAATAATCCACTACACCTCAACATTATCCTCTTTGGGCGGCACTGACTCGCCCGAACAGTTTTTAATCACGTCACAAAAACACGTCTCTGTGGGGGAAGGATCCCTCTTGGTCAATCATTCAAAGAATGCCAAACAAAACCCACATAGGGTCGTACCAAAGCCCTGATAAAAACTCAAGAAAGCAACGAAAAGGAAAGAGTACCGCTAAACAGTGTCTATAAAACTAATAAAGAAATTATAAAGGACACAAGGCGTACCTCTATCCATCCAAGGAGCCTCTGGGTCAACAGCCTGTAGGGCATGCAGCTGTCCTCGCCCTCAGCCACCAGCTCCCTGGGCTTGGCGTAGACCACCTGGTTGTGGGGGAGGTGGCAATTGACACTGCCTACCACTTACTACTACTACACCAGCTCCATCGTCACGTCCACCACCCTGAGGAACTCCTTGCTCGAGACGCTGCCTCAGAAAAGGCGGTCTGTCGACCGGCTCCCTCTCGGCAACACAATGAGTCAGACAATCTTTACCAAAATGTCCCCGACCGTCGCAAGCATAACACCGCCTCTCCTATGGCTGACCAAAATTGGCCTATGAGCCATATGTGCCATGAGTCCCAGATCCTCCATCCATGGGTTGCCTCCTGAAACATTTCCCACATATGGGACCCTGAGTCTGTTGTCGGTTACCAGGTGCCGATCCAACTGATGAAGTCTTACCTCTCGCATGACAAGCACTAACATGTGGTATCTTCTCGGCCAGAAAGCACTCCACCACTAGGGTGTGATCTAGAACTCCAGCATAGGTGGGAAAAAAGAAGGAAACCACACCTGCCTAGATGTCCCTACATAGGACCTACTCGATGGACCAAGTCCAAAAGAACGGGTCTCGAACCATATACAGGAATGGAGCGATAGTTATGTAATCATCGCTATGTACTCCGAAACAGTCATGCATTCCTGCTGAAGCAACATAAGATCCTGAATCCGCACTAACCTTTGCTTCACCTGATAGAACTCTTCCCGAAAGAGCCTCTCAAACTCTGTCCATGTGAGCATCTCCTCATCATGGGACTGTGTTAGAAAAATCAACCATCGCCTGACCGAACCTTGCAGATGGATCGCATCTAGGACCATCATCTGATCTGTGGGTGACCTTACCGGGTGGAATACTTGGGTAACTGATTCGAGCTAGTTATTAGCTGCCTGAGGGTCTGGATCACCCCGTAACCTCAGAGTTCGCTGCCTCTGAAACATGTGCAACGCACTCAGCCTGCGCGCAACCTCATCCTGCACTACCGGCACAACCAGCTGCTTGACAGGTGGGGGCTCAACTGGCGGACCACCTGAAGGTTAATCCTTAGAACCTACTCCCTAGTCCACAACCTCTAGATGGGGTAGATTATCACCAAAATCCCACAGTGGAACTCTCGATGGCTATCATCATAGGGGAATCCTAAAATACAATCAAGACACACCATGGTCAAAGCGTATATCTAGAGAGCCGACTCAATAAGGATAGGGAAAAACCCAAAACCCATTCTTATATGATGCATGTCCCATTATTTTCTACTGAGACTAGTGTACGAACATCCCGAGTCGAAAAGTAGGTTTTCATAGTCCTGATGAATGGATACGTCAGCCGCCACACCAACACTAGAGTCCCTGGCCTGAAAGACGAACTTGATACATCTTACCACTGCTGCGATGCAACCCAAATGAAACTCACAGCTAGAACACCTACACTCAGAGATCCCAAAGGTAGAACCTACTCTGATACCACTTTGTCATGACCAGACCCAACGGGGCTCGAGCTGTGATGCCCCAAACCCTCCTTCACAAGGCCAGGGGCTGGAGTCTAGCGCCGAGTAGGCTATCACACACATGGGAGGAATTATCCTAAGGTACACGTACACACGCACCCACATAAACCTCCATGAAATAGTGAAAAGAGATATAAAACATAAAAGAAAATGAATGCATACATCGATCCCAAACCAGAGTGTAACAGAAGTACAATAGGGAAAAATAGGGCTCAACAAAAAGGAAACCACAAAGGCATCCAACCTACTTGGAAGAAGGGGTATGCTTCCAAAAGCCCCACCGGAATGTTCCTCAGCAAAGCTCTGGTAAAACTCAAAAGTCAGTCCCTCTCACTCAGCTCTTCCTACTACAGGTCCTCCTAGGACTCTGTCGAAAGGCTTTTGGTTTTCACAAGACACAAACATGTGCAGGCAAAGCCAGTGCAGGGGTGAGTATAACAATACTCAGTAGGCACCCCAAAACCTAAATCAAAAGAGAGCAACCCTAAGGCAATAGTCCATTCATCCTAGCCAAAGGGAACCCAGACGAGAGAGAAACCCCATCTCGTGACCATCCATGGCTAAACACAACTAGTTAGCTGAAACCAGGTGTATTCTCATACAAACACATTGAACATCCAGATATACTCAACTCACACACCAAGCCACATGAGGTACTGACCTCATCGCAAGCAACAGTTCACAACTAGGAGAACACACTCCACGATCACTGTCATCCCATATGACACTCGTCCGAGAGATACACTCCATCAGGTCCCACACAAACTTCTCAAATGCTCACCCGAGAGATCACGCTCATCGGGTACCGTCATTGAGGAATCCTCGGTCAAAAAACATAAACACAAAACTCCTCGAATAGGATATCACTCCTAGGTTCCGCGAGGTTATACCTGAACCCACACCGGTATACGAAGATCTCAAAGATAGGGGATCACTCCCAGGGACTACTGAGGGATACCACAACCCGATCTGGCATTCGACAAAAACACGTCACTCAGATAGGGGATCATCTCCCGTGCAAAGGTAGCCACGACGATACCGGAACCCTATATGGTATAAATCATGATGTAGGGGATCGAACCGATGATGCCCTAACCCTATTGAAACCACACGTCGAGTAGGGGATCATATAACCAACGATACCAAAACCCTACTATAATCTTCATGCTGAGTAGGGGATTGTATACCTGACGATGACACAACCCTACTAAGCATGGCCCACTGCGTAGGGGATCATAATATCGAAGATGCCTCAAACCCTACAGGGTAAACCACCTAGATAGGGGATCACCACCCGTGGATAAGCGGTTACAGCGATACCAAGAATCTGATCTAGTGAAACGATGCTAGAGGATACCGCTTGGGGCCCACAAGAGGGATTCGACAACTCTAACATACTAAAATTCCCATCAAGAGGATCACAAACCTATACTAAGGTTGTGATACAATGCGAACCCTCGTAGGAACTAAACAAGGGGGAACCCTCAACCACTGCTGGTCCAAACATTGCTAACCCAAGAGACCTGCCACAGTGCCAAACCAAGCACCTCTGAGGCCGATACCGAGGCCACCATCATGATCCATGCGGGAAAACATGCAGGATAGACTGTTTACTTTCCCAAAATAGACCTCCGTTGAAAAAGGCATTATTCACCGTAGCCAGCTCAGGTGGGGCCCAATCTTGATCCCGAAAAACATTGAACATATCACAACATTTTGATCCTATTGAAAAAACACACGGGATCGAATATTCATTGGCCAAAATCATACTCCTAGTGAGAAATTTGCGTTTCTCCGTAAACGCCCAAACTCGGCCATGTGGGGCCCGCACCCCTAACTCGGCCCCCAAAACCCAAAAACCATCATGAAATGTCTTCCGTACCATCGGGGTCATAACTCCACTGACGACACGTCAATAGGATGCTCCAGGTAGATGATTCAACGACCTTAAGACAAATAATAATAAAATATTATTATTTTATTCGATGTTTCAAGCTACCGGGCCATGATCCTGAAACTTAAAACTCCCAAACTCACACCAAAGGATTCTCATCGTCACCAGTGTCCTGTATCCATGGATTGCATGTGAAACGGACTTCCAGGGAGCAAGATACGGGGGTTTTAAAGCCCTCGTGTGTTAAGAGACGGCTGGACCGGCCTGGGCCGGCACGCTCTGCCGGCGCGGCTGGCCGCCACACCAGTGTCTTGTCGGTGGAACCTCTGCGGACTGCTGGGGGCACCCTGATTGTCCGTTTTGCGATCTGAAACCTCCTGCATGACCCTCAAGACCCGATCTTCCCTAAAATGAAAATAAAACAAAGAAATTCAATGAAAAACAGGATTGAGGGATTAATACTCAAACCACCCACCATGCGGGTGAAACACCGAAGCTTCAGGTGAATTACGACACCAGAAATGCCCTAAAGCTCAATCCGCTGAAGATCGGTGCAGAAAACGATTGGTTTCAGCTCGAATCGGCGAAGAATAGAGGGAGTGGGGAGGGTGTCATTCCGCTGCGTGTAGGAGGAAATGGGGGCGGGGGGGGGGGGGGGAAGGAGATGGATTTCCTTTTTTTTATAAACACTTCATTCTAACTCCCCGCCAATGCGCATCTGACTTGGCACCCATCACTATCTAAAATTATGTCGCGCCTAGGGTAAGCGTGGTGTTTTGAATGCAACAGTGGACTCGAAATTGTGATATGAGACTCCGTTCAGAATTTATTCGAGATGAATCTTATAAATAAACTTTTCTATTTATTTATGAAAATTTCCCCGGTGGAGTTTTCCACATAAGGCCCATACCCGCAAATTATACACATCACCTAGGGTAAACGACACATTCTGGATGCAACCGTGCCCTCATATTCCCGTTCTGACCTACTTTTTAGGACATATTGCACCCCCACCACATGAATAGTATAAAAATACTTAATATTTTTATAAAATTAATTACGGGCACATTGGGCCTCAGAATCGCATGCTGTCTTTGTGCCTAGCTCTGGAATTATTCATAGGAATATTCCAAGGTTTGATAGGTCCAAAACCCGAGTCTCTACATTCATGCTTTCCATATTTTGGATATGTGATAACATCACTTGTGGATGTGTAGACTATCATCTCCTCAAAGTGATAAGATTTGTTCACACCTTACGTTGAATTTATTAAATAGTTTCTTAGTAGACACATATGAAATATATGACATAATAATTCTACTATAATTATAATATATATAATATACATACATAAAAGACTTTTACATTCCTTCATTAAATATATAAGTAAACAGAAACAACGTTTATGCTTACGTCTGACCTACCATCTACATGAATGTCGTATTTCGTTTAATACTTATATCTTTTAAATATTATTATAAATAAAATTATATAGAATATATTTTATATTTATATGATGTTTTAAATTCCTTAAATAATGAAATTGTGATATAATAAATCTAAGAATAATAAGTCAAAACATGTATAGAAAACGAGGTGATTATCACGTGAAACGTAACTTTAATATTGACTTAATAATAAATATGTAATATAAAGTATTATGTAAATAATAAATGGTATTATATATGTGAATATAATTTGGTGATAGATGTATAATGGTACCAAAACTGTCACAAGGTGTTGTATAAATTAGAATTTAATGTTCCCTTCTAAACTAACCAACTAAGTAGCTAGCAACCATTGGGGTCAGTCCCACAGGAAAATGAAAAATTTAGTAACATAGCATAATTCTATGAGTTTTATTCGACTACATAGAGAGAAATATGGTTAATGGAATAATCAAATAAGTGAAACTATTTGTGATAATTTACATTAAACAAAAGAATAACCGATCAAATAGAAGAAAAAGCATGTTGGGGTTGTAATTCAATTGGGGTTTTTGGGATCATCATTCCTTAGTATCAAACTTACAAATGACATTTATTTACGATGGGGATTAAATTCAACAGATTTTTCCTTTTCCAAATATATTCAATTACATATTTTAGAGACTAATCCCTTGATCATTTAATTAACTAATTTAAACTTGTTAATTTTTCTTGCCCCTAAAATAGTTTCAAAATGATTATCCAATGGTAGTGGGTTCACCTATTGGAACTCATTCAGATTTTGACATTGGTTTCAATATTTATCAAATAAAACACTAATGGTGATTTTTAAATTTCATTTAATAATGTAATTGTGAAATAGAAATTATAATAAAATTAACACTTCATAATTCCAATCACAATGCAACCATAGTTTATTAAATCCCAACATAGGGAAAACTAGGCTCTCATGACTTTGGTCATAGTATGCGGATTGGGCCAAAAATAAATCCCTACCTTGGATATGAGAGGTTGAAAAGTAAGGGACAATTGCACCAAATATAATTGAAAATATACTTAAAATCTAAAAATGGATTTGGAGGAGGTGAAACGGTAGACAAGTAGCACCTATTATTGAATATCCCTCTATGAATATGGAGGGATTCCCTCTTATTTAAATATTTTAAAACTACATGGTGAGTACCCAAAAGAGCACCCACTGTTCTCAAGTTGACACACTTTTCTTGGGTTTCTCTACTGGTAGGTGATCCACTGAGCATCTTGATGAACTTTAACGCTTCAACAGTCAGTTGGTGTGGGTGCATGGAGTGTAACACCGACCCACATGGCGTGTAATTTCAACATCATCCACTAACCATATATAGAATGGGGGACATATGATCTGAATGGGTAGTCAATGGAATGTGACATCCGGTTGTTGACATGGGTGTGTACTTTGGCTGGTTGGACCATTTCTGAGCAATATAACATGACATGTGTTTTAGGTACATTACCTGTATATATCAACTTTTTTTTGATTTTTCACAATTTGTGATTTTGAATAGAAAATACCGAAAAAGTACCATGAACACTGAAATAAAGGATTTTGTCTATTAAATAATGTGTATCTGATGAAAAAATGTTTTTTTACTAAAAAATATGTACGGGAAGGTATACACAAATCCGGCACATCAAACTCCCCCATGCATAGCCATTTGCTTTCCCTCAAAAAAATATCAACATCTAATTTAAATAACCCAAACATTAAAGAGAGAAGCATTCAATTTATTATACTTATAAATACTAGAGGCATCATAGAGGACATTTAAAGGCACAAAAAATACATAAATTCCAAATTCTTTCTAATCATGAATCTTATATAAATCAATTAAATATTTTCATAATATTTTATTTACATTGTTAAAATTTTCCTAAATACACATTCCACTTGATGATTTAACTCACCATAAAATAAAACTCTCATTACTCATGACCATTTAATTATAGATAGTCTCAATATAATGTATATGAAATATATCCATAGTCTTGAAAGTATTCTCATTCTATATTTTAGAAATCAAATCAAAAAAATCTTGAGGATTTTCAATAAGGTTGAAATTATTTTGAGTCATTTGGTAGGTAGGTAACGATGTGAAAAATAATCTTAGAGTCTTGAAAAATAAGGTTGGATTCTTTTATAATAATGCATGATATTCAGAAATTATTCTCAATGAAAATATATCAAAAATTAAGATCTCTCAAATGGTGTCATTACCATGATATTCCCCTTCCCAACATGGGTCCATAAACCATCTATAAAGTTTAATGGAAGAATCTAGTCCCTCTTTTTAATTTTTCAATACACAAACATTTTTTTATGAATGGTACCACTATAAATACAATGAATAGTGGTTTTGAAGCTTTTCTTCCCAAATGGACAAGAGGTACTATCCCCTACAATTAATTTCATGGGTTCTAAAAAAAATGTAACATGAAAAGACAAAAATCAATTTTAAGAGATCAAATGAAAAATATTGAAAATTTATTAAAGAATTACCATAGTAATTATAAATAGGTTTTTAATGTGGATTCATAATAAGGTAGTTCTTGGTTTCTTGGGATTTTATGAAGGTCATATGTAGGGTAGATCTCAAGGTAAAAGGGGAAGAAATAAAATCATATTTGTAAATCATTTTAAAGTGATTCAAAATCATAAAGTTTTTAAATTAAAAAAATAGATGTTCTAAAAGTCATTCATATGACTATAATCTCACAGTAAAGAAGGTATAAGAATGAAGATGTTAAAAGGTTCAGATTACTGATTAGTAATGAGGATAAAAATGGATCAATCTGGTCATGACATGAATAAAAATGTCCTGTCTTATAAATGAAAATATCCAAGAATTAAAATCCAAATTAAACTATATCATCAATCATTTTAAAACACATTAAAATTTAAAATAAGAAAGTGAATTTTAAAATTCACATTTATGTATTTATTATTTATAATTAATGTTAATAAAAAATTTCTACATTTAATATATTTCATCTATTCATGATTTCTACTATATTAGTTCATCATAAAAAATTATTGTAGTCATAGGCTCTCCCCACACATAATTTAACACATTTTACCCCAAGAGAAACACTAAAGAAGAGATCATGATGTGGTAAAACACTAGTGGTTGAGGACAAGGGGAATCCATGAATGATGTAATCCAAAAAACAATTAATGGAAACTATGAGATAATACTCTTCTCATGGGGAGCTCAAAACTTTGGTAAGGAGGAGAAATGAGATGTCGATATAGCTTCAGAGTACCTTTAAATAGAGATTAAATGGAAAAAAGAAATATGCATACACAAAGTCCATCACATAACATTCATAGAACAAAAGAGAAAAATATAACGAAACAAGTTTGAAAAAACTAGTCATGGGGTCACCACAGAGGAGGAATCATCTATAATAGAGGTACCCGACAGAGTAGGTGCAACATAAGTGGAAGCTTGAGGCATAGGGTCCTCACTATGAGTGGTAGGCACAGTGGGTACATCCTTCATATCAGCATTAGCAGTGGAAATAGGCTCAGTTGATGTTAAGGGAACCGATTCCGTATCTAGTGTGGTCAACAGAGAATAGGCTTCTGTGGGTGGAGGACCATATGGGGGAGTAGGTGCTAGGGGTAACTGAATGTCATGATGCTCAAGAAGATGGCACAACATCTGATCAATTTGTGATTGTGACAACACCATGGGAGTCTGGAAGTGCTCAAGGAGGTCCAAACATCTGTCCATCACGGCCAAGAATAGGGATATGGGGATAAAAAAAGAGGGTGTGGGAAGTGGTGTTGATAAAGAAGAATGGATAGTGGAGGAATAAGAAACAGAGGAATAATTGGAGTTTGGAAAAGAAGGAATATCTACTGGTTGATGGGTTGGCACTAGATTATCAACACCAAAGGGGATGTTAAGTCATCTCTCAGCCATGCAGGAGCTAAGTTGTCCTACACAAGTACAAATCTATCTCCCCGATACTCAAAAATCCTCATGTGAATAATCATCAAAAAGTCCATATTCTGGGGAGAGCCTAAGTGAATTTAATGGAGATATGGATCAAAAACACCCATGTAGTGTGCCAAAATGGTGGAATAAAAGCAGCTGTGTAGGTTGCCTAGATGACCCTAGATCATGTAGTGTCTATAAGTAGGGGAAAGACAAGGGAGGTCAGGATTGTCAAAAAAGAAAATAGAGGTGAGAAGTTCCTTATCTCATATTCACATGAAACCCATGTCCTTATGATGGGGGAAAATGATGGTGTTGAAGCACCAATGAATGAATTGAAGGGGAGGGGAAATGAAGATCTTGTTATTTTTATAAGTGGGGGTATACCTATAGTTATACCCAAAATTCTCTCACCACATAAAAATGAGGTTAGAGTGCTTATGGTGGGTGAGAGTTGAGATATATGGTGTAGTGGAAGGATGGGGTAAAATCCCATCCCTCGACTAAACACATTTATAGGCAATGAAAAATTACATCTGTGGAGTCTGGATCAGACTAGGGTAGCTGTATCATTTGGTGCTTTGTTGTATAAGGCCCCATAAAACTAGAATTTCTCTACGAACACAAGAAATAAATCTAGAAATGTCGAAGTGATAACTTGCGTTGTGTCGAGTAGCTGGGTTTTCCCTTGAAGCTACTCTATCTCCTCCCAAACACCGAGACACTAGGTCATTGTGAAATCCTAGAAGTGGATGTTCATATGGATTGTTCGTCATGAAAAACGATGAATTTTATCTCTCTCAAGATGTCCCTCATAAAATATCAGACATGGGTGTGGCAGAGGTTCGGTAGTTGCTAGGACATGGCTAAGTTGGGTCAAAGCAGATGAAGTGGAGTGTCCAGTGGTGGTGGTAGTGGGTGGGTAAGATGAGAATGCCAAAGCTGGCTCTGAGATCATAAAAGTGGGGGATGACACAATTGCGGTCACACTGGTAGCAAGATCTTCTATGCTAGAGCCCATGACAGCTATATATGATGAAGACGTGGATGATGGAGGATCAGTATCTACCATAGAAAGCATTGAAATGTCTGTCAGACCGGTAAATGTTGACGATGTGGGTTTCAGTATGATATGAGGTAGTGTATATAAGGATGGAAGATGGTAGTCTAGAGGATCTGGTTCTAGTTTCATGGAAGGTCACAGTTAGATCCACCAGCAAGCATGTCTCTACCCCGTAGTAGTGGGTGTGGGTTGCTTCCCACTGCCGTGATCTCCATCTTCCATAGATGGGAAAAAATTAATGGAAAAAATAATACGATAAAGAATGAAACAAATTAAAAAATAATAGAAACATAAGAACATGATGTGCAGATCCATGGTACCTAGTGTGTAGTGGGATCTGGTTAGGAACATGTGTACTCTGAAAAAACACACCAAGTGGGTTTCTTTTCATGAAATTTTCACATACAGGGTGTGGAGAAATGTATCCATGTCACATGTAGAACATGGGGTGTAAGCTTTGTATATGTCCATACATGGACATGTCCTTTAGGGGGAATATAACATTTTACACGTTGTGTGAATAATATAAAAGGCGTGTGTAAGAACATGGTTTTCTAAGTGTGTTCACACCTTACATGGAATACTCTCGATTAATAGGGTGTACGTCATGTACCAAACATACACATAGTTTTCCAATACATGAGGTATGTTTGTGTGGTCTCAGTGCATGGGTTGATCCAAAAATCGAAAAACTAGGCATTCTACATGACGTGTACTGAATATACCCACAATGTATTTTTGAAATTTTAAAATTAGTGTATGTGGCCATGTACATAGTGTATAAGGTGTTTGTTATTCATTTAACCCATTTACTATCAGTGTGGAATCAAATGATCACATGATCCAAAATATCCCAATGTACATGTTAAACTTTGAAATAGAGGGTGATAAATGTCATACTTGTATCGATGATGGAAATAATGATGAAATCTTGGATAAAAAATAATTGAAATGATGGAATGGGGAGGGAGGGTTTTATGGTGTATAGAGGAAGTCAAGGAAAGGAATAAAATGGGGATTAGGGGGGATGTGCGACATGCAGTGAGGCAAAGAAGGGTTCCTGGCCATTATAGGCTAACCACCTGGTGTGTAGAGGGTCCGACACACCGTGTAAAATGTTTTCCTTAAAATAAATAACATTATAAAAATAATTAATATAGTAAACTATGTAATAATAATTATTTATATTTTTAAAAGAAATATATAATAAATATATATTATTTAAAAATGAAAAAAAACCTATATATGTAATTTATTGAGTAAATACAAGTTGTGTTGTCTATAATTTGAAAAGGATAACTACAACCTTAGGTCTGGTGCTTGGGGCATGATTTGAACCAGTAACTGGATGATCTTAATGTGAGCCCGAAACTACTAGAGAAAAGTTTTTAGTACTGATCAAATTTATTAATTTTTATTATTTTTAGTATAGGTTATACACTACATGGAGAATAGAACAATGCAAAATGTACAGTTTTAATTTTTGAAAATTGGGATGATGTAGGGAGATTAGTCGAACTCACGATGTGGTCTTTTGAACCCTGTTTCTTGAATATACCAATCAACCCACATCACATAAGAGTGATTTATTAGTTTTTAAAAACATTTTAAATATCATGAATAAATTTCTCACACCGTTTAATCAAAAAAATTATTCAAAAAGAATAATCCCTATACTAATGGAGGGTGTGGAGTGATTCAAACTAGTGATGGCTCAAATACATTCTAGTGACCTTTAAATTAGCTAGGCCTTATAATTATTTATTAACTCAATTAATATGTATTTATATTAAATTTTCTATAATCATATAGAAAAAAAATATTAGTACATGTCGTGTTATAAGGTATATGCGTCTTGCGGTCTCATTTTCTTTTTATTTATACTTTGGATGGGTTATGTGGTGGTACACAACGTCTGGAAGCAAAAAACGATGTGGGTTTATTAAAAATGAAAAATATAGAAAGAAAAAATGAATATAAGAGTTTTTAGGTTTCCTCCCATAAAGAACCTTTTTTACTTACTTGGATCGACTTGAGTTAGGGATACTTAACTGTAATATGATGGCAGATGTGGCTTTCTCAGTGTGAACCACCTCATGTGCCTTGCACCCTCATTTGGTTGCAATGATTCTTGACCTTCTAGTGGTTTGGGTGATGGATCATTGTAGCTCTGCTCTATGTCCAGTACATGTCAAAGGTGGATGGATTTCATGGTTTCATCAGGTTAATCATCCATATAATGAGGTTCCTTCTTCGAAATGCTGAATATTAGAAATTAATCACAAGATATGTTTGGATTAAGAATGTAATAAATTGATGGTTTGGGAATAAATTTTTCCGTGTATTCCAAATTTGAGTTTTTATAATTCTATTCTAAATTTTTTAATGAATGATAGGTGGGGTCCACATCATAAATTTTTCTCCCATGTTGAAAGAAATGAGAACACATGTCCTCAAACTCAACCAGAGTATCCATATTGTAAATAATCTTAGAATGGTTTTCTACCATGCTTCTTAATCATCTTAACCCTTAATTTTGACCCAACTTTCATTTGTTAAAGGACTCCATCATCGAAAATAACCACCTGGTATTACCCAAACATTATTACAAAATAGAATAATTGAAGGGTCAAGTGAAGAATGTACATGGTTTTCCTCATATTTGAACCCACTATCCATGTATGGATAGTATTATTCTATGTATTGGTATGATAGTGCATGAAAATATATAAAAAAACCTCTCCAGATTTTTTGTACTAATCCCTAGTTAGATTGTAATCCATTTGATGTGGTGTCATGTTTCCCAAGAAATCAGGAAGAGAAAAAGAAAAATAAGACTCTGGGAAAACCAACCTTAACTCAACTCACACTATATCTTTTCCATATTTTCCAACAATGACACTAGAATTTGTCATTGATCCCATCCCAAGGTGAGGGAAAAAATATAATTTAAATTTCCATTATAAACCAAATAACTATGTTACTATAAGATATCAGTTGATCCCACGGAAAAAACAGAAAAATAAGTAACATGTCACAAGTTAAGGAGTTTTAGTAAATTATCCAGAAAAAAATATGGTGAAGGGAATAATCAACTATGTGAAACAACCTGGGAAAATTGAAATTAAACAAAATAAGAATAGAAAAAACATAAGAACAAGAATTTTGTGGTTGAAATTTATTTAGGGGTTTTTGGGATCATCATTACTTAGTGTCAAAATTATGAATGACATTTATTTAACATTGGGATTAAATTCAACTCATGTTTTATGGTCCAAAAATAGTCAATAAAATGGTTGAGAGATTAAAACCTTGATATAGTGATTAAATACTTTAAACATGTTTATATTACTTTCCCCTAAAATATTGTCAATAATCATACCCAAAGTTTATCATTTCACCCATTTCAACTCTTTTAGCATTCTCCATTTGTTTCATTCTTGATCTGATTCGACACCAATGGTGAATCTAGAATTGAATTCAATAATGGAATTGTGAAATAGAAATCATATTAAATGTAAAACTTCAGAATTCATGTCCCAAAGCACCCACAGATTATGAAAACCCAGCATCGTGAAAACAAGCCTCTTATGAGCATGGTCACGGTGTTCAGATTGAGGCAAATCTCAATCCCTACCATGGATACAAGAGGAAGACCAGGAAGGAAGAATTACTATAAACAAAATTGAAAAAATAATTTAAAATTATAAAAGGATATTGTTAGAGGTTGAATAGAATAGAGGTACAACCTCCCTCTAATATCGCACCTCGACTATATAATTATGCACACTTATATATCGATTTTGAAACTACATGGAATGTACCACCAAGTGCACACTATGTACTCAGGTCAACACGATTTATTGGGTTTCTCTAATGGTAGGTGATCCACTAAGCCTCCAAATTACTTTCAATATGTCATCGGTCAGTTGGAGGGGGGTGGGCAACATTTCATGTATTGTTTCTCCATATATCACATTGTTTCAAATCTAACCACCAACCGTGTCTAGAATGGGGGACATGACATGTGAATGGGTAGTACATGGTGTGTAACATCTAGACAGAGATATGAGTGTATAATCGATCTAGTCCTTCCATAATTGGGATGTATTACATGGTGTGTGTTTATGACATACACATGTATATATGTCTATTTGATGATATTCCATTTCATGGAGTTTATGGTACAAAAGTTACCAAATCGATAAAGTAATTTTATATCAATTTTCATTCATTCAAACACATGTTTTTTATAAACTTGTGTTCTTTTATTAGGTGTATATACTGACATTTAAAATGTTATATATGAATATAATTATTTTAATTATATTTTATGATCCATGTAATTTCATTTTCTTACACTGGGAGTATGATTCAAAGTTACCAAGAGATGATTTTATTGAAATATTCTCACCATTTATCACAATTTTTTATGATTATAATTCAATTGAGAAAATATTTTAATCCACCTATGAAGAACAATAATTAGTTTTCTTATCCCATATATATTCATGATTTCTTCATTTATTATTACAATATCTCCACCCTTCTGTACTTATGATAATTAAGATTTTTTTTAAATAAATTTGAATCTCATTTCACGTTTCAGTAATAAATATAGGTTATTTAAAACCCTTGTCTTCAAAAAATAATAGTTTTCATAAAACATTAATTTGATACCATTATGTTTAAATGAATTTTTTACCCATATATTATCTTTTCACAAAAAGGTTTTAAAAGTAATTTTCTAGTAAAGGTATTTTATAATCATTGAAGGTGGAAATGGAATGTTCCACATGTATAAAATTACCCACCATCATGACAGAAATTTCATTGATCATAAAGTTATATTTTTTACATGGTAATTGTTTTAAGAAATAATTTTTATTATCCTAATATGAAGGATTTTTTTTAATTTTAAAAATGGGTTGAATATAAAAAGTGTTTTAAAAAATTGATTTCTGTCTAAAAAATGTAAGGTCTTTTAAAATCCTCTTTTCCGTGTTTTCGGAAAGTTTTTTTAAATGAAAGGATTTAAATTAATTAAAAAATTAATTTTATAATTTATAAAATTATTTAAAAATAAAAAGCCTTTAAAAATATTTTCAATTATATTTTATAAGTTTTTATAGAAAAAGGTATTCAAAATTGTTCACAAATTCATTTTTAAATTTGCAAGGAAAATTATTTTCCAAATATTATCAAGATTATTTTATATATTTTCAAGGAAGAAGGTTTTGAAAATGTTATCTGGCTACATTTATAAAATATCAATAATACTTTTTTCAAAAGTTTTTATGTTTTTAAAATAATTTTTTAATATTAAACGATATTTTTCATCATGAAATTATTTTGAAAGACCTTTGATAATTATTTCCCATCTAAGATGACTTCTGTTGGTGTTAGTCATACATTTTTGGGAAATTATCCAAATTTTCCATTCATATTATTTTTTTAAATGGTTTATGTTTTATAACAAGACGTTTAATAAACCTCTTTCTATTGTTTTGATTATATTTTAATGAAATATTTTTCTCATTCATGGGTTATATACTTATAAAACTCACTTCTTTTCACATGTTATACTTTGATGAAATATGTATGAAACCTATCTCTTTTCAACATTTTTTGATATGATTACTTTCTTGTGATACTAATTTAAATTCAAGGGTTCGGATATGATTTTTTTGATCATGTGGATCATGTATGTCTAATTTCATTATAATATGGGTGGGACCTATATCTTCTTCCAATGCATTGGGTAATTATTTATATCTCATGAGATATACATAAAGGACTTTGTTCTCTAATCTAGTCTATGTAGTGAAATTTGACTACTAATATGTTCATAAGAGTGAACCATGGCTACCAAGATGGTATGGGGAGTGAACCCGTACTATGAAGTTGTCCGTAGTTGAAATTCCTTGACTATTATGAAAATTATTATTATATTCTTATATTGTTTTAAATAATTCCATTTTTTATTTATTTTTAATGATTTTATGTCTTACGTTATTTATTTTCTTATGATTAATTTCTTTTTAACTACCATTATTTACTCTACTGTTCCTACTTCTAATAATTGATATATAGGGAATTGTATTATATTTTCATGATCATGTTCTCATATCCTTATTCTCGTTATTATGTTCACATATCTCCATTTTCCACCTACTGAGCATCTTAGATCGCCCCTTTTTAGGTTTCCTTTCACCCAGGTTTTGAATACATGGATAATTTTTTACATGTTTAAGAACGGTGATAGTCACGAAGAACCTTGTGGGAAATAATATTGCACACTCATGCACCAGTGTTTAAATTTACAAGTTTCAAAAGGCACTAAACTAATATGACCTTGGGTGTCTATTTGTGAAATGTATTAAGTATTTTTAAAGAGTGATGTCTTGTTAATGTATGAAAACAGATGGTCTCTAATGTTGGTGTTTGAGTGATGTATTAGTCAATATTTTGAAACAATTTCAATAAAACAATAGTGAGGTCCCTAGGAATATTTCAAAGGACATGTTTAGGGACTTATTTAAGGATAAGTTATAGATGATGAATGGTATAAGAAAATGTCCTAGAATTATGGTAAATTATAGAGATAATGGACACTTAAAAATACATCCCTATTAAGATACTATAAGTGTTTGTTGCTCTGAAAAAGAATGAACTAGGGGTAACAGCTCCGACAAGGTGTTACCAGCCCAAATCGGTAGAACCTGATACGCTACAATGGGCGTTGCTACATAGCTCGTTTAACACTCCATGGGGATATGCTTTGGTAATTTAGAAAAACATTATCAGACATAGTAATGGATTGAAAATTAATCTAGCTATGAATAACCAATGATAAACCTACTCTGTCATAGATTAAATAAGGTTTCATGATTTAAACATCCCATAATTAAGTATTTTTCCTGATTTTGGGATATTAAATTGTTATAAACTTTGGTCACACTATGATATCTATTTTTAGTCGGTGGTGGGAACTATAAGGAATTGGGTTAATTTTTAAGGTGACAAACACTTTTTTGATGAGCAATCAATTGGCGTGATAATAGGAGTAAAGGATGTTTTGATCATCCTTAAGAATTTTTCTTGGAACATGATTAAAAATGTGTAACATAACCAACATTAAAACTCACTAAGTAAGAGAAGTAAGGAGTTCACACAGAGTTCAAGTAGTGGAGATGAAAGAGGAAAGATGATTTAGTTTCTTGAAAGTCGATAGTATGGAAAGAATTACACCAGATTAATGTATTATAATAACAAGAATATGATTTGACTTTGAATATAAATGACACAAATAAGGTGAATACAAAAAAGAAATAAAGTGTTCGGTTAATGAAATGTGTGGGAATACTAGCCTCCCTAAGACTTCATCAAAGGCTAAATTACTTAAGTGTGGAATTAGTGGTCATTATGAAAATCAATGCCTAATGATGAGAGATCATGAATAGAATCAGCAAGGTGTTATGAGTAATGGTTATATTGCTAATGATGATGAGACAATATATGAAATGTGAAAGTAAATATGTATTATGTAATAGGATTATGTATCATTTTTTATAGATTAATGTTTAATTGGAAGAAATGATGGTTTTATGTATTTTGATTCAATAATTATGTTAAATTAATGGTGAAATAAATAACAATTTTTCAGTTTATTTTTTTTCACAAAGGATGTACAATTATATGTTGAATGAACCTGATGGAATAAAAAAATTGATTTAATAGAAATATAATTTCCATGGAAAACACATGATTAATAGAAATATAATCGTTAATATGTTCCTTATGTTAATATAATGTTGTTTGGATAATGATATTTTGGATATGAATTAGTAAATTGGATGATACTGATTACCTTGGAACTAATTAAGGACTTGTTGAAAAATAGTTTTTTCTATCATTGATGAAGTTGAAAACATTTTCGGACTTAATAAATATATCTATTAAACTTTTTAATAAGTAAAATATTATTGTATTCAATAAATATTTTTAGTAATTCAGGTTATATCCATGTTTAATGGGAATACTAGATGAATGTATTTACATATTCATATTGTGAGAAAAAGAGCTACTTTTTGATATATGGGGGATCAATATTATGATGATTTCATGAAATTATTTCTAATGTTATTTATTTTTATCATTCAATGTGTTATTAGGTCACCATTTATAAAAATTTTAAGGTAAAGCAAAAAGAAATTTTTTATGTATTGATGTTGTATTTAAAACGATTGTTAAAAGGCTATTTAGTGATTAGATTTCTCTCAAGGATATCCATCAAATTTATTTTTTAAAATTATATTAGTATGGTTTTAGAAAAGTACAACCATTTTTTTAATTTAAAACACATCATGTTTGATATAGAAGCGGGTCTCGAACCCATGATCAAAGGATGGTAAGGGTTTCATTAATACCACTAGCCTACACAATGTCCTGATTAATGTTCATCTTTTATTTGAAAAATTTTATGTTAGTGACGAACCAGTAGTGTTAAATTTTATATCCAGATATTAATGTATTAGACATTTTTATTTTGAATAATTTTTAAAGACATGTAGTAAGACTTTCCATTATTCTATGGGCCTTAAGATATGTTAAAAGATTATTGTATTACTTTATGCATCAATGTTAATTTCTAGATTTCCATTTCATTAAGTAATGGATGAATTTTAAATTGATAAATGAGAAAAAAATGAATTTTTTTATAAATATATCAAGTTAGTATATTTCCTAATATGTTTTTCAATAAAATAATTACTCATTGCCAGGAAAATGAATAAAAAATGTTTTCCTATTACCTTAATTTTTATTGAACCGATGGAATTTTAAATAAAAAAAAATTTATGAATTCGAGGCCCTCAAATTTTCATTGGTCATTTATTTTATTGTTATTTATTGCCTCAATAACTACATAAGAATATTATTCTTTTCCTCCATGTTCATTTTTTCACATTCCACCTATGTCCTTGTATGTAGAAACTCAACTATTAGTTACTCTAGCTAACCATTATGTTTCCATCTTTCACTATTTAAATGAATTTTAAGTACAGATTTTTTAAAAAGTGGGTTATATTAAAGAAATATAATGTATTAAATTATTGATAAACCAAATTAATTTCATGGGTGAAATTCATTTTATGTGGGTAGAATGTAACACCCTGAGTTTTTGTGATTTTTTTCAAAATAATTTAATCATTTGATGACTTTGAATTTCATGGAACACTGAATATAGGTTTTTATTAAATTAATATGTATTTTATCTACAATAAATGCATGACTTATATAGGTTTGCGCTACACGCATCACATACATGGCTTGCGTTACACACAATACCCAGTATTTACAAAACATCATTTTATTATTATAATTAATTGAACAAGATAGTTGTATCCTGTAACATTAAACACAGTAATATGAATTGAAATAAATAATTTTTAAATATTATTTATAATGGTTTTATATAAAAAACATATTGATAATAAACCATGTAATATTGGTAACTTTTATATATTTTTGAAAATAATATTATTTTTAAAGTACTTCATTCTATATATTTATGTGAATGATAATAAAATTAATTTAATAAAATATTAGAGATTTAATTTTTTAAAATAAACTATATTTTTTAATTCTTAATGTAAAAATTTTGTTATGGGGAAGTTTTTATATTTTTTTGAGAAACTTTATTTTTTAAATGAATAGTTAATAATACTAAATTTTAATTCAAAAATTCATTTTCATATAATTTATTAGTATAGTTAAATTATATTTTAATTTAGGTTCAAATTTTTTTTTGAAATATACATAAATTAATCCATTTGAGGTCATATAAATAGATTTGACATTGAAATTCTGTATAAAAGAAAGATTTTGAACATTTTAACTTTAAAAACACGTAGTGTCATCCCTTTTTATGATTAATTTTAAATTAATTTCTACCACTTATGTGTTTTCAATTTTGAATAGTGGATTCTATATTTGGAATTTTCGTAATGTATAATTTTTGAATAAGGTCAAATAAGTATTTTACAAAAAATTATTAGTGAATGTGACAAAAATTAATTACAACCATTATGATAAAAATTAGCTTATCAAAAGAATAAAACTTAATCTTAAGACCCAAAACCACATATAAATTTTTCAAAAAACGATTTTAAGGAAGTATTTAGACCTTATACTCCATTATCTTGAATTTGGCCCATTAATGGATCAACTTTCCTGGGTAAGAACATCGGAGGGTTTCTCTTTTAAAAATATTACAAGAATACCACTACTCCACTATAAAAAATGCACGCATCCTTAACAATTACTCACACCTATAAATCCCTTTGTATCACCTAAAATATTATTAAATAAGAATCAAGATTCTCTCCCTCAATCATTCAATCCTCACTTTTGGTATAAATCCAACCAACAGAGCCCTTTGGTGCAAACCAATAGGAGTTACCAAAAAAATAGGTAGCATCATTCCTCATGCTTCTTTCTTTTATTTTCATTCTCCACTATAAAAATTATTCATATTCCATGCTAAAATTATAAAAATATTATCCAATACATACTTATATGTTTTTATATTAATGCTTTTACCTATACTTAAAAACACTTCCATATAATGGGAAACAAACTTACTATTCTTGAGTATGGAGAGTTACTGCATCAAGAAACGATGTTGTTCTATATTCCATTACCACCTCTAATGTGTGGGAATCCTGATTGAAACTCTATATTTATAAGATATATATATGATATTTATGATTTATTTATATTTATTTAACTTTTCATATTAAACATACCATGATTCTTTCTATATTGTGGATATATAAAAACTTCGTTTGTAGACATGTGGACTACTGCCTCTTCAAAGTGGGGTGATTCTTTCACATTTTACATGAAATGTATTAAGGATTTTTTTAGTAAAAAATATATGATATATATAAAATAATAATGATAAAATAATGATGTCATATATATATCATTTAATTTCAATCTTTTAATATAATAATTAATTGGAAATGATGTTCGTGCGTACGTACGGCCTACCATCTCCTTGAATGATGAATTTCATTTAATATTTATATATATAAACAATTATTATAAATACATAGAATATTAATATATATGTTATTTTTATCACGTTTTAAATTCTTTAAATAACTAAATAATGATCTCAGTAAGAATTATATGAATAATAAGTCAAAACATGTATGAAAACTAATGCGATTATCACCGGAAACACAACTTTAACATGGAGTTAATATGGAAAATTAATATAAAGTATTATGTAAATAATATACAATATTATAAATATTAATATGGTTCTATGATGTATATATAATCAAATTATACATAAATTATGTTTGAATGAGTATGATGAGATTAAATACATAAGGTAATATGCATTTAATTTCACTTATTATTTCCATGAGATACATGTATTAGTCAACACTCATTTGTTTTTTGGGATGTATATAATTATAATGAATGTATTATATGATTCATACAATTAAATTTAGGTGTCTATACTGTAACACCCCGAGATTTTATGAAAAATATTCTTTTTAATTTTATTGATGTCTTGTGTTGTATGCTACAAAAAAGGAGTCTTGCACAACATGCAAACCTAACTTGGCTGCATTACATGCAATCACGACTTTCCTCGATAGCGTGTGTTGTACGCAATACCGAGTTTCACTAAACAACGATATGCTATTAAAATATTATTAAAACTAGCTGTTATGAATATTAATAACCACCTTTTGAAATTATGTAAATTTCACCTTTCAAAATTGACTTCATTTTTGGATTCGGAGTACAGAGATTATCCTAGGGTGAAATTTGGTATTTTTCTGAAAACTTTCAAATTTTGATGAATAGTGAAAACACTGGGTTACTATTTAAAAACTGACTTTTTATTTAAATAATTATTTATTTTATTGAAATTTATTTTAGGTCAAAATTGACACATAATACCTATATAAGTTCAATGTAATTCATTGGAGTCATTTTATGATAATTTTAGATATATAAAAATTTTATTGAACTTTTGACCGTCTTTTACCCACCGCCTAGGAGAATTTTCAAATTTACATAAACCATTATTTTACCGCTTTTGTGAATGGAATTTCAAAAATCCAAGAGACACGGTTGAGGTCAGTAAGTAAAATGTGGTTCAATGAGATGAAAATAATTTTTGGTGAATAGTACATTATACTTTTATTTACCATGGTTAAAAGTAAATAGGGTAATTAAGGGTAAAAATGATATTATTATTACCTTAACACTTGTCCTAATTCTATTGGATAAGTTTGATTTGACCAAAAACAACCTTAGTAATAAAATATTACCATTTAGGCCCACTTGGATTAGATTAGGACATTTATTATTAATTTATTTAAAGAAGGGTTAAAATAGTTAAAATCAATGTTTAATAAGTAAATCATTTTTAATATAGGGTTATACATAAGATAAATTCGACTATAAATATTCATTAGAAATATAAAAGGATTTCCTAAATAATGGTATTTTATTTTTAGTTTTTATAATTTAAATAATTTAATTTATTTATGTCACAATGATGATGCCGTAATTATATTATTAATAAAATATTGACATAATTGATGTTATAAATACCCAAATAAATGAAATTTGAGACTTTTTATAAATTCCAATAATTTTCTATGTTAATATGACATGTTAGTATTGATTTATTTAACTTTTTTCGAACTAATCTTTCTGTTGTTATTTTCACAAAAATCAATTACCAAATAGAGTCGAAATTGACATAGAATAGTTTTTAAAACAAATATTATATTATTAATTGTTATTTTATTCCTAAATATCTAGTTTTTGGCCGAATGACTTATATAAGGTTATATATATTAATAATAAACAACATGGGGTTCTTTTGGTGTGTTATAGTATGTTTATTAACCTTATAGTGCAGGAATACAAGAAGACATGGTAAAATAAAAATTATTTAACTTAAAGTTAAATCTAAATGATAAGGTTAAAATAGAAATATAAACTTGTCTAAATTCTATTGGATGAGAGGCTTTCAACCCATTCCCACCTTATCTTCAAAATAACTCAATTTGGAGCTATTAAAAACCGAATATGACTTTATAATAAAATAATATTTTTAGTTATTCCAAAGGTGCCCCTCTCCTCCCTTATAAAAGGGCACATCCTCCCTCTCTACCTCACACCACCTTGAGCCTTCAATCTCGTCCAACCCCTGAAAAATTCTATTCTCCACTCCCCTATAGACATCCTAGAGGTCCTGGGATTCTTCAAAGATCAATTTTAGTGCCCTAAGAGGAGGTCTCAAAGAGGCGCTTCAAAGAAGAGGTAATGTCCGTTACCAATTCTTTCAACTTTATTTCTTCTTAAACTTCATCTTAATTAGTTGTTTCATTATGAAGTAATAACATCAGTATAACTCATATACTGATATGTTTTTATAATTATGAAACATCCCTATTTCACCATCTATCCATCCTACAGAAAATGAAATCACCGTGTGTGCGTACGTACGGAATACCATCTCCACGTTGTGGTGTAATCTATCTTCCACCACCACCTTACTTGGATGGGAAAGATGGTGTAAATAATAACTATATATGATTATTTTAAATTTATATTGATTATTAAATAGTATACATACACTCTAATACAATTCCATGATCATGGGAATGATATAATCACTCGTGTGTACGTACGGACTATCGTCTCCACGACGCGATGAGATTCATTCTCCATGTTAACCATTCATGAATGATTATAAAGTATATATAATAAGTAATCATGAAATATATTAAATAATAATGATACTGGATTTATTTATATATATATGTATGTCATCTACTTAATTTCATTCAATTCAATAAGGAAATGAAAACATCGTTCATGCGTACGTACGGGCTACCGTCTGCATGAACGGTGCATTTCATTTCAATTAATCGATCTATCATATATATATATGTATATACTGAAATATATATTATATGTAAATAATTTTTTACATTATGGAATTAAGTAAATCAGGATATAAGTAATAATATAAAGAACAACAAGTCCAAACACGTATGATAAATAAAACGATTTAACCCAAAATGTTGCTTTAACATGGAACTTACAAAAGAACGGGTAATATAAAGTCATAAGTGAACCATATATGATATCATAACAAAGAATATGACTCTTTAATAAGTAAATTACATTATTTAAATAATTATACATGAGTTTTGGAAATGTATGAAGCATATCAGACCTAAGGTAAGGGATAACGTTTCCAATCTCATTTTTATCCGAGACTGTTTATTCGTAAGTATTTACTGGGTTTATTGCTATCATCCATGTCCATGTTTAACAAAAGGGTTTTCATGAATGTTTAAAGTCTTTTTTACACATTTTTTACTTTTACAAAATGGTATGTAAGGAATATTTCTTTTGTTTACGTTACGAGGTAATTTTTTGACTTTTCTGACAAAAGTACGAGAAGAATGTTTTTTAACTTATACGGCATGAAAGGATTTTTATGGTTTTATAAAGCCTTATTTTCATGAAGATTCCTCCAAAATATTTCATGAATATTTTCAACAAAATCTATTTCTTTTAAAATTGCATGACGTTTTGTGAAAAGAAATTTATTTTGAAGAACAAAGATATTTTCCTCAAGAATTAATTTCAAGTGTTTTATGAAAACCATTTTTCCATCTAAGATGAAATTATTTCAAATGTGTATGTTTCAAGTATAATATCTCTATGATTTACATGGATTCACTTTTCTTATGATGAAATGATATCCATTTCATTTATATGGATTATGTGATGATGGGATGATGTTTATGAAACCCTTTTTATTTATTGGGTTATTACGAATGATGTATGTTTATTTTGTGGCACAAATAAGAATGATTTCAATATGAGATGGGTGGGAACTATATCTCCCTCCAATGAATTTAGTAAAGATTTTTTTATCTCATGTGATAGACATGGATGGAACAGTAAGTTAATCCAGTTCAGTATTACAGGACTCGAACAAGGAGTGAACTCGATTCAGAAAGGGACTTTGTCCACTAAGATGGTGTTGGCAGCAATGCCTTGGTTACTATGGAAATAATTACATGTACTTAATGGATTCCACAATTAAATGTTTTATTCACAAGATATTTTATCATGATTGATGTTCCCTTATGATATATGCCTTATGTACTTCCAAGATTCATGTATTTGCTCAAGATTTTGATGTTTAGATTTTATGTTCAAGTTTTTGCATTCAAATGTTTATGGATTGTTTTATGTTCTCTATGTTTACCGTTACTGGGCATTTGAGATCACTCCTATTATGTTTTCTTTTCCCCAGGATATAAATAAAGGTTTTAGGTATGAAAAAAAGGGGAAGATTTTTTTTGGGAGATGTTGAAGATATTTCACCAAGATTAGAAGATTTTATTACGAGTTTCCAAAGACACTAAACTATTACAGTCCTTTTGTGTCTGTTTTTGTTATTTATTAAGTATTCTGCAAAAGTAATGTAATTTCCATGTACGTCATGCTTTGGGTCTCTACAGTTGGTAACATAGGCAAAGGAGGTAGGAATGTATCCAATCTTTGGGAACTCTTGCATGTGAGCATTGGACGAAGCATGGATCTCCACCCAAGGGATTCATGAGGAAATGGATGCCACTGGGGATGGTGGTGTGTCCCACCTAGGGGGTGTAGCCACCCATGGAGTGCCTTGATAGGTATCAATTATAGTCCATTGGAAGTAATTCTAGACCTTTACAGTTGCTATCAGAGGAAAGGTTTAGTCAACCTATGGAAACTAGGATGTAAAAACATTAGTGAGATCCCTAGAGATATTTATAAGGTATGTCTAGGGATGTCCCTAAGGATAAGTATGTGTATAGGACATAGTCCTAGAACTTCTATAACGATCTTAGAGTTTATCCTAAGATGTTTGATATTGAGGGCACTCCCCCTTTACTATGTTGTTTTCCCTAGTATGATTTTTTCCTCTCACAGAATTCTTTTTGTGTTTTAGTCAATGGAGGGAACCAGAAGGAATTAGGTTAACATTGAATCCAATGGACAAATAGGTGACTATGAGAAAAAAAATTGCGTAATGCCTAGAGAGAAAGATATTGTGATTATTCCGAATCAGTCATCACGATATATGATTTACAAGGAGAAATTTAGTGGAATGCCTATTTCATAAAATAAGAGGAAGATAGACATTTATGCATGTTTTCATGTTGAGGATCATAAAGAAAGTAAGATTGAGATTTCTAAAGAATGGAAGAAGAACCTTGAGGAATACCTCAAATGGAGAGACAAATGTTATCTATGTGGAGAAAAGGGTCATAGAGTGACAGACTGTTATGGAGTTCAATTTCTTATTTGTGGAGAACATGGGCATTACCCAACTCAATGCCCTGACCTAAAAAGTTACTTCTAAATCAAGGAAGGACATATTCTAGGACAATCATTAAAGAGGATGTATTGAAGTGTTTATGTATTGGTATTCAAGAATAATGTTGTTGAGGTACTTTTATGGTGTATTGGAATATTTATGTATTAGTCTATTGTGGTTTTCAATAATTTTATGGTACTGGTAACCATAGAAAGTTATTGATATATTTTTTGGGAAGAAGATAATATGCGCATAATGAAGGGATAAGGAGAAAATGAAATGTTTTACAGTATTTATGAGCTCATGACTGATATAAGGAAATAGTTATATCATGTTTTGAGAATATAAAATTTTTGGTTTTTGGTATGGGCAAAGAGTTAACATTTGACAGCACTCGTGTTTTCACTAAGATTCTATGCGTACTAATTCTTCAAGAGAGTACATGATTAAGGTCTTCGAATGTTTGGAATGTGGCCAACAAGACATATCTTATGATATACGGGGATCAACGATGGTGTTAACATGCTTGTTATATGAAATCTCTGGTAATCATTTTCACCATAATATGACAATGGACTGCAAAATTATGGATAAGCCTAAAGATTGGAATGGATTATGTTGGACATAAGTTAGTATTGTTTAAGGATAGAACTTTTTCCGATATTATTGATGGGATGTTATAGTAATGTAGTTTTAGAAAAAGGACAACCTGCAGGACGGGTGATAGCCCATCGCGTCGGACAAGGTTGTGGGAATCGAACCCACAACTGAAGTGCAACTAGCCTTTATCGCATACCACTGGCCTATAGGAAGTCCCTGGTTTGTAGAAACTAGTTTTTTTTATTAAGCGATATGATATATGAAATATAAGTTCATTTTTGAAACCATATACGATTAATCTTACCATAAGATGGACTTATAACTTTTTCTAACCTTTTGTTTAAAAAAGATGGAATAACCCACCATTCACATGATCTGCTAACACATCACGAATAAAAAATTCAACTTCATTTCTTTAAGGGATGAAGAGGAAATTGTTCAATTCACGAACAACAGTGTAATTGTACCAAAATAATGTAAGTATTTCTTTTAATTCATCAAATTTAGGGAAATGATCTTGAAAGCCAAAAATGTTGTCCTAGTTCCCTTATATCTGATTAATTAGATGGTACCTTAGATAATCACAAATCTATGGCTTTGTGATTGTTGGCTTTTTCATAGCCATGTTCTCTAACACTCTCTATTAGAACATGATGGTTAGGTTTCTCTTCCATATCCATATTTTCACCTATGTTCTCCTATGTGGAATCCCAGTGATTAGTTAATTTGGGTAACCGTTATGTTTCATAATTTAGTTTTTAAAGATTGGTTTTGGTATTCGTTTTTACTATGTGGGTTTCTATTAAAGAATCTTTCGAGTAGTAGACCATTTATAACCCCTACGAATTTCAAGGGAGAAATTCAATTTAAGGGGGGTAGAATGTAACTCCCCGAGATTTTATGAAAAATAGTATTTTTATTTTTATTGATGTATTGTGTTGTATGGTACAAAAAAGGAGACTTGAACAACGGGAAACCCTAACTTGGCTGTATTACACGAATCGCGACCTTCGTCGATAGTGTGTGTTGTACGCAATATCGAGTTTCACTAAACAACGATATGCTATTAAAATATTATTAAAACTAGCTGTTATGAATAGTAATAACCACTTTTTGAAATTTCGTAAATTTCAACTTTCAAAATGGACTTCATTTCTGGATTCAGAGTATCGAAATTAGCCTAGGGTGAAATTTTGGTATTTTTCTGAAAACATTCAAATTTTGATGAATAGTGAAATCACTAGGTTACTATTTAAAAACCGACTTTTTGTTTAAATAATTATTTATTTCATTTAAATTTATTTTAGGTCACAATTGACACATAATACCTATATAAGTTCAATGTAATTCATTGTAGTCAGTTTATGATAATTTTAGATATATAAAAATGTTATTGAACGTTTGACCGTCTTTTACCCACCTACTAGGAGAATTTGCAAATTCACATAAAACATAATTTTACCGCTTTTGTGAATGGAATTTCAAAAATCTGAGAGACAAGGTTGATGTCAGTAAGTAAAATGTGGTTCAATGAGATGAAAATAATATTTGGTGAATATTAACTTTTTACTTTTATTTACCATGGTTAAAAGTAAATAGGGTAATTAAGGATAAGAATTAATTTATTATTACCCTAAAACATGTCCTAATCATATTGGATAAGTGTAATTCGACCAAAAACAACCTTAGGAATAAAATATGACCATTTAGGCCCACATGGATTAGATTAGGACATTTATTATTAATTTATTTAAAGAAGGGTTAAAATAGTTAAAATCAATGTTTAATAAGTAAATAATTTTAATATAGGGTTATACACAAGATAAATTAGACTATAAATATTAATTAGAAAGATAATAAGATTTCATACATAATGGTATTTTATTTATAATTTTTAGACATTAAATAATTTAATTTATTTATGACACAATGATGATGAATTAATTATACTATTAATGAAATATTGACATAATTGATGTTATAAATACACAAATAAATGTAATTTGAGACTTTTTATAAACTATAATAATTTTAAATGTTAATATGACATGTTATTATTGAGTTAATTATCTTTTTTAGAACTAATATTCCTTTTATAATTTTCACAAAAATCAATTACAAAATAGTGTCAAAATTGACGTAAAATAGTTTTTAAAACAAATATTATATTATCAATTGTTATTTTATTCCTAAAAATCTACGGTTTGGAAAAATGACAAAGATAAGGTTATATATATTGATAATAAACATCTTGGGGTTCGTTTGTCTTGTTATAGTATGTTTATTAACCTTATAGTGTAAGAAAACAAGAAGACAGGGTAAAATAAAAATTATTTAACTTAAAGTTAAATCCAAATGATAAGGTTAAAATAGAAACCTAAACATGTATAAATTCTATTGGATGAGAGGCTTTAGACTCACCCCCACCTTATCTTCAAAATAACTCAATTTAGAGCTATTAAAAACCGAATATGACTTTATAATAAAATAATATTTTTAGTTATTCCAAAGGTGCCCCTCTCCTCCCTTATAAAAGGGCACCTCCTCCCTCTCTTCCTCACACCACTTTGAGCCTTAAAGCTAGGACAAAATCTACTAAAATATCTTCTAAACTTCCCTAGAAACATCCTAGAGGTGCTGGTATTCTTCAAAGAGCAATTGTAGTGCCCTAAGAGGAGGTCTCAAAGAGGCGCTTCAAAGAAGAGGTAATCTTCGTTACCGATTATTTAAACTTTATTTATTCTTCCACTTATTCTTCTTTAGTTGTTTCATTATGAAGTAATAACATCAGTTTCAATAATATACTGATATGTTATTATAATTATGAAACAACCCTATTTTATCATCTATCCATCCTACGGAAAACGAAATCACCGCGCGTGCGTACGTACGGAATACCGTCTCCACGTCGTGGTGTAATCTATTTTCCACCACCACCTTACTTGGATGGGTATAATAGTGTAAATAATAACTATATATGATTATTGTAAAGTTATATTGATTCTTAAATAGTATACATACCCTCCAATACAATTCCACGATCATGGGAATGATATCATCGCTCGTGTGTACATATAGACTACCGTCTCCACGACGCGATGAGATTCATTCTCCATGTTAACCATTCATGAATGATTATAAAGTATATATAATAAGTAATCATGAAATATATGACATAATAATGATACAGGATTTATGTGTATATATATGTATGTCATCTACTTAATTTCCTTCAATTCAATAATGAAATGAAAACAACGTTCATGTGTACGTACGGCCTACCGTCTCCATGAACGGTGTATTTCATTTTATTTAATCGATCTATCATATATATATGTATATACTGAAATATATATTATATGTAAATCATGTTTTACATTATGGAATTAATAAAATCAGGATATAATTAATAATATCAAGAACAACAAGTCCAAACACGTACGATAAATAAAACGATTTAACCCAAAACGCTGCTTTAACATGGAACTTACAAAAGAACGGGTAATATAAAGTCATAGGTGAACCATATATGATATTATAACAATGAATATGATTTTTTAATAAGTCAATGAAATTATTTAAATCATTATATAGGAGGTTCGTAAACGTACGAAGCATATTAGACGTAAGGTAAGGGATAACTTTTCCAATCTCATTTTTTCCGTGGTTGTTTATTCACCAGTATTTACTGGGGTTATTTCTATCATCCATGTCCATGTTTTAGAAAAGTGTTTTCATGTAATTTTAAAGTCCTTTTTACCCGTTTTGGACTTTTACTACATGGTATGTAAGGAATCTTTATTTGGTTACGTTACGAAGTACTTTTTTGACTTTTCCGACAAAAGTACGAGAAGAATGTTTTTTAACTTATACAACATGAAAGGATTTTTATGGTTTTATAAAGCCTTATTTTCATGAAGATTCCTCCAAAATATTTCATAAATATTTTCAACAAAATGATTTTCTTTTAAAATTGCATGATGATTTTTGAAAAGAAATTGATTTTGAAGAAGAAAGGATATTTTCCTCAAGAATTCATTTCAAGTGTTTTATCAAAACCATTTTTCCATCTAAGATGACATTATTTAAAATGTGTATGTTTCAAATATAATATCTCAATGATTTACATGGTTTCAATTTTCTTATGATGAAATGATATCCATTTCTTTTATATGGATTATGTGATGATGGGATGATGTTTATGAAACCCATTTTATTTATTGGGTTTTTATGAATGATGTATGTTTATTTTGTGGCACAAGTAAGAATGATTTAAATATGAGATGTTGGGACCTATATCTCCCTCCAATGAATTGGGTAAAGATTTTTTATCTCATGAGATAGACATGGCTGGAACGGTAAGTTAATCCAGTTCAGTATTAGATGACTCGAACGAGGAGTGAACTCGATTCAGAAAGGGACTTTGTCCAGTAAGATGGTTTTAGAAGCAATGCCTTGGCTACTATAGAAATCATTACATGTGTTTAATGGATGTCACAATTACATGTTGTATTCCCATGATATTTTATCATGATTGATGTTCCCTTATGATATATTCCTTACGTACTTCCAAGATTCATGTCTTTGCTCAAGCTTTTGATGTTTAGATTTTATGTTCATGTTTTTGCATTCAAATGTTTATGGATTGTTTTATGTTCTCTATGTTTACCCTTACTGGGAATTTGAGCTCACCCCTTTTATGTTTTCTTTTCCCCAGGATATATAGAAAGGTTTTAGGTAAGAAAAAAGGGCAATATGTTTTTTGGGAGATGTTGAAGCTCTTTCACCAAGATTAGAATATTTTATTCTGAGTTTCCAAAGACACTAAACTAATACGGTCTTTGTGTGTCTGTGTTTGTTAGGTATTAAGTATTCTGAAAAAGTAATGTAATGTCCATGTATGTCAATCTTCGGGTCTCTACATGTACATATCCATATTATGTTATTTCATTTCATGTGTTTTACTGTTCAAAAGATACCAAATCGGTAAAGTGATTTTGTCTCAATTTTCCTTTTTTGAGAATCATGTTTCGTTTTTCACCTATATCTATTATGAGGTGTATATTCTACGAGTTGACATGTCATAATATAAATATCATTATTTTAATGATATTTTCTCATCTATGTAATTTTATTTTCTCACATGGGGAGTATGATTCAATGTTTCCAAGTAGAAAGTATTTATTGAAACTATCTCATAGTTTACCAAGATTATTTATTATTATGCGTCCAATGATGAAATATTATGATACACCTCTCAATATAACACATGAATTTGATCCTACACTAGTTATTCAGGATGTACTAAATTATTAATACAATTATCCCACTCTTTGTAACTTATGATAATTAAGAAAATTTTATAAGAAAATATTGATTATCATTTATATTTTCATCCAGAAAACCAGATTCTTTAAAAATCATGATTTTTTAAAATAAATTTTTTAAAAATGTTTTTATATTATCTTATGATGAATAAATGAAATATTTACCCATGTTTTACGTTTCTAAAAAATATTAACGGGAAACTTCTTATCATTTCTTTTCAATGTACATTTTTAAACATTTAATGTAAAAAATAATTTTTTGCATATACAGACTTACCCACAATCATGAACACTATTTCATGGACGCTTTCTTTTAAATTTTAAATGATTATTTTTTAAAAAGAAAATTTTTTCCCAATATTTTGGAAATTGTTTCATTTAATAAAAATCAATGAGAAATGTTCTTAAAAAATTATATTATGTTTAGAAAACGTTTTAAATGATTTAAAAATTATCATTTATATGTTTAAGAAAGGTCATATTCAAAAGAAATGATTTAAATTATTTAAATTATTAATTTTATATGTTTTCAAAATAATTTCATTGAAAAAGGATTGAAAAAAATTGTTAAGATTGTTTTATAAATTTTCAAATAATATTGATTATAAAATGTTTTGAAGATTATTTTATAATTTATCAAGTAATAATGTTTTAAATCTATTTTGAATCTTATTTTATAAGTTCTCAAGGAAAAAGAATTTCAAAATATTTTCAGTTTTTTTGAAAATTTTTCAAGGATGTTTTTTTAAAAAGGTTTTATTTTTTCAAAATAATTTATTACAAATAATAAACGATGTTTTACCATAAGAATTGTTTTTAAAATAACTTTATAAATTATTTCCCATATAAGATGTCATATTTTGGTGTTACTTTGACCATTCAAGGAAATGATCTATAGTTTCCATTCATATTATTTTTATAAGTGATTTAAATTTTGTTGAATAATATTTATGAAATCTTTTTATCATTTACACGTTATATGTTTATGAAGTACATTTATATTAAATGGGTTATATTCTTATGAATCCTGCTTCTTTTCACTGGTTATGATTTGATGAAATGATTTTGAAACATGTATCTTTTCTATAGTTTATGATATTATTACATGATTATGATAACCAATCCAATTTCTGGGTTATGATATGATTGTTTATGATCTTGTAGAACATATAGATTTTATTTTATTATTATAAGTGTGAGACCTATAAATCCCTCCAATGCATTGAGAAATGAGTTATTTCACATGAGATAGAAATAATGGTCTTTCTCCACTAATATGGTGATGATAGTAAAATATGACTACTATGATAATAATGGGAGTAAACCATATCTACCAAGAATTGATGGGGAGTGAACCAATACTACCATGATGCCCATGTAAGTGATTACTTGACTACTATGGAAATTATTATTTTCTTATGTGTTTTCCAAAATTCTATGTTTTATTCATTTATTATGATTTCATGTGTTATGTTATTTATTTCATTGTGATTCATGTCTTATAAAATACTCATATTTATGTCATGATTCCTATTTATATTAATTTATATACATGATATGATTTTCTATTTTGATGATCACAGTCTCTTACACTTATGATCATGATTATATTTACATATCTCCCTTATATACCCTAACTGAGAATCTGAGGTCACCCCTTTTTATATTTTGTTTATCCCAAGTTATGAAGATATGCATTACTCTTGATTTTTATAATAAAGGTGCTAGTATAGAAGGGCCTAGTGAGAAATAATGTATCTCACTCATGTACTAGTTTTTAAGTTTCCTTGTTTCCAAATGCACTAAAATAATATAGTATTTGGGAGTCTATTTGTGTAATGTGTTAAGAATTACTCAAATGTGATATAATGATAATGTATGAAAATTGATGGTCATTATAGGTTCAATTGATGAGAGTAATTCTGTATATTTTAGTGATTTTTGTTATAGAAGTTAATGATTTTCATTGTTTAATAATAATCAAGACTTCATTTCATTTAGCACTATAGAAACTGAATATATTGGGATTACATAATAATGAATTCTTTTAATATGGAGGAAAAATAATTAAATATTTTGTATTTTAAATGAAATCACCTGTTATAATCAAGTGTCATAACTATATCTTTATCAACCATTTGTAAAATATTATTCCTCATTCATGGAGAAATCAGATTGATATAGAATAGCATTTTATCAAGGACAAGGTGAAGCAAGGGACATTTAATTTAAAGAATGTGTCAATACAAAATTAGATGTAGATATCTTGATGAAGGTAATACCAATGAATGAATATTAATGGTATTAGTTGAAATAATGATTTCATTCATATCTTTCAATTAAAATGGTTTGAGGAAGGGACCACCACTCCCCCATGGGTTTTTTATTTTTATAAAGGCATGGTTAATCTTTGAAACTAATTTTATGTATTTCAAATCCTCTTTTATGAACATTTAGAGATATTATGTTTTGGTTTCTTGAATAAGGGGAGACGTTGTTTTAAATTTTATATGGGGGATGTTTTCCATGATTAGTGGTAGTTGTGAGTGGTATTTCATTTTGAAAAAGGGTCATAAATCATATACTAGTTTTTTAGACATTGTGATGGTGCTGGAATGATTATTTTAGGGGTATGGGAACATATAGGTGTGTGAAGATCAATAATGTGTATTAATGATGAAAATTTCATATAACTATTATTTCTCACAATGATAATGAATCACAAGTCTTTTGATTTGATGATTAATTATTTATGGATTCACTATACTTAAGAATGTGTTTCAAACAATGTCGTTGGATAGTTTGGTCAATTATGAAATTTTTTTAATGAAGAAATGTTGATTTTTTTAGATTTTTTATCAAACACAATAAGGGTATTATTATAGAAACCCCCCATTGGGATACTTTTTTGTTTTGTATTTTTATAGATATTTCCAAAATATCTTACAATGTCACATGTAGATCATGACATGAAGGATAGATGAGTGTTAGAGTAATTATTTATCAATTTTGTATGTATTTCATGTTTTGGATAATTCTATAAATTTAGTTATGTCCCATGAATAAAGTTCCCAAGGTTTGTTCATAAGAGTAGCCCAAGTTTATATTTTAAGGTACTCTATAAGTTCTAGGTATTGAAATGTATAAATTTTGTTAAATTTCCTTTTTTATGTAATGGTAACTAGGCTATACTCTCAAAAAATTGTTAAATTAATAAAGTGGCCTCAAAGTGATACATAAAGGTATCCTAAACCAATAAATAAATGTAACCATCTATTACTCCTAGGAAAATTGTTATTCCATGTAATACAAAATGGTTTGTGAATCTCAAATGAATGAGTAACCTCATACTAGACATAAAAAATGGAAAAAGGCAGTGGATGTGTAAGGGTCACATGGACCATGTGTAAGGGTAACTTATACAGAATAAGTTTTAATACATAATATTTAACTAAAATTAGTTGGTGATAAATCATGGTCAAACCCATTCTTATTTGAGATGAATATTTTATACTAGAATAATAATAAAATTTTCATCAATCATAATATATGATTAATAGTTTGGGAAACCATGGTAAAGGTATTTTTTTTGTGACTAATAGATTATTATTCAACAATATTTATGTGATTTGAAAAAATAATATTATGGATTTGGTGGATCTTGAATTTGAAAAGGAAACACTATTTGGTTATTATTTTCACACTATGTATTATATATCAAGATATTGGGATTATATTTAAATATGGGATTTGACCAAATAATGAAGATCTTATTAATCCCAAAAAAAATTGGAAATTAATATTAGGGGAAATAATATTGTAATTTTCAAATAATTTTCGTATTTAATTATATGATTTAATTTCAATTTGTTTCTAGAATAATATAAGGGTAAAATAGAAATATAAAGGTTCAAGATAGAAGTGGTATTAAACCTGAAGAGAAGGGTAGTGACAAAAAATCTAAAACAATAAAGAGAAATAAAAGATAAATTCAATGTGAAGTCTTAAAAAGATAGAAGATTAATTATAAAGGATATCATAGGATGATAAAAAACATCCATGTTATAGGAAGTTTATTCAAACATTTGTTATTGTATAATTATTTTAGACTAAGAGGGTCAATCAAGTCAATACTGATTGTAATAAATGCACTAAAAATATTATTTTAGGTGCTATGAGGTATAACCATTTCAGGACTCTTGGATTTACTGTATTTTGGTAAAATATGTAAAATTATTGTATCTTTATTCTACTAAATTGTCACTTTATACTGGGTTTTAGGGAAAACGATTTCTTAATAATCAGGGACATGGTCATTTTAAAAGGGTTTATTGAACAAAAAGGCCTACCCAGATTCATCCCCCAGCCTTAGGGTAGTAACATTTTTTATAACTCACAATATTTTTTCTGTTTATCACTGTGAACTAGAAATTACTGAATTTATTTTTATGGACTATATTGAATAATTAAAAAACTAATAACATATATTTTTATCCATTACAATATATAACATTGTTATGGAATTTCAATGGACTATAATAATAACCTACATCAATATATAGATAACTAACACACACAATTTTTATTTATTTTTTGAAATAATTTTTTTTAAAAACATGAAATACATTGATATTTATAAACCCTTACTATCCTGAAATAATAATTAAACCATTTCAAGTTGGTCAAATTAATTAATCAATGTACTGTAACCTGAATCCTCGTGATATAGTCCATAAAAATTTATATAATTTATTATAATAAATTTTTTGAGAAACAAGCACTTGGAATGGATGGAGGGGTTCTCTATAGCATGATTTGTTGGTGATCATTAAGAGATTATGGTTTATATGACTTCATCTTCCATTAATAGTAGACAGAACATGAGCATTCCCAATTCCTCGTGGTGAATCTTGAGTAACCCCTATCGAAGTTTTTTTATATGGAATTACTATTGTGTAATAACTCAACAAATCATCTATTGAAGAGGTAGGGAATGTGGCACCTATTATATATATTTACAAATCTGATATAATTGACATTGAGGTGAAAAGATAATATATTAATCAAATGATAATGATCTATAAAATTTACTTGACTGGAAATATTATTCATTGCAAGGTTGGAAAGGCAAACTCTTTGGTGAAATTGAATATAAAGTTGGTGTTAATCATGAATATTTTTACTAAAATATATTTACATTAGTTAAAGGATATTATTATATCATATAAAAATCCATTGATTACTTTTTGAGAACCTAGAGAATAAGAACCAATAACCTGAATTCTAGAGTCTCTAAGCTCATTGAGTAAAATATTCACTTCTACCAATATATTAAAACACAACAAAAGACAAAGATTTAGATCAAGATTCTTGGGCTGAGTTGTCTCTTTTGAATCCTTAAAATCTAAATGATATATCAAATTTAATTATCATTAAAAAGAATATGGTTGAAAACACCATGGAAATATATTTTAGGCATATGCCATAATCCATGTCGATGTTATTTTAAAGGAATTTCTTGTAGAAGTGGTGACTCTTCTGGTTAAATGGGAATGATTTTCTGTCAAAATGAAATATGAATTCATTCTTCTATTATATAATTATTTCAAGGATATGATACATTCAATATCTACCTACATTGTAGTATAGAAATTACAAATAAACTCAAGTACTACAACGTTGAGTAAGGAATGTACATTGAAGAGGATGGTGGAAAAATTTTAATAAGGAACCATAAATTGAGAGAGATAATAATAAAGAAGGGGTTAAATAACAATATAATTTTTAGAGTGACACGGTGTAGGTGAAGAAGGGGGATAATGACATTGTTCCACAAGTATTTGGTGGTGAGGGGTCAGAAGAAGTGGAATAAAGAGATCCTAATAACACATAGACTGAAACAATAGATGTTGACATATCTATATTGAATAATTAGAAGACTAATAATACTTTTGATAAGTACACTAGAATTAATTAATGACTATACCAGACACTAATGGGGTGATTGCACTATAGTAGCAATACCAACTCTTCCTCAGAGAGAAAGGATAGTAATAAAGGGGATTTCCTTATTTTATATATTATCCCCAATGGTTTTGATATTTATCTTCATGAAATTGATGATAAGGAGTTTAAATGTATACTAGGGACACAAAATTAGAGGGTTATAACTCCTCATAGAGAGTATAAGAGAATCCCTTAGAAATAAAATCATGAAAAAGATACTATTTTTTAAAAAACAAAAAAGTAGGAACAAAATAAAATAATAGTGGGGTTAAAAGTCTGTAAATAAAACAAAAAGTATCACTGAAGTGGTGGGAGGGGTAAAATAAGAACTAAGAAATAATTAAATTCCAATTCGGGAATGTTTAGGGTCTAGATAAATCTAATACAGATATATATTTATTTGATTTGGTTAATAATAATAATACTCTTATTATTGGAATTACTGAATCTATAATATGATTCTCTTCATTTTCCAGTTTAATGTTTCATAAATTTAGATAAAGGGTGATTCGTGATTTCAATATGGTGATAAATATATAAGTACTCTGGGTTTTGGTATCCAATAGAATCACCAATAAATTAGTGTATAGAGCTACTTAAAAATGATAACATGTAAATATATTTTTGAGGATCAATTAATGTTATGTTATATATTCTATGATTTCTCGAAATATTAAAATATAATATATTTTTGGGATGATATATAATTTATCAATTAACAAATTTACAATTCATGGTTGATAATTGGTCACATTAATTTCAATTTAGACATTCATGAAAATATTGGTAAGAATATTTTATTTATCTTATATAGAGTGTTTAAATTAAGAATTCATAAAAAGTATCTGATTGGTGAAAACATTCTGGGGGAAATTTATGTGTGGTATAAACAGTTATAAATAGGAATAATCCTAACATGGTTGATAGATATTTTACTAATTATAGTTCTCCAATTTTTTTTATTAAAATCAACTGCATGATTCTCCCCATGACAGTTTATGATCAACATCCCTTCATAAATTTATATTTCATAAATAAGAAAAAATAAATACTTAACCATATAGAATATTCAATACATGAATTAATAATGACTATTTTTGGAAGATAGTTAAGGGAATAAAGGATTCCATTAACCATAATAATTATTTTTTTCTTACTCCAGAAATATAATTATTCTTAAATAATATATTATTTTTTTTGGAGAATATGAACTTTCCCTATAATGTGTGAAGATATTTTAGAAATTTTGAAAGAGATTAAGGACCTTCCAATCTCACACTCCTATGTGGATTTTTTTACATTGACCTTTAAAGGTAAAGAGTGATGGGGATTATATTATCTTTCAGAATAAATAATTTATTGAGATCAGAAGGGTATATATTACAACAAATCCATAAGTATAAGTCGATAATGGATAGGGTGAGAAACACATTCTTTTTTCAGAAACATTGAGAAGTTATAAATGTGAATACATCCATGGATCATCTTAAGAAGGATTATTTTATCCTATCTAGAAGATGTGAAATTAACTCCTATGTGGAAAACCAATATAAAAATATTGATTGTGAGATTAACCTAGAGGATTTAATTGGTATATTAGTTGTGAATCAAGAGGATCATTTGCAGACAGTTATACCTGATTATGAGGGAGTTAAGGGTGATTTGTTAACACTCATTCCTAACAGTACCCTTAGAATAGTTGATTCAAAAAATAATTTATTTATTTATTTTAAGTATATTGTTCATATAAATGTTTAGAGAGTGTGTATCCCTTTTTAGAGAAAGTAGATTACCTGGTTATCTTATTTATAAATTTATTTTTCTCATTCATAAAGGGAATAATTATACTGGTATATCTATATTAAATATAATTTTCATGGAAATAATGTGGTATATTATAAACAAAAATCAAATAACCCATAGAATCACACATTTTATTTCCATAATTTTTTATAAAAATAAATTTCATTTTATTTATATAATATAGTTCCAAGAATGTCATATAAAAAACATTGAAAGTGGAAATATTATAAGTAAAACTAGTTGGTTTAGGAATTTTTTGTTAAATCAATAAATTCTAAAATAATTTTATACAATTAGTTTGGAATCAATCCATTATATTTTTAAAAAAATTTGGTTCAGTTACCGTTTCATTCAATGAGGTATGGTTTGTTTTAAATGTATAGAAATATATATTTTAATTATGGTCTCACAAGATGATTTCTTCAATTTATATAGAGGGATAGGCATGGAAACACATTGTATTTTATAATATTTTGTATTTTTTATACTATATTATCATTGTCTACATAAAGAAAGGAGGGGAAGGGATTATAAAACCTATTATAGCTTATAGTAGATTTACTAGAACCTCCTATTTGATTTATGTTTAAGATATTGCCTTATATTATTTGAGGGGGAAGAAGAATATTCAAAATATGAGAAATGATTTTGAAATTTATAGATTTTTATATGATCAGCGTATTAATTTGACTAAATCTAAGATATTTTTTAGTATAGGAAGTCCTTTATTAATGACGAATATACTTTTTAAGCTCTACTGTATCAAATAAAGGATAATTCCTTTCAATTATCCCATGACCATGTTTTTATGGTAATCCCATGGTCACTCATTTCTTTAATATTCTTTTTAATTTTAACTACTAACTCTCAACCTGGAAAATGAACACCCTTTCCATTTCTATTATAGATTTCCTTTTTTATCTCCATGATTATATCGTTGTCGGAGAAATATTTCATGGTTTATAAATTTCCCAAAATTTTTATAAAAAATCAATATTTCTATAAGATACTTTCTCAAGAGTGGTAGCATGCTTCAAAATAAGTTCATTACTATGATGTAGTGTTCTTTTTGAAAACCTATCAAGGGTGATGGTTTGGGAATCCAATGAAAAATGAACTTTAATGAATCTATTAAGGATTAGTTATTTTGGATGTTGGTTCAATAAATTGGTTACTTTAATCTTTACTTATATAATTTTTTTGAAATTACATAACCTATTTAATTTTTGTTACATAAATTAAATTATATGACATATTATTTGTGAAATTTATCACCCAATTATGATGTACACTAAAAATATTTATTTAACAATGGGCCTTACCTTTATTTCTTAAATCTAACTATATTGTAACTAATATAATTAAACTTATTCATTATATCACAAATATCCAATACATTTATATCTTAATCAATGGTATGTTTTCATATTCAATTAATGATTTTATTGGATTCTTAATCAGGGTCATTAATGGGTATCACATTATGTCCATCGGAGACACCTTGGTTTGGTAGAATATATGAAATGGTATTTTTTAATTTAATTGATATTATATTTTTTCAATGGATATATCACTTTAACTATAAATATATTGAAAATATTTCTCAATCAATAGGTTTCCCCATTACTTTATTCCAATATTTGAAGTCATTCACATGGGAAACACCCTAAAAATACAATTTCAGTTAAAAGTTATGATTTCCGTTTCCATTATTTTATATTAATAAAGGTCCAAGTAATTTTTAATTGGTTTAATATTTTTTAATTAATGTTTTATATATCTTGTTTAAATTAGATCAATAATATTTTAAAATTCTATAATTTTAATGACTCATAAATCCATGAATGAAATTGTTATTTATTTAATTTTAGGTTATATCCCTAGATTGGTAATTTAATTTTAGTTCCATTATATAATGATACCAATATAAGTGTTTGGCATCACAACCTAGGGAAGAATAACAGTTGAGGGTGCCCCTCACTTTTTCCGTTTTCATATTCTAGTAATAATGAGAGGGTCAAATATTATTCTAAGTGGAAAATTTACTTACTTGGTGATTGACCACCCACAGAATATGAATCATGAATTTCAATAAAATTTTACAATATATAATGGTGTGTTATTTATTTCTAGAAATCGTCATCATATAGCTTTATTCAAGATCAACTCAGAATGGGCTACAAAAAGAATCTGAAGATTGGATGGTTTTAGAGGAATCATTTGTGATGATTTTGAATCCATGGTGAAATGTTTTTTCTAGATTAATAAATGTGTAGTGTCTCTATAAGTACACCTTGATGGATTAATTAGGTAAATACATATGGATAAGATATAATAAAAAAATAATATCTAGAATGGTCTTCATTTATTGAATTTGGTTCACCTTTTCAGAACTAGGGACCCAATACCGTTATAGATATCTACTGTGTCGTGGGATATTTAATTTATCATAGTAGTATAAATTATTTTATATCACATATATATTAATATAATGATAAATTTTCATTCGCATATAAATATGGGGGTTGAAATAAATGGGTTTTTTACTCTTAGTGGGATTTTAGTTAATGTGTTTATTGAATCACTTTTGGATAGAAATAGAACCCTTTCACTACATCATTATGTATTTAAATTTTACTTTTATATACCATAATGTTTCATTATATAAGGGATAAGATCTATTAAAAAATATAATAAAAATGAATTCTTAATTAATTTTATTAAAATTTGAAGTGAATATTTATGGATAAAAAAGTTTTAAACTTCTTATGCAATTAGTTTAAATGATATTTTTGAATTTGATAATAGATGGAAAAAGGAAAGACATATTTTAGATCAATGATGTAAAACCTATAATTTTAAAAAATAATTTTAAAATATAAATGTGATTATGAATATTAAATACATAAAATTTAAACTATATAACTAAGAAGAAACTTACTATATCATTCGTGTAACTGGGGGGTGTTTAAAATAGTTATCGATAGGTTTTAACCCCAATAAATTATCCATATCAAATTCTGTTCCCAATTAAATTTGAATTTAAATAACTTATCGAGGATTATATAATTTTATCTTAAAACCACTAAAATATGTATTATAAAAACTAACAAATTTATTTATTAAATAAACCTTCACAAATGATGAATTAAGATATGTTGTATAATTCATATATCATTTCAATTTTTTCTTTTACTACTCAATGGGATATATTTAGTTGAATTGAATGGGAGAACTGTCCATGACTTCACTAGTTAAGTGTACCATCAACTAGACAATGGATTTTAAATGAACATCGGAATAGTTTCCCAAAAAGGAATAAGTTGAGTAAAATATTATCTTTTTGGTCTTATCTATAGTTAGGTGATTACTTCTTGATCAAAATTTTGATAATAATCGCACAAACCCAATCAACAAATCAACAAAATTAGTAAGAAAATAATTTTGAATTATGATAGTAATTAAGCTTTGAAGTATGATTTTATTTCTATGATTTTCAACCCTTTTAATGTAATTCTAATCACATTCACAAATTAAAAAAATAACTATATATAACCATAACTATTTTAAAATATAAATGATTGAAACTTTCTATTTTTTCTAATTTTGTACTATGAAACATGAATTTTTGCTTTATTACCATCACATTAAAATATGTGAAATGGTTCTATAAAACCCTTTTCTTATACAAAATTTCATGTATTTGTTCATTCTTTTGATTTTTCTTTTATACTAAGAATGGTTTATAATATATTATCATCCATTTACTCCGTTATGATTGGAATACAAACTATGACTTCAAATAGTAAATTTACTGTAAGTAAAATTAATGAAAATATTTTTATTCATCCAATTATTGATGTGTTTTCAATTTATAGTAAAAATTAAACATAATGGAGGAGTAAAAAAATCCTAAAAATAATAAACTTTTTGAATGTTCTTCTAATAAATATATACTAAAAATAAAACCACTTATTTGATTTTTGGAATTGTATATATTCTTTGGGACCGTTGAAAATAATTATTATTTTAAAAATATGTTTAGTAGAGACTAAAAGCATATTTGATCGATGTATTACAAGTTTTTATAATTCTTAAGAGATTTTGAGTTTTTTTAAAGTAATGGAAATGAAATTATTCTTTTAACCCCAACCTATAAAATTCAATTAAGAAAGGAAAACATTAAAGTATAAAATAAAAAGAACAATAGCTTAATTATTTATTTACATTATAGGAAAACTTTCATCACACCTTGGCCCATAAATAATTCATATAATTAATTATTGGTTGAAAGTAATCATAAATTATACAAATAGGTTCTCTATGTTTCTAAATAATAGTAGAAAATATCAATACTGGTAGTTATATGCATAACTATTGGGTATGGTTATGTGCAACCAATATCACGTGTCCTTATTTTCACTATCCATTGTTCTAAAAGGGTTAAAATCATTTGTTTAAATATTTGATAAGATAATATGAATATCCTATGAATATTACGAGTGTGTACGATCAGCTGAATTCCTAGTTATATATTTTTAATAGTTTCTTAACTTATTATTTCACATTTTTATCTATATACCATTGTATATATTTTGGAACTTATTAAGTGATAAATAATATCTTAAAACAAATATTTACTGAAAATTGAAGAATTTTATCTACATTGGAGTACGTAATATGATTAAATACCTTATCAAGAAGACTTTGACAACTCTATATTTCTATGTTGTCCATCCACCTAGAATAGTTACAAATATTACTAGAATTTAGGTAGAATATATTTTATAAGAATAATATAAACATATTTGAGAACATATTAATGGTTTCATATGTTAATCCATATTTCTCAATAAAATTATATACATCTTAATAATACTCAGTAGTTTTTACTCTAATGAGGTCTTCCCTATGAAATAATACCAAAAATGTATCCAATGATATGTCTTTCAATTGATTAAAATTATTTCAATATAATAGATCTCTAATAAATTGATAGTTAGAAATTGTTTTACACCCAATATATAATTTTTTTGCACAACATCATGTATTTCAATGAACATCAATAGTATTCCTTATAAAAAAAACCATCATTTAGAACACAATGAGAATTTTATTGAGATCAATACCCCTATAAATTTTTAGGGGTTATTTTTGAGATGATTGAAGAGAATATTTTTTTTACATGTGTAAATTTTTATTTTTAATCATATTATCTATATCAATACATATAAAAATAGTTAATAGGTTGATGTACATGTTAGAGAAGTCCAAGAATCTTTTTTTAACTGAATAATGTCTCCTAAAAGAGGTTTAGTAATTTTTAATTATAGAATAAATGAAAATTTATTTTATGCATGAGGGTTTTTGATTATTTTATGAGTTCTATAACATGAAAAAAATTACAAAGAATGTATGGAATTAAAATTGACTAGATTGAGGTTTGATTTAAAATTAAAAATTTTGTTAAATATTGAGACATATATTCTTTACTATTAAAGGTATATTTTAAAAACTAAGGTAATAATGAGTTATATCTATATTGTATTGAAATATTATTAAAAAAATCAAATTATTGAATAAAAAATAAACAATATATTTAAGCAGACCCTAAAAACATCAATTTTTGTATGAGATTTATCAGAGAGCTCTGTAATATTAAATATCATTTTTTAAAGGCTTATTAATATTAGATTATTCATAATTGAATAGTTTTTTATATCTTTTGGTATTGCTACAAAATTTATCACGTTAAATTATATTAATTTCTTTATTTATGAGAGATATTATTGGGGTATTATATTGAACCTATAAATATTGGTGATTTAAATAATTATTGATTTTATATCCATTTTTTACTAATAAAAACTTATTAATTAATGAATAATAGTGGATAAAATTTGTATACATGGCATTGATTCAAATAAGAATATGAAAAAGAGGAATCTAATTTTAACTATTTCACATAATAAAAAAATAGAAATGAAGAATTAAATTTCATATAATATCGAGGGGTATTCTACTAAGAATTTCTGTCAGGTTTGATGATATACAATATAGAAAAATGGTTATTTCCAATTTATGTGAGTAAATAACACAAGATAAAATAATAAAATTAGGTTTGAACATAAAATATTTATGAAGAACTTGGATTTTTCATTGATAATTATAAAATGATATGAACCATACTCTTGTTGAGTTATTTCATATTCACATTCATTTTCTAATATAAAAAGTGAAAGGCTTGTAAACTATCTAGGTATTTTTTTAACGGTACATAGTTTTCCCACATCCATTATTAGTTTTAACTATTAAATAAAATGAATTTTTTTTGTGGTTGAATATCATAGAAAAATAAGGAATAGCTACACCGATTAATTAGAGAACCTTAAAAACAATAAAAGTTAATATGTGGTTTTTAGTATTATTTATCCATGATTATATTTGAGAAATATCCATTTTCTCATACTCATTTTGAGTGAAACGTTTTTTAAAGTTTTTAGAAAAGTAATTAACCCCCATGTACCACAGAAATTATCAATCCCAAATAAGGATTTTAAATAGGGATTATAGATAAAAAATTTATCATTTTTGATGTTTATTAGTTTTTATTGATTATATAATTTTTCATTCCCATATATTATTACCACTATAGTCACTAATATGCATTTTTTAAATTCCTGATTACATAATATCTTTTAAAATGATTGATAATGTGAAAATATATTTTCCAAAATTTTAAAATTAATTATCATTTGGTGGATTATATTCATTATATGTTTTTGATCACTAAAAAATATATATTTAATTAAATGATTCATTTTTTATAATAGATTTATTTCTTATATTCCATTTGGTTTTATTTTATTTTTACATTGGATATCCTATTTCAATGGTCTTATGTTATACTAGGCCTATATGTTAGCTCATTTTATTAAGCATGTTACTTTTGGTGATATATATATTTTACTATGATTTGATCTCAATAAATTTACTATAATAGTTTTATGACTATAATTATTTCTCCATGTGTTCTATTTATTGTTTGTCCAATAAATTACTTCACATGGATCCATAGAATAATGGACTAGAAATTAATTTCTAATCATATGTCCCACTATAATACTCAAATTCCTTATTTAATAATTGTTTTACTTGATCTTTACCACTGAATGCTTACCTAATGTGTGTTACCTAGACTGAATTGTACTTAATTTTGGATAAATCACTGAAAATTTAATTTTTCTGATCACTTGGTTTTTATGGGGACTAGTCATGAATTCAAGTTGGTGTTTCATGGGATATATCCCTAGGACATATGGTAATTATTTTTTATTGTGATAGGGGGACTTATTTGGTGATTTTAATTTTTTGTGTGTGAAATAGGGAAATATTGAGGGATAAAGAATAAATTTTTAGAGTTTTGAATATATAGTTTTGGTATGTGCTAATTTTGTAAACTATTGTAAGAAAAAATATTCCTGTAGTCTTTTTAGGTTGAGTTAATTAACATGGTTCGTGATGAAACCTTCATGAAATAATACAATGTCACGACAGTTTTTTAACATAATGGATGGATTTATTTAGGAATCATGATGGATAATGTATGGTGATTTAGTAGACTTATTTGAAATTGGTAAGTTTCAATAATAATGGTAAATAATGTCGACCAGGATGGGCCTAAAAATGGCAATGTCATGTAGTTCATAGTGGTATGTAAAAGGAAGGTATTTTTGGAATAGGTATAATAGATAAAGTATTATGTGTATCACATTATACAAAAATGTAATTAGGTTAATATATAAAATTAATCTAAACTAGAAACTAAAAAATAGAGATCCAAATATATATGTTTCATTAATTCTGATACAGAAAGGTGACCAATTCCATTTTTTGGGTAAATAGAAATCTATTGATGTAAACTATAACACATAATAGAGGACATATCATTATATAAAGGTATCTTTTAATATATTATATTCAGGCCAATACATGATGTAAAATGGAAAGGTCCTTATGAGGGGTTATTTGTTGAGGTCATGAGGGTATGTGTAAGAGTCATTTCTGGGACAATGAGAAACTCATAAGGGACATCTCTACAATTAATGTGTGATAAAAAAAGGTAATTCCCATTTCTATATAAGGAAACATATATAATATCCATGGATTATGATTAAAATTATCAATCATCAAATAAAATTGATAATGTGTACTATTTTGGATGTTATAATACATGATTATATGAGGGTTATTCTACAATAGTCTAGTGTTGTGAATATAATAATTTTAAGGATTATTGTGGGTCTCAAATTTAATATAGATCATGATGTGATAGTGGATACCATATCATGAATAAGATATCAACATTTATTTATATATTGTAATTGAATATAATATTTAGTAGATTCATCTCTTCCTAGTTATATGGATGATAAAATACTATGATGAGTTAAAGGACAAAACAAAACAACAAACTTTTTAGTATTTCTATATTCAGATATGGAAGGCATTTTTCACATGGTTTTACAATTAATAAAAAAATATAAAAATTAATTAAATTAATAAGTGAGAATATTTATAGAAATTAACAAGGGAAAAAACTATAAATTATCATGTTTATAGGAGAAGAATTGGAATTCATGAATAGTTCTTAAAAGTTAAAGAATTAGAATTCCATACCTTTATTGGAAATCTATTAAAAGATTAAAGTGGGATACCCGAGGCTATCAAATTATAGGTTCAATAATTTTATCAAGTGGATCAAAGTGAAGGTTATGGATATACCATTTTTTATGAAAAATCAATTTTAATTCACATAAATCAAGAGAATAACAGTCAGACAAGCACTAACTATCAAAGTAGATAAGTGTAATTATTTTATTATTATGTGGGGACTGTAAACCTATAAGGTCAATGTGAAAATTTTGAACTATAAAAAAAGTAGTAAACTTATTATTTATGGTGTATCAACACAGAACCATTTCATGATCCTTATAGTATCCAAATTTTAGAAAAGCAAGTAAAATTATATGTGTCACTATATTATTTAATTTATCGCATTATTCGAGTTTTTAGGGAGAGAGTGTACCTAATAATGGTGGAAAAAATACTTTTCAAGGCACATTGGATAATGATCAATATACACTATTTCTCCCACCCCCACCGTTTGGGTATTGACATTTCCAAGGAGCAACCGGTGGTAACAAAGTTGACGGTTCTTAGTGGATTTTTATTTATTTAATAAAATAGAAGAAATTCTTAACCATAAGTTAATAGAAATATTTAACATTAATAACAGACAATTCTTAAAGAATCAAATGTAGTACTATTCCAGATCATCAGGATTGGATGTATACATGGATACCATGTATAGGATATTGGTCATCATGGGGAGAATATAACTATCAATGAAAGGTAATAGGAAGACTAATGTAAACTCTAAAAGATTAAATGTGTTTGTAGGAGCTTTAAACCATATAATATATATGGTTATGTCATGTAAATACTCATATGACTTGTGTGGAAAATGTCTCATGATTTATGTGGGTGTTTCAAAATCTAGGTAAAGATAAACTCTATGTTCTATATAAGAAGTCTGAGGAATTGAGTATGCACCCAAATGATCAAATTAATGAATTATTTTATTAGGTAAAAATTATTTTGGAGGAAATATGTGGAGTTAAAGAAAACATAAATGATATCAAAATCATAATGGGGGTCCTTATATGTTTACCGCTACATTTTTAAATGAAGGTCTAATATCTTGAAGACAGGGACCCAGTGTCAGTGATATTGAATGTTCAATTCAACATATTAATGTTATTTTAGATGGGTAATAATAATAACAATTCCGTAGAAATTGAAAATTATTTGGATACAGAATTTAAGGAAATAAATAATCTCATATTATAGTATTATCATATGGATAAATATATTAATGAGGTAATGTATTTCCAATTCTAAAATATCAAAACAGATCAATGAAAATTCATATAAAATCATCGACTTGTTTTCTTTTAGTGTGAAAAAGATGTCCATCTTACTAAAATATGTCCAAAGAAATTTTGAGATGATGAGGATGATGAATAACCCATGAATCAATCATATAAGGGTATTAAAATCAATAGCGCTTCATAGTACATACACTTTATAAAGATAAACATTCATTCATGGGAAGAATTTTTCTAAAATGAAATGGATATGGAGAAAATTGAGGAAAGTATAGACCGAAATGAAGAAGTTATTGTTTATATCATAGATATACCATAATAAGAGTATTGTTATGGAAAAAAGTTAATTATAAGAGAATAATAGACCTCAAGGATGAACTAAATTCTTCTCTTAAATAAATTTATATTTGTAAATCCAAAATGAGGAATGAAAATAGAGTTTATATGACTACAGAATATATATTTAATGGTAATTAGAAGAAAAATTATAGTTGAAGGATAAAATAAAATGAATCAAATTTGGAAATCCTAAAATCTCAAATTGATAAATTCATATTAATATAAAAATAAAATTGTAGTCTTATATTGTTGATTTTTTGTGTGATACTATGAAATTCACTAGAAAATGAATTATAAATATTGATCCCAAAGTCATAAATACGAAACACAATCTTGATTATCAAGAGAGACATTAAAATTTCGTTACTTCATTATGATGGTAGAGTATACAGGCTTCCAAATAAGGTGGGGTTGAATGTACACTGTCAAATAAAAAATTAAACTCTTGAAAATAAATTCATTGTTTCAAAGGAAATAGAAAATATATTTAAGGGACTTATTAGAAAAAAAATCAATGTTGTTTAATGATAAACCACAATCACCACATCCAAAATTATTTTCTAGTTCCATGAAAAAATAGTATTGACATGAAATATTTTTACTATTAAAGAAAAAAAATAATACACCATGAATCTAGTGTTATTTTTCAATAATGATAGAAATCATATAATATATGTGTTCCATTGAAAAAGTAACTTAAAAACTAAAGGAAAAATATATGTTTATAAATTTATATACTAATTATTTTTAATGGTTATTCTTTTTGTTTAAAGCTTATAGATCTAAATCCATTAATTTCTTATCAAGGGTAAAAATAGATGTTCCAAGGGAGGCCAAGAATAGGATTCCATGGCACCTCTAAATGTTACCATGGAGGATCATAACTCGTAATCAATTCATATCCTAGAAATATGGAGATGATTTAATAGATCGCTAAGTTCAAATATATCATTAATCACCATATGAAAAAAGTAGTGAACATGGATCTGGCATGTAAAAGATATGAGGGTGAATGTCTCAATGATTACATTAAATGTGATGGATCATAATAGAGTATGGATCCTAGAATATGCATGTAATTTTAATATGATGGAGAAAATATATTTTCACAAGGGTGAAATAATATAGATAAATATTCATTAACTTTTAGTAATGATAATGTTTATAGGATCATTAGATAATAAAATAACATCAGTGGAAAATAGTTGGGGTACATGGATGTGTTTTTTAAGGCCATGGACAATGTTTTAAAAGGGAATGCCAACCCTGGGACTTAGTGTATATGATAAATTTCAACAAGAATTATTAAATAAAAAAAATTCTATGTTATTTTCATTTAAGGGAATCAGACAAAGGGAAATCTAAATCACATTATTACTGAAGAAGATATGTGTTTTCTATCTATGTAAGAAGTGAATGAGTTGTGGCATACATTTATTGACCACATAATCCCAAATAATATGAATGGATTTGTGAAAAATGAAAGAGATTTTAATCTTCCTAAACTTTTAAATGATGACACTCACACATTTTATTCCTGTTAAAAATGGGGAATCCTTTGAAATACATAAAATTTAGATGATAATAATTCAACATGATTTCTTGATTTTGGTGTAAATTTATCTATGCAGGCCAATATCACCCAAATCCATGAATAAGGAACAAGTAATTATAATATAATTATAAAATATTATCTAATGATGGCATGGAAAATATTTATATCTAATTAATTATAAGTATTTACATTTATTACATGTTATTTGAGTTTGGTGAAGAAGATTCTTGTGATGATAGTTCACGTGGCCTGGTCTTATAACGGTATATGTCTGACCAATATCAAACTTAATAATTTCATGAGAATTGTGGGATAAGTCACCTATGGAAAAGAAAATTCTAAATAAGAAAGATCTTATAGATACACTATATAAGGAATTAACTTGTACATTACATTAAATATCCCATAGGGACATGTAATTTATGGATAACGATAATATGCACTATGATATGTGGCATTGTAAGATAACTATAATAAAATACTTTAAAGTTTTAAAAGGAATGTGTTTTATTCTAAAAATGGATATGAAATGAATTATTAAAGAAGATGGGGATAAAATTATTTTTCTTGTATACTCATAAAAAACCAATATATAAAATTTCTATTACAAAAACACTTGAAAGATCCCTAAAATCCATGAAATCCCTGTTTGGAAAAAAAAAGTAAATTTTTATATACAATGAAATTGTTTTCACATAAAAATAATGATGAAATGACATAATAAAGGGATGTTCATGAAAGAAACATAGGGGGATAACAATGGGATATAAAATACATATATGAATATACTGATGATGGAGATAAAATAGAACTTTTAGTCCCTATAATTAATGATAGAAGTAGGTATAAATTCAATGAAGGGATTTTTATTAGTGATTAGATAAATCTGTTTAAAATAAAGAGGATGAAGAATCTACCAAGAACAAATCTCTTTTATATCTAATAGAGAATTCTTGTTTCAAAAAATATAACATATATTATAGTTTTTTCAATGAAATTCCTGAAAATATTGACTGAATTTTGAAGAATACACCATGAGATGTTTTCCTAATTCCAAAAGACCAAACTTTTATAAGAAAAAATTGGCTGTCACCTAATGTACTTGTAGGATACCAAAATCAAAAATACCTAAGATAGTTCTTATATTACACTATTGGATCATATTAAATGATTTTCCAAATAGTAAAAACTCTTAACCATTTTTTAACACTAGACACATACATATATTAAATTTGATAAAAATATACAACTTGAACAAAATTCAAGAAGATTTTTGTGCCATAAATTATATATAGGAAATTTAAACATAATTATCTTCATGTCCTTATTGGTAAAGAAAAAATATTAGTGAGAATAGACGGTCAAAAAGGATTAGAATTCAATGGAAGATATGTTAAAATAAACATAGAAAAAGTGAAATGGAAGGAACACACAAAGAAAATGAATCCATAATCAACCAAAACAAAGGGCATTCTATATCCATGATAATAAATGAAAATATTAATAACAATAACAATTTCTCTCATACTAGAAGAATACATAATTTTGGGAAATAAAAACATGATGTCAATGCCTTATTCCAAGACAATATAATGATATGTGTAAAGTATTAAACTAAAACCAAAGTGTTTTTTTCTCATGAGACCTATTGATTCACCTAGTGGATATATAATTATTAGACCCACCTATCACCTAATGATGTCTAATTCATTAACCATACGATTCCACAAGTATTTCCATAAAATCGCCTAAAGAACCTATTATAAAAAAAATACATTGTAATTGATATTATTAATAATAAAACAAAGAAATACTTACCCATTTATTGTAAAAATGTTGATGTATAGGAGAACATCCCATAATAAACTTAGAAGTTGTGTGGTATGTTGAAAGTAATCATATGAAACCTAAAAAAATAAATGTAAGGTTAGAGTTACATTAAATGAGATGGATTATCTATAAAATATGGTAATTTTGGTTAGTATCTTGGATTGGAATGAGACCAAATACATGGTTGGAAAAGTCCCTAAACATGGTTAATAAATAGAATGTGAATATTATAAATCATACTCCATAGAATATCCATCTAGATAAACTGCCCTAGGAACATTTTCCATTAATGAGATGGGAAATTCTTGACTAACCCATTTATTATTTATTACTCGTCGATTCATCATTGAATCAATATAAATAACTAGAAAATATCTAGTTTAGGATGTTTTTTAGGAATATATATACACTTTAAAATTAATAAAAATTGAATGTGTTTCGCCCCATGGAAAAGAATGTGTTTTACAGTGGTTTTTAAAGAACATGAATTAAAAGGATATAAGGGTGGAAAATATATATAATTTTAAATCCCTTTAAATTAATTAGAAATATTGTTAAAAATTATTCCATAGTAATGCATATAGAACCTAAAATGAAATAGTGGTGAATATATCATGTGTCCCAACAAAGTGAAATTCAAATGGGAAACACACTTTTGGTTTGGGTAGTAATAATAACAAAATCTTGAAATATAGGGATTTCAATTAATATTTAAATACCATGAATAAATGATATTTTATTATATAACATCTCAAATAGGTGGTATATACACCATATAAATAAAATTATGTTCATTAAACAAAATATGTCTCAAATAGAGTAATTTGAGATAGAAAACTCTTACCTTGTATTCTTTTTTACACAAATGTGATCTAACATGCTATATAATGAACATATATATCCTTATATATTTTCTAAAAACCTGAAAATAAAAACAATACCTACATTATAATTATTTTATAATCATATATAAATAGTATTTTAATTAATGACATTTTATTTTCATGTTCAGGTTTTAGATATTTTAGTTATTTGTTTCTTAATATCTTATTAAATACAATATAGATTATAACTAAATGTCTTTGAGTTCATAATTACATGACCATTAAAGATATAATAATCATATTTTTCAAATTTTTACATAGTTATCATTTTTATTAGGTGAAATACGTGGACATGGCTTGTGAAAATGGAAATGATGATAATCTAGTTTTCAACATGATTAATTATTGAAATGGGTTATATTAAATAAAATTTTAAATATTAATAAAATAATTCCAGAGTAATTAGAAAATATTAAAAATATAAATATGAAATCATATTACCATTTTATGGCATCAAATAATCATTTAGTATATAATTTTTATAACAACATTTATATAAGTGGTTAAATAAAAATATTTAACATCATATGGTGATTTAATGACTGGTTGGATATATTTGTATAATGATAATATGACATAAAAAGTATATTAAGAAATACATTAACATAATATTTCCTCTATAAATTTATATTAGGAACCATCATTGGCGATTGGGGGTGCACTATAAAATTCAAGGTACATAAATGAAGTAGTCTTCTTCTTTGTGAAATCGATGATCTCATTTCTTAATGAATGGACCGAAATATGGTTTATGAAATATTAATATTTAATATATATTAATTTAAAAATTACAAAAATATAATTCATCAAATCCATTCATGTTACCTTCCATGAGAGGTAGTGGTGAAAAATAAACATCATATCTTTTTAATGGGAGTAGTCCACACATATACACGATCGATGTTATTTTTCATTACTAGTCAATGTGAAGGAAATGATAATTATTTTATAATTAATATAATTAAATTTATTATATTTATTAAATAATTTCCTTATATAAATAATTTTATAGAAGGTCTAGATAATAAAAATTATGAAGGAAACACTAAGAAGTAGTGGATACTCTTGTCTGTGACTTGAATTTTTGCTAGGAATGTTCATTTAAAATGAAGTTATAATAATTAATAAAGTAGGAAAATAAATTTTAGAAGTGTGATAGTGTCATATTAGGATAAAATTGATATATTTTTAATTAGATATTATAGTTTAAAGGGATTCATGATGTGGTGGGCATGTTAGTCTTTTATAAGTGATGAGAATGGTAGTTCTTGGGGTAACCCATGCATTTTCATTAACATAAACATATTGTTCAGGGTTCAAGGGACAAAAAATGTAATACAATTAAGGCTAAATTGATTTAGGGTCAAATATAACCTCAAAAATTTAATTTTGAGACTACCTTGAGTGTTTTAATTCGTTGTCTTTTTACTTTTATCCTTTAGCCTAAATTACCTTTACCATGGTAAATAATTTTCAAACATAGTAATTAATTTTAATGAAAATTATTCACATGATTTTATCCTATGGATTAAAAATTTTAAAATAATTTTACCAAATAAAATATATAAATGTTTGAAAATATAGTTTTAAGATAATCATATCTAATCTCTTAAAAACATTTTTTAAGAAATGTTTGTATTTTAGAATAAATTATTTATGTGGGATAAAATTTATCAGCTTATAAATTTTTATTAAATTAATTTATTTATTATAAAAAAAATTATATATATGTTCAATCAAGATAAAAAAATATAATACATTTTTATACAATTATAAAAAAAGACCAAAAAAAATTTTATTAGGGAAAAGTTTTACTTATGTTCCCTAGTTCTATGAGCCTATTTTATAATATAACAAAATATTTTAAAATTAATAATTTAGTCTATAAATAAAAATTTTAATTGAAGAAGTTTATAAAATTATAATTAAATATTAATTCAGAATAAGTCAAAAAATTTATTATTTTAACAAAATCAACATTTTTTTCTATTCACCTAAAAATTAATCATTTTATAAAAAATCCATAATTTTTAGCTTATGGTAATATCATTATCAAGAGTTCAAAAATGACTTTTATTTTTTAAAAATAAAATTATAACATTTAGTGATTAATCATGTAAATATACTCATAGATTATGTCACTTTATAGTGCACATTGTGTGATATTTCATGATATGATGTTTATCTGCTACGGTAAAGTATTGTGTATTACATTCCCTCCACATTAATATTTTCTTTTTTAAAATTGGTGATTATATTAGCTACTAAACTACTATAGGTATTCCCTCATCATGGCTTATTCAGTATCCCATGTTTCCTCTCAGTTTATGATATATATATAGGACTTTCACCAATCATATTTCCTAATTCTATAATAAAATCTCTTTTTAAAATAATTTATGCACTCTATTCATTATATGAAAAGTAAGGATTTTACTCTATCCCCTAATATGTGGGAACATGAATTTGAATTGTCATGTATTTCATTAATAATGAAACATAGAATTCATCATGAACTTTATAATGGTTGCGGGGCATATCCATTCAAAATGTATTTGTCCAAAACATTCTAGTATTTATAGATTATCAATGTACCTAGGGTGTATGTTCCCATTTTTACTAAATGTTATAACACCATTACATGTTTGAATATTTAATAATACGTGAGTCCCTAATTGAAATTTCAATTTTTTCCTTCAACTATGGGAATTACAATTTTCTTCTTTTGAATTATTTGATATGATCCTAAATTGTTTTTACTTTAATAGTAATATTCTCTAAAAGATCTGGAAAAAATAGATTTATTTCTTCAATGAATTTACAATAGATTAAAGTATAAAACCCCTTCTCATGCAATGCATTGCATGGTTACATCTTGATGATTCAATGGAAGCTATAGTTTTTAAAAAATTCCACCAAAGTTTAATAATAATAAAATATACCATTGAAGTCATCAGATCATTATCTTAGTAAGTTTTCCCATGTTTGGAGAGTTATTTAAGACTACCCATTAGTTTAGGGATGATAGGTTGTTCATAAATTTTTCCCAATCTCAAGATCATTTAAAATACTATTCCAATTCACCGATGTGAACCCTAGTCCATGATAAGATATAGTCAATAGTGGTGCAAAAAGATACTAATTATTTCATTCATATAGATCCAAGAATACTACTCCTGGGGTATATCTTCTCTTATTTCTATGAAATGAGTAGACTTAGTAAGGTGACCAATGTTGGCCAATATAGAGTCATTCTTCCTTGGATTCTTTAGGATCCTAGAGAAAAATTCCATTGTAATATTTTTCGACTTTAATATAGGAGTAGGTATAGTTTTTATGACTCTCATTGGGTGTTAGCTTTAATACTTTACCTTCTACAATATTTAGCATATAGACACATTGTATGCAATTTCATTATCTATACCATCCCACATGAAGTTTTCTCTTTCATCTTTGTTCTACCACCATGTATAGAAGTATTTGAGCTATGTTCTTCATCTAAAAGGCCCGTTTTCATCTATGGTACTGATGGAACCCATAAACACATCATAAGAAATCAACAATCCATCTATATAGATTGAGTCTTTCAAATTTCCATCATTTACTTATTAATATTTCATTTTGAGTCAGCATCATCCTACTTAGACTTTTTTGACTTATCTTGTAAGGATGGTGTATAAATTTCTTTCAAAAGGAATGATATCAACCCTTGCCTAAAAATCACAGTACCCATATTTATTATATCCTTATATATAGGATCCTTTTTAATCCTCATCATGGTCAAAACAACATGGACTCTGCTACTCAATGCATTAGCTACCTTTTTTCCTTCCAATAATAGTAGTGTATCATTAAATCAATATTTTAAATTAGTTCTAACCAACTTATTTTACTCACATTGAACTCATTCTAAGAGATACATAAATCTCTTATGGTCCATATATATATATCATGTCTCTCTGTAGGGAGCTAGTATCTCTAAATTTTTATTGTATATATTATGTATTTTAGATAAATGTTGTGATTTTATAGTACTATTTATTTATTTTTAATTGGATTTATGCATATGAAATTACTCATTCATTTTGAATAACTACACAAACAATTTATTTATTTGATAAATCACTATATATTTCAAATCCATCCTTATCGAATGCTAGAGTTAACACTAGTTAACTAATCATCATCAAATTAATCTCTTCAAAACAATCATCACATTAATTTTTACAATTGAATTTAAACCCTTTACATGTTGAGTTAGTTAACGGTTTGGACAACTTTGTGAAATTTGACTGAAACACCAATAGTAACCAGTTAAACCAAGGAGACTTCATAAATATATTATGTTTGTAAATGTAGTCCATTATTTGACTACCTTTATATTTAAAAGTTCAAAAATTATTCCTTCATTTGAGATGATATTTATATGGAAATAAACTTCATTTAGTAAAAATTCACAAATAATATTTTCCGTATATAATTCCTCTTTTATGAGGGTCTACAGGATTATTTTCAAATATCTCTCATTCCTTACTTAGATATTAGAGCATATAAAGATATCATTAATGACTATGACCACAATATTATCAATATAATCCTTGAATACTAAATTAATCATATTCACAACGAAAGAAGGTTTAGTAGTCAATAGAAAATGCATTATCATAAAAGCATAATGTCAATACATTGTAGGAAATTTCATCATCTATATATCATCCTTTATCACCCTGTGATAATGATAATGAACGTAAATATTAATCTTATTAAAATATTTCCCTCCTTGAATATGATAAAATAATTCATCAATTCATACCAAAGGATACATATTCATTGTATTAATGGCTTTTATCTTCTTATAATAAATGTACAGTCTCAAAGATTCATCCATTTACATCATAAATTAAACATGGTCTCCCTATAGTGAAAAACAGTGCCATATAAGTCCTTTATCAAACAACTAATATAATTATTATTTCAATTCCAAAAATACAATAGGTGAAATTCAATAAGGATTTTAGATATAGGTATTTCATTAATAATGAGTTCAATAGAGGAAAAAATTTCAAACATATGTATAATAAGAATGTTTTTAAATATGGTATGTCAATGCATCGTAATTTAAAATTCCAGAAATATATTTGTTGCGATAATATTTCCACTCCATTTATAAATTTATATTTTCTTTCTAGGGTGCTATTAAAATATTTGATGTTTCATGAAAATTTGTAAGATATAGAAGAGTTTGAAGATCCATAATATAATATACTATTATCTTACAATGAGTCTGTGATAAAATTTCCTACCACCACATCATTATGAACCATGGATTTAACTATGTTTATTAGAGAATATTGGCATTGGTCCTCATGTATTTGTGAGAAAAATTCCTTTGAAATTTTGGGAAATCATTAATATAATGTCCATTCTATTTAAAGTAAAATAATTTATCAACAAAAGCTTCCCCAATGACTTTTCATTCATGATGTAGATAACCTTTTTCTCTAAACTTATAACATACTCATTCCCCATTACTATAATCCCAAGGTTGTTTCTTCTATATATTATCATAAGTGGTAAATCTTATCCTTTCCTTATTCTTATTTTCTATATTGTTCTTAAAATGATTCTCAAACAACATATTATTCTACTAATTTCCCTTGAATATGTAAATCATATATAACACCTCTTCTATCTTTAGAGTGATTGAGACTGTATACTCGTGTAATGATATAGACTAAGAGAACAAATCCCATTGATGTCTTGGCATAAATCCATCATAGAAACAAATAATATTGTTTTTAGATTATGTACATAGACCACATTATACCTAGAAAACAAGTAATGTTATCCTTATACTTAGGAAAATTTTATTCTTCTGTTTTTATAAGACTATGGAAGTGCACTTCTATTTCTTCTATTAGAACATGAGGATTATATTTTTTATAGAATCTCTCATTAAAATTTCCATATTCAATGAACATTATATACTCTTCCAATTCAGTGTTTTGAATTAATAGCCAACTTTTTTCTATATCTCCTTCTAGATTATAGACTACTATGATGACTATTTACTTTTCACCACACCCCAAAGTGAAAAATATCTTCTCTGGGGACTTGATCGGTTTTTAATTTACCATGTGATTAGTATCTCCATTGAATAATATAAGTTTCTTAACATGATGTGGTCTTACATAGTTACACCATGTTGGGGATCATTAATCCACTTATTGTTGCTATGATTATTTTTCATAACCATGGAAAAAATACATAATATTTTGATGATATGATTATCCTGAATTGTAGATTCATTTTCATATTTAGGGAAAACATGTTTTATTTGACTATAGGTATTATACAGTTCCCATTCCACCAATTAGTCACTATATCTCTACGATGGAACAAAAATAGTCGACCCATGTTATTGAATTATAAAATAAAATTCATACTTCTTTTTCAAGATTGTTCCCTATAAATATTAAGAGTATTTCATAATACATGTGCTATAATACTAGGGTTTTCTATATAAAATCCGTATTTTTTGTAAAAATATTATTTTGATGCTATCTAAAAATCCTAGACTCTAGAAACATAGGTCCTGTAGTTATATTAAATTATTCGTAGAAAATAAAATAGTTAGTAAAGGATCCAGTAGCTTAATAATCTCAAAATACATGATAAATATATAAATTACTTTTGAAAACAAAGGATAAAACATGAACACATTTCGAGAACAATATTTTTCATTACATAAAATCCTTCAAAATTACACATTTTTCACATTTTGGTTTCCCAAATGAATAAAACAAATATGTGAGAGCTAATTTTCTTAGAAAGGAGTATCATACAACAAAATCTATCTAAATATAAACATGGAAATAGTGATATAGAAGGATTGAAAAATAATGACACCATAATAAAGTAAAACTGAGGGTATTCAATATCTATGACTACATAGGAAAACATGGAAAAAAATAATCATTGATCTCATACTGACGTAATCCATAATGCTGGTCCTAAAAACATTTTGTTAATGCCATGTGCTAATACAATATACTGATATGGGGATAGGTGTAAACCCATAAGAATGTTTTTTTGTGTCGTCATATTTATTGATGAATGAAGTTATTATATTATTTATTCCCCCATACATCACCTAATTAAGTCTAATTCATTAATCTAAAGGATTAATATGTTATTTTATGTCATTCCAAAAGACAGATCTAGTGGAATAAAAAATGACTATCTTTATAATGAAAAATACCGAAATCATATACTTCCTAATTCAATGGAATAATTTGGAATAAAATGATATTATTCTTTATTTAACATACAAGTTATGGTATGTCATTATAGTTATAGGAATTAACCTTATCAAAAATATATAAGGAAAGGGTACATTCAATGTACTGGGTTTTCCATGGAAAAAAATAATTGGGTTCAATATCATTCATTAGTAATATACCAAGGTAATGGTTGGAAAAATCCCATATCATGTTTAATAAATAGAACATGAATATTCCATATCATAGGCCCATCCATTGTGAGTGTCTAACCAGGTGATCAGTCATAGGCCCATTCATCTTACAACATTGTGATGACTGAATCGATGCTCAACAAAGCCTTTTAGGGATGGTTACCATAAAGTGAATATATATAACATATAAATCGACATTAAATTATCTATATGTGGATATATGTTTTAAGAAAATACTCATTAATTGACTTTATAAAACTTATTAAGGTTTTTATACAATGGAAAGGATTGAGTTTCATAACAATTTTGGTAAATCTTGAATCAAAAGGATGTGACGGAAGGATAAAAATATAGACCTGTAAATCCATAAAAAATCATGAGGGAGATGGTAAGAAACCCTTCCACTGAAATTTATGAAAAAATAAAAATTGAAATAATTTGTGAATATAGAAAGAGTCCCAAAGATAGGAAACTGTGACATAAAATCCCACTTATTGTATGGATATCAATTGAATTAAAATCTATTGCGAGAGAGAGATTAAAATTAATCTTATAATATCATGAATAAAATTATTTTCATGAAATAACATCTCAAATAAGTAGTATTTACACCACATAAATGAAATGAGTCTCACAATACAATGCATGTCTCAAAGAGAGGAATTTGAGATTGAAAACAATTACATTGTATTCCAGCTTACTAAAACATTCTATAACATAATATATGATGAACATAAATAACTCAATAACTTATCTAAAAAAATTAATATAAAACACTAAATGATTATAGTTTATTTTCATTAACGGAAGTTAGAACATTTTGTTGTTTTTTTCCAAAAAATTGCATGAATACAAGATTCATTCTAGTAGGTTTCTTTCAAGTTCATCTTTACCTGAACATTCAATATATATTAGTAATTGTTCTTAAATGATTACTTAACTCTGATTTTCGTTAGGAGAAACACAAGAATAAGTCTTGTTAGAGTGAAAATCATAATGAACTAGTTTTCAATGAGTTTATTGATTGATAGGTGATATATTAGTTAATATTTGGAATAATAAGAAAATTATTTCTAGAATTATTGATAAATATTAAATATATCATTGTTAAATTATATTAATAATGTATATATTCCCATAATCATTTATTAAATAATCCTTATAACATCATTTATATAGGTGGTTAAGTTGACCCAAATGGTAACATGTTGTAATGATTTAATGAGTAAGGGGTGTATTTTACTAATAATAATGTAAAATATAAAGAAGCTTACATTTGTTATAAAAAACATATATAAAAAGTAAATATATTATATAATTTTAAATGATGGTAAGTGATGACAAATGAAATTCATTGTATGTGGAGGTGGAAGTCTACACGTTTTCATGATTAATGTTCACATTTTCAAATGAATGGATGGAAAATGGTATATGATAAATTATCACGGAAGAGTTAAAAAATGTGTTATATGAAATAATATAATTCATAAATTCCATCTTTTCTACCATTCATGATAGGGCATGATGAAAAATGAACAACATCACTTCAAGGAGGTGGTAGTTTGCACGTAAGGATGATCAATTTCATTTTCCTATATTATTGGATGAAAAGGTCTACGTATTTGTTTTAAATTTTATTTAATGATATTTTAGTATACTAATGATACTTATTTAATTTATTAATAAGGTTATATAAGGTATAGAAGATGAAAATTGATAAGGAAACACTATTTAGGAGTGGATATTCACATCATAGTCTATGATTTTCTCTAAGAACTGTTAATTATAGTAAATACCTTACGTTAACTAATGGTGAATAAAGACATTGGAATGTGGGATATGGTTATAGTAGGAGTTAATTAGAATAGTTTCAAGTGTGAATGTTAAGGGATGGTGAGTCTTTAAGTGTAAGGGGTGTTACACTTTTATAAGTAAATAGAATTGTCATTTTGGGAGTAGCCCTTATATTTTCAATAATGTAAAGTTACTATTCAAGGATAAGTGGATATTAAGTAAACAAAAGAATAGGGAAAATATATTGTGGGTGAAAAATCACTCAAAACCAATTTAAAATGACTTTAATGTTTTAGGGATTCTTATTTTAACATTTTTACCCTTACCCTTATTTTCTTTTACCTTGGTAATTAATTTTTGACCTCGTTAATTATTTTTATGTACAAAAAGTAAGATTGTCCCTTTTCAATATTTTTAGATTTATAAAATAAAATTATCAGACCACATTATCTAATATTATTTTTAAGGTGTGAAATATTTATTTAAAAAATAACACTTAAACATGTAAAAATTTTTTTAATAAAAGTTATTTTAATGTATGAATGTTTCTAGGATAAACTATATCATAATTATTCATTTTTATGATATAAACTAATTTATCATAAATAAAATAAATATTATTTTAATTTTAAATCACAGGAAAACAAAATTTTTCTAAAATAAAATTTTATTAAATAAACTTACAAAAAATAATTTTTATTATGGAAAACTTATAAATAATATCTATAATCCTAGGAACATGATTTCCAAGTAAAAAAATGTTTTTAAACAAATATTTTATTCCTTAAGTATATATTTTAATAAATAATGTTTTATTATTTATATTTTAGTATTATCTTTTAATTATTCATAAAAGTTTCATTTTTAACAAAATCAGTGTATTTTATTGTTCTCCTAAAAATTAATCTTTTTATGGAAAAAATCAAATATTTAATCTGAATATGAAATATCTATGATGAATTAAAAAATGTTTTTTATTTTTTTACTTTAAAATTCTAACATTTATAAATAAAAACCCTTAAATGTACTCAGGAATTATGGGTCTTTAAGTAATTCATTGTGTGATAGTCCAGGATATGGTGCTTACCAATTTCAGTAGGGGTGAAGGAATTAAAACACACATTGAAGGTGATAAGTTTAATAAGAAAAAATAATGATTCAATGAAAAATATATTACCAAATTAAATTATTTGATGTTCATTAGACATTTTCCCCATATCCTATTTGTAAACTATTCAACTATTCTTGGAAATATTGGTGGAATGAATGTCAAATGGGTACCAAATTGACATCAAATTAGCATTACTTATTGTATTCCTTAAGAAATAATAGCAAACTAATCCCAGAAGATGATTTTATTATAAATGATGATGTGATAAATGTATAATGGTTGGATAATTCCATGTACTTACTGAAGAAATCACAAAGATAATGGTTTTATAGGCTTGAAAAATATTTAATAATGAATGGGTTTCAATGTTGTGGGGTTGATCAAAATATATATAAAAATAATAAGAATTATTAAGGGATATTAGTTCTCATTTATATGGATGTAATAATTTTTAATGGATCATATGATCCATGTTTTATGTTTTTTTCTAATTGTATGAGGTGAAAATTCAATGTTTAAATGATTGGAGAGTTAAACATTTTCTATGTTGTACAAGTAACTCTACAGAGGCATAGAAAATTTATTTATTAATAAAATTATTACAATGAAATTTTTAAGAGGTATGGAATGTTGTAATCCAAGATGCTGAAAATAATTATTTTCATGTGAATTTATAGAGACAATGATAGAAAATATGTAGATGTAATAAAATTCAAGAAAAACAATGTAGAATATTGTACCTAACAATTTTATGACCCAATTTTGTGTCTTCCACATATCAAGAAAAAATGGTACATAAGTTTTCCAAAGTAAATAAAATTACTTGAAAGGAAAATAATCAATAGTTTTATTAATAGTATGATATATTTTGGACTACTTTATCAAAAAAACAACATATATGTGGTTTTCTTGATGTACTAATACATATTAAACATGTTATATAGATGATCATATGTAAACATTGAGTGATTCATTTTCTATTTGGGGATCAAACATTTCATTAATAACTAGAAAGTAATAATGGATTTCAATTATCTATAAAGAGGATGAATATATTTTGGACACTCAATTATGTACTAAATAATTATGGATGACACATTATATTTTTTTTGTTGGAGTAGATGTGAAATCTTTAATCATAATTTGGTGTGATAACCCTATTTCTATCAATTTCATAAAAAAATACCATCACTATAAGAAAATTCCCCTCAAGATAGAGTGTCATTTTATAAGGGATAATATGGATAAATGGCTTATATAGTTGAATTATTTTTCAATATGAAATCAGGTTGTTGGTATCATGTTGTAGGCACTACAGAAAGATGATTTTGAAATGCATCAGTTGTCTCTAAGAGTCCATCTATGTCCATCAAAACTTGTTGTTTGGTGAATAACTTCACTCCCCCATGATAGTTTCTATACATGTAAATTTATGTTGAGCCTCTAGAATTAAATGATTGTATTTTGAACCACTCTTTAGATTATTTTGTGATTTTCTCTTTGGGTTTGTTATGAAGAGGGGGGAGTAGTTTTTGATGAGTTTATAGGGAGAAGTGTCCATGGTTTGAGTCAAAGAATGATGGGTATGTTATTTACTATTTTAAAAGTAAGAGTTATCCTGTGACGAGTCTTCAAAAATGGGGGGAGTAAATCAAAGATTATTCAGGTGGAGAATCTTGGTTTGGAAGTTGATGAAATTAATGATCAAGGATGTTTTCATAATTAAATTTTTATTTAACAAATTTTTTGTAACAATGATCTTGACCAATGTAGGATTAGAGTTAGGGATCAGTGAATCATTAATGTACTCTATAAATGTAAACGGGTTTGGTTTTTTCTTATATATATATATTTATTTTAGATGAAATTATGGTGAATCGATGTTGATGGACTTTTCAATAAACCTAAAAGGCAGATCATTAGAAAAAATACCCTTTGAGGATTTTTAGGTTGTATTTTTATAAATAAATGAAAAATAAAATTTTATTGAAAATATTTAATGTAACCATAAAAAATAATATAGAGGCATAGAGTGATGGATGTGGAAAAAATTCCCACTTTCTATGTCTTTAAAAATAGTAGGCAATGATTCTATGGTTGATAAAATGACAGGAGGCCAATGATCATCATCTTTGAGATCCATGATATCTATTATCTTATTTCCCTCATGTTTGGTATGAAAAACATTATCATTAGGAGTACATATCCCCTTTAATTATTTAAATAAACATTAAATATATCATTAAGGGTGATCAATACCTCCCATATAATTTACATGTAGCATTGAGTCTTCATCCACCATAGTAAAATAAATATACTTATCCTTACCAATGGAGAGGCCATTATGAACGTCCAAAATCACAACTTATAAAATGATACCTCAATTATAATAAACACCAAATTATAAGAGTTCCAAAAATATTCAATATATAACAATACCCCATATCTCATTATCTCATTTGGACATAAATCAATTGTATTTATCGTAAAACCATATCAGGGTTACCTCCACTAAACCGAACATCCTATATTACTAGGGCCAAAATAAATATTGCAAATTGATCAATCTAAATTGAGGTATGAATGGTTTAAAAACATGATAACTCCACTATATAGACAATTATATACTTGGATCCAACTCTTAGTAAATTAATACAATTGATCATGTCATTATTCTAAAAATATTTCTGATGATCCTAGATCGTCCATCACCCAACAATCAATTATGAAATCAGAACCACTCTTATTTAATATGATGGATTGAAATTATTGGCGATATTCTGGAGAGTAAGAATATTTCTATGAAATTAGTAAATTTTCATACTTAAGGGTAACCAAAAACCCATGTTGATGGGTAACTAATGGTTAGAGTTTGTGTTAGAAAAATGAAAAATTCATACTGTTCACAGTGGTATTTAAATATAAATTATTCTTGGAATAAGAATAATTGAAAAAATCCTTGTGGTATCACTGTAAACATAAAGCTAATTGAGTTTATATGTAAAAGTAACATAAGTCACACTCTTAAAAATTATAAAAGTAATATGTATGATTCATTTAGTCTAATATTTGAAGGTAACCAATGCCACAATTCACAAAAGAAATAAAGTGATAATGTGACATGTAATATTTAAAGGTATCTATGCCAATATGTAATGTTCATTTTGGAATATGTATGACTCTTCACATAGAGTGGAGTAAAATAGAATATTCTACTCAAGGGGAGTTATTAAAATGGATTTTGGTATACTTATAAGTCATTTCATGGAAATAAGGGAATATGTAAAGCTTATTTTCATTAAAATGGGGAGATATATAATTTTCTTTCAATTTTTTTCTCTAGGTTCAATATGCTGTCGACCAAATATTATGCTGGAAATTATCAATTATAAAATTGGAAAGATAACATGTTCTTTTCTGGATTATATCATGTTGTGATGAAATTAGGATCATCCACAATAGTATAATGGGTTAAGTAATTTTTTCATCGATTTACTGGATCTATTATTTGAATAAGATCACATCTAGATGACTAATATCATGCCTTGGGAAATTTATTAGCATTTATCTCCATATTTGTTTAGAATTTAATATTAAAGAAAATCACCTTTTACAAGTTGGATTAAATGTCTTAGATAATTTAGAGTTCATGGATAAAATTTAAATACTTGTATTATGGAGAAAATATATTCAATTATAGAAAACATATCTCACATTATTTACAAAAGAATTAATAAATAAATTAATGAAATAAATAAATAAGCTAGAGTAGTGCTGGAATGTAACAGGGAAAATTAGAGAGATTATTGAGTTTATAAGATAAGAATATGAATTCAAAAATGGTATTAGGATGTGTAAGAAGAATAATTCAAGGCATTTAATATACATTCAGGAAGAAGAGAATTGAGGTGTAACACCCCATGATTTTGTGAATGTTTTTAATTAGTTTAATATTTTTGATATTTTTTCATTTCACTCAACTCAACAAATAGTTTATTTTTTAGTAATTTTATTTTTCATGTGTTATATGCAACAACAAGTTAATTTTTCACTACAGATCACATAAATTTTATCTTTCTCTATAAGAAACACTATGGTTAGAAAATCTTTCACACAAGACTGACTTTCCTCAACGGCATGCGTGACATGAAAAACTGAATGTTACCAAACAAAGATATATTATTAAAATTATTATCATTTACTATAATAATATGTTAAATATCAATTAAATTATATTTTATGAATATTTATAACTAAATTATGAAAATATGTGTTTTCATGAAATAAAAAATGAATTAAATAGTTACAAATAAATCCAAAATGAATATAAGAACCAATTGAGTACAAAGGGATTTTTTTTTCGAAAAATACTATTATGAAAAAAAGTTTTTAAAATACTAATAAATTAAATTATTTTCAATTATTATGTAACATTTATTTTATATATATGTTATATATCCATGGAAATATTTTTAATATAAATCCAATATATTTGATTGGAATAAGATAAGAACAAACCAAATTTTACACTTAAAAGTTATTTTTTTATTAAGGCAATCTTGTTGCATTTTAATGGAGAAAATCTATTAAATATAACTATTGGAACATTTATTAATCTTATATGTAAAAATAAACATCATATTTGGAAGTGAATAAAATTGTAAGAACCCAATTTTTTACCAGGGAATATTTTTGAGGGAATTTGAATTTTATGATAATTATTGAGTGGGTCATTTTAAGAAAGGAACTTTAGAATATATTTCTGAAAGATGGGATGTTTAAAAGAACCTTTTTTGTATTTTAGTAAAGGAATTTTAACATTCTCGAGTAGCTATAGGAGTTTTGGGAGCACCGAACCGGGACAGACATGTTTTTAAGAACCTGGAGAGGGCTCACGGTTAGCGCATGGTCTGCCAAACCGTGCAGCCCATAGCAGGTAATAAAACATCTTATACCTAGAGAACATAGTATTTTTCATGACCTACGCATGGTTAGTCTAACCATGTGGGGCATTTGTTCTGATTTAGTTTCTTAAAAAGGGGAGTTCCGCACAATTGGCACACAGTTTTCCAAATTATGTAGCAGATACTTTGTGCAGTGTACAATTCTAAAAATTGATTAATTCTAAATTAAATTAAAAAAAATTGAAACCTAAATATAGCCTCACCCCTCTCCCTATCATAATCAATGCACAAGGAGGGCCTCCACTTTAAGACAAGATGCACCCCCCTCCCTCGGATCTCCCCTTCTCTTCATTCTTCTATTGGTTTCCTTCAGATTTCACTCCAATTAATCAAGGTATGTACCTGGGTTCCCTTATCCTTCCATTCCTTAGATGATTTTGGCCTCACCATCACCCTATGGAATTCATATAAAATCCAATGGTGGTGTTTAATCCACATTCTATGATTCTTCCAGTTTTAGGTTGTGCAAAGGGCCCCTTGGGACCCTTTTTTCCATGTTTTGGAAACCAGCACCGAATGTGAGGTTGTTTTGGTTGATTTGGTCTTTCTCAATCACTTTTAAGTAATGGTTTATACCATTAATTTGTTTCGAACCCTCTATTTTGTGTTTATTGGTGTCTATGAGAACCGAGGGTTTTGTTGTAGGGTGTTGCGATCAATTTTCCAGTGTTCACATGCATATTATCTGGTATGAATACATATAGACATATATATCTTATGTGTGCATGTTCCCTTATGGAATGGGGAACACATGAATCAGTTTAAGGATATATATATATATATATGGATGTTTGTGCAGGTGAGAGGGTTGTTTCTTGTGTTACAAAGCTTTGGATTGGCCATACATTGATGTAGGGTCCTCAATATTTCTTAATTTTAAAAGTACAGTAGTTTTATATTTAGTAAATTGGATCATTTAAACTAATATTCTTGAATGATTTTACTTTTTGTGTTAAATTATTTGTTATAATAAAAAATCATGTTTTATAGTAAAACCCCTCCACTAGATATGTTCTTCCGTCATCCTAAAAATGCAGTGATTAGGCTATCATGTTTTCCTAGATTTATGATATGTTATTTAAATATACTTTTATTGTTTGAATAAGCTTGTTTAAAATAATGATCTATGGCTTGTTTAGTTAGGAGGCATATTTCCCCATTTTCATGTTGATTTACTTGAGTTAAATGGTTCTAATGAACTAGAAAGGGATATATAGGTGGTTGAACCCATGTCATATGCTTGAGGGTAATTGGTTAATTGAGTTTGAATAATAATTAAGTGGTCTTGGATTGTTTATAGGGATAATTAAACATCAAAACACAAACATGTGACTAAACTCATAGGATGTATTTTAATACGAAATTTCAACTCAATAGGGTATTCTCATTAGTTGACTTGTGATGTATTCAATTATTAAATGGTGGTATATGGGTGAATACACCAATATGGATTAATTGAAATTAATGGAATACATGAGTGGGTATACTCAGGTTGTGTGTGGTATTTGTTAGTGATTATACTCACTAAATGAATTTTTATGGTTATAAGGATGGGTACACCATTTTTCTTACATATAAATCCTCATATTGAATTGTGATGAATTAGTGTATAAACCCATGGTAATGGTTAAACTGATGATATGAGTGGGTATACTCACATAGAATGGTAAATGATAGAATGTTTATATGAGTGGGTATACTCATATAGTAAATTAAGGAATGGTTCATATGAGTGGGTATACTCATATGGTATGATTTTATAAATGAATTGAAATGGATGAATGGTTTCATTGATTCCATGGACATCTCTCTATGTATTTGGAATGCGGTAGTTGATGCCTTGGGTTGATTATGCCCATTGGGTCTTGATTCGATGCGTCATGCCTTTCTACCATGTGGATCCAGCTTTCTTAAACTCACATAGCACATTTTGGTAAACCTTATCCAAGGACTCCAACAAGTTACTAGACCAAATTTCCTCTAGGAAACCCATGGTTCTCGATGTAGATTCCTTGGATGAGTTCATTGGATCCAGAACTTCATGGTATTTATTTTTTATATGGATTCGTTAGATAAGTTTCTTGGATCTAGCTCTTCGTGGCCCACCTTCATTAATACGACATGACCGTGAGGTATGTGGTACACTCGAATATAAATCTTGGCCATGCTAAATATTTATATTTGGTTATACAAAAAGGTCATGGTGGTCTAACATGTTTGGATGACTGAAAATACCATGTTGATTATTTGTGTAATGCATGTAGATTACTTGTTACAGGTGCTTGACCTTTTTTCAAGGGGAGAATTGTGGGGATATTTTGGTATAACCATCATAACATTATATATTTGTTGGGAAATTCACTATTTCATTTACTACTTTTGTATCTACCAGCATAATGCCTATTTTACATATTGCACATATTTGTTTGGTCTTGACACCGTGGGTGTCGACCTACTGAGATGTTATCTCATACCCTACTGAGGTACCATTGGTACCCAAGTAGACACTAAATAGTTGTAGGATTATGGACCTTTGATTTTTTTATTTTCTCTTGCACCTGGAAGTTAGGAGTAAAGGATCGAGTGGTATCTCAGGATTCTCGTAGCGATAGCCTTTGGGCTTTGGGTATTTTCATTAATTATTCACTAATATATAAAGTGTGTTTAACTAGTTACTACTTTATAATTATGTATCATAATTAGCATGAATTCATTATAGAAACTAATATTGGTTTCTTTATATATTCAGTTGATATATCAATTGTCTTCCACTACTTTGAATATTCCATTATATCTTCTTTTGATGTTATCTTTTCCTTACTATTTCAATTTATTTACCAATGTGCACTCTGAATATGAGGGTATAGTATCCCAACTGACTATCCTTACTCCCTCGCTACTAGTCAGAAGACTCTGTCATATAGGGATATGTGCCTGAGGTCATTTAGTGACCAATGAAACTATCAGTTTAATGGTCATTCTGGCCAAATCATTACAAAGTGGTATTCAGAGGGTGTTTTCCATTTTTCATACTATTTTTGGCTACTATATTGGAGACTATGAATGTTTCCAAGATTGGTACATATTTATTCTGGGGACTGATCACCATATGTACAAGAAATGACCACGTGTCTAGGTCTGGGAGTTGTTTATACTATTGTTATTATAGTTGATATGATTTAACCTTGGGTGACTGGTGTATTTTCCGCCGCTTATTGATGATGATAATTTTTGAAATTTTACATGTACTGGTGTGGAATGTAAATTTCATTACATGTATCATATTAGGCACTTAAAACCTACATTCTAATAAATGTCGTTCCATGTAGCTGTATTAGTAGGTTTCCTGAAAATTTTGGTAGTGTGGCTTCGGTGAAATGGAATGCCTGTGATTTTTATTAGAATGTATGTTATATAAAGTGACTAGGTGTTTCATTTTATCATTTTTTATTATTTAAGATTATTATATTCCATGATTTATATGTTTTTAGCATGTTTTATTACTATTTTGTGCTTCTGTGTTATAGAATTCTTTTGTGTTACTGCTTTTCATAACATTCGAGAGATGGTTTGATTCATAAATGGTTGCATGGGATGAAATTTTTTGGTTGTGTTAACGACAAGATCCGGTTTTAGATATAACACATATGGGTGCCTTATAACTGGTAAAAGGGTAACCCGTGTAATCTAATCATTAAAATAGGTATGTAAAACATAAATGTAAAATGAATTTGATGTGATTAATGGTTGACAATTTTCATTTTGTGAGATGTATGGGTGATTCATGAATTGGGAAATGGATAACCATATTAAATGTAAAGTCATGATGTGTTTGAAATGGTGTAATGTGAAGTTTGTTATGTTTTTAACTGAAATGAAAATATTTGGGAGTTAAATGAATGTGGTAATGTGTATGGTTACCATATCGATTAAGATATTTCCTCCCACTTGACTAAGGCATTGTCAACCATTATGTGTTTTGGAATGGTTTTAAATTTAAAAAATGTTGAGTTTGGATTTGAAATTGTTTCCTAATTTTATAAATTTTCAACTAGACACAATTATGTCAGTTGGGGTATGTCTTTATGAAATGAACTATTATGGGGTTTCTTTTGGAAGAATGTGGGTTGAATAAATGGGACCCTTATAGGTTGAATTTTTGTTAAAAAGAAATTTAGGTTCTAAATTTCCAATATATGATGAATTTTCACTAAATGATAAAGGTTAAAGGATTAACACTGATATAACTTGCATTTGTTTCCATGGGTAATTGTTCAAAACCAGGTTCCTTGTTTGTGAAATGATACTCGTGGGTTTTCAAAAAATTATTTCAAATGTTGTATGGTTGAAATGAATTATTGAAATGACATAAAATTGGAACCTGAAACTGGGTCCCTTTCTTGGACCATCTTGTAAGGGTAGATTAAATTCTTTTGCTAATGCCTTTGAATAGAGACATGATCGATCATTTGTAGGACGTTTCTTTTTAGAAACATCTTAAATGAAAAGGGGATTTCGACCCAGGTGAGATCTTTTTTCATAACCAAGGGATAGGGATGACACATATTCTTTGTAAGGGGATAGCTAATTATATGTAGAAACCATAGAGTTTAATATTCATTGCTTCTATTATGAACTTTTGACATTGGTGATGTTTGGGTGAAATTTTCCATAGTATGATTTTTGGTTTTAAAATCCACCCTTGTTTGGAGGGGTGGTCGTTGTACATTGACTCTTGTTACAGGAATAAGTCTCATGGAATTTTACTTCAGAATGTTAGACATTACTCAAGGATGGTCTGTTATTTACGAGGTTGTGTGAACCAATATTCTCTTTAGTGATCAAAATATTATTAGTTCATCATCCAAGTTAGGGATGTATGCGTTTATGTGTCATTGGCCTTTATGAACTCGAGGTTGTGTGTGTAGATATACATGATACCAATTGAATGTTTAGCTGTATGATGAATTGGCTATGTTTGGGGTGGTCACTGATATTTTTCATTTTTACGATGTTCTGAGGTTAACTCTAGAGTAGAGTAAATAAGGAATTACGGTAAATTCATCCCACTACTTAGGATGACTTTTTGGGACTCGGGTGTCTTGAAATACCCCTCGGTTTAATTTCATTTTTCATTCTAGACGTTTGATGTAGTGATAATGGTTTGTGGAATGTGACATGTGCGTTTAAGGTGTTACTGAGCTAGCACGTGGGAGAGTGGCTGGTCTTTCATTTCGACAACATAGATACTCCTAAGGTGGGTAGTGTCACATCAGTTCTTGTGTACATGTAGATTCATGCTTTTCATTGTGAGTTCGATGAGGTTGGTGGTCTGCAAAAACCATTAGAAACTCCATTATTTTTAAAGAGTTTCAGTGGTAGAGATTGAAAGAACATGAATTCCCTGGGAGGAATATGCATCAGGTTTTAGTTGATGATGAACTGGTCGGTGAAGTCTTCCTATTGTAAAGAGTCAACCAGTAGTGGTTTGACTGATCTTCTTGGTTTACTCTTGGTGTAATCTTTTGAATGAGATGAGCATTCCACCTATATTGACATCATCCTGGATGCACTAGGAGAGAGTTCATTATACACTACACGAATGCTTAAAATCAGTGGGGTTGTTTCATTATCTATTTTCTATATTGTACAGGGGAGGCATGGTTCTTGGTACGTGATTGTGTTAACAAGTGAATTCCATGGTAAGAATGAAATTGCTTTTCGGTTGTGATGTGCTGACCACCTAACTCTAGAATAATAGAGAATAGTTAATCGGGTGTGTATTGACTTGTTTCATTTCTTGGTTGTTGTGTATGATTGGTGCTGGAATCGTTTTAAATAGTACGTCATCAATTTGAGGTAGATTGTGGGTTTTGGGTCAGTAATGTCTTTCAAGGATCGAATCTGTGGTCAGTTGTTGTTGGCTAATTGAGGTTTCACCTTTTCTTTCTAATGAGGCCTCTATTATTACCTCAGGTGTATTTGGGTTCTCCTAGATAAATAAATCACGTGAGAAGCATTATTATATATCATAGGATGTGTACTTAAGGTAATTTCAATGGTGGAAAATCTGTGTTATGGAATTGGCTGTTAAATGAAGAGACCCTTAGTAGAAATTACCAATGCATAGTTGGTTAAAGAGAAGTTGAAGAGATCATGTATCTTGTTATGTAGTCTTAGTTAAATGATAATTTGATGTTTCGGTTGAATGTTGAGATTTAACTCGGGTTTTACTCGCTTAAGCATATTGGGAGTATTAAAATTTTTAGGGTGTGTTTGGAATTTTTAAATAAAATTCAATCATTTGAATGAAACCTCATGGAATATTTTGTTTGGGTTATTTTCTCATAGTTCCTGAAGGCTTCTCAGGGAAGAGAATTTTTACGGTGGGTAGATTGTAAGAAACACTGTTTTTAACAAGGACAAATTTTATAAGGGAATTTGAATTTTTTTGTAATTACTAAGAGGGTCGGTTTTAGAATAGAATGTAGAACCATAATTCTAAATGTTTGGATTCTTAAAATATATGTTTTTGGAATTGGGTAATTTCCCGAGAACTTTCCCAGGAAGCTTTAAGTTCTTTGGGAGCACCAAACCAAGAATGATATGTTTTTAAGAACCTGCAGAGGTCTCATGATTGGATGATGGTCTTCCAAATCGTATAGCCCATAGAAGGTAATCATTTAGCTTATTTCAGTAGGTACATAAGATTTCTCATTGAATGACCATAGTTAGGATAACCATGAGGGATAACCATGTGAACTAATTTTCTTAAATAAGGGTGTTACATGGTTGGCGCACGGTTCTTCTAATCATACAAATTAAACCTTGTGTGACGTACAGTTTTAAAAATCGTATTATTTAAAATTAAATTCAAATAAAAATTAAAACCTAAATCTAACCTCACACACCTCCCCTCTCATATGTGATGGATATGTAGGACCTCCCCTTTTAGGCATGATAGAACCCCCTCCCTCATATATCCTTGTATATTCGATATTCCACCGGTTTCCTTCATATTTCACTCAGATTCATCACTGGAAGGACCTATGTTCCCTTCTACATCCATTACATGGAAGATTTTGGCCACTCTGCCACCCTATGGAATTTGGATAAAACCCTATGATGGGTTTTATTTGGATATTTCGTATTATTCCAGTTATAGTTTGGGAAAAGGGCGTCTCGGGACCTATTAGTCCATGTTTCAGCTACTACTACCAAAGGCGAGGTAGTTTGGGTTGATTTTCTCTGCCTATGTCACATTAAGGTAAGGGTTTATACAAAAACATTGTTTCTCCCCTTTTATTTAGTGTTTGGTGGTGTTTATTATACCTGGTGGCTTATTTGTAGGGTTTTGCGATCAATTTCTATATGTTCACAAGAATATTCCCTAGTATGAATATATATAGATATATATATCTTCTCTCTGTGTGTTCCCTCATGGAATAGTGAACACATTCATAATTTTAAGGATATATATATATATATATATATATATATGGAAGTGTCTATGGGAGAGCGAGATGCTCCTTGAGTTAGAAAGAGTTGGATTGGCCATAGGTTGAGGTAGGGTCTTCAACCTTGCTTTATTTTAAAATTTCAATTGTTGTTTACTTTCTCCATTAAATAATTTGAACTGAAATTCAGGAATCAAGTTCCTTTGGATGTTAAAAGATTTATTAGAATACAAAATCAGGCTTTATAATAAAACCCCTCCATTTGAGGTGTGTTGCCTTCCTTCTAAAAACATAGTGAGTATATTATCATGTTTTATAGGCTTGACATTATGTGACTGAGTGAATGGCCAAAAGGCCTTCATTTTTATTCATTTTTGATAATCCTCCTTTTATGTGTTGAAGTGGAGAAAACACATGGAATGTAGGATTCATGAAATTACTGGCACTAATGGTCTTAAATAAATTAATCCTAGACATGACTACATGAAACTGCCCCTCCCCAGCATCTGCATCATGATCAGCACTCCACCTTCACATGTATTGTCGTCTAGATGTCCTATGTAGAGATTCATAGGCCTGGTACCGATGGTAAATATGTACCATATTATTCTTCCCATTCTGATTATCTCTTCTCTGGTGAATTCTCCTGCTCTGAACCTTCATATAGAGCCTTGTTCATTGTAAGAAAGTCTGGTATATCTGCAATTCATGTGGTCTGAAGGCGTTGAGGTGGCACAAAGGCCTTGAGGTTTCCTGAAAGCATTACTAGACCCAATTCCTTTGGTGGCCCGACGGCCTTAATGTACCATAGGTCCAAACCGGTTTTTTGAAGGCCCAAACAAGTGAATTGTTCCAGCTGCTACAGTGCTAAACATTACCTACTCTAGTAATTACTACAGTTCTTGCTACTATACATTCTAAAGTACTGCTATGGTGAACCAAAAAAATTCCTCTGCATTTTTTTGATCTCGGGTCACTTGGATTCACTTAAAGAGTCCTCACCAACCGAGAAAAGGCTCATTTGATTGATGTTATGTTATTATCCTATATTTTCCTAGTTAGATGAAACTTTTTTAAAGTAAAGAAATATGGATTTTTTATCAAGGAGATGTATTTCCTTCTTTTGATATTGAAAAACTTTAGTTAAGTTATTTTAATGAACTATAAAGGGATATATCAGTGGGTAAACCCATGTGGTATGATTTAGGGTTATTGGTAAATTGAGTTGGAACATTCAATTGGTTGTCTTGAATTGTTTAAAGGGATAATTAAACAACAGTAGAGAGATGAGTGGGTAAACCCATAGAATGTTTTTTAATATTAAATGTGAACATGATATGGTATTATCATTGGATGTATTGTGATGTATTTAATTATGAAACAGTGGTATATGGGTAGGAAAACCCATATGGAATGACTAAAAGGAATGGAATACATTAGTGGGTGTACACATGTTGTGTGTGATAGTTGTGAGTGAGTGTTTCTTCTGGAAATGTGGGTGACCTTTGTTTGTTTAAGGTTCAAACATTCCAATCGGTTTCTAGTGGGTTTATTCGTAGAACCAGAAACATCCAATGATTCTATATCCATCTGGACCTACATTCCAAAGGTAGGTGCCTATTAGTTGTGAACTAATGAGGCTTAAGAATTTGAATTGGTTAAGAGGATGGGAGGTCAGACTCATCACACCTTTTTGAGGGGAATTATTTTATACTCCAGGACTCTCTTATAGATTTGAGTTATGTTCATGAATCCTTATTAATTTACCAAGTGTGAAAATGAGTTTTTTCATTTAGATCTTGCAATCAATGATTGATATATAGGAGATTTAGAGAATATTTTATATGTATTTGAGGTTATTTATCAATAGAGTATCATTTATATAAATTAGTGATTCATAGTCAATGGTATCCTTCCATATATTATATAGATCTCTCTCGGTCATTATGATGACCATATTGGTTTTAAATCCACTCAGTGGGGCACTTAATGTTTATTTTCATTCAAAAAGATAGGGTTTTTTTTAGAGTTGGGATCGTACCCGAAGATGGGATACCTACGTATCCTTATTTAGAAAAAGAATCAGAACCCACGTAGTTCAAGTGAAAAAAGTATGGGGTTTATGCATGATTGATGGCCCAAAGAGAGATGTCATAATTACTTTTACACGCTAAGCTTACGTGAGTGATGATCGGTGTGGGAAATAAGAGGTATTAGTAAAACCTGACGATTGTGCCATGAAGATTCATTTGTATGAAATGATGTGGGGATTACGTTTGTATGACTGCCCAAGATATATGATGATCGGGATTTACTTCAGGGAAGAAACCTGGGAACAAGGTCCATAAAGGTATATATGCTTTATGGAGATTTGAATACTTGACATAGGGATTTCTCCTGAGAAGGATCCCCAAATTATAGGGACTTATGATTCTGTATTATTCATGAAAATGAATCCCAAATCAAAATAACTTAATACTGGGGATTACTCCTAAGGAGGATACCCAGGTTAAGAGAAATTATGAATCGATCTTACTCCTGATAAGGATGCCCAGGTTAAGGGGACTTGAGAATTGGGGCTTACTCTTGAGAAGGAGGCCAAAGTTAAGGGAAATTATTATTGGGGCTTGCCCCGAAGGAGGATTCCCATGAATAGGGAACTTGGAGATTACTCTTAAGGAGGATGCCCAGATTAAAGATCTTCTCATCTTAAAGGATGAGGTTGAATGAAGGAAATATCTAACATTAGTGATATAATGATTTGTAAATCACGAAGTTTTGAGATATGTTCCATAGAATTCCTTTTTCATAAGGAATCCAACAAAGGAACAATGCCACAAATGGCTTTGAAGAGGGTTTTGAAGGCTAAATTGTGAAGAGGAGAGATGAATTTGAGGAACGGAAGTGAATTGGAAGGAGGGGCACATGTATTGGTATGGGTTGCAAGTATACTTGCACGACATGTGTTCACTTGGGTGATGGGGAACCTTTAGGGTAATACTTTAGTGAGCCTTGGCTCAAGCCCTTAGTATTTTACCTAGATGCTCTCAGAAGGGAGGTGCACTAGTTTCCATGAGGGGACAAGGCGGGGCGCAAGTGTCTTCATTTCCCTTAAGGGTTGGACTCATAGGCATGCAAGTATTGTTGAGTTTCAACAGTTAGGCCTTATTCTTCCTCTTGAGAGCTTCTATTTTAGGTAAATAATTACCTTAGAAGTGTTTGGAAGAATTCAAAAAGAGACTTGGGTGACCAGAGCATGAATATGAGTTTTGGATTTTTCGTCCTCGAAATGGGGGTCCCACATGGGGTATTTATAGGCCATCCAAGGACCATGGGTGAAAAAAGAATAGCGCGGGCAAGAGACTTGCGCGACCCATATGTGGCACGCAAGTGACTTACGTGACCATAATGAAACTTATGCGACCCATGCCTAAAGAGTTCCTTGTTCATAACTTTGTCGATATTTGATGTTGTTCAAAGGATAAATCTCTTTGTGCTTAAGGTATTCCCCTTTTTCATTCATTTAGACTTTGTGACGAAAAGGAGCGTCAGCAAAATTCCCCCCTTAGAGTTAGAACTGAAAAAGAAAAGAGGATTTGACTCTGAGGTAAAGGAGAAAACCAAAGATTTTGGGCATGCAGGTATCATCATGTAGGTTATGGCGTGCAAGAGTATGTCCTTGCCTATAAATATGTGGCACCACTTCGTCCAAATCACTCGATTTCAAATGCTTATGAGCTCTCGGTGCGCAAGTAGATCTCGTTCGCGCATGTGAATTGGATTTTTTCTTGTCTGTGTTTATGTTCGTGTTGCACTTCTGTAGTGAGTTTCTGACTTCCTCGCCAGTACTAGCACAGTAAAACTTGTGCGACCAACTTTGACTTGCATGCCAACATTATACTTACGCGCCTTAATTCCTTAGCCATTTTTTCGAATTTCTTCATAAATTATATGAAAAAATGACTTAATTAAAAGTTGATTATCTGATGTTTCTGCAGATTCAATGGATCCCAAAAGAATTGGAACAACTGATGAGCTAGCCAGCAAGTGGATTGATGAAATGATGAACATTGATGGCCATGATTACTATGAAATCTGTGACATCACTCTCCCAAATTTGGCAAAGTACTTAAAGAAGTATCATGTTAATTTCCCAGAGAGCATCTACCTGCGTATGTATGGCCATGGTCATATGCAAGGAGTCAACATTCCAGAGCCAAAGAACTATCTCCCGCATTTTTGGTTTCATACATACACCAATTTGGCTTTAGTAAATGTCTCTATTGGCGGATCATTCGTAAATGCTGGAATAATGGAGAAGGAATTTATAATACATCATAGCCCATGTGCTACAGATATGAAACCTCACAAGACTGAGCTTCATCCGCATAGTTATCCCTCAATCTTCTGAGATTCTCAGATTGATGAATCCAAGGGATGGAAAAAGAGATAGGATTTCTGTCCAGGAGGAGGTGTGAATCCAAACTGGATGTGGGCATATTAGGTGTGACAAACCTGTGGAGAGATTGTTGAGGATCTAAAAGGAGCTGCAATATATGATGTTGTTTGGGATGGGCAGACATATGTCTACATGAATGATAACTTTTTGCTGGAGCTAATCAGCCGTTGGAACCCAGAAACCAATTATTTCTATCCGATTCATGGAGAAGTGGGCATCCGTTTTTGGGATGTCTACAAAATCACAGGGGATCCAATTTTAGGTGATATGTATGATGAATTAATCCCTCCCAAGGCGACTTGGAATGATTTATAGAAGACTCCAGCTTTGGATCATGAATTATTGAAACTTTTCCACAAGCTCAAGAATTCAAAGACCTCCAAAACTAAATCTAGAAAGGATATTCACCCAGAGGAGTGGATGGATATATTTCCTACCAAGAAGAAGGAGAAGGGGCCCATCTGCACTCATCCTACTACATTACCCAGAACAAAGAAGAGGGGTTCTCTTGGCACATTCTATCCGACTCTGGAAGGAGGAGAGTTTGAAATGTTAGGGTATGAAGTTGAACAAAGAATCCCAGAGAAGACCCATCTGGCAGGCTTCTTAGCCTTGTGTCTTAGTATTTATCTTATACCAATTAGGGATTCAAAGGGAGGGATTAGGCCAGGGACCTTCATTGTGGCAACTAAGTTGATTGAAAGGAATATGGTTGGGTTGGCTACCCAAATATTTGCCAAGATTCACAGGAGAATACTCCATGTCTATATGGGTAAGTATTCATTGAGAATAGTAGGACCATTCCAAGTTTTTTGGGGATGGATCGCCACTCAACTCATGACATACACTGTACAGAGCGGAGTAGTGGTTCCTGGAAGTTCTTTCAGGCCATCAGTGCAGGAATATTTTGGAATTTTTCCGTTTTCCCTTAACCCCTATGATATGAAGGTGAGGCTGAGCATGTTCAAGTAATTCCATTTCTTTTTTTATGGGAACCTGCCAACTGGGCAGTTTGTTGTTGATGGAACAGTCAGCCTTGAATTGGGGTCATACATGTTGGCTTGTAGAGATGGTGTAATGGCCAGTAGAATTGAAAGAGAGATTTTATGCGAGACCTATGCTCCATATACATTTGCACGCAAATTCAAATGTCTGTAGCAGATTGTTGTGTCCCCTCCTATGCATGTTAGGTCAGAGCAGCATCTGATGGTTTCCTGACAACTATGGTTGTGGAAAGCTATAGAGAAGACAGGGGAAATTTTTGATCTACCATTTTCTATAGTGGTGAGTCACTTGACTACAAGGTATTCCAAGAACTGAGTAGCATAATACCCTGAAGGGGTACTAAATAATATGGTTCCTCAGGTGGGGAAAAAAAGAGAACTGTTAGGAAAAAACATCATCTAGAAGGTGACACTTCCTCACTCGGAGCTGATTCACTAGATTCCTCACCCAGGGATGATTTGTTAGATTCCCAGGAAGGGGATGATGAGGTACGACATGCGTCAAAGTGGCCTTGTTCCATATATAATCCTCCTGCCATAGTAATGATACCGACTCCATCGACTCTTGGTGAGTTACATCACTGAGGCAATTTAATCATCATTATTTTATAGAGTAAAAAATTTCATTTTATTATCCTTTATTTGTGATTGTAGGAACTGGGATGAAATTGATGTCCAAGATTGTAGGACCCTCCTCGTAGCCTTCTAGTGCACATGTTGAATATTTACGACCTAAGGCTGTCCAGACATGGAGATGTTTATATTGCGATGCTGAAACCACCTGAATGGACCTACGCAAAGGGATACATATCCCTGGAGTGGGGAATCTTCAAGATTATACTGATATCCATTTCGAGGATAACCCTGATGAAGTGTGGGCTTAGATCATAGAGCTGTATATGCTCATATATGCCACTGATGATTCTATTACTATCACCAAGAGGGTGAAGAAAATGATGGATCGTGGCACCACTGAGGGGACTGGTGCTTCCGTAGATGAGGAGTGGCACAATTAAGTGGCTCATGAAGATGTAAGTCTCTTTCCTTATTAGCTTTGAAACATGACTTTAGTTAAATATTTTTTACTTAAGAAAATAACATTCTTCATCCTGTAGCTTGTAAAGAAAGGAACTTCTAAGGTTCCTTAACCATAGTATAGCCCTGGTGGCACTGCCATCAGAGCAATTGAATATCCTTGTGAACCGGGTGAAGTATCCCCAGGCCGACAATCCATGGATTCAGAGTTAGAAAATGATTTTCATTCTCCAATTCTGGTATTTGTAGGTGACGATGTCAACACACCAAAAAATTCAAAGAAGCAAAGACATCAAACGAAGAATTCGACAACTAAACACATCATCAGTAGAGGTAAGTCCTTCGGATAGTCATGAATTCTAACTCATGAAAAATGTTTCATATATTTCTTGGGATTACAGTGGCTTCTTCAATTTCCACTTTGAGGGAGAAGACTGAACCTCCTCTAAGGACAAAAGAGGGTGTGGGTGCACAGTTGCGAATTCACGCTGACTTGGCTGCTCCTGAAGAAGAGCCAGCGTCTATTCCCAGTACTGCTCCTCCTGCTGCTGCATGGAGAAAAGAGCCTTCTTCTGGTAAATAAAAAATTCTTCATAAAACGTTGAATGAAAACATCAACTAAAATCCATTTTTTGATACTTTCGGTTCAACACTTGCACCAGAACATTTGGCGGCCACTGCAACTGACTCCGTAATTTTCTCTGAAGAAGTTGTCCAGGGTTAGAGGCTGTAGAATGAGGGTTGCCAAGAAGACATATCTAATGCTCCCACTAGTGAGACTAACCAGGAATCTGAGATATCACTGGATGAAATGATGAAACATGGCACATATTTTGAAGAAATTTTAGATCATGTTAAATTACCATGTAATTTAGAAGATTTTGGACGTGAATGATATCCTTCATCCTATTAAAAAGTTATTATTTCATCTCTAACCATGATTGGTTGAAATGTGTAGTTCCATCTGAGCAATCTGCTGAACTGCCAATGCCTGAAGGGGGTATAGACAACCCTATTATTGTAGAGACGCTAGTTTAAGTGGAGCTTAACCCGGAAGAGCTTCCTAAAACCCATACTGAAAATCCTGTTGAAGCTATCAAAGATGGGTAACAACCTTCTCATGCTACTGAACTACTGTTGGGTAAGAGATAATAATATTTGTGGCTATAATTAATTTTCAAGACAGCTAAATCAACTTTTTTTATCCTTTGAAACTAACCAAAACTTTCAATTTACTATGCAGGGCCGTCAATTTCAGTGGCTAGATCTGGAGGTGAAGCCTCAGCCTCCACCCCAACAGAAATAGAAAGTGAAGTAACAAGGGTCAAGGGTGAAGGAGCAGAACATGGAACTTCTCTAAGTGCATTAATCCAGGAATATATTCCACATTGTGATAGTGATGTTGAATTAGACCCAGAGGTACAAAAGGCGCTCCAATTATCATGTCAGAAGGCATGGAAGAATATATGGAAGATCTTATCTGAAGTGCCTCTTGAAGAGAATTCTATGAAGATTCCACGACTGTCATCTCTCTTCTCCATGTTGGGACATGGAGGTTTTGGATATCAAGAGATCCATGCCATAGTGAAACAAGTCATTTTAAGAATGGAGAAAGAGAAAAAGTATCGTCAAGATCTGACCAAAGTAAGCCTATTGGCCAATATCTACGAATTTGAGGCTGCAGTGTCCTGAGCTGAGGCAGATCATGCTACAAATTTGATGGAGCTGAAGAATAAGATCAAGGAGAAAGTTGTCCAATAGATGCACCTTTAGCAACAATTATATGATGTTAATGGGGAACTTTACCATCTTAACAATTCACTGGAAGGAGTTCAAACAAATGGTATGAAAGCCATCGAAGATGCCAACAAAGCACTCCATCAAGCTGAAAAGAGTGAATATGGTCGAGTGCATGAACTTCAAATGGATGCTTATGAAGCTTCTGATGTCGTAAATCAAATGACGAGTTATATTGAATGTCTCTTGTAATTCTTGAAAAATAGAAGAGACTCCAGTCTGTGGTTGTCCTTCTAACTCTAGTAAATCAAGGAAAAACACTTTCATCTTCAATTACTTGTGCTTGAATTCTCTTCCAACATGCTTTATATTTTAACCTAATCCAATGGGCCTAGTAAGCATAGTTTGATTTTTGATAAGGTGATACAAATGACCCCACAAACATTTCATCTTTTAATTGCTCAATATTACATAAATCATACAAAATGTATATTTAGTGAGCTGGGACTTGACTTTTGTTCACAGTTTCCTTGTCTTCTGTGGGCCGTTTAAATTCATGCACATTGGATATAAAAAGGCTAATGTTTAAGGTAGAATATCTTTCACCGAATGGATTAAAATTGATTCAATTCCTTGATAATTTATTTGAAAACATATTACCACATTCAAGTATGGGGAAAACATGTATAATATGACCTAAGAAATTTTGAATCTAAGAAATGATATAAAAAAGGGCTAAAAGGCACTAAAGGAAGTATTTCTTAATAGTGAAATTACCACTATTTAACAAACCTGTTAGGGGGTTGAATTACGCAGGGCCACATAAGGTAACTGGATGCATAGTCAAATAGTAGCATCTTTTGGATGACATGTCAATTATGTAGACTTCTTTTGCAAAGACACCTAGGGGCACGTGATACATAGTAAGGCAAAATAACTCTCAGAAAGTCTACTTTTCTATAGCTAAAAAGCTAGTGAATGTTTATAGAGATTCAAATTTTCCAAAGCATAGAGTCTGCTGTATGGAGAGAAGTACTTGAATATGGAGAGGATATTCCAATCAAGATTGTCAATGAATTTGATGAATTTCACTCCTGTGAAGGTCTGATCCAAACATAGGGAAGGTAAATATAAACCATAGACCTAAATACTTTTAGATCATGAAAAAGATTATTGGACAAATATGTTAAGGATAACTATTTTTGCGGATCCTTACATATTGTTGTGAAGACAAATAAGGAAAAAAGAGTATTTTCTCCCAAGAATTAAGTTACCACTATTTGAAAAACCCGTTGGGGTGTTGAATTATATAGGGCCATTTAAGGGCATTGGCTGCATAGTCTAATAAAAATATCTTTTGGATGACAGGTCCGTTATATAGACTACTTATGAAAGGCCACCTGGGGGCACGTGCTACATAGTCCGGAAAAAAAACTATCGGGTATCAGAAATTTTGTGACCAGAAGTCAAGAAAAGGATTATGGAGATCTGGAAGTATTTAAGGTTAGGTGTATGACACATCAAAATGGGCATTGTACAATGCATTAAGGAGATACACAGACCAATGCTAACCATAATCATGTTGCGGCTGGGTCCTAAATTGAGGTGTTGTACCTCACTATGTGTCCCATAAGGATGGGAATCAAGACATACGTAGTTCTTGAAATATAGTTTAAAGTCATGTGGTAAAAGAGTATAGAAGATCTTAAGTTTATGGTCATAGATGTCTAACCATAATGGTGAATACACATTGTGGGTTTTATAAACATGATTTGAATGAAGACCACGGTTTTTATACTATATTCAGGTTTTCACAGGGGGGATTTTTAGCCAATGGACGGAAAGTGGAATTTAGGGTTAGGCCCAAAGACTTGGGTCTAGATTCGAGGGACACTCTACATGTCCCATAAGGATAGTAATCAGGCCATACATAGTTCTTAAAATACCCTCTATACATATTTGGATCATACAAGTGAATGGTGAAAAGGGACTTTAGTGCAATGATGGTTTGAACTAGGATTAGAGGTTCAGGAATTTCTAGGTATTCACGTAGTATTTGGAATATAACATGATAGGAGATCAATGTAAATAATTATTCCCTCTCAGGTGAGGGTGTTAGAGAATGTTGTAGTTTCTTGTCGTACATGACAAAAGTTCGAATAATTTAAGGTCATATGCATGGACCGATGTTGCACAGTTCATCATCATGTAGCTAGGACAATGGAGGACTATATAGTTTAATTTCATATAGCAAGGAAGACAATGAACCAATGTGAAGATATTTGTTTTTGGCCTGAACCTCAGGAGGTTTCCTACATACCTGGCCGTGAAGGCTAGGATCAAAGACCGCGTAGTTCGATTGAATAATGAATTGGCGATCAAGTTGTTCTTGAGGAAAATGACCTAAAAATGGTGTTGGGACTTATGCATGGTTAGCAGCCCTGAGATGTTGTTATGGTTTATGTTTACTCTAAGCTCACATGAGTCATACTCAGTGTGAGAAACAAGAGGTAACAGCAACCCTAACGATGCACAGTTTAACGTCATGTTGGACAATGGAAGGACTGTGTTGTTTAAAGTCTTGCAGTAAATACATTGGGGACTATGTAGTTTAAAGTCTTCTAGTAAGTAATATGGGTGTATTTGTGTTACAGCAAATACTTCTTTAGAAATATGGCATTGGTTGGAGTCGTGATGAATTCTCTATCCATTGATATTAAAGAATAAGCTCCAGTGGAGTAGGCCTTATGTACTGAGTAAGGTTCCTCCCACTTTGACTCAAGATTTGGAGGTTTCTTTCCTGGTATCATCGGAGTTCTGAGGACCAATACTAATTCTACTTTAATGAATGAACAAAGACAAAATTTTTCGTTGAAAGCCCGTGCTATTTGAATCTGATAGACTTCCAAGTGGGGCAGGGTGCACAATATTTTTTCATCTAATCTTTCGAATTCTCCAATAGATTTTGAGATTGTTCATCTATATATGACTAATCACAAATGGATACTCCGATGAAGGTAAATGAACCTCAATGGTCAAGACTGCTTCTGTTCCACATACCAATGAATATGGAGTTGACCACATAGCATTGCGGGTGGTGGTCCAATAATCCCATAATGCATGAAAAAGTTTCTCAGGCCATGATTTATTATCTTTATCCACCATCATTATCATTATGTTTGAAAGTGTCTTATTGAAGGCTCTTATTTGGTGATTGGCCACTGCATGATACCGATATGACTAGTTGGATTTGATGTTGTATTCTTGATACAGCTTCCCTACCTCGCATGAATATAAGTTGGTTCCATTTTCCGTCAATATGGTATGAGGGACACCAAATCTAGTAATAATGTTATGCTTGATGAAGCTAACAATTATTTTAGAAATAAATTCATTGAGAGGTATATCCTCTGCCCATTTGGAAAAGAAGTCGGTAGCAGTAAGAATATACTTAAACTGGTTGGATGTGGACAAAGGGTAATCTATTCCCCATGTGGAAAATGGCAATGATTATTTAGCTATATGGAGAAACTATAGGGGTTGATGAATGAAATTGGAATATACTTGGAAAGAATGACACTTCTTAGTGAAATCAACAAAATCGTGTATCATTAAAGACCAAAAGTTTCCAAGCCTCTGAATTTGATCAGAGAGTCTATGTCTAGATTGGTTGGCACCACAGGCTTTTGCATGTACTTCTTTCATGACAGACATTGTCTCTTCCCCATCAATACATCTGAAGAGAATTACATCAAAACCTATTTTGTAGAGAATTTTTTCTAAGTGATCTGGGATATCATAAAGAGTAAAATTGACCACACGTCACCAGACTTGTTCTTTCCCGACTCTATCAGGTGGGAGTGTTCCATTTTGAAGGTATTCCCAGATAGGTGTCATCCATCCTATAGTATGACCATATGGTTTAGAAATGGGACTAATTTCCTTTATTTCCTGTTTTATGGTATGAGGATAAGGTGAAAATGTGTGACGGTGGGCAATAGTAATGATTGTTTCATCCTGATTTGAATCTTCTAGAGTTGTGGCTACATTAGCCAGTGCATTAGCTTGAGCATTTTATGATCATGGGACATATGAAAATTTCAGTTCCAAAGGAAATTCTACCTTTAACTTTATAATGTAATCATACAAATGGATTAACTCTTCTTTTCTGCTGGCATACTCCCCATTGACTTGTTTGATTACTAAGTATGAATCACCTTTAACCTTTATGTGATTCACCAGTGCCTAAAGAGCCAACTTCAATCCTGCGATGAGAGCTTGATATTATGCTTCATTGTTTGTACCACCTTCCAAAAATAAGAATGAATAGGGTAGCATTTCCCTTTCTGGGGAAATGAGCACAATTTCTAACCCAACATTGTTGAATTTAGGATCTTCCATTTTCTTCCCTTTCGGGCTTCTGGAATCACCATCAAAGTACATTTCCCATGTTTGAAGATTATCTTGAATAGAAAAGACTTCCTCATCAAGAAGTTCAATAACTAAAGACGTATCTTTTACTGAAGGGTGTTCAACAAGGAAATCAGCCAGAGCTTGGCCCTTTATTTCTTTTTGAGACACATACTAGATATCAAACTACTACAAAATAACTACCCACCTTGCCAGACGTCCTAAAAGAATTGGACAACTAAGGATAAATTTGAGCGGGTAATTACGAGATTACAATTAGACCTCATGATGTTGCAGGCAGTGTCCAAATTTTCCTAAATGCAAAGATTAACGCTAGACATCACTTTTCAATACTTGAATATCGATTTTCTGCCTCATGCATAGTCTGACTGAGATAGTAAATGTTTTTTTAATTCCCGACATCATTATTTTGGGAAAGGAATTCACCCAATGATATCTATAAAGCTATCACATAAATATTTAGTGGTATTTCTTCAATAGGTGGCATTAATACTGGTGGAATCAAGATATACTTCTTCAGAATATTGAATGCTTCTTGACATTATTTAGTCCACTTGTAAGTGACTCCCTTATTCATAATTTAGTGAAGGGTAAACATTTTCCAGCCAGATTAGCAATGAAACACCGAATATAGTCCAAGTGTCCTTGAATTCCTCTCAATTATTTCAAATTTATACGGTGTGACATACCAAGGATTTACTTTTTTTTCTCAAGATCAGTTTTGATACCATGATGGCATACAAAAAAGACGAGAAATGTTCCTAAGGTTTCCCCAACAGCACATTTCAAGGGGTTCATCTACAAATTCTGTTGTCAAAGTATGTGGAATATGATTTCTAAATCAGCCAAGTGATTAGAACATTTTCTGGATCTAACCACCAAATCATCCACATAACATTCAACAAATTTACCTAAAAAGGGTTTGAAGATATGATGGATGGCACGTTGATATGTTTCACCCACATTCTTTCGGCCAAAGGGCAGTACCCGATAGAAAATTACACCTTGAGGGGATCTGAAGGTTGTAGATTCTTCATCTTCTTGATCCATTCATATTTGATTATACCCAGAATATCCATCCGTGAATGAAAGTGCTTCATACCCAGTTGTTGTATCAATTAAGTGTTTTGTGATCAGAACTGGAAAATCATCCTTGGGACAGTGCCGATTAAGATCTCTGAAATCAATGAAAACTCTAATATGTCCATTCTTATTTTTCACAAGGACAATATTATCCAGCCATTTGGGATATTGAACTTCTCTAACAAAGTTAGCTTTGATAATCTTATCCACCTCAGCTTTAATTTTGGAGGCATAAGTTGGGTGTGTTCTTCTTGCAGCTTGATTAAATCCTCAACGTTCTTATGGAAATCCCAAATGATGAGTAGCAACATCAGGATCAATCCCTAGAATTTCTGTATAATTCCAAGAAAATATATCTCGATTTTTCTTTAAAAATGAAATATATATTTCTTTCTCTTCAAGATTCATGGATGCACTAATTAAAGTGGGGTATGGATCTTCTTTTTTACCCAGATTTATTTCTCTGAGTTCATCCACAGTAGTAGAGATACCCTCTTCAAATACTGGAGGAGTATCCCTATGATCTTCTTCTTATTCTTCAATTTGTGTTACTTTATTTGTTTATACTTTCATATTAGATGATGAAGAATAATTTCGATGATCAGAAGAGATGTTAAAATTTGAACATATTGAAGACGAGGATACCATTTCTGACCCTATTGATGATGAAGGGTCCTCCTTGGGTAATAAAAAGGAGACGATGGATTGAGAATCAACACCATCATTCATCTCTGACATTACTATAACATCTTCTATCCTAGTTGATGAAGTATAGAATTTCTGGATTTCAGTGGATGAAATTAAGACATCTCCATCTGAGATTTCATCATTGCTTGGTGAATCACCAATTTCTCCCATGCTATCTGGCTTGGTTGTTGTAATTGACATTATGGAAGTTTCCATAAGTGTATTTAGATTTGGGTCTGTCCTGACAATTTGACTGATTAAAACACATAATCTGTACTCACATGTATGAATGAGTTAACTTGAATCTTTTCCAAACCATATGGAGCATTAATTTTGGTAACCTCATTTTTCATGGATTTCTCCTTTCCATCCATGTGATAGAATTCTACCACAATGTATTTAAATTCACTTTTTTTGAATGGGGATTTATCACTATACAATGTCCCAATTTGACAATTGAAATAATATTTGAGACATTGAAGGTATGATGAAGGGATAGAAACATGTTGATGTAGCCAAGGTATTCTAAGCCAAATGTTGAAGGCTGTGTCATGATAAACAACCATGAAATCTGAATTGGATACAAGGTCTAAAAACTGAGTTCTGAGTGTAATCCCACCTAGAGGTTCTTGTTCATTTTTATCATATCCTTGGAACATCAAAGTAGAAGGAGATAAATCAGATTTGGTGAGGCCAAATCAACGAAGAGTATGAATAGGGATGAGGTTGACTCTTGAACCATTATCAATGAAATCTCTTCAGATGTCTACATCATTGACCTTTCTAGATAAATACAATGGTCTAATATGTCCATGAACAACATCATCTTCATCTTCATCTGTAAAAGATAACACTGCATGGCATTCTGCAGGATCATTCTCTATATGATAGACTTCAGCCGTAGTAATTTCAGTCTCAATTTTTTGTGTACTTGACAAAGCTTCAATCAGTGCCTCTCGAAGATCCTTTGATAGATTCAAGGCAGTCAGAATTGATAAATTGGCCGGTACATGGGCCAAATGATTCAAGACATCACACTTTTGGTCTAAAGGTCTGCGTTTCCTGATAGGATCATGTGGTTTCTCAGGTGCCTTAGAAGTTGATGATTTGGAAGTATATGCATCTTGTATCGGGGTAGGAGTTGGAAATACTTCTGACTTTGGAAAATTAAACCGACTAGGTCAATTTATTTGCTGAGAGGAAGAAGGTGTAACCTCTAACCAACCCTCCAAAATAATTGTTCCAGGACTGAATCTGCCATGCATGGAAGAACTTTCTTGTTCTTGTTGAGCCCCCTGAAGGGATTTTCCATGAGTTTCTACTACATATTCATTTCTAACAGGGGTGAAATCGGAATAGTGGCTTCTAAAATATCCACATCTTCCCCTAAATCTTAAACCTTTGGAACACCCTCTAATTTCTCAGTTTGATACAGGGAACTCAGGCCCATCAAGATCAAAACTGTGACTGGAAAATGGATCAGTTAAGTGAATCATATTGACAGAACCAAAGATTAACTCTTCATTTGATGAATATTATTCCTGATTAGCCAGTTTAGGATGTTCCATTTGGTGGGGTGGTGCCCGTGGTTTTGAAGTATATGGCATAAAATCTATCAGATTCAAATACACCTTAGGCTTTAACACGAGCTCATATTCTTCTGATTCCTCTTCTTTCTTTGAATTATGCCATCCCTTTGAGGATTTTCCTTCTAACGAAGGTAGTTTTGTTGTGGTATTCATCACACAAGAAACAATTGGTTTCTTAAATTATGTTTGTAAAATGAAATGATTTCGGTTGATCATTTTCCTGACCATCCAATCATCATATTTATGTTCATTTTTTCTTTTGACTTCCTTCCACTCACCTTCTTCCTTTGGATCTGTAGCAGTAACACATGGTACATGGGCTAAAGAACCTCTCAATTTTACTTGTCTTGAGTATACCATCTTCTGCATGAGGTCCTTGATGAAAAAACACTCTTGAATGGGATTCCACAACATCTGATTAAATGGAAAATAGTTTGGAAGGTCTTCATCTTCTTCCTTGTTCGGCCTTTTAGGACATGGCAACCGAAACAAATTATTTTCTAGAGCCTAAATGATGTAACCAGGAACTTGTTCATTTTGGAAAGAATAATTTTTTTTCTTTAACTCTTCAAATTGTTTCCTCCTTTGTTCTCTTTGATCATCTTAACGAGGTGGCCATTGTTTTTGACACTGAGGAGGTGGAGCCCTTCGATACGATGAAGTTTTTGAAGTAGAAGTAGGTACATGTGCTTTTTTAAGTGTAATGGTAGAAGTCTTTTCTCTACCCATTATCATTCCTAGAACAGATGTAATTAAATGAGTTTTGTCCTTAGTCTTTATAAGAGAGTCTTTGATCTGCTAAGTGGTTGAAGTAAGGTCTCAAAACCCTCTTGAGTATTTTATAGGGATCAACAGTGCGCGTAGTTCATCTTGAAAATTTTCCACACATATTGGAAACAACTCTTCTAGATGCAGTGTTATGATTAAGGAATATTTTAATCCCTTCTAGAAAGCCATGAAATCCGAAACTCTTTCATTCTCCCTTTGCTTAAAATTTTTAAGATCCAAAAACTGTCTCCTTTGGTATTGTTGAGCTAAATTAAAGAAGGAGTAGTTGATGGAGATCTTCCCACATGGTAATTGACCGAGATTGCAAACATGTATAACAGACAAAAGTAGGCCCTTGTAATGACTACACAAAACATCTGAGCTTAAATGATTCTTATTTTTGAGGACTTCCCATCATAGGATCAGAACGAGAAACAAAATGTGTTAAGTGTTGTTTTGGGTCTTCTGAACCATTAAAAATTGGGAATTTGGTATTCGCGAAATTTGATGGGGGAGGAATTGCATCAACACATTCAGGGTAATCTTTATTTTTCGGTTGAACATGTGCACATTTTCCATCCATAGCTTCCAACTGATCTTTTAATGACTCAATGGTAGTTATTAATTTTGAGAAACATCTTGTTGAGCTTGGACCTGAGTAGGTGAAATAACTGGAGTTTGAACAGGTGTGGTGACTGGTACTGAAAATGATGGTAGCACTACCGGTTGTTGTCATACATGACCCATAGGATTGGAAGTATGATGGTATACTTGTAATGGATGATATTCTTGATCCATCCTAGTAACTGCAAAAAATTCCCTTGACTGACTGACTCCAACACGCTTAGTAGGAAGACTACCTTGAAGTAGTTCTGCATTCAATCTCCTCAACTCCTTCATTTCTTCACCTTGTTGTGCAATCATTTTTTCTAATGAGAGTGATTTTTTTTCTCTAGAGGTAGGGTTGGATGTAACCTAACTTTTACCCTTTTCCTTGGAATGTGCCTTTTTGGAGTATGGAAGGGCATTGCCTAGAGGAATATCTTGCCTCTGGGAAGCCCTCTAGCCTCTAGTACTCACACCTTATTCATTTATTTCTGTGTGCATAACTTATTGATTAGAAATGTATTCATCTTAGTCCTATGAGTGAACATCATGTTCTAGGGGATCAGTGACAATGACATTAATTAAATTGTTTAATGCATAACGCATTGCATCTCTTGTATCAACATTTCTGCGATACTGTCTTCTTCCATGTCATTGATGATACATTGCCTTTTCATGAGTTGATCACTCAACAAATTCTTGATGAACCATAATATGGAGGGAAGATCATAATAATTCAGCATTGATTTCCCCTTTTGGCTTCGTCCCTAATTGGGAAAATACTGACTTTCACTGAGGATGAGATTAAGGATTTGAAAAAGTCCACAGTCCGGTAGACTGGGGGTGTTCCTGCTGTTGCTGCTCAACTCCTTGAATCCCATTTGTTGATTCCATGGGTTGGATTAAAACAGCCCTCATTCTGGCAAGATGAGCTGGTTCTTGAGCTACCACATCTGATACTTTTTTAAAATCTCTCTAGATATTGAAGACTTTAGTCCGAAAATTGGTCGGATGCATCACTCGACATCCCCTCAAATCACCTGGATCAAATGACCGTGGGATGATTTCTAACACTTCTTCCACCTGATGATGTGCATGCTCTAAATGATAGGACTATTCGATAATCTCATTTTCTTGATGCAAGTGTAATTCAACAACTAGTTCATTATATTCCTGACTTTGAGAAGAACTAGTTGAGGCATGTTCTTGGGCAAGGCTTTGATTATGCACAAAACCAGCTAGATGTGGCCAACCCTAGGAAATAACATTGTATGAGACCACCTTTGGCGGGATTTTTTGACCAGAGATCATATTAAATTTTTTTGCTCCATGAACACCCCATCCCTTGATATGAATATCAGATGGGTCATTGGTTATTAATAGGTGCAACCTTTTTAACGCACCAAGGCATGAACACTGAAGGGATATCTGCTTCTTTTCAACCTTTGGATATCGGGAAACTGAGAGATATGCCAATTCAATTTGGCATTATAACCCTTCTATTATCATGATATTAATATCAAACTAATCATAAGATAACATTTTATCTTATAAATGACAATGATTTTTCCACATTTTGAGACGAATATCATGAATACAATCTTTCGTCAACAATTTTGGAAATCATACTGAGAGTCAGTCAAAGGCCAAAACATGACTGGTACATCACCATTCTCTATTTGTTTTCTCATATTCATCACTTCCTCTTTATCATTCGATGAAGATTCTTCTACCTAATTAGATCTATGTTGGTGATTCTTTGTTGCTTCATCTGATTCAAGAAGATTGGTAGAGAATTTATTTATAAAATTAGAAGATGAATGACCCAAGAGTTGTTTGCAAAATGACCTACACCCCGGGATATCTTTTGATTGAGAAAGTATTTCACCTGCTAGTGGTAAAGCATCAGACATGACTGGGATCACATTTGCAAGTGCATTAAGATAAGAGTGCTTTCTCATTACTGCATTGTCCTTTGAATAATTTTCCAGGCTTTGTGAATTACTACTGGAGATAAGACTTTCGCATCTAAATTCATCATCATGGGGATTACCACCATGGTGGGCTATAACAAAAGATGAAACCTATTTCTCCATGATCTTCTTGCCACACAGAGGGTTATCATGGCTCTCATCTGAAGATGATACTTCGAGATCAACCGAACTGTCATGAAGCAATCCTTTATGAGGAAATGTCTGATGAAGACCTTCAGAACTATTATTATTACTTACAGAATATAGAAATGAGATAGTAGAATCTTGAGTTGCAATAGACAATTGTCTGAGTGCATCAAGAACTCCAGCATCGAGCAAGGCCTTATTACAAATTGTCTCTTGATTTCTTGACTTTGCTGGATGGGTATTTTTCTTAGATTCCTTCTTACTCACTTTAGGAAACACTTGTTGACAAAAGTGGTTATTATGGGCATGTTTATGTGCCTACTTGGGATAAATTATCAGGTAAGGCTGATTATCTTCATTCAAATTAGGTGTATGTGCTAGAATTCATTGTCTGTAAGACATGGGGGAGTATATGCCACAACCCTCCTGGACAGGAACATAGGTGTGTATCTGTTCTGGAGTGATATGTTGATGTGTCGCTGCAATGATAGGGACAGATTTGTATTTCTTTCCCTGTGATGATGCTGATGTGGTTATAATATTCTGACATGCATCTAGAATATGGGCAGAGATTTTCTTCTAGTCTTTTACCATGGTCAGAATGTGCTTGGTGACTTCAGCTGCTGAAACGGGAATATACATCCATTCCGTGCTTGGAGTAGGTGTGTATTCCTTCTCCTGTCCTCCTTTTGTTGTCAGTGAATTCTGACAATACTAATGTGTGGGGGTAGAGAATTGTGTCTGCCTCTTGGTTGTCATTGGATCTTTCCAATTGACATCTCCAGGTGCTACCAAATGAAACTGTTTGTTATACTAATGAATTGCAGGTGTGTGTGCCAGCTGATTATTCCCCACCACATTTGATTGGAGAGTTTCTTTGGTTATAGTCAGATGAGCCTGCTGACTAGCTGATGAATTATAAACAGGTGTATATGCCTGCCTATAATAATCTTCCGGAATTTCCTAGCAGGATTGGCATGTTACTGCAAGACGAGTCTGCTGGGAAGTAATATCAAGACAGACGGGTGTATATGCCCGCTCGTTGTTTGCCATAAATTTGACTTGTTGGACTTATCTGGAGGGGTCAGAAGTAAGAACCTGCTCCTTATTATCCAAATTTCACCTTTTATGGTTCTTCTTGTGGGCTTGGGATTGAGGAACCTGAGCCGATCCCGAAAAGGAGATACCCTCATCATGTTGAGGGTGCACTACCGAATGAGTCTGGCGGCAATTATTGATAGGATATCTCTGTAAAAACTCTTGTATTCTTGAATTAAGTCCTTGAGTGACCTTTTCATTCACCTACCCATAATATGGGAGGGACTGGTGATTGTATTCTGTGGATAACGACCCGAAACGGTTGGAAATGGTGGTTGGAACCACCTACTTCTGGATCACTGGTCATCACTTTCCAGACAACCAGGGTGAATTGTAAACTTGGAGGGATTGTCGAGTGGCCTCCAGAGTCAGAATGGTACCGTGTTGACGGTATTCTTTAATGAGTGCATTTGATACCCAATGTTGAAGATTCTGAGTAGGTGATGTCATCCTCAGAGCGAACGAGGATCCAGCAGGAATAGTGGTCAAGGCACTCATAGGTGTGAACTTTATAGAATCCATTTCAGTAACGCATAGAGATCTTGGAAAAGAGTGCATGTTTGATATAATAGAAATAATCAAGACAAGTTCAGCCACTACATCTTTTGGATGAGCACATATGTTATTGATTTCTTTTTTGGCCTTCACATTGAGTTCAATAGGGGCATAAAAAATAATTAAAACATCATTTAACTTGGTTAAGGATTCATATCGGGTTCAACTCTTTTGTTTCTTCATGAAATGAGGATGACCGTTGTTTTTTTAAGGTTCAAACCTTCGAATCAGTTTCTAATGGGTTTATTCATAGAACCAGAAATATCCAATGATTCTATATCCATTTGGATCTACTATCCAAAGGTAGGTTCCCATTAGTTGTGAACTGATGAGGCTTAAGAATTTTCATTGGTAAAGAAGATGGGAAGTCAGACTCATCACCCATTTTTTAGGGGAATTATTATCTACTTCAGGACTCTTTTATAGATTTGAGTTATGTTCATGAATCCTTATTAATTTGCCATGTATGAAAATGAGTTTTTTCTTTTAGATCTTGTAATCAATGATTGATATGTAGAAGATTTAGAGAATCTTTTATATGTATTTGAGGTTTTTCATCAATATAGAATCATCTATATGTATTAGTGATTCTTAGTCAATGGTATCCTTCCATACATTATATAGATCTCCCTTGGTCATTATGATGACCATACTGGTTTTAAATCCACTCAGTGGGGCACTTGATGTTTATTGTCATTCAGAAAGACATGGATTTTTTTAGAGTTGGGATCATACCCACAGATGGGATACCTACGTATCATTATTTAGAAAAGGAATCAAAACTCACATAGTTCGAGTGAAAAAGTATGGGGTTTATGCATGATTGATGGCCCAAAGAGAGATGTCATAATTAATTTTATGCTCCAAGATTATGTGATTCATTATCAGTGTGAGAAACAAGAGGTATTAGTAAAACCTGACAATTATGCCATGAAATATGAAATTATAAAAAATTTTGTGGGGATTACATATGTATGACTGCCCAATATATATGAGGATTGTTATTTACTTGTGGGAAGAGACCTGGGAACAAGGTCCATAAAGGTATATATGCTTTATAGAGATTGGAATACATAACTTAGCGCTTACTCCTGATAAGGATTCTCAAATAAGTGGGGACTTATGATTGGGGTTTATTTCTGAAAAGGAAGCTCAAATCAAAAGAAATTAGGACTGGGGCATACTTCTAAAGAGGATGCCCATGTTAAGAGAAATTATGAATGGGGATTACTCTTGAGAAGAAGGACCAGGTTAAGGGGACTTGAGACTTAGGGCTTACTCTTGAGAAGGAGGCCCAAGTTAAGTGAAATTATGATTGCGACTTACTCCTATGAATGATGCCCATGAACAGGGAACTGGGGGCTTACTCCAAATGAGGATGCCTAGATTAAGGATCTTATCATCTTAAAGGATGAGGTTTAATGAAGGAAATATCTAACCTTAGTGATATAAAGCTATATAAATCACGAGGTTTTGAGAGATGTTCCACAGAATTCCTTTCTGATAAGGAATCCAACAAAGGAACCATGCCACACATGGATTTGAAGAGGGTTTTAAAGGATAAATCCTGAAGAGGAGAGATAAATTTGAGGAAAGGAAGTGAATTGGAAGGAGGCACGCAAGTATTGGTCTGGCGTTCATGTTTTGGTTGCACAATTATACTTGTGCGACATGAGTTCACTTGGCCAAAGGAGAACCTATAGGGTAATACTTGGACGATCAATGGCTCAAGCCCTTAATATTATACCTAAATTCTCTCAGAAGGGCGGCGTGCAAGTTTCCATGAGAGGACAAGGTGTCGTGCATGTGTATTCATTTACATTAATGGTTGGACACTTAGGTGAGCAAGTATTGATGAGTTTCAACACTTAGGCCTTATTCATCCTCTCGAGAGCTTCCATTCTATGTAAAGAATTACCTTAGAAGTGTTTGGAAGACCTCAGATGGAGACTTGGGTGACCAGAGTTTGAATCTGAGTTTTGGATTTTTTATCCTCGAAATGGGGGGCCCACAGGGAGTATTTATAGGCCATTTGAAGACCTTGGGTGAAAAAAGAATTGGGCGCGCAAGTAAATTGCGCGACCCATATGTGGCGCACAAGTGACTTGTGCGAACCATGCCTAAAGAGTTCCTTGTTCATACATTTATCAATTTTTGATGTTCTTCAAAGGATGACTCTCTTTGTGCTTAAGGTATTCCTATTTTTTACTCATTTTGAATTTTGTGATAGAAAGTATTGTCAACAGTGAGTATACTCACTAAATAAATTTCTATACTTATAAGGGTGGGTATACCATTACTGTTATGTTTAATTCCTCTTATTGAATTGAGATGAATGGGTGGGTAAAGCCATGGTAATGGTGATGTGGATGATATTAGTGGGTATACTCATATACAATGGTAAATGATGGAATGTTTATATGAGTGGGTATACTCATAATGTAAATGACAGAACGGTTTGTATGAGGTGGTATACTCATATGGTATGATTTGATAAATGATTTGAAATGGTTGAATGGTTTGATAGATTCAATAGACTTCTCACCATGCATTTGGAATGCTATAGTGGATGCCTTTGGTTGATTATGCCTCTTGGCTTTTGATTCTCTGTTATGCCTCGGGCATTGTTTCCTTGTTGATCCGACATTCTTTGACTCTCATAAGACCTGTTGGTACACATGCTCATAAAAATCCAACTAGTTCCTAGACTGTGTTTCCACTGGGATTCCCATGGGACTCGCTGTGGATTCCATTGATGAATTCCTTCTATCCAGCCCTTCATGGACAAGATTTTCTATATGGATTCATTGGATGATTACCTTTGATCTGACTATTGTTGTTCTACATTTGTTAATATTGAACGGTCGTGAGGTATGTGATATGCTCAAATATATCTCTTAGTTACAGAAAATTGAGATATGTGGTTATATGGTAAGGTCATGATGGTATGACATGACGGGATGAAAAGAAAGGCCATGTTATTTATTCGTACAATACATGTAGCTTCCTTGTTACATGAGCTTGAACTTTTTGTGCAGGGAGAATTGTGGGGATATGTTGGTATACTTTTCTTAGCAGTTTACATGCCTCTGGAATTTATTTATTTCATTTATTTGTTCTATACCTACCTAAAAATTGCATGTTTTACATATTTCACATATTGGATTGGGCTAGATACCGTGGGAGACAACCTACATAGAAGTTATCTCACACCCTACTTAGGTACTATTGGTACGTGAGTAGACTCTACTAGTTTCCAAGATTGTGGACCTATGATTGTGTTGTTTTCTCTTTTATGTAGGAGTTTCGAGAAAATGACCAAGCAGGAGATTAGGATGGTCATGGAGATTTCCTTTGGGATTTGGGTATTTTCATAAATTCTTCATTAAATGAAAATGATACTCAACTATATACTACTTTGGAATCTTGTATGATCATTAGCATGAATGAATTGTATAAATTTTGTTGGAAGTGTTTTATATTCAGTTTATGTCACAATTTTCTTTCTCTACATTGAATATTCATTTATATATGCTTCTGCTATTATCTATTTCTTAATATTGATGTCTATTTACCATTTTACACTCTGAATTTGAGGGTATAATCTCCCCACTGACTATTCTTAAACACTCACTGCTAGTTAGAATCCTCTGGCATACAGGGAGATTTCCTTGAGGAAATGTGGAGGCCATTACAACTACAGGTTTAGTGGCCATCCCAGCCGAGACGTTACAAATAAAAATTAGAATATGGTGAATTTTTTATAATTTATTAGGAAGTCTTATTTTTTAATGTATTTTTAAATATACTGGGTTTTAATTCAAAAACAATTTTTTCATCTAAATGATTTATATTTTTAAATTATATTTTAAGAGGGTTTTAAACACTATATATATTAATTTTTTTAAAATCAATCAAATTTAGGTCAATAAGATATATTTTACTTTTAAATTGACTATAAAACATATCAAACTTTTGAGTGTTTTTTACTCTAAAAACATGTATAGTCATTTTGTCTGAAGGATTATGTATAAATAAATTTCTACCACTTATGTGTATGGAATTTTTAAAAAACAATTCCATACTTTCAATATTCACAATTTATCATGTATAATATGTTCAAGTTAGTTTTTTTTCAAAAATCAATTGTGAATGTAATTAAAATTAATTTAAATGATTAATGTTAAATTAAGCTTAATAAGGGACTAAACCATAACCTTAAGGCCCCAAATGACCAATAAAATTTTCCAAAATCTATTTGGTGGATATATTTAGACACTATACTCCCTTTTATCTACTTTGAAACATCATTTTATCTACTTGAAATAAAAAACGTGCGTAGGGTTTCCCTTTTACAAAATATTACAAAAGTGCCACTCCTCCTCCACTATAAAAGGCCTTTTTGCCTCCCACTTCCGCACACCTCACAATACCCTTATGTTAGGCTATTTTTTGAAACATTAACTCCTAAAAAAACCTTTCTTCCTCATTGAATCACCCATTTGGTTATAAATCCATCTATGGAATCCCTTTGATGAAAAGCAGAACAAGTTACCTAAATAAGAGGCAACATCCTTCCTCAAGCTTCATTATTTTATTTTATTTATCCACCCCCTAAAATATCCTTATTTCATGTTTATATAAAAATAAAAAGTATCCTAAATATAATGTAATTTTTTTATATTATGTTTTATAACTACACTTACACAATCCCCCATCAAATGGGTAATGAGCATACTATTTACGTTTACAATGAACCATCTCCTCACAAAATGAAGATTGTTCATTTTTTCCTTTCATACCGTTCAATATTTGTAATTATGATGAAAACAATATTTATATATGATATATAAGATATATAAGATATATATAATATATTTATTCTTCTATAAATATTTTTTGACACATTCTTTTTTCTTTCCATTATGTGTAAATAAGAATACATAGTTTGTGGATGTGTGGACTACAGCCCCATAAAAGCAATTTGAATAATTCACATGATACATGGAATATATAAAATAAGGTTTAGTTAAATAAATATGTAAACTTAAACATATATATGATATTAATGACATAATTACCTTTCAAAAAAATATATAATATAACCCATTTTTTTGTTTCCCTTTTACAAACATAAAAAGTCATAACGTCGTTCGTGGATGTGTGGACTACCACCTCCTCAACATGATGTGATTACTTTTAAATTACTAGAATTATATAAATAATTATACATGATTAAATAAAATGGTATTTAATCTATAATTATTATTCTTGAAAGATTAATTTTACATACCTTCTTTCCATAATGATTATTTGGAAATAGGAACATTACTCAAGTGTATATATGGAATATTGTCTCCCTGATTTTAATGATGAATCATATTTCACAACCACATTTAATAATTAGTTTTAAAATTATAATTAATATATAACTATGATAAATATTTCATAATTATTATTTAGTATTTTTTTATATAATGACCCCGTGTACCATAGTTGACCAACCAAATTGGTTATTAAAACATGAACTGAATTTGGTCAAAACAACCAACTTAAATTTAATTATTTAAGTAGTTTCATAGAAATGTAAATAATTTAGTCAAAAGAAAAAATAAACTTGAAAATTTTTCGAAATAAATTAATAAATTAACATAAGTTTTTTATTATATAATATAAAGATATATAAGAAAAGTTGGACTCGGGGAAGGGGAATTTCATCTCACTCTTTATTTATGTGAGATACATGCCTTATTCACTACTCACTTATTTTTTTGGTGTATATAAATACCATTAATGTATTATAGTCCTATTATACATAAATATATGGGTATTTACTTAACATGTATATGATATGTTCTGTCATTGGTTTTAAGTTTCAAAATATACCAAATCGATAAAGTAATTTCATCTCAATTTTCCATCTTTGAGGCCCATGCCATGTTATACACATATATTTTTATATGAGGTTTATAAAATAAATTTATTATGTTATAACATGAATATAATTTTTTTCAGGTTATTTTAATTCTCCATGAAGATTAATGTTCCTATATGGGAAGTATGATTCAAAGTTACCTTGTGGTAAGAGCTTATTAAAACAATATCACCATTATCAAGATTGTTTATGATTTGATTTCCATGAATGAAAAATTATGATACATAATTCAGGAACACTCATGAATTTTCTTATCATCTAGAAAGTCTTGATTTTTTCATTAATTTTTTGCAATTTTTCAACTCTTTAATACTTATGATAATTGAGAAAATGTTTTTAAGAAAATATGAACTTTCGTATATCTTCGGTTAAAAATATATATTCCTTAAAAACCATGTTTCCAAAAAAGGGATTACAAGAATAATATAATAATATAATATGATCATTAAAATGAATTTATACCCTTTTTTCATTTAATAATTTTTTCAAGGGAATATTTTGTCCCTTTCTGAACAATGCATTTTTCTAAAAATTTTACCATGTAAAAGGAATGATATTTTAACCTCATATGACATGTTAATATTTTCCCACATTAATTTATTTGAATATTTATTTTAATGATTAATTGGTTAATGTTTACGAAAATATTTTTAAACATTATTTTAAAAGAAATTATTTTCTAAATTCGTTCATTCTTCTTTTATAAGTTTGGAAAGAAAACGGTGTTCAAATAATTTTTAAGATCCTCTACATGTTTTCAAAGTAAAATATGTTTTTAAAAGGTTTTAAATTATTCCTTTATAAGTTTTTAAATTTAATTTCATGAAAATAGTTTTCAGAAGGTTTTACGTTTTAGGAAAAAAACCAATGGATAATGGATAATTTCCTCATGAAGTGTTTTTAAACAATATTTTAAAATTATTTCCATCTAAGATGAGATTAATTGGTGTTACTCATTATTTTTTTAGAAATTATCTAATGGTTCCATTTATATTCTTTCTAGGAATGGATTATGTATTAATTACAAGATTTTTATGAAACTGGCTTATTTTCATGGGTTATACATCTATGAAATCCACTTCTTGTCACTGGTTATTCTGTGTTGAAATGATTATGAGACCTATTTATTTTTCCACAGGCTAAAGTATGATTTCATGTTTGTTAAACACATTTAATTTTATGGTTTATGATATTTTTTTTTTGAAATTATGGTACATGTATGTATGATTTTATTATGAGATGGGTAGGACCTATATATCCCTCTATTGCATTGGGTAAAGTTTTATATCTCATTAGATAGACTAAGATGGTAACTAGAGTGAACCATCACGAAAAATATGGTACGAGGAGTGAATTCATGATACTAATATGGAAATGGTAGGGAACTTTTACTGACAATATAGTATTAGGAGTGAACCCATACTACTAAGATGGTATTGGATGTGATTCCTTGGCTACAATGTAAATCCTATAATATGATTACGTGTTTTCCACAATTAAATGTATTATTCTTATGTTATTATTTCATGAATTTTCTTATTTATTTTATTATGATTCATAATTTTTGAACATCCATGATGTATTCCATGAATAATTTTTATAATCTTTGATATAGAGGTCATGATCTATTAATGTTATGATCATGTTGTCATACCCATATACTCTAGTTTATAATTTAATGTCTCCATTTTTTACACATACCGAGCATATGAGCTCTCACATTTTTATGTGTCCTTCCCCATAATATAAAGATATATATTAAGTGTAATGTGTCATATAAGTATTATACTAAACAATAACTATGTTTGAGATAATGTAGCTCAATAGTGTACCAATGTTCCTGATTCCATGTTTCCAAAGGCACTAGACTAATACGTCCATTGGGCATTTATTTTTATAATATATTACATATTTCAAAAAAGTGATGTAATATCTATGTATGTTAAGACCGTGTCGTTATAGGAGGGATCTGTGATTTTGTATCACTAAGGTTCATTGATTTCATCAAGTACAATGAATAAATAATAGGAATCCAAAATCAATAGAAAAAAGTTCATGTTATATCAATGAAAATTAATGAAAATATGGATAATAATAATAATTGATCTAATATATATGGAATGCATTATTTTTTACGTAAATATTTTTATCAATGTCCTATTATAATACCCAATACTGTTATAAAGAGAGTAATACACCAAAAACCATGATATTTTTTCTAATGATACCTACTGATGCATCAAGGTGATATATAATTATAGGACCTCTCATTAATAGATTAATTAAAATTCATTCTCCTTAATAGTCAACAAGATATTTTATACCATTCCATAAAGAACATCTTATTTAATAAAAACATGGAAATAATTATAAATAAATATAAGGAAAAAATAATTAAATAGTAAATAGAATAATTTGGATGTCTATGAGAACATTTCTTATTCAACTTAAAATCTATGGGATGTGAAACTTTTATGTACCATTATCAGGAAAATATATAAGATAAGGTACTTTCAATGCTTTGGGTTATCCAAAAAAATTTAGTAATTGGTACAACAACTTTTATTGTCAGGACGAAAAGGAAATGGTAGAAAAAAAATTCATCATTGTTCATATGGAGTGTTGAAATATTCTAAAGCATATCCCTAGGGAGTATCTCTCTATATGTGAAGTCTTAGGACCATTCACCTTGAAAGAGGGTGATGATTGAGACAATGATTAAATGACCATGTAAGGGTTATTTATCTTAGATGATTCTATTTTATTGATGAATCCAATATCCATTATATAGACATAGATGTGTTTTTTATGAAATTCTACACACTTTTATTTTACCAAATATATGATTATTTTTATACCATTGATAAGATTGTGTTTTACAATATCTTTGGAAACTATTTAATCCAATTGTTAAGAGGTGGGAGTAACAAAATAGACTCATTAATAAATGTTATTCCATTATAAATATTCTAATAATTTTTCAATGGATATATATTCAACACATAATAGTAAATAATTGTTTAATATAGCATGTGTCCCAAATAATGTAAATTGAGATGGAAAACACCACTAATGGTGTTGTTAAAAAACATTAAATCCTCTTAAAAGAGCGAGATTAAAATTTATCTTTAAAATCGATTAATAAAATTCATGTCAAGATATAAAATTTAAAATATGTATTATATATACCACATAAAAAACTAGGTCCATAATAAATAAAATTTCCTCAAAAGATGAAATTGAGATTTAAAACACATAACTTATACTCCAACTTACTCATTCATGATCTGACATCCTATATAAAAAATATAAATATCTTAATAAATTATATTAAAACCTTAATATGAACATACTACCTTTTTATTATTATCCTATAACTGTATGTTACAAATATATAAATCAATTCTTATTTATTTTCATTATCAGGTGTTTGTACATTCAATTTATTGTTTCATACATACAATTTGTATATAGGTGGTTAAGATGACCATTATAAATTTATTATATAATACTTATAACATTTTGTACATAGGATCTTATGTTGACCAAAATGGTAATGTGTTATAATGATTTAATGAGTTAGGGGATTAATTTATATAATGATAATGTGACATATACATAAGAATAAAAATTCGATAAACATTATATATCCTGATTAAATCAATTCTTCAAACAATCAAAAATTCATGGAGGTCAGAAATTAAATTCTTTTGTTCGTGGAGGCAGTAGTCCACATGTTCTCCCGATCAATGATATAATTTCTAAATGAATGGATAGAAAGATGGTATATAAAAAAAAAAAATTTATGAGTAATAAATTATTCATATACAACAATATAATTCATTTAATGCATCATAATTACTATACATTGGAGTTAGTGATGAAAAAATAATAGCATCTCTTTGTGGAGATGGTAATATTTACTCACATATGATCGATGTTATTCTTATTTATTAGATTATTGAAAGGAATGCATAATTTAGATGAAATGAATATAATGAAATTTAGGTATACTAATGATACTTATTTAATTATATTAATATGGATATATAGCTTTATTATAATTAATATTACAATGGGAACACTAATAATAAATGCATACTCATGTGAGAGACTTGAATTTTTTCAATTAATTATCTATTAAAATTAAAGCCTCATGATACCTAATGGGGTCCAAATTATTTTGAAATTGGAATGATATTTTATTAGAAGACAATATTGAGAATATAAATGAAACATTATAGGGTAATGTGAGTCTTCATGTGGTGGATACGTTACTCTTTTATATGCGAAGAGAAGGGCGGTTTTAGGAGTAACACTTATATTTAAAATAATGAAAACATAATATTCATGGGTTAGTTTCCAAAAAAATAGAAAAAAGTGTATGGGAAATTTACTTTCAGTTTAAAATAACCTCTAAAATCCATTTTGGATACAAACTTCAGTAATTAAGGAATTTTATGTCTAACTTTTTAACTCCTACCATAATATACTTTTACCTCAGTAATTCAATTAATACTTTGTAATTGATTTTTATGAAAAAATAATATATAAAATTATACCAGATTTTATCCTTATAATTTAAAAAATTAATCAAATATTATGAAATACAATTTATAAAGGTTTGAACAGGGAATTTTAAAATTAATTCAATTAATCATGTAAAAACTATTTTTATGAAAATTTTGTTTTACGAATAAAATATTTATGTGGGATAAAATTTATCAATGTTATTCATTTTTATGAAATAAATTGATTTATTTTTTGTAAAATAATGGATACTTGTTTTTAGAATCAATACAAAAAATAATGTTTAATAATATAATATTTAATTATATGAAAAAAACAAAATCAATTTACATTAAGGAAATCTTTGACTAAATCGATATTTTTTAAAATTCATACAAAAAATGTTATTTGTAGTCAAAAACTATAATTTAATATTGTGATTATATATTTTTTATAAATTAAAATATAACGGTTTTTTAAAATCATTTTTTTAAATTTAGAAATTATACTTTTAAATATACACATGAATAAGGGGACATTAGAGTGCACACCATGAGATTGTCCAAGATCTGGTGTTTACTTTTTGTTGTACGGTAACATGTATTTTCTTATCCCCACATTAAATTATTTAATCCATGAACTTGGGGTATATATATGCTAATAAATAGTCATGGTTATTCCATCCTCCAAGATTCTTCTAGTTCTAATATTCCATCTTTTAGATTTTTATTTCTCCAACGGACTTTTAGTAACTGAGTTGTATGATTCTATAATAATTAATATTTTGGGGAATGAATCTCGATAGGATTTACATTTTAAATAATTTCATGATCTATGTATATTAACTTATATATTTAAACCTACATTTTATCTAGTAGGTATTTACTCGATAATGAAGCATAGAAGTTGTAGTGTACTTTGGAAAGGTTGGGAGGCATAACTAATCAAATAGATATAGGTCCAAATATTTCATATATTTCACAAGGCCCAAAGTGCCTAGGTAATAAATTCCCCTTTTAACCAAATATTATAACTCCATTCCTTGGGTAAACCTTTAATAATACATGATCCCATCATTAAATTCCATTTCATTACTTCAATTTTTTGCATTGATATTTTTTCTGCTATACGATACATTAATATGATCATTAATGGTCCTTACATTAACATTTTCCTCCTCTAAAAGATCTGGAAAACCATATTTTTTCTGTATCATATTCCCAAAATGTTGGAGTATGACATCTCTTCTAATAAAACTATCAATATATTGTCATGTAGATGCTCTAAAGGATTCTATCCTAGTATAAAAATTCCAAAAAAGTATGAGACTGATCGCATATAACTTAGAATCCAAGAGAACATAATCTCAACATTTCTTCTAATGTTTAGGAATTATATTAAAATTTCTGATTCATATGGGGATAATCCTTATATCTATCAAAAAATTTAAATCCATTTTAAGACTTTTTGATAATTTCTATGTGAACTGAGGGTCATAAAAACTAAAATCGATAAAATTTCCCCCTGAATCATTATGATTTCATTAATATAGAGCCTTGAAAGCTACTCAATGGCTGTATATTCACTTATCATTATTAAATTAGTAGACTCAGTAAGATATTAAATGAGTTCTTATGTATAATTGTTATTCCTTGTTTTATTTGGGATCTAAATGGAAAATTCCATATTAATATTTTCCAACATTCATATAGGTATAGAAAGAGGACGCACGAATAAATTTTTATATTGCCTTTAATCCACTAAAGTATAGAATAATAAACATATGGATAGAGATTTCCCAATTTATCACTTCAAAAAATCACACCATAAATGTTCAATTAAATTAATATATAATTTTTTGCTACTGGGGTATAAAGGTATTGCACTATGTGCTTCATCTATCAGTTCCCAACTCAAATATAGTATTGATGTAACAAGTAACCTATTCCCACAATTAAAAATATTATATCTAAAGATGAATTATATTAACATATCATCATTTATATCTTTCATATTCCTCTTTAATTTCTCATCATCCTACTATAACTTCTCTATCCTTTTTTGTATGTATGATTTATCAATTTCTTACAAAAATAAAGATGGATTCCCTTGTAGAAAAAATCATCACATCCATGTTTTATAGATGTATATGAAACTATTTTCAAATATGATCACCAAAAGTATATCAACATAATACATGAATACTCTATTCATCATATATATAAATAAAAAAAGGGAATTAGTCAATTTTATGTACATTACTGTAAGCTCAATATATACATACGTTTTTTGAAATGTTTTCATCAGTATATCATCCTTCTTCTATAAAAATAGATGAAAACCCAAGTGAAAAATGTTCTTACAAATGTAATCACCTCAATGAATTTTATGAAATAATACACCAATTCATAATAATGGATTCATATTATTTATATTAATTTTAATGATATCCACATAATTAATGAACTGTCTTAGAACACCATTATAAATTATTCTTTCTCCATACTCCCTAATGTGAGAAATATATTCCCTTGAGATATTATATATTTTATAGTTATCAATGGATTAGTAGTTTCAATGATTGATGGATATTGTCTCTAAATGAAGATGTCTAACATAGTAAAAGAAATATTGTGTATCAACAGTTCACCCAATTTAGAAGGATTATTTTTAATATCCTAGGTCAAAACTATACTATGGTAATGATTTGATTATCCTAAAATCCATATACATTATCTTTTTCTTGGAGAGCATTCTTGTATTTACAATAGTTATTAATATGGTTCCCATTCTTTATGTTATTCACTATCTCTCTATAATGTAATATAGATAGTATGATCATGGTATTTAAATATAAAATACAATTCCTATTAATATTTCTAGAATGTTCCCTAATAAAATTGTTTTTTTCAAAGTACTTATCTTGTCTCAATAGGTCACTCTAATTATTATCATAAATGTTTCTTCAAAAAATCATTTGATACCAACACTTATATCAATGACTCCAAAAATCCGAAGTTGGTAGTTATATTAAATGATTGATACAAAATACAAGACTTCCCAAATATTCCTACCAATTAGTATTCTTGGAATACTAAATGCATTCATAAATTACAATTGAAAACCTCAAATATCACATTAACACATTGTGATGACATTATTATCCCTTCCATTATCCCCCTAAAAATTATACATAGTTCAACTCTAGGTTTCCAAGGGAAGAGAAATCAGATATGGGAGATCGTAGGATCTCAGTAAGGATTAGCATTCAAAAATATATATCATCAAAGAAACATAGAACAATTAATATGAACTAAATGAATAAATAATGTGAATCCATAATTTACTAAAATTGGTGGAATTATATATCCATGACTATAATGTAAAACATGAATAAAAATTCATTTATCTCATACTAATGGAATGAAAAATCATGCTCATAAAATTATGATATCAACCCTCTATTCCAAGCCACTATACTGATATGGGGATAGGTATACACAAAAACAAAATTAGTTTGGTCTCATGATTCATTTCGATGCACCGAGAGGCTATATAATTATAGTCTCTACCCATAACTTGATTATGTCCAATGCATTCACTAAAAATGTAAACAAAACATTTCGTACCATTACCTAATGAGACACTAGATAAATAAAATATAATTAAAACAATAAGTCCCCATGAAATCAAATAATGTGGATTTCTTGGAGAACATCCCGTAATAAAAATAGAAGTGGTTGGGTATTATCCAAGTAATGCGATGTAATCATATCAAAGAAATATTAGGGATATGGTATATTAAATGTGTGGGTTATACATGTAATATAGTAGTTGAGTTATATAGATTCATTGATATGAGATGAAGGAAATAGATGTAAAAAATCCTTCATCATGGTTTATAATTATCATATGAATATTCTAAGAAATATCCCTTGGGAGTGTTGGGCTAGGTGTGCAGTATTAAGACGATTCTTTATAAATTAGAGTGATGATTGATTCAATGATCAAACAAAACATTTTATGATGATTAAATATATGGAATATATAACACATTCATATCCACATTATAATATCATAAAATGGAATTTTTTTTCTAGGAAACTACATAAATATATAGTTTACCAAACTAAGGATATTTTTTCCACCATGTAAGAGAATGAGTTTTAAAATGACTTTGGTAACTCTTGAAGAAGAATTATATGATAGTGGGATAGAAATATAAACATTTAAATGCCTTTATATTCATAATTATTATTTTAAAAATTGTTCAATGGAAATTTATGAACCATAAAAAAACTGAATTAATAGTGAATATAACATGAATCCCAGATTATAAAAAATGATATAAAACCCCATTAGGGTTTCATAAGAAATTTATAAAAACCATATTTAAAGAGAGGAATTACAATTGTTCTTAACATAACATTAATAAAATTCATTTCATTATTGAACATATAAAATGTTAATTATATGCACAACATAATGAAAATTAGGTGCATAATTAAAAACATGTATCAATGAGGTAAATGTGCGATAAAAAATACATATATTTTATTACTTATCACTAAAATGTGTTATAAACTAATTTATAATGAAAATTTATATCTTAATAAATTTTATAATAACCATAATATAAAAATAATACCCTTGTTATAATTATTTTTTAACCATTTATAACATATATATCTACATATTATAGTTTATTTTCCATATCAGGTGGTAGAACTTCTCATTATTTGTTTCATAAAAACTCCATGATGATGGGATATATTCTCAATAATTATATTCAAGTTAATAATTAAATATTCATTCAATATAGATTAATCAATTTTTAATATTATTTAACTCCCCGTTGTTATGTGAAAGACAATAATACATCTATTGAAAATTGAAATCATGCAAAAATAGTTTTCAGTGTTTTCTACAGTCAAAAGATGATATATTAAAAAAAACATAAAATATTTAAAACATCAACCCATAATAATTAATAAATATTAAATTATTAATTATTGAAATATATTATTATTGCATTTTATCTCATAACCATTTATGAAATAATCGTTATAACATATTTTACACAGGTAGTTATATCGACCTGAGTGGTAGCATGTTATAATGATTTAATGAGTAAGAGAATGTATTTACATAATTATTCTATAATATTTCAACAATAATAATCATGTAAAAACCTAATATATTCCTCCTTAAATTCATTTATGGAACCATAAATGATGGGTGGTGATGATAAACCAATTTCATGGTTTGTTGATGCAGAATTTTTCCTTTTTACACAATCAAAGATCCAGTTTCCTAAAGAGTGGATAAGATGATGGTATTTGATAATTAAGAGTTTTAGAGATATAAATTTTATATACAAAAAATTAGTTCACCAAATCCATCATTGTTACTATCCATTAATGGATTTTATGATAAATGAACAACATCTCTTAACCGAGGTTGTAGTCCACATGTACGCATGATTGATGATATTTTGATTTCTTAGTGTATGGAAATGATTTGGTAAATTTTTCCAATTAATATAATATAAATTACTTATATTGTTGAATCATACATAATTATATTAATAAGGTTATAAGAGGCTAGTAAAGTAAAAATTAAGATGAGAACACTATGATGAAGTGTACTCTCATGATGGGGACTTTGATTTCCTATATAATTAATACTTTTAAATGAAGGACTTATACTTATTAATGTTGAAATATGGATTTATTATGTTAGAGATATTTCTAAGGGGAGAAATGTTATAAGTATAAATGATAATTTCTAATGGAAAAATATTCTTGAAGGGTTGGGATGTTACTTTTTTTATAAGGGATAAAAATGGTAGTTTATGGAGTGACACTAACATTTGCAATAATGAATAGTTACTATTCGAGAGAAAATGGGAAAAAATGAAAAAAATAGTAGGTTAAAGTTATTTTGGGTAGAAAATTACCCAAACCACTCCTTTTTTAGATAATAAAGAATGTTTTAGTCATAATTCTTTATACTTTTTAACATATTCCCAAATTTACATTCACCGTGGTAATTAATTTAATGAAAATAATTAAGATTAAAAATTTTACCTAATTTTATTCTATTTATTTTGTATATAAAATTAATTTTATAAAATAAACATTATAAAATTGTGAACAGTTCATGTAAAATTTATATAAATTAATTTCATTAAAATAGTTTAAAAGAAAGGCATCTTTTAAGCATAAAATTGGTATATGTCATAAAAATAATCAATGATATTTATTTTCATGAAATTTATTTAGTTATTATAAATAAGTAATGGTTATGTTTATTTTGAATCAAGCCAACCCAAAATTTTAGAAAAAAATATCTTATTAAAATAAAATCAAAAAATATTTTTCCTAAGGTGAAACAGTTGCTCATGTTATATAATGTTAAGAGAATGTTTTGAAAGTAAAACCTACTATTTTAAAATTCCTAACTTCTTCCTATAATTAATATTTCAATTAAATAATTTATAAATTTTATATTAAATATTATTTTATAAAAATTCATTAAAATTGATGTTTTAACAAATACGACATCTGTATTATTCACCTAAAAATCAATCTTTGTAGAAAAAAATTCAAAATTTCATTTTAAGATAATATATCTATGGTAAATTTAAAAATTAAGAAAAATTTGATAAAATTAAAATCAAATAATTTGAAATTATACTTATAAATTTACTAATGAATAAAATAACATTAGATTGTGCATTTTTTGATAGTCCAAAATATATTTTTTACATGATTGTGTAGGGTCTCAAGTATTATAATACTCAATGAAAATGATTAAGTTACTAATTAGAAATATGTTTTAATGTGGATGGTAATTTCCACAATAAAATTAATTTTTTGTTGCTGATACATGTCCCTTCGTAGACTTGTTCCAAACTATTCAACTGTTATTGAAAATGTTAGTATAATAATGTTCAATGTTTACCAAGTATATGTTAAACAAATATTCCTTAATGAATTTATTCAGATGGACGTGAATACCAAGGAACTCAATGGTATTATTATAGATGAATATGATATAAAACAATGATGGATGAAGGATGCCTTTTATTGGTTAATTAAATTCCATAGATCATGGTATTATAGGATTGATAAATACTTAATAAAAATTGGGTTTAATCCTGTTGTGGTGTATCACAATCTCTACATTAATAAGAGGAATAGTTAAAAGAGTATGGTTGTCATTTATATGGATGTCATATTTTTTTAAGGGATTAGATGAGGAATAATTAAATTTCATTATAGACAACATGATGTTAAAATCTGAAATTTTCCAGATTGGAGAGGTAATATTTTTCATTGTCTTACAAGTATCTCATGGAAGGTATATAAAATTTATTTCTCATTACAAATTTTCAACGAAATAATCAAATGGGTTTGGAATGGAGACGTCTAGGATGATGAAAACACTGATTTATACACCATGTCATAAAGAGATGATGATGAAAAATTTGTGGATGTAAAGAAATATTGGGAAATAAATAAATGCTTATTATACCTAACAATGACATATGAAAAAATTGTGTATTCCACATGTCAAGCCACATGATAGTAAAATTTTATGAAGGAAATACACTAATTAAATATTAATATAATTCAAATATATATAAAAATTCAATGATATATTAAAGAATATTTTATCATAAAACATAATATCAATTGTTTTTGGGATACACTAATGCATAATAAGTGGGTTTAGTGGATTATTATAGGTCTAAATCATTTAGTTCATTCAATCGTGTAGGTTCAGGAATTTCTTGGTTATGTATAAATCATGAATGAATTTAACTTAATACTACTAATATATTGTAACTAGTCAATAATGTACTCAATTACTATGAATGAAAAATATATTTTTGGAAATTGGAGTTGATGTGTAATTTCTTATTACAATTAATTTTGATAACCAATGTGTTATCAATATTTTTTAAAATTCATTACATCACCCAATGACAAAGAACGTCGTAATGGAGAGTAATTTTGTCAAGTAGAAGGTTGGAAAATGGATTGTATAGTTTGAGAATGTTCAAAAAAATTAGGTTATGAGTATCATGATGAAGGAACTATACAATTGATGTTATTAATATTTTCATAACTTATTATATTCCCCCTTTACTGATTTTATATTAAATGTGCATAATTTGTGTGAAATATTAATGTTTTAAAATTAAATATAATTTTTGAGCATTTTTAGAAGTAGTCCAACTGAGTCAGTTTAATTTTTTAATAATAACTGTATCTATACTGATCCAAATTGTGTAGTTTTTGTTTTTTAGGATTCTCCTTTCAATATACAACATTTCATTAGAAGGTACCATGAGACAATTCTACCATTTGAAGGGTCATATGGTCCTCACAATCAAGACCAAAGAACCTGTGAACAAAATGGACCAGCCTTGAAGATTGAATTACTGGGATCAATCCAGAAGTCCAAAAACCTTAACTCTCCACCATAATTCGTGGGACACTACATGTCATCTTGGATAAAAATTTCAAGGCCCAAATCCAAGTACACGGGGCCCAAATAAAGCTTTGAAGCCTAGCCCACCATTCTGGGTGAGAATTAAAATCAGTATAGTATGCATGATATATCTCATTATGTAAGCATTAAATCGAGCAGATATTTTGTAGTGTGAAAGAGGAGATAAAGGTGGCCGACTTTGTCTAAGAAACCATTCGTATTTGAAGGAATCTTCATATTCCAAAACCCTTTCACATTATGGACATCAAAAAGACTCAATTGAAATGGACAGTTTAACATTGTTTAATCAACCGGCCATAACTTTTGATCTGTAAGTCCAAATGACTCCAAATATTTATAGTAGTCGGCCAAAATTATTGTCTACAACTTTGAAGAAGGAGATATTTGAATATTCGGCTGTCTGAATAGACAAATTGTCGATTCAATTGGAGGGACATATTGGGAATGCAAACAGTCCACTCCTTGGGCTATAAATACTCTCCCCTTCTCTCCTTGAGAGGGGTTGGCATTTCAGAAGAGAGGATATTATATTGGAACGACCAAAGCCTTACCACAGGATTGGGAGGACCTGCCATACTCATGTTTTTACTTGAGAGACCTTTCTTCCTCTCTTTGTTTTCACTTACTTTTGTGTCCTTCATTTTTGTAATTTTGTAAGTCCTTTATTTTGTAATTCTGTTTTAATGAAAGTTTCTTCTTCAATATCTCTTATTCTCCTCCACCATCTGTATTTTAATATTAATGTTCTTAAAATAGTTTAAATTCAGTTCAATCCCCTTCCCATATTTAGCTTCCTCATTCAATCGAAAGTTTGTTTTTAATTATCATCATTGTTCGTGTGTGTGTGTCGACGTACCACTCTTTTCTTATCCCTTTATTTTTCTTCTCTTATTAATTTATAATCATAATCATTATAAACAGATTATTAAACAACCAAATGGCTGAATAAATCTCTCATTGGGGTGAGTTATAATGTAGGTATGTTAAGTGATTGAGAGCTTCTTCTCGGTGAATATTCTTTGAATTAACATTGTGTATGTTGGACATAACATGTCATGGATTAATGACTTGTTTTGTTTAACATGTGGTTTCCATGGATTATTAGAACCATAAATACACCACCACAAATAAGATCTGATTGAGATTATAACCTTAAGTTAAGTTAAGGCTTGGTTTAAAGCCTTAATACTTAGGAATTCTAATCATCATCATCTTGTGACATGGGTGTTAATTTAAATGCAATATAAAGCAAAGATCAAGGATATCACAAGCTTAACTAACCTAATGATGAACTCACCCCAATCTTCATCAATTTGTTGAATCAAATATCATCCATAAATTATTTCATAAGCTATGAAAACGAACCCCCCAATCAGAATACAATTAACTAAAAATAAACGACTATTTCAAAGTATCATCACCGAGGATTCGAACCGAGTGCTGCTATACACATTAGCAGAGCACCAGAACTTTGACCGGTCGATAGGAGACAATCGGCCGTGCATTTCAAATGGAGCCGTTGCCGGGGATGGTTCTTTAAGTAGTCATTAGCTTATGGTTATTATCAAGAAATCACAAAAAAACAAATTTTTAAAAAAAATTGAAAAAAAAACAATGAATAACCCGTCTTCCTCTTAAAAATCATAAACTGAAAAAATACAAAGAAAAAACAATCTTCCTCTTTATTCCTAAATCTCTTTGAATGCCTCGTAGCCTCCCAAGCAATCCCTCGGATTTTTTTGACCATGAAATTGATAGAAATCTTTGTCGACTTAGGAGGACCATTAGGGATAACCAAATCACCCAAGAACTAATCATTGCCCAACCAGTTGAAATTGAAATGGCCAATCCTAGGGAACAAACCCTAAAAGAACTTGCTTACCCTGATATAAATTACCAACCTCTTGGTATTCAATATCCAAACATTGAAGCTGACTTCGAACTCAAATCAGGTTTGATTCATCTTCTCCCTCATTTTCACGGGCTAGCCGGTGAGGATCCACATCTTCACCTTAAAGAGTTCCAAGTAGTATGATCTACCATGATGCCTCAAGTTGTTTCTGAAGAAAAAATCAAACTCCGAGCATTCCTTTTCTCCCTAACTGACTCTGCCAAGTCATGGATCTACTACCTCCCTCCTGGTTCCATAACTACATGGAATGACATGAAGCGTCTCTTTCTAGAAAAAATTTTTCCTGCTTCTCGTACCGCTTCCATCCGAAAGGAAATAAGTGGTATCTGTCAATTCCCAAATGAATAACTCCATGAGTACTGGGAGAGGTTCAAAACGCTTGTTCCAACCTGCCCACACCATCAAATCCCTGACCAACTCTTGATCCAATACTTCTATGAGGGGTTATTGGCTATGGAGAGAACCCTCATTGATGCCGCAAGTGGTGGTGCTCTTGCTGATAAAACTTCTGCAGCAGCCGGGGATCTCATAAGTAACATGGCTGCAAACACACAAAAATTCCATACCCGAGCACATGCTCAAGTCAAACAAGCCCAAGATAATCAATCCATAGAGCCTAACAAGATGACTGAGTGGATGAGTGAACTTACAGGTCTTGTGCGTCAACTAGCGGTGGCAACTAAAGCCCCAACCTCATCTTCTCCACAGTCACTATTCCCTGGACCTATCAAGAATTGTGGAATCTGTAGCTCCCCAGCTCATCCAACTGACACTTGTCCACAACTTCAAGATGATCTATCCGATTCATCTGGACCAATGGGGCTCAATGAATCATATGCTCAGTAGAACCCCAACCCTCAACATCCAGGTCAGTTTGTTAGAAACTTCAACCAACCTCACTTTGAGCCTTTCTCTTCTTCATATAACCAAGGCCTTAGGTATGGTAATCCCATATCTCACCCCCTCAATTCCCTCCTCAAATCCCAAACCAATTTCAATATGGCCAAGGTGGTGGTAACTTCCGTCAACCTTATCCTTTTGTTCCTCAACCTCAAAAGAAAAATCCTCCTCCTGGATTCCATTATCCTAGTGAGCCTTCCCAATTCCAAAACCAATACAATTGATTTCCCAAGAACGAAAATCAAGGCAATCCCAACCAGGGACATGCCTTTTCTTCCAAGCAACCATGGGAAAGTGCAGTGGAAGATCTTGCCTCCTTCACCTGTTCTATCCTTAAAAACATTGAAACTCAAATAGGTCAACTTGAATCCCACCTGAGCCAGCATCAACAATCAAATTCTTCCCAACTCCCAGCTCAACCATTAACCAACCCAAAGGGTAATGTAAGTGCAATTGCAGTTAGATCAAGAAAGAAACTTGCTATGCCTCAAGATAAATCCGCATACCCTCCTTTGAATGTTGACCTAGAAAATGAAAAGAAAAAGAAACTTGAAAAGGTACCAGAAACCATTCCCTCACCTCCTTCCTTTCCACTTAGGAATCTAATTCCTTTTCCTCAAGCCGTTTCAAAACCAAAAAAGTCCTTTGAACCTGATCCTGAAATGTTTGACATGTTTAGACGTGTTGAAGTCAACATTCCCCTCTTAGATTCCATAAAACTAATTCCTAAGTATGCCAAGTTTCTTAAGGAATTGTGCACCCACAAGAGGCAACTTAGGACCTTTGAAAATGTTTCCACCTATTCCCATAAAGTGCAAAGATATAGGGACCTTTACAGTCCCATGCCAAATTGGAAGTTCCAACTTTGATGATGCACTCATACAACTAGGAGCTTCAATTAATGTCATGCACAAATCTATATTCTCCAACCTTGGTCTAGGTCCCTTGCACCCAACAGGTGTTGTAATTCAGTTAGCCAATCGAAGCACAACCAGTCCTGGGGGAATAATTAAGGATGTTCTTGTCCGAGTCAATGATCGTATCTTCCCTACTGATTTCTATGTCCTTGACATGGAAGGTGAGACGAAATCATCTCGATCTACCCTAATTCTAGGAATACAATTTCTCATGACTGTGAGAAACAAGATTGATGTCCATCCAGGCATCCTATCCATGGAATTTGGTGACCAACTGGTCAAGTTCAACATTTTCCAAGCCATGCGATACCCAATTGAGGATCACTCGGCATTCTCATTCAATGCTTATGAGGACACTTCTAAGAGTCAATTGAACCCCATTCCATCATCCTGTTATGAAGAGATAGGATCTTGTGAAATCTGCACTAGGATTAAACAAGTCATAAATGGTGAAGTTGATTTGGACCTTTCATTCATAGACTCCATCAATTTAGAGGATCTTTAAAACTCTATTGAATCCCATATCAACTCTAATCAAAACTGCTCCACCTTGGACTGTATTGGGAAAAATGAATCTGAAGCAACTGAAGTCACATCCTCCATTTCTGAGTTTCCTAAACCAAAAATTAATGATGATACTGATCTGAAACCTCTTCCTGCACACCTGAAATATGCATTCCTCTTCCATGATCACTCATATCCTGTCATTATCTCTGCCACCCTTACTGAAACTGAGGAGTCCAAACTTGTTCAGGTGTTAGAGGAAAACAAAAAGGCCTTAGGGTGGACCCTAGAGGACATACCTGGAATCAACCCTTCTCTTTGTATGCATCACATCCATATTGAGGAATCATCCAAACAAATTAGACAACCACAAAGAAGACACAATCCACTCATTCTTGAGGTAGTTAGGGAAGAGATCACCAAGCTTCTTCAAGCTGGTATTATCTACCCAATTTCTAATAGTGAATGGGTTAGTCCAATTCAAGTTGTACCTAAGAAGGGTGGGATAACTGTTGTCACAAATGAACATGGGGAGGTAGTCATAACTCGAGTGAAGAACAAATGGCGTGTGTGCATCGACTATAGGAAATTGAATGTTGAAACCCGAAAAGATCACTACCCTCTTCCATTCCTTGATCAAATGCTAGAATGATTGGATGGAAAGTCACACTATTGCTTCCCTGATGGATACACCAGCTATTTTCAAATCCCAATCTCACCTAAGGACCAAGATAAGACTACTTTCACATGCCCCTTTGGAACATATGCATATAGAAGAATTCCTTTTGGACTTTGCAATGCTCCTGCAACATTCCAGAGGTGTATGATGAGTATCTTCTCCGAATTCATTGAACACTGCATGGAAGTCTTCATGGATGAATTCACTATTTATGGTGAGTCATTTGAATCTTGTTTGAATTCACTCTCTCTTGTCCTCCAAAAGTGTGTCAAGTGCAACCTTGTGTAAAATTTTGAAAAATTTCACTTCATGGTTTCAAATGGGATTGTTCTAGGGCACATAGTCTCAAAAGATGGTATTGATGTTGATCCAGCCAAAATTGATGTGATCCAATCACTAACTGAACCCACTTCTGTTCGAGACATCCATTCATTCCTCGGTCATGCCGGTTTCTATCGGAGATTCATCCATAACTTCAGTAAAATTTCCCTCCCACTCACTCGTTTGCTCCAAAATGACGTCACTTTCCATTTTGATGAGGTTTGCAAGAGAGCCTTCATTGAACTCAAAACTTCTCTCACATCTTCCCCGATAATCCAACCCCCAGATTGGTCATTACCCTTTGAATTGATGTGTGATGCTTCTGATAGAGCCATTGGGGCTGTTCTTGGTCAAAGAAGAGAAAACATTCCTCATGTAATCTATTATGCCTCAAAAACATTGGAGGAAACTCAATCTCACTACACTGTGACTGAAAAGTAACTTTTAGTTGTGGTTTATGCCTTAGATAAATTTCGGCCCTATCTATTAGGTGCCAAAATCATCATCTTCATAGACCATTCTGCTATTAAGTTCCTACTCAAGAAAAGTGATTCCAAACCAAGGCTAATAAGATGGATTCTAATGCTCCATGAGTTTGACCTTGAAATCAAAGATAGACCTGGAAAAGGAAACCCTGTGGCTGATCAATTGAGTAGAATTCCTAATTCTCCTCATTTTGAAATCATTGATCCTGAATTTCCAATTGATCGCCTTTCATCACTCACTCCAAAACTACCATGGTATGCCCCAATTTTAAATTCCTTGGTTTCTGGTGTTTTTCCTGAAATTTTTTCAAAAGAACAAAAACTGAAGTTGAAAAGTGATTCAAAATACTATTTTTGGGAAGAAAATAAACTTTGGAAAACAGGGCCAGACATGGTAATTAGGAGATGTGTTGATAAATATGAATATTATTCCATCTTAGAATTCTGGCACTCACTTCCCGGAGGTGGCCACTTTGGACCACAAAGGACCTCCCGAAAGGTCCTAGACTCTGGATTCTTCTGGCCTTCACTCTTCAAGGACTCACATGAGTTTTTCAATCATGTCCCACTTGCCAAAAGTTTGGAATAATTTCAAAGAGAAATGAAATGTCCCAAAAGCCTTTAATCTTTTGTGAAATCTTCGATGTTTGGGGCATCGATTTCATGGGACCATTTCCCCCTTCCAATGGATTCTCGTACATTCTTCTTGTGGTCGATTATGTTTCAAGGTGGGTTGAGGCCAAACCCACTAGGAAGGATGATGCTCATACTGTTAGTGAGTTCCTAAAGACCCACATCTTCCAATGATTTGGCACACCACGTGCCTTGATCAGTGACTTAGGAGCCCATTTTTGTAATAGAACCATGGAAGATCTTCTGAAAAAGAATAGGATTGTACATAAAACTTCAACTGCATATCACCCCCAAACAAATGGAATGGCTGAACTTTCTAATAGAGAAGTGAAAAGAGTTCTAGAAAGAATTGTAAAACCCACCAGAAAAGACTGGCCTGAGAGACTTGGTGAAGCCCTTTGGGCTTATCAAACTACCTATAAAACACCCATTGGGATGTGTCCTTTTTGTCTTGTTTTTGGTAAAGCATGTCACTTACCAGTTGAAATACAACATAAGTCATTTTGGCTAGTGAAAACATGTAATTTTGATCTTGAAAAATATGGAGAAGAAATATTGTTGCAATTGGATGAACTAGAGGAGCTTCGACTTGAATCCTATGAGAATTCCAATACGTACAAAGAGAAGGCTAAGGTACTCCATGAAAACACATCCTGAGAAAGGTATTTCATGAAGGTGAAAAGGTAATGCTCTTCAATTCTCGATTCCGACTTCACCCAGGTAAGCTTAATTCTCGTTGGGAAGGTCCTTTTGTTATTACTAACGTTTACCCATTTGGTGCAGTGCAAGTCCAAGACCCGTCTTCCAAAAGGGAATTCACGGTTTATGAACATCGGTTAAATCATCATCATGAGAGGATGCACAATCCTAGATCAAAATCGACTTCCACTGGCTCTCCAATCTCTCAAGATGACCTACCACTAGATGGAGAAGGCGACCCGCCAAATCCAAACCAGGGGGCACCTCTTTCCCTTTAAACACTCTCTTTATCTCTTCCACTCTCTTCCTATTTCTTTTTCTTCCTCTCTCTTTCATTTTTTACCAATTTATTCTTCAAACCCTTTTTTCTCTTTCTTCTGTGGGTGTGTATTTTTAAAAAAACCTTCAAAACTAAAAAAAACTAAAAAAACACAATTACTTAAAAAAATCACAAAAAAATAGTCATGCTTACTCACCATCGAGTTTTGAAATTTTTTCCAACCATTTTGGAGATTTAATAGACATGTTTTCATCTCAAAAATTTTGTATTTTCATTATGACTTTGGATAAAGAATTTTGTGTCAAAACCAACACATTTTGATTGCTCAATTTTTGATTTTGTAAAATGATTTTCCCCAACCGTGAGAACAAAAATTTTCTTTCATGACAAGGCCACCTATGGCCATCTTTTCAAAATGTGTATTTTCACCCCCATTTGTGAGTCTTGAGTTTGTGGACCTTCGAGCTAAATTTCCTACCTTAGTGTGCATTAATATGAAAGAGGCATTTTCTGAACCACATGAGAATCACAATATCCAAATAGCCTCCCATTTACCTTACATTAATCCTCCCTTTGAAAGCCCCTTCATGCCTATGAAAACCTTTTATTTTATAGCCACATTACAAGCCCAATACCTTATCCCACCCAATATAAACATGGATTTTCATTGCATAAGTTTTTGAAATTTAAGTGTGGGGGGAATGGATTTTATTTTTGGATATCATTTCCTTAATTTCTGGTGTGTTATCATGTGCTTGAGGGCAAGCATCCATTTTAGTGTGGGGGGAGGTTGTCATTCATTGGGATTTGTGAATGTATTTTACAAATGATATTGAAAAAGTGTTCAAAAATAATTCAAGAAAAAAAATTGAATATAAGAATGGGTTTTGTCTTGGATGGGTCAAAAATCACTCTTTCTCAACCTTTGATCTTTTTATAACTATTACAATTAGTGTTGTGAGGAGATCAAACATGGGTTGGGATATGAGTGTGAGATCTGTTTTAAGGTCAACTTTTGAAAAACAAAGAAAAAAAAAGAAAAAAAGAACACTTGCATTATATTCTTATATCATTGGGATATGTTTGGTGGTTTGTAAATATTTCATCTTCTAATCCCCTTCATATTTTATTACTATATTTTTTCTTTCATCAGACAATCATTCCCTTGTAAATATGTTTTTTCATTTCCTTCCATGTTTTATTTCAAAAAAATGTGCATTGTTTTTCTATGTTGGTATTTTAACCCTCTTATTATCTCTCTTAGAAATTACATTCCTACCATCCCATATCCACAGAAAAACCCCTTAAAAAGACCTCTTTATTCTTGTGCACATTGGATAGGGATTGTAAGCTAAGAGCTCTTTTCAAACTCTAAGATTTTCACTTTTGGTTGGTGAATGAGTGAACCTCCACAAATGAATTTTATCATCTTGAGAGGTGTGAGTTTTGAGTGTCCACATTTTCCATTTCTAAATATGACCATGAAAAAATGAATTAGTTTTGGAACATTGTTTCTGTAACAACTTGTGGTGGAACTCAAAATGGATGAGTGAAATAGTCTAAACCTCCCCTGATTGGAGAAAACAAAATTTTAATATCTGTTGGTGAGTAAAAATGATTGTCATGTTTTTATATTTGTTGCACATGAGGACATGCACAAAAACAAGTGTGGGGGATTTGATGTTATAAATATATTCATGAATTATTATATTCCCCCTTTACTGATTTTATATGAAATGTGCATAATTTGTGTGAAATGTTAATGTTTTAATATTAAATATAATTTTTGTGCATTTTTAGAAGTAGTCCAATTGAGTCAGTTTAATTTTATAAAAATAACTATCTCTATACTGATCCAAATTTTGTGGTTCTTGTTTTTCTGGATTATCCTTTCAATATAAAACATTTCATTAGAAGGTACCATGATCCAATTCTACCATTTGAAGGGTCATATGGTCCTCACAAACAAGACCAAAGAACCTGTGAACAAACTGGACCAGACTTGAGGATTGACTTACTGGGCTCCATCCAGAAGTCCAAAAACATCAACTCTCCACCATAATTCTGGGGACACTACATGTCATCTTGGATAAAAATTTCAAGGCCCAAATCCAAGTACAAGGGTCCCAAATAAATCTTCGAATCCCAGCCCTCCATTCTGGCCGATAATTAAAATCAGTATAGTATGCATGACATATCTCATGATTTAAGCATACCATCGAGCTAAGCTTTTGTAGTGTGAACGAGGAGATAATGGTGGCCGACTTTGTTGAAGAAACCATTCGGATTTGAAGGCATCTTCATATTCAAAAACCCTTTCACATTATGGACATCAAAAAGACTGGATTGAAATGGACAGTTTAACATTGTTTAATCAACCGGCCATAACGTTTGATCCGTAAGTCCAAATGACTCCAAATATTTATAGTAGTCGGCAAACATTATTGTCTAAAACTTTGAAAAAGGAGATATTTGAATATTTGGCTGTCTGAATAGCCCAATTGGCGATGCAAATGGAGGGACAGATTGGGAATGCAAACAATCCACTCCTTCGGCTATAAATACTCTCCCCTTCTCTCCTTGAGAGGGGTTGGCATTTCAGAAGAGAGGATATTATATTGGCACGACTAAATCCTTGGAAAAGGCTTGGGAGGACCTTCCATACTCATGGTTTTACTTGAGAGACCTTTCTTCCTCTCTTTGTTTTCACTTACTTTTGTGTCCTTCATTTTTGTAATTTTGTAAGACCTTTATTTTGTAATTATGTTTTAATGAAAGTTTCTTCTTCAATATATCTTATTCTCCTCCAACTTCTGTATTTTAATATTAATGTTCTTAAAATAGTTTAAATTCAGTTCAATCCCCTTCCATTCTTTAGCTTCCTCATTCAATAGAAAGTTCATTTTTAATTATCATCATTGTTCGTGTGTGTGTGTTGACGTACCACTCTTTTCTTATCCCTTTCTTTTTCTTCTCCTATTAATTTATAATCATAATCAATATAACCATATTATTAAACACCCAAATGGCTGAGTAAATATCTCATTGGGGTGAGTTATAATTTAGGTATGTTAAGTAATTGAGAGCTTCTGCTCGATGAATATTCTTTGAATTAACATTTTGTATGTTGGACTTAACATGTCATGGATTAATGACTTGTTTTGTTTAACATGTGGTTTCCATAGATTATTGGAACCATAAATACACCACCATAAATAAGATATTATTGAGATTATAACCTTAAGTTAAGTTAAGGCTTGGTTTAAAGCCTTAACACTTAGGAATTCTAATCACCATCATCTTCTGAAATGGGTGTTAATTTAAATGCAATATAAAGCAATGCTCAAGGATATCACAAGATTAACTAACCTAATGATGAACTCACCCCAATCTTCATCAATTTGTTGAATCAAAAATCATCCATAAATTATTTCATAAGCTCTACAAACCCCCCAATCAGAATACAATTAACTAAAAATAAACGACTATTTCAAAGTATTATCGCCGAGGATTCGACCCGAGTGCTGCTATACACATTAGCAGAGCACGAGAACTTTGACCGGTCGATAATGATTTTGAAAGGTATTATTTTTCTCTTGGAGTCTAGATATGTCTGTCTAAATAGGTGGTTTAGAGAAGAAACCCCACAACTCAATTGGATATTCATTATGTAGAATGCTATGTTGTGTAAAAACCCCAGCCTTTAGAGCCTAGAAAAGATGGCTAATTTATTACTCTGGTATGATATATAAGTTATTTCATCCCAAAGGAATAAATTTTTTAATCATTGAAAACAAGATACATACATGAATTTAAAATTACATTTAAAAACATAAAATATAACATAGAAATATTTTATAACACCATAATTACCTTTATCATATCCCTATATATCTATAAATATGAAATCTATAGCATCCATGAGAAAGGATATATAAAAAAGGGGTGAGATCAGATACTCAAAAAGGTTATTTGTACAACACAAGCTGATAAGGCATGAAAAATACGGAAAGAATAATTAATGATAAAATAATTCAATATAAATAATAACATTATTGGGAAAAATATCCACAGATATACTAACTATTTAAATAATCACATTGATATCAACAACTATATTTGTAAGAAAGGAATGCATAATTTTGGATGTTTAAAAATTATAATCAAGGCCTTGTGAGAAGATAACTTACATATATGGATAAGGTAAGATCCAAACATCCAATCTTGTTTGATGAATGAGACCTACCGATTCATCAAGGGTCTATGTAATTTCAATCCCCACCCATAACTTAATAATTCCATTGCATTCAACCTAAGAGTAAAAAATATAACATAATAAACATGACTTAAAAATCAATAACACTACATGGAAAGAACTGTTATACATAATACCAATTATTTACTTATTCAATAAAATAATAAACAATCTAGAGAAATCAGTTGGGTGGTACCTTGAGATTATAACCTTTGTATGTGAAAATACTTAATATATGATACTAAAATAGATTAAAGTAAATTCAAAATATTACTAGACAATTCATGATGAAAATAGAATTTTACACTTATATAAAAATTATCTAAATATAATGGAAACAATTTTACTTGGAAATAACATTTTATTATTCAAAAATAATATCTACAACACTGAGGGGTCAAGAATGTTGTAAATTCAATTCATGTCATATAAATTAAAAAAAAAATTCAGTCACACATTTATAAGTATGTCAAACAGTACATCATTTAGAAAAATACAAGAATATTCATTTTATAATTTTTTCTATAAAATTAATACTTGTTTTAAATAATCTATAATAAAATATTATAGTAATTTAGAAACATTCTATAAGAAATTTTACGTAAAATGTGTACATGGCCGAGTAGAAAATTTAAGGTAGTATTTCCTTAAAACATATATATTAGTATCTTGTGTAATTAAAGAGATGTAAAATAAATGTGAAAATTTAATTTTTAGAAATAAAAACAGGACATGAAAATAAATTTTGATTAAGATATAAAGATGAAATAGTTCAACCAATTAATACTTAAACATAAATAATCATGAATAATGATAAAATTGTGAAATAAACCCTTACCTCATGTTGGAATACCTACATATGTGTGTGATCCATCTGTATAGTTAATATTTAGTTATTATATATATATATTACGAAACCATATTAATATATATCATACCATATATAATTTACTTATACTATTTTATCACCCATTTATAAATAATTGTTTTTCAAAACGATTATTATGGTTAATAACTACTTTGTTTTTCCTGTATGATTTGGTTTGGTTGGTTTAAACCATTTAATTTTATCATTGTTTCATCATATCCATAATTTTATCCCTAATTTAAATATAATATATAAATATATATATTCATTACATATGGATTTATATTAATCCATTTAATTATACATACAAAAAATGAAATACACCGTTCATGGAGATGGTAGGTCCTACATACACATGAACATTGTTTTCACTTTTCAACAGATGAAATGAGAGAAAGTTAAATAATAATTCAAATGTAATGAAGCATTAATATATCATATATATAATATTTATTAATTTAATCAACTATTATTAGCATCCATGTATAGTGGAAGTGAAAAATTAATCACATCTCCTAATGGAAGTGGTAGTCAACAACTACGCACGAGGATATTATCCTTTTTTTATTTGACATAAAATAGGGAATATAATGTTGGTTTAATGATTATAATAATATTTCAGTATGTTTAATATACTTACGTTTTTATTTTATGACATATAATGAAAACTTATAGGTTTTAAAATTCGAAGTAAATAAAGGAAAGTGATCAGTTAAGGGGGTTGCCTCTTCTTTAAAAGAACCCTATTAGATCTCCTATTAAGGGCCCTAGGGTTGGTATTTTGGTAAAAATATTGTAGGTTCCGGGCGCAGCGGAAGCGCATTAGTGGGTTTTCCCAACTTTAATTTTAACGTTAAACAACGTTCAATCCGAGATCCATCACGATATAAAATGCTGAATCTTCAGAATAGAACAAAGAACGAAAAGAAAAGAAGAGTCCTGGAACCCTTGAGGAGGATCATCATATGTTGATTATAATTAATTTAATTAATGCATAAGAATTACCTCGTTGGAATTCTTTCTTCGTTGATGTGTCCGGTCACGATTCGGTGATCCGTCGTTGCGTCGTAGAATCCAAGTGTAGGATTCCTCTAGCAGTGATCCACACGTGTGTCACATATCTCAGGATATCGCCAAAGGGATCTCCGAGTGCTAGCATGGAAGAACCTTCGCTTGAGATATCCGCCTTTGACCGCCTTGATCCGGTGGAGGATCTTGCTCTCGTAACTTGAGGGCGTTCATGGTGGAAGGAGAATTCTCTCTTGGATTGAGAGTATTTCCAAATCCGTTGTGCACAACCAATGGATCATCAAAATGTTGGGGTTGTGAGGATATTTATAATCATGTTTGAGGTTAATAGAGTTATGACAATAAATAAATGCGTTACGTGTTTTATTTATTTCATTAACTATTATTGAAAACCCCCCATGTCGAATTATTAATTCCTTGACATGTTCCCATGCTGATTATAATAAATATCATTTAATAAAATAATATTAAATCCTCAAAATCCCAACTGGAAAAACTACACGGCGTGTAATAATTAATACACGGCGTGTACTTGTTTTCCATAAAACTACACGGCGTGTATATTTAATATACACGGTGTGTACTTTTATTTTCTATTTTTCTCCACCACATTTATTAGACCTTGAGTAATGACTATTTATTTCTTAAATAAATTTAACTGCATTACTTGCTAATAAATATATTATTTCATCCACAATATATTCTCTCAAATAACTAGTGTCAAAATAAATGAGATCAGACATCCTTAAATAATTATTAAACCACAGTCGGGAATAATATTTATTTAACTTGTTAAATTAATATTTAACTCAGATATATGGACACACTTAGTGTGTGACCCTCTACGCCTCTTTCTCAGTGGCATTAGTTTGAGCCTGCCTAAAGTCCAAAGTTAGAGTCTAGAAACAAGCCAAGGCACCCATAGAGAAAGAAGTTAACACCGCAATGACGTGTTACCTCCTACGAACGCTTACCATGTAATATAATCCCTTTGTCTCGATATCTCCAATCAAGCGGGTTGCATGCTAGTTCCATCAACCCATGTGCTTGATTATTCTTTCTTTGACTTCCCGAAATTGAACTTTCCCATACCTTACCATGGCCATGGATTTATTTAGGCTATATCAATTCCATCAAAGGTCCTGAGATATCTACTTCCGTTATGGAACGGAAGGGAAAAATCCTTTCTCGCATTATCTATTAATGCGGTATTACTCGTGACGCACCCAACGTATCCTACCTCACTGCGAACAGCGTGTCATCACAGTTTTCATCAATACATCTAAGTGCGTGAGTTGTAATAACCATTAATAATAATCTTAAATTATAAAGATCAATACACATGTCCGTAGATAGGAACATCCAATGACACTATGAAATGTGGATTTCCTACTGGCGGGTCTCGTTCTCATAATATCCTCCTGGATATTACCAAGGGCGCTCACCATGAGAAGGTGCCTCAATGTTTTATGAGTCCTCACCCCTAATGACCTGTATTATTTGTGTCCCTCAAATAATATCATCCGGCCATAGAACATACATTCAAGAATAGTGTTATGGAACTTCCGGGTTCTCATCATAGCAGGGATCTGCTACAACCCTTTAATGCAATAGCTGTCCTTAGGAAATTATCACATGACATGTCACGCAGAAGAACAATCAAGATGTGATAAGGCTTTTATTTAATGAATAAAGTAAAAAGTAGTTGGTTCTAGACCACAAACTCCAACGTATCCTACCTCACTGCGAACAGTGTGTCGTCACAGTTTTCATCAATACATCTAAGTGCGTGAGTTGTAATAACCATTAATAATAATCTTAAATTATAAAGATCAATACACATGTCCGTAGATAGGAACATCCAATGACACTATGAAATGTGGATTTCCTACTGGCGGGTCTCGTTCTCATAATATCCTCCTGGATATTACCAAGGGCGCTCACCATGAGAAGGTGCCTCAATGTTTTATGAGTCCTCGCCCCTAATGACCTGTATTATTTGTGTCCCTCAAATAATATCATCCGGCCATAGAACATACATTCAAGAATAGTGTTATGGAACTTCCGGGTTCTCATCATAGCAGGGATCTGCTACAACCCTTTAATGCAATAGCTGTCCTTAGGAAATTATCACATGACATGTCACGCAGAAGAACAATCAAGATGTGATAAGGCTTTTATTTAATGAATAAAGTAAAAAGTAGTTGGTTCTAGACCACAAACTCCAACAGACTCCCACTTGGACTAGAGCCAACTGCTAACAACCTTTAACCCGCTAGCTCTCACATGATATTCATGCTTCTGCTGAGATAGGCCTTTAGTCATGGGGTCCGCCACGTTCTCTTCCGTGGATACTTTGCTCACTGCAACTTCACCCCTTTGATAGAAATCCCTCAAGAGGAGATACTTCCAGAGTATGTGATTTGTCCGTTGATGTGACATTGGTTCTTTTGCAAGAGCCACGACTACAGTATTATCACAATACAATTTAATTGGATCTTTACTCCTAGGCACCACATCAAGCTCCTGGACAAAGTTCCGAATCCAAACGTCTTCTTTGGCTGCATCAGAATACGCTATATACTCGGACTCCGCTGTAGAATCGGTGACAACTGGCTGCTTTGAACTCTTCCAGCTCGCAGCTCCTCCATTGAGACAGAAAACATATCCAGATTGCGACTTCAGATCATTCTGATCTGTTTGAAAACTAGCATCTGCATACACTCTGATGACAAGCTCCTCGTCTCCTCCATATACCAGGAACATATCCTTAGTTCTTCTCAGATACTTAAGGATAGTCTTAACAGCAGTCCAATGATGTTCTCCTGGATCTGCTTGATATCTGCCTACCATGCTTAGTGTATAGGCAACATCAATCCTGGTACATAACATGGCATACGTGATGGATCCTATAGCCGAAGAATATGGGATCTTGCTCATCCTATCTTTCTCCTGTTGTGTCTGGGGACACATTTTCATAGAAAGATGTAAGCAATGTGACACTGGAACCAATCCCCTATTGGATTTTTCCATAATAAATCTCTTTAGTATCTAGTCAATGTATGTACCCTGACTTAGTCGAAGCAGCCTCTTGGATCTATCACGAATGATCTTGATCCCTAGAATGTAGGCTGCTTCTCCTACGTCCTTCATGGAGAAACACTTGTTCAACCAGTCCTTAAGTGACTGTAAGGCTGGTACGTCATTTCCAATAAGTAATATGTCATCAACATATACCACTAGCATGACGACCGCATTCCCATTAAACCGCTTATAAACACATGGCTCACATTCGTTCTTAATGAAACCAAATTCCTTTATGGCTTCATCAAATCGAATGTTCCATGACCTGGATGCTTGCTTCAATCCATAAATAGATTTCTGTAACTTGCAAACCCGTTTGGCTTCACCTGGTGTCACAAACCATTCTGGTTGTGTCATATAGACATCTTCCTGAAGGTTCCCGTTAAGGAATGCTGTTTTGACATCCATCTGTCAAATCTCGTAGTCATGGTAAGCTCCTATGGCAAGTATGATTCTTATGGATTTAAACATGGCAACTGGCGAGAAGGTTTCATCATAGTCAATTCCTTGACGTTGTCTGAATCCTTTAGCCACTGTCCTTGCTATATAGGTTCTAACTTGACCTTCCATGTCCAGCTTTCTTTTGAATACCCATTTCCATCCAACAGGCTTTACATCAACTGGCTCATCGACCAGAACCCAAACTTGGTTCTGATAAATGGAATCCATCTTAGAATTCATAGCTTCTAGCCATCTTGCAGCTTCTGAGCTTTCTACTGCTTCCTTGTAGGAGAGAGGTTCATCATTTTCCAACAATAATGATTCACCATCCTCGGTGACTAGGAAACCAAATATCCTTAGTTCCCTTACCTCTCTTGAGCTCCTACACAGTACTTGTGTTTCTGGAACCTCTTCCACAGGGACCTGTGGAACTTGTTCCTATACCAACCCCTGTGTATCTTGAGCATCAACTTGGTCAAAGTCAATCTTGCTCCCACTATCCTTCTTGAGGATGTGCTCCCTCTCAAGAAAGACGGCTTGTCTGGCGACAATCACTTTCTTTTCTTGGGGGTTATATAGGTAATATCCTTTCGTTTCATTGGGATATCTTATAAAGATACACTTCTTGCCCCGGGGTGCTAGTTTGTTTCCTGAGAAGGCCTTGACAAACTCCTCGCATCCCCATACATGTGTGTGCGACAAAGTGGGTTTCCTTCCATTCCATAACTCCGATAGAATTCCATTTTCTGCCTTAGTTGGTACTCGGTTTAATGTGTATGCTGCAATTTGTAATGCATATCCCCAAAAGGATAATGGAAGATCCGCATGACTCATCATCGACCTCACCATGTCCAACAAGGTGCGGTTCCTCCTTTCACTAACACCATTCCACTGTGGTTTATAAGGAGGAGTGAGCTGAGATAGAATCCCAGACTCCCGTAGAAGATTGAATAAATCTTGGTTCAGATATTCTCCACCTCGATCCGATCGAAGCTTCTTTATCTTCTTACCAAGTTGATTCTCTACTTCATTCTTGAATTCCTTAAATTTCTCTAAGGACTCTGACTTATACCTCATTAAGTAGACATAGCCATATCTACTCAAATCATCAGTAAAAGTAATAGAGTAAGAATATACACCTCTAGCTTCTACTGGAAATGGTCCACACACATCTGTGTGTACCAATCCTAGAAGCTCTATGGCCCTTTCACCTTGTCCACCAAAAGGCGGCATGGTCATTTTTCCTTGTAAACAAGCGTGACATCTATCAAGTGGTTTTTGCTCAGTAGAGTCTAAATAGCCATCTTGGCAGAGCTTTGTCAAGCGCTTCTCGTTCACATGACCAAGGCGGTGATGCCATAACTAGGTGATGTATGAGTCATGTGATTTTGTTTCATTATCGATTGCCAACACTTGGTTTTCGTAATTTAATACATACAAACCATTATTCAAATGTGCCATTCCATAACATAAGTTGTTCTTATAAAAAAGGCAACCCTTATTTCCAAACATGAAAATAAATCCATCCATATCCAAACAGGACACTGAAATTATGTTCTTGGTAACACTAGGCACAAAATAACAGTTTTGTATAACCAAAATCATGCCAGTTGGCAATGAGAGGTGATAGTCTCCAATAGCCAACGAAGCCAGCCTTGCGCCATTGGCAGCTCGAAGATCCACCTCTCCTCTGGCAATCTTTCTAAATCTACTTGGTTTTGCATTTAAATACAGATGTGAGCCCCACAAGCTGTATCTAATACCCAATGTGTAGAAATAGAATGATTGCACTCGATAACGAACACAACTTTAGCATCCCCACGCTTCTGGGTGCAATTCCTCTTCCAATGGCCCTGCTTGCCACATGCAAAACACACTGCCTCCCATTCCTTGCCCTTCCTCTGGATCTTCCCCTTCTTGGAGGGATGGTGCTCGGGGGCTTCAGACCGTTAAAAATTCTTTGTCCCCTTTGCCTTGTCCTTCCTTTTTTTGATCACCATAAGGACCATGGGTTCATCATGCCCCATGTCCTTATCTACCTGGCGAATCAAGGGCAGAAGCTCCGATAGACACTTCTCATTGCCGCTCATGTTATAGTTAACAATGAAGCTAGAGAAGGTCTTGGGCAGTGATGATAGGATGAGATCTGTACGCAACTCATCCAGGAATTTAATCACTAAGATTTCCAAGCGTTCAATGTAGCCAATAAGCTTGACTACATGAGGCCCAGCTGGCGCATACTTTCCAAGATTCGTGGTAAACAAAGCATTGGAGATCTCATACCTCTCCTGTCTCACCTTCTCTTGGTAGAGATCATTAAGGTGAGACATCATGCTATACGCATCCATGTTTTCATGTTGCTTAAAGAGCTCATTAGACTTGGCCGATAGCATGAAACACTGGACATCTGTGGCATCATCCATGTGTTTCACGTAGAGAGATAATTCCTCATCACTAGCCTCTTTCCCAGGCACAACTGGAATAGGATCTTCCAGCACATATAATTTCCTTTCATGGCGAAGGACGACGCGTAAACGCCTCTGCCAATCATGGAAATTGGTGCCGGTGAGAAGGTTTTCTTTCTTGAGTATGGTGCGCAATGATATGTTTGAAGTCATTTTCTTGTTGTTTCTAAAAATTAAGATGAGTAAAGGTGTAGTACTTTATTATAAAAATTTAGACATATAAATTAATACTTATTAGTATCCCACTATTTTATAGAAATCCAATAGCCCTCACCACTGAATTTGGAATATTCTGTTGCGTGAATATTCTAGTGGCAAGGATCCATATTTCCCTTCGCATTACCCCAACTAGGGTTGGTCAAGCAACTTGAAGGGTTTTAGGTAGGAATTCCAAATGCCAACTGCATTAACTCGCAGTTCCTTGATCCACTGAGTGGACTCCCCAATCCTGAAACCCTTTTTTGGATTTCCTCATCCTTTGCCTCTTGGTCACACCAAGTCCTATTGTGGCAGTCAACCCTTGATGCGAACCAAGTCAATTCAACCCAAAACCTTAAATTAGAATTCCCTGATAATTGAAATCACCCCAACTAGGGTTGGTCAAGCACTTTTAACTATGGTTCGATTCTAACCAAGATTATGGAAGGCTATGCCGACTTAATATTTATCTTGAGGGATTTTATCCTTATACGTAAATTTCCATTTTATTATCTTTGATTACATGCTTGTTAATAACAAGTGGGATATACTTAAGTGATTAACCATGTCTAAGATAATATTTACGTATAAGCAATTTTTATTTTAGTTCCATCTTGCATTCTCGTTTAATTCATTAATTGTGTGATCGTGACAACACACCCACAATAAATAAACCATGCAACTGAAATAAATAAAATAAATGGTATGATCATGAGATTTTTTATTGGTTATTTTATCTAGTGGTTGATAAACTAACCCAAGACCTAGGGGAAAAACACCTTGAACCTTTCGGGTTCGTGTCTACAGCTTTCCACCTGTCCACCTTTGTATCTCCATGGATTGGTTTCACCTTGGCTCCTGACTTGAGCCGCCTCCACTAGCTTGGGAGCTCCATCCATTACATATGCATTTATCTCACATGAAGGTGAGGGGTAAAAAGGGGTTTTTACATAAAATAATCCTTGGGCGCACATGCCCTACATATTAATGAGGAGATGTCTTGAAGACCAACAAATTTAATTTAAATAAATAAATTAAAATAAACCATTCTCATACAAAGGTCTCGGTCTAGCTCATGATCATCCATTCATGCAACGATATTTATGCATAAATAAAACTAGCATTCAATTCTTTAATCGTTCTTGTTTAAGATAAATCACGCTCGAATCAATTAATTATCTTTAATTAATCAATCCTTTTATCTTAAATCAATTTTCTGAATTTCCTTGAGATTCTCATCTATCATAATTTTAAACAAATAAATTCATTTAAAATTATCCTTGTACGTAACTTGTACCTTGGAGGAAACCTGGTGATTTACCATTTATTACACAAATGTTAAATTAAACACATATATATAAAACACCTATCATGTGTTGTGCCTCAGCTTTATGCCTTCACCATGGTACACGTCTCAAGGGTTTGTATAATATAATAATAAATTTTAAGAAATCTGCACAATTTTGGTGAGTACACGGCGTGTAGTTCAGACTACACGGCATGTACTTTTCTTCACCATCCATCCGAAGTACACACCTGGGGATAAGGCGTGTTAATGTACTTCGGAAATTTTCGGAGTACACGACGTGTACAGTGGGACACACGTCGTGTAGTTTCTGCGTTACACGGTTTCCAGCCGGGCAGGCCGTGTACGGAGTACACGACCCAACCCTAACCTGAAGGGACTACACGCCTTGTTCATTGGACCACACAGCGTGTATTCTAGAAACTATGTGCCACCTGTCTCTGGTTAACACACGGTGTCTTAAATTCTTAGAAATAATCCAATACACGGCCTGATTTGGCGGATCAGTCAATGCATTGAACCTAGACTACATGGCGTGTACTTCCGAATACACGCCGTGTATTATGGTGTTATACGGCCAGAAACATTTGGCTCCCCCGGATGAGTTCCTCTATTTTATTTTAATCAAAATTAAAAGAAAAATCTGTTTCTGTGAGGTGAACGAGAAACGAGGGAGGAAGAACAGATCTCGAGATTCAGATTTTCAGAATGATTAAACATGAATTGAAATAACTAAATTATTAAATGTGTAAATCACCAACGAAAAAATAATTAATTATAACCAACGATATGACCCCTCTGATACCACTTGTAGGTTCCGGGCGCAGCGGAAGCGCATTAGTGGGTTTGCCCAACTTTAATTTTAACGTTAAACAACGTTCAATCCGAGATCCGTCACGATATAAAACGCCGAATCTTTGGAATAGAATGAAGAACGAAAAGACAAGAAGAGTCTCAGAACCCTTGAGGAGGATCATCATATGTTGATTATAATTAATTTAATTAATGCATAAGAATTACCTCGTTGGAATTATTTCTTCGTTGATGTGTTCGGTCACGATTCGGTGATCCATCATTGCGTCGTAGAATCCAAGTGTAGTATTCCTCTAGCGGTGATCCACACGTGTGTCACGTATCTCCAGACGTCGCCGAAGGGATCTCCGAGTGCTAGCACGGAAGAACCTTCGCTTGCGATATCCGCCTTTGACTGCCTTGATCTGGTGGAGGATCTTGCTCTCGTAACTTGAGGGCGTTCTTGGTGGAAAGAGAATTCTCTCTTGGCTTGAGAGTATTTCCAAATCCGTTGTGCACAACCAATGGCTCTTCAAAATGTAGGGGTTGGGAGGATATTTATAATCATGTTTGAGGTTAATAGAGTTATGACAATAAATAAATGCGTTACGCGTTTTATTTATTTCATTAACTCTTATTGAAAACCCCCCCATGTCGAATTATTAATTCCTTGGCATGCCCCCATGCTGATTATAATAAATATCATTTAATAAAATAATATTAAATCCTCAAAATCCCAACTGGAAAAACTACACGGCATGTAATAATTAATACACCGCGTGTACTTGTTTTCCATAAAACTACATGGCGTGTATATTTAATATACATGGTGTGTACTTTTATTTTCCATTTTTCTCCACCACATTTATTAGACCTTGAGTAATGACTATTTATTTCTTAAATAAATTTAACTGCATTACTCGCTAATAAATATATTATTTCGTCCACAATATATTATCTCGAATAACTAGTGTCAAAATAATTTGATCAGACATCCTTAAATAATTATTAAACCACAGTCAGGAATAATATTTATTTAACTTGTTAAATTAATATTTAACTGAGATACATGGAAACACTTAGTGTGTGACCCTCTAGGCCTCTTTCTCAGTGGCATTAGGCTGAGCCTGCATAAAGTCCAAGGTTAGCGTCTAGCAACATGCCAAGGCACCCATAGAGAAAGAATTTAACGACGCAATGACGTGTTACCTCCTACGAACGCTTACCGTGTAATATAATCCCTTTGTCTCGATATCTCCAATCAAGAGGGTTTCATGCTAGTTCCATTAACCCATGTGCTTGATTATTCTGTCTTTGACTTACCGGAATTGAAATTTCCCATACCTTACCATGGCCATTGATTTATTTAGGCTATATCAATTCCATCAAAGGGCCTGAGATATCTACTTCCGTTATGGAATGGAAGGGAAAAATCATTTCTCACATTATCTATTAATGCGGTATTACTCGTGACGCACCCAATGTATCCTACCTCACTGCGAACAGTGTGTCGTCACAATTTTCGTCAATACATCTAAGTGCGGGAGTTGTAATACCCATTAATAATAATCTTAAATTCTAAGGATCAATACACACGTCTGTAGATAGAAACATCCAATGACACTATGAAATGTGGATTTCCTACTGGCGGGTCTCGTTCTCATAATATCCTCCTGGATATTACGAAGGGTGCAGACCATGAGAAGGTTCTTCAATGTTTTATGAGTCCTCACCCCTAATGACCTATATTATTTGTGTCCCTCAAATAATATCATCCAGCCATAGAACATACATTCAAGAACAATGTTATGGCACTTCCGGGTTCTCATCATAGCAGGGAACCGCTACGACCCTTTAATGCAACAACTGTCCTTAGGACATTATCACATGACATGTCACACAGAAGAACAATCAAGATGTGATAAGGCTTTTATTTAATGAATAATGTACAAAGTAGTTTGTTCTAGACCACTAACTCCAACAAATATGACATATATAACATAGATAAGGATAATTAGAATAGAAATAGGTAAGGATTATTGAATCTTGGGTTTTCAAAGTGGATTAAATAATATAAGTATGGGGAATCCTTTTATATGGGAGGGAAATGACACACATGAAAGTAGTAAAAATATTAAAATATAACTAAATAATTATCAAGAAAAATTCTATCAAATGGAATGATTTTAAAATATAATAATGTTTTTTATTTATATATCATTATTCACTGAAATTATTAGAGTTTTGAGTGGTATTTTAAACGTTATCTTTCAGTTTAACAACTTAGATAACCAATTTTAACTTTAACCGCGGTTACAACTTTTTCAGACATAAAGGGTAATAATTTCGTTTATAAGGTATAAATTGGTCTATAAATGTATGAGAGATTAAATTTTATACCATATATTTTCACCCTTTTTCTCTTTTAATATGTTTATGACTTGAAATTAATTTAGTAAAATATTGTTTTCAAAAATTATCATTACTGTCATTTTTGACACTATTCATTTAATTTGACTTTAAAGACATCAAGAAATATAATAACATTATATATAATCCTTTATAAATCAATATAATTTTATATTAATATATGAAATTTTTGGAACACTTTAAATTACTCAAATTATATTACTTTTAATATAGTTAAAATCATTTATTTTATTTTTCTATTAATCGATGAGATATTATGTCGACATTGTATTGGAATTTAAGTAAATTATATAATATATTACATTTTAAAATGAATTAATATTAAAGAAAATTAATAATAAATAATAACCATTGTGATTCATTCATAGCTTATGTTTTTCCTTGTTTGAACACAAAAGAGATATTTAAAATCATGTGAGTGAAATTATATATTTTTCCTTTCATTAATTAATATATAGTTCATTTTCACAGTCAAGTGTCCCTTAAATTACAAAATTTAGAGGCAATGTTAAAGATTTATTAATTATATTCATCCAATAAAATAAATTAAAATTTTATATAAATTCTAAATCCTTGTCACATTAGTTATTAACTATAATTACATGATTTACTATTTACCCAGGTGATAAATTTTACCACTGTTACTATTTATAAGAAGATACAATAAAAGTGAAATATTGAAAAATATTTAACCTATGAATTAAAAATATTTCTTCAATTTTTCATGATTCAATTACTATAATTTGAAGAAATTAATTTTAAAATATGTACACAAAATATGATAAAAACCCACTTTTTATAAAAATACAGTTTTATGCATAAAAAAATATGTGTACTTATCTCATGTCTAGAAAAATATTAGATAAATGATGTAAAATTTTACTAAATAATATATATATTTATATTTATATATTTCATTAAAATATTTCACCAATTATGATTTATTTAACTTATTATGCTACACACACTTTGTGTGCATAAAAAAATTTAAAAAAACAATTTACTTTTAAATAATTTTTATTTTGATTTCTAATAAATTAATAATTAATGAATTCATTATAAACCAAAAATATTTTTCAATTTATTTAGTAGTGTTAATATCAACAAATTTTATTGGCTAGGATATACTGGTCATGTTTAATTAATATTTCAAAAGTATACTGTGGTTTTCATAAGTACAATGTTGTGTGAAATTCAAGATATCAATGAAATTATATATATTTATAAAGGAATTATTTATAAATTATAGGGGTGTTATATTCTATCCCCTTATAATAATTTTTCCCTTGAAATTTTTTTAATCATATTCAAATAATTGAGGCTACTTCTACCATATAACATCCTTGGTTTCGTATGTAGCTTCCCCAAATGTAAAATTTCACTACAAAATAATGACTTGGTGAGTGGTAATGATTCATAGAACAATATACCTATGATCCATATTATTAATAGGCTATTCTGAATAAGATAGATATTTCTCTAGGTGGATGAAATCTAGGTTCATTACATGTGATGGATCGTGTATGTACTTCCTCATAAGAGATACATGAATCACATCAGAATAATGAGGATATTTAGGGAAATCACCAAGCGAAAATTTATCATCGTAATATTATCAAGAACATCTAATGGGATAATATAACTAGGCCTTATATTTAACTTTATTTTTGAATATCATCTCCTTCTTCTATGAAGATATTCATAGGAGTACCTTGTGTTCGACTTAAAATTTCAGATATTCTTAATGAATGTCAATATAATATTTCTATTAACTCTGACCTACCTTGAAATACTAAAAAAATATATATAAATTTCTTTGTAAAATCCTTAACTAGTTCATATACCAATACATTTATTTCTCTTCCTTCAATCCAACACATTTTAATTATACAATTATTTCCATAGACGGCTTCATAAGGATATATCTAAACACTTGAGTAATTGTTATTATTCTATAACAATTTAATTGATGGAACGTGTTGATTCCAACCACCATTGAAATCCATATATCAATATCTCAATGGGTCTTATAGAGTTTGAACGACCCTCTCAGACTGAACATATGTGTCAAGATGAAAAGCATTGATAAAACACATCTCTATATCCAAATCATGTAGAAGACTTTTCAAAAACATCCACGTTAACCTCATATCCCAATCGAAAATAATAGAATGTGGTAATCCATTAATTCCTAACACATAACTTGTTTATAATATATAAATATGATCAAGAGATAAATCTTATATTATAAAAATAAAATTTTATAACCTCATATAGTGATCTACTATTACCCTAATAACATTATATCGTTTTGAAATTTTGTAGAGTTCGACAAAAAAATTAATGGTAATGTTTTCACCTTTAAATCCTAGTATGGTTAATAGTTATAACACCATTTTATATTTTATTATCTCAATATCAACTTTTTCATATACCAAGCACCATGTTACATACTTGACAATACAACCCTTCATTTCATACCATGGTAAATACTCTTTCAGATCATTATACATATTTCAACATCCGAGATGAATAAAGAATGATGTTATTTTATCTTCTTCAAATAACTCCTGATTAATGTCTGGTATATATGGTTTAAATAATCAATTCTTATAAAATATTATTCTAGCATTATCATTGTTCAAATAAGTATAATTATTTACCTTATTCTATAACTCCACATCAACCTTATATGTTGTCTTAATCTTCTCATGGATGTTTTGTTGAAAATTACACTAATAAAGATAATATATTTAACCTTTCCTAATGTTTTGAAGATTTATCTTCTAAAAATATAAAATTATTGGATCACTTTCAGTATACATCATATAAAAACTTGCATGGTCTTTCCAACTCGAAGAAACATCCACTTTATTTTCATTCCCATGGTGGTAATGTATTGAGAAATTATAATCTTTAATAAAATACTATATTATTATTTGGCCTTTATTCAACTCATTTTTTGTTAATATATAATTCATGATTTAATGATCATTATATATATCAAACCTTTCACAATATAGATCATGTTTCCATATTTTTAATAAAAACATTACTGATGTCAAATCTAAATCACGAGTCAGATAATTTTTCTCCATAACCTATAATTGGAATGAGGAAAAATATATTAAAATATAATTTAAAAAAAGTATGCATCTCATTCCAATCATTGATGAATCACTATAGATCATGTAACACCCTGAGTTTCTATGGATTTTTTTGAATAAATTTAAATTTTCATTTATATATGGAAATGCATTAATTCAAAGATTATTTTCACACTAAACAAAATTGTTTTGAATTACACACAACACTTAGTTGGCATAAGATACACTAAACGTACTTGGAAGAAGATGGACACAACACTGAGTTAGCATGCAATTAATACACACAACACTGAGATTCTACGAAATATCTCCATCGATTTTTTAATTATTTAAATAAGATAATTATATCATAGTGTGTAAAATTACTAATATGAATAGTAATAAATACTTTTAAAATATGTTTTATAATTTTTTTATATAAATAAAACATATTGATAATAAAAATATTATTTTTTGTATAGGCGTTTTTATGTTTAAAAACATCATTTTATCAAATGAACTAATTCTAATAATGAATGTAATTTCAGACACATTAAGAAACATAATTTAATAAAACGAACATTATTTTTCAATTTGGAACATCGAAATTCAATTAGGGTGAAATGTTTTTATATTTTTCTCAAAAACATCATTTTTTGATGAATAGTGAAAAATAATGCTTTTTAGTTAAAAAATAAATTTTTTATAATTAAATATTAATGATAAATGATATAATAAATAGGTTTTAAGGTCAAATTTCATAAATATTATATCTAATAATACAATTAAATTCATTATGATAACCTTTAATTTGAAATTTAATAAAACATCTTGAAAAACTTTTGAACTTTTTCCTACTTTAAATCTCAATTATTTCATCTCGTCTACGGGATTAACAATAATCTTATTTTTTCCTCTTTTTTGAAGTGAATTTATAAAATCCAATATTCACCATTGTATCCATTGTAATATTTAGATTCTAATGTTACCATGTTAATGTTTTACCGAGACGATTAATAAAAGTGAAAAAAATTAATCATAACGGTCAGGGCCACATAAAATTTAATTAGGGATAAAACCAGGAAATTGAGTTCCCAAGTGACCTATAAACTTATCCAAAACCCATTTTATGTCCCTATTATTTTCATAATACTTCAATTATTGATATTGGAAGGTTTTTAAGACTTTCATTTTGTAATAACATGTGCACACTAAATTTATTTCTAAATATTGCATGTGAGTCCCTTTCCTTCCCAATAAAATTCCACTACCTCTACCCATTTCTCAAACATCTCAAGCCACATAATTTTGTAGTAGAACTACCAAAATTTCCTTCAAAAAAAATATCCATTTTACTATGAAGCGTCCCTTTGGGTTTAAATCCAATCAAGGATTCCTTTTGGCGTAAACCAATTTGAGTTACTTGATTAAGAGGTAACGTCTTCTCTTAAGTTTCTTTCATTTGTTTTCCTTATCAACCCCTACAGTCTCTTTATTCCATTATTTTCTTATAAAAACAGTATACATAATATACTAGGGTGTTTTTATTAAATCCTTATGACCTACACTTACACACTCCTCCATCTAATGGATGTTGAACATATTGTTTCTGGGTATGGTGTACAACTGCCTCACAAAATGATGATTGTTCATTTCTCATTTACCACCAATAAAGATGGACATTATGAATGAAACATTATTTATATATGTATTATAATATATTTATTATGTCTTTTTTATTTTTTATTCCATTTATAAAAAACATATTTTTACCTTCCATTTGGTGTTAATACGATAATCTAGTTTGAAGAAGTGTGGACTACCACCCCTCAAAGTGATGTGATTCTTTCGCACACCACAGAGAATATATTAAGAGTGGTTTCAATGAAAATATATGATTTAAATGATATATTAATGAAACATAAATAATTATAAATATACAAAAATACATATATATTCATATTTCATTTATATACTTTCGTTCAATATGACAATTAAAACAGAAAACAGTGTTCATGCATACGTACGGCTTTCCCTCTCCAAGAACAGTGTATTCCATTATGTAAATCATTATGATATAGATTTTAAAAATATAATTATACTGGATATAACTTATATTTAAATAGCATAATCATGATATAACTATAACGATCAGTGATATAACAAATAAAGAAACATGCAAAGAAAAAAGTGAATAATACCCAAAGTGAATCCTTACCATAGGATTGTTAAGAAGATGGTAATATAAGGTCACAATAAACACATATATGGTATTATGTATAAGGATATTCTTCGGTAAAAAATATATAATAAAAATATATTTATTATACCAGAATCTAGTACATGTATGGAGAGAGTCAAGACACAAGGTAAGAGGATTTTATCTCACTTTTACTTTTTGGGATATAAAATCCATGTTCGCCACTCTTTCCATTAGTGTGGTGTATGTACTGAATGTGATTGTATTATATGTATCTTCAACTAAAATTTATGGGTATTAACATTCCCATTTTATGATCCTTACTTCATGGGGTTCAAGTTTCAAAAGTTTCTATATTTGTAAAAATGTTTTTGTCTCAATTTTTCTTCTTTTGGACTCGTATTTTGTTTTGCACCTAAACTCTATTTCAGGGACAATATACATCCTTTTTGAATTCCAAACAATGAATATTAATATTTTCATGATATTATATTCTTCATCTAATTACCTTTCCTTACATGGTGATAATGATCCCAGGAAACCAATTTATAAGTGTTTATTGAGACAATTTCACTGCTTTTTGAGATTGTTTATGTTTATGATTCCTTTAATAAAATTTTTTTATCCATCTCTAAAGAATATTCATGAGTCTCCTTATAAATTTTTATTTCATGATATACTCATTTATTGTTACCATTTATTGCGTTTTAGAATATAATTCAGTTAAGAAAGTGTTTCTAGGGAAACCTAACCTTACACTCTCTTCGGTAGGAAACATAGGTTTTCTAAAAAGGGTTTCCAAGAATATTATATCCTTCCCCTATAATATATATGGGACATTTTTACCCTTTTTTATTTTACTAATTTCTTAAATGGAATGTTATTGTCTCATTCCAAACAAGGCACTTTTCTGTCCTTTTTACTGTGCAAAAAGAATGTTCTTTTAAACTTTTACCACATGTATGGATTTTCCATCCGTAATTTTTTCGAAGTTGTTGTTGCATTGTTAAAAAGGTTAATCTTACGGTCTCACTAATTTCCCTATTATCACCATTTATTTAATTAATAGTGTCTTTTGTGATTACCTCAATTTGTTTTTGGTAGAGTTTATGGATGATATTCTTATGTATTCAAACTTAAAGGAAGATCATGTAAATCACTTGAGAATTGTACTAAATACCGTAATAAAAGAGAAGTTATATGAAAAATTTAAAAAATTAGAATTTTTGGCTACAAGTGGTTTCTTTTTTGGGTCACATAATCACAAGATATGGTATATTAGTATATCCATCAAGGATGGAGGCTGTTGAAAGCTGTCTTAGACCAACCAAAATAACTGAGATCTGTATCATTCTTAGTTTAGATAGATGTTATCGATAGATTGTGGAGACTTTATCATGATTATCAAATAATTTGACCATGTTAAATCAAAAGGGTGCGAAGTTCCTCTAGATAGACAAATTTGAGGAAAATTTCAAGGAACTGAAGAGAAGGTTGGTCGGTGCACCTGTGTTTACAATACCCTATAGGGAATAAGGGTTTTTAATCTATAGTGGTAAAACCAAGAAGGGATTGGGATGTGTTTTTATTAAAAATAATATTTTTATACTCTATGCCTCATGATAGTTTAAAAAATCAGGAGATAATTTACTCAACTCATGATTTGGAGTTAGTGACGGTAATCTTTGAATTAAAGATATAGATGCATTATCTTTATGGTGAAAAGTGTGATATATATACAGATCACAAAAGTCTAAAATATATATTCACATAGAAGGAGTTGAAAATGTTCTAGAGAAGATAACTAGAGTTGATATAGGATTGTGACTGATCAATATATTTCCAACCTGGGAAAGAGAACAAGGTGGAAAATGATTTGAGTCGGAAGGATCATTCTATCTTGTCCATGATGTGGATCACAAAAGATCCAATCTTTTTAAATTTAAAAAAGATGAATATAGAAATCTTGAATGAAGGGTAAAATTTTATCTTTATCAAATGAATTTTTGTCCCTCTATCCAAGTGAAGATTAAAGAGGCACATATAGATGATGAAGAGCTTAAAAATAGAGTTATCAATGTTCTAATGTTTAATCTTGATCAAGATGGAATGATAAGGTTTAGGAACCATGTATGTGTTCCTACAATACTAGATTTTAAGAAGGGGATGTTAGAGGAAGATCATAGATCTTCATTATCTATTTACCATGGAAGTAGGAAGATGTATAAGGACTTAAAGGAATACTTCTCATGAAATGACATGAAGAGACATATTGTGGAGTTTTTATCTTAGTGTTGGGTATTCCAGTATGTTAAGACTGAGAGAAAATTGTTTAAAGGGATTATTCATCAATTAGCTATACCATAATGGAAATGGGAGAACATTACCATGGAATTTTCCATTAGAATACCCAAAACCTTTACAGGGTTTAATGTTATATGGGTGGTAGTCGATCACCATACTAAGTCAGCACACATCATTGCTATCATAGAATATTTTATTCTTGATAATATTGATAGAATATACATTAAAAGTGGTAAGGTTTAATGGAGTACCATTTCTATTGTATCATATCGAAATATGAGTTTTACCCAAGAATTCTGGTGAAGTCTTCCAAAAAAATGTAATACAGAATTGAGTTTCAGCACTACTTATCATCCTCAAACAGATAGTCAATCTGAAAGAACAATTCTGACCCTAGAGGATATGTGGAGATCTTGTTCATTGAAGCCTTTATACGGCACATTATGAATCCCTATATGGGAATAAATTTGGAGCATCAATGTGTTGGGATGACGTTGGATAATGGAAGCTATTAGGGCCTAATATCGTTGGAGAAATGGTCAAGACGGTTATAACCATTCAATAACATATCATGGGAGATCAAAGTTGGAAGAAAAGTTAAGTGGATAACCATAAGTGTGATCTAGAATTTAAATTTGTTGAAATTGTGTTTTTAAAAATATCATCCTGACATAAAGTTATGAGATTTGGGAATTAGGGGAAAATAATACCTAGGTATATTGGCCCCATTTAAATTCTCGATTGTATTGAGACAGTAGCCTATTTCTTATAATTTTCTCCAAATGTCTCTCATGTCCATGATGTGTTCCATGTATATCTCTTGAAGAAGTTAGTACTTGAACCTTCACATGTAATGAACTCAGATTTTATACATCTAGAGTAGGATCTTTTTTAATAGGAGAAACGTATTGACATTTTGGACTGATCAGAGAAATTTCTACAAAATAAGACCACTCATCTAGTCAATTTTTTAGAGAGAAATAACCAGTTAGAGGATGATAAATGGGAACTTTAGGACATGATGAAGCATAATTGTCCTCACTTTTTTTACTTGAGTGACAATTTTTTAGGGTGAAATTCATTTTTAGGGGGTAAAATGTAACACCCTGAGTTTTTATGGACCATTTTTTCAAATAAATTTAATTTTCATTTATATCTTAATATTAATTAAGTCAAAGATTCATTTCACACGTATTTGAATTATTGTATATTATATGTAACACTGTGTTGGAATATGATACACAGAAATTACTTGGTATACACTGTACACAACACCGAGTTGGCGTACGATACACACAACACTCAGTTTATACGAAATAACACTTTTTATTTTTATAATTATTTAAATAAGATAATTATAACTTTGTTTTTAAATATATTAATATTAATATTAATAATAAAATTCAATTTTTTTAATAATTTTTTATATAAATAAAACATATTCATAAAAAATATATGATTTTCGGTAATGTCCTTTTTATATTTAAAAACATTATTTTCATAAATGAAGTTATTCTAAAAAAGAACGTAATTTTAGAAACATTTAGATATTGAATTTGATAAAATAAACCTTATTTTTGAATGCATAATGTTGAAATTATATTAGGGTGAATTTTTTGAATTTTCTGAGAAACATAATTTCTTGATGAATAGTAAAAAATACTGCTTTTTAATTAAGAACATCCTTTTTTGTCTAAATAATTATTAATTCTAAATGATATTATAAATTATTTTTATGATCACATTAGATTAAACGTACAACTACTAATACAATTAAATTCCTTAGGATCAACATCACTTTGAAACCAAATAAAAAATATTAACAAACATTCGAACTTTTTCCTACGTTAAAACCCCATTATTTCATCCTGACAATGGGATTAACAATAATATTAATTTTTTTTCATCTATGAATTGAATTTCAAAAATATTATATACACTATTTTATCCATTATAATATTTATCTTCTAATGAGATCATGTTAATTTTTGAACAAAATTATTAGTAAAAGTGATTAACATTAATCAAAGCACTAAAGGAAACATTATGCTTAATTAGGAACTATTCCTTAAAATTATGCACCGAAATGAACAAAAAAATGTTACAACATCCATTGTATTTCCATATTTCAGCCCTAAACCTCCCATTATTGAGTTCAGTAGTTTTGGGACGACTTTATTTAGGTAAGAACATGTGCACACCTAATTTGTTTCTTAAAAATTCATTATGAGTCCTTTTCCTTCCCTATAAAAGGTCACCACATCTTCCCATTACACACACCTCGCAGGACTCTTATGTTTCTGAAAATACCTACCAAAAGATCCTACCAAAAATCATACCTTCAACCCAGAAGCCTCTATTTGGTAAAAAAAACTCTCTCAGGGAATCCTTTTGGCACAAACTTAAAGGAGTTAACCGATTTAGAGGAAGCATATTCTCTCACCTCCTTTCCATTATTTTATTTTTCCACACCATCCAATATTTTTATTTTCTTATTGTCTGACAAAAATAGTATCCTTCATATACTAGGATGTTTTTATGCTGTTTTTCTGACATAAACTTACAAACACTTCCATCTAATAGATGTTGAGAATACTATTTCTCTGTATATAAAGCTACTGCCTCATGAAACAATGATTGTTCAGTTCTCCTTTACCTCCAATCAGGGTGGAATTTAGGATAGAAAATCTGTTTATATATGTAATATATTATATTAATTATTTATTTAAGTTTATGTATTCCATTTACTATAAATAACTTTTTACCTTCCATTTGGTCTCGTTTGACGAAGTGTGGACTACCACCACTCAAAGAAACGTGATTCATTCACACGTCACATAGAATGTATTAAGAATGGGTTTAATGAAATTAAATGATATATATGATATATTAATTATACTATAATAATGATATATATATATATATATACATGCATATATATACATATTTCATTTACATAATTTCCTTCAATGCGGCAATAAAAACGGAAAACAACATTCATGCGCACGTACAACATACCGTCTCAATGAACGCTGTATTCCATTACGTACTTAATTATTATATATATTATTATAATATAAATATATTGAATATAACTTTTTTTTATATCAGGTTTGGAATTATTTTATCATGAAATATATATAAGGATCAACCATATAATAAATTAAGACACATGTAATGATCCAAGTGAATATTACCAGAAGTGAAATCTTAACACAGGATCTTCAATAAGAGAGTAATATAAGATCATAATAAAAAAATATATGGTTTTATGTATATAGATATTCTACTATAAAAAGTATAATATACTTTTATTTATTATACAGTAAGCCTGTATGATTATATAGAGATTCAAGACAAAATGTATGTTGATTTGATCTCACTTTTAATATTTGTGAGATACAAGCAATGTTTGCCAGTCTTTCCTTTTGTGTGGTGTTTGTACTACCCAATATACTATTCTATTTATCTTGTAATTAAATTTATGGGTATTCACATTCCCATTTTATGATCCTTTTTTATGGGGTTTAAGTTTCAATAGTTACCAAATTGGTAAAAAAGGTTTGTCCCAATTTTCCATCTTTTAGACTAATGTTTTGTTTTGTACCAAAACTCTTTTCTGAGGAAAATATACATTCATTTTAAATTCCCTATAATGAATCTAAATATTTTCATGGTATTTTATGATTCATTTGAATACCTTTCCATACATGGAGAGCATGATCCAATGATACTATGTTATAATAGTTTATTGAGAAAATATCTTTGCATTTCGACATTGTTTATGTTTATACTTCCTCTGAAAAAATCTTATGGTCTGTATCTCAGGAATATTTTTGAGTTTTCTTTACCTATATTATTTCATGATATAGTCATGTGTTGTTACCATTTTATACTCTTTGATACGTAATGTAGTTAAGAATGAGAATGTATAAAAACTTGACCATACCCTCACTTTGGTTGGAAATCTATGTTTTCTAAAAAGGGTTTCCAAGAAAATTATATCATTCTCCTATAATATATATAAGGAATATTTACCATTTATTTCTTTTAAAAATCTCTTAAACTGAATTTTATTGTCTCTTTATGAACAAGGCACTTTTATATCCTTTTTATCGTGTAAAAGGAATATTTTTTGACCTTGTACGACATGAATGGATTTACCCACCGCAATTTCCTCAAAGATCACTTTGCATTGATGGAAAGGATAATATTTAAAAAAATGTTTTTAAAAATTTAATTTGAATGAAAATTGTTTTCAAAATGGTCTCAAACTTCTTTTATATGTTTTTATTGAATAATATTTCAAAATTATTTTATGTATTATTTACAAGATTTTAAAGTGCATTCAAAAAAAGTGTTTTTCAAAACATTTTCAAGAGTTTTTATAATATTTCAAGAAAAAATTATTTTCAAAACATTTTCATGATTTCATGATATGTTTTCAAAGTATTTTCAATGAAATGGTTTTCAAGACTTTTTTATTTTTTCTGTAAATGTTTTCATATGTTCTCAAGGAAAGGTTTTTGAATTTTTTTAAGGTTTATTTTAAATGTTTGTAAGGAAAAAGGTTTTCAAAATGATTACATGAATTATTTTTATGTTTTTAAGATATTTTAAAATAAAATTACTTTCAAATAGTTTTATTTATTAAAAATATTTTTTTTTAAAAAGAAGGATATTTTCATCAAGAAATATTTTTAGAGTATATTTTAAAATTGTTTCCATCTAAGATGACATCTATTAATGCTACCCATGACTTTCTAGGAAATGGTCTAATCATTCCATTCATATCATTTATATTCCTGAGTTATTATTAATTTCATGGTCTTTATGAAACCCATTTATCCTTAATGGGTAATATATTAATGAAACCCATTTCTCTTTCACGGGTTATATTCTTTTCAAACCCGATTCTTTTCATCATTTATGTTTACGATGAAATAAATATGAAAACCATATCTTTCCATAGGTGATGATATGTTTACATGTTTATGTTACCCATTTATTTTAATTTATTATGATATATGATATGTTTATTAATGATCTTATGGCACATGTATGTATGATTTAATTATGTGATTGGTGAGACCTATATCTCTCTCTAATGCATTAGGTAAAGATTTATGTCTCGTGAGATAGATAAGGATAGAAAAAGGGTTCACTAGGTTCAGTAACATAGGGATGGAACGAGGGTTTACTAAGTTCCTTATTATAGGGATGGAATGAGGGTTTACTTGGTTAAGTAATACATGGCTAGAATGGGGGTACCCCTGGTTCAATAAAGGACATTTTCCACTAATATGGTCTTGTAAGTGACGCCTTAGTTACTATGGAAGCCATTATATGCCTATGTGATTCGACAATTCCAATTCTTACTCATATGTTATGCTTTCATTGATTATGTTCATTATTTCCTTTTGATTAATGTCTTATAGACTCCAAATATTTATGACTAATTCATGTATATGATCTTTGATAAGTATGGTATGATCTTCTATATTCTTGATCATGTTCTCATAAACTAATTCACATGTTTATGCATATATGTCTCCCTTGATTAGAATGATAGAGAATTTGAGATCACCCCTTTTTATGTTTCCTTCACTAGTTTATGAAGATATATATTATATTTTTTGTGTATAACATGGGTTCATGTAAAAAGAAACCTAGTGGGAGATAATATAGCTCATATATTTACTAGTTTTATGGTTCCAAATTTCCAAAGTCATAATAACAACTATGGTATTTGGGAGAATATTTTTATGTTGATTATATATTATAAAAAATTTATGTAAGGTTAATGTTTTAAAAGCAAGGGTCTCTATAGTTCACAACCCCGTATCCATTGTAGGTTAGTGTAATAATAGGAATGATAACAAAAATTCTCTTTGGTTTATTGAAACTCAATTCACATTCATCTTTCCAAAAGAACATAACCCCCTTTTGAGTCCACAAGGTGAGTAGATTAAATAGTGTATATAAATCTATCATAAATAATCAGTAGTTTCTAGCCAAACCATTAAAATTATAGTCTCTAGATACCATATTTTTTCTTTTCTATTTCTTAATAACTTTTATCTTTGAAGGATCCATGGATATACCCTCACATGAGATTATATAAAACTATAATGAAACTTTTAATTCCAAATTTTAAACATGGTAAATTTATCATTCAACTCCTCCTTCTTAAGGGTCCTCAAAACAATTCTCAAAAAAATTTCATTCTTTTCATTTGTCATTGAATATATAAGAATATTGTCTTTAATGACTACCAAAAAATGATCAAGATAATATTTAGGGACTCTATTCATAACATCAAGACTGATATTAAGAGAATTGGTACATCTTATTAGAATTAATATAAATTCATAATGAGCATAACTTATATGGAAGGTTTTCTTGGTAATGTTCACTATCTATTCGCTTAGCTGATGATATCCAAATAAAATATCAATCTTGTAAAAATATAGATATCCTCATTATTAATCTAAAAGATCATCGATACAAGGTAGTGGATATTTTCCCTTAATTTTGATCTAGTTAAATTCCTAATAATCAATGTAGTGGTTACCTAACCCACATTTATTATAAAAATGAAATATTGCATCCCATGGTGAAGCACTAGGACAAATGAATATCTTATTTTTATTGTCATGTATTTTCTTCCTTAATTATTTCAACTCAATCTAGACCATTCTATATAGTGTTCTTTCAATAGGCTTAAAAATTATCATGAGCTCTTTTGAAAACACACCATCAAGATTATGGGGTAGAATATGACCATCTTTATGAAATATATATTCATATTCCCAAAAATGGAACATTTACAATATTTAGCTTCTACCCAAACATTTAAAATAAATATCTATCATGAATAGGTATGAAAACCCATATGATTGATGTAATTTAAATTGGGTGTTTTAGTTAATCCTCAGACTAATATAAGATTGAATGTTGATTAATTATTTCAAATATAACATCCAAACATTAATAGTTATTAGTGGTTTTATATAGATAGAGTCAATCCATACCCAAAATTATATTAAATTCATCAAAATGAAGAACAACTTCATTTACCAGAATATAATTACCACAAAAATTTTATTATATAGGAGTTATAGAAATGAGACAACATTATCCTACCACTATATGTTTTCACTCCCAACACAATATCTAATCACTGAGTTGGTGATGAGAGACCCATGGAAAATTCTTCAGATATAAAATAGTAGGTAGTACTAGAATAAAATAAATCATTTTTAATCATGAGTTTGATGAAAAATTTACCTTTAACCATGTAATTAGGAACTTACATGTCAGTTGTAGTAATTGAAAAAGGTTTTCTTTATCCCATTGGCTTTATTTTAGGTAACCTCCCTTGATGTTTAAGGAATTGGTTGGAATAGTTTTCCATAATCATATATCAAAAGAACTGTACATTGAAGGGTTCATCCTTACCCTTTCATTCCTGAGAATGATGACTTTTTTCGGTACACACTAGGAAAAATATTTTTCATTTTAGACATGTATCAAGGTGTTTCTTTCCACAAGTATCTTTTTTTGGAAAATTCCCTTTTCAATTCTTCCCCTTACAATTTTGTTCTATATCATCCTATTATTCAATTTATTTCTTCAAATCAATATTAATTAGAGAATTATTTATATATAATGAAATAACATGATACTACAACCTCATATATGAGAATGTTTGAGAGAATAGTTCCCTTATAAGGGTTTTCCAAATCCTAAAAAATAAATATTAAAAATTTATATTTAGAATAAAAACCTATTTCACATCATGCCTTCATAACCTTATAGTGTTAGATTTTTATGTATAAACATTGACCACTTCCTTCTGTCTGCAAATCAAGAATTATGTCTTCATATTTTATCACTGTAACTGAGAAATTTATTTTTTTATGAAAAATCCTATAAAATCTATATATTCCATGATTTATATTACCACCAAATTCTTAGTGTTGTCAATTTGTGACTAAAATTTATATTCTTATCTTAAGATATGATAAAATTCTTTGAAACAATTATAAAATTCATTACATCTAAAATTGTGAAACATCTAATCTATAATAATTATCAATTTCACAGTGTCAAATGGATTTTTAGTCCAATTGAATGATAGAGTTTTATAAAGAATAAAGATGAAAAATATTTTACACTACATTATGGATCACCAATATGCTTGATACGAGAAGGGTTTTTAGTTATAACCTGTGTTAGCTTCCCCAAAATACTTATAATTTTTATATTCTAAGTATCATCTATAAACTACAACACCATTATATCTCTCAGGAGGGAAATAAAAACATGGATTACATGAATTAGTACAGTTTCAATTCATTCTTCTAGAAACCACTTACAAATAATGTAATACACTAGATTAGATCATAAAATTATGAATCCTATTGAATAATTTCAAAACTATTGAAACACATAACAGAAACTGATGTTGTCTTCCATATCTAATTGTAGAATCATAAAATTTGTTCCTTTTTGAATATTTTAAAATCATAATCTTATATCAAGATAATTAATATCAGTTTTAAAATAGAATGTGAGGTAACCCATGAATATACCATAGAAGTCTAAAATCTAGTGTGCAGTAAGAGAACACTCACTATGCACCAGAATGGTGAATGCGATATACATGAACCAACTATTTTGTAGTTTATTACCCCAAGATACATTTTTTATAAAACTATATCCACCTTTATAATCCAAAATTTTATTCCATAGTAGGAAAACCACATAATAAGTACCATACAATAACTTTTGGACGTTATCTTATACTTTTACTAACCATGGAAGTCAATCAGAGGGTTATATTCCCTAATATATGTTCTCTTAAATCTAGTTCCCATGTTATCCTATAAAATATTATTTATACCAAATCTAATAACCCTAAAAATAGTAGCCCATAGTTAGTAGTTATGTTATTAAATTGGTACTAGATATAAGAAATTGTATCCCAAATTAATAAATAGAGTGTTATTATTGGAAGACAAGATATGCACATGAATATATAATTACATTTAAAACCATAAAATACATAATATTATTTTAATTGAGATAACCTATATTATCTTTATAATATCCCTTTATATCAATAATAATACACTTCCAGGCATCGTAGGGAATGTTAACAAAAATAATGGGGTGTACTCTGATTCTCAGTAAGGGTATGTGTACAATAGATGCTAATAAAGCATGATTAATATAGAAAAAATAAATAAGGACAATATAATTCCATAAAAATAATCACATTTTTTAGAAAAATATGAAAGGATATATTACCTATTCAAATAATTACACTTACATCAATAACAGATTTCATAATAATGTAATAAATAATTACAGACATCATAAACATACCATCAAGACCTCATGCCAAGAAATATTGAAAAATTGGGTATAGCCTCAGCCAAATAACTAATATAGTATGTATTTTGATACCAACCATGATATTGATGGTATATTTAATTTCATGCACCACCCATCACTTAATTATTCCAGTGCATTCATCATATTAATAAACAAAACCACTTTATCACAATTTTTTAATAATAAATAATAGAATATATTGTAATAACTAGCATATGAAATATCAATAATTTTCCCAGTAAAAATAATCATCATACATAAAAAGAAATAAAGTGGATGGAACCATAATAGTATAAATTCAGTAAGTTTTAAAATTAAACAAATTATATTGACATAGATGGAAATATATTCTAAATAATGCTGAAAAATTGTTGATGAAAATACCCTTTCCCACTCATCTAAAAATTTCCAAAATATTAAATAAATGATTTACTCTCAAAAAATTTAATATATTAAATTATGATTTAGATAAATAAACAGTCATGATAGTAGAAAAATTACATTCATTATATATAAAATATGTAACATTCATCTCACACTATTGTAAAAAGTTAAACAAGTACCTCATTCACATAAGTACATGGATATTATTTTTAAAATATATTGTAAAACATAAAAACATGGGTGAAAAATTCTTTAATAAATCATTTGATTATGTTAAAAACATTATTTTATAGATTTTAAATAGAATATGGACATTTAAGGGAAATTTTACTAAATGATTAGAAAGTACAAGGATTATTTTAATGAAAAACCTTATTTTAATATCTTGAGTTCCATAAAGTGACCAAAATAATTAGAAAATTTGTAATTTATGTAAATAACTATAAGATAAGAAAATAAATTTTATTTAATATATAATTATAAAATATTTATCCTATAAAATATTTATACATAAAAAATCTCAAATAATGATATGATTTTGAAAGAAATTGTTACCTCATGTTCGCCATCCTTCATATGTTTGTAAAACTCTTATATGATATATATATATTAAATCTATTAAAAAATAATCATATATATAATATCATATATAATTTACTTCTAATAATTTATTACCCATTTATAAAAAAAACTCTTTGTTAAAATCATTGTTTTTGGTAATAACTTCATCATTTTTCATGTATGTATGTGTTTGTTAGATTTAACCATTTTAATTTTATCTTGGTTACATATTATAAAAAATTATAACCATGATGTAAATTTAATATATATTGTATATATATTTATTTATAGTAATCTATAAATTATAGATGTTGAAAAATGAATTGCATCATTTGTGGAATAATTATTATATAATAGTATATATAATTTATCTACCCATATTACCATACATTTAAGTATGAAAAGAGAAATTAATCACATCGTATTGTGGAGGTGGTAGTCCACATGAATGCATTAGCAGTGTTATCCTCTTTTATTAGATGAAAAAGAGGGTGGATAATGTTAATTTTTATATAGAAATAAGATTTTGGTAAGATGAGGATAATAAATTTCTTATTTTATTCTAAATACCAATAATTTAGAGTAGGAATAAGAATATGTGGAAAAATAAAATGATCAGTTGAGGTGATTATCTCTTCTCTGAAAAATACCCCCAGATCACATCTTAAGGACCCTATAGTTCTTCCTTAAATGGGTTTTCTTATCGAGAAGTTTTGTGGAGGGAACCACATAAAAAATTTTATATACCCAAAAAATAATGATGAATGAACCTTGATAAATGATGTTTGAACATATAAATATAATTTATAATATGTAATTAAATTGAAATGATATCATCATTTGGGTAAAAAAATATAGCAATGTGAAGGAACAATGGAGGTTCAAGTAGAATACCTTACATTACATCTGAAGGTGTTCTTCACTTGATCTTATTGACGTGAATATTCAAATTAAATTAATTAATTAATATTTACGGAAAACATTTTCATGTAATTGATTTGTTATATGTTTATTATGTTCATTTAGGACCTTTTTATGTGTTAAGAGGTTAAATTTCATTATTTGGGTGCGTTTTTTTAATTTGTTTTAATGATTGGATTAATTTTATACATGTAAGGATAAACATGTAAGATGAGAATGGTTGTACAAAATTGTTGTTTTTTGGTATTAGTCAACATATAGAAGTTTTCATGGTTATAAAATTCATTTGGTTATTCGGTGTGACGATTAGTCATTATATAAATCTTTAATGATAATTGTGTTGTTTTATTGGTTGTTAATGATCACATTGAACACATTTTACATTATAAATTAATATCACTTGTAAAATATTCCATAACATTACATATGATATAATAATTATATTATAGGCATGTTCAACCATAAAAATTGTTTCATGACTACAATTGAATGAGGTAATAGAAATTAAAAACTCCTCATACATGAATGTTATAAATAAACACATCTCCGATGATGTTTTCATTTCCAGTATAAAAGGAGGGGGAAAGGAGAGATGATAATGAATTTTTCCATTATCATAAAAAAATTCAGGTACATGTAAATTCGTAGAGGTTTCAAAATACGTGGATGAAAGGAGTATAGTAAACAAAATAAATGATAGTAACTTGAAATAAAATAAATTAAATTAAAATAGGAATTTACCTCTAGACTATATCTTCCTTGAGAGCCTATTTAGGGGAGAAGTTTGGGTATTTTGAAGAGATCAAGGGATTATGGAAATGGGGAGAAGATTGGGGGGATATTTTATCATACTTTAGACATGTCATAAGGCTTGAATTGATTGAAAAGAAATGTAAATTGAGGTTATATTTATAGTGGAAGAGAGTAGGGGTTTCCCATTATTTTAATCATTAGTTTAATATTTTTTATCAAGACTATGAATAGCCAGGATTATTGGGACCAATGACATCAAGAGAGAATATTAGTTCAAAACAAGGATGATTAAATCTGTAATGATTCCATGAATAGTCTATTTAACTTGTAATATATATATATATATATATGGTAAAATACCATTTTCACTATTCATAAAAAATCATGTATTTCAAAAAATAACAAAAATTCAGACTAACCATTTGTAGACATGTAAAATCCTAATATTAACTACATTTTTCAAGAATAATTTTATATATATTCTTAATTTAATTTTTAATTAAAATCATAATTTACTTGATAGATATAAATTTTAAAATTAAAACGGATTTTCTAAAAATTTGAAAAATTAATTAACGTCTCATAAAATTTTCTTATGACTATAAGATATAATAATAGTTAATTTTTATTTCATTTTATGAAAATAAATTTTCTTCTAATTTATTAAATTAATCATAAAATTGTAATTAAATATACATGACTTACAAAAAATACCAATTATTATTAAATAATTTTTAAAATATTTCTTAACTTATACTATGATATAATTATACCATATTGTCACTGATTAGAGGGATAAATTTTATTTATACATTCAATGGTGATATTACTATTTCATTGGTTTGTTGACTATTCATAAGGGTCACATTACTATTTGAAATGTCAAGTTACTATTTCATCATTTTATGTTCCTTATCTTCAAGAGATACATTTTACTTCACTAATTATTTATTTATAAATTTTTTGCGTTCTATTTGTAATATTATATTATAATACTATAAAACATAATAATAAGAAAGGAATTACATTGATAAAATATTGGGTCATTATAATTGGTGTGGGCCTTTTGTGAAATATCAGCTGACACTGATTCATTCATCCCATCTTAGGGAATTTAACTTTTCCTAGAAAGAAACTGTTATAGAGGATATATTTAGATAACATTTAGTAAAACATTAATATGGTGATTCTTTATTAGGTACTTTTGTTCATATAGGCTTTCCTTATTGATACTTTTTATGTAGTTATTGGGTTTCTAGAATAAAATAACTTAAAATTTAATAATGTTTCATTTTCTTTTTGATTATTGTTTCTTTATCTCATTTATAAAATATCATAGGTCCTCTAGATGTTTCATTCTATATATAATGGAAGTGTAATTATTATGGTGATAAATTATTTCTTTATTAATTTTATTGGTACAATTTTTCTCATCAACTATCACATTTGTCATATTTCTCATTATTTTGTTGTGATATGTATATGATACATTGATCATGAAGATATGAATACTATGGAACTTAATCTATAATTCTATATTTTCATTTACTATTTTATATCTTTTTATTTGAAATTTTATTTTAAATAATTGATAATGTATCAATTTTATTTTTTAAATCACACTATTTCACCTAAGTGTTTTTTAAAATTAAATTTTTAGTAATTGATAAATAAAATCATGATTTATATAATGTATTTGTGATTTTTTTTGTTAAAAATAATTTTTTTATTATAATATATGTTTTTAAACTAAACATGAAATAAATTTTTTAAGATTTTGTTTTGAATTTATATCATAAATTGAGTGTTATTTTATGTTGAATTTTATTAATTAATTACTTTTATAATTTTGTTATTATTATTTTATCATATTTAGAATATTTTCATTGTTAATTTGGCATTATATGAACTTGAAATTGTTTTCCTTTTTTACCAAATATAATTTATTGATCATATATGATTACTTATTTATTTAGTTTTTAGTTATTGAATCGTACTAATTATAAAAATAAAAAAATCCTTAATTAAGGTTTTTATTAAAATGATATAATAAAAAGTGAGTAATTAATCTATTTAATGTAGATCCATATAAAAAACCATTATATACTCCCACTATTATTAATATCACATTTATTCAGAATAACAAAATAAAATTGATGAAATTCAGAATTTAAAAATGATGGAGAAAATGATTTAATTTATTTGTGTGTTAAAGAGAATGTATTTTTACTTATAAAAAATATCTATATTCCATTTTTGTCCTCATAAAGGTAAAAATTTTGTTATTCAATTGAAATTAATAATTGTCTTGTGTTAAATTTCATGTACTCTACTCTTATTATCTTCTTGTAAAATACACAACATGAGGTCTCATACTAAACCACTAAAGGTACTATCAGGTTTAAACAAGAACATATTTTCCAAAATAAGTCATCGATTGGATAGTTTTATAATAAAGTAAGACTTTATACTTTTAAAATGGAATAATATACTATAATATAGGCTTATATTATTGAAATTATTAAAATCATATGTTATTTAACCATCATCAATTGTTATTACCAATTTATAAGCTTGTTAACTTCATTATAATATTCTTACGATATTATTTTATCTATGATGATGTATATTAATGATATTTTTACGTCAAAGGAATTCAAGTCATTACGATTATATAGTTTCATAAAATTAATGAATTTATTTTTTATAAGGGGTGGGTTTTCATATATGTGGAAGAATATAACATTAAGATGAGTGGAAATGTTGTTGTAAGAATATGAAGAATGTTGGTTATTCTAGGATTACAAAAATAATATTTTATAATTTTGGGAGACCATTTCATATTAATTTGGATTTTCTAGAGAAGAATTCATCTATGGACTATAGATTTTAGTTAAATATATCAGAGACTGGTTATTTGATCACAAATTTCTTGTAAGATGTGTCTTGTATATACCGAGAAGTAGAGTTAGGGTCTTTTAATACAATAAATTTTAATATAATTTTTAATTTTATAATATCCATGTGATTAAAAATTAAATGAAATATTTTACACAGAAATAAAAATTTAAAATGAATAATAATTTTTCATTAAGACATAATATTACAATATAGAATGAAGTAATTTTTTTTTTAAAAATAAATATATATATATATGGAACATAATTATGAGAACAGTAATAGGACAATAAATACACCTGAATAAGAATATTATAGGCTTTATGTTTTACTACTTCATAACTCCAATGAAAATCATAACACTAGATATAATAATTTAAAAATAAAAAACACTAGAAATATGATAGACATTTTGAACTAATTTTTATGATTTTTTTTGAGAAGAATGTAAGGTAATCTAATAGAATTAGAATGAGTATTTAAACCATTATATAGTCATTGGATATATATATATATATATAAATATCAATTGGGAATATATATAGTCAGAAAATATTTGTACATTGTTATAATTGGAATATAATAACTTTATTGAATTTACTAATGTATTATAAATAATATATTTAAAATGTATGAAACATATTCTTGAAATAAAATCAGAAGATGTTATTTTATTTTTGTAAAAAAAATTTCTTCAAAAAAATACATTTTATTCATTAATTTATAAAAATTTATTTCTTTTAAAGAGTGATTTTAATAAAATTGATATATAAAATTAAGGGAATTATTTTAAAATTTATAGTTTAAATTAATGAAATGATTATTAATATGAAATAAACCTGGATAAAATCATGTATTGTTTACAAATTTATTTTTCTTTAAAAAATAATTTTCCAATGTTTTATACATTTTTTGTACTAATTTTTTTATCAATTTAAAAGAATAATTTAAATAAAAATATTATATATATAATTAAATTTACATTTTTATAATGATTAGTGAATGGTAAGAATATATTCCTCCAATATTAATGAATTACTCTTAAAAATAAGGAATTTTTTGTTTTATGTGTTATGTGTATTTATTCTAAAATTCATTTTTCTAAACTTTTGAGTTTTTTAAATAAAATCAGTATTAAATTTATAATAAATATTGAAAAATTTGGTTTCAGTGAATATACATTTTTTGAGAAAATAACAAGTCACTATGGTATATAGGGATTTTAAATGATAAATTGTTAAATAAGATAAATATTAGAAACCTTGAAAACTGTAAAACAAATATCGAAAAAAATATAACATAATTGAGTGTATAGGTTAATTTATGGAATTTAGTCTTATTTTATCCATTTTTGAATTAATTTATTTTCAAAATTTCATTCCATGAAAATAATTAATGAGTATTTTCTAAAATTCCACTCAATGTCATCATAATAGGACCCTTACATCAACCCTTAGAGCACATGCCTAATGTATAGTTCTCTAGGCTAAATATATCATAATTATATATTTTTATTACTTCTCTCAAATTTTAATTCCTATGGTTTCTTGAAGAAACCATAATTCCCCCACATAATGATGGTTTCAAAAAGGAAACACGAGGTTATTCTTTATAAGTAGTGTTCATTTTGTTTATTCCAATTTTTTCTTCATGTCATTTTCTTACTGAATCTATTTATATAATTTTATAAAAATTAAATAACATCATTGTACTTATATCATAATTTAATTATAATTTAAATAGTTTTTATTCTTACTCATCCAATAATAATAGCATGTTAATATTTTGATTGGTTTAATAACCTATGTAAATGATGTCAAAAACTTCAATCAGGGGTGAATATAATAAAATAATATGATATAATGATACGGTATTAATGAAGATTTTTCATACCTTTTTATTATTATTTTAATATTAAAAATAAATTTCTACTACTATAATACCTTATATTGAATAAATAATCCTTAATTAAAGATTGGTGTATGATTTTTTAAATATATAAATTTCTAAATCCATGAAATAATTATGATACTTCGAATGATAATAAACCATCACAACATATTTCACATGAAAATATTGGATATAAATGAACTTATGAACAAGGAATGAGAATTAAGACAACTATACCAAAATAATCATGGAACTGTTCGAACTAATAACATCTCATGATAAAAATAAACTACAAAAAACTATTATTAATTTTATAGATAAAAAATTAAATATACACAAAATTTTTTCAAAATATATTATTAATAAATAAATTTTTATTATATAGAGTGAAAGAGTATGTTTGAGTAATTTTGGAGTTAATGTAAAGGGTTCTCTTTCTAAATATCTTCTATCATCGTTCAGATTATTTTTTATTTCCTATATTATTTTATTTATTAAACATTATATCCATTGGTTTTACATTATATTAATTAACTATTTTTTATAGGATATATATTTCATTTTTTATCCATTATTCGATCAATAATGATGTTTAAATCATGTATCTCCCTCTTGTCCAATAAAATTCAATGACTTTTTCTATTTCTATTTTCATTTTTCAACATACATGTAATGTTTATTATATAATATACAATTAATTAACATTGAAACCAATATTATAAAAATAATTTTAATTTTAAATTCATTTCAGTATATTAATTTTTTAATATGTTCATTTTACTCTTTAGAAATTAATAAGTAATTTCCTTATCTTTTTTATAATTACCAAGATTCCTCTCTTTAATATCAATTCATTTACTATATTATATTTCCTAATGTATTATTTATAATTTTTTACATCTATAAATATGTTATCTTTTATTTTCCTTCATATTTTAATTTCCTCCATATACCAAATCATTGATTTGGGTATACACTACATGTAAATAAGTTTTAATGTGAAATATTTTTATACCCACATATTCATTGAGATTATGAATGTATAATATTCATTTAAATAATTATTCTGAAATTTCACTTTAAATACACGTATTATTTCTCCTATAGTCATTTTTTAAATTTAGAAAATGTTTTCCTCCTTTTTTGATTCGTACTTTAACATGTATTTCTTATATAAACATAAGCTTTATCCATCTTTCTTTTGGATTGGATTATTCTCCTCACCATCCAATTTATTCTAATTCTAGTTGATATAGGTTTTTTTAATATTATTATGCCTTGTTTTCTTATTTCATTATATTAAAATTTCTCTTTTATTTAAATTACATTAATTTCAATATTTTATATACTATGAAAACGGTAAATTGATTTTCTTCTAAATTTTTTTAAACATTTATTATACTTATTAAGATTCAGCATTACGTAATTTATTTTTTTTAATTACACAAATAGTTTTTAATAAAAAATAATATTTTATTATAAAATAATATTTAATTTTAATATTTCTTCAAAAGGACATTTTTCATAAACAAAATTATCTCAAAATTGTATAAAAACTATGTTTTTTTTAAATTTATATAATTTTATACCATCACATGATGGATTTTATATCTCTTTATTAACGAACATAAATTAAACTCCTTAAATTTTTATTATCTTATATTCCTTCTAATTATACCATTTCCATATGTTTTTACTAGGTTTGAGTAATTTATTTCTTCAACATAGAAATTTTAATGTGTCTATGGTGTGATAGAAAAATTCCTATTATTTTTTTAACCTATAAATGTCTTTTGTTTTTTTTATCATCATCTTTTCATATTCATAACATTTCTACTAATATAGTTTTATTGTGGGTTCTATATAATTCTCTGTTTTTTAATGGGTATTCGCCTATATAGTAACACATTTTAATTGACTCAGAAAAATAAATTACAGATCCATAGATACCATTAATCTATATTGCTTGAATACATTATATTTTTTTCAGATATATTTTTTTTATAAATACAACCATACTATATTATTGTTTTGAAAACATATAGATATTTCCATATATTCTTTCATTCATTATAAGATACCTTATTATATTATAATTTATTATTATGTGATTTATTGGTATATTAATTTACATTCATGGTATCATTTACCTTTTCTATTTATATTATTTTTATTCCCCATAAATCATTTATGCTACCTATTGAGTTTCGTAGGTAATTCATGCACCAAATTTAAGTTAAACAAAGATTGTTTTATTTTCATGTGGTGTACATATCTAAGGACATAATTTTATGTATTAGATGGGTAAATAATTATATATTACTCTAATTAATTCATTAAATATTTAAATCTCAATATTTTATAATATTTATAAGACTATAGAGTGAAAACTATCTATAATGTTTATTAGAAAATTGAGTGAACCCAATCCATTGTGTTATGATGGTCTTAGTAGTTAGACTTGAAAAATGTTTATGATAACATGTTATTTTAATTATACACATTACTATGTCATTTTAAATTTCAATTTTATGCTTTATTTTATGTTTCCATGGTTAATAATCTTTACAATATAATTTCCATAATCTAATGTCATGTATATTGTTAATCTCACTATGAAAAAATAGCAAATATACCATAATTGTTTTAATTTTCTACTATTTCATAACTATTGTTAAAAGTGGAATGATAATCTGATAACATCATTTTTATGAAAGACCATTACTAAAATTTATTCAAATAATGTTTATGTTCAGTTTTTTCTAAAACATATATTCAATGGTTTAAAAAAATTCTAATGTGGTGGCCTCATACTCATTTTTTCTGAAATATTTCCAAAACACTCATCGGCTCTTGACTGAACCCAACCCAAAAATGATCTTCTATATTCATCCTATTTTTATTCTTTTTTGGATGATTTATTCTCAATATTTCATCATTATTACTTCTTCCCTGAACCTTACCATCATTTGTTCCAGGAATACCCATGTTTTCTTAAGTCATGAACTCCCTACAAGATTTTATATGACCAATTTTATAATTCATTTTTTCAAATGTTTTTCCTATGTATTTCATCATTCTACATTCTTCCACCACCCTATAGTATATTCATCAAAATTTAATAGCTATTTTTATCTTCCTCGTTCATATAGTATATGTGTATTTATTTATTTTAGAATCATTAATTAATTTTTAGATATAAATTTCATTTATCTATTCATTTGTTTGTATGTGTATCATTATCAATTATAATTTTTTCTATTTAAATTAGTTTAAGGTTATAAATTTTTTGAGATTATAAATTATTTGTGATAATAATTTATGATTATTATTATATTTTTTTATATTGTTTGTATTTATAATTTTTTATTAATATAATTTTTTATTGTTCAATTTTTTAAATTTTTTTGATAATTATAATTTATATATATTTACTTTTGGTAAATAATTATTTTCTCAATGTAATTTTTTTAGTATAATTTTTTTTTAAAAGTATGCATGTTAATATTTTTATATATTTTTATATTTTCTAATTATATATATATATATATGATTCTATGTTTATATAAATATAAAATAATATATTTCAATTTTATATTATGACTTTAGGTAATTAATGGATCATAATTATATAAAATCATGAAGAAATAGTTTTGAATATGAGAAAGAGGTTGGAATTTTTTTGTAATTGTTAAATGAAATCCTGAAAATAAAGAATCTATTTTTTTGATGCATGAAGTGTTTTAATGTGGGAAAATATATGGAAAATGAAATCAACAACCTTATGAGATTCTATGGTTTTATTCATAATTATAGACGATGGATCTATCTAGATGAAATAACAAAAAACTCAAGATCTAATGATGATATATATGTTCAGTATGTGACAGAGGGTCATATTTATTAATTAATTTAGAATGTAAGTGACGAAATAATTAAAAAACACAATTTTTGAATGACTATAAAGAGATAATGGGACACCATTGTTCTTAGGTCGTACTAAATTTATAGTATTATCAATAGCACTAATGATAGTTAACTAGTGGTCAATATAAGTTTGGATTGATAAAATTCTCACTAAAATTCTTCCACTTTTAAGAGGGATACTTCTAGAAAAAAACATTCTTGTAGATTCTAATTACAAGGGAATAATATTTTTCCCAATTGGATTAGGGTATAAAAAGATAAATTCCTTCTCTAATGAATGTTTCATATATAGGAATGACCAAAAAATTTATCAAAATGTCCTAAATATGGGACATCATGATATAAGGTGGATGATAAATCAAACTATGATTCATTCTAAAAAATAGTCAGAAACCTCCTACTAAAGAAATCTAGTATCTAATATTAACTCTTAAAATTAAGAGTCACTTTACACATTCAAATGATGTAATGTGGGTAAGATATCATATATATCATCACATCCCTAATAGAAACATACTTCACACTTATAATTCACCACATTATATGATATTTGATTCAAAAATTTTTGATTTTGGAAATTTAGTAAGAAATCATTGAATGGTACTATTAATTGGTGGAATGAATGTATATCTTAGCCCCGGTATCCACCATAGTTAATGGAATATTATGTTGTTTGTTTATAAATTGTCTCCAATTATATAGATGATGAGGAAATATGTGATTATGATCTAGATAATTTCTCAACCAAGAGAGCCTATAACCGAAATTTATGTTTATCTATCACATTGATTGATGATTAAAATTTTAGGTGCGAGATATATTTTTTAGTATCTGACGAATACAAAAAATGTATTTACTTTTTCTTTTTCTGATAATTTTCAATATAAATGAATTTAATTCAAATATAAACTTATCTAGATATAGTTCTAAGGTTCATAGTGATATTCCAAATTTTGATGATGGAACATTATATCATCAATTTCATAATGTAATAAGGATAATGTATATGTAAAATAAAATATTTTTGTGAATGGATCATCCTTATAAATGATTAAAAACCCATTGAATGTTTTAAAGGAGTTTGATTTTCCCCATAACCATTGATTTAGGTACTTATAAGCCCGTAAGGGGCCTTACATGCTGGGTTTTCACCATTATTGTCACCACCACTTTTCATCTTAGGATGGTGTGGCACTCCTCCACACACTTGGTGAGATGTGGAGGCGGACCTCTATTGTAGTGTTCTTCTAAGGATAATATGCTTCTTTTACTATTGTTTTCTGGTTCCTCACATGAATCCTTTTAGCTGGATAAAGTTTCATTGGTGGTGCGGTTACCCACAAATGAGATTCAATAGCCAAAGGATGTGGCCTCATCTTCGGTGGGTGCACAAGGGGGTTTTTCACTTCTCTATGAGTGTTTTGGTTAGTAGAGATGGGATCCAACCACAACGGGACCTCCTCCAGGCATAAAGGTGATGTTCTATTTTTTTCAATCGTTTTGGTTTTAGATGCTTTTGTTCATACTGTGAGATAGTTCGCATTGATGCCCCTCCAGTAATTGATGAAGCTTGGCTGTTTTTCTTTTCATGATTTATTTTGGAGTCTTAGTTCAGGTTGATTCGAGGTTTGGTATTGAGTGACAGTTGGTGATACTCATTCGGGAGTTGGTGATTTGAAGCTAGTTGGCTTCACATTTTCATCTTTGGTTTCCTACTCGGTTTGAATCTGGATTTCTGGGTTTTTCAATTGTGAAGAACTCATGATGGTTTTTCGTGGTGATATCTTGCTGAAGCTAAATCCTTCATAGTTTGAATCTAGTTTTCTCGTATTTTCAATAGTGAAGAACTCACGGTGGTTTGTATTGGAAATGCCCGATTGAATTAAAATCTTCTGATGGTTTTGTAGTAGTTATTTTTTGATGAAGCAATGGTTATTTTTATGAATCGGTGGTGATGTTATGATGATGTTGAAACTCTTTACGGTGTTGCAGTTTGGATGAGGTGGATTTTGGATACGATTACAACTCGATTTCTATATGTATATGTGCCAGGTGAGGATCATAGGAAGAAGTTTTTACTTTCACATGTCATTTGGATTTTTATGTTCGAGATGGTATGGTTCTTCCATTGGTTCTATGATCATGCAACTCTAAAGAGGACTAATAGATGAGTGGACATCCGATGGAGAAGTTACTTCTTCTTGAAGTATTTTCTAGGGAGATTCAGATTCTGTATCCTTGATATGAATTATATTTTAAATAGTTATTTGTTGTAATGATGAATGTTGTAGTTTCTCACTTCTTCCCCAAAAGTATTTTGATAATAAAAAATTAATTATTAATTAGTCAAACAATAACGTGAAATTTTTCAATGTCACATTTGGAAACAAAGAATTCTCTATTTATTAAATATTTATAAGTATGATAAGATCCATTTTATGAAATCTACCTTAGTACACATTTTTTAGGTAAAAAATAACATTAACATTATTTAGGTCAATGAAAAACATTTTTGATAGTCTGATTGGAAAATTATGAAACATTAAAGGAAGAAAATATTGATTTTATGTAGTAATGGACTAAATAAATATGGAAATATTTTTGGAGTTAGCTCTTATAATGATAATAAATAGAATATATTCCCCTTTAGTTGTTCAAATAATAAAGAGTGAAAAGATAAATTTTTGGAAATGTATACATGCTATTAAATTACCTAGTGGTTTTTAATCAAATTTGAAAATGTTTTTTCATTAATGGATTAAATGTTAATAATTATTTAATCCCATGGCTATCTTATATTGATCCAATAATTTCTACAAGTTACATTGGGTGTCTGATTTTTGACTCCTATCAAAAAGACTATTATCAGGTTCGGTTACTTCCACAATTCCATTTTAAAAAAAATCATAAATCCAAATTTATTATATGTCTTGTAGAATAATGTTACCATCATATTTTATCATTTATAAATGTTTTTTCCACTATCATTTTTGTATATAATGATTCATCTATTTATTTGTTCAGTGTGAGAGGTAAGAATATGGGGGACTATTTATTTTAATTTGATGTGTCCTTTCATAATATATATTAAAATTGAAAGGGATATGTTAAAATACACATAGACCAAAGGCCTGTATTATTCCAAAAAATATATCAAATGATTTGATTAAGTTCAATATAGATTATTTTTATATAGTAGATCATTTTTTAATGTCCTGGACCCAGATTCCACTCAATAGTGCTCCGAGACCGGTTGGCCAAAAGGCCTCAACAGTATATCCCCAAACCCTATAGGCTGCCAACTTGCTGCTAGGGTCTATATGTATTGGTGGGGATAATATTCCCTCATCACTAGTGTTTAAAAAGTGTAATATCAATACCAACAAGAATCTAAACAATTAAACAATCATATTTTCAATAAAAGTAAGATATAAATATATAAAAATTTAGAAGTGTCTTATATACAATCATACAGATGGTACATGTATCTATAATATATCTAAAATAGGTACACATCGATATAGTACAATCCATGAATCAAAAAACCAAAAATACCAAAGCATTTCTTAGTGGCATCGCAAGACTCGGCTTGGCCTTATGCTCCCATGCCCCTAAGAAGAAATAAGCAGCTTTTATTATGCTGTTTTACCCTATATTTTCATGCATCCATATAATCTGTTTGGGTCCCAATGCGAGGTCCAAATAGGGTCTGAGATAACATCCCAGTAGGTACCCACCCACATATATATACAGTTAAATTTGTTCTATATAAGATATAAAATTTATGGAAATTAGGTAAACAGAAGTAATTTAACCATGGAATGTACCCACTATACTCAAGTGATACCTAGAAGCCTCTTGAGGGTCCCTGTAAAACAATTGTCATGCTCCAAACAAGGAAGCTAAAAGAAATATTAATATACAAAGAAACATCATCGTACTGTCATATGTATCTTGTCCGCATGGATTTATCATATAATCTAACCATATCAAATATCGCACAACCTTTATATACAAACAATAATTTCGTAAATCCAAAAGTCATGTCATATAATAAAAAAATCACAAACCCACAAGCACGCTGTAATAACAAAAATTTCAGACCATGAAGGGTTGGATCTAAGCTGTTGAAGACCATGGAATCCTGAATGACATACAGTAGAATCTCAATTGAAACTCAGTATAGCCCCTAGTTGGAGTCCTAGGAATATGTATACCAACATGTCCTATGAGACTCCAAGAAAGATAGATGAAAGGGTTAGTAAAGACCAAGGAATCCCACAGAATCATGAGCCAAGAAGCATCATTACTCAAGGAATCCTCAACCATGTTCCATATTCATAGAGATTCATCCATGGTTCTAAATAAACATCCATCCATTTCACACCATTTAACAATTCAATTCCATATAAGTCTACTAACTCATATAATAAATATCATTAAATTCAATTAAATGAGTATACCCACTCATTTAATATATTTCAAAACAAAGCATCTCATGAGTATACCAAATCATGCATTCCATTACCATTCAATCATGTCACATGGTTATACCCAGCAATTTATATCCATTTTCAATTAATAAATCCACTTTTGTATAACCACCAATTTTATTGAAATAACAACAAATGCATTTAAGAAATTTAAAAAAACAACCAATGAAAATACACATTCTTTTAACAAATTCCATTAAATATACTTAATCAAGTTAGGGTGTTCCTATTATATTAACACAAGGAAAAGAGACAAAAAATCTCTTAAGCATGTAATTCAATCACATTTAAATATAATTCAGCTTCCTTTACTTAGAAAACTCAATGACACAAACCTTGGGTGGTTCATCAAATGTAAAAACTAAATCAAAATCATGGGGCACCCTATGGGTGGCCTTGGTATGGTTTAATAACCACCAACACATCATAAAGAACCTATGGGTATCCTTATTACATCCTATTTCATTTAATGTTAATTAGGTGGTTCAATTTTGGGGTCTCGTTGTAAATTCTAGTGTGAAGAATAATGGATGATATCTTTATAAAACACCAAAAGTTGGAAGAATATTATAGTGAACCTACCACAGCTCGGTAATGGAGGGATCATATAATATCAAGTATAGATTTCACTCTGTTTAGGATAAATCTGAAGAATGAAAAAAAGAACAATAAATTAGGGCTTATGAGCCTAAAACCAAATAGTGCAATTGATAGCTAGAAGGATCGAGAAAAGTTGAACTGGAATATAGATATTACTAATCTAAATATAATGAGACAAACTAAAGATGAATCAGAGATTAGATGTATAAGAATACACAAGTCTACACTTATAAATTAAAAGGAGTTGTAAAAATATTGATTTGATGTCTATGGGAAGAAAAACTAAAACAGGTTATAAAAAAATTAATTCTAATCTTACAATTATTAAAATACTAAAAATATTGGGGTTACATGGTTTAGTCTCACGGTTCCTATAGGAAAAACTGGAATCTTCCTGGTTTACCCACGCCATTTGCAAACTATGACAAAACTATATAAAGGGGCCTCTTTCAAGTTCTGCTAATACTATAGAATGGTTTGCACGGCCGTGCGGCTTCTCTCACATGGTTTCAACAGACTTTGTACCTTATACCACACCTCTATCCGAACTCACACGGTTTTTACTAATTGCACATCATGCACTGTAAGGTTTATAAAAACTATGTGCCAGTCCATTTTCATTCCACAACTAGGTTCTAGGCTTCAAAAAATCCCTAGAAACCTCAAAAACACCCATGATCAAGTTGGGATCTCACATAAGTCCATATCTATGAATTAAATTTCAAAATAAATGTATTCTTACCTAATATGAAATCCTAGGTTCTTACAATATTCCACCATTTTAACAATTCATCCTTGAATTACTCTCTAAAGGGTGGACAAGGTTTGTCTGAGAAAAATTTGGCCACTTAGCATGTACGTAAACCTCATGATCCCATGTCTTATCATGTAATTGGTCATGCTACCTTAGAACCCATAATAGAGGACCTGATTAGCCTTGAAGAACCTTCATGCTCCTATCAATGATACATATTTGATGCTCCTCTAAGAATTGATTGGTACCTCTAATGAAACTGTAACCGATAGAGAATCATCCCAACTCTCTCTATAATCTGAAATATCCCAACAAATCATAGTGAAAGATTACCATGTCTCCTGATCCATCTGTGTCCTAACCTAAATGAAACATTCCCAAATAATTGATCCCTAACCTCAAATTCTAGAGGTCATCTGTGGTAATTGGCATTGGACTTAATTCGATACTGGGCAGTATCCATCTACCTCTAAATCATATTGACCTACTCAAAATACTCTTACATGAGACATGGTCCCAAAAAATCTACCTCAACTACCTCTAGCTAGCATAGGGTTGATCGACATGGCCTACCATACAAATCCCCATATGGATCCATCACTCACAACTCTTGATAATTTTTATTGTAGGAAAAATAAATCCAAGGTATATAAATCTCCAAAGAACCCCAAAACTTTTGGGTGCACGATCGCAAAATGTCCTCTACCACAAGTATAATACACTCTAACTGGCCATCAATATAAGGTTGTTGTGTTGTGATAATAAGAACCTTTATACCCAGTTCCCTATACAAATTATACTAGAAACAAGATGTATAACGGGATCCCTATCTGAAACTATAGTGAACATGACCCCATTTAGTCATAGTCTCTCATAGATATACAACCTTTGAATCTTATAAAAAATTAGTGCCACCTTTATCAGTAAGAAATGGAAAAAATTCCTGATCCTATCATCAATAACCCACACAACATCATTACCTCAAACCTAACTCTGTAAATTGGTCATAAAATCCATCAGGATGTCATCTCAGTTCCACTCTGGAATAGGCGACTACTGTAAAATCCTAGCTAAGATCTGATGTTACGCATTCAACTGCGGATATACAGAAAACCTCATAAAAATAAATTATCTCTCACATCATACTGAGATACTAGTACTGATGGCATAGGTCAAGGAACATCTTGGTGACTATATGGTGACCTTCCCATGCTGAGGCATGAAATTCCCGCATCATCTCCTCACATCTTTCCATTAGAACCCAAAATCTTCCATGAATATACTGGATCCCATTCTCACCTATTGTCCAAAAAGGAAGTCGGTACTCACCTACCAAACTATCTCATAGAACTAGGCCCTCATAATTCAATATATACCTCATCCACACTCTGTCTAGTAGGGTAGATGTCACAAGTAAGAATGGTGGACAAGTAAACCTCTAACTATCGTGCACCTCCAAATTCATCTCAATGAACAATTCTATAAGCATCCACTTGTTACTAGACTATTACAATGCCTGTATATGATTCCTTATAATTAGGGCATAGACCATTGCATTTCCATTACCATGTGTGTAGTCATAGTTAAAGTCAAAAGGCTATAGCTACCCCACCCACCATCACTGACTCATATTCCATTCATGATGAGTAACAATATACTATAAGATATTGTGGTCTGTGAACACCACAAAACACTCTCCTAGTAAGATATTTCTCCAACAGTGTAATGTGTGAACAACTGCATGTAACTCAAGATCATGCATTGGATATTTCCATCTGGTGGACTCAGATACCGAGAACCATACACCACGACTACATCCCTCTACATCATCCCTAGTCCAGGTATAGTACTTGATGTGTTAAAAAAATAGATTATCTCTTTCCCTACTATGGTAGTATCAAGACTGGTGCTGAGGTCCATATTCCTTTTATCTCCTAAAAGGTTATCTTGTAAGAATTTTCTCACACAAACATAACACCCTTTTAGTCAATCTCATCAGTAGTGCTACTAAGCATGAAAATTCATGTATGAAACCTCTGTCGTAGCCCTAAAGCCCCAACAGACTCTGTGTGTCAAAAACATTCTTGGTATTTTCCCAGGAAACAATAGCTCTCAAATACTCTAGGTTTATAGATAATCCAGTCTCTGAGATGATGTAACCCAGAAAGTGAATTTGATCCATCCAGAAGTGTCACTTTTTGAACATATCATTTAACTAATGCCCTCTTAGTGAATTCAGAATGATTTCAAGATGGTTGGGATGTTCATGTCGATTGTTAGAATAATCCAAGATATCATCCATGAAAACCACCACAAAAGATTCATGGTAAGGATGGAAAAGTAGATACATCAGTGCCATGGAAGCTATTGGTGAATTTGTGAGACAAAACGGAATTACCAAATACTCATATTGACTATACTTGTAATGAATGGTTGTATGAGATATATCTGTAGGTTGAACACATTCCTAGTGATATCTAGACCTGAAATCAATTTATGAGAACACTCGAGATCCTTGGAGCTGATTAAACAGATCATCTATTTTTGGAAAGGGATATTAGTTATTAACTACCAATTAGTTCATCTTATTATAATCCATGCATAGCCTATGGGTGCCATCTGAATTTTTTGTACAAAGGACCCGTGAACCACATGAAGAACTATTGGGTCTGATAAACCAATTGTCCTCCAAATCCTATAGTTGCCACAAGATCTCCTATTACTATATCATATCCATCATGTAAATGGGAATATATATATGTGAATAAGCTAGCACTAGGTAAATGGAGAAATCCACATATCTCTCAGGAGGTGAACCATGAAAATCATCCAAACTAAAATGATCAAAAATTAGACAAAATACTTCTTCAATCACTCCCTGATCATCCAAACAAAAACTAGTGGTATGGGCTATTATCCTGGCCATCTCGTGATGCTATTATCTAGATCATCTCACCTAGATATCCCATTTAACTTTGTGAGTATACACTTCACCCTCTGGTGATTTGAAATTCACCCTCCAACTATAGCAGTAAATGTAATCTCGATAATTAACTAGTCATCCCATCATGATTATAACATAAATCTCTGTCATCTCGAGGAAATAAATATCCCAGATGAAGTGAAACACACCAATATCTAGGGGATTTCCTTGAACTAGCGTACATACTCCGTTCTAATGCCCAACAGAGTGTCTAACATCATAATGATCTTAGAAGACAAAACAATGAACCCAAGGATTTTCATCACATTTGTGGATAGGAAACAATGAGATGAAGATTTATCAAAAAGAGTAGATGCAATAGTAAAGGATACTAAGATTGTAACTCTCACCATATATCGTCTAACTCCCAACTCCCCAAGGGTAGGATGTACATAAAAGAAATGGACTACACCACAACCTAGTGATTTAACCACACTGCCCAGAGTAGGCCCACTGAAATGTCTCGGTGTAAATGGTGTCTAGATTCCTCCTCCACAACCACCACTACCTCAGCCAGATCATCCAACAATATTCCATCTCCCTAACTAACATAGATCTAAGGATCCTACTCCTGAACCTAGTGTCAGAGTTAACTCCCTATATCTCATAGTAGGAGTTAAGGTCCTGTAGAAATGTTTCACCTAGACCATTCTTCAGCAAGATAGAAACTCAACTTGGACACAATCACATTGACTCTTCATGTGGCCTTTCTTTCCATACTGGTGAAAAAATACAGAGGTACTAGTACTCCCAAGTTGAAGGCAATAATCTCAAGGGAGGCCTCGAAATGAGGATTTATTCAGGAAGATGTTAAACCACTGGCTCAAGAAACAACACTTTCATTCTCTATGACCCCATATTCTCTTAGGTTCTCCTCAGTGATCAGTACCCGATTCACAATATAAGTGAAATAATTCAATATGAACACATTGACCTTTTATTTGATAGGATATCTGAGATATTACTTGAAGTTTTTGTCTATGAAAAGATCATTATTAAGGTATGTCATCAAAAATCATTGCAACTCTGTATTGTATTCTGAGTACACCATAACTATAATCATTCCTTTCTATAGATGCATGAACCTAATAAGCCTCTATGGCCTTATATTATTTGGGTAAAAGTAGTTATTGAAGTGATTATGCAAATTAGTCCAAACCATATCTCACAAACATTCATCCTAGTTCAATAATACCTACAAGAACTTTTTTGTTTCATGAATCATATTTTTTGCGATCTTTACCCTCCTATCAGGAGGCTCAAATATTCTTGAATATCAAAAATTTCATCTCTTTCCTGAGCTATGTAGCATGTGGTCCACGATCCCCTAATAAGGTAGACTAATGCTACTTTATCAAACATGTGGCAGCTCAACCATAGATAAGGCATGCAATAGTGTTCCATGATAAGTCTTCATAAAGTGATAGAAATCCTCAAAGAATAGTGTCTTACTACCTATGTCGAAAACAACACCTAGTTTCCTAGTTGTAAGTAAATAGCGATTCCCTGGTAACTCATGGCACACAGCCCCCCCCAAGAATAGTCATGAACACCCTCCTAGTGTACCACTGGAGGTCTTCATGGTGGCATGCCTCAATAATGTCAACCACATCCCTTAGAAAATAATGATATAAAAATAATATCTCAAAAGAATAATATAGGTCAAAACCCTCATAAAAACAAGTCGTAAACCATAGTCTACTCCTAAATCAATGACTGTATATGGAACGGTCCCCGAAACCCACAAGAGAGACTACCTATTTCCCACTCAAAAGTTGGGTCTATGTTAGGTCTCTATAAAAGTTTCCATTCTCATTTTCATTTGACATTAATTTATTCAAATGTAATAACTAATGGTAAACAATTCTCAAATCCTTGAGGATCCATAACACCACATTAAACAAAATTTAATTCCCATATAATGCATACCATATCTCATTTAGGTCACTTTAATCAAAAGAGTTAGATGGTGTGTAATTTTTTGATCCACAAGGTCCCTTACAACCTATGAATTGAATATGAAATACATTATCTATCCACAACACAATGTCTATCACAACTACTTTCACAACTATCTAATCACCTATCACAACAACATGCATCAAGCAATACATCCAAAATGGCATATCATAATGCACGGCATGTGATATCTAGCTATGCGCCTATATGAAATGTGAGATGGAAAACCCTCATCTAAATGAGTTGAAACAGTAATAGAACCATAATCATATAAATATTAATATCGAAACATAAGTCTCTCACATAATGGTGTAATCAAATCAACTCTAATTTTCAAAATCCATAAAAACAACAATCCATTTGAAGAAATTTGGCTTTTCTCTAAACACCGATTAGATAAACCCACGCATAGCTCATTACCAAACTCTATTTTCTTCAAATCCCTATCTATGTTTTTCAAAAATTAAAGAATACCATTAAAGAAACCCTCTGATACCACTTTGTAACGTCCCTCCCTTGGATGACACTCAAGAGTGCCCCGAGATCGGTTGGCCACAAGGCCTCAAGCACATCTCCCCAAATGTCGAGGCTACCAAATAGTATAGAGCGAATTGGTGTGTCTATGGGCATATTATTCCCTCATCACTAGAGTATACTAAAATATAATTCCAATATAAAAATGTAGCATAATAAAAAAATCATAGATTCAATATAATAAATACAAGAATATATAACAATCCAAACATTCTCATATACAATGATGCAGATGGTACATATATCTAGAAAATAGCCAAACTAGGTATTTGTTAATACAATACAATCCACTAATCCAAAAAACCAAAAATACCAAAAAGTGCCTCAGTAGCATCACAAGACTCATCTTGGTCATTTTCTCCCATGCACCTAAGTATCATTCAACAACATGCATTAAATCATTTTTCTCCTATCATTTCCTACAACCATATAATTGTTTTGGGTCTCCAATGAAGGCCCAAATAGGGTATTTGATAACACCCTAGTAGGTAACCAACCATAAATTTATACAGTTCAGTATGTGCTATATAATATATATATATATAGTGTAAATAAAGTAGGTAAACATAAGTAATATTCCCAAGGCTCATATCAAAAAAAATAAGTGATACCAAAAAAACCTCTTGAGGATCCCAATAAAAAAACTATGAAGCTCCAAATAGGGTAGCTAGAAGTAATATGAAAGAACAACACAACCTCATCATACTCATGTATGTGTCTTATCAACACATTCATTCCATATAATTTAACCCTATCAAATATCCCATGGCCTTGCAGTATAACCAAGCATGTCACAAATCCAATGGTTGTGCCATATATGTAAAATAATCACAAACCAATGACCACACCGTAATAACCAAAGTTTCAAACCACAAAGGGACCGATCCAAGGTGTCGAAGACTGAGGCATCCTCAATGAGTCCCAAGAGCATCTTAATGGAAAATAAGTATAAGAACTAGTTAGATTCTTAGGAACATGTATACCAAAATTACCTACATGATTCAAAGAAAGTCAAATCCAAGGGTTATTAAATCCCAATGCATTCTATAGAATCAAGACCTAAGAAACGTAAACACTCAAGGTGTCCATTACCACGTTCCAGAGCCATAGATAACCATCAATGGAATCAATACAAAAATTCATCCATTTCACACCATTTAACAATTAAATTCCCTATGATTCTATACACTCATAAAATCAATATCATTTAATTCCATTAAGTGAGTATACCTACTCAATTAACACATTTCAACCCAAAACAGCTCAGGAGTTTACCCACTCATTCATTCCATTCTTATTAAATCATTTCACATGGGTATAACCACCCATTTATCACAATTTTAAATTAATTTGGCCTCATGGTTATACCCACCAAATTAAAAAAATGCTAAAAAATACATTTATATAATTTAAAAAAACAACCAATGAGAATACCCACTTGTTTATCCAATTCCATTAAATCCATTTAATCAATTTAGGAATGGAATATTATGTTAACATAATTCATGGAGTTATAAAATTTCTTAAGCATGTAATTAAATCCAATTAAATTATAATCCAGCTTTCTTTAACTAGGAAAACTCCAAGAAAAACTTTTTGCATGATTCATAAATGGTCAAAACCAAAGTAAAGGCACGTGTCACCCCATTGGTGGACTGGGATTGGGGAAAAACCCAACAACACATCTCAAGAAACCTATAGGAATCCCTAATAGATCATATTTAATTTAAATTAATTATATATTTCAATTTTACGGTCACAACTGATTATTATTTGGGAATCATAATGGATGAAAGCTCTATAAGTCACCAAAATCATAAAGGAATGTATACACCACCGATTATAGCTCTGTAGTAGTCTGATCATCCCGTTTCATGTCCATATTTGACTCGGTTTAGGAGAAATCTAAGCAATAGGAAAAGAAAAATAAATTATGGCATATGATCCTGAAACCAAATAGTGTAATTGCTAGCCAGAAGAATCCAAAATATATTAAAAAGTTATATCTTACCGATGATGATCCGATGATAAAAACCTCACATGAATCCGAGACCGAGAGAAGAAGAATCTTCAAACACAATATGATTACAGCAATAGATATCTCTAAAATGTTGAGTTATTTTTCATGGAAAGTAAACCTAAAATATGATACAAAAAAATTAATCATAAAATTATTAAAATCCTTAAAATTTAGTTTCTATTGTTTAGGAATGTGGTTTAATAAACCACACAACAACCATGCATGGTTCCTGTAGACCAAAGAGGCATCGTCACTGTTTTCAAACCTTGTAGAAACTATCTATGCAGCACAAAATAATCACATGGAAGAGGTATGGTAAAATACTCTATTACCCACCTAATTAATCGAGTAAATATTTATTTATTTTTCTTGAAACCAACATAGTTAAAATGTTATTTCATAGATTGTATATTTTAATATATAATTTTTAGAATTACTGAAATATTTATTAATATTATTTATATTTAATAAATTTGGATATGAATATTTTGGTTGAAAATATTTTCATTCATCATTCCATTGTGACAATTTTTTTATTTTCATTTAATTTCTAGGTATACATGTTTATTATAATTTTTTTTATAATTCTATTATGAAAAATATATTTTTTGTTTATTATAATATTTTTATTTTAATAAAATTGAAATGCATAAAATTTCATTAATGTATCTTATATCCTTTTAAATGATAGAAATAAGGGCAATATAACCAATTTAAACATTTTTTTTGTGAAAATATACATATATAGTAATAAAATTAATTAATGAAATTGAACTAATATTTCATAGAATTGTGTGCAACTCATATTATATAGAGAGGATAATACCTAATGATTATAGGCATATAATTACATCTTTAGTAGAATATATAATTACATTTGGATTGAATATTTTGATGATTATGTTTTATGAAAATAAATATCCAACTGAACCACATGTTATGCAGTTTTGGAGTTACTCAGCTATGTAGAGTTTTTTTAGGATAAGTATTTCATTCATTGATTCATGGAGCATCAAAAAATCAGTGAATATTTATAAGAGTCTATAGTGGTAAAATTTGAAATTATATTTATTTACATATTCAATGGTTTAAATATTATACATTTCATTTGAATACTATTTATTCTATTCAATTATGGATGACATGTAACATTAAATAGATGGAATCAATTAAGAAAACATTTATATCCTTTGTAGAAACTAGATAAAGAGTTTTAAAAGAAATGTTTACTTCATTTTATATTTGTAGGAAAAAATCTTCAAGATCCATCCCTTTTATGTGGTTTCATATATATATATAAATATGTTTCTCTCTAGTTGGCATGATTCATCCATTATAAATGTTTTTAATGATAGTAAAAAAATAATATTAAATTTTATTAAATTATAAAAAAATTATTATTTCTTATATAACAGTCCTCAAAGAAACGTTACCAAGTGATAAAATCCAATAATTCATTCACTCCAAAATTTTCATGAGTATATTATCATCTATTAAAGGAGAAAACTGATGCCATAAAATTTAATGAATTATGAAGCATGTTAACTTTTATAAATGAAGAGGATCTATATGAAACTTTATCATGTCCCCCTCGTCATAAAAATGGAAAATAGTGATACTGAAAAAAATAAATACTTATATTACTAACCTTATAATATAAATAGATAGTAAAAATTAAAGTAATTAATTCTTGTTTTTCTTCAATATTACAAATTTTGAAAATTTTCTCATCAATATAACTTGGGAAAATATTATTCTAGGGTTCCCTTCAAGTGAAAATGGCGCAATGGTACTTTACCCATGAGGATGGGATAAATATTCGTATACCCACTTTAGTAAATATGAAACATCCTCTCCACTTTAAAGGTTCTTCGGAGGGATTTGGTTTTAGGAAAAAAAATTAATCCCAAACCTAGTGATGCATCGATGCAGGTGGGATACAAGGGAGAAATAAATTAATTGAAGGATATGTTATAACATTTCAATGAGTAAATAAATGGAATAATTAAATTATTTATAGTCAATATGGTTGGGAATTTATTAAGAATGATGTGTCATGTGTCGCCTACATAGTCTACTTACCCCGATAATTCACTACCTCATTTATACCTGACCATGTACTATGAGTATCATGATGGGGATAAAAATTTATAAATTATATATAATAGAATTATACAAAATCTAAGGTATTACATATATTATCATATAATGAATTTAGTTCTATCAAGAGTATCAATTAAATATATTGTTTATCTAACTACTCAAGTGTATTTTCTATGTTAGGAGGTGACCATAGTTGGAAAAAGTATTGATCTTTTTTACATTGGATGACTACTCATTATCTTCAGTTGAAATATGAGGTACAAATTTTTTTTAATTTTTTATTTATAATTAACTTCAAATTACTTATTATTTTCTATTATTCTTACTTTATAAAGTATTTTCTCAAACCAAAAGAATTCGTTAATATGAAAAAAATATTAGGAACCATATGTTTTAGATATTCCTCATGATCTTGATCGGATTACAAAGTTAACACTATTTTTAACTATGTTAGATAATTATTATAGTTTTCTAATGAGTTATGATATTTGTTGAAGTGATTATATATTAAATATATTTACAAATAAAGTCATTTATTTTTTTATGGGTATGGATGTCACGGTTTCTATTTCACATTTTTTTTTCTTCAAAAAAATTCCAATTGTAAATTTAATTATTTTCGTAAATAAATGTTATTTTTACATAGTATATTTCTTCTGCATTCTGGTATCTCCATATTCATTTCATAAAAAAGGACATCACTTATTTTTATTGTTTTATGGATCGAGAATACATTTCAAAAGTTACATAATACATAAATGATCACGATAAAATTGAGTATATATCTGAAAGAAAATAACACAAATGATTAACAGGATGTTGTTTTCCATTATTTTCCTATAAATAAAGCATATAAATTTATAAATTACTATTCATTATATTATAATTAATATTGTAATTTTTATATTTTATTGGAGATTTGATGTTATGCATATTTTTCCCAAATGAAGGAATAATATAATTGTTATACTCTTTATTGGTTGGTGTTGAAATATGATTTGGTGTGTTATTAAATAATTTAGTTTTATACTATTATTTTAGTGCTTTAATCATCATAACTTCATGTTAAAATATTTTTTCATTAATAATTTGAAATTAAAATAGGTCATGGATTGGGATCATAAGGGATCATTTTTTAATGGTGGAACCAACCAAATTGAATATGTGAATATTCTGGTAAATTATATTTATATAATTAAATACTTTTGTTCTATTACATTTCTAGTGTTTCTATTTTAAAAAAATTATCTCAAAAATGATATTTCATTATCAATGATATAATTCTAGACGAAGTTATTATGTTTTCTGATACATTTATAAGATAATGATGACCAAAACAAAAAAACATTTTGAAACACATTCATGTTTATTTGTAGACTTTTTTCTATATTTGATTAATTTTTAGATTTATTTTCATTTTGAAGTATTTTATTAAAATTATTATTTTTTTGAGATAGTTTTTGTTTTTTTGTTCTTTCATTTGAGTTTATACATCACAAATAATGTATTTTATAATAAAATTTTTTCAATATTATTTCAAGATCATTTGGTCTTAAATCCAACATTTAAAGCCTTTATGAATAGGATTTTGATGTCAGTTCTATGAAAAACCAACATCAAAAGAACTTGTCATGTTAGTTTAAAAAAAACCTAAAAACCTAATTATGAAATCCTTCAACATCAATTTTATAAGAAACATTAAAATAAATCTTTATGACTTATTTTAGAAGGGATTTACAGGTTGGATTTTATAACCCAATCTAGATATCCCACTTTTTTTGTCATATATATTAATGCCTCATTTTAACCAACATTAATTGTAAAAAAGAAATTTTAATGGTGTTTTTTTCAATAGTGTGTTTTGATGCTTATATATTCATAATATTCTCACTCTTTAATTATCTTCATTATGATCAGAATTTTTTTTCTCATTGATATCTCTTATTGATTTTTCCATATAATGAATTTTATCTCGCCCTTTTAATTAGTTTCCCATTTCCATAGGCTTTATTATACAGTGAAATTATAAGGATGAATTCATGTGTGGGTAATGTTTTCCAAAGAAATAAACTTTTTAATGGATACAAAACAAAATTAGAATATAATATCTAATGACTTAAAAAATCGGGTTATTTGAGTGTGTTTTAATTATTGGGTTTTTTTTTATTATCATGTGTAAATTAGTTATTTTTATCACTATATTATGACGTTCAAGATTTTGGGTGAAATTTTTTGTATCAGTTCAGGGTTTAGTTACCTTTGGGATTATTTTAAGGGGAATAATAGGATAAAACATAAGTCAACCTAGTATGAACCAAAGGTTTCATGGTTTAGAAAATTTTTACATTAATATTTAAAAATCATATAAAGTTTTACACATAATTTTTTTAATAACAACAATAATTTTGGTTTTAGATAATGGTTGGAAAAAACTGGAAGCAATTAAACTATTAATGTAATAGAAAATGTAATTATTATCACTACAGAAAACCAAATTGGTTTGGATCTAGTGTGTAAATTCATAGTTATTATTAACTAGTTATCTTAGGTTATGAATAGTAAGTTCAATAATATCTAGCTCCAAAATAACTCAAAAATTGAGAAACATAATACGGATTCCATTATTTAATGATAACCACTATCCTTTAATGTATATTTTGTTTCAGTATTTTAAAAAAAATAAACTTACAAGATATAAAAGATTAAATTTTAATTCTTAAACAATCAAAATGTAATATTGGTCATATACCATTGGAAAGTGAGGTGATTTCGTGGTGTAAACTAAATAAAACACAACACCAAAGGATAAAATTAATTATATAGGATGTGTGGATTTAATAAAATATTTTTTTACAAAATATCCATCGCTAATTTGTAAAATAATTTTTTATACTTTGAAACAAGTTGGATATATTAGTAAATCATTATCAATTAAACAATATAATGATTTTATGTTACACCTCTAGAAACTCATTCAAAATTTTGATTCTTATTACATGAAAATGACTAATACATAGAAAATATGATCAATACTAAAAAATATATCAACACATGCCTATTTTAGTTGATTATGTTGAGATTCATAGTTTTATATTAAATAGAGAATTTCATTTCTCAGTAAAACATATATTTTGATTAATTCTTCTTTTAATTATTTCTTTATCCCTCTTTCATCGGTTGGATGGAAAATTTTCATTTCAAGAATTTTTTTTTCAAGTGGAAGAGAATGAAACACCCTATATACTAATATATATTTTTCTTCTATAATATAATTAATTTTTGAAATTTAATAACATGTTTCTCATTAAACTAAAATTTATTTTAATATAACTTTATTTCATTAAGGTGTTATATTATAATAGAAAATAAAATAAATTGTTTTTTATATGAAGAATATATGTAAAATAATTACAAAAATAAAGAGTTTAATAACCACATGAAAATAAAAATACAACATGATTTAAATTTACATCCTTGTGGATTACCTATAAAATTATAACATCATGTAAAACTATAGTAAGAATGTAATAAATTATAAATATTATTTAAATTTTGAAATAATTCAAGGAATTATTCTTCAAAAAAATTTAATGATATGTATTGTAATAGAAAAGGGTAATTTGACTTCTTTATTGATCATAGGGATATATATACTTATTGGATATATATATATTTTTTAGGTTTAGATTGAAAATTTATAACTTGTATATAACCTTTTTATAGAAGTGACATTTAAGGGACCTAAATTTACTATACCCTTATTCATTTTTGATTTCATGTAGGGAGTATGAGGAATAAATATCGTAGTCTTGTGGGTAAGGGAAAGAGTTTGGTTGGTTTTTCTTGTGAATAACACCATGAAGGTTTTATTAATGCAAGGGGTTAGTCATACAATGTGGGCTTTAGGCTGTGAGAGTTATAAGCTTACCTATTCATTGGGGATTGGGTTGTTATAGAATGATGTGTTACATTATAGCATGGAGGTTTCTTATGCGAGACATTGTATTAGAATTATGTATGTAATTATGTTTTTTGTTTTTTAATTTGATGTTAGGTACATATATGGGTTTTTCTTAATCATACATAAGGGTAACTCGGGTGGAGACGTTGATACAAAAGTGTATTCCCTTTTCTATATTACATGAGGATCAATTATAATATGATATTTGGTGGTGTTTCATGAATACCTGATTGTCATGGTTCCTTGGTTCTATCTTCCTATAATTCATACACCATTGTTCATAGGCCACATCCTTGACATATTTTAGGATGATTTGGTTTGATGTTGAGGGGTGATGTTTTTTATATGCTTTTTAGGAATTCAATTTGTGTAGAATTTTGATATGTATTAATCCATTATCATACTAGGTTATGTCATATTTTAAATAGTTGAGTAGTTTTAAATTTTTGGGTGAACCTATGAGGACTACACTGTGATCCTTAAAAGCACATTTGAAACTGTCTTATCACACTGTGGCTCCCTCCAGCACAACATGATTCCTATAAAACTTAATTTTTATTATAAATTCAACTTTACTATCATAGTATATTAATATTGAATGTTCCTTAAGATATCAATATTGTATTTGTATATATATTTGGGTGTACATGGTGTTTTTAGAAGGTCATTGACTTGTCGATTCATATGATACATTCATTCTTAATTTGAGAATCCTTTTTCCATTTTTCTTCTTCATTTAAATTTCCCTTCTTCTTGGAGGGTTATAGTAGTGATTATATTTTTTTTGTGGGTTATATGTTCATATGAAAAACTATAATTTTATTGTAAACATTTTATGGATTTATTTGTTCTTGAATTCAGTTCCATAGATAAGTATTTTTTCAAATCCATTGAGGTAGGGGATTTATATGTCAAATATATATCTTCTAGAATAATATTCTTACCTGGTATTAAGTATAATATTTTAAATTACCCTTATTTATCCTTAATATATTTAATTATCATCCCACTCAAATATAACCAATGGAATTCTTCTATTAATCCCATAAAACTAGTTCACTCACATCCCCTTTGATTGGAATCATTCTTTTTAATTACTTGAGTTGTGAACCATTTACTATACCACTCTATCCTTTGATAACTTAAACATTATAGATCTTTTGATATTCCTCTATGACATGGTATGTTTCTACACTTCTTTCTGGATTGATGGAAGTGATTTTTTGGGAGATGGGGGTCTCTATGTCATTTGTATATTTATATTATCATACTCTTATTTCATTCATGGTGTTGATAGTTTTTGTCTTAGGGAAGGGGTATTTTATGATTCCTTAAAAAAATATTCTAGATATAATAAAAAGCTTACTGCCATTTATTTAAGATTATATAAAAAGTAAATGTAGATATGGATGAGGTCAAACAAAGGGATTATACCCCATCCTGCAAACAACATATTTAAACATCATAAAATAATAGATCATTTTCATAATCTGAATTTATTCCTTAGTTAGTTTTAAATTATAATTTGTTTTTGTTATAGTTACACCTTTTTATTTATATAAATTTATAAATTATAGTAATATTATTATGATTTTATATTCTAGTTATTATATAATCTATTCAATAGTAAATAGGTTCTTTCACATAATGTGAGTAAGAGAAGTTAACCATGTCAGGTAAATCTATCATTATTCAATGTTAATATGATAACTATTAAAACATGTATATCTATCTGGTGTTGTTTTTGAAAGGATGGTTTGGTATTGAATCATGTTTTTAATTGGAATGTTATATAGAGATAGTAATGAACATGTATATCAAGTAATAAAATTTATGTAAAATATTGAATATTGAGAATGAAAATCTGTGTATGAGGGTAATCTAGAAATTAATTTGGATCACCATGGTAATAGAATAATATAGTCTTATAATAACTTTTAAAGTGTCTGGTTTTCACTATACATATTATGGCGAGTATGGGTTAGTGACTTGAGAATAATTTACGAGGTTGGTTTAAGATTAAAATTTTAGTTATTTCTTTTCAGTTTTGGTATGTAGTCTATGTATGTTTTTAATCATTATATGGGATGGAGAGTGTTTTTGTTAGTATTTTTAGGCGTGGTTTTTTCCATTTGATTAATTACATTACCTTAGCTGATGCCTTGATATTTTCTTGAATAATAGAAATTTAGATATCCTTCATAGGAGTTAGTCCAGTGTTCCTTCCTAGGTAATTCTTGTAGTTTTTCTTAGGGGATATGATGTGTGTGCTTCTAGAATAATTTTTTTTATAAGATTTTTTCTTGAAGAGAGTTTAGTATGTTTAAATTCAATAGTTGGATGGTTTAATAAGTATAGTGTAAATGGGGTCATTTCTATGTATTTAATAAGTTTATGGGATTTAATATTTTTATAGCATTAGGTATGGAATGACATTCTCCTTATGATAAAATGATATGTATTTATGTATTAGTCATTGTAGTGTTTGTTTATTTTTTAATGGTTAAAATTATCTAAATGAATATTGAATAGGGGTAGTTAAATGAAATGATTACTTAACATAACATTGTTAAATAAATTAAATATTAATATTAATACTGGTTAATTTATGAATGCGATAAATGAAGACGCAATTAAATTGAGGTAATTAGTTGGATGATGATTTTCATGGTGGTAATTCATATTTCAATTATTTTGATATCATGTAGATATAGGTATGGTAGCTAATTTTATTTTTTATCATGTTTTTTATTATTAAATGTATTTTATTAGTGGTTATAATGATTTCATATATTATGAATTGGTATTATATATGATGCATTTTTTTAAATTATATGATTTGGTTTTATGGGATATAATTGATCAAGGTTCTGTATCACAAGCAAACTAATTATGTAATGATAGTGATATAGCCAAGGCTACCAGAATGGTGTTTGGTCTCATGAAATAATAATTGGAAATTGATGAATAAAGATATAATTGTATTTTTTATTATATTTTTTTATTCATAATCAATTAGTGAGGGGTTGTTATATATGATCGCTATTAGTTTTGTGAGATTATGAGATTCATTTAACATGAAGGAGTATAACTCAGATAAATGAAATGAGAAAATATAGAGGCTAAATTTTCAACCACTATATAGATATGGTATTGAAAATGGATGAGTTTCAATATAGAATAATTTAAAGAGTAATGATAAAAAATGGTGATGAGAAATCTATATTTAGATAAGATAATTCAACATATGTGGAGTTGAAGGGAGAATCCTATGTGTTCATAATAAATGTGAATAGGAAACTTGTAGGAAACAATGAGACAGTGGATGTATTTGACTTGATAGATTCTTCCTCTATGTATCTCATAATAGGATTAATTTAGTCCTTGATTATAGGGTGTTCGGGGTGAACACACACCCCGGTAGGGTTCTTCAATTTAAGTATGTTGAAATAAATTTTTCCATGAACTTTTTAATTTAAATTGACATTTGGTTCCTTTAATAAAGTTAAAAGGAATTCCCTCGATGATTATAACACAATTTTGTACCATGTAATATTTTTTTATTATTTTTTTATTTTTTTTATATTGATCAATGATTTTTTAAATTTTATTTTGTGTCATTTGGATGTTTTTAGGTTATGGTATGGTGTCTTAAGTGTTCATGAATTCCAAGATCGAGAAATATTTTCCTTGTGTTTACATTGGAGCATTTGATCCTGAATGTGAAGTTTTATTGGATTATTATCCATTGGTTTTATAGAATGTTTTTGATGGGCCCAACTATTGGAATCAAAACTCAAGGTTATACAATTTTTAGGAATATCATTCCCTAGATATAGGGATTCACTTTTCATTTTAGTTACAATTTTCTTCCCTCGACCATTTTAGAGGAAAATGGTAAGTAGTTCCAAACTTCTCATATTATATTTTACAAAATTTGTGATAGTTATAAAATTTTGTAGGGATGTAATATTAGGAGAATAAGTCCCTTCTCAAGAAGTTAGATGGAATACATTTTGGTTTGTAAGAGATGAATATGGGGGATTTATTTTATAGAAATACCTTGATCTTCCATTGACTAAAGGAAATAAAAATCACTGAAATCGGAATAATGGGAGTGGTTAGATAACAATTCACTTTTATTGATGATAGTTTAACTTTCTAGGGATGTGTTATATAGTATTAAGAAGTAATAATTGTGTACCAACTCATCAATACCTTAGTTTATATGAATTATATACCCAAAGATATAAACAAGGTGTTCATACTATGGATAGTGTTCAAAAAGAGATATCAAAAGGGAGTTCTGTATCCAATCATATAATCAACTAAAATATCATTTGATGTTAGTTTTATTCAAATTCAAAGACCCATTTTTGTTGGGTTGTTACTCTATTCACTATTGGAGTCATGGGACATGATGGTAAATATAGTGTATAATTCCAACAAAATGGTTGAATTGAAGCTCAACAATATACATGTTCTGATCATGAATAATTTAATTCATATAAATGAGATCCAAGTATCTTCTAGAAAAGGATACAATGTGTAATGAATAGAACATACCACTAGATGAAAAGTGACCAAAAAGGAAAAAGAAGGTGAAATTGTAGAAAGACTATCATGGTGAATGTTACTAACCTATAATGGAACTATGGTAGAGAAGACAAAATAATGAAAAATTGTAGTTAAAATAGAGTTAAAATGGATGAAATTCCTATATAATTTAATATATTATTCCTATTGTCGAAGATATAGGTTTCATGCTTCTATTATCCACTAGTCTGTTGGGGTCTTGGGTGATATACACTACACCTTCATTAAATTCATCATCTTATTGAGAAAGCATGAGAAATTATACTTTTGTAAGGTATGGAAATTTTTATCTAGGGGTTTAAAATATCTTATGATAGTTTTCTAAGGTGGTGTTTTTTTCTAGATAAGGAATAGAGGAGTTTGAAGTTGAATTATATGTGACACAACTTAGTGTTAAGGAAACTTTTAATCTCTTTTTGAAAAAATGATAATGTTGGTCTATATAATTCTTTAATAGATTGTTTTTGGTAAATTCAGAAAAGAATATTTTCATCATAAAGGAGTGATGGAAGGGATTATCTATCTCATGAGTTCATCAGAAAGGGGAATGTATGTTAGAGAGATAACTTCCACAATGTTTTTCAATGTCTTTCTTGGTCATCCTAGTGATATGGGAGTGAGTATTTTTATTTCATATAGATTCATTATGGTTAGAGATATTTATTACATAATGTGTGAGTATTTAATCATGGGTAATCAATGGAAGGTTTCCTTCTAGGTGGTTGGTTAAAATTTCAATGCACTGGATTTTGGAGTTGGTTCAAACAAATGTCTAAGGCCCATATCCAGTGAATTCTCATTGAGGATCACCCTTCTATATGACCTTCATTGATGGATCCACTTATAATGTGTGGGTGTAATTTATAATGAAACCTCATGAGATGTTTGATGCTATAATATGATGGAGGTACATGGATTAAATAGAGTCCTAAATAAGGTTAAAGTTATTTTGGTCATAAAATGGTAGAGGGTACATAATCAGGGAGTTCCATAGGTTATACTAGTGCATAGGGATTAATTTTAAGAAGTCTTCTCCATAAAGTATTAAAAATGAATTTTTATATAGGAAGAACAATACATCTATAGAACTTTTAATGAATTTTTTATTTCAATTGGGGTTCCCCATGGTGTTTGTGTAGTGGTTTTTGAATTGTGTGGAATACATAAGTAATCAATTTACATCATCAATGATTGGATAAAAAATAATAAAAATATTATTTTTCTAGTAAGAAGGTAGATTAAAATCCACAAAATGTTATTTGGTATTCTCACTTATAATAATGTTTGTTCCAAGGATATATAATATTATGAGGCTAAATCTGGAGTGTGTTACTTTGTTGGATAGGGGAAAAATATTTCATTTACCAAATCTGGATCAATGACTCTTAAAAAGTCATCAGAAGTCAAAATGTGATATTCAATGATGTTATTATATGGAATGTTTAGAGCCAATAATAATATTATGATAGAAACGATTCATTAGATACTGATGTTATCTGGTATGGATATGCTAAAGTTAGCACAGTTTCATAGAATAATGGAACCAAGATAACTCCAAAAATAACAAACCATGTGGAGGGGCTATCAGAAGGATTTCAAGTTACGATAGTATTTCCTAGGCCATATGTACTAGGGTGTTTAAGGACTATAGAAGAATGAGTATTGGATGTTTATAATTTAATATTATCAATACTCAAAGGACCTCTTCCATAGGGAAAATTGTGAAGATATACAAAGGAACGATGTCTAATTTCATTTTTTGGTGATGGATTGTATTTTTTTCTTCCAATAGATTATAGAGTTCTTGAGAAACTATAAGTGAAAAGAGGGATGATGGGTTTGAAATAGTGTGAGTTACCCATTTGGGATGAAGGAAAATCCCTCCTTATAATAGAAACATGAGAGCTTATGGAAATTCCTGCATGGAATTATATTATTCATAAAATGGGTTTATTGGATGAAGAAAGAGGTGGATTGTAGGTGAAGGTACAAGGAATGGCTATTTCTTATTGGATTTTAATAGAAATGATGAGTTTATTTAACAAAGATATTTTATTTTTATGTTAAGAAATTAAATGGTCAAATGTTTTTGAGTATGATTTCATCAAAATGACATTATGGTTAGAATATGGTTGTGAAGACAACATTCTGTAATGGGAGAATAGAACTGTAGATAAAAATTAATCAACCAAATGGTTTCATGGGTCATGGAAATTGGTAAATTGTGTCCCAACAAAAATATAGCCTTTATGGTATGATGTAAGCACCAAGAAATTGGAATCTAAAGTTGAATTGCTTTATAATGGAATAGATCTTCTTCTAAAAAAATGTAATGAATTTCTATTACCTAATGGTGTTAGATTATGGGAGATTCAAAATAAATACACATTATACTGATGAAATTTTTATAGTGAATTTTTTTTGAAGAAATTATTGATGATCTAAAATATATGTTTTATAAATTATTTGAGATAATGGATCTTTATTAAGAAAAAATTATTTTGGTAATTGGGATTGTTCAAGACCAGTGTTTTGATACAATATACATTACCCAGGCTAACTAAATCTGGATGGTGGTGGAAAAAATAAGAATTATTTGAGTGCAGTATGGGAACACTCCCATTGTTGGTAAATTAAAACTATATTAGGATACTCACCTAACACATAAGAGGATTTTTATTACATGGTGATTATTCCATATTAATTCGCTTTAAGATGTATGATATAAACAACAGTTTGTAATATTTTTCCATTAATCTAGCATGGGGAGTCGTCATTGGAAGTATCTCAAGCCTTATGAGAGGGGATTATGAGGTAGTGAAGTGGATCCTCTAGTATATTAATGTTTCTAAAAACTTTTTGAAAGTACATATTAGGATATTTTCAACCTTAAACGGGTGGGAAAATAAACATTGGTATCTTTTAAACATTTTGAAAACATTTATCTTTTTCTTTATACCACACCACTATTTGGTGGATGAATCTCTTATTCAATTAGCCCGCCTTTATTTTTACATGATACTCATTGGAACACACACACAAAAGATTCACCATATATTTACAAGGATGAACTCTAAAAATATTAAAGTTATTCCTCGGTGCGATTTAGATACCTCTAAGATCACATGAACCACTAGTATCAACTTATGAGTATATGTGAGAAGGTAATATTCAAGTACATGGGTTACAAATCTCCATATAGTGTTTCTATGAATCCCAATGTCAAGTGAATCCCGCACTTACAAGGTCATTAATTATACATTAGCAACTGAAGATCCCTCTCCAATTTAGACAATTATTGAGTTATTGATGTGTAACATTTTTAATGTTCATATATTTATTCCAATTTTACCTACACACATTCACAAAATTAACAATATTTATTCTTCACGTAATTAAACGGGGTTTTGGAATTTATCCACTTTTCATGCATAGAAAATGTATGGGTTCCCATATTGTTTTCCTCCTTCGAGAGAGGGTGTATCGTTCATGACATTATCATATTCTTTTCACATATAATTTTTTCTTTTTTATCACTATGAGAACAATTTATCAGTTTTTTATTTTTTTAGTTCACAAGAAGAAGCATTGAATCACAATTTATTTGACAAAAATGATCTCCAACAATGCTAGTGTCAGGTCTTCCCTTATTTTCATTGAAAAATATTATTTTACTCTATGGAATTCAATGACGATTATTCTATCTCAATTGATGGATTTTTATTTCATATAATAATAACATTGAACACCATTTACTTCATCATACCAAATATATATATATATATATGGGATATTTTAACATCAATTTTCCCATATTAATCCTCATTCATATCTATTTACACTGAAATAAGTGAATGCAAACTATTGATTTATAATAATTCCAAAAAATGGAATAAAAACCCTCTGTGACATTTGAAGTAATTTTTAAAGACTCAATATCTATTATAATTAATAGTTTATGTGGCCTGATAAACCTCTATAGAGATTTCTTCTACTAGAAACTTTTTATAACTACCTACAGACATGAAAAATTGATGTTGCTTCTTATTCCATCTAAACATGTAACCAAAATCAACATATCCACTTTAGTTCCATGAAACATACTCATATTAAACATTGTCTCTATTTTTTCATATACTCATGTGTATAACATTAGCGGTCCTGGATCCTCCCATTACAAAAAAACCAGTCACATATTTTCATCTTTTTACATTAATACTAGAATCAATTTTATATTATCAGCATGATATTTGGTTGATGTAGAAAAACAAACATAAAAAGTAATAAATATTTACTTAACCCAAACACTTAGAATTTTCATAAATAACAGCACAAAAGACAACTTTTTTATAATCTAATTATTTTATATGAGGTGTTCTTCTTTCATACGCAACTCATTCCATTCATATGAAATCTCAACTCCTTTAATACGATATTTGACCTTTCATATGAATCTCACCTTTTATATATATGTTATTTTATTTAAAAATTATTTTAATATGAAGTTACTCTAAATTTCATGAAAAACATTCCTTCCATAAAAATTCACCAAAATGTATAACATGATATCTTTTTCTATCATAAGATCTTCCCATTCCTTCGTAGTAACTTATTAATTAATCATCCTTACAGTGTTCTTGGTTCATCTAGACATAGATGATAATTAATCGATACAAATATGTGAATTAATGAAACACCCCAAGATTCCACGATACGTTTCACTTTGAATAATGCAGTAGCATGCGTTGTACACAACATGGAGTTTTAACAAACCACGATCAATCAAACTTGACGTTATTAATTTTAATACCTAATTTTGTTAAATTTTAAAAAATTTATTTTTCAAAGTGGAATTCATTTTTGAATTCGGAATATTGATATTAGCTTAGGTTGAAGTTTTGGTATTTTTCTGAAAGCTCACAATTTTTGATGAATAGTGAAAACACCACTATATTGTTTAAAACTGTCCTTTTATTTAAGTAATAAGTTATTTTATTTTAATTTATTTTAAGTAAAAATAGATACATAATACCTATATATGTTAAATTTAAATCATTGGTGTAATTTTATAATAAGTTTAGATATATAAAATTTTATTGAACTTTTTACCATCTTTTACCCACATTCTAAGAGCATTTGCAAAATTGCACAAAAAATAATTTTACTACTTCTGTGAGTTAAATTTAAAAACTACAAGACAGATGGTAGAAATTAGTAAGTAAAATTTGTTTCAATAAGATGAAATTGATTTTGGTGAATAATTACTTTTGACTTTTATTTACCATGGTTAAAAATAAATTGGGTAATTAAGGGTAAAATGATATTATAATTACCCTAAAACATGTCCTAATTCTACTAGATAAGTTTATTTTGAAAAAATCATCCTTAGGAATAAAATATGATCATCTTTTGTTCACATGGAATATATTAGGACTTTTTTATTATTTTATTTAAAGAAGAGTTAAAAGAGTTAAATTCAATGTTTAATAAATAATCCATTTTTAATATAGGGTTACACACAATATAAACTCGACTATAAATATTCATTAGAAATATAAAATGATTTCCCACATAATTGAATTTTATTTATAATTTTTAGACAATAAATAATATAATTTATTTATGACACGATAATGATGTAGTAATTACCTTAATAATGAAATATTAAAATAATTGTTATTATAAATATCCAAATAAATCTAAATTGAGACTTATGATGAATTAAAGTAATTTTATAGGTTAATATTACATGTACAGGTCAATTCTATAATCTCTTTACTTATCCAAGGTTGTTAATACATAAGTATCTACTGGGACCTCTTTATCATCCACATTCCAGTTTTCTTAAAAATGTAATACAAATCATTTTTTATGTTTACAAGACTATGGGTTAAAGTAATTTATACCGTTATTTGACCACATATGTTTTGAAATGAATCTTTTCTTCATTTTCCAAACAAGTTATTTTATGACCTTCTCGAAAAAAAACTATGGTATGATTGTCTTTTTTAACTTCTACGGCGGGTACGGCTCTTTTCTTCCATTATAACATCATCGAGGATTCTCATAATAGCTTATAAGAATTATTTCAAAATAATTGTTTCCTTTTATAATTATATGAATTTTAAATGATTTCAAAATAGAATGAGATATTTCTCTACAATTTTTTTTTTGATTTCTTCTATATTAACATCCATTGAGGGATTTAAAGATTGTTTGAAGTTGATTTATTATGAAAAAAATCTTCCATATTGTATTAAATGTTTTGTATTATGTTTGATTATGGAGGTGTTATTTTTACTCCTTTCATGGTTTATGGATAAATTATTGAAATTTTTTATTATAGTTTTAATATGAATTTTTATGTTTTGTTTAATCATTTTCATATGAGTAATGTATTGGAATTAGTAAGTGATGGGTAAAGCCCGCTATAGATCCTCGATGCATCGGTAGTATTCATGAGACAAACTAGTGTCTTCACACATGGCCTTAACAAAATCGTATTTGTAGTTCTGGAACAAGGCCTTGACTATGTGGTTATAAAGCCTTACATTATGCATTCCAACATTATGAAATTGGTCATTGATATTACATGTGATTATTAGAATAATAGAATATACATGTGAATAACTAAATGGCATTATTTGATTTATTGTTGCCCTATTATTCTGAAGTTTATGTTTAAAAGGATTTTGTTTTTGTCTTATACATTGCCTTAAATGTTTAAGCTTATTTGTTAATGTTTCCATTATATTGTTATCTTTAATGAGCATCTGAGCTAACCCCTTTATATGTTTTATTTTTTCCAAGATGTGAAGAAGTATTTTATGGTTAACCTGTAAGGATAGGCTAATGGTATAAGTTTTTTTAAAGGGGAAAAAACGTTTTTGATGTATTTATTTCATGATTTAATGTAAAACTTATGAATGTATCTAGTACTTCAAAGGATACTAAATTGATCAATATTTCAGGATTTGATCCCTTGTGATCATGCCAAAGTTATATAAAAATTCATCGAATCTATGTAACTAGGGTCGGGGCATTACAGTTGGTATCAGAGGAAGCATAGTACAATATTTGGAAACTAGATTTAGATAAACTCTGATTAGGGCACATTACCATATGATAGACTTTGAGGATTGTTTTAGAAGAACTTCCTAGAATTTTTGTAATGTAAAGGTTTTGTGTATTTTCCAAACAATGCATCCTTGTCTGGATATGAGCACGTAGAGGTAGCTCTGGCATAGATGTACCTAAGATTGAAAACTCCAACAAGGAGTTTCAGGCATGACCTTGGGGTATCCTGGTACATGACAATGGGCCTTCCTCAACTCTTGGTTACAACACTCCTGGGGGATATGCTTAAGATAATTCAAATTTTCTTTAAAAACAATTATAAAGGATTTATGATTATATACCTCCTCAAATAAAACATTTTTTTTATTATGGATTATATCCATAAATTGATCATTTTATGTAAATTGTTTTATATGTTTGTAATTTTTTATTGTGATTCATAAACTAATCTAGAGTATACCATTGTTTAGAAATGGTGCCTAGTGGAAGGAATGGAAACCATATCAATGCATGTAATCCAGGTAGGGATTTCCCACCTACCTAAGAAAATTATAGTGCTGTTAGTGATGCAATTAGTGTTGATCATCTTATCACAATACTAGGACATCTCAGGTTATAAATAATAACCTTAACCATATGAAGCACCATGATCCACAACATGGATGATAAATGTTAGACCGTTTCATGAGGAAACAATTGACAAAATTCAATGGGAGTACAAATCCATTAGTAGCTGAGCAATGGATAAGTTCCTTAGAAAAAATATTCCATGCTTTGGGGAGTAGCAAAAGGGAAAAGGTTGCCATGGTATTTTATCACCTCATGAGAGATGCAGATCATTGGTGGTCATTAATCCAAAAAACCAAGGAATACGAAGATGTATCCAAATTGGAATGAAGTGAGTTTAAAGATATTTTCATAGAAAAATTCTTTCCTCGTGACCATCGTGCAGATGTGGAAAGACAATTTTGGAGTCTGAGGAAAAAAGAGGATGAGAACATCGCAAAGTATGAGAGTAACTTTACAGGATTATCAAGGCATACATCAGATTATATACATATCCCGTGGAGTATAATTGGTCTATTCTTTGATGGGTTAAAACCATTTATCTACCGAGCATTATTGTCACAATCTTTCTCATCATGCGAAGATATTGTCTTATGCACTATCAACACAGAAAGGAATTCCCTATGTTTTTTACTTCAATGAAATGAAAGATAAGAAGAGATTAGTTGATCACTCTGGTAATGGAAGTAAGGGGAAGAAGGGAAAATTTGAATATCCATCCTGCGGAAAATGTGGGAAGAAACCCCCGGTACTTTCCTGAAGGGATTGTGAGTCTGTTAGATGTGTGGTGAAAAAGGCCACCAAGCTCGTGATTGCAAGGGAAAGAAAGAGGTTATCAATGTTGAATGCTACAATTATAGAGAAAAAGGAAATTATGAAAATGAACATCCTATACACCATGGTAACTTACCTAAGAAAAGGCCAAGGGAGAAAGGCCAAGCTTATATGGTCACTACTACTGAGTTTGAATCTCTGAAAGACATGGTGGAAGGTAATTTAATGGTTTCGTCAAGTTTAGAAAATGATCTTTTTTATTCTAGATCATCGCATTGTTTCATATCTTCCCAGTTTTCTATTTGTTTTCTGATATTTTCAATTTGACTATACAAGGGAGTTGTCAGTCAGAACTCCTAAGGGAAGTATCATCGCAAAAGTGTTTTTTGAATCAGTTCCCATTGAGGCATATAAATGTTCTATATCTTTTGATCTCAATATCATAACCTGGATTGAATTTGATATAGTCCTCTAAATGGATTGGTTTTCGGACCATGATGCAAAAATTTATTGTAAGAAGAAGGAGGTTACAATTTTCGATGGTGATAATGAGTACCTTATCTTTAGAGCAGAAACATTACCACCTGATTCTTATCAATATCCACCCCTTATAGCTCTACTAAATTCAATTATTGGGGAGGAAAAGAAAGAAATAATTATGGTTGAGGAAAAGAATGTTCTAATAGAGGATGTACCTATTGTGAAAGAATATGTTGATGTGGTTCCAGAGGGTTTACTTGGACATCCTCCAGAATGAAAAATTGTGTTTTCCCTTGATTTAATTCCTAGATCAAGGCACATATCAAAGACCGCTTATGTAATGGCCTTCGTGGAATTATTGGAACTAATGAAACAACAAGAGTAATTGAGTAATAAGGGATTTATTCTCCATAGTGTTTTCCCCAGTGGGGATCCCCTGTCCTTTTTGTTAAGAATCAAGAAGGGTCTATGAGGTTGTGTATTGAATATAGGGAGATCAATGCTATAACAATAATTAAAAAGTATTCCCTAACTCACATTAATGATTTATTCGACCAACTTCATGGAGGTCAATATTTTTCAATGATTAACCTTTGATATATATATCATCAGTTGTGTGTGATTAAATAATACATTCTGAAAACAACATTTCACATCGGGTATGGGTATTACGAGTTTACAATAATGCCTTTCAGAATGAATAATATACCCTATGTCTTCATGGATTTAATGGATAGAGTTTTCAAGGAATATATTTATGACCTTTTAGTGGTTTTTACTGATGATATCTTATTATACAGAAAAGATACAAAGATCCCAAAAATCACTTGGGAACTATTCTGAAAACCCTCAGAAGAAATGAATTATATGAGAAATTTATCTAGTGTGGATTATGGATTCAAGAGATTTGTTTTCTTTCCCATATTTTCTATAAGTATGGAATATATATTTATTCTTCAAAAACTAAGGCAATCCAAAAATGTCCAGCACCGATGAGTATAACTAAGGTACATAATTTTATTGGTTTAGAATATTATTATCAACGTTCCGTCCTAAACTTTTCCCGGTTTGCTAACCCATTAACCAAGATCACACGTAAAGGGGTTAAATTTGTTTGGAAAAAAGAGTGTGAAGAATGTTATGATGAACTTACAGGAATATTAGTCAATTATCCAATCATGACTCTACCATCTGGGAATGATGGGTTTGTAATTTCTAGTGATTCATCAAATAAAGGACCTGATTTTTTCCTTATGTGGAATGATAAAGTTATTTCCTATGCATCACGATAGCTAAAAATTAATGAAAAAAACTATCCCACTCATGATCTGGAGTTAGAATCTATAATATTTCCTCTGATGATATGGAGACACTATCTCGATGGTAAAAATGGTAGATTTATACTGATCATAAGAGTTTGAAGTATATTTTCTCAGAAAAATAACACAACATGAGGAAAAGAAGATTTCTTGAACTACTCAAGGATTATTATTACATAATACTACCACCCGGGGGAGTCAAATAATGTGGCAGATTATTTGAGCAGAAAGTATCATGGAGTTTTGAACAAGATGAGAGTTGAAAGGGATCCTATTTTCATGGATCTAGTAAAGATGGATATGGGAATAACCATGGAAGGTGAAACGTCAAAAAAATATCAAATGGTTTCTAACCCATATTTACTAGAAAGGATTAAAACTTCTTAGACTAATGATAAATAGTTTCAAAAGAATATTAATACTATAAATAATGGGAGATTGAGTAACTACATATATGAAGAAGGAATTTTAAAATTTGGGAAGAGACTTTGTGTACCCAATATACGTGATCTAAAAAGGGAATTGTTGGATGATGCTCATAGCTCAAATTTCTCTATACGCCCTAGAAGCACCAAGATGTAAAGATATTTTAAGGAACATTTTTTGTGGGAAAACATGAAGAGGGAGATTGTTTATTTTGGGTCATGATGTATGGTTTTTCAACAAGTTAAAGTTGGAAGACAACTTCCTGGAAGAGTCATGCAACATCTTCCCATACTTGAGTGGAAATGGGATAATATTATGATGGAATTTGTCATAGGGAAACCAAAGTCTCCTAGAAGTAATGATGCAATATGGGTCATTGTTGATCGTCTTACCAAGTCAGCATATTTTTAGGCTTTAAGATAATATTTACTACTTGAACATCTAGCAGGACTATATATCAATGAATTTGTAAGACTCCATGGGGTACCCCAATCAATTGTTTCTGATCGTGATCCCCATTTTACATCAAGATTTTGGAAAATTCATTATAAGGACATGCATACTGAACTTTTTTTGAGCATTTCGTACCACCCTCAAACCGATGGAATATCTGAACGGACTATTAAAAACTTTGAAAACATGTTGATATCTTTCTCACTTGACTTTAAAGGTATGTGGGATCAATATTTACCTCTGGTATAATTTTCCTATAACAATAGCTTCTATCCAAGTATTCAGATGGAACCATATGAAGTGTTATATGGAAATAGAAGTTGCACACTATGTTGTTTGAATGATTTTGGTGAATGAAAAATCATAGGCCCAGAAATGTTTGATGAAATAATGAAATGTTAATATTATCCAATCCCACATCAAAGCTGATCAAAGTAGGTAAAATAACTATACGAATAATTAGAAGACGTATTTGGAATTTCAAGTTAGAGATCTGGTTTTCTTGAAAGTATCTACATGGAAGGGTGTTATACGATTCTGTAAGAAGGGTAAATTGAGTCCTAGGTATATTAGATCATTCAAAATTCTATAACGAATTGGAGTTGTGGCTTATCATTAGGAAATTCCCCCAAGAATCTCCAATGATCATGATGTGTTCCATGTATCACTATTGAGAAAATATATTCCTAACCCAACGCTTGTACTGGCCTATGTGGAAATTGAATTGGAACCTGATCTATCTTATTGTGAAGAGCATGTCAAGAATCTTGATACTAGAGAGCAAGTGCTGAGAAACCGGATTACTCATCTGGTAAAAGTTCAATGGAGAATCCATAAGATGGAAGAGGCAACATGGAAACCCAAGGAACTTATGATGAAGAAACACCCGAATCTTTTTATGAAATAATATTTTATAAATTTCAAGGATGAAATTATTTTAATAAGGGGAGAATGTAACACCACAATCTTCAACAGTAAATTTTCCTTTTAATAATATATTATCTTGCGTTGTATGAAACATGGAGTTTTAATACACCACGAACAATCAAACTAGCCATTATGAAATGTAACACCTACCTTTTGAAATTTTAGATATTTTATTTTTCAAAATGGACTTCATTTTTGAATTTGGAATATCAAAATTAGCTTACGGTGAATTTTTTGAATTTTTCTGAAAACATTCAATTAATGATGAATAGTTAAAACATACTTTTTGGTTTAAGTAATTAGTTATTTTATTTTAATTTATTTTCAGTCAAAATAGATACATAATACCTATATATGTTCAATGTAATTCATTGGATTAATTAAAAATAAGTTTAGATATATAAAATTTTATTTAACTTTTTACTGTCTTTTACCCAACTTCTAGGGGAATTTGAAAATTTGCATAAAACTTAATTTTACTGCTTTTGTGAGTTAAATTTGAAAATTATAAGACACACAGTTGACATTTGTATGTAAAGTATGGTTCAATAATATAAAAGTAATTTTTAGTGAATATTAACTTTTCACTTTTATTTACCACAGTTAAAGTAAATAGGGTAATTAAGGGTAAAAATGATTTTATAATTACCCTATAACATGTATTAGTTTTATTGGATAAGTGAAATTCGAACAAAAACAACCTTAAGAATAAAATATGATCTTCTTTGGTCGACATGGATTATATAATAACATTTATTATTATTTTATTTAAAGAAAGGTTAAAAGAGTTAAATTCAAAGTTTAATAACTAACCCATTTTTAATTCTGGGTTACACACAATATATATTCAACTATAAATATTCATTAGAAAGCTAAAATGATTTTATACATAATGGAATTTTATTTATATTTTTTACATACTAAATAATTTAATTAATTTATGACACAATCATGATGTAGTAATTACCTTAATAAAGAAATATTAAAATAATCGATATTATAAATATCCAAATAAATGTAAATTTAGACTTCTGATGAATTTCACTAATTTTCTAGTTTAATATGACATGTAAGGTTTAATTCTACAATCTCTTTACTTATCTGAGATTGTTAATACGTAAGTATCTAATGGGTCTTTTTTATCATCCACATCCGTGTTTTATTAAAAATGTAATTCAAAACATTTTAATTATTTAATAGACTTTGGGTTAATGAAATTTATACCCTTATTTAACCACATATGTTTTGAAAAGAATCCATCTATCATTTTCCAAACAAGGTAATTTATGGCCTTCTCGACAAAATTAAGGTAATAATGTCTTATTTATCTTATACGATGGGTGAGACTATTTTCCACCATTATAACATTGTCAAGGCTTCTCGTATATGCTTATAAGAATATTTTCAAAATAAATGTTTTCCATTATAATTATATGAATTTTAAATGAGTTCAAAATATAAAGAGATATTTCTCTACCGAATGTTTTCATTTCATCTGTGTCAACATCCATTGATGGATTTTAATATTGTTTGAAATTGATTTATTATGATACAATTCTTCCATATTGTATTGAAGGTTTTGTGATATGTTTAACTATGGATGTGTTATTTTTAAACCATTCATGGTTTATGGAAAAGTATTGACATTTCATATGCTAGTTTTAATATGAATGTTTATGTTATGTTTAAAAGTTTTCATATGAGGAATGCATTGGACGTAGTATGTGACGGGTGGAGCCCTCTATACTCCTCGATGCATCAGTAGGTCTCATGAGACAAACTAGTGTCTTGGCACAATGCCTTGAAAAAATCATATTTGTAGTCTTGGAACAAGGCCTTGACTATGTGGTTATGAAGTCTAGAATTATGCATTCCAACATTATGAAATTTTTTATTGATATTACATGTGATTATTCGACTAGTAGAATATCCATGTGAATAAATAAATGGCATTATTTGATTTATTTTTTTCATATTATGGTGATGTTTAAGTTTAAAAGGCTTTTTTAGTCTTATTCATTGCCTTAAATGTTTTTACTTAATTATGAAAGTTTCTGCTATATTTTTATCCTTACTGAGCATCCGAGCTCACCCCTTTCTATGTTTCATTTTTCCCAGGATGTGAATAAGTGTTTTGTGGTTGACCTCCAGTTATAGGCTAAGGGTATAAGTGTGTTCAATGGGGACAAAATGTTGTTGATGTATTGATTTCATGACATAATGTAAAACTTATGATCATATTTATTACTTCCAAGGCTACTAAAATGATCTGTCTTTCGGTATTTGGTCCCTTGTGATCATGCCAATGTTATGTAATAATGCACATACTCTAGGTAACTAGGGTCTGGGAGTTACAATTAATCATTATAAAGTATAATGATCTTTATAAAGACTCATATGTAGGTCAAGATGACACAGACATATTAATAGAAAAAATTATCTTCCATTTATTTACATGGAGGTTAATATGACACATAAATAGTTTTCAATGATAGGTATAAACTTTACCTTCATTCTCAATCCCTTGAATGTTTCTGGATCAACCTTATATGAATTTCATCCTTCTTCTTTTTATGTAAATATATTGTACACATCCTCATGTAACCCTCACGATATTTATCCAAAATTCAAACAAATCGTGCATGAAAATATGAACATAGAATGATTTTCACCTCAAGTCACTAATATATCCCTCTTAAACCCATAAAAAAATTCTTGAATAAAATATGAAACTTCTAGAGAACTTAAATCCATATGAAAAACCATCTAATGGTCCTTATAAGTTTCCATATTCAATGTGGAATAATAAGTCATGTTATTCTATCTTTATTAATGGAAGAATAATTTATAAAAATTTATTTCTTAGAGTTTAACACTGTACACAAGGAATAACAAAAGCACACAACCATATTTCCATCCTTATATCATATGGTTTTTATGTTTTGAACAATTCTTCTTTTAGAAATTATCACATCTATTTATTACTACTATTCCACTTTCTTATTTTAATTCATACTATTTAGTAGATCAATAAAATATCTTATGTCTTATATTCATGTTGGATATGTTGTTCCACCCAACATGATAGATCTTCTATTCACTCATTCATAACTAATTCTAGGTTCTTTATCGTATGTATAATTCCAACCCACATTTTCCTTAATATATGTCATTAATAGTTGATTACCATATTTAATATTTTCTAAATCTCCTTGAGATGTTTGCATTCTTAGGAGGATGTGTTGGCTTTGAGTTGGTCATATTTTTTCCTTATATCCTTTTGATCCCTTTGTAAAATAACTAATTCTATAATTCAAAATACTCAAGAACCAAACAAACAATATTCAAATATCTATTATCCAAATTTAGTAACATTATGTATAGTTTGTATACATCTCATAAACCATAAGGGTGATAATATTCAATCGTATTAATCAAATATATAAAATATTGTTCATTATAAATTCACAATGGAACTCGAATTCATGTCATCTCCAATTTATATCCAATAAAATATTAATCAATCCATTAATTATTCCAAATATTGACATTAATACTCATTTGAGTAGAACATGATCTTAAAATTCTAAAATATATGTGCTTTTATATATCCATTGTATATTGTATCCACAACATATATAGTATACCATCCCCCTGGGTAGTCTTTCAAAGAGGTTGTTGGATAAATTCAAAATCATTGATTTTGGTTACTATTTTTACAATGATAAAATAAATTTATTTTTTATACAATTATATTAAATATAAAATGTAATTTGATCCAATGAAAATTTTAATTCCCCAACCCTAGAAACCTAGATTCGTTTCATTATTACATAACATTGGCATGATACAAGGAATCATGTACTGAAATACCGATCAGTATAGTATTATTGGAAAGAAGATACGTACATAAGTTCAACATTACTACTTGAAAAGAAATACAACACTAATTTATTCCATTAGAAACATCCCAGCCTACTATATTATGCCTGCAAGTCACTCATAACTAACTTGTTCATATCCAAGGAAAATGAAACATAAGAAAGGGGAGAGCTCAAACTCTTTGTATGGTTAAGCAATACAGCGGAAGATAACATAAACATTAGGTATGATGAATAATTCAAAACACATGGCTTTAGAAATAATAAGCATGAACACTTTATGGAAGCAATATGAGAAGATTAAATAATTTGATAACAAAACATAGTCATGGGTATTCTACTAGTGAAATAACCACTTGAACCATCATTATTATTTTTATAATGAGGGAGTGTATAATGTCAGACATTGTGAAACATTTTGTCAAGGCCTCGACCAAGATGTCTAAAAATAATTAAGGCCTCAGCCAAAACCATATATCAAATTGGGAAAGGCCTCAGCCAATTCCTTGTCTAATTGTCTCATGAGACCTACCGATTCACTAATGTGCTATAGCGGGCTCCACCCATCATATAATAAGTCTAATACATTCTTCATATGAAAAGGATAAAACATAACATAAACATTCCTATTAAAACTAGAAGAATAAATAGAAATACTTTAACCATAAACAATGAATGTTATAAAAATAACACATCCATAGTCAAACATATCACAAAACCATCAATACAATATGGAATATTTGTATCATAATATATCCACTTCAAACAAGTTAAAAATACATCAAAGGATGTTGCCATAGATGAAATGAAAACTATTTGAAAGAAATATATCTTCTTATTTTGAAACCATTTATGAGTCACGTAATTATAAAATAAAAAATTTATTCGAAAATATTCTTATATTCATTTAAGGAAAGCTTCTATGATGTTATAATGACCTAAAATAGCCGCACCCTCCATATAAGTTAAAAAATGAACATTCTTACATTAATTTTGTCGAAAAGGTCATAAAGTACCTTGTTTGGAAAATGATGGAAGGATTACTTTCAAAACAAAAATAAAGATATAAATTACTTTAACCCATAGTATAGTAAATATTAAAAAAATTGAAATACATTTTTAAGAAAACATGGATGCGTATGATAAAGAGTTCACAGTAAATACTTACGTAAAAACAACCTCAGATAATAAAGAGATCATGAAATTAACCCTTACCCTGTACTTTTCCGTAGTTGATGGAATTTTAACCTCATATATAATTTTTAAAACAATGTAATTAAATTATACAAGAAAAATATACATAAATATGATATCATATATGATCCTCTAATATTGATTTGTTAATAATATTTCAGTAGTATCATCATTTCGGGTGTTAACATATTCATTTTCATTTTTATGCTTGGTTACGTAAGCCATGTATGTTATGGATAAGATGTATCTGATTCTTATACATAATGAAATTTTGTTCATAAACTTTATTTTTAATCATAAAATGAATATTATTATTGAATTATTACTATGGGGAATGAATCTCATCGCGTCCGTGGAGACTGTAATCTGTACGTACTCACGAGTGACAATATCATTATATTGATGGTGAAATATTATATAATAAGATATTATATAATATATAAAAAATCATTAACATGTTATATTTATTATTTACATCAGTTATACTCATTATTATTCCCATCCAAATAATGATTTGTTTGAATAACATACTACACCAAGACATGGAGACTGTAAGCCGTACATACACACGTATGGTGACTTTGTCGTTCATATGATGGATAGAATAGTGAAAATGGTTTCACCATTTTTAGAATAACATAACAGTATATAGAATATACTAGATTTATTATATTATAATGGAAACAACAAAGAATGAGGAAGTGTAAGAAGAAAAGAATTTGAAATAGGTGATGAAATATTTACCTCTTCGTCGGGTTCTTCCTCTTGACTTGATCAAAAGGGCCCCATAGGATGGATTTATGACCAAAGGATGGAATCTAGGATTAAGGTAGGAAAGTAGGAAAGATATTTTGGATGGGGTTGGCCGAGCCAAATGACATTGGATGTGTGAAATTAAAAAAGGGGAAGTGACCTTTTATATGAGAGGTGAGGGTCACGTTAGGGAAAGCCTGAAATATTATTATATAATAAAATCATTTTCGGTTGCTAAAGTCTCCAAAACTATTTATTTATATAATATGGTGGTTATGGGTTGAAAAAATCTCAACCAATAGGTTTTATATAGGTTTATGTCACCATATTAACCTTATCATTTAGATTTAACTCTTAGTTAAATAATTTTACATTTATCATGTCTCTTTGTATTTTAATATTATATGGTTAATAAACATACTATAAACAGCCAAAAACCCACAAGTGGTTCATTATTAATTTATATAATCTTATATAAGTCATACTTCCAATTCATAGATTTTAATGAATATTATATCAATTAATAATATAGTATTTTTTTTAAAAACTCAATTATGTCAATGTTTACACTATTTAGTATATGATTTTTTTGAAAGCCATTAAAACTTTATCACATAGAGTAAAATTTATTTAGCCAACTATAACATGTCATATTACCCTATAAAATCTTTTAAATTCATCAGGACACTCAATTTACATTTATATGGATGTTTATAATATCAATTATTTTAATATTTCATTAATAAGGTATTACAACATCATAATTGTGTCATAAATAAATTAAATTATTTAAGGTATAAAAATTATAAATAAAATTCCCTTATGTAGGAAATATTATTATTTGTCTAAGGAATATTTATAGTCAAATTTATATTGTGTGCAACCCTATATTAAAAAATTTTTAGTTATAGAACATTGAATTTTACTCTTTTAACTCTACTTTAAATAAAATAATAATAAATGTTCTAGTCTAATCCATGTTGACCAAAGGGGATCATATTTTATTCCTAAGAATTTTTTGTCTAATCACACTTATCCAATATAATTAGGACATGTTTTAGGATAATTATGATATAATTTTTAACCTTAATTACCCTATTTACTTTTAACTGTGGAAAATAGAAGTCAAAAGTTCTTATTCCCAAAATATTATTTTCATTTTATTGAACAAAATTTTACATACTTATATTAACTATGTCTCTCAAATTTTTGAAATTCAATTCATAGAAGCGGTAAAATTACGTTTTACGCAAAGTTGCAAATGCTCCTATAAGGTGGGTAAAACAAGGTAAAAAGTTCAATGAAATTTTTATATATCAAAAAATATTATAAAATTAATCCAATGACTAAAATTGAACTTATATAGGTATTAGGTATCTTTTTGACCTAAAATAAATTTTTTAAAAAAATGTAATTATTTAAATAAAAATTCGGATTTAACCAATAACACGGTGTTTTTCACTATTCATAAAAAATTGAATGTTTTTAAAATAATATCAAAAATTCACTCTAAGATAATTTAGATATTCAGAATTAAAAAATGAAGTCCTTTTAGAAAAATAAAATTTATAAAATTTCAAAAAGTGGATGTTACTATTCATAATGGTTAGTTTGATTGGTCGCGGTGTGTTAGAATCATGAAGTTGCGTACAATGCAATTTGTTACATTATTCAAAGGGAAATATACAATGGAACCTTGGGGTGTTACATTATCCCCTCAAAATAATTTCATCCTACAAGTTTCTAGAATACTACAACACAAATAAATTCAGATGGTTCTTCATCATAGGTTTCTCTTGTTCCCACGTTGCCTCTTCCATCTTATGGTTTCTCTATAGAACTTTAACAGACGAGTGGTCTGTTTCTAAACACTTGTTCTCTAGTATCAAGAATCTTGGCAGGCTCTTCACAACAAGACAAATCAGGTTCCAGTACAATTTTCTCATATGTGAGTACATGCGTTGGGTCAAGCATGTATTCTATCAACAATGATACGTGGAACACATCGTGATCTTTAGAGAGACTTGGTGGCATTTTCAAATAGTAAGCTATAGCCCCAATTTGTTCTGGAATTTCAAAAGGTCTGATGTACCTGGGACATAATTTACCCTACTTACCAAATTGTATAAATCCCTTCAATGAATATACCTTCAAGAAAACACTATCTCTGACCTGAAATTCCAAATCCATCCTTCGTTTATCAGTATAGCTCTTCAGCTTACTTTGAGATGCTTTGATCTGGGTTTGGATAACCTTCACCTTTTTCATCATTTCCTCAACAAGTTTTAGGCCTACGAGTTTTATGTGACTAACATCATCACAACAAGTTGGTGTGCGACATCTCTTTGCATATAACGCTTCATATAGTGCCATATGAATACTTGAATGGAAGCTATTGTTAAAGGAAAATTATACCAGAGGTTAATATTGATCCCACTTACCTTTAATGTCAAGTGAAAAAGATCTCAACATGTCTTCTACGATTTGAATAGTCTATTTTGATTGTCCCTCAGTTTGAGGGTGGTAGGCAGTGCTAAAATTGAGTTTAGTATCTAGGGATTTCTGAAGACTTTTCTAGAATTTTTATGTAAAACGAGAATAACGATCAGAAACAATCAATAGGGGTACTCAATGAAGTCTTAAAACATCATTAATATATAGTCCTGCAAAATGTTCAACTGGTAAATCTTCTCTTATTACAATAAAATGTGCCGACTTCGTTAGACAATCAATGATTGCCCATATTTAATCATTCAATCTAGGATTCTTTGGATGACCCATGAAAAAGTCCATCATAATATCATCCTACTTCCAGTCAGGTATGGGAAGAGGTTCCATGACTCCTCTAGGGTGTTGTCTTCCATCTTTCACTTGTTGGAAAACCGTTCGTCTTGACACAAAATCTGGAATATCTCTTTTCATGTTGTCCCACCAATAATTTTCCATCAAATCACAATAAATCTTGGTGCTCCAAGGGTGTATAGAGAAATTGGAGCTATGAGCATCATTCAACAATTCCATTTCTAGATCATGTATATCGGGAACACAAAGTCTCTTCCCAAATTTCTAAATTCCATCTTCATATATGAAGTCATTCAATCTCCCATCATTTATACTGTTAATCTTCTTTTGATAGTCCTCATCATTAGTCTGAGAATTTTTTATCCTTTTTAGTAAAGATGGTTTGGCAAACACTTGAAAAAGTTTTGATGTTTCACCTTCTATGGTAGTTCCCATATCCATCTTCACTGGATCCCTGAAAATAGGATCCCTTTCATCTCTCATCTTGCTCAAAACTCCATGATCCTTTCTCCTCAAAGCATCTGCCACCTTATTTTCCTTCCCTGGGTGGTAGTGTATTGTGAAATCATAATCCTTGAGTAATTAAAGCCATATATTTTGCCTCATGTTTAGTTATTTTTGTGAGAAAATATATTACAAACTCTTGTGATCAGGATAAATCTCACATTTTTCACCATAGAGATAGTATCTCCATATCTTTAGAGTGAAGATTAAAGTTGCTAACTCAAGATCATAAGTGTGATAGTTTTGCTGAAAATTTTTTATCTTTCATGATGCATTATCAATAACTCAATCATTTTTCATAAGGACACAACAAAGTCCTTTTTTTGAATCATTACTATAAATAACAAACACATCATTCCCTAAAGGTAGTGTCAAGATAGGATCATTGAAAAATCTTCTCTTTAGTTCTTCAAAACATTGTTTACACTCTTTGGTCCAAAAAATTTTATCCCCTTTAAGTGTGATCTTGGTTAATTCATTAGCCTAATGGGAAAAACTCTAGATTAAACGTCGATAATAACCTTCTAAACCAAAAAAACTAAGTACCTCAGTTATACTTGTCAGTGATTTCTATTCCTATATTGCCTTGGTCTTTGAAGGATCAATAGAGATTCCATCCTTTAGGAAAAAGTGGGAAAGAAAATAAATCTCGTGAAGAAAGAATTAACACTTGATAAACTTCCCATATAATTCATTTATTCTAAGAGTCTTTAGAATAATGTGCATGTGATTTTCATGATATTCGTAGCTCGTGGAGTATACCAAGATATCCTCAATAAATACCACTACAAATTCTTCAAGATATTCCTTGAAAACTCTATTCATTAAATCCATGAAGACATAGGGTGCATTAGTCAATCCAAAATGCATTACAGTACTCTCGTAATGCCTATACATAGTTTGAAATTCTGTTTTCGGAATGTCTTCCTTCTTCAAACACAACTGATGATATCTAGATCGAAGGTAAATCTTCAAAAAATACTAAGATCCATGAAGTTTGTCAAATAAATCATAAATTTGAGGAAGGGGGTACTTTTTAATTATTGTTAAAGCAATGATCTCCTGGTATTCAATGCACAAATTCATAGCTCATTCTTTCTTCTTAACAAAAAGGACAGGGGCTCCCCATGGAGAAACACAAGGAGAATAAATCCCTTATTACTCAATTGCTCTATTTTTTCATTTAGTTCCACAAATTCCACAGTGGCCACTCTACAAGGGGTCTTCGATATGGGTCGTGAACCAAGAATTAAATCAATAGAAAACTCAATTTCTCATTCTAGTGGATATCATAGTAAATCCTCTAGAAACACATCAAAATATTCATGCACAATAGGTATGTCTGCTATTCATACATTCTTTTCCTCACCCATAATTATTTCATTCTTATTCTCCCCAATTATTGAATTTTATAGATCTACTAGGGGTGGAACTTGATAAGAATCAGATGGTGACATTTCTGCTCTAAAGATAAGGTACTCCTTATCATTATTTTGATTTGTAACATCCTTCTTCTTACCATAAATTTTCGCATCATTGTCTAAAATACAATCCATACTGAGGATTCTATCAAATTAAATCTTGGGTATGACAATTAGATCAGCAGATAAATATCATTTATATGCCTTAATGGGGACTAATTCACAAACTTTGTTGCAATGATACTTCCCTTAGAAGTTTTGACTGAAAACTATCTTGTTAAATAAAATTGGAAATGTCTAATTTACATAGAAAAAATAGGAATATATGAAACAATGTGATGATCTAGAATCAAATAAAGCATCAGATAAACTTGAGAAAACAATTAAATTACCTGCCACCACATCTTTCGTAGATTCAACCTCAGCAGTAGTGATCGAATATGCATGGCCTTAATCCATAGGGCTTTTCTGAGTTAAGTTTCCCTGATGCTTAGGACATTCATTTTCATAATGTCACATCTCCCTAAAATTGTTTCATTGAACATTGGTAGCATATTTCTTCCCCTTACAATCACTATAAAGTTGGCCTTTCTGTCCACATTTGTATAATACTCTTTTTCCTTTTAGACAGGCACCAGGGTTCTTCCTTCTATAATTATCACAGGGTGGAAATTCCACTCTTCCCTTCTTCCCTATTTCTTTATTTTCTTTCCTAGAGTGTTCAACAGATCACTTATTCTATTTCTTTTATTTGAATTCTTATGACTTAGAGAATTCCTTTTTTTGTCTTTATAGCACATGAGAAAAAATCGTTATACAATGAGAAGGATTGGGAGACTAATTCTTTATGGAGAAACTGATTTAACACATAAAAGAAACAATAAATTTAATTTATTGGGTCATGTATATAATATGAAACATGCCTTGCTATCCTTATAAAGTTAGCTTCATACTTTGTGAAAATCTCTTCCTCCTTTTGTCTCACACTCAGAAATTGCCTTTCCACATCCACTTGATGGTCATGAAGGAAGTATTTTTCTATGAAAATCATTTTAAACACCCTCAATTATATACATGATACTTATTCATCCTCCTTTGTGTTTTTAATTAATGACCACTATTGATCTGCATCTCTAGTTAAGCGATAATCTACCATGACATCTTTTTCCCTTTTTCTACTACCCAAAGCATGAAATAGTTTATCTAAGGAACTTATCCATTATTCAGCTACAAATGTATTTTTAGACCCATTTAATGTTGGTGTTTTTTCCTCATGAAGAGATCTATCATTGACCCACCGCGTTGTTGGTCATGGTGCTCCATACATGTAATTTTATTATTCAAAACCTAGGTGAGTTGTCCCGGTATGGTGATAAACTGATCAGAACCATTTGCATCACCTGCTCCGCTATAATTATCTTGAGAAGGAGGTAAATCCCTACGTTGAATAGATGCATTGATATTTTTTCCATTCCTTCCACTAGGCACCATTTCTAAATAATGGCATAAAGTAGATTAGTTTATAAACCACAATACATAATTCTGAACTTCTAAAACACTTAACAAAAATTGAATAGTTTATGGATATAATCCATAATCATAAAAATTCATTCTTTTCTGAGGTATATACTCATAAATCATTCATAATGGTTTATAAATAAAATGATAATTACCCTAAGCATATCCCCCAAGAGATTTGTAACCAAGAGTGCAGTAAGGCCCATTGTCGTGCACCAGTTTTCGTTCGAGTCTAGATCAAAGGGGTGTTTTCAAGTTTTTACCCCTAGGTACATCTGTGCCAGAGCTGCCTCTACCTGATCGTATCCAGAAAGAGATGTATTGCTTGGAAAACTCTCAAAATCATGACAGTACCAAAATTCTAGGAAGTTCTTCCATAGTAATCATCTATGTCTATCTTAGGGTAATGTGCTATAATCAGAGTTTTTCTAAACCTAGTTTCCAAGGTTTGTTCTAAACTTCCAATGATACCAACTGTAATTAACCGACCCTAGTTACCTATATATGATTATTTATTACATAACATTTGAATGATACAAGGAATCATGTTCCAAAAGAATAATCAGTTTGGTATTATTGGAAACAAGATACATACATACGTTCAACATTACAACTTGACAAGAAATACAACACTAATTTATTCCATTAGAAACATCCAAGACTCCTTGATTATTCCTTAAAGTCACTCATAACTAACTTCTTTATATCCAAGGAAAATGAAACATAAGAAATGGGGGAGCTTAAACGCTCAGTAAGGGTAAGCAATAGAGTGGAAGATAACATAAACCTTAGGAATGGTGAATAATTCAAAACACATGCCTTTACAAATAATAAAAATCAACACTTTATGGTGTGAATATGAGATGAGTAAATAATTAAATAATAAAACATAGTCATGGGTATTCTACTAGTCGAATAACCAAATGAACCATCATTATTATTTTCATAAAGAGGGAATGTATAATGCCTGACATTCTGAAACATTTTGTCAAGGCCTCGGCCAAGATGTCTAAAAATGATTAAGCCCTCGAGGCCAAAACCATATATCAAATTGGGAAAGGCCTCAGAAAATTACACATCTAATTGTCTAATGAGTCCTATCGATGCACCAAGGTGCTATAGTGGGATCCACCCCTCACATACTAAGTCTAATACATTCATCATATGAAAAGGTTGAAACATAACATAAAAATTCATATTAAAACTAGCATACAAAATTCCAATACATTAACCATAAACCATGAATGGTGTAAAAATACACATCCATAGTCAAACATATCATAAAACCTTCAATACAATATGGAATATTTTTATCCTAAAAATCTACTTCAAACAAGTTTAAAATCCATCAAAAGATGTTGACATAGATGAAATGAAATCTATTTTAAAGAAATACCTCTTTTTATTTGGAACCCATTTAAGAGTCACATAATTATAAAAGACAAAATTTATTTTGAAAATATTCTTATAATGTTGTAAGGGGATATTTGATGATGTAATAATTGCAGAAAATGGTGACACCTGCCGTGAAAGTTAGAAAAACTTTCTTACCTTAATTTTGTCGAAAATATTATAAAGTACCTTATTTGGAAAATGAAAGAAAGATTCCTTCAAAAAATATTATGTCAAATAAGGGTATAAATGACTTTAACCAATATACTACTAAATAGTAAAAAAAATCGTAAATAAATTTTTAAGAAAACCTGGATACAGATGATAAAGAGGTCCTAGTGGATACTTACATAAAAACAACTTCAGATAATAAAGATATTTTGAAATTAACAATTAAATTGTACTTTAACTTAGTAGATGGTATCTTAACATCTTGTAAAATAGGTAAAACATTGTTATTAGATTTTAAAAGAACTATATACCTAAATGTGATATCATATATGATCCTCTAATATTGATTTGTTAATAATATTTCAGTAGTATCATCACTTTGGGTGTTAACTGATTTATTTTCCTTTATATAATTGGTTACATAATCCATGTTTGTTATGGATAGGATGTATTTGATTCATATAAAAAATGATATTATTTTCATAGACATTATTTCAAATCATAAAATGAAAATTATTCTTGAATGATTACAATGGGGAATGAATATCATTGAGTTCGTGGAGACGGTAATCCATACGTACACATGAGCGAAGATATTATTTTATTGATAGTTAAATAATATGTAATCGGATGGTATATAATATATACAGAATCATTAAAATGTTATATTTATTATTTACATCAGTTATACTCATTATTATACCTATCCAAATGTTGAATTTTTTGAATAACGAACTACACCACGACATGGAGATTATAAGCCGTACGTATGCACGTATGGTGACTTTTTCATTCATATAATAGATAGAAAAATGAATATGGTTATACCATTTTTATAATGACATCACATTATATAGAATATACTGGAGTTATTATTTTATAATGTAAACAACAAAGAATGTGTAAGAAGAAAAGAACTTGAAAGAGGTGATGAAATATTGACCTTTTCTTCAGGTTCTTCCTTTTGATTAGATCAAAAGGGCTCTAAAGGTTTTTTAGGACCAAACGAAGGCCTTTATGATGAATGGAGGAATTTTTGGAGGATATTTGGGTAGGGTTTGGCCAAGAAAAATGGATTTTGTGGTGTGAAATTAAGATAAGGGGAAGTGCCATTTTATAAGAGAGGTGAGGGTCACTTTAGTGAAAGCTTAAAAATATATTTTATATTAAAATCATTTTTGGTTTCTAATGGCTCAAAAATGATTTATTTATAGGATTAGGTGGGAATAGGTCTAAAAACTCTAAAAAAATTGGTTTTATACTAGTTTAGGTCACTATATTAAACTTATCTTTTAGATTTCACTCTTAGTTAAATAGTTTTTTCATTCACCATGTCTCTTTGTATTTTTATATTATATGGTTAATAAAAGTACTATAAACTGACAATAGAACTCCAAGTGGTTCATCAATAAATTATATATCCTTATCTAAGTTATTTAGAGGAAACTTATATTTTTATAAATATTATATCAATTAATAATATAGTATTTTTTTTAAAAACTCAATTATGTCAATCTTGACACTATTTAGTATTTGATTTTTTTGAAAGCTATTAAAACATTATCACTTCTAAGAAAATTAATTTAACCAACCCTAACATGTCATATTAACCTATAAAATTGGGTTAATTCATCAAAAGTCTCAATTTACATTTATTTGGACATTTATAATATCAATTATTTTATTATTTCATTTATAAGGAAATTAATGCATCATCATTGTGTCATAAATAAATTAAATTATTTAATGTCTAAAAATTATAAATAAAATACCATTATCCAGGAACTCGTTTTTTATTTCTAATGAATATTTATAGTCAAATTTATATTTTCTATAACCCTATATTAAAAATGGTTTAGGTATTAAACATTGAATTTAACTCTTTTAACGTTTCTTAAATAAAATAATAATAAATGTCCTAATCTAATCCAAGTGGACCAAAGGGGGTCATATTTTATTCTTAAGGTTATTTTAGTCGAATTAAACTTATCCAATAGAATTAGTACATGTGTTAGGGTAATTTTAATATCATTTTTACTCTTGATTATGCTATTTAAATTTAACAGTGGTAAATAAAAGTCAAAAGTTAGTATTCACCAGAAATTATTTTCATTTTATTGAACGAAATTATAAATACTGATATTAACTGTGTCTCTCAGATTTTTAAAATTCAACTCATTGAAGTGGTAAAATTATGTTTTATGCAAATTTTCAAATGCTCCTAAGAGGTGAGTAAAAGACAGTAAAAAGTTCAAAAAGATTATATATCTAAACATATTATGAAATGACTCCAATTAATTACATTGAAATTATATAGGTATTATGTATCTATATTGACCTAAAATAATCATAAATAATATAAATAATTATTTAAATAAAAATTCGGTTTTAACCAAAAACGTTGTGCTTTCCACAATTCATCAAAAATTGAAAGTTTTCAGAAAAATACAATAAATTCACCCTAAGCTAATTTCGATATTCCGAATTCAAAATGAAGTCCATTTTGAAAAATAAAATTTATAAAATTTCAAAAAGTGGGTATTACTATTCATAACGACTTGTTTGATTGGTCTAGGTGTGTTAGAATCTCGAATTTCTGTACAATGAAAGTTATTGCATTATTAAAAGGTAAATGTACCGTGGAAGCTTGGGGTGTTAAAAAATAAAATAAAATGTTTTTGTGATTGAATAAAAAATATATATTTTAAAGGAATTTAAAATCTTATTTAAGGTAGAAACAAGAGATAGAATTTGACCTTCATTCACTCCCTCAATCCTGGTCTATAGGTATTATCTAGTTTAATGTCTCAATGTAAACTTCATGAGCTTAGTGTGCACTAAAATCTTCTTAGAAACCATACCAATACATTAGTATGGATGCTAATCCTCCTATAAATGTTATATAATTTCACAAATACCATTAAAAACTAAATCTTTCTTAAAAAATTGTGATCAAAGGAAATACCTTACAAAATAAACATACATAGAATAAAAATACATTGCATACATAGATTTATCAATAAAATATTTTTTTTGAATAAATGTCATTTCTAAAAGAAAATTACCACCTTCATTAAAAAAATAAATTTTTTAGAAAAATAAAAAAAGTGTATAAAGAACTCATAATAAAAATTTATTGGGTCTCCACCGCCCATAGAAACCAAGAATTTTAGGTTGTCATTTCTAAATCATATCTTATCTCTCATTATCTCTATATCTCTCTCTCCCAACTACTTAGAACTAAAATGGTATTGTGTATCTATTATTGAGAACCATTCTATCACCCACCAATCTATCTAGTACTTCATTCAAATCATTTTTATTCCATTTAAAAACATGGTTGGGTGAAAATATTTGAAAATGATGCAATGCATTAATTTTATGTATGTAAGATTCATGTGCATGAAACACTTATTTTTATGATCATATGGGTGGTGTTAGTAGTGGTTTATTTTTCTCATTTATGTGTTGACAGTGGTACATATATAGATTAATGAATTCTTCTAATCCACTTTAAATAATACAACACCTTATGCTCTACTTTTTATATTTAAATGAAATCATGTGTCTATAAAATGGATTGGATGAAATATTTTCAAAAAATCATGGATATTTCTTCCTATTTTCTTAAAAATTTCATAATGTAAATATTTTATTCAATAGAATCAAAGTTTATCCATAATAATTTCATCATTTATGAGTTTTCAATTCCGAAAAAGTTTAATTTAATACAAGAGTTAATTTGAAATGTCTTATATAATTCATAGTCTGTTGGGATCTAAGAAATATCGTTCAAGGTTTAGAATATCTTGAAGTATGGAAAAATTTATATGTAATCAAAAACATCATATGGGATATCATAATTTAGAAAAATAAAACATTTTATGGGAATGAATAAATACATTACATAGTGAATAATTTCTTATAGGGAGAATAATATCTTATGGGGTAGAGGAAAAAAACATAAAAACATAGAATAAAAGTCCTATGAAATACAATGGTCATTAATAAAATATAAATACATAAGGTATTATGAAAAGTCTTGAAAAGTATAATGAAAAATATTATGATTTTTTTTAAGACATAATAAATCCCTTAAAAGTCATATGAAAAGAGATTAAACCAAAAATTTCCCTTTCAATTTCAAAATTACATTTTGTTAATAATTCACTAAATAAAAATTAATATAATTACTTCTTCATATAATTATAGAATTGATTAAAAACACATAAAAATCCTGGATTTTTTCATTTTCATAAAAATTAATAAAATTTACCAAAAACTTGAAAATGAAATAAATCCTTTAAAAATGTAAAAAATATAAAAACAATTCCCTTAAATACAAAGAAATTTTAATGATGATATCATCTCTCTCAATTCCCTTCTAATCCTAGACAAGTAATCATCAAAAACAAAACCAAAAAAATTCAATTCGTATACCCAGGAGATATAATTATTTAACACTAAGGAAATCGAACTTACCAAACCATCTCAACAAATATTATTCTAAATTCTCTATTATGTTACTTTAATCCATTCCCACTTCATTTTTCCATACATGAATATAAAGACATCCCTTGGTGAAAGTTTTCTCTTAATACACAAATATTGATTTCTAATAATGTTTTTTTCTATTAAAAAATCTGAATGTGTAACAATAATCTTGATAAATTCTTAAATTTTATCCCAATTTAGTAAATGATTAATATTAATCGTGTACATTTTCTTGGGATATTCAAAACATGAGGATTCATAGGTATGAAATTCCAAAAATATTTGAGGTTGAATTAGAAGGATTGTCTATTTTTAATGAAATGTATGTGTTATTACATTTATTCAATGGATAATAGTATTCTCCATACTATTATTTCTAATAAACCATATACTAAATTATTTGAAATTTTTATGGAAAGTTCACCCTTTAAGATTTTAACAATAAAAATTCATCCACTTATATTATTTTGACGAAATTTGTTTTATGATTTTGGTATCTTTGACTTCTTTAAAGTTGTGTTTTGAAATGAATTCAAAATTAATTGAATCCTAAAATATTTGTGTCACTTCCCAGCCCTTATTTTGAATGATATTATTTCCCTTCTACTTATATGAATTGATTTTTCATTGTTTATATAGAACATTTCTTGTGGAATCCCTTAATATAGTCTTAATTTACCAAAAATGTTCTTCAAAAAGTTTTAGAAGATACATTTAAAACATCCTCATGGATTTTTATTCCCACCACAATGTAGCCATAAATAATGTCTAAAACCACAAGACAATACCCCCCATTCACACATAGAAACACGAGTTCAGCTAAATCATGGTTTTCACTTTCTAGATTTGGATAGGTAGAGATCACATCCTTGAAATATGGATTTATAGTAGGTAATTAATGGCTACTAAGGCTCACAAGGTTCAAATGTAAATTCTGGTTAGAATATTATATACTTTTTTATGAAAAATGATATTTTAAATCCAAAATAATTACTTCAATTATCTTTAATAAAATCACCCTAAAATCAATGATTTTGATATAAAAAATCGAATTCCTATTCAATCAAGAAATTTTTAGTTCACTCAGGAAATGAAGTTACGGTGAACAAGAATTCAATATTTTTTAGAATCCTCAATTTAATGATATTGTAAAATTTGGACAATGATTTATATAATGGGATTCAAAAAATTTTAATTATTTTTTTGAATTTCTCAAATTGATGAATTTAAAATAACATCTATTTAAGTATTCATGTAAAATCAGTTCCATATGTATAATCAATTTAACCATTGACGTGTGTATCAAAAATTAATAATTTATTCAATTTTATGAAATGAGTTTTTAGAAACACAATAAAAATTAAAAACAATTTAGGAAAATATGAAATTAATCTGAAAATGGTTTAAAAGACAACACATACAATAATATACGAAAGAAAATAAATAAAATCCTAATATAAAAAATGACATTCCTCTCCCGTGATTATTTTATGAAATTTAAATCAGTAAATAAAGCATATCAAATATCAAAATCATAAATTATGGAAAATGAGAAGGCAAATTAAAATGCAACACACGACATAGTGCTTAGCTACACTCAACTTCTAAAAAGTGGACCACCTTTCAAGAGGCTCTTTAAAACATTCTATAAAAAGATTCAATATATTCCCATTTATTTTGAATGGTGTTTCCTTTCCTGATTCATTAATATTTATTAAACATAATAAGAAAATACTAGTAAAAAAAATCTCACCATTTCGATTTATATTTCCCTAAAATAGTTTCAGTCTGAGTTTAAACAGAAAAACATAATATAATTATATGAATTATTTGTTAAGGGTCAATTCATTATTGGGATCTTGGTTCATTCCTTATATAATATTTAATTCTAAAAATAATTGTTTCCAATATCTACCAACACATGCATAGATAATTATCTACATTTTACAACATCAAATGGATTTGTGTTATAGGTTTTTAAAACCGAAAAAGCTTAGTGTTCAATCTCTATAAGTATAGCATGAGATTTTGTTCTAGGGTAGATAGTTTTTTTGAAATATTTTGTTTTTTCTCAATTTAAAAATTTGACCATTCCATTTGTTTATGGGTGATAAGAGTATAAGTATTATGATGAACTTCATATTCTAAAAAAATATTCCAACATCATATTAAAAAATTGGGTTCCCAAATTATTGATTATAAAAATTGGAAAATAAAATCTATAAAATATATTTACTTATAAAAATTTGTTAACATCTATTCACCATTATATCAATTGGTAATAGCATAAAACCAATTTAACACATAATAAAAAAATAAATATTTAAAGATTTCCAACACAATTTGTAAATAGTAACGCAAAATCTATAGACAATAAATCAATCACATTTCCAAAAAAGGTTTTTTGAGGTATTTAATTCCTCTTTATAATGTTACCATGAATATGGAAGGTTTTACATGATCTATAGAATTCAAAATCATCTCAATAAATGGTGGGTCAAAACAATGTTGAATCAAGTATGTTCCAATGTTTTCATTTGGATGTGAAATAACCTATATGGATCAAAGTGTAAAAAAATAAAGATCAAATAAATCGAAAAAATCATTCAAACTTGTGGGTAAAATATTCCAATGGAATTCCATATGATTTTCACTTCCTTTATTATCATTTATCTTAGTATAAAATTAAATAAATAAATCAATCAAATTAACCTTAGTTTACATCATGTTTCTTCATCAAAAAATTAATATAGGTTGTTCAATAAGAAAAATAACTTTGGATACAAAGAAGAATCATTTAGACTTTTCTAAATATAAAAATAATATCCAATGAATATTTATAAGTCATTGTCTAGTTGGATTGAGATTTATCTAGAGTCATCTATCCTTAAGATATCACATGGGGTTTCTTTTCCATTATTTGACTAAAAATACCAATAGAGAAAATTTTAATGCATCTCTCATTAAGCTAAATGGTAATCCCCCTCTGGGTGGTTGGAAAATCGGTGGGGATACAAGATTTTGTTCAACCCTATAATGTATTTTTTATAACTCCTATCAAAAGAAAACATGAATTCTTTTTTACAAAACATGGATAAAGGAAAATAATTATTTCGGAATTTTGTTATAAATCTATCATAAAATATATCATGTCTAAGATGTTATCTCACATATCTCACTATATTTTGGAATAAAAGTGATGAAATTATTTCGGCATTATATTGTTAAACTTGAATTCCATCTTTAAAAAATACATTCCTATTCAAAATTAATTTTCTTACAATTAAATGAATATTTTCATTGGTGAGAAGTCGTTTTTTCTTATGAAATGTTCAAGAACAACATCCAAACATTTGTATAATCATTAAAAAATGATCCATAAACTTTAATGTGATTCTTAAAAACATATATATGGTCTTCTATAAATTTGGAAAAAATTCTCATCATATGACTTCAAAACGTCCATGGAGGAATACATAACTCAAAAGGAATCCTTCAATAGGAGGAGGTTCCAAAAGAGAAAGTTCAGGTGTTTCTCAATTGATATTAAAATTAAATTTTACATTGAATGTAACCTAAAATCCATCAGGAAAATATTAGTTTTTATATTTAGTAATCCTTTTAAGATATGTTTCAAGTAATGGGAGAGGAAAATGTTCTTTCAATTTCATGAAATTTATCTTTCTATAATAAATGAAAATTATCAATTTTTTTTAATCCTTTTGAGAAGTAGCTCCCCAAATTCACTCATTCAAATTTTAAGGCAACTCTCTTTGGGAAAAAGTTGGATGGGCCTCAACCACTAGCTATCAAAAATTGAAAAAAATGATTCTAATATAAATAAATGTGATAAATTAATTTCTAAAAAACATATAAATTTATTGGATTAAACTAAATTTGAAATTTTCTAACATGTCTAACATCCCCTTCTTAAAAAATCTGTGTCTGAAAATTTATGGGATAATTCTAGATAAATATAATAAATTCCGTTATAAATATATCTTGTGATTTATAAGGTATTTTTAAAAAAATATACATATATATTAATACATCATTATCAACTATGATAGTTTGTCTATCATTCGAACCTAAAAAACCATGTATTTTTATTTTAGGAAGTGGTTTTTGTTCTAACTATAGGGAAAAAATTACATATTAATGATCATTTATGTGACTCATAAAAATAAATGTTGTCTCGAAATTCATTCTTATATGAAGAATATTTCAATCAAAATCACCAAAACATACTTTTATTTAATTTTTTTTAAAAAGGTCCTTTTATGATCAAAATCTAGTTTCAGAAGAACAAGAAATATCAAATTATCCATCAATTGTTTTATCAAATTTTAAATATTCAAACATGGTATGAAAATTAAAATTCTCATCTTATTTAAGGGAATAATAAATCGGTTCATAAGTTTTAGATATTTTAGTAGAATCAGTTAAATCAATGAATGAATCAAAAATTCTATCAATTATACACCTAGAATATTCAATATTAGAACTACTCTTAATATAAAAAAGTTTCATTTTTATTCCTTTCATCTTCATAAGTAAAAAATATTCAATTTCATAAAAATTAGTTATTCATTCATTAATTAAAATATTGGGGGGAGTGGAAAAATGTTGGTTCTGAAATACTCATTCCATGGGAGTGTTCAGGGAATGTATGGTCAGTTAGGAGTAAATATGGGATGAAAGAGCCCAAAAATCCACGTAAGAGGATGGATTTACATAGATCCCCTACTTCTCAATTGACCATTTATTGCAAAAATCCAGGTGAATGGAGGAATGATGATAACCACCGCGTAGTGTGTGTGTGTGTGTGGAGTAATGGATCCCCCTTTCACAATAGTTCGTACAAGTATACTATTGATGGTAACATCTACACAACATATCTATGGACTCATGGATCCCCATTTCACCGAAATCATGGGCCAATATAAGGGTTTACAATATCCTTTTCGTAGAATAACTCAGGTTTACAGAGCACCGTCCATTTTATAAGATCATAATGTTTTGTAAAAGGATACTTTCTTTAGAAAACCAACTCCCTCACCTATGTTAGTACTATAAATACCCCCCATTTATGACATCCAAGGGGCCATGTCCTTCTGAGAAACAGAGTTCATGATACATTAATGCTCTATAAACAAAAGAAGATATATAACACTAAAGGAAAACATCTTTTGAAGAACCACCTCCCATATGGTTTTTTATAACCTCAACCCATGGATGGGATGAATTTAGTGAAGGTAAATGGATTTACATAAAAAAATCCCCTCAGATGAACTTGGTGATTCATGAAGAACATGTATTTCATGAACCCCACCCAATAGGAACTAGGATCCTATACTAATGATGGGTAACTCTATTTCTCAAAGAATACTTCTTTGTAATATCCATGACTTCTATAAGGCCCATGGGATTCCTAATAACTTAAACCTTTTGGATGCTCAAAACGTCATGAAGAACCTTCATTATGCCTCTCTATAGTGGCTCATTTTAGATAAAACCCTTTCCAGAAAGATGAGTTCCAATGGTTCCCATACCAATCTAGGTCTAGTTAATCTACAACCAAGATGTTTGTGCAACCAATACCACTCATTCATGTGTTATACCACTACACTACAAGTGTGACTTGGGACTCCATTCTACCTACCGATCCTAAGTAATGGTACACTAATGCCTGTAACTCATAATAATTGGTAACTTAACATCAGTAAACTAGATTTTAACTTCTCCATGACATTAGCAATGCCACGTCTAATAGAGTGGTTCATGAGCAGTGGTAACATAACCCTTATTGGTTGCGTCACCATGGAAAATTGGAAACCTATATCTGCGAGTTTTCCATATTATGTTTCTCTACCCACCTCGACATTGACCCCCTTGATGTGTAAGCTCCATCAATGTCTGAGATGGTTGACGTAAAATTACCTATCTTAATGCCCTAGTCATGCAATTTTTATCTTCATGACAATGTACTCTATGCATTCTATAAATCACTATCCATACCCAGTATGATGAAAATATGATGCGCCTTGTATGACCCAAATAAGATGACCCAACACCTCTTACCATGTGTAATAAACGCATATTCCTCATGTACGATCATCATGGGATGCCACCATTTTCGGCACTATGTCATGAAACTCTACACTTGGGAGGATTTCATGTATAATCCCCAGACTATCTATCATTAATGTTTGATAAAACTCCAACCCTTGGGATGAAAACCCTACTATGGGAAACCTTCACTTATGATACCCATACAACCCCCTATATATTAATCCTCTTGCACCATGTCTCTTCCACAAATAATCATCACACCATCTCCATCATAGTGATCCTATTATATTGTGAAGATTCCACATATACACCCCAGACCACTACTACAGAGTGATCATCTTGCATTTTTTCACCTCCACACATAATCCCCACACCACCCCTTTCTAGTAATCCTACTATGATTCTAGAGTACATACTACATGATGTTAAACCGCATCAACTAGTCTTGTTACATGATATTAAACTATATAAATGAACTGTGTGGGTTTTGATTATTTTCTCATAATAAGGGTATATAGGACCCCTCATCGAGGTTCAATACTAAGAATGTTTAGTGTGTGTTTATTCATCATTGGGGGATACACTCTGCCATCCCAACACTATCCTTGTGTGAAATTTTCCCTCATAGGGAAATACTCCACCACCTTTCCCCAAAGGGAAAAAACCCATCAACTATTCCTCCTATTTGAGATGTTAGAAATATTCTCATATTTTCCCCACAATGTGTTAAACATATTCCCATATCCAAAATACATTAACCTAATGCCCAATTCAAAAATACCTACCACATGCAATACACATGGGATGCCTATGGTAAAAATATTCTGAAGACTATTTCCCATGGAATCAATTAAATCATGGTCGACATAGGATGCCTTGGGTTGAAATCCAATTATGCCTCATACATGAGATTACTAAAAAAATAGTATGAAACTATAGGTTCCCAATATACCTAATGTAAAAACTTTCTAGGATGTCTGTGGCATGACTACTCCCTTGACTAAAGTTTGCAACCCTGTTGAGAAAAAGAATCAAAATTAACCAGGGTACCCCTCAAGATAGCACTTGGAAGGAGTTCCATGAATATGAACTAATCTATGAGGGAGTCTTAGACTAGTGAATGAGTATAAATGATGAATCCATGGATGTAGGAACCTATATACCATCATCTTGTTTGATCATGAAGAATTCATCATAGATGAATGTAATGAATGATGCCGACCTTTGGAAAGTGGGAATGTTGGGAAACAAATACCATTTTCAATATGATTATAGACCCAAAAGAGTGAATAAAAAATTTAAATGGTGAACCCTGTTTTAAACTCTTCTCCTCAACTATAGAAAGCAGTGAAATTTGTGGAACTGATGAATTTTCATGTCTCCATTTTCAAATAATTAGCACCATGACACACTATGAAAATGGAAAACACAACATCAAACTCACCTATTAACTTAGTTAGTTAGATATTAAAATCCTTGGTCTACAACATCATTATTTTTTATCCTAACATACTTCAGGATTAATGGATGATGTTGTGGAATTAGGAATCAATTTCACTATACCTTTTCTGATGGCTGAATCTGTATTCCTTATAGGACTCATTTAACAAGAAATTGAAGACTATGCGCCAATATTCACAAGGGTATGATAAAATTTTGGCTAAATATCTAACATAATTACACCAGTACCATGAAATAAACCATGCCTTTGACTACATTAATCCCACACCCTATCACATCCTCTGAGATCATCTAGCGGAAGATGATCAACACACTCTTGTGCTTGTATAAGCATGAACGTGTCATGCCCACTAGGGATATGGACCATAAAGACCTACAAGAATCAATGCCTCATTGAAACCACCTCCCCCAAGGACCAAATGATGGTAAAACTCCCCCTCATCTGTTGAAAAATAACTTTGAGATCCTCTGCTTGGAGAACTCAAAAATATTTCTTCCCAACACCAAGTAGGTATGAGACATTCAATCTATGCCAATTGATTGGACCATGTTGGATGAATATGGAAGTAAGAAGTGTTTTTTTAAGATTTTTTTCTTCTGTTTTCAAATAATATAAATAAAAAACATTGAGAAAGCTAAAAATCATACTCAATTTTTTTAAGATAGCACATAATATCGATAAGAAGCCCTTTGGAAGAAAATGTTTTTATTTGAATCACCTATGATCCAGAATTGGAGAAGATCTTAATAATGTTTAGATTATAATCGTATTTAACATGGATCTGATAATAATGAGATGATGAATTTATTATTTTTATTTCATAAATATGATAAGTTGATTGGGGAAATTATAATGCATGAATGGTTGAAGAAAGGAGAAAAGAGGTGTTCCTGATCGTTCCCATATTAATCGTATCTAGGTAGAAGAGAAGAAAGAGATGATCTCGTTATTATTCTAATTAATAAGATATAAATGGAATGGTAATGGTGTTGACAAACATATCCTAGCTAATCATACTCAGAATTATCGTACTCAAGAAAATTATACCCAGATTGATCGTATTCAAGGAAATCGTACTAAGAAATATCATACTCTGGACACTCATACTCAGGCTATGAATTGAAAACATAAGCTATAAAAAATAGAATGTTTTTTTCATTTTCATTGTCTGTATGAGAAATCTGAATTTTTTCTAAAATTAATCCAATGTCATGAAATTATTCAGGATACAAGAAAAGTGTTTATGAATGAAATTGTTGTAGCTGACATTGTGAAAACATGTCTATCGTATTCTGCATTCCATCGTACTTAGGATAAAATGATTTCAAAAAAGGCCAGTAGAAAATGAATTGAACTGAATCCATTGAAAATGGTAATGACAGAGATCGATCAATAATGATTTCAACCTTTTAAATGGGGTTTAATTACATTTATTCAAATGAATCCAGAGAATATTGATGAAATGGGATGGATGTAAAGGGGGCTTGAAATTGAAAGGGTTTTGTTTTCAATAATTACTATAGAGCAACGTATTCATTAATTGGAGTTGAAATTAAGAATTTTAATTGGCCTTTGAATATAATGTTGAAGAATATATGTAGTTTTCAGAATGTTTGAGAAGATTTGATAAGGGTTGATGAAGTCATTAATGCACCTTATATTTAAGGAAAATTGATACTCGGGTGAATTTGTTTGAGAGGGAAATATTTTTGGATTCTTGCCAAAACATGTCATGGGTCACCTATAAAAGGTGAAAAGTAAATTATAATTTTATTGACTAACTGATGAATAGATCATAGTATAAGAGAGTGAAGATCTAACTTTCTAGGTAGAGAATAATTTTTTCTTTATTGTTTTTTTATTGATGAAGTTTTGATATAGGAGTGATAGGAGAGGAGAAAAGATCACAACTTTGTGTTCATCAAAACCTCATTTTCGATGATGATTGTATTCAACTGATTACTGGATTTTTATTTTCAATCATATTTGGTTTATCGTCATATCAAGCTGGATAATCAGAATAAGATTTTCATATTTCTATTTCTGGATTAATGAAGAAGAAGTTATAAATTTTCTAAATCCTCAAACTATACTATATTTTCTATATTGGGAATTTTACTGAGATGAATCACACTAGGATGAATCATATTGAAAATAAGAACATGTAACATGTTTTTTTTTCACAAATAGTGAATTTCCTTATTTGTGATAAAAGGATGCACAAGCAATATTCTTTTACATAGTTCTACATGAGTGGAATGGTATATCCTACTTATTATATTACACAGATCAATTTATAGTGTATTTTTTAGTAATTGATCATTTCCAAACAATACTAAGGGTGTAAATATTTTTATAGAATAGTGAACCTTGTAAATACTTGTGTTCTTTTGGATATGTGTTTTAATTGTTTTTGTCATGGTATATAATCCTTATTAAGAGGTGAAGGTTTTATTAAGGGAACACAAAATAAAAACTATCACTAATTTACCCCTCCCACTCTCAGTAATACATTTATCCTAATTAGGAACTTTGATGTGGTATCGAAGCCATTTTCCCTTCACATATTCTTTAGTGATAATGGATTTTAATTGTGTGAAAAGTTAAGGTATTCAGATTTTTGAGGGAAAGAATTATCCTATCTGGAAAGATAGAATGTCCCCTTATCTTATATACATTGGATATGATGTTCTTGAAGCTGCAACAGATGGGTTCCCTTCTATTTATTTTAATGATTCTCTTGAATTTTTTGAAAATACGAATATAGAGAATGATCAAAGGGCCAAAAATGATATACTAAAATCACTTTCTATAATTGAATTCCTAATGGTAAAAATTGTTTCCACAGCCAATGGTATATGGGATAAATTGAAAAACATATATGAAGGTAAAAAAAAATTGAAGAAATAAATAATTAAAAATATTATGATTGAAGAATGAATATTAGAATATGGGTGAATTTGAATCTATTTGGGATTTTTTACTATAGTAAATGAAATTGATAGTATTATTATATGTCTTGGTGAAAAGTTAGATAATTCTACAGTGATTGAAAATATTTTGAGAATCTTTCCCAAAACGTTTGATGAAAATGTTTCTCTACTATGAGATTGAGATCCTGAAATAATATCTCTAGACGACTTCAATAGCACACTCATTACTTATTAAATGAGAAGGGATAATGCAATAAAGAGAAAAAAAGGTTGATAGGGAAATTTATCTCAAGGTTGTGAAGAAGGATAAGTCAATGAAGATTCTTATTCAAGATAAAACTGATGAATATTATTCTGAAAGTGAGGTGTGTAAACATTTTGATGATGATTTATGGTAGTTTTATAAAAAATTCAAAAGAGATATAGGGAAATATAAAGGTAAACATCCCTTGAAATTTTTTTAATGTCAAGACATTGGGAATTTGGTAACAAAGTGTTCTCAAAGAAAGAAAGAAGATGATAGAGTTAAATATTAAAAAAGGCCCAGAAGTTCATAGAAGAAACATTTATATAAAGAAAAATTTCATTCCACTGAGAAAGATATATAATTATTCAAGTCCAATGAAATAATTTTATTATCTAAATATCATTAAGAATATATAAGTAATGTTTTGTCTGAAAATACTATTGAGTATAGTATTGAGAATACCTTTTTCACAAGAGTGAATGATAAAGAATTGAAAAGTAGAAATTCCAAGAAATAAGAAACTAAATATGAATCTTAGTTGAAATAAGAGTTGAAATAATGTCTATGAAATATTAGAAGGCTTGAAAAGAAAAACAAAAGGTTTGAAGATGAATGTTCCTCAATAGAAATTCAAGAATGATTTTCTGATAGGATGGTGGAGTTGGAAAAAAATTGATGATTTAAAGAAATATTTTTTGAAAGAAAGGAAATATAATAAGTATCTTGAAGTAAAATGAAAGAATGAAAAGAGTTTGAACTTGTCCAAGAAAATATATATCAAGACGAGATGAGAAATACAAGTATCTGAAACCCTATATTTCAAGTCAAAGAATGTACATGAATGAAGAATCCTAAAAAGGATCACAAAAAGATACATTCAATGGGTTGAAAATAAAAATGGTGTTTTTATATAGAAAAAGAATGCTCAGAAAGTAATGTATGTGGACAAGAACAACAAAGCTGGGAATTCAGGAGTCAAAGTGATCCCAGAATATAATTTTTCTTGATGCAATGTTAATCCGAAATAGTATCAAATAATACTGGTTTTGATAAATAATAAAATAAAAGGGATAATCTGATTCAGAAAAAAATTTGGTGCTTTAGAAAATAAACGAAAAAAGGCCACTGAGAAATGTATAAACAATTATAGATAGTATTGATGTTTCGGTGGAAAATAATATTTCTATAGATACTGCAGGTGTTGCGATGGATTCAAAAACATGGCCAATATGTGTTTTTTCAACTAACTACATTAATATTTTTCCATATGGTATGAAAGTAAAAGATTTAAGGGGAGTCAATTCCCTCAAAAGAAGATGTATGAGAAATTTCATCTAAAGAAACCAAAGATGGATGGGGTAAAGATTGAAAATATGTTCCAAATTTTGGAAACTATTTTTGATAGATTTAAAAAACATGTACATCTTGTAAAATGATATCTTGTATTATTAATGGAAAAAAAATATTCTTAACAATTCTTAGAATATGAAATGGAATAAATAAATAAATAAGAAAAAAATATTAGTATTGAAACTTATTTGAAAGTGACAAAAATAGAAAACCATGGATTCATGATGGTGGGTTTTATTCTCATATGAGGGGAGATATTAAAATTTTTAAGAATTTTAAAGTCTTTAAAGAAGGAACACTAACATTTTCAAATGACTAATCCTTGAAAATCAATGGTTTTGGATCAGTCAACATTGGGAAATAAAAGATGGAATCCATGAAAACAAAGTATGTTGATTGGCTGAAACACAATTTTCTAAGTGTTTCAATTTTGTGTGATGAGGGTAAAAAAACTATCTATAGAAAAGATGGGTTTTTTGTGAAATGTGAGGAAGATGGAAATATCATTACAATAGGCCCAAAAACAAAATGAAACATGTTTCAAGATGGTGAAATAAAAAATCATATTCCATGAGTATGGTGGAAGAGAATAAATTGTTGCATAAAAGGATAGGACACATGTGTCAAAAAACAGGAGAAAATTTATTAATCTTGATAGTTTCCCAGACATTTCTGATTTTCTAATATTAAAAGATCAGTGTTTCACTATTTTTTAGAAAGGAATGATTGTAAATGTTTTTCACAAGAAAGTTATGATTTTTTTAAAAAAAACTACTTGATATTATTCATTATGATGTCTTTGGGAAAATAAGAAGAAGAAAAATTGAGATAACCATTTTAACCCTTTAAAAGAGGATTCTACTCTCATTACATATGTTATGTACATGAAACATAAATCAGATGCTTTAAAATTGATAAAAGTTTTAGAAGGAAAGATGAAATGAAATGTGAGAGTTTAGTGGAGAAGTTGTGAATTGAGAATATAGGTCAATACATAAGATAAGCGTAGGAAAGTTATCTAGAGAATCATGGAATTCCGTATTATTATAGTTCCACATACACTCCTCAATAAAATGGAGTTGCTGAAATAATGAACAGAAGTTTGGTTGAAATGGGAATATCCATGTTACTTAAAGATGGTCGTTCTCATTACTATTGGAGGAAAGATATGTGTACTATTTTTTATATTTAAAACTGATGTTTCTACAGGACAATATTGGGTATGAATCTATAAAAAAAATTTATCGATGAATTCCATGTTTGAAACACTGATGTTTTTTGGGAGTCTACATATTATTAGAAGGGAATGTGGAAACTATGTAAAGTTTTATAAGAAAGGTCAAGATGGAATTTTTCGTGGCTATGGTCTAGAAGGAAGAGGATATAGGTGATTCAATAAATAAATAGGGGTAATTTTTGATTCATTTGATGTAAATTAATTGAATGATCTGTGGAAAAATTTTATTAAGGTATAAAAAGATGTTGAGATGTATATGTAAAGTCCTAAAAACAATTCTGATATGGATATCAAAAATTGTAATCATTTTCAAGAAGAAGAATCAAAATAATTTATTTCTATTGATGATGAAGATATTTAAAAAGCATATCCAAGGCTGAGGAAGAAAGTTAAAGCACAGAATATAATTGGAGATAAACTTCAAAAGGTTCAAACAAGAAGAAAAAAATGATATTACACATACTTACCTGTATTAAAATTTGGAAACTAGTGGTATGAAATAATCTCTTTATTATTGAGAATGGGTTAAATATATGAATAAAGAGATGGATCATATTTAATAGAGTGAAACATGGGAACTCATAACCAATACAAAAAATAAAATAAAAATTCATTGGTATAAAATAGGATTTTTGGGACAAACTGAATGAATAAGGTCGAGTGATAAGAAACAAACCACGATTAGTTTGAAAAAGGTTATATCAAATTGAAGGTATTGATTTTAAGGAAACCTTTTCTTTGGTGGAAAGGTGAGAAATAATCAGAATCGTTATTTCTATTATTGCACAATGATGTTAAAATACCATTCAAATGGATTTTAAATCTATATTGTTGAATGGTGATCATGATGAGGAAGTTTTCATTGAACAACCTTGTGGATTTTTTATTGGAAAAGATGAATGTTATGTATATATATTATATAAGTCATTGTATGAACTATATAAATATTCAAGAAAATCGTATTCCAAATTAGATACTTTCTTAAGGATGATGATTTTTAAGAAGGGAAGAGATGATAGTAATCATTATGTCTAATAAATTCCAGAGTATTCCCTTATCATAACGTTTTTAAGTTGATGAAATTATCTTTGTTGGGAATGAAGAAATAAGTTGTGAATGTTTTATAAAAGATAATATTTTTTCAAATCTTATGTTTGGTGGAAATGAAGTAATTTTTTGGGATAAATGTTTTACTAAAGAAGAAACGTATATTTCATTTCCATGAAAGGTTTGATATGAAACTTCTGAATAGGTTTGACATGGAAAATCCAAAGCCTGTTTCAACACAAATTTCAGTGGGAAGAAAGATGACAAAGTATGGAGACACAAAAGAAGTTGATCAGAAAGAATACAAATAACTACTTGGATGTTTTTTTGCAATTGAATACGTCTGGAAATGAAATTGTTTACATTATTTGCTTATGTGAATTTTTTCATATTGCAATAAAAGAATCACATTTAATTTATAGAAAAAAATTATTAGATATATCAAATGCACAAAAAATTTATTATCATATATGACATCGCAGAAAGTATTAATTTGTTTGTGTAGTCAGAACCTTATTGGGCATTAAATGTAGATTATAGAAGATTCTCAACTAGTGGAGTATTCTTTCTAAGAAATAATTTTGTTAGTCTGCATTCAAAGAAATAGAATTCTATAATTCACAACACCACTAAATCTGAGTATGTTTCTACCACTCAATCCACTACTCAACTTATATGGATGGAAAAACAATTGGAAAACTTACTTGTTGAAGTAATGTTACCCTTTCTCATGGTCTGTGATAATCCAAGTACAATCAATCTCACCAGGAATCTAGTTCAAAATTCTCTCTCAAAACGTATTTATATCAAATAATAATTCATCAAAGAGCATGTGTAGAAGAATAAATTGAATCTGGAGTATCTCTCAATTTTGTAATAAGTTGTAGACATATTAACAAAACCATTACCTAAATAATGCCTTTCAAAATTGAGGATGAACATGGGTGTCCATCAACATTCACATCAAGGAAGAGTTATGTGTTTCTATTCCCTCCCTCATCATACCTTTGGATAGTGTAGTCAAATCGGAGAAATTTATTTTTTCATAAATCAACCATATTGTATTCATATAAAAAGTGGGAGTAGTGGGTAATATCTCCATCCAATATTATATTGTGTGTGAACTATTCTAATAGTTTATTAGAGTGGTTATTGGTAAATAATTGTTTTTGGATTCTATGAAATTTGAAAAACTAGGGAAGAATGATTTTGAAGATATTTTCATAATAAAATATTTTGAACAATATGGTTTTTCTATCAATAATTATTTTTTCTTATAATGAGTTAGCTCACATAGGCTTAGAAATGTTGATAAGTAATCAATTTTTTGAGGTTACAAATTTTGGTGATTTATGAATCTTGGTTGATGGAAAAATCCAGAGAGGGAGATTTTTTGGACCATGTTGGATAAATAAGGATGTTAGAATAATTTTTTGGAAGAGTGTTGTCTTTTGTTTTCAAATAAGACAAATCAACCAACTTTGTAAAAGTTTAAAATGAGACACACTTTTTTAAGAAAGTCCACTATATCGAGAAGAATCTCTTTAGAATAAAAGAATCTAATCGAACACACCTCGAGTCTAATATGGGAGAAGATCATAATGAGGTTCTAATTATAACCTGATTTAGCATGGATCAGATAAAAAATATTACCACGCTTTTTTTATTGGTATTAAACATAAATAGTATTTGGACTGGAGAACTTATGATGTAATCATGTTGAAGGAAAGGGGAAGAGAGGTGTTCCAGATCATACCCAGATTAATCGTATCGGAGTGGAAGAGAAGAATGATATTATTTCAATTATATTTAGATTAATTGGATATTAATAGAAATAAAAATGGTGCTGAAAAACATATCTAGGACAATAATACTCAGAATTATAGAACATAGGAAAATCAAACATAGTCTGGTCATATTTTGGGAAATTGTACTATGAAAGATCAAACTCTGGACCCTCGTACTCAACATATGAAGTAAATAAAGAAGCTAGAAATATTGGAAAATTACGATAAATTCTACTATAAATCTAATGATTCTAAATCTATACTCATATGAGTTAATTTCCATGAAGTAAGTCTTGACACAAGAACTTGTTGATGAAGGAAGATTTTGAAGTCGAAGATATTGACACCGTCCATCTTATTCAACATTCCATCATACTCTCGTAGAATTGTTTTCAATAAAGGTAAATGGAAAAAGATTTTAGCTAAAGCTAATGAAAATCATATTTATAGAGATCAATCAACAATGTAGTCAACCATTTAAAAAGGTTGAAATACTTTGTTTTTTTTCAATTTAATCATGATAATTTCTAAATAAAAGAGATGGGTGTAATGGGGGGGACTGAAATTCAAATGGTGTTGTTTCCTATAATTAGTACAAATCATCGTATTCTTTAATTGGAATTGAAAATAAAAATTTTAATTGACCATTTAAAAGGAAGTAGAAGAAGATATAATGGTTGAAAAAGGTTCTAGAATATTCATGAAGTGTTAATAAAATTAATAAATGCACCCGATATTTATGGAAATTCATGATTTAGGTGAATTGTTTTGAGCGGGAAATATTTTGGGATTCCTGTAAAAACCACTCCTGGGTCACCTATAAAAGAAAAAATTTACTTTGTACATTTACTAACTAACTAATGTATTATTCACTACAGAAGAGAGACATGCTCTACCTTTCTAGGGTGAGAAAGAGATTTCCATATCGAGTTTTTATTGAAGAACATTCAATTGAGAAGTAAAATGAGAATAAACAAAATCACAATGTTGAATGCAGTTGATCATCATATTCAATGATTATCGGATTCAGTTGATTATTGTATTCATCTTGTCAATATTCTTGGATTGATAATCATATCGAGCTGGATAATTGGATTAGGATTTTCATATATGGATTTCCAAATTGAGGAAGAATAAGTTATGAATTGTCTCATTTGTAGTCATGTTGTGCTATATTTTTTGTGATGAGAATCTAATAGAGAGGAATTGTATTCGGAAGAACCATATTAGAAAAAATTTTAATAGGAAGAATCGGACTGGGAAAATCAACTTCGAAAATCACACTGATTTTTTTTAACAACTCTATAAAGTTATTTCTAGCTTCTAGGTAAGAAAGTGATGAATTTTTTTCAATTTAGAACATTGGTGAATATTGAAAATAAGAACATGTAACATGTTTTGTTATAGAATCATTGAATTACCCAATTCATTCTAAGAGGGTGCACATGAATTATTGGATTCTTTTCATAGTGTTATATGAGTCAAAGTGTATATCCTACTCTTTTTATTCCATGGATCAATTTATAGTTGAATCTATGGTATTTTATCATTTCCAAACAATACGAAGGATATAGTTATTCTTATCGAATATTGAACCTTGTAAATACTTTTGTTCATTTGGATGTGTAATTGAATTGTTTTCAGTAGGGAATATAATATTTAATAGGAGTTGAAGGTTGTTTCAAGGAGAAATAAAAGAAAAACTATCACGGATTCACCCCTCCCCCTATAAGTGATACAATCATTGTGAATGATCACATTCACCAATAGTGACCACCACATAGGATCCACCTATTATGGATCCTACTAGGACACATCACCACCACCACCGAACGGTCCTATAGGATGAATAATGGGTTTATTTAAATCCCACTCTACTAGCCCTAGTCTATGTCACTAAATTCCAAAGTCGAGGGAACACCCAATACAATCCCTAAAAGGGGAATCTTCTGCAGATCTTGTGTACCCTTCCATAAAAAAAATATCCCAGTAGATCCCTAAAATATGAAAATAGGGATCTGTCCTTGGCTTCTTGGAATCAAGACCACATACACTTTATAGGTCGGCCGAGTTAACTCTCTTAGTCACCCGTACCACAAACAATTGTTGTGGGCTATCCTGTGATGAGGAAAATATGCATGGGGATCCTCCTTAATCCTTTATAAACTATTAGGAATGTCCTACCTAAGCTCTCACTAATCAACATGGAGGTCCTCAACTTGTCCCGCAAATAAAAGTGGAGGTCCTTCCAACACCATGATAATCCAAATTTTACGTCCTCCCCACTCCATTAATATCTAGTATGATGTTCCTCCACATTATTCCACCACCATTAAACACAGAGGTCATCACTCTATTCAGAAAGAATAGAGTAGAGTTCATCTTGGATCCATCGATAACCAAAAATTAGGTCCTCCCTATTCTCCAATTAGTCAAATCGTAGGACCTCCCCATTCCATTTAAAACCATAATGGTGGTTCTCATCATTTTCTCATCAATAGAATTGGATTTCCTCCCCACTATACTGATATCCAAATCCAAGGTCCTCCAGGTATCACCATTAAATAGGGAAGAAGTCCTCCCAATGTAGAAGAAATATATTTCTCTATGGAATCATCCCAATGATGGGTGGAAATACCTATTATCATAGGGGGAACAATAAGAATCATCATTCCATCATTGAACTCTCAGATTTTGAGGCGATGGAAAACAAAATGGGGGATGCTTCACCACTACATCCATAGTATGGTGAAGAAGGTAGGAAATTCAAGCTTACCATTCTGTAATTCATGGTCCAATGTATCCATAGATCCATTAGTAAGTACCTTCAGGTTGAGAAAATTTTGGCCACCTTTTAGGGACTCATGGTACAAATTTCTCTATCACCACTATTTTCTTACCTCTCTACCACCAAAAAAATATTGAGAGATGTTTGGGATAATGTTGAAACGAGCAGATGATAGTGAGAACTAGGGGGCTCCACAAATGTAAATTTTCTCCCTATAACATGAAACAATGGTGGAAACCCCGTCTTACATGGACATGGTCATGAAACTGGAACCACCCCTAAAAGAAATCCCAGTGTCTCGAATTTATTTGACCCATACAACCTTCCCTCTTCTAGTAGAGAATTAGTATAACAGGTCTACATAGATTCCACAGCCCATATATTGGAATTCAGAAGTCGGGGCCTGGGGAAACCAAGATAAAGACCATCCCAATAAGAAAGAGTATATTTGGGAGGTTGTAGATTTATATTATCTATTATTGGTATTATAGAAGCATGTAACTCTAGATTTCGACATTTCAATGTCCATTATAGTGGACTAGGTTGTTTTTTTACCGAAACATTTAGGTGACATATCACCGCCTCTATGATTATTAGTTGGACTATCAATGGATTCATGAGCACCTCAGTTCCATCAACCAACAGTGAAATGTTTTTGAGATCACAATGATATAGGTATATCAACACCATTAGTTTTATTAATAGCACCAAAATCTCCAATAGAACATTGTTAAGAGCCTCATTGTGATCTATCGGTTCATGGAAGAGACATGACCACATTTACAAAACTACATACTAGCGATAGTATGTTTTTCTTCAATTTAGTCCTATCTTCTGACAAGAACATGACTAATAGTCCATCCTATCTAAAATTGATAAATGTCCCCCTTTGGCTACCATCAAGGTAAATAAGGGAATCCCCGACCTACCTAAGGATAATAGGAATTGTACTACTAACAAAGGGAATGAGAGGGAAGACTGACCCGAGGGGAGATGCTATACTAGGAAAAACCTCTAGTAGGTGTCCTCACATATCTGTAATGTTAGGAATGAGGCTTCAAAAGTCCCCCAAAACACACATTGGTGCCTATTTTATGGTACATGAAAAAGTTAAATAAAAATTTCAATCCCTCTATACTATCAGAGGTTATGTCGAAAGGAGAGATCAAACCCCCAATAGAACCCTTACTCTATCATCTCGAGAAATAAAAAATACACACCATTGATCTCATAGTCAAGCAGTGCTCGAAGTCCAAAAATTCCATAAGGGATGTCATATACCGTAAAATTGGGAACCTATTCCTCCTCGATCAAGTGTACCAATTTATTCATTATGGCCCCACGAACCCAGTTAGGGAAGACTTTAGTTGAAATGGTAAACGATAAATATATGACTCACTAACCCTGTCTTGATCATTGTGACTATGAATCTTAGGATAAAGGTCATGATTCTACCTGAGTCGATGATCCTATCAACAAATTGGGGGCCAGAAACCCTCACTAGGATGGCATGATATCTTATTTCACTACTCAACATGACTCCCTAGAAACACAGTAGGTGGAAATCTCTCCTGATGAAAAGCAGTACCAAGCATGGGTGGACTATTTCTAAGAACCCAATATGTTTCGTAACCCCAACTTCATCCCATTTAATAGAATTTGTGACCCTCTAAATCATCTATCCAACTATTACTCCAAGTGTGTCCCTATGTTTGGGAAACTAGAACAGATGTAGGTCACTAAGATCAGATTCTTTGTTCAAACATTGGATGGTTATTCCTTTTTCTAGTATATCTAGCTTCCAATAGGGTTTATTTCTAGTTGGCAGTATCTTCAACAATATTTCCTCTAGAAATTTGGCTCTAACACATGCATTATGAGCATATAAAACCAATTCAAGTGAAAGAATATGATTTAGGTGCTTATTTACAACATTCAACGCCTGGTGGAAATGCCTAATATACTCTCTTGACATGCTACTATCCCAAGGAATATAACACACAATGGGTGTAGTGAATTTCAGAAATGATCTAGTCCCAAACCTCATCTCCTTGAACTACCCTAGTGAATACTGAGTGTTCTTCGAAAAGTCTCAATATATAGAAGAACATTTGTAGAGGAATCCAGAAAATTCATTCCCATTATGCCTTCTATCTCTTACAATATGTCCTCTGAATTCAAAGATATCATTCAATATGTATGATGTAGTTTCTGAGATAGTGTACCTACTATCCCCTTTATTAGATGAGCCTTGATGAGTGCATCCCTACCATGTGTATCATCACCTAGAACAGAACTGCTAGGCGTTGCCTTTCTAAGCATGGCTTCCTCAATTTGAGAATGTGGCTCCATCCCTCATTCAAGGATAGGATCTTAGGGAAAATTTTATTGAAATAAAAATTAGGTCAAAATCCTTTAGGTATTCATAGGTCATGGGGTATTTCATATGTTCCCTAAATAAAGGAATTCAAAAATTAATAGATTGTAAGATAACCCAGGAATATAGACTCACTTGACATCTTCATAACTTCCTATATCACAGGATCCTCAGATACAACATCAATGAATGATTTTTGTTCAATGAATGGTTAACATAAAATTTATATTATTGATTAGTCATGTTGTGAGATGTTCCAATGCGAGTTACACATGTATCCACTGATCACATTAGTGATATTGAAGGATTTGGTGATGGGAAATATGATTCCAGTCATGAGATATATAAGTAAGATGATTGGATAGCCCACAAGGTAGTTATTCATGGTCATGAAATCATTTGTTCCCACATGAGAAAGCCAGAATCTCTTTTGTTTTCCACTCTCACTGTGATAACTACCACCATAACTGAATCACCACATTCTATGTCTTTGAAGAATAGGAATCCAAGGCACAAGAGATATCATAGTTCCCCACTATTGCCAAATCTATCTTGTACTCCTAGAAATGTCATGTATCCCTAGTTGAGAGACACTCATATGATATGATTAGAACTTTATTCTTCACTATATGATGATTTGGAGTACAACTATGTGAATATCATCAAGATAGTGGATCACTTCATAGTGCTTGATAGTGAGGAATACCATGAACACCCCTCAGGTGACGTTAGTTGATGTTATAAAAGGAAATGTAGAGAACTATGATCCATAATATTTCAAAGGCTGACTAGTCCATTCATGTAATTGAAACAAAGTAGTAGTTTTTTTATAGAGCTCAATAAGAAATGTACTCCCCTTCCACTTTGAAAGGTATGCCTCTATAACTAACCATGTTTTTTAATCATGAATATTATCCATGAATGCTATATTTTCATAAATTTGAAGTAAAATCCTATCCTCATTAAACTATTGCTGTGAGAATTTGTTAACAGAAATCCATCAAGTCAGTAGCTAAACACTCTATGTACAATACATGCCCTCGTAGTTTATCTTCTAGCTTATGTGTCACCCTTTCCAAAGAGCATCCCTCTATATGAAATAATATTCCCCAAGAAATTAATTATGATGTGATTTAGATCCTCCTAGGTGTACCCGTTAAACATTAAATCCACTAGGATCCCAGTATATAAAAGGAAATGAGTGATTTAATTAAAAAATCATTGAAAATACCCCTCTAGTTTGTAGCTGAATTAGTTGTTTTATAGGCCTAAAATATAGTGGATCTCATGAAACATGAGTCTCAATAAATCATCTCTCTCTCTAGAGAAGAGGACTGTGTCATTATGAAGGTTAAAATACAACCACTGTAAGCCACAAGACAATTCAATGGAATGGATATCTACCAATAACTAGTGGATACTAACTTCAAGACAAACCATATCTCCACCTGAACACTACATAAGATCATACTGAATAAATGGATCTGACTCCATAAAACCTCATAATTTAGGGGAATGATACTACTAGGAATAAAGTGCATGGAAATATTCAAATGAAGATTCAGTTTGGAGGTTTGATTTCATGAACCTAATTCATGATAGTCTCACATGATAATACAAAAAACAAATTTATAGGAAGACACTGGATTCATTTTCATGTAGTGGTCCCCTCTTCGGAAAACTAGGGACTCAAATAATCCCGCAATAGTCAATCAGGGGTACTTATAGGTGATGCATCCCCCTTTGACTATTGTAAATATTTTTATATGAATGGAATCTAATAAAAATGGAGGGACAGTGATTCATACGGATGGGGTTAATTTAATCCATACGCAAAATTATCTAAAGACCTATATAATTGATCCATGGGTAGACATTAATGATGGATTCTTTAACATAATTCATCAGTAACATTCAAAAATTCTTGACCATAGAGGTTGTTTTTTTTCAATGATTAAAAGGGTTTCAATGTCTCTAGAAAAATGGATAACTTGAAGATTACCTTATACTCCTTCAATTGATAGCCTCACCTAATAACAAAATACCCTAATTTAGTGAAGTACCAAGAGGTTATACCAATGTTCATTGATCCATGTAACTCCCACATGTTCCAATGAGTATCAACGACTCAATGATGGATGACTTGTCTCCATTACATTGATATCAGGAGTGGACCTCATAGAAGGAAAAAGGATGGTATTTTATAAAAGAACTCATTATCTATAGCCCCTATAGAGTAGAGAAAGTATTTGACAATAATGAAATAGCATTATGACATATTTTTCGGGAACTATGATAAGATAATAAGGCTAGATACTCATATCTCTATTCATCACCTTGGCCTCTCATTGGGTCATCACGGGATCAAACATCCTCCCATAAAGATGAAACCCTCCCAAAGTGCTATGGTTGAGGTAGAAGTTGAAAAATGTAGCAATTCCAAATTCTTCTAGGAATCCCAATACACTAAATGGCTAGACAACATTTTCATGTTCAGGAATAATAAGAGATAGGTCAGAGACTGTATCAACTTTCGGGACCTCCAACACAATTATCTAAAAAACTAAATACCCCTTCATGTTTCTGAGCTATTGATCAATTCTAAAACATCATTCCAATATCTATCCTTTATGGATTGATACTCTGGGTACTATCAAATCTAGTTGGACCCTAAGGATGAAAATTCCACTGCCTTCAGAGTTCCCTAAGTTTCATTTTCTATCATGTGATTCATTTTGGATTGAAGAATACAAGGGACACTTATCGGTAGGTCATTCACCACTTCTGAAAACCAATTTTTGGTATATTGGTGGAATTCTACCTAGATGATTTTTTGGACTAAATATGGCCAATGTCGTGACCATCTCAAGGTTAATGAGAATTTTTTTAGCATCCTCAACCCCCAACACATAGAGATTTAACCCTTGATGTATACATATGTGGTTACTTATGGGTTGTTTCTTTGCTTCATCATATGATATATTGGCATTTATATTTACCTTGATATTATAAATTCCGTCAATATAATTCCTCTCCAATGCAACCTCGGGACGTTGTGAGGTCACAGAGGCTACTTACCCCACATATACCAATTTAAAGAGAATATGGATGGAATGTTTAAACACTTTTCAAGGTGCATGAATAAGGGAACTATTAACCAGTGGGGTGAGGAGATCTAAAAACCCTCCAAGGATATTATATAGTAACTTTTAGAACATGTGGTTTTGATGTGAGTCATTTTAGTAAAGACTTAGATGCATTACATGACCACCATAGAATGGTCCCTCTGAGTCCCCCTAACCCAAAAAAATGAGGGAATGGAAAAAATACTATACAATCTTAGTGGAATTATCCTCAACATGGAGTCTAAATACTCCCCTATTGAGAATATTTTCCTTGTGATGGTCTTCACAGTGAAGAAGTTTTGAAATTATCTACAGCATCATGAGACATAAATGGTGACTCGAGTAGACCCACTAAAGTATATACTCAATCTCCCCATGCTGATGTAATGATTGTAATGATGGGAAGTGATCCGACCATTGTTTGAAATTAGGTTTTCTCCAAATAAGTCCATCAAAGTCCATACATTAGAATATTTTTTGGTTGTGAATCCATCCCTTGATGAATAGCCCCTAGATGTTGGATTCCAGGATAAGGATATCTTCTTAATGTATATGGTTTTATCATTTTTGAAGATTAATTTTAATAGTGACTCCCAGAGCTGGAGAAAAAGAAGCTTCAATGATACCAAGGTCAAATGGGTAGGCATGGGGATCATTTTCATCACTCTATCACATTCTCTCTTTCCATACTCATTCATATTGGCATAAGGTTGCAACAAAAATTTTAAAAAGTATAAGGGCCTTATTACTAGAAATTACTTATCCCTCGATATTGATGAACCTTTTATATAAGTGATGGAAGACTTTGAGGTAGTCATCAAGTAGATCAAATTTTACTATGTCATCAGAATATATGAGGTTATACCCCAACTGGAATGCACCTGTCAACCGATGGCACAATATGCTTCCCAACCATAGGTGACTCATGTTCAGTAGTTTTAAAATAGTTGAGATGACACCTGGTCATGTTTAGCCACGTCAATGGCAGAGCCTAATCAGTGTGACCTGATCATTCATGTGGCATACCGTAGATTCATATCCCCCACTCTAGATGATGGAAATAGACATGTGATTATCTAGATGATGGTACCTCTACACTAGGGTCCACAACTCCCCCCCCAGATTTGTTGAAACTAATGATAAAATGAATATATTTATTGAGTACCTATATCATGGAATTACCTCAATATACTGATATGAGTGCGACATAATTTTTAGTGTATAGGACAGTTTACCCACTAGATTTGTCATAAAAAGGGTAAACCCTCTACATATGTGGGTTTCATGGAATTATACTATACTGTATCCAATAATGTGAGATCCCTCTAGATATACAAGGATTGTGAGCTATCTACTATTGTTCTCTGCCAATGGGATTGATGTACTCCCACCAAATTCAAAGGTTTGGTTAATTTTGGCCCACCATGGTCCATGACTACATTATGTTCACCAAGAGGTGTCATGCGTGTCACATCCATGACAACATGGGGAACCAACCAACAGATCTTCCCCATAACACCAAGAAAAAATGTCCCTTTGCGTCATGGGGACTCTACATTAAGGGTCCATACGATCCAGTGACAACATAGTAGTACAAGTTCATCTTGGTCAAAACTGACTTGCTCACCAAATGAGAAGAATTTGTTCCACTCAAAGAAGTTAAATCATGAAATGTGATCAATTATAGGATCTCCCGCATAATCTATAAATTTGTTGTTCCTCACAATATTTTAATTGACATTGAAATCAAATTCTAGTATTTCATACTGAAGATGGTTTAAAATAAGTAAAATATTTTATCCAATAATGATTATTGCTAACATGATTAAGAAAATGATTATATTTAAGCATTTAAAATGACCATGTATAACATTTTGCATAAAATTGTGGGACATAACAAGAGAAGTTATCCTGAAAATCACATTAGCTCCCTTTAGGCCTATCAGACAATGTCTTATAATTCCACCCATGTGACCACATAATACCTAGTATATAGAAGAGAGGTATTATTTCATAGCATGGATCTGTTTCCATCAATCCTAATAGTTGTCTATGATCAGATGTTTCCAGAAAGAATAGATTTTATAAAATATGGTGAGTTGCACGCCGTCATGGAAAACACGCTTTGCTCCTTTCCTAATGAAGAGAGGCAATAGAATAGGATAGAAAGAGAGTTGAAACAGAAGGATAAACTCTGGTAATTCCTCTAGGGTAACATGGTACATTATATCAGAACACCTTTGATACTCAGAACATATCCACCAATGTTGGATTCCAAATTATAAGGACCTTACATTATCCATAGGTTTTATTCCAATGTAGCTTATTTATAACCCCCATGGATGGATATCATATCACACCTCCCACAAATGATAATTTTATAAAATAGTAATTCATATTAGGATTCATATGGTGAAATAATTATGACCTTAAACAATTTTTAATTTGTCCACATAGTACAACCATAAACATTTCACAAGTTGTCCAAGATCTAGGACCTAAATCTAGATTTAGTCCCACGGTCCATGTAGTATAACCATAAGCTTTTTGAAAATTTTCAAAGATACGAGACCCTAAACTGCAGTAACCATGGTCCAAGATCTATGACTATAATCTAGTATTCATTTTCCATGTATTATAACCCAAAACTATTTTCATCCCCTATAGTCTAAACTATATTATTTTAAAACTGTAACATCCATAATTTAATTATGTGACTTTAAATTGAAAATGTGAACATCTCTAGAACATGATGTTAAAATTCATTCATACTTAATATAAAATTTTGATTCCTCATACAAATTTTTTGGAAAGTTTGAAGAAAGTTACTCCGAATAAAATTATGATGTTGTATATGATGAGTATGAGGAAAACCAAATCTAATGCCATAATAAAATGACATTAAACTATATTCATACCATATATTGAACTGAGACACTGCATATTATATTTAATTAATCAAAAAACACATCCCCAGAACAAGATGATAAAATATATACTTACCTTTTTATAAACATGGGATCCCCCCACAACAATCATGTGATGCCGCAATTCCCTCATAAGAGAGTATTTCCCATTATTTTTGTGTTGGAATAAAACTATGTTGTGTATTTCCATAACTACATGGTTCTTTATTCCTATGCTCATGTGGTATGTACTGATTCCCTGACTACTTATATTTGTTTCTAGCTACAAAATTGAATTTTTTTTGTCCCTTTGGTTTCCCCAATGGTCTTTGAATTATGACCTCAAACTATGTGAAATATATCTCAAATTATTTATTTGGTATGAGGACCTTCATTCCCTAGAACAAATCAGGTTTTACCTCTTCCATGCCACACTAATTCCCTTGAGGACAACATACTCATAATCTACGCATAATTAGCTTAAGTAGTTTTATATGGTCTTTGGTTTATGAATCTAAACTAAGAATATGTGGATTCAAAACCTCATTAGATCCTATATCATTGTTTTCTATCTCTTTCTCACCACACGAACATTCATGAAGTACCCACCTCTTTGGAAAAAGCTATATAATCTTAAACTCAGGGAACCACTAAAAGCATTATGAACATAAAACTGTGCATCTTTCCTCGTTTAACCCATATTGGCGTGGTTTAATTCACCCATGGTGTTTCAACAAGCCTACGCTCCCATATTTTCGTAGAACTAAATGTGGATTGATTACTATTACTAGGGGATATGTAGTGATATCAAGACCTTCAATATCTCGGACCAACTACAAAATTCACCACAAAACCACCCCTTACCCATGGAACTATTTTCCCAAAAAATTCCTCATCGCCTCCTCTTCAGGTATAACTTCAAATGATATTCCTTGTCCCATAAGAAGGGAGAGATACCATCTTGGCCCAACATGTGGAAGAAAAGAATTAGTAGATAGATGTGAAGTCCCATCCAATGTCCTCAGTGCATAATGTTAAACTATATCTTTAGCCTTTATGAATTCAGGATACATCATGTCATAATATGAGATGATTTGATATCATTTTCATAGAGGATGTCACCCCTCCAACATCAATCTCTTACCACTCTATGTTCTATAACTACATGTGTCTTGATTCTTACCCCCATGGGATATGAAGAGATTCCCAAATAAGTCATCCTCGTCCCAACCCCCTTCATTGAATCATTATGGTGTCATATCCTCCCCTAAAGACATGTTTTCATCCTGAGGTATGATTTTTCATTCTTTTAATGGTAGAAGATCTTATTTCCCATCCATTAATGCCTATTTACAACACTTCCTTTCAACATAGTCCACCATAGTGAAGACTCCCCCCCCCCACCAAATTTTTTCAAAGCTATGTGGTCTTAAACTAACAACTACCCCAATAGTCATAGATTAATGTCCATAAACTAGTTGCAACCATAGTTCAAGTTTTACATCTATGATATAAAAATCCCAAAATCTTCATCACATGATGTTAAACATTGATATCATCCCATGTCAAACCAATATGGAACATATGATAAGTATGGTATGATAAAAAAACATTACTACGTATAAAACTGGGATGTCTTATAATATGAGACATTTTGATATACTCATAAGAGAGGATGTCGCCACTCCAGCACATGTCTTTTTCCATGCCTCCCCCTAGAACTATGTGTGTCTTGATTTACATCCTTATTGGATTTTTAGTGACACCTTGATATCTAATCATGGGACCTACCCTACTATCAACTTATTTTTTGGGTATTTCCCTTCTAGTGTAAGCTTGATTTAACCCTACCAATATGTTTATCTAGAACATCAGAGAACATAGTGGAATAAATCCTAGGGAACTCAATATTTACTCTAGGACATTTTCTATTTCCATTTTCATGCTTTATTATTCCTATAATTAGTAAAATCACCATCCTCCCCATCTGAATGATCTCTTTAATTGTAAGGGACATATGAAAAAAATTCTCACCTAACGTCATGGGATACACCTCAAAGGATATTTAGAACACAATAGTGGCTATTATGTTTTCAATTTAGTCAATTTTTGGTCCTGAATTTTTTCACCCCATCCCAAGCTGATGTAAATATAGAACCACTGTTTCAAAAATGTTCAATGGGTTGTCCTTCTAATTTTTCAATCCATGTCTTGAAAATTAACATTCTACCTCATGAGGTTTTTAGGACACCTTATCCATTAATTTTATTCAGATATGGATGGAATGGAGGATTGATACCACTCCTTGTTTGTCACATAAAGTATGAATCAAGTGGTATTAGGATTTGGGAGGATATTTCCCCCAATTGAGGTTGAGACACATGAGTCTCCAACTGATCTATGAAACATGGACTTAAACTATGTCCATGGTGTCCCATAGATGTTTTGTGTGGTATTGGGTGACTTCTTAGTTCCCACTTTTCTCATCAGGAATCTGACATTGAAGCCTCACTTGTTCCTTCACGGAACTATTACCTTATAGTCCAGGATTTATGACATGAAACTATTAGAAATTGTTCTAAACTCTATCACCATAAACTAGAATCTTAAGTCTAAGATTCACCACTTTAAATGGTATAAAAGTCATATTTGTAATGTTTTATGTATCTTTATGTCTCCCTGTCCCTCTATTCACTTCATGAGATCTCCATTAAATGTTAAAAACACTCTTTTTAAGTACATTCCCCTCATGGTATGAACTCTATGACCATAAACTAGGATCCCATATCCTTGAAGCCTTACTTTAAACTGTGTAAAAGTCTACTTGGGAATGTGTCTTGCAGCTTCTGGTCTTGTTGGATCTCAATTTATGTTGAATTGTCACTAAACCATGCTATGTGAATCCTCTTAGAATTTACACCCTTTTCAAAGAATCAAGACCTCATGTTGTGTGAAAGTTGTCTTAGATATGTATCACATAGCATCAGGTAGCCTCTTAGGCCCCTCCTTTCATGTCAAGTAATCCTCCTTCGACACTGAACATGTTTTTTTAGATACACAGAGCCAATGGCCTAACTAGTATGACCATAAATTAAGAGACCATATTATGTAATCTATGACCTTAAACAAAGATCTCATGGTCCAAACTATATGACCTTAAACAAAGAGCCAATGGTATGAAATCTATGACATTAATCTAATAGCATGATGTCTTGGTCATATGATGTTAAACAATTGGATACATCTTCCTAACTCTATGATGTTAAACTATGTTTCCATCATCATTAATGCATGATGGTAAACAATGAAAAATCATAGGCCCTCACCAAACATTCACCTTTCCCTCTTCGGTTTTAATTATCTACCACATCATTCATGTCCATCTCCCATCCCTTAGCATCAGATATGATGCTCCTCCTGGAAGATGATTCTGACTATTGTTCAAACTGATATTCCTTCCTAATGTTATGAAATCCACAGAGGCATAATCCTAAGACTACTGGACTCCATTTTAACACTTCATCACTTCATCACCTTGTTTTTCATGTCCCATTATTTGCATCCTTGTCATTCACCGCATCTGAATGGGATACCCTTATCAACATATTCCCATTCCATATTGGCTCACCTACCATCTTCAAAAAACACTATAAAAGACACTTGAATGCATTTTGAGATAGGTATCCTATTACAAAAATGGCTAGTCATCTAGCCTTATTTTCTTTTCCCCATTCTCATCCAAATGATAATGTATTTATTTTTTGGACATTATTAGCAGTTATTATTCATTTTCACTCAACCCCCCTATGTTCCAAATCTTGGGAATCTCAATTAACAATATCTATTCCCCTTTTGCAGGTAGAATTAAACACCCCTGGAATTTAACCACTCATTTTATAGAACATGTTGATAAATAAATTTGGATATTCTAAGAGCCTCATTTTCTATCCATAATCTATCTCTGTATGGACAGTCTTTGTGGTAAAAAAAAGTACACACCTTGAGTATTTAGAGATTGTGTGACTCTCTTATATATATGAGAAATTGCATGGCCATCCCTTATTTCCCACATTGATCATGACACGTGTGGGCTTATTGATTTATGGTTGGATGTCTAGTTTATATGATCAGAGATGCTACAAAGTAAAAAAAATCATCCATGCATAAAATCTAAAACAAATCAACCAAATTTTGGGAAGGTCGTTCATATATAGTAGCCTCGCCTTTATTTAAGGATAAAACAATGTTCTCAAAAGGTTTGACCATAGAGATCAATCGGTCGATCTAATCCAATATATGTTGATTATTATATAAGTTCTATTACTGCTCCGCCAGATCGTATGCCTCTTATTTGGATATAGGAAGGACTTATTTTTCTATGATCCATGTCTGGTGCTTATCATATTGGCACTCAGCCACTAGAAATACAACAACCATTGACTAATCCTTACCTACCACCAAATAGGATATTAGATGGTAGATGATCTCATCTTAGTAGTGATGATGGAAGATTTATATTGATATTTTCATTCTAAATGGGGAATGTCTACCTTAGCTACCTGAAGTGCCTTGGTTCCATCAACTTTATTTTTGTGACAAAAGAGATATAAATATTTCAAGTCCAAACATTCCCACTCAACTAGAAAATATTTAGCCAGTGTGTAGAGGCCACTAGTGTCCACCCCACCAGTGCTTTGGCTTTCTATCCAATAGTGGAGGGATCCCACCTAGTTTAGTAGGTCAACCATTTACGTACAGGTGAGGATGTTATGTGTGTACCTACATGCCTTGTGGAAAATGACATGGTTCTACTTAGTGGCATCTCATCCAGAATCCTTGAATACCCCAGGCAGTACATGCTTCTATATGGGAAATTCTATTAAGACATCAGTTGTAAGATCATCTATCGGCATGACCTCGGTGGGGAATAAATATATTTCTAGCGAAAATGGATCCTTGCCAGCAGCTCCATTCATCGTGGTCGGCCCAACTACCTCCTCCAGCACAACCAAGTTAAACATTACTGTCTCAGACACTTTCAATTCCTTCATTAGAGTTGAAATCCTAGACAAATTTTAATGAATCCCCATCCCCATATTCTATCAGTGTAGACACTTCAATGAAATTAACATTCATTATATCCCCCACAATCACCTCAATTACTTGTACAATTATTGCTGCCTCTAAGGAGACATTTGATCCAATAATATCATTCCAAGGTACTTATAATGAAATCCCAGACACCAAATTTCCCTCATCTAGTCCTGTTGTGGGAAAAATCATGACCTCATCCATTATGGCCACAGTCTCGAAAACCCCTTCATGTGACACCTCCATGATCAGTCTTACTAACATAGTCTCCTTGACAATTTCAACCAGAGAAAAAAAATTCTATCCTTTCCTCAACATCTAGAACCATTGACTCAGTTGTTTGTGTTGGCAGCTAAGCCATGAACCTGATTTGAACTACCATTTAAGCATGAGTTAGCCAGAATTAGAAAGGCATTTCAAGAATGGAAAAAGTGAAAATGGTAAATTAATTAATAGGAATATTATATCCTGGAAGGAATATTATAGAGGTTCATGGGAATCCACCATAATGATGGAATTCCCCTAGAATTGTTCACCTTAGTCATAGGTGCCACTTTAGTAGATGGTCGAGCACTTATTCCTATGACATAAGGGATAAGCCTCTGTAGACACAACTTGAAAAAGTAACCAAAAAGACACAAAACCTTTTTATATTTAAAATCCCAAAGCAAGATTAAACGTGTAAAAAATGAAAATCATTAATACCTTCAAAGCGCTTATTGATGATGTAGCTTCACTAAGCTATGTGGTCGAGCTACACGGCCGAGCTATGCGGCCGCCCTACACATCTGACCTCCATGACCGAAGATGTTTTATGTCTATACATGGAGCACCTGGATAGTCGAGCTGTGAAAAGTACCTATGTGGGAAACATCTCTTCGACAAGGCCCATCCGTGCCTATAAATAGAGCCCTTGGGCTCCCAATTTCCGGACTGAAAAAAGTGAAAGATTCTCTGAAGCTCCCATTGCGTAGCTCTTTCCCATAAATCTCTCGAATTGTCTCAGGTAACTCTCTAAACCACGATAGAAGAGATAATTAAATGGGATAGGCATGATTTGAAGTTCTTCACATTCTTCAGTCATCATTCATACCTACTTGGTATACTTACACGGTAGACTTGCATGCCATACTGGCGCAATACAGCAATACAGGGTACCTACCCGGCATACATGCATGAGATACCTATGTGACCAGCTCAAGTACCCTTCTTAAAATCCATTCATGGCAGGGTATCTTCTTTCTTGGTTCCATTATCTGAAAGGGTATTAGTAGAAGCCTCCACCAAAATCTCTAGACTTCTCAAAACTTTGGGTAAGGCACATCTGTGTGTATCCTATTTAGGTTTGTATTTCCACAGTCATAGGTTTCCCACATTTGTTTCAAAGTGGGTTTAAGATTCATGGGATGTTTTGGGTTTTTATATCCATAGTCACATGGAATTTTCACCCAGAAAAAGTGTGGGGAAGTTACCAATTTGAATGATGGTTGATAAGAGGCATCACCCTTCTCAAAGAGGTGACTCGGAACCTCAGGTCTCTAGAAGAGAAGATACACTACACACTTTCCGTTCTATGCAAGCATATGAGAAGTCTCCCTCCCCTACCAGAACCTATTTCAGGGCTACCATCCTGGTATAATCCCCTCACCTTCACTCCTTCTTCCTTACATTGGACCCTTGTCCTATGCAAATAGAACCGAGGGAAGTCTTGTCGCCTCTCCCTCTTCCATGGTCGACGTGCCCTCTTCTATCAGTGGAGGAGGAAAAGTGTGAAGTTTCATTGTTGATTCATTCACATTCTATTGTTTCTCACACTGATCATGACTCACATGGGCTTAGATATATGTGATGTTTACAAAATGTGCAAAAAAACTCAACAAAAGAACTATGAGAACTCTGATTCCTTTTCAAATCAAGTTACATAAGAATATCTTCCAGAGCCCAAGATCATTGGATATCCTCCCCAGAAATCCTACCATAAATCCACCAATTTGGGAATCCTCCCTATGAAATAAGCCACAAATTCAATCCTTAACTCATTAAGGCGTCCTTTTTAGGAAGTAAGACCAACCTTCATCGAACTACGTGGGCTTTGAATCCAATCCATATGGGATACGTAGGAGGCCTCTTTGAGGTTCAAACCCAACATTTCAAATCAACCATTTTCTCTTTGGTCCATATTCCCAACAGGGTTTGATCATATTTGGAAACACATATCCCTACCAGGTTCCTTGGGCTTCTTCAGCAAAATTACCACACTAAGTTTCAACCAAGCACCTTACACATAGATCTCCTTATCCCATGACCTTAAAAGGTATGATGTGTCATATTAAGAGGCACAGAACTAAAAGGGTTCTAATTCCTTTCACAAGGAAAAGTTGGTAGCTTGTTTTATGAGAACGATCCCAAGATTAAGACAAACTTTTGTCTCCCTCAATTACAATAAATTACAAAGTTCCCCATTGAGTAGCTTAAAAACCAATATCATCATAATGATGACTAAAAGATTATTTAATCAGTATATTAGAGGATACCATTAATGGAAAACCTAGAATTCATACATATGTTTCTTTTGATGAAGAACCTTGAATTCATACTAATGATTCTAAAATTTTACACATTTTAATAAGTTATTGAAGATTCTAAGGGGTACTTATGATATAATTTGTTAATTAATAAGGATTCATGAAAATATTTTAATTTTACAAAGAGAGTCCCAGAGTAGACAATAATTCCCCCCCTAAAAGGGTGTGATGAGTATGACCACCCACCCTCTCCACCAATATATGTTCTTAAATATGATAAAGTTCAAAACATTACAAATTCCTTCCTTTGGAAAGTAGGTCCTATTTTTTATAAATAACTATTTGATGTTTCTGGTTCCATGAATAAATCCATTGGAAACCGCATAGAAATAGTTATTCTTAAATACAGAACATCGGTTTCAGGGAATTACGAAACAAAAATGGTGAACCCAATGGGAATCCTTAACCAAGTTAATAATGTTACCCACATGTTAGGGCCCTATAAATTGACAAAGGAAGGCCATAAAAAGTAATTAATCATTCATATATCCATCTGAAAAGATGTTACATTAATAAAGATTGTCAATGTTCTCAGCTTTCCACAGAACTCCCTTCAAACCAAATAATGACTTTCTCCAAGACAACGTCTATGAACTTCCTGACCAGTGATCAAGATGGATGTCCATCCACGGGAAGGAAGTTATCACCAACCCAGCATCTTCAATGCTGGGTATCTAATGTTCTGGTGAAGGAATATTTCCCGCATGTTACAATCACGACTTTGGAGGTTGCTCAACAGGCCCTCCAGGTTAACAATAATCGTCGATCATCTGGCTAACAACGACCAATGATCAAGAAGAAAATGGTTCTAACCACTATATCCAACCGATTCAGGTCTTTATCACCCGAAATCAGCAATCAATCTCTTACATTCTACATGGAGGTGGATCTAGAGGTCACTCAAGCCCTCAATTCATGAATTTAGGAGTCCTTCCGGAGGACTCCCACCAGCAATCGCTGCTAGAATCATGAGGTAGTGTATCCCCAACATGATGGGGTTGTTGCCTCTTGATGTTTGGCCTAGGTATCTCAGACTCAGGAACACAAGATGAACCACTAGGGACAATGTCCGATCAACAGGGAGCAGGTTATCACCTCTTCCTCTTCTGAAGGAGTCCATCGACCAAAGATGATGACAAACAATGAGTGGGCACATACACTCGTCCGTTATTATTTTGATGCTCACTAGGTTCGTCTGACAGCAACCCCACAATCCCACCAGATAAACCGGGTGGAGTATCGTGAACAGGCTCACACACCTTCTCACAAGTTATCTACTAGTCAGTAGACTCATATGACTGCATTTAAAGAGGCCCCCCAATCTAATATGGTGGAAACTGGTAAGTAGAAACATACACCAATTTACAATCACCAATTCTTTCAGCAGTCTTGTTTTCCAGTATTGAAGGAATCTCTTCAACCATACTTGACAGAAAATAGACAGCAGGCACATACAGCTACCATTGTTCATCAATCATACCAACAGTCTCATTTGGTAGCACTAGAAAAAGTCAGTCTGAAAGTTCCGAAAAAAAATTTGGGGAAGACCAAACTCTCTTCCCCCATGCGTGATTATTGTCAATATCCATTGATAGGAAAAGGAGGACAAGAGAAGGAACATACACCTACTCTAGATACAGAATGGATGTATATTCACATTCATGCTGCTAAAGTCACCAAACACATCTTATCAATGGTGAAAGGGAAGACGCATATCCCTTCCCATATTCTAGAATCATGCCAAAATATTATAACTACTTCGACAGTATCAGGGGAATAGACATATAAATTTATCCCCGCACATTGGATGACACATTAGTATGTCATTCCAGAGTATATACATACCTCTTTTCCAGTCCAAGAGTCTCATGGGGCATTTTCCCCCACATCATATGGACAACCTGATCAGGATCACACACCCTTTAGAATTGGAGTTAATCGGTCTGTTCCAGTAACTATTTCAATGCAAGCACATACACCTACCCATTATAACAACTTCTCCTAGTAGGTGGCCCCAACTAATTATAAGAGAACATCAAAAAATAAATCTCACCAAATACCATTGGAAAATCAAGAGTCAAGCTATAATTTATCTAATCTTAATGTGGCATTTCTTGAATCCTTCTGACATTTATCTGTTGCTTCTCAAGATCCTAACCTCTCATTAACAAATTTTGGGAATGTTAGTTGTAACTCTGATGTTTCTCACCATAAAATTCCCCATGATGGATTGATTCATGAAAATTATTTCATTCCAAAGTGTTTATCTTTGGATGAGAGCCACGGAAACCCTCCGTGTTGCCGGAAGACCAAGGAGAAAGAAGATTTATACCTTATTGTAATCGATATTGGTGATCCTCCCCATGATGGAATTCACTACGAAATTCCTCTACATAGTAGTATTTTTCATTGTTAAAACAATTCTATAATTGCAAATGTATCAAAAAGAAATCCATCCTATCTTGAGGCACTTGAAAACACAAGGGTTGTCATGTATGATACCTTGTCATTGACCGGTGAAACACATTCTCAGTTAGAAGATATCTTAAGGGAACTATCATTCTCTGAACCTCCCTTGGGTAATTTATCTTCTAATGCAGAGCATCCACTTTGGTCAGACCAAGTGGATAAACCTCTTATAAAAGATGATGAATATGTGTTAAACATGAGGAAAAAAATTAGATAAAGGATAAATACCAGTCATGTTCTTGCCTTCGGTAAATTCTCAGTTTTATATTCCAGAATTGATGAAAGAAAATTGCATTCATGACATTCGTCTTGTAACAGCCGGAGATTTTATGAAAAATATTCTTTTTTATTTCACTAATGTCTTGTGTTGTACGCTACACCAAAAGGAGCTTGCACAACACTCATCCTTGACTTGCCTTGCATTACACGCAATCGCAACCTTCCTCGATAGCGTGTGTGGTACATAATACTGAGTTTTACGAAACAATGATATGCTATTAAAATATTATTAAAACTAGCCGTTATGAATAGTAATAACCACTTTTTAAATTTTAGAAATTTTAGCTCTCAAAATGGACTTCATTTTTGGATTCGGAGTATCGAATTTAGCCTAAGGTGAAATTTTGGTACTTTTTGGATAACTTTCATATTCTGATGAATAGTGAAAATTACTACATTATAATTAAAAACAACTTTTTAATCGAAATAATTAATAGTGATAAATCATTAATTTGAGTGGTTTTAAAGTATATATAGAATATATTTTTACAATTTAATACAATTTTGGTCATTGGATGTAATTTCACATTTAAACTAGACATAAACAAGTGTCAATCTTTTGATAGATATTGTTTCTTAAAAACACGCTATTTGTTTTAACAGCGGGATTTAATTACAAAATTAATTAATGAAACTTTTATGTTATTAATTTGGTAAAATAGACTTCATTTTTGAATTCGGAATATGAAATATAGCTTGGGATGAAATTTTGGCATTGTTCTGAAAAACATCAATTTTTGATGAATAGTGAAACTACTAAGTGGTAGTTAAAAAAACTGAATTTTTCATAAAACTTAATTTTACCGCTTCTGTGAATGGAATTTCAAAAATCCGACAGACACGGTTGATATCAGTAAGTAAAATGTGGTTCAATGAGATAAAAATAATTTTTTGGTGAATAGTAACTTTTTACTATTTTTACCGCAGTTAATAGTAAATAGGGTAACTAAGGGTAAATATGATATCAATATTACCCTAACACATGTCCTAATTCTATTGGACAAGTGTAATTCGACCAAAAACAAACTTAGGAATAAAATATGACCATTTAGGCCCACTTGGATTAGATTAGGACATTTATTATTAATTTATTTAAAGAAGGGTTAAAATAGTTAAAATCAAAGTTTAATAAGTAAATAATTTTTAATATGGGGTTATACATAAGATAAATTCGACTATAAATATTCATTAGAAATCTAAAAAGATTTCCTACATAATGGTATTTTATTTGTAATTTTTAGACATTAAATAATTTAATTTATTTATGACACAATGATGATGCAGTAATTATCTTATTAATGAAATATTGACATAATTGATGTTATAAACACCAAAATAAATATAATTTGAGACTTTTTATGAATTCCACTAATTTTCTAGGTTACTATGATATATTAGTGTTGATTTAATCAACTTGGTTCGAACATATAATTCTGTTATGACTTTCACAAAAATCATATATCAAATAGTGTCAAAATTGACACAAAATAGTTTTTAAATCAAATATTATATTATTAATTGTTATTTTATTCCTAAAAATCTAAGGTTCGGCCAAATGACTTAGATAAGGATATATATATTAATAATAAACAATTTGGGGTTCGTTTGGCAAGTTATAGTAAGTTTATTAACCATATAATCTAAGAAAACAAAAAGACATGGTAAAAGTTAAATTATTTAACTTAGAGTTAAATCTAATTGATAAGGTTATAATAATAACCTAAACTTGTATAAATCTTATTTGTTGATAGGATTTCGACCCATCCCCACTTTAGCTTAGAAATAAGACCCTTTGGAACCATTATAAACCGATTTTGACTTTAATATAAAATAATATTTTGAGATATTCCTAAGGTGCCCCTCTCCTCCCTTATAAAAGGACACCTCCTCCCCCTCCTCCTCACACCAATTTGAGCACTCAAGCTCGGACAACCCCTACCAAAATCTATTATACACTTCCCTAGAAACATCCTATAGGTTCTGGTCTTCCTCAAAGGCCAATTTTAGTGCCCTAAGAGGAGGTCTCAAAGAGGCACTTCAAAGAAGAGGTAATTACCGTTACCAATTCTTTCATCTTTATTTCTTCTTCCACTTCTTCTTCTTAGGTTGTTTCATTATGAAGTAATAACATCAGTATCACTCATATACTGATATGTTATTATATGTATGAAACAACCCTATTTCACCATCTATCCATCCTATGGAAAAATAAATCACCGCGCGTGCGTACGTACGGAATACCGTCTCCACACCGTGGTGTAATCTATTTTCCACCACCACCTTACATGGATGGGTATAATGGTGTAAATAATAACTATACATAGTTATTAAAACATCATATTGATTCTGATATATTGTATAATCCACTCCAATTCAATTCAATATTCATAGAAATGATATCATCGCTCGTGCGTACGTACGGACTACCGTCTCCACGACGCGATGAGATTCATTCTCCATGTTAACCATTTAAGAATGATTATAATGTATATATAAGAAATAATAATGAAATATATGACATTATAAAGCTACTGGATTTATGTATATATATATACATATGTATGTCATCTACTTACTTCCATTTCAAGACAATAAGGAAAGGAAAACAACGTTCATGCGTACGTACGAACTACCATCTCCATGAACGGTGTTTTTCATTTTATTTATCTACCTATTATATATATATATATACTGAATATATATGATATATAAATCATATTTTATATTCTGTAAGTGAGTAAATCATGATATAAGTAATAATGATGTCAAGAACAACAAGTCAAAACACCTACGATAAATGAAACGATTTTACCCAAAACGCTTCTTTAACATGGAATTTACAAAAGAACGGGTAATATAATGTCATAAGTGAACCATATATGATATCATAACAATGAATATGATTCTGGAATAAGTCAATAACATGATTTAAATCATTATACAGGAAGTTCGGACACTTACAAAGCAAGTCGGACATAAGGTAAGGGAAATATCACAATCTCATTTCTATCCGAGATTGTTTATACTTTGTAATTTACTGGGGTGTATTTTATCATCCACATCCATGTTTCCTCAATATGTAATATTATTTTTATCCACCTACAATTGTTTAAATCCAATTTTACCCTTTGGTGAGTTTTTAGTAAAAGATATGAAAGGAATCTTTTGTCGTTTTTCGTACGAGGTACTTTTTGACTTTTCTGACAAAAGTACGAAGAAAGTTTTTTTAACTTATACAGCACCAATGGATTTTTACGGTTTTATAAAGCATTATTTTCATGAAGCTTCCTCCAAAAGATTTCATGACTATTTTCAATAAAATCTCTTTCTTTTAAAATTTCATGATGTTTTGTGAAAAGAAATTGATTTTGAAGAAGAAAGGATATTTTCCTCAAGAATTCAATTCAAGTGTTTTATCAAAATTATTTTCCATCTAAGATAATAAAGGGTTCTGTTTCTATCCATATTTTTACATTGATTTGACTATGTTGTGATGGAATTATGTTTATGAATTCCTTTATCTTATATGAATGGTTTTATGATGCCATGATGTTTAAGATTCCCATTTTTATTACATGGGTTATGAAATGATGTATGATTTATGATTTTGTGGCACACATAAGAATGGTATCATTATGAGATGGGTGGGACCTATATCTCCCTCCAATGCATTGGGTAAAGATTTTATATCTCATGAGATAGACATGGCTGGAATGGTAGGTTATACCGGTTCAGTGAAACAGGACTGAAACGAGGGTTACTCGATTCAGAAAGGGACTTTGTCCACTAAGATAGTCTTGGAAATGAGTCTTGACTAACAAGAAATGATTCTCTATGATTATGTGTGAATGCCACAAAGTTTCATGTTTTATGTTATGATTATTGTGATTACATTTCACTGCCATGATTTATCCCATGATTATGAAATTATGCTCTCTTTTACAGGTTATGATTTCCAAAATGTTATGTTCTTATGAATATCATGTGATTGATATTTATTGTGTTTACCCTTACTGAGCATTTGAGCTCACCCTTTTATGATTTCTTTTCCCCAGGATATAAAGAAAGGTTTTAGGTAAAAAAAAAGGAAGATCTTTATGGGAGATTTTGAAGATCTTTCACCACGATTAGAAGATTATAGTCCGAGTTTCCAAAGACACTAAACTATTACGGTCCTTATGTGTGTGTTTTTGTAATGTACTAAGTATTCCGCAAAAGTAATGTAATGTCAATGTACGTCAAGATACGGGTCTCTACAGTTGGTATCAGAGGAAAGGTTTAGTCAACCTTTGGAAACTAGGATGCGAAAACTTTAGTGAGATCCCTAGAGATATTTCTAAGGTATGTCTAGGGATGTCTCTAAGGTTAAGTATACGTATAGGTTATAGTCCTAGAATTGCTCTAACGATCTTAGAATTTAACCTAAGATGTTAGATATTGAGGGTACTACCCCTTTAATATGTTGTTTTCCCTAGCATGATTTTTGCCTCTCATACAATTCTTTTGGGGTTTTAGACGATGGCTGGAACCCGAAGGAACCATGTTAATGCGGAATGTGATGGGCAATGCAATAATTGTCCCCCTGAGCAACCAAAGGATATGGGAGCCGGAATGCAAAATCTTGTAGCCATTCTCACACAACTTTCTCAAGCTATGAATCATGCAGGACTTCCAAATGAGCAAAGGAAGGAGCAACATTCTGTTGAATCCTTCATGAGGCAGCGTCCGCCTTCTTTCAGTGGGTCTACTGATCCATTAGTTGCTGAACAATGGATTAGTACTACTGAAAACATATTTTCAGTTCTTCAATGTTCTGAACATGATAAAGTCATCTTAGCAGTATATTGTTTGGAAGGTGAAGCTGATCAATGGTGGAATATTATCAAGAATACGAGGCAAAGAGATGAAATTGATTCCATGGAATGGGATGAGTTCAAGAACTTGTTTTTCAGTAAGTACTTCCCTCGTATTCTTCGAACGAATATGGAGAAGGATTTTCTTGAACTAAAGCAAAAGGATGATGAATCTGTTGGTATATACGAAGCGAATTTTACAAGACTTGAAAGGTATGCATCTGGCATTATCATCCAACCTGAAAGTAAAGTTGATTGATTTTTCAGTGGCTTAAAACCAAGTCTTCGAAGGGCATTAGCTATAAGAGACTTCAGTAGCTATGAATAAATTGTGCGTTGTGCTATCAAGGTAGAAATGGAAGTTGGTGTTACATATCCATCTGATGGTTTTGACAAGAAACGAAAGATGGAGTTCAAGGAGAAATCTCAGAATAATGGTGAAAAGAAGATGAATGTTTCCTTATGCACAAAGTGTGGAATGAAGCATGGTGGAGATTGTCTTAAAGGGACTAGAAATTGTTTTAAGTGTGGAAAAGAAGGTCATCGAGCAGCTGAGTGTCGAAGTAATTGAAAAAGGGTTTCTAATGATGTGAATAAAGCAAACACTGCAGAGAACGCACCACCAACACTTCAATGCTTCAAGTGCAAGGAAATGGGGCATTATGCTAATAATTGCCCTAATCCAAGGGTTAGTGATGATCAACATGAGCAACCACTGAAGGCAAAGGACAAAGGGAAATCACATGCGATCACTATTGGCAATATTGAATATGACAACGATGTGGTGGAATGATTAAGTGTTTATGTAATGGGATTCCAAAATAATGTTGTATCATTGAGTATTGCAATATTTATTGATGTGGTATTCAAAGTGATTGAGATATTTTTTGGAAATATGATGATATGCGCATAATGAAGACGAGAAAATGAAATGTTTAATAGTATTCATGAGCTCATGATTGATATAAGGACTAAGTGATATCAGGGTTTGAGTATACAGAATTTTGAGGATTTTGGTATGTGGAAAGTGTTAACTTTTAACTGCATTCAAGTTTTCACTAAGGTTTAATGGGTATTCAAGAGAGTACAAGATTAAGGCCTTTGAATGTTTGGATTGTGACCAACAAAACATATCTTATGATATATGGGGATCAACGATGGTATTAAATCTCTGGTAATCGTTTTCACTATGTTATGAGAGTGGACTGCAGTATTATGGATGAGCCTAAAGATTGAAATGGATTATGTTGGACATAAGTGAGTATTGTTTAAGGATAGAAGTTTTTTTTCGATATTATTGATGGGATGTTATAGTAACGTAGTTTTAGAAAAAGGACAACCTGCAGGACGGGCGACAGCCCATCGCTTCGGACAAGGCTGTAGGAATCGAACCCACAACCGAAGTGCGACTGGCCTTTATCGCCTACCACTGACCTACAGGAAGTCCCTGTTTAGTAGAAACTAGTGTTATTATATTAAGCAGTATGATATATGATGTATAATCCCATTTTAGGATCCATATATGATTAATCCCACTATAGATCGACTTATGTATATAAATTTTGCTAACCTTTTGAGACAGATGGAATGACCCGTCATTCTATCACATGATCTGCTAACACTTCACGAATAACAAATTCAACTTCATTTATTTAAGAGATGAAGTGGAAATTGTTAAAGGCATGAACAACAGTGAGATTGTACCAAAATAAAGTAAGTATTTATTCTAATTCAAATTCTTTAACTTTAGGGAAATGATCTTGAAAACCAAAAAATGTTGTCCTAGTTCTCTTATACCTGATGAATCAGATGGTACCTTAGATCGTCACAAATTTATAAATTTGTGATTACTGGCTTTTCCATAGCCATGTTCTCTACCACTCTCCATCAGAACATGATGGTTAGATTTCTCTTCCATATCCATATTTTCACCTATGTGGAAACCCAGTGATTAGTTTATTTGGGTAATCGTTACATTTCATACTTTAGTTTTTAAAGCCGTGTTTTGGTATTCCTTTTTACGATGTGGGTTTCTATTAAAGAAACTTTCGAATAGTAAACCATTTATAACCCCGACGAATTTCGAGGGCGAAATTCATTTTAAGGGGGGTAGAATGTAACAGCCGGAGATTTTATGAAAAATATTCTTTTTTATTTCACTAATGTCTTGTGTTGTACGCTACACCAAAAGGAGCTTGCACAACACTCATCCTTGACTTGCCTTGCATTACAAGCAATCACAACCTTCCTCGATAGCGTGTGTGGTACGTAATACTGAGTTTTACGAAACAATGATATGCTATTAAAATATTATTAAAACTAGCCGTTATGAATAGTAATAACCACTTTTTAAATTTTAGAAATTTTAGCTCTCAAAATGGACTTCATTTGTGGATTCGGAGTATCGAATTTAGCCTAAGGTGAAATTTTGGTACTTTTTGGATAACTTTCATATTCTGATGAATAGTGAAAATTACTAAATTATAATTAAAAACAAATTTTTAATCGAAATAATTAACAGTGATAAATCATTAATTTGAGTGGTTTTAAAGTATATTTAGAATATATTTTTACAATTTAATACAATGTTGGTCATTGGATGTAATTTCACATTTAAACTAGACATAAACAAGTGTCAATCTTTTGATAGATATTGTTTCTTAAAAACACGCTATTTGTTTTAACAGCGGGATTTAATTACAAAATTAATTAATGAAACTTTTATGTTATGAATTTGGTAAAATAGACTTCATTTTTGATTTCGGAATATGAAATATAGCTTGGGATGAAATTTTGGCATTGTTCTGAAAAACATCAATTTTTGATGAATAGTGAAACTACTAAGTGGTAGTTAAAAAAACTGAATTTTTCATAAAACTTAATTTTACCGCTTCTGTGAATGGAATTTCAAAAATCCGACAGACACGGTTGATATCAGTAAGTAAAATGTGGTTCAATGAGATAAAAATAATTTTTTGGTGAATAGTAACTTTTTACTATTTTTACCGCGGTTAATAGTAAATAGGGTAACTAAGGGTAAATATGATATCAATATTACCCTAACACATGTCCTAATTCTATTGGACAAGTGTAATTCGACCAAAAACAAACTTAGGAATAAAATATGACCATTTAGGCCCACTTGGATTAGATTAGGACATTTATTATTAATTTATTTAAAGAAGGGTTAAAATAGTTAAAATCAAAGTTTAATAAGTAAATAATTTTTAATATGGGGTTATACATAAGATAAATTCGACTATAAATATTCATTAGAAAGATAAAAAGCTTTCCTACATAATGGTATTTTATTTGTAATTTTTAGACATTAAATAATTTAATTTATTTATGACACAATGATGATGCAATAATTATCTTATTAATGAAATATTGACATAATTGATGTTATAAACACCAAAATAAATATAATTTGAGACTTTTTATGAATTCCACTAATTTTCTAGGTTACTATGATATATTAGTGTTGATTTAATAAACTTGGTTAGAACATATAATTCTGTTATGACTTTCACAAAAATCATATATCAAATAGTGTCAAAATTGACACAAAATAGTTTTTAAATCAAATATTATATTATTAATTGTTATTTTATTCCTAAAAATCTAAGGTTCGGCCAAATGACTTAGATAAGGATATATATATTAATAATAAACAATTTGGGGTTCGTTTGGCAAGTTATAGTAAGTTTATTAACCATATAATGTAAGAAAACAAAAAGACATGGTAAAAGTTAAATTATTTAACTTAGAGTTAAATCTAATTGATAAGGTTATAATAATAACCTAAACTTGTCTAAATCTTATTTGTTGATAGGATTTCGACCCATCCCCGCCTTAGCTTCGAAATAAGACCCTTTGGAACCATTATAAACCGATTTTAACTTTAATATAAAATAATATTATGAGATATTCCTAAGGTGCCCCTCTCCTCCCTTATAAAAGGACACCTCCTCCCCCTCCTCCTCACACCAATTTGAGCACTCAAGCTCGGCCAACCCCTGCCAAAATCTCTTCTACACTTCCCTAGAAACATCCTATAGGTTCTGGTCTTCCTCAAAGACCAATTTTAGTGCCCTAAGAGGAGGTCTCAAAGAGGCACTTCAAAGAAGAGGTAATTACCGTTACCAATTCTTTCATCTTTATTTCTTCTTCCACTTCTTCTCCTTAGGTTGTTTCATTATGAAGTAATAACATCAGTATCACTCATATACTGATATGTTATTATATGTATGAAACAACCCTATTTCACCATCTATCCATCCTATGGAAAAAGAAATCACCGCGCGTGCGTACGTACGGAATACCGTCTCCACGCCGTGGTGTAATCTATTTTCCACCACCACCTTATCTGGATGGGTATAATGGTGTAAAGAATAACTATACATAGTTATTAAAACATCATATTGATGCTGATATATTGTATAATCCACTCCAATTCAATTCAATATTCATAGAAATGATATCATCGCTCGTGCGTACGTACGGACTACCGTCTCCATGACGCGATGAGATTCATTCTCCATGTTAACCATTTAAGAATGATTATAATGTATATATAAGAAATAATAATGAAATATATGACATTATAAAGCTACTGGATTTATGTATATATATATACATATGTATGTCATCTACTTACTTCCATTTCAAGACAATAAGGAAAGGAAAACAGCGTTCATGCGTACGTACGGACTACCGTCTCCATGAACGGTGTTTTTCATTTTATTTATCTACCTATTATATATATATATACTGAATATATATGATATATAAATCATATTTTATATTCTGGAAGTGAGTAAATCATGATATAAGTAATAATGATGTCAAGAACAACAAGTCAAAACACCTACGATAAATGAAACGATTTTACCCAAAACGCTTCTTTAACATGGAATTTACAAAAGAACGGGTAATATAATGTCATAAGTGAACCATATATGATATCATAACAATGAATATGATTCTGGAATAAGTCAATAACATGATTTAAATCATTATACAGGAAGTTCGGACACTTACAAAGCAAGTCGGACATAAGGTAAGGGAAATATCACAATCTCATTTCTATCCGAGATTGTTTATACTTTGTAATTTACTGGGGTGTATTTTATCATCCACATCCATGTTTCCTCAATATGTAATATTATTTTTATCCACCTACAATTGTTTAAATCCAATTTTACCCTTTGGTGAGTTTTTAGTAAAAGATATGAAAGGAATCTTTTGTCGTTTTTCGTACGAGGTACTTTTTGACTTTTCTGACAAAAGTACGAAGAATGTTTTTTTAACTTATACAGCACCAATGGATTTTTACGGTTTTATAAAGCATTATTTTCATGAAGCTTCCTCCAAAATATTTCATGACTATTTTCAATAAAATCTCTTTCTTTTAAAATTTCATGATGTTTTGTGAAAAGAAATTGATTTTGAAGAAGAAAGGATATTTTCCTCAAGAATTCAATTCAAGTGTTTTATCAAAATTATTTTCCATCTAAGATAATAAAGGGTTCTGTTTCTATCCATATTTTTACATTGATTTGACTATGTTGTGATGGAATTATGTTTATGAATTCCTTTATCTTATATGAATGGTTTTATGATGCCATGATGTTTAAGATTCCCATTTTTATTACATGGGTTATGAAATGATGTATGATTTATGATTTTGTGGCACACATAAGAATGGTATCATTATGAGATGGGTGGGACCTATATCTCCCTCCAATGCATTGGGTAAAGATTTTATATCTCATGAGATAGACATGGCTGGAATGGTAGGTTATACCGGTTCAGTGAAACAGGACTGAAACGAGGGTTACTCGATTCAGAAAGGGACTTTGTCCACTAAGATAGTCTTGGCAATGAGTCTTGACTAACAAGAAATGATTCTCTATGATTATGTGTGAATGCCACAAAGTTTCATGTTTTATGTTATGATTATTGTGATTACATTTCACTGCCATGATTTATCCCATGATTATGAAATTATGCTCTCTTTTGCAGGTTATGATTTCCAAAATGTTATGTTCTTATGAATATGATGTGATTGATATTTATTGTGTTTACCCTTACTGAGCATTTGAGCTCACCCTTTTATGTTTTCTTTTCCCCAGGATATAAAGAAAGGTTTTAGGTAAAAAAAAAGGAAGATCTTTATGGGAGATTTTGAAGATCTTTCACCACGATTAGAAGATTATAGTCCGAGTTTCCAAAGACACTAAACTATTACGGTCCTTGTGTGTGTGTTTTTGTAATGTACTAAGTATTCCGCAAAAGTAATGTAATGTCAATGTACGTCAAGATACGGGTCTCTACACGTCTCAACTTATGGAAAACTCTTTGTCATTTGAAAACTAAAGTATTACCATATGATGAATATGAAAATCATAAAATGGTAATAGAAGGGTTATAGTGCCAAATTAACTTGGAATATCTTTAAGTTTTTCAACATCCCAGGGTTGAAAAATAATAGAGAACCCTTTAGCATGCATGTCTCAATGCTTTAAAGAGGCTACACCAGTTAATTTCTAATTCCCCATCAAATGTTCACATCAGAAGATAGGGTGCATATGGAGCATTGCATTTTATTGCACTCCAAAATCAGAAAAGTCCACCAAAATTTGTCTCATGTAATGTTGTTGCCCACAGCTGTCCACAGTCTATAGGTTTTGTATGTAATCAAATGTATGCTCAAGAACATGCCTCAACCAGTTCTCATTAGAATCAGGAACAATGAAATGGAGTTTTTGAGCTACTTCTACATCAAGCCTCTGAGAATCTTGAGTAGGCGTCATGTTTAGAGGATGTCAGGTGTCATAGGATGAAAATTAATAAAATAGTATAGTGATCTTATGAAATAGGTGATTTAATTAATTTTCGTATGATGCACCCATCTAATGTTCAAACCCAAAATCCATAAAATATGAAGAGTAATTGCATGAATTTTAGCTGTAATAGTTCAAGAATCACCCCAGCTTGCTAGGCAGGGGGCCCATTTAATGAAACCTTCATGTTAATTAAACAATGTTCGAAGATTTTATTAAGAAGAACATGATCAATCCTAGACTACAAGGTTGGGGGCATTTTCGCATCTACAATCCCCTCCTCAACGGAAGTCATTTTTCTCCCGATTAGAGAAGAAGCCACAAGGCAAGCGTACAACTAAACTATACAATGATTCCCTTAATGTTAGTGTCCAGAAAAAATTTATAGTGAATTCTTCATATAGGAGAACATAGTTTCATAAAAGACAAAAACGGAGAAGATCTACCAGAAACACAGATAGAATGCCATTAATATGTAATGCGTCCGTGAATGTTATCAATACATTGCAGAAGATCCTCCAAAAAATAAGTCCAGTTCTAAAGAATCAAAAAGATGATGTTCTTGTCCACAATGTGGTGTACATCGAGGAAAATGAAAAAGGTGTGTGTACCCAAAATTAGAGGCTTACCCAAAATCTAGGTATGCCCTCAAATAACCAACTCCCCTCTCTCTAAAAGGAATCTAACAAGGGGAATGGAAAAAAGTCAGATTGCACCTCACTTTTCCAATGGAGAGGGTAAATATCTTTCACATGAAGAAAGAATTGAACAACAAGAATAGGAAATGAAGGAGTTGAAAATTCTCAATACATATTTGCTTCGAAAGGGAATTTCTTCTAGACATACTCCCCAGAAAAATCATCAACGTTCAAATCTTGTAGGAGCTCCTCAGTAGAGGGGATTTGTAGTAAGTACAGATGTAGATAACGAATTCCCTCTATTGGATACACAATAATGACATGATCATATAAATCCCGATAGACCTGTTTCTGTGGGCTATCCAAGATAGATATTAGCACCGCCATCAGTGGTATTACTGGTCATTTCCCCAGCTCAAGTTCTAGTGTCAATACCTAGACAGAATCCATCTCATCCGGATATTCCCCAAATACTTATGAATACAATTGAGGCATTAAAGACTCAGTTGAAATCTATGGAGGAACGGTGTGCACCAATTCAGCCAGAAAAATAGCTTACCCTGAATGGGTGGATACAATTCCTCACCCACCAAATTTTGTGAATACCACATTCCGAATTTTTAATGGTTCATGAGATCCATAAAAATACATAACACATTTTGTTTCTTATTTTGATCCTATGACGGGAACTTCTAAACAACAAGAGGCATTTAAGATTTAGTGTTTTGTGCAGTCATTACATGAACCATCTTTTGTCTAGTATACAAGTCTGCAATCTCGATCAATTACAGGGTAGAAAGAACTCCGTCAGAAATTTCTTCTTCAATTTAGCTCAACATTACCAAAGATGATAGTTTTTTGTCTCACCAGTTGTTAAAAAAGGGAAAATGAAAGAGTTTTGGATTTCATTGCTCATTGGAAGGGATTAACATATTCCATATCTTTAGAATTCCCTCATGAATAGTTTCTTCCAATCTATGTGGAAAATCTGCATGATGAATTACGCACACCATTGATTCATATGAAATGAGAAGGAGGGTTTCGAGGCCTTACTTCAATCGCTCAGCAGGTAGAAGACTCTATTATAGAAAAAAGTCTAAAACTTATGTAATTCCATCAGTTTGAGGAAGGACAATAGGAAAGAAAGATTTTTTTACAGTTACGCTCAAACAGGAACCTATGCCTACTTCTACTTCAAGACCTCCATCATACCGAAGGGCTCCACTTCCTGAGCATCAGTAGTAGAGACCACCTCATAGAGATGATCAATGAGATCAAAAGCAGAAATAGTTTGAGGAATTAAAGAATAAAATCTATTCTTTCATGAATGATCATGTTCCTAGATACTTCACCTCAGCCTTAGAAAACAATTTGTTTCAGTTACCAATGCCAAAGAAGACAAATAAAGATGGAGTTGAAGATCATCCGAATTATTGTCCCTTCTATTATGCGTTGGGACAACCCATTCAAGAGAGCTTTGTTTTCAAAGACCTTCGAAAAAAGATGGTAGACTTTGGAAAAGTTAAATCGAAATGTTCCTCAGCTCAAGTAGCATGTGTTATTGCCACCAATACAGAGGAAGAGGGAGAATGGAAAGAGGTTAACAGTAAAAATGTGCTAAAAAATGATAATTGGATGATCAAAAAACGATAAATTGGACTCATTCTATTTTACGAACATGGATGAAACAACCAATTGTGTCTTCTACCACTCCTGCCACATAAAAACCATCTTCATCAAAAGTTCATTCCTCAAAGAAACAAATTAGTAATAAGGATGAAGAGCAGTTAGAAAAAGATGAGCTTGTGTCAAGGAAAAAGTTTTCCTTAAACCTGGAAGATTTCATTCCATCTGTTTCAAAATTATGGGCACCGCCCTACCAAACAGTATAACCAGAAGTAATCTATCAGGAAAAATCCCCATCAGATGAAGAATTGATATTTGTTTCTTTTAATGATATCCATTTAACATATCATTATGTCAATGTTTATTCTAATTGTTTTGAGATGAAATTATTTGTTCTTAATTGGGAAACTATAGGAAGAGGGTAAGGTTAGGGATATAGGGTAAGATGTGGGAATTCCAGAAACCTTCATTTTAACTCTACCCCTACTCAAACCATATATGCTGCAGAAACTCATGGAAGATCCCTTTTGTAAGCTCAACCAGAACAAGGAGTTTCATCCATGCAAAACAAGTCTAGTTCTGGAACAATTATTCTCGATGACCGATTAGAAGCTACACCATCATCTTCTTAGTAGATGAATAGACTTAGTCAGTATAATTTACCAAAGTCAGCGGTATTTCCCACTTCTGTTTCAACATAGAATACATCAAAAATATAAGCCTCAACTTCCAAAGCACCTGAAAAACTACATATTGATGCTGAGAACCGAAAACCTCTAGACCAAAAATATGATGTATTGAAACAATTGGCCCAAGGACCATCCAAGTTATCAATTTTGGATGCTTTGAATCTGTCAAAAGATCTTCAAGATGCAATCATTTAGGCCTTGTTAAGTCCTCAAGAATTTGAAACCGAAGTTGCTCATGATGAGGTTTACCGTGTAGAGAATGATTCATTAAAATGTCATGTAGTCATATCTTTTATAAATTAAGATGAAAACCATATGGTACACGAACACATCAAACCTTTGTATCTGTCTGGCAAGGTCAATGACATGGATATCTGATGAGCCTTCATTGATAATGGCTTTGGGGTCACCCTCATTCCCATTCGCACACTTCGTCGATTAGGCCTGACTGAATCTGACTTATTTCCTTCAACATTAATGTAGAAAGGATGTGAAAAGAATGAACAAGAACCTCTGGGATAAATTACACTCAAAACTCAGTTTGGAGATCTTGTTTCTAATTCATATTTCACGGTTGTTCTTCAGGACACAACCTTCAATATTCTTCTTGGAAGGTCGTGGTTGCATCAACATGCAGCCATACCTTCATCATTCCACCAATGTATAAATATTGTTTCAATGGTCAAATCAGAAGATTTTATGGTGATAAGGCTCCATCCAAAACATTTGAATCTCAATACATTGAGGAAGTGTTTTATCACACAAATGGAACGAAGCCCATGACTAAAAAAGATAACAAGATTAAATGCTCCAAATGGACAGGAAAAGATTCCAAAAAATCTATTCATGCATTTGAGAATAGATTATGTGTTACCCGTTAATAGAGTTTAAAGGGTAAAACCAACTCCATGCACTCATCCAATAATTCTCATAATGTTAACTGTGGAAATTGAGCATGATATCCTGGGAGAAAATATTGATACACCAAGAAATGGTGGAAGCTTGAATGGATATGTTTTTATTTCATCTTCTAAACTACAATGAGCCTCTACTTTGTCAATCAAAATAGAAGAAATTGTTTAAATATTAGAGGGAGACAAGGATGTTGATTCTTAATCCATCAATCCCTCTTTACCACAAGAAGACCCTTCATCATTAGTAGGGTCAGATATGGTGGCTTCTTCTTTGAGATGTTCAAATACTGACTCCTCCACTAACATTGGGAGTTTTTCATTTTCATATAATATGAAAATGAAAACTGAAGAGGTAACATGTATTTAAGAAGAAGAGGAAGATCTTGGGAATGCTCTAGAAGCATTTGAAGAGGGTGTTTCTACCACCGTGGATGAAATCAGAGAGATAAATCTTGGTACAGTAGAAGATCCATGCCCCACCTTAATTATTGTGTCCATGACCTCTATGGAGCAAGAGCTGTATACTTTCTTTCTAAAGAAAAATTGAGATATATTTTCTGAGAATTATATGGAAATTCCATGTCTTAATCTTGATGTAGCCACCCATCATTTGGGTTCTCCGGAATAACATCATGGGTTCAAGGAAGCATCATGTAGAAGACACCCAACTCATACCTCTAAAATTGAAGTTGAAGTTGATAAGATTATAAAGGATAACTTTTTTCAGGGTAGTTCAGTATCCGAAATGGCTCCCCAATATTGTCCTAGTGAAATGAAGAATGGAAAAATTAGAGTCTGCATTGATTTTAGAGATCTTAACCAGCATTGTCCTAAAGATGATTTTCCAGTCTCGATTATAGAACTTCTAATTAATGTAATGGCTGGATATAAAGCTCTTTCCTTCAAGGATGGATATTCAGAGTATAATCAAATTCGAATGGCCCCAGAGGAAGAAGAATCTACAGCCTTCAGAGCTCTTCAAGGTGTTTTTTCTCTCGGTAATACCCTTTGGCTTCAAGAATGCAGGTGCGACATACCAATGTGCCATGCACCATATCGTCAAACCCTTCTTAGAGAAATTTGTATAATGTTATGTGGATGATTTGGTAGTCAAATCCAAACAATTTTCCAATCACTTGGCTAATTTTGAAACCATATTTCACAATCATAGGGAACATAATATGAAGATGAACCCATTAAAATGTGATTTTGGAGTAACCTGAGAAACATTTCTTGGATTCGTTGCACGGAATCGTGGTATTGTAGTCGATATTGAGGAAAAAAATCAATCCTTGTTATGTCACCTCCTAGAAATATCAAATAATTGAGTGGTATTCCAGGACCCATGGTCTATATTCGATGCTTTATTGCCAATTTGGAAGACAAATTTTTAGCTTTCAACATATTAATGAATAAAGGAGTCACTTATCAATGGACTAAGGATTTCCAAGTATCATTTTATAAAATCAGTAAATATCTCTTGATTCCACTAGTATTAATGCCAACTATTGAAGGCAGACCACTCATTCTCTACGTGACAGCTTTAGAGTGATCACCAGGTGCCTCCATCACCCTAAAGAAGGATCCTGGAAATGAAAACAACCTTTATTATCTCAGTCGCACTATGCTATATGAAGAAACATGGTATTCAAGTATTTATAAGTGCTTCCTGGAATTAGTCTTTGCTGTTCTGAAATTGAGACATTACCTGCTACATCATGAGGCCCAATTGGTATCTCATAATAACCCGCTCAAATTTATCCTCATTCATCTTGTTCTTACAGGATGTATAGCATGGTGGGCAGTTATTTTTCATTTGTTTGATATCCATTTTGTGCCTTAAAAGTAAATAAAAGGACAAGCTCTGGCTGATTTCCTTGTTGACCACCCAACTATGGAAGACACAATGTTTAATACTGAACTTCCTAATGAAGAGGACTTCTCTATTCAAGACAATTCACAAACATGGGAAATGTATTTTAATGGTGCTTTTGGAAGTCCAACAGGGAAGAGACTGGAAAATCCTAATCTCAACAAGGTTGGATTAGGAATAGTCCTTATATCCCCAGAAAAGGTAGTATTTTCTTATTCTTTAATATTATCGAAAGGTGGTACCAAAAATGAAGCAGAATATGAAGCTCTCATCACCGGTTTGGAAATGGCCCTTCAAGTGAAAATGGATCATTTAAATGTAAAAGGTGATTCATAATTGGTAATCAAACAAATATATGGAGAATATTCTATCAAAGAATAAGGGTTAATAACTTTGTGTGATTATGTCAGAGAGTTAATGGCCGAATTTCCCTCAAAGACGACATTATCCTATGTCCCATGATCACAAAATTCCCAAGAAGATGCATTGGATAATGAAGCTACTGCCTTGGAAGATCCCAATTGAGATGAGACATTTATCAGTATAACCCATCCTTATGTGGTCTTTCCTTTTATTCAAAATAGAATTGAGGAAATTAAAGAAATATTCCATATTTATGAACCATATGGTCATACCACATGATAGAGAACATCCATCCTAGAATATCTTCAAAATTGGGTACTTCCACCAAATAAGGATGAGAAGGAGAAGATCTGGTGATGAGCGGCTAATTTTACTTTTTATGATAGTCTCGACCACCAAAAAATCCTTTACAAGTGAGACTTTGATGGAATTTTCTTCCAATGTATTGATGGAGAAGAGACTACAACTATCATGAAATAAATTCATTCAGAAGCTTATGATGCCCACCAATCTGGGAACAGACTCTCCGATCAGAACCAGAGACATGGATACTTTTGGCCTTCAATAACACATGATTGTACAAACTTCACTAAAAAAATTCCATCCCTATAAAGTGCATGCCAACTTCATTCATCAACCCCGATAGCTGATACATACAGCTAAATACTCTTAGACATTTTCCACATGGATAATGGATGTAGTAGGGCCTTATCCTCTAGCCATGGCTAAGCAATTCAAGTATATTATCAATACTGCTGATTTCTTCTCTAAGTGGGCTAAGGCAATACCTCTCAAGGAATTCAGAGCCAAAAGAATCATTAGTTTTATCAAAACTAACATCATCAATAGATTTATCATCCCTTATACTATTTTGACAGAAAATGGCACCAATTTTTATTCTACTGAAGTAAAAAAGTAATATCAGGAATATAATATCAAATCCAACCATTCATATCACAATCATGTGGAAACCAATGGACAGATAGAGGCATTCAACAAAACCCTATAAAATATACTATAGAATATTGTGCATAAAGATAAGAATTCATGGCATGATAAAATTTTCATTTATTTATTGTATTATCGGTCAACTACCCATACTACTACCCTATAAACTCCTTATTCATTGGTATATGGAACTGAAGCAGTTTATCCAATTGAAATAAAATTTCCTTCACTTAGAGTTGAAATCTGAGATCAGTTGCCTAAAGATGAAAGGTCTCAAAAATGGTTTAATAATATGGAATTATTAGAAGAGAGAAGATTGCGTACTTTCCATCATCTATAAGTCTATCAGAATAGAATAACATGATCTTTTAATAAGAAAGTTTTTCTTCTTTCCATCCCTCAAGGTAGAATTGGTATTGGTCCTTGTGACTCCAATGATATTAGGAAATGAACCACCACAACATGAAAAAAATGGGAATGACCTTATTCCATACATAAGGTTTATTCAAATAGAGAATATTCTTTAATCTCAATGGATGGAGTGATCATTACATCTCCAACCAATGTGAGATTTTTGAAGAAATACTTTGTGTAATTATTGTAACGCCCCGACCCTAGTTACCCAGAGTCGGTGCATTATTACATAACATTGTAATTATCACAAGGAAATCATGTCTCGAAAGACTGATCAGTTTAGTATTATTGGAAACAATATTCATACATAAGTTCAACTTTTCAGCTTGAAGAGAAATGCAACACAAATATATTTCATTAGAAACATCCAAGACTCCTAGATTATGCCTACTGGTCACTCATAACTAACTTCTTTATATCCTGGGAAAATGAAACATAAGAAAGGGGTGATCTCAAACACTCAGTAAGGGTATGTAATATAGCAGAAAATGACATAAATATTAAACAAGGTAAATAATTGAAACCACATGAATTTACCAATAATAAACATGAATAATTTTATGGAAAGAATATGAGATGAGTAAATAATTCCATAATAAAACATAATCATTGATATTCTACTAGTATAATGACAAGAATAACCATCAGTATTATTTTCATAATGAGGTAATGTATAATGCCGGACATTCTGAAACATTTTGTCAAGGCCTCGGCCAAGACGTCTAAAAATGATTAAGGCCTCAGCCAAAACCATAAATCAAATTGGGAAAGGTCCTAATCCAATTCCATGTATAGTTGTCTCATGAGACCTACCGATGCATCGAGGAGCTATAGTGGGCTCCACCCTTCAATTATTATTTCTAATAAATTCCTCATCTGAAAAGGATTAAATATATCCTAAACATTCGTATTAAAACTAGCATACGAAATGTCAATACTTTAACCATAAACCATGAATGGTATAAAAATAGAACATTCACATTCAAACATATCTCAAAACCTTCAATACAATTTAAAATATTTGTATCATAATAAATCAACTTCAAATAAACATAAAATCCATCAAAGGATGTTAACAGAGATGAAATCAAAACCCTTTTTAGAGAAATATATCTTTCTATTTTGAAATCATTTAATAGTCACATAATTATAAAATAAAACTTCTACTTTGAAAATACTCTTATAATCTTGTAAGGGAAGCTTCGACGAGTTTATAAAGGTAGAAAATAGATGCACCTTCTGTATAAGTTAAAAAATGATATTCTTACCTTAATTTTGTCGAAAAGGTTAAAAAGGACCTTTTTTGGAAAACGTTCGAAATATTCCTTTATAAATATATTATAAAAAGTCAACAAGGGTATAAATGACTTTAACCCATAGACTATAAAATAGTAAAAATGTTTTTTAATTGATTTTTAAGAAATATTGATGTGGATGATAAAGAGGTCCTAGTAGATAATTATGTATAACCAACCTCGGATAATGAAGAGATTGTGAAATAAACCCTTAACTTATACTTTTCCTTTGTTGAGGGAAGTTTAACCTCCCGTATAATGGTGAAATAGTTGTTATTAAATTATACAAGAATCATATACATTAATATGATATCATATATGATCTTTTAACATTTCTTTGTAAATAATATCTTAGTATTATCGTCGTTTCGGGTGTTTAACGGATTTTTTTTCCATTATATTAATTGTTATGTGAGACATATTTGTTATGGATGGGATGTATATTATTCATATCCTGAATTATATCAAGTCCTTAAAAATTATTTTTAATCATCAAAAGAGATTTAGTCTTGAATGGATACGATCAGGAATGAATCTCATCGCGTTTGTGGAGACAGTCGTCCGCACGTACGCACGACCGACAATATCATTATTTTGATATTAAAATCATATATAATTGGATGTTATATAATACATAAAGAATAATTATAATGTTATATTTATTATTTACTTTAATTACACATCATTATCATTCCCATCCAAATAATAATTTTTTGAATAACAATTACACCACGACGTGGAGACGGTAAGCTGTACGTACACACGAATGGTGACAAGTCATTCAAAAGATGGATAGAATAATGAATATGGTAGTACCATTTTTAAAATAACATCAAATTATATTGAAGATATTGGAGTTATTATTTTATAATGGAAATAACAAAGAAATAAGAAGTTGAAGCAGAAAGGAACTTGAAAGAGGGTGGTGAGAACATTACCTCTTCTTCGTGTTATTCTTCTTTTTGATTTGATCAAAAGGGCTCTTTAGGTTGGATTTCTGATCAAAGTACGGCCTATAGGTTGAATTGAGGGAAATTGAAAGACAATTTTTCCAGGGTTTGTCCCTGACAAAAGGCTTTGAAGTTATAAATTAGATGGAAGGGGAAGTACCATTTTATAAGAGGGGTGAGGGGCACCTTAGGAAAAGTGAGAAATATTATTTTATAATAAATTCATATTTGGTTTCTAATGGCTCTAAAGTGGATTATTTAAAGGTAAATCTGGGTATAGGTCGAAAACCAATCATCCAATAGGTTTTACAAAGGTTCAGTTCACTATATTAACTTTATCTTTTTGATTTAACTCTTTGATAAATTGTTTGACATTTTCCAAGACTCTTTGTATTTTTATATTATATAGTCAATAAACATACTATATACTTCCAAGAGACCCCCAAGTGGTGCATTAATAATACAACTATCATTATATATGTACAATGGACAAATCTTAGATTTTTAAGAATTGAATATCAATTATTAATATAATATTTGTTTTAAAAACTCTTTTATGTCAATTTTGACACTATTTAATAATTGATTTTTTTAAAGTCTTAGAAACTTTATTAATTCGAAAAAAATTAATTTAAGAAATCCTAACAAGTAATATTAACTAATAAGTTTTTTTATGTCATCAAAACATTCAAATTATAGTTATTTTAACATTTATAATACTAATTATTTGATTCAATCATTAATAAAGAAAATACTCCACCATTATTGTGTCATAATTAAATTTATTTTTTCAATGTCTAAAATTTATAAATAAAATAAAATTATTTAGGAAATATTTTTTTATTTCTAATGAAAATTTATATTCAAAAATATAACATATAAAATCCTATGTAAAAATTGTTTTTCTAAAAGATATATGTTTAAGTCATTTCTGTATTTACTTTAACTTAATTAATATAAATTGTCATTATCACTTACAAGTGGATCCATGAATTCCCAAAATCGACCCAAATATGCCCATGGTCAAAAACTGTATCAACCAATAGGGTTTGGAAACGTTTTAGGTTAATTTATTATTATTATAACATTATTTTTACCCTTATTTACCGGATTTACCCTTCAACCATGGTAAATAAAATATTTACCGAGATAATTATTAAAAATTACTAAAAATAAAATTTACCTATTCACACAATTTGGAACTCCGAATTCTAAATATGGAATCCATTTTTCTAAATTTAATACACAGATGTTGCAGAAATAAATTTGAAATTAATTCCCACTGTCAAAACAGAAAAGCGTGTTTTCAAGAAATAATAACTATTAAAAGATTGACACTTGTTCATGTCTGGTTTAAATGTGAAATTATGTACAATGAAAAAAATTTTACTAAATGGTAAAAATTTATTCTAAATAGATTTTAAAACCACTCAAATTCATAATATATCAATATTAATTGTTTTGGTTAAAAAATATGTTTTTAATTAATATTTAGTAGTTTCCACTATTCATCAAAATATGAATTTTATCATAAATGTACCAAACATTTACCCTATTATAATTTTGATATTCTGAATCCAAAAATGTAGTCCATTTTGAAAGATAAAATGTATAAAATTTCAAAAAGTGGGTATTAATATTCATAACGGCTAGTTTGATTGGTTGTTGTGTGTGTTAGAACTCGAAGTTGCGTACAACACATGCTTCTGTATTATTCAAAGAGAAGCGTACCATAGAATATTGGGGTGTTACATTCTCCCCTCCTTCAAATAATTTTGTCCTCGAAATTTCTAGAATACTACTACGTGAAAAGACTTGGGTGGTTCTTCATCATAAGTTCCTTGGGTTCCCACGTTGCATCTTACATCTTATGGTTTCTCCATAGAACTTTTACCAGACGAGTCATCCGGTTTCTTAACACTTGGTCTCTCGTATCAAGAATCTTGACAGGCTATTCACAATAATACAGATTGGGTTCCAGTTCTAATTCCTCATAGATGTGTGCATGCGTTGGGTCAGGCATGTATTTTCTCTATAGTGATACGTGTAACACATCGGGAACTTTCGAGAGACTTGGCGGCATTACCAAACGGTAAGATACAGCCCCAATTCATTCTAGAATTTCAAATGGTCTGATGTACCTGGGACCCAATTTTCTGTTCTTACCGAAATGTATAACACCCTTTCATAGGGATACCTTCAAGAAAACATGATCTCCTACCTGAAATTCAAAATACTTCCTTCGGTTTTCAGTGTAGCTCTTCTGTCTACTTTGAGCTACTTTGATGTGGGTTTGGATTACCATTACCTTTTCTATCATTTCCTCAACAAATTTTTTTCCTACAAGTTTTCCTTCACCAACATCATCCAAACAGGTTGGTGCGGGACATCTCTTTCCGTATAATGCTTTATATAGTGCCATCTGAATACTTGAATGGAAGATATTGTTATAGGAAAATTCTATTAGAGGTAAATATTGATCCCACAAATCCTAAAAGTCATGTGAGCATGATCTCAACATGTCTGCTAAGGTTTGAATAGTTTGTTCTGATTGTCCATCTGTTTGGGGGTGGTAAGAAGTGCTCAAATGAAGATCAGTATCCAGGTCTTTCTGAAGACTTTTACAGAATCTTGATGTAAAATGGGGATCACGATCCGAAAAAATTAATTGGGGTACTCCATGAAGACTAAAAACATCATTAATATATATTCTTTCTAGATGTTCAAGTGGTAAATATTCCATTATAGAAAGAAAATGTGTTGACTTGGTAAGATGATCAACAATGACCCATATTGTGTTGTTCTGTCTAGGAGTCTTCTTTAGTCCCATGACAAAGTCCATCTTGATATTATCCCATTTCCACCCAATTATGTGAAGAGGTTTCAATACTCCACCAGGCTGTTGCCTTCCAGCTTTCACTTGTTGAAAAACAATACATCTTGACACAAAATCAGAAATTTCCCTCTTCTTGTTGTCCCACAAAAAATGTTCCTTCAAGTCTCTATACATCTTGGTGCTCCCAAGGTGTATGGAGAAATTGGAACTATGAGCATCATCTAAAAATTCCCATTTTAAATCAGGTATATCGGGAACACAAATTCTCTTCCCAAATTTCAAAATTCCATCTTCATACACAATGTCAATCGATCTCCCATCATTCACAGCTTTAATCTTCTTTTGAAACTCTTCATCATCAGTCTGAGAACTCTTTATCCTTTCTAGTAAAGATGGTGTGGCAACCATTTGAAAAATCATTGATGTTTCACCTTCCATGGTGATTCCCATATCCATATTTACTAGATCCATGTATATATGATACTTTTCAACTCTCATCTTATTCAAAACTCCATGATCCTTTCTTCTCAAGGCATCTGCCACCTTATGTGCCTTCCCCAGGTGGTAGTGTATTGTGCAATCATAATCCTTGAGTAGTTCAAGCCATTTCCTTTGCCTCATGTTGGGTTATTTTTGTGAGAAAATATACTTATAACTCTTGTGATCAGTATATATCTCACATTTTTCACTATAGAGATAATTTCTCCATTTCTTCATAGCAAAGACCACAGCTGCAAACTCAAGATCATGAGTAGGATAGTTTTTCTCATGAATTTTCAGCTGTCGTGATGCATAGGCAATAACTCTATCATTCTGCATAAGGACACAACCAAGTCCTTTCTTCGATGCATCATTATAAATAACGAACCCATCATTCCCAAATTATAGATTCAATATAAGAGCATTGACTAATATATTCTTCAGTTTTTCAAAAAATTCTTCACACTCTTTTTTTCAAACAAATTCAACCCCTTTACTTGTGAGCTTAGTTAATGGGTTAGCCAATCAACCAACATTCTGGAAGAAACGTCGATAATAACCTGCTAAACCAATAAAACTATGTACGTTAGATATATTGGTTGGTGCTGGCCATTATAGGATTTCCTTGGTCTATGAAGGATCAACAGAGATTCCATCTATAGAGACAATATGGCCAAGAAACGAAATCTCTGGAAGCTAGAATTCACACATTCTAAACATCCCATATAATTCATGTCTTCTAAGAGTATTCAGGATAATGCACAAGTGATTTTCAAGATCTTTGTAGATTTTATAATATACCAAGATATCATCAATAAATACCACTACAAAATCATCGAGATATTCCTTGAAAAATCTGTTCATTAGATCCATTAAAACAGAGGGTGCAATAGTCAGCCCAAAAGGCATTACTATAAACTCGTAATGCCCGTACCTAGTTCAAAATGGTGTCTTCTGAATGTCTTCCTTCTTCACACACAACTAATGGTATCCAGATCGAAGTAAATATTTGAAAAGTATTGAGCTCCATTCAGTTAGTCAAATAAATCATAAATACGAGGTATGGGATACTTGTTCTTTATTGTTATATCATTTATTTCCCTATAGTTTATACATAACCTCATAGATCCATCTTTCTTCTTAACAAAAAGGACAGGGGCTCCCCATAGAGAAACACTAGGGAGAATAATACCTTTATTACTCAATTCCTCTAGTTTTTTCTTTATTTCAACTAACTCCATAGTTGACATTCTATAAGGGGTCTTTGATATGGGCCTTGAACCAAGAATCAAATCAATGGAAAACTCAATTTATCATTCTGGAGGATGTATAGGTAAATCATCCAGAAACACATCTACATACTTTTTCACAATAGGAACATAATCTATTTGAACATTAGTTTCCTTACCCACAGTTATTTCATTCTCTTCCTCCCCAATAATTTAATTTAGTTGAGCTACTGAGGGTGGATATAGGTAAGAATCAGGTGGTGATGATTCTTCTCTAAAGATAATGTGTTCTTTATCATCATCATCAAAAATTTTAACCTCCTTCTTCTTATAATAAATTTTCGCATCATGGTCCGAAATCCCATCCATACTGAGGATTATATCAAATTCAATCATGGGTATGACGATGAGATCAGCAGATAAGGAAAATTTATATGCCCTAATGGGGACGGATCCACAACACATTGTGTCAATGATACTTCCCTTTGGAGTTTTAACTAACAACTCCCTTGTTAGATAAAATTTGAAATATCTAATTTTCTTAGAAAACTAGGAATATATGAAACAATGTGATGATCCACAATCAAATAATGAATTTTCTAAACATTAGGAAACCATTAAATTACCTTCCACCATGTATTTCAGAGCTTCTACCTCAACAGTACTGATAGCATAATCTTGGCCTTAATCCCTTGGCCTTTTCTGAGGTAAGTTCCCTTGATGCTTAGGAAATTAATTTTCATAATGTCCCATCTCTCTACAATTATAGAACTCCACATTGACAATAACTTTCTTTCCATTGCAATCATGAGCTTGGTGGCCCTTTTCACCACACTTGTAACAGACTCTAATTCCCCTCAAGCAAGTAACATGGTGTTTCTTCCCACATTTATTGTAGGTTAGATAATCAACTTTTCCCTTATTCCCCTTATTTCAGTTTCCAGAGTGATCAATATATCTCTTCTTTCATGACTTTTAAAATATTATACTTATAGAATTATTTTTCTATCTTGATAGAACATGAGACAATATCTTCGTACGATGAGAAAGATTGTGAGAATAATGATCAACAGAGAAACGGTTTTAACGCATCAAATAAATGATCAATCTTACTTCTTGGGTTATGTATACAATCTGTAGCACACCTTGCTAACCTTGTAAATTTAACCTCATAATTTGCGACATTAACATCCTCCTTTTGTATCAGACTCCGAAATTGACTTTCCATATCTTCTCGATGGTCACGAGAAACGTGTTTTTCTATGAAAAGATCTTTGAAATCCCTCCATTCCATATTTGAGACTTAATAATCTTCCTTTGTGTTTTGAATCAATGGCCACCATTGATCTGCATCTCCATTGAGGTGGTAAACTGCCATGATAACTTTTTCTCTTTCACTACTACCCAAGGCATGGAATATTTTCTATAAGGAATTAATCCATTTCTCAGCTACTAAGGAATTTTTACTCCAATTGAATGTTGGTGTTTGTTGCCTCATGAAGCGATCTATCATTGATCCTCCACGCTGCGGATTAGGGTGTTCCATATGGGTAAGGTTATTATTCATAACCTGAGTGAGTTTTCCCAGTATGGTGATTAGCTGATCAGCACCAGTTGTGTCACCAGCTCCCCTATAATTATCTTGAGAAGGAGGGAAATCCCTACATGGAGTGTGTGCATTGATACAACTTCCATTTCTTCCACTAGGCACCATTTATAAACAATTTTGTACACTAGATTAGTTTATAAATCACAATATATAATTCCAAACTTATAACATAATAAATATTTAATCATTTTATGGATATAATCCATAATCAGAAAAATGTTTTCTTTGAGGAAGTATATACACATAAACCCTTCATAATGGTTTGTAAAGAAAATGAGAATTATCCTAAGCATATCCCTCAGGAGTGTCGTAACCAAGAGTGCAGCAAAGCCCGTTGTCGTGCACCAGTTCCCATTCGAGTCTAGATAATTGAAGTATTTTTGGGTTTTACCCCAAGGTACATCTGTTCCAGAGCCACCTCTACAAGCTCGTATCCAGACAGGGATGTATTGCTCAGAAAACTCATAAAATCTCTACAATACCAAAATTCTAGGATGTTATTCTATACTAATCTTCAAATTCTCTCTTATGGCTATGTGCTCTAATCAGAGTTTATCTAAATCTAGTTTCCAAGGTTTTTACTAAACTTCCTCTGATACCAACTGTAATGCCCTGACCCTAGTTACCGAGAGTTAATGCATTATTACATAACATTGTCATGAACACAAGGAAATCATGTCTTGAAAGACCGATCAGTTTAGTATTATTTGAAACAAGATTCATACATAAGTTCAACATTACAGCTTGAAGAGAAATAAAACACAAATATATTTCATTAGAAACATCCAAGCCTCCTAGATTATGCCTGCAGGTCACTCAAAACTAAATTCTTCACATCCTTCTAAAATTAAACATAAGAATGGGGTGAGCTCTAACACTTCGTAAGGGTAAGTAATATAATGAAAAATTTCATAAATATTAAGCATGGAAAATAATTGAAACCAAATGCCTTTACCAATAATAAACATAAATACTTCTATGGAAGGAATATGATCTGAGTAAATAATTCCATCATAAAACATAATCATGGGTATTCTACTAGTCGAGTGACCACATGTACCATTAATATTATTTCCATAATGAGGGAATGTATGATGTCGTACAATCTGAAACATTTTTTCAAGGCCTCAGCCAAGACGTCTAAAAATGATTAAGGCCTCAGCCAAAACCATAAATCAAATTGGGAAAACGCCCTGGCCAATTCCATGACTAGTTGTCTCATGAGACCTATCGATGCATCGAGGAGCTATATCGGGTTCCACCCGTCACTTACTAAGTCCAATACATTACTCATATGAAAAGGTTTAAACATATCATAAATTTTCGAATTAAAACTTGCATACGAAATGTCAATACTTTAACCACAAACCATGAATGGTATAAAAATAGCACACCCACTGTCAAACATATCAAAAAACATTCAATACAATATTGAATTTTTGTATCATAATAAATCCACTTCAAATAAACATAAAATCCATCAATGGATGTTGACATAGATGAAATCAAAAACCTTTTTAGAGAAATATCGCTTTCTATTTTGAAATCATTTAAGTGTCACATAATTATAAAATAAAACATTTACATTTAAAATATTCTTATAAACTTTTAAGGGAAGCTTAGACGAGTTTATAATGGTAGAAAATAGCTGCACCCACCGTATAAGATAAAAAAATACATTCTTACATTAATTTTGTCGAAAAGGTTAAAAAGGACCTTGTTTGGAAAACAATGGAAAGATTCATTTATAAACATATTATTAAACATAAACAAGGTTATAAATGAATTTAACCCATAGTCTATATAATAGTAAGAATGTTTTGAAATAAATTTTTAAGAAACATGGATGTGGATGATAAATAGGTCCCAGTATATAATTATGTATAAACAACCTCGGATAATGAAGAGATTGTGAAATAAAGCCTTACCTTGTACTTTTCCTTGGATGAGGGTAGTTTAACCTCCTGTATAATTGTAAAATAGTTTTTATTAAATTATACAAGAATAATATACATTAATATGATATCATATGTTATCTCTTAACATTACTTTGTAAATAATATCTTAGTATTATCGTCGTTTTGGGTATTTAACGGATTCATTTTCCGTTATATTATTTGTTATGTGAGTCATATTTTTAATGTATGGGTTGTATCTTATTCATATCTAGAATGATATCAAGTCCTTAAACATTATTTTTAATCATCAAATGAGAATTATTCTTGAATGGATATGATGGAGAAGGAATCTCATCGCATTCGTTGAGACGGTAGTCCGTACGTACGCATGAGCGACAATATCATTATTTTGATATTAAAATCGTATATAATTGGATGGTATATCTTACATAAAGAATCATTATAATGTTATATTTATTATTTAATTCAATTACACATCATTATCATACCCATACACATAATAATTGTTTTAATAACAATTACACCAATATATGGAGATGGTAAGCCGTACGTATGCACGTATGGTGACATGTCATTCAAATGATGGATAAAATTCTGAATATGGTAGTACCATATTTACAATAAAATCATAGTATATAGAATATACATGAGTTATTATTTTAGAATGGAAATAACAATGAAATAATAAGTTGTTGAAGAAAGGAACTTGAAAGATTGTGGTGAAAACATTACCTCTTCTTCGGGTTCTTCCTTTGATTTGATCAAAAGGGCTCCATAGGATGGCTTTCTGATCAAAGTAAGGCCTCTAGGTTTAAGTGAGGGAAGTTGAAAGAATATTTAGGCAGGGTTTGGCCGATCCAAAAGGAATTGAAGGTGTTAATTAGAGGTAATGGGATGTTCCCTTTTATAAGAGGGGTGAGGGGCACCTTAGGAAAAGCTAGAAATATTATTTTATAATAAATTAATATTCGGTTAATAATGGTTCCAAAGTGGATTATTTAAAGATTATGGTGGGGATAAGTTGAAATCCACTCAACCAGTAGGTTTTATATAGGTTTGGGTCACTATATTAACTTTAGTTTTTTTATTTAACTCTTAGTTAAATAGTTTGACATTTAGCATGTCTATTTGTATTTTTATATTATATAGTCAATAAACATACTATAAACATCCAAGAGACCCAAAAGTGGTCCATTAATAATACACCTATCATTATATATGTCCTTTGTCCGACCCTTAGATTTTTAGGAATAGAATATCAATTAATAATATAAATTTTGTTTTAAAAACTCTTTTATGTCGATTTTGAGAATATTTAATAATTGATTTTTGTTAAAGAATAAAATCATTATTAATTCAAACCAAATACATTGAAGAATTTCTAACATGTCATATTAACTAATAAAATTTTTTTATGTCATCAAAACTTTCAAATTATATTAATGTTAACATTTATAATACTAATTATTTGATTAATTCATTAATCAGGAAAACACTACATCATTATTGTGTCATAAATAAATTTAATTATTAAATGTCCAAAAATTATAAATAAAATACCATTATTTTATAAATATTATTATATTTATAATGATTATTTATTGATGAAAATATAACATATATAAACCTATGTAAAAATTGTTTTTCTAAAATATATATGCTTACGTCATTTTTGTATTTAATTTAACTTAATTAATATAAAGTTTTATTATCACTTACTAGTGGATCCATGGGATCCAAAAATCGTCCCAAAGATGCCCATGGTCGGACATGTATCAACCAATAGTTTCAGGACATGTTTTAGGGTAATTTATTATTATTATAATATTATTTTTTACCCTTATATACCGGATTTACCATTTAACCATGGTAAATAAAATATTTACCGAAGTAATTATTCAAAATGTCTAAATATAAAAGTTACCTATTAACACAATTTGGAAAATCAGATTCAAAATATGGAATCCATTTTTCTAAATTCAAAACACAGATGTTGCAGAAATTAATTTAAAATTAATTCCCGTTGTTAAAACAAAAAGCGTGTTTTTAAGAGATAATAACTATCAAAAGATTGGCACTTGCTTATGTCCAGTTTAAATGTAAAATTATGTCCAATGACCAAAATTCGATTAAATAGTAAAAATATAATCTAATTATACTCTGAAATCACTCAAATTAATAATTTATCAAAATTAATCATTTCGATTACAAAAGTTTTTTTTAATTAAAATTTAGTAATTTTCACTATTCATTAAAATATGAAAGTTATCCGAAAAGTACCAAAACATCACCCTAAGAGAATTTCGATATTCCAAATCCAAAAATGAAGTCCATTTTGAAAGATAAAATGTATAAAATTTCAAAAAGTTGGTATTACTATTCATAACAGCTAGTTTGATTGGTTGTGGTGTGTGTTAGAACTCGAAGTTGTGTACAACACACGCTACTGTATTATTCAAAGAGAAGCATACAATATAAGGTTGGGGTGTTACAAATATAAACCATTTTAGTCCTCACTATAAGACATTAAAATGCATAGTACAATGTCTTTCCTGCAATATTTAAAACTACACAGCATCCAATGTCCTATCGGCAAGACATTAAGCTGCATAACCACCATAAGCATCCATGCTGCATGACGTTAAGGTGCATAGTATCTTTGTCCTTGTTGCATGATGTTAAACTACATGACATAATTTGTACAACTAATGTTTTCTCTATTTAACATTAGATAATTCCATATAAAAATGTCATTGATGTCATCACTTCTTCTTAGTAGTAAATGGGTCCCTCTCTTTCCTATGATGGAGTCAGATCTGCATAGAGAACAAATTTCAAGAACAACATATGGATTGATTCACATCTATTTTGAGATATGTAGAGTCACCTAAATCTACAATTCTGGGCCCATCCACAATCACAAAAAAAATTATTTTCTTTTCTCCCCATTTATATGAATCATATCTATATAGAGTGTCTTCTTAAGATATATGATTTGGTCCTTATAACATTTCATGTATTAAGATTTATCATTCTCTTGGAACGTATCAAAATCCCCCATTCCTCATGTCAAACCTCGCATGAGTAATAATTGTTTAAAGAACTATGTATGGCTTGATTATCATTTATTTTGAGATACGTAGAGATGCCTAGATCTCCAAAATTGGGCCCATCCACAATAAATAAACCCCCATTATTTCTTGTATAAAAATAATATCTTCATAGGTAATGTCACGACCCATCCTCGGGGCTCGTGCCGTGACTACCCCACACCCGCCTTCCATAGGCCAGGGGCTGGCGACTAGCACCAAGGCGTAAATCCCGAAAAAAGGGAAGGCATTGCCTTTGAAAAGTAGACAAGCACAACAGAGTAAGCAAGTGGAAAAGTAAACACTAAGTAAAATTGTAACAAGCTGTGCTGAAAGAAAAATTGGCCGGAAATACAAGCCCAACTGTAAAGTACAACTGAAAGGGGAAACAACAACTGTAAAGAAAAGCCGCAGCGTCGAGCCGTCCTCTGAAGGTCCCACCTGAAGGGTGGGTACAGATAGCCTCCACAGCTCCTCGGTCCAGCCGTCCCCTCTGAGTATGTCCCGCCCAGTGGTCCACCTCCAGGTACCGTCCTGCTCCGCACGCCTCCAACACAGTCAGTGTTGTCCGTCGTCTACAACCAACACTATGAAGTGCGGGCATAGCCCGTGCAGGGGTGAGTATAAGCTACTCAGTAGGGACCCCGAGACCCCCGGAGGTCTGCTGAAATCCACGAAGGATAATCCACAAAGGAAAGATACAATCACGAAGTAACATCTGAAACGGCTTAGGTATATGCCCATACATATACTTAAGTCATCAATTCCCGTTCGGCTCCAGCGTCCGAGCCCAAGCACAACCCAGTCCACACCGGAAAGCAAAACGTATACCCACACAGGATAGCACAACACAATCCACAAAGGAGAGTAAACAGTAAATCCACACAGGATAGATCAACACAATCCACAAAGGAGAGTAAACAATAAATCCACACAGGATAGCTCAACACAATCCACAAAGGAGAGTAAATAGAAGATTCAGCTCACACAGGTATACATCATCGAAAAGGGTGAAAGAGATGTTCAGACATAGATACTGAATCATCTAAGCTGGGACCCACATAGGATACAAGACCAGCCATCCTCATCGTTTCGTTTATGCTGGGACCCACATAGGATACAAGACCAGCCGTCCTCATCGTTTCGTTTATGCTGGGACCCACATAGGGTACAAGACCAGCACTGCTGGGACCCACATAGGATACAAGACCAGCACTGAGTCATCTAGGCCGGGACCCACATAGGATACAAGACCAGCACTCTTCATTGATTCATCTATATTGGGACCCACATAGGATACAAGACTAGTATTGAATCATCTATGCTGGGACCCACATAGAATACAAGACCAGCACAGCTAGGACCCACATAGGATACAAGACCAGCTGTCCTCATTGATTCAACTATACTGGGACCCACATAGGATACAAGACCAGTATTGAATCATCTAAGCTGGACCCACATATGATACAAGACCAGCACAGCTAGGACCCACATAGGATACAAGACCAGCTGTCTTCATTGATTCAACTATACTGGGACCCACATAGGATACAAGACCAGTATTGAATCATCTAAGCTGGGTCCCACATAGGATACAAGACCAGCATAGATAGGATTCACATAGGATACAAGACCAGCTGTCTTCGTTGATTCAACTACACTGGGACCCACATAGGATACAAGACCAGTATTGAATCATCTAAGCTGGGACCCACATAGGATTCAAGACCAGCACAGCTAGGACCCACATAGGATACAAGACCAGCTGTCTTCGTCGATTCAACTATACTGGGACCCACATAGGATACAAGACCAGTATTGAATCATCTAAGCTGGGACCCACATAGGATACAAGACAAGCATAGCTAGGACCCACATAGGATACAAGACCAGTTGTCTTCGTCATCGCAGTCCATTGAGGATCTCTTCACAATCGTCGTCGCGGTCCACTGAGGATCTCTGCATGGTCGTCGCTGTCGAAGTAGCAGTCCCAGCCAGCTCTAGGGTTCTGCACACAGCAAGCTCGTTCGGGAGGGTCCGCTCCATGAGCCGAGAGGCCGATACATCAACTGTCACAAAGTCCGAAGTTGATGTATCCAAAAGTTCCGCATCGTCAACAGGAACTCAACGTCGCAGACGGCGTGTCAATCGGACACCCGGTCTGTGAGTTATTGGGTTTTTCATCCCGGGGGCCTGGTTGGTTTTTAAGGCAAAACCATCCCGAACGTACTCCACCTGCATCCAAACCTTAGGCGGAGTGAGCCAAAAGATCCGTCTCACATAGAGGAACTCAACAAAGATGACGGCGCGTCAATCGGACGTTCGTAGCTCAAGATATGAGCGTTTCCGCTCCAAGGGCCCGGTTGGTTTTGTGTACGAACCAACCCGACCGATCTCAAAGTGTTTTAAAACCTTGAGTGCGATATACATAAATGACCGTCTCAATCCAAGGATCGTGTTTCCGCTGACGGCGCATCGTTTGGAGGCCCTTAGCTCAAGTTATGGGTGTTTGAACAAAAACCGTCCGAAGACGGGGGGTCCGGGCCCGGGCCGACCCGATGCGGGTCGACCCGACCGGGTCCTACCCGGTCCAGTCCGGCCAGGGCGCGGCCCGGCCGGTCGGACCGGCCTAGCTCGGTTCGGCCGAGCGGCCGAACGGCCAAGGCGCCGCGGGGCGCTGCCCCCGCGGCCTGGTGGTGTCGCGGCCCCCCGCGTGGGGCCGCGCTGAGTCAAGGACGCGGAAAAGCTGCGTCCGAGTGCACCAGACCCACACGGCTGCGGTTTCAGCCGTGGCGGCCTGTCCGGCGGCGCGCCGGGGCATCGCCACTCCCGGCTGCCGGCGCCGCCGGCGTGTTCAGCGGGCCACCGGGATCGCTCTGGTGGTCCGATTTTGTTCCCGTCTGCGCCGCTGCTCCTCCCGGGACTCATTCTTCACTGCGGGATCATCAAACTTCTATTGCGGCACGTTCCATCGTCGCCCTTCAAATCCGCACAAAAACGAAGAACGGCGGAGGGTCGTCGGGCCGTGTTCGTTTGGCCCGCACCCTCCGCGTTAGAGGTAAACAACGGGAGGAATAAAGTTCAACACATGAACGCATAACCGAAAAAAAATTTAATGAAATAATTTTTTTTCATAAATCGGGTTCCTCATTTGAACAGAAACGACATGGGAAAAAGAGGCATTTCCAGAAATAAAATCCCAACCTCGTTGGTCGTCGCGTGCAAGCGTTCTTCGCGGAATTTCTCATCGCAGAAGGTGGAGATCGTCACGGAAGGGCGTCGCGTCGTCGCGGAACACGGAGTTGAGTGGGCGAACTCAACGCACCATGAAACAGAAGATTTAATTTAATTAATCAAATCTTTGTTTTGGTAAAGAACCACAAGGGAGATTAAAAAGAAGGTCCGAGACTCTTACCTCAAGCAGCTGATCGAAGATCCGTCGCGGAGGAAGAGACGTCGCAGAAGAACGTTGTCGGCGTCGCGGGTCTCGGCGTCGCGTCGTCGATTTCCGAGTTCGGCGTTCTTCGCATTCTTCGCATTCTTCGCGTTCTTCGCGTTCTTCACGAAGGATGATGAAGGTTCAAGGATCCTCTCTCAACGAGTAATCCTCCAAAAGATTTTGGTTGGTCTTATATTACTATTATGCCAACACACGAAAAGGGGTAAGTAACGACCCATCAATTCGTTGAATTAATTCAACAAAAGAAACATCTCATTTAATTTACGAAATAAACCGCCCAATTAAATGGTCTGTTAAGAATTTAAGAAAACGCGTCAGTTGACTTTCATAATGACGGGTTTTCGCGGGTGCGTTACTTAGCGGAAAGAAACGGCAGGGCTCATGCGGGCCCCACCTCACAAATATCCTACCAAGAGGGTAGGATATTATTGGATAGTCCCCTATTTGGTTCAACTCAGCTTAAGCTTCTTTTAAGTGGCTTCAAGTGGTTCCAAGTGGCTTAAGTGAAATAAAATAAAGTTGTCGTAAAATTATTTTATTTCTTAACTTTAAGCCCAAAAATTAAAAACCACACCAGAGAAAATGCAACTCCGGAAGAGGCGTTTCTAAGCGAATATCAGCGCTGTGATTTCATTGGTTCCCTCAGAATTCGATTCCGGTAACCAGTTAAAAAGTTAGAAAAACACGCTCGTCCGTTCATTGAACGTACCTGAGCCAAACTTCGGAAAATGATTCCGGGCGCACCGGGCCTCGGAATCAGGTTCCGTCAGAAACTGTGTTCTTGTAAAATTCCAAAGAAAATTAAGAAAAAAAATTTCCTTGAAATTTATGGGTCTTTACATTACTCCCACCACAGGGCTTTACGTCCCCATAAAGCTTCAACACAAACTAGGGAAACAAAGGCGGTACTGAGCACGCAACTGAGCCTCCTGCTCCAAAGCGCTCTCTGGAGGTTCTCGTGCTGCCATCTGATGCACACTAGAGGAATCGATCATCCACGTAGGACCCACTCCTGTCGATCCTCGATCTCCACTGGGACCTCCGCAAAAGTTTCCCCATCATCCACGTCTAGCTCCCCATAGTCAAAGGTTTGCGTCGTGTCGTGCACGTATATTCTCAGCTGGGACACGTGGAAGACGTCGTGCACCAGGTGCAACTGAGGTGGCAGAGCCAAGTGATAAGCCACATCGTCAATCCTGCTGAGGACCTGGAAAGGTCCGATGAAGCGTGGAGACTACTTGTCGTCTCGGCCAAAACTCTGCAACCCACGTCGAGGTGAGACCCGCAAGAAGACGTGGTCGCCATCCTCGAACTCTAGTGGCCTCCGCCTCCTATCAGCATATGACTTCTACCGGCTCTTAGCTGTACTCATCCACCCCTAGATGACCTGGACCATCTCAGTCGTGGCCTGGACCACCTCCGGCCCTACAAGAGCTGCTAAGATTTCTTCATTGCCGATAAGAGAAAATATGGTCCCATCCCCTGGATGAACCACATTCTTTGCCTAATACAGTCAATCCCGACATGGATGATACTAATCCATACCATGGTTGACGTCGTAAGGCCTCGACGCTACTACCAAGAGATCCAACCGTTACTCTCGCCTCCAAGGGTTGAGTCACACTGTCGGCATCATTGTGTGGTAACTGGGTCTCCTCCAGTAGATGTCTCACAAGTGAGGAACAAGTCAACAGTCAAAACTGGAACCTCTTAGTAACAACACAAAAGAGGATAGGAATGAAAACATCACAAAGGTATGCGTCTTTTATTATTGCAGCTCATAATACAAAGACGCTACACAATAGCAACAAGGAACTAGAAGTACAAAGGATGTATCCACTAGTTCCGCTCCTGTCCATCTGCTCCCAGAGCTTCATGATCGAAGGCCTCGGCTACCTGAAGTTGAGCTCTCGCATGTCCACCTACTCCCTGCAGTCGGGGTTCACCTCCTGGTGGTGGTGGTGGCAACACCTCGAAGTGTCTCCCACCACCGGCTACTCGGTCAGCTCCTCTGCCTCGTCCTCCTGCACCCTGCGGACCACCGTGTCCGAACCTCTGTCTAGGAGGTCCCTCTACCACCTGCTGCTCATCTGCAAGACGAGTCGGGTAGTCTCGAGCCATGTGACCTCGCCCACTGCATGCGTAGCAATGTTTTCCCCTCGCGTAGCTGGATCTCCTTCGGGTGCCCCGCACAACCGAATCTTCATCTTGAGACTGCCCATCTGATGGTCTGGCCCGTTTGAACCTCTGCGTCACCTGTCTACTGCCAGCTGCAGAAGACCCTGCTAAGGGCCGTCCTGCGGAGGGTCCTGTCACTAGAGCCTGCTCGGCGAGAAAACTCTCCACTAGAAGGGCTCTCTCCAACACCTCTGCCTGTGTTGGAATGTTGAGGGAGATCATCGAAGCCCTGATCTCGTGCCTCAGTCCCTGCTCGAAGGTCTGGGCATGGAAGAACGGGTCCCGTACCATATCGGTGGAGTAGCGCGAGAGATCAGTAAATCTCACTGAGTACTGGGCCACTGTCATACTGCCCGTCCGTAGCTGTAGCAGCTCTTGGATGCGCACCGCACGGAGGGTGGCTGGGACGAACTCGGAGCGGAAGATGCTCTCAAAGTCCGTCTAGAGAAGAGATGTCTCGTCGTGCACCTGAAGCATCAAGCTCCACCATCTGCCTGTTGCCGCATGCCGGAGGCTCGCTTCGAGGATCACCATGAGGTCTGCTGGTGTCCTCACTAGCCTGAAAACTCGCACGACCACCTCCAGCCGGTCCTCGGCTGCCTGGGGGTCCGTCTCCCCACGAAACCTGGGTGGTCACTGGCACTGGAACTCATGAAGAGCTCCAAGGCGATGTGCATCGTCAGCGGTCGTGGCGGGAAGCATCGGTGGCTCGGCGGGTAAAGGTACCTCTGGTGCCTCTGCTGACACGGAGCCCTGCACCGAGGCCTCGTCGCTCTATGGGTTGTCATCACGCTCCACTCTCGGAGCCCTAGCTGGCTTCCCTCGTGGGGCCATCCTGAAAAGGAAACAAGTGCGCCACGATCAGAACAGTATACCTGGTGAGCTGACACAAGTAATCACAAAGAAAACTTGAAACACACATGCAATCAATGTTTTCGTGCATTAAGTCGGAAATCAGAAGTCAGGGTCCTGGTGTACAGATACGTCAGCAGCCACACCAACACTGGACTCCCTGGACTGATAACCACACTCAATACGTTAAACACTATTTCTTCACATAGAAGAAAGATCAGAGTCTGCGGTAGGACCGACCACCTTTGATACCAATTTGTCACGACCCGTCCTCAGGGCCCATGCCGTGACTACCCCAGGCCCGCCTTCCATAGGCCAGGGGCTGGCGACTAGCACCAAGGCGTAAATCCCAAAAAAAGGGAAGACATTGCCTTTGAAAAGTAAACAAGCACCACAGAGTAAGCAAGCGGAAAAGTAAACACTAAGTAAAACTGTAACAATCTGTGCTGAAAGAAAAAGGGGCTGGAAATACAAGCCCAACTATAAAGTTCAACTGAAAGGGGAAAACATCAACTGTAAAGAAAAGCCGCAGCGTCGAGCCGTCCTCTGAAGGTCCCACCTGAAGGGTGGGTACGGATAGCCGCCACAGCTCCTTGGTCCAGCCGTCTGCTCCGAGTACGTCCCGCCCAGTGGTCCACCTCCAGGTACCATCCTGCTCTGCACGCCTCCACCACGGTCAGTGTTGTCCATCGTCTGCAACCAACACCGCGAAGTGCGGGCATAGCCCGTGCAGGGGTGAGTATAAGTTACTCAGTAGGGACCCCGAGACCCCTGATGGTCTCCCGAAATCCATGAAGGATAATCCACAAAGGAAAGATACAATCACGAAGTAACATCTGACACGGCTTAGGTATATGCCCATACATATACCTAAGCCATCAATTCCCGTTCGGCTCCAGCATCCGAGCCCAAGCACAACCCAGTCCACACAGGAAAGCAAAACGTATACCCACACAGGATAGCACAACACAATCCACAAAGGAGAGTAAATAGTAAATCCACACAGGATAGCTCAACACAATCCACAAAGGAGAGTAAACAGTAAATCCACACAGGATAGCTCAACACAATCCACAAAGGAGAGTAAGCAGAAGATTCAGCTCACACAGGTATACATCATCGAAAAGGGTGAAAGAGATGTTCAGACATAGATACTGAATCATCTAAGCTGGGACCCACATAGGATAAAAGACCAGCCATCCTCATCGTTTCGTTTATGCTGGGACCCACATAGGATACAAGACCAGCCGTCCTCATTGTTTTGTTTATGCTGGGACCCACATAGGATACAAGACCAGCACGGCTAGGACCCACATAGGATACAAGACCAGCACTGAGTCATCTAGGCTGGGACCCACATAGGATACAAGACCAGCACTCTTCATTCATTCATCTATACTGGGACCCACATAGGATACAAGACCAGTATTGAATCATCTAAGCTGAGACCCACATAGGATAAAAGACCAGCACAGCTAGGACCCACATAGGATACAAGACCAGTTGTCCTCATTGATTCAACTACACTGAGACCCACATAGGATACAAGACCAGTATTGAATCATATAAGCTGGACCCACATAGGATACAAGACCAGCACAACTAGGACCCACATAGGATACAAGACCAGTTGTCTTCGTTGATTCAACTATACTGGGACCCACATAGGATACAAGACCAGTATTGAATCATCTAAGCTGGGACCCACATAGGATACAAGACCAGCACAGCTAGGACCCACATAGGATACAAGACCAGCTGTCTTCGTCGATTCAACTATACTGGGACCCACATAGGATACAAGACCAATATTGAATCATCTAAGCTGGGACCCACATAGGATACAAGACCAGCACAGCTAGGACCCACATAGGATACAAGACCAGCTATCTTCGTCGTCGTAGTCCACTGAGGATCTCTACACAATCTTCGTCGCGGTCCACTGAGGATCTCTGCACGGTCGTCGCTGTCGAAGTAGTAGTCGCAGCCAGCTCTAGGGTTCCGCACACATCAAGCTCGTTCGGGTGGGTCCGCTCCACGAGCCGAGAGGCCGATATATCAACTATCATAAATTCCGAAGTTGATGTATCCAAAAGCTCTGCATCGTCAACAGGAACTCAACGTCCCAGACGGCGCGTCAATCGGACGCCCAGTGTGAGAGTTATTGGCTTTTTCGTCCCTGGGGCCGGGTTGGTTTTTAAGGCAAAACCAACCCAACCGTACTCCACCTGTGTCCAAACCTCGGGAGGAGTGATCCAAAATATCTATCTCATATAGAGAAACTCAAAAAAGCTGACGGCGCGTCAATCGGACGTCCGTAGCTCAAGATATGAGTGTTTCCGCTCCGAGGGCCCGGTTGGTTTTGTGTACGAACCAACCCGGCCGAACTCAAAGTGTTCCAAATCCTTTAGTGCGATATACCAAAACGACCGCCTCGATCCAATGATCGTGTGTCCACTGACGACACATCGTTTGGAGGCCCGTATCTCATGTTATGGGCGTTTGAACGAAAACCGTCCGAAGACGGGGGGTCCGGGCCCGGGCCGACATGGCCCGACCCCCCTGGGTCGGCCGAACTGGGGCGACCCGAACCGGGTCACGTCGACCCGGTCCGACCCGGTCCGGTCCGGCCCGGGCGCGGCCCGGCCGGTCCGACCTGGTCCGGTCCGGCCTGGGCGCGGCCCGGCCGGTCGGACCGGCCCGGCTCGGTTCGGCCGAGCGGCCGAATTGCCAAGGCGCCGCGGGGCGCTGCCCCCGCGGCCCCCCGCATGGGCCCGCGCTGAGTCAAGGACGTGGCAACGCCGCTTCCGAGTGCACCGGACCCGCGCGGTCGCGGGTCCGCGGGTGCCGCCGCCGGCGCTGCTTCAGCCGCGGCGGCGCGCCGGGGCACCGCCGCTCCCGGCGACCCGCGCCGACGGCGTGTTCCGCGGGCCACCGGGATCGCTCCGGTGGTCCGATTTTGTTCCCGTCTACACCGCTGCTCCTCCCGGGACTCGTTCTTCACCGTGGGATCATCAAACTTCCGTTGCGGCACGTTCTGTCGTCTCCCGTCAAATCCGCACAAAAACGAAGAACGATGGAGGGTCGTCGGGCAGTGTTCGTTTGGCCCGCACCCTCTGCGTTAGAGGTAAACAATAGGGGGAATAAATTTCAACACATGAACGCATAACCGAAACAATTTTTAATGAAACAAAATTGTTTCATAAATCGGGTTCCTCATTTGAATGGAAACGACATGGGAAAAAGAGGCATTTCCAGAAATAAAATCCCTACCTCGTTGGTCGTCGCACGTGATCATTCTTCGCGGAATTGCTCGTCGCGGAAGGTGGAGATCGTCGCGTCGTCGCGGAAGGGCGTCGCGTCGTCGCGGAACACGGCGTTGAGTCGGCGAACTCAACGCACCATGAAACAACAGATTTAATTTAATTAATCAAATCTGTGTTTTGGTAATGAACCACAAGGGAGATTAAAAAGAATGTCCGAGACTCTTACATCAAGCAGCCGATCGAAGATCCGTCGCGGAGGAAGAGACGTTGCAGAAGAACGTTATTGGCGTCGCGGGTCACGGCGTCGCGTCGTTGATTTCCGGGTTCGGCGTTCTTTGCATTCTTCACGTTCTTCGCGTTCTTCGCGAAGGAGGATGAAGGTTCAAGGATCCTCTCTCAACGAGTAATCCTCCAAAAGATTTTGGTTGGTCTTATTTTACTACTATGCCAACACACGAAAAGGGGTAAGTAACGACCCATAAATTCGTTGAATTAATTCAACGAAAGAAACAACTCATTTAATTTACAAATTAAACCACCCAATTAAATGGTCTGTTAAGAATTTAAGAAAACGCGTCAGTTGACTTTCATAATGACGGGTTTTCGCGGGTGCGTTACTTAGCGGAAAGAAACTGCGGGGCTTGTGCGGGCCCCACCTCACAAATATCCTACCAAGAGGGTAGGATATTTCTGGATAGTCCCCTATCCAGTTCAACTCAGCTTTAGCTGATTTTAAGTGGCTTCAAGTGGCTTTCAAGTGGCTTAAGTGAAATAAAATAAAGTTGTCATAAAATTATTTTATTTCTTAACTTTAATCCCAAAAATTAAAAACCACACCCGAGCAAACGCAACTTCGGAAGAGGCGTTTCTAAGCGAATACCGGCACTACGATTTCATCAGTGCCCTCAGAATTCGATTCCGGGTACCGGTTCAAAAGTTAGAAAAACACGATCGTCCGTTCACTGAACGTACCCGAGCCAAACTTCGGAAAATGATTTCGGGCGCACCGCGCCTCGGAATCAGGTGCTGTCAGAAACTGCATTCTTTTAAAATTCCAAAGAAAATTAAGAAAAAAAATTTACTTGAAATTTACGGGTCTTTATAGGTAATGTTTTAAAAACTATGTATGACTTGATTATTTCCCCAGCAAGACATATAGTGACACTTGGGTTTTATCCCTTAATCTAGTTACAATATGACTTTTCTTTCATATTAGTTAATTTTCATCCTTACCACATGACGTTACACTGAATTAAAAATCTAATACCCCTATTTTCATTTGCATCACCTTTGCATTATAAAAGAAACCCTTACGACTCCTTGTTTTTAACACCGATCATAGCTCACATGGGATTAGGAATTAAGTAAATGGATTCTTTATATAAGGTGTTTTAATTTCTTATGGGGTTAATAATTTCCTTACTACATGACTTAAAACAGCATAGTATAATGTCCTCAATGCATGACTTAAAACTGAACATCACCATATTCATTCAACGGAAACAAAGAAAATCTCCATTTTACATATGAGTCAAATATATGTAATAGACATAAAACTCATAAAAAATATTTATTAAAACTTCTCTAAAGTTCAATAAACAAATACCTCCTTCCACTTTTTATGAAACACCCCAAGCTTCAATAGTATGCTTCTCTTTGAATAATATAATAGCGTGTGTCGTACACAACTTCGAGTTCTAACACACCACAACCAATGAAACTAGTCATTATGAATATTAATACCCACTTTTTGAGATTTTATAAATTTTATCCTTTAAAATGGACTTCATTTTTGGATTCATAATATCAAAATTAGCTTTGGGTGAATTTTAGGTATTTTTTCTAAAAACATTCAATTTTTTATGAAGAGTGAAAAACACTGGGTTATAGTATAAAACCGATTTTTTATATAAAAATTTATTTATTTATTTAGAATATAATTTAGGTCAAAATAGATACATAATACCTATATAAGTTCATTGTAATTCATTGGAGTCAGTTTATAATAATTTTAGATATATAAAAATTTTATCGAACTTTTCACCGTCTTTTACTCACCTCCTAGGAGAATTTTGAAAATTCACATAAAACATAATTTTTCCGCTTCTTTGAGTGGAGTTTCAAAACTCCAAGAGACACAGTTGATTTCAGTATGTAAATGTAGTTCAATAAGATGAAAATAATATTTGGTGAATAGACACTTTTTACTTATATTTACCATGGTTAAAAGTAAATAGGGTAATTAAGGGTAAAAATGATATTATTATTATCCTAAAACATGTCCTAATTCAATTATATATGTATAAATAGACCAAATAAAACCTTATGAATAAAATATGAACCCCTTTGGCCCACTTTTATTAGATTAGGACACTTATTATTTTTTTATTTAAAGAACAGTTAAAAGAGTTAAAATCAATGTTTCATAACTAAAACATTTTTAATGTAGGGTTATACATAAGATAAATAAAAATATAAATATTAATTAGAAATATTAAAAAATTTCATACATAATGGTATTTTATTTATATTTTTTATACATTAAATTTTTTAATGTATTTATGACACAATGATGATGCAGTAATTACCTAATTAATGAAATAGTAAAATAATTGATATTATAAATATCTAAATAAATGTAATTTGAGACTTTTTATGAATTAAACTAATTTTATAGATTAAAATGACATGTTAGGGTTGGTTAGATGAATTTTTTTATAAGTAATAACGCTTTTATGAAATTAGAAAAAACAAAATACAAAATAGATTAAAAATTGACATAAAAGAGTTTGTTAAAAATATATTATATTATTAGTTGATATTCTATTCCTAAAAATCTAAGGTTTGGAAAAAGGACTTATATAATGATAGGTGTATAATTAATTAAACACTTGGGGTTATATTGGGAGTATATATTATGTTTCTAAACCATATAATATAAAAATAAAAAGAGACATGGAAAATGTCAAACTATTTAAGTAAGAATTAAATCTAAAAGATAATGTTAATATTGAAACCCAAACCTGTCTAAAACCTATTAGTTGAGTGGTTTTTGAACCATCCCCACAATATAATATAAATAATTAATTTTGGATCCATTAGAATCTCAAAATGATTTTATTATAAATTAATATTTCTACCTTTTCCTAAGGTTCCCCAAACCCCTCTTATAAGAGGGTACTCCCCCTTGTCTCTAATTCACACCATCAAAGACATTTGGCTCAATAAAAACCCACCCAAATACTGTCTAAAATGTCCTCCATTAATTCTAGAGGTATTAATTTATTCAAAAATCCTACCTAAGGATCCCTTTTGATCAAATAAAAAGGAATAAATCGATAAAGAGGTAAATATTTCATCACCTCTTTCAAGTTCCTTTCTTCTTCCACTTCCTTTTTCTTTTATTTTTCTATTATAAAATAATAACTCGAGTAAATTTTATATACTGTGATGTCATTATAAATATTTTACAACCAAATTCATTATTCAATTCATCCTTTAAATGACATGTCACCATATGTGTGTGCTTACGACTTACCATCTCCACGTCGTGGTGTAATTGTTATTCAATACATTATTATTTGGATGAGTATAATAATGATGTGTAATTGATGTAAATAATATATATAACATGATATTTATTATTTCTATATGTTATACCATCCAATTATATATTATTTTGATATCAAAAGAATGATATTTTAGCTCGTGCATACGTACAGATTACCGCCTCCACGAACGCGATGAGATTCATTCCCCATCGTATCCATTCAAGGATAATTTTCATTAGATGATTAAAAATAATTTATAAAGACTTAATATAATTATTAATATGAATAAAATATATCCTATCCATAAAAAATATTACATACATAACAAATCATATAAAAGAAAACGAATCAGTTAACACACAAAATGACGAAAATACTAAGATATTATTTACAAAGAAATTTTTAAAGATCATATATGATATTATATTATTGTATATTATTCTAGTATAATTTAATAACAATTATTTCACCATTATACAGGAGGTTAACCTATCATATACCAAGTAAAATTACAGGGTTAGGGTTAATTTTACGATCTCTTTATTATCTGAGGTTGTTTTTACGCATCTAATAGGACCTCTTTATCATCAACATCCATGTTTCCTGGAAATTTATTTTAGAAAATTCTTAATATATTATAGACTATGGGTTGAAGTCATGTTTACCCCTTTTTTGACTTTTTGTAAGTTGTTTATAATGGAATCATTCTGTCATTTTCCAAATAATGTCCTTTATAACCTTTTTGAAAAAATTAAGGTAAGAATGTATTTTTTTAACTTATACGGCGGGTGCAGATATTTTCCACTATTTTAACATCATCAGAGCTTACCTTACAATATTATATGAATATTTCAAAAAAAAGTATTATATAATTATATTAATTTTAAATGATTTCAAAATGGAAAGAGATATTTCTCTAAAAATAGGTTTTGAATTCATCTATGTCAACATTATTTATTGGATTTTAAGTTTATTTGATGTTGATTTATTATGATTCAAAACATCCATATTGTATTGAAGGTTCTGTGATATGTTTTTCTATGGATGGGTTATTTTTATACCATTCATGGTTTATGGATAATGTATTGATATTTATTATGTTTGTTTTAATACTAATGTTTATGTTATGTTCAAACCTTTCCATATGACGAATGCATTGCACATAGAATGTGATGGGTGGAGCCGGCTCCAGCTCTGCGATGCATCGGTAGGTCTCATGAGAAAATCTAGTTTCTTGGCATAAGTTATTTACGAAATCTAATTTGTAGTCTTGGTACAAGGCCTTGACTTTGTGGTTATAATGTCGGGCTTTATGCAATCTATCATTATGAAAATGGATATTGATATTGCATGTGATTATTTGAAAAGTAGAATATACATGGGAATAAGTAAAGAGAATTATTTGATTTTATCTTTTCCATATTATGTCGAAGATCATGTTTAAAAGGCTTTTGTTTTAGTCTTATACATTGCCTTAAATGTTTATGATTTTTATAAAAGTTTCTGTTTTATTGTTATCCTTACTGAGCATCTGAGATAACCCCTTTCTATGTTTTATTTTTTCCCAGGATGCAAAGAATTATATTATGAATGACAAACAGGGATAGTCTATGGGATCTCAGTGTTGTCTATGGAAAAAATGTTGTTGTAGTTTTTTTTATGATGCAAAGTAATCCTTAGGAATGTATCTAGTATTTCCAAGGCTACTAAACAAATCAACCTTCAATACTTGATCTTTTGTGACCATTCCAATGTTATGTAATAATGCACCGACTCTGGGTAACTGGGGTCAGGGTATTACAGTTGGTATCATAGGATGTTTAGTAAAAACCTTGGAAACTAGATTTAGATAAACTTTTATTAGAGCACATAGCACTAATATAGACTTTGTGGATTAGTATTGAAGAACTTCCTAGAATTTTGGTATTGTAGATATTTTGTGAGTTTTCCAAGAAATACATCCCTTTCTTGATACAAGCAAGTAGAGGTGGATCTGTCACGGATATACCTAGGGGTAAAACTCAAAAATACCGCTTTGAGCTAGACTCGAACGGGAACTAGAGCACGACATTGGGCCATGCTGCACTCTTGGTTACGACACTCCCGCGGGGTATGCTTAGGATAATTCTTATTTTATTTACAAACTATTATGATGGGTTTATGAGTATATATTGCCTCCAAGAAAACATTTTTATGATTATGGATTATATCCATAAACAGTTCAATTTATGTTAACTGTTTTATAAGTTTAGATTTATGTATTGTGATTCATAAACTAATCTAGTTTATTCCATTGTATAGAAATGGTTCTTAGTGGAAGGCATGGGAATTGTATCAATGCACACACTCCACGTAGGTATTGACCTCCTACTCAAGATAATTATAGTGGAGATGGTGATGCAACTGGTGCTGATCATCTAATCACCATAGTGGGAAAACTCACTCAAGTTATGAATAATAACCTTACCCATATGAAGCACCCTGATCTGCAGCGTGGAGGATCAATGTTAGATCATTTTATGAGGCAACAACTACCAAAATTCAATGGGGGTAAAAATCCACTAGTAGGCAAGCAATGGATAAATTCCTTAGAGAGAATATCCCATGCCTTGGGGAGTAGTAAAAGGGAAACAGTTGTCATGGAAGTTTACTGCCTCACTAGAGATGCTGACCAATGGTGGTCAATGATTCAAAACATAGGGGAAGATGATTAAGTATCAAATATTTAATGGGGGGAGTTTAAAAAAAATTTATTCGAAAAACACAATCCTCAAGACCTTCCAGTGGATATGGAAAGACAATTTCTGAGTCTAAAGAAAAAGGAGGATGAGAATGTCGCAAAGTGTGAAGCTAACTTTACATGGTTAGCAAGGCATGCTGCAGATTATATACGTAACCCATGAAGTAATATTGATTGTTTCATTGATGGGTTAAAACCATTTCTTCATCGAGCATTAGTCTTACAATCCTTCTCATCATACGAAGATATAGTCTCACGTGCTATCAAGACAGAAAAATAACTCTCTATTTCTTATGACTTTAAAGAAAAACAAGTGAATAAGAGATCTTTTGAACACTCTGGAAATGGAAATAAGGGGAAGAAGGGAATATTTGAATATCCATCATGCAGTAAATGTGGGAAGAAACACCCTAGTACTTTCCTGAAGGGAATGAGAGTCTGTTACAAATGTGGTGAAGAAAGACACCTATCTCGTGATTATAAGGGGAAGAAAGAGGTTGTTGATGTTGAATGCTACAATTGTAGAGAAATGGGAATTAAGCGAATTAATGTCCTATGCGTCAGGGGAACATTCGTCAGAAAAGGCCAAGGGATCAAGGCCAAGCTTATGTTATCAGTAATTCCGAGGTTGAAGCGCTTAAATATGTGGTGGAAGGTAATTTAATGGTTTCCTCAGGTTTAGAAAATTCTTTATTTGATTCTGAATCATCGCATTGTTTCATATCTTCCCAGTTTTCTAAGAAAATTATTTATTTCCAATTTTATTTAACAATGGAGTTGTCAGTCAAAACTCTTAAGGGATGAATCATTGTAACAATGTTTTGTGAATCAATCACCATTAGGGAATATAATGTGATTTATCTGCATATCTCATCGTCATACCCAATATTAAATTTGATATAATCCTCGGTATGGATTTGATTTCAGACCATGATGCAAAAATTTATTGTAAGAAGAAGGAGGTTACAATTTTTTATGATGATAATAAGTACCTTATTTTTAGAGAAGAAACGTCACCACCTAATTCTTATCTAAAACCACCCCTAGTAGCTCAACTAAATTAAAATATTAGGGAGGAAGATAATGAAATAACTGTGGGTGTGGAAAGAAATGTTCAAATAAAGTATGTACATATTGTGCAAGAATATGTTGGTGAGTTTTCAGAGGATTTAATTGGACACCCTCTAGAATGAGAAATTGAGTTTTCCATTGATTTAATTCCAAATTCAATGCCCATATTGAAGACCCCTTAATGAATGGCCACTGTGGAATTAGAGGAACTAAAGAAACAACTAGAGGAATTTAGTAATAAGGGATTTATTCTCCCTTGTGTTTCTCCATGGGGAGCCCCTATTCTTTTTGTTAAGAAGAAATATGGATCTATGAGGTTGTGGACTGAATAGAGGGAGATCAATGCTATAATAATAAATAACAAGTATCTCATACCATGCATTGATAATTTATTTGACCAACTTCATGGAGCAAAATATTTTTCAAATATTGACCATCGATCTGGATACCATCAGTTATACGTGAATAAGGTAGATGTTCCGAAAACAGCATTTCGAACCAGGTATGGGAAATACAAGTTCATAGTAATGCCTTTTGGATTAACTAATGCACCCTCTATTTTCATGGATCTAATGAATCGAGTTTTCAAGGAATATATCGATGGTTTGGTAGTGGTATATATTGATGACATCTTGGTATACTCTAAAATCTACGAAGATCATGAAAATCACATGTGCATTATCTTGAAGACTCTTAAAAGACATGAATTATATGGGATGTTTAGCAAGTGTGAATTCTGGCATCAGGAGATTTCTTTTCTAGGCCATATTTTTTCTTAGGATGGAATCTCTATTGATCCTTCAAATACCAAGGCAATCCAAGAATGTCTAGCACCAATGAGTATAGATGAGGTACACAGTTTTATTGGTTTAGCATGTTATTATCGACATTTTGTCCAGAATTTTGCCGGTTTGGCTAACCCATTATCAAATATCACATGAAAAGGGGTTAAATTAGTTTGGAAAAAAGAGTGTAAAAATGTTTTAATGAACTGAAGAGAATATTAGTCAATGTTTCTATATTGACTCTACCATCGAGGAATGATGGGTTTGTTATTTATAGTGATGATTAAAAGAAAGGATTTGGTTGTGTTCTAATACAGAATTATAGGGTTTTTGCCTATGAATCATGACAGCTAAAAATTCATTAGAAAAACTATCCTACTCGTGATCTTGAGTTAGCAGCTATAATCATTTCTTTGAAGATTTTGAGGCACTATCTTTATTGGAAAAAAATGTGATATATATACGGATCTGAAGAGTTTGAAGTATATTTTCACACAAAAAGAACTCAACATGAGGAAAAGGCGAAGGGTTGAACTACTCAAGGATTATGATTTCACTATAAACTACCACCTGAGGAAGGAAAATAAGGTGGAAAATGTGTTGAGTAGAAAATATAATGGAGTTTTGAACATGATGAGAGTTGAAAAGGATCCTATATATATTGATCTAGTAAAGATTGATATGGGAATTACCAATGAAGGTGAAACATCAATGACTTTTCAAATGGTTGACAAACCATCATTTCTAGAAAGGATAAAGAGTTCTCAGACTGGTGATGAAGAGTTTCAAAAGAAGATTAAAGTTGTGAATGATGGGAGATTGAGTGACATTATGTGTAAAGATAGAATTTTGAAATATTGGAAGAGAATTTGTGTCCCCGATATACCTGATCTAAAATGGGAATTGTTGTATGATGATCATAGTTCTAATTTCTCTATACACCCTGGTAGCACAAAGTTGTATAGAGATTTTAAGGATCGTTTATGGTGGGACAACATGAAGAGGGAGATTTCATATTTTGTGTCAATATGTATGGTTTGTCGATAGGGGAAATATGGGTGGCAATAAGGCGGAGCAGTCATGCAACCTCTTCCCATATCAGAGTAAAAATGGGATAATATTATGATGGACGTTTTCATGGGACTACCAAGGACTCCTAGAAGGAATGATGCAATAGGGGTCATTGTTGATTATCTTACCAATTCAACACATTTTCTTGCTATAAGAGAAGTGTTAAAACTTTAATGTTTCACAAGACTATATATTAATGAAGTTGTTAGACTTTGTGGAGTGCCCCTATCGTTTGTTTCTGATCATGATCCCCATTTTACATCAAAATTCTGGAAAATTCTTAAGAATGCCTTGGATATTGAACTTTGTTTGAGAACTACCTACCACCGTCAAACTGATGGACAATTAGAACGGACTATTAAAACCTTAGAAGACATTTTGAGATCATGCTCACTTTACTTCCAAGTTATGTGGGATCAATATTTACCTCTGGTAGAATTTTCCTATAACAATAGCTTCCATTCAAGTATTCAGATGGCACCATATGAAGCATTATACAAAAAGAGATGTCGCACACCAACCTGATGGGATGATGTTGGTGAAAGAAAACTCGTAGCCCCAGAACATGTGGAGGAAACGATGGAAATGGTGAAGGTAATCCAAAACCACATCAAAGCAGCTCAAAGTAGGCCGAAGAGCTATACCGATAACCAAAGGAAGGATTTGGAATTTCATGTAGGAGATCATGTTTTCTTGAAGGTATATCCATGGAAGGGTGTTATACATTTTAGTAAGAATGGTAAATTGGGTCCAAGGTACATTGGACCTTTCGAAATTCAAGAACGAATTGTGGTTGTAGCTTACCATTTAGCAATTCTACCAAGTCTCTCCAAAGTTCAAGATGTGTTCCACATATCACTGTTGAGGAAATTAATTCATGACGCAACACATGTACTCACCTATGAGGAATTAGAACTGGAACCCAATCTATCTTATTTTGAAGAGCATGTCAAGATTCTTGATACAAGGGAAAAAGTGCTGAGAAACCGAACGACTCGTCTGGAAAATGTTTTATGGAGGAACCATATGATGGAAGAGGCAATGTGGGAACTTGAGGAACATAGGATGAAGAACCACCCAAGTCTTTTTATGCAGTAATATTCTTTAAATTTCGAGGACAAAATTATTTGATGGAAGGGAGAATGTAACACCCTGATCTTCCACAATACACATTTATTTGAATAATACAATAGCGTGCGTTGTATGCAACTTCGAGTTCTAACACAGCATAACTAATCAAACTAGCCGTTATGAATATTAATACCTACGTTTTGAGATTTTATAAATTACATCTTTCAAAATGGACTTTATTTTTGGATTCGGAATATCGAAATTATCTTAGGGTGAATTTTTGGTATTTTTTTGAAAACATTCAATTTTTGATGAATAGTGAAAAACACTAAGTTATAGATTAAAACAGAATTTTATTTAAATAATTATTTATTTTATTTAATTTTTTTTTGTCAAAATAGATACATAATACCTATATATTTTCAATGTAATTCATTGGTGTCATTTTATAATAATTTTAGATATCTTAAAATTTTATTGAACTTTTCACCGTCTTTTATCCACCTCCCAGGAGAATTTGAAAATTAACATAAAACATAATTTTACTTCTTCTATAAGTGGAATTTCAAAAATCTAAGAGACATGATTGATATCATTGAGAGTTAGTTTATAATAATTTTATATATATAAACATTTTGTTGAACTTTTCACCGTCTTTTATCCACCTCCTATGAGAATTTTCATAATAACATAAAACATAATTTTACTACTTTTGTAAGTGGAATTTAAAAAATCTAAGAGACAGGATTGATATCATTATGTAAAATGTGGTTCAAATAGATGAAAATAATTTTTGGTGATTAGTAACTTTTTTACTTTTATTTACCACTGTTAAAAGTTAATAGGGTAATTAAGGGTAAAAATGATATTATAATTACCCTAACACATGTCCTAATTCTATTGTATAAGTATAATTCGACCAGAAAAATTCTTAGGAATAAAATATGAACCTCTTTGGTCCATTCAGATTAGATTAGAACAATTATTATTATTTTATTCAAAGAAGAGTTAAAAGAGATAAAATCAATGTTTAATAACTTAAACATTTTTAATATAGGGTTATACATAAGGTAAATTCGATTATAAATATTCAATATAAAGATAAAAATATTTCCCACATAATGGTATTTTATTTATATTCTTTATACATTAAATAATTTAATTTATTTATGAAACAATGATAATGTAGTAATTACATAATTAATGAAATATTAAAATAATGGATATTATAAATATTCAAATAAATGCAATTTTAGCCTTTTTATAAATTCCAATAATTTCATAGGTTAATATAACAAGTTAGGGTTTGTTATAAGAATTTTTTTGAAGTAATAATTCTGTTATTAATTAAAAAAAACAAAATACCCAATAGTGTCAAAATTGACTTAAAATAGTTTTAAAAAAATATATTATTAATTAATATTCTATTCCTAAAACTCTATGGTTAGGCCAAAAGACTTATATAATGATAGGTGTATCATTAATGAACCACTTGGGGTTATCTTGGAAGTATATAGTATGTGTATTAACCATATAATATAAAAATACAAAAAGATGTGGTAAATGTATAACTATTTAACTAAGAAATAAATCTAAAATATAAAGTTCATATATTGACCCAAACTTCTCTAAAACCTATTTGATCTGTGTTTTTCAACTCATATCCACCGCATAATATAAATAATTCATTTTGGATCCATTAGAAACCGAAAATTATTTTATTATAAAATTATATTTCTAGACTTTCCAAAGGTGCCCCTCACCTCTCTTATAAAAGGGAACTCCCCTTATCTCTAATTCACACCTTCCTAGCCATTTGTATTGACCATACCCTACCCAAATACACTATCAACTGTCCTTCATTCATCCTAGAGTCCTTCCATTAGTCAGAAATCCAACCTAAGGAGCCCTTTTGATCTAATCAAAAGGAGAACCCGAATAAGAGGTAAATATTTAATCACCACTTTCAAGTTCCTTTTTCTTCCACTTACTTTTTATTTGTTGTTTCCATTTGAAAATAATAACTACCGATAATTATATATACTGTGTCAATATTATAAATATGGTACAACCAAATTCATTATTCTATCAATTCTTTGACAGACATGTCACCATACGTGTGTACGTACGACTTACCGTCTCCACGTCCTGGTGTAACTGTTATTCAATACATTATTATTTGGATGGACATAATAATGATGAGTAATTTATGTAAATAATAAATTTATCATGATAATTATTCTGTATATATGATATACCATCCAATTATATATTATTTTAATATCAAAAGAATGATAATGTCTCTTGTGCGTACGTACGGATTACCGTTTTCACGAACATGATGAGATTCATTCCCCATCGTATCCATTCAAGACTAATTTTCATCAGATGATTGAAAATAATGTTTAATGAATTATTATAATTCTGAATATGAATAATATAAATCATATCCATAAAAAACATTACTTATGTAACAAATCATATAAAGGAAAACGAATCAGTTAACACTCGAAACGACGATAATACTAAGATATTATTAACAAAGCAATTTTAAAAGATCATATATGATATTATATTAATGTATATTATTCTTTTCAAATTTAATAAAAATTATTTCACCATTATGCTAGAGTTTAACCTACCCTCGACCAAGGAAAAGAACAAGGTAAGGGTTAATTACACAATCTATTTATTATCCGAGGTTGTTTTTACGTAAGTATCTACTAGGAGCTCTTTATCATCCACATCTATGTTTCTTAGAAATGTATTTCAAAACATTCTTATTATTTTATACACTACGGGTTAAAGTCATTTATTCCCTTGTTTGACTTTTTATAAGATTTTTATAAAGGAATCCTTTCATCATTTTCCAGATAAGGTCCTTTAAAACGTTTTCGACAAAATTAAGTTAAGAATGTTGTTTTAACTTATACGGCGGGTGTGGCTATTTTACGCCATTATAACATCATCAAATCTTCCCTTAAAATCTTATAAGAATATTTCAAAAATAAATATTTTCTTTTATAATTATATTAATTTTAAATGATTTCAATATAGGAAAATATATTTCTCTAAAAAAAGGTTTTGATTTTATCTTTGTCAATATCCATTGATGGATTTTATGTTTATTGGAAGTTGATTTATTATGATACAAGACTTCCATATTGTATTGACGGTTTTTTGATATGTTTGACTATGGATGGGTTATTTTTATACCATTCATGGTTTATGGATAAATTATTGACATTTCTTATGCTAGTTTTAATACGAATGTTTATGTTATGGTTAAACCTTTTCATATGACAAATGTATTTGACTTAGTATGTGATGGGTGGAGCTTTCTATGGATCCTCGATGCATCGGTAGGTCTGATGAGACTAAATAGTGTCTTGGAACAAGGCCTTGACAATATATTATTTGTAGTCTTGGCACAAGGCCTTTAATATGTGGTTATGAAGTCTATAATTATGCATTCCATCATTATGAAAGTGGATATTGATATTGCATGTGATTATTCGACTTGTTGAATATCCATGGGAATGAGTAGATAAAATTATTTGATTTTATATTTTCCATATTATGCTGAAGTTCATGTTTAAAAGGCTTTTGTTTTATTCTTATACACTGCCTTAAATGTTTATGATTATTTGTGAAGGTTTCCGCATTATTGTTATCCTTACTGAGCATCTGAGCTCACCCCTTTCTATGTTTTATTTTCTCCATGATGCGAAGAAGTATATTATGACTGACCTGCAAGGATTGTCTATGGGATCTCAGTGTTGTCTATGGAAACAATGTTGTTGTTGTTATCCAATTTATGATGTAATATAAACCTTATGAATGTATCTAGTATTTCCAAGGCTACTAAACTAATCGTTCTTTCGTGACTTGATCTTTTTTTATCATGCCAATTTTATGTAATAATGCACTGACTCTGGGTAACTAGGGTCGGGGTGTTACATTTAAAACTCTTAATCTTTAATATTTCCATATTATCATAATCTTCTGTACGGTTTCTAGTGACAAAGTTTCTAATATTTAAAGATATATTTTTCCTCACTATTCAGCATGTTCCCTTAGGCGTCTTTGCTAAGTTTCCTACATAACAGGCATGTCAGCCAAAAGATGCCATTACTTGTCTATGAAGCATGTGCCGCAGTTGGACCTACATAATATAACCCCCATAATGGGTTTTTTCAAATAATGGTAATTTCATTACTGGTTATAGTATCTTTTACCCCTTAAAACATTGATGACAATATATAAGAATCTTTATTTTGAATAGTCATTCAAGTATACTTGTCCCATTATATTTCTCACAATCTGAATATCTTTAAGGCCATGGTTTACACATTCCCCTCACCATGTATTTGATGCACTAGGGAATAACCTTGAAATCACTTGGCCACATATCATATATTGTTTCCATTTCTGGTCCTATTTGTATGACATAAAACTTCTGACACCATATCATTTACGTTTGGATCATATCTTCATAAAGGTCTTATTTTTGAAATTATTTGGACACTATTTTTTGGAAATACCCTTTCCATATTTAGGTACCTTTATCCACAAGAAAAACTCTATGATTTGGAAAATATGAATCTCCAAAAACTTTCTTCAACTTTTAGAAATAGAACGTCAAACTTCTAAGGGCTCTTTTTCCTGACTATGTAGCGCATGCCGTTATGTGGACTTGCATAAGTTGCCTACATAATAGGCATGCCAGTCAAAAGATACCACTATTTGGATATACTGCATATGCCCCAGTTGGACCTGCATAATATAACCCTCATAACGGCTTTGTGAAGTAACAGAAACTTTGTTCCTAGAAAAGACTACCTATAATGCTTCTATCCCTTTTTCCATACCATTCCTCGGTTTTAGAAATTTTCCAATCACAGTTTACAATTTTTCCTTTCATACATGAATATGATTGTATATTTAAAAAAATTATCAAGAAATTTGTAGATTTTCATAATTTTGGTCAGAGCTAAAGACCTTAAATTAGATCTACACAGTGTCATTATTGCATGACTTAAAACTGCACTATATCAATGTCCTCACTACATGAATTAAAACTGCACAGTACCAATGTCTACACTACATGTCATAAAACTGCATATGATGATATCAAAAATTTCATTTTCTGATAAATTTTAAACCATTAATCATACACTAAATTTGTATTAAAATGGTTTTTCTATTCATGAATTATGTTGGTATAAAATAACCCTTTTCATTCTTAAAATAAATTTACTTATAAAAACTGGCTATTATGGTCTTAAGTCACCCAAATCATATTTCCCTCAATCCATTGGCAAAAAAATGTTAAATTTTTAAAGAACTCTTTTGCTTGAGTATGTAGCATGTGCCCTTAGGTAGCCTTGCAGAATTTGACTATATTACAGGCCTTTCAGTCAAAAGATACCACTATTTGGCTATGCAGCATATGCCCCTGTTGACCCTGATTAACACGACCCCCATAATAGTTTTGTTAAATAATGGTAACATCATTCCATAGAATGACACCCCTTATCCTGATACAGGTTTAGATTTTTTGACCATAAAAAAATCACGACTCAAGATTCACCTAGGAACTATTTAAAGAATATTAATGCAATTCTTAGCCAAAATTTTTTGTTAGGGATATAATTTCAAAATATATGGTCAAAGCTATTTTCGACCCTAAATATTATCCCTTTATAGTCCAGCATGCATGACTGTAAACTGCTAACAACAAAAGACTCAATAATCATTAGATTGAGTACCTAAAAAGGGAACTGTAAGAAAAAGTCGAGTCCTAGCTCACTAAATATACATTTTTTGTTTGATTTAGGTAATATTGAGAAATAAAAGAAAGAAGTTCAAAAGATACAACATTTTTAGGGTTATCCATATAACCCTAGAAACAGTTAAATTATGATTATTAGGTCCCTTGGCTTAATAGGAACATTTTTTATCACTTCATTCTTATTATAATAATGATTATTTAACGTAAAGGAATCATTATCATCATTTACATTTCATATTTCAATCCTGAAAAGATAAAAATGTAGATTTTTATAATTGAAAAAAAAAATTCTTTCATTTATATGAAAATAGAGGGCCATACACAAAATGGATCCTCTCTATCTTGTTTCATAATAATCTCTCTACACGACTTTTCATTTGTTGGACCAATTCATAAGCTCTATCTTCTTCCTATAGAAGTTGAGATAGTTGAGCAACTCCAACCTCCTCTGCCTGAAAAAGTGCTTCCTTAGTAGTTAAAATGGAAGTTATCCCCTCTAACTGGGTTTCTAATAATGTCTTATTCAATTGCTCAATCTTGTTATGAACAGAATCTAGTTGTTGTTGAAGAGATAACAACTCCTTCGTGGGTTCTTTGATTTGTTGGCTAATCTCGAGTGATTTCATGTTATGATTTGCCTCTACCTCAATTAATGCAGCTCTAAGGTTCTCAATATTTATGCATTGTTTAGCCTCATCAAAATCCTGTCGCAGATTATGCTCCTGCTCCCTTCGACGAATATTATCTTTCAGGGCCTCATAGACTGGCTGATAATTAAATCAACCAAATCCCAATACACATAGTAATGTTGGGAGTTTTGAAAAATGGGACAAAAATTAATCTAAAGGATTTACATCAATTATGATCCAGATATGATACCATTTCTTCTTACATGCCATACCAAGATCATATTGCATCTCTAAGTCTGAATCTGAGTCACTACCATGAGGTAAAATTTACTCTGGAAACAGGTCGCTTAAAGAGCTACCTTGTTCTGCGTCTCTTGTGACAGTAGAAGCTTCACCTTCTGATATAGGTGGTAATAACCCTAAATGATAAATCAAGATAATTATTAGTTTCAAATAGAGGAAGAAAATATGATTCAGACAGCTGATTATATTTACCCAATAACAAGTCATCTACTTGATTGGATTCATCCCCTGTATTCTAAGCTCCAGTATTTTGAGAATGTGTTTCTTGAGAAGGGTCATTTCCTTGAATTTTCTCAGTTATGAAATTTTAAATCTCTATAACATCTCTTGATGAAGGATCCTCTATAGATATTTCTCCAGCCACAGCTGAATCAAAAAGTGGAACACTCTATTCTTGAATAGCATTTGCAGCATTTTCTGCAGATAAAGCTCCCAAAGATGAATTTTTATTTAAAGAATCATGATGGGGAACAAATTATGTATGTAAAATGCAAGAATATAGAATTACATCATTACAATTCCTCATGAAAATCCCCAAACTCCTTGATGGAACCTGGAATATCAATATTCAGATTAAGGGTGTCTATTATTTTTGTGTTTACATGCTGAAATGTTATAGTATCCTCACCATTTAAGGTATCCAAAAAATTTTGGTTGATGCCCAAATTAGCTCCGCTGACATTTTGTTCCATTGACTCTTAAATTGGTATAACAACATAAAATCTTTCTGGGTTTGGGTTAACATCAACATTGTTTTTAGATTTCCCAGGATCTTCATTACTTTCTTCTGAATTAATAAAAATATTAGTATTGATTTTTTATTTTTTAAAGGTTAGGGTCGAAGCCCAATTTATTATTAAAGAAAATACCTCTTTAGACTGGGTAGAGGGTGACCCATTACATATCCCAAAGGCCCAAGGCCATGTGGCCTGCATACAAGGCTAGAAAGCCCATTTTTTTGGTCCAAAGGACACCTTGATGAACAATACTGCTACAATACCCACACTGATACTGTACCTGCTACAGTACCGTCGCTGCTATAGTACCTGCAACAGTCCCTCCACCGCAAAATATCAGTATTGATTATTTTCATAATCCATTGAAAAATGTAACTGGGGATTTTATTTAATCTTACCATGGATTTCCACTCTCTCAACAGAGCCAAGACCAGGTATAGCTGAATCTTTTGACGATTTATCTACGAAAATTGAAGATTCGTCAGCATGAAACTGGGTTTCCCCTGGGGCTTGTTTTTCTGGTCTTGAAGAATCATCTCTTAATCACTTGATATAAGAGAGAGACATAGATCCTATAAGAGGATACAACATGGTTACAGATTATATTTAGCAAGTTTTATGCCCTAAGGATTATACAAACACTTACTCCTTCGGTAAACACTTCGAATCAATATCATTCCTCTCTTGCATTTTTGTTCAAAAGCTTGCGGAGAGATTGAAATACTCCACTTAGGAGGGGAAATTGAGGTAATGGTTGAGGATTATCTATCTCCATTACCCCAATCATGATTCTTTCTCCGGGAGAAAGTTATGGAGACCTAGTAGGATCATTTGATTCATTAATAGGAGAGCATGCAAGAACGTACTTGGGTGATTTGAGAATTATTATGGATCTTCCTTCTCTACATTAAAGCTTCATAAATATATTTTCATCTAGATTAATGATGATAAATGACAAAGAATAGTTGAGACAAAAGAAATAGGTAAATTAATTCTTAGTATTAACATAAATATCTCAATCCTCCTCAGAGTCGATAATTACCCCCATCACGGAATCCTAAGTCTAGTATATGAGATACTCGTTTAGAGGCTGGGATTTGTTCATTGATTTCATATATAAAAACCTCCATCTCCCCAATATACATCTATAATTCATTCATGTTATTGTCTTGATTGCAATCATAAGGTGCCTTGATATCCCCAATATCTGGTATTCAAATGCCATGTTGGAGGAATGCCCATGCATCCCTAAGATCATGGGTTATACTTTCCCAATGATGAATGGCTAAAGGTTGCGCATAATTCATTCTTGGAATGGTTGACTATGGAAGGGATGCTACACCTTCTGATTGGGAAATTTCATCAGACCTCTTTTCTTCAGAAAGTTGAACAAAAGGATTAGGGACCGTTGTTTGATGGTAGTGACTGGATCGCCTTGGCATTAGAGGCATTTCTTCTCTTGCCTCAATCTTCCTGGTGTACTTCCTACAAAGATGTTTGGAGAGCTCTAAAACCTCTGGCACTTCTGTATCATCTCTGGCATTGGATTTCTTGCCACGATTTCCTTAAGAAACAGTCTTTGTAGCTGCAATTGGATATATTCCTTTTTTTAGAGCCCCTCAGGGATATGAAGAAACCCATGGTTTGGCATACCTAGCTTCCAATATGATCGATTCAACTGGTGGAGGTAATGTAATTGACAATTTGGAAACCCCTAAATCTATTAAAATCCATAATTATCGCACTACCATTGGGTGTTTCTCATGTCTGACATATGTGGGTGGAAAAGTGCTTGATTGTCGATGACATCTGAACTGACGAGCAAAGCTATACGAGAAATAAGCCTCGCAGATAATTTCACCATCAATCTTGTTAGAAAATACGCCATCCCTGAATTCCATCATATAAGATCTCTGCTCATATTTCTATCCTTTACCATCATCAAAAATTGTTCTATTTAGTGGGTCACCAAAAGGAAAGAAGTTGAATTCCCATGAGACATTCAATGCATTCAACACCACATTAGGTCTTAAACCCAGGGGTTGAATACCAGAAACTTTCTGTAAAAATAGAGTGAATCGGTCATTGGTAACTCTAACTGAATTCAGCCGAAAGTACGAAGAAAAGCGTTCGGCAATCCAACCCTACAACACTTGGAATGGACCTTCAATCCTAAATAGGGCCTTCCCATTGTATAAATGCCACAAGAGATGGTATATTTGTGCCAATATAGGGTTTTCTAGCCCAATATACATCCCTTCTTCCAATTTAGCTTCAATGAAAAAAGTTTCTAATCGTTCACCACCTTCAGATTCATAGACTCAAAGAAAATAAACACATAGCCACATATCAAGGAAGGAAGCTAAGAGTAATTTGGCATCTATATCGGGTTTGACTTTATATCCCTAGTTCTTGTAATCGCCTCTTTCCAGTGTAGGCTAATATGTGCATCAACTACCTCAGTTATCTTTAGAAGTAAAAATAGTAGGATGTCCATAGGTTGGACCTTTCTCTATTTTTAGTTCTAAGAAGGATTCCATTCACACTCTAGAATGGATAACTTTCTTATCCTTGGGTAAATGTTTCACTATCGTAAGTAATTCATGGGCCAGCGGTGGTGTCCTAGCAACATCACCCCATTTTGTAGTAGGCGGGATGAATTTTTCATACATTTCTCCTAGACTGTGAATTCCAGCTATTTGGTAAATGTCCCAATGACTAATACCATCTTCACCATGCATAAAATGAATGAAATTCATTTGGGGACTCCATAAGCTTAGTAATTCAAGAATGAATTAATTTTTTCAAACATAAGTTTTCCCCATCCAGACAGCTTCGTATAAATTAATGTATGATAACTCTTTTATGAATTTTGCACAAGTCCAACGTACCTATAATTCCCACATCCACTCGGGTTTTACACCCCCTCCAGAATGAAAGTCCCAATATCCTTTCCAACCATTAGATTGATCTGTTTGAGAATCCTGAAAATTGGAATCATAACAATGTTGTCTTGTCTCTACAACATGACCTTTCATATTAGGAGTGTATCCACTGTGATGAAGGATGCAACTAAAAGGGACTGTGCCTTCTTGTATCAGAACCCCCTTACACTAATATTCATGCAGTTAAAGTTGGAATACTAAAGACACCAATTATTTGGAAATTACCCCTTAATAGATGGAACATGGGAATCTTGAAGAAGCCCATACTCGTATAGGGGTAAGTAAGGACTTTGTGGATAGTCACACTGGTATAGAATTAGACCCTTCTATAGCCCAGGAAGAGTACTCTCAACAATGTCATAATAGTCTGGCCCGATGATATTCATCATTTCATTTTGGAGAGCCTTAGATTTTTTTATATGGGTCATCAAATGAGTCATTCATTCCTATAAAAAAGATTTACCAAACTTCCAGGTCAAATTTAAAATAATAAAGTGAAAATTTTGACAAAGGACATTGTTTGCGTAGGTCCTTTGACACGGTCCTTCGATGAGGTCATTCGTGTATGACCATCAACAAGGATACTAGCGCAGCTCCATCATTGAAGTCCTTTTTTCATAGCTCCATTGTTTAAATAATTGTACCTTGAATAAATTTCAAGATAATTACCCGAGAGAATAATGTGATGCAGCTGGGCGAACAAGCTACACAACGAGAGCTCTAAATTTTGTAGAAATCACAGGTGAAGGAAAAATCGTGAAAGGCTGAGACCTATTTATAGGAAATATAAGACCTGCACATCATGACTGCATGTTGTACCTATGTGAAATACCTACTCAATGTAATTTCACGACAAAATTGTGCTATTCAATAATCTATCCCTATCTTTTTCCCAGACATTCAACATAGGACTTGACTCTCTTTGTATATTTCAGATCCAATCCTATGGGGGGATTTTGTTGACACTACTTGAGAAAGTAACCAAAAATATAGAAAAACATTTTATATTTAAAATCAAATAGCAAGATTCAAAGAGTGAAATGTAAAATCAATAATACTCCAAAAGCGCTTCGTGATGACATAGCGTCAACGAGCTACATGGTTGAGCTATGTGGCTGAGCTACACAGCCTCCCTATGCGGATGACCTCCATGAAAAAAGATGTTTTATGTCCCTACATGGAGCACCTATGTGGCGGAGCTACACGAAGTACCTATGCGGGAAATATCTCTTTGACCAAACCCATCTATGATGTTAAATAGAGCCCTTGGACTCCCCATTTCAAGACTAAAAAAAGTTAATGATTCTCTGAATCTCCCATTGTGTTTCTCTTTCACCTAGATATCTTGAATTGTCTCAAGTAACTCTCTAAACCACGAGTGAATAGATAATTAAATGGGATAGGAATGTTTTGAAGTTCTTTAAATTCTTTGGTCATCATTCATACCTATGCGGTATACCAACGTGGTAGACTTGTGTGCCATAGCTGTGCAATACAATAATTCAGGGTACCTATGTGGCACACTTTCACGAGGTTCCTATGTGTCTAGCTCAGGTACCCTTCTTAAAAGCCATTCATGGAAGGGTATCTCCTTCCTTGGTTCTTCTATCTGAAAATGGGCTAAGTTGAAGCCTCCACCAAAACCTCCCGACTTTTCAAAACTTTGGGTAAGGCACATTAGTGTGTCTCCTAAATAGGTTTGTATTTCCATAGTTAGAGGTTTCCCACATTTGTTTTATAGTGGGGTTAGGATTATTTGGATGTTTCTGGGTTTGAATATCCATAGTCACATGTAATTTTCTCCCAAAAACTGTGTTGGGAAGTTCATGGTTTTGATAATGGTTGATTACCACCCTATTCCTTCTCCAAGAGGTGACCCGGTACCTCGGGTCTCTGGTAGAGAAGGTACACTTCGCACTTTCCATTCTATACAAGCATAGGAGAAGTCTCCCACCCCTATCAGAAAAACATTTCAGGGCATCCATCCTGGTATAATCCCCTCACCTTCACCCCTTCTTCCTTATATTGGACCCTTGTGCAATGTAAAGAGAACAGAGGGAAGGATCATCGCCTCGTCCTCTTCCATGGTCGATGTTCCCTCTTCAATAAATGGAGGAGGATAAGTGTGAAGTGTCATTGTTGAATTTTTCACACCCTCTTGTTTCTCACACTGATCATGACTCGCGTGGTCTTAGAGATACATGATGCTTACAACATGTTCACAAACACACAACCAATGAACTACGAGAACTCTAATTCCTATTCAAATTAGGATATGCAGGAGATTCTTTTAGAGACTGAGCTCATTAGATATCCTCCGCAGGAATCCAACCCTAATTCCCCCAATTTAGGCATCCTCCTTTGGAAATAATCCCCAAATTCAATCCTCAAATCATTGAGGCACCCTTTTTAGGATGTAAGACCAAACTTCCTTGAACTACAGGGGATTTGATTCCCATCCATATGGGATATGTAGGAAGCCTCCTTGAGGTTCAAATCCAACATTTCAAATCAACCCTATTCTCTTTAGGCCATATTCCCAACAAGGTCTGATCTTACCTGAAAACCCATATCCCTTCCATGTTTTTTGGGCTGCTTCAGCAAAATTCCAACACTAAGTTTCAACTATGCACCTTCCGCATAGAGGTCCTTATCACATGACCCTAAAAGGTATTATGTGTCCCACTATGTGGCACAAAACTACGAGGGTTCTAATTCATTTTACACGGATACGTAGGTACCTCATTTTATGAGAATGATCCCAAGATTAAAAAAATATTTTTTCTCCCTGGAAGATAATAAATTATAGAGTGCCTCACTGAGCGGCTTAAAACTCAGTATCATCAAAATTATGATTAAAAGAATCTCTAATCGGTATATTAGAGGATACCATCGATGGAAAACCTTGAATACATACAGATGTTTCCATTGACGAAGAACCTTGAATTCATAATGATGATTCTAAAATTTTACACATATTAATAAGTGACTGAAAATTCCAAGGGATACTTATGATATACATGGTGAATTAATAAGGATTCATGAAAATATTTTAATTTTACAAAGAGATCCCCAGAGTAAACAATAATTCCCCCCAAAAATGGTGTGACGAGTCCAACCACTCATCCTCTCTAACAATACATGCTCTTAAGTTTTGTAAAGTTCAAAACTTAACAAATTCCTTCCTTTGGAAAGGAGATCCTCTTTTGGATAAATAATTGTTAGATGTTTCTGGTTCCATGAATAAATCAAATGGAAACTACCTGGAATAAATGATTCTAAAATATAGAACACATGTTTCAAGGAACTACGAAATAGCCTTGTGATTTCATCTTTAATGTTTCAGGTGACCACTCCCAATGTTCAAGGATAATCATTAACCTCCCTTCTTCCATATTCACTTCTACCTTTACAGTTAAATATATGTTAGAAAACACTCTTAGAAGATTAGAAGTGTAATATTTTTTTGAGGTCGTAATATTAACATGATCTACAATATGAACACCATCCCCAGGGGAATCCATATAGCCGTAACTTCCACAAGACTCCTCTGACCCTTGTAGAAGAGGTGTGAGGATATTTAGAATAACTACTGAATGTTATGAGGGAGAGGGAATTCCTAGAAACAGATTTACTCAATAGCTTAATAAATGTTCAGTGCTACAAGAGTGGAAAAAGTCATGCAACTATGTTATCTATTACACTGCCTCCACTTGAGGGACATAGAGACCTTATCAGGTAGGACTCATACTAGTTATGAATATCTTCCTATCTGATGAAATGTTTCCAAATTTCATGAAGGGTATTCATTTTTTTAATGATCCCCCATCTCTCCCAAGTGTCTGGAAAACAACAACACTAGGGATATCTAGGTAGTGTAAAAGATTCACTAGCCCTCGATCATACACCCTTAGGACTACACCCGAGGGTTTAATATCCTCCCAATTCTACTAAACAAGGAGAATTGATCGTTTATATAATCCCCTCTATGTGACACCCTCTTTTTGGGTTTGGAATCTACCTGATCTACAACTATGGAAACTCCACCCATTGTGCTGACTCTCCCTCCAAAGCATTCCCTAGAAAACAATATTCCTTAGACTTATGGTTCTAAGGACTCTCATTCATTATCTATGGTGGGTTATAGCCTCATAATCTCCCTTGGGTATTCCCTCTCCCTTTTTATAATGTAATCATGGGAAATCCCATATGTAGTAGTGGTTGGTGGAAGCTTGTGCCACACTTTTCCAGATTCTTGGGTAAAAAAGTGACATATCTTTTTGATAATATAGTGTTGGAACAAGTAGATCTCTTACGAGTACACCATCAAGGTCAAACACTATTGGAAAAACAATCATCGTGAACGAGTGTAGAGCGTATAGATCAAGGATCAAATTGCAGTCAACCATTTACACTAGTACACCATCGTAGAAAGAATGTAGGTAAATCCGCTGTTATGTCATCCATGTGTCGCCATCCATCACCATCCTCTTAAAAAGTGTAAAAGGATGTAATATGAAGCAATACAGTTACCAAATTATACTAAGTTAATTCATTGAGCCCTATTTGAGGGGATAACTCTTAGCGATGTTTAGAATTGATGTCTAGATGTTCATGTTGGGTGGAAAGATGGGGTTTACATATTCATATCCCCCTATGTGTGAAGTGACCCAGCCATACTAAAATTTGAAGGGATCACACACATGGATAAGAGTATACAATTTTAATATGTGTTGGAGAACCTTTTACATATTCAGTAACACTGAGACAACCAAGTTGATGTGCTACCCCATCGCTAGCATTATTTCCATGATGAAGGTACTCGGCCACACCCCCTGTGTGAATCCCTCACTGGGAGTATCCAACAACAGATAATATTGGTGATTAACATTCCATCCTAACCATGAAACCTTTGTCTTCACATTGTATCCCCACAACAACCACTAGCATGCCTCTAGAAACCTACATTAAGAGTGCTCATTTCCACAGTGGAATTCCCCATGGCATGTACGCTACCTCCCATATAGCCTATCTGGTATATTATTTTAAAAATTGACAAACCACTACCTAAACAAGAAATCCATCATCCCTAGACTATTTTCAACCTTCCTCTACACCTAACATAGGAATTCCTTTAATACTTCTAGAATAAAATCTCGTTCCTCCCAAATATTATCTACGGGGAGTAATTTTTCATACAATGCTCCATGAATTGGGATCCTATAAATCTGGTAAAGACCCCACACGATGATTCCAAACTCTCCATGATGTAGATGGAATGTGTTTTTCTTAGTGAAAAAATTATAGAAGCTCTCAAATGATGTCTAGGTCATTGTCGATGTGGACCTATATGGACTATGTTTCTTCATATTCCCTAACTCGGTTCGGCTCTACCTCAAATTCATGTAAATACTAGAATTACTTGTATTCCCATGCCCACTCATCTATGATATTTGTAACCTAGATTAGGTCATATCCATCTATAGACCCCTTATGTGGGTAACCTAATCCCACCTTAAGAATTGTCCCATGCTATGGGGGGGAAGCCCCTAATTCCAACACCGCCCTATTAATATTGTTTAGAATCTTCCAAAGAGTGTGCACTATAAAATACTCACAATTATTTAGGATTTGGCCCCCAGTGGCCATGTTTCAATGGTACAGTCCATGTGAGCTTCTAAACTATAATGTAGTCTCATCTCGGTTGGCATTAGTGATGAACACATCATCTTTCTACCTAAAAACATATAGGGGATCCTATGGTAGGTAAGGAAATCCTAATGATCCTATGTCAATAGTATCATGAACATGTCAAAATCCATGAAATTCTTGATAGACACCCATTTAATAAGATTTCGAAACACCACCTCTTGATGAGTAGCGCCATCATTTTTACCTATAGCATCCATTGTGTCATAGACATAGATGTTTCATAGACTCATTAGTGAAGAACAACTCATGAAGCCCACGTTTCTATATATATGTTCTTAGAGGCTTATCGTGAAAGTAATTTTGTGGAGGGATTGAGTATCATAAGTGGTGAGGATCACAATTTCGAAAAGATCACAATGGTCTTGAGTTTGTCGAAAAAATAAAACTAACCTATCATTTTTTAAATTATTGTTGTCCCCCGAAGGACCCCTATCCCTATTTATATGAAAAAATTCAACCTAAGTTTCTTGAGTGAGATTCATTAATGATATTCATGAGTGGGACTTCTAATTTATAATTTTTTATCAGTTTTCCCTAAACAATTGACCATCCTTTCCCCCATCTGATCTAATTAGTATTTGGGAGGCATCTTTTCATGATGAAATATATATTTCATTGGAGAGGTTGATGATGTTGTGTTCGGTTTAGAGATAATTCAGGAGAAAATGGCCCAACAGTATACTTATGTGACTATATTTGGGGCCTTACCCTCCTTACTAAATGAACCTATATCAGGAAACATGTCTTAATGGAGGTCTCTTGGTATTCACTACATAAATTATATGAAAATTCATGGAGTCCACCTTCATGATAATCTATCTACATAGAGGTTTGATGGTAACCTCCACGTAGAGTAATTCATGACTCATGGATCCCTTTTCACTAAATTCACTAACTACATGAAGGGTTAACATTAACCTTCGTGTAGGATAACTCAGGTTTTTTGAGCACTGTCTATTCACAGAGATCATAATGTTTTTTCAAAGGCTAAATTCTTCTTGAAACCAATTACCTCGCTTATATTGGGCCTATAAATACCCCCATTGTATTATTTTCAAAGGTATGGTACCTTTTGACATTATGGAAATGCTCTAAGTTCGTTATATTTTGATGCTCTATGAATGAAAGAAAGGATTGAACTTCCAAGGTTTCTATCATTCAGGAAACCACCTCCCATGGATTTTTGAGAACCTCATCCTTAGCTGTAGAATCCCATTAATATGTTTCATGGAATAAACATAAGAATAAATACTCATGAGGAACTTAGGGTTTCAGGAGGAACATATATTGTTTGAAACCCACCCCATGAGAACTCAGACTCGACATTGAGAAAAGGTCACTCTATTTTACAAATCATCGTCCTTCATGATTCCACTAACCTTTATTAGGAACATAGGAGCAATGAGACCCAAAACATTCAGGGTAATACATCCTTCAAGAGGAACCTCCTCTAGGCCGATCGATGGTGCATATTTTTAAACAACACCCTTTCATGAAAGTTGTGTTCCTAGGGAAACCATACAAAATCCATGACTAGCTCATCCACAACCTCGATGATTGAATGACTAGTTCCCCACACTCCTGTGTCTGCCTATATTGCTCCAACTGTGTCATGTTCCTTCATCCTACAAACTACTCCTAGGCATAGGATCCCAAATTCCTAGTTGACCTAATAATAAGTACCATAATGTCATCCCTCCTGATTTCCACTCCTCTATGGCAGTTCCAATTCAATTTCCCATCCAGAGACACGTAATCCATAGATGTCACATCATCATGGGAAACTTATGACCTTTATTGGTGGTGATTACTTATGAAGAAACTATTCTAACATTGAAATTGTTCCCCCAAGATGTGTATGATGTATCAATGATCGATCTTAATAACATAAAATTTTATAGCTCCATGTCATAATTATACGATGTTAAACTGTATAAAAACATCCTAAGTGCGTGACATAAAACTATAGACATAACCTATGTCATTAACATAGGATGTATCATTTATGACTCACATGGGATGACCCCCCAACAATTACCATTGGTCATAAACATAGAATTCACCTTGTATGATCATCTAGAGAATCCACAATTTCTCCCTCCATGTGATGAAACACAAAACCTAGGTAGCTTCCATGTGTAAACACCGCTCTATCCTTCCCTATTTAGGGATGAAACTCAACCCTTGGGTTACAAAACCCCTACATTGGGTAGCTCCCATGAATAATCCCAATACAACCTCTTTCAATGTTATGTTATTACATCAATAATCTTCCACCTGTAATCCCTATAATATCTCTTATAGATTGATCCTATTGCATCAGGAAGCATCCTTCTATAATCCCCATTCCAACTCCTACATAGTGTTCCCTTTTCACCAGGACAGTTCGAAACATATCCCCCACACCATCCCTCATTTGATTGATATTATACCTCGGTTAACCCAATGACAATTTCCACAAGATGTTAAAATAATTCTCTGATCAAAAAATACCAACCCCGTATAATAAACTTTTTATTATGGTGGTAAAGAATCCTTAAAAGACATACTACCTATCATCAGCTACCTCATGGCCGATATAAGATGAATTGAGTTAAAAACCTAAGATACATTATACACAATATTACCTCTAAAATATTATTACATTATAGGTAAAGAAAATATAACCAATTTCAAGAAATTCCTAAACATGCCCAATGTGACTACTCCCCTTACTAAATGTTACTGCCCTGTCAAGATAAAAGTAGCATAATTAACTAGTTTCCAACTCAACATGGAAATGGGTATGAGTTCCATTAACATGACATAATCATTTAGTGATACTCAGTCAATGCAATGATCTCTATGGTGTAATACATTAAAGAAGGAACTGATATCCTATTATAAAATTTTGATCAAGGATCTGACAACACTAATGAATGTGACGAAAGCTTCCAACCATTGGAAAGTAAAAATGCATGGAAATAGAATGCATGTTCAACGCATGGGAAGCCCATGAAGAAAGAATAAAAAAATAAACCTTTCATATTCACTTAAAGGATAAATGATCTTCCATTGGGTTTCCCGTAGACTAAAAATGACAAATTATTATATTTATCCTCCAAATTCATGTTATATTTCAAATTTGTTATCATTAATGTTTTATTTGGTATTCATAAATAAAATTAACCAATGATTAAGAGGTGAATGAGTAATAAACCTATCATATTCTATATCCAGGTCATAGAAATATGTTGGAAAAATCATATTTTTCCCTAAACCAAAACATCCTCTATAAGTCCAAGAATATTGGTTGTACATCAGTTGTTTATTTGAATGATAATTGTATCATATTTAAGCTCTTAAAACTATAAATAAGATTAAAAAATATGGAATTATATTAACGAAGTCTTCTATGTCTATATTGACATCCTGGAATTCAAAATCCCAATTGGCATAACCAATGGTAAAATTTCATGGGTATTTACATTTAATAGGTAATGTGTGTTAATCACAAAGTATGAATTTCACACTATTATTAATTTTCCCCATCCATTAATTTCCTTTTATAAGAGCACGTTTATTTTAAAAATGTGGAATAACATGAAATCTATTTTATATAAACAATATAAGGTACATTCACATGAAATTTTCTAAATGTTTCTAAAACTTCTATTCCAAATAAATTCTTGAATTATTACTCATTGGGGGGTTTCTCATTTGGTAAGGCAATGGTATTTGAGGTATTTATTGATCATTTTTATAATTATTTCAATAAACAAACCATTTTATATATATTTTGAAATATTTCATTGTTCATTCAAGAAAATATTATTTTTTCACACGATTTTTTATCTGACTATGTGTTCTGAAATTTTACCCACTTTAAAAAAATTTGTTTCATTTTCAACAAGGTTTGAAATTGGTGAACATTATTTGGATGTTTCTAAAAAATTTAATGGTTTATTTGTGGTTTTCAAATTCATAGATTTGGGGTTGTTCAAATTATCCTCACTCTTATGTTTCATTGTACTCTCATTCTCCATTCTTCTTTAGGGATTTTTTTGATGTTTTGAAGAAAAATCTTCATAGTTCTGATTTATTATAAAACCAATATCATTTTCTAATTTAATATTTTTTTAATTAAAGCTTTTATAATGATTTTTTATTATCTCAAAATTTCTTCATTGATATTTTTATATTTTTTATTGGTTTTACATGATGGAAATCTCTTTCAAAACCAGAATTAGCTTAATCATTGAAGAATATTATTTTTTTATTATATAATTGGCCTTTTCAAAATCTCCATTATTTTTCATGATACCAAAATCTATAAAGGGGATGACTATTATAGCTTTTTTTGATATTTTTTTTGTATTGAAAAGATATTTGTTTTTTTTGAAAGGGTCTTTGAGAAAAATATAATTTATTTTTTCAAAATTTTCCTAAATCTATGAATAATGACCGCTTAAATGTTCATTTAAATGTAAAATTTAAGAATAAAATATTATTTTAAAATTTATTTAATATTTTTGTTGAGTTTTTAATGTATTGGAAAAAATCACAATCCTAGCCATAGTATTAAATTCTCTATGTTGACTCATAATCATGTTAGTTTTATAATTATATGTATAAATTTCTTGAGTAGTTTTGATAATAAAATGGGATCTTATTCAAATTTTTTGAGCATTTTTTACCATGTTAGCGACAAGAGTTGTAGAGGTATGTTGGATTTTATCATCAAATTATCTTCATACACCCCCATATATCATTCTTTTTTTATCAATACAAATTCCATTATAGAAAAATTGAATCAATATTTGTTAAATAATTTAATGATGGTGGATTATAAGACATATTGTTTTAATCTCTCCCAATATTTTTGCATCATTTTTCTTTAAGATATCCTAATCAGAAAAATTTATTTTCCAATAGAACCTGTCCTAGAATCATGGAAAATGTGTTCTTGAAAATATTTCTTTAACTCATTCTAGTCACTAATAAATGTTGTGGTTTAATAAAACAAGCATTATATGGAAACACTATCCAAAGAAAAAATAAAAATATTTAATCTGGATTTGATCACTATTCTATCATGGAAAATTCATGTTTATAAAAATATTAATAAATTATTGAATATATTTATGTGTATCTTCTCATGTAATTCCTATAGAGTCTTGGTAATAAATTAATAAAACTAGATTTTATTTCAGAATTAGAATGTGAAACTCAGTATTCTATATGATTTTGTTGATTTTGATCATAAGATAAATCCAATTATTTAAGTGTTCTATTTTCATCCACAATGAGTTCACGACAAAAAAGTTTTATTCTTTGTGTGTTAATGGACTCCTGCATAAAATAATCTGAAATTATAATTGGTCTAGACCTATAGTAATAAGTTTTATTAATTTATTGATCTAAAGAAACTATAACAATATTTGATCTAATGGAAATAAAAAAATAAAAAAATTAAACTTAGCCAACCCCTCTAGAAAAAACTAGTTTAATGTGGTGACCTATCATGGACCCTCTTCAGATTTTATAACCATCGAATTTAGTATAATAAACTTGACGGTTTTGACTCAATGAATATATAGGATATGTTCAAAAAAATTTGTTTTGTTTTCTATTTTTGTAATGTTGAAAAAAATTGGGATTTAGTGAATTTCATTAAAAAAAAGTAAATTAGTCAAATGATAATAAATTATTATTTTTTGATATTAAGGAAAAACATTTGATTGTAAAGGAATATAAAATAATATTTAAGGAGGCATCTTGGGAAAATATTTAAATTTCTAACATTCCATTATTTTTTTAAATAAGGATCATCTAATTGAATTTATAAAAGAAATATTAAAGACCTCAGAGATACCATTTAAATAGAACAATAAACTATACAAAGATATTAGTTTGTGGGTTAATCCTCCTATAAAAGTGATTCAACTTCCCAAACACCATATAGAAACTAAATATTATAATAAAATTCATATTCAAAAGTAATATCTAACCTTTGAAATTATTATATAATAAAATACTAATTTAATTTCACATATTTTTCAAAGAACTAGACCTTTTTAGAATAATTTTCATTTAGGAATGAAATTAACCACCTTCATTTAAAAATATAGTTTTTAGAAACACTAAAAAAGATTACAATGAAATATAAAAACTCATAATGGAAATCCCTTAGGTCTCCAGTACCTAGAGACTCTTTAGAGTTTATCTGGACATGGATAAATCAACTCTTATCTCTTCTTCTTCTTTTGTCTCTCTCTCTATCTTGACATCCAAAAGGAATAGTTGTTATTTTTATATATTTTTAAAAACCTCTCCAACAACAACCATGATCTTTGATCATTCTTTTCAATAAAATATAGTACTATTTATACATTCCTAGTATTGGAAAAAATTAAAAATTAAAAAATTATATAAATTCGGGGAAGCTTCATGCACATACATCTATTTTTCGATAATCTTCTAGATAGCATCTATATTGGTTCGTTCTTCTCATGTGGGTGATTGTATATCCATGTATGAGTGTAATTGATTATTTTAATAAAATTTAAATCATTAAATTCCCTAAAAACTTATACTTATCTTTAAATTTATTTACATTTCTAGGAAATTGATTGTTGGAAATAATTTTATGACATGATATAAATGTCATTCTATATTCTTAAAAATTTTACTATGTAACAAAATTAATATTTGATAATCATAGTTCATCCATAAAAAATTAATGACATTAATTTTTTCATTTAATAATATATCTTAAGTCAAATTAGATTTAATTTTAAAAGTCTTAAAAAATTCAAAGTCATATGATATTTTGAAAACATATATGTGATGAAAAATAGCTTATATGCTGGGAAAAGTATATAGGGAATTAAAAAAAGTCATTTGGTATTTTATAATTTCGATAAGTCAAACATATTATGTAAATGAAGAAATATATTCAGAGTTAACAGTATCTTAAGGAGTGAAGAATATATTTTCAGGTAGGAAACACTCTGTACAATATCATGAAAAAATACATATGAAATATAAAATTCAAACCAAATTCAAAAGATTTAATGGTACATGAAAACTATTAGAAAATCCAATGAAAAATATTACTATTTTTTAAATGGAATACAAAATCCCTCTAAAACTAGTAGAAAAAAAATAATTAAGAAGGATGTCCACATTTGAAGTTCAAATTCATTTTTCCATAGATTTTAATAAATAATAATTAACTACATATCTTGTTCAAATAATTCCTAATATGTTTTAAAGCACTTAAAACCCGTGAATTTTTTCATTTACTAAATAATTCAAAAAATTCCCCAAAAATATAAAATTTTAATAATTCCTTTAAATTTATCATAATTTTGGAGATTTAGTCCTTAAAATGAATGTAAAATGTGTTGAAACTGTCATATTTTTCATATTTCTTGAAAAAAAATACAACACAAACAATATGGGAACAGGAATATTCCAATATTTTTAATTTTCAATATCCAATAAAAAGATATGTCGAAAAGTGAAACTTCTTTTGTATTATTTGTTTACCTTGATTTATCTCCCCCAATTCACTTCAATCATTCATTTAATTTTACTCTCTCTCCCATAACGAAAAAAATAAAAAGTGCACTATAGAGGTTGGTATCATTCAAAAATTAAGAAATATTTCATAAAAATTTCATCTCTAAGTGTATATGATCCATTAATTATGCATAAAACAAGGGGTTAATTTTTATATTAAAGATTTGTATTAAAAATTATTATGATACCAATTATAATGAAACTACAACTCACCTTTCACAGGATACTTACAACTATTTTTAGGTTGAGAGGATTGATTGATTCCAATTTTTATAAATATTATCATGAAATATTTGAACATGACTTCCTATACTCCCTTCAATAATCATGTTAACAACATTCAAGTACAAATGGTGGAATTTAAGTTTTAGAAAATAATCTTGATTCTTCTCAAACATTATTTTTTTCACCAATTGAAATCAATTTCTTCTCATTAATATTATAATTTAATTTTTTATACAAGAATGGGATAATAATAAATCATATATTTTCATTGAAATCCTTTCAATATACATTCTAGAATATTAAATTTTCAAGAAAAATAATTTATAGATGAATACCAATATTTCCTCACATGTACCCAACTCATGGTGGCACTGCTCATAATCTTCATTAAGATGCATCTCTTATATAGAATTATTTCTAGATTCCTTTATTATGGAATTAACCAAAATATAATTTTATCATACTTCTCTCAAAATTTGATAGTGTTTCATCCAGACTTGAGAGCCACTAAAATGGTTCTGTGAGCTAGTTATCAACTTGGCCTCCAGAGTGACTCCCCGTATGCCAGAGGCTTCTAAGCATACTTTTCGGTCTAATGGAGGTAAAATGGGGAGAATATATACTATGGAATAGTAATAATTAATTTAGATCCAAAAAAATAAAGTAATAAGAATGTAATAATATATTTTTTAATGGCCCGAAGGCCTTAAATTTTTTAATCATTTTTTATTCACCCACTTTTAAGGGTTAATGGGGAACCCGTACATGGACCATAGGCTTCATGACTTAAAAGGACCCAAAGGTCTTATGGAATTAATCCAAAATAATGACTACTGGAAAATAACCCTCCCCATCATATGCATCTTGATCAAAACTCCACCTTCGCATGACTAGTCGACTTGTTTCTTACTATAGGGATGCATAGGACTGGTACCAATGCAAAATCCATACCCTCTCATTCTTCCATGTCTGATTAGCTATTATTTTGTGAATTTTTATGCTTGGAATATGCATTTTGGGCATTATTCCTTATAAGTCAGTACATTAGATCTACAATTCATGTGGCCCGAAGGCCTTGAGGTAGTCCAAAGGGCTTGAGGTAGCCCGAAGGCCTTGATGTGGCCTGAAATCCAAAACTGGACCGATGGCCTTGGGTGACCCAAAGTCATTGAAGAACACAAGGACCAAAACGTTGGACCAAAGGCCCAATTGGGTGAATAGTTCTCTATTTATAGTACTAAATAATATATGTTACAGTACCAACTAGAGTTCCTGCTATATTACTAATATAATAAACTAGAAAATGCAACCTCCTAGATTTGGTCTTGGGACTCTTGGATTCACCTAAGGATCCCTCACCGACAAGGTTGATACCCTTGTGATAGTAATATGTGGATGCCAATAATTAATTAATAAATGATCATGAATGAACATGCTACAATAGATAGATATACATATAGTAAGTGATACATAAAAAAAATAGGTAAAGAATCGATTAAATGACTCAGCCTCTATATATAATATCATAATGAGCAATAGCTCAATCTAGTGATCACATACCCCATCCTATCCTAGAATGAAAACAACACTCAAGCACAATCCTTGTACCTGATCCTATAATCCTGAAATCTATTCGGGTACCTTGGTACAATGGAATCCCAAACAGGCTGTGAGATATACTTAGTAGGCAGGGAACAGTAGTGTCAATATATATCAATTACATGTGTAAAATATAATCTGGGTGAAGATGTATCAAAATAAAGTAGTAAATAATGAATAATGATGTGTTGAGTTGTGGTTCCATGAAGACACATGAAATACCATACCTTCTTTAGCCTAAGCTAGAATGTCCCTACATAGCTTCCATAATTTATATATATTCATATACCAGAAAATCATCTACACAAATATATATTAACTCGTATGGACATTAGTTTTAGTACCAAGTCATTCACATATAGTATAAATACTATACTATGGGTCTCATATTTTAAATTGGTGCCAGACCTGACCATCCAAGTTATTTCATAATCAAATATCATGGTATCTCTTTAGGTTCACTGTAAAATCACATTATCAAAATAGTTTTTTCAAGTCCTTCTACACCTAGGGATCCTAAATATCACTCATGATATGGTATAAATGTATAATTTAATAATTATATCCATGGTATACCTCATTGAGATATATATATTGTTTGGATGTGGTATAACCCATCAATACCATCCCTGATAATCCACTAGGAAAAGAACTATCTCTCTCGGGTAGGCTAAAGCAACCTCTCATTGAGTTTATCCAAGGTATTCTATGCCAGAACCGTTGTATCACTCCTAAATTATTTAAACTCACCCATAATACAATTAATGTGTATTATCAAAAATCTTATGCTTCATTTTTCAAACATAACCCTCATTTCACCAATATCATTTCATGAAAGATAAAAAATTGACCTAAGATCTTGTCCAAGGAATTCCATATAAGGAACCCAAGTATCACCCAATTCTTTAATATTATCAAAATTTACATAACATTAAATATGTACTTGTTTAATGTTTTTGAAAAAATTAACTTCTTTACAATTTATGGCCCCAACAAGGTTAACTCATTAGCCATTCATTTATGATCCATGATTCGAAATTTATTATTCTATACAATATTATATTAATATGATTATCCACTATGAAATAATAGTTGTAAGTGTATTTATTATTAACTATTTCTATTCATGTTACTCCAGCCGGATTACCACTATAAGTATCAAAAAATAACAAACCCTTATATGATAGTTTGATTATATGTTTTTCCATTCCAAATTTAAAAGGGCCCGTACTCCATATAAGTTGAAACATTCTAATCATTTACATACAACCATCAATGTTTCATCCCATTCAACATATGGTTCATGGATCAAGCATAAAATAATTGTTTGAATAAATATAATTCTACCATCAATTTATACAAGAAAACACTAGTTAATATGATGAAAATATTTATTAATTAACCATATATCATGAATACTATATGCATTCCTTCATAAAAAATAATATTTTTAAGAATGGAAAAAATCATAGAAAGATACTATATAAGAAGGAAACACTAGAAAATGGTATATTCAGCAAGGCACGCTAATAAATTATGAAACAGGGAATAAAAATCCTCACACATCAGGCAATCAATAATGTAGTCTACGTGGAAAGGAAAATATATATAATATAATTGTCATGTGAATCTCTTGTTTTCTAGAATGATGCATGTAACAATACCTCCTTTCCAAACTGGGCCCAGGATAAAATCCATCAAATCTGTAGTTAATAAAATGTGGAGGTACAAAATTCACCCAATATGAAATAATGATAAATTGTAATAAAACATCATAAATAAAAATATCTTCTCTAGAACCTTGAACTTTTCCTCATTCATTTATTGGATGGACCCAAAGTTAATATTATAAGGCCCTAGCCTTAAACCTTACTTAATCTTGAGTTATTACAAGATTACACATTGAGGATCTTTTCAGGTTTAGAGTTTTAGAGAATTAGATCATGAAACTTGCATTACATTCCACATTTAAACAAAGTGGTTACATAAAAGACAGTATTCATTCTTCCCATCAACGGAAACATATTTAAAATATAACACGGATTCTTTCTTGACACATCCTTGACACTATCATCACATCATGTGCCTTTCCCTTGACCTGTGAAAAACATTTCAAAAACGTGGGATGAGCATAAAAAGATCAGTAAGGGTTATAAAAATATGGAAAGGAAACATGAGTTCATTTATACATAAGAATGCAATCATACTTTACCCATAAAACATAGGCACTTTAACATACCTCATCAAACCATGAATAAATCATAGAAAACATAAGACATAAAGGTAACTTGGGGCATTCATAACATTCTTACGTGGGGAGTAACCCTCTTGGTTACGTTTGGAATACCCATCACAGTATATTCCCTAAATCTCTTCGGAGAAACCTTAACGTTTCCCTCCTTCGCGTTACCCAATGCATTGGAGAGCTATATTGGGCTCACCCGCCCTTAGTTTATCACGGAACCACCCGTCTTCATAATAATGCCCAAGAAACATAACATAAATGTATCACATAAAACATGCATAAAGGAAACATAACATTTCCACATTTCAATCACAATATAACATTTTAGTATATTGAAATATTGAATCCATTCAAAAAGAAACCATTTCCAAAACCATTTAAAACATTTAATAAAGAGATTTTTGAATCAAAGTGTCCCATACCACCTTTAAGCTTAAAATTTTAAACCATTAATATCCATATAAATACATCCTTAAAACCATTTTGAAAACATGGATATTAATAAGAACAAATAATTAAAACATTTAAAATGATATTTTGGTTAAAGGGGTTTTACCAAAATTAGAGACACTTGAATACAATAATTGAGGAATAACATTTAGTCAGAACATTGTAATATCATGAGAATAAATGGATTCATGATATAATACTCCAAAGGACAGTATATACACCATATAAGAGACAATTGGTGCATAACAACAATGAACCCTCAATAGAAATGTCAAAAGTGATGAAATCCCTTATAAAGATGGTATCCTTAAATTAAGGACAAATAAATCTCAAAATTATGTGTGGAAAATATAAATACACCCAATATAAGTGGATATTAAGTGTAAAACAATAAAAGGTCATTCACACATATTCAATGGATGACATATTCAATGACTACATGTTGAACCCAAAGAAATCGAAATTGGGTTAATAAGTTCCCTTGACAGCCTAACGGCGTCACATCAAAATGAGTTGATGAGAGATAAAAAGTGTATCTCATCACTTGGACATAAAATTTACATCAATAAGGATATATGAGAACATATCCCAACATAACAATATGTAAATTAAAAGACCCAACAAAAGAAGTCTTTTAAAAAAGAGGAGGGTGAAAGGTTCCCTTACCGACTTGGGTATCTTTCAAAACATACACCCCATGAAAGAAAGACAATAGATCATTGATGTAAATACTCATAAATGAATGTATATTACACAAAGTGTAGAATAATGGGCAGTACATACACCACTCAATGGAATTTGTGGCAAATGTAGCATAAATCTCACGGGAATAAAAGTGAGATGAAAAATCCCTCACAAAAACTCGGCAGCCTAACGGCGCCACATAAAACTTCCGAATATGGATTGATGAGATAAAATAGGGTATCTCATCACATTACAATATAATGTACAGAAAGAGGAATATAGAAGAACATCCCCCAACATTACAAAGAACAACTTAAAAGAAGTGACAAAAAGGAGAGTACCTAAAAAGAAAGAGAGAAGTTAGATCTCTTACGAAAGTTCGGCAGCCTAACGGCGCCACTCAAAACTTCCAAAATGGATTGATGAGAGAGAATAGGGTCTCTCATCACATGAACATAGAAATTAAAGTAATTTTAATATAAAATATCATTCCAATAACAAGAAAGAAGAGCTTTAAAAGGAATGACATAAAAGTGTGTACTTAAAAAGAAAGAGAGGAGTAGGATCCCTTACCTCGGGTCCGACTTGACTCAATCGTTCTTTAATCTCCTGAATAATAAACTTGAGTTAATTTATACTTCCTTAAGAACCTTTTTAAAGTTCATTATTCCTTTTATATCACTTATTACCATGTTATAAACACTATGCAATCATTAAGTTAATAATGATTGTTTTTTCGATATTTGGTTCTTAAGTCGAAAGTGGACTTCTTACAATTACATGTTGTTCGTGTGGCCAAATGTTTATTATATACAGTATTGTATTCATGATTTAGATATAATATATGTAATATATATCCAGTACATTCATGCATTTATAACATTACGTAATCATTTAGAGGTAAGAAATGAAATGCACCGTTCATGGAGACGGTAAGCCGTACATACGCATGAACGCTACTTTCATTTCTATTTCGTATTTTATAGAATGGAATAATAATGATATAAAGGTATATTATAATTCCAGTATAATATCATATATAATATCATAGTTCCATCCTTTATACGTCCCACATATGGTATTTAACGAATCAAATCACTTTAAGGGGGCGGTAGTCCGCACTTCCTTAAATGAAGATATCGCATTTACCCATAATGGAAACCATAAAGGTATGCCAAAAATGAAAAAAACAGAAGCTTGAGGAAAACATAAACATATTATATATCATATATAAAAATAGTTACATCATAATGGCCACCTTTGAAGGTGTTAGATGAGTATTGAACAATCATCGTTTCGGGAGGCAGAATTTCGCCATCCACGGAAACCGTATGTTATTTAACTATTTGATGTAGTTGTGTGAGAGTGTAGCTTGAATAAATATTATAACAACATCCTAGTATATTGAAGATACTGGAGTTGTTACAAAAGAAATAAATAAAAAGAGTTTATGGGGTTGGAGAAGCAAAATAAAACAAATGAACATGAGAGAATGAATTACCTTTAAAAGTGTAACTCCTTTTGATTTGAGCCTAAAGGATTTCTTTGAAAGGATTCTGCCTAAAGAGAATCCTCTAGGATGAGTAGAGGGATGTGGAGAGAGTAAATGGGTAGGATTTGTCCGAGACAAAGGCTTGAGGAGTGTGTGAAATGAGGTAGAGGTGGGGCCTTTTATAAGAGGAGGGGAGGGGCACTTCTGGAAAGTAAGAAATATTACTTTATTTGAAAATGTGTTTCGGTTTTAAAAGGTCCCAAATTGATATAATTCGTGGATAAGGTGATAAGGGTTCGAAATACACCCATCCAATAAGTTTTGGACATGTGTAGTTCATAGATTTTACATTATCTTTCCATTTTATTTAAATCGTCAAATAATGATGTCATCACTGCATCATTATTATGTCATAAATAATTTAATTTATTTAATGTCTAAAAATTATAAAAAAACTAATATGATGTATGAAATCTTTGTATATTTCCAATGACTATTTATAATCAAAATTTGGACTTGTGTAACCCTACTTAAAAACTGTTTTAGTAAAACAACTCATGTTTGTGTCAATTTAATTTTAACATTAAATAAAAATATATTATTGTCATTTTCCAACTAATGTGGCTCCATGGGGTCCCCAAGTTGGCCCATGGCTTGTCTTGGTCGGCCATGACTCACCCAATAGGTGTAGGACAAGTGTCATGGTGTTTTCACATTCTTATAATATCATTTTTACCTTAAACTACACTAATTACCACTAATCGCAATTAAAAACCTAATAAGTTACTATTCACCAAAAAATTATTTTTATCCCATTGAACCACATTTTACTTATTAATGACAAACATTTATGTCGGATTTTTGAAATTCAAAACACAAATATGGCAAAATTCCATTTAAACGGAAAAATCAGTTTTTATAAGTACCACTTAGTGGTTTCACTATTCATCAAAAATTGTTGTTTTTTAGAAAAATCCCAAAAATTCACCCTAAGCTATATTTGATATTCTGAATTCAAAAATGAAGTCCGTTTTACAAAATTCAAAACATATAAGTCACATTAATTAATTTAATAATTAATTTCCGATGTCATGACAAATAGCGTGTTTTTATGAAACAATAAGTATCAAAAGATTGACACTAGTTTAAGTCCCATTTCAAAGTGAAATTAATTCCAACGACCACTATTGGATTTAATGGTAAAAATATTTTCTAATTTCACTTTAAAACCAATTCAAAATATTATCTAATCATATAAATAAATTAGATTAAAAAGAGGTTTTGAATTAAAACACAACATTTTACACTATTCATTAAAAAATGAACTTTATCGGAAAAATACCAAAAAATTACACAAAGTAAAATTTGATGTCCCGATTCTTAATAAGAGTTTTATTTGGTCCAAAATAATGTATCAGAGTGATCAAAACTATATTTAATGACGGTTCTCCATCAAAAGGCGACAAGTGAACCTTTAGGGAAAACTAGGGCATATACGCCTAAAATTGAATTCTTTCCGTATTTTAAGCCTTTATCTTTTATTGTATAAATGTAAAAACATTTAAAAACATATATAATCATATTTTAGTTATTTCTATCCATTCCCTCCATTACAATGGCTACATGTTAACTACCATTTAAAATAATATTATTTTATCATTAGAGTGCAACGTAAGATTCCCAAGAAACTCGTTGTTGCGTGTTGGGTACGCCATCGAGCATAGAGTCCCCTTTAAAGTCATATCAATATTTTATTCACAAATATGGATAAATATGAAAATGTAATATTCTTTATTTACCTGGGGTGTTACATCCTTCCCCCCTTTTGGGAATTGCGTCCTCGCAATTTTAAAATTGCACTTGGAAACATCCTTGAAAGTCCCACATCGGAACAAGAGTCGGTAAAACAACCACTTTAAAATAAATGAAGATAAGTACAAAGGTCACCCGAGTTAACCCATACTAGGACTCCATGTAGGAAAACATGGACATGGAGGAGAAAATATAGGGTCATGTTCTGATGGAGAGTGATAGAAAACATGTTTAGGAGAAAGTTAACAATGAGAAAATCACAAACTTGTGATGGGTTAAACGGTGTTGGGTTCCCCAGTAGGAAAAGTTAATAGACAACATTTTTGTTTTAAATTACTTTTTATTGAGGAATTTATTCATAAGGAAACATAATCACTTATCATGTTTACTTTCAACTTTTACTAGATTCCTTAATCAAACTCATATTTTTTCCAAAAGACAAGTATTTAGGGAGACTTGTTCGCATTAAGAGTACTATAATCAACTTCTAGAGAATCACCTAATCCAAAAAAGAGAACTGTATACTTCCCATTTCTTTAGGCTTTAACCAAAACCAAAACAAAAAGGTTAGTACAAGATCAGATAATCCAGGAAAGGATAACCCTTTATAAAAAGAAAATCTATTCTTAACCTCCAAAATTTGTCCAACAAAACCCAAAGTTCAACGAGGACCATTCTATAATCAAATTGTCCATAAAATTCTTCAAAGTAAACCAATATAAGATTGAAACCCAAATATTTGAAGGATTTAGTCACATAGTCTTCCAAGTTAAATCGTAACATTTATCTCCAAACAACATCAGTTTCTCCTAAAGTCTCGTATTGAAAAGTAATTAACCTAATCACATATCCTCTATGACAGGTTAATCATTTTCATAAATAACCCAAAATCAACTTACTCTTAATTCATAAAATCATATAACTAAAAAGAATCAGTCAAACTAACCAGGGACTTCACGTAGTCCAGTGGTAGGCGATAAATACCAGTCACACTTTGGTTGTGCGTTCGATTCCCGCAGCTTTGTCCGACGTGACGGGTTGTCACACGGTCTGCGTGTTGTCCTTTTTCAAAAACTATATAATTCTTAAAACATTCCCCAAAAGAGATAAAATCATCAAAAATGATCATAACATATTTTAACCTCAAGTTTATCTCATGCTTTTCATTTTCCAGCATATCATATAATAACCCATAATTACCTCAAAAGTAAGGATCATATAAACCCAAATGGTTCTTTATAACTATGTCCACAAAAGAAAAGATAACTATTACTTGAATAAAATTTTCCTATATTAAACATTAGGGTTACACATAATATAAAAAGTCTTCTAATGTAACCCCATCATCAAAAAAGACTTAATACTCTTAAGAATTTCACCATAACTCTTGAAGCCCTTATATGTTGACATCTTACTCATTCAACATTCTTCATGATCCATTATCCATTCCTTTCCAACTTATTCCAAAATACCTCTTTCCTACAAACAAAATCATGAATCATATCCTAAGATTCCAAAATAGGAAAACAATAGTCATGAAATAGTACATAACTTTGATTGGTCATTGTCAGTTTCTTCATCCTCAATCGGAATGGCATTAGGTATTGGTAAACTAATATTGGTACGCTCTTGGTGACCCCATTTATGAAACTTCTTCATAGGACATGTGTTTGCATAATGACCATGCACACCACATTTAAAACATTCAATTGATCCCTCAGAAAGAACTTCTTTCCCTTTCCTCGAGTCAACCGGATGCTTCCTTTTTCCATGGAAGGTTCTTGCTTTATGACCTTCATTTCCACATCTATAGAATATTTCTGTCCCTTTGAAACATTTTCCTAGGTGTTTCTTTCCACATCTTTGGCACATAGGTTTTTGAACACACTTACCTTTATGATTATTACCTGTAATTCCGTAGGGATTTGTTTCTTGCATATATGACGTCTTAGAGAAATATCCAAGGTTTAGGTGGTCAATCATGACTCCATATTGTTGGTTGAGGATAATCACAAGAGTTCTCATTGCAGCTCCCATATCATTCAGTTGCTTGCTCAAAAAATTGTCACAGTTTCCTTCACATCCACTGTTACTTTGGTGCCTGCTAGATCCATCCATTCACTAAAACCAAAAAGGTCAGTGTGAGTATATCAAAAAAACCATCATGTACTAATGATTAAGATAAACACTAAGATATACTTACTCATTCACTTTATCTAAAACTAGGACTCTTTCTGAAATCCTAACCATTATGGTAATGCCACTTATACTTAAAGAATACCCTAACCTATAAAGTTATCTAAACCGACCTTTGATACCAAACTATAAGGCACCAGCCTTAAACCTTACTTAATCTTGAGTTATTACAAGATTACACATTGAGGATCTTTTCAAGTTTATAGTTTTAGAGAATTAGATCATGAAACTTGCATTACATTCCACATTTAAACAAAGTGGTTACATAAAAGATAGTATTCATTCTTCCCATCAACGGAAACATATTTAAAATATAACACGGATTCTTTCTTGACACATCCTTGACACTATCATCACATCATGTACCTTTCCCTTGACCTATGAAAAACATTTCAAAAACCTGGGATGAGAATAAAAAGCTCAGTAAGGGTTACAAAAATATGGAAAGGAAACATGAGTTCATATATACATAAGAATGAAATCATACTTTACCCATAAAACATTGGCACTTTAACATACCTCATCAAACCATGAATAAATCATAGAAAACATAAGACATAAAGGTAACTTGGGGCATTCATAACATTCTTACGTGGGGAGTAACCCTCTTGGTTACGTTTGGAATACCCATCATAGTATATTCCCTAAATCTCTTCGGAGAAACCTTAACGTTTCACTCCTTCGCGTTACCCAATGCATTGGAGAGCTATATCGGGCTCACCCGCCCTTAGTTTATCACGGAACCACCCGTCTTCATAATAATGCCCAAGAACCATAACATAAATGTATCACATAAAACATGCATAAAGGAAAAATAACATTTCCACATTTCAATCACAATATAACATTTTAGTATATTGAAATATTGAATGCATTCAAAAAGAAACCATTTCCAAAACCATTTAAAACATTTAATAAAGAGATTTTTGAATCAAAGTGTCCCATACCACCTTGAAGCTTAAAATTTTAAACCATTAATATCCATATAAATAAATACTTAAAACCATTTTGAAAACATGGATATTAATAAGAACAAATAATTAAAACATTTAAAACGATATTTTGGTTAAATGGGTTTTACCAAAATTAGAGACACTTGAATACAATAATTGAGGAATAACATTTAGTCAGAACTTTGTAATATCATGAGAATAAATGGATTCATGAAATAATACTCCAAAGGACAGTATATACACCATATAAGAGCGAATTGGTGCATAAAAACAATGAACCCTCAATAGAAATGTCAAAAGTGATGAAATCCCTTATAAAGATGGTATCCTTAAATTAAGGACAAATCAATCTCAAAATTATGTGTGGAAAATATAAATACACCCAATATAAGTGGATATTAAGTGTAAAACAATAAAAGGTCATTCACACATATTAAATGGATGACATATTCAATGACTACATGTTGAACCCAAAGAAATCGAAATTGGGTTAATAAGTTCCCTTGACAGCCTAACGGTGTCACATCAAAATGAGTTGATGAGAGATAAAAAGTGTATCTCATCACTTGGACATAAAATTTACATCAATAAGGATATATTAGAACATATCCCAACATAACAATATGTAAATTAAAACACCCAACAAAATAAGTCTTTTAAAAAACAGGAGGTTGAAAGGTTCCCTTACCGACTTGGGTATCTTTCAAAACATACACCCCATGAAAGAAGGAAAATAGATCATTGATTTAAATACTCATAAATGAAATTATATTAAACAAAGAGTAGAATAATGGGAAGTACATACACCACTCAATGGAATTTGTGGCAAATGTAGCATAAATCTCACGGGAATAAAAGTGAGATGAAAAATCCCTCACGAAAACTCGGCAGCCTAACGACGCCACATAAAACATCCGAATATGGATTGATGAGATAAAATAGGGTATCTCATCACATTAAAATATAATGTACATCAAGAGGAATATAGAAGAACATCCCCCAACATTACAAAGAGGAGGTTAAAAGAAGTGACAAAAAGGAGAGTACCTAAAAAGAAAGAGAGAAGTTAGATCTCTTACGAAAGTTCGGCAACCTAACGGCGCCACTCAGAACTTCCAAAATGGATTGATGAGAGAGAATAGGGTCTCTCATCACATTAACATAGAAATTAAAGTAATTTTAATATAAAATATCATCCCAATAACAAGAAAGATGATCTTTAAAAGGAATGACATAAAAGTGTGTACTTAAAAAGAAAGAGAGGAGTATGATCCCTTACCTCGGGTCCGACTTGACTCGATCGTTCTTTAATCTCCTGAATAATAAACTGGAGTTAATTTATACTTCCTTAGGAACCTTTTTCAAGTTCATTATTCCTTTTATATCACTTATTACCATGTTATAAACACTATGTAATCATTAAGTTAATAATGATTGTTTTGTCGATATTTGGTTCTTAAGTCAAAAGTGGACTTCTTACAATTACATGTTGTTCGTGTGGCCAAATGTTTATTATATCCAGTATTGTATTCATGATTTAGATATAATATATTTCATATATATCCAGTACATGCATGCATTTATAACATTACATAATCATTTAGAGGTAAGAAATTAAATGCACCGTTCATGGAGACGGTAAGCCGTACATACGCATGAACGCTACTTTCATTTCTATTTCATATTTTATAGAATGGAATAATAATGATATAAAGGTATATTATAATTCCAGTATAATATCATATATAATATCATAGTTCCATCCTTTATACGTCCCACATATGGTATTTAACGAATCAAATCACTTTGAGGGGGCGGTAGTCCGCACTTCCTTAAATGAAGATATCGCGTTTACCCATAATGGAAACCATAAAGGTATTCCCAAAATGAAAAAAACAGAAGCTTGAGGAAAACGTAAACATATTATATATCATATATAAAAATAGTGACATCATAATGTCCACCTTTGAAGGTGTTAGATCAGTATTGAACAATCATCGTTTCGGGAGTTAGAATTTCGCCATCCACAGAAACCGTATGTTATTTAACCATTTGATGTAGTTATGTGAGAGTGTAGCTCGAATAAATATTATAACAACATCCTAGTATATTTAATATACTGGAGTTGTTAAAAAATAAATTAATAAAAAGAGTTAAGGGGTTGGAGAAGAAAAATAAAACAAATGAACATGAGAGAATGAATTACCTTTAAAAGTGTAACTCCTTTTGATTTGATCCTAAAGGATTTCTTTGAAAGGATTCTGCCCAAACAGAATCCTCTAGGATGAGTAGAGGGATGTGGAGAGAGTAAATGGGTATGGGTTGGCCGAGCCAAAGGCTTGAGGAGTGTGTGAAATGAGGTAGAGGTGGGGGCCTTTTATAAGAGGAGGGGAGGGGCACTTCTGGAAAGTAAGAAATATTACTTTATTTGAAAATGTGTTTCGGTTTTAAAAGGTCCCAAATTGATATAATTCGTGGATAAGGTGATAAGGGTTCGAAATCCACCCATATAATAAGTTTTGGACATGTGTAGTTCATATATTTTACATTATCTTTCCATTTTATTTAAATCGTCAAATAATGATGTCATCACTGCATCATTATTATGTCATAAATAATTTAATTTATTTAATGTCTAAAAATTATAAAAAAAATACTATGATGTATGAAATCTTTTTATCTTTCCAATTACTATTTATAATCAAAATGTGGACTTGTGTAACCCTACTTAAAAACTGTTTTAGTAAAACAACTCATGTTTGTGTCAATTTAATTTTAACATTAAATAAAAATATATTATTGTCATTTTCCAACTAAAGTGGCTCCATGGGGTCCCCAAGTTGGCCCATGGCTTGTCTTGGTCGGCCATGACTCACCCAATAGGTGTAGGACAAGTGTCATGGTGTTTTCACATTCTTATAATATCATTTTTACCTTAAACTACACTAATTACCACTAATCGCGATTAAAAACCTAATAAGTTACTATTCACCAAAAAATTATTTTTATCCCATTGAACCACATTTTACTTCTTAATGACAACCATGTATGTCGGATTTTTGAAATTCAAAACACAAATATCGAAAAATTCCATTTAAACGGAAAAATCAGTTTTTATAAGTACCACATAGTGGTTTCACTATTCATCAAAATTGAAGTTTTTTAGAAAAATCCCAAAACTTCACCCTAAGCTATATTTGATATTCTGAATTCAAAAATGAAGTCCGTTTTACAAAATTCAAAACATATAAGTCACATTAATTAATTTAATAATTAATTTCTGCTGTCATGACAAATAGTGTGTTTTTATGAAACAATAAGTATCAAAAGATTGACACTAGTTTAAGTCTGATTTCAAAGTGAAATTAATTCCAACGACCACTATTGGATTTAATGGTAAAAATATTTTCTAATTTCACTTTAAAACCAATTCAAAATATTATCTAATCATATAAATAAATTAGATTAAAAAGAGGTTTTGAATTAAAACACAACATTTTACACTATTCATTAAAAAATGAACTTTATCGGAAAAATACCAAAAAATTACACAAAGTAAAATTTGATGTCCCGATTCTTAATAATAGTTTTATTTGGTCCAAAATAATGTATAAGAGTGATCAAAACTATATTTAATGACGGTTCGCCATCAAAAGGCGACAAGTGAACCTTTAGGGAAAACTAGGGCATATACGCCTAAAATTGAATTCTTTCCGTATTTTAAGCCTTTATCTTTTATTGTATAAATGTAAAAACATTTAAAAACATATATAATAATATTTTAGTTATTTCTATCCATTCCCTCCATTACAACGGCTACATGTTAACTACCATTTAAAATAATATTATTTTATCATTAGAGTGCAACGTAAGAATCCCAAGAAACTCGTTGTTGCGTGTTGGGTACGCCATCGAGCATAGAGTCCCCTTTAAAGTCATATCAATATTTTATTCACAAATATGGATAAATATGAAAATGTCATATTCTTTATTTACCTGGGGTGTTACAAAGATATTTTCAAAGTACCAACACATTCCCAGCCTCTAGTACACTATCCCAATATAATAAGATGAAGGAGGAAAATAAACTTTTTATATCACTTGCAGTGTACCAACCAGAGAGCCGCTAAAATAGTACCCTATGATGGTTGGACACTATGCCTCACGAACGCCACCCCATATGTTAAAGGATTCCTACTAGTTATCAGTGTCTAATATAGGTATAGTAGGGAGACTGTATTCACTGGATAAATAGTAAATATATTATAAGTAGTATTGAATAATGTTAGTAGAATATAATTATAATTGGAAACAAATAAGGAATTAATAAATGATCATACAGGAAACATGATGAAACATGTAGATAAACATAAATCATACGATATATATAAATAATGGTCAATGGAACAAATAAAAGACTCTATGACTATCTATAATAGCATTATGAGCACAAGATTTTTCCTCTTCTCATATACACCATCCAAGCCTTGAAATATAATATAAAGAAAGAATAATCCCTAAACCTGATCCTTTAATCATGAGGTCTATTCAGGGGCCCAAACCCAGTGGATTCTTGAAGTGGGTGTGAGATATACTCAGTAAACCACCACAAAAAGTGTATAAGGAAATCTATTTTGAGTGTAAAAAATATTTAGTGTTTTTATATATAAAAATAATACAGTAAAAGATGAATAACAACATTTTGGACACATGTTCTACAAATACACCTAGTTGAAGTTACATACTTCGTCCTGAGATGGAATTTCCATACACACCTTCCATAATTTATATATATGCATACATAAGAATATCCTCAATATAGATATATATCCATTGGAATGGACCCAAGTTTTAATACCATGGAATCCATATATAGTAGGAAGACTATAATATGGGTCACATATATTAAATTGGGAGTGTCCATGACCGTAATTCCTATAGAATAATAAGGAATAATTTATTGACTAAATCCATTTATATTCTTTAAAATGGAAGACATGCCATTTAGTTAGTTCATTCAATGGAAAACTGATCCCATCAAAGTCTTTTCATAATTAAGAATCCAGGTACCAATCTATGTACACTTTGAAATCCCATTACCATAAGAGACTTCTGATGGCATTTCAGACCAAGGGAATCCATGTATCCCTCTAGGAATTTTGTAAAGGTATATTCGATTGAACTTATCCCTAATGTACCACATCAGGATCTAGCTATCACATGATATGTTCTATATCTCATCAATACCTTCCTTGATAATCCACTGGGGAACCAAGTTTAAATTTATGGTAGCTTAAGGCATCCTCCTAGTGAGTCTATCCATGGTGTTCTATGAAAAAACATATGTATCACTCCCAATGTATTTTATTTCATTCATACATTCTTTGAAGGGAATGCTCTAAGATCCAATTCAAGTGATTTCAAACAGAACCATCATTTCTCCCCTAACATGTCATGAAAGATAACATTTAACCTATGATCCATTCTAATAAATTCCATGTAAAAAACATATATAACCCATGTATTTCCCATTATCATAATGTACATTAGATTATAAAATCTAACTGCATTCCATTTCTTAATATATTCCAATTATATAAATCAAGGGATAAAATTATACCATAAGCATCTCACATGTAGTTAAATCATTTCATGTAAAAGCGAAAGGCCATATGAAAGACCCATTAGATTACACATCAATTATCATTTATTGTGTCATTCATTTCCATTTTAATATGGCTCACTTCAAGGGTGGTTTTATTATAAAATGGATCATGATTTTATACCACTTCATTCCAAAAATTTCAATTAAAAAATATTGATATCCACAATATCAAGCATTAAGTGAATTTTAAATATTAAAGGGGGGGGGGGGTTCTAATGCATTTAAATTAATTTAGGAATTTTTAAACATCACAATACATTTAACGAACACACCATAGGGTGGTTTTATCTCGGGTCAAGGGTGGTATTGAAAAATATCCTCACACGCACTTTAAGTGGTGGTTCAAGTTGAGGTCATTGACCTCTAGTAATCTATGATTATATCCAAACAGGTCCATATGAATTATAATCATTCAATTGAAGTTATTTCATATTTTAGGATAAACACATGAGAAGTGCGGCATGAGGTACAATGATCATATTAAATAAAAAATGAAACATTAAGATAAAAGTTACTAGACAACCCAACACATGCTTAGGATAGTCCAGTTGTCCAATATCATGATTTGATTCAATATGGAATATGGGAAACCAAAAGATTATACAAACACATTGAAAATAGGGTTAAATTTATTTCATGGTTTTAAAATTATATATGGAATGATAATCAAATAGAGAAGAAATAAGATCCCTAGTATTGTTAATGGCTATCCAATGAGACCAATAGTGATCTATTTGGAGTCCAAAACGAGGGGATCCATCCATGCATAGGAGGAGTCCAAAGGAGAACTCCCCTATGAGGGGGATGTTTTATGGGGAGAAGAAAGTGGGGAGGGAGGATACATAAAAAAAGAGGGTAAAATGGTATTTTCTAGGTATTTAAAGAGCTACATGTTTTGACCACATGGTTAACCATACTACCAAAATATTATTATCTCAACTTGATAGATTCTCATGATTTTATGGAGAACTATTATTTTCACTAGCCATCATTCCCAATGTCTTCTTAATGTTATTTAATGCTTATTAATGTGTTAGTGGTCTGGTGAAACAACATTTTTCATTATGATTTTCCTTATTGCACCACCCACACAACTCTTCTATAATAACTGAGTTTTTGTTACATAAAATCCTCTATTAAAATTATATTCCATTATATAGAATTACTTACCTTCATTTTCTATTAACTTGCATATGTGGTTCTTGAATTTTTTTCCTTATATAAATCAACTATCCAAATTACCACACACTCTTTTGATACATTAGTATCCTTTTTGAACATTCCATGTGGAATTCTGAGAGTGATTTTCACCACTTAAATCCTTCTATATTTATCCCTCCTCTTCAACATCAAAGGGTCTATTAGCAAAGTATTTTATAAAAGACTTCATTGAATTATTAATGGGAATTTTATATTTTTAATCCTTCTTCACCATCTTTCCTAATGCTTTCATGGTTTAATTATCTATTATATTTAGTGGTATTATATCTTGATTTTGTTATAATAAATCCTTAATTGAGAATACACCACTCCTTTTAACATAAACATTGTAATAAAAATAGTGAATGTCATGATGTACAAATCCATTTATGGTATACACTTTTTTATTCCTAATTTGTGTAATTTTCAACTTCTCATACATGATCCCTTTTTCTATTGTCTTCCTTTGATCTTTAGTTTTTCATGGATTGATCCAAATAACCAATGCATTGTTCGCAAACCTTTTAAAACAACAATAATTACCTATAAGTATTTATCTTGTTTTTTGAACTAATTTTTTTATATTATTGATAACTCACTCTTTTTGGGATATAATTTTCATGAGTTAGGCTACACTTTGTGAACCCATTTTATATACACTATTTTACATCCCATTAACATGGTGGTAGACCTCCAATAAATTTTACTCATCCATTTTTTAAAAAAAATTGTTTCTAAATTTTCAATATTCATGAAAATAGATTCAATAAAAATAATTAAATTTTAGATAGATTGGACTTATAACTTTAAGGATACATGTGAATTACCATTATATGATATCAAGATATTTATTCAACCAATTACATATCATTAACCACAAGAATCTCCCTTAGAAACATGTGTGGTGACAAATATTATTCCATTAACATCTTGTGGGTACACTATTTGAGTTCTTACCATATCTGATAAATTAATATCAAGATTTAGATTCATATTAGTGGGTTTAAAAACAGAAAAATTAATGTTGGAATATTTTATTTGATAGTGTGTATGACACTCAATACCTAGTGTGTAAGGGAATAAAATATCTCAATTATTCATAATATATTTACCAATTAAAATTCATTAAATTTATTTAATAACATTCAGTTCACGTAATATTGAGTTATCATATGTCATACATAACAAAGTGTTTCTTTAGTGGATTTTGGTACATGTACGGCTGAGCTTTTCGATCCAACAATATATTATTATATTAATATTATTTAATAAAGTAATATATAACATAGTCATTAAATTAGAATTTATTGAATATATTAACTCACATATAAAAATATATGGTTTACACAAATATTAAATTAATTTATTTGTTACTAATTAATTAGAAATTAAAATAAGAACCTATTGAATATAATGGAAATGTTTTTACAGAAAACTATTTTTATACTCAAAAAACTATTTTATCCTAATAAATTATATTAATTTCAATTAGTGAGTGATATTAATGTAATATATATATAATATATTCAATAAAATATTTTTTATATTCATCCAATATATTCAATAGACATAAGGTAAGAATAATCCAACTTCTACGCCTAAAATATTATATTTCTATTAACGTACTATTAGCACCTTTTCATGGAGAAGAGATTTTAAATCAATTTTTTTGAATTTTTTTAAATATAATATGTCAAAATAAATATATTATTTTAAATAAAAACATAAAGTTTTGGTTAAGGTTAATTTGGGGTAATTTTCTATGAAGTTTCATTTTTAAATGAATAGTGAAAAAATATTGAATTTTAATTCAAAACTACATTTTAATCTGATTTATTTATGAGGATATATTATATTTTAAATTTTTATTAATGTTTAGTAAGAATTTTTATTTATAAAATAATATAATTGAGTTAATTTTAATAAATTTCCCATTCAAATTAACTATAAAAACCTAGTAATCTTTTAAACATTTTATCCTTGAAAACCCTCATTATTGTCCTATCTGTGGGATTAAATTTATATTAACTTCTGCCAATTATATAGAATTTGAAAAAATTGATTTCATATTTGGAATAATTATGATTTATAATTTATAATAATACCAAATTAATTTTTTACAAAAATTATTATTGACAGTAATTAAAATTAAATACAATGATCTAGAGAAAATTAATCTTAAAGAGGGACTAAACCTTTAAATTAAGGGCCAAAATTACATATAAACTTGTCAAATATCCATTTTATGGTCATATTAGAACCCTATCCTACCTTGTATCTAATACGGACAATTATTGGAGTGACGTTTAGTGGGAAAATGTGGGTGGAATTCTATTTTCCAAAATTTACAAGAGTAACATTCCTCCTTTACATTAAAATGGCCTCCTCTTCCCCAAGAATCTGAAACCTCTCAAGACACATTGGATCAAACAAGATCGGGCCAAATAGCTCTCAAACATACCTCCACTCATCTTATAATCCTCCCCATGGGAATAAATCCATATAATTAATCCTTTTTTCGAAATTTAAATGGAGTTACCCAAAGAAGAGGTAACATCTTTCCTCAAGCTATTTAGTTTTATTCCCTTTCTCAAAAACCTCAAATATGATTATTCTATGATTATAGAAAAACAAAATTATCCAAAATGTACTTATATGTTATTATTTTATGTTTTATACCAACACTCACACACATATCTATCTAATGGGAAACAAACTTACAATTTAGGTGTACAAAGAATTACCGCCTCACAAAATAATGTTGTTAATTTTTTTACCACCATAAAGGTTGGTAATTATGATAGAAACACTATTTATATATTATATATTTGATAATTATTATGTTTTATGCTTATTTAAATTTTTTTTATTGTATATACCCTTAAAATGTTTATTTTTTGTACATACGAGAACATCATTTATAGAAAAGTGGACTACCACCTCCTAAAAGTTATCTACTTTTATCACATTATACATGGAGTGAATAAAATATAGCTTTAATTAGACTTATGTGACATAAAAATAATATATTATCTTAATTACATAATTAATGTTTTTTTAATTTGATATATATCATTTTATTTATTACCCATTCACGCGCTAAAAATTGATAATGTCGATCGTGGATGTGTGGACTACCACGCCATTCACACGGTGTGATTCCTTTTACATAAAAAATAAATCTATATGTAAGTATATAAGATTAAATAAAATGGTATTTATGATATAATTATCATTATGTAAATAAATAGTGAAACCTACCTTCATTCCACAAGGATCATTTAAAAATGGAAATGTTACTCCTGCGTGTGTATGACATATCAACTCAATGATTGTAAAATCGGTTAATTTTTCATAACCATATTTAATTATTTTTTATAAAATTATATTTTATTTTTGAATAAAATAATTGTGTAATGACTATTATTTTGGATAAGTTATATAATAACACATTTGACCATAGTGAACCTTTCAGAGTTGTTTTTGACTCATAAACCAAATTTTTCCAAAACACCCTATGTAAAATTAATTTTTTATATAGTTATATAAGAAATGAAAATTAGTGAAATAAATTTTATGAAAAAAATTAAAAATGATCTAAATAAAGTAAATAATTAACATAAGTTGGTTATTTTATAATATTAAGACACACGAGACAAGTAAGACACAAGTTAAGGGATTTTTATCCCACTTTTAACATCTGGGAGATAAATGCCATGTTTAGCACTTAATTCATTTTGTGTGATGTATCTACTATCCCTTTTGAAATATTATATAATTAATAATTTTATATTATGGAATTTAATGATTTTTTTTTAATTTTAATTCTTTATAAGGATTACAATTTAAAACATTTCAATGTTTTAATTGGATACTTTTGGAACGTTTAAAGATTATATTCCTCAAGAATAATTTTAATGATATTTCAATTATATTAATGGAAATCTTATGAAAATTATTCCATAATTCATTTAATTTTTCTCTCCTATGGTTATTCATGGCCTTTATCAAGTATTATAACCATTTTCCTATATTTTTTTCTCATACCTTTTTAGATAAGGTTTTTAAGAAAACCAGACTTCATTTTACTCATTTTTTGGAGAACCTGTTTTCTTCTAAAACGCTATTTTCTAAAAAAAATCTAAATTTTATATAACCATTTAAATATGATTTATTAAAGAAATTTTTACCCTTTTTTCCTTTATTATTTTTTTAATGTAAAATTCTTGTCACTTTCTAAACAAGGAATTTTTCAAACCTTTTTACCATGAAAAATGAATGTTCTTTTTAAATCATATGAAATGTAAAGATTTACACAACACCATTTAATCAAAGCATCCTTTTCATGTTTAAAGGGTTAATTTTTAAATTAAATGTATTAAAAATTGATTTTTAATGCAATGGTTTTTCAACACAAAAGAATATTTTCCAAAATAATATGTTTTAAAGATCTTTTTATTATATTTATATTCATCAACAACAATATAAACCATTTATTTTTACTCCACATGTTATATGTTGTATTGATACCATCCATATTTTTACTCTAGATGGTTCATGATTAATTTGGATAAGGATAGTATTGACATTCACTATCTTTATTCCTTTTATCCCCCTTTAAATATTCAATTTCCTAGGATCATTTGACATTGAATTTCACCTAAATATCCATATCATTTTTCATTAACAAGAATATTTCCCGAACTATATACCATTTTCATATAGTTTTTACATTGAAAATAATTTTATTATTTAGGGAAATATTGATATATATGTATCCTTTATTCATTATGGATATTGGATAAGGCATATTTTTTAATTAATATGAGGATTGATTTGGAAAAGTAAGACATGGGTTGGGGAACGTTTATCGTAATCCCTATAGGATGTGGACTAGTTATTTAAAGCCATGCGATGCCTCAGTAGTCTCATGAGATGAAATTAGATGGAAATAACCCTTAAAGTTTGTTTCCAAGAAGAATATATAGGTTTATAACCATAGAATAGTTTAAACTATCTTGAGATTAGGTGTTCACAGTATTGGTTCCATGTACCTAGTAAATAAGGAATCCTACAATTAACCATTTCCCATAGTTTTAGTTATTATTCATCCATGAGATTTTTCCTTGACATATCTATCGATACATTTCATTTTCATTCCATCGATTATATAGACTGCTCTCAGTTTTTATCCTTTTCATGTTTATTTTTCCATATCTAGTTATTTTAATGGAATTTGTCTCCAGTTGTTATGTTTACATATTTTTTATGAATTTTTTTCTCATTATATGGATTTCATGGTATGTATGTTAAGTTTTTTACCATTCAATAATTATTATTCTCATTGATTCATTATTGGTTCTACAATGATTTAACCTTACTGAGCATTTCATATCACCATTATTATGCTTCTTTTCCAAAAGATTCCATGAAGTGTACCAAGAATGATATTCAAGGAAACACTAGATAGAATAATGATATACTCGAATGAAAAAAAATATTTTTTTATTAGTGTATTCATTTGTAATATAAGAATCAGGAATGTATCTGGTTTACCAAGACTATTAAAATGATTTGTAATTTGGGATTCGATTCCTTGTAATCACACCTTTTTAATTACAGATGACACTGACTTCGGGATATTTGGGGTCGTGGTTCTACAATCGGTATCAGTTTATGTTTAGTAAAAACCTTGGGAACTAGATTTATAAAAACATAGTTTTGAGAATGTAACCCTAATGTATAATATTATTTTAATGATAAAATAACATCCTAATGTTTTAGTTAGATAGAGAATATGTAGTTTTCTGAGAAACACATCCTTATATGGATACTACATGTGGACGTGGGTCTAGAAAATAAATATCTAAAAGTAACAACTCTATCAAGGTGTGTGGGGCCTAACTTGGAATGACCTACTACACAACAACATGCCCTGTTGTACACCTAGTTTCACAATCTTGGTGGATATTCATAGGATAGTTCACCTTTTCTTTATAAACCATTATGAATGATTTGAATAGATAATAAAAATGAGTAAACTTGCATATAAATTAGACTAATTAAGTACCTATGATGAAATAAAATAGATGAAGTATTTATGTTTTGTGGTTATATTGAAATCGTATGTTATAATTCTATTAAGTGATTATCCATAATTCAAGAATATCTATAATTTTATTAGAAATTATATTAATATGTTTTTAGAAAAAGGACAACATGTATACTAGGTGACAACCCATAATTTCTTGGAATACAATGGGACTTGAAACCATGACCAAAATATAATAGGGGTTTATTTCCAACCACTAACCTATATAGTGTAATAGTTAATATTTTATTATTTTTAATTGAACAAATTGAAAACTTAATAATAATAATGAACCAGTAGTGTTACTTCATAGGTTTAGAGAAAATTGTATTAACCATATTTACATTAGAAAATAGTTTGAGACAAATAGTTAGACATTTCACTCTTTTATGGGCCTTAATATCTGTTAAAAGTATATTTTACTCCTTTAGAGTTTGTAGTTAGTTTTTGAATACCCATTTCTTTAAGTAAGGGATGAGTTATAATTTGATTTTAGAACAACCAAAATATGGAATTAATCAGGTAAAAATTAAAATATAACATTTATTTAAATTTCCTTATATTATTAGGAAGTAAAATAATTACTCTATATTAGGAAAACGGAAAAAAAGTGTGGTCTTAATACCTTGAATTTTTGGACAGATGGTTTTATAAATAATTGTAAATTAATGGATTTGAGGCCCTCAAATTTCTATTGATAATTAACATGTCTTTTATTGATGACCTCAATCACACCCTATAAATATTTATTCTTTTACTCTAATTATATATCTATACTTTTCACTAATATTCTTCTTTTGAGATATCTAGTTATATGTTATTCCAGTTGACCTTTGTACTTCCTATTCTATCTTTTCTAGATGATATCTTATGAACTACTCTCACGATGTGGGATTTAAAAGATAGGAAATATCAAACAATATATCTCCAAGATTGAGTTTAAATTTAGAGGAACCAATTTAATTAATGTTGGGATTATGTAACACCCCAAAAATATAAATTAGAAGCATTTTATTCAATAGTGTATTTGATAAGAAACACCAAGTGTGTAAGGGAATATAGTATACCATGTATTTATAAAATATTTACAATTTTAAATAAATTAAATATAATATATACCTTGTAATGAACATGATACTAAGTTAGTGTGCCTCGTATGCAATAATTTTCTTTGGTGGCTTGTATTACACACAATATTGGGTTTTACTGAACAATAATATATTAACATTATATTATAATTTAATATAATTACATATAACCTAACCATTAAATTAGATATTATGAATAGGATTAAATAAATTATTAAAATATATAGTTTACACAAATAAGAAATAAATTAATTTTTTATTGTTAAATTATAAGTGAATATAAAAACCAATTGAATATAAAAGAATTTTTTTTAAACTATTTTTATACTCATAAAGAAGTTTTATCCAAATAAATTAAATTAATTACAATTATTTATATATAGTATTATAATAAATATATATATTTTATATTCTATAAAATATTGTTTATATTTATCCAATATATTTTATAGTCATAAGATAATAAAAAACCCAATTTTACCCATAAAATACTCAATATTTTTTAAGTCACTTTTACTGCCATTTAAAGGAGTTCATATTTTAAATCCACTTTTTTTTAAATATTATAAATGTTATATGTCAAAATAATTTTAATATTTGAAATTTAATCATAAAATACAGGTTAGGGTGAATTTTTTGTATATTTCTATGAATTTTATTTTTTTAATGATTAATGAAAAATACTAAACTTTAATACAAAAAATGTTTTTCCATATGATTTATTTATAAGGATAAAATAAATTTTAATTTTTTTAAAGTTTATTTTGATTATTTTTATCAATTAATCCTATTTATCTCATTTTAATCAAATTCACTATGAAATTTAATGTAAAAACTTAGAAAACTTTTGAACATTTTTACAATGAAACCTTGTATTGTGGTCTTGTCCGCGGGATTGAATTTCGATTAATTTCAACCAATTATGTTATTGGAATTTGGAAATTTGTTTTCAATTTTGAAATCATCTTAGTATATAATGTATAATAATTCATACCTAGTTTTGGACAAAAAAATTATGATGTTAATTAAAATTAATTAAAACGATTAATAGAAAGTTAATCATTATAAGGGACTCAACCATAAACATAAGAGAAAAAAATAGAAACTTGTCTAAAATCCATTTTATGGTCATATTTATAACATATAATCATTTGGATCAAATAATTTCAATAAATTTACAAAAATAAAATTGAACGAACATTTTTTTAAATCCCTTTTCCAAAATTAACAAGAGTGCCTCACCTCCTCCACTATAAAAAGGCCCCCTCTCCTCCCACTTCCTCACACCTCTCTAGAATTTTTTGATCAACCAGAATCTTCCCAAATAACTCTTCAATTTACCTCCCCTTATACTAGAATCCTTATCTATTGATTCATTCCATCCAAGGAAACCCTTTTGTGAAAACCAAAATGTGTTACAAAAATAAGAGGTCACATCATTCCTCAAGCACTTTAGTTTTATTTCCTTTCTTAACCCCCCAAATATAATTATTTCATGATTATATAATAAAAAAAGTATCATGTATATATATATATATATTATTTTTTTTAGGTTAAGGTTTTGACCTACACACAAGCTCCCACATTTCTAATGGGAAATAAACATACTATTTATGTGTACGGTGAATTAACACCTCACGAAATGAAATTGTTCGTTTTTTCTTTTACCCCCATTCATGGTTTGGAATTATAATGGACACAATTTTGACATATCACATATGTGATAATTATTATTTCTTTATGATTTGTTAATAATTTTATAACACATTCCCTTATACTTTCCATATTTGGTAAATATGATAACATTATTTCTAGAAGTTTGGACTACCACCTCTTAAAATTGATCCGATTCAATCACACAATACATGGAATGTATAAAGGATGGTTTTAATTAAACATATATCACTTCAAAAAAATCTATATAATATTCAATATGTTATTAAATTTTATTAAAAATATTTTATATTATTTTCTTTATTACACTTTCACACACAAAAATGTGATAATGTTGGTCAGGGACGTGTGGACTATCGGCTCCATGGAACGATGAGATTACATTTACATAAAATTATTTATATATATAAGTAATTAATATTAAATCACATGGTATTTATGATATAATGATCATTATGGAATTATATTATGTAAAACTCTTCTTTCCATAAGAACCATTGAAAAATGGGAATGTTACTCATGCATATATATGGCCTACTATCTCAATAATTGTAACATTGGGTCATTTTTAAAAACAAAATTTAATGATATTTTTAAAAGTATAAATTGTATGTAAATATAATAATTATTTCATGATTATATTTTTGTAGATTTTATATAATTAACTTGTTGACCATACATTACCTACAAATGTTTCTTTTGACATATAAACCGAACTTCGTCAAAAAAATCCAAAATAAACATAAATGAGTAATTAGTTGTATAAAACATGGTAATAAGTGAAATAATACATATGAAAAAAAGAAAAAATTAATCAATAAATTAAAAAAAAATCATATGTTATTTATTCATGATTATAAAGACCCATGAGGAAATTCATACACAATGTAAGGTATTTTCATCTCATTTTTTACATTTGTGAGATGAACTTCATGTTCACGACTTACTTATTTTGTATGGTGAATCTAATACCTATTTTTATATACTATATCATTAATCCTTTCAACTTTTTGGTGTTTAATTATTTTATTTAGTGTTCTTACTTTATGAGGTTTATGTTTTAAAATGTTTCAAAGTGTTGTGGGATTCTTTGGAAGGTTTACAGATTATTTTCCTAAAGAATAATTTTAATGATATTTCATATCCCTTTGTAGAAATTAAATTAACATTGTTCCATAATACCTTTAATTTTCCTATTTTATGGTTATTAAATACATTTTTTATGTATTGGTAACATTCTCGACTATTTGGTACCCAAAATGGTTTAGAAACTATTTTTAAGAAAACCCAAATTCATTTTTCTATTTAGTTGGAGAGTCTATTTTCATCTAAAAGTCATAGTTTCTAAAAGTGTTTTCAAAAATGTTTTTAACCATTAAATGTTTTTTTAGTAAACAATGTTTTACCAATTTTGTCTTTTATGTATATGTTCAAAGGAATATTCTAATTTATTTCTGAATAAGTAATTTTTCTAACCATTTTACCCTGAAAAAAGAATGTTTTTACCCTGTACGGCATGTACAGATTTAAATACCATAATTTATTTCAAGATTACTTTTCATTTTTAGGTAGTTACTTTTTAAAGAAAATTATTTACAAAGTTATTTTAAAATAAAAGTAAAAAAAGGATATTTCCCCCAATTTTGATTAAATAATTTTTTATAGTATTCCTACTCATTAATTAAAAAAATATTTATATTTAATCCCCATGAGATATATTTTATTGATACCGTAATTGTTCTTCCTCTATATTTTTTATGGATTATTTAGGCAAGGGTAGTATTTACGTTCACTTCTTTGATTGAATTATTACCCTTGAAATATTTAATTTCTTATGATCATTTATCAATTAATTTCCCCAAAATATCTTTATCACATTTCAAGGACAATATTTTTACCTGAACTATATACCATTTTTTATACGATATTTATCTTGAAAACAATTTGATTATTTGGGGGAAATATTGATAAAATTGTATCCTTAATTCAATAAGAATATTTTATATAGAATATTTTTTATTCTATATGAGTAATTCTTGGGACACGTAAGATAGGGATTGGGTACCATTTACAGTATTCCCTATGTTTTGGGGACCGGTTAATGAAATCCTCTTTATGCATCTCCCGTCTCATGAGATTAAACTAGTTGATGAAAACCTCGTAGAGTTGGTTTCCAAGTATAAGATATGGGTTTATACCCACAAAATAGTTTAAACTGTCTTGATATTAGATTTTTACAGTAATAGTTCAACACACATTGGAATCATGGAACCCAATAATGAAGCATTACCATAATTTAGATTGGGATATTCTTCTTCCCTAAGATTTTTCATCTATATATCTATGGAAACATTTCATTCTTAGTTCATTGATTAAATGGAATGTGTTTCTGTTTATTAACTTTCCATATTTATTTTACCTTTTCTAGTTATTAGAATGTCATGTGATTCTAGTTATTTCCATATTATATTATTTATCAATTTCCTTGTCAGTGTGTTGATTACATGGTATGTGTGTTCAGTAATATACAATGTTTCAATTATTATTCTCATTGATTAATTATTTCTTCCTACATGATTGACTCTTACTGATCATTTGAGGTCACCCTTATTATGCTTCCTTTCCCTAAAATTCCATGAAGTGTACTAATAATGATATGAAAGGAAAAACAAGAAGGAATATAGTCTTCCTCAGAAGAAGAAGAATTATACTGTAATTATTGTACTCATTTATATTACATGAATCATTTATGTATCAAGTATACCAAGACTACTAAATAGATTATCCCTTCAAGATTATATTTTTTGTAATGATTTCAATGTAATTGTAGTTGACACCAGCTTAAGGCTTTCTAGGGTTAGAGAACTGTATTATGAGTATTTTTCTAATCCTCAAATGAATAAAATCCATCCTAACACTCTTTATTGATTATTTAAAGTTATTCATCATTAATTTGGTCCTCCTATTGTAAATGTTTGAATATATTATTTATCCTCTTTTATTTGACTATTAATTATTCATTATTTTTATCTATGTATTTTTTTCTTCCAATGCATGGATCTTCTTATGAAGAGTCTTATTTGTTTCATTCTTGGAGAATCTCAGTCCAGGATATATATTTTCTAAATTTATATATATTTCTTGTTTTGAGAGATTTATACCTTTAAGAAAATTATCTTTCAAAATAATTTCTATGTTCTTAGAGACTATTTTAAGAAGTGTGATTTATTATTTCATGCTTCCAAAAATACCAAAAATAATAATGACTAATTATTTAGTAAATATATGCAACATATCACTTAATTCAACAATGGATATATCTGTTAACATGTGATCACTTCCACTATTTCATAAATCTTTCTTCTATAGGATCCTGAAGAAAATTTACACTTTAATATTGATCATCTAAAAGACTTGAATATTTTTAGATAAAATAGCTTTTCATCACATTGGTGGTAGGTTAAACCACCCTTCCTTATCCCCCTCTCTAAAACCAAATCTATCTTTATCACTGATATACCATGAAAAAATTGGGGCTTATTTCCCTTAACATAAAATGGATTCCTACTTTAATCACTTATCCTATTTCATTTTACTATTAATCATGGGATTGGTGATCACGAAGTATTGATATGATATATATATTTAATGAAATAGAAAATAATTATTTATATAGAGGGATACTCAAATCATCAAAATATAGTATATCCAAAAATAGGAAATCTAATAATATGTGAATCAGTATTTGATACCAATTGAATGAAATATGTAGGATATGATCAAGATAATGTGGGGGGTTGAATTAGTTTTGGTATATTTTAATCCTTTTTAGACATTTTACCCCATTCTATTTACCACATTGTTGTAGGGTGAATTGATATGTTTTTCTCAACTGTTGCCTTAATTTTCTCTCGAAACACATTTGGATGCACAAATACAAAAAAGAAAAAAAAGTATTTACAAGGTCCAACACTCAAAAGGATTAGGTTATTCCTTAGTTTTATTTAGATTTCCTTAAGATCACGTGACCCATTAATATCAACCTATGAGTGTAAAAAATTAAGGAATATATATATACTCATGTTACAAATATCTTGAAATGTGTTTTAGGGCATCCAACAATGAATTAAATCCCACACATACAATAATATTAAATGTTGTTTAAAAAATGATATGTGTTCACCACTTTATACTTCTATCAAGTTGTTTATGTACTATCATGCTCGTCTTATTCTTCTTCTTCTTATTTTTATTATTATGCTTCTTTTACATACATAGTAGTGAGAAATTGAAACTTTTTCTTCAACTATTACATATATTAGAGAAATTCAACTCTCTAATTCATATGGTCGAAATCCCATTCTATTTGATTCATTCAAGATAGGGTGTAGTAGTATTAAATTTTTCTTTAACCTTATTTATCAAATTATTCATTTATTTCACTATGTGAATTCTAATATAATCCTCTTATTTTTATTTAATTCAAAATAATAATCATTAGATCACTGTTTCTTTGAAATGAATGATCAAAAAAAATGTCGGCATTGATTTTTCCATTCATTTCTTCTGCATATAAGATTTTAATCTCTGGAAAGTTGTATAAGTTATTCTCACTTTACATAAGATTTTTTTTCAAAAAATAACATTGTCAAAAATATTACTACATCCTACAATATATATATATATATATATATATCTCATGATGTAGTGTGAATTTATCATTGTTATTCCCATTCTTTATATATATTTAGATAGAACCACATGAATGAAAATATTTGAATTAACATAATTCTTAGTAATTCACAAACCTTTGAAAATTCAGTCATAAAAAAAATCATATAGACCCCACATCCATGATTATTGGTAATTATCATGTCCTTCTAAACATCCTAAAAAATTTCTTCACCACATAATTTTTTTTCACTTCTTAAAAGCATGAAAAACCGATATGGATTCTTCTTCCTTCAAAACTTGTTGCAATTCTATAAATATTATCCTTTTTTAAAAAATATTATATTAAAAATAGTATCTATATATTCATACATTCAATTATATAATTGTATTGGTCATGGATCCTCTAATTTTGTTGAAAAGAACTTGTGGATTTTATTCATCATATATCACTATAAAAATAACTACTATTTAGAATTATGATATTTATAATAATGAATAGAAGATAATATAGCATATTCATATATATAAATAATCCAAAATTTTCAATATTTTCTCATAAACTTAATATAGAATGAATTTAAGACATTTTATTTTTTCCATATGAGTTTTACTTCTTTTATAAATAGATCTTTCCTTTTTAATAAATCTAAACTCCTTTCATATGATATTTCACATTTTATATCAATCTTGTTTTCCAAATGGAATTTATTTCATATAAGAATTATATTAATGTGATGTTCCTCTTACTTTGATACAATACATTCTAATTATAAAATGGGAAAAATCATACAAGGTCTGTTTTTATCTGGCAAGATTCTCATTCTTTCATTAGAACATCTTGATAAATATTCCTTACATTTTTTTGATTTTATACTTATGTAGATGATATTTCATCCATAAAAAGATGGGATTTCATATTTATTATGTATAATTGTATTACTAAACACTCGTAAATATTTCAAGATGAAACATACATATTGTTCATCAAAATCACTCACACATAGATTCATGTACAAGTCAATAAGACACATGAATAGGTTTTAATGACACATATTCAGTATACCTTGAGTTCTCATGCCACTGTATTTTCTTTTCTCAACCTCCCACATACCTCATCCTTCTTCTTCATATGCACATATGATGTACACATAATCAAATGACCTTCAAAATATTCATCCTAAATTCAAACAACTTGTATATATAAATATGAAGGTTGATTAATTTTCACCGTTATTTATTTCAATATCCATCTTAAATTTATATAATAGTGATAAAAAAGAATATATATATTCCTAAAATAATAACTAAAGCATGAAGTACCTTATAATGCTCCATAAAAACTTCCCAATGTAATGTGGCATCATAACTGAAGTTATTTCATCTTCTTTAAATAGAGGAATACAACATTTTAATTCCAATCCCTGTGTGTAATCTTTCATTCGAGGAACATAATGAACCACACAATATCATTTATAGCCTAATATCATATGTTTTTTAAATTTGGGGATATTACTATTTTAGAAATTCTGATCTAAATTTCGTACTAAGATGGATAACATGTTATTAGAATTCATATTCCTCAATATATTGACAAAATCCCTTAGGGTATGTCTACTTGGTGGGTCTATCATACTACCTCACTAGGTAGCACTAGTCATCACTCAATGTTAACCCACACTAGGTGTGGTCTCTTTAATCTACAGTTGACTCTAATTAGGCTTTATATATACCTATCAATGTTTAATATCTTATTTTATACTTGGAAAACTATCCATGTGATTTCCTAAATGCTTTTGGTGAATGTTTTATCCTTGTATTTGCTAGATTTTTTTCTTAACTCCTTTTGATTTGTTTATGAAATAATGATGTTTTTAATTCCAAATACCCCAGAACCAAACTCTCATCATTAAAAATTATATTCGATTATTCAAATAACTTTATCCATGTTTATTTTAGAATTATCATAAACCAAAATGATTAAAATCATAAAAAAATATTAATCCTATAGATAAATGATTGTTTATTATAAAATCTATATAGTATTCAGATGATTAGGTTCACTACAATACCTCTAAAAAATCTTCATCACTTTAATTCTACTTCAACATGTTAAAATAAATCCTCATATGAATACTCCAAGATCATCAACATTCTTTGACAATAAATACAACATCATGAAAACAAGCTTAATAATATATCCCTCTTTTTTTAATACCCAATAAATTGATATGTAAATATGTGACACTCCATTAATTTATTTTATTCAACTCCTTTGTCTCCCCAATTCACATCAACCATTAATTTCATTTTAATCTCCCATCCTTGTTGATAAGTAATAAATGTTTCATGAGAGAGGATGGTATCATTCCTTACATAAGTTAAAATTCATCAACCATTCCACTCTAAGTCTACCTGAACCATCAACAATATAAAAAATTAGAGTATTTGATTTAGAAATAAACTTTTTAAAATATAAAATAATACTATTTATACTAAAATGAAACCACTCTTCACCTTTATCATGATTTATCCAACTATTTTTTTACTGAGAAAATTTACTAATTAAATTTTTTATAAATATTCTCAAAAAATATTTCAACTAAAATTCCTATACTCACATAAAAAAATATTTTACAAAAAATTAAATTATAAAATATATTAATTAAATTAAATAATATAGTCTTGAATTTTTTTAAATGTCTTTTATATCATAAATAAAAATTAATTCCCCCTTAATATTAGATTCTTATTTTTTTTAAATATAAGGATGAGAGAATAAGAAAGCATCACTTTTCAATGAAATCATTTCCAAGAACATTACATAATTTCACTCATTGTATAAATTATATCTTTTTTTTACTTTCAACATGGAATCATCATATTGATATTTACCATATTAGTCCCATTATATATAGAATTCATTTTGAACATCATTGGCTTGTTTCCCAAGGATTTCTCACCTATCTTCTTTGAAATGTTATTTGGAATGTTTTATTTTGAATCAATATACATATTATTCATGGAGATATATTTATTTTTTTCAACATTATCTTATGTAATGTTCTTCTCCATTTTGTTTTCATAGATTATTAATTGAGCACAAACCACTATTATGACCACAATAGTTACTATAACCATATATATTTTTAAGCTATTCAAATATATTGATAGTATACATTTTTTCCCCTTAATATGTGTATATTGAAACCTATAAAATTGTCTCCCCCTCATAATAAGATTCATTTAGTCTTTATAAACTCATCAATTATGCCCAAAATTCATTTTGAAGTTTTCAATCATATTACCACACCAAAAAATCCCTAAAAATCTTCATCTTCATTTATGAACTTCATAGTGTGCAGCCTTGTTAGTTTATAGATTTTCGGAATTCTTTATCAATATTTGGGAATATTTTGGGGAACCATAATTAATATAGACTCTCTCATCCACCACTAATATTGTGGTAGACTTCATATAAATTTTTTATACATTTTGGATCAAATTGTTTAGTTAAATCCTTATTATTAATGAAAAATGATTAGTGGTAACATTTCAATTTAATATAGATAGTACCTCTTCATTTTACGATTATTGGGAATGATCATATGAAGATATCAATATTTTTTTACCCCCAGATTATAGTATTTTTGATTATCAATCCCCCATAGAAAAATGTGCGGTGGTAGATCATCTTTCATTGATGTCTTGTGTAGACATCATATATGTTATTACTAGATTTTCTAATTTAATATTTGGATCCATATTCAACATATAGAGGTAATTTTCTTATCCTCTTCTAAATTCAATTTCTCTTCACACATATTCTTGATTCTTACAAATTATTCAACATAGTTTTTTTCCTTCTATTTTAATAATAATTCATTCTTTTTAATCCTATGGGATTTAACTTCAAATTGTATATTATTATCATCAATATTATCTTTTTTTTCATTACTCAAATGTGTGGATACTCTTTCCAAGATATTTCATAGTTTTATACATCCCTTGAAATTTATTGAAAACATTTTTCAATGTTGTATAATATTTCTAAAAGATCGATAGTTTCTATATTGATGGATCTTTATTCTCTAGAGAACTTTGTACATGTAAGAAACCTATTTTAAAATAATTCTCAAGGTCATATAATAATTTTTCAAGATGATTAATCACTTATTTCATTTTTTAAAAAATCAAAAAATATATGAAATAATTATTATTTAAGAAATGTGCTTATTATATCATTTAATGATTAAAATAATATATCTATTGACATATTATTACTCCCACTACTTCTTATATCTTCATAAGGAAAATACTGATACGAATTTACACCTACCACTTAAAAATCTAAAATAATTGATTCTTTTATGATAGAAAAGTTATCAATCAACTTGGTGGTTGGTTGATCCTCAATTTCTTATCTTCCCATCCCTATTCTATAATTTTCACATTTATTTCTTGGAGAAATAATAACCATATCTTTTAATGAGAGTGTGTTACTCTTTAATATATCCTTCTCATTATTTTTATTGTTAATCAAACTATTGGTAGAAATATAATTTTGAACTAAAGTAGTTATTACTTCACCAAAATAGAACATAATTACAAATTCATAAAGAGACAAAAATATTTAAAAAATAGTAAATTTAAAAATATTGAATCTTATTATAAGTAAATAAGATATTTAATATCTACTGAAATGTAAAATTACGATATGTTCATCATTTAGAGGGGGTGAATTAGTGGGGGTAGCTTTTAAATATTTGAAAAATAATAGTCCTTTTCCTTTCACATATTCCTTCAGGTGAATGGGAAGAAGTTTCTCTTTATTAACCACCATTTCATTTTGTAACACATCTGAATTCACACACAAATGAAGCACAATATATTTACAAGGTTTGACTATCAGATTGAGAAGGCTAGTTCTTTGTGTGATTTGGATTCCCCAAAGATTATTCGACCCACTAGTAATACCATTTTAGTAAAAACAAGAAATAAATACCTATGTACAAATGTTAAATACCTTATAATAGTGTTTTACTTCATCCCTAACTTACATTGATATAAAATATCATTTAACAAAAAAAGATTTATCACCAATTTTTAACTATTGTAAAGTTGTTGATGTACCTCATTGTTCATATTTTTTTCTTCTATTACATTTACTTTTATTGTATCAAAAAACAAACACTTATTCTTCTAATATTACATTAATAGATAAAATTCATCTATTCAATTTTCATGCACAATGCATTTAATGATTTCTATATTTGGTAATTCCTTTTGAGATAGGGTATAGTAGTAGTTGGTTATTTCTCTTCCTTATTTATCTTATTTTTCGAATATTTCACAATGAGAACACTTATTAACTCTTATTTTTCTTCTTTGGTGAACAAGAATAAAAATTGTATAACCCATTATATGACATGAATGATATTAAGTAATGTTAGCCTCAGGTATTCCCTTAATTTCTTTGATATAGAAGAATTGATTCCGTGGAAAGATCTATTGGTTCTTCTATCCTGAAAAAATAATTTTCCTTTCACAACATAAAACTATCAATCACTATATACATCATAAAATAATATATATATATATATATATATTTTAATGTTTGCATCATTTTCTCACTTTTCTTACTCATTATCTAGTTACACTAAACAATATCATAAAACAAGTTTAGTTTCCATTTTTTTTGATAATTCAAAACCCATGAAATGTCTTCTGTTACAAAAAATCCAGGAGACCCAACATCCATGATAATTAATAATTATTGGGGCCTTATAAACATTCAAAAAATCAATTCTCCTTACAACTCTATGTTACAATATACAAAAATGAAAAGTCTATAGGGATTCTTTTTTATTCAAAACATGTCACTACTCTAACCATATTCCCCATTTTTCCTTATAACATAAAAAACATAAATATAGACTCTATGTAAGATTTAATTAATTAACACAAAATAGTGGTTGTTAATCGTATCTTTGATGTGAAAATAACTAATTAGTTTAAATATTATTCTGTCACTTCTATAATCGTATAGGTAATAGAATCATTAATATTATCATTGAATACCATATTACATATAATTGTTAGATCTATTTATTCTCCTGGAACGTTCCCCATTTTCATAAAAATATCTCAAAGAACCTCTTCCATATGTTCTAATTCTTTCAAATAATGTATTATTACTTAATAAATTTCTTATTCCTTTATTATAAAATATCAACACTTTTTATATGATCTTTTACCTTTTATAAAAATCTTATATTCCATATGGACATGCTTTTAATCAAAAATTCCTTTCATAAAATGTACATCTTCCATGCATAAAATCAACCACTTCATACAAATCAAAAAAAAAATACATCTTATAATTTAAATTTATATCATATGAGATTCCCATTATTTTATGTTAAGATTTTAATAGTCATCCTTCTGGTTTTTTAATTGATCCTTACATATGTGATGATTTATCCACATGAATAGTGGAATTCATAGGTATGAAGTAGAATGTTCTTTACCAATAATTTTACTTAGGTCAAAATGAAACATAAATATTAGTCGTCCAAATGACTCATATATAGATTTATACTTAGGTCAATATGTCATATATTAAGGCTTAAATGACACATACACACTTTACCATGATTGATAAATCAATTATCTTCACCTTTCTCAATCATCCATGCACTCCCATATTATTATTCCTATGTTCTTGTAGTGTACACATATTCAATTAACCTTACAAATATTCCTCAAAAATTCAAATTCAACATGTATGAATTTATTATATATGATTTATTTTCACCTGGATGGATTTTAATCTCTATCTTAAATTCATATAACCATGCTCCCTCAATAATACATATCTCTTTAAAATCATAACTCAAACATGAATGAACTTAAAATTCTCCTTTTTAATCTTCCATATAAAATTTGGCATCACATACCATATTTTCAATAACAGAAAATGACCTAAGAATTTATAGTTCGGTGTGTAATATTTTATGCTAGGAAGATAAATAATTGCATAGTCATTTCCAACCCGATATCATATGGTTTATAGTTGTAAACAGTGACACTTATATAAATTACCATGTTGATTTTTTGATAGGATTGTCAATTGATTTATTAATATGTGAACTACTTAGCATTAGGATAAAATACCACATGGAATTTATTTCAGATTGGTCTGTTGTGATGCCTTGTTTTGTAGGAATATTCTTCACTTAGTGCCAACCCATGATGGGTATGTTATTCTTAATCTAGTCTATACCTACACTTTCCTTTATACATTCCACCAAAATATGGATTCCACCTTTATGCTAATACATTATTCAATTAGACATCATTTCTACTTAGGTGAATGTATTGGCTTTGATTTAGCTTAATTTTAAGCATAACTCTGAATGATCCTTTTTTTAAATAACCTATTTTATAATGAAAATTACTAGAGAACCAAACTCAAAGACTTATATATTCTCTTGTATCCTTTTAATAACTTCATCAATTTTTTTATTATACTTATCATGAACTATAAGGAATAAACTCTTTAAACATTTTTATCAAATAGATAAAATATTGTTCATTAAAAATTATACATGGCTCTCAAATGCTTGGGTTATATAATATAATTCCAATACAATCTACATAATGTAAATTCTACATCAGTATATTTAAATAAATACTCATATGATAACTCCATGATCTTTAGAATTGCTTGAAAAAATACAACACACGCAAATTGGGCTTAACAATTAGTATATTCCGATGGAATAGATGAGTTATTGTAAGTTCTTAGAGACTCAAACATTATTAATGATTCAGACTCTATGAAGATAATTACTGTATATGTTTTCACATTTTTTAGAATGGTAATGAGTTCTATATCTAAACTCAAAATATTATTTTCAATATCAAAAAATGAAAGAGGATTATATATCATTTATAGAAATAGGGATCCTATTTTGTGACTCACAATGTAAGAATAACTTAGGCAATAATACAATGTTTCATTCTCAAATGAAGAACATTCAGTTGATGTATCACTTCATCAAGACACTATTGGGGGAAAGATTAATGGATCTATGGAATATTGAATCACCATAGAATTCAAACATCATAGTGACAGAGGTCATGAATAGGGAAGCATTGAGGTAGTGTTGTACCTCAAAAAGATTGGGTTGGTCTTAAGGAAGGCATGGTATTAAAGAATATATCTTCTTTATGAATATTTAAAGGATGAATTAATTGAGGGAGATGGGGGAGAGCTTAGTCAAAAACCTAAGAAAATCAATATTAAATAGGAGATTTTGTGGTTATTGTCATTATTTCACAAGAAGGAGGAACATGTGGACCACTAGAAGTATAAATTATAATCGAAGAATTCCTGAACACTGGATAGACATATTAGAAATATCTATTGAGTGTATGTTCAGCAAAACTCATGCGCTGATGATATCAATAGGGTGTAGTAAAATACAATTCATTTTAAATGTTATTTACTAAAATTTAAAAGTAGGGAGTATCTTGTGTGTTCACTAGAATGGTGAATATTCAACTAACATGTTATATTATAGTGGAAGAGGGCCTTTTCTATATAGAGGGATTGTCCATAAATATAATAGAAGTTAGAAATAATACCATAAATATAGGATGCTGAGAGGGAGAATATTATCCAATAAACATATTTTAATTATTAAATATTAAATCACATTTTATGATAGGATTTTTCATTTATAATCACTTTTATTTCCTTTTATAAATTTAATATTTATACATTCATGGATTAATATGTGAGTTTTCTTTTAACCCCTTTTACATGATATTCTTCCCTATGTATTGTTAGAGGTTTTACATTATGTTTTGTTTTCATGGGTGTGATTTTCTTCTAAAAAGAAGATGAAATATAGTGGGTCTCATTTAAGAGATTTTTATTCAATTTATAAGGTTCGTGTGGAGTATGGTCTAATGGTTTTATTAGACATTGTGCATCGACCCAATGTGGTTTGAGTTGGAACAACACTAAACTAATGGGTATTAGTAGTAGTAAAACATTTGGGACATGCTTTTTGTTATATAATAATGATATTTCCCTAATTGATTAATGCCTATATTTTTTTGAATTAAATATATGATTTTAGGAAATACAATTAATTCTGTAGATCTTTATATTCTAAGGTTCTAAATTTTTCGTTAGATTATGATTGTTTTCTTAATACCTATTCATTCCTTTGGATTTTTTATTTAGTTTATTTCACACATGGCTAACTAGACAACTATATTTCGCAAGGATTTTTAATTTTTTAGATATATGATACCACTGAGTACTCCCATGTTCTCACCACTTTATAGTTCCCATAATCTTTTTTTGTAGGTTGGAATGATGGATATTAGGGATACTTTTGTTCAGAAGAATAGACTAGAGTTTATGAGGTATGAGTTTCATTTTTTCAGTTTTATTATATAAAAGTCCAGGTAGTGATAAATTAGGAATGGGAAATTATATCATTTTAGTATATTTATAATTATTTTATTAGTAGTTGTAGTTTATTTTCCAGGTAATTATGAAATTAATTCCACCCATAAATGTGATAGATAACCTCGGTTCTTGTCTCCTACCCATTTCCATTTAGAAGAAAGATTGGGGATCACACTTCTCTTCACTACCAACCTAATTCAGGATCAGATAGGGGTGGATTTCACAGGACTAATGTATTATAAATAATATATTTAACATGTATAATAATTAATTTTACTAAAAATAAATAATATTTCAATTAATTTTTTAGATTATTTATTATAAATAAAAATTTATGTGTAAGATTTGTTGATAGTAGAAGCTCCATGTATTAGGTGTGAGTGTTGGTTCCCTATAACCAAATTATGTGTACTTTATAATATATTATATTATCATTTTTTAAAAATTAATAGTTATCTTATCACATCAACATTGTTATTATGTGTAACATAGATTGAAATATTGTCCCTAGAGTAGCTTTTGAACTAAAAGGCCATAGCAGTTCCCCGCTATAATGAGAACTTGAAAGTTCTATGATAGTATTATTAAATATATGTTCTATAATCAGATGATATCTTTTGAGGGACACAAATGATACATGCTTTCAAGGGTAAAGATTCATAAGATATTGAATCATCTTCTCATGGAGTACACCATTGGTAATATCTATAAGGATATTATGATAACAAGACCCGCTAGTAGGAAAACCACATTTATATTTATTAATGAATGTTCTAATATTTTAATAAATGTATTGTTCCTTAAACATTATAATAATTATTAATGAGTATTTTGAGTTTCAAATACTAATGTATTGATAAAAATTGTGATGAAATATGTTCTTAGCGTGGCAAGATACATTGGGTGTGTTGTGAGTAATATTGAATTAATGAATAATTATATAAATAATATATCACATCTCTTCATTAAAAAACATAATATCTTTGCACCTTTGATGGAAATGATATATAATAAACAAATCCATGTACGTGGTGTTCTATAGGTATGTTCTATTTATAGAAAGTCAAATAAAGAGATATCGAGCACATAGGTTGACCAAATCAACATGAAACCTTCTTGATGGGAGATATTTTGATAAATGTATTATTTTATACAGTAAGAGTCAGTAAGAGTTCTTATTTCACTATATAATTAACTCCTATATCTATGAGTTCCATGGCGTGTTTTTAGATTCCTACCTTGGATTTTAGGGTTCTTTTCCCAATGCCACTGAGAAAGTGGTCTATATGATCACACACTAAGTGTATCCATAATCTCAATTAAATAATATATAATTATTTATTCTTAAAAAGTAGAATAAATATTATTACCACATTCCATTTAATAATTATTCTAATTTTCTTGATCGCATTTATTCCATCACTAGATATTCGAGAGAATATATTGCGAGAAAAGTATTTAAAGAATAATTTTTCAATTTAGTAAATATAATATTTATTTATTCATTGTTAAATAATGAAGAAATATTTATTTAATAAATAAGTAGACATTTTTCAAGATTTAATAACTATTAAAAATGAATGATGTACTGGATTTAATGTTCTAGTAATAGAATATTAAATATTAAATGTTATTAGATTAACTGATATTTAATTTTAATTCACAAGTTAATCACATGTCGACATATAATAATATTATTATTATTATAACTTGACATGGGGTTTTATCTAGGATTAAATAAATAATTAAGTACACTTTTGAAATTATTTTATTTTATCCCTAGTGATATATAAACCAAGTTATGTTATTTTCACAATAACACAATTCATTTTTTTTTGTGCACAACTGAGTTTGAGAATTCTTTAAATCCATTGATCTATCTCTTCTACATGATTTCTCCCCAGAATGGAGAGAAATATTGCTCCACCAGATCCAGTCAATCTCTTTAGAAGAAATTATTGTAGCGATCAAATTCAGACAACACAAGTGCAAGGATATGACATTCTATCCCCAAAATATTACTTCGGTGACATCTTCATATTCATTGAACACATTTGGATCATCATTAGAGGGAATATTAACTTGATTCCTACAATGAAATGATGGTGCATCATAGAACTATTACCAGATCCATCAATGAAGAAATAATTCCATCAAGGTAACTCTTATTTAATTAAATTAAATATAAATAATATATATTGAAACTCTATCTGCTTCCAGCATGATTCGTGTTTTCTATCTTCTTTGATTCAATTCCATTTAATATGGAATTTATCATCATGTTGATCTCGGATTGATCATTGATCATGGTGAAAAGAATAGCTGGGAACTTCCAATCACATATTTCCACTATGCCCAGAACCTACAAGTTGTATCAGAGGGGTCACATAATTATATATAATTATTTAATGATCATTAGTGATTTATAAATTTTAATTTAGTTTTTTAATTCCAGTTTAATCTCTCATTTAATATGATTCATGATATTTTCCTCCTCCTCCATAATTTCACATAAATATAATAAAAAGTATAATTTTATGATTAAAATAAAATGAAGGAACACGTCTGGGGGAGCCAAGGATTTGGGTCTAAGAAAAAAGGAGTACACCCTGTGTGACCGTAGTTACACATCGTGTACATGAATTCAATGCACTAGGCGTTAATTCATAAATTACTCCATTTTTATGATTTTATGATATTCTTTGTAATTCATTTCATATATGTGGATGATCATGAGAATAGACGAAACATTTGTATCAGATTTTTTTCATTTAATTTATTATTAAATTAAATTATTGCTATGTGTTCCTTCTCTCCACTTATGATGTAGGGTCATAAAACTCATGGTTTCTTTAATATAAAACCTCTTCCCCTAAACTACATGTGAGTAAAAGAATATGTAATGGATGAATCACCCAAGTTAGTGAATGTGGTTCATGTTTGGAGCCGAGGTGAAACTAATCCATGATAGATACATTGGTGGACAGGTGTAAATCTATAACATGAAATTTAATTGGTTCAAGGTCTTTTCACCTTAGTCAATAGTTTGTTTTTCATATGATATATAAACATTCCACTAGTAAACTATCATGTTCATACCACTTTATTAATATATTTTTTTCAATTGCATGGTTATTTCATTATGAATGTTTTTTGTGATCACATAAATAATTGAAATAAACAAGCATGCAATATAGAACTAAAATAAATTATATTATGCGTAAATATTACCTAATACATGGTTAATCACATAATTAAATCTCTTAAATATTAACAACTATGTAATAAAGATAATAACTGAAAATTTATGCATATAAGATAAAAAACCTTCAATTGTATATATTAATTCAGTATAGGCTTCCATTACTTTAGTTAAAAAAGAACCACAGTTCAAAGTACTTAACTAGCCAATTTGGGGTTCTTTAAATTATTAGGGAATTCAAACATGAATTTTGGGGTTTACACAACTTATTTCACATCAAGGGTTTATAGTTAAAGTAGGACTCACCATAACTGCGAGGAAAGGGTTAATGAAATATAAATCAATGATTTCAAGATTGGTGAGTCCACTCAACAGATTGGGGAACTAAAAGTTAATGTGGTTGGAATTTGTAGTGCCAACCTAAAGTCATTTGAGTTTCTTGAACAACCAATGATGGGGTGATGGGAAGGGGAATACATATCATTTTTAATACAATGTCCAATTGTCATGATATTCTGAAGAATTTTTGAGGTCTATTAGGTATTGAGTAAGTAGTCAGAGATTAGTAAATATAATATTTATTTATTTTTAGAAATTTTATCAAATAAAGTTACAAAATTATATCCATATAATTTTGTAGAAATATAATTAAAATGAATTCAAACATATAGATGTGATTCATACATGAGAAGGATAACCTTCCAACCGGTGAAAATTTTCATGATTTGAAACGGAACTTATGCATTATAATTTTCCATTTAAGGGATTTATATTTTCTAGATAAAACATTTACATTTGTACCTAGAAATATGGAATGTAATATATATTTGTCTCTCTATGAGAGACATCTAAATGATTCTACAATTTTTTAGTGTTTCACGCTTTCATTTATGTATAATGATATTTTGAAGAAGTATGAGGATATGGATGCCTATAGTATGATGATTCATATTTGGGATCTCTATGAAGATAAGGTGATACAAGAGAGGTAAAACATCTACAATTCTTTGTTCATAACAAAAAATGGAGATTATTTGCAAGTTCTGCCTCAGGTAGTTAGTATTATTGTCTATATTGAACTCTTACACATATTATGAATTAAATTCTTGGAAGACTTTCCTACAGTCCTCATAATTTCATCACTACCCAATAACTTCTTATATTTTATTGTTCATTACAATATGAAAAATAATAAAAAGATTCTCTCAGAACAGGTTACATTAATTCACCAGGTGGATAAGGACATGGGGTGTGACAAACTTGGGGTGTTTATGGTGAAAAAGAACAAAACTAAAAAAGAAAATCACCCTACAACCTATAATATTATAAATATCATAACCATTTTCCTTCCAACAAGAGGAAGATATAGAGGCAAGGTAAATAAAAGGAGGTAGTGTGCTTTCCATGTGTCAAGTCGGGATACTAGAAGATGAATAACACCCAGAAGCAAGGGGGTATAAATGTGTATTCGTTATCGAGTTTAATATTTCAATATATACAAATTTGGTATTATATATAGTTTTTTATGCTCAAATATGTATTAAAATTAAAAAACCAAGAATATTTTGAAATATTTTATGAGGATAGGTGGATATAAGATATGAAAATAGTATAAGGTTGGCTGCTTTAGCCATTGGTGACTACAACCTTTCATTTCCTACAAGAATGATTTCAGTTTTAATAGATTGTTATTATTTACCTATGGTTACCAAGAACATAATTTATGTATCACTATTTGACCCATATGAGTTTATTTTAATGTTTTTAAGTACTAGTTTCTTATTTTATAAGGACAACATATGTTATGGTATGAAGCATTTAAATAATAGTCATTGTGTATTAAAGTATGAAAACCAAGTATTGGAAATGGATAAGGAATCATGTTCACATGACTCGTGTAACACCCTACTATAGAATCATTGTATTCGTCATGTAAATGAGAATCATTTGAAAAATAACTATAAATATGGTTATTTAGACTCTTCGAAGCTAAAACCACATGAAGGATTTCATTCTTATTTACAATGAAAAATGAGAAAACCACTATTTGGTGGATAGGGTGAAGTGCCATAGAACTATTAGGATTGGTACACACTATTGTGTGTAGACATAATCATTTAGAATCTAGAGGTGGATATTAAAACTTCATAACTTTTATTGATGACTTGAGTTGACATATTTATATCTTCATGATGAGGTATAAGTATGAGTCCATTAATAAATTCATGAAATTCAAGAATGAAGTAGATAATCAGCATTGAATGAAGATAAAGATGCATTGATTGGATCGAGGTGGTAAATATATTAACCAAAAGTTCATTAAATTGTTATAGGATTTTGGGATTCTATATCAACTAACTCAACCATACACACCATAGTGGAATGGTGTTGGTGAAAGGAGGAATTGTACCTTGTCATACATAGTATGGTAAATAATGGGTAATGCAGATCTTATATTATTCTTTTGGGGATATTAATTAAAAATTATGGAATAAAAATTACTCCAAGTACCAAAAAAAGTGGAAAATGGAATTCTCTTCAAGTTACGGAGTTGAAAGAAACATGTTTTATCGCATGCACATGTCTGTGGTTGTGAGGAATTTATTAAGGCCTTCTCAAGTAACAAATTATAACCCTCAGGTAAAATGTGAATATTTATATGGTATCCTAAGTAAACAAAGGGATACTACCTCTACAACCCTCATAAAAGAAATTTAATGTCGTTAGAAAAGTTGTCTTTCTTGACTGGGATCACATCCTTAAAAAGGATTGTGGGAGAAAGATTGACGTTGATGAATATGATACTCAATATACACAAGAGTTGGTACAAGAATAGATTCCATAGGTCCCTATTGATGATGTGATTCTTAAAACAAAATTACTGCATAGAATCATAAGAGAGGTAAGATAACTAGAGGGATATGTTTTTCTGGTCACCAATGTTGTTGGCTCATCATTCTTTGAAAATGACTAACCTTTATCCTACAAGGAGGAAGTATAAATTATAGAAGCTCCATGATATCAAGGATCCAGAAATTCTATAATGGATTCCATGTATGAGAACCAATTTTGGGTTTTGGTTAATTTTCTAGTTGATGTAAATCCCATTTGATGCAACTGGGTATCCAAGAGGAAACTAGAAATGGAAGGTAAAGTAAATACATATAAAGCAAGGTTAGTGGCTAAAGGGTTTAAAAATCATTTTGGAATTGACTACGATGAAACATTTTTACTTGTTTCCATGTTTAAATCCCATAGAATTATATTTTTTTATAGAATCTTAACATGCCTATGATATTTGGAAGATGTATCTTAAAACTAAATTCCATAATGGGAACCTTCAAGACGAAGTCAATAAGACACAACCAGAAGTTTTTGTGAATCCATGTGATGCCAAAAGGATTTTCATGTTGTAGAGATGCATTTATGGGTTGATTCAATCATCTAGGTCATGGAACATCCAATTCTATGAATCCATAAAATAATTCATTTTCATTAAGAATTAATATGATTCATGTGTTTACACTAGGTTTAGAGGGAATGTGTTTTTTATGCTTGTAGTATATATCGATAACATATTACTTATTTGAAATGAAGTACCATTATTGTAGTCAATTATGGACTGGTTAAACAAGTTTTTTTCATTGAAGGACATAGGTGAAGAATCCTATATTCTAGGGATCCATATTGGATTAAGTCTAAGTATATATATTGACCAGATACTATATATATTTAGTATGAAAAAATCTAAGAGGGAATTGGTTCTAGTGTCACATGGTTTATATATTTATAAGAAAATGTGTCCTTAAACACAACAAGAGAAAGATAGAAAGTGTAATATCCCATATACTTCAATGATAGGATCAATCATGTATTACATGATATGTAATAGACTTGATATTTCCTATGAATTGGTCATAGTTGGATGATATCAATTAGATACATCAGAACAGTATTGGATTGAAGTGAAAGTTGTCCTTAAGTATATATTAAGAACTAAGGATTTGTTCAAGGTGAATAGAGGGGATGAGGAGCTAGTTATTAGGGGTTATACTAATGCTAGTTTTTGAATGGATCAGAAATACGAGTTGTCGTAGTTAGGATATGTTTTTTGACTCAACAGTAGAGATCTTGGTTGGAAGAGTTCAAATCAGCCAGTTTTCACTAATTCTATAGTAGTGTTTGAGTATATAGTGTCTTATGATGCATCCAAGAAAGTTGTTTGGATTCAAAACTTTATCCAGGAGCATGATATGGTACCTATTTGTAAAGGCCCTATCACATTTTATTGTGATAATACTAAATCATTGGATCTTTCCAAATATCCATGTTCACACCAATGGAAAAAGAACAAACTCTAGAATTATTAAATTGTGATGAAATTTTATCAAAGGTGTGAAGATTCAATGAGCATAGTTCCCCTAAAAGAAAATGTGGTGGACTCCTTGACTAAAGGACTATCTCAGTAGAAGGGTAAGTATCATGTGAGAGCTAGAAGCCTGACAGTTGTTATCTGTTGGCTCTAGTTCAATTGGGAGTCTGTTGGAGTTCATTCCCTAGAACCGGCTTCTATGTAATTTATGATAACTTTTTTTTTCATAGTTTCCAATATTAATAAAATTATTATCATATCATGATTGTTCTTATGTGTAACATTGAATGTGATAATGTCAACAGAGTAGTTTTCATACTAAAAGGATATAGAAGATCCCCACCATGATGAGAACTCAGAAGTTCACTAACACTATTTTTAAATATGTGTAATATATCTAGATTATATAATTTCAGAGGAACAAATGATATAGGCTATCCTGGGGTGAGACTCATAGAACATTGAGTCACCTTCTCATGGTGTATTCCTTTGGTAATATAAAGTAGGATATTTTTATAACATAACCCACTATTAGAAAATCCACATATATATGTGTCATTGGTTGTTCATATATGCATATGTGGGTATTGGTCCATATATATTAATATTATTATTAATGGGTTTTATGGGTTGCATAATTTGAAATATTGTTGAATAATGTGATGATAAATGTTCCTGGTGATGTAGGATATTTTGGGTGTGTCACATGTAATATTGCATTAATGAACAATGTGAGAAATAATTTATCCCTTTTGTTACTTAACAAAAGTTTACATCTCAGAACAATTTATGAAAATGATATATCCTAAACAAATACATGTTCATGGTGTTCTATAGACAAGTCTTATTTCCCGAATGTCAAATAAAGAGACATATAGTACATTGGTTGATGTCACTGTCATGCCACCTGCTAGATTTGTGATACTTTGGGAAATGTATTACATTACACAGTAAGTGCTCATATGAGATATTATGTCATTGTAGAAATAAATGTTTTCTCTATGGGTTCCATGGCATGTTTCTAGATGTTAACCTTGGACTTCGGTGTTCTTTTCCTAATTCCATTAAGAAAAAGGCCTAGAGGGTCACATGATAAGTTTATCTAGAATCTTAGTTACATAATATATTATAATTTATTATATAAAAATAAGAATAAATATTATTCTCTCATGTGTTTTAATAATTATTCATGTTTTCTTGATCAAATTTATTCCATCACATGTTATTTGAGAGAATATAATGTGAGAGAAATATGTAATAAATATTTATTTTCTATTTAGGGAATATAATACTTGCTTATTTATTATATAATAATGTAGTGATATATATCTAATAAATAAATAGACATTGTTCAATGTCCGATAAATTTTATGGAGGATTTATGGACCGGGATTTTAGTTCTGGTGAGAAAATTATAAATATAGAAAATTATTTGATTAAATAATATTTATTTTTAGTTCACAAGTTAAGCGCATGCAAAGAAATATTATTATTATTATTATTATTTGAAATGGATGTATTAACGATGATTAAATAAATAATTATGGTAACTTTTTCAATTATTTTATTTTAACCCTAGTGATAAATAAACCCACTTGTGTAATTTTCTGAATAGGAAAATTCTTTTTTTTGGTTGTGCATAATGGAATTAGATAATTCTCTCGATCCCTTGAGATCTCTCTTCTCCATGTTCTCTCCCATGAATGGGGGGAAATATTATTATACCATATCATGGAGAATTATTTATAATAAATTATCATAGTGGTTAATGGTAAACAACGAAAGCATAAGGATCTTTGTGCTAGCACCCAGAGATTCCTTAGATCGCATTTGAGATTAATAGAACATGTATGGATCACCACTATAGGGAATTTGCACTTGATTACTTAAACAATATGATGGTGCATCATAGATATTCTATAATATTCATCAATAAATAAATAAATCCAACAGGGTGATTCATATTTAATCAAAATAATTATAAATTATATGTGATGATCATATCTCCTTAGTTTCAGCATGATTCCTGTTATCTGTCTTCTCTGATTCAATTCCATTTAATGGATTATTTATCGTCATGTAGTTCTTAGATTGATCATTGAACACAATGAAAATAATGGTAGGGAACTACCCATCACATGCCTCAGCTACACCTGAAACCTACATTGTATTACTTGTTGTATTTTTTGATGGTGAATGTGAATGACATACAAGGAATTTTGTAATTAAAAAGGTTATATAGAGACTCTACTAGGTTATTTGGTCAAGATAATGATTAATAATTGTATGATCCAATGGTTTTATAGAAGGTTTAAATGATGGGATAATGTTCAGAGAAATAGAAAAATTAATATTCTATAAGTTAATGATGTATTATGAAAGATAGGTTGATTATTTCATATACATTCATGTGTTGTGGTATAAAGAGATAGATCTATCATTGTATATTATGGTTCATGTATTTAGAAAAATATGGTTTGTAATATTATTTTTGATCCACACTTGATATAGAAAAACAAATTCAGGTAATTTTTGTATAAAAGTTATATTCTCGAAGAAGGTAATGAGTTATGGTGAATTTTTGAAAAACATAAGATAAAGTGAGGTGATTCAATTGAAGTTTAATTTCTAAAGGGGTTGTAGTTGTCACGACCCGTCCTCGGGGCCCGTGCCGTGACTACCCCAAGCCCGCCTTCCATAGGCCAGAGGCTGGCGACTAGCACCAAGGCGTAAATCCCAACAAAAGGGAAGGCATTGCCTTTGAAAAGTAAACAAGCACCACAGAGTAAACAAGAGGAAAAGTAAACACTAGGTAAAAAATGTAACAAGCTGTGCTGAAAGTAAAAGGGGCCGGAAATACAAGACCAACTGTAAAGTACAACTGAAAGGAAAAACAGCAACTGGAAAGAAAAGCCGCAGCGTCGAGCCGTCCTCTGGAAGTCCCACCTGAAGGGTGGGTACAGATAGCCTTCACTGCTCCTCGGGTCCACCTGACCGCTCTGAGTACGTACCACATAGTGGTCCACCTCCAGGTACTGTCCTCCTCCGCAAACCTCCACCATGATCAGCGTTGTCCATCGTCTGCAACCAACACAACGTAGTGCAGGCATAGCCCATGCAGGGGTGAGTACAAGCTACTCAGTAGGGACCCCGAGACCCCTGAAGGTCTCCCGAAATCCTGTAAGGATAAACCACAAAGGAAAGATGAAATCATGAAGTAACATCTGACATGGTTTAGGTATATTCCCATACATATACCTAAGTCATCAATTTGGGTTCGGCTCCAACGTCCGAGCCCAAGCACAACCCAGTCCACACAGGAAAGCAAACGTATACCCACACAGGATAGCACAACACAATCCACAAAGGATAGTAAATAGTAAATCCACACAGGAAAGCTCAACACAATCCACAAAAGAGAGTAACACATGATTCAGCTGACACAGGTATACTTCTTCGGATGACGATAAAGATGATCACTGATCCATCTAAGTCGTCGGACCCACAAAGGATCGATAGGTTACTAACCCCCGCAATGACCCACACAGGATCGGGCCCACACAAGACCTGTAGGCACTTGCTCACACGGAACCGCTGAGCGCTGACCCACACAGGATCGGACCCACACAGGATCGGGCCCACACAGGACCTGTAGCACTGATCCACGTAGGATCGCTGAGTGTAGTAGTCGTCGCAGTCCACTGAGGATCTCTGCACAGTCGTCGGCGCAGTCCACTGAGGATCTCTGCACAGTCGTCGTCGCAGTCCACTCATGATCTCTGCACAGTCGTCGCTGCAGTCCACTGAGGATCTCTGCACAGTCGTCGTTGTCGAAGTAACAGTCGCAGCCAGCACTAGGGTTCCTGCACACAGCAAGCTCGTTCGGGAGGGTCCGCTCCACGAGCCGAGAGGCTGATACAACAACTAACACAAATTCCGAAGTTGATGTATCCAAAAGTTCTGTATCGTCAATAGGAACTCAACGTCGCAGACGACTCATCAATCGGACGCTCGGTCTGAGAGTTATTGGCTTTTTCGTCCCAGGGGCCCGGTTGGTTTTTAAGGCAAAACCAACCCGAGCGTACTCCACCTATGTCCAAACCTCGGGCGGAGTGAGCCAAAAGATCCGTCTCACTTAGAGGAAACAACAAAGCTGACGGCACGTCAATCGGACGTCCGTAGCTCAAGATATGAGTGTTTTCGCTCTGAGGGCCCGGTTCGTTTCGTGTACGAACCGACCCATATGAACTCAAAGTATTCCAAAACCTTGAGTGCAATATACCGAAACGACCATCTAGATCCATGGATCGCGTTGCTGCTGACGGCGCGTCGTTTGGAGACCCATAGCTTAAGTTACGGGCATTTGACCGAAAACGGTCCGAAGACGGGGGTCCAGGCCCGGTCCGACCCGGCCCGACCCCCCCCCCTGGGTCGGCCGAACCGGGTCAACCTGACCCGGTCCAACCCGGCCGGTCAGACCGGCCTGGCTTGGCTCGGCCGAGCGGCTGGGCACCGCTGGGCGCCGCCCCCGCGGTTTGGAGGTGCCGCGGCCCCCCGCGTGGGGCCGCGTTGGATCAAGGGGACGCGGCTTCAGCCACAGAGGCCTTGTCCGGTGGCGCGTCGGGGCGCCGCCGCCCCCCGTGCCGCCGCGCCGGAGACCCGCGCCGGTGGCGGCTTCCGTGGGCCACCGGAGTCCCTCCGTTGGTCCGATTCTGTTCCCGTCTGTGCCACGGCTTTTCCTGGGACTCGTTCTTCACTGCAGAACCATCAAACTTCCGTTGCGGCACGTTCCGTCGTCGCCCGTCAAATCCGCACAACAACGAAGAACGGCGGAGGGTTGTCGGGCCATGTTCGTTTATCCCGCACCCTCCGTGTTAGATAAAAACAATGGGAGAAATATATTCAACACATGAATCAAAAATTTTAATAAATTAAAACTATTCATATTGTCTGGGTTCTTTACTTTTAAAAGAAACGATCACGGGAAAAAGGAATTATTCACAACAACCCCTACCTCGTAGTCGTCGCACGCATTCTTTGCGGAATTGCTCGTCACGGAATAAGGGGATCGTCACGTCGTCGCGGAAGGGCATCGCGTCGTTGCGGAAGGACGTCGCGTCGTCGCGGAATCCGGCATTGTGTCGACGAACTCAACGGACCAAGAAACAGCAGATTTAATTATGATTAATTAAATCTGTGTTTTGGTAAAAACCACAAAGAAGATTTTAAAAAGAAAACCCGAGATCTCTTACCTCAAGCAGTTGGAGATCGGAGATCGGGGTGGGGAAGAACGTCTCGGATGAAGTGTCGTCAGACTCCGAGGGTGACAGCGTTCTTCGCGTTCTTTGCGTTCTTCGCATTATTCGCCTTCTTCGTGAAGGAGGATGAAGGCTCAAGAATTCTGCCAAGGCCTCTCGACGTGCAATCCTCCAAATGTCGTGTTGGTCTTATTTTATTATTATGCCAATGAACAAAAAAGGGTAAGTAACGACTGAATTAATTCGCAGAATTAATTCAACGAAATAAACTGCCCATTTAATTCACGAAATAAACCACCCAATTAAATGGTGCGTTAAGAAAAAAAGAAAACGCGTCAGATGACTTCATGATGACGGGTTTTCGCGGGTGCGTTACTTAGCGGAAAAGAAACGGCGGGGCTCGTGCGGGCCCCACCTCACAAAAATCCTACCTAGAGGGTAGGATATTTCTGGATAGCATCCTATCCGGATCAACTCAGCTTAAGCTACTTTTAAGTGGATTTAAGTGGCTTCTAAGTGGCTTAAGTGAAATAAAATAAAGTTTTTCGAACAATTTATTTTATTTCTTAACTTTATGCCCGAAAATTAAAAACCACACCTGAGCAAACGCAACTCCAGAAGAGGCATTTCTACGCAAATACTGGCACTGTGATTTCATCGGTGCCCTCAGAATTCGATTCCGGGCACCGGTTCGAAGGTTAGAAAAACCCGCTTGTCCGTTCACTGAACATACCCGAGCCAAACTTTGAAAAATGATTCCAGGCACAGAGTTGTGAGAGTGTGGTAACTTTGTTTAACAAATTGAATCAAAGGAATAATTTTCTTGAAAAAAGGATTTAAAGGACATTAGGAATTCAGCACAAAAAAATTTCACAATGGATGTATCCTTATGAAAGGGTACCATTATGTTATGTTAGTTATAATAAAACCCATTACAAAAATATAGAGTTTAAAAAAGCATCGGTCTATGAATGAATAAAGCGGAATGGTTTGTGTGAAGTTTGAATTGAAATAATTGATATATTTGATTTATTAAATGTCCCTTTATTTACTTATAAATACCAGATCCATGAATAGGAAAGATAGATACTTCATATAGGAATGGCTTTGAGGTAGATCATCTCCTTGATTTCAATAATTTAAAGTTGTGTGAGGGAGTCACAAGAATGACTATCTTCCATGAGTGACTTATAAAAATTACTATGTAATCTTAATATATTTTTTTATATAAACATTTGGGTTTGTTTAAGATAATTCTTGAATGAATGAAATGAGAAGAACGTGGATCATGTATGGGTACTTAAAAAGGAAATTCTTGTAAAAACGAAATTTTCATGTAAGTAATTCATACTAAGTGATCATAAGAGAGGGAGTTATACACATTAGTAATCCTAGTATCATGTAAAATGATTATAAAGTTTCATTAACATATAAAGTCACATGAGGAATTAGAGATTGATAATAATAGAGATAATTCTAGTTCAATATTATCATCATCTTGAGTGGTTGGTTGGTTTTGTGATAATATGGATGTCAAAGGTTCATCCCTCGCATTGAGTTGTTTATCAAATCAGGCATAGAAAAATGATAAAAACAAAAATTGGAGTTAAAATTAGTATCAAGTCATAAGATATAATTTTAGCAGAGTATGATGATCAATAAAGGTATAACATCATTTCTTCAGATGGCTGAAGATACCCTTAATTATATAATAAAACTACATGCTTCACGAAAGTATTCTATAGATTAATAAAGAGGGAGTGTCCCTTGTATTAATAGTTCATCTTTCCTAAATTATTTTTTACAAATTTAGTTATTATTATGACACTCTAGTAGATCAATACAATATTTGTGTATTCTCTTTGTATTATCCATTTTATATAAACCAAGTAAAATACTTATGTCCTGGGGATGCTTCACATTTTTATATTTATATTTTTTATTCTGTGAGATTAGCAATGCAGGAGGACAAAAAATTTAATGTGTCACTTCTAACAAGGGAACATGATAAGTAAAACCTATATGACTTCAAGGAGAGATTTATTTTAATTAGTGTTCACCCTAATTCACCCCTCCCCACAAAAGGTACCTCAGGCTGACCTAGTCCCATCAGTTGATATCAGAACAAAAATATTCTAACTTTAAGTTCACTCTCTACATATATTTTATATCTGTTGTGCTCATGGAATTTATGATGCAGGCTATATTTTATAGATTATTAAATTTTTTTATTTGGTAAAAAATAAATTTTTTATTATTATAGGATTGTGGAAATGACATGATAAAATATATTTCAAATTATTTTTATTTGACTCATCAAGTGAAATATTTAGTGTTTTAAGAATAGAGCATATCTTGGTATTATTTTTGTAATGTGAAGTATTCAATAACAACTCTCATTATAGAACTACATGTTATTTATTGAAGACCCTAAATGTTATTTATGGTAAATAAATGAAGGAAATGGAAATAAAGATATCATCTATAATTTTTAACAAATATTTCTTTATGATTGAATAAATAAGAAATGGACAATTAAGAAGAATACTCCAGAGAAGACAGAGACACCCGCTGAGGTCAGTAGAATTGATATCAACATTAAATATCATATTATCATTATTTTTTATGATACTTCTTATACTACCAATTTAGATTCCTCTTTCAAGAAGGAAAGATGTAAATATTCTAAAGAAGAAGTGGAAATGAAATAATGACAGTGGTTTAGTGAATGTTTATTTAGATATCAAGACGATATTTAATCCCTATAAAAAAGTGGATTAATAAGATATTATTCATATATTTGATTATTATTTAATAGAATATATTTCCTATGATAAACTAAGGTTAAAGAGAGTGAAGGAGGCCTTACATGTGGATATACTAAATATGGGTGAAAATATGAAGGGAAAAAACTAATTGAACAACTCATAAGTAATGTAAAAAATAGATGGATATAGAGAAACAGTTCAAAGATTACATTATCCTGATTAGGACTAAACATAAATATAGTAGCAAATAAATTATGAAAGATAAATTGGGGATTAAATATATTTTATTACAATTGAAAGAGAAATATGGGAAGACAAAATAGATTGAAACAAAGAATATATCCTCAAAAGAAAAAAATAAAAATTTCTAACACATGCCATATAATCTTCAACTAGTTGAGTATGAAACATTTCAAATATAGAATTGGAAATTAAAAGGAATAATTCTTTTAAGTCTCAAAGTATAGGTTCACAAAGTAAAGTTACTATAAAGTAATTCTTTTAGAGAAAATTTTAGCACACCATGAGTGTGTGTATTGAATCCTAAGTGACAAATGGTGGATATAAAATTTACACATAATCATTTGAAATGAGATATGGAAACATGATGTACTTATTTAATAGGATTTTTTTATATGTGTCAATCATGGACAAATTTAAAGGAATTGCAGCATAAAAGTGACAAAAGGGTAATATGGTATTCCTCTATCACTCTGACTAATCGGAAGAAATTGTCAATAAATAGAAATATATCAAGATGAAAATTTAATTTATTACTCAGTAGGAGAAAATAGGGCACAAAATAAGGTGAACCAAGTACCAAAAATATATTACTCATAGAAAATATCATGGAAATAACTAAAATAGACCATGAATAAAAAATAATGAAGTCGATCCATATATGAGGAAAGTCGATGAACATGTCAAGAAATATTAATTGATGAAAAGTAATTTTGATGTGATTATAATAGATATTAAAGAGGATATGCAAGAGTCATGACTCAGGGGTTTTAAATATCAAAGATAAAGAAATAGGTTAATGTTTTTGGAAGAGCCCTCCTCTAGAGGAGAATGCATGTTAAGGCATTCAATGAAATTACATCATTGGACGAAGATTTCATAAGTACGTTCAGTCTCGTAAAAATATAAAATCCTAAGATAAACAATGAAAAGAATTGCAATGAAAACAGCTAGAATGAACTATTTATATGTCATATCACACAAAGGAGTACAACAAGCAAGGATTTATGGAATGATAGAAACAAATGGTCTATTTAACATGCCCAACAGCATTTCTATGCTTGAGAATGTTTAGACATAAACCTCTCACCATTTTCATAAATTTTATCTTATAGATGATGGAACTGTTATAGGATTAAGGGGGATATAAAATACAAAGGCTGTATAGGAGCTAAAATAAGTGGCATATGAGTTTTAAGTTAAACTTTTGTTGCAATATTATATATATTTATATGAAGAAAGAAATTGTGTTTGAGATAAATTGTATCAAATATTTTATCAGCCTAAAAAAGTGGGGTCAAGAAACAAATGTAGATAAAAAAATTCATATATGAAGTTAATTTAATTATTTAAGAGTTAAAATGTTAAAGATCTATGTATGGAATTAAATATAGTTTAGAGACCCTATCTATGACAAACACAGCCCCAATTTCCCAAATATAGTGCCTTAAATTATTACATTTTCATATATACAAGATTCTAATCCAAGTGGACTAAATGTTTTAGTAGTTTTGGAAAACTAGATTGAATATGTGACACTCATTTTACATTTGGAATTGAAAATTAAACATAATAAAAAACAACAGCTAATTAACTGAATCCTGGAAAACTCATTAAAATATCTCTAATTAATAACCTTGGGAATGGAAATTTATTAAGGGTGAGGTCAGATGATTAGTAAGGGTCATGTATATTGGAATTTAACTTGAATCAATAATGCATAATCAATATGTCAAGGTAAAATCACAGAACACATATAACATTTTATCAATAATTTTGGTATAATCTGAATCCATAGATAATATCATAATAGAGATATAATGGATAAAAATAATTTAATTATTAATATAATGATTAAATATTTAAAGTAATGTTTCCCAGTAACAAAATACCTTTACATTAAAGACCATTTACAAGATGGTTTAGTCATTTTGGGTAAAAACCCCTTTAATTTCACCAACTTATTCATATCATGAGACTACTGATGCATTGAAAAAATTTTACATATATGATTGTCACTTTTTATTGAATTTAAAATGAATTAATTGTTTTAAAATAAATTATTTAATTAATAAATCATTAAACTTTATCAATAAATATCCATATTGATTAAAATATATGTACTTAACTTTATTTCACATATTAAACAAATCACTTTAAATTTCAACACCATATATTGAAATGATATATAACTTAGGAAATAATTATATACATGATACATGAAATACGTGTATTTAAGATATATGAAATATTAAATGGATTATGATCGAAAATAAAACAAAGGGGTGGTATATACACCAAAACAAAAAAGAAATTATTTGTATAATATTAATTTATGACTTAATGAAGTGAAATTGATATGAAGTCCCTTACAAAGATCATATCGCTTATCAAATGAAACAATTACATGTATCCTCTATAAATCCATATATGAAAAGTGAAATTATGAAATAAGATAATCAAAATTCATTTCACACATAACTTTACCCTGATATAATCAATAAAATATAATTCTAACCTAATGAATGAAAATTGAGTTAATAAATACCCTACAACATGTAATCAGTTGAATCATATGCCCCATAAAAGTAATAATTGTAAAATGAAACATTTAATACCATGATTATAATGAGATAAATTATATGATATTTCTAATGGTTTTATATGCACTATAAAAAAGAAATCATTTGTGAATAAGGCATGTAACCCACAAAAGTAAAAGTGTGATGACAAACCCTTACCTCATGCTTCCCTTTAGTGGTGTATACTTTAAACTCATGCGTGATGGTTTAAATAATTTTATTAATTTATTATAGAACCATATTAATATTTAAAATATATTATATGATCCTTTTATAACATCTTACCACCAATTCAATAATAAAATTTCACAATTTATATTTTTTCAATGTTAATTTCCTTATTTTCTCATGCATATATTTTCTTGAAAGTCCCAGTTCATTTGTGTAGGATATAAATCCAATATCTATAGAAGTATATTAATGTTATAAATATCATAATTAATAATTTAATACAATTTTTGATCAATTATTTACTATTGAACATGGGAAATGAATCGAATTGTATAATGGATATGGTAGGTTGTATATATGCATGAAAGATACTATCATTCCATTAATAGGTAATATAGTAAGGAATATGGAGATATATTAATTAAAAAAAATAAATTTAATGTCTTATTTTAGATTTATATCCACTATATAAATCATTATAACCATTCTGGTAAAAATGTGATGAAAACAATTACACCACAACATGGAGACAATGATTAATATGTACGCACACACCGTGATTTAGTTTTTCAAAGGTTAAATTAAAGGTGTAATATGGTTGTAAAATAATCATCATAAAAACTCATTATATATATATATATTATACATTATACATTATTATATTATGGAAACCATAAATGAAGAAGTAGTGGAATAAGAAATACTCTTGAAAGAGTTGATAATGATAATTAACTATTCTTCAGAAAGATTCCATTAATATAATATTACGGGATATGGGGTAGGTATTTTGGAAGTTCCAAAAACTCAAGAACATAAATAAGGATTTATAAAAGATAATTTATTATTTTTTTATCGATATATAATGCTCAAAGTGGTGTTGAGAAGTGAGGGAGGAAGTGCCCTTTTATAATTGGGGTGAGGGACACTTTTGGAAACTCTCTAGCTGTTAAATTTATATAAATTAATTTCAAATAAAAAATAAGTTATTTATAATATAATATGACTATGGGTAAAGATATATTGATATAATACTTTTTAGATAACTTTAGGTCACATTTTTACTCTTATCTTTTGGTTTTAATCCTTATTTAATCTCATTAACAATTACCGTAACAACATGGATTTTATTAGTTAAGTGCCAATATTATCACTAAAAATAAATAAATTCCAATTAATGGATAAACTATTAAATATTAAACATTATTAAAATAATTTGGTTGAATTTAATATTTTTAATAATTTTATATCATTTAACAAATTATTATTATTTTAAAATATCATTAATGTCAATTTTGTTACTATTGAATACATTTGGTTTTATAAATATCCATGAAACATGATATCATCAAAAAAAATTATACACACAGAACATTTCAAAATCATCTGTTAAATTCATGTATGACATTAATTATATAAAATTATATTTATTTTAATATTTTTAATATCTTTTATTTGAAATTTCCATGAATAAAATGATTACTGCTTCAGCGTTGTGTAAGAAATTAAGGTAAATATTTATTTAATAATAAATAAAAATAAATAACTATGATGTAGACACAAATTTTATCTTTAAAATTACTATTTATTTTACAAGTTATATTTTGTATAACCCTGTATTATTAATTGCATAGTTATTAAAAATATGAGTATGAGGTCTTCGACTATAATTTAAATAAAATATTATAAATGTTATACTCTCATAAAATGGATTAAAATAGTTATAATTTCGATTCATTTATTATTATAGTTGAATATAAATAATCTAATATAATTTTTTCATATCTCTGGATCATTTTATAGTCTTTATCATTTTATTTTTAATTTAAATAACCAAATATACCCTTTACCGTAGTAACAAAAATTCCCAAGGTCGCTATACATATTGGACAAATAAAAAAAAGTAACTAATTAATAAATTATGAAAATATGTTTCAAAATATATGATTAATTTTTCAAAATTCTATTCATACAATCGATAGAAATTAATTTTAAATTAGTTCCATAGATGTTACGAGAATATGGGTTTTTAAAGTGAAAATGTTCAAAAGTTTGAAATGATCTTATATTAAAAATAAATATGAAAATTATTATAATTACCTAAATTGGATTAATATATTTATATTTGATATAATTTTACTTTTATATAAATTCGAAATAAAATTTAATAGTATATATTATTTTGATGAAAAGTCATTTTTCAATTAAAATGTGGTATTTTTCACTATTAATAAAAAAAAGACTTATCAACAAATTATCAAAAACTCACACTAAGATAATTTTGAAATTATTAATTCAAAATTTAGGTTTATTTTTTATATTTTTTTTATAAAATTGGAATTTATTTTTAAAACATATAATTATTCAAAAGGCATCGAAAATAACTTTAGAGAAATATAACTTGTTACGCATAAAATTTGATTTATTTTTATATGATGTCTAGAAAGAAAAAAGGATGAATATTAAGCATTATATTTAATATTATATATTAAAAAAATTTAAAAATGTAATATAATAAGAGTATTTTCGTTATTTTATTTGTACAAAACACACTTCCTTGCATTTATATAGTTTTTCAGAAAAGGATTTACTTTTGTTTTCCAAAAGGGATTTATTTTCATTTATAATTTATTGGTCACCAATGAATTTATTATATATATGTTTTACCAATAATTTAATATTTCATTTAATCATGTTGATCATTTTCATTCTAATATCTAGGTTATGAAAATCATATAATAATATTTTATTGTTTGTTTAAGTTGGGTGTTGCGTACAACATAGGCGATTGAATAGGTTAAATTTAAAAATAGACATAACATAAAGTCTTAGGGTGTTATATTATCTAATATACCAAGAGGTATAAAGCCATATATGAAGAAAAATAAGTGATATTAAGATATATTAATTTAGTGGTAACAATCCATAAATAATAAAAAGGCATATCAAAAGGAAGATGTAGAAACACGAATTAATTTTAGTAAAATTTTTATGTACTAAAAATATATTATTAAATAAATATTCTTCATAATAATGGTAGGTACTATAAATAATTTATAATGAACAAAAAATATATCCCTGGTGTTGGTGTCTATCTCAATACTTCATATATAGTACTACTTTTATTCTGTGGGAGTTGGGGATGAGATCAAAAATGATATTTATCCTTTTCTAGAAAAGGTGGATCCCCTTATAGGAATATAAATATTATCAATATCAACTATTATTAAAAACAATTCATGAAAAAATGGTATCATTTTTCCTTTCATGTGGTATTACACACACATTATGTTTTATCGATTATTCTCTGATTCATTCAACAAAGTATGGTTGTAATCACAAGTATAAAATATGAAAGGTTTGTGAAGGATCAAGTTGTTTTTCTATATGTGTTTATTTAAATTGGTGAGTAAAATAGATAAATTTGAGTTTTTCACTTAAAGACTTCTTTCCCATATCATATTTTTACTCAATTGTATTAGAGGATTTTTATGGAAATCCCAATAGAATATATTAAATTCCAAAACTGAAAATCATTTAGTATAATGTAACTATAAATTTGATATGTTTTTATGATTAAAAAATTATTATTTGAAATTTCATCATTAATCAAGTGGAATCTGGGATAAAGTGTATACAAAAAATCCAATAGTGATAAAAGTGTCATAGGCATAATCAATAGGTTTTTTGGAGAATAAAATTGTTTTATTTTTGAACATGAATCCATTTATTCAAACAATAATTTTATTTTTGGAAGTGGTAAAGATACCCTATGTTTTTTGAAAATCACATCAACATAGTTGACACATCCAAGCAGTTTTTTATTGTCATCTAATGGTACGAAGGCCTAGAAAGAGGTTGAAATATCCTGATATTGATTGGTCTAGAAAAATATTTCTTTTCAAATGAATAATTCAAACTCCCTCTATCAAGATTTTATAAAATAAGGAGAATCAAAATTTCCTAACATGAAATTATTAATAAACATAGTAGATATTTGAAGATAAACATGGATTGATAATAGGGGAGTATTTTTGAGGAGGTATCCACTTAAATTTTAATAACAAAGTGGGATATAAAGAAAATATTTATCTAAAAGTGAGATTCCACTTTGTTTTATATTAATAACGGGAGGAGATAAATTGGGGAGTGAAGAATACATATTAAATATAAATCATCATAAATCTATAAAATTTAATTTATGAGTTTAAATTCCTAAGGTTGAGTATTATTTATGATTGTATTTTCAAAAATAATTTAATAGTGGAAGAAATTATAAATATGAGTTTTTTTAATGGACTTATTGATAACATCAATTTCATTTTTTTTGTATTTCTAATTGGATTTTTTATGGTGCTTGTTAGTGAAATTAATGGCATTGAGTTGTTTGGATATTTTTTAGCCACTCTGGTAAGAGAGTTGTTTTGGACACTTTGTAATAATTTTATGATCTTGAGGTTCTATAGAAAAAGAATATAATTTTATAAAGTACATAAAATGAATAAAATTTAGTGTCATAATGTTAATGAAGTGAATTTAAATACTGGTTATTCATTCCATATAATTTCATGAGTCACAATGTAAAGAGATGGATCTCATTTTGTTGTTGGTAATGAAACAATTTTTTCATGTTTTGTATTTATGAGTATTATTGAAAGATCCATGATATATGAAAAAAATTAAATATAGGTTCTATTATGTGTAAATGTTATTTTAGGATATAAGTAAGGGAGATATGATGATTTACGAAAAATAAAAATATTGAATGAGGTGATTCCATTGAAGATTCATTTCTAGATATATTATATTGGTTTAATATTTAAAATATAACTGATGATTAGAAGTAGATATTTTGGAATTCGGTTTTCTAAAACGATTTCCAATTTTAGATAAAGGGGGTTCAATTCCAGAAGATTTCACAACATTTTGAAAAAAAGGAAAATTATAACATAGGTATAGAGTTGTGCGAGTGTATCAATTTTATTTGAATAAAATTTATACAATTTAATAATTTCCATTATGTTGTATAGTTATGAATGTGTGGTAATTTCATGTGAAATGTTTTCACAATGTAAGGATCCTTGAGAAAATTTTGAGATATAATATGTTAATGTGAATAATTCATAGTGCGAAGTTTGGTTTTAGCGAAGCAGAGTAACACGAATTAAGAAAGGTTGTGTGATTTACATGAAGGAGTGGTTGTGTGGGTGGAGAGTTTCAAGTTGAGTGAAGGGATGATATTTACCTAAAAATACCCAATCCTTCAATAATAATGATAATTTCTTGACTGAGGAAGATTCTGGAGAGTTTATAATTCACTACTTTCACCAATGTATTGTTATATGAAAGAGTAATGTCATACACAATGTTCTATAAGTGAATTTCATAATTAATTATTTCCAAGAAATTTTTTTTTATTTGAGCATTGATTTTTTTAAAAGGAAAGTCTTTATTTAATGAAATTGATTCAATATAGTTTATGAATAGGGACTTAAAAGGTCATTCATATGTGAACATATGTTTGGTGAAAGTAAGAAATTTGATATTTGTTCCCACTTATTAGACCAAAGGGAATAGAAATCATTACTCAATCTTATGTGTTGTAAATGGAGGATGGAGTTTCATTGACACATCAGGATTCTTTAAGAATTCAAGATAAATATTAAAAAATATAATTCTAGTTTATTATTATCTTTCTCTTAGAGTGGTTTGTTTCTATCTTGATATTAAAGAAGTTGGACGATCATCCCACACATTGAGTTTTTGATTTCATTAGGAATATAATATTGTGTGTGATACAGTATAGTTAAAAAGAGTGTAAAATCAGGTGATATGATGGAAGAAGAGTATCATGCTCAATGGATATAAACCATCATGTATTTAAACTATTTTAAGAGACCATCAAGTCAATAAACGAAATGTAGCCTTCATTGATACGGTGAGAATAGGGCAGAAGAGGGAGTGTCCCTAGGGTCAAAAGTGTATCTTTCATAAACAATTACAATAACTACAATGATTATTTTTTCCTAATAATATTTTAACATGCCATTTTTTTATTATCCTTGGATTATCCATTTATAGTGAACATGGTAAAAAAAATTTGTCCAATGCATGCTTGATATTTTAGTATTTGTATTTGTTATTTAGTGAGATATGCAGAATGGGAGGAAAAGATATGGAACTTGTTTCTTCTAAAAAGGGAACAGGATCCACAAGATAAAGATGAATTCAACAACAGATGAGTTTTAATTGGTTCCCAACCTGATTCACCACACCTCTCAGGGTTCTTCTAGTCAACCTGGCCACAATAATATCATTTATATTAAACAAATTTGTTCCTGCATTTTTCTTTTTTATTAGAATTATTAATTATAAAAAATTAGTAAAACAATTTAATAAAAATTAATGAATAATTAGTATATAACTAATAAATATTCATGGACAAATTATTAATCAGAAAAATTAAGAGTAAAATAAATTAATGTTTTAAAAAATATTTTTCTAAAAAAAATTATATGGGTTATAAATTTTAATATTAAAAAATAAATTTATATCATTTAATGAATAATTTAATTAAAAATGGATTTCTTATATAAAAACTTAATAAAAATAATATAATTACATGTAAATGATAATAATATAAACTTTTATTATTAATTAAATTTTATTAATGATAGGGAATTAATACTTTTATTCTTTTTTTATTTTAAAATTAAATTTTATATGTTCTACATATTTTTTCAAAAATTTGATTTGATATTTGTAATCAATACATTATAATTTTATTATAAGCTTAATATAAAGAGAAAAAATATGTTATTGAGGAAGAATGTAAATTTTGACAATAAATAGAGAAATATGATAAATAATTATAATAATTAATAAAGTAACATAATATATCTAAATCTTATCACTTAAATTTATTATATATTAATTAATGATAAATATATTTTTTCTTATCTCTTTTTATTTCACTTTCCTTACAAAATTATATCCCATTCATATTGAGGAATGGGTATTTTCAAAAATTTCACACATTCACATCTATAAAAGGGATCTTCATTCATCCAATTCCTAAAACATCAAATCTTTTCTTTTATATAAATATTATTCAAATATTTTATCCTCTAAAATTCTCCCTTCCATTTACAAGTCCATATTTTCAAGAAAAAACTATGCATCCTCCAAAAAAGGAAGGTTACCAAGAGGAAACTCGATGTTTTTTTCTTACAAGTACATATTAATTTTATTTTTTATCATCAGGTCCCCTTTATTTTTGCATCCTATTTACCAATTTCAAAACATTTAAATAAAATTATCAGTCTTATTTAATAATTATAAAATAATAATATCCCTTTTGACTCAAACTCATTAAATAATTATAACATTTTCATATAGGGGTCGATTTGACCACCTACTTAGACGATGCTATAAAATTTTCATCATGGATGATTATGAGAGATTAAATATTAGAATGATATTATATTAATTAAAAAATGATTTTATTTTTATGGAAATATTAAGATAATATAAAATTATATTCATTATTAACATCATACCTTATTGTTGAATAAATATTAAAGAATGAAAGAATCATGGGTGATTATTTAAAAAACATGACTGAAAAATATTAAAAATAATTGTGGGACTCCATAACACCATAAATCATATAAATATTGTTTTAATGTCCTTTCAAAAGTTTATTAACTTAAAACAAGGAAATATTTTTGAGACCAAAATACTCAAACTAGAATCAAACAACTGGAACTAATAACATCTGACAATCAAAATATACTATGAAAAATGAATATTGATGAAATAAATAAAAATTATGTCAAATTAAATAAATATAAAAAAGGTTTTTAAAGTAATTATATGTTCATTATTTGGGGAGAAAGAGTTCATTTGTGTATGTTCGAAGTTATGGTATGGTCTTCTCTTTCATAAATGTTTTTTCTTATGAGTAAGATTATATCGTTATTATCTACGTTATTTAATTTATTATAAATTCTATCTATTGGATTCAAATTATTGTATTTTTCTCTTATTTTATATGCTATATAATTCTTTAACTATCCTATGTTTTACTAACTATGATGTTAAAACCAACCCTCTCTATCTAGATCTCTAAATTTATCTCTCTTCTTAGATTTCTATTTTCATTATCTAGTTTCCTTGTGATATTTTATATATGATTTAATATAAAAATTATATATAACATAAATTCAATATATATTTTTTATTTTCTAGTCATTTCACTATCTTCATTTGTAATATGATCATTTCATACATTAGTAAATTCCTAAACAATTTCCTTTTTTCTCACTTTCCAAGCTTCCTACCTAAAATTTATCTTATTTGTAATATTTATTTTCACATATATATTAAAAATATTTGATTAAAATAAATATATTTATATCTTATTTTAGATGATATTTTATGGTCCTATTTTTTACCAGATAATGGCTTGGTGAAAACTCAACAGGAGAGTGAATTGAGTTCCTAAAAATTTTCATTATAGAAAACCTCCCTCTTCAAGTATGATAGTTTAAATATTTTCCAACAGAAAAATAGTCATAATAAATATAAAATAATTATATAAATACATTGAAAATAGGATATTTATAGTGTTTTAAGGAATATAAACCCCCTAGTTCACTCCACCAACACTGTACTCCATGATTTTGGTGATTTTCACTACAATAACACACATTGTGGGGTTCCTAGCTAAGTACAAGAAGTTTTCACTTATTAAGAATGTCCAATAGATTTACACCAGACTCTACCTATAAAATATATTTCTATAACCTTAACACACACTCTTAAAATAAGTGAGATCAAATATTATGAATAAACGTTAGAGGAACAGTTGCAGTTGATATCTTCAAGATTCAACTGGATGTATTCGAAGAGAGATCCTAAGAATCTAATAGTCTTCAAAGTGTAGCTCACAATGATCTTTAATGCTACTGATAATATTGTAGTAAAATATCTATAGTTTATGTTCAATAATTTATATGTGAAAGAGTTATTTCTTATAGTTGTCAGTTTAGTAGCATGTGTATATGCATCGATATAGGTCACTTTTTTATTCTCGTTTTTCAATGAATTTTCTATCTTTCACTTTTATATCTACACATGGATTTTAAACATAATTAGTGAGGTAATTGTAATTATCAAGTTGATACTCTGATGAATAGTTGGTGTGATAAGATATTAATGAGATGCATCCATTCATTACAAATATGGAATAAGATTATTCAGTGGAAACGTTAGTTATCTTCTTCTTTAGATCGTTACATTTATGTAAAATGGACACTTAGTGTAAAATGATCATTCCATAAATAGAAAATCCATTTTATCATACGCTATAAAATCATGAATTAACTGATTAATATATTTCAAAATTAATCTTAGAATTTTTAAAAACAATAAATTTATCCTAATACATCCAAATGGTAGTATTGTTATCATAAGACAAACTTCTGAGAGACCTCATAAGATAAAAGATACCATTATTTTCTTTGATGAAAAAGATAAAATAAAATCATTCATTACGTACGATAATTCTTCACCATAAGATAAATATGTTATTATGGAAAGATACATAGATTTTATTACTTATTTTGACGTTTGTAATATAATATTTTATGAATATACTTTTAATAATATAAATTCATCTCAGAACATCATTCTAACTATTGTATCTGACTTTTAACATACAAAAACTCAATAATTCTCTTTATAAGACAATATCTTATATTGTAAGATAAACTTCTAACAATGATTTCTAAAATTCTGAGAAGAGATATTTTATTATCATAATATAATATAACTTTCTATAGAATGAATATTTTACACCATATAAGATTAAAACTTATTGTTATTTTATGATAAATTCCTTTGACAATGTATAATTTGAAACTGATAAAATAATATCATTATATAAAAATTAATGATATTTTGAATCGTTATAACAACTAAAAACTAAGATATGTTGGAAAAAAATTATTTTTTCAAATAATATCCCCTTTCTTGATTGTCACGAAACCCATTTAATGGAAAATAATAATTTTGAAAAATATTCTTTTAAAATACATGTTTTTAACGACATATTATTAATTTTTCTTCTCTCCTTTTAAGAATAAGTGAAGATTTTAAAATTATCATATTATCTTTTTTCTTCTCCCTAAAAATAAATTTTTAAAATTTTTAAGGTAATTTATTCTCTATTTTATTTCCCCATTTTGTGACATAAAAATGAAGATGAATAAAAGAATAAAATCCTCATTTAACATGATTTATTCTAAATTGTTAATAGTATTAACTGTGAATATGATTTTTAAAGAAATTATTATTAAAATCAATAATAATTTGATACCATTAAGCAATTAAAGAAACTAAACCCTCAAACCTAAATAGTAAATAGATACTAAGAAGAAAGTAAAACATATTGACCATATAGATAAACATATTTAACAAATCATTATAAATAAAAGTGAGAGAAAAATATAAGAAAAGAATTATGAATAAATTCTACAAATAAGATAGAATATATTAAAAACATATTCATGAAAACCTTAATATAAAAAGGAAAAATGAATTAATGTCCTAAGAAATAAGCATGTAATATTTCAAAAACATTAAAAAACATTCAAATAAACATGATTAAATTTTTTATAAATGCCCATCTAACTAGGTTACCAGGAATGAAAATTATGAAGGTGAATCTACTATGGAACATGAAAAAACAATAGAGGCAGTTTATTAAAATATAGATTATAGATAGAGTTTATAGAGTATAAAGGAAGATGAGATTAATCTGTTTCTCCGAAAACATCACCCAATGATTGAAAAGATGCTCCAAGTTATGCTCAATCACTCCGATTGATCCTTACAAAAGTATATTTCATTTTGAGACCATATTGTTGATCTATATCCATATAAAAGTTATTTCAAGGTATAAAGGATAGTTTAGATGAAGTTTTGGGTGTCATAAAAGAGACTTACTTTAAAACCTGATATTTTACCTACCATAAATTTAAATGGGTTCAGAGATTTACATTATAATTTTCAAAGAGGAAGCATGGTAATAAAAATTGGAAGGTATAGAAATATATCTTCCTGAAATATAAAAAAAAGAATCAGAAAAATTGTTAGTCCTTTTACCATTTCATTCTTATAGTTATTAATAATTTTTATAAAACCATTAAAGATTCACTGTGACAAATTTCCAATGATGCTCTCTATGTTTCCCTACACATCACAACAAATGATTATCTCCTTCAATGCTATATAATATTTATCTAACATACCAACCAAACAATCATTAAATTTATTTCTTTTCCTCTTACATACACTTTTCATTCCTGGGGCTCAAAAAATGAATCATCTTCTTCTTCATCTTCATCTTCTTGGGATTCTAGATTCAAACTACTTATAACTAACTGGTGTAAATCTTATAACATGTTTTCTAAAACATCAAAGTTATTGGATAGGTATCCAACTTTATTTTATAGTCCAATAATAAAAAAACCTAAATTTTTTCCTAGATACGTAAGATGTTCATATTTTTTAACTTTTCCATTTTACATGGGATAATATTTCCAAAATATCATGATCAATTGATACAACATAGCATTTAGGAGATATAGATAAACTTATGATGTTTTCAATTACATATCTTATAAAATGTTGAAAATTTTCTATAGGTTAAAGTTTATATTTCATTAAATAAATGGGAGAATTAATTGTGATTATTACTTGAGAAATTATTTCTATTATTTAGAAAACATCCACATGATTTGAGGCTTGTATATAGGGTTTTTATAGCAACTTCTCAAATATTTAATGAACTAAGAAAATTAATTCTTTATCATATTTTCATGGAATGACATGATCTTGAAGGGTCAAAATTTTATTTATAGATTTGAGAAAATAAATTTTTAGGATTCCACCTCCGACATTAACTTTGAGTAAAATTAGCTATCTCGCTCATTAGATATATTTAATTCAGTTGTAGAAATTACTAATCATGAATGATGCGCCTGAATAGAAGAAAAATTTTCGAGATGAACTTTCTTTCTTTTAGTGTCATTAAATTGTTCATTTATATCAGAATTAGTTATATCTTTTTATGATTTATTTGGTGATTTTAATATTACTCTTACAATTTCAACCAAATGAGTTCCATTACCTTCTTCTTTCTCTTCTTCACTAGGGAAATATTGACCAACAAGATTAATAGTTTCAGTTCTTATTCCCTCACTAGTATCACAAGATAGAGATATTTAAACCAAGATAATTGTACCCAGCACTATTAATATCCCTACGTGAAGAACACTTAATAATCTTAAAATAGATGAGTCAAACTCTTTCCTGCCTGAAGAGAATGGGATAACACCATGTCCATCTAATAAGGAAGTAGGGGATGAACTTACTTAAGGAGAATCTTATCCTCTAAAATTAATGAAAACTCTTAATCATATTCTATTTTTCCTAAATAGTATCATTATTTATAACATATCTTTTATCAACAGATTCATATAGCCATTTTCGTGAAATAGGATCAACTTCATGAACTATGATATCACTGGAATAATATATTTGGGATGACTCCTCCTGAGTTGAACCATGGTTTACTATGATATCTTCTTCATAAATAATTAGAAACAACTTGTTTATAAGAAAATTAAAAAAACTTCTCCATAAGATACCCAGGTTGAATGTTGTGAGCCCATGAAAAACATTTGAGGTATTTATATCTAAATAAACAACAAACTTATGAAAACCAATTCTCCTAAAGATACTCATCTAAGGGGGTTCTTTCTCGATCTCTATTTTTCATTGGTATTATCCATCTTATTTATTACCTTAAAATTTTTACTTTAAATTTTATTTTAAAACCACATATTATTTCTCTTTTATTGATTTTGGGTATTTAAAATACTATTTTTTCCACTAATTGATTCATACATTAACTATTACATCATTGGAAAACAATATTTTTTTCGATATTTCATTGGGATTTCTTATTTAACATCAATATCCATAGTATTAATCTTCTATTAATGTATATGAATTTTGAAAAATAATATATATAGTGATTTTATTTCATTATATTTAATTTATAATTTCTTTACATTCTTTTATTTTTTTTCAAATATATTTCATACGAGGTAAAATAGTTAACAATATTACTTATAGATTTTCATAATAATTTATTCTCTTTCTTATCCATATAAATTTTTAAAGAAATTATTTTTACTACATGTTATGAACATTCTTCATTTTTTATGTATGTTTGTATTATATAATTTTTGGTGGGTAAAAGACCACTTTTGCATCAATTGATTTTAAAATCACAATACAATTTCTAATGATTTTCATTTAACTTACAGTTTTCTATTTGATACTTTTATAAACATTTTAAATTTAAATTAATTTAATGATCCATGAACCTATATGATTTAAAATATTTCTTGTAGGTTGAGAATCACCTCTGATGTACTTTCAAAACACTTTATAGTGCTATGATGGTATTGAAGTCATTAGATGAGAGAAATTAAACAACACACCTCAAATGATGGAGAGTTTCATTTGATATAGTTACAACTAAATCCAAAGATATCATAAGTCAGTCATTAGAATTTCTTATTGCGATGTCTATAATTTAAACCTAATTTCTCATGGAATTGAAGAATTAATGGAACAATATTGATCTACATATAGTTGTTTTGATGTTTTCTTTATCTTGATTATTAATATCTTCTTATTTAAATCATTCCTTTAGTGTGTTATTCTATGATATATCCTCTATGTGGTCTAATTAACAAATATCCTATCATTTATTATTGTAATCATTATTTTTATGACCCTTTGAGATGAAGGATCTTTTTGTTTTTAAAAGGGGGGTTTTCTAATCCCAAATGATCCTATTACCTTTTATGTTTGAATTTGTATCTTATGAAGGATTTGTTAATGAAATTGAAGTGTAAAATTGATGTAGATATTCATATCAAATAAGATATCAGGAATATAAAAACCTAGTTCCTATTGTGTTATTGAAGAAGTAATAATTCTAGAATATGGTACCTTCCAATAGGTCTATAATGAATGAAGTTTCAGGTGTGGAATTGAGATACCTAGGATTGGAATAAATATTCTATTACTGCTTTTGATAAAATCAAAGGGTTTCAAGGAATTTTCATTATATTTATTATAATATCTTTTTTGAATATTCAAATTATTATTTTATAAACTAATTATTATTTCTAACAACTATATTTTTATTTTTATTTTTACTTTTTACTTTTAAATGAACTTGTTTAATTTATGATTACTTATTTTTTAAATGACTATTGCATTTTTTCTTTAAATATAAATTTTATACTATAATATTTTACCATAACATACATTATGATCAACTCGAATACAAGATTTGGATTAAAATTTTCCAAAAAAAAAGACAACATTTCAACACCTCTTATTATAGCCATACCTCTCATATTTCTTTACCTACCATTTACTAGATCACCATTTGGAATTTAATATTAACTCTAATATGATCTAAGTCTTTTCCAGTATCATACATTTAATTTTTATAGTTAGTTTTCTTATCAAAACATATTGAAACATCCTTACACTAATTGTGTTATAGAAAAAAATATATTTTGTTTGTTACGGAATGTGTTATACTTGTGGGTAGTTTGGATAATCTAAATTCAAATAGACCACATATTTTTTATAAAAATATTATAAATACTAGAGGGACCATATGGGAATTTTAATGATAAATATTGGTGTTGAAAACTATCTTATGTTAACCAGATTATAAAAGATTATAGAGAAAAAAGAATCCACTTCTACTCAAAAGGAAATATCTTAATTTCAACTTAACATGTGTGTTAGTGATACCGTAATTTATCCAATTAAATGAAACATATAGAGTTAATTTTTATCATTCAATATACTATGTTCAATTTAGAAGATACTTGAATTCACTCATTTTAGATCAACTACTGTTCTTAAAACTAAAAGGGAATTATTGAGGGGAGATATCACTATTTTGATTTTTTACCTAGTGATTCAATAGCTCAAATACATCTAGAAAATAATAAATATTATCAGTAGTCTTTGATATCATGTTGAAAATAGAATATTGGTTTATGATATTTTACAATGGATCATTAATATTCTATTTTACAAATGGGATGCAATGTGGAATGGGATTGATGATACCAAATATATTTCTAAGTTGTGTATTAATGAATTTATTGGAAATATAATTAAATATATGAGTATAATAAAAATATATGATGATTATTAAAGAAATAATAATGGGGTTTCAACTAATTCAACTTATAGAACCATAAGTTAAAAATGAAATAAATCAAACCCAAGTTCATCAAAAATTAATTATAGAAGGTTTTCAGATGATATTTACCTAGAACCTACTTATAAATGATTAAAAACAATCATTTTTTGCTAAATTAACAAAAGGATAAAATTGATATACAATAAAATTCTAAAAATAATTAATATTTAGAGACAATATGTAATGAATTAAAAAAACAAAAAATATAAGACATGATTGTACAAGACAGATGAAATAGAATAAGGTAGTAAAATCTTCCGGAATAAATTAAATGAAAATACTATCATTGAAAATTGGATTGTGAGACAATATCCATAATCTTTTTATAACAGTGACCCGAATATTGATAACAGATATATTAATGTTGAATTCTAAGACAAATATATACATTCTTCTCAAGATAAAAAAAGAATTACAGGAAACATGATGGTAGATACATTTTCAGATTTATCTTTCAGGGAAGACTATTCATTTTCATTCGATGATGAGTCTCATTCAGAAAATAAAGATATAGTTTCTTAAATATATGATGAAATGATATCGTATTATTTGGATTTTGAATACATGAATCAAAAATTATATAAGAAATATTAGTAATAATAATTAATTTTCTAAGAGGAAGGTGGATCTTACTAATTCTGAGAATAATTAGGATAGAAGGGGAATAAAAACATTGAGCAAAAATTTTAATTACACATGTAATAAATAAAAGCGATAAAGTTAACTTCTATGAATAAGTTTCAATTTAAATTTTTTTAAACATAAGAATGAGGATATTAAATTTATTTAAAAATTTTAATTCTCACATAAGTTATTAATGAATTTCCCTAATAGGAGAATGTATTTTGAAAGGATGTGAAGAGTTTTATGCCTAAGAAGACTATATTTAAACTAGTAAGTAAATCCATCATAAGAATATATTATCATAGTAATTACATTGTGTTGAGTAGTGATCTATATTTCACTAATTTTCAAGGATGAGGACACTCGAGAAAGTAATGTACTTTAAATAAATTGCAATCCTTCAAAAAACACTATAATATATTTCCAATGGTCTCTTTAAATTTATATATCAAAGATCTAGATAGATTTGTATAACTATGTTCTATTTTCTCAATCATCCAAACCCAAGAAGGTTTGGATTCCACAAACCTGATTTCATATTAAATGAAATTATTTACTACTAAAAAATGAAATATTATATTTGGAACTTGGTAAATATTATTTAATTTTTAACGGTTTTAATAATTTTTTTCAAATATACAATTTTTAGAGAAATTATGGTAATTATGTACAATGTTTCAAAAACTATATTAAATATACTCTTAAATATTAATTTTAATTTTTTAATGATTACACCTATAAAAGGTTTATGATTTTATAAAAAAAAATTAATTCATATATTTTCTTAAATCTTTAATACCCTTGTGAATTGAGAGATTTTGTGTAGATAACACTATTACATAGTAAATTATTAATCTACTTTTATAATCAATGGAATATATAAATAGGAATTTTTAATATATTATTTAACCATCTTTTATAGAATAATATCATGTTGCCGTGATAGAATATAACTTTAAATATGTTCAAATCCATTATTATTATCATGTTAGACTCTTATTAAACTGTGTATTTTTTCATTATGTACTTTAGTAAATTATAATACCTTCATTTATTTGATTTTTTAGATTTAAATTATTAGAATATTAATTTTTATCATGTATTAAATTCAATTAAAATATTTTTATCTTCACAATGTCTTGAATTATATAATGTTAAATTATATAAAAGACCTTGATTTTGGTCCTTACTCTATGATATTTGATATGGTGAGTATTTATCTTCCAATAGTGATAAATCTATGACAAAATCTTATCTTATGAGGAAATAAGAACATATATAATGATGAAACTACTATTTAAAAAACTAAATTCAATTAGTAATATCCCTCTTTGTTTTATATTATCTATGTTTTCTTTGTTTTGAAAATCATAGAAATTTATTTTATTATTGAATTTAATGTTTAATTATGTGAATAACTCCTTAGGAAATGAATACTTTTTATATGTGTTGAACTTGTGTAGAAAAAAATCCGATGATTTTTCATAATTTATTCAGTCCTTGAAACTATCAGATGATAACTAGACAACAATCCTCAATAAAGGTATAGATCAATAACTAAGATTGTTTAAAAGATATTTCTCTTTTTATCGTCGTGAATTTAGATTTATGGAATTTAATGGATGTTCTATTATTCTTATTTTAAAATTAACTTTTATTGTTATATAAATTTTAGTTCATTAACATTTTAACTACTAATAGATGAATATTCATATCCATTATTTAATATTTTAATGTTTAACAAATTTTTAACATAATTTCTGTATGTTTTTGTTTTAGATTGAAATCTTGATATAGGATTAGACAATATAGAATCCAAGAATTATAAAAAGGATTAAATTTAGCCTCCCACTCAAAGGGGATATTTATCCTAAGGGGTATAAATGGAAAATAAAACAAAGATTTAATTTATACTATTTTATGTTTTATTATCTACTTTCTAAATTTTAATTGGGAGATATTGAAAAATGTGGGATCATGTAATAGAATCAATTGAAATACTAAGGGGCCATTAAATAAATTCATATATGTTACCTCATATATAAAACCACATCTTTCTATCAATTATCATTTTTTTTGAAAATATCAAATGGGGAGAAGTTTGAGAGAAGTAAAAAATTGTGTTTGAAAAGATTTAGTTTATTATATTAACATTTCAGAAGTTTGAAAAGATAAATATTTTCTTATGTTTGATAATACTATGTTTCATACTTTGTTTTTGGAAAAACGTTTTGTTAAATTGGGGGACCTTGTAAATACTAGAAATATTAAATATTATTGATGTTAAACTCAAAGGGAGTATCATCAGATGTTACATGAATTTTATTTTTAAACCCATTATCAAATATTTTATTCTTATGTGTCTTGTGATTTTCCAAAATGGGTATATTTTGGTTTAAATATCACTTTCATATCCTTCATTTTTAAAATCAAAATACACTTTATAACGAGTTCGATTTAACATCATGTTTACCATTAGATTTTATGATATGTAGGTTTAATTATCATTGCCATAATGATTGGTGAACTTAATGGATATACCGATGTTCTGGTTTGTTGATAATATTAAATGAAGTACTTTTAATGGTATTTGTAGATATGGGAAGGTGGTGAACTCAATTGGTGATAGAAGCTAAAATATATCCATCTTATAATGGAAGGTAGTATTTGATAGAGTTATAATTGAACATGAAGATATTGAAATCATATGACTGTATTGTTTTTTAACTATAACATCCGGATATTTTAGAATATAATTTCAATTTTTTAATTTGATGTCTTAAATTTGTTTCTTTATACACAACACCGAGCATAAAAGAACTATGATTGAAATAATATAATATATATGACCTAGTAGTTTAATTGGAGGGTATGAATATGAATAGCTATGTTATGAAATATATTATTAATTTATTTCCTTGATATAAATATATTTAAAAATACTAAGGAAAATGAATACTCAAATGTAAATGTTAAGATTAAATCATTTAAATATAAGCATTTATTTTTAAGATATTTTATTTTTCTGTAAATTATGTACCATGATCATTTATGAAATTTTATTTTGATGGAATATATTTTTATTTAATTTAAACATTTTAATAATAATTCATACATTGATTATAACATTTTTATAAGTGATGATAGAATAATTTGAAGGGAAAATGATTATTTTTCAAAAAACTATCTTTATGTGCATAATTTGTTTTATATTAATAAATTAAATAAATAACTATGTATGAATTATTTAAATAAAATTTTAGATTATATATTCAATTATATGTTTTAAAATTATTCAAATGGTTTTTACAATGTATGAAATGAAAATAAATTTAGTTTTATACTTTAAAATTCATCTTCTAAAAATAGGTTTCATTCTGTTTTGTGGGATTATGTTAAAATTAATTTCATCAAATGGTAGAAATTGAATTTTTTAAAATGGTATCCATATATAGAATCATAATTTCCAATATTTGTAATGATTTCCCATATCTTTATTTCACAAGGAAAAGTAAATATGGTTAAAAGGATTACACCGGTTAAAGTTAAAAAGGGATAACGAGAGGGTTAAACTAAAATATAAAGTTCAAAATGACACATAAACATTCCCAAACTATATGTTATGAAGGTATTTAGACATTAAAATATCTTATATTATAATATTTTTCCACTTTGTCTCACTTTCAATTGAATATGAAATTATTATATTTTAATTTTTTAAGTATTTACACGTTTTCCACCCACCACCCTTGAAAAATAGATCCTCCTCTCCTCATGTATTCACATATTTTAATAACAATAGTTCATATATGACCTATGATTCTTAATTATATTCCCTACCCAGGATATAGAATCTATTTAATCACAAAAATACCAAGTATTTAAGGCCTAAGGACTAATCATAATTGGGGTTTTTGAAGTATAGGTATAACTATTGATAGAGTGCTCCGATGTTTATTTTTTCCACATTCACTAAATATTCTATAGAAAATTTCATATAATAAAATAATTGTAATAAATATACTTAAATATTATAATTTCCAAGTAAAACCAATTATCCATCTTCTTTTCATTCCAATGAAAATAAAATAATTGTTCTTCTATACATACGGTCTACTATCTCTACAAAATGATGTTTTTTATTTTCCTTCACCAACATTCATGATATGTTATTATGATTTATTTGAAGTTTATATATGAAATTTATGAAATAATTATAATTCTATTATAATAATATATAATCTACATTCATACTTTTCCTTCCATTAGAAAATGATAATGTCACTCGTGTGTAAGTGCGAACTACAACATCTATAAAGTGATGTGATTTATTTTTCATTTATGCATTAAAATGATGGTAATAAGAACATATTTTTGAATATATATGATATTTAAGATAAAATTTTGATTATTTAATGTTTAATTATTTTTATCTTTTCCTTTTTTTCATCTATAGGATTATAGAAACAACACTCATGTGTGTGCACGTATTACAATCTCTATAAAGTAATATAAATTATGTTTCATAACAACCATATATATAAGATTATAAAAATTTATATAAAGTGTTTATGATATGTATTTCATAATTATTATTCTGTATATGGTGAAATACTGACCAATGTGTAAGGATCAATTTACATAAAAAACATTCATGTAAAGCTGATCTTTTTTCACCCGAATAATTATATTTATTAAAAATTATTAATATATAGATAATAGGAAATTATATAGGAATTATATATAGTAAAAAATGTATAAATATGTTTCTTTAATAAATTTATAATTATTATATATTTATTATATATGGGTATTGAATGTGTGTTGGGAAATATAGAACACGCGATAGGGGATTTATGTTTCAATTTCATTTCAATTGGGATTGTTTACGAATGAATTTCCATGAATGATAAACACTATATATCTTCATAATCCATGTTCATCTCTATAATTTTGAATTATTAATACAATTTTTCTCTCTTTGGTACTAAAATTTTTCCAAAAAATGTTTTTAGGATAATTTTGCATTATTTCCCCTCTTTTGGTAAAGAATATTTTCCCTCAATGTCCACATTTTCAAAATTTTCAATATTGGATTTAATATATCATTAAAGGATATATAAAGGTTAATTTTTACCTTTAACATTTTTTACAAATTATTAAATAGATTCCTTACAAATTTTATCCATCAGACTCTCTTTTTACTTTTTACAAAACTATGAACAGAATGCTTTGTATTAATGTATACATCATGAACCGGTTTTCCTTACAATATGACCATCATTTGTTAAAAAACATCATTTAAAAATTTTTATATTCCTATTAAAATAAAACCTATCTTCTATTTATTATATAATTTTTTATTTTAAAAAAAAATTAGAAAAAATGATATTTTCGCATGTTTCACAAAGCATGTTTTAATGCTTTTATAAAAGACATTTATCATCTATGTCAATATCCTTAAAGGATATATATGCTTTACTCGGTATATGATCTTATAATACCATACAATTCCTTTATATGGTTGGTTTATGATGATGATTTATTATGTACCATTCTATAAAATCCATTTTTTCTCATTAGATAATTAATTTATGATTACACCTTTATGAAACCCATTTATTTTCATTTGATTTTACTATACTAATTTGATGAATGATTTTATGATATTTGTGCACACTTATAAATGGATTTCATTTTGTGATATGTGGTATCATAATTATATATCCCTCTAATTAATTTGGTAACAGTTGATGTCTAATGAGATAATATGAAATTGAATAGGGAGTGATCCTAGATTTGTATGGGACTTTGTCCAATATGATTGTCCTGGGAGTAAACATTGACTAAGGTAATTATGGAATGTGAAGTCAACACAATCTACTATAGGACTACTTCCACTATGTTATTCTTATAAGTGAGTCAAGACTATAGAAATTATTTTTGATTTTTATTTATATTCTATAAAATTATGTTTTATTGTTGTGATAATTTGTCAGGGCTCATGATTTATTCTTAATGATTCCACACACATATGAATTCTGTATTTTGTAAGGAAAATTCATCATTCTATGACAACTGATTACTGATATTTGACTTATTGGTTGTGACTTTAATAATTTATGATCACATTCTCATTCATGTATGCGTATCTTATAATAACTTTTGATCATTTATTGATATCACTTTTATTTAAACATATTAATATTCTAATATTTCTTCTTATTATGTTTTAATATTCATAGGTTTTAAATAATGGTTTTAAGTAGGGTAATTCTGTGAAGGGTAATATTTAAAAAGATCATTCTAGAGGATGATGAAGATATTTCTTGAAATAAGATGATTCTGTAGAATGTCCCCAAATAAATTTAATAGTTATGTTTATAGAGAATGTATTATCATTATTTTTATTAATATTGATCTAAAATAATTTAATATGTTTGTATATTATTATGAGGTCACCTCAGTTCATATGAGAGAAGGGTTTGGTTTTTTTGTATATTATGATTAGGAAATGTTATCTAAATCCATGGGGATAAGTCTAAGTATAAGAAAATAACATAATGTTTTTTTAAGATGGATATTGTGTTGTTTCCTTTAAATTAAATTTTTATATGCATATAAAAATGATGATGAGGCCTTTCTAATAAATTCACCTAGGGATAATATCCCAGAAAATGATGGTTGGGTGTTAACTCTATCTTCACCTAGTTTATGTTAAAGATGTTTAAATATATTCTTTTCTTGAAACTCTTGTGGGATATACTTTGGTTGATTCACATTCTCTTATTTAACCATTAAAAAGAATGATATTATCTAAACTATGAAATCTTATGATAATTCAAAGTGATAATCTATGAACATAAAGGGCCATGGGTAGAAAGAAGGTTTCGTAATCAAGTAAACTATATAAATGAATTCCAAAATAAAATAATTACAATCTCTGATTAATGATTTTTTGTAGTCATACTAATATTTATAGATTTAGTCAATTTCTAGAACCAAGTGTAATCATGTGGAAAATCAATTTGATATCCAATGCAATGACCATCCACATGAGAAACCAAATAAAATGGGAGATGGAATATGAAATATTGAAATTATACCTAATCATCTATCTTGGATTATGACAAATTTCATGAACCCATGAAACTTTCAAACTCTCCAAATATATGAATATTGAGTGTGGGAATATTTGGGTGATAAAAACCATTGAGGGAAGATGATTCATATTCTTACATGTCAATATTGTGGGAATAAGTACCCATGTAAATGTACCAATGGATAGTGAAGTTGTTTATTGTCTAGAAAATACGGTCATGGTGTAAGTAATTGATGAGTAAAAAATGATGTGTTTAATATAGGGAAATAAATTAAATATTATAGTACCATTTATAGTTTAATGTCTTCTATGTTGGGAACTTAGAAATTATCAGTAATTTCTTTAATCTAAAGGATAATACTTAGGAAAATTATGTGGTGATGCATTGTAAATCACTACGGTGGATCATGATAACTAAGGAACACTTTTCTTACAATTTAGAATTAGTAATTTCATTTTGAATTCTCTATGAATGTTCCATATGAAAATATCATTTTTTATCCTTTAGTGGAATTTTATGTGATATCGATAATTTATTATATTTATCTACATATAATCTATATAAATTACTAGAACAATTTTATCACATTTAATATTAAAAATAAACCTATGATCATCTATCTATGTGATGATGAATATGAATATCCCATTGAAATTATTTAAATTTTACAGTTCATACTACCTATTTATGATAGTTATTTATCTCAAATGGTTGGGGGGAAACTAAACATTAAAGATATTAATATTTCTTGGAAATAAAGGGATTTATTTATATATGTCTTACCTAGTTTTCTCTCAAATCATCATGTTGTGTTTTCATTAGAACATAACCATAGTGTAACAAATATTTTAAATAATTTATTTAGAATCACCATAATTTAGTTGTCAGAATTGATGAAGTAACTCCAGGAGAATAAAGATAAGGGGTTTATACTCCCAATTTCATCATCATGGGGTGCACCTGTTATTTTTTTAAGAATAAATATGGGTCAATGAGTCCTTTTATTTATTTTTGGGATCTTAACAAGATCACTATTAAAAAATATTATCCTCTAACCTATTTCAATGATATAAGTTATTAATTACAAGGAGCACTTTACTTTTCCAAGAGTGATCTTCAATCAGGATATCATCAACTAAGTGTCAAAATATAAGACATATTGAAGATAGCCATCTGTAAGAGGTATGGACCCTATGAATTAATAGTCATTCCATTTTGACTTACCAATTCCCCTACTACATTCATGGATTTAATAAATAGATTCCACATATATTTATTTGATCAATTTTTGGTATTACTTATAGATTTTATTATTACCTATTTGATGATAAATAAAGATCATGAAGATCATTTGAGGATTCTCTTAAATAACCTATGTATGTATATTTATTATTTTAAATTTTCCATGTTTGAATTTTTTGATATATAAAGTTTCATTATTTTGTTATATAATCTCAAAAAAGCGTACATTGGGGGATCCTTATAAGTTGGATGTTATTAAGGAATGTCCAAAACCAATCACATTCACTAAAATTCATGGTTTTCTTAGGTTGGTTGCATAATAATAATTATTTGTGAGATATTTATCACGGATATTAAATCCACTAACCAAGTTTAATTACAAGGGATCCAAGTTAATTTATATTTATTAATGTGAATAAAAATATCAAGGAGGTGAAAAGAATGATGTATAGTGCACATGTGCCCAAAATACCTTATATTAGGGAAGGTTTTGTGTTTTATGTGATGAGTCAAAGAATGTTCTATAATGTTTACATATATAGTATGATATATTTATAGACTATACCTCTAGTAAATTTAAAATAAATTATCAAAAACACCATAATCATATTACTATGATAACATCAGTATTAAATTCCTTCAAAATATGGAAGCATTATCTATATAGTGAATGGAGTTATATATACACTGGTCATAAAATCATGTAGTATGTATTTAAAAAAAATTGGTTGAATATGCACCTGAGAATATTGTTGTAATAAAATAATGATTATTATTTTCCAATACACTACTACCATGGAAAGAAAAAATAGGTGTTTGATGTTTTGAGTCAGAATAAAAATACAAGTTCTTCTATGATGAAGATTGGAGGATATATAAAACATATTTATTTAAAGAATATGGATGTCATAATAATTACTAAAGGTAATAGATGTAAAACCATTCATTTTTTATGAATTAATGACGCACAGAATGAAAATGTTGAACTATATAAGAAGGTGTGTAATTTTCCTACGTTTAACAATGATGGTGCTGGAATAATAAGATTTATAAACCGGATGTGTGTCCTATCAATAATAGATTTAATGAAGGAGTTATAGGATGAAGATCATAAATTCTCATTCTCTTTCAATCCTTGAACTATTAGAATTTATATATATATATATATATATAATTATTTCTAGTTGTACAACATGAAAATATATATTTCAGAGCGTGTATCTCAATATCAAGAATGTTAAAAATTTAGGACTAAGATTATAATCTCTAAGGGTTTCTCACAACCACGACCCATGCCGAAATTGAAATGGGAAAACATCCCCATATATTTCAACATCATACACCCAAAATCATTTAAATTATATAAAACTATTTGATTTATAGTTGATAATATTAATAAATTAGTTCATTTTATTTCAATCATAGAATACTTCTTATGTGATCAAATTTCTAAGTTATACAATAAATATGTGGTAAAATTTCATGGATTACCACTCTCAATCATATTTGTTCAAGATCTGTGTCTTGCCTCAACGTTTTGGTGAATTATTAATCAATCAATAGATATAATGCTGATTTATAGTACCAAATTTCACCAATGGATATATGTTCAGTCTTATAGAATTGTTTAATAAATATAATATATATTAAAATATTACACTAGGGATTTAAAGGTTTTTGGGGATCAACACCTTACATTGGTTAAATTTTGTTCTAAAAATATCTTTCAATTAATAATTCATATGTATCTTTATTAATCCCTATATGGTAGGGAAATTATAATTCCATTATGTTGGGATTAAATTAGAGAATAAAATTTATTGGGAGTTGAGTTAACTGAGGAAAGGTAAGATAATATTTGAGTCATTTAGTAGAACATCAGTGTAGCATTAAAGTTTGTAAAATAGTTATGTATATAACCAACATTGAGATTTTAAATTTTGAATTTGATATAAGGTATTCTTATGAATAAATTCTTTGAATAATTTAATGAGATTTTTAAAGAAGCTAATGTTAATCACTAGATATATAAACTCTTTCAAAATCATTGATCATATCAGGATGTTATCTTATCACATGGGTCTCCGAAAAAACCTCCCCCATGTTTAAAATGTGCTCCATGATTAGCTTAAAATAAATTACATACCTTATCCATCCAAAATACTAAATTCAATGGTTATATTTATTAATAATTATATTTATTATGAGGAATAACAAGTGAATATTTGGGACTGTAAAGAAAAGGTATTGTAGAATAAAGCCACTCACATGGTCAATGTTTTGTGGTGAAACCATAAATTTGAAGAAGTTACATGGAATCCTGAGGATGTGATGAAGAATAATTTTAACTATATTTTTGTATCTAAGTATTAAATTTTCAAGCATGAAATTATATTAAGGGGAATAATGTAACAAATTGATATTTTATAATATAACTTCTGTTTATTAATTTCATGTATTCATTAGCTTTCTTTACACACAACACCAAACATAAACAAACCATGATTGAAATATTATATTATAAATGGCCAATTCATTATATTAGAGGGTATGAATATAACTAAACATGTTTTGAAATATATTAATAAAATATATCTATAATAAAAAACTATTAATAAATTCCATGTAAAATTATTACTCATTGGAAATGTTAAAAATACCATCATTTAATTGTAAAAGAACTATTTCCAACATTTTATATTCTTATATTCATTATATATATTTTTATATAATGAAAATTTATTTTAAAAAAATATTTTTATTAAATTTGAAAAAATTAATCCATAAATTTATTATCAATTGGATAGAAGTGAGCACAAAATCATTTGAAGGGAAAAAGTTATTTTCCATAAAACTATTTAAATGTATCTAATGTATTTTTATATTGAAAAATTACATAAATCATTATTTATCAATTATTTTAGGGAAATTTATATATTATATATTCAATGAAATATTTTACCATGCATCTAAAGTTTTTTACCATGCATGGAATGAGAAAAAATTCAGTTTGATGCTTAAAATTCACATTTCTAAAAATACCTTTTGTTTCATTTTAATCACTTATTTCTATATTAATTTATTACATTTATATATATATTCAATTTTATTATATGGTTTCTCAATTTTGAGTCATTTTGATTTAATTCCACAATGATTCCACATTATTGTCTTAACTAATGGTAACTATAGTAAAAATTTGTTACCTCTGTTAATTTTGAAGAGGGTTAAAGGGTTTAAATTAAATGATAAGGCTTAAAATTAAGACTCAACTTGTATAAATTTTATTAGTAGAGGGTTTTTATAAATTAATATATATTATATTATTTTTTCGGCAATTGTTTCGTACATTCACTTGAATATGACTTTAATATATTTTAATGTTTTAAGTATTTACTAGTATTCCACCCACGTCACTGGTAAAAGGAAACTATATATCTCCAATACTTAATAACTTTTGAGGACTCCAGTTTGGAAAATTACTACCCAAATACCCTAATAAATTTACTCTCCATATCCTGGAAAACTTTTTGTTATAAAAATACAACCCTATGAAGGCTTATGGTGTAATCTAAATGAAGTTTTCTAAAGTAGAGGTATAACTCGAAAAGAAGTGTTTATATATTTATTTATTTTTCAACATTATATAATTATTGAATAATCATTTTAATATAATAAAATAATTTCCTTATTATACTAAAATTTTATTATTCTCATGTGATAACACTTTTTCATATCCTTTTCAATCAAATGGTACATAAAAGCTTCACTTGTGCATATATATGGAATACCATATCCACAAAGTGATGTATTTCATTGTCCATCACAAAAATACATGGTTAGTTTTTCTGATTGATTTAATTTATATATATGATATTTATGAAATGATTATTATTCTATAGTGATAATATATTTTCTAACTTCTAACATTTACAACCGTTGGAAAATGATAACGTGACACTCATGCATATGTGGGGACAACCACCTCCACAAAGAGATGTGATTAATTTTTCATTTTGACTCTATCTATATAGTAATAAAGACATGTTTAATGAATATATATTATATTTATGATCTAATTATGAACCTATTAATATATATTATTATTTACCTTTCCTTTTTTATCCACTAAAAAGTAGAAATATCATTCGTTCGTACACACGGTCTACGGTCTCCACAACATCAAGTAATCCATTTTTCACCACCACCGTATACAGATGATTATAAAATTGTATATAATTAATATATATCAAAATTATTACCATACTATAATTCTGGATAATATTAAACAACGACCAAGGAGTAATTATTAAAACCGTCAAACCAAAATATTCATGGAAAACAAACTAGTTTTCAGCCAAATAATTTTTTTAATAAAGAATTTTTATTGGATGTATAATTAAAAATTATAATGGAATTTTTTATAGTAATATATGTATAAATGTTGTTATATAATATGTTTTTAATAAGTATATATTTATTATACAAGGACGTTTAATGCGCACAAATTAATACATGACTTGAGTTAAATGATTTATGTTTCAAACACATTTTAATCGGATTTGTTTATGTTAGAATTTACATTATGGGAAATTATATGGTACTATTATATTATAAAAAATGTATTTACATAAATTTTTTATTTCATTAATTTGTAATTATTAGTACAATTTTCTTTTATTTTTTTTACTTAAAATTACTTAGAAAATGTTTTCAAGAAAATTGAACATTACTTCTCCTATTTTTGTTGGGAATTTTACCCCTCAATGTTAATTTTGTAGAAATATTTTATAGTATTTTTTATATATAAATAAATATATGATAAATTTTGTATAACATTTACTTTATTTTAAAATGATTAAAAGGAATATTTTCAAAAATAATCATATGAATATTTTTGACTTTTTATAATGGTGTGAAAAGAATGTTTTTTAATGTATATAACATAAATGGATTTTAAATCCATCATTACTGTCATTTTTTATCAATCTTTTGTTATATATTTTCAATATCATTTTCAAATATATCTTATTTCCCATTATTCTGTAAATTTTTATTGTTTTAATTCTTTAAAACAAAAAAGATGTTTTCTCATGTTTTTCAAAGCATTTTTTAATGATTTTATAAAAGTTGTTTTTTTCTATGTCAACATCCTCCAAGGAATTCTATACTTCCCTATGGATATGGTTTTAATATAACATCAGCTTCTTTTTATAAGATATTTTATGAGGATTATATTTAATCTATTATAATATAAACCCCATTTATTTTCCATAGGATAATTACGTTATGATGAAATCCATGAGAAACCTATTTCCATTAAACAGGTTATATGATGAGATGATGAGTTATTTTATTGTATTTTTTCACACATGTGAATGGGTTCCATTAGGTGGATGGTGGGACTCTAATTATATATCCTAGTAAAATATATAGTAAATATATATATCTCATGAGAGAATATGTACTAGAATAGACATAGTTCCATAAGGGACTATGTCAACTATTATAGTCCTGGGAGTGGATATTCGAAAATTAAATGATTAAATGTGGAGTGATCCAAATCCACTATGGTTTGTTTCCACTATTATAGTCTTGGAAGTGAGACATAAATCAAGTAATTATTTCATATTCTTATCTATATTCCACAAACCAATTTTTTCTTCTTATTATAAGTTCTCACAGATCATGATTGATTATTGATGATTCCTCACTCTTATCAATTATGTGTATTTTTATGAAAACTAATTATGCCTTGACCCATGATTAATGGTTTCTGATTAATTTGGTATATTTTCATAAGTTATGATCATTTTATCATACCATTATGTGTATTTTATGATATCTAATGATCATTGATTTATATATCTTATTTTTATAAGTAATGAAAATATGTTCACCCATTTAATTATATTTCCATTTTTCTATGTTATGATGAAAATATTTGAGTATGGTGTTTTTTTAAAGATTACTATGTGGTAATAACATTATGGGAGATATTTAAGATCTTTCAGGAAATAAGTTGATTATGTATCTAGTCTCCCAAGTAATCAAACCATTATAGTTTTGGGGAATGTACATTAATGATATATAATGAGTATTATTCTAAAATTTCATTATCTTTTTTTGTTATCATTGATATGCCTCAAAAAAAGTTCATTAATTTGAACCTAATGTTTCAAGGAATGTAAGGATTAAAAAACAATTTTTAGATACTCATAGAAATTTTTAGGTTTATATCAGCTGGATGCTTCTGTAATTCAAATTTTAATATTTCATTTAGAATTGTCTTAAAGGAGTCCTAATTTTTTTAGGTTTTGATTGTAATATTCATATAATTTCCTTTTCCAATAATTCTATCTTTGATCATTCAAGATCATTTATATTTTCGGTTATATATGTGGGTTTATCCAATTCTTAAAGAATAAGGATATTTTGTGTGTGGTGTTTTATCATTGAATAGTTTTTTCGATGATGTTTGGGTGCATACATACTACAATCATCATATTTAAGAGGATCATGGGGATAAAGCTACATATTATTTACTGTGGTGTCAAAGAGGTTTTGAGTTTGTAAACGTATATCATCTAATAGGTCTACAGATGAAGTTGTTTTGTTTTGGGAATTTATATACCTAGGATCCGGTCAATATATCCTCTTTCTCTATTGGATAAAAGATAATTTTTCATCTGAATTAGAAGTATATTGGTAATAATATCCTTTAGTGGTATTCAAATTGATACTTGATACTCTGAGAATTATTTCTAACTCGTATATTTATATTCTATTTTCTCTTATTAATTTTATTAGAATTTATTTATTCTTGGATTGATTAAATTTTACACTACATACTATATGTACGCATTATATTTATACTTATTTCTGTGATATTTTTTATAAAAGTATATTTTTCATGTCAACCTAAGAATTCATGTGGGATGAATAATTTTTTTAGAGACAATAATTCACTCCCCTGCACTAACTCTTGTTATATGTATACATTTTTACTATATTATATTCCCATTACTAGAATAAAAAACAATTTTATTTTTATGTATTTTCTAGAAAATGATATTTTTTGTATTTTTAGTTATTTAAATATTAAAAAAATATTTTTTTCTTAATATTTCTTCAATTTCAAATATTCCATTAAATAATATTTAATATATTTCAATACCCTTTCATATGCGACTGTTGTAAATTTTATTTATTTATATGGAATATCATTATACCATTTTATAATATGATACTAATAAAATAATTCCATTAATAATTATCTAACTCTATCCAAGGTGTTGTGGAAACAAGGTCCTTTTGAGAGAATTGATCCTTCAACACCTTTTTCTTAAATTAAAATCATTTATGCATAAAAATAAGATTTCTTCCAAAAAATAAAATTTTTAAATACCATGTACTTACATCTTATGATTGAAGGGAAATCACTATGATAGCCTTTTATTTTGATTAATTAGGTAAAAGTATTAACATGAACATATATATCATTATTATAAACAATTTAAATACCTTATACTTGCTTTTTTCGATTAAAACGTCTTGACAGACATGCATAACATTATATTCTCTATGGAAAAGTAATGGTACAAAAATATTTACATTTATTATATATAATAACCCATTTAAAAAAATACTTTAATATTATGTTAGGAGTTGATATTTTGATTTACATCCATGGTATTATTCTCCTTATCTCTTTGGATGATTTTATACCTCGTGATTTTTTTTGTGAAAAACATTCTATTTTCATGTTTCATAAGTACTATGGCTTTTGATTAATCTATTATTCATTTCACCTTTATGATGTACATATATTTATGGATACAAATTTACATTATAGGCAAGCATTCAATTATATGCAGCACAATTCATTGGGTAAAAAATCACATCTCATGAGATTATAATGTTTATAGGACTAGAGAGTGACCGCAATACGATATATTATAATGGTCTTGGAGATTTTACATGACCAATTCATACAATATCCTGTGATTTTTAATGTTACACATTCCTTTTACTTGCCAAATTTTTATGTTTTTCTTTATGTTAAATTTATTTGGTTTATCCTCAGCTACATATTATTTCTTCATACTTATTTTATATACCATGGTTATGATTTCATACCTTTATTTCCTTAAAATATTCACTCTTAATGATCTTATTTATAATCACCCATGTTTATTATATTGATATAAAAAAATTTCTTTCCCTTATGAGCATCTGATATCATTGATTTCTTTTATTTAACCATTTCCCCATGGGTTACTGTTTAATATTTCAAGTTAGGATTGTGAAAAACTAGGTATTTATAGAAATATATTATTAATTTTATTTTTAATTATTAATTTTATTGATTAAATTTATTCATCATTTTATAAAAAAATATATATAATTTTAAAAATAAATTTATTCAAAAGAGGAATATTTTTAATCAATGATACTTTTCCCAAAAATTTAATGTTTAAATATAAAATTAAATAAATCCTTAAATTTATCAAATTTTATTTGATAAAAAAGGTATTTGATTATGGATTCCTCATATTAAATTTATCTTAGGGTCAATTTTTGATTTTTTCTTAGAAATGAAAATTATTTTGGTGACTAGAGATGGTATCTATTTTTAAATGCTATCATTTTTATGACATTGTTATGATTTAACCATGACTTAATAAAAATTGAATGCTTTTTCTAGACCAAAATCATGTCAAAAATGTTAAATAATATATTTTAAAACCATATTATGAATTTGGTTCCCCACCATTGGTGGTAGAGTTTTAATGGTTTGTGGGGATAGATAGGTCGGGGATCAAGTCCCCTAGAATTCATGTTTAAGGGAATTTGTTTACATGCATTATTTTCCATTGTGGATAATGTAATAAAACATATATATTAATTTTAATTGGAATCTAATCATGGATTTTGTAAAAAAAAGTTATATTTCATTCAAATTTTAAACATTTGTTTTCTTTGTTTTTAATGGTATTAGTGGAAGGTTTTATTGGATTTTGGATAGATATAAAAGTATAAACACCTTCATGGGTTTATTATTTAACATAAATAATTCAAACCAATTTCTTACCTAGTTTCCATGAAAAATGATGTTTACACTTATATCATGTATTTTCCAAAAACCTATTTTTCATGTATTTTTCATACATATAATAAAATATATTTCTCCAACCCATTTATTTTGAATCTGATAAAAATGATTCCTTATTTATAATCATGACATCCAAAAAAATTAAAAATCTATTTATTTTTTATTATAGAATTATATTAACATAGTAAAAAATGATAAGTTATCATGGTTAAGGTTATATTTGGTTTGAAGGTGTCTATCTATGATATAATGCATTAAATTTATAATAAATTTGACTGAATAAAATTGGTTGAGTGTATTTCAACCCTATATTATGTTGTTTTCAAAAATTAGAAATTTAGGAACCCCTTGGCTAGAGTAAAACACTAATATATTTTAATATTTTAAAAAATTCCATGTCTATCCTCTACCACGCTTATAAAAAGGAACGTCCTCTCCTCCCTTTATCCAACCTTATGAGAACTTTAGTTTTACCAATATATACCTAAATATTGCTCCAACTTCCCTCCCCACATCCTAAAAAACCTAGTATTCTCAAAAGATCAATCCTAAGATGATTAATGTGCATTCTAGAGAAATATATTAGAGGGGAAGGTATAAGTACTAAAAGTCTGATTTCATGATTATTAATACTTCTACCTCCTTCAATCTACTTCAACTATGATTAAATAAAAACATAATTATATCTCTTATACTAAAATGTTATTATAATTATAGTGTAAATCTTTTTTCGTCTCCTATTCTATCCTATGGGAAATTAAACATCACTCATGTGTACACGTAGACTACCACCTACACAAACTGATGTGTATTTTTTCCATTAACACCTCTCGTGGATGGTAATGATGATGGATTCAGTGTATATATTTGACAAATGGAATATTTATCATTTTGGTAAGATAGGATATTACTTACCTTTTTACCTTCTATAATCTAGAAAATGATATCATCGCTCGTGTGTCCGTGTGGACTACCACCTTTATTAGGAGACGTGATTAATTTTTTGGTTATAAATTTAATATTTTTTTAAGGAAAAATACATTTATGGGGGTGTTTTAAGGATTTATGTTTTGAGTCCTTAGTTACCTAATGTGTAATCCCTTTTATTAAATAAAATTTATATTCATTAAATCCCTATTTGAGAATGGTTTTTCATAAAAATATGATGAATTATATAAATTGATTTTTCAGATAAAGATTGTACCTTTCATAAAAGAGATGAATATATATACTAAACTAAATATTATGAATAATTATTATTTTAATGAAATAGTAATTTTCATGAATAATAAAAGTACAGTTTGAGTTTTTCCATATGTTTAATGACCTCATAGTGTTGTAATATGTAATATAAAATGTTGGTCGACTCTTTTGGATTATAATAACATAATATGTGTCCCATGTTCCCAATACCATGAGAAACATCCATGGAAAAGTCCATGGTTTTCAATTTACCATTACCTAGGTGTCCATTGAAATTATTAAACAAACCCACCCCTTTTTCTATAAATACCCACCCATTTTTTCATTAAACTTCACTCCCAATTCATAATCTCCTAATTGATTATATTTTTACCTCCTAAAGAGTCCTCTTATGGAGTCCTCAATCCCTTAAGGTCCCATCCTTTAATTTTTAAGAGTAACCATTCAAGGTAAGAGAAATCTCAACCTCTCTTTTCCTTTCATGTTCCCTTTTTATGCGGTGTAACTTCTAGATTTACATAAACTATTCTTATATCCATTTTTTCTATCCCTCTAATATATTATGAGTCTTTAATTAATAGAATAAACTTTTCATCTATCTACTTTTTTATAAAACCATGTTCTATACCCATTATGTTGTCGTATTTTCTCATCAGTATTTTTCTCTTTTTCTACAAAAAATTCTCTTATGTTCTTTTTTTAATACCCAAACCACTTTATTTTCAAAGGATATTCACATATATGTAAAAATTATATATTTTAATATCTAATTAAGGTACATGAAACCCACCTTCTTTTTTTTGGGTTAATAATGACATAATGTTTTTTTCTTTAAGCATTTTTATTTAAAATGTCCAGGATTTGGATATCAAACACATTTAATTTATTCTCCAAGTGTTATTTATAAAATTATATTTTATAATATATGGGGATAACATTAATTAATACATGTGAAATGTGTGTCCTGATATCCCTCCAATGCATTGGGTAAAGAATTTAATCTCTAGACATGTAATGCTATACAATACCTTGGTAAATAATTGTGGCAATTTTTATGACACCTCATTGAAAAACCTTGGGGAAAAGTTTTTGAATATCTCAATTACATTTTTTATACACATATCAAAGTAATTATTCATGTTATTATATATATTATATTCCTCCTTCTCATTCCTTTAGGATATTCCTCAAGTTCATATTGATAATGGAACATCAGGTCTACTAGAATACAATGTATGGATCCATTCAATGGGAAAGATATTTTTTGTTATGGGGTGTAAAAATATAAAAAAGTAACTCATGTTATTAATTATTTTCATGGTGAAGGTGACTGAGGTTAGTCTGTGGTTAACAATGAGAAATAGAAATATGAGATTGTTGAGATGGAGTAGACTATATTTAAAGAATTTTTTCTTGAGAATTATATGCCTATAGTTTTTTTAATTATGTTGGAAAGGTAATTCTGGTAACTAAATAAAAATTATGAGGACTCTATTTCCATCTATGAAGATAATTTTTATAAATTTTTTATGTATGAAATAATTTTAATTATGGAAAATAATATAAAAATGGAAAGGTTTTACTCAGTATTGAGACTAAATTCATGAATATATTTAGCCTCTCAATAATTTAAAATCTATGAGATGTTTTTTCATTATTATGAGAAGATAAAGATGGAATTTATTTACTTTTACAACAATAATGATAAGAAGTAATCCATATGAAAATAAATGGGAAAGAATCCACTGAGGACATCTAAAGGTAATATGTCTAAATTCCACTCATGTGATATGTTTGGTAAGAAGCACCCTGATATGTGTCATATGAAATCTATAAAGTTTTATTGTTTTAGTATGTCAAAATAATTTTATCATGATTATAATGAAAAAAATCATTCTAAAAGTCAATCTAATTATGATAATACGATAGTGATATGTTTTAAATGGAATGTGATGGGCAATTTTACTAATATGTTCTCGAAGGAAAGAAAAAATAATGGGAATTCTAAAGACTATAAGCATAAGGGTTTCGAAATTCGATTTGTGACTATATGAGGAAATAGAGGACCATAGAATTTTATGGTAAAATTTATATTACATTTTTATTTATATTGTTCCAATGTCTTTTTTTATTCATAATTAACAAGTTCTTGTTTCAAGGAAATTTAGAAGTCGAATAGAAATACCATCTCTGTATATGAGTTCACGACAACTGGTAATAACTCCTATGTGTAGTATTATGGTAACATGGATTTATAAAATCTTCATATGGTTACATATGGAATGGTGTTTCCAAAATTACATGTTTTAATTCCTATTATAATGATTGATTTAATTCACCATGTAGATTGATTTTTAGTTTATCATGATAATATAAATTATAGAGATAAATAATTTTATTCATTCCTTTAACTGAGTTTAAATTTTAATATGATAATTTTTTAAACCTTTTATAACATATAAAAAATTTGATTAAATGATTGAACAACAAAATTATAGTTATCTTGAAAATATTGTTGAAGTGAAATGAGTTGTTCAAATTAGTGTTGTACCTGTAGTGAATGAATATATAGACATATTTCCTAATGATATTCATAGTTTTATTAATAATCATGAAGTTTAGTTCAATTTCAACTCTGTTTTGCATGCTAATACATTATGAAAACCCCCTTATTGAATTAATTAAATTTAGTTTTAAGAATTAAATTATTAGTTTCCTCAGTTTCTTGACAAGGGCTTAATATTACCTTTCACATTATCATGGTTTGATCCTATATTATTTGTAAAAAAACAAACATGGTTCCACGATATTTTTCATTTGTAATAGAGAAATAAATAAAATAAATGTCATAAATAGGAATATGATTCCTCATATTAAGGATTCTTTTTATAATATCCATGGAGATAAATATTTTTTTAAGGTTGATCTCAAGTTTGGTTACCATATTCCGATGGTCAAGAAGTAATACATTCTAAAGTCAACATTTTATGCTAGTTACGGTAATTACGATTTTTTTCTTATGTAATTAAGGTTAGAAAATGGACCCTCTTTATTTATGTATCTTATGAGTATATTATCCAAGAGTATTTGACAAATTTTTTTTGGAATTCAATGATGAAATTAATTATTTTTTTTAAAAAATAGGAATATAAGAAAAATCTATGGATTGTTTTGATTACATTAAGAGAAAATAATTTGTATGATAAATTTATAATGTGTTGATTTTTGATACAACATATTTATTTTCTTGGGAATAATGCTTCTAAATATCGAATAACTATTAATCCTAGTAAAACCAAATATGTTGAAGAATAGACAAGAACAAAAAATATCAATTATATCTACGGTTTCAGGGATTATCGGGTTTCTATTATTGGTTTTTAATACTTTGATTGGTTATTTGTCCCACTATCCAAGTTAACTTGTAAATGAAATAAATTCATATAGAAAAAGTGGGTGATGAATAATTCTAGTAATTGAAATGAAGTCTAGTTAATATACCAATGTTATCCATTTGAAAAATAACTTTTGAATTTTTCATTTATAGTGATGCTTCATTAAATAAACCTATTTGGGTTTTATTTAAGGTGATTAGTGGATTACATATGAATCTTCTCAATTAAAACTCCATGAGAAAAATTATCCTACACATGATTTTAAACTAGTTTTGGTGGTTTTTATTTGATAAATTAGAGGCATATTTTATATGGGTTAAAATGTTAAATATATATTGACTATAATAGATTGTTGTATATATTAACACAAAAATAGTTGAAAATACAGAAAATAAGATGGATAGAATTTATAAAGGATTATGATTGCACGATCCAATATCACCCAAGTAAGGAAAACAATTTATTTGATTCCTTGAGATGGAATGATAATTCATTATTAACTATGTTCTGTTTAGAACATGATCATTAGTTAATGATTTAATGAATGTTGTACTTAAAATTTTACTTGAACCCCCCACCCCCCATATTTTTACTTTGGTATCAGTGCAGTCATATTTTTTATAAATAATTAAATTGAGATGGTTTGGTCACCTAAATATAAAGTTGATAAAGTGTTATTATATTTGAAATGAGGTTATGTATTCCAAATGATTCCCCACTAAAGAAGGAATTATTGGCTGAAGCTCATTGATCTTCATTTTATGATGAACCTAGAAGAACCAGACTAGATAAGGACTTTTAGGGGTATTATTGGTGGGAATGAATGGAAAATTATAATCCTATTTTATTCATGAATTGTTTGACTTGAAAATACGTTAGAAACAATTGACAAATAATGAAGGGAATGCTACAATATCTTCTAGTTCCTGAACAAAAAATGGACAATATATGAATGGATTTAATTTTTGGGATACCAAATACATATTTAGGTAATAAATAGACTTTGGTTAATTTTTATAATTTTATTAATCCATTAATTATATGCTTGTTCAATGTACTATGCTATTATATCATTTTTCTAGACTTTTTAACAGGGAGATAGTCAGGTTTGATGGACTTACCCTCTCCATTGTATCTAATCATTATCCTATATTTACCCCATATTTTTTAATAGACTTCATAACTTTATGGCCCCCTAATTAAATTTCATTGCATCTTTTCAACCTCTGTCTGATGGATCAGATCATAAAATTCAAACTTTAAAGGATATTTTTCTTTCATTCTCATTTGAATATTAGGTAATTTTAGATTATTATCCATATTTAGTTAAAGTTTATTATAATAATATGTTTTATTCCATTATTCTGATGGAACCTTTTAAGTATTTATATACAATGTGATGTATAACATTGGAATGTTGGGATAGTTTCAATGAAAGAAACTTTTAGACCAGAACTAATAAAATAAAGGATTTAGAAGGTAAAGATGATTTAGTAGCACATGAGGGAAGCTTAGAGTATGAAAAATTATTGTGCATATAATTAGGGGAATATCAATCATTTGGGTCAGAAGATCATTTTTCCATAAAATATTTCCATAAAAATGTAAATGGATAATGAAATAAATGTAAAGTTAAATCCATGATTTATTGGCCCATATGAAATTTTAGAGAAGGTGAGATAAATTTCTAATAGAGTGATGTTACCATATATTTTATCATAATTCCATAGTGTGCTTCGTGTTTCTTTGTAAACTAAATACGTACTTAATACATCTCATGGTTTGACCCCTAAAGTAGTTTCATTGGAAGATAGTCTTTTATATGTGGAAAATCTACTTCAAATTTTAGATCACAAGAGAGGGTATTATGGAAGAATATGATCCATCATGTTATGGTCTTAATGAATAATCACATGACTACAAAAGCAATAGGGGATTGAAAAAATGATTGAAAAATATCGTCACTTGTTTAAGTAAAGGATAAAATTGTTATGAAGAAATTTCTTATGGGGTAAATACTGTGAAAAAATAGGTAATTATGTAAATAAATGAATATTAATATTTAAAAGTATTAATTTTTTTAATTCATATTAATCATATTTTTATAAAAAATTTAACAAAAAATAGTAATAAAAATAATAATAGTTTTAGTTAACAAAACTATTTTCCCAAGAAATACATGATTTTATATTAAGAAATAGATTTCTAAATTTTAGGTTCATAATTTTATTAAATAAATCATTTTTTAGTCCACATTTAAAATTAAACTTGTGAATTTTTTTATATTTTTCAAAAATGGGAGATTTTTGGGTGAAGAGTGAAAATACATATTTTTTCAAATGCTAACATTTTTTATGAATTTTTAATCAAGTAAAAATTACATTATAAATTTCTATGCCTTTGAGTCAAACAGATATATGTTAAAGTGTTTAAATAATGTATTTTAAAACAGTATTTTGATTTTTGGAATCCCATATTGGCTTTTCTGAACATATGTTATATTTTATTCAAATTAAAAATTATTTTTGTGTCATTACAATTAATTATATGATTGGAAGGTGTCATTAAATTTTTTCTTGATCCAAAATCCTAAAACATTTTTTTATTATTTAACGAAAAAATTATGAAAATCATTTTATTACTTAGTTTCCTTGTAAAATGAATTCAACGCTTTAATATGGTACTTTCCTAAAAAAATTAATGTGTTTTGAGTACTAATATTAAAAGTAATTAATACCACTTATAGATTTTTGGTCTATTTAAATGGATTCTATAACTTATATCATCATGTTAAAACGTTTTTTTAATGCTTATTATTTTAATTTCATAATTACACTATCATTATAAAAACATAAATTATCATGGTTAATATTAAATTGGGTTTAAAGAGGTTTAAATATGAAATAAGGATTTAAATGTTTCAAAAAATTATAAATATAGTTGGTTGAAATTTATTCAAACATATATTATATATTATTCCCAAATTATTCATTTTTAATCCACTTTTATTGAGTAATAAATTAATATATTTTAATATAGTGAAAACATCCAACTATGTCATCTCCATCATTTATAAAAGGGAACCTTTCTCATCCATTAAACACACCTTTTGAGCACTTTAGTTCAATAAATCCCTACTCACTTATCTCTATAACATCCCTTATATTTCCTATAGGTCATGATATTCTCAAATTACTAATTCAAATACGATTAATGTTTAATCCAATGGGTGATAATGAAAATTTATAAATCCTAAATGACCATTTTCAAGTTTTTTATTATTATAAATCCATAAATATACCTAAAAATGATGAAATAATAATATAAGTATCTCCAATATATCAAAATTTTAGTATGGTTATAGAAAACCCCAATTTTCGTCTCCTTATACAAGTGGACTTCCACCTCCATAAAGTTGTGGTTTTTTTCAATCATTTTATATCATGGATGGTTATTTGATGGATTTAATTCAAATATATTATATTCATGAAATTATCATAATTTTGGAAATATAATATATTACTTACCTTCGTACCCTTCGGTCTATTGGAAAATAAAAACGTCACTTCGACATACGTGTAGACTACCACCCCCAAGAAGTCGCGTGATTAATTTTTCATTATTTTATTTATTGAATAATTAAAAAAAATATTTAACATATCAAAATTACAATTATTTAATGATTAATATTCTATAAATGATGGAAATTATATTCTTTTCACCATGGTCATCCAACCAAAAATATTTTTGGATTATCGACTGAATTTACTCTAAACAAATGACAATCACTTAACTGATTTATTAACTATATAATACAAGGTAATAAATGAAATAAAATGGTTTAATAATAAGTTAATAAAAATTAATAAATTTATTAATCAAGTAAATAATTAGTAAATTTTTATTATCGATAAAGATAATGATAGTGTGTGGTGATTTAGATAAGAGGTAAGATTGTTTTCTTTAAAACATTGTCTTAAATTAGTTAATATCATCCTCTTATATATAATTTTTTATTAAAAATTGTTTTATATAATTTTAAAATATATATAAATTTATTGATAAATTTATTTTATATGGCTTTTTACTTTCTTTAAAAATTATTAAATGGGATATTTTAAAACATTTTCTCCCCAAAATGTTTTGGATTTCATTATAAAGTATGAAAATAATGTTTTAACAATATATGAGATGAGTGAAATTTCCCACCATCAAGACCATATAATTTAAGAATCATCCTATAAAAAGATTCATGTTTTTTCTAAAGGAAATCTTATTTCCTCTTCTTCTATGAATTTGTTTTAATATATTTCTAAAAAAATATATATTTATTTTAATTTCATGTGATTCCAATGGTTATTATGCATATTTGATAAAAAAGGGTATGTTATAAGACTTTATAATGTAAAACCAAGATTATATGTGTATAATGTATGTTTTGGGTTACTGAAAATTGTTCTTGATGATGTGTGAGCCTCATATAACTCTCTAATGTATTGGGTAATGATTTCTTTTCAGGGAATATATGTTGGATTCCATTAGTTAGAGTTTTTGTAAGAGTGAATGTATTAGTGACATGAATATGATGTCCCAAGGTACCTACATGATTGTTTTATTCTTGAAAATAAAATTTTTTGGAATTATTTTTATTTTATATGGTAATAAATTGAGGTTATGTTTTAAGAAATTTTGTGAAACTTTTATCGGTTAAAGTTATGTTTTTCAAAAAAAAAACGTTTTTCATGGGTTCCCATATTTGACAAAACACCTTCATGATTACGGTTTTTCAATTATGATTTATTATGTAATGTTTTCTAAAATTTTTGAGAAAAAAGTATGATTTCCCAAATAAGTAAATGATTATTTCAACTTAATATTTATTATAAGATTTCATGAATTTAAAATCTTCTAATGGGTTTTTTTCATTAATTTATATTATAGAGATTTGTTTCTTAATAAAACATTCTAATTTTTTATCAAGGATTAAGGATGGGTATGAACTATAGTAAAGTTTATATTTCCACTGCGTGGATCCACCATAAAATAAGATAATTTTTTTGGAATGAAATAGGAGTTAAAATCTAATAATTCTATTTTTTGGAAAGAAAAATTGGCAATAAGTGAAAGTGTCATATTTTTATTATATATGTTTTATATGAAAGATATTTCCCTAATTATCTAAAACTATAAATAAGAAATATTCTTGAAAATTTAATAAATTTAATACCTTGTTAAAAATAATAATATTATTAGTTTATTGTAATATGGGTTGTTATTATTGGTATCAGAGGAATGGTTCAGATAAATTTTGAGGTTTGTGTGATGTTAAATGAAACCATAAAGATATTATAATTTATGTTTTTATTATCATGGGATAGTCATTCATTTATTTCTTTTTTTTTCATCTAAGCCATATTTCATCAAAATATTTTTCCATTGAGTAAATAGGGTAGTTAATGTGGGAAGGAATCAAGGGGATAACTACCCTTTGAATCATCAACATGGAATAGTTGTCATAGAGAAATTTTTGTTACATTTTTTTAAGCTACAGAAAGATATTAATAGTGGATCCTATGAAGTGACTGACAAAATTCTGTATTGAGGAACATGCCTATTTTTGATAATTTCATCCTAAAATTGAACCCTCTAGTATTTGGTGGAACATAATATCTAATGGTAGTCAAAAGATATATCATTTATATGGAAAAGATATTTAATGTTTTTGGATTTATATAACATAAAAATTAAACTCTTTATACATATCATTTTATTGGTGAATTTGACCAATGGTTGTTATTGTTTAAAAATACCAAAGGGAAATACGATATTAATGGGATTGAGTGGACCACATTTAAGGATTTTTTCCAAGATAAGTATGTTTTTAAAGTTTTTATACTTAATATTGAATGGAAAATCTTATAATTGATCTAAAAGGAGGGGTACTCTATTTTTTCTATAAAACCAATAATTTAAGATTTCTCTAGTATGAACCAAAATTAAATATGGACCAAGATAGAAAAATTGATATGTTTTACTAAGTATTGAAACCAATTTTTCAAAGAACATTGGCCTCTCATTAATTGAAATTATATAAGAATGGTGTGGGCTATTTTGGAAAGGTGGAGATTTAATTTATTAACTTTTACAAAAATATTGATAAGAAGTATTCCTGCTTTCAAGAAAGAGGATTTAATCGCTCTTATAATAAATGTAATAAGAATCATTCTAGGGATTTTCTTATGAAATTAGTAAAGTGTTATCAATATGGTATTTTAGTAAATTTTCCTCAGGATTGTATGGAAAATAATTATATTTATTCCCGGGAAAATTATTATAAGAAGTTGTTGATATTTTTAAATTTCCAGGATATGGTACATTAAGTTGATGTGTGTCGAAAGAAAATAAGGAATAATGGGGATCCTAAATACTATAATCATGAGGGTGTGAAAATTTCACATATAACTACTTCAATAAATAAAGGACCGTTGAATAATGTTGGAAATAGTTTCATCACTTGTTTATTCAGATTATGCCAAAATTTGTATGTTTCATGATCTATGTATTCTTTTATTTTATAGAAATTTTTATATATAATGTAAACATCATCTCATGAAATAAATTCATAACTTTTGGAACAAAACTTTTAGGGGTATTATTAAAGAAATAATAATTTATATGAATCTTCCTATGGTTATATATTGAATGTTTTTTCATATAATCCATGTTGTATTTCCTATTATAGAATTTGAATTTATTATGAAAATTGACTGTATTTTAGTTTATAATGTTAAGATAAATTACATATCTAAAGAATCTATATTCAATCCACAATGTGAGTTTCAATTTTTATATAATAATGGGTTGATTTGTTTGATACAATAAAAATAAGTTGAAAAAATGATTAAATACAGAAGTGAAATTTAACTTTCACATATTTTTTAAAATAAATAAAATTTTCAAATTAGTGATTTTGTAGTGGTGAATGAATATATGGATTTATTTATTGATTATTTTCCCTGTGTTATTCCTAATCGGGAGGTTGAACATAAATTTGACTTAATTTATACTACTTAAACAATTTCATAAACCCATTTTTGAATGTATTTTATTAAGTAGTTGGAATTTAGAAATTACTTATAAATATAAAAAAATTATACAGGTTTGTATCACTGTGATATGTAATAAGGATAGTGTAGAAAATATTAAAATAATTTTTAGTTTATTATCATACTTATTAATAGTTTAGTTTTATAAAATGGTTTTTCAAAGTGATTAATGATAAATGTTGGAACATCAAGAGACTATTTGAATTGCACATATATTTTTCAATGTCGATACATATTAAAATATAATTTCATTAAATTGAAAATTATATTATATTTAATGGATTGTATAAATTTTATTTTTTTCATAAAAAAAATATTTTAAATTTAACTAAATGTTCAATGTGTCTTGGGATATTTTTATTTTTATTTTCTTATTATTTGGAGGTTCACATTAAGTATCATGATTCACTAGGATATTAATTTATTTGGCCTAGAATCTACCCTGTTTTTTTAACATAATAGTTTTTGGGGTTATATCCTTCATTTGGATAAAATTTTGATATATTGATTAATATAGATCCTTGTATGTCCTTGTATATTTGTATATTTTATTTTGGTATTTCTTGTTTTTTTAGATCATGAGAGAATATAATGTAATTCAGGATGTGGGTGAATTGTAGTTTAAAAAATTAAATTAATAAAAATACAAAAAACCTCTTAAGGTAAAAGTGATCAAACGTAGCACTGTCCAATGATCATAGTATTAAAATATAAATCCCAAATTTTCTAATTATATGAGAGTATATTTTTTCATTATTACAATCAGATTGATAATTGTTTTATTAGAATGATAGGTGTTACAGTTAACCTTCTAATACAATAAACAATTGAAAAATATATATTTTAAAAACTATAAATACATATCTTATAAATTAAAGAATGGGTTATATGATATATTAAAATAAATAACTCTTTTAACCTTAAAAGTAAATCAAGTCCAAAAACAGTACTAATGGTATCCACAATTTTATACCTCCAATTAAGGTACGTCTTTCCTTACTAAGAAATCCCTTGATACTATGATCAATACCTCTATATTACAATCCCCTATAATCTCCCTATATGATGATAAGGTTTTGTATTCGTATCCACAAAATCCATCAACCCGATGGATCAGATTCACCACCTTCTTATCGTTAGAATCCCTTTACTGGTTCAATGATCAGACGATGAATATAAGAGAGAAAGTTCTAAAGGAAACAACCCTGATAATTATTACTTATAATGAAAACTCAAAAAATTCTTAAAAATACATAGAATTAAATGTTCACATAGATAAATCTATAGATGGATTGAGTTAGGAAATTTATCATCTCTCAACTATTCAATGTGAACACTATTTATAGATGAAGTTCTAATGTTTATAGTTTTGAGTTAGTTGCAATTGCTTCAGACAGCTTGCTCTTGATAGATCATCTATAACTGAATGCCACATGTCATTTTATTTTACAACATTACAGTGATAAAAATGTATTATTTACGATATAAACAAGTCTACATATGTTGACTATAAAGATAGGATAGTCTAGTGAATATCCATATTATTTTTCAATATGGTAAAGCCTATAAGGATCCGACTGGTGCATTGGTACCATTTTCATTCCTATGGTCGGGAATTTTCATAGTTTGATAGATTAGGAAAAGTTTTAACCACTGGTCAGAATAAAGGCCAGTTTGATTCATCAGGATAATCCTTGAACAAATCTATCATATTTAAGAATGATAAGTTCAAATCTGTAATATATTATTATTATTTCTAAATTATGTGAAAATTAATGTTTTCTAAAAAACATACAAAAGAACTTGGGATATAAAATGTTTTTAGTCAATGTTTTTAGAGATTTTTTTTGATTTCCAAAACTAGGGTAATGTAAAAGTATGGAGTAAAACTACTAACTCAAAAATATACCCCTTTTTTAAATCACTAAACACAAAACTGAAAATAAAATTAATAACATTGAAAAAAATTAAACCCTATGTTATTTTAAGAACATTGATTATATTCTTTATAACTCCCCATGAGTATATAACAACTTCATGATATGATGGAATGTATTAATACTCATCCAACATAGAATAGTATATTATCTTTTTATAAATGTATCTCCAAAACAAATCACATCAATTTTACCTTAATCATTAATTTTTAAAAATATATACCCCTTTGTGATTTTCAAAAATAATTGGAAGGTAAACATATTTTCCAAAAAATTTATATGTGTAATAATACAAAAAAATCAAATTTTTAACTAACCAATATTCTTATAAATAATATAAAGAATATAAACACAAAATTATTGCAAGGAATCCAAAAATGAAGTATTTTATGGAAATATAATAAAATTCATTGAGTATTGAAAAGTTCAAAAAATACATTGAGAGTTAAAAATAAAATTGTTAATTATTTCTTTATCAATTTCATGAAAATATAAATCATCTTTTTGAACTATTTGTGATCCTTATCTAGAATAAAAATATTTTCTTCTATTATTTCATGTTTTTTGACTTCTTTCTTGATCCTTTTAACCTCCTCAGAAATATATTTATTCTCATCCCTCTTAAGAATAAATTCATTTTCACATGATCATAGAATATTATTCTCTTAATCGAAATCAGAAAACTTTTCTTTACAAACTTTTACTTCCTCTATTTGATCATCAATAGAATCAATGAAATATTCAATGAATTTTACTCGATCATATAAATAATAATATAACTTTTAAATAGAATATTTCATTTCTAATAGATGTTTCTTTACTTAAAGAAATTGTTCAACATGTTCCTTAATATTACTATCCACTTTATTGGTCTACTTTACCATCTAATTTTATATACATTTATGAGTATTTATCTTTCCAAGAAAAGCATTATAATCCTATTCAATATAGATCACTGATTTATTAATAACATTCAACAACTATGATTTTTCATTGAGGCTATTCTGAATAAGTTGACATATTTATTAAAAATTGGGAAAAGGAATAATATCACTTAGACTCTACAATGATTTTAAAATATTTTCAAAAACATTATATGATATTGTTGTGGATGAGTTTGATGAACTTGATGATGGTTTAGGAGGGTTATTTCAGGAAGATTTCGGAGTAGTCTTTACCTAAACATTATATTTCCCTTTCAAGGTAATTATCTTATCATATGAAACTTCAAAATATAAAATTTTTTATATAACAGTAGATTATCATATAGTTTCATATTTGATTATTGATCTCGATATTCAGCTTCCTTGGAGGATTATTTTTCTTTCTATTTTGATGATGACTTTTCTTCTCATGATGATGAAATTTCTTGAATATATCCTTTTATGTTTGAATTTTTCCATGAATAAGATGTTAGTGGATGTAAGGATGAAAATTATTATTTTTTGATTCCTCTTCCATTATTTGTTCTTTCTTCTTTATCATTTTCTTATTATTATTTCTCTTTATATTTTTCTTTTTCTCCATTCCCTTTTTCATGGAATTTTTCTTCATTATCTATCCATTATTATTCAATCTCTATATCTCAATACCTCATAGTATTGAGGATAATTTTTCCCACCTTACTAGGTACTGATTCTTTTTCCTTCCCAATATGAACTGATATAGAATCTATAGTAAGTAGTCTTTATTTTCCATTCTTAGTAAGAAAAGTTACTGTTTTTGGAATAGAAGAAGTTTCTTTAAAATTAAGTAATGCATCAGGATAACTTGATTAATATGAGGGATTGGTAGATTTGAATTTTATAATTCTCTTTCTACTCCCATTAGTAAAAATTCATGAATCTTAGCCTCTTCTAATCTCTTTTTTTATTGTTTCTTTCTTTTCTCCCCTTATTTCACTTGGTCATACAACTGAATTCTAAAAGATTTTTCCTCATAAATATCAATTATAAATATAGGATCCCTAGGATTCTTTTTTTCCTTATAAGCCATTAATTATTCAAAAAATTTATCTATGATTTTCCTTTCTTAATTTTTTTTATTTTCTAGATGGAAAATTGTTCATTTATTTTCTTCTTTTCAACATCCTATGGTTTCATGGAAGGTTGAACTTTTCACATATCCCCATGAAGCTTATCAAAAAACTCTTTGACATTGTATCAAACACTAACTTGATTCTTGAAATATAATCTTATCCAATGAAAAACAATCCTCTCTCAAACTGGGTAAGACTACTTATAAACTTTATAAAGTTCCGTATCTTTCACAATTAACTTATTGATTAAATATGAAATCATGATGATCTTGGCATTAATATATCCACACTTGATATACATCCCTATAAAGAAAAAAATTCACCATGTTTATTTTTCTCATATTTATTAATATGTCTAACCCAAAAGTATCAGATACCTTAAGATTATCTCGATCACCCTTCCTTAGAATCTAATAACCCTAAGTCCATAAAGATACAACTCTAGTTTTTGGTTTTAATTTCGATACTTTCCACAAATTCTCATATGTTGAGAATAATTATGCTTCTACCTTTGCTTTCTTGAAATATCCAAGCTTGTCATCTAATTTATGTGATGGAATATAAGCTTCTCATATATTAGAAACACTAAAAAATCCACTACTATTTCATATGAACGGTAATATATCCTAAAAAATCTGGAAAATTTGAATTTATCCTTACCTTGTTCATTAACAAACCCAACAGAGGTATCATATTCCATGACTAACTTAGGAATATATAAATAAAAATCATTTTATGATTTCTCTATACATACATTTTCCTATCCCTGTAAAGAAATAATTCTATAGAGAGTATAATAATACTTTCCAATCCACTTTCCCTCTACAATAAATTCTCTAAAAATATGAATTCTTACCTATACTTATTTCATTTTCTTCATAATGAGACTTGATATATAAATCAAACAGATTCCAAATCAATCATATTGATGACTATGAGGAGTGGAAAGAGTTTATGATGAATGCTCTAGAAAAAAATTTGGGATTAGGGTTGTCCAACACTTATATAGGTCTAGAGAAACATTAGTTTGTATTCCAAATAAATTCAACAGTTTAAATTAAAACCATAACTGATTTTATGGATGATATTTAATCGATGTACGCTTTAAGTATTTATCTTAACTCTCAACATTTTATAAACATTTATTATAGTGATAATCAATCTTATTAAAATTTTTCAACTTTTTTTAAAAAAAAATCATTGTAACAAACTAAAATAAAAATTAATTGAAAATGTTATAAACCAAAGTTGTAAAGACCCGTAAATTTCAAGGAAAGTTTCTTTCTTAATTTTCTTTGGAATTTTACAAGAACGCAGTTTATGACGGCACCTGATTCCGAGGCCTGGTGTGCCCGGAATCATTTTCGGAAGTTTGGCTTGGGTACATTCAGTAAACGAAGGAGTGGGGTTTTCTAACTTTTAAACCGGTGCTCAGAATCGAATTCCGAGGGCACCGATGGAATCTCAGCACTGGTATTTGCTTAGAAACGCCTCTTCTGGAGTTGCGTTTGCTCGTGTGTGGTTTTAATTTTTGGGCATTAAGTTAAGAAATAAAATAATGTGGTACGACAAAATTTATTTTATTTCACATAAAGCCGCTTAAAGCCACTTTAAGATGCTTAAGCTGAGTTGAAGCGGATAGAGTGGAATTCAAAATATCCTACCCTCTTGTAGGATATTTGTGAGGTGGGGCCCGCACAAGCCCCACCGTTTCTTTTCTGCTAAGTAACGCACATGTGAAAACCCCTATTAAATAAAAGTCAACTGGGGCGTTTTCTTAAACAATTAAACGCTCCTATTAATTGGGCGGTTTTATTCGTTGGATTAATTCTGTGAATTAATTTCGTTCGTTTCTTAACACATTTTCATTTTGTTGGCATGTTAATAAAATAAGGCCAACACACCTTCTTTTTGAATGTTGTGTTAAACCTTTGAAGAATCTATAAAGATCTTCCTCCTTCTCTGTGAAGAATGCGAAGAATGCGAACAACGCAAAGAATGTGAAGAACGCCGGCCTTCGACGAAAGGTGACGAAGAACGCCGAACCCGCGGAGATCGATGACGTGAAGCCGTGTACCGCGACGCCGACGAATCTCCCTTCGCGACGCTTCTTCCGCGACGATCCAACCCCGCGACAACCTTCGATCGACAACGACAAGGTAGGGGGTTGTGCTCCTTTTTAAATTATTTGTGGATTATAACAACAACATGGATTTAATTATTATTAATTAAATCTGTATGTTTTTTATCCTCGGAGTTCGTCGATGCGACGCCAAGTACCGCGCGACAGCGACGCTCTTCCACGATGCGAGGATTCTTTTCTTCCGTGATGATCAATTCCATGAAGAACGCACGCTCGACGAATACGGCGAGGTAGGGGTTTGATTCTTTAAATCATTGTGATTAAATCCCCGGTCGTTTAAATATTGTTGGGTGAATACCTTTAAGACCGCTAACGACGTGGGTGCGGACTAACAAACAAGTCCGAACCCATCGCACCTATTCGTTCATGGTGCGCGAAATGGTGGAAGATGAAAAACGGGGCCACAAGGGCGATTCGAGGGCCTGGCAGTGAAGGTCGAGTCCCGGGAGGACCACTGGCGAAGACTGCAAGCAAAACAGACCACCAGAGCGCATTCGGTGGCCCGCGGAAGCTCCCGCCGGCGCGGCGGCGCCCGGCGCGCCGCTGGAAAAAACCATCGCGGCTGAAGCCGCGGCGACAAGCTGATTCTGCGGCCGCGTGGAACCGAGAGGAGGGACGCGGCCCGGCCGCCGCGTCCGCTGGTGAGGCGGCCCCACCCGGGGTTGCGGCGTTTCTTCACGCGGGGGCAGCAAGCCCCCCAGCGGCTTCCCCTCGCTCGACCGCTCGGCCGAGCCGATCCGGGCCGACCCGCTGGGTCGGGTCACGCCGGGGCCGGGCCGACCTCGGTCGGGTCGACCCAGTTCGGGCCGAACCATGGGGGGTCAGGCCAGGTCAGTCCTGGCCCAGACCCCCCGTTTCTGGACCTTTTTGGTCATTTGCTCATAACATGAGCTATGGGCCACCAAACGATGCGCCGTCAGCGGCAATTCGATCCTTGGATCAAGATGGTCATTTCGGTATATCGCACCCAAGGTTTCTAAATACTTTGGGTTCGGCCGGGTTGGTTCGTACACGAAACCAACCGGGGCCTCGGAGTGGAAATGCCCATATCTTGAGCTCCGGACGTCCGATTGACGTGTCGTCGACTTTGATGCTTTCCTCCAAGTGAGACGGATCCTTGGCTTACTCTGCTCGAGGTTTGGATGTCGTCGGAGTGCAGTCGGGTTGGATCGCTCACGAAGCTAACCGGGCCCCTGGAATGAAATGCCAATAACTCACAGACCGGGCGTCCGATTGACGCGCCGTCTGTCTCAATGATTTCCTCTTGATGGGTCGGAACATTTGGCATACTTCGCCCAGGGTTTGGATTTAGTTGGAGTTTGGGCGAGTTGGATTGTACTCGAAATCCAACCGGGACCCTAGAACGGAAAAGCGGATATCTTTCAGACCGGACGTCCATTTGACAAACCGTCAGCGGCGTTGGTGATCATGTTGAGAAGCGGTCCCTATGAGTATACCCTATGAGAGTTTGGGGTACAGTTGAGATACTGCCAGTTTGGTTCACTCACGAAACCAACGGGGCCCCTGGGACGAAAAGGCTAGTAACTCACAGACCGGTCATCCGATTGACGCGCCGTCTATTGCGTTGAGACCCCTGTGATGAGGCGGTCCTTTGAGATACTTCTTCGTGGAACATTGTGATACTTTTAGTATCGACCAAGCAGCTCGTGGAGCGGACCCTCTCGGAGACGAGCGTGTGGAGTACAGAGACCGTGTAGCCAGCTGAGACCTGACGACTGCATGACCGATCGACTCGGTGTGTGTCGGATAGCCCAGTGGGGAGCGCTTGGTTGTAGCGGCAGACCCACGGCGGAGGAGTGCTTGGTTGTAGCGGCAGACCCGCAGTACTCAACAGAAGGAGTACCTCTTGAGTCTATGAGGGGGAGCGCTTGGTTGTAGCGGCAGACCCACGACGGAGGAGCACTTGGTTTTAGCGGCAGACCTGCAGTACTCAACAGAAGGAGTACCTCTCGAGGCTATGAGGGGGAGCGCTTGGTTGTAGCGGCAGACCCAAGGCGGAGGAGCGCTTGGTTTTAGTGGCAGACCCACAGTACTCAATAGAAAAATTACCTCTAGAGGCTATGAGGGGGAGCGCTTGTTTGTAGCGGCAGACCCACGGTGGAGGACCGCTTGGTTGTAGCGGCAGACCCGCGGTACTCAACAGAAGGAGTACCTCTTGAGGCTATGAGGGGGAGCGCTTGGTTATAGCAGCCGACTCAGGGTGGGAAGCGCTTCGTTGTAGTAGCAGGCCCACAGTACTCGACAGGAGGAGTACCTCAGCAGTCTTAGGTTAGTGAGAAGTACCCCAGAGTCGTGATAGGACCACTGTACACTCCAGGGGCGGGGCCCTTCATCAGTTACGGTTTCGATCATGAAAATCCTGGTTTGAGCTGAGTCTATGACCCTTGTGTTTTCTCATGATTGAGATAGGTTACTTAATAACTTAGGTATATGTATGGGCATATACCTAAGTAGAGGTTATCTGTTGAGATATTCATTGTGGTTATCCTTGTTGGTTTTAGTGAAGACCTTGGGGGTCTCGGGGTCCCTACTAAGTATCGTTATACTCACCCTTGCACGGGCTATGCCCGCACCTCGTTGTGTTGGTTGCAGACGACGGGCAGTTCTGACGGAGGCCGAGTGTTCAAGGACTGGACGGTACCCGGAGGTGGACTACACGACGAGTCAGTACCCGGAGGTTGATTACAAGATGAGTCTGTATCCGGGAGTGGAATTCACGGCAAGACAACACTAGGAGGAGTTTGACGGGCGAGAGCGTTGTGGAGGCTATCTGTACCTACCCTTGAGGTAGGATCAGTGGTGGACGATCCAAGAGCTGCGCCATCAGTACCTACCCTTCAGGTAGGATCCGAGTTGGACGACCCAGGAGTCACTTCTATCCTTCCAGCTGTTGTCTTTTTCTGTTTTACTTTGTTCATTTGTATTTGTACTTTCTTTTGGGGTTTGTATTCTGGCCCATTTACCTTTTAGAACTTCTCTTTGTACTTAGTGTTTTATTTACTCTTGTACTCTATGGTGTTTTTTTTACTTTTATAAAGGCAATGCCTTCCCAGTTATCGGGATTTACACCTTTGGTGCTAGTCTCCAACCCCTGGCCTTTGGAAAGCAGGCTTGGGGTAGTCACGGAATGGGCCTTGAGGACGGGTCATGACAAATTGGTATCAGAGGGGGTCGGTTCTACCGCAGAACTTATACTCTGATATTTTTCATTCATTGAAGCGATAGTGTTAAGTGTACTGAGTGTGGTTTTCATTTTAGGGAGTCCAGTGTTGGTGCGGGTGGCCGACATATCCATACACCAGGACCCTGACAACTGATTTCCGACTTGTGCACGAAAACACTGATTGCGTGTGTGTTTCTAGAAGTTTTTAAATGTCAGCTCAAACCAGGTCAGCTCACCAGGTATAATCGTTTGACAGTTTCACGTTGTTTCTTTCAGGATTCCTTTTCTCGGACGACCAGCTAGAGCCCATAGGGACGTGCATACTGACAGCTTGTCGAGCGACGAGGCTTCGGTACAGGGCACTCTTGCAGTTGAGGCACCAGCGGTACTACCATATGTTGGGCCACCGATGCCACCATCCTTAGCAGTAGGCGATGCACGCCACTTGAGTGTGCTGCACGAGTTCCAGCGCCAGAGACCACCCAGGTTCTGGGGAGAGACGGACCCGCAGGCGACTGAGGATTAGCTGGAGGCTGTGGTGAGAGTCTTCATGCTAGTTGGGACGCCAGCAGACCTCATGGTGACCTTTGCTTCCAGCCTTCTTCAGGCAGCAGCAGGCAGGTGGTGGAGCCACTTGTTCCAATTTTTTGACGGGATGACCTTCACATGGGAAGACTTCAAGACCTTCTTCAGGGTGGATTTTGTGCCAGTAGCTCTACACCCCGAGCGTGTACAGGAGCTTCTGCCTTTGTCACAGGGTTTTCGATCAGTAGCTGAGTCATCTGTGGGCAGTAGACAGATGATGCAGAGGTCCAAGAGGACTAGAGCCAGTCGTACGAGGAGTAGGAAGTGTTATGAATGCGGCAAGAAGGGTCACCTGGCACGTGACTGTCCGACTCCTCGTACAGATGATCCGTAGGCTTTGGAGGAGCCACCGAGGCAGAAGCAGCGACAGGTTCTTAAGCAACAGCCAAGAAGTGGACAAGGCAGTAGAGCTCTGGAAGCAGGTGGCCAGGAGAGGAACTAGTGGATACGTCCCTTGTACTTCTAGTTCCATTTTTTTGTTGTATTCATGTCTTTGTACTATGAGCTGCAATAATAAAAAGACACTTATCTTTGTGATGTTTACTTTCCTATCCTCTCTTGTGTTGTTACTAAGAGGTTCTGGTTTAGACTGTTGACTTGACCCTCACCTGAGAGATACCTACTGGAGGAGACCCAGTTACCACACACTGATGCCGACAGTGTGAGTCAACCCTTGGAGGCGAGAGTAACAGTTGGATCTCTTGGTTGTGGCGTCGAGGCCTTACAACGTCGTCCTTGGTATGGGTTAGTATCATCCATGTCGGGGTTGACTGTATCAGGGAAAGAAAGTGGTTCATCCATGGGATGAGACCAAATTTCTCTTATCATCAAATAAGAAATCCTAGCAGCTCTTGTGGGACCAGAGATGGTCCAGGCCACGACAGAGAAGGTCCAGGTCATCTAGGAGAGGATGAGGACAGCTCAGAGCTGGCAGAAGTCTTATGCTGACAGGAGGCGGAGGCCACTGGAGTTCACGGGTGGTGACCACGTCTTCTTGCGTGTCTCACCTCGACGTGGATTATAGAGATTTGTCTGAGGCGGCAAGTTGTCTCCATGCTTCATCGGACCATTCCAGGTCCTCAGCAGGATTGGAGAGGTGGCTTATCGCCTGGCTCTACCACCTCAGTTGCACCGGGTGCACGACATCTTCCATGTATCTCAGTTGAGGAGATACGTGAACGAACCGACGCACATCATTGACCATGAGGAGCTGGACGATGGCAATGGGGTGACTTTAACGGAGGTTCTAGTGGTGATCAAGGATCGACAGGAACGGATCCTAGGAGGATGGTCGATTCCTCTTGTGCACTTACTTTGGCAGCACAGGAACCTCCAGGTGAGCACATGAGAGTGGAAGGCTCAGATGCGTGCTCAGTACCGCTTTTGTAACCCTAGTTTGTGTTAAAGCTTTACAAGGACGTAAAGCCCTGAGGTGGGAGTGATGTAAAGACCCATAAATTTCAAGGAAATTTTTTTTCTTAATTTTCTTTGGAATTTTACAAGAACATAGTTTCTGACGGCACCTGATTCTGAGGCCCGGTCCGCCCGGATTCATTTTCGGAAGTTTGGCTCATGTACATTCAATGAACGAATGAGAGGGGTTTTCTAACATTTAAACCGATGCTCAGAATCAAATTCTGTGGGCACCGATGGAATCGCAGCGCCGGTATTTTCTTAGAAACTCCTCTTACGGAGTTACGTTTGCTCGGGTGTGGTTTTTCATTTTTGGGCTTTATGTTATGAAATAATATAATGTGGTACGACAAACTTTATTTTATTTCACTTAAATCTGCTTAAAGCCACTTTAAGCAGCTTAAGCTGAGTTGAAACGGATAGAGTGGAATTCAAAATATCCTACCCTCTTGTAGGATATTTGTGAGGTGGGGCCCGCACGAGCCCCACCATTTCTTTTACACTAAGTAACACACCAGCGAAAACCCCTATTAAATAAAAGTCAACTGGGGTGTTTTCATAAACAATTAAACGCTCCTATTAATTGGGCGGTTTTATTCATTGAATTAATTCTATGAATTAATTTCGTTCATTTCTTAACACGTTTTCGTTTTATTGGCATGTTAATAAAATAAGGCCAACACACCTTCTTTTTGAATGTTGTGTTAAACCTTTGGAGAATATCTAAAGATCTTCCTCCTTCGTGAAGAACGTGAAGAATGCGAAGAACGCGAAGAACGCCATCCTTCGACGAAAGGCGATGAAGAACGCCGAACCTGCGGAGATCGACGACACGAAGCCGTGTACCGCGACGCCGATGAATCTCCCTTCGCGACACTTCTTCCGCGACCATCCAACCCCGCGACTACCTTCGATTGACAACGACAAGGTAGGGGGTTGCGCTCCTTTTTAAATTCTTTGTGGATTATAATAATAACATAGATTTAATTATTATTAATTAAATCTGTATGTTTTGATCCTCGAAGTTCGTCGACGTGACGCCAAGTACCGTGCGACAGCGACGCTCTTCCGCGACGCGATGATTCTTTTCTTCCGCGATGATCAATTCTGCGAAGAACACACACTCAATTACTACGGCAAGGTAGGGGTTTGATTATTTAAATATTTGTGATTAAATCACTGGTCGTTTAAATATTGTTGGGTGAATATCTTTAAGACCGCTAATACGGTGAGTGCGGACTATCGAACAAGTCTGAACCCACCACACCTTTTCGTTCTTGGTGCACGAAACGGTGGACGATGAAAAATGGGACCGCAAGGACGATTTGAGGGCCTGGCAGTGAAGGTCGAGTCCCGGGAGGACCACTGGCGAAGACCGCATGCAAAATGGACCACCGGAGCACGTTCGGTGGGCCGCGGAAGCTCCCGCCGGCAAAACCCACCGCGGCTTTAGCCGCGACGGCAATCTGGTTCCATGGCCGCGCGGAACTGGGAGGAGGGACACGGCCCAGACGCCGCGTTCGCTGGAGAGGCGGCCCCACCCGGGGCCGTGTCATTTCTTCAGGCGGGGGCAGCAAGCCCCCCCCCCCCTCGCGGCTTCCCATCGCGCGACCGCTCGGCCGAGCCGAGCCGGGCAGACCCGCCGGGCCGGGTCGCGCTGGGGCTGGGCTGGGCCGGGTGGACAGGGGTCGGTTCGACCCGGTTCGGGCCGACCCAGGGGGGGGGGGGGGGTCGTGTCGGGTCGGTCCGGGCCCAGACCCCCCGTTTCTGGACCTTTTCGGTCTTTTTCTCATAACTTGAGCTACGGGCCTCCGAATGACGCTCCATCAGCGGCGATGCGATCCTTGGATCGAGACGGTCGTTTCTGTATATCAAACCCAAGGTTTCGGAATACTTTCGGTTCGGCCAGTTTGGTTCGTACACGAAACCAACCTGGCCCTCGGAGCGGAAACCCTCATATCTTGAGCTCCGGACGTCTGATTGACATTTCGTCGACTTTGATTCTTTCCTCTAAGTGAGATGGATACTTTGGCTTACTCCGCTTGAGGTTTGGAAGCCGTCATAGTGTGGTTGGGTTGGTTCACTCACGAAGCGAATCGGGCCCCTGGAACGAAAAGGCCAATAACTCACAGAACGGGCATCCGATTGACGCACTGTCTGTCTCAATGATTTTGTCTTAATGGGATGGAACTTTTGGAATACGTTACTTGGGGTTTGGATGCAGTTGGATTTTGCGTGAGTTGGATTGTACTCGAAATCCAACCGGGCCCCTGGAATGGAAAAGCTGATATCTTTCAGACCGAATGTTTGATTGACAAACCATCAGCGGCGTTGGTGATCATGTTGAGAAACGTTCCCTATGAGTATAACCTATGAGAGTTCAGGGTACAGTTGAGATATGGCTGGGTTGGTTCGCTCACGAAACCAACGAGGCCCCTGGGACGAAAAGGCTAGTAACTCACAGACCGGGCGTCAGATTGACGCCATGTCTGTTGCGTTGAGACCCCTGTGACGAGGCGGTCCTTTGAGATACTTCTTCGTGGAACTTTGTGATACTTGTAGTATCAACCAAGAAGCTCGTGGAGCGGACCCTCCCGGAGACGAGCGTGTGGAATACGGAGACCGTGTAGCCCGCTGAGACCTGATGATTGCTTGACTGATCGACTCGGTGTGTTTCGGATAGCCCAGTGGGGGGCGCTTGGTTGTAGCGGCAGACCCACGAAGGAGGAGCGCTTGGTTGTAGCGGCAGACCTGTGGTACTGAATAGAAGGAGTACCTCTGGAGGCTATGAGGGGAGCGCTTGGTTGTAGTGGCAGACCCACGGTGGAGGAGCACTTGGTTGTAGCGGCAGACCCGTGGTACTCAACAGAAGGAGTACCTCTGGAGACTATGAGGGGGAGCGTTTGTTTGTAGCGGCAGACCCATGGCGGAGGAGCGCTTGGTTGTAGTGACAGACCCACGGTACTCAATAGAAGGAGTACCTATGGAGGCTATGAGGGGGACCGCTTGGTTGTAGTGGCAGACCCACGGTGGAGGAGCGCTTGGTTGTAGCGGCAGACTCATGGTGGGAAGTGATTGGTTGTAGCAGCAGGCCCACAGTACTCGACAGGAGGAGTACCTCAGTAGTCTTAGGTTAGTGAGCAGTACCTCAGAGTCGTGACAGGACCACTGTACACTCCAGAGACGGGGCTCTTCAGCAGTTACGGTTTCGATCATGAAAATACTGGTTTGAGCTGAGTCTATGACCCTTGTGTTTACTCATGATTGAGAAGGGTTACTTAATAACTTAGGTATATGTATGGGCATATACCTAAGTAGAGGTTATCTATTGAGATCTTCTTTCTGGTTATCCTTGTCGGTTTTAGTGAAGACCTTGAGGGTCTCGGGGTCCCTACTGAGTATCGTTATCCTCACCCCTACATGGGCTATGCCCGCACCTCATTGTGTTGGTTACAGAAGAGGGGCAGTGCTGACTGCGGCCGAGTGTTCGAGGTCAGGACGGTACCTGGAGGTGGACTACACGACGAGTCAGTATCCGAGATTGGACTTCACGATGAGATGACACTCGGAGGAGGTTGACGGGTGAGAGCGTTGTGGAGTCTATCTGTACCTACCCATCAGGTAGGATCCGTGGTGGAAGATCCAGGAGATGCACCATCTATACCTACCCTTCAGGTAGGATCTGAGGAGGACGAACCAGGAGCCGCTTCCGTCCTTCCAGCTGTTGTCTTTTTCTGTTGTACTTTGTTCATTTGTAGTTGTACATTCTTTTTGGGTTTGTATTCTGGCCCATTTACCTTTCAGCATTTCTCTTTGTACTTAGTTTTTTATTTCCGCTTGTACTCTGTGGTGTTTTGTTTACTTTTATAAAGGCAATGCCTTCCCAGTTATCGGGATTTACGCCTTTGGTTCTAGTAGCCAGCCCCTGGCCTATGGAAGGCGGGCTTGGGGTAGTCACGGCACGGGCCCCGAGGATGGGTCGTGACAAAAGTAGTGTATTAGTAAAAAATAGTAAAGATTACAATAGTATTTTTTGATTATAATGTTTCATAGATAATATTAACCTTTTCATAATGGTTTTTTAGAATGACTAATTACAATATTTTATAAATCAAAAAATTATTATAGTAGTTTTATTACAAAAAATAATTATGATAATTTTATAATGAAAAATTATAATTATAAATTTATAAATAAAATTGAATGTGAAAAAATATGTCCCAAAATAATTCTTTGAGCCTTTAATTTTTATAAAAAAAATCAATACTGAAATTTTTTCAAAATTTCTTATATCAAAAAATTCTCTACGATAAAATAAATTATAACATTTAAAAATGTTAGAAAAAGAATTTTTTTTAAATAAAAACATATGTACTCTCTAGATTATAAGGAATTAATTAATATAAGAATATTGGAAAACAAGAAGTAGATATAAAAACATTTGACATTGAACATTCCTAGATTCTGTTTAATATATTAAAATTTATTTGAACGAACAGAATTAGTAAAAATATGGTCATGTTGTTCATTCAAACAGATGAATTATAAAATTATATATCCTTTTATAGTATAATACAAAAGAAAATATTATCTTATATATATTTCTTCATAACATGGGTGATTTTTTGGGTTTTTACATATAACAATATCACTTTTTTGTCATAATGTTTTTGAGTTTTAGTAAAACTCTTTTCATAGTCTGTGAGTGTGTGTTGCATCCTCGACACTTGAGCACAACAACATACTTCTACCACATATTTCACTTTTTCACAGAAAATATCTACTGAGTGTTGTTAATTACATCACTATAATGAATTGTGCCCCGTGGCCCGTGCAGCGACTACCCCTAGCCCACCTCCCAAAGGACAAAGGCAGGAAACTAGCCTTGAACGCATTATCCTACAAGTGGGAGGCATTTTCCAAGTACATTTACACACATACACATGAAAACCCATCCCACAATGCTAAAAAGAAAACATGAATACCACTAAAACAATCACTGAGAGTAGATGTTCAAGTTTTATGTTAAATGGGTGAAAATAAAATCCCAACAGAAGAAAATCAATAAAGGGAGTAAAAGGTCTCTGATAATCCGTTTGAAGGAAAACCTCCCTGAAGGGTAGGTCTATAGTAGCTGCCAGAAATTGTATAATTACTCCTCACTAGCCTGATCTCACTCGACACCGCCTAGTATTTTACCACTATGGACTATTTCAAAGTGTTTGTCATCTTCACAAGACACAGCATTTATGCACAACGATCGTGCGGGAGTGTGTAATATAATACTCAGTAGGGACCATAGAACACAATGAAAAAAAACAATGGGAAATTACACAATAAATATTGTTAGCTCAGAGAGGTATAACCTAAAGTATAGAAAGAAAGATTATCATTCGTAAATATGAACATCATTTACTAATAAGAGATTCATCCTTAATGGGTCACTACGGTCTGTTAGGCCAATGAGGTCTGCTTGTCTCTCGGGCCACTGAGGTCTGCTCGACTACTAGGCTATGGGGGTATGATCATCTGTAGAGCCACTGAGGTCTTCTTGGCTCCCTTACCACTTAGGTCCCCTCATCTGTAGGGACACTGAGGTTTTCATGGCTACCGAGCCACTGAGGTCTAATATTTTATTGGGCCATTGAGCTCCACTTTGGTACCAGGCCACAAAGGCATGCTCGTCACTTCCTTCTCATCACAGTCAGCCACAGGATTTGTGCTCGTACCATGCTTGATTACAGGATAATCTACTCGTCATGCCATCCTTCATAACTCAACCTCCATAGAAAGAAACTTGGAGAATCTCAAAAGTTCTACCTCATTGCAAGGGTACCAAAGATGCAAACGGATTGTCAATCGGATTTACAGTTTGGACGTTATGTCAGTTTTACTGAAAAGGGGCCAGTTGGGTCCAGGTCTGGTCAGACCCGACCCAGTCAGGGTTCCACCGACCCAACATGACTCCTCTAACCTAACCTAGATCTTACCCAAACCATATCTAACATGGTCTAGGTCTAACCCGGCCTGCTGGGTCCATCTTAGACAAGTTGGGTCTCAGGTCTTGCCTGCTGGGCTGCGGCGGGTCCGGCCTGGTGGGTACCCCGCCTCCTCCTGCTCGGCCAACTGTTAGCAGGAGGACCTACTCCGACTAAGACAAAGTAGGCGTACTACATCTCCCTACACCCTACAGGTCACCACAGGGTCCACCGTCATACGTCTCTATAGGGTCCATCGCCTCAAGTTTCCACAGGGTCCACCATCGTGGGTCTCCATGGGGTCCACTTTCACGGTTCAGGTGGCCCGTTGCCCTCTAAATGCATGACATGGAACAGATCGCTCTGTCTACTTACACTGAAGCCATCATCTATTGTCGGTTGCTTGATCCACTGCCTAAGACCAATTCCACATGCCACCTCGATGTCTCGGCGTGTCGATGACATGTCGCCTTCCCATAACACCGCGGCCCCGGTGTGCCGCCCACGACCCCCTACTATGGGCATTTTCCATCACTATGGCGGTTCATCGGTGCACGCCACCTCCCACAAGTGGTTTCCACTTTAGGGCATTAGGTCTAGTATGAAGGTGTGTTTCATGATCTGCAGGCATATTCAAAATCATCGGACTATCGTCGTCATTACTACACCTCAATATTGTCTTGCCATCAATCTAGGGGTCCGGTCATGAAAAACACAACAACTCCCACAATGGAGGGATCCATGCCTTGTTTGTATTGGCCTGATCACTCTGCGTTAGAGTTTAAAACTTGTTGGGGGAGGTTTTACGATTCTTTCATGTATAAAAATATAAAAAAACTACAAGATCTACTAATCCTCCAGTAAGATCAAATGATCTTCAGATCACCCTGTTAGTGGGTGGATCCATGTTTTTTTAGAAAGAATGAATGGGAAAACAAATTCAAAAATGAAAAACCCTTACCTAGATGTTTGATCATTCATTGGTGAAGATATCACTGTTGTATTCGTCTCTCCAAAATCCATCATTAGTGGCCCTTGGTTGATCGTCACTCGCCAATGCCAAATATCTAAGGTTTTAGAGCAGTCTTGTTTGGTATCAATGATCCATCCTCAGCTAAACCATTAATATAAGAATACATGTATTATCATTTTTTTATGTTGTATTGGAGTTTCATTGTGCTGTTTCATTTTTGAAACAGTATTTCAGTTATACTTGGGTTGTAACGCCACTATGTTCCAATGAAACTCCAATTTCAAATAAAATAATCATTAAGGTATATTTTATTTCCCTTAATAAAAAACAAATTTTTTATTTTTGTTAAAAATTCCAAAAACTAACTTGTTCCCTCAACCTGCGTTGTTCAAGGTGATGTCCATTCGTAGGTAAATTCTCTATTCTAAATGCAACTGTGCCCTATGATTTTTAATTCTACCATCCGTTAAGAAGTTGAAAAAACCACATACATGTGATATTTAAAATAAACTTAAAAAAGTTTAAACACTAATTCTGAGCTCATCAGTCCTCATAATCATGTGTCATCTGAGCGTATAGCCTCAAAATAATCCCATATAATTAAGAAACATGGAATTTTCAAGACATTATACTACCCCCAACATTAGGGATTTACATCCTCATAAGCCAAAAAGGGATAAATAAAAAAATTTGGGTACTGAGATTAGATCTAAATACCACTCCCAAGTACTCCCCTAGAGATTCTTGTGTTTCCACTGAACACGCACCAGAGGAATTGACCATCCCAGAAGGACCTACTCATGTTGATCCTAAATCTCTATTGAGATCTCCACAAACGTCACCCCATAATCAATATCCAACTCGCCCCAGTTGATGACATGTGATGGATCATGAACATACCTCCTCAACTATGATATGTGGAGGACATTATACACCCGATGAACCGATGGGGGAAGAGCTAGGTGCTATACCACCATGCCAACTCTGTTCAGAATCTGGAAAGGGATGATGAATCATAGAGACATCTTGCCACCCCGTCCAAACCATCATAATCCCCATCAAGGTGAGACCACAAAGAACACATGATCTCCCTCCTCGAATTCCAAGGGCCTTTGTCTCATGTCATCATAAGATTTATGTCTTCTTTTTTCACTCCTGATCGGCTCTCGAATAACCTGTACATTCTCAGTGGTAGCCAATACCAACTCTGGACCCATGATGTTGACTACCTTCTATTTGTCCATCATAATAGTGATCTGAATGGTCTCCTATACAGCTCCTCGAATTGTACCATACTATTGGTGGAGAGGTGTATGTTGTTGTACGTGAACTCCAACAGTGGTAGATGATCTTCCCAATAGTGCCCGAAGTCCAATATATAGAGACAAATCATGTACTCTAAAACCTAGATAGTCCTCTCTATCTAAATAACTATCTGGGGGTGTAAACCTATGCTCAAACACATATGAGTCCTAAGATACTCCTACAATCCCTTCTATAACTGGGATGCAAAGTGTGTGTCTTGATCTGATACTATCGTTGATGGGACTCTGTGGAGTCAATCTATCTCCTGCATGTTGAGGAGTCCCAATCTCCCTACTTATCCATGTACCCATATGGGTTGGAAGTGGGCCGGCTTAGTGAGTCATTCAACAACCACCCATATAGTATCATGCCCCCTAGATGTGTGGGTTAAACCCATTATTATGTCCATCAAGATATCATCCCACTTCCACTTTGGCATCTCTAGTGGCTGAGTCAAGACTGTAGAAACCTAATGCTATGACTTCACATACTGTCATGTGAGGCACCGTGAAACAAACTCGGTTACTTCCTTCTTTATCCCCGGCCACTAATACAAAAGTTAGAGGTCCTAGTACATATTTTCTGATCCTTGATGTACTGCTAAAGGGGAGGTGCAGAACTCCCTCAGAACCTCCTCACGTGATGCCTCAAGCACAACGTTGCACCTTCTAAAAAAGAAGGCATGCTCCCCACCTAGAAAAAATCTGTCAGGAGCCTGTCCTGAGGATAACTAAGTGCATTGGGCCTCACAATCAACGTCTAAAATCTATACCTCTCTAAATAAAAATAAGAGTGGGGGAGTGATATCCATCAATTGAAGATAAGATGAACCATCACCATCTATGAAGGATATCTGCATCACGAAAAACTACTCTGACGCCTCACTCAGCAACTACAAATAGAGTCAACTGCTAATCATATCTGCTACCATGTTACCCTTCCCAAGAGTATAGACTATCTTTAATTCATAATCCTGGAGGAACTCTAGCCACTTCCACTACATCGAGTTTAGGTCCTTCTAGGATAAAATATACATATGACTTTTGTGGTCGGAGTAAGTTGTAAACCTTTCACCCAATAGGTTGTGCAGCCACATCTTCAAAGAAAAGACCAATGCTGCTTGCTCCAGGTCATGGGTCCTGTATCTCTGATCATGATGCCTCGAATTTCATAAACCAAAAGCGGTCACTGCTAGCCCCTTTATCAAGAAAAAACTCAGTCTGGTCCTTGATGTGTTGTAAAATACTATATACCTAATGCCCTCCTCTAGTTGTCTTAAAATGGGGGCACTCATTAGTCTCTGCCTCAGATCCTGGAAACTCTATTAGAAATTATCCATCAACACAAAGGGGTTTTCCATCCCTATCAGAGATAATAAGGTCACTTATACCCTGGAAAAGTTGGTCATGAACCTCCAGTAGTACCCAACCAAACCCAAGATACTCTGCACCTTAGTCACAATCCAGGGCAACTCTCTAGAAATCACCACCTCTATCTATTCTAGATCCACTACAACTCTATCCACTGAAATTATGTTTCCTAGAAAGGGGAATTCATGAATCTTGAACTAGCACCTCGAGAGATACCCATAAAGATGGTGCTCTCGGAATGTATCCAAGACTATCTGAAAGTGTGAAGGGATCTCCTCCTCAAATATTGAGTTCATTATGATGTCATCAACGATGACAATAACGAAACAGACAAGGTAAGGATATAAGATCATATTAATGAGTCCCATGAACCACGTCGGGGCATTGGTTACCCTAAAATTCATTACCAAGAAATCATTATGGTCATATCGACATCTGATTTTTGTCTTTGGTACATCCTCATCATGTACATGAACCTTAGGATAGCCTAGTCTGAGGTTGATATTAGATAACCATTTCTCTCCCTTCAACTAATTGAACAGATCATTAATTCCCATTAGTGGATAATTTTTATTCACAGTCACCTGTTTCAGGTGCCAGAAGTCCACGCACAACCTCAAATTCTAGTATTCTTTATTAGCAAACAATATTAGGGATACCCATGATGAAACACTTGGAATCACAATTCCCTTCCTCTACAAATCCTCTAGTTATACCCTCAACTCATAAATATTTGTGGGATCCATATGATATACTGGTTTAGATATCACTGATGTCTAGGGGTATAGTTCATTATAAAAGTCAACCTCCATGCATGAAGGTAATCATGAAACATCCTCAGGAAATATGTCTTCTTACTCATCCACCACTATGGGAATGTGAGGATGCTTCTCATCCACTACACCAAGGGTGAGGCTAGACAACTACTGAGTGATCTAATGCACCATCATCCATGAAAGTCTTTCCTTCTCTACGAGGGCTCCCTTCCTAATGGTGAAGTAAATCCCAGTACCATCCTCATGGACACACAACACTCTACACCTAATACTGTTGATCTGAGAAAGAACTGTGGATAACCATTCCATATACAAGTTGATTTTGTATGGACTCACACCGCTACTAGGAGATACCAGCTGAATCACACACCTCCAAGAGTAATCTCACACTGTCAAGCTAGTGTGTAATCATCTAATCACATCCTATAGGTGTCTCTAATAATAAGGATTGAGCCAATAACAACACCATAATCTCAGAGATTTGAACAAGGATCGTGGCAAGGAAATATTGACTGGAACATGTATTTATAAGAACTCCGTATAGGGTGGATAAGACATAGATATTAACTTTAATCATCTATGGAGAACTGTTTTCATAGGCCTCCATCACTTGTAGCTAGCCTCACCCCTGTCCACCAGCTCTTGGAGCTTGTGGTGGACCACCTGGGGTGGTGTTGGTAGTACATTGAACCTCTGCCCACTGCATGCTACTCTTTCTGCTCCCTTGCCATGCTCACTACCCTGGGGTCTACCCTAATCAATCCTCAATCTCTACCTCAGTGGTCCATCAACCATATTTTTTTCATCTGTGCAGTGAGTCAGGAATTAATGATTCATGTTCCCCTGTCCGCCTCATGAGTAGCACAGCCTGCCCCTCTGACAACTCCCCCCACCATGGAAGTTTGTACTGATGATCCTGCATCCTAGGGCCATCCTACAAAATTCATATCCCTTTTTGGACCTTGTGTCTACTTCCTTCTACCCATAGATAAAGACTCTGCCACTTGGGGTCTATTGTAAGCCCCTACTATTGGAATTATCTCTTTGAGGAATCTCTCTACGAGTAGGGATACCTCTAGCACCCCAACCTGAGTAAGAATTCTAAGAGATACCATGGATACCCTAATCTCTCAGATTAGTCCCTACTCAAAATCTTGATCCCAGATGAACGGTTCTTGAAACATGTTTTTGGAGTAGCGAGAAAGCTCAGTGAATCTCATTGAGTACTCCACTACTGTCGTGGAACCCTATTGTAGGTGTAGTAACGCTTGTATGATTACTGAGCACAAATTCACTAGAAAAAACTCCTCTCTAAATATGTACTCAAATTTTGTCTAGCTGAGTATTTCCACATTGGGTTTCTGGATCATAAAGCTCCAAGATCTCCCCACTAATCCTTGGAGAATACTCACGACTAAGATCACCATCTGTTTGAGAGGCATCCTAACCAGACAGAAGACTCATGTAAGTGCATCAATCTAATCCTCTGCCACCTGAGGGCTAGTCTCACCCATAAAATAGGGTGTTCTCTACCTATGGAACTTGTGTAAGGCATTAAGCCTATTTGTGTCCTCTACTAGTAGCACCGGTAGCAACTGCTGATCAATGGATTTTGGAAATACTGGTTAACCTCCCAGGGGGGCCATCTCTAGTATTGGTCCCTATATGGATAGAACATCACTAGGCGTACCATCCTCATGGTCACACACTGGAATACTAGTTGGTTGTCTTCATGGAGGCATCCTAAAACAGATCCAGATGACCCATTTTTTGTTGTTTATACCTGGTGAGATGACTTAAGAAGTACATGAGGTAAAAATAAAAATCCTATATGATTCATGAATGTAGTGGTTTCATGTACTGGGTCAAAAATCAGAATTTTGGGTCCTGGTGTATGGATATGTTGGCCACCGCACCAACAGTGGACTCCCCAAGCCTGAATGTATAACTTGAAAATATAAACACTATTGCCTAAAAAAAACCACATACTCTAGGTCTTTAATGTATAATTTACCACCTCTGATAAAAATTTGTCGTGACCCATCCTCGGGTCCCATGCTGCGACATCCCTAGGCCTTCCTCCTAAAGGCCAAGTGCTGGAGACCATCATCGAAGGCATTATCCGGTATGTGGAAGGCATTTTTTGAGTACCTGTACACTCGCACACTCACAACCCCAACCCAAAATTCTAAAAAGGAAGACATGAATAACACTAAAACAACCACAGAGAGTAGAGTTACAAATTGTAAGTAAAATGGGCCATAAAACAAACACAAAAAAGACAAGATGTAAAAAAGTGTATACAAGGTCATTGATAATCCGTCTAACAGAATACCTACCTAAATGGTTGATGTAGGGTAGCTTCCAGAATCTATGGGAGTATGCGACTTCTGTCTAATCTCACTGGGCACCACCTGGTCCAGAACCACCCGGTTCTCTGTCAAAAAATCAGTTGTCTGCACAAGACACGACACGTGCGGGGGAGGCCCGTGCAGGGGTCAGTATTGAAATAATCATAAAGGACCCCAAACAACAAAGAAATACCACAAACGGAATGTACACACTAACAATTTTATGATCACACAGGTATAACAATAAGTATTTAAAGAAATATTATTAGTCATAAAGATGAACATCTTGTACTGTTGAGGAAATCATCTTTGATGAGTCACTAAGGTCTGTCGGAACACTAAGGTCCTCTCGTATATTGGTGCACTAAGTTCTTCATGTCTACTGAGACACTGAGGTATCCTCAACTATCAGGCCATTGAGTTCTACTCATCTTCCAAGCCATTGTTTTCTGCTCAGAAACTGTACCACAAAGGTCGGCTTGTCACTTCCTTCTCATCACAGCCAGCCATAGGATTTATGCTCATACCATTTTTGATTTCAAGAGAATCTACTCATCAATACATCAGTCATAACTCATCCTCCAAAGAAAATCACTTGGAGTATGTCTAATGTACTGCCTCATCGTGTGTTTCCTAACGTCGCAACTAGATCGCCAATTGGACATATGGTATGTAAGTCATGTATGTCTTAATAAAAAGGGTCTCTGTCTGGTTTAAACATGTTAGACCAACCCGACCCGGATCTGACCGGGTCAGGGTCAGACTCGGCTTGTTGGGCCCAGCACGAACCGTTTGGGCTACAGGTCCCACCAACCTTGTCCTTCCTGGTCCATTGTGAGTTGGTTGACCAACTCCAAACAAGACGCGGCCAGCATGCCACATCTCCGTCCACCCCACAGGGTCCACCATCATGGTCTATGTGGAAATTTTCCCTCCCTCCATGTGATGTGGTGCGGGTCGCCGTGTTCTCTCATGCCACCGCCGCCAGTTGTTTTCGGTGGCCAGATCTACCGCTCAATTCCGATGACATAGTGCACCAACTTCTTGCACGACTGAGTCCATCGATCTGTGGCCCCGGTGCAGTACACATAGCCCCCTATAATGGGATTTATCTACCACCATGTTGCTCCATTATATGTCGCCGCCATCTACCGTCGGTGTGTTGGTGGTCCCTTCATTGGGTCATAGAGTGCACTCCAGGGGTTCGTTTTCCAACCCGTGATTGTATTTGGGATACTTGAATCGTCATCTTCACTACTATGGTATCAAATTTTTATTCTTGTAAATATGGGTGTTCGGTCAGGAAGAATACAAGAATACCCACAATGGAGGGATCTAGGCCTAGTTCATGTTGGCTCGATCCCTCCGTGTTAGAGTTTATAACCAGTTAGGGGAGGTTTAATGATTCTATAAAATATAACCCAAAATCTAAAAACCCCAAGATCATGTAACCCTTCCATGAGAACAAAATATCCATGGATCAACCTGCTAGTGGGTTGATCCACATTCATTGTTTTGAAAGATTGAATGGGGAAAAAATTTCATCATGAACAAACTCCTACCTCGATGTTAGATTGTTCATTGGTGAAGATCGCACAACTGCATTAATCGCTCCCCATTCAGTCATTAGTGTCCATTAATTGAGCATCCCTCACCAATGCCAAATCACCAAGGGTTTAAAGCAGCCCTAGATCATTCCAACAATCCTTCCTTAGCTAAACCATTAAATTAAGAAACCATGTTTCATCATTTCTATTATGTTTCGTTGTAGAATCATTACCTTCTTCCATTAATGAAATAGAATTTTAGTTATGCTCAGGTTGTAATGATGTTACATTGTTAAGAAATTATAATTTCAAATAAATTATACTTTAATGTTTATTTGATTTCCCTTAAAAAATATTTTATTTTATTCTTCTTAAAAAGTCCAAAAACTATCTTTTTACCATGACCCGCTCTGGTCAAAGTTATATCATTTCATAGGTAAATTTGTTGTTCCGGTCGCAAATGTTCCCTCAGATTTTTAATCCAGGAACCCATTTAAGAGTTTCAAAAATTGTTCATGTGTGCTATTTTAAATAAAAATAAAAAATATTCAAAAACTTGTTTCGGGATCACCAAGCCTCAGAATCAAGTGTCATCTGAGAGTTTGGCCACGAAATAATCCATTATAATTTCAAAAAATATAATTAATTTATGATAAATTACAATGACAAAGAAATTAATAAATCTCTTAAGAAATGACATGTTCCAGATATACTTTTTTGTCCATTCTATATCCACCAAGGTCAGCATCTCAAAGGAAAATAGTTTAAAATCATTTCCAAAAGAATTGAATAACCATAAATCCATAGTTCCCTTATGATAATAAAATATTAAGATTACTCTTTTATGATTGTATTATTTTGTATTGTAATAATATATAGCACAAAAGTTTACTGAAAACATTAAATCCGGATGACTAGTTATTGAGTAATTTATTCGTACCTCTAAATGTTTTCGATCAATAGGTTTCCCAATATTTTTAAGACATAATTATTTGGTGGTACTAATTGGGGTACAATTAATTTTTGTGTTTTTATACCCAAGTTTTTGAGAATTATTTTTATATACTTTTGTTGACATATAAAATTTCCTTCTCATTTTTTCATATTTAATAGCAAAAAAGTATGTTAACTCACCCATCATACTCATTTCAAACTCAGACTTCATAAAATCCACAATGGAATCTCTTAAAAATAAGTTGAACCAAATATTATTTCATCACCATAAATTTTTACAATCATAATTTCTTTATTAAATTTTTTTATATTCTGTGTTGGATCCATAGATCCATTAAAAAACAATTTGTACTAAAAATTATGTTACCCTATCATACCAAGATATTGGGGATTATTTCCATTCATAATGTTATTTTAAAAGTTTATAAACATATTATTGATGTTTTTTATATTAAAAACTATTCGGGTTTTATATGTAAACTTTCTCTTGAACATATCATTTAAGTTTATCACACATCACATCCATTTTAAATGGTTTGAAATTAACAAATGCTACAAAGGATAGAAGTATTCAAATAGCTTCAAGTCTTGATATTGGAGTACAAGTTTCCTCATATTCTCTTCCCTATTATTGGTTATATCCTTTAGTAACAATTATAGCTGTATTTATGAATATTATAAAATTTCTACATTTATTACAAAGAAAAACCATTTTACTTCAATTATTGAAGTTTCTTTAGGTCGTTCATTTAATGTATAGACTTTGTTCCTATCAATTTCGTTGAGTGCATATAAAAAATATTTTTTTAATTTTTATCACTTAAGAACTCATTAGGATTCTTTGGATCTAATTTAGTTAAGAAATATATATTATTAATTTCATTTCATAGGGTTTTTTTCCTAACAGGTTGATCTACATCAACAATGATATTATCACAAGGATGATTCAAAAGAAACAACAGATTTCATGGGTTTTAAAAAATTCTATTATTAAAGTAATGGTTTCTAATATTCATAAGGAAGAACAATATAAATACACTCTTGTGTTATTTTATTATGAGAAGTATTTTCTACATTTTTTTTTAAAATAAATTTTTTAAATGGAATTTGAGGGTATTGGTTGAGGTTGTTTCTAAACGAATTGATCTGTTTCATTAGAATTAAAATGCATTGTTTCCTCAATAGTAAAATATTTTTTATTCAAAAATATATAAGCCTTACTGGCTTTGGAATAACCTAAAAATATTCCTTTATATTATTTTGTTATGAAAATATATATGAATTGTCTTTAGTATTCATGATAAATAGATTGCATCCAAAATTTTTGAACTAAGAAACTTTTGGTTTTCTTCCTTTCTAGAATTTATAAGCAGATTTATTAATGAAATTGATTAATAAAGCTCAATTTATAGTATAGAAGGTATTACTACCAACTTTATCCAAAAAATGTTTTGCAACTATGTACTCACTCATTATGGATCTACTAATCTCCTGAAGAACTATATTTCTTCTTTTGACTACACCATTTTTCTTTGGGGTTCTAGGTTATTAAAAGTTATGTTCAAAACCATTCTTACTACAAAAAGATTCAAAATCAGAATTTTTAAATTCCCCACCATGATCACTACAAATTGTTATTAAAAATATGTTTTCTCATTTTTAACTCTAGAAATAAAAGATTTAAAATAAATAAATTTCTCATATTTTCTTATAAGGAAATAGACCCATATGTATCAGGTGTAATAATAAACTAAGAAATATACATAGTATTTTTCAAATATACTTTTAGAGTGTATTAGTCCAAATAAGTCCATGAGTAATAACTATAAATCATCAAAAGTTTATACTTTACTAATAGATTTAAATCTTGACTAATTTTCATTACCATATTGATAAGGATCACAAACTTTTGAAGTATCAAACCTAAGTTCTTGTAGATCATTAACAATTCCTTTCCTAGTATAATTAGAAACTTTTATAAGTTTACAATGTCCTAAACTTATATGTCATAACCAATATGGATGTTCTATTTCACTGTGGAAAGGTTTTTCTGGGATCCCCTAGTCTTCAGAGATTACTATGTAAACATTCTCATTTAGATTGGCAGAAAGAATAAATTTATCCTTGAAACTATGTAATGTATATTTATCATTCCGAAAATTCACAAAATAACATTCATAACATAATAAATTATTCTAATAATGTGGTTCTTTTATCTTTCAATAAATAAAAAATTTAAAATTAAATCTTTTCCAAGAAGTACAATGTTACATATACCAACGATTTCACCTTGATAATTTTCTCCAACAGTTACTTTTCAACCCTTCATCGTGATAACCTTTTTAGACAAATCTTTGTTTCCAATCATGTTTTAAGAGAAACAACTATCAATGTACAAAATATTCTTATTATTGGTACTTTATTAATTTTCCAGAAAACAAAATGATTATTTTTTCCAAAACACAAACCTTCTTGGGTCTGGGATTATCAGAAAATACTATTTTGGGTAACCATATTTTCCAAATTTTATTATTTTGGGAAATTTTCAATTCATTAAAAAATAGTCTTCATGAAAACAAAGAGATTGTACTCTATTTCAAATCAAATTTTCATATGGTTTCCCAAAATTGTCATTTGGTGGAAATTTTTTTACTTTTGGGAACAATATAATTATTACAAATTAATTTTTTTAATTAAAAAGAACATTCCAAAATTATAACCATGTGGTATAATTATTTTATATATTTTTTCAAAGTCTTCCTTTCTAGTAGTAAACGTGGAGATAAGTTTTCCAAAATAGAAATTTCATATTTTCTTTTGATAACTAAATTTCAATCCTCACCAATGTTAGTTTTTGAAATAAGTTTCACTTGTAAATAATTTTTTTTCATAAATAGATTTTTCAAATTTTAAATAGAAAATTATTTTTCATAATCATCCTTATAAATATATCAATAAATATCTAATATTTCAATAGTTAATAGTGTTATTCTTAAGTCATCCTTAACAAGTTTCTCTTTGACATTATCATGTTTTTTAAATAATTTACAAAACTAAGGTTCTAGTAATTTTTCAAATTTTTATACCTATTCATAACTAAGTATTGTATTATCCTATTCATATGAGGAAGAGTCTTTTTATATGATGTTTAATTTTTCTCATTAGGATGGTTTTCATTTAAATCCATATTATTAAGAGATTTAGTAGTGTGTACCCTTTCTATTTGACATTTATTTACCATAGTTTTTTATAGAAAATTATAATGTTCCTCTATCTCGAACTTCCATTATCTGAAGAATTATTAAATGAATATCTACCAATGGAACTCCAAGTATTAGATTATTTAATAATTTTCTTTCCATAATACTTATAATATGAATTTTAATTTTTTTGTGTCAAATTATTTCTTTCATATATTCCCATTTCAACATAGGACAATCGGGTAGAATATTTCATGCCTTGTTACATTTAAAACAAGTAACTTCTATGTACTTTTTCAATTTTTATCCTTATGAATATTTTTATATCTAAAATAAAAGTATGTGTCTCTCACAATGTAGTTTATTTATCAATAAATTTTATCCAATTCACTCTTAAAATGTTTTTATGTAATATAATATAATTATATAATAACTTTATTCTTCATTGAATATTTCACAACATTTTCTACTGACTATACTTTATTAGGTACGGTAGATGTTATAGAAAAATGAATTCCTCCATTTTTCAGTTTTTTCCTTTTTATAATATCTCTTTAGACTTCCTTTCTATTTCGTGAGAGTAAAAATAATACCATATAAATTAAGATTATTAGTCTTCCTCTTTTGATCCATAACAGTTCTTTTATTTTCTCACTAATTTGGAATTATATCAATAATCATTCCAAATAAAATATTTTCATCAATCCATTTCTCTATAAGATACTATAAACTATTGATAACAGTCATAATCCATTGGTAGATATTGGTAACTATCTCACTAGGTAAAAAATAAAAATCTTGATTATCAACACAAATAATTTATATTCTTATTTCAATAACTTTGGAAGTTGCAATGTGTGTTACTTATAATTCACTCAAAAAAACTATTGGGAATGTCATAAAATGACATTTTACTTTAAATATTCCTCATCATATGACATGATAATATATTTCTCACATTTTAGTTCAACTGATATTCTAACTTCCTAAAATTAGTAAAATAAAAAACTTCCATATCATGAATCTTACACATTACAGTAAGAATTATGTAATTAAAAACTCTGGTGTTGATCATAAAAGTTTCATTTAATCACTCCAATATAGATAATCATTCCTATATAAAAGTGGTGTTTGAATAGGATTTAGATTATCTAGATATCTAAAATTGACACCATCCATCTTAAAACAAAAGAAACTATTTTCTACACAAGAACATTAGTGTATAAAAATTTAGAAGCAAAATAAAATATAATAAAATATAATAAACATGTATTTGATAAAGAATGTAAAAAACATAGAAAGATCAGGTAGTAGAACATTCTCTAATAATAATTTTTGGATGGTAATAGTTTTATAATGTAATATTAGAGGTGTGAATTTTATTTTAAAAATTTAAACTAAAAATACATAAATCCTATTAAGTAAATAATGTATTGGCTCAAAATGGTCTCATTATCAAAGTACTAGAATCAGAATCGCAAATTTTCAAATTATATCTGATTATATTTTTTCAATATTATAATCTAATCGATAAATGGTTCCTTTGAAATATAATTATTATAATTAACTTTCTAATACAATTCATATGGGAATAATATATCTTGTATATATAATAAATACATATCTTATAGAATTAAAAATGAATTACAATCTATTTTAAAAGAAATAAATTTTTAATATTAAGACTAAATGTAGTCAAAATCCATGACTGCAGGTATCCATTATTTTATTCCTCCAATAAATTTCTATGTTTACTTACCAGTAAATCCATTAATTCAAATATCGGTATCTCTATCTTATAATCCCCTATAATCCCTTGATATGATGATCGGTGTATTTCTTCTTAACCCCAGAATCCCTAGATCTAATTGATTAGAATCACCATCTTCTTATCCATAGAATCCCTTAATCAGTACAATTATTAGATTTACAATACAAAAGAAAAGTTTATTACTAAAAAAACTCTAAAAAGAATTCCATAGAAAGAAAAATCTATGAAGTATTACAAATACATATAATGAAATGTTCAAGCATAGAAATATTCAGATGACTTGAGATGTGAAATGTATCGGTTGTCAACTCTTTTAATGGCCATATATTTAATGTTAAAGTTCCAAAAGAAATATTTTTGAGTTAGTGGTAATGACCTCAGACATATTTTACTTGACATGTCATCTATAAATAAATCCATGATGTTGTTTTTTTATCCCCATTACAATTTGAAAATTTTTTCCTTAAGATAAAAAAAGTCTATATATAAAAATTATAAACAGAGGATAGTCTGATTGAAATCCTTATTATTTGTAAATATGATAAACCTTATAAAGATTAATTGATGTATCATTACCAATGAGAGTTCGATGTTCATGACTTTTTTCAATAGGATATAAAAGGTAAAATTTTCTCCATCGGTAAAAATATAGGCCGGTATAATTATTTAACCTCATCCTTGATTCAACTGATAGTATTGAAGATTGATAAGTTCATATTTTTAATACATTATAATTATTTATATGTTATTTAAAAAGTTTTTTTTTTATAAAAAACGTAATCAAACACCTGGGACCAAAAAAATTATCAATCAATGTCTTAAGGTAATGATTTTTATTTCAAAATCTAAGGGAATATAAAAGTATGATGTAAAAAATATTACTCAATAGTTGTGTTATTTTAACTAGTATTGTATAAACCATCAATGGAATTTTTTTTTGAAATCCTCTATCCCTAAAAAACTAATGGGTTTCACAGTGAGAGTAATCATAGGACCTTATTCATGCCTCCTTATATCCCATATGCTATATAATTGAAGTGAGGTTTTAAGTTGTTTACATGGGGAGACTATAACCTCATATCGGAGTAAGTTAAATAGATTAAAATAACCAAGAAATCCCCAAAAATAATCACATTATGTACAATCAATAAATAATAATCATTCTATAATATTGAAATATGGAAAAAACTACTCTTACAAATACATGTTCAAGATAGAATATATTGACTAATTCCCCACTTGGATGATAACATTTAAAAATTATTAAAATAAATAAAATTCTAAGGTGTAAATTTCCATCCATTATCCATATCTCAATCTCAATATCAAAACACTATATTACTTATCTCACTCGATTATGCAATATTGCTCCTATGCCTTACCTGAACCTGCATTTAATGTGATCTTCAAAGGTACTCAATTTTAATGGGAACTAGAGGTGGTTATGAGTATAACTAAGTACTGAACCTCTAATGTGGTCCCTAACATTACATCCAATATATATTCTCTACATTTTATATTCTCATAATAAATAAAAAAGGATGTAAAATAATGTATAAATTAGTAATCAAAATCGATCCTCATATTCTAACATGACACTCAAGATTGTCCATCCCTACTTCGACCAATACCAGATTGTCTCTCTGTATATCACATAACAAATAAGGGGATTTATTCCTAAACCCCAATCACATATAAGAGTATATGCAAGCACTAGATCCAAAAAAGCATCTTAGGCATCCTACAATAGAAAAATACAGATATTCTAGATCATAGGCATCCTAGGAATTCCTCATTTGCATATGGTAAGATCCAATTTAATAACCAAAGAATTCCACATAAACATCTAGGCCAAATACTAGGTATCAAATTTGGACACATGCATCATAAACTCATATTTCATCTATATGTGGGTTATAAAATCATAAAAACATTTTTCATTTCATTCAAACATAACCTGCGGATAAGAAAATGGGTCTTAGAAGAATTCTATCATCATAATAATAGGAAATCCAAATAAATAATAAGGATTTTATATTTAAATAATATCCCTAGTGGAGCATAAAAAATAAAAGTATGTAGACATAGATGAAAAAATCCTTTAAAATAACAATTGAACATTCCTTTGAAAATATGAGGAGAATATTATTTTCTATCGAAATACATTATTAGAAATATTAAAATTTCAAAAAAATTAAGAAAATTATTTTCTTTTAAAATATATATGAAAACATTTAAATGATGATTCATAAAAATAGACATTAAATTGTGAAAATAATTTTGTGTGGATAATGTTAAAACAAATATTCCATTCACACTTTCGGTAAAATGTAAAAATTATATTATTTGGAAAATGACAAGAAGAATATTTCCATAAATTATTAATGAAAATTAAATAAGGATAAAAATTAATTTAAAAAATCATAATATTAACAATATTATAGATTTTTTTTGAATAACATGTATATATATGAGAGAATATTCCTAGCCAGAAGCAGACATAAGTTCAGTTTTCCATAACAAGTTCATTAAATATTTTTGAGTACTAAATAGTGGAAAATGAAAACACAATATGTAAACTCTTGAAATAATAATATTATAAGAATGTGTGTATATTTTAAATGAGATATATTATATATTTTCCTCCAAAAAAATTTAAATTACATAATCCCAGAAATAACATCCATTATATAAAACCCTTAACTCAAGATCAAAATTCCTCATAAATGTATTTAACATCCTTTGTAATAAATTTAGATTTATTATAAATCTATATCAGAAAAAATATTCATAATTATTATACCATATATTATCTACTTATATAATCTTATCATGTTTTTTAAACAATTTGTTATTAAAGTAATCTTTTCTATTGTTAACTGTTACGTTTCTTCATATATGTTTTAGTTTGGAAATTTTAGTCCTTATATATTTTCATTGGTTTAATTATATAAAAAATATTATTCATGATATAAATATCACATATTCACATTATATAAATTTTTAACCATCTAAAAATGGTATACATGGAAAATTGGAGTACATTGTTCATGGATAGGATAGTTTGTACTTACGCTTGAGTTTTGTTTTCATTTTATAATAAAATTAATAAAAGTAAGGAATATAATATTTTAACATTATAGAAAAATTATTACATCATAAATTTATTATATTTTCATAAAATTAATCATTATATCCCTCCATATAATGTGGTTATGGAAAATTAATGGCATTAATGTGTGGAGGTAGTAGTCTGCATGTATGCATGATCGATACATTCATTTCCCTTTTGATAGATATGAGCTGGATAATGGTTAACCCATAATCATCAAAACAAATTAGTATATGTTTTTATAAATAATTCATTATTTAAATATGAATACAATATATTTAGAGTAGGTATTAGAAGAAACATTATTAAATAAATCTATTAGGAGTCATACCCCTTCTTTGAGAGGCTTCCCTTGTCTTACACATTATTCCTTCATATGATGGTCTTTAGGTAAGAACAAAATATTTAATAAATGGGTAAGAAATATAGTATGATATTTGGGTAGGGTTTGGTTTATATAAGTGGCTCAATGATTTTGACAAAGAGATTTGATTTGGTGTGCTTTTATAAGGGAGTAAAAACACACACATGGAATTACATAAAATATTTAAATATAATTAATGTATTTATCATGGATAATAGTACCAAATGGAACCAACTAGTCTAGAATTGAAGGAATAGAGGAAATTACCCCTAACTCGTGCCACCAATAGGTCCTAGGATGGAGACTATCACCGATGATATAAAAATATCATGAATAAGAGTAATTTCACTTTATAATACATTATTATTAGGAGATAAGATATCAAATATCAATAAAACAAATAAAATAATATAATATAAATAACCATAAACTATCCTAAAGTGTAGGACTAATGAAATCATTAATAGATAAAAGTCTCCAGAAGTAAAAACCCAAAAGAAAAACTAAGGCAGTGACTTAGTAATAGCACCAAATCCTGAGCTAGAAATTCCCCACATGGTCCATATTATCCTCCTAGAAATCTGAAAATGGTTTTATAGGCATGGGTTGATCATGCTGGTGTACTCATTAGAATAACCTAAGTCCCTCATTCACATGTGAAATGAGAATACTAATTAAATATTGTGAAAATAGAATAACCAACAACACTTAAATAGGTTAACTAGCCAAACCCAACCTCACCAAGCCTCAGTAGCCAAAACATTCAACCAAGTATGAAATATAATATGAATATTATCTATTATAGGGTGTCTCGGACCACTTTTTGACTAATTATTCACTCTCACACACCTACTACATACATATTCTCACACCCACCTCATCCATATCAAATCTCATCACATCATGTCCCGTTAAAAGGTGCCTGGTTCATCACAATAGATCAAATCCCACCCACATACACCTCATACATCACATAAAATATCATAACCAGGGTAGTAGGGGTATCGTAAATATGGTGGAAATTAACCTTCTTCCCTCTTCATAAAATAAACGACCCAAACCATACTTCATATCCTCATATCTTATCTCAACACATTTGACCAAAATACACTCAGGCCATCGCATCAATTCTCGATAGTTCACTTTGACTTATGGCCATCAAAACCTGAGCATGTCATCATTTCCTTGAATATAGATAGAGAAAGATAGGGTGTCTGTCCATACCTCCTCACCACTGATATATTCAGGGAAACACCACCCCCCCATAGACACAAACTATTGGTTGTCGACACATTGTGATCGGCATGGGTGTGTTGTGAAAATAAATCACAAGTAATATAAAATGTATACATATATGAATACAATCACAATCATAGCCTATGGGTTTAAAATAATTCACTAACCAAATCATAACATCACCACTTTTAATGCCAATTATAAATTCACAACACCACACAACATGCCACAATCCATAAGTGGTTAAATATTTATTCAATGTGGAATAAAAATCATATAACATCAAGGGATTCAAACCCCATAATGAATTAGAAAAAAGGTATCCTAACATCTGTGATTTTTGGTGGTATAATAACCATAGATAAATCCCAATATTAAAATATAAAATGATCTAAAAACATGTAAATCATACCCTTTACCTTCAATTTAAATTTAAATTATTATTTATATTCATTAAGTCAGATGAACACTATATTCTCAATGGAAAATAAAATTCTAACCTCTCGCATATGATACGCTAGGTGAGAAACAAAGGATCCCCTGACATAAGCAAAGGATTCCAATCTATTGTGCAAGGTTGGATCAAAAGCAATTCACCCTCAAACACCAAAAATAAGAATAAAACCTTCATTTCCATGAACAGAACACCCCAAAACACCCACTCATAAAACCACTATAAAAATAGAGGTTTCCCTTAAAAAAATTTCCTCCTTTACGATGAAATAGGAAAAACTGGAATAAATAAGGAAGGGGAGCTTACCTAAACGTACATTTATTAATATCCAAGTAATGGGGTAAAAAACCTCATTAAGATGCACTTCATTAACCCACGAAATGAGAGAAATAATGTAAAAGTGAAGGAGTTTTAATTGATTTGGGTTTTTATAACTACCCTGAAAAAGAAAAAAAAGACTAATGAAAACCCACTAAGACAATGTCATAGCCTACCTAAAAATCAAAGGGACTAAAGTGTAAGACCCCTCACCACCCCAAATCCCTACTGGCCAAACCATCCTCTAATATCTATTTCTATTTATGTGTTTCAAATCCTATAAATAGAGAGAAGACCACAACACATCCAAATATGCTACATTGAATACATTTGATAACCAAGAATATGTTGCATTATAGCCTCATCTCTATGGATTAGCTATTATTGACTAAGAAGTATCCTTATAATCCTCCTAATCTACCTCTTAAACCACACACCCTTATTAATTCCTCATCCACCACCTCACATGAGGGGTCCATGCCATAGACAAAGCTCTATGATATAGATATCACGAATGGTAGTATCTCTAAAACACATACCTGATCTCTCTATGCCACAACTAATTCATTCTACACTACAACAACTTCTATTATAGTGAAACCCTCATATCTATGTCACAATCCAATATAACTAGGAATTGTAACCCCCCTTTCCCTCTTACACACCCCCAAACACCACAAGACTACCCCCAAAACACCTATACCCCCATATTTCATGACAATTAATATTTTTAAAGGTCTAGGTCGTTACATCATATACCTCTCAAACTATTATCAACCTTGATAATAAAAACCAACTCGGAAGGAAAAGGAAAAAAAGTTTAAAACAAACACCAGTCGAGATACCTCATAAGGATCCCATTACAACCCAAAAATAACCACACGGCCAACAAAATGCACTAAACCCATATAATATCACCCACCAAATGTCCCACACAATCACATCACCTCACCACTCTACATCAACTACTAACCACCACAGTTTTAACAAAACCAACAGAACTACCATCTCATACCACAAAAATAACAAGACAACAATCACTTCAACCACCACATAATATATTCTAAATTGCATAAATAATGGAATCCCATCTTCCAAGAAAATATATTTTCCACTTTGGGTGACACTGACTCACCTTCATGGTTTTAATCATGTGAGATTATATCATTTTTCTGTTAGTAATCAAGTTTTCATATATTTTTATAATTAAATACTTAATTACAAACCACATCATCATGTAAATTAAATCTCAAAAAACATAATGTTCTCAAACATCTCACCATTAAGAAACATATAAAACAAAATAACGGAAGGTCAAAACAAGAATAGGTACTGATAATTTATTATGTTCTCATGATCTCATGTACTCTCACAGTAAATTCTCCCAAAAATCCTATATATCCAATGGACAATCCACAAATGTTGCATAATCCTCAATATCTAACTCTCCACAATCACTGACATGGGTGTTATCATAAACATTTTGACTGTACTGAGAGATGTGTAAGACAACTTGAATATGTTCCATTAATGATGGTTTTAAATGACAATAAACTATTCCTACATTCCCCAATATCATGAAAGTCCCAATATGATGAGGTGAGAGCTTACTTCCCCTGCTAAACCATTACATACCATGTTCATGGTAAACCATGAAGAACGTGTGGACTCCAAAATATAACTCTATGGGGATCCTCCTATAGTTGAATTAAAATATTTTTATCCCAATACTAATTTCATACTTTCATGAACAAGATGAATCTTATTTGTCATTCTCTACACCACATCGGAACTGAGAACTTAGGATTCCCCATCCTTGGCCCAGTATAATGGAGAACAACAGAATTTCTTGTATATGTCCTAAAATGGGGCCATGTCAAAAGATGATTGATATTTTTTATTTTAAGAAAACTAAATAAAAGTTTAGTTTTTTTCTCATTGTTTTTCCAACTCTATTTCTCACACCCACAATATATCCTTGTGTCTCGATAGTCTTCTCCTTATTCTTTTACATATGAGGGTGGAAAGCATTGTTGAGGAATAATTGAGTTCCAAAATAATTTCATAATTCCTTTAAGACTCCCAAGGTAAGAATGATATCATAACATGAGACAATGGACCTTATAACTCTATTACACCACACCACCTCATCCCCATACCACTTCACTAAAACATACATTGTTCCTGAATCCATGATCGTAAGGAAGTAGGATTATTTTGTCAGCCTATCCATGAATACAATTATATGATCACAAACTTTTTAAGCTTTGGGTAACCCTATGATGAATTCCAAAAATAATTCTTCCAACTTTTACTCAATAATATCCAAAGGGTATAAAAATCCAATAATATAGTGTTCACCCTTTACCTCGTGGAAAACTAGACACTATACCAAAAACATTACCCCGTCTCTTTTAATCCAAGACCACTCAAACTATGTCCTAAATTCATGGTACATCTTAAAAATACTAATGTACCAATATGGGTAGTCTTAGAAACACACTAAGGACTCTTACATGAATTAATAATAGAATAAATAGTTGACCCTAAAACATTATCTAGATTTGATTATACATTCACCATCCATATGGATCATCGCCATGGCCAATATGATAATGTATCACCTCTACATCTATTTCTTCTAACTGAGACTCATCCATTTAATTCATCAGAAAAAACAGCACCATCAACTAAAACAAGAAACCACCATAATCAACCAAGCTCACATATATGTGCAAGGATAAAAACTAATTTATCACCCTCCAATAATATTTTTACTCCAGACCAATTTAATTCAATGGCGTCCTTCTCAAAATATCAGTCATAACATTTCCTTTTCTTGAGATATAAGATATCTCTATTGAGTCAATAAGTTTTTCCTTATGACTTTTCCACTCCTTCTTGTTTTGAAAATCACAAACACCTTATCTTAAAGAAAGTTTCTTTTATAAGAAAAGTTGATTTTATAAGAAAAATTGCTTTCTTAAGGAAAATTGCTTTCTTAAGGAAAATTGATTTTATAAGGAAAATCGATTTTGTAAGAAAAATTATCCTTATCATATTTTTCATTCATATTTTTCTTAAGTATAAGATTCGGATTCATTTCTATTTTCTCGTAATTTCTTAAAACCTCAATATGAAGTATTCTGTTTTAGGATCCGAATTCTGGATAACGAACTCTGATAAAATTATAATCCGAACTCCGGATACGAATTCTGACTAAGTTCGATTCCAGATTCAGGATACGAATCCTTATAAAGTTCGACAATGAATTCTCATTATGAATTCTGATGAAGAATTCTCATTATGAATCTTAATGATGAATTCTAATTACGAATTCTGATGAAGAAATCTCATTAAGAATCTTGATGATGAATTCTCATAACGAATTCTGATGACAAATTCCCATTCCGAATTCTCATTCTGAATTCACCTATTAAACAGAATCTAATTATCTTTGTTTTATACACTCCGAATTTATCTAAGACTCTGAAAATTATTTTTGGTTAGACTCAAAACTTTCATTTTTCTTATGCCTTTATATTTTGACTACACTTTATTATTGTTCCTTACACTCTGAACCTTCACTCAGAAGTTTTCATTCCGAACTTTTCAGTTAGATTTAAAACGATGTCGTACATTCTGTTACACTTGTTTTGTTATAAAACGATGTCGTCTATTTTGTTATAAACTAACCGTTGTCTAAGTTACACGTGTACAGGTCCCTCCGATTTTTAAGGAAGATATGACCGTTGGGAAGGAGGCCGACCATACCTATAAATAGGAGCTCATTTGAAAGAGCTCGACACTGATGACACTGATGAAACTGATGACAGATGAACAACTTGGTTTTGTGCATACATGTTGTTGAAGTTATTTCTAGAGAGAGAGGGTCTTATTAACGCTCAATGCTTCGTGCGACTCCGAATGTTGGTGACTACATTCGAGGGCTTCCGAGGATAGGAAGACAGAGGTGCCGACTACCTTAAAGCTCGAGGGCTTCCTTGCTGAGGAAGACAGAGGTTGCCAACTACCTTGAAGTTGAGGGCTTGCGGGGATAGCAAGACAGAGACTCTGATCTTCGTATCGAGGGCTTACCCTGGTGTGGGTAAGACAGAATTTCTGGAAATTATAAATCAAGGGACCTTTATCCAAGGTTCTTGGATACCCTTCTATTTGGGTTAAAAGACTTATATCTCATTTCTTGTAGTTCTACTACTTGTTTATTTTCCGCTGCATATTGTATTGTAAGGAAAGTATAACTTTCTAATACTTCCTTATTTGTAATCTGTTTCATTAATATTCTATATGCTTTAAGGTAGAATCTCATATTGTAATCTTTTGTTAAGTTTCAATTTCTGGAACCATATTTCCAGAACCTACTTTTGGAATCTCTTTCTAAGTTTTTTTTGGTATTAGAGGAGTTGTGAATTTGCTTATGTTTAACTTTGTTAAACTTAGCCCTTTCTTTTTCTTAAGGAAAACATAGTTATTCTAAACTAACTTTAAAGCTTCCAAAGGGATTTTTAAAGTGTACAATTCACCCCCCCCCCTCTTGTAAATTGAGCATCTACATCACTATTTCGATCCTACAATTGGTATCAGAGGTTGGAAACCTCAAAATCTATACTAATCTTACAATTGGTATCAGAGCAGGTCTCTAAAATACATATACTTATGAATAATTTTTTCTTGCTCATTTTATCATTCCGAACTTTCTAATTATGAACTATCCCATTCCGAACTTTGTTGTTACGAACTTTTGATACTAACAAGTGTGTGTGAAAAGTTATTTTAAGTATGGAAGGAGTCAATGTTGGTTCAATTGATAATCTGAATCCTACAAGACCACCTATATTTTATGGTAATGATTATGATTACTGGAGAGATCGTATGAAGACTTTATTTGTCAATACTGGAGTGGACAACTTTGTTATGCTTACTGGTGATTATAAAATTCCTGACAAGGAAGTCAGAACTTTTACTAATCAGGAAAAGAAAGAATATCAAATCAATTATAAGGTACGCAATACTTTACATTGTTCAATGACTAGAAATATATATAGCCAAATTTCATCTTGTGAAGCAGCTAACTGTATCTGGAAGAAGTTAGAGGTTACACACTTTGGAACTTCTAATGTGATTGAGACTAAAAGAGATATGCTTAGAGCAGAATATCATGGCTTCAATTTTCCTTATGGAGAACCTATCTGTAAAGTTCAACGGAGATTTATGACTATAGTCAATAGTCTACAGTCTATGGGAGAAAAGGGTTTAGATGATGAAGCTCTTGTGGATAAAATAATTGATATTATGCCCAAGGAGTGGGAGTCCAAGAGAACAGTTATAGATGAGAATTGGAAGGTCACTCAAATTACTCTTGATGAGCTGTTTGGGACTCTTCTACAACATGAAATAAGAATGAAAAGAGATGCTGACAACATCAAGAAGAAGAATGGAAATGGTACTGTTGCTTTTACAACAACATCAAATCAAATGAAAGCTAAGACTCCTGAGAGAGTAACAAGATCCAAGTCTAAGAAAGTTATTTTCCAATCCGAATCTAGTGAGAGTGAAGTCTCAGATAATGAACTAGAAAATATTGCTCGAAGAATGAACAAGATAGCCGGCCAGAGAAATTTTCAATCTAAGTATAAGAAAAAGGAAAGGAAAGATAAGAAAGATGGAGAAGTTACTTGTTATGAATGCAAGATAGCTGGACATATTAGACAAGATTGCCCTTTGCTCAAAAAAAAGATAGGAAAGAAAGGCATTCATAGAGGAATAGAAAGAAGTATTATAAAGCCAAAGCTAAGAAAGTTCTGAAAGCTAATGACACCTGGAGTGCCAGTGGTGGTGACTCTTCAGATGAATCTTCTGATTATGAATCTTCAGGATAGAAGAATCTTGGTCTTATAGCCAGATTACCTACTGATAATAATTGTTTTATGGCTAAGGTACGAAATGCTGAATCATTGACCAATGTTTCTTTAAATTCTAATGATAGTAAGTATTATAACTCTTCTGAAGAAGAATCATCTTCTGCTGAGGAAAATTCTTTACCTACTTATGAAGATGTCTCTAGGTTTGCTGAACTTCTTGAGATTTATAATTCCAAGCTCAATAAGAAACTTGATAAGGAAAACTCTAGAAATTATATTCTTATGAAAGAGATATCAGATCTTTCTAAAGATCTTGAAAAGAAAAATGCTGATTTTGAAAATATTTCAAAAAATCTTGAGGAAGTAAGTTCTGAGAAGAACAAACTTTCTAAAGAATTAGAAAAAGTAATTTCTAAGAAAAATATTTTCGAGCCTAACTCTAGTTAAAAATCTAATGATTTTGAGGATAAAAACTTGGTTGTAAAACTCAAGTCCGAAATTTTTTCCTTAAAGAATTGTTTATCAAACATTACCCATGGTAAGGAAAATTTTGATAAGATGTATTCCCAAATACGACCTTTAAAAAAATAAATCTGGATTTGGTTATACCCATGCAAAAACAGTTTTCTATAATAATTATTTTGTTCCTCAAAGTGCCCCATTTTGTACCAAGTGTCAATGTGGTGGTCACTGGGCAAAGAGTTGTTCCTTAAACAAAACCCAATCCTTAGGTTTTCATAAAGCTTATTTTCTAAGAAGATGTGGGCTCCTAAAATTTTATTGTCTGTAAATTTCGGATCCAAGGAAATTTGGATTCCGAAAGTCTAATTTTCTTCTTGATTTCAGGAAAATAAAGAGATTACCAGGAACAATACATGGTACATGGATAGTGGATGTTCCCAGCACATGACTGGTAACAAAAGCTTTTTTGAAAAGATTATCAAAACAAAAGGAGGAAAAGTAACTTTCGGAGGTAATGCTAAGGGAGAGATTCTTGGTATTGGTAATATTGTTTTTCTTGGTAAAACATTGATTTCAAATGTTCTTTTTGTTAAGGGTCTTAAGCACAACCTCATTAGCATAAGTCAATTATGTGATGAAGGTTACCTTGTGAATTTTAGGAATGATAAGTGTTTAGTTCACAATTCCAAGGAAGAATTTATTCTCTCAGCCAATAGGCAAGAGAATGTCTACACTTTGAACCTAGAAGACCTCAAGAGTCAAGATTTACCTTGCCTAAGTGAAATGGAAGATCATTCGTGGTTATGGAATAGAAGACTATGACACTGTAACCTTAGAAACCTATGTAAACTCTCTAAGAAGAAACTAGTTAAGGATGTACCAGAACCTAGATTTGATTCATCTAAAGTTTGTGATTCTTATCAATATGGAAATCAACATAAATCTAGTTTTAAATCAATCGGTGAAGTCTCAACAACCGATGCATTACAGTTAGTGCACATGGATCTTTTTGGTCCAACACAAACGGGAAGTATTGGAGGAAAATACTATGTGTTTGTTCTAGTTAATGATTACACTAGATTTACTTGGGTCTATTTTCTAGCAAAGAAGTCTGAAGCTTTTTACTATTTCAAAAGTTTTATTGCTCAAGTCAAAAATGAGAAAAACCTTCCATTGAAAACTATTCATAGTGATCATGGAGGAGAATTTCAAAATTCTGATTTTGAAACTTTTTGTAGTAAGAAAGGTATTACTCACAATTTTTCAGCACCTAGAACTCCTCAACAGAATGGTGTAGTTGAAAGAAGAAATATAATTCTTCAATAGATAACTAGAACCATGTTGAGTGAATATTCTATTGCTAGACATTTCTGGGCTGAAGCTGTAAGTACTGCTTGTTATACTATAAATTGAGTTTTGATAAGACATTTTCTTAATAAAACTCTTTATGAGTTATGGAATGGTAGAAAACCAAGACTATGCTACCTCAAGGTTTTTGGTTGCAAAGAATTCATTTTGAATACTAAAGATAACTTACATAAATTCGCACCAAAATCTGATGAAGGAATTTTCTTAGGCTATTCCGAAACCTCTAAGGCTTATAGAGTTTTTAACAAAAATACTTGCACTATTGAGGAACTAGTACATGTAAAATTTGATGAGTCAGATCCTTTTGTTTTTAAACCACCTCAATCTACATCTTCAGATGTGTTTTCAAAAACTGATTATCAACCTTTGGTAGAAGAACCTTCTGATAAGGGTAATGTTCTAGAAGATACTTCTGAAACATTTACCCCGGAAGACTTTCTACCCTATGTTGATGAACAGGATTTACAAAACCCAAATCAGGTGTTTCTTAAGAATCATCTCAGTGACAGTATCATTGGTGATGTAAATCAACATGTAAGGACTAGAAGTTCCTTAAGAAATGAAATAGAACATCTCGAATTTCTTTCCCAATTAGAACCAAAATTCACTGATGAAGCTTTAGGTGATTATGATTGGATTAAAGCCATGCAAGATGAACTAAATGAATTCGAAAGGAATACAGTCTAGACCTTGGTTGAAAGACCTAAAGAAACATCTGTTATTGCAGTAAAATCGGTCTTCAGAAATAAATGTGATGAAAATGGAGTCATAGTAAGAAATAAAGCTACACTTGTTGCTAAAGGCTATAATCAACAAGAGAGAATAGACTATGAAAAAACCTATGCTCCAGTAGCTTGACTTGAATCTATCCGTATTCTACTTGCCTTTGCATCATTCATTAATTTCAAACTTTTTCAAATGGATGTGAAATGTTCTTTTCTTAACGGTTATGTTCAAGAGGAAGTTTTTGTTGAACAACCTCCTGGATTTGAAGATACAAAACATCCTGATCATGTTTTTAGACTTACCAAAGCTTTGTATGGCATTAAACAAGCCCCACGGGCATGGTATGATAGACTTACTGGATTTTTGATTCAAAATAACTATGTTGAGGGAAATGCAGATCCAACCCTTTTTATAAATAAAGATAACAAAAATGTTTTGATTATTCATGTTTATGTTTATGACATCATATTTGGTTCAACTCAGAAATCTTTGATCGACTCTTTTGCAAGTCTAATGGAATCTGAGTTTGAAATGAGTATGATGGGTGAGTTAACATTTTTCCTTGGTTTTCAAATTTCTCAAAAACCAGAAGGAACCTACTTATCTCAACATAAGTATATAAAAGATCTTTTTAAAAAGTATGGTTATGACAACACTAAGAGTATAAGTACTCCTATTGGTACCTCAAACTCTTTAGATCTTGATGAAGCTGGGAAACCAGTAGATCAAACATCTTTTAGAGGTATGATAGGATGTTTGCTTTACTTAACAGCTAGTCGACCAGTCGTAATGTTTTCAGTATGCTTATGTGCAATATATCAATCCAATACTAAGGAATCTCACTTAAAGTAAGTAAAAAAGAATTTTTCGCTACCTTAATGGAACCATGGATCTAGGATTATTTTATACTTCTGGAAATGATTCTGTTCTAAACAGTTTTTCTGATACTGAATTTGGGGGATGTAGAATGGATAGAAAAAGTACATCCGGAACTTGTCATTTCTTAGGAGATTCGTTAGTTTCTTGGTCCTGTAAGAAGCAATATTCTGTAGCACTTTCCACTGCTGAAGCTGAATATGTAGCAGCTCGAAGTTGTTGTGCTAAAGTGTTGTGGATGCAATAAACACTCACAGACTATGGCTTGAGTTTTACTAAAACTCAAATTTTGTGTGATAACACAAGTTCCATTTCCCTTAGTAAGAACCCTGCACATCACTCCCGTGAAAAACACATAGATATTAGGCATCACTTTCTTAGGGATCACACACTTAAAGGAGATATTATTCTTCAGTTTATTGGAATGCAAGATCAAATTGCTGATATTTTCACCAAATCTTTGCCTTCTGAAAGATTTGAATATATTAAACAGAAGTTAGGAATGATAACCGTAAGGTAATCCTCCTTAATTAACATTCTGTTGAAAAAGTCTCCGTACAGTAATAAACTCCTTTTTATAGGGGGAGTACATTTGATTGTTAGATTAAAAAAAAGTGTTTCAAAAATTTGTTTTCAAACTTTTTGGAACTAAAATTCCAGAATGGAATTTCCGGAACCACAATTTTCCAGAATGGACATTTTCATACAGAATACTTCTGGAATGGAAGTGTTCGTATTAAAACTTCCGGAATGGAAAATTTCATACTGGCAATTTCATAACCAGATTTTCTTACCGAATCCTCATAATGTGTTTTTCGTACTGAATTTTTCGTACTGAGTTTTTCGTACTAAGTTATTCGTACTGAGATTGTTTTCCGTAGTAAAGTTTTTGCGAACTTTGTCTTTTCATAATAAAGATTTTTTTTAGTCATTTTTATATTACCCATTACGAATAATCCTCCTCAGCCAATCCGAAAGATATGATTTCCTTACTCAAGTTTTCGTAGTAATTTTTTTTACTTGCTGGCATTTTCTTGTATTATGTTTTCGGATTATAGTTTTCTTAATTCTTTGTTTTAATAAAAACCTCAAAAATATCGGATTCAAGTTTTCAACCGTCAGATCTGATCTCAGCTTATCCCAACCATTAGATCAACCGAGGAAGTTGAACCGTCATTTCATTACCTATATAAAGGGGACCTAAATACTCATCCCACATCGATTTCAAGCTCTCGCACCCCGAAGCTCTGCCTCTCAGTTTTAAGGTCGTTCCGAACTTCAGATTTCTCTGTTCCGATCTTCTCAGAAGTCATCAGATCTGAATGTCTGTATAGTTAGCTTCTCAAGAAATGTCTTCCTCCAAGCCTATTTCACAATGGTTAGTTTACAGAGAAAGGCTAGTCCATCCGGATTTCTTCAACAACTATGATTCTCTTATTTCAAAGAACATTAAGTTGAATAGCTGGGAAGATGTTGCTGTGTCCAAACTGGGGAATCAAGACGATGGCTTTTCGGAGTTACTTATTGAGTTCTATGAATCAGTTTCCTTCTTTAAGGAAGATAATATGGAGAAATATTCTTTTAAGTCTTATGGCAAGACTTACATGCTTTCTTATACCAAGGCTGCAAGCTTGGTAGGCCTGTCCTATGAAGGAGAAGCCGAGTTTATATCTCAAGTTTTGCTGGATTCTAAGGGTATATTTGACAAGGAAAAAAGCCTTGAAAACTCTAGGACTCTCAGACGACAAAGCTCCGAAGATTGCTAGCTTGCCTACAAATTTTCGGATTCTAGAATTGTGGTTACAAGGGCTTATCGTACCGAGGAAAGGTGATAAGGACAGTTTAAAGAAGAGTGAGATCTATATCTTAGATTTCCTGATAAATCTAAGAAAGTTCAACTTCATGAGGCATATTCTTATAACCATTGAGAATCTTAAGAAAGAAAATCTCATAGCCCAGATCGTAATGTACCCAGCGATTTTATCAAGATTAATAGTTCGGTGCCTTGAATCTTTCAAGGAAGCTTGCAGATCTAAGCCAAGGGTATGCAAAATTTTGTTGGTCAGTGTTGATACCCTTAAGAGGATGGATGTGGATTTCAACAAGGAGATTGGTGAGTTCGTCGATTTGCCTAATCAAGAAGAAGTGGCTCCAAAGGCTGCTGAACCGGAATCATCTAAGCCAGTTAAGAAAAGAAAATTGAAAGAAGTTACAGCTAAAGTACAGGATCCTAAGTCTAAGGAAGTTCAAACCGCACTTCCCAAACCAAAGAAGAAGAAAGCCTATCCTGATGAGGTTGATGCGAAGTGGAGAGCAGATAAAGAGAAAAGGAAAGAATGGGATCTGCAGTTCTGATTGGACCCTGCAGAAGCTAAGGCCCTAAAGGAGAGAACTACTGACGAGCTTGAAAAACAAGTAAAGGAAAATATGCTCAAGAAGAAGATGTCAGAAGATGAGGCAGTCCAAGCCTTGTTAAAATTTAATGAGATGGTATCCAGAAGCATTCCAGTCCCAAGATCTTTCTCCTTGGATTCTTCTACCCGAGACTCCAGGAAGAAACGTTGATTTTCTGGAAGAGACTAGAGCTGAGCATGTTGAGCAACCTGAACAAATTAAGCAAGTGGGAGACGAAGAAGTTGTTGCTGAAGGAAGTGCTGAAACAAGAGACCTACTGAAAGAAGTAGATGATTACATGGGGTCACCTTCGGAACATCTATCACTCTAAACTTTAGAGGCTGAATCCTCTAAGTTAGTAACTCCAGAGAAGGATATGAATGAGGAAGATGTTGTTCAAAAAGTTGTTGATGATATTATTCAAGTGTCTACTAGCGAGCAGAAAACTTCTGATCAAGAATCGATTCTGAGAAAAGAGAAGGGAAACCAACTCCTTGTTGAAACTCCGAAATCAGTGGCTAGCAAGAAAACAGAATATGGTGATTCGTCTAAAAGGAAGTTGAACCTTATTGAGGAAGAAAACTCTCCAAGAAAAGTTTCAGATTCGGATTCATCCTCGTTGGGACATGATTTTGTTGTTCAATCTTTAAGGAAGTTAGTTGGTTCCATTCCGACTATCTCGACTATAGACTCAATATGTCAAATGCTCCAACATGCTCTGAATCAGAAATCAGACTCTATATCCTTGGTTATGGATAAGTGTGTCGAGTTTGAAGCCGAGTTCAAATATTTTCTTTTTGGCTATGAATCCCACAAAAGATCTTGTAAAAGGATGACGATCTGGTTGAGGAAGACTGTGGAAGAGATGAGGTTGTTTGTTGAGTTTCAAGACAATGTTAAATATGCCTTTGAAACTGAGGATAGGAAGATAAATGAGTTAACTTAATCCTTTGAAGAAAAGATGACAGAAGAAAAGAACTTCCAGATTCAAGAAGTGAGAGATATGAATGGGAAGCTGAATTCCGTTTCTCAAAACTGGATGTTTGAAAGGGATCATCGGATTGAATTTGAAGAAAGTATGAAGGCTCAGGAAGAAAAGATCAAAGCTCAGGAAGAAAAGCTGAAATCCTAGGAAGAAAAAATTGAAGCTCAATCCGCAAGAATAGTGGTCTTAGAGAAGCAAGCTGAAGAAGATCATAAAGACCTAAAAAAGATCAAGACTATTCTTAAGGGGCTCATATCGAAGAAGAAAGATCCCAAATAGACAAATCCGATCTTTTGTTGTATCTATTTTTTTTGTTGTATCTATTTTTGTTGTTGCCGAGATTTCAAACTTAATGAAATTCGTGCTTGTCGTTTCTATTGTTGTCATTACTAATTTTTCAGGTACTTTGTTGTTTTTTTCCATTCCCTCCAATTCTTTTTGAAAATCACAAAGGGGGAGAAGGAAAAGATACTTGTGAAAAATAAGACCTCTAATAAGAGTTTATCGAAGGGAGAGAATGAAAAGATCCTTAAAAAAAACTCTAATAAGAGTTTGTTTAAGGGGGAGTTTTTCATTAAAGAAGACCTCCTTATTTGTACTGAAATATCACTCTGGAAATCTGAATACGATCCTTAGAGTTTCAAAGCCTAAGGGGGAGTTAGTCATATTCATCAATATCCTTAATGCAAAGGGAGATACACCTTAATGTTTTTCTTTCTTCTTAGAATTTCTTTTTCGTAATGATGTTTGTGCCTTCCAAAAAGGGGGAGATTATTGAGTCAATAAGGTTTTCCTTATGACCTTTCCATTCCTTCTTGTTTTGAAAATCACAAACACCTTATCTTAATGAATGTTTCTTTTATAAGAAAAATTGATTTTATAAGAAAAATTGCTTTCTTAAGGAAAATTTCTTTCTTAAGGAAAATTTCTTTTATAAGGAAAATCTCTTTTGTAAGAAAAATTATCCTTATCATATTTTTCATTCATATTTTTCTTAAGTATAAGATTCAGATTCATTTCTGTTTTCTCAGAATTTCTTAAAACCTGGATATGAAGTATTCTGTTTTAGGATCCGAATTATGGGTAACAAACTCTGATAAAATTCTAATCCGAACTCTGGATATGAATTCTGACTAATTTCGATTCCAGATTCAGGATACGAATCCTTATGAAGTTCAACAACGAATTCTCATTACAAATTCTGATGAAGAATTCTCATTACGAATCTTAATGATGAATTCTCATTACGAATTTTGATGAAGAATTCTCATTACGAATATTGATGATGAATTCTCATAACGAATTCTGATGACAAATTCCCATTCCGAATTCTCATTCCGAATTCACCTATTAAACAGAATCTGATTATCTTTGTTTTATACACTTCGAATTTATCTAAGACTCCGAAAATTATTTTTGTTTAGACTCCGAACTTTCATTTTTCTTATGCCTTTATATTTTGACTACTCTTTATTATTGTTCCTTACACTCCGAACCTTCACTCCGATGTTTTCATTCTGAACTTTTCAGTTAGATTTAAAATGATGTCGTACTTTCTGTTACACTTGTTTTGTTATAAAACGATGTCGTCTATTTTGTTATAAACTAACCGTTGTCTAAGTGACACGTGTACAGGTCCCTCCGATTTTTAAAAAAAGATATGACCGTTGGGAAGGAGGCCGACCTTACCTATAAATAGGAGCTCATTTGAAAGAGCTCGAAACTGATGACACTGATGAAACTGATGACAGATGAACAACTTGGTTTTGTGCATACATGCTGTTGAAGTGATTTCTAGAGAGAGAGGATATTATTAACTCTCAAAGCTTCGTGAGACTCCGAATGTTGGTGATTACATTCGAGGGCTTCCGAGGATAGGAAGACAGAGGTGCCGACTACCTTAAAGCTCAAGGGCTTCCTTGCTGAGGAAGACAGAGGTTGCCAACTACCTTGAAGTTGAGGGCTTGCTGGGATAGAAAGACAGAGACTCCGATCTTGGTATCGAGGGCTTACCCTGGTGTGGGTAAGACAAACTTTCTTGAATGTATAAATCAAGGGACCTTTATGCAAGGTTGTTGGATACCCTTCTCTTTGGGTTAAAAGACTTATATCTCGTTTCTTGTAGTTCTACTACTTATTTATTTTCCGCTGCATATTGTATTGTAAGGAAAGTATAACTTTCTTATACTTCCTTATTTGTACTCTGTTTCATTTAGATTCTATACGATTTAAGGTAGAATCTCATATTGTAATCTTTTGGTAAGTTTCAATTTCCGGATCCATATTTCCGGAACCTACATTTGGAATCTCTTTCTAAGTTTTTTTTGGTATTAGAGGAGTTGTGAATTTGCTTAAGTTTGACTTTGTTAAACTTAGACCTTTCCTTTTCTTAAGGAAAATATAGCTATTCTTAACTAACTTTAAAGGTTCCAAATGAATTCTTAAAGTGTAAAATTCACCCCCCCCCCTCTTGTAAATTGAGCATCTACATCCTTATTTCGATCCTACAATCTCAATGTTATAGTCTTGATAAAAAATTATGTCTCCTCCACTATCACAAATATAGATCATTATAAAAATATATGTAACTCAATATCTTTGTACTCATGTTCTACTTGTCCTTCAATCCACCCAGGTATTTGGGTCAATAAATCTATCGGGGCAATGTAAGGTCTTCGGTCCACCTGAAGGCCTTCGGGCCACCTGAATTCTTTTGGACCACATGATGTGAAGATGAAAACTAGACATATTGTAACAGGAGTATGTTCTAGAGGAGGTTTCAATATAAGAACCTTCATCATAGAAGAGATATCAGATTTTGAAAAATGAGAGGGTATGCAAATTTCCATTAGTACCAGGCCTACGAATCGTTGCTCAGTACATCATGTTGAACAACCATGTGAAGGTGTGGGGCTGATCACAATGCAGACGTAGGGGAGGGGTGGTTCTAAGTAGTCATAGTCTGGGTTGAATTCCTCTAATACATTTGGGTCAAGTAATTTCATAATGCCTACATTCTATGTAATGGTTCCCATTCATCCATTAAGAGGGGTATTATAAAAAATAAATAAAAAATTGAAGGCCTTAAAGCAATTCAGGTTCAGCTGAAGTCCATAACGAGTTCCCCAATGAGATAATTCCACAAAAACATTGGTGATAACATAGTCTCTAGTAACTCATAATCATGTGTCCAATATTTATTCTTGTTGGTTAATAACTACCTTAACTCATAAGATATCACCACTTTCCGATGAATTAATACCCATCTAAATCCTAGACAAGAAGTGTCACAAAACACCTCAAATATCACCCGTTACACCAGCAACCGAAGCATTGGGTCACTGATCAAATTCAAATTTAAATTTTCAAACACTATTTGACATTGATCTGTCTAGATAAAGTCATTATCCTTCTGAGTCAAACTTTTCAATAGGGCCATTGTCTATGAGAAGTTAGATACGAACCTCTGGTAAAAGCCCCCAAGGCCAAGGAAGCTACTAAACTCCACCACATTCTTGGGTATTTCTAAAGAAAAAAATCCCTCAACCTTTGGTGGTTCCATGACCACAAACATTTGATACACTTCATGCCAAAGGTAATTCACCACTCTGGAAAAGAACATGCACTTTGAAAACATCGGATAGAGATAGTGGAATTGAAGAACCTATAAAATAGTTCTTAGATGATGGTCTTTCTCCTCCTCTAATTTTGAGTATATCAGTATTTCATCAATGAAAATATCTAAAAACTAGTCCATGAATTGATGGAATAAATTTTTTATGATCCACATTAACACCACTGGTGCATTTAAGACACCAAACGACCTGAACATGAACTCAAAATTACCATACTTCCTTCTGAAATCATTTTTTGAGACATTATCCTCTTCCACCCTAATGTGGTGATAACCATACTATAGTATGGTTTTAGAAAATTTATTAGCTCCTATCAACTGGTAAAATATAAAATTTATCCTCGTAAGTGGGTAATTATTCTGCATCATCACTAGATTAAATTCTTGTTAGTGTATACACAACATTAGACTACCTTTTTCCTTCTCATTGAACAACACTAGGGCACCCCATATAGATACACATGGCTGGATAATACCCTTTTTCATCATGTCATCTATCTTAAACCAAACCTACAATGACTCATTAGGTTATACCCAATAATGATCCATTGAAATCATAGAGTAATTATGCTTCAAAACTATCTTGAACTAATTATCTCATCAAGGGGATATAACCAGAACCTCCATGGGAAAAAATCAAAAAATACTTGACAACCTGCGGAACCTCTTCTATCCTACATCCACTTATTTCATAGAAAACTTAAACATAAAATAAATAAGATGCTACACATGTCTACTACCCAATAGAAAAATATATTCTCTAATGAAAACCATATTTTATCCATCCTTATCTAAGTACATGATTCTCCACTAGAATATGTCAACAATAGTAAGCATGGAATACAACCAATTGTTTTCAAGAATGACATTGTATGGATGAGTATAAAGAAATAAAGCATCAACACATGAATGATGTGGCCCCATCATCATTCTACACCACAAAACAAAAAAAACTATTCTTGCCTCTAACCAGATTAGTCAACACCAGGGTTGTAGGAAACCTATCCACATCTAGCCCAAGATAACAAAATAGATAGGTTGAAACAATGGATTGTGATGTTTCAGAATAAAAAAATGCACAAATGTGGGTAGAAGATAAGATGATCATATCTCAAATGTTATCGGTCCCCTCTATAGTTGTCATCTCCACTACATGTTGTTAACTACACCCTACCCCACTACCTCTCTACTAATGGACACCTCCATCACCATGATTGGGTAAAGGTCCCTGGAACAAGAGGAACATCCATAGGATGGCCTCTGTTATCCCCATATTCTCTCAACAAGTAATAATCTGAATTCCCATTCTACTAAAATGGACTCACTAGAAACAACTGCTTGAACATGCATGGAAATTGATAACCTCTACCTATGCGATCTGGTAAAAACACTAGGAACTAGTCTTTATGAATACCATGACCTCTAAATCTGAAACAAACTAGACTGAGATCTCTATAAATAATACATAAACCACAAGACCATTTAGATGGAGGGTAAGATACTATGTTTGAATACCCACTAATCAAATCCTTGAGGGCATAGCATCTGAAACATTTTATTGACATCCCTTCTCTTCAAGGAACCCTTTTGGTTTCCACTTCATAGAAAACCTCCTCATGAGTTCATTCACTCGATCACCTCTACCTGCTTCTGGAACTCCAAATACATATGTAATGAAAACGGATCAAATGCATACGTGATCGAAGGATAATGTTCCTCATAAATTTTTCATGCTTGGAACTCCTCATCTAAAAAATTATTGTGTTTCAAATGTAATATATTCATAATGGGGATCATAATATCCTACAAAGAAATACTCTACTTCAAAAGAGATAGAAGATTATTTGTCTTCATGATCTTCACGATCGATAAAGAGAACTTTTTTATAACTCTTTCTAAATATCAACCCAAAAAAAATATTCTTTATTCCCCTCATCTGGCTATAGTGTTCACCACTGCTACATATCTCCCTATATCTAACTAACTACTAGTGAGATCTAGTACCCTCTTAGAGCATGTACCAAATAGAAATTGATCTCAAGACCCTAAAACTATATCGCTATATCTACATCTAAAACACGTCCCACATACATTAAAAAAGCATATTTCTTAAAAGAATTCAATATAATCTTTCAGTAATCATCCCCCCCCAACTAGATCAACCCTCTAGTAAAAAACTAGGACAACTTGTTGAACCTTTACTACCTAATCCACATATAGATGATGATCCAGATACCTAGATGAAAGGAAATAAAATATTTCCTAAGCCCGTTACTATGTAATTTTATTAATATTTATTTAAATCATTTTAATTCATTTAAACCTCTACAAAATAACCCAATTTAAACAAAAAAAACATTTGAATCCTGATATATGTACCTCTTTAAAGGATCTCCCCTACTAGAGGTGCCACATAATTTTGTCATTTGGTAGGCCCATATTCCTTGAATTGGGTCATAGAAAGGTCTAAAATCCCATATCTTAACATGTCCTCCCTATCCTATATTACAAACCAATTTCCATTACCATTGATCACCTCCCTTAACTAGATAAACCCTTCGACGATCAACTGGGTCTACCTACAAAACCTCTAATAACTAAACCAAATCCAGAAAATAATTTGAAGACATAGCTAAAAAGGAAAGAAAATATTTCATAATATCGATACTATTCTGTTTCATTAATATTTATTTAAATCATTTAAATTAATTTTAAATTCTCCAAAAAAATTAATTCAAACCATAACACAGGTTAATGATGATTCATGTACCTCTACAAGGTCTCTACCCTATAAGCAGTTCAATCTCACATAGTCATTCAGTAGGCCCAAATTTATTGCATTGGATCAAGGGGGAAATAAAATACTCTATACTAACTAGACCTCCCTAGACAATATCACATACTAATATTCACTATCCAAATTTTCCTACTAAATCATGTCATACTTACCATGCCTAACTATAAACTCCATGTTATCCATCAACCAAAAGCTCTAAAACCATCCCTTCATGAAACCCTCCCCCAATGGTTCCTATTCTGGGATATGAAATAATGAATAGAGATAATGACCCCCAATTCCTTCCTCCATTAGTCCCTAGGTTGGACTCTAATATCGAGATTATAAAAATATCATGAATAAGTGGACTTACCCTCTATAATATAATATGATTAATATATGGGATATTAGAAATTAATCAAATACATGTAATAATATAAAATAATTAACCAAAAACCATCCAACAAGGTGTTTATAATGTAATCAAATATAGATAAAAGTATTTAAAGTAAAATATTGAAAGGAAAAAATAAGTTAATTACTCAGTAAAAGATCCAAATCCCAAGATAGAAATGTCCACCATGGTCCATGTAGTCCTCCTGAAAACATGAAAATATATTTTTATACATGCGGTGGGAATACATGTATACTGAGTAGAAAAACTAAAGTATATCATCCACATTTGAAATGAGAAAACTAATTCACTAGTTAGTAAATAGTAAATCCAACAACAAATAAACAAGTCAACCAGCCAAACCCAACCATGACAAGGCTCTCTCAAAAAATAACGCAACAAAGTATAATTACATAATATGAACCATATCAATGATAGGGTACCCCCACACTAATTTCCTACTATTTAGCTTCTATTACACCCTAATTATGTTCATTTTGGTGCTCCCACCTCTTCTGTATCACATCACATCAAACCACATCACTTCCCATCACTTCACATCCCACCCACAAAAACATAGTCCATCACACAAAATCACATCCCCCTGGAGACACCTGGGTTATCAAAACACATATCATAACAAGGTTCATATGGTTTGGTGAATGTGATGGTCATTAAACTTGTCCAATACTCCAACCATACATGACCCCCACCATAATTCAACTCATCACATCTCTCCCAAAGAGGAATGGGATGTAAAAACACATCACATCACATCCCAAAAGTGACCTTTTAAATTTTTTCCTTTCTAGACAATGAATTTTATCTTCTCTTGGAAGTGGGAAAGGTAATGAATGGGTGTCCATTCATCCATCCTCACTTCTAGGATATTGGGGAAAACATCCCAAAAAAATTGGTAGTAAACATAATGTTCTCAACATGGGTGGGGAACATAAATAAATCACAAGGAATATAAAATCTATACATATATAAATCCACACGTGGCCCCAACCTGTGGATTCATAATAATTCTTTAACCAACTCCCAACATCATCACTTTTATTGCAATGCACAACACCACACAACAATCAACAAACCACCTTTAGTTTTTTTCCATAAATTAATACATTTTTTAGATTTCCCAATACCAACCAATTCCATTCATTTAACCCAGTCATTTCAGATTTCTAGACCATTTAATTCCCATTTAATGCCAATCATTTTAACCAAAAATCCCATTTCAATTCAATATTCATTACCCATTTCAATTTCAGCATTCTTTTAGCATTTAAACCCATAAACATTTTTTATTTCAATATTTACAATTTAATCCAGCACAACCTAGGAAAATAGAAAAATATTCCATGAAAAAAATAACCCATAACAATAAAAAATCATCATCCTAATCACTATTTTTATGCCAATATGCCCTAAATCACCACTATTCATAGCCATATCCACTTTTCACATCACAAATCGTGTTTACATGCCACTTCCACTTCTCATCTCATAACCATACAACATCACAACTAAAAATAACCTCCCCACAACATGGAGACAATGAAACAGATGATCCTCGCACAAAAAACTACACTTCATGCATTCATAACATTTTCCACATCATCACTTAACATTTTTCACATTTATCAAGAGGGTTTTCATCAATTCTACTTCTTTATTTTAGAGGCATTATCACATAATCCCTAAACCCAGATGCAATGAATTTTTAGCCATGTATAAGTGGTTGAATATTTATGCATGGTGAAATCACAAAAAATTAAACAACAATGACTTCAAAAGAAATACCAAATAAACCCAACTAATAGATCCCAACAACCATGATTTTCTATAGAACAATAAGCATAGATAAATCTCATTGTAACATTATCAAAATATATAAAACCATATGAATCATACCACTTATATTTTATTTAAATTAAAATGTTTAATTTTCTTCATTAAGATACATAAAAACAATATTCCCAAAGGTAAAAAATAAAAACCCATCCCACATGATACACTATGTGGATAATGAAGAAACCATTACCTCAAACAAAAGATTCCAATCTGTTAAGAAGGGTTGGATTGATAGAAAGACAACATACACCATAACAACATAATAGGAAACCCTGGTTACACTAAAAACAACACAAAATTTCTTCTCAACAAAACACCATAAAAAATAAAGGTTTCCCCTAAAACATCACCTCATAAATAATGAAATAAGAGAAAACTAGAAGAAATAAAGATGGTGGAATCACCTAAACCGCCAATGATCAATTTTCAAAGTCCAAGGTTGAAATCCATTGAAAGGAGGTAAAAACACCTCCTTAAGACACAGTAGGGTCACCAAAGAAACATGAGGAAAAAAGGAAAAGTGAGGGATTTTTAGGGGCCTCTAGTTTTTAAACCCAGTATGAAAAACATAGGACCATGTTTCCACCACCCAGACCATGTTGTAGCCTACCTAAAGACCAAAGAGACTAAGGAAAATTACACCTCAATACACCAAATTTAAACAGGTCAATCCATCCTCTAAGATAAAAAACTTTTTATATGATACAAATCCTATAAATAGGTATGATAATGTGTTGCAACCAATGTCGTTATGCCACAAACCCTTGATTACATGGAAGAGGATGTAGTATAACCTTAGATCCACAATGCAACTATTCCTAATAAAGAAGTACCATTAAACTTTTATCTTTCTCGATACTACCCAATTTATCATTATCCATGCCACAACCTCCACCTTCCAAGAAGGGGTTAACCTGCATCCAATTCCCCATAGCATAGTTACACCCCACCAATCATTAGTAGCACCAAAATACCTCCATCTGATCCCTTCACCACATTGGGTCCAAATATGATGAAAAAATAACCATTATAAGTAATCCCTAGAGTCTATGTATAATCCCCACCAAAATAGGTCCTGGCGGCCAAATTTAAACATGAACACCTCCAAACACCTCAAGACTACCCTAAAAAACCTCTACTACTAGATTTTCATCAATGTAATGGCTTGGAAGTTCTAGACCATTACACATAAAATCAAATGTAATACTTGTTAAGGTCTAAATACATAAAAATTTTCAACATTACACATGTTTATGTTTCATTTCAATCTTTATCTTTTAGTTTAACACCCCCCTTCAACTATTAACCATTTTAACAAATTTTTTACTATAATTATTATTTATGATGATAAAAATTAAAGTGGTTTCATTACAAAAATTTTAAAATATTATTGAAATAATAGAAACCATTTTACCAAATTCAATTTTTATTATTATATGAAATTAATTTTAAAATAAATTCACAAAATGCACCAAAAACTGTTTTTTAATAAAATCATTTTTAATAATAAAATAAAATTTACTCTCATTCCAAGACTAGTGAAAACTAATAGTTAACACTAAAATAATTTATTCAATATATATTTTATATAATTAATTAACATTATTAATTAGTATTTATTTGTCCTATTTATTTAGATAAAAAAACATTATGCATATAAAAACAGTTTTTTAAAAAATAACTATTTTACATTAAAATAGATTTATTTTTATTCTTAACCATTTTAAAATAAATGTATAAAAAATAATTCATTTAATTATATAATATATAATTATAATATATTAAAATAATTCTTTAATAGTGCTCAATATAATTTTTGAGTTTAAAAAATAAGATATATAAATATAAAATTCTTTGAAATATAGAACTTTTTATCACAAAAACTTTTTTTTAATCAAGTTATTATATATTAGGATATAATAAATAATTTTTACTATTTAAAATATATGAATTTCTAATTCATAATGTTTCAAACACTATTTATAACCTCATATGTGATGTTATGTTATAAATGTCATAACATACTACAATTGTGTTCGGATTAGGGTTTTAGGTAATACAATCTATGAAATTAATAAAATTTATTTATCAATAATATATATATATATATATATTAAAATAATATTGTGTAATAAAGATAATTGATCATTTTTTTATTTTTTTGGTTCTATGGAAGGTTCTTTTCATATGTCTATTTCTTATTTTCATAATGCCTCAACCCATGAAGTACATAGAAAACCTATATTAAGGTGGTGAAAATATAATTTTATGAAAAAATATAAAAAGGTGAAATTTTTTCATATAAAATAGGATATGAAGATTGGGGAATATCTATGGAAATTTCCATGAGAATGGTCTAGAAGAGGAGTCATGTTTGTATAAATCCACTAATTTTAAATCAAATACTATTGGAATAAGAATAATATAAGTGATAAAGAAAATACAGTGTAAGAAGATAGGTGTGTCTCCATTGGGTTTATAGTAAAGAAAAAAAAATCATCAACACCAAATAATACCAAGAAAAATTATTTTCTAGAAAGAATAATAATCTACTTTTATTGTGTAAGAAAAGTAAATACCATGGATTGTTGTAATAAAACCATGAGTGTTGTTATTAATGGATGAAATATTATTCCAAAGTAAGGATAAATCTGTGAAAGAAGCAACATGATTTTCTTAGCAGTGGAAATTATAGATAAATTATGTGGGATTTCCCAAAAATATTACTTTTCTTCTAAAGAATGTATGATCATTTGAATCTCCTAATTATAAGAGATGATACAATTGGAAAGATAAAAAAAATATTATATATGAAAAATATATTGAGATAGTTCTACATTAAGAAGAAATAAAATTTCTTTAGTAGTAGTTAGAAGGATCCATGAAATGATATCATGAGTTATTATGTGGAAGCTGAAAATAGTTTGCAAAACAACTCAACGAATTGTTTGATCTTGTCTCAAGAGCAAATGGAGACACCAAATAAGATGAAGCTAGCACTAAAAGATACATTTCCATTTATGGAAAATAAAATGGAGGGAATGCCATATAAATAAGTTGTTCAAATAATTAATTATGTCATGATTACTGAGAATATCACTAACATTGAAATCATTAAATCAATGATGGAGAGTTCACCCAAACATACAGTAGAAGAGATAGAAATATCATTATTTAGATGTAAATATCAACCTTTCAACTATCTCTAAAGTGGATATAAGTTATAAGTTATTCCAATATATATTTTGTGTGCAATTAATATGTCTGGAAATAATTTTGATGCATGATTATGAGAGAAAAATAAAGAATAATAATTATTTCAAATCAGGATAGAGGATAAAAAAGAAACCATCATAGAAGTGATCAAACATTATAAATCTTGAGGTTAATATAATGAATATATCATCCTTGGTGAATAAGTGTTTATAATATCACAATGAGGGGGAGCCATCTTAAGAATTTTAGAAGCTTTGAGAATACTTATTTACCTTATGAAAATATTGAAATATAGAATTTTGATAAGAAACTATCATTTGAAAAGTATGCATACACATTCTCTCATCCATATATTTTAAAATTTGTATCTCACTTTATGGATTAGAATATGAATTAATCAATGACATAAAAGAGAGAAAATTATGTCCTGATATCTAAAGTTAGAGTTTCTTTTTTTTGAACGTTTTTTATCTATATATTCAATTTATTGTAGTACTATAAGTGGAAAAATTTCATGACAATACTTTTAATAATTGGTATCAAAAAAATTTATCATCATGAGAATATTTTTAATAGGCCCTAAAAAATAATTTGGATTTTGTATTAAATTCAATTGGATTATAGACAGATTTTCTCCTAAACTAAACCCTCTTACTTTCTACATTGATCTTGGATTAAGTATACTTAGTGTGTAATAATTGATTTCATGTTTTTTTAGCAGAATTAATATTTTCATACATAAAGTTAAATTTTATTTATTATTAAAAGTGGGAGTGATGAAAATGGATAAATTATATATTGACATACATTTTTAATATTGGTATTGGAAAAAAAATAAGTAGGGGACTATTAAACACAAATGTTTTTTTTATTTTATTCAATGGATGTGAATAAATTATTCATGATTTCAATAAGTGTTATTGTATAGTATCTTGGAAGGAAGTTGGATGTTCCAAATTATGTTTAAATATGAATGGAGTTTATTTTACTAATAAAGGTGTCACCTTATATTTATAATCTTATTTGATGACTGATGAAAAACATAAAGATTGGATGTGTGGGATGCAATAACTATTTTTGTGGAAAAAGTGAGATGATTTCATTTGGGTTCTTTAGTGATCTATTTATTCACAAACGGTAATGGAAGAAGGTGTGTTTGAGTTGTTTCCAATACTATATAAAAATTAATCATCGACTAATTATTGGAAAATACTGGATTAATAGTTAAAAATGTTTTTAGGACAATACTACTTGATATTTTATACGAATAATTATTTTAGTATGGTTTGTATTAGTGTAAGAGGTGATTATTTCCATGAATTTATAATAATCATTTTATTACACCTCTATAAATAAGTAAGAAAGTTCAATCCTTAGGTTTACAAAACATTCAACATAAATTTTGGTGAAGTTTGACGAATTGAGCTAAGGCAGAAAAATATTATTGAAATATTCTAAGAAATTTTGATATTCTTTATTAAGATTTTGTGTAACTATTTTATTGAATGAATTTTATTTTATGTTATAAAAATCAATTTTCATTGTTTTAAGTCATTTGATTTTAGTTTCTACTAATATAGATGACTCTATAATTTAAATGTATCATATTATTAAATATTATTCTATGTCACTTAATGCATTATGTTTTTATATCTTTACATGTTAAAAATTTAAAAGTCATAAAAATAAATTAATATATAAGTTATTTATATTTTATAAATCTAGAGTTATAAAATTAATAAATTTACTCCTCTAGATTTGAATAATAATAGTTTTTCTCTAGATCAAAAATTTGGAAAATATCTTTAATTTCATATAAATATATAAAATCTTTTGTATGATACATAATATTTCTAGAAGAAACTAAAATATGTAAAATGAAGAGATATTTGTGAGTATCATGATAATTTTTGATACACATGTTTTTAATTTGGGGAAATAAATTAGAAATGTCCAAAAACATTGGTTGATATGTATGTTTTTTTATGGTGCATAACATTTTTTGTTGTAAGTCTATGTAGAAATATCTAAAAGTAAAACATTGTGTAATATGTGAATTTTACATAATATTATTTATAAGTCACTATAGAGAGGATATTTGAAGGAAAATCATAAATAATACATATGGTCATATAGTTTTATAGAAATATTATATTTCAATAGTAATTTTTTTAAAGAAACGATTTAAATTTGGAAATTATCATTATTCAATTAGTTTTTTGAAATGTCATAATTAGGGTTACTATCATGATTCTAGATACTGGTTTTAGTGTTAAATAATAAATATGAATTTCTTTCATACACTGTGAATAAGAAAGTCTCACCACAAAGTTGAAAATAAACATAAATGAGTTCAATCTAGTTTTTAAGATTGTGATGCAATTACACTATGAAAAAACATCCATGTAAAATTTCATTATGAAGAGTAATTTAATAATAATTATTCACTTCTCATGTAATAAAATACCTGATATGATGAAAACATGGATAAAATTTATATTCTCATGATTTTCAAGGGATATTTATTTTAGAATAAATTTTGAGCCTCATGGAGATTTATTATCAGTAATATTAATAAAATTAATTATGGATTAAATTAGAATTTATGAGGAGATACAATCATACAAATCAAGAATATTTTCAATTTCAAATATGGAAAATATATTTAAAATATTTAATGTATTTATTATATACGGAAAAAAAGATGAATAGAAGTGATGAGAATCGACATTGTTATTATCCTTTATATCTTATAAGTAAATGAAGAAGAATAAAAATAAGGTGATACTGAGTCCTTTTGTTTACCATGAGTATATAAAAGAAAAAAAATAAACTATTGATAAAAAATAACATTTTTAATTTCAAATAATTGAATAGAACCAATGTTTTTGTGAAGGATTGATATTGTGTGTTTAATAAGAGGAAGAATGGGAGTGAGAAACTTGTCAGCCTGACATTGGCCATCATTCATGTCAAAAACATAATATAAGTGTATGAGCCTAAAATATCTCTATATTATAAGGTCTAAATAATGGAATAGACTAAATCTTGGATTTATTCACATTGATGAATATTATCAGATCAATTTTATCTAAATGCAATACAAATATTTCTTTGTAAATATACTTTTAGGTGGTGCAAACAAAATCTTATATTAAAATAACTTACAAGTAACTACATACATTATACCTCGTTAGTTCCATGATTATAGGTCTATGGATATTTTATTTCCTCAATTATTTGTTTAATAAAAATATTGTTTTGAATGAGTTGGATAATAACCAACTTACAGTAGAGATATAGTTATCCACATTGGAGGAAAACCATTTTAAAAAATATGAGTTCCCTTCATTGTATAATTTCATATTATATGGATAAAAACCCAATGTGATTAAATAAAAGAGTGTGTGATTTATTCACCAAATAAATTTAGAGTTAAATAATGGAAATGGTATTAGTTCACTAATATGTTACCAAAACCAATTCACCACCACTATCAGTTTTAGTCATACCCCAACTAATCCAAACTCTATCCTTCTATAGATATAATTTTTCCATGATAAATTATTCATATATGATGTATTGATGATAAAAATTCCTAGAATATTCATCAAGATCCACATCCATGACCACGTTCATTATATTTCCCATTTTTATATTCACTTAATTGGTTCTTGATTCCCGTAATTAAGTAGGACTATATTATCATGCCGATATCCTTTCTGAAATTTTCTCAATATCACCACCTTGATTTATCTCATGTCATTTGGGTTCTTTTATGATGATGTCATCATTTAGGGCTAGGGGATATTCTATTAATATGATATATATATATATATATTTTTAGGAGTTAATTCTATATAATTTTAGTGATTCATTCTAGGATCAATTCATTCATGTAGTTGTGCTTCCATGAAGAATTGAGATAGAAGGTGGATGAAACATAATATATGCACTTTACATTTTTAATTTCGAATGACATACAATTTTTTTTATTTTAGAACACTTATTAATAGAACTGATTCTAATCATGGTTCCATTAAACTTATGGTAATAAAAATAACTTGGTGTTTTTAAAAAATATAGTTCCTTGGATCTTGTGGAGATCATAGTTCCAAGATAGTGAACTTATTTGAGGACAATGACCAGGGGTAATGGAATTTGAAGAACATCTTTATCTTTTCATGGTGGTTCAATATCTTCTAGATATTGTTAATTAGGGTTTTAGTAATGAGGTATCAATCTATAATTAGTTATATTTTTTTTCTTTTTCACAATTTCCTATAATTTTTATGTTGATATAAATTGGGTGAATTGTCTATGTCTATCTATATCAGAGGGATATATTAGTTCCTTGATATTTGTTTAACCATGAGATATTAAAATAATAAGAGCCTCAATTTTAGATAGTTTCACTAGTTTTTTTCCTGCTTGAAGTCTTATATGTTGTAACATATCTGATATTCTAAGACCATTACATCCATATTTCTGGTCTTAGACTAGTTCAAAGAAGTTTAGTTAAGAATATTTTGGATTAGAGAAAAACTTTATGCTGGAGGGATTCATTTTAATGAGTCTTGATGAATTAATCCATGGAGATTTATTCAAAGGAAGGATTTTTGGTGCAGTCAATTGTGCTAAACTATAAGGATTTTAGTTGTGATGTGGTTTCTGTATTGCAACATGGGGTGTTAGTCATGATATTTTAGTTTCGTTTTGTCTTAGAGTGAATGTATTGTTTTGGAATGATTAGTATTGGTTGTGTCAGATAATTCCATGGGTAATTATTATGTATATGTTCTATGGGTTAATATTTTCTGAAGTCTCATGAGTTAATCATATATCAATGACATTATGGTGTAACAATTCTCACTACACTATGAGGTTTATGATGGTTGGTTTCCTTATTTAATCCTATTAGAGGTGTGTTGTATCATGATACTTTTCATCACATCATGATTTTTTTGGGGTCTATCATGTTTTAGATGACATTTTTGAATATTATTCCATGATCCATGGTAATTTTAGTTTTGTATCATAGTGATTGTGGTCAAACCATACCTTCATTAATTATATAAATTTTAAGGTGGTTTTTCCACTGATATATGGTGGGTATCACTCCATGATTTCCATATCAGGATTACATTGCGACATGGTGAATACTATCACACCATGACTCATTATTTTTAAAGATTAATTCTAAATTTGGGCTTTTTATCATGTTCAATATTACTTCCATGAATTCCATTGCACTCTAGGAAAGCAGTGGCACATATTAAGATATAATTATCCATCTTATGATATATTTTTCCTCTCAACATAAATATATCAATTTCCATATGATCCAAGATGATTTTAATTCCTATTATTATTTATTCTCCCATTTATTATCTTCTCAATGTGGTTATAGTAGTAGTATTTCATTGTTTTTGGTGATATTGGTATCTATGTTTAATGTGAGTTCTATGTGAATAGGGTTTTATGGTTTTCTTTATAGGTTCATGGAATTTTGAACATTCAATTCTTCATGTTCTTTCATAATAGTTTTTGAATCTTCCTTGAGGTAGGTTATGTGGAACTTATCATTATTTTTTTAAATTATGGTATTATCAATCTTTAAAATTCATTAGGTTGATAGTATTAATTAACATAATGAAGATAATACACTATATTAAGAAATTGAAGGGGGAAGGGGTGGTTCATATGTGTTTACTTGATTATATGTTATTTTATGGGAGTTTTTGTTCTATAATAATATTTTCTACTATAATACCTGATGTATGATTTTGATTGCTATGTTTTATTAACATTCATAATTTTTTAACTACTTCAAGTCAGTAATAATTGGTTGTGTAGAAATATGGAATTATGGTGTTGATTTTTCAATAAGAAATTATGATTGATGCCCATATGAGACATGGTTTCTGTGTGTTTTCCCTAATATCAAGCATATTTATAGAATAGATTGTTTAATTATACCTCTTTTACACTCTACCTTCAGATGAAGTGCATGTTTTGATATCCCAATGTAGTTATATCCATAATGTTTGTAATGGGATGTGGAGAAAATGTATATAGTGAAGGAAAAGATTATATGGTTGGGATATGGTTACATGGTGAGTTATGTGTATGAAATGAGGAAGTCATGAGGTTGTTATCCTTTATAATCATGTATCCCTACTATGATGAGTATGTGATGTGAATTTTTGTGGTGGTTTTAGTTGTGGATATATGGTTATGGTTGTGATGGTATGTGATTTTTTGGATGTATAGATTCAAATGGGATTATTCCACGGGACACATGTTGTTAGGTAATAATAATGACATGATCAATGGGGAAGTGGTTTTGGGGTACCATATTTATTTATATTCTTTTGATATTTTGTTACTATACTATGGATGCATTGTTTTGTGGGAGAGTGTTGCTAAGTTTGGGTGATAGATGACCTAATATAGGAATGAGTTAGTTCTATTTTTTATTCACAAAGTCATTATTATATTTTTTGACATTTTCATGATTGGTTTTTGGGATGATACTAATAAGTATACATGTATGTTACCCCTTTCTATATACACCTATTTTTAATATTTTTTATTGGGATTTATTAACTAAGCTATAAATTACTAACTCACAGAGCATGTGTCTAGTGGTTATGGATTACTATCATAGGATTTGTTATTGGTATTTCATTTTAGATTGTATTCGTATGTATGACATGAAATTCATTTTGGGGATAGTGGTTCTAATTTTATTTTATAGATTTTATATGGGTTTTTTTCTAAATATTCATGGGATTATGTGTATTATTCCACCCATATGTATGATATTATACCCTTTTTGCTAGTTCTTATCAAGTTTCCGGTTATAGGTGGCCTTTGGGGGTTACAATAATCTTTAATAAATTACAAAGGGGGGTTTCAAGTTGTGTAGGGTCATGACATAGTGATATCATAGATATGTTTTTGATTTGGTATAGGGATTAGAGTTATAAACTTTTGAGTCTTGCATGGGTTTAGTAGGGAAATATAATTAATCAAACATATTATGGGATGTAGTAAAGAAGATTATCTAGAACATTGGTATTTAGGGATCTAATTGATCATATTAATGGAAACAAGTATTATTGAACATTCTATATAATATGATGTTGATTATATTGTAGTGGCATGGGAGAGGTACATGCATCATGATATTTTAGCATGTATTTGAATTGAGATAATTATGTGAATATAGAATGCAATTTAATTGAACAAAATTATTTAAGATTCTATGTTCCCAAGTTTAATAGATTCTTATCATGTATAAGGATGGTTAATGGGAATCAAATGTATGTGATTCAGGATAAATAAGAGCATCAAAATGATTTGTTCAACTATATAAGGAACAATCTGGTAATGAAATAGGATTCATGGAGGATGAAGTTGCATGAGTTTCAGTTTCGGATCCTGAAAAATTATTAAGGGAGCATATATGATCAAGAAAAAAATTATTAGTTAGAGGATTTCAATATAACCTTTAGTTGGAACCATGATAGAGAAAAGTATTAAATATCATTAACAGTTATATAGTTGAGAGTAGTGACTCTCCATTGGTGGTTTTGATTCCTTGGGGAGTGTAATGATTCACCAATATCATAGGATAATTTTTTGAAGTATTTTATCGATGTCTTACATTACTAAACACTGAAGGAAGTCATGTTTTAGGAGTTACTATCCTAATGGTAATGGAGTTTCATTATGTAATAACTTAGGTTTTAGTTCAAGGTCCTCCTTCATTAAGAACATGGGATTCTTCCTTGTGATAATACTAAGGACCGTAATTTTGAGGTCATGTTTCTCCAGATGATTCATCAGTAGGTCACACCATTTATACTCCTAGGATATATGGATGTGTTATCCATGTATGATTTGATTGGAAAGATAAATACACGAACATTTTTATCTGAAAAGGGAAGTTTTCATAAATTTTCATTGAAATTTTTTTGCTGATGGTGGTTCTTGAATATCAAGGTGGTTGAGGTTTTGATTGTTTGATAGTCAATCCTAGTATTATTTTTCATTTATATCAAGAGATGATATTTCTCAAGAAAGTAACTAGACTCAATATTTTGTATGATTTTATTAGAGAGGTCATGGTCGTCAAATATTATATTACACAATGAACATTGTGGTTTCCTCATAATATGGGTGACCAAATTTTAGTTCTCCCTATAATTTTTTTTCTTCAAAGAATTATCCAAAATAGGGGCAATATGCCTTTGTTCTGCTAATAGGTTATAAATTTAAAAGAGGAGAAATCCATAGAATCCCCCTTCCTTAGGGACATCGGGTTTTACATGGTTTTGGTGGTGGTTATTAGTAGGTTCAGTAATGTAGAGGAGAAAGTAATAACCAATTTCATTATATGTAGTTTCTTGTTCTAGTCTGGTTATATATAAAATGGGGTACCATATACTTATCTTCCACCATGGTTTACAGTTTTCATAATTATAGATCATCAAAATCCTTAATTTCATCCTTTTTTCTATTCTTTGGGACTCCATGTGGTGAGGCCTCTGTTACCACTTGTATTGACTATGCTATTTAGAGTTTAGTCTATTTTACATGATGTTTTTTGAGGGTGTGAGCTATTCATAGGGTAATATCAGTCTTTGGGGGATTTATTTTTTTATCGATATAGCCATGTGATGTCATTTTTACCATGGATTGGTTATAATATTTACATGTGATCATTGATTGATTCTAAAGTAGGTTTGTGTTCTTTGATGTGGATTTTAGCATGTAGTGTTCATTAGTGATCAAAATTATCATATGGGTCATAAGATATTAGAGAATATTTTTTTCATATAGAGTAGTTATTGTCTAATTTTTCAGATGTGAATGGAAAAGTGTTTTTGAGAGCTATCGATGTTTTATTTTGTCTTTTCTATAAAGAGGATGTGGCACTGCCCTCTCAATGTTGAATCTAGTTTAGGATAGAGTTGAAACCGGGTGCCTCTCTAATATCATTGGCTCCTTATCATATAGAAACATTATAGTTTGGTAGTTGAGGATTTAGATCAATAATCTAATGAAAAAAGGTTTTATTCTATCTATTGTTTCTTCTTAGGGTGGTATTGTGTTATTATCAAAGAATGTTAATGGTATTCTAAGGTTCGGTATAATCTACCAGGGATTGATCATGTGATGGTGAAGAATCATTACACCTATCAAAGTATATATATGATTTGTTCAATCAGATGAAGGGGGCCATTTTGTTTTTAAATATATACCTACATTCTAGAAACCATTATATTATAGTTATGGAGGAGGATATCTCAATGTCTTATTTTGATTATTTTTATGAAAATATTTAGTCTTTTATATCATTAAATATCATGAATACCCTATTCATTTTCCTGGGACTCATAAACTCTATATTTTGTTAATTCCTAGATCAATTCATAGTAGATTTCATTGGAAACATCCCTTTGTAGTTGAAGATAGGTAAGGATCATCATAATAATCTAAAGACTATTCTATCAGTCCTTAAGTTCCATTATCTCCAGGGGAAGTTTTCTGAGTGTATTTATTAAACCTATGAGGTTTATTTCTTTATAAATATTGTTTATCATCATGGATTAATTGTGGATCCATAAAAAATTAAAGTCATTGTTTCGTGGAGATCAGTAAAAATGTTTTATAGGTTAAAAACATCCTTGGTCATAATGGATGATATAGGAGGTTCATGAAATAATTATTTTAAAATTGTGTAAACTTTAGAAGCCTCATCCATCAAATACATGACCTTCATATGGCCAGCATAGTGTTAGAAAATATTTGATTACCTGATGAAGAAGATGATCGACACTCGTGTTCCTCAATTTCTAGAGGAAGGAGTCATGTTCGATGTTTTCTTTGATTCTTATTTCCTTGTAATGGTTTTGTTTTAATATAGTATAATGAAATTATATCAAAAAATTCATGGAATTTATATCCCCATGAGAATAACTATGCCACCCATTATCTCTATTTAGCAGCATTGGTGTATTATATGATGTTTTTATAGAATTACCTCATTGTTGAACACATTATGATCTTCACAGATCATTAAATTTTAATGAATATCATCTCCATATTGGATTTGAATATTTTACTTTGATGGTTGATAAAGTTAATGAAGGAATATAAATTTGATATCTCTTATACTATAGTTAAAAGAAAAGTAGTTATAGATACACTATATAAGAATTCACGAGGATATTTTTTCGTGAGTTAGGATATGTAAGGTGAGTGTTAAAGGATATTTTGTAATTGTATATTTGTGTAGAGTATGATTATGGTTTATATTCTATATACTATATCACAGTTTAATTTTACTCTTTACAGTAGGTATAGGAGTCTTTGTGGATATACTCAATGTAATAGGTGTTATAAGATCATGATTTCTATTGTGATTCTCAAGTGCAATTGTTAGTGGATAATCAATATCGAATACTATTTTGAGGGAAGTTTTTTATTTCATTAGTGATGTGAGAAGTGGTTATTTGTGAGTTTAGTAGATCACCCATGGTTGTGAGTTTAATTATATCCAAGATGTATCATTACTTGAGTATTTAGGTCTCATGGTCAACATGACTCAATTTGTGGCAGAGTAATTGTTGTTGAGCTTGGAAAGATAGTAGGAAAAGGTTGACCATTGAGTTCCTAGAGGTTTATTATAATCAATTGGATACCCGCAAGTGGAAATATGAAGATATTTTGATGTATTTCATTAGTTTTCTACCCAAATATCATGAAGGAACTGATTTTATTCAGTATTGTGGACTAGATGGTGATGTTAACTCCTTTTGGGGAAATTGAGAAGTTGAATTTTAAATATTATTTGGTTAGTTTTTTTTATATAATGATTCTCTTGTTGAACTAGCTGGAGGTGGAATAACTAGAATACCAACCGCATCTGAGTTATTTGGAGAGTGCATATTTCTATTCAAGTTTATTCAGCACATGTAATCTTAAAAGAGAGGTGACTTTTCCAGTTTAATATACCAATATGTATATATAATTTGTCTTATGAAATGAGAAAATTGGATAAAATTTTGTAGATATATTATGGTGTATCTAACAGAGAATATAAACCCAAATTCATTTTCTAAATCATTGGTATATCCAAAAGCATATTCCTTCCAAGTTGAAGGTCAAAATTCCATGTTTCTAAGGATGATGAAACAATTGTTGATTGTGGTGGTTTTTTCATTTGAAAAGTGATTTTCTCAATAATAAGGATCAATTGGAACCCACAGATGATGTAGTGGGTATTAGATAATGACAAGCTATATGTTAAATTTAATCTAGTAGACCGTCCGACAAAATCGATGGACCTTGTTGACCCTATTATAAAACCATATGATATTGTTGTATATTCATATTAGGAAGAAGAATCTATTGGAAATGAATAAGAATAGAAGGAACCTTCTATTGATGAAGGAATTGATCTAGGATTATCTCCTAAATCTCCTCCGATTACTTATATAGATCTTAGTCCTACAATGAGACTTCCAAAAAGAGATAGGTTAGTGAAAATTGATTAAGAAGAAACCGATGAGTCTAGAGAAGATCATTTCAAGTCTAGAAGTAAATTTGTCGATGAAGAGGGGGAAGAAGAAGAATAATAAAATGGATAAAATGGTACTGGAAATAGAACTGATAATTATGATGGTATTTCTGACCTCAGTGATTCAGTTGAAATTATTAGAAGGAGAGATGTAGATATATCTTTAGGACTTCTTTATTATCTGATTTTATCTACAGTGAGACCATACCTGGACGAATAAGTGGATCTAGTTTTTAAATAAAAATTTTCTTTTTTGAGGGGGGGACCACCAAGTGTCGAATCCAGTTCTACTATTGATCTTTGGACTATTGTTTACTATTCTATGGATGACCATATGGTTATCTTAATATTGAGTAGCATGTAACTGAAAAAATAAGATAGGAACTAATTGAATAAGATGATGAAAATAAACTAATTGATAAGCCCCTTGTTGATAGGCTTATGGAGTTTGAAATAGATGTTGAAATCAAGAAAAAAGATGATGCTCAGATAGAAGAAGAACATGCTTCCAGTGAACATGCTATTATTGCACAGAGCCCAGATGTTCAGAAATTATATGAAATCTCTTTTTTCATTGGGTATACTATAGAAAGACAGAGTCTAGATAGCTAGAGAAGTGTTGAGACAGCTTTCATTGTAGCAAATGTTATGATACCTCCTGCCTCTATACCTACTATTCCTGAGGTTTCTAAGAGTTGGAAAGATCCTATTTCATAAGAATAGGATAGATTCCATACGTTTTCATCAAAGGATAGTGGAACTATGGTTCAAAAAGAAATAGATCTTAAACGATCTATGATGGCTCTGATTGATGTTGTAGGATGATTAGAAAATTTTCTTTCTATAAGAACACTTGCACTTAAACCTTCTTCTTTGACTCCTCTTATTCTGCTTGTTGACTAATTCACAAGAAGTGACTTAGATACTTTTGATAAAAATTTATATTTCAGATTTTAATATTTGTTTGAAAAATCCAGATCTACTCCTAACCAATATTAGGGGAAATGCGAAAATATATATATTTTAATTTTTGATCCACCATATTCAACCAAAAATGATGCATCACATTCAAGAGATTGAGATTGAGCATAAGAGGATTAGTAATGAGTTGGAATATGTAAGGTCTATTCTTGCAAACATAATGTTAATTTTTTATTCCAACATGGATGGACTTCTGAAATGTATTGAGAATGTGTTCTCAGACACATCTACCACCATATAACCTCATAAGTTGATGTTGATAAAATACAAAATATTTTCAGATAAGAGGTTATTTAGCTTCAAGTGGTCCTGCTAGTATAGAACTTGTTATACCATTAGAGATTTCATGAAAGTTTGAACAAAGTATAGAGCATGATCACATGAGGATAAGGAGTTATGCCAAGGATATGAATGATTAAAGAGAAAAAATTAGAAAGTATATCAAATATTATCTCACAAGGATTTATACCAAGAATTCCATGGATGTCAACATCACGTTTTTGGTTGATAATTTGAAAATTCCACCTGTGAATCAAGCCTTTATGGCGGAAGTCAGGTAGTTGAAATATATTACTCCACTACTAAATTATTTTAGGTAAGAAAAGGAAGATTTATTTAGTTATAGGGAGAGAGGTGGATAGATAATCTTGGATTTCATAATTTATATGAAACCATTTCTCCATGTACATGATCGACTCTTATGGATCAGGAAGTAATTGCAATTACCCCACATGTATCTTTTAGACCAAGAGTTACCAGGGATACATTAGAACCTATGGATTAAAAATTCCAATCATTTCCTCTTGATATTACTCAAACTATGAGAAAAACTAAGGATAGTTGTTGTTACAGAGTCTCAACATCATGATATAGCTAGAATCCCACATGGTGTTCTAAATAACATGCCTACGGATACTTCAAACCATGTTGAACCTATGGACCCTTATGCCCATCCTTGAACTGTTGTTAGAGTAGATATTCTATTTTTATTAGAACTTCTCTTTTTTAAATATATTTTTGATTGAACCTTTTTTGGATAACCTTAGACGATATTTAATAATAATTTATTCTTTGTATTTTCATATTTTTTTATAATACATTTACTATTTTATTCAACTAATATTTACCATTTAGATAATCCCAAAAGGATGAGACTTCCTATGGAATGTTTATTTTGATAACATGTTGTATTTCATTTATTAATATTTTTTATAGTCATATCTCATTAATAACATTTCTTCAATTTTTTGATACCTTATTGAGATATCCCCGTGGTTTTTATTTAACCCATATGTACATATTTCCATATTTACCATTGATACCATCTAAATGATATTTCTTGCTCTGTTTTCATTTTACATTTGATATCAGAATTTATACTTCGTTAGATGAAATTATTGAATTGTTGATCTTACCAATGATTCCATGATTTCTTATCATAAAAAAGGATTAGATTTTTGACCTCCTTGTTTTAATGATCACGAAATATTGATTTTAATGATTTTAATGATTTTAATGAGTTTCATGTTTTATGTAAGAATTTTATAATCTAAGATAGGCAATGAAATTTCCTAAGTACGAGTCACCATTGAAGTTGAGACACCGCTGAGGATGATTCCCTATCAATGCTGACTCACAACCAAGATGACACGCCACCATACATATCTCACCAACAATATAAAAAATGGAAAAGACCTAAAATAATTCACTATTAGAAGAGACACCACTATAGATAAGTCACTACCATGGTAGAATTTTGACAATGTATGATACACTTCCATCCCAACCTGCCATCCGAGGAATCATCGCTAGAAGGATGACTCACCATCAGCTGAGTCACCACCAGCTTTGTGTCACTTTTATAAAGAGACAACTCCAGTCTCTAAGACACCATCAGAATTGGATAGTACTATAGAAAGACACCATTACAAATACATACCACCAAATCAAAGATACCACCAGACTCTAAGACACCACCATTCAAAGTCACTACCACTATCTTACTTACTTATTTTTAATTCAATTGTACAACTGGATATATTATGAAATTTAATTACAAAAAAATTATTAATGATTGTATCTTAAATGTTCGATAGAACTCAGTAAATAATTTTTTACACATGTTTAATAAGGATGTATAATATTTAGATGAACATGAATATTTTTCATGCTGCTGTAATTATGAAAGAAAATATACTCCCTCATGTGGAGGATGAGTGTGCGGATTTGAGTAGATAGATAACATTTAAAAAATAGATAGAGCTCACATAAACTAAAGACAGTCATATTGATGAGTATCATTGAAAGACCCTAAAAAGATTACACTCTACTAGGAATCCAAATCACATAATTACCTCAAGATCCTTCCTATAGTCAATAACAAGGGTCTATGAAACTCTGTTCCACTGGATTTTTCCAGGGAACCCAACTCGATCTGAATTTTAAAATACATTCAAGTAGTCATGTGCTACACTACATATAGATGGAGAACTTATATCATTTTACACTCATAGTTACACTGATCTGTTTACATTGTTTTACATTTTGAGTAGTGTGTGTGAATACTCTCTTTTATCACATTCACACTATCTCCTATTATAGAATGGAAGATACATGATATCTTCTCAAAACCCTTTTATTTGTTTTCCATGAAAACTATGGAAGAGGACCCAATGTGACATTTTTCTTTTATACTCCCACGTATAAAATCATAAGAGGTTATGTGTGACCTGGATAGTTATAAAGTGATGTAAAACCTGATCCAGATTATGTATCAATATTTCTAATTATATAAATATCTTTTTGGTGTTTGATCACTAAGTAGAGATGATGAAGTCTCAGCTTGAGTCTAAACCTCTTTAATTTAATATTATACTGTGTGTTTTATTATGTTTTAAATTGAATTTATTCTTTAAGACTAAAATTTTTCTCAATCCGTAAAAAATATATATACATTTATATTTAACCTTAATAAGATTTTTTATGATAATTTAATTGTGTAAATTAATATCAAAGGGTTGAGTAATATTTAAATTTCTTTACCACAGACCTGATCAATATTCTAATAAATATCTTTATAGATTTTAACTTATAACTATCTTTTATTTTTGTTAATTGGGTCATTTTTAAATTAACCGGGCAAATGTTTTTTTATTCGTTTTGAAAAAAAAACGTTTTTAGGTACTCAAGTCACCCCCCCTCTTTATATACTCACTCCGACCAACAAATTTATTATCCAAATCTTCTTACATAGAGTGGGATTTATTGGCATGATCTCATTCATCCATAAACACTAATATTATACTTTTAGTGATCCCATAATCAGTGGTTGCTGTTTTTTCTTAATGCTTATAAGGGAATAGAAATTGGTTTACAAAATCATGGTTTACGAAATCATGGTTTCGACCTCCACGAGGGTAGTTGTGCCCTGATTATGTTAAAATTTTCTCCTCCTAGAAGTATGGTCTAGCCTCCCTTCCATCCTTGTATTTCATTATTTAATAATCATATATAACTTGATTATATTGGTTCATTAATTTAACTTTGATGATTCCATTTTCAGTATGTTCACCCAACTCATGATGGTTCATTTAATGACATGATGCCTTATTATTTCGAATTAATTTATCTACTATAGTGAGTTTGAGAATCCTTTATAATATGGAATCCATTGTTTTTTAAATAAAAATGGTAAATTATTTACAATTTGAAATACAAAATTATGTTTTAGATTTAAATCCCTGAAAATGAAACCAAGTTAATGATAATACTATCATGGGGCCTCATCAAACAATGTTTATTTTAAACCATGAATATAGCCCATTGAGACATACTATAATAAATTTTAAGAAGTCATTGGTCATTTTTCATTGTCTCTATCACTTATTAATATATTGTTTTGTTTCAAATGGTTTAAAAGTGTCAAGAAATGGTGGGATATTAGTATTATACATTAAATAAGGAACATGAACATTCAAGATGAAATGCACGAAATTTGAGACCTTCCTAGATTCAAGAATAATGCTCTTTCATTCTCTAATAGCCTAATACCATATTAAATTATCTACCAGATCTATTTTTCAATAAATATTCTTACAACATTTATTATGTGAATGGACATTACACTCAAGGAAAATCCCCTAAGTGACTAAGTCGTCATTTTATCAAATGGATCACAATCATGATTTCATCCTCTATTTAGATCACTATTCACATCATACACCAGAGAAATTAATTGTGGTAGAATAAAAAACTTTCATTAATGTGAAAGGATATGGTAACAAAGTGACATTGGGTTCAATTGTCTCCTTAGCCTCTCACTATACCAAGATCCTCGCAACAAAATAGAAGAAATCTGGATGGGTGTATGAACTCTGGTTCATTTTTTTCATCCATCATGTGATCCTTGATTTAGGATTCAATTATGTGAAAAATATTTGAGAGATCATAGTAACAATATAGGGTATTTAGAAGCATTTAGAAGGTGTGGTATAAGATTATGACATATAACAATGAACAATGAAAACAACGAAATTAAAATTGAACAAATTCAATAAATCCATAACTCCATTATATACGAAGACGAATCATAAGGCTTTAATCCTAATTAGTTAGGGAAAAATATTTTTTTATAAAGGGGACAAATATTTATAAGAAAAAACAACATCTTCCTCCTACTTCATGGGTTTTAGTATCGAGAATAACCTTTTATGCTTCGGTTGGACTATACATGTTATGACCAATGGTTAATATCTTCTAAAGAAATATCATTCCAAATAATCCTAGTTTGAGATTTTATACCACAATAAGGATCCATAATAATTTGAGAAGTTTCATAGGAGAAGTGTTCCAGTGCTTCTAGGAAATATGGAAGATGAGTGTCGCTTGGTTCACATGTGAGAGCTAGCTGGATAAGGTTTTAGTGTGTTTGGTTTTAGAATCATTTCATCACACAGAGAAAAATGATGAATCATCCCATATAGATCAGCTAGATATATTTTTTTTTCATATTTTAAGGATTTGAATCCTCACAATGGAAACATCTTCAAATTTGAAAATTTTATGAAGCATTGTGTTCCTGAAAAAATCCTTATGCTCAAACATTATGATCCATACATTTATCAATTTTTTATCCCTATCAAAAGACTTATGCATCGTTTTATACACGTTTTTAACCATGTGTTTGTCTCGTAATAATTTTATGGTGGTACAGTTAGTTGGGAAGTCTTTATCTGGTTAGTTGTTTTGGTTATATGGTAGGTTGGATTCATGGTAATGCGGCTACATGGATTCCTTGTGTGGCCATTTCATCCCTTTGTAATTTTTTCACACATGGTAGGTTGTATGTAATTTTTTGGTAAGTCAACTAGACATGATATTCCTTTTATTTTCGATTCAACACATTTCCAAATTTCAAAAAAAATATCGGTTGAAATATATCACAATGCTTTGAGGACTAATAATTTTTTCCAAGATTTATGTTTGGCGATGAATCTTATCACAAATTTGAAGCTTTACATTGTCTAGATTCCCAAAAAAAATTGACAAGTCTCAAAGTTTTGCACCCATATATGAAAATATTTACATTCAAAAAAGCCTTATTCTCATCTTGGAAAATCCCAATGATCAACCTCAAAGACTTACGTTCAACTTCTTCTTCGTATTTGAAACCTGCATCATTTAAAATAACTAAAAATAAATATATACCTTTTTAAAATTAATGAATATTGAATAAAGACATTAAAGATCATATCAAAATCCTTTTTTCAATGAAATTATAACTATCTATAGAAATTTATTGTTTACAATAAAATCCAAAACATTATTTAAGACCACTAAAATTCAAGATTAAGGAAATTTTTATTTTAATTTAAAATTTCATAAAAGTATTAAAAATTAATTATTTACTCATGTTTTAATTTAATTATTGGGATAATTTCTATTGAAATATAGTTATTAATTTTAAATTTTCATATCTAATCAACGTATTTGATTTGAATAGTTTATGTGAGTTCTCTGTGTGACTTTTAGATGGTATACTCACCTCATTCTTTAACTTTTTTCATAGAGGTTGTTGAAAATTCCATAAGGTATGGGATTTGAAACTTCTCTTTAGTTATTTATGTGCATATTTATTATTATTTTTATTTTACTTTTATTATGAGGATAGTATGAATTAACCTAATTAAGATGATTATTTTTTTTATAAAATTGAAGGGGCCATACTCAAATGATTTATCTGATTATATGTTATTTCTTTGTAAGTTTTTTACCTTTTTGATAATTTTTATTCTAATACCCAATGTCTTCTATTTATTGATCTGTTTTATCAACACTATTAATTAATTAACCACTTAATTTTGGTAATAATTGGTTGTGTGGAAATCCAAAATTATGTTGTTGATGTTGGACCATGAAATTTTGAATTAATATAAAAGAATAATTATTAAAGGGTTTCTTGGTGTAAATTAAATCCATGTTTATCATTGTTTTTGGTGGTGTGTTGGGTCATTATTACTATTATCATAGGGTTATTGTTTGATTATTTTATCATTTTGGAATGATGATATGTGGATGTTATTGTAGTAACATGTTATAGGTTATTATGTGACTATAAAAGTGATGGTATGGGTGGTTGATGTGAAAAAGGATTTTTGTTGATTCTTATGATAGAATAGTTGAGGTTTGGTAATGGTGGATTTTGGATAGGTATATGGGGAATTTTTTGGGTTATTTTCTTAGAGATAATGGGTTGTGTTATAGTTCGTCAATGGCCTAGAATATGGTTGGCATAAATGAAATCATTACTGGGTGGTGGGAAAAAATTAATAAGTGATGGTTTATTAAATGATTAATAATAATGTATAGAATAATTATGATTAATAAATGGTAATGGCTAGAAGAAATGTGAATAATAAATAATGAATTACTTTAAATGAAAATTGGTTAAATTAATGCTTGGGAATTAAATATGATAGATTAAGTGAAATGTGGCTGGTCTTATTGAATTTATTAATCGGAGATGATTTTATTAAATGAGATGTTATAACTGTTGTGTTGGTATTATGGGGTTATTTTGAGGATGGAATGTGTTGTGGTAGTTCTTGTGGTATATTTTGTTGTGTGGTTGTTGTTGTGGGATGTCATAATAATGTTTTTTGCTGAGAATTATTATGTTAGGATTGTGTGTGACTTCAATATTCATTATATTTTTTTATTTATTTCATACCCACCACCACCCAAGTTAGGTGACCTGACCAATTCCTATATTAGACATAAGATCTAGGTGTTTTCCCCAATATCTATGTTTTATAGGGAATGGATGGTTGACTGATCCCTCCTCCCCGCTTTCCATTTTGAAAAAGTATGGGTTCTGATAGATTAATTTAGGTACATGTATATGGGTGTAATGGATTTAGGACATATTATGTATATTTTGGATAATATGATTTGGTTTTAGTGATCTGATTACATGGTGGGGGCATTCATGGATAGAGGAGAGCATGGGGTTAGTGTTTTTAATGTTCACATTACCATACTATGATGAGTTTTTGATATGTAGTTATGATGTGGTTGAAAATATTTAATTTTGGTTATAGTTGTGAGGGTATATGATTATTTGAATATTTGGGTGAAAATGGGGTTGTGATATAGGATGTATGTCAATGGGCCATGATAGAAACTAGATTAGTGGGGAAGTGGTTATAGGGTAACTTATTAATATATACTGTTTTGATATTATGTTATTATACAAAGGATTTTTTACTAAGTAGGAGAACCATGGTTAGTTTATATGATAGTTTAATCAATATATGTGTGAGTTAATTTAATTGTTAATTCATTTTGGCATTAATATACTTCCTCCACACATTAAGGAATGGTTTTGGTGACAATCATACAGATTTTACAAGTATAATAAATTATTTATATATATATACATGTATATATTGGATTTTTATGATGGAGTTGATGATCGAGTCAAAAATTACTAGTTCATAGAGCTTGTGGCTAGTGTTTATGGATCTCTTCTATAGGATTTGTTTTTGGCATCTCTGTTGGGAATTAATTTTTATGTATGAAATTACTAGAATTTATAAGATAATGTTTTTTATTATAATTTATAGAGTTTATTGAATGGTTTTTATAAAAATTCATAATATTATAATGTAAATACCTCCAATATGTGTGATATTGTACTCTCAGTTATAGTTAGAGACGTGGCTTATTTGAGGCATTTTTTGGGTACTCTCGGCCAAGGAGGGGATCCGGATGGGGGAAGGTCATTACATCATATATATTCAACCACTATTTTATCATATTTAAGGATCATGATGACACTTCCACACAAATATATCTACAATTAGTCTATTTTAAGTTAAAAACATTGGGTATTCTATTACTATATTTAATGCATTTATAAATTGTACACAAAATAATGAATTTGGTTTTGATATTTTCTGTTGATTATTTCTGATAAGGTTTTGTGTTCATTAATATAAAATAATTTCATCTCTTTTTCATTCTAAAAATTATCTTTTTTTCAACTCTTTCCATTATTTTTTGATACATGTCATTCTATAAATCTATTTTAGTTTGGTTCTATTTATGTATCAAAAAATATTCAGTTTGTTATAATTAAAAAAAAATTATCTATAACATTTTGTTATTATTATTGATATTCAATCATTCTAGTTTAATTATATTAATATTGTTATTATTTTTAATTGATCATTTCATAGTTATAGTGTTTTAATTATGATTTTAGGTTTATGATCATTATTCATAAATTTTTTACTTGTTTCTAAAATATTTATTGGATCTATTTTATATATAATTTTTCTAGTGATTAGAAAAACATATAAATAAGAACTATAATATTTTTTTTATTTTCCTAAAACATCACAAATTATATATTTTTATAATGTTCATTGAATTTAGAGGTTATATCATTAGAAATGGTACCCCTGCATAATAATTTCTATCAGAGAAAAATTAAATATAGTGATGGAATAAACAAAATTTGAAAAAGAACATTTATATAGTGAAAATAATTTTAATATTTTGAATATTAAGATGTATGCATTTATATTTTATAATATTTTTTTTATAAATGTGGTCCTAATAAAAAGTTTACTTCACATTCTTCTGTTGTAGGTCCATCAATTTCATTTATATATTTCCCCTCCATCATTTAAGAAAAATAATATGTTATATTTTTAATATCTATAGATGATAGTTTGTTGTGTGATGTTGTATATGAACCTAGTTCGACTACTATATGGTTGAAACTTGAAAATATTACCTGAATAAAGATCTTTTTGGTAGTTTATACAATTAATTGAGACTTTATAATTTTAAAATACATCCTAGCACAATGGTTAGAGCTCATGTTTGTCAATTTATTAAAATCCTACTTGACATAGTTAACATTGATTTTATGGTTGAAGATGAGGATCAAGTTATTATTCATCTAATATATTTATATTGTTATTATTATAATAATTTGAAATATTATACTCTATTGGATATAATATTTGACTTTATAAGAATTAAATTCAATCCTTTTGTCTAGGGATTTATAGTCTATGACGGGGTTGAGGTCTGAGGGAGAGAGAAAATATGTAAGGGGTAGAATAAAAAATAGGGGTCGATGGAAGAAAATTATTAATAATGAAATGGATATGGGTCAGTTAAAGGCTATTAAGTGTTCTAGTTATTGTAAATGGGGTCATTTTAAGAGGGTATGTCCTAATCGAAATAAATCCAGGGATTTTAGCGTCTATTTCAATGTTTTTTATTTTGGTTGTTATGATTTTTACTTCCTTTAAATCATCCTTATTTTCATATGGGTATATAGTTGAGTATTAATCTTGATTTTATATTCCACACTTTTTCATTATAGGGTTTGTTTTCAATATATATATCCATAACTATGAAGGGTGATATCTTGGGTATTAGATAGTGTATCATGGCCATGTGATGTTTCTAACTGATGATTATTCTATGTGATGAAACTATTGGTAGGTTGTTTACAATAATATTTAGGAACCTAGAAACTAATAACCTAATGTTGTTTGTTTTCTATATTGAGGATTTTTTTTCATAGGTTGGTATCTGTTTTTATTTATGTTTTTTATCTATTTCTCATTGTTATGATTTTTCCTTATGATTGTGTTTGTATGGGTTTTACTGAGGTGTAAATTTATTGTGGAACATTCTATTAGAATGTGTTTAAGAAAGTTTATCTAATTAGGTAGAGATTATATCTCTATATATTTCTTATTTTGGATTCACATGATCTTTATATTGAATTTGATCCAACCATATTATAGGTAAGGTAACATGTTTTAGTTAAAACTAGTAGTTCTAGCTGTTTGGATCTCTCTTTTCATGAATTTGGGTAGAGTAGATTTTTTATCTTTAATCCTTATAGTTAGGTTGTGTTTGATTTATTACATTGTTTATATATATTTCTTTTTTATTGTTTTTAATTTTTTCATAACAACTGTTATATATGAGTTATACCCTCTATTAAAATGATTGAGATGTTTTTCTACCATGAATATTAGAGGATGATACTACTCTCTTTGATTGTATTTTTCATGTGTTGGTGTGATTTTTCAGGGAAATTGATAAAATTATCTTACTGGTGAATCTGTTATAAGGTGGTAATATTTTTTTTCATTGTTTATATAATTATTTTAAATACTGATCATTTTAGTGGTATCTTTTGATTAAATAGATTTGGATAGGATTTTATTATAGTAATGCTTTCTAATGACTTAATCAATTCATAGTTTGACTATAACAAATAAATTTCAGACTAAGTTTTTTCTTTGGTTGTTTAAAATATTTCATAAATCAAATAATTAGTGGTTCATGAACATAATGAGTTCTTGTATGCATAAATTTTGAAAAGGTGGGTATTTGTTAGATTTCAATTCATTAATTTTGAAATTAATTAATTGTTTTATCTTAATTCAAAATGGAATTCAATTTCTATCTAGAAAATTGTATTTTGAAAATAATTTTTTGGGTTTTTAAATGTGTTGGTCTTATTTAAATTAAATGTTTTCCTATATTTATTCTCCTTAATGGGATTTGTCATTTGGCCGCATGACAATGTTTTCCTCTAAACTATTTCATGGCCTATACCTATGGGATAATAAGTTTAAGTGTTGGGATTGTTTTAATAAGTTTCTTTGTTAATAATTGATATTATAATTGTAATTATCTCTTAATGTGTTATTTATTTTTGTTTTCTTGATGATTCATTTTCCATAGATACTCATCAATCCTTGTTGGACTATCATAATTATATGTGTATCCCATCTAGTGCATCACATCCCTAGTTTTTTGTTTATTTCCATCATGGATGGTTATTCAATCATGTCAATATCCAAACATTGATTTCCTCAATGTAACCTCCTCAATTTACATTGTATCCCTTGGGTTATTAGAGGAAGCTGTGGTAATTCCAGGGTAACGGGATATTCTATAGTTATGAGAGAGTTAGATTTTGAGAGGGAAGACTCTAGAATTCTAGAAAATCATTTCAAGTATTATTCATTCATGCGTTGGTGCTTTATAGTATCTCAATGAGATAAAGTAGATGAAAACAATAGAGTTATTCCTTTATTTTGATTAAAAAGAAAGGTAGATGATGTTTTTTATTACAGATCCTTTATTGTTGGCTCTTGTTTTGGCTGATCATCCTTCAATCTAATGGTAGTTCCCTAGTTTAAGTGTAGATAATGGTTCATATCCAGTTAACCAAAGGGAGGAAACAACTAGGGTGTGACAAAAACTAAAATTATTAATTGTTATAACAATGAGGATACATTATTTTCTTGTAATGGTAAATTTGGGCCTTTATATGGAGGCCTTAGTCTATAGTTATTCATTCAACTATATGTTTTTAATTTATTAAAATCTATATATTGAGAAGTATTTGGTGTGTTATGTGAGAATATACAAATGATAATAATATGTTATCTCCTCAAGATTAACTTTACCAAAATCTCTTGGAATAAAAATCTCATCATTCATGAATTTTTTCCATTGTTTTATTTTTTTTACTTCCTGAAGTCATCACTTTTGTGATATTAGCTTGTTTATTCATAATTAGAAATCATGATTCCCTTTCCTTGTTCACATATGAAATATTTTATGACATTTTCTGAGAAACATTATGTATTTTAATATTATATTACCTTATTTTGTCACATTTATGTTGAAAAATGCTAATTTTAGTGATTTTGGATTTTAAAATAGTTTCTGATTACTGTTTGGTATCATGAAAACAAAAATATTTCATCTACCTTCCACATTTAGACGGGTTTTTATGATTACTTATATTTTTTAGTGTTACATGTAATTCCGTGAATCTTCTTTAATTTGGTTTTCTTTATATGCCAATAAAGATGAGTTTTATATACTATTAAACATTATATTTATAAAAAATTGTAATTATTTTTGATATAGAATTATTCCATTTTAATTATCTTATAATTTCTTTTAATTTTGATGGTCTTGATGATCATAATATATTATTACTATGATTTTGAACGTGTTTTATCTATTAATAGTTTTTTTATTCTATTTATTAGAATAGTTATCAAATTCCATTTATGTTTATTTATTTCTATGACTAAAAATAGTTTTAAAAACATGATCTTGAATATTTCTTATTTGGTTATTTTCATGAACCACCATAATATTGAAAAATATCTATAAACTATTGATTTTGGAAGTAATACTATGAGAAGTGACTCCCTCTGAAAACAAACATTAAATATTAAATGTGTATGTTTTATACCAAAATATCTTCCTTGGCACACTATCATGTGTTATATTATGAAATCTTCCATGGAAAACTAACACTGTTCCTTTATGTACCCTTTTAACAATTTATAAAATTTCCCTTTATTATTTATATAAAGACAATGAGTATCATGAATGTTAGAGAATATATGAATAATTATCATAAATAAGTTGCATCAAGATGTAATTTTTAATAATGATATGTTTTTCAAGTGTAATTCTTGTAGTTCTAGACTTTTGATTATCATAATTTATTAAATATAATAAATTTCATGTTACATAATGATACATGTATTATTATAACATTGGAAATACAAGTACATGTTTCTAATTTCATAGTAAAAATTCATAAAGGAGACTTTGAATCTAATATGATGGAATGGTGAAAGGGGAAGAATGGTAGTTATTGAGTAGGGTCAACTAGGTCCAAAGGGATTGAGTTGGGGTTTTACAAATCAGTCATGAAAGGAGAGAGAATGGGGTATATAGTCTATAGATCACCAACTTAATTTTAAAAATCTATATTAACGATATTAAGTTAATATATAATTATCATCATAAATGATATCTAGTGACCCTACTAAAAATCATCACTAAATGATCATCTGAATTTTGGTGGCATCTTCATTTACCTATAATAGTGTTTTTTAATGTATTGGTAAATTTATTATTGATTTCAATAAAAATGTATTTTTTTAATATCATGTTTAAATTTAGTTAATTATTTTTTATAAATCACTCATATTTTTTAATGTATTTTTACAAAAAAGGTATTTTGAGTTTAAAAATAGTGATACATAATAAACAACGGTAATGTGGGCGAAACATTATAATTTATTATTAATAACATTGATATGTAATTGTTATTATAAATATAGCATATATTTTATATTATTTTTTGAATTATTTGTCATAAATTTTTTATGTAATATTGTGAGTGGTAAATCATACCTTTATGAATTTTCATAGGAGAATCCCCAAAATTACACTTCATGTTACATTATGGGTATAAATTTAGGGCTTACACACTCATGAAAATGGAGATCATGAAGGAAATTTCTAGAGCACAATAACATTTCCAGGGGTTGGTGATGTTGATACTAATATGTTTATCATTGGATAGGAATGTCAATTTGGTGATAATGATTACTTAGAGTTGGTTGGTAACATAGAGATTAGAAACATGAAGTTTAAGGATCCTAAATATTTGAGTGGGAAGCAAGGATCCTTCACCTCACAAATTCATAAGGTTTCAGAATAGAATAACAAAAATGGAATCACAACTCATGTCATGTAAAATAATAATGTTATTCAAGAGAGGCTGGATCTTTTCATATACTTTATTATTACTATAATCCCTATTATTAAATAGAAGAATCCCTAAAAGTTAAGAGAATTGGTCAATCATCTTTCCTTTATTTGGGGATTTTCAAATTGGAGGAGAATTTGTTTTGGTCGCGGTTTCTTTAATATTATTTTTTCAATAGTATATAAGATAGTAAAATCCCAAGCTCTTGGATTGATCAACTTGAAACATGGTATCATTAATATACATTAGTGGAGTCTTAATTATAATCAATTTTATTTCAATTATACTTTAATTTAGGTGGGGGTTAAGATTAGTTGGTAAAAATTTGTGTTATGTAATCCTAAAATATGATTTTATTTTTATTTTTCCATTGGAATTCTTGTTTAAATAGATAATTTTTCTGAAACATCATGTAATATACATTATTATAGGGTGCCTTTAGAATTTTTTCTCAACTTCACTTTGAAAAAAAATTATTTTATCAACTTGAAATAATGAGGTCAATTTAAGTATTGGATATAACAGATTTCCTCCTTTCATCCCTCTTTAAGGTATAATTAGTCACTTTATGTAGAATTATAGGAAGGTATCTTTCTTTTCATTCAATCATTTGGGGGAACATGATTTGACCCATTATCGATGGAGAAAAGGTGACTCTAATAAATATTATAGAAATTTTGGAAAGCCATAAGGAATTCATTCAATACAATAAGTAAAAAATATTGATATTTGTTGAAGGAGATATAGTTGAGGGAAGGGGACCAATGTAAGGCTCTTAAAATTATGGTCAATCGGACCAGTATTTAGATTTTGAGACATCAATGAGAATAGGTTCTATTTTAAATAAGTAATTTTGTTCCATAGGGACTGGGGTAGGGGTTGAAACTAATCTTAGTGGGGATAAGGTTGGAGAAGGGCACTAGGTTTGAAGGTAGGGGTTTTTTAATGGTAAATGATATTTGAAAATAGACTCATGTTTAGTATAACTCAAGCCTGATCAATCTAGTTCAATTACTAATGGTTATGTGGATGTACAACTCCAATGAACTTCAAGGTGGAATGAATATACGAATTCTTTAATCAAGTAGAAGTTACAATTCATCCATTATAATTTAGAAATGTAACAGGTTCATACATTGTATGAAAAATATAGTCTATAAATAGTATAATAGGACATGGATGAGGTCTATATTAAACAGTAGGTCCAGTTTTAGATTTCTAGGATTGGATTAAATATAAATTCAATGGATGAACATGATTTTGATAATAAGGCTAGAACTAGGATTTCAACTCTTGTGTGGGAATAGGGTGATAATTCTCCATGGGTGTTGACCAAGAAGAAGGTATATACGTCATTCCAATTATCCTCGAATCCAAGAAAATATAAACAATCAATTAAGATTACTAATATTGATATTAACTTGGTAGAAATGGTGGGTGGTAATCTATCACCTGGAAGTAGTTTATAAAAGAATATCCTTGAAACATGTATAAAAATATTAGTTGATGATGAAGGATTTAAAAAGACTTCAACCAAAAACGTTTAGAGATGAAAGGAATAATCTCATTTGCTAATAACTATGATCAATAGATCACAAATAAATTATTTTTATAGTTCGGACTCAAATGATGATTAGGACCCTAGGAATGAGCTTCTATAATACGAGCATTGAAGTAATTTTATATTATCTATTTCATTTGATTATGGGTAGTTTTCCATTTCTTGGATCTTCTTACCCTTTCATTGTTCTCATTTTTTTAATTATTTTAATAAATGTGTAGGAGTCATTGACACCTTTATTGATGTGTTTTAACATTTATATTTGTTCATAATAATTTGAAAGGCTCATGTATCGATCATGTATAGTCCTATAAATATATTATGCAATGAAAAAGTTGTTAAAAGTTGGGATTATATATTATAATTTATGTTTGACTCATATATTCTAATTTCAACATTTAAGAACATGCGTTTGGATTCACAAAGGAAAACATAGAACTGATTCCAACAAGTTCTTTATTCAATACCACATCTTCCACTTCATTTTCCTCCCTATATTCATGTGTCATGTTCAACTAAATTACCTAGGTATCTTGAGAGAAAATCCAACCAATTTTTGAATATTATCAAAGGTGGATTTCTGGTTTTGTTCTACAGGAAATCTATAATAAGGGTTGAATCTGATTCCACCCAAAGATGGTTCTATCCAAAGAAATCAGTAAATATTTTCACATATATTATCACCCAAATTCCCACCTTTTATGAAAATAGTTATAGAAACATCCATTGATAAATACATGATGTGTTCTAAAGACTAATACAAGGCTCGAGGGACCCAAGACACTTGAAGTCGCACCATCGACATTTACCTTGATCCATGTTAGAATTGGAATAATCTATAGAATGAATTTCATAACTGGATTAATTTTAGTTCTTCAAGGTACACCAAGGATGTTAAAAGTATTTTGGCCTAAGACATAATTCTTCATTGAACCTTTTTGGGTCTTCAATGCCACTTAGAATACTCTATGTATTGTGGTCATAAATTCATAAAAATAGAACATTTATCATTGAATAACGTCACATTTTTTGTGAATGCCATGATATCTGATTTTTCTTCTATGAGGATATTATAAGTCTATTCAATGATATTTTTTTCAATGATTGAAATCATAAGGTTAATAAAATCAGCCTTTAAGCATAGAATGATATTTAAGACCTACTATATATTTCTCTAATTCTTTTATAAGAACTCACAATTAAAAAAAACATGATTCAGACATTGAGATTCCTTTAAGATGACTTTACTCTAAATATTTCTTTTTTTTAAAATAAATTTTATGTGATTTATTATTTTTATGGAGATGGTTTTTTGTGACCTACAATGGATAAGTCACTCGTAGTTGTTCAGTCAGTAAATTATTTTCACATGCTTATCCATACAAATGAATTTTTGGATATACATTTTATTCTTATTTTTAGAAATACAAATATTGATTAGAATCTAAAATATATGATATGAATGATAAGAAATTATGTAAATTAATTTAATTTTAAAATTAATAATTTTAAATATGTTTATAATCTTTACAAGTTATTCATATTCATCTTCAAAATTTTATTATTTTTTTAAATAGGTTTCATAAATTGATATTTGTCACATATAATTTCTTATTCAATGGATAAAAATAGATTAACATTCATAATTTGAAAATAATTTCATCCATTATAGTGTTTGGTTTTTTTCTCTCAAAAACACTTTTTATCGTCTAAAAATATCAATATTACATTGTAATTGATTAAATTTATTTAGAATTATTTAGAACAACTAAAATTTTAAAGGAAATTAAAAGAAAAAACAAATATTTGTAATATTTTTTATTATCAAAATCCCTTTAATTTTATAGTGTTATCATTGTTATCCAATTATTTATTTATTTACTAAATTCATAAAACACTAGTTAAAGTAGATATATCATATTTAAATCATTTAATATTACTATATAATTTTTAATATATTATTCAATTTTAATGCACATTTAAATTTGTCCCAAAATTTATACAATATTAATCATTATTAAGGATAATTGGTTTTAGAGGGACAACTATCATTCAAAGACTAATGGAAAATGACTTCAAAACCTATACAATCTATAATATTTATATAATTTCGGAATGAATAATAAAATTAATAAATAAAAACAAATCTTTCACTCAATATTTTCATCCTGGTTCCTGACTCCCTTAGAAGACACGTCACATGGAGCTTCCCTAATGGAAGCATTACTCTTTTTTGATGTAGGTCCAATTTAAATGATATTTCCCACATTATATTCTCAGGTAATATTATACTATTTTTTAAGGGAAATAGAATGTCTATAAGAAATATCAAGATGTTTTTGGATGAATATAACAAGTTGAATTTTTATACAATCAACAAAGAGAAAATAATTATTAAATTTATAAATGATGTCCAGAGACAAAGACAAAAAAATTGAGCCTTCCCTTTTTATTAGAATAAATAATTTCTCTATGGAATTTTGAGCCCCCTACACCAGGGATAGTTTATATTTATCAATTTCATGAGATGATCAATATAATTTCCATCCATATACTAAATTGTAAGAATCATTATCTTTCATTTGGGAACAAAATCACCCTTTTCAACTATGTTATTTCATCTATAAAAATTAATTTTTTATCAATCCTTTGTATTCCCAAAAAATTATTGAGGAGAATGGAGAAAATTATACTGAATTTAATCTAGGATTATCACAATTAATGTCATTTAAATTGGGAAGTGTGGGATTGGTTAGTGAATGAGATGGAGGCGGGGGCATTAATCTTTGGGGCATGAAGGGACCATCCACTACATGAATCGGAAGATAGAATGGGATGCTCTAGAAGGAATATCTCCATAGGATACACTCATTTCATGTAAATATGCTTCAATTTTTAATGATTAGAGAAACTAGTTCTTAGGGAATGAAATTCAATTCATGGTCAGGTTGGGAGACTTCAACATCTTTCAAAATGTTTCATAGTCCGTGATGACATTTGATTCCTATAATTAGAACTATGGAGGATTAACATTGTGTTTTCTGGGATACTAACTCTAATAATTTTCTTATCCCATGAAATAAGATACCAAACCTCTATTTGGAGCATTCCTATCCTGCAACAACTATAAATTTTCTAAAATATCATGATGAGTAATGATCAGGATAACTTGGTGTTTATGAAATCCTCATAGGGAATCTTCTCATCTAGGGTGTATCATTCCCAATTGTTTGAGCACTCTGTCTATGATGAGTTGGTTGGTAACCTAGGTTAAAGGAGGTACCTGGTAAATTATCTTTTTATTCTCGTGTATTAGGGTTCATGTCATCTCTATAGATAAAGAGGTCATGCTTAGAATGATTTATCTTACTTCTAGGTTTTTTTATTGTTCGGTTTCCCTAGAAGAAAATACCTTTAATTTAGTCTTAAAAGGTGAGTGGGTGGGAATAGTGGGGAAGAATCTTGGGTAGTTCTTCATCCATGACCCTCAAGGTGGAATGATTAATGATTTTCTCCCTTAGTAGTTCCTTGGAGATGGAGAGAATAAGTACAGACATAAATCAAGGATGGATCACCTAGAGTAAATATGTTGGACCATTTTGAGTTCTATGATTAAGACTTTCCATGAGGGAATTATCAAATTACACATGGTCATGGTTACTAGATATATGAGTGTCATAGTGGAACTTCAGCTTCTGCTAAAATACTGTGAAAAGTCTACTACCCTAAAATTTCTTTTGGATAGAAGACCTACCTTCCCAATTAATCAGAATACATATTTGGATGGGATATGGGTTAAATGGAAACCTCCATGTATGGTTCTAAAACATAAGAGAGATGGATTTTTCATGAATGCGATCATGTGGTGAGGTACTATGGTAAGTGAATCCATAGGCTTGTACATTTTTACTTTATTTACTATCTATGGGCAGGGTAACTCCCTACTGGTGGAGACTAATTCTATGTTCAATGGTATTGATCTCCTTATAGAAAGGAATTTTCACCTATATTCCATATAAAGGTACTTCCTAATCATTCATAACTATATCCACAATCATAGATCTATTCCATGGATCATCGTATACCATATAAAAGGAATTAAACATCTTATGAATGACTAGGCTGAGTGTCTTCACACTTGAAAAGAATGTAATAAGGTTGCATAAATTATTGCTTCTAAGAGTCCCCATGATGATATATTTATTTCCCTTCATAGGTGAGACTCTATTCCTTCTAAATTTGTGCGCATGGTTAGGTTTGATTCTTTTAGATTATGTTGGTTTTCCCTCCTTGATTCCACTTTGATTTGTTGTTGTTACATTTATATTTTCATAATAAAATTTTGGTTCATTTAATGATGATTGATTTATACAAACAAGATATAATTATTTAGGAAATTGAGAAGTTTTAATTGGAGAATCACACAAGAATAAAGTCACTTGAGGATCAAACATTCTTATATAAGCAACAAAAACCAAAAATTCATCCATATAATTATGTGGAATTTTCTCAAAATAAGCTCTAATGTTTCAACTCCTTGGAACATTAAGTTAAATTCCAAATTAATTAATCTCGAATTTTAGAAAAATATTTAAGACATTCATATTCATAAAATTCTTAATAATATTATGAATAATGGATATATAATATCCAGAGTGGAAGAAGCCCATGAAGTTGAGAATTTTCCCATAATAAATGACACTCCATGCACTGCAACACGATGTAGTGATACTAACTACATTGTGGTTCATCCTAAAATTTACCATGAATGGCCTAAACCACCACATCATGGTGGTTCTTTATGTTCCATTTCTAAAAAACATCATCTTCCACTAAAGTCTCATAGACTATTTTCATGTTTACCCTATGTCACATCGTATGAAAACACTTATGAACTTATATCTAAAACTCTTTTTAGATATTTCTAAAAATAATTTTGGAAAAGTTATCATACATTATCTCTATATATTACATCATATGTAAAAAATTTTGAAAATATATCAAGAACATTTTCTAGATGTCTTCCAAAACACATTTGGGTTAGATCTTGAAGGTTTATGTAGATGATCATCATTCTCACAACTACAAAGTGTGACCCCCTAGACCTTTATAGAATCGAAAAAAATTCAGGATATCTCAATATATATATATGTAAGTGACCAATTTTTCAAGGAATCTTACCATATTAGCATTTAAAATTTCCTATTCTCAATAGTATATTGGTGAGTAGGGCTAAAACACAAATAATGGGGTTAGTTATACCAATATTTTTATTATAACCTATTTTATTAAATCAGGGACAATAATGGTGAGGTTGAGAAAATAGAATGTTAAATGATGGAAGAAGTGTGATTATGATGTTAATATAGTTTTGAATAACTCTGTTAAGGACAATGAGGCATGCCTAAAGATATTAGAAGAAATATAACTAAAATATTCTACTGAACTGATTCTGTTCATGGGAAAAGACATCAAAAAATATCCCAAAATAGTAGTCATTCATAGCACTATCTTTAATTATGATATAAATTTACTTTAAAAAGGTTTCATCACTCAATTTTTCAATTTATTATGATTCGATTAAAAGATCAACACAATACTATAAACACTCTTTTTTTGCTTAGAATTTAGAAAGACTAGTATTAAGTTGAAATAGAATAAGTTCTAGGTGTAATGGATTATAGTCAAGAGGTGACAAAGAATCTAGAACATAAAATTAATTAAAAAATGTAATCAATTAAGATTCCCTCTCAAATTTAAGTACAGTGAATGATTAATAATAAGTTAAGAAAAACTGACATGAAGTGAGAAACAAAAAAATAATAAATTAAAGAGAAATTAAAATCTTTTATATTGAGTCAACTTTTATCTCTCCCTGCTTCATCACCAACTCTCTCTCCTTCATTGAAGCTGTAGATCACACTTCATAAGAGGTCTCCTCCTCTCCTCTAGAGGTTTCATGTTAGTCAGGTTCAAGAGTCAATTAGTGGATATAGGTAATCATTTTTTATCCCAGCCTCACCAAAATGAAGTTACATAACCATTTTGAATGAACTCCCTACTTTGAATATAAAAAACAACAACCTAAACTCGAATCCATGGTTTCCACATGTCAAATATCACTAATCATCTCTCCTTTCTGAACTGAGAAGAACTCAACAGTAGATCTTACAACCCTCATGTGTTCTTGCCTTCATATAATATCAAAATGTGTAATTATGTGACTCAATATTGATTTAGTCTTTAGTATAATTGACAATAAATTCTATAAGCTTCCCAGAATGGCTACAACATCAAAATTTCACCAATTTAAAAAATTCATGTAATCTCAGGAAGTACCATTTCCAACACGTGACATAAATTATTTTTAATTCCATATATAATTTATACTACCACATGAATTGGCTCCTTTCAACCCTATACCTCTATTCAATTTTGGGTAGATCATGAACTCTTTACATCATTAAGCACCCTGTTTCATAATTGGATTGGCATTTTTGTAAATTTTCTTATCCAGAAATGCTCTAACAAATTATATGTGTCATCCTATAAACTCTTAATCACAAAAATGGACATATAGTGCTCACATAATCTCTTCATCAACCATGAAAAAGGAACAAACATATTCAATTTGGCTGAACTATGACCTCAGTTTGTTTCCATCCCCATCCATCAAAAAAATCATTGAATTAAATATTTTTTCATTTTAATCCACCTAATCAGGGGAAGTTGAAAATTTTATGAAAATAAATTCAATTTCACGTCACAATTGAATGTTTATCATCATATTACATCACTCTTTTTCAACACTATTCATCCTTCAGTTATAGATTATCATTTCTCATCTCCAACATAAGCTCAATTTAAGGAACTCAGTTATTCACTTGTGATTTGATGTGAGTATCATCGATTTTTTAATAAGATATATATTCCTTTAAGAAAAGGTTAATATTCATCAAATCTATAAATGTATGGGTCGTTAATAATTATTCCAATTTTAGTTTGAAATAGATAGTGATGAGATTTCTTTATAAAGGTTACATTCCCTCAATATTGACTTCAGTCACAGTATTTGGGTCTTCTTTTTTTGGTTTTGATTTAGCTTTAGGCTAAACTAATATGAAGATTAGTTTTGAAATTTTATCATCTTAGATTCAATTGGATTTGGTAACCATCTACAAGTTGAAGATTGAATTTGGTTTCATTAGGGTATTGAGATCTTTTACATATATCAGCATCTAATCTTCCTCAAAAATCAATCTTCAACCACATTCGATTCATCAGTTAGGAAAATTTATATATATTGGTACGTTAATATCCAGTTTAGATGATTATTTGATTCTTTATATAGTCATTAAGACACATGGTCAACCATATAGAGGCACAATCCATTGACTTTTTTATGGTCAATACATCATCAACAAGACATAGTCAGATGACCTACCACAAATCCTATAAAGGGTCAGTTCTGTTCATAGTAGGTTGGTGTTGCAGTATCTTAACACACATGGAGTTAACAAAGAATGAGATAAAAGAATTCAAATTGACAAATTAATTTTAAATATATTCTATAATTCAACACAAGATTAAAAATAAATCCATCGGTTAATGTTTGAAATAAAAATATGGAACTAGGAAGAATTAACTACAAAATATAAAAAATTAAAAAACATTATAGGAAATAAAAATTCACTAAAATTCACCACATTCAAGGACAATTTTTTTTAATAAAAATATAAATAAATAAAATTAAAAAACATTTATCAATTAAGAACCAGAATTTCTATATTCCACTAAATTATTCAATGAAACAAAAATTCAAAAAATTCATCCATGATTCCATTATTTATTAGTAACAACTTATTATGACACAAAAATCATAAATATATCATTAAATTTCATGTGGAAAAAATTCAAGAAAACCCACCTTAAATTCCATAACAATTAGCATTTTTTTGTCCCCATGAAACTAATTCTACAAACACTTAGAAAAAAATAAATATCAAGGGTGAAAAAGTAAAGTTACACAAAAATTCAGTTTAAAAATGGATTTCACTCATGGATTCTATCAAGTATAAAAATTGAATTCTCCCTTTAAGACATGTGGGTTGGTAAAAAGTGAATTTTGGTTTTAAAAAATATATAGAGATTAGAAAATTTAAAACATGTTTAAAAAAGAATCATTTTTTATTTCATTCAAACTTCAAAACCTCTCATTACCTATTGGTAAAAAGAAAAAAATAATTTAAGAGCCATCGTAATTAGACACACTACTAGATAGTCTAGATAAATAATTTATTAGTGGAATGAAAAATTCATCGTATAGTTAAACAGTAACAGAAAAACATTCTACATGGATTTGGATTTTCAATTCATATCTTATTTAAATTCAAAGATATACATTTTAAAACCTATTTAAAAAGTTAAAAACCAATAATTATTGTAAATAAAACTCTTAATGTTAAACCAAATATATAAATTTTCATAAGTGTAAATAAATTTATGACCCTAATTGAAATAATGTGGAAGTATAATAAGTTAAAATTCTCAAAGTGAAAAAAAACATCACACTTACGAAAATATTAGATCCACATAATAAGATAATTAAAGTTTAAACATGGTCAACTTTGAGAATTTTAATTGGGTTTTGATATGTAAATTAAGAAATATAGTTAATCAAATTTAAGAACCATTACATACACATAAAACATATATTTTTTCCAAATGATGAATCGTAATTTAGAGGAAACATTTAATATAAATTAGTTCACAAAAAATTCAATTCAGTAGTGAAAAATCATGTTTAGGTGTAAAAAAATGTCATAAATTATTATTCTATAACTCAAAAGCGATATTTTATTAGAATGTAGAATAAAACGTATTTTAATCAACATTAAAATAAACATTTTTACTATATTGTTCAATTAGATGCATTTCTATCAGTGAAAATTGGTTCAAAACCTCTCAAAACAGGACCTAGAAAATTATATGGTTCTAAGAAAGGTTTTAAATTTTGTCACCAAAATAGTTTTAATTAAAAAAATAAAAGTAGGAAAAGAACCATAATATTAAAATAGTCTCACAAAATTTAATTTAAATAATTAAGAAGCTTCCCTCCACACCCCCTACAAACACACGCAATATCATTCCATGACTAGTTTCACAAAGATTTATAAAAACAACTCAACTTAATACCACTATCAAAGAGGGTTGTAATAAGATTCAAAAAATAAAATTTTAAGCAAGGATCAAAAAATACACTCCCATGAGAATGGTGTTATTCCTTTATATACATCCTTAATTTCACTTTATTTTACATGATATGATTCAATTGGATTCTCTAATTAACATACTTAATATATTTAAAAATATCAGTCGTTTGAATCATACATTGATGATAAAGACATAAAGACAAGAAAAATATGATAGGATGTGGTAGTGAATGGTCATAGGATTTTGTAGCAGAAATGAGAGAGCAGGAGATGGAAATCAACTAAATCAACAATCGGGTATTTTTATTTGAAATAGATAGACAATAAAAAAATACTTCATAAAACCATGGTTTTTCACTCAGAGCTTACTAAATTTATAGGATTCAGCTAAAATTTACAATAGAAGTAATTATAATTATTATGTTGGTATGGTTATCTATCCATAAACCAACACATGTATGTTTTACATTTTTTTAATTGAAAATTATCTTTGAAGGTCCAAAAAATAACTTGATAAGTAATAAAATCTCCCTATACATGGTGAACCCCCTTAGAAACACTCATTGAGAGTATTAGACAACCTATTTTCCACATTTAGATTTGGTTGAGAATTGATTCATTTAAAACAAAATTGATGGGATATAGGTATTTAATATTATCCTTGGTAAGAATCATGATACTGATAAATCTCTCCCTCATTTCTAAATTCTAATTTTACAAAATAAAATTTGATCAAGGATTAGTTTTGAAAATAAGATTTAGGAAGAGGTTTTTCAATGATATTTTGAGATGATTTTGAGCCTTTGAAAATAAACAATAATACCTCTTCAAATTTATTTTGATCATCAAAATAACTTTCAACACTCAGAGTAGTTGATGAAAACATTGAAAAAAATTAGAGAATCAATTTTTGTTCGTCATGAAAGAATTAAAACTCAATTTTTTTAAAACTATGAATTTCTCTCAAATATTCATTAATAGTCAAAGAACAACTAGCTAATAGTGTTTTTTAACAAAACTATCTTTTTAAATAAAATTGTGACTTCTATAGTTTATTTATAATTTCTATACCTCATACCCATAGAAAATACAGTTAAATTTTGGTATTAATTGTCAAACTTGTTGGAGTATAATTTTATTTTATTTATATTAAAAATAAATCCTAAAATTTATATATTTAAGTCCCCCTTCGCATTTTGATTTACAATTGCACCCAAATTATTATTTAATTCAAGGAGGGAATCATCGTAGGGAGTTAAAGGATTGGGTTCTCTTTAATTTAAATTAAATTTATATTCACTCCCTATTCCTCTTAGTTAAAAAGTTTTTGGGATCTATTTTTTGAATCAGGGAAGATCAGATTTTAAATAAGATTTAAAATCTATAGAGAATATGAATTAATTCTTATTTTTATCTTCTTAAGTGTCCCCAACTTCCAATTCTCGTTAATTAGTCAATAATTAAGAAAAAATCAGTTAAAGATTTTCAAAATTAAAATTTTTAATCACATGTTTTCCATCATCCCATGATATCATTTCAACAAAACTCTTGAAACAACATTTTTTTGTTTACATGGTAAAATTATAATATAAAATTCTTCTTCTTCAACCTATGAAACATCTTCAATGTGTTTGGAAAATATTTATTAAATAATTTTATCATTATCAGTTTCAGGCTCATTAATTTTTTCTTATTCTATACTTGAAATGAGTAACTCATTCTCAAAGTTCACTAATTGAAATAATTTATTAATTTAATTGATCATTATGATAAACTGTTCTTTATCAAATTTAAAATGTTCTATTTCAATGGGTAATTCCTCATTATGATCCTCTCTTTCCACTATGACATCATCGGTGAGTTTTTCAAATTGATTTTCTTCATCAATGAATTGTATTTTTATTTATTTCATGTTTGATTAAATTATAGATATGATCTCAAAAAAATGTGATTTGATTCTTGTTTTCGGGGTTTTTGTGGATGGATATAAACCCACTTAAAAGAAACATGTCTATAAGAGCCAAAATAAAAATAGTAATTTTAATAATTGATAAAAATCCCTTTACTTTGTCAATATTAAATAATACACAATATGAAGTATAAAAAAATAAGTTTTCATTGTAGTATAAATCACACTAATCACAAAAAGAAAATATTTAATTGAAGCATAAAAACACCACAAAGGTTCAATGAATTTTTAATTTTAACACTAGTAGAAACAAAAATATTTTTTATCCACAAAAATTGTTTTTATGTTTGTGAGGTTTTATTTTAAACTCAAAGAAACTCAAAATCCATTATTCTCTATGAATGGTGAAAAAATATGACCTAGATTCCATTTAGTCTAATAAAATTATAATTTTATTTTTCCTACTCTCACTAGTGTTGGGGTGATCAGGGTCAAACTCAAGGGAAGGGGATGAGTTATACTAAGAGATTTATTAAAATAATTTTTTTAAAACATGCATTGGAGTAGTGATGCTACAAGAACACAATGTGAAATTTTGGAAGAAGTTTTATTGTGAGGTTAAAAGTAATTTGAATAACTATAATAATTTACAAGAATAATTCCTAATGATATTAGAGGATGTATGAACAAAATAGTTGATTTAATAGATAATTTATATGGTAAAATATGTCCACCAATATCAAAAAATTAGATTTATTAATAGGATTAACTTTCATTAGACTATAAATTTCCATTCAACAAATTTCATCTCTCAGTGTTTTATATTATTATGATTAGAAAAATGGGTTAACAAATTACTATAATAACTCTTCATATTCTAAAACATCAGAAAGATTAAAACTGAGTTAAAAGAGAACAAGGTCTATGAGGAATGAATTGTAGTCAATCCAGCAAAAATAATCATGAATGTAAAATTAATTAACAAATCCTAATGTAATTGTAATTCCCTCACAAAATTAATTACATTTTATGACAAAAAAATGTATTCACATGACACATGAATAGAAAAACAAAATAAGAATGAGTGATGGAGTAATGGAATTATTTTAAATTGAGTGGAAGTTTATCTCTCTCCACTTAAACTTGAACTCCATATTCATCATTGAATCATTATATCACACTCCAAAAGAAGACTCTTTATCTCCTCTAGAGGTTCCATGTTAGTCAAGGTCAAGTATAATTTTGTGGATTGTGGTAAGAAATATTGTTCTCTCATCCACAAAATGATGTTTCAATACCATTATGAATGAACTCCCAACCTCAAATATAGAAAAATCCCTAATAAATAATCCCTAAATTCCATGTATTGATTGTTATTGATCATATTATCCTTTCTGATGATCCGATCTGAACTCTCTAATGTATCATAATTTCAATACTTGATATTGACTTTAGTTCTAAGTATAATTAGTATTAATTCATTTCAAGATGAATTTAGACTTCATTATACTTGATAAAAAATTAAAAAAGATTACTAATCTCACTATAGCATAAAAATATTACCACTTAAAAATTCAAGAAATCTATTGAAGTGCCATTTCCATCACATGACCTAAACTATTCATAATTCACTATGTAATTTCTACTACAATGTGGAAAGATTCAGCTTAGACATAGACCTCCATTACACCAACTATTGTACAACTCTGATTACCTAAAACCCATCACCACTACATAACCCTTTAAAGGTCATTATCCATCCCTTATATTTTTAAAAATATACAAACTACCTCTATCCAGCGTGCTCCAACAAATATTAAATTTCCACCATTTGAAATTTAGAAAAAAATTAATTAATATATGAACATATAACCCTGATGGTGGTCGAACCCCATCAATCTCCCCCTTCATATCATTAAACAATTTGATAAATTCAAATAATTTTTTTGGAAAAAAGTCAGTTGATATCACATGAACCATCATCTATAGTAGAAAATAAAATGATTCTATCTTGAATTTTTAACCAACACCAGATAGATCCCCCTAAAAATAAATATAAATACTTAAGTCTTCATAAAACCTATGTATTTACTTCTCTGAAAAACAATAAAATAACTATAAAAATATGGATACATCACAATAGTGATTTCCACATAATCAAGAATACCTACATAAACTAATTTTCTCTCTTCTCAGCATCCTCTAAGAAATATATAACTCTTAGTTCTTCACCTCAATCTCTGAGTTTAAATATTTCTTCAACATTGGAACTCTCTGAAGAAAATGAATTAGTTTTAAGACCTCAAACACATGACCTAACTTTCATTATGTTTCAAACATTCTCTTTCATATTTTATGTTTGTGACTCATGTGTGATGATTTTCTATTCCACAAAACTAACAATTTATTCTTTGAAACTGCATTCATAACTTACCCATGTTCCATTAAATTTTTCCTATAAAATGTTTCAACCATCCTACCACATGCATATACCATCGATCGTTATTAAAATTTACATCTTACAAATATAATATAAATACTTAACACATATTTATCAAGTGTTCAAGTAGATGAAAAATTATGGTATATACCTCACACAAGCCGCAAATCCCTCAAGATCAGTATACATCCAACATTCCTGGTGACCAAAATGTCCACAACACCAAATACATCAAAAAAAATATTCCTTTACCATATTCAATATACCAAAGTTACCTTCCTCATATAAATAGAATATTTCCCTATTTGGAGAAATATAGTACAGTGATACAGAGTCAACAACCCATTCAATGGGAAAATCTGATATGTACCAATCAAAACTGTCAGAAATAAAATCCCCCACACCCTATAAAATAGTTTTTATGGTATCCTTAAAATTTTGTTTCATGCATATTCATTTATTCCTTATGATTTTACAAAGTGTAACATTTTCACTACACATGATTATCCTTGTTGAAAAATAATCACTTTACCATTCTTCTTGTCTCTAACTGAACACTTTGATTAATGTTTACATTTATCATTTCCTATATAGCACTATTACATAAAGAATCAGCATAATTGGACTTTCACCATGTCTTATTCATCAAAAATTATGAAATAACATCGTCCAACTCTATTGTTTATTTCTAAAATATTAATGTGGTGATGAGATTATCATATAAATCAAGTAACAAAACTAGAAGAAGAAAACAATTTTCTTCCTCTTCCATTTCAATAGGAATCATGTTGACTTTATCATAGATTCAGATTTCCACGGAATAAATATCTATGAGAATATTGGTGAACACATATAAATGGTTACCTAAATATCTATTCTCTATCATTATTAAAAGATACAATATTTTTTCTGAGATAATTGTTTTTAGGAATATCAATTTCTACCTTCTGTTAAGAATCACCTAGATCTCCTCTGGATCTATAAGATTTATCAGTTCCAACATAGAATTGTCAACCAAATACATCTAGATATCATGGAAACAAACTATCTAATATCATTATAATAACCATCATTCATAGTCTCCATCTTCTCTAGTTTTTTCAGTGGCTGTACTATCTTCTCATAGACTAAAATATTATTTACACATTTTTTCCATAGAGAAAAATCATTTCCCCCATTTTATAGTTTTATGTGGGAATAAATTCCATAACATGAATCACCCATATACAATCTACAATAATCATATATAAATCCCATTAATACTAGTTATTAGGGAGGAAATATATTAGTGATGGGATAATAACATAGTTTTGGACCGAATATTTTAAGAATCACTAGTAAAAATAGAAGCTCCAAAGAAAATAGAAGGAAATAAATTGAGATTTAGATTTTAACATGAAAAAACCCCACCAATTTAGATGATATAAAAACAATTTTGAAACATGAAATAATTAAAATATAAATCAAATATTTCAAAATTCATGTAATGTATGGACTATAATTACAGTTAAAACATATAAAAACCTATGTAAAATCTCCACCTCGATATGCCTTATCTTTTTCAATAATAATCATCCCAAACATGTAGTGTTATTGAGGCTCCTTCACTAAGACTTTTCATGGCCTGAATTACCATTGATCCTTACTTCCTGGGCCCAAAAGACAAGTCATTCAAATCATCAGGGTGTGTTTCTACACACTAATTTCTATGAAAAATCTTACCAGCCAAAAATAATAACCACCAATTTACCTTTTAAATTACATCATATTCCACTTAATTCAAAAATATACAGAAAAAACCATCCATTATTCACTAAAAGATAATAAAATTCCACTATTCGAAATTCAAAAAAACATATGTTCATTTTCAAAAATATTCCAATGATATGGGATGAACCTCTTCAAATAGTAGACCATATTGTGTGATTCATCCTATAATCTCTTAACCACAAAACTATATATTTGGATGATCCATCATTTTTTTCAACCCTACACAAGGAAAAAATCAATTCTATTTGACTAAACTATAGCCTTGGTTAGTTTCCACATTCATCCTTCAAACCCAATCTTAGAATTTCAACTCTTTTTGAAGACATCCATATCATCTTGGATTGTAGTTATATTGATGTGAATCAATGAAATATAACTTCATGAATATATGGATTTCATCATATTAATTTTTTCCTGATAGGATCTATTCATAATTCAATGGTTGAAAATCAGTTCTCTTCAACACAATATTGCTTCGAGGAATTCAGTACTTCACTTGTGTTTTGTGGTGATTATCATCATGTTCCACGATTATATAAATGTTCCTCCTATTAATGTTTCATTTTCTTCAAATATACATAGGAAAATCACATCAATATTCACCCCAATTTTAGTTTAAAAAATAAAATGATGAGATTTCTTCATATAGGTCATTTGTCTTTAACATCAGTTTTGATCACTACATTTGGGTATTCTTCATTCTGTTTTGATTTTGTTTCTATCTTGGATAATCCCAGGTTTTGTTTCAAAATTTCTTCATTTCATATTGGAATGGATTTCATACCATCCTATAATTTGACATTCACTTTCGATTTCATCATTGGATTCACGATATTCATCCAAGATTGGTATCTAATATTCCTTATAAATCACTATTCAACAAGGATCAGTTCATGAATTATTCATATTACATCTTCTGGTGAGATAGGATCTTTTTTGGTTGATTATTTTATTCTTCATATGTTTATTAGGACTCACAGTTGATAATATAGATGCATGCTCAGAATGCTTTTTAATCTTATGGTTGGTACACCCTCTACAATATATGGGTAGATGACCTACGGAAAGGCTTGTGTAGTGTTAGCTCTATTCATGATCAGTTGGTTCCATATTATCTTGACATTCCTAGAGTTAATCAAAAATGATATAAATTAATTTGAAGTGAAAAATAAATTTCCAATAAATTTTTTAATTCAACCCAAGAATTAAAATAATTCCTTCAATTAATATTCAAAATAAAAATATAGAACATTTAAGTATTTACTCCAAAACAAAAACACACTAAAAATGTTTCCATGAAATAAAATTTTATTAAAAATTATTCATAGTCAAAACAAATTATAAAAAGTATAATGAAATTAAAACCAATAACATTAATCACCAAATCACCAAATCACCAAAATCAAAATAATTCATGAAAAAATTTAACGAATCACAAATTCTACTACAAATTAATCGTGATTCCATTATTTATCATTAAATGGTCATTATGACACAAAAGTAATCAAAATATCATTAAATGTGATATTTAAAAAATGCATCAATATAGAACCCAATTAACAATAAAAGAGTATATCTAGAAAAGAATCAAAGCAACTCAATCTATAAAGGGGTCTAACATGATCTCTATTGAACTGATGTATCTCCATACTTATTCCCACTAATTTTATTATATATAAGTATTCAAAGTCATATAATACATTTTTATAAGACATTGACTGAACATGAAACATAATGTATGTTAATCCTTTATAGCCTAATTATATGTTATTGATTCTCTGAGTATAGACTTACTAGGTCGATGAATACATCACATGTAATTTATTTAGGAGGATGAGAACATCACATATCATTTTTCAAAATAAATATGAACATAACATGATCCCTTTCTATGTATAGACATATATTTAATTGGTCTATATCAATCAATGGATAAGATGTCATACTCATCGTATAAGAGAATAAATACCATTTTGGATAATCCTCCATTGATTACACAATTAGTATTATAACCAAGAACCTCATGATTTTCTAAGGCTCAAGGATTACATAAAAAATGTTTCAAATAATGACGTTCTGCTTGTTATGTTTCATTCCAAACTCTAGTATGATGAATCAATATGAAATATGTTCACACAACATACTAAAAACCTTGTGTCTGAAAATATATTTGATATACTTAGTGGGTCATCTAACACAAAAACTTTTTTGTACCTCATGATCATATTTTGTATCTCCATGCTGAATCATACCCATGATAAACTTAACATTTTATCACAAACTATAATAATGAATGATAAATATTGGTTAGGGATAGAAAAAAGTCTCAAATTGATAAGTCAATTATCATTTTACATCACCCAATATATTAATCTAACGTGGAAGGATTATAAATAAGTTATTTCATTGAGTATAAAATAATACATTTAAAATCCATAAACTATTTTAAAATACTAAAAAATAAAAAATAAGTGACCATCTAATAAAATCATATATGATAGACCACTAAAGAGGCCTTATGTTCACTCTATTTTAAGGTTTTAGTTAAAATTATTACATCTATATGTAATTTATTCTTCATATTTATGTGACAATTTAAAAAAAATACTCCCATTAAACACATATAGTGAGTACAATTTATAAAGAAATATTGTTTAAATAATAAACACACTATGGAATCATATTCCTAATGTTATACTATTTTAACAAGTATTCAAACTTCTTTACTTGACAACATATAATGTTCCCATGTTATTAACTTATATGGTGACTAGTAAAAAACATATTTAATACTACACATTAATATCATAGGTTATTTATAAAAGACATTATAAATATTCTTTCACATCAGAAATTAAATAATAAACATGAAAAACCAAACATTTAATTTTTTATGTTACCAAATAACTGATGTGAAAACCCTTCAAGGATTTTGTGAAATATTCAGAAGACATCATTTTATATTGTCTTATTCATGCAAGACCAATCATTTAACTCTCTTTAAGTGATTCATATACCCTATTTCTTATATTAATCAATATCCAGCATCCTTTAATTACCCTCAACACCACTATTATCCATCCTCTATCGTCCCCATAGCCCTCAGCCTCTGTCAGCTACTATAATCCACCTCCTTTATAATTTATGTTCCTTATTTGACCATTTTTTATCATCCTCCACCAATCATGTCGATAATTTCTTTTATAATATGTAATATGTATGAGTATTTAGTTTTATATAACATCTAATACGTGCTTAAAAATATTTATAATATTTTTTATAATGATTTAGTATTTTTTATGAAGTTATGATTTTTGAATTATAATATGGAATAGTATTATTTATGATTTTTATTATAATTAGTGAATTTTTAAGGAATTTATATTAAATAAATTTTTTATAATCTAAAATTAGATCATTTTAAAGTGCAATAACAATACTAAACTATATGATATTTTTTATTTCATAATTCGATATTTATAGTGTGAAATTTTTCTATATTTTACTTTACCAAATATTTTAATTTTATCTACCTTTATAATCTAGTTTTATGTTATATTCTATAATATATACATGTAATATGTTTTTAATATGTAATATTTAAATTTCATTGTAATATTTAATCTCTTGGTATGTTATGATATGTTATATGTCTATGTAATTTTTTATATTCTATAATCAGATTATAATTTTCAATTTTTGTATTCATTATAATATTTCATAATATGTGTATAATATTTTTATAATAAATGAATAAACTATGTTTATAAATGTGTGTTTTATTATATGTGATCATATGTAATATGTTTTTATTTTTCAAAAATTATAAAATGATTGTTATATTTTCTTAATAAGAACCTATGTTTTATGAAATTGGTTTTATTTATTTCATAATTGTTTTTTCTAATATTTTTATATTATAAAATTAATACTATTTGTATTCTAATTTATAAAATAAAATTTGAATTTGAGTTTCAAAATACACTAAATTATATTTATCACTTTGAATTTTTATAGGTAATAATTAATTGTAATTGGATTTCTACACATCTTACAATTGATGAATAATAGGTTGGCGTTGATGCTTTATTTGGTATTTTCAAAACAAAATATTTCAAAAAATAACTTTTTCTTATTTTTATGATTGAAATGTTTAAGTATAAAAAAGTTATAAGATATATAAAATAAAGATAATATAATTTTCAATGGTTTTAATCTGATTCATAGGCCTTGGATTTGGCATGGAGAAGTGGGAAAAATTTAAGATCGAATAAAGGTGGATATTTTAAAAATAAAATGTCAAATAAAATTAAATAAATGATTAATAAAATTTACCTGAATAAAATTTATAAAAACATTTTATTGATTAGTTATATAGTGATTCTAATAAAAAATTGTATCTAATTTTTATGGAATCGATGGTTTTTTAAACTGTGTTACGATTGGTAAACATGAAATCTATAAATGTATGGAGTGATAGGATTTTTATAGAATTGTTATATCTTCTGAAAGGCTTAATTTATGATGAAAAAGTTCTTCAAGATTCAAATTATAATGTTAAAAAATATTATTCCTGATAGTATTGGGGTAAAATAAGATACATGTTTTTTCAACAATTATATTATATATTCGAAGAAGTATAAATTTCTCTCATAGTGACCTAAATGTGGTATATCATTCTGTAAGTTGAATGAAAAATCAAAATTTTATTTATATATTAAGAAAACTTCCAAGAATACTGCTAAATAACATGGTATCATCCTATAATTCCTCGTATATAACATTTATTTGAACACACAGATGATGTAAAAGGCTGAGAAATCATACTAATGAGAAAATATCTGATGGAAAATTATGTTATCCCACTAATTTTCTATGGTATAATAAACAATTTCCTCAATTTCCTAATATAATAAATAATGTTAGAAATCATATAATTGGTCTATGTATATATGGAATGAATCTATATTAAATCCTTAGTATAAAAATTAGTTCCTAGCCTATTTTTTGGAAATTTGCAAATTTTCATTTGAATTATGTTTGAAGTGTATTTATGTCATGTTGATTTTGATAATTTTTAGGCCAAAAAATCAAAGGAAATATATTGACGTTTACATTACACCATTAATTGATGATTTTAAACTCTTATGGGTGGAAGGTATCAGATTTTATGATTATTATATAAAGGAATTTTTTCAATTATGTCCAATGATTAAGTTTAATATAAATTGCTCCTTACATGTGAAAATTTTTCTTGATACAGTGTTAAGGGGATTATATATAGTCTAATTTATAAATAGGGGCTTCATATTATCAAATAAAACATGGGAGGAATATAGTTTTCATGGGTCATAAAATGTTTTTCTTTATGGATCACTCTTTATAGAGATTAAAAAAAGGAATTCAATGGCTCATAAGAATTTTATATTTCTACAAATACTTTTTAAATTGATTAATATTTTGAAAAGGTGAAACAAATTTATGTCATATTTATTAGTATAAAGATATATTATAAAGATATAATAATATAGAAGAAATGATCAGTATTTTTTAAAAATATATATTTTATATATCATGAGAGCAAACATGACATTGATGGGATATATATTGAGAAGAATATCTATAAGAATTTTTTTGGAATAATGTTATATATTAAAGGAAATATAGAGCATACAAGATTGGATTTATTATCAATGGGAATGAATTTGGAGTTATCTCCCACTCCTAAATGAAAATAAACATACATACCTCTATATTTTCATACATTTTCCAAGAGGGAGAAAATTAAATTTTTAAGTGCCTACATGGTATTAAAGTGACTCCAGTTTATTTTTCAAATATAAAAAATTTTATGTCAGTAAAAGGTTTGAAGTTAATAGGAATGAAATCTATTTATTTTAAAAATATGATTCTATAAATACAACCAATTTAATTTCATATAATACTACCCATTCATGTCAAGCTAACTATCATCAAGATCTACTATTTTATAATTCTATTTATAATAAATTGGTGACTCTAAATTCATTGAAAATTTTTGAGAATTATGGATTCTATATACTTTTTCAATAAGAAATGTACTATCCACCAACATTTTTTTATATCATGGTGTATTTAATGTTCCACTTTGTGTAATAAATAAATTTTTTTGTCCCATATATCTATATTGGAAGTATCACTTTTAATGTTATATTGCAATATTAATAGTTTTGTTAATAATTCACATCAATTACTACCATCCATTATTGGGATGTATATTTTATAAGAGATGGAAGATTTTTGTTGGGACAACTTTTATTCAGTAGAAACCATTAGTTTGTTGATATCTCTCCATGAATGAGTCAACTTTGGAGAAAAGGGGATACATGGATAGAAAATAAAAAAAATTATAGGTGAATAAATAAACTACAGACATTTATATATCTTGAATAAAATATATTACGGTCATCTATATATAAAATTACATAATGTGTTAAAACTATTTTATTTGAAAAAGGAAACATATGTGGGTATTAGGTAAGTATAAAAAAAATATTTTCCATCGTTTAAAGAGACCAAACATGGTTGTTAAAATTCATCAGAAACATTGATCGGGTTATTGGGAGGCCCAAGTTTAAATAAGATAAAAAAATTTATGAATTTCATTTGTGGATATAAATTTTATACCAAATACGTGTATAACAAATGTTCAATTCAGAATAGAAAATTATTTTCATTCACTGAAACAATTTATTTTTAAAGTGAAAAGAAAAAAACTGAAATATATGTATTAAGTGCATAGTATAGTATTATTGAATAAATACAAGAGATCAATTATATTAAATTTTATGCTTTTTTATTATAATACCAATGTGTAATCAGTAAAAAAAGATCTATTTATGATAAATTTTATATAACCTTAGTAAATATTAATAGATTAGAGTGCATATATAACTCTTTTATCCTAGAAACACATGAAAATCAAATTTTATAGGTTTTTAATCCATAAAAAATTAATTGTTCTATCATTTTTAATGGAAAAACTATTTTGGTAATGATAAAATCAATTAAAATAATAAATTGTATGATATTTCTACTTCCATGGAAATATTATCAAAGGATATTGGTGACCATGTTGTATACTTGGTTTATACCATACAAAATGGTCATGAAGAATGAATTTGGTAAAATAAACTTTTAGTAATATCTTAATATTATAGAAAATAGATATTTGTTTCTTGTTTAAATTTTAAATTTTTTTAGTATTTTAGATATGTTATTTATAATTTTTTTATTTGTGTCACGTATGTCAACAAATGTGATAAATTATTTTTCCCCATTTTCTAATTATTCAATTATTTAGGTAACTATTGAATTTGTATAAATTTTTACATAACATTTGTTTTATTATTTATATATCATTTAATGTCACATAAGAATTGCCATTATATTTTTTTCATTGTTTTTAATTACACTAATAAATATGTTAATGATTTTTTTAGTTTTTTCATGAATCATTTTCCAACTATTATTAAAATTTATATGTAATAGTTGGATTTGTATAATTTATATAGTTTTTTAACTATATATATATATATATATCATCTCATGTACCATAAATTTTGTTAGTATTTTTTTTAATTATTGTTAACCACTTTAATGAATTTGATAAATATTTTGTTAGTTTTATTTTTTTCCAATTTTTATTCAATATTATATGTAACAGTTGGATTTTTTTGAACTTTTACTAATTTTTTTATAATTTTATATATTGGATAATATCACATCAAAAAAATCACATGCCCTAATCTTCCAGATATGTCCAAATACATATATTTATTGAGAACTCTCATTATTCCTATGCATAAGAGCCTTATACTTCTATATAGAAATATAAGAATTCAAGGGTTAGTAAACATGATAGAACACATTTATCAAAATTATAACTTGTTCGTAGCTAGGAAAAAATTATATCTATATAGTTTTATATAAATAGTAATCCATGGGGTCTAAATTTTAAGTAATTTAATATTATTATTTCTATAATTTCCTAAGAAAGAGTGATAATTTTTTTCGAATTATATGAGTGTAAATAATATAACACTATTTGATGTACGTGATACTATTTATATAGGCTCTTATATTATTATTTTATTTATTATGGAGTTTTTTATTATTATAGATTATTTTTACCTTCTCATTATATAACATATGATTTACCTGACACTAGATAAGACAATATGAAATGTTTTAATTTTTCTACTAGGATATGGAGGGATTTGAAATCAATCATAAATTTAGATTTATTTATATTGTAATAAAAATTGAAAATTCATGTGATATATATGCTATATGATTATACAAGGAATGATTTTATTAATATTAGAATCATTTTTGGTAAGTAAAATATCACCGTTGATTTTTTTGTAAAATTAGTGAAAATTATCATATTAATGACTTCTTTGTCCTTGATTAATTACAACTGGGGAAATCTCATCAGGAGACCCAATCAAGAAACATATACCCTAATACATTATCTCATGGAGGGTATTCGTTATTGGAAAACATTATTGTTTAAAATTTTGAATAATTGAGAGTTGAGTCTACAAACTTAGTAGAGATCCCCCCGAGCAAGACATGAGAAATTGAAAATGGATCGAATTACTAAAAAAGTAAAATATATTATAGAATAATTTCCAAGTCTTGACCTATAAAGGGATATATTAGGAAAACTATATATTCAAAGGGATACCTCAATCCCACATCCAATATGATAGAGGTTAGTCACTAGCCACAAGTAGGCTTATCACAAAATTGGGAGGCCCTGGTATAATATAAATACGAACAAAAATAAAAATCTCCATATACACTAGAGTAATGTGGAAAGTAAAAAATTAGATAATAAATGAATTTACAACATTTTGGATCATTTAATTGAGTAAAAAATACATATCCAAATTAAATAAGAAAAAATATAGGCTTAATAACCAGCAAGAGGACTAACAGAATAAGAGGGAAAAAATTATCAACATGAAGTCACTTGTCCATCCATAAACTAATCACTACAACTAAGAACCACTACATTCCACCCACACCAAGTTATAAAATATATTTTTCATATAGTGGGGTGTCTTTATAAGACACAACACATGTTGTCAGATCCCATGTAGGGGTGAGTATACACATACAAAGTATAGCACCATAAAATCTATAAAAAGTAAAACACGAAAAGAAAATATATGATCATTCACTTAGATGTTATTGTAGGATCCATGTCTCAAGACTATTGGTTATATAGAAACTCCACTAAGATATCCCTATCCTATTTTATCTCAATTTATGGGTGAAATTTGATTCTGGTAGTGAATTCTAGTCATGTATATACTTTATAGATGGGATAAATTTTACTGCATGGTTGGAGGATCCCTTCCCCTTAAATATAGAGGAAAAACCAGACTCTATTAGATTCCAGAGTTAATGGATCCAAACCCTATACTTATATGGGTGAAATTGAACTCCCCAAGAGTATCTCAGTCATAATTGGTGAGATAGTAACTCAACCTAGGAATTGTAAGTGGGTAATCTCTGCATGATCAAGGATTTCTAATAAAATATGGGGTGCATAAGATATTATATGAATAGAAAGTATTTTTTCAAGATAAACACTTGGTAATGTTATAAAACTCTACATGTAGTGCCTCAACCTCGCTAAATAGTGTGTAAAAGGTTCACCCAATTTGTTATGTTCAATTGGGTACTCAACGTGTACCCTATCTTCCAAGTTCATGCCTCTCTATGGGTACACAATGTGTGGCCCATAAAACATGGTATATGGTGCCTCATGAGTCCCTCGATGTGTACTCATTAAAAAATGATGATATTTTTGGGAAGGTGTAACATGGTGTGTGACTCAATCACATGGATGTGTTTATTTTACTCCCACAAAGTCCCTTGTCATCAAATTAGTGAGAAACAAGACATGCATTATTCCAAAAAACTTGTCATTTAGTCTTGAAACTTTTAGAAATACCTCATTTCCTCCTGATCTAATTTATCTTTTTAATAATGGATTTAAAAACCATAAATCAATATGATTATCATCAAAGACTAACCATATGTTACATTTTATTCATTCTTCATTTTAAAGTATATCATTGTGGAATATTTCATCATCTGCACATTCCAGTTTACAAAACCTTCATCCCCAATTCTTCCTTCAATTTTTTTCATCATTATTGCATACCCATTATGTCACAATAAATAAAAGAAAAACTATAAAATCAATCCTTAAAACCATATAATTAACATGAAATGAATTTGGTTTCTATAATTCATTGAACCACCATCCAATCAAATTTTGATGATGAAAATTCTTAGAATAGAGGGAGAAATTCATGAAACGCCCAAAGTGAGAAGCGAATGTTGGACATGTTTGGTTAAAAATATTTTTTATTGTAAATAAAAAATAGATATGAGATGATAATTCAATGAATTATTTTTGAAAAAAAAATGTAAAATCAAATAAAAACAATAAATCAATTTCTTGGTAATCATCTACTCCATATTAATTTTTTTGGGACTAAGCTGCAATCGGCTCATTTACAAAAACAGGGAAGATTCATAAAAAACACCTTTCTTAAAGAATAGATTGGTAATTGATGAATAAAATATTATATAGTTGTTTAATAAAGGATATAATATGTTCTTCATTCACTACATGCAGATTCATGATCAGTAGGTGGATAAGAGAAGTTCTCATTACCATCGCTGATGATTCCTCAATCCAAATTCATCCACCCATGTCAATCCCCACCGATTCTCTCTATCCATTTCTTAAAATCTCTATTGTTAGATTTCTAACCCCATTTATTCACCATAGAGAGATATATATAGAAAAAAATCTATCTCATATTAAATAAAAAAGTAATAAAATTAATTATTTTTTTATTCTACTCCATCGCAGGATTATGGATCATACTAAACCCCAATGAAAACAAAACATGTGTCTTGACTAGTGTAAATCCCACATTTTATACTCAGTGGTAGTCTATTGTTCCCCATACAAGTATCCAGTCAATATATATATCATAACACACATATGATAAATATAAACATTTTAATAAATTTAAATATTCAATGTTGAGGTTAAAAAATCCCATGATAATCACGTCATTTCCAAAAAATCCTGGGGAATTCAAAAAAAATTCAATGGGTCTATACCCAATAAATATAGTTTTCACATTCTCTGTAACTTTAAATCTTTTATTCCTTAAAGAATAAAAACTCAAAATGGTGAGGATGATAAGCTCGTATTCGATTCTCACACTCCCACAAGCTCTCCTAGAAATTCTTGTACTGAAACCGGACACACAGTATGGTAATCACTCACACTATGAGGATCTACTCCGGTAAATCATCAATTTCCACTAGTAACCATGTAATGGGTCATTGGTCTTCAATAATTAACAAACTCCGATAAATAATGGGCATCATATGTGAATATATCTCCTCACATATAAAACCTGGAAGACATTATGGACTGGGTCCAGCTAAATAAGTAATACTAGGTTTTATAAAACCATTCAAACTGTATGTTATCTGAGGTGTCATGAAAGCCCCATGTAAATGTTTGATCTTTTTGTAGTTAAAGCAATTTGGTTCACCTACTTATTGAATGGAAGAATTTAAACTCTTTTCTCATTGCATACCACTACCCTGAAGCAAATCTTAAGTCTTCCTCTTCCTAATACTAGAAAAATGATTTTTCATAGTAGTTATATGTCCAACCACATAAGAAATAAATATTATAAGAAGGATAACTACTCGATACTCATCTAGGACCATCTCAATGGTCATAGAATTCCACAGAACCTATGGGTATGTCTCTAGGTTGGAACTCTTTTACTCCCATCTGATATTGGAATGAAGACCAATATCAATCGTCCTTGTCTTCTATTCCTTTTTTCCATCCAAGAGCAGAGTAAGATGGATATGATATATGAACCATGTGGAGTATGCATATATTTTCTTGGACCTCTTCTATATCTCCATGAACACCATCTCTATCTCTATATTAAACATATTGGTAACTAATTCTCTAAAGAACCATTCAATTACAGTTTCATGGGTGACACCCTCATGCATGCCAACCTATTCACCATGATACACCAATGCTTGATGGGTCATTGCCACATGAATTCCACCAGCTTCAACTTTTGTTCCACAAGTGTCTTAATGATGTTAAAGACATCATTTATTATTTTTATTCATTTATCTATATCATATGGTCTTCCAATTCCATGAATGGATGGAGGATGATGGAGCTAGATGTTTCTGGAATAGTCGACAATGGACTTTAGTTCCCCTCCTTCCTGGGTAGAAATAAGTAAAAATAACTCCCAATTAGATTTGGTCTACAACATGTGCTATCGAATTAGGTAAGGGAGTTTTCTCTAAAACACCCTCTTGAGCATCTTGTGGTGTAAAATGAGCTTCCACCCTAGCGGGTGTACCATAGCCCAGGTCAGCTATTGGTATAATCAGTATTCTTTAATATGAAGGGAAATATTTATAATATTTATAATATTTTTTAATCAATCAAATGGGTAACACAAAGGTTTTTTTAGGCCCCAATTTTATCCCTCATAAAACTATCCAAAGTCTTCATTACCTATATATTAGTCAAAATCATATATATATATATATATACACACACACAATAGATAACATAATTCATAGGTTTTACTAATTAATTAAAACAATGATATATCACAAAAGAAAATAAAAATAGATATATCACACAGTAGAGTACAAGTTTGTCCCAAACAGATAGGAAAAATCAAGGAATTAAATTTGATAAGTAATATGAAACAATCAACAAGTATATATATGGAATGTGATCCTATGTTCCTACTTATTATGCATAAAATCACACAAAATCTCATTAAACTATAACATAATTCTCATCTATGAAAACTCATAGGTCTGATACACATGGGAAATCCAATAATATAGTAACTCCCCTACCCAAGTCCCATAAAACAATCTCTTTTATACTATCTCCCATGTTAGTCAAAAAAAAGAAAGAAAATTTTCCTCTAATAAAATTTTGTAACACCTCCACCATAACACCTAGGTTATAGTTTGAGGGTAACATGACCTCATGTTTACCTCTACATATGAAAAATTATGGTAAATAACAATGAGAGTTTGATCATCGTCAGTCGTAAGACTATACTATTGTTATCATATCCTTTCACAAGAAATTATAAATAAAATAACTCAGAGTAAACAATGATAATAAATAATATCAAAAATAAATACAAATCATATATAAAAGGAGTAAATGGACTCCCAAGGTGGAAAGCTAAAACATAGGATACATGATGAAAGATAATAAATAAATTAATAAATCCGGAGTAATCCTCTAGAGTCTATCCCAAACCCCCATTAGCTTCTTTCTCCATAAATCATCCATCTTATATAGGCCTCATTACCTTATTTGTATCCCTATTCATGAATTCCTCACATGCATCAAAAATATTGTACAATGTGTGAGTAGTAAAACCCCATAGAACACCATTGATGTGACCTCAAAAAATGTGCACGTTTATATAATATGTATTCCATGATAATAATAAATTTATAAAAGGAATAAAAAACATATAATCACATATTTTTTGGTCATTCACTATCCAATATGTCATATAACCTCACTCATACCATCTTGAGAACCTTGTCATAAGGATAATCATAGGATATCATAAGTGATAAATAATAAGTAAAAAGTCTCAAAATCACATATCTCATTAGTATCATGGAATCGAGATAGTAAATAATTATAAATCAATTACTCCTAGATATGTTATGGAAAGGCCTATAGGATTTCCTACCCTAGATATGCCTCTGGTTAGGCCTCCAGACTCTCATTCCTCTAACATCACTACTAAAAGTTAAGCCTCTAGGCTCTCATGTCCTTCACAATGTTCAATACCATCATTTTCATGACCTGATATTGTGAACACTCTCCCAATAAGGTATAATAATCATATGATAGTCCATAAATCCTAAGTACTAAGAATGACCTCCATTGGTATGTTAACATACATAACAGGGTAGAGTATACAAGTCATGGCATTTCATATCATCATGAGAAAATATTAGAAACATATGATACATGTGATCAGTATAAAACATGTTCAAACAATATGAAGGCATACTCATGGAATAATGTAGCATCAACAGGTCTCATGGGATACACACACACCCACATATGATCATAATCATGCACGTTTAGACAAGGTATTCAAAAATAATAATTATATGTAGGAAAAACATGTATACAAGTTCCCCAAAAGGTAAGAAACTTCCTACCTTAGGGTTGTTGACATAAAATTAAAATTTCATCAAGGATTTTTCACACAAAAAACATATATGTATTATTTGGTTCAAACTACTTTTAAATATTACTAAAACCAATTCTAATTATATCATATCCAAAGGAAATAGAAACACCACATACGAAAACAATTTCTCTTTTTTAGATAATTCCAAATTTTCAATTTAATCCATTGCATAATCTAACCATTTCATCCAATAATAATAATTATAATTATTCACGTGATAATAATATATCTCTCTGTTATAATTTCATTCAATCATTATTATAAATTATTATTCATTGATAATTATTGGTTATTTTCTTTAAATTATTTTATATCATTTTTATCTAGAAGTACTAGGGAATAAATCATTTCAAATTGGAAAATAAAAAAATTAATTTAATTTATCCTTTGTAAAATGATTATGTCATGAATAAATGATGGAATGAGGATTTGGAAATACCTAATGATCATAATAATAACTAGGTTTGTTCAAAATAGGTTTTATAGATCTCATGTGAAAGCATTTTTGGGTAGATCATGCTTAAGATAATATCCAAAAACTAAATGGATACAAGATTCATATGTTTTTAAGAGGGAAATTTGTGTGCAAGTTTTCAACATTAGGAACCACAATTTAAATTAACAATTTAATTTTTCTTTTTTATGAATCTTAATTGAACAACATTTAAAACCTTCAAAAAGGTAGTTACAACATTAAAATGGCTTAAAGAATCGATTTTAGATGATTTTATGATTTTAAAATCATAAAAACACATTAAAGATTTGAACTGGGAAGAATATAATGAAAAATAGTGTATTAAAAACATTTTTTCACAAACCGTGTGTTTCAAAAGGGAAACCTAGTTTTACCCATCTGTATCTCATGGTTGTCATGTGGGAGTATTCGATTACCCATATATAACCCATGGAAAGAAGTAGTTAATTTTACATAACTCGGTTCCACCCTTATGAATCCTTTATAAAAATTGGTTTACCTTTACATAGTTTCATGGTTAACCTTATTCATCATTTGGAATGATGGATCTACACTTATATATCATCTAAGGTACCCTTATGTATCCTCTAAAACATGGTATTTCCATTAAGTACACATTAAAAGCTCTTTTTTACCCTTATGATGAACCTTAAAACCATACTATGTATAGTAATAATACATATACCTTTACATATGACAATTTCTATATGTAAATGTAGAAATTAAATCAAAATATATTAAATTTTCACAAAACTATCCTCTAAATTATATCAAAAAATGGGGTTTTAGAACATTTTAAAACTAGGAATGTTATAGTTCTAATATATATTTAATATAAATAAGAATCATAATGATATAAAAATTCCAAAATAATTCTAAATTAATCCATTCAGAAAATAATATATAATATTTATTTATATATAAGCCTTATCTTTTATTAAATACCATAGTAAAAACGTTTTCCCCTATTATTTTCATGACATCTATAAGAACCATATTTAATTATATAATACATCCACTATACTATTATATACCCTTTAGAAAATTCTATAATATTCATACTTTTTGTGTAATACAACTCACTTTTCTTGTAGTATAACAATTTCACAAAATTATAACAATTATTTTCTTGTGAAAATGAAACTAGATCATTTTCAATGAAAATATATTTTCCTAGTTAATGTAGATATTCAACATTCTCATCTAAAATAGTTATTCTTATTTATCATTGAAATATTTTTAACATTATCTCATGTGGTTCTTTTATTATATTTTTTTTGAATTTTTGAAACATTTTTTGTCCATCATGACTATTTTTAAGCACTAAATTAAGGAACAATATGTGAATTTGGAGGACAATACAATGAAAATTTATGTCTAACTTCCTTAATTTTCACTTTTATGGAACTTATCACAAATAAAATTTACCATTTTTAATAAATCTTGTATTTTTAATTTCAATATTCATAAACTATTGTTTTAGAAATAAATTCAACAAACATTCTATTTTTTTATATAGCTAATGAAATATCCACCTGTTTTAATTTCATCAAGTTTTCATTCAATTGTATTACAATATCTTATATTTACATAAAAGGAATATATATGAATCTGTCTCAAACTAGGTTTCATAACAATACAAATTTCAAAATTCAACTTTGTAATTTCTTTACAAGGAATAATATTGAATAACTACATATTTTTTTTAAAAAAATACAACCACAATGGTATTATAATGTTGATTAACTCAAGATACTCATCAAAATTTCAATCAATTCCTTGTTGCACCATTCTACTGAAACATTTTATTGAAATGTTTGCATCATATTGTATTAAGTATATATTGTATGAATTTATAGTAACATTGAAAATCAAAAGGGTTTTTTCAATTACATTAAATTTTCCATAACATTCACCAGTACAATCAGACCTTATCATTTTTACCTTTATTTACAATTGAGTTTCAACTTCATTTACATAAACATCCAATTCATTTATTGTTTGAGATTTTCCATATAATAAATATACATTATTACAAAAAAATCAATAAAATAGAAAAAATATGTTTACTTAATAAAACAAATGGCACTAAATGTTTCACACATGTTTGTATGATTGATCTCAATGGGTCTAGTTCTTATAGTGAAACCTTTATTTGTGAATTTATTTTTAACTGTCCTTTAATATAATCCACAAAAAAAATGGAGGTTAGTGAAATAAAAATATAAAAGGATTGTGATCTTAATCAATCATTCCAATCATTATTTAGAAGTATAGACTAAATATTTATTCCACAAAAAAAGTATATCGTAAATTTAATAATATATATTTTGTACCAACATTATGATGAATGTTCTTAAGAGATTAAATGTGAACATTATCATGATTTAATTTATACAATCCATGATATAATCTACCTGACCCAGTCACAAGTGTATTATTAATTAAACTGAAACAGTAATTCCCAAATTTATATAAGTATCTAGTTATATCCCTTTTTTAAAAAGTAACCAAATTCCTAGATAAACATTATATATAAAATATTTTACATAAATCTCAATGATAACTAGTGTCAAGTATTAAATGATAATTCGTTACTACTTCCTTTATAATCTTCACTATATTCCCCCATTAAAATGAATGTTTCAATTGGACTTGTGATTTAGGTAGCATTAAATCCTTGCATCATATTAGAAACATGATTCAAAAAAACTAGAAATAATTTACCATGTATTATTTAAAACTTTAGTTATATTATATTCAAACAATATATATAAAATTTTCTTAGTTACTTTTTCAAACCAATATTTTCTTTTAGACAATATTTTTAGAATTGTCCAACTTTTCCATTAAAATGGGATTTTTCATTATTTTCATACCACTGGTTCTTGTTAAAGGTATCATTAACATTCAATGGACCTTTTCCCATTACATTCGTATTTATACCAATCTTATTACCATATTTATTATTCCTTTAATAGATATTGTTAATTACTCGAATCTATAGTCATGTTTCCTCTTAAACTAATATAATTTTCAAATTTATGCACATTATATTTATCTTTCATGGTATTATAGATTATTTGTAATGGAATATCCCTATATGATAATGATTTTTTTTAAATTATCAAGGAAAATTTCTTTTTCTTCAATTCTAAAAAAACAGCCTTGTTATAATATTATCTACTTAAATGAAATTCTCAAATATGGTACAAGAACCACCAAAATTTATGGTTATTAAGCTACAAATTAATTTCTCATCAAGTGACTTTTTAATAGTTTGACATTGATATTCTATAAATTTCATAAATTCATTTGAAATTTACTTTTTTGGGAGAGTGTCCTTAGTGTTACTTATGATTGTCCTTCACATAAATATAAAAATTATTTTGTTCAATCCATCCCATGTCCCCAAACAAATTTCATAATCACTAATAAAATTTGTAATGGTAATAATTTTATTAACTCATAAATCAAAATCATGATCTAATACACTAAGATGGAATTTTATTTCACAAAAACCAAAGAAATCTAGTTCATTAAATATTGTAACTGTTGATGCTTGTGAGTTCAAGGAAACAATAAGGTGATCAAAAATATACACAAGATTTATATTACAACTTTAAGTAATAAATAAGTATACATACATTAGGATAATAAATTATTATAACATAAAAAGTGCATTAGAGTTTTCTTTCGTGTGGTACACTACTACAAAAAAATAATATATTCTAATTAAATTAAAATTATTTAGAAATAATAAATTCATTAATTAAATATATTCATAATCATTATATATATAAATAAATCAAATAATCAAATTATAATATAAATATTTATATTCATAAATTATAAAAATATGCAAATAGTCTTCAGAAACATCATAAATATCTTATAATAATGAATTTGGAGTAAATAAAAAATATTGTAACACTATAAAATTTATATGAAATTAATATATTATTTTCATATAATTTAAATCATAACTAACTTTAATATTTGATAATTTTATTAATTAACTAATATTGTACCATAATGTTTCATATATAATTAATAATAATATAACATAGTTATAAATACAGGAAAGTTTGAATAATCATAAAATTAATTAAACTAAATTTACTTTAACTTGGTTATTATAAAAAAATCAAGTATTAATTATTATATAACTCATAAATAAAAATTATAAATTAAAAATGATGGAAAATGGTTATATATATATATATATATTGAGGACTAGAATTTCGAAAATCAGTTTTTGTGAAGGTTTAATGATATTTATGTAATAAAGGTAAAATGGAAATTTTATAATCCTCATAATGAAATTTTGAGTACACCATTGTATTCAAGTCATGATATTTACCCTTGTGTAGTGATTCAGTAATTTTATAACATGATATATTTTCCATGTAAATTTTATGTTGCGGTGAAGCTAGTAATTAATTACTTATTTATATTATTATTTTTTATGGATTTTTTTTTATAAAATAAATAATATTAAATTTGAGATATTTAATGTGGTAGTGGTAACATGGAAATTATAGAGGATATGGAGACGTATATTTTACCTTTTTGGTGACATGATATGTTAGAAAAATAAAATTGTAATGATATTAATTAATAAAATGGGAGGATTAAATGGAATGTGAAGAAATACTTTATGGAGTTGTTTTTCATGGAATTAGAGGGATGACTAGAGGAAAGGGGTCTATTAAATTTATTGGTTATCAAATATATTTTTCATAATATTCTCTTCTGTCAATGATTTCATGGGTATAGTAGATTTTCTTGGTGAATTATAAGACAATATGTATCGTGAAATAAATATAGAAAAATGATCGTTAGAAATTATTAGAGGATTTAGGAATTCAATTTATCATGGAATTGAAGTAGGTGACTCATAAATCGAATCTCTCTTATAATCCTTGTAAATATACCATTATTATTATTTTTCTATTGGTGAAATAATCCATAATAATGTATAAGATTGAATATATATTAAATTTAATTAATGAGGTAATTATCCTTGTTGAATATTTGAAATGATAAGGATTACAAATTGATGGATTATTGTTGAAATTGAAAAATTGAGGAATAAAAATGTGGTAATTCATGGGCATATAATTCTATGTAATATAATTAAAATGGATAGTTTTGAAAATAAATGGATGGGTTAAATATGATGAATAGTTTAATTGAGTATGAAATTAACAAATTATTGTTGAATACTATTTAATCATTCGCGATAGAATTATTTCATGAATTTATATATTTTAAAAGTGGAGTATTTTAATTTTTATAAACTTTTATGAAAACAAAATTAAGTCCCTAGTTTTATGTTTGAAGTTTTATTGATGAAAAACTATATAAAATACTTTGGAGGTTAGAGGGTTGTATTTTTTAAATATAGAACGGTTCAATAAATTTTTTCATAAAGAAAAGAAACTCATTTGGAAAATTTGTTGAATTTTTTTTATAAAATGGGATAAATTATTGGGGAGATAAAAAAGGGTCATAAAAAATTATCATGGGGTTCTGATATTTTAGCATAGGTTCATTCTATATTACAGGGTTGGAAGAAAATTTTTAGAACTGTCTTACAGAAGTTATTTTGAATATTATTTGGGGCATTCCACATTAGCATGGGGTTATTAAAAATCAAGTGGGGTCATGCTACACTATGTTTAATGGGATTGTTCATTGGGGAATTTTTTAATAGATATTCTCACACTCAAATTGTTTACGGACCTCAAGATAACCTTTCTAGTTTGAATAGATATAAGTGTGGAATTATTTTTAAAATTCATATTTTTAGGTATTATTTTAATAAAATAAATACTATAGAATGTGTCATTCTACATATGGTGTTGGTGACATGTATATTTTAGGGCATTTTAAGTCTAATATTTTTTAGGATACACAAAAATTTAGAACAACTAATTAGTAATGACATGAATTATTAAAATTGCAGGATTAAACGGAAATTATTGAAAGACCTTATGGTTTGGTTTTCATGGAATTTAAGGGAGGAGTTATAGGAAAGGAATATATTGACTCATTGGTCATAAAATAAATTTTCCTCTCTATTATCTTCCCTCAATGAATTAATGGGGAGAATTGGTTGTCATGGTGAATTAGAGGGAGGGATTAATGGTCAAAGTTTTATAGGAAAATGATTTTTGGAAATCATTATATAATTTTTGGATTTTATTTATCATGTAAATGAAGTAGGTGGCTCAAAATTCACATCTGCCTTATAATATTTGTGAATATATTTTTCAGATGAATTTGGTGTTCATAAAATATTACATAATAATATAAAATAATGAATATATATTAAATTGAATTTTATAGGACTATTTTTCTTATTGAATATTTTAAATAAGAAGGATTATGAATTTATGTATTAATGTTTAATTTGAAAAATATATGAATTTGAATGGGGAATTCATGGTAATATAATTATATTATATAAAATTCAAATTTATAGTGATGAAAACAAATGAATGGTGTTAATATGATAAATAATTAAATTGATTATGAAATTGATTAATTTTTTTCAAATACTATTTAATAATTCAGGTGTGAAATATTTTATGAATTTTTATTGTTTATAATTGGTGTATTTTAATGTTTATAAACAATTATGAAATAAGTTTAAGTCCCCATGATGAGTATAGAATTGTTAATGATGAAAAACTATAAAAAGGTACTTCATAGGTGAGTGGTGTGAGATTTATGAACTTTCGAATGGTTCATAATAATTTAGCATAGGGGGTAGGAAACTCGTTTGGAAAATTTATAAAAGTTTCAGTTATACAAATGGATAAAGTGATATATTTCTAAACAAATATCATGATAAATTATCATGGGGTCATTATATATTATAATAGGTTTATTCCATATTATAGAGATGGATGGAATTTAGCAGTAGTGATTTACACAAGTTGATTTGATTTTTTTAGGTTATTCCACGGTAAAATAGGGTTATTCCAAATTTAGTGGTTCCATGAATTGATATGTTTGTGGGAAGAGTTGATTATATAATGTGTTAACAGTATTTTTGTAACTGAAATATATTATGGAGCTTTATATAACCTCTTTGTGTGAGTAGATAAAGGTGTGGATGTGAGATTATGTGGAGAATGAAACTACTTGATTGAAAAGGTATTTATATATAGGTTGTTTGATGAAGATGTAGAGTTATGTTTCCCAAGATATGGGTTGTGTTAGTGATGTGGTAAATTACTCCCTTGGATCAAAGTTATGTTAGACATTAGTGGGACCATGGTAAATATATGTGTTGGGATTATATTTCATAGGAAATTTTTATGTGTAATGTCCTAGGTTTAAGAATAAATAGATTGTGGGGTCTGAATCCATTTTCAATGCATAATAGAAATGTGGAAGTTATGGATGATGTGGTTGTGGGTCTGACATATGTTAATGATATTTATGAGGATGATAGTGATGATGGTGTTGAGTATATGGCTATCTATAGGGGATATATAATGAGAACATGTGCTATCACATGTTAAGGAGGGGAGAGTTCCCGAGGGTGGACACACAATAATATAAAAATTGTCCCCAGGGGTGGACTAAAACCCATCCATTTTTTATGGGGATTTTACTAGATGGTGGAGTCCTATAAAACTTGTGAGAGTCCCTAAGGGTGGATAGAGACCAAACTAATATATTTGTATTAAAAGCACTCTATGGGTGGATAGATACATATTGATGGATATATGTTTAGTGAGTTCCTTATATGAATATAAATACTTAGTGATATAGATTTAATTGAAATTTCCTTATAGGTGGAGCTTGTGTGTTATCATGAAATCATTTGAATTGAGGTGCTAGTATCAAATTAGGAATTAGAATCGTAGTGGGGAAATGTTTGATTTTTGGAAATTCAGTGTGTGAAAGTGAATACTAATTATTTACAAGTATTTTGGTATATAGATATATTTAATGTTCAAGATGTATCACTCAGGAAATTTCTAGAACATGTGGAGTTTTGGACTAGTAATATTTTGAGAAAATCTAGTAGGGATACATCAGGTTTGGTATGAAAGACCCATATTCAGTCTAGAGTTATAATTTATAAATACAATCAAATTCATATGTGTGAATTAGGTGTCATTGAATCACCATGAATTCTTATCCAGGATGGTACACCTCATGGTGGGTATTCTATAACAAAACACCTCCTTGTGGTTCAGTAAATTTAGAGTTAATTTGAATCTTGATCCCCAAAGTAAAAGATATTTTAATAATTTATATTTAGATATGAATTATAGTTGTTGGAGAATATATATAAGGATGTTTTTATGTGTGTTTGGGTGTTTTAGTTGTTTTCAAGTGCATCAAGTGGAAGTTAGAAGAGTTTTGTTGCAACCTAAAGCCTTTTACATTTAAAATTACATGATTTTAATCATTATTATACATGAGAGTACAAACCAAGGATTGTTAAGTCTAGTGTCTTGGAAGACTAGGTAAATAAAACATAAAACATTGGGCTAAACGAACACTTCTTTATTTAATATCCATTAAGAGATCATAACTTTTTTTGAGCCCTTACATCTTCATAGGTTACCCTGGGGAACACATGAACAATGGTATGATCTAAAAAACCAAGTAAGGGAATGAACATAAGAATAATCTTAAGAACATGAGATAGGAGGCATGATATAATGATATCCAAAGCATGGAACATATAAAATCATATCATATAAACATGGGATAGTATAAACATAGAATCATATAAATGTGGATTCATCATAAAATATTTATTTAGTACGGTTCAAGGATAACCGTCAATCCTGTTTCTAATTTTTCTACGGGTCAAGGCTAACCGCCAATCCTGATTCCCATTTTAATACTAGTCAAGGCTAACCGTTAATCCAATTTCACATCGCATATCATCTCATGAGACATAACATTACCCAATGAATTAGAGCACTATTTGGGCGCACCCATATAAATATTTTTATGAATATTCTTTCCACATAAATAATCATTCAAAATCAACCATACATAACATAAGGGTACCCATGGAAAGAATTGGGTACCACAATCAAGACATAAAGCATAACCAATGGGGGTATCATGAAAGGGTACATGAAAAAAAGGGATTAGAACATACATGGACGTTCATAAGGTAAAATAGGCATATAACATGGTAAGTGGTGTCAAATAGAAGTGACAGCAAATAAGAAATTTATTTGATAAACATTATCATTAAAACATTTTTGTGCAGTTTTAAGGAAAATAATATAGAGCATTTACAATTGAAAGGAGGAAAATCATTTATATAAAACCATAATTAAACCAAAAGGTTTTAATAATGAAACTTGTGATGTTATAAATACAATTTTTGTTTAAAATAGAGGATAAATTGTAAATTATATTGGGTAAAAAATCAGGAAGTTCCCTTAAAAGAGGCCAGTTTATCAGAAAGTACTAAGGAGGGAGTCTTTTTAAAATATTTATATCCCCAAAAAAGAGTGATGAAATGGAATTCATAAATTAATTTTTTAAAATAGATGAAATTTATAATATGTATATAAACATATAGGATAACTCCATTTTGATATAAGAAAGATAAGGAAACCGGAAAGAACAAAGGAGGTTCTGGTAGATTTCGTTACGGATTATCACTATGGTGTCTGGTGTACCTAAGAGGGCTTGATGAGAGAGATAAGGGTTTTATCATCACTTATAAAACATGATGGTATTATGGGGAAGGTGAAAAGACATAACCCATTAGTAGGGAATACACATAAAAATGCATAGCATAGAGGACAATCTTGATTAAGAGAGAAATAAAGAGGATCCCTTACCTTAAGTATGTTGGTGTTCTCCACTGTTTATTAAAGACCTGAATAAAAAAATTAGATTTATTAATTCCAAAGTATAGAACCTATTATATATGTGAAATTAATATTATATCCGTTTTAAGTTCATTTAAGACCATTTTTATTGGTTATAATTGTCAACTTCAGTGTTCGGGTCTGGTCGCTAGCTTGGTTTTTAAATATCGGTTAACTTATATTCATATTCAGATAAACATATAAGCTAAAAGTGGTTGTCAATAATTGATGTTTTATTTTATTATTTAACTTCAAAGAGATTAAATGGTTATAAAAATTCATTCGTTTATTTGGAGTGAAGATGAGTTATTATATAAAACCCTAGTGATAACCGTTTTGGTTAATCTATGGGTTTGATTACAATGAAAATGTTTTTCTTTATAACATAATACCATTAGTACAAAAGGATTGTAGAACCATAAAAAAGATATATTAAATATATAATAATCTGGTTCAACCAAAACCCAAATGGTTTCATGACCAAAATTAAAAATGATAGTAGAAATTGATAAACGGTTGTCCTTGAATGTGCTAAATTAGCACATCTAAAACGGTGCTTTCATTTCATTAAAATTAAATGTGGGGAAAGGAGAGAATATAATGATTTATCCAATTATCATTATATCATTTCAGTACATGTTTTTTGCAGGAGTTATCATACCATTTAGGTGAAGGGAGGTGAGGAAAGAAATAATAAAAGAAAAGAACTTAAAACAAATGAAAGAGTCGGAAAGAGGAATTTAACTCTTTAGTCTACCTCCTTTGAGAACCTCTTAAGGGGGAGGTTTAGGTATTTTTAAGAGACTATTGTCCTTTGGACATTGGGAAGGATCTTGGGGAGAGATTTGGGTAGAATATTGGCAAGGAACAAGTCTTGAGAGTAGTGAAGAGAAGAGGGAGTAGGGGGTTATAGTTGATGAGAGGAGGGTTTTCAAAATTTTATAATCATTAGATTATTAATTTCCCACCAGATTAAAAATAGTGATGATTCTATGACCAATAATAGTAAATAGGTCAGTTTATTTTGAAACAAGGGTGGTGACATCATCCATGATGCTAGGAACATTCTATTTATCTTATAATGTATATATACGGTAATTTACAGTATTTTACTATTCATCAAAAATTAATGTATATCAGAAAAATCTCAAAAATTCACCGTAACCATTTTTCTCCATGTAGAATTTAAAAATGAAATCCTTTTTTCAAAAATAATTTTATAAATATGATTATCTATATATTTAATTAAACTCTTAATTTATTATAAAAAATCCAATTTTAAAACATTCATTTACTTGTTCTAAAATATTGGTACATCATAATTTCACTTGAATATTATTTTTATAATATCACAGGTAAGGTTAATATTCATTACACTATATCACTATTCATAAGGGTATGTTACAATTCATAAGGGTAGGTTACTATTCACTAAAAAATAAATTTTTTCTTATCAGACTTTGAATAATTTACTGATCACAATCGTGTATGTCATATTTCCGAAATTCCAAACACAAAAGTGAAAAAATTATGTTTAATGGTCACATAGAACATAGTAGTTCATTATATAGTGTTTTAATGTGATTTTATGACATATTTATTAAAAAGTAATTTCTAGTGAAAAACATTGGGTCATTATATTCTCCCCCTTCTGAAATTCCACCCTTGAAAATTCATTTAACAATCAATGTTATAAACAGGTGCAAGTAATTTTCCTTCATTGATTCCTCTAGTTCCCATGTTTCCTCTTCGTACATATGGTTTCTCCATAGTACCTTGACCCAATAAATAGTCTTGTTGTGTAGAACTTTGTCTCTTTGATCCATGATCTTCACTGGCTGCTCCTCATAGGAAAGATCATCCTCTAACTGAACCACCCTTGAAGAGAGTACATGGGAAGATTCTTGTATGTACTTCCTTAAGAGAGATGCATGAAAAACATTGTGCACATTTGACATGGTAGGTAGAAGTACCAGTCGATAGGCCATAGCCCCGACATGATCGAGAATCTTGAAGGGGCCGATGTACTTGGGACTTAACTTCCCTTTCTTTCTGAACCTCATTCCCTTATTCTACATAGATATGTATAGAAATACCTTGTCTCCAATATTGAACTCAAGGTCTCGTTAATGGATATCTGCATAACTCTTTTGTGGACTTCAGGATGCCTTGATATGCTACTGAATTATTTTCACCTTCTCCACCATTTCATTGACTATTTCAGGCCCTAGAAACTTATAGTCACCAACTTCAACCCAACACACCGTTGTTTTTAACCATTTCCATAAAAGGCTTCATATGGTGTCATTAGAATGCTCGAGTGTAAACTATTATTGAAGGATAATTAAACTAGTGGAAGATGTTGGTTACATCCTCGTTTGAAGTCCATTGAACATTCTCTCAACATATCTTCTAGTTTCCGAATAGTTCCCTCAGATAGGCCATCAGTTTGAGGATGATAGACTGTAATGAAGTTCAGTTCAGTGCTTAGATCTTGTTGGAGACATTTCTAGAACTTCGAGGTGAATCTAAGATCATTATTGGATACAATGTATAGTGGTACTCCATGCAGCCTTAATAATTATTTGATTTAAATCTGTGAAAGTTAATCCAATGAGAAGTCCTCTCAAATTTTGATATAGTTATTTTTCTTAATAAGACAATCCACCAAGACCCATATCGAATCATTTCTTTTGGATGTCTTTGGAAGTTTAGTGACAAATTCCATGGTAATATTCTCCCACATCCATGTTGGTATGGGTAGTGGATGTATCATCCCCTTATAATTTTTCCTCACAGCCTTCACTTCTGACATACCATGCACTATGATGTATATTAAGAAATATCCCTTTTCATATTGTCCCACAAAAATCATTCTCAGAGATCTCGATACATCTTTGTGCTCACTGGGAGGATAGGGAAGGTTGAGATATGTGCGGTATTCATAAGATCCTTCTTAATCTCTGGATCAAATGGTACACATAATCGTGGACCAAATTTTATAACTCCGTTCTCATCAAAGTGATAGACCGATAGTAGAACTATATCTTCTCTCGATCACTAGAGAATAGAGAATATCTTTTCAATGGAGTTATTCCATTGTTCAGTGGGGAGGGGATCAGAAGATCTGCTAAACATGGGAGGATTTTACCACATGAATGATTTTATGTAACTTTCTATTTCCTTGGATGAAAAGTTCATTCTGCATGATTCATGTTCTTATTCATAACTCAAGCCTGCTAAGAAAGTACTATCATGATGTTTTGAGCACCCGCTCCCATCATAATAGTCATATAATTGGGGAAATCTTCACATTTCCAATCACAATGGTAGCTGGAATTTTTTCTTCTATTTCCCGCCATATACTAAGAAAAAGAATGTATAATTAAAGGCCATGAATACTTAGATATTGAGAATAAAAAAACTTTGAACATAAAAGGATAAACTTGTAAAGAAGAATTATATCCTGACATGTGATTCCTTAGGTTTAAATATAGTTTATACTTGATCTATTTCTTAACTTATTTTCTTATGGTATTTTTTTCCCTTAACAATGTTTTGTACTAGGCTCATGAATCTACCAAAGCATATCCCTTGGGAGTGTCATAACCTAGAGTATAGAAAGGATCGTTTTCATTCACCAGTTATTATTCAAGTATAGCTCAAAGAGGTATTTTCGGGTTTTACCCCTAGATAAATCTGTGCCAGAGCCACCTCTACCTATTCATATCCAGACAGGGATGTATTTTCTTGATAAAACACTTACTCAATACTCACCAAAATTTAGGAATGTTTTCTTATAATTATTCTCATTATTAAGGTTCACATTAAGGTGCTCTATTCCTAATCTCCAAAAATAACTAGACTTTCCTATGATACCAACTATAGCAACAAAAAGCCTTTTACATATAACATTATATGATTTTAATCATAATAATTCAATAGAGTAAAAGCCAAGGATCGTTAAATCTAGTGTATTAGAAGACTGGGTACATAAAACATAAAACATGTGGATAAAAAACACTTCTATATTTAATATCCATAAAGAGATATTAACTTCCTTTGAGCTCTTAAATATGCATAGGGTACTCTGGAGAACACATGAACAAAGAGATGAGCTAAAAACCCAGTAAAGGGATGAATATAAGAATAAATCATAAGCACATGAGCTAGGAGGCATGACATAATGATATCCAATGAATGGTACATATAAAATCAAATCATATAAGCATAAGTCCATATAAAAATGGAATCATATAAATGTGGTGGAATCATAAAACATTTCTTTAGTATGGGTCAAGGCTAACCACCAATCCTGATTCCCATTTTAGTTCGGTTCAATGATAACCACCAATCTCGTTTCACATCGCATCTCAGGAGACTTATCATTACTCAATGCATTAGAGAGATATCTAGGTTCACCCATATCAACGATTTTCTGAATTTATTTTTCATATAAATAATCATACATAATCAACCATACCTAAAAATAAGGGTACCCCTAGAAAGAATTGGGTTCCACTATCATAACATAATGCATAACCAATGGGTGTGTCATGAAAGTGTCCATGAATGAAAGGGATTAGAACATACATGGACGTTTATAAGGTAAAATAGTCATATAATATGGTAATTTTTTCCAAACAAAAGTGACAACAAATAATAAATGTATTTGATAAACATTTGCATTAAAACACTTTTTGTGCGGTTTTAAGGAATATAATATAGAGATTTTAAAATAGAAAGGAATAAAAACTTTTATGTAAAACCATAATTGAAATAAGAATATTTTCATAATTAAAATAATTATTTTAAAAAGAAAATGGTGGATTAATATAGAGTATAGAGTGCACATGAAATATGATAAAAAATTCGAGATGTTCCCTTAAAACAGGTTGGCTTATCAGAAAGTACTAAATATGGATTCTTTTAAAAACATGTATATCCCAAAAAGTGAGTAATAAAAGGGAATTCATAAATGAATTTTGTAAAACTAAAGATAATTTTGAATATGTACATAAATAGATAAGATAACTCCATTTCAATATAAATAAAGATAAGGAAACCTGAAAGAACAATGGAGGTTCAGGTAGATTTTGTTACAGATTATCGGCATGGTGTCGGGTGTACCTAAGAGTGCTTTATTAGAGGAAGAAGGGGTTTATAATACATTTTAAAACCTAAGGGAAGTTTTCAGGATGATAGAAAACATACCCCCATCATTTGGTACTACAGATACAAAGGAATAGCATAGAGGACAATCCTGATTAAGAGAGAAATGCAGAGGATCCCTTACCTTAAGTCTGTTAGTGTTCTCCACTTATTATTAAAGACCTGAATAAAAATATTGGGTTTATTAATTCATATGTCCAGAACCTCTTATGTATGTAATATTTATATTATAAAAATTTTACGTTCACTCAAAACCATTTTGATTGGTTATAAGTTCGATTTCATTGTTCAGGTCCAGTTGCTTTCTTTGTTTTTAAAGATCGATTCACTTATATTCAAATTCAGATAAACATGTAAGATGAATGTGGTTGAACAGAATTGAAGTTTTATGTTATTAGTAAAAATCCAGGATATTAAATGTTTATAAAAATTCATTTGGTTATTGGGAGTGAAGATGAATTATTATATAAAACCATAGTGATAACAGCTTTGGTTAATTGGTGGGTTTGGTTAAAATGAAAATGTTTTGCTTTATAACATAATACCATTAGTACAAACGGATTTATGGACCATAACAAGGATATATTAAATATATAATAATCTGGTTCAACTATAACTAAAATGGTTTCATGACTATAGTTAAATATTATAAAATAAATTGATATCATTGAAAGTGCAAAATTACCACATCTCAAACGGTACTTTCATTTCTATCAAATAAATGTTGGAGAAATGAGAGAAGATAATGAAGTATTTCATTAGCATGATAGAATTATAGTACATGTATGTTACGAGATTTATCATACCATTTGGGTGAAGGGATTTTAGGAATGAAATCAGAAAGGAAAAGAACTTAAAACCAATGAAAGAGTTGGAAGGAGGAATTTACCTCTTTAGTCTACGTCCTTAGAGAACCTATTAAAGGGAGAGTTTCTGGTAATTTTAATAGACTACGGGACTTAGGAAGTGTGGTAGGAGATTGGGGAGAGATTTGGATAGAATATTTTCAAGGGAGAGGTCCTGAGAGTAGTGAATATAAGTGGGAGTGAGGGGGATTTTTATAGTGGGTGAGAGGAGGGTTTTCCAAATTTTATAATCATTAGTGTATTAATTTCCCTTATGACCAGAAATAGTTCTTATTCCATGACCAAGAATAGTAAATGGGTCATGTGAATTATACCCAATTGTTGTCACATCATCCATGATTCTAAGAATAGTCTATTTATCTTATAATGTATATATATGGTAGTTTACCATATTTTACTATTCTTCAAAAATTAATATATATCATAAAAATCTAAAAAAATTCACTGTAACCATTTTTTTACGTTTAGAATCCAAAAATTAAATCCATTTTTCCAAAATTATTTTCTAAATATGATTATATTAATATTTAATTGAACATTTAATTTATTATTAAAACCAATTTTTAAAACACTCATTTAGTTATACTAAAATATATGTACATCATAATTTCACTTGAAAATTATTTGTATAATATCATAGTTAAGGTTACTATTATTTAGGGTATATCACTATTCATAAGGATTTGTTACTATTCATAAGGGTAGGTTACTCTTCACAAAAAAATATTAAATTTTTCTTATAGGACTCCAAATTACTTACTAATCACAACCGTGTATGTCAGCTTTTTTAATTCCAAACACAAAAGTGAAAAACATTTGTTTAATGGTCACATAGCACTTAGTAGTTAATTATGTTGTGTTTTAATGTGATTTTGTGTCCTATTTATATGAAAGTAATTTCCATTGAAAAACATTGGTTCGTTATAAGTTTATTTTGGTGTTGAATGGGAAAATCTACTACTGGTGGAACATTATGAAAAATCTATAAATCCCTGGCCTTTTGGGTTAGTTTTATATTTATTTTTAGGTCATTATATCAATATATGGGTGTAATTTATGGTTGGGATATATTTATAGGATATTATATGAATGTGGGAGGTGGAAGAGAGGGGACCTAAGGGGATGTTGTGGAGCTAGGTATCTAATGGTCTCGTATTGTGTGTCATGTAGAATCTCCTTCGCTATCTGGCTGTTTTCAACCTCAATGGGTTCTCAGTGTACCTAGTTTGGTTACCTAGTAGAGATATATTTGGTTTTTTATATTTTGTTCTGATTTTTTATTTTCAATATAAAATAAAATACATAAACTTATTAACCCTTGGTATTTTCCACACAATTTCAATATTGTGAGTTTCCATGGAGCTTGTACCTTTCTCTCATCTATTGTAGGTGATTATCTTTTTAAACATTGATACAATAGGCTTTAGTTGGTCACTCGATCTTGGAATAATAAAGTTAAGGGTGGGGACTTCCAATAATTTTATTATTGATCTTATTTCTTCATAGAAACAATTATAATCCATCTTTATCTAAATCTAAGCCTTGTGAATATTGTTGAATCTCTATATCTTCCTTCTCGTCTAGTAGTTATGATATATTTTCCTAGTTGAATCCATGGTAACACCATTTATTTAATTTTTAAATTTATCTTCTATTAATGATTTTGAAATAATACATATAATATAATATTTTAATTTGATCCTCTCTTCTTTTTGTGGCATTTATCTTCCTATGTACTTTAAAAAATAATACTTTATTTATAATCTGGTTTGTAAACCACTTCTTCATCTCATACATATATATTTTTCTCCTAGAAATCATTTCCAGATATATGATCCCAATAATAACAATTTTATAACAATTTAACATTTTAAATAATGTTTTTTGAGAAAAAATGATTTATTTGGAACTTATATTATTTAATTTCCTACATTAACATTCCATTACAATAATTTATAGACCAAGTGCCTTGATTTACACTGAATTTGTATTAATTTTTTCCATGATTACGTCAAATGGTATGTGTTATTGGGTAATGATCTTATATGATGTATTTTACTATGATTAAAAATGTGTTATCATATTATGAATAAGTAGAATTTTGGCATGGGCATGAAATTCTCTAACTCTGTATTTAGAATACGTAGTTACTTATTTATAAATGTAATAGGTAAGATAGTACTTGGACTATATATATAAGCTTCCTTTCTATCTAGGATGGGTAATTGGTCACTACCTTGGAACACACGCATCTATATGTGTGTGTCGATGGGTGTACAAATATACATGGGTGAAGTAAATATTTGTATGTGTGTTACCTCAAAAATTGTATGGCACTAATACCTCATCTCAGATACCAATATGTGTCTTGAAGTAGGTATGTTAGGTGTATATCCCCCTGGTATAGGGAGTTTATTGTTATTGTTTATTCTCCCTGGTAAATAGTTTTGTAAAAAATGTTGTCCATTATACTACTTATCTCATACCGGCTTATATTTTCATAATTTACACATTATCTTATGAAATATGGTTGTGGGTGCCCCCACCCCCCCACTACATATGATATACTCAATCATTCATCGGTCATTTTAGGATGTGTAAAGACCATTTTGTAAATGATCCAGGATAAGTAAAGGTACCCGAGTATGGGATCTAACATGACTTGGAATCAAGAGTACACATGGTGTATCTTGTAGTTTTTTGAGATAATATGGATCAGATGTATTTGGGACTTCCTAAGAGGATTTAGTGGGACCCTTACACAAGGTACCTTTTCCTTTTTGTTCCTTATGACTTTTTTTGGACAAAAATTATATATATAGTGGGTTTTCTCTAAGTATGAATACTTCAAGGGTTGTATGAATGATTTCTGACCTTTTATGTTTGTATTTCATGTTCATAATAGGTCATTCAAATCATTTTATGTCAAAATCATCCACTTAAATTAGTTAGAATGATAAATTTTTGGTATAATAAACGTTAACATGGTTTATACCTAACATAGGTTTGAACCCAAAAAAGTAATTTGTTATTATAAGTGGGAAACCACCTCTCACACACATGTTCATAAACCTGTAGAATTTACACCATCCTCTAGCAATTAGTTTGTATGTTTGAGGTGTTTTTATGAAGTAGATGAATTAATCAGTTTAATTAATTCACATTCATTAAAAAGTAGTACTAGATTCCACATTAAGGGATCTTGGATATGGGACTTGATATTAACAAGAGGAGATAACTTTTTGGATTCAGGAAGTAACCCATAAATATGCATTGCTAGTATAATTCTGTTATAATATTCAGTTACCATACGTGGTTCGGGATATTTATTTTTCCTCTAAATAATTATTACATTCATGTGTCTCAAACATCATACAATGAGTCAATCAGTAGTAATGTGTTGGTCAACATGTCATACTATGTTCTTTCATGTTTTTTCTTTAGTTATGGATCAAATTGAGGATCCAAATAAACTAAATCATCAATAATAAATAAAATATGTTTACTCAAATATTTATTATTGAAACTAGGATAACATTGATTAATAGTTGATTATTTGGTTTAGAAATACTTCTCAATTTTTTTGATATGTTGTTTTTTGTATATTTTTCTTAACTCATGGTTTACTTGTATCCAAATAGCATCTTTATAATGTGAAACTTGTTTTAAATACTACTGAGAATTGTCAAAAAAATGTTTTTTCGTTAAATGTGGGAAAGGGATAATGAAATAAGATTGGACTAGGAATTTTTATTATAATCCTACAATTTGGAGTTTTCTATTTTTTTAAGAGGATATTGATTCTAATATATACTATATTATAGAGTATATCGCCAAAATTATCACTACAAACTATAAATAAAGGAGGGGATGATAATGAATCTCTAACAACATCAGATGTTTTAGGAGTATTTCTCAAATGTTGTATATTGTGTGGAAAGGGTTTTCATGATTGGAACCTATGTATATCAGGTTACCAAAAACCATTTGAAGATGTATAACCCAAAAATAATTTTAAGAATATATTTAATAAATCCAATTCCTCTAAAACCATATTGAAATTACAAAATGACACTATGAATGGTTTTTCAGGTTTATACTTAAAAGGCATACTTTATGATGATGGGATATCGTGGTGAAGGAAATAAAAGATTATGTGTGAATAGACCCTAGATAATCTCTTGGGTAGAAAAGAGTTCAGGAACCAGTGGATTTATTTTAGATATTTTAGGGATGATATAGTGGGGGAATTTAAAGTACATATCATAAGAGGGATTATGTGGTACAGTTATATTTGAAAAAGGGATCTGGACATGTTAAGAATAATTTTACCTTTGATTTTAAATGGATTTAATCTAGTGGAAAGTATGACCATCATCTTTTATCAAGGGATATCATCCTGATGTGTTGGGAAATTACCCCAACAAAATATAGTGATACATGATTTGTTTGCTACATGATTTAATAGATGTCGTCTACAACCTTTCAGAATCTTTAGTCATGTAGGACAACATTTTATTTATGGTTTTTTTTCAAAACATTTTTATGGGCATGAATTTATATCTCATGATTGGCTCCAATTATTATGCAAGAGGTACATTATAGAGAAATATATTTCTAATACCGCCGAATGGTCTTAAAATATTATAGGTAAAATTATGTCATTAATTACTCTAGAATGTTATTTAGTTGATATAGGTGTTTAAAATTCATTTATTAATGAGAATATAATTTTTCATCTCAATATTCTTCTGGATCTGATGGTTCATAGTATAAAATCCTTTTATTTTATTCTTAAAATGTTCTGGTTAACCCAATCCCAATCCTGGATGAATTATTATACTAAGAAAGTTATTTACTCATTTCTTAGTTATACTAATTATATACTTCATGGAGAGTGGAAGTTCTAATCCATTTGGGTAGGAACAAATTAGGATAACGTGGGATAGTCATTTTGGATGTGGATAGTTTGGTTCATGGAGTGGTTAAGGTGAAGGAGTGACCAATTTTACATCTTGGGGTGGATTCAACCCTGATGTAATTTCTAAATATTTCATAGGATTAACTCCTAAGAAGGATGTTGATATTACATTAAATATTATTCTTGTAACTAAAATGATATTGATTATCCCATATTTAATATCATGGACTAATTATAGATAGATAAAAATTCATCTAGAGGATTTAGTGGAAAAAGTTTTTGTTAGACCAAGTACTTATCCTAGGGATTATATAGTTATTTTTTTCAAAAAAACTAATGGGATTCAATAGATATTTATATAAAATTATAATCTAAATATAGTAATGATTATTAATCGATATGATTATTTTGAATATTTATTAATTCCTATTGGTTTTTATGATACCTCATCCATGTTCAGGGATTTGAGGAATAATATTTTTTCCATTCTTTGACTCTTTAATTTTAGTCTTTATGGATGATATCCTCATTTATTCCAAGTATTATGATGAGAATTCCTAAAAAATACTATATCAACCCAATCCCTAGTATCCCAAATATAGTATTGGATTTATTGCACTAGAATAAGATACAATGAATCACACCCTGAAGGACAGAATGGCTTATTTATCTTGTTGAACTAGATACATAATTGATGCTTTCATTGCATTTGATAACAAAAATTACAAGATAATTGTTTTTAATAATAAATTTAATCCATCAAGTATAACGTTGAATATCTATCATAGTAATTTCAAGGATTTTGGGGAAAGGAAAAAAATAATGGTGATCATAAATTCCCTATAATGGTTATGTACATTGGAATATATCATGAATCAATTTTCATAATCAACATGATAATGTACACAAGTGAACACATAAGGCATTTAGATAACTAGAAAAGGGATTATACATATGTAAAGGTAAATAACTAAACACACCTTCAATTAAAATAATTTGATAATCCATAAAGAATATTTAAAGGTAAATAACTAAATCCACATGCCATTTAATCAATAAAATGATAATAAAATGCATCCATAGAAAATATCATTGTGAAAATATAATGTATAAAAATAAAAAAATTCTTAATGAAGGAAATTATTATTTATTGGATTCCATGATCTCGTCCATTAGGATACCTCTACTTTCAATAACTTTCAAAAGATAGTTTAAAACCACTGGATTCAAACCCATTTTGTTTGGTCAACTGATTTCATTCTCGATTAATTATTCTTCTCTAGAGACTATTGATGCACAAAGGGGATATCTTTAATCATACCCCACCCATTTCATGCATTTACAAAGAATTCATCATATATATAATAATTAATTTACTTCATAAAAAATGTTTCATGTCATCAATTATCCATATTGAGAAAAGGATATAGATTTATCAACATTTCCCCAGTTAATCAAATAAATTTTATAGTAAAACAATGTATTTAGAAATGAGATATAGTTAAAGATATAATAACATACACGATGTATGGTATGGATAATGAGGGAAAATTTATTGTCCAATTATCACTATAGAGTGAATATTTCAACGTGAATTTAATGAATACAAAAATAAATCAAGGAAGTGAATTCCAACACTATCCTTGTTCAAAATAATCATAAACCATCTCGAGGGATAATAAGGATGGTGTCAATATAATATATCCCTAGTGTAGTGTTTTTAAAATGAATTCCTTCTTTCATTGATGAATTTAAATTACATTAAATTCCTTTAAAAATATTCTTGAGGAAATAGCATTTTTATTTGGAAAACATTTTTTTAAAGAATAATACATTTTGAAAAACAGATTTGATAATCAGTTTTAAAAACAATGAATTTAAATAATATTATAAAAAAAATTCTTTAATAAATTATTTTAAAATTTAAAATGAATATTTAGTTAAATGATGATCCTGAGGGTGGGTAAAATGTACATTCTATATAAGTTATAATTAACATTAATTTTTTCACTATAAAAGGTTTATAAATGGCCATTGTTTCAGAAATGATAAATATATTCCTTTGAAAATATTTGGTAAAAATAAAAATTGTTTAAAAATATCCTTAATAAATCATTTGGAAAAGGATAAAAATTTTGAAAACATTTTTAGCAGACATATTTTTGGATGAAAACAAATTTTCAACTAAACAGATAAATGAAGTTAGATTTTCTTAAAATAATTTTATGAAACTTTTTAAGTTACAAAGAGTTGAAATTTTTTTCTATCACATGAAAACATAATGAATAACTATATTATATTGAAATTAAAAGGCATTACTAGAAAATTATATAATCATTTCCTTCAACTAAATATTTATGAATAAAAAATCTCGATTAGAATGAGATAATAAAATAAACCATTACAATAATCATATTGTTGAAGTGGGAATTAATCAATGAATTGGTTATGTGTATCAACTATAAATAAAAATAAAAAATATAAATAAAAAATAATATAATTAAAATTAATTATATACATAATCGTATAATATCAATGATAATTAATAAGTAATATAACTAAATGAATGAAAATTGAGTTATGAAATTCTTTACCGCATGGAAATTTTCAAGTCAAATCTAATTGGATAAAATATTTCAAATTTAAACTAAAAATACCATGATTTATTAATTAATAATGATATAACATGTCTAATTTAATGTATATACACCAAATATTAGTTAATTGGTGCATAGTAACAAACAATCCTAAATAGAATGAAAATTGAGAAATAATCTCTTACCTTATGCTACCTTTTAGTTGAATGGTATTTAACCTCATGTTTAGTGGTTTTAGAAACGTTATTATCTTTTAATAGAACCATATTAATATTTATAATGTCATATATTAACATTTTATAGTATACTATCACACTTCCATTAATAATTATTAATTATTTTCATTGTTTTGTGTGTTAATTTCCTCGTTTTCTCATGTCTGATTCATCATGAAAATCCTTTTATTGAACATATTATATAGTTCTATCATATATAGAATAATAGTAACATAATTATCATATTTTAAGTGAATAATTCATTCTAAACCATTCATGAATCATGGATATAAAAAATTATGTACATTACGATCATAGAGATAGTAGGATGTACGTATGCATAAGTAATGTTTCCATTTTTCAATGATCATTGTGGAAACAAGGTAAGTAATATTTTATAGTTCCAAAATATAATAATATCATTTATACCATATTATATCTCTTAATATACTTATATATATAATCCAAATTGTGTGGTGATGAAAATAGATTCACATTGCTTCGTGAAGGCATTATTTTTCACGTACATGAATAATGTTATTATAACACCTCGAGATTTTTTCAAATATTTTTTTTCAAATTTATTTAATATTTAAAATATTTTTCATTTCACATAAAACTGAATATATCTTTTTTTTATTCAAAATATCTATTTTTAATTACATTATATACTACACAATGTTAAGCTTGCGCTACACGAAACATTGGCTTAGCTTGTATTAAATGCAACACAAAGTTTCTATGAAACATCTTTTATTATTGTAATTTTTTAAATAAGAAAATTAGGAACTTGAAATTAGGAAGGTGGGAATGAATATGATTAACTGAATTATGGAATTAGGTATTAAAATTTTTTAAATAATTATTTTACCAGTTATTTAAAAATCAATGTAAAGCTCTTTCTAGAAAAAGGAAATTTTTTTCTAAAAAACTATTTAAATGTGCACAAGTGTTTTTTATACTAGTAAATATAAAAATACCACTTGTTGGGTTACATTAATGTTTATATATATATAATATATTCAATATAATTTTTATTATTCATCTTGTGTGTTTTCTATACATGATATAAGAAAAATCCAATTTTACACATAAAAGATATATTTTTATAAAAGGACATATTTACCAAATTTTGATGCCACACATATTTCAAATATAATTTTTGAAAATTTTATAAATTATATTTGAAAATATATTCTTATTTCTTGAGATAGGGATACCAAAATTTACATTGGTTGAATTTTTGTTATTTTTCTATTATGTTTCATGTTTTGATGAACAGTGAAAAATATTGCAATTCGATTAAATACATGTTATTCATATAAATAATTAATATCATTACATTATATTTTTATTTGGTTTTAAAGTATAATTAGATAAAAAAAATTCATTTAATCCAATTTAGGTCATTTTAATCAATTTCATATTTAATTTGTATATAAAAAACATTCAATTTTCTTAATGTTTCTGCTTTTAAAACAAGTTTTCTTGTTCTGTCAACAAGATTAATTTTAAATTAATTACTAAATATTATATGATTTTTATTTTTAAAAATGGATCCATATTTGGAATCAGTGGGTAAAAAGTATGTTAATAGGTTCCTTTTATTTTTTGAAATTATGAATTGTAATGTTTGTAATTTTTTATTAACATGGTAAAAGGTAAGTCGGGTAATTGGGGGTAAAAACTAATATTATAAATATTATAAAAATAACATAAAACATGTTATAATATAATTATATGAGTGTTTTTTACGAAAATTATCCTTCATCCAAGATAAAAACCTTTTGAATCCAATTGGATGAGAGTATGATATTAATTATATTTTATTTAAATAAAATTTAAAGATGTCATACTCATATTTTTAATAACAATATCTTTTCTAATATAGGGTTATACAGAAGATAAATTCAAAAATATATATTCATTTAAAATAATTTTTTTATCATTTTAATTTATTTTAAATTTTTAGGATATAAATAATTACCTTAAAGTCTTATACAATGATGATGAAGGAAATGATTAGTTAATGGAAATATCAAATAAGTGTTATTAAAAATATTAAAACAAATATAATTTTAGCTAATTAATGGAAAAAAATAATCTTATATATTACCATTATCTCTTAGGGATAAAATAAAATATTTTTTCTAAATTAATATTTTATATTTATATTTTTAAAAATACTAGTAATGAATAGTTTCAAAATTGACACTAATTAATTTTTATCAAAATAATTATTTATTAAATTATTTAAAAAATACAAATCATGTCTAAAAATATAAAATAGCTATAATATGTCCTAATATTTCATAAATTTATCATTTATTGTCTAATTGAAAACGAATAAGTAAAATTTACAACCTTTTAATATTGACAATGTTGTTACTTTTGTTAAAATTAAAATAGGTTAACTAATGGTTAATAAAGATGATAAGGTTTAAAAAAATACATATATTTGAAAAAAATAATTAGTTATGAGATTAAAACATTTTATTATCTTAAAATCGAATCTATTCCTTTAAAGATGTATTTTAATTGAGATTGAATTCATTTTAGATTAATTTTTTTTAATACCAAAAGTGTCTCTCACCTCAATTATACAATGGCACATCCCCCTCACTTATCCACATTACATAGAGACTTCAATATTATAAATACCCTAATTAATTACCTTATAAGAATCCCCACACACATCATATATGTGATTTTATTCTCAAAATACCAACCTTAGTGTCCTGAAGAGGAGATCCAAATGATGTCCGTTAAGGAAGAGGTAATCATCTTTATCAACTCTCTCAAGAGTCATTCTTCTTATACTTCCTATTCATTTATTGTTTCAATTATAAAGTAATAAATACATTATCACCTATACTCTGATATTTTATTATGATTATGGAAAAACTATATTCCACCTTTTATCCATCCAACCAGAAAATGAAATCACAACGTGTGCTTATGTACGACCTACCGTCTCCACGTCGTGGTGTAAAATATTTTTTATCACCACTTTACATGGATTAGTATAATGATGGAAATAATAATTTTATATGATTATTATAACATGATATTTATTCTATAACAAAATTTATAACCTTCACTTACTTACCTTTTCACAATTAAGGGAATGATATCGTCGCTCGGGAGTACGTACGACCGACCGTCTACATGACGCAATGCGATTCCTTTTCCATGATCACCATTAAAATATGATTATATAAATGTATATTATGAAAAAATATGTTCTCTAAAACCATAATATAAATCTATAAATGACATAACTATATCATATGTGCATGAACTTGGACTTATAAGTCAAAATAAAAATATGAAAAATGAATTAATTAACACCCAAAAGAAGAGTAATAATGAAATGGTATTAACAAATGGATGATAAGAATATCATAGATGATATCATAAATATAAATATGGTTCTAAAATAAGTTAAAAAAATTATTTAAACCCTTATATTAGAGTTTTGGATATGTATGAAGGAAATCAAAGCTATGTTATATGGATTTATAGTTTCACCATTAAGTCAGTGATACTTACACAATAATTAAAATCTTATTGATATTTTTCATATATTCCTAAACCGCTAATTTTGACATGATTTTATTGTGTTTCATTTGGGGTTTCTTTCTGTGAAATTTTAAAAAAATTGTAAAATTCTGGGCTATTTCAGGTTTGGTGCATGATTTTCCCAAACTATGCACCCTTTTAAAGAAAACCAAGCAACACAAGGAAGTGGGTTTTTGAATGGTTAGTGCATAATTAGTCAAGCCATGATCCATACCATCAGAAACTCTATGGCACATTTATAATGGTTTCACGGTTTTTCTAAACTATGTGCTATTTTCTAGGAAATCACGTCGAATGGATTTTGAGTTATCCTAATTTTTAATAAAATTTCTAAAACCCCTATTTTAGGCCCCCAATAGACTGGTTTGACTTAAGATCAGTTTCTCTCATCCATGAAGCTCCCAAGAAGGATTTTTTATCCCCTTAGATCCCTCCTAGAAGCATTCTGAAGCTTCTGTAATGCCCTCTGATCTTCTCTTGGTTAGTTTCCTTATCCTGATCTCATTCTCCAGAGATCTCTCTTCTCTTCCCTAGGGTTCCATGGATCCTTGTATTGTTATGTGGATATAGTAACCACTATTTTGGATATAAACCTTAGTTTAATTCATAGATATCTATTTTGTTCATTCTTCATTATAGCTCTTTGGGTACATCTTTTTTATTCAAGATCTTTTGATACCGAGGTAGGTGGTTCCATTATGATGACCAAATTATATTAACTCTAAATTATTATTTTTATTTTAAATTATTATAAATGAATAAAATTGTTAAATTTTGATTAAATGTATTTCCATTTTTTTTTGGAAAAACCCCAAATTCCATAGAATTGGGGTTTTAAAAAAAGTTTTTAGCATGGAATTAGAAAACCCCCAATTTTATTTAATTGGGAAGTGTTTATAGAATTATGGGGGAATTTAAATTTTTTAATATAAATTATGGTTTGTATGTACATTGTTTCTGTTAAATTTTTTACATTAGTTGTGGAAAATTGATTTGATGGAAAATTGTGAAAAAAATAAATTCTATTGAATTGGGGGTTTATGCTCTAATTAATGAAATTATTTGAAAATTGAATTGTTGAATTTAATTATGAAATTTGATTGCAAAATTTAATGGTGAATTAGTTTCAAATTCTTATTTTCGAAAATGGATTAAAATGGATTTGATAGAAACCTAAGGGTTTTATCTTGGTGAAAAGTCATGTTTTTTATTAAAATTAGTTATGGGTTTGAAATGGAAAATTGGCATATTTGAAATGGATAATGATATTTAACTATATTTTAGTAAATATTAAAATAAATTGTTCATATTCGTTTTATTATTATAAAATATGAAATTCATAGATTAATAGTGAGTTATTTAGACGAAACTTTATGATTTTCAACATTCTAAAACATCATATCAGCATATCACATCCCAAAGGGGATGATGATGAGTCCCCTTTAGCCTCAGTTCAAAGGGATGAATATATATATATATTTCCCATTTCATAGTGTCAGTTCCATATATCCTAGAACAATCATACCTTATTAGGAATATGACCATATTGCTTGCTTATTTTATTTCAAATGAATATATTCTATTATAGTAAATGGTTTTACATACCTTTTGATTTATATAAACACTTTTATATAAAATTGATTATTTAAGAAAAAATTGAAAAGTATCATTGGTGAAAATAACCCCTTTGTTTAATGATAATTTCATCATTTGAAATATGAAACATGAATTTATAAAGAATATATATCCTTTTAAATGTATAGCATAATTTGTTTAAATATTATTTTGAGATGAAAAACCTATTTATTTGAAAATTGAAAGAACATTATTGGTTAATTTGATATTGGATTCTTGTTATGGAATATTTGGGTGAAATTCTACTAGTCTTTGGATTACACCCTACATTAGCCTTCAGGTGTTTGTAGATTACCACTCTCCTAGATCGAACAAAGGAAACAGATCACTTGGAGGTTGTTCTAGCTGTTGTTCCATGAACTTGGTGATTCGTTTCTGAATTGGGACTTAGTAAATTTTTTCTACTTTCTATTACTTGGTTGTAGTACATTGGGTGTTTATTACTATTTGACTTCTGTTACAGTACTCCCAGTGGAGTTTCTATTGTATGCATACTGATTTTTAATCTTTCTTCTACATTGTTTTTGCAAAAACCATTCCCACCTTCTTTGTATGTTTTCAAGTTCTAGTCGCACACCTAGGGGTATTGGGAATTATATTCAGACTGTGTTAGGTTTGGATTGGTTATTGGGATACTGGGAAACCTGGGATAGTTTGTGACAAAGTTGTATCAAAGGTTCAGGTTGAACTTATTGTCTTGAAGTCAGTTCACAATGTGAAATCTTGGTGAGACATTAGTGGTTGTTGTGATTGATTGTTTGGACAAATATCACCACAATTATCCTTATTTCCCTAGGGGTGTCCATGTAAAGACATCTTATGGATTAGTTTTAGTCTTTTCCCTATATTTTATTTCCATAGGATTCAATCCAACACTATTTATTCTATCTGCTGAAATTAATTTCCCTTATTGATTTGTTTGAGTGTAACCTGACATATTTCTTATTGCCTAATGATGTTTTGTTGCATCATGCCTCCTAGAAGATGTGTGAATTTGATCCGGGTGGATGTTATTGCTGAACCTCAATGATTTAATCCTATTGTAGTTTGGAATCCTGTAGAGGTGATTTTGTATACTATTCACGATCCGGGACAAGAACCACCTCTTATTCCCATTTAGGTTCTCATTGTGGAGCCTCAAAAGGACATTCTCAGGATTCATTATCAAGAGATCCTTTTCCATAAGCTAGAACTATTAAAAGTCACAAATAGTGCTCAATAGGCCGAGGAATTGTTGAGTAGGATGAGTGATTTTTTTGTGTTTTTGGAATCACTCAATTAAATCAAGTTAAAGTGTACCACCTTCATGATTGAATGACTAAGTAAGAGATTGTGGCACACTATGTCGATGAAGATTAAACATGTCATATTAGAGTGAAAATACATCAATGTTTTTTCACCAACAAATTCTATACTGATTCGTTGTTGTTGTCCAATTCCACTGAGTTTTTCAAACAAGAGCAGGCTGACAGGAGCTTGACAGAGTATGCAAACTATTTTGTTGAGTTCATGAATTTTTCACTAGAGACAGTATCCAATGAGAATATGAAGGCTCAAAGGTTTGAGTTGGGACTTCATTAGGGTATTCAATCTTAGTTTTTCTTGCTGAAACATCCTTCCTAAGCCGATGTTCTAGATAAAGCCCTAATGGTTGAAATGTACATGGCTTACAAGTTTGGGTTATCAAGAGTTTCTTTCTCTCCCAGGGGAAGTATGAGTTTTTTCAATGTAAAATTGAAGAATGATGATTCTCTTTCCAGTTCTCTATATCAGGGTCATCTTAGACCTCATGAAGTACTAGGAATAGGTTTTTTGATTTGCTACCAGTGTGGCAGGATAAGACATTAAAAGGGGTTTTTCACTAAGTCGCACAAGGATTGTGGCTCCTTCAAACTCTCAGGATACTTATACATATTCTTCCATGTCTATTATACTATATTTAGTAGAATTTGATCATCATATCTATAATAACCTTGGTCATTATTTCATATTTGTACATGATTTTTTACATATACTTGCACTTAATACAACTAAGAAGATCGAAATTTCTAGTGTCTTTTGGGATGAGGAACATTACATAACAACTTAAAACAAGAAATATACATATTTATTGAGAAATTCCTTTACATGAACACAAAATTCCTTCATATATAGAATTGAATGGGATAACCGGGGGACATACATAAGAAAAGGGTGAGCAATGATGGTCCGTAAGGTAGAAAACAAGTCATAACATGATGAATACAATACTTGTTAAGAAAATGATATATCAATGAGGAAAAAGAGAAAAATGAAAATAAATGAATTACATAGAATGGTTATCATAACATGGAAGTGTGGAAATAACATAAAACAAGATATTATCATAAACCTTGGGTCATTGCACATGGATTAACATGAGTAAACCCTCATTGCACATTAAATATCAGGAGTAAACCCTCATTTCTCATGGTGTATCATGGTACAAAACATTCCCCAATGCATTAGAGTGGAATCAGGGTGCACCCTTCATAATAATTTCAATCTCATGCTTATGTGTGCCACATATATCAAAAAACATGAATTCATTCTTCATCATAATTCATTCCATGATCAAGGAGTGTGGAATATGTACATATAAAAGAATCTTTCAATAAAGATTTTGTATTTCATGTTTTAAGTTGTTATGTAATGTTTTTAATTTCTCAAGGCAGTAAATCCTCATTAAACCTGAATTAACACGATTAAAGCCTCATTTCACGTGGTGTATCATTATACTAAACATTACCCAATGCATTGAAGTTCTATTAGGGAACACCCTTTATAATCTTTTCAAACTCATTATTAAGTGTTCCATGTTGATCATAAAACATGTATTCATCCTTCACCATAATTCATTCCATGATCAAGGAGTGTGGAATAAATAATTTTAATTACTAAATAGAAAACGATATGTGTTTATAAACATGAATACCCTTTATTGAGTATTGGGCATGGTATTCTCTACAAGATAATTTTGGCATTGAAAATCATAGTGCAATTTCGGCAGCCTAACAACGTGACATAAAAAATCATAAAAATAGTTGATGAGATAGGAAGGGGTATCTTGTCAAATATACATGAAATGTAAAGTAAGGGTATTATAGTCATACATGTCCCAACACAAGTAATTTGTAAATAGAAGGCGTAACATAATAAAGAAACTTAAAGAAAGAGAAATGGAATAACTCTTATGAAATTTCATCATGGTAACAGGTGTGGATAGGAGGGATTAATGAGAGAGAAAGAGGTATACCAACATAAAAACAAAATAAGAGTTATATGGGAAGGTGAAAAAACATAACCCATAATTTATTATTGAAAATAAAAGGGTGTAACAATATAATGAAACTTGGATAAAAATTAGAAATGAAGGAAACCCTTACAGAATTTTGACATAGTAACAAGTGTACATAAAGGATCATAGGAGGGATAAATGACAGTTGGAGAGGATATCATCATTTATAATTCAAATTCAAAGTAAGGGAGACATTTAATAACATATCCCAATATATGAAAAAATTAAATTAAAAAGGACATAACATGAAAGGAATGCATGATAAAAGAGGGGGTGGAAGATCCCTTACTTGAGTGTGTCACTACTAGAAAAACAGGTATTTGCGACGGGGAATTTGCGACGGGATCCCGTCGCAAATGGTCTTTTGCGACGGGGCCCTGTCGCAAATAGCCCGTTGTTGAAAACGCCGTCGCAATAACACTTATTTGCGACGGTCCCGTCGCTAAAGCCTTTTTTTGCGACGGTCATTCTCCCCGCCGCAAATAGTATTCCGTTTTTTTGTAAAAAACTTTTGAAATCGTTTTTCCGACGGTACCGTCGCAAAAACGATTTTTGAAAAAAAATAAAAAACTATTAATAATACTAGTATTTGCGACGGGCATAGTATCCCGTCGCAAATACGATTTATAGTATTTGCGACGGGACCCATCGCAAATACTTTTTTTAAAAAAAAATAAAAACTATTAATAATACTAGTATTTGCGACGGGCATAGTATCCCGTCGCAAATACTATAAAAAAAATAAAAAAAATAAATTATTAATAAAATATTTTAATTAATATAATAATAGAATTATAATTCACAAATAAAAATAATTAATTATTTTAATTAATATAATAATAATAGAATTATAATTCAAAAATAAAAAATAATAGAATATTAATAAATGATTTAATTAATATAATAATATTAGAATTATAATTCATAAATAAAAAAAATATTAATAAGTTATTTTAATTAATATAAAAATAATAAATTATTTTACATTCAAATATTAAAATAATTCAAGTATTACAAAAAATATAAGTAAATTATAATATTATAAAATTTTAATATATATATATTTTTTAATATTATAAAATATAAATAATATTATTATTCATATTAATATTGTTATTTAAAAATATAATATTATTAATATTTTATAATGAGACAAAAACTAAGAATAGAAAAAAAAAATTGATTTCCCAAATTTTATAACATAAATACAAACTCTAATCTGAAGGAGGGGGGGAGGGGGGAGGTGGGGGATCTGCAGATGGTGGTTTAGGAAAATCCATCCCTAAAGCATGAGTGAGTCGGCGCATGTACTCCATCTGCTCCTGATGCTGCTGCTGCCACCGACTCGTCTGCTCCTCGTACAACTGCTGCTGGCGTCGACGCTCCTCCTCATGCTGCTGACGCATCTGCTCCTGCTCCTGTCGGAGACTCTCTATCTGTGCAGTCTGAGATCCGAATTGATCCTCATACTGTGAAGTAGAAGAAGAAGCACGAGCTCCTCTCGAGCTGGACGCCGACATCGCAGCACTGCCATAATAATCTCCGGGAGTCAGTCGAGAGCCGATACCAACTACCCGGCCCTTCTCGAAGGCATACTGGGTGGCCTGCATCCATGCCGCCTCATCAAACTGACGGGCAGTGGTCTGATCTGATGACTCGGCCTGACTCTCAGGCCGGGCCTGTGACGCTGCGGCCTCATATGACTCCTATAGTTGCAATTTAAAATTAAAATTGTGAATATATTATATGCAGTTAATTTTTAAACTTGAAAACAAATAATACTGACCACGATGTGATGCTGACGATCACCTCTGAGCTCCCCAGTAGCAGGATCACTATACATCCTCCGATATACGTCGTACTCTGTAATATCGGGGTGCTCGACAGCCTATAAGAATAAAAAATAAACTTTTAATATTTATAGTTATATAAAATATTTATAAATAATGTACGTATCAGATTCTGTCTATGAGTACTGAAAGAACGACTCCCAGCTCGATGAGTCACCTCCTGTCTCCCCCGATTCTGCCTCCCCACCGATGATCTCCTCTGAAAGGCACCACTCAACCAGTGCGCACATAATCCATCCCATACATGGGATGAAATATACTCTGGTCGGTGTGCTCTACATGACTCCTCAAATTCTGACACTCCTGCTTTCTTCATCGCAGCTTTTCTTAAATTGTGTAAAAACTGACGAAGGCGATCACGCATGGCCACCTCCCATGCCTCGTGGATGGCGTCACGCATGGTATCCTCGATCGGATACCATAAACCCTACAAATAAATCAAAATATCAAGTTAGAAATGAAATAATTTTCAAAAAAAAATTATTTATTTACGTACGTACCAACCAATGGCCGAACATGGCCTGCTGCACATCAATGGGAATCTGCTCCCATGTGGTCCACGGCTGAGAGAAATAGTTGCGCAAAATAGCGCTGCCCTGTCCGACTGCTATATGCGGAAAACTGAAAAAATAATAAACATTTATTATGTGAATAGATTTATGAAATCTTAGTCAAATCCACAGGTTATCACACAGGTTATCACACCTCCGGGTGCGCGGATCAAACCCAAGACGTGGACGTCGCTCGGGGACGGGGTCAGGAATCATCAATCGTGCAAGACTGCGCCCCCTCCGCGTACTCCCTGGAGCGCCTGCAGGCTGAGGGTCATCTGCCAGCAACTCATCCGCATCGAAAGGCAGGTCAGCATCCGTCAACTCACGAAATGTGGCCTCATCCATCTGAAACAGAAAAAGTTAATGTTAGCAAATAATTGATAATTACTATTATATATACATATATACATATTATGATTGTATATAAATACCATGGAATGCTATCAGTGTTCATCTTCATCATCATTTTCATATATGTCAATGTCATCTTCATATTCCTCCTCAACATCATCGATATCCATTCGAGTTACAGTTGCTTCATCTCTTACCATTTCAAATTCATATGTGACGTCATTAACATCATCGTCATCACTGACTCTTAAATGTGGGTTGTCGTCATCGATACTCATGTCTCTTTGTAAAAAAGATTTATTTTGATTACTCTCTTGAAAAACTTCAATTCTTTGCACATCAGTGAAAGCACATTCACTTTGACTAAACTGATTGTCTCGAATTTTGATTTTTATTATACTCCACCAATCAGTCAAGTCTCTTGATGTTGCACAGTACTTTGCATAATAAACTTGATATGCCTGTTGAGCCAATAAGAATGGTTCATTTACTGCGAGAACACTTTTACATTTAATATCGATGATTCCATGAGTCGGATGAACACGCACGCTTCTCTGTATCCAACCACCGACATTTGAACATGGATATGTAATGTTGTCCAAGATAACAGAGTTCAATGATTTCATCACGTATGCCATAAAAGTCAACTTCATTTTATCGATGATGAGATCCTCTCAAGCTAACTCCACTGTTCATTGTTTTTTTCGATTCCCCATATGCATGTGTGTGGAATCGAAATCCATTCACCACATATGCATTATAAGTTTTAACAAGTTTGGAAGGTGGGTTACTCAATACACACAGCCGTTTGTCAATTTTATCAGCATGTCGAGACACCTGAAAATTTTTGAAATAATTATCAATATAGTAAACTATACATTGAATGAGTTGCTAAAAGATAAAGAATTTATGTTACCAGTTTTTGAAACCACTGAGAGAAATTTTTCAGTCGACGTTCTTCGAGAGCAGCTGCTGTAATTTGTGGAATTTGTTTTCTGATATGATTATCATACAACCTATAAAACCAAAGTTATTTACTGTAACATAAATGATAGAATAAGTGATATAAACACTTACAGTAAAACTGATGTCATCTCTTCACAGTTGAGCAGAACATATGTATGAGCTCTCTGATGTTCATCATCTGAAAGCCAGCGTTCATAAACTCCACCAAAACCAAGCTCTGACTGGTTGAAAATAGATAATTGATTGTCGATTTCATCAATATTCCTCTAGTTCCGTCCCATTCGGTTGTGTTTTAAAGGATACTCAGATTCAAAATAATGGGAACAGAAAAAAGATATTTCCTCTTGCAAATAAGCTTCTGCAATAGATCCTTCAACAGATGCTTTGTTACGTACTTTTCTTTTCTATTTTTGCATGCATCTTTCAAATGGGTACATCCATCGAAACTGTACCGGACCTCCATATTTGGCTTCATATGGAAAATGTAACATCAAATGTTCCATTGAGTCGAAGAAAGAAGGCGGAAATATTTTTTCCAGTTTACATATAATTATAACAACATCTTTTTCAACTTTCCCTAGAGCATCATAATCTGCCATACCCGCACAAATTTCCCGAAAAAAATGAGACATGTATGTTATGGAATCCCAAATCACAGAATTCAACAGACCTCTTAATCCAATGGGTAGAAGTCTCTCCATTATAACATGACAATCATGACTTTTTAATCCAGTAATATGACCATTCTTTACACATCTACCCAAAATAGAAGAACAGCCATCTGGAAGTCTCAAATCTGCAATCCACTGACAAAATAATAAACGGTTTTCTTTAGACAGTGTATAAGCTGATTTTGGTTTCAGTAACCTTTCTGTTCTGACATTCTCAAATAGTTCCAATTCTGGACGCCTGCAAATTTGGGCAAGATTTAAACGTGCATTTACATTGTCTTTTCTCTTTCCTGGCGTATCCAAAACTGTATGAAACAAATTATCAAAACAGTTCTTCTCAATATGCATGACATCTTATATGTGTCAGACCAACAGATCAGAACAATATGGAAAATCCCAAAATATGCTATGTTTAATCCAATTGTGTTCTTTCCCAAAACCAGAAATTTTCTGTTGATTTATTATGGGACCAAAAGTGATGGGAGGTAATGAAAATACAACTGATTTTAACTCTGAACCTGATAGCATTTTTGGAGGTCCATCCCTTTCAACTGTTTCTTTTCTGAAATGAGATCTGTTTCTGCGAAAAGGATGATCAGCTGGAAGAAATCTGCGATGACAATAAAAATAACAAGGTTTCTTTCCATGAATGAGCATAAATGCTTTGTTCTCTCCCATACAGTAAGGACATGATTTTTGACCATGTGTACTCCAGCCAGATAACATCCCATATGCCGGGAAGTCACTTATTGTCCACATCAATGCTGCTCTCAGTATGAAATTATGTTTCGTTGCAACATCATATGTACTGACACCAGTACTCCACAATAAATTTAATTCATCAATCAATGGCTTCGAATAAACATCAATATTTTTCTTCGGATGTCCTGGAATTAGTAAAGTCAAAAATATATATGGCTACTTCATCAACATCCATGGAGGTAAATTGTACGGAGTTAAAAAAATAGGCCAACATGAATATTTACTACCATAAGATCCAAACGGACAGAAACCATCAGTGGAAAGGCCCAGTCGAACATTTCTAGCTTCTAAAGCAAAGGATGGATGCACTCTATCAAAATGTTTCCATGAATCACCATCGGCTGGATGATTCAAGCTTTTATCGGTTGAAATATTCTCTTTATTCCATGACATCATTGTCGCTGTATTCTTAGACATGAATAAACGCTGAAGTCTGGATGTAAGCGGAAAATATCTCAACTGTTTTACAGGAATCAAACCAGACTTCCCGTGTTTTCCTTCTTTATATCTCAGTTGCCCACATGTAGGACAACTATCCAACGACTCATTTTCCCCAAAATATAAAATGCAGTCATTTGAACATGCATGAATCTTCTGACAAGTAAGTCCCAAATTTCGAACCAGCCTCTTAATCTCATAGTAATTTGCAGGTAAAACATTTTTTTCGGGTAACAGTGTTTTCAGCAAAGAAAATATCTGGTCAAAACAGGTGTTTGACATTCCGTTATCTGATTTGATAGCCATAAATTTTGCAACTGCTTCTAATTTTCTCATCTTGCAGCCAGGATATAATGCATCCTCAACAGATTTCAACAACTCATAAAATTCAGACGGTGCCAACTCAGGATTTGAAGTTATATCAGTCGGAGTTTCTGTATGTTGAACAGATGAACCTGCAACATCATGTACTAAATCTTGAAACCGGGATGGATCCGGAATCAAGTTGGTATCACCTGCTCTGGAACTGCGTTCACCGTGTTGATACCAAAAAACATAATCTGGTTGAAAACCAAAACGCAAGAGATGTTCTCCCACTTTGTCAAACGTGTCAAACGTTCTCAATGCACATTTTCTGCAAGGGAATTTTATTTTTCCTTTTGAAACAAATTCTGAATTTGATGCCGCAAATGATAAAAAAATCTCCACACCCTCAACATATACTGGATTTAAACTAGAACCGTTTGGATTCCTACGTTGATTTATCCATATGCGGTCACCTAATAATGATTGTTGACGACCTCGTTGTTCCATATTTCTCTATAAAATATAAAAGCATTATTAGTTTTGAATAATTTGTTAGAAAAAACACTCAAGTAAAGATTGAATATATTGAGAATAAAGCAAAAAATGTTACAAATATTGATAATTTTAATATTATATTGATTTTTTATTATTTTAATAATACTAATATAATTTTTTCATAAACATTAATTATATAATAATAACATTATTACATTATTAGTATATTTTATTATTAATATTAAAATAACATAATTTTTATATTATATACAATTCTCTTTCATCTGTGTGTTTAACATTCTGTCTCCACATGTAATATTTGCATTCACTTTCACCTCTCCATTGGCGATTAGGTTGATAATTTTGAAAAAGAATGCGAATATTATATGTAGAGACAGAAAACACACAGATGAAAAGAGAATTGTATATAATATAGAAAATTATATTATTTTAATATTAATAATAAAATATAGAAATAATATACTAATGTTATTATTCATAAATATTGGTAATTATTCCAAATTATTGGTAATTATTTCTAATTATTGGTAATTATTTCTAATTATTGGTAATTATTGGTAATTATTGGTAATTATTACTAATTTTTGGTAATTATTACTACTTATTGGTAATTATTACTAATTATTGGTAATTATTACTAATTATTGGTAATTATTACTAATTATTGGTAATTATTGGTAATTATTGGTAAGTATTGGTAATTATTGGTAATTATTAGTAATTATTGGTAATTATTGGTAATTATTACTAATTATTGATAATTATTACTAATTATTAGAAATTATTACTAATTATTACTAATTATTACTAATTATTGGTAATTATTACTAATTATTACTAATTATTGGTAATTATTACCAATTATTGGTAATTATTACCAATTATTGGTAATTATTACCAATTGTTGGTAATTATTGGTAATTATTACTAATTATTGGTAATTATTGGTAATTATTGGTAATTATTGGTAAATATTTTTAATTATTACTAATTACTGGTAATTAATACTAATTATCGGTAATTAATACTAATTATTGGTAATTATTACTAATTATTGGTAATTATTACTAATTATTGGTAATTATTGGTAATTATTACTAATTATTGGTAAATATTACTAATTATTAGTAATTATTGGTAATTATTACTAATTATTACTAATTATTGGTAATTATTACTAATTCTTACTAATTATTCCTAATTCTTACTAATTATTGATAATTATTACAAATTATTGATAATTATTACTAATTATTGGTAATTAATACTAATTATAGGTAATTATTACTAATTATTGGTAATTAATACTAATTATTGGTAATTAATACTAATTATTACTAATTATTGGTAATTATTGGCAATTATTACTAATTATTGGCAATTATTACTAATTATTGGCAATTATTGGTAATTATTGGCAATTATTGGTAATTATTACTAATTATTGGTAATTATTGGCAATTATTGGTAATTATTGGCAATTATTGTTAATTATTGGCAAGTATTGTTAATTATTACTAATTATTGGTAATTATTGATAATTATTACTAATTATTGGTAATTATTACTAATTATTACTAATTATTTTTAATTATTCCTAATTCTTACTAATTATTGGTAATTATTCCTAATTATTGGTAATTAATACTAATTATAGGTAATTATTACTAATTATTGGTAATTAATACTAATTATAACTAATTATTACTAATTTTTCCTAATTTTTCCTAATTTTTCCTAATTTTCCTAATTTTTGGTAATTTTTGGTAATTATTCCTAATTATTGGTAATTATGGGTAATTATTCCTAATTATTACTAATTATTCCTAATTATTACTAATTATTACTAATTATTAATAATTATTACTAATTATTTCTAATTATTACTAATTATTACTAATTATTACTAATTATTACTAATTATTACTAATTATTACTAATTATTACTAATTATTACTAATTATTACTAATTATTACTAATTATTACTAATTATTACTAATTATTACTAATTATTACTAATTATTACTAATTATTAATAATTATTACTAATTATTACTAATTATTACTAATTATTACTAATTATTACTAATTATTACTAATTATTACTAATTATTACTAATTATTACGAATTATTACTAATTATTATTAATTATTGGTAATTATTGGTAATTATTACTAATTATTACTAATTATTGGTAATTATTGGTAATTCCAAATTATTGGTAAGTATTACTAATTATTGGTAATTATTACTACTTATTGGTAATTATTACTAATTATTGGTAATTATTACTACTTATTGGTAATTATTACTAATTATTGGTAATTATTACTAATTATTGATAATTATTACTAATTATTACTAATTATTGGTAATTATTACTAATTATTACTAATTATTCTTAATTATAGATAATTATTGATAATTGTTCCTAATTATTAGTAATTAAATGAATAATTATCAATAATTAGGAATAATTACCAATAATTACAAATAATAACATTATTAATATATTTTATTATTAATATTAAAATAATATAATTTTCTAATTTATATACAATTCTCCTTTCATCTGTGCGTTTTCTATCTCCACATACAAATAATACATGTGAAGAGAGCGAACACACAGATGAAAAGAGAATTGTATATATATAAAAAATTATATTATTTTAATATTAATAATAAAATAGACTAAAAATGTAATAATGTTATTATTCCTAATCATTGGTATTTATTACTAATTATTAATATTTATTCTTAATTATTAAAAATTATTACTAATTATTCCTAATTACCATTAACTATGAACAATACTAATAATTTAAATTTATTAAGTAATAAAACAATGTAAACATAATTAAATTACAACTAATTAAGAATAATTGAAACTAATAAAAATTAAAAATAAATATTAAATTAAAATGAACATAAATTCCTTGAAAATTGATCTGCTCCGATCGTTCTTCAAAACATTAATATCAGCTCTGGAGAAAAAAATTAAACTGGAAAAAAACTGAACTCTAGAAATATAATTTTGAGAGAAGGAGAAGATAGAGAATGAGAATGAAATGAAAAAAACGGATGAGGGTATTTATAGGTTAGATTATTTGCGACGGGCCCATTTGCGACGGGTATCCCGTCGCAAATAGTATTATTTGCGACGGTACCCGTCGCAAATACCTTAGCCAACATTTGATACGGTCAACGGGTAAATAGTTATTTGTGACGGGTCCCGTCGCAAATAACCACCTGCCGACATACTATTTGCGACGGGGGAATATTCCCATCGCAAATACCTTTTACCGCCGCCGGTTATTTGCGACGGGAATATTCCCCCGTCGCAAATAAGTTTCCCGCGATTTGGCGCGCAAACCGCGCCAGTCCTTTTGCGACGGGCAAATAACCCCGTCGCAAAAGGCTACTGATTTGCGACGGGCAAATAACCCCGTCGCAAATAAGTTTTTAACATGGCTATTTGCGACGGGATTTATTCCCGTCGCAAATAACCCGTCGCAAATGCCCTTTTTCCCGTAGTGTGTGGTCCCAAACGATTGGGAGAGGCTTCTTGGGTCCTTGGAGAAGACTTGGGAGGAATATAGGGAGTATAGGGAAGATTTTGGGTGAGATAAAAATGGTTTTAGTGAAGAAGAAGTGGATATTGGGTGGGTTTATATAGGAAAGGTGGGGGATTATTTATTATTTTGGTTTTAGACCCTACACAATAAAATATTCAAAACCAAAAATCAACCCATGGTTTGGACATAAGGTTTCTGGAAAAGGGGGTGGTATATAGTATTTTAAAATTATATTTTCTGAATATATTAATATATTAGTCTTTCTTATGTGGAGGTGATCCACTCTTTCAAGGAAATTATTTTAATGTCTTAAAATATTTTATATGTCTTGGAGGATTCACTAACGATTTATAAAATAAATGAAATAAATCTAAAATAAAATTATTTTAAAGGAAAAAATATATTTTTCTGAATATACCCTCTATATTATTTTATTACATCACTATTGGGTCATTTTTATGTCATAAAACACATTATATATATGTGGTATTTAATTTTTACCCAAAAATTTGACTATCTCAGAAAATTATGAAAAAATTCACCATTGGATAATTTCAATGTCATGATTCAAAAAATAACATTAATTTTATCAAAATAATTTTCTAAATATATTAATTTTCATTCATAATATAAAAAACAACATTTATTGAAAATTGATGGGCTTTTTCAAAAACATTTTTCAAACCTTAATAAAAATTACAATTGACTTCATAAAAATTATATGATAATTTGTATTTAATACAAGTAATTTAATAATAATATTTTATTAAAATATTATTTAATTCCTCAATCCATTAATTTATCAAAATATATTTCTTAATTGAATTTTAAATATTAACCAAAATAATAATATTTCTGATTTAAAATCATTTATAAAGTAAAAATAATATAATTAAAGTATATTTATTATTATATACAAAAATAATACAAGGAATTATAATACTAGGGTCTTGTTACATATCCCTTTATTACACCAGTATACACCATATGAGTAAGTTGTGAAATGGTGGCCCTTTATTGGGTTCGTTCGGTGGACATGGTTTTGGCTATGTTGTTGATGAGCTTGAACTTCTCCCGTAAATAGTTTCACTCATGATTATGTAATTAGATATCATATTGGTATTGGTCTAGATAAAATCCCAGAAATGCTATCTCCCTAAAAATATAATATAAATGGGATTCGAAGGGAATGATCATACTTGTTGAAGCCATCACTTCCTTTGACTATGTCAAAAGGATTTGTTAAAACCCTATATTTATACTAGTTTTGTGACCATTCTTCAAAGCCTATATTATCATCAATACTTATACTTACGGTAATTTAAATTCCATTGAACAAAATGAGTGAATGTGTCTTCTATATCAATAATAAATTAAATTAAAAGAAATTAGATTTTATTGAAAAATGTTTGGGTCATTACAACCATCCCCCCATAAGAAATTTCACCCTCAAAATTTCCTTTTCCCCACCCTAAAATAGATGAAGGTAACTCTACCTCATCCCTTCCTATAGTTCCCACATTGCTTCTTAAAACATCTGGTTTCTCCATAACACATTGACGAGGTCCATCGTCTTATTTTGTAGAATGTTTTCTCTATGATATAAGATCTTCATCATCATCTCTTCATAAGAGAGGTCATTATCTAATGGTGCCACCTTTGGATTGGGTACATGCGACGGGTTAGGTATGTACTTCCTCAAGATTGATACATGAAATACATCATGTACTTGAGAGATGTTTGGTGGTAGTTCTAGTGGTTAGGCCACCACTCTGATGCAATAAAGGGTCTCAATAGGGTCGATGTACCTTGGAATATACTTTCCCTTCTTCCCCAAATCTTATCACTCTCTTCCGTGGAGATATGTGGAGGAAAATAATATCTCCAACATAAAACTCTAGGTCACTTCAATAGTTGTCTTCTTAACTCTTTTTTTCAGATCTAAGAAGCTTAGATGTGTTGTTGAATGGTCTTAACCATCTCCACAGTTTATTAAACCATTTATAGACCTTGAAGTTTTCACTCCCCAACTTCATCCCAACATTCTAGTGTTTTGTACCTCTTCCCATAAAGGGATTCATAAGGATCCATTTAGATTCTTGGGTGGAAATTTGTTTTGTAAGAGAACTCATCCCAAATAATTTTTTGATTCCATTCTCCATTTAATTCCATTGATTAATCTCTCAACATGTCCTCAAGTGTTTGGATAGTATACTCAGATTGGCCATAATTTTGATAATGATAAGCCATACTAATGTTCGGCTGAGTATTCAGAACATTTTGGAGACTCTTCCAAAACATAGAGGTGAAAATTGGATATAGATCGAATACAATTGATAGTGGTACACAATGAATACATACAAATTCATTGATGTATATCCTTTCCATTTGATCTATTGAAAAATACTATCAAATCTTAATGAAGTCTGCACTCTTTGTAAGATGATCCATAGTAACCTAGATAGAATTTTTTCCTTTTTATTTCTTCAGTATTCGAGTGACAAAGTCCATGGTGATGATATACCATTTCCATGTTGGTTTGGGTAAAGGTTTCATAACCTCCTTAGTCTTATGTAACTTATCCTTCACTTTCTAACATACTGGGAACTTTGATGTATATTTGGTGATCTACCTCTTCATTTTATCCCACTAATAATGCTCTCAGAGATCATGATACATCTTTGTGATTCCTGGGGGAATAGAAAAATTTGGACTATGTACATCATCAAAAATTTGATTCTTTAACTCAAGATTTGATGGAACACATAGTCTTGAACCAAATCTCACAACACCTTCTTCATTAACATTGAACTCTAATGATTTCCCTTTTCTGATAGTTTCCACTTTCTTATGAATTGTCACATCATCTTTCTGTACATCCTTTAACCTTTCCTAAAGAGATGGTTGAGAAATAATTTTTTAAATGATTGATGATGTTCCCTTATTTATGATTCTCATGTCCATATTCATAAAATCTAATAAGATTTGATCCTTTTCAATTATCAGCAATGATAGGATGGTTGGATCATTCCTACTTAGATCATCTATCACCATGTTCTCTTTCCCAGGGTGGTAATGGATTGAGCTTTCATAATCCTTGATGATATCTAACTATCTTTGATGGAAATTATTCATCTCTTTCTATGTGAATATATATTTCAAACTTTTTTGATCCATATATATTTCACACTACTCCCCAATCAAATAATACCGTCAGATTTTTAACGCAAATATCACTATTTCCAACTCTAGATCATGCATGGAATAGTTTTTTTCATGAAAATTCATCTTCCTTGAAACGTATGCAATTATGTTTTCATTTTTCCTCACATTACATCAAAGGAAGACTTATAATATTTTTCATGAAGAACATTTCCAAAAAATTCAACAATTTATAAAACATTTATAGAAGTTTTTCATAATGATTTAATATAATTTTTGGTGGCGACTCAATTTTCTTAGAAAACATAAAAGATATCATAACAGAACATGAATTGAAATAAATTATGAAATACACTACAATAAATTAGTGGTTATAGCTAATTGTTTAATATTTATCTATCTCAGCATAGGACTTTTCATACTCCCTTGATCATGGAGATTGTTGATGCTTATCATGCTTCTTATCCCTTATAATGGAGCACTCTCTTAAAAATTTCTCAACATCTCCACATTTATGATATAAAACTATTTAATCCTTCTTTTATTGAAATTTGTTTCTAGCCATCTCATTATCCATTCTTTCATAAAAATTGGATACATTGTGCCCTTCTTTTCCACACTCAAAACATCTCCTAGTACTTTTATGACATTTTTCTTAATGCCTCATTCCACACATGTTGCATGAAAGAAATTAGGTCTGCTTTCCCTTATCATATTTATCAGATTTACTTTCATGATATGTCATCTTCCTCTTCCTTGATGACCTTGGGCATTCAAAAAATCACCTATTTTTAATTGTGAATTTTGATATCTGGTTTGGCATAATCACAATATATCCTACATGAGCTCTCATTTTATTAGAAATCTCATTGGGATATTCATCACATTTCCCTTTTTCATCTGTTGTTAGCCTGATTCATCATATTACCATCCATTGAATAGAATAAAAGGAAAATTATGGTTGAGTATCTTAAACTATTTAACACATAAAGGAGAATCCAATGTCATAAAAGGTATAACTTATAAATCACAGTTATCTCCATAACTTATAAAATTCGAGGATTCAATCTAAATTATCCCTGTTCTAAATCCTAACATATATCCTTAGGGGTATTTTTTTCCCTAAATAATGATTCAGACTAATCATATGAATTTACCGAAGCATATCCCGTGAGAGTGTTGAACCAAGAGTGGAGTAAGGCCTATTGTCGTGTACTAGTTCCTATCCGATTTTAGACCAAAATGGGGTTTGGAGTTTTACCCCTAGATACATTTATACTAGATCCATGTCTAATTGTTCATATCCAAACGGGGATGTATTTTTTTTGATAAACCGCTTACTCTATACCCACAACAATTTGGCATGTTTTTCTTTAACAAAGTCTTATATATAAGGCTTTCACTTGTGTTTTCTAATCAAAATCACAAAAATTACTAAACCAGTCCTCTGATACCAAATATAACAAACCTAGTCTTTATTTCATATTTAGAAAAGATTTATTACATAATCATGCACTTAATACAACCCATAAGATCGAGTGGTATAGTGTCTTTGGGGATTAGGAACAATACATGACTAATTTTAACATGAAATATACATCTTTATTTAAAACTCCTTTGACATGATCACAAAATTCCATCATACTTAGCATTTCATGGGATAACCTAAGGACATACATAAAAAAAGGTGAGCTATAACACCCAGTATGGGATTAAACAAGGAATAATGTGAAGAATACAATACATATTAGAGAATATTCATATCAATGGACCATAAGAGAAACATGAACATAAAATCATTATATGGAATGCTTATCATAACATGGAAATGTGGTAACAACACATAAAATGATATTAGAATGATCCAAGGCTCATTGAACATGGATTATCAAGATTAAACCCTCATGGAACATGAATTAGCACGAGTAAACCCACATTTCACATTGTGTGTCATAATACTAAACATTACCCAATGCATTGGAGTGTTATCAGGGTGCACCCTTAATAATAATTTCAATATCATGCTTAGAAACGACAAATATATTATAAAAAAGGGATTAATTCTTCATCATAATTAATTCCATGATCATGGTGTGTAGAATATATACATGTAAAATATTCATTCAATAAAGATGTTGTATTTCAGGTTGTAATTTTTATGTAATGTTTTTAATTTACCAAGACACTAAACCCTAACTGAACATAAATTTTCATGACTAAACACTAATTTTACATGTCATATCATGATACTAAACATTACACAATTCAATGGAGTGCTATCAGGGTTCACCCTTCACAATCATTTCAATCTCTTGCTTAACTTTTCCACATAGATTATAAAACATGGATTTATTATTTTCCATAATTCATTCCACAATCAAGGAGCGTGGAAGCAATTCATGTATGTACTCTATGAAAAAGTTATATGATCATAATATTGAATACGATTGATAAAGTAATGGTCATGGTATTCACTACATGATAATTTTGACATGTAAAATCATTGTGCAATTTCGGGAGCCTAAATGAGTGACATAAAAATCAAAAAAATGGTTGCTGAGAGAGAAAGGGTTCTATCATCATAAATATAGGAATGGAAATTAGTGGGTTCATATACATACATGTAACAATGTATGTAATTTGGAAATAGAAGGCATAATATAATAAATAAACTTGAAAAAAGAGAAGAAATGGATTAACTCTTACGAAATTTCAACATGGTAACAGGTGTAAATGAAAGGGATTAATGAGAGATAAATAGGTCTCCCGTAATAAAAACACAATAAGTGAAGTATGGGGGATGTTCAAAAAAATACCCCATTATTTTTAATTGAAAAATAAAAGGGTGAAACATTATAAGGAATCTTGGGTAAAAATGAGAAAGGAAACCCTTACATAATTTCGGCATGGTACTTAGTGTACATAAAAGATCTTAGTATGGATAAATGTGAGTGGATAAGAAACTCATAATTAATACATAAAATGGAATGTAATTAAGACATTTAATTCCATATCCCAATATAGGAATAAAGAAAATTAAAAAGGATATAACATGAAAGAAAGGTTTGATAAAAGGGGAAGGTGGAAGATTCGTTACTTGAGTGTGTGGTCCCAAAGAATTGGAAGAGGCTTATTAAGAGATTGGGGTACATTGGGAGGACTATAGAGAGTACGAGATAGATCTTTTTGAGCATAAAATTGTTTGAGTTAAAAGTAATTGGAGATAGAGTGGGTTTATATAAAAACTGTGGGGGAATTCATTATTATTTTGGTTTTGGACCCTATACACTAAAATATTCAAAACCACAAACCATCCAATGGTTTTTCCCATGGTTTCAAGAAACTTGGAGTGGTATAAATTATTTTCAAATGATAAGGACAAAATATATTAAAATATTTTCTTTTCTTATATGGAGGTGAGTCACTCTTTCAAGGAAATTATTTTATATTCATAAAATACATTAGGTCATAGAAGATACGCTAACGCTTTATAAAATAAATCAAATAAAATTAAAATTACATTATTATAAAGGTAAACATATATTTTTTGAATATACCCCTTTTATTATTTTATTAAATCACTATTAGGTCATTATTATGTCATGAAACACATTATATATTTATACAGTATTTAATTTTTACCCAAAAATCCGACTATATCAAAAAATTATGAAAAATTCATCTTAGGATAATTTTGTTGTAATGATTCCTAAAATATATTCATTTTATATAAATATTTTTCTAAATTTGTGAATTTTATTTTTTAAAATAATAAAACCTTAATTTATTGAAAATTAATGGGTTTTGACAAAAACAATTTTCAAACCACAATAAAAATTACAATTGACTTCATAAAAATTATATGATCATTTATATTTAATAAAAGTAAGTTAATAATAATATTTTATTTAAAAGTTATTTAATTTAAAAATCCATTAATTCATCAAAATTGATTTCCTAATTGAATTTGAATATTAACCAACAAAATTAAATTTTTTATTTAAAATTAATTTTCAAAGTAAAAATATTAAAATGAAAGTATATTAATTATTTTATACAAAAATAATGCAGATAATCATAATTCTAGGGTCTTGTTATATATCACTTTATTACACCATCATTTTCCCTAAGAGTAAGGTGTTCTATGATGGGTATTTTTTAGGGTTATTCAGTGAATATGGTTTGGGTCGTGATATCGATGAGCATGAACTTCTCCTGTAATTTTTTTTCTCAAATGTATGTTTTTAGATCTCAGCTTGGTATTTGTCTTGGGAAAAGCATAGAAATACTATCTCCCTAGAAAGATATGATAAATTTCCTTTAAAGGGAATGATCCTACAGGTTGAAGCCATCACTTCATTTGTCCATGTCAAATGGATTTGTTAAAACCCCTATATTTCAACTAGTCTTGTGATCATTCTTCAATGGCTATATTCTCAATAATAATGATACTTGACAGCTATTTAAATCTAATTAAAAAGAAAGAGTGCATGTGTATTCTATATCCATAAGACATTTAATTAAAATAAAGGAAATTTCATTTATAAATGTTCAGGTTGTTACAACCTCCCTTTAAAACTATGGGGAAACTAGATGCTTCAAATATAAAAAGGTTATAGCCACATGCATTTGGAATAAAGCTACTTTTCATAGAGTAAGAGTCTACAGAGGAAGAAGATATTAGTTTAGTGACCATGAGTGGTACCATTACTATAGATTTTTCATCAGTGATCGGACTACTTGATACTAGTGAATCTCATTTATTTATTTAAACCTGTATTGTTAATATACTAAATATTCCTAGGAATATTTTATCTTATGTTATGGATGTTACTACACCCCATGGTAAGGATAGATAGCAGGTTCTCTTTACTCTTTCTTTTTCCTTCTCTCTATCAAATATTGAGCTTGCGTGGAGTTTTATGGTTATCAACATGAAACCTATTGATGTATTATTTAAGATGGATTGGCTCACTACTAATAAAGACCAATTTTATTATTATATTCACTGGGTCTCATTTAGTAGATACAGTGGTGTGGCTCGTGCCTTTCAAGGATAATCGGACCAAAATTTGATTAGGTATGGACCTTATTATTTGAAGTTGGGGAATGTAATATCATTTTTTATATTGTTCTGGAGAGGGAATCTTTGAATGGTGATCTCCCTCCATTTTTTATCATGTTTCCCATTATGTTTCCTTCCGAATTCTAGAGTTTTCTATAGATAATGGTGGTTGAGTTCTCTGTTGACTTAACTTATGGTACTCAACCAATTTTTATTCCCTCTTAATATATGGAACCAGTAGAAAAAATTTAATTGAATTCCTAGATGGATAATATTATTGAGAAATAATTTATACACTTGAGTGTGTCGCCTTAGATTTCACTGGTTCTCTTTTTTGAGAAATATAATGGTTAACTTCACTTATGTGTTGATTACTAGAAACTAAATCATGTAACGGTAAAGAATAAGAATCTATTTCTATAGATTGATGATCGTTTTGATAAGGTAAAATGGCCGAAGTGGTTATTGAAGATTGATCTTCTCTTTGGTTACCATCATTTGAGGATAAAAGAATCCTACATTCCAAAACCAACCTTTTGGATCAGGTATGGCTATTATGAGTACCTTATTATGCCCTTTGGTCTAACAAGTTATCTTATTGTTTTTATATAACTAAGGAAAAATATTTTCAAAAAGTATCTACATACTTTCGTGATAGTATTTCTGGATGAAATACTTTTTTACCTTATTTTTTGTGGAGGATCATGCACATCATCTGATAGAAATTCTATGTTTTCTATAAAATCACTGAATTTATTCCAACATTTCGAATGTGAATTCTGGATTTCAGAAGAACAATTCTTGGGATATATGATATCAAAACATGGTATTTCAGTTTACCCTAAGAAGGTAAAATATGTTATGACATTAGAACAACCATTGAATGTTTTCTAGATTCAGAACATAATGGTTCCAACTGGTTATTGTCACTGGTTCGTTAAGGACATCTCAAAGTTCGCTTCTCCCATTACTTCCCTGACTCAGAAGGAAGTAATGTTTTATTGTAATAATAAGTATACGAGTTATTTTTTGTGCTAAAACATCTTTTGACTACTATTCTGATGTTTACAATTCTAGAGGTCAGGCAGGTCTATGTGATCTTCTATAATGCATCAGGATTAATTTTGGGATGAATTCTTATGAAAGGTGATCAATTTTTTTCCTAAATATTTCATTAGTTTAGTCCACATGAGAAAATATTTATGACCCCTAACCATTAACATGTAGTTTTGATGTATTCCCTTAAGAGTTAGAGGTATTACCTTTACAAAGAATTGTTTGCCTTGTTTTCTGACCATAATAACTTGAGTTGAACCTAATCTAAAAAAGATTTAAATCTCTACTTGAGGCGTTGGGTGTAATAACTGTAGTATTTTTATTTATACAATGCCTATACCTTGAGAAAAGGGAATGTCACTATTTATGCATTGAGAAATAATCCTTTGATCTAGGAAGTGAAAGAATCATTTAAAGAGTAGAACTTGATGGTTCCCTTTGCACAGTTTCATATAATATTCAAAGAATCACGGGGGAGAGATTTCATTGGAAAGTTTTCAGTTGAAATATTCTCTTCTTGAATTGATTATTTGGGAACAAAATCCTGATAATGAGTTACATAAAATTAGAGACTCTCTATATGGTAGGGAGACAATTGTTGAGTTTCCATACTCCAAAGAGGTCATTAAATGCTTTCAGAAATGTTTTTTTGTGTGTTGTTAGGGGAAAGTAAAGCTGTTTTGGGATACTATCATAACTCCCAGTGGGTTGTGCACCCAAGAACCATAATTACGTTCTATGACATACAATGGAATTTTTCGTGGCAATGTATGAGAAGGTTCATCGGTGAGTTTGTCTCTCATTATTATACTTGTAAACAGGTGAAGGATGGTCCCCAAAAACCTTTTGGATTTCCTCAAACACATCCAATCCATACGTGGAAGTGGGATGTGATCTCAATGGACTTTGTGGTTCAGTTTCCATGTACCAAGACAGAGAAGAATATGATAAGGGGTGTGATCGATTGTTAGACTAAATCATCCCACTTTATACCTATTAATAATAAAACCAAATTTGAGGTGTTGGGAAATCTCTACATAAAAGAGATTGTTCATTTTCACATAGTTCTATCTATTATATTCTCTAATAGGGATCCTTGGTTCACTTATCTTTTTCTTAGACATCTTTATGAGGCGTTGGGATCTCACATCAATTTGAGTATGATGTACCTTCCACATTTTGTTTTCCAAAAAGAAAGAGTTATATAGATTCTTGAGGATATTTTTCACACTTATGTTCTCAACATTGGTAGAGATTTAGATGACCATTTGAGGCTGGTTGAGTTTTCGTATAACAACAGTTATGATTTCATGATTATATTGGATCCTTTTGAGGCCTTGTATGGATGACCATGTAAATCGATGTTGTATTGGTCAGAGGTTGGAGAAAATTACTTGGCTGGACCATGTTTGGTGTAAGAGATGACAAAAAATATCAAGAAGATTTATTAGAGAATCATGTCGGCATAAAGATAATATAAGTATTATGTTGATCAGATTTGTAGACCTTTGGAATTATCATTTAGTGACCAAGTATTCTTGAATGTTTCACCCTAATTAGGTCATTGATGGCTTGGGAGGCAAGGGAAATTTGCTACACATTTTGTGGGACCTTTTGTGGTTGTTGAGTAGGTGTGGAAAGTTTCATTCCATTTAGAACTTCGACCGAATCTAGGATTGATACATAATTTGTTCCATGTATCTCAACTACAAATGTATTCATGTAACATATATCATGTTTTGAGTTGGCGTGATCTTGAATTTGAACCTAATTTATCCGTGACTAAATTTCCAGTCATGATAGTTGATTCTAAAACCATGGTACTTAGTGGGAGGATGATACCTTTGGTTTGTGTGGTATAGTAGCACAATTCATATTCTCATGAATGTGGGATAGGGACTCACTTATTATAGATTAGTGGCCTCATCATTTTGGCCTTGAAGATTTTTTGCAGGATTTTTAAGGATAGAAAGTTTCTATTGTAATATCTTGTTACTATTGTATAGGTATTTATAAACCTCTATTTTTACCATTATATGTTAGGGTTTCTTTTGGGGTGGATTCTGGTGAAATTTTGAAAATTTTGGAAAATTTTGGGCTAGTAAAAAGTTAGCGCACAATTTTTCCAAATTGTGTTGCCTTTTAGAGAAAACCATGCAACACAAGGTAGTGGGATCTCACACAGTTGGCACATATTTATTAAATCCATGCTCCCTATAAGAAGAAAATGTGTATCCCATTTATAATAGGTGAACGAATAATTCATAGTTTCTCTAAACAATGCACCTTTCCCCCAGAAATAGTGCAGATACGATTTTAAGTGATCCTAATTTTTTTTAAATATTTCTGAACCCAAATTTTAGGCCCTGAATAGACTGGTATGACTTAATATTGGTTTCTATTATCCTTAGAGCCCCCAAGAAGGATTTTTTGTCCCCTCATATCCCCCTCAAAAGTGATCTCAATATTTAAAAATGCCCTTTGGTTTTCTCTCGGTAATTTTCCTCATCCCAACCTCATTCTCCCACGATCTATCTTATCCTCCATAGGGTTCCATGGATCCCCATATGGTTATATGTGTCTAATAACTACTATTTTTTGGAAGTAAACCTAGGTTTGATTCATATATCTTTATTTTAATCATTCTCCATTGTTCTTTTCGGGGTATGGCTTTGTGATTCGAGATTCGTTGATCTTGTGGTACATTGTTCTGTTATATTGTTTGAATCTTATTAACCATTAATGTGTTTGATTAATTTCAATTATTTGAATTAAATGGTATTTTTTTATTTTGCTTAATTGTATTTCAATTGGTTTTTATAGAAAAACCCAATTTCATTAAATTGGGGTTTTTTAAAAATAGGTTTTGGCATGAAATTAGAAGACACCAAATTCCATTGAATTGCGGTGCGTTTATAGAAGTTTGTGGAAATTTAAAATGATATATTTAAATTATGTTTTTGATGGAAATTTTTTCAACTAAATTGTATAAATTAATTGTGGAAAATTGATTTAATGGAAAATTGTGGGAAAAAACATGTTCCATTGAATTGGGTGTTTGTGATGAAATTGATGGAATTGTTTTAAAATTGAATTATTGAATTTAATTTTGAAATTAGATTGTAAAATTTACTGGTGAATTTGTTTCAAGTATATTTTTTAAAAATATATTAAATGGTTTTTATAGAAACCTTAGGGTTTTATATTAGTAAAAAGGCATGCTTTTGATTAAAAACCCATTATGATTTTTAAAGTAAAAAATCTACATATTTGAAATAGATAATGGGTTTTATTTTTATTTAAAGCAGACTTAAAAATAAATTTCCCATATTTATTTTTTTATTATAGAAAATTTAATCCTTAGGTATATAGTTAGTTATTTGGAAGACACTTTACAATTTACAACATTCTATAACAACATATTCGCACATCGTGTCCCTTTGGAAATGGTGATGAGTCCTCTTTGGCCTCAATTCGATATGATGTATGTGCATATTTTTTGTTTCACAATGTAAGGTCCTTATATCATGTAACTAACGTACCTTATTAGTTGTATGACCATGTTTCTTGCTTTTTGTATTTCAAATGAATATATTCCATTATTGTAAGTTGGTTTATATGCCTTCTGATTTATATAAGATGTTTTATATATAAGTGTTTATTTAATCCATTTTTGAAAAGTACCATTGGTGTTAAGAATGACTTTTTTAAAGTTAATTCCAATTTTTGGAAATGTATTTACATCATTTAAAATGTTAATAATGAATTACTAATTCACTTCTATCATTTGAAATGTAAAGTATGAAGTGTCTAAATATGATTATGATATTGAAAAATATCTTTATTTGAAAATTGAAAGCACTTTCTTGGATAATTTGATATTATCATCTTATAATGGAATCATTGGGTCGAATCCATCTGTGATTTGGCTCACACCCTACTTTTTCCTTCTTGTGTTTTTAGATTACCTTTTCCCGGATCAAGAAACAGAAAAGGAAATCTTAGAGGTGGTTCAAGCTATTGATCTATGGACTTGGTGATTTGTGTGTGAGTTGGGAAATGGGTAGTTTTTACTATTTTATTGTACTTGTTTGTATTGCTTTGGGTTTTTATACCTAGTTAACTTCTGGTACATTACTCCCAGAAAAGATTCTTTTGTATGCATATTAATTTGTAATCTTGCTTCCACATTGTTTGTGGCAAATTCGTTCCCACCTTCTTTAGGTATAATTCCATGTTCAAGTCATCAACCTATGGGGATTGGAAAAAACCTTCAGGCTATGACTAGGTCAGCTCGGTTAATGGGTTACCAGGGTACCCTGGTTGTTTCCTAACACTATATTCACCATTTTTTTCCTTATATGTGGCGTATATACGACCTGTGAATATATTTTATGTTTTTTATCCAGAATATTATGATACATTCACATATTTATAATTTTCAATCTTTCATGAGGAAAACAATTCTACTGATTATAAATTGATAAGTATTTCTATCAAAATATTTTCAATATTTTGGATTTTTTCATTTTAAACCTAAATTGGGGAATATTTTTCATCCTTGCCCATGTTTGCTAAAAATATTTTCAAAAAATGATTTAATATTCTCCTATAAATGTTTAAAGTAATTTTTACCAAATTTTAACTTCTTAATACACTCTTTGAAAGGAATATTTTTTCATTTTCCAGACATAGTACTTTGTGACTTTTATAGTAAAAGTATGAGAATAATGTTTTCATTAAATTATACGGCATGAATTGATTTTGATGCATTAATGATGCCTTATTTATATAAATATTCCCTTACAATATTATAAGTTTATTTTCAAACAAAATCTTTTAAAATTGAGGGTAATTTTAAGAAAATAAATTTTTTTCAAGCACAAATGATATTTTCCTCATTAATTTCTTTCAAGTAATCTCTTAAAAATTATTTTCCACCTAAGAAAACATTATTTGATGTTACTTACGTTTTACTAAAGATATGATTCACTTATACCATTTTTATAATATATAATAATGGTGGAATGATATTTATGGAACCCATTTCGTTTTCATGGGTTATGTTTGGATTAAATGAATTTTATAAAAACGCATTTCATTCTACGGGTTCTGGTATGATGAAAAATTTATGTTCTTGTGGAAAAATATATGTGGTTATCATTTTTTGATGGGTGGGACCTATATCTCCCTCCAATTCATTGGGGAATGACAAATATTAGGTGAGATAAAAAGGGTACATGGGTGGTCATCCTAAGCCCACAACAAGTGGGAACATGGGAGGTCATCTTATGCCTACAACAAAATGGTACATGGGAGGTCATCATAAGTCTGCTACAAGAGGGTACATTGGAGGTCATCCTTGTCCCAAAACTTAAAGGTACAATGGACGCCATCCCAAACTTGATGTAGGTACATGTATTTTTACCCCAATCTTATCTTATTATTAATGTTTTGGTAAGAATCATTGACATAAACTATTCTAATCTTAATTGTATGCGAAAATTTCCATGTATTATTATGTTTTTATACACTTATAGATCATGTGATTTGATTTTCATAAGATCCATGTTTTACGATCAACCAATATTCATGCCATGACTCATTTATATGATCTTTGATACCCAGGGTATTACTTCAAAAATTATGCTCAAGATTTCATACCCTTGTGATCATGTTATGCTTATGTAACATCCATGTTTACCATTACTGAGCATTTTATCACACCCTTTGTTACATTTTCCATACTCTGGTTATAATGAATGGTTTTATATAGGTAACCTAAAGGCAAATATCTTTATGGGATACGTTGAATATATTTCACCAAATTAGAATATTGGGCTCCAATTTTCCAAAGGCACTAAAATATTGTGGTTCTCATGCATCTATCTTTTTAGATGTAATGAATATTCATCTAAAAAGATGTAATATCCATAGAAAGTCTAGGGTCGTTATAGTAATTATCAGATCAAATTTTTATTCGACCTTTAGAAACTATGATGAGAAAACATTAGTGAAGTCTCTAGAGAAATATCTAACGATATGTCTAGGGATGTCTCTAAGGACAAATCTATTTATATGTTATAATCCAAGAGTTTTCATAATGATCATGGAATACCTATGATTAAAACTATGGTGTCATAGATTGAAATTTTATAAGTAATTTCCCTAGATTATGTGGTCTTCTCACTATGTTTATTTTTCTCAAATTATTATTTTGGTTTCAGTCAATGGTTGTAAACAGATGAAATCATGTTAATACTAAATGCAATGGGAAATGAAATGATTGTCCTCGTGATCAAGAAAATTTTATGCGGGTTGGAATGAAAAAACATATTTTTATACTCACACAAGATATTAATCTTACTGGAATTATGAATGATAAAATGATGGAAAAAAATTTCTATTGCGTCCTTCAATAAGAAATGTCCACCTTCCTTCAATGGGTCTTCTGATCAACTTATTTCTGAATAATTGATTTGTACCACTAAAAATATATTTTCAATACTTCATTGTTCGGAAAATGGAAAATTAATTTTGTCTATTTATCATTTGGAAGGTGAAGCTGATCATTGGTAGACTCTTTTTAAGAACATGAGGTAATAAGAATAAATTGAATTTATGTAATTTTAAGTGTTAAGTATATTTTTTAGTAAGTATTTCTCTTGTATTCTAAGAATAGAGACAGAGAAGTAATTCCATGATCTTAATGAAAGGGATGATAAATCAATTGGTACACATGAGGATAATTTTACAAGACATTCAGTAAATGCTTGATGGTTAATCATTATCCCTAAAAAAAATAAATCATTTATTTGGTGGCTTGAATCCTAGTCTCTGAAAGGCATTGGATATAAGAGACTTTTGTAGCTATGAATAATTCATTCAATTTTTATTTAAGATACAATTGGAAATTGGATATTCCCCCCATTCCTAGGATTTTGAAAAGAAAAGAAAGACAAAGTTTTATGAAAACTTAAATAGTGGAAAAGAAATTAAGGTACATGTATGCTAGAAATGTCGGAAGAAGCACTTAGGTGAATTCCTAAAAGATACAAGAGGGTTTTATTAGTGTGTAAATGAAGTTAATAAAGAGAATGAATACTGAAGTGATGGGAGAAAAGTATTTAATAATGTGAATAATTATAAATCTCCAAAAAAATACCTCACACAATTAAGTGTTTTAATTGAAACGAGTTTTGGAATTATGATAAAAACTTCCCCATTCCAAAGAATAAAGTGTATTATAATACACAAAAACGTATGAGGAAAAAAGAAAAAGGAAAACATTATTATTTTATAGTGGAATAAGTTAACCATGAAAATTAGAGAATACATAACCTTCCCTCTTTAGATGGGATTTTATTGTTTGATTTTGTATGAATGAACCCTATGAAAATCTTATTGGTTATCCATCAGTGAAATTTCATGTAATTATCTAAAAGTATTATAGAATAATTAAATCACATACTGGTACAAGAATGATCCCAATATTCCAATGAAAAAGTTTTTTAAGAAAATATCTTACATAAAAAATAAATAATAACGTACATATTCAACATGGTTTTACAAGAATACATGATGAAGGTATTCACATGTATGGTATGTGAAGGACTATAGTTGATTTTTGATATTTGGGGGATCAATGATAGGCTTTTTGAGAATTTTAGAGACCGTATTTCTAATGTTTTATACTTTAAACTTTTGGATGGGTTATAAGGTTAACCATTTATGTTATAGTTTATGTTAAACACTAGATGAGGTTCTAGTGGTTAAAGTATTCTCTCTCCATATAAATACTTACATGTATTGGATAAATGGTTTCATCCTTTTTTTGTTAATGTTAAGAAAAATGGAATAACTTAAAATCTTATGGAATTCATGATCTATTAATTCTTTGGTAAAGAAAAATTCACCTTCATTTCTTAAAATAAGATATATAGTGGAAATTGATAAATAAACAAAAAATTATGATATATGATTATAAAATTTAATGAAATTGGTTAAGTATTTATTCTCATGAAAATTTGTTAACTACATGGAAAGGATCTTAAAATCAAAAATGTATTCGAGTACATTCTTTTCTGATGAATCAAATGGTCCCATTGATTATCATAGATTTATTTCCATGTTATTATTAAATTTATCATGACCATGTCCTCTATCACTCTCCATCAGAATATGATTTTTACATTTCTCTTCAATATCTATGTTTTCACATGCCACATATGCTCTCCCGTGTGGAAATCTAGTTATGTGTAACTCTTGTTAACTATTAAGTTTTCAACTTTCACAATTTAAAATGAAGTTTTAGGATTCATTTTTACAATTTGGTTTTCTATGAAATGAACTTTCAAGAATTAATCCTTTTATATCTTGATAAATTTTGAGGTTGAAATTCATTTTAATGGGGATAGAATGTAACACCATATGATTTTGTGATTTTTTTTTCGAATTTATATATTCTTTTTAATATTTTTCATTTCACACAACTCTGAATATAGATTTTTTTTATAAAAATCACTAAGTATGACTTGCGTTATATATTACACCAAGTTATGTTTTCACTACATGAAACACTGGCTTATCTTGTGTTACAGGAAAAACTGAATTTCTACAAAGCATCTTTCATGATTGTAATCATTTAAAAAATACAATTATAACCTATATATTAGAATAGAGGGTTTCAATAGGATTAACAGAATTATGAAATTATGTTTTACACAATTATATAAAATTCTTTTACCAATTATTTATAAACTAATTTAAAACCCTTTTTAAAATAAGAGGATAAAAATCAGAAAAAATATTTAAATATGCACAAGTGTGTTTTATACCCATAAATCAACAAATAAATCTTCTTGTATTATATTAATGAAAAATTATAAAATATTTTAAATATAATTTGTATCATTTATCCTATGTTTTTTATAGGCATGATATAAGAAAAAATCCAATTGTATGCACAAATGATATATTTTTATCAAAAGACAAAATTTTACCTTTTGATGGAACACTTATTTTAAAAATATTTTTTAATAGTTTGATAAATTCTATAGAAAAAATAAACTTTTTATTTTAATTTGTGATATAAAAAAATATTTTGGTTGAATTTCGGGTATTTTTTGTTATGTTTCATGTATTGATGAATAGTGAAAATATTGATTTTTAATTGATAACTAATTTCTTGTATAAATAATTTATAGCAATACATTATAATTTTAATTAGTTTTATAGTATAATTAGATAAATGTTTTATAATTTAATCAAACTTAGGACATTTAAATCAATTTCACATTGAATTTGGATATAAAAACATTTCAAACCTTTGAATGTTTTTACTTTCAAAACTTGTTTTTTCATTCCATCAATGAGATTAATTTTAAATTATTAATAATACAGCTTCTCTGTTTTGAATTTTTCAAAACGAATTCCATGTTTGGAATTATTAGGTCCAAATTATGTATATTGGTTCATTTTATTTCTTACATTATGAATAGTAACTTTCCTATTTTTTATTAACACGTTAAAAGGTAAATTGGGTAGTTAAGTGTAAAAACTAATATTATAACTATTATTAAAATACAATAAAACTATTCATAATTTCATTTTATTAGTATTTTTTGATCAAAATAATCTTTGGCCAGAGATTATGACCTTTTGATGCCACTTGGATGAGAGTAAGACGTTTATTATGTTTTATTTAATGAAATGTTAAAGATGTCATACACACATTTTTAATAACTATATAATTTTTAATATAGGGTTATATTGAAGATAAATTAAACTATAAATATTCATTTAAAATAAAAATAAATATTTATCATGGTAGTTTATTTTAATTTTTTAGAAAATAATTAATCATCTTAAAGGATTATACAATGGTGATACATTAATTGTTTACTTATTGGAAATATCAAAAAAATGTTATTAAAAATATTAAAATAAATATAATTTGAGATAATTAATGTAAACAAAAAAATTAATAGATGATATTTCCCTTTAATGATATAATAAAATATTTTTAAAAAATTTAACCTGATATATTTATATTTATAAAAATACAAGTAATGAATATTGTCACAATTGACCCTAATGATATTTTATCAAAATAATGTTTTATTAAATTTTTTAAAAATAATTAGACATGTTTTAAAATAAAAATTAATTATAATATGGTCTAATATGTCATTAATTTCTCATTTATGGTATAGGTTACCTCATGTATGTAAAAAAACCTTTTAATATTGACAAAGTTGTTATTTTAGTTAAAATTAAAATACGTTAAGGGGTAATCAAAATGATAATGTTTAAACAAATACCATTAATTGTCAAAAATATATTGGTTGTTTATATTAGAACATTATCTCATATTATATTCTAATATATGACCATTTGATGTATGTTTATTAAGATTTAATTTATTAAAAATTAATATTTTTTGAAATTACAAAAGCTCCCCTAAACTTAATTATAAAAGGACACCTCATCCCTCTCTTATTCCCATCACATTGATCAATTAATCTCGACCATAACCTGCCCATTTCCCTTATAAACTTTCCTGAACACATCATAGGGGGACAATATATTTTTTTCATTTTGAAAAGCCAGTTTATGGGTTCCTAGTACCCTGCTACATGAGTCCAGTACAACCACAATCACCAAAAAAAAGAACAACAAAAACCACAAACCATGTCCAAGAAACCACGAACCAAGGCACAAGAACATTAGAAAGGCTAGCCAAACCCACCAAGGATTAACTTAAGCATCCCCTGGTGAGACCATCGACACCAACCCAAATCCTCCCATTAGAAAACTCCAGAGGAATTCACCCAACCTTCATGCGATGAAATGGACCTCTAGGATCCACCCCCAAGGATGTAAAAGAAAACCAGAATGAAGATGACCATATCCTGACATCATTAGCACCCTGCCCCGCAGACAACCCAGAAGTCCCACCAAACCACATTAAAAGCAATGTGAGAAACAAAACCAATCAGTCTGGAGGTGAAGCCTCATAAGAAAATGAAAAGTTACCAAATCATAGGCTTAGCCTATTAGTACTTTCCTCCCTATATAGATTCCAATTCATTAGCAATACCTTAGCGTCAGGATCTTCCCCAATAACATCTTCAAATCGATTCGCCATTTTGTCCCATGTTCAGATATATTCTTCTATGCTGATTTTTCAATCATTAAAGCCTCTCATTAGGATCAAATCTTGTTTTTCAATCTACATTGTCTGGTAACTATTGAAATCCACTTTGATTGGTATTCCCATCATATCAGCCTCTTCCTTTGGGATGTTAACATACATAAATTCATCTACCATGTCCTCCTCAGAGCAAATGATAGGCTCTTTTATGTTCTTTTCCATTTCAGTAGCTCTTCCCATTTCATTATTGTTCTCCTTGAAAAAAACCTGAGAATCCTCCTACATGAAAACCATGGAAGATGACATTTCTTTCACACATGGCTTATATTTTTTACCTGACCATGTTTACATCGGCTTCGGTAAAAATGAGTAGTCCTTACATTCTCTCCCTTTATCCTTCTTAAGTAACTTCCCCTCCTCATGGGCCTTGTCAACTCCCGAACCCCCCTCAATTTTTCCCTCCCCTCTAACCTGAGAAGATACATTGGCATCCAAACACCCAAAGGAGTTGTATTTCATAACACCATCCTGGATCAAACTCTTCCATGTTGGTGTCTTGGTGCCCCCCGAAGAAGTATCACACTTATCAATAAAGGGTTGAGACACCTCCACCCCTCCAGTCCAAACCACTATTTCCTTCTGTGACTACGAAGTAGTCTCCTCAACCCTCTTGATCTAGATTTCCCCATTTCCAGAGCCCTCAGATCATCCTTGATCCGAGAAAACACCTTCTCCACATAAGGTTCAACCGCCTGCATTGAATCTATTTTACTCTACACCTCACTGCCCACAACCTAAAGACCAGAATCATCCTTCCCCGCCTACATTGATACCTTTCCCTAGTGAGCACCTCGTCTGCAATCTGTAGCCGCATGACCCAGTCGATGACAAGCTTAACAGAACTCCACCTAGTGCTCAAAAACCACTGGTTTCTTCCACCAAACCTCTTCCCCAACATCAATCCATACCGACTCAACCGGAGCCTTCGACACATCAACCTCCATGCACATACATGGGTTGATTGGGTGACTCACAGAGGCAATACGCGCATCAACACATAGAAATCGACCCACTAAATTACATAGCATATGCATAATCGTAGGGTTTTGAAAGGGAATTGGTAATTGGAGAAGACATAACCAAACTAGAATTGTTGTAGAATCACGATTCAGATAAATATCAAAGCACAAATGAAAAAGTTAGAAGTTGCATCCTCTGAACTTCTTGGGCGCACTCGACAAAGCTCGAGTCAGATCTTCCAGTGTAGCACATCTCACCATCAATTATCTTCTATCCAAAAGACTGACAACTGTCCATTCTCAAAGCCCCCAAGAATCAAAGATGTATCTGTCAAATTTTTCCACTGAAGGCCTTTTATTCCTAAATCGCGCAACCAAAGTAAGATTAAGAAGCCCCTCTTCCTCCGTAAACTCCAAAGTAGACAATGAAAACACAGGCTCGCCATCATGAAGGACAGGGACCTTCGGACCATGATTAGACTCTGGGAAAGACGGGATGGAACCAAGGGTTGAAAATAACGCCTTTGATCATTACAAGGGAACAAAGAATCCTCCCTCCTCCCACTGACTAGCGGCTTAGGAAGGGAAGTCACTGAAATCATTAGGGTTACGCTAGGGAACAGGTAATCGTCTTTACTAACTCTCTAAAGAGTATTTTTTTCTTATAGTACCTCTTCATGTATTGATTCCATTATTAAGTAATAAAAATAGTATAAACTATATTATGATATTTTATTATTATTAATGAAATACCATATTCCACCTATTATCTATCCTATAAAAAATGAAATCACCTCATGTGCGTACGTATGGCCTACCATCTTCATGCCATGGTGTAATATGATATTCATCACCACTTGAATTTGATGCATATAATGACAGAAATAATTATTGTATATGATGATTATACAATTATATTTATTCTATAACAAAACATATACCATCATATTCCTCACCTTTTTACAATTAAGGGAATGATATCATTGCTTTTACGTACATACGTCCTACTATCTCCATGATGTGATATGATTCATTTTCCTTTATCATCATTAAATAATTATTATTTAAATGTATATAATGCATAAAAATGTTATAAACTACTTAAATATTACTTTTTAAATGACATAAAAATATTCTATGGGAATTAATTATGACTTATACTATCACACCCCAACCATTTAAATTATTTTATTTTATTATTTCTTGCCTTTGGTTACGCATGTCAGAGTTAAGGCTGGGTTCCGATTTAAAAACTATTTGACATTTAATGACTTCATTGGGTTTTGGGCAGGTGTTTGGGCACACTCAGTTGGCGGTAGCCGTGCGGTCGGCCCAGGTGCCTATGCAGTTTCCTCATGTTTAAAATAAATAAATTTTGATAAAAATAAATTGGGTCAAAGGGTTCTACCATAATAATAATAATAATAATGGGTAAATAATAATACTATTATTTTTAGAAGTGCTATTATTATTGTAATTATTTTATTATTATTAATAATGGTATTGTTTTTTTATTAAATGATTATTATTATTATTATTTCTTTTAAAAATTTTCTACTACTATTATTATTTAAAAGGATAAAATTATTATTGGAATTATAATTAATTTTATTATTGGTATTATTATTTTTTTGTTATTATTATTATTATTATCGTATTATTATTATTATTATTATTATTATATGATATTGAAAAGAAACAAAAAAAAATACCTAACTACCTGCATCACCCCCTTACCTTGGTGCAACCCTATCCCCTCCCCAACTTTCCCTGCACAGAACAGGCAACACATCACCCTTGCCTCTCACCCCTCTAGTGTTGCCTCCACCTGGACCCCTAGCAGCCCTCCATGCTTACTCCTGCCACCTCACCCTGGAAGCGGCACTCCGCCTCCACCCTCTCCCTGTGTCGACCTTCATCCCACCCCATCCCTTCATGCATTTGGCCAACAGTCATGATTCAAGTCTTGTTCCTTATCCTTCCTCACTAAGGCCCTTGCCCCCCCCCCCCCACCAGGAGCTCGGATCCTCTCCCGTGTGACCCCGCCTGGTAGATCCCATCACCCCTTGTCCACGTGGCATGTACCCATCCCCCTCCGCACTAACCCCTCATGTATCCATCCCCACCATCCACCTACAGACCCTCACCCTCCTGTTCTCTGGCCACCTAACCTAGCTAGGCCGCCTTCCTCCCTCCACCTCTGGTCTCCTTTTCTCTAGCCGACTACCCCTTGCCCTTCGTACTTCGGACCCCACCAACCTCGCCTCCCCTAGCCTCTATATAGCGACCCGAGCCTTTTCGTACATTACTGTTACATCATTTTAAAGATAAACAACATAATTGAATTACACATAGAGGATATAATGGTTTAGTGTCTTGGGAAACTAGGAACACACATAACAAATACAACATCAAGAATAAACATTAATTTAATTTCATCTTCTCTAATTTCTTATTGGCACTTGTCCTCTCCATAGTACATGTACCCACCTGAAGATATAAATCAAAATGGGTGAGCTAGAAGCCCGGTAAGAGGATAGATAAGAACAATATAACATGGGTTGATCATAATCATAACATTGGAAAAAAGATCATGAACATTAGAGGAATCATATATAATACTTGAAATTTGGAAATGCATAAAAATAAAACAACATGTCTTAGTGGTTAACTACCACACATACTTGTGAACCAAGATAGCATCTTGGTCACACAGAATATCACATTTACTCATGAAATTCATCACTTTACCCAATGCATTAGATCGCTGTATAATTATGGGAACACCCGTCATAATAAAACATTCGTATTCTGCTATATAATTCCGGGTGCACCCGTCACATCATAACATTATCATTAACATCCATGCCACATATAACATATATCAATAATGAACTTAACTAACCCATGTAATGGAATTGGTTTCATCTCATAAAAACACATTCATAAACATTGGGTTCCCAAAACAAGTACAGAATAACATACATGATTCAAGAACCATCAAATATGAATGAGAAGTAAAAGGTGAGTTCATAAAAGAAGAGTTCTTTTGGAAAACATTTGGTTTGTCATAAGTACCAGTGAAAAACATTGATATCCCATAAAAGGAAAGAAAAAGATGAACACAATATTTTTAAGGAGTAACAATATCAAAAAAATTGAAAGAGGGAGAACCTGAAGGATGAAATTTGGTTTTGAGAATTTCCCCTTACCTTGTATCTGAATGCTTCCCTCTCTTTAATTTCCTCGGGAATCCTCCTCTTGAGATCCTCTTTAAGGGCCAAAGCATGGTCTTTGCATGAGACCAGAAGCTTTTATACATGGGGGAGGGTCTAGGGAAGGTGTTTGGGTAGATTTTAGAGAAGTCTTGGAGATTGAGAGGTGTGTGGAAATGAGGGAGTGAAGGGTGATTTTTATAGTGGAGGGGGGAAGAGTTTCCTTAATATAAAATTCATTAGTTTATTAATTTCACCTAAGACAAGGAATAGTGAGTCTTTAATGACCAAGTATAGTAATTTTATCATGTGATACCGAACCAAGTGGGATTATATCAGCAGAACATCACACATGACTCCATAATTGGCTTATTTAGCTTATTTTTGTAAATTATGGTATTTAACTATTCATCAAAAATTCAATTATTTTAGAAAAATCCAAAAAATTTACCCCAAACATTTTTTGACATGTAGAATCCAAAAATGATGTTCATTTTACAAAAATCATTTTTTAAATATTATTAATTTAATATTTAATTAAAATCATTATTCACTTAAAAACAGTTTTTATGATTAAAACCGATTTTATAGTGCTTTCAAAAATTACCTAGGGTCTTATAAAATTATCTACAAATTATAAGATATTCATTTGATAAAATAATGAATACTTTTTAAGAAAATATAAGACATTCCTTTGATAAAATATTGAATACGTTTTATGCAAATAAATTTTCTTTTAAATTAATTAATTAATTGTAATTAATTATTTATGACTTACAAAATTCCAAAATGTTTACTAAGGTCAAATTGTCACTTTCAAAGATGTCTAAATTTTTTTAAATTGTTCATGTGTATGGTTACTGTTATGTTGGATGATTTACGATTCATAATTGTCATATTACTAATCATAAGGGTAGGTTTCTATTCACAAGGGTACGTTACTATTCACTAAAAATTATTTTTGTTTCATTGGACTCCAAAAATCACCTTGAACACAACTGTGTATGTCAAATTTTCAAAATTCTAAACACAGAAGTGACAAAGTTATGTTTAAAGGTCACTTATCTCATAGTAGTTCATTATGTTGTGTTTTAATGTTATTTTATGACATGATTATAATAAGGTAATTTCTATTAAAAAACTTTCGGTCATTACACTCCCCCTCTACACCAGTAGTAGTCGTGCCTCATTCATGCTCGGCCTTCACTCTAGCAGCAGTCGTCGCCTCCCTCGCCGGTATCTCCTATAAATTTTATTTCATCTTCTTTTTAGGATTTTTCATTCGGTTAGTTAAACCCTAACTTCTCATGTTTTTTACGCATTTTTCTTATTGTCAAGGGTGTGTGAGATGTATGCTGGGTATTATCCCTTATTTCGTCAAGGCTTTTCTCCATCCGCACTAGATTTGAGGTAAGAAAATCTGCATTTTACATTTTCAAATAAGTCTATTTTATGATTGCGTGTTTTTAGATAATATTTTTTACTAGATTATCATCTTTTAAAAATAATTGGATAATCTGCTATAGTGTATTCATGTTAGTTGGGTTTATTAAAAGTAGTTTGATATATAATTTTCTAGTTTGTGTAATCTATGTGACTTGTTAATATAATTTTTAATGAACTGTTTTATATTTTTATGGAATATATATTAAACTATTTGGATTGCTTCAAATTTATTTATACTTGGTTTGTATTTCTTATAAATAAAATTCATAAACTACATATCTTGTTATAAAAATTATTTATAAACTAGTTGGGTTGTTTGTGTAATTTTTGAAAAAAAATGGATTGTTTTAGAAATTTTCCATCACTTTAGTGTTTTTGAAATACATAGTGAATATGGTTTTCTGTGAGTTTGGAAAGGGAAACTGTTCTCTTTACAAATGTGGGGTATTTGGGTATGTTCTTGGTTATACCTGGTTAAGGGGATGTTTGACATGTTTTCTAAGGTCTCTTGTTTTTCCTATATAAATTTTAATTTTCAAATGATGTTGTTCCCCTTCAATGGTTTGTAAGGAGAGTTTTAATTGAAGTCCTATAAATTGTTGCTTTAAGTGTTTTGGAAAGCATCGTTTTTAAAGGGTTCTCTAAGTTTCTACCATTTCTATTGAGACGTGTTTAGTGTTTAACGTTGTTTTGATAATGATTCGTAAATATTTATTGTTTTGGAATGTTTTCATAAATTTGTTTTTTGGTAAATGCATGTTTTTGTGAAAGAATATTGGCATGTTTTGGTCTGTCTATCCATGCTGGTAAAAAATTACGTTTATAATTGTTTTGGAAGTATTTCTAAATGTTTTGGTAAATGGTTGAATAAGGTAAATCTAAATGTATGTTTGGCATCTTTGAAACGGTTTGTTGGAAAACCAATATTTGGTTAGGTCTCCTGCCTCATCAATTGATCATGAGACAAGAGGGCCCTCGATATGGGCCACCTTTTGAGAATATTTATTTTAAGGCATAAGACTAATATTGAGGTGGTTGAGGTGGTGTCAGATTTTGTTGTGTTCTTGGTTATATATATACGTGTGTTTTGTTGTATGAATGTGTGGAACACCTTTTTGTAAACATAGTTGGGAAACATTTCATAGAAATGGGGATTACTGAGAACGATTCTTTCACTAGTTTAGACTACACACTGACTAGTAGACCGTAGTACGGACTTCGCTCTACTTGGGGATTGGGCCCCTTAGTTAGGACAGGTAGGGAGACACCGAGCGTTTGGGAATTATTACGTTATTAAGAGTAGGCATTCCTTCAAGATGAGTCACATGTATTGTACATTTTTTAAATCCCTTGAGTTTCTTAGTTTTCCTTGATCCTTTGAGATGAGCACTATTTGTACCATTTCCCTTACTTTCTATGGAATCATACCCATGAACTTGGTTGTGGTGTTTTCTTGGAAAACATTGTATGTGTGGTTGGTTTTAAAAATTATTTCAAATTATTTGTTTTGGAAAAGTTTTTGTGAGCCCCTCTTTATTTATATTCCTTGTTTTTTAATTATAAGAGCAATGTAATTGTGATTATTAGTTTTCAAAATGCATTATATATATGAAAACCGTATTTTTATTATTTCAGTTCAAGCTAGTGTTATTGGTCTTTTATGGAATTGGAAAATACATGGAATTTTTGGTTCATTTTTGGCATCCCTAATCTTTATTGTTAAGGCCCACACCGATTTTTATCAATTATGTTATAAGTTTTCATTGCATTGGTTTTCTTGGCTGGGTTTCTCATCATTGGAGCAAGGTAATACTTTAGTTGGGAGTTGATCGAGAAGTTCATGTGAAGGTATGTTAAGTTGTTTTGTTTATTTATTTTTACACTTCTCGAGTTCTATTTTATTATTCTATTTATCTGTGTTTATTTATTTATCTTGTTATCTTTTTTTCTTGGGCCAAATCATTCCCAATGATTAATTTTTGATGCTTGGCAAGGGTTTCCAGCCTGTGGGGATTGGGAACGCCCTTCGGGCAAATGTTGAGGACAGGCTCGGGTGACAGTTTCAAGGTCAACCCAGGTTGGTTGGTGAAACAATGGTATCAAAGGTAGTCCCTTGTTATTTGGGGTGTCCAGTAGATGGAGATTAGGGTTTTTGGGACTTGAGAGGAAGTTACGGAAAGGACTTAATGAACCCTCACCCGTTCTGAACCTCGAGTCAATAGGGGTAGTCCAGGAATTGATTCCTTGTCTCGTTCTAGATTGTTTTTGATTAAGGGATGACAATGGAGGAAATCCGACAATACATCATGATTTCACATGGAGTAGTGACCCATGTGGAGTCTGAGTACATGGTTTAAGTACCCCCTAGTGGTTGACTCTTACTTAGGGCATGGCCCACTACTATTTCTCCTTGTTAGGCATGACTACTAGTCCATCTCTCTGGTATTTTTATGCACGTTGATTGTTGTATTTGTTCTGGTTAGTGAAAGTGTGCTTTTAAAAATGAAAAAGGTTTTTTTAAATGAGAATTATTTCTTTTAAATGGATTTAAATTTGTGAAAAATGTTTTTAAAACCGGAATCTCTTGGTCTAAAAATATGGTGTTTGATTTTAATTGGTATAGTAATGGTTTGAGTGAAACCTCGGGTACTCTATATGAATGTTTGCACATGTGAGGGAATGCATGGAAAGTGTGCATTTGTGCATCTGGATTAAAACAAATGAAGACATGTGCAATGGTTTGTGGGTTTACTGGGGTGTGTACATAGAATTAAAGGATTGTCCTTGATTTTCTAAAGATATTTTAAAATTAAATAAATTCTTTTGGAAATTGATTTTGGTTTGAAAATTGGGTTTGGTATTTGGAAAGTGGCCTTGAAATAATGTGGTTTTGAAATTTAAAATGAAAATATAATTTTATGTTGTGTTTTTTTTTGGTTTTTTTGTTGGCTTTTTTTGGATGTAGGTTCTTTCAATGATGTCGCTTCTCCTTTATATTGGTTTTTGATTTATGTTTTATATGTTGTTCAGAAAATTCCACCCAGAAAGGTCCCCAGAGTTTCTGATCATTCATGCATATTTTTTGGTCCTTCATGTATAATTACTTATCCTTCATGGTTAATGGCATCTGTTAGAATCATCAGAGTGTCTTGAAGAAGGTTGAGTGTGTCTTTAAGGTTTTGGGAATTCCCAAAGCTGTCAGAGTGCATGCTATTTTGGGATTGTTTTAATGTCCAGATCTGGACAAATGGAAGTTTTTCATCTCTCCATCAATGCAAGTTGGGAGGATGTGGGATGTATTTAAATATTTCATCATCAAATTTTTTATACCTATAGAGATGAAGATGTAGAAAAGAGAATATATCATGTGTATTCAACAAGGAAAATAGACGGTGAAATCATATGTTGACAATTTCAAAGAACTTGTGTCCTTTTCTTCGGAGGTAGCATCACTGGATTTGAGGAAGACATCCCTCTTAATCAGGGGTCTTTTTCTATAGATCAAGATCTGAGTCCTATATTCTAGGGATCTTCTTTTTGAGAAGCTAGGGGACAAGGTGTTTTCAGCTGAGTTGGTCTCTAGAGCGCAGATGTTTGGAAATCTAGTGTATCCAGTTGCTCGTGAATGTTCCCCATTTGGCGAGCAGGGTGTCCTAGAGGGAACATTTTCTAAAGATTCCTCTGTAATGGTTTTGCCTTCCAAATCATCATATCATTCAGTGGGTTTCAATTAATGTGTCTACTTTGGGAATGTGAATCCATCATGTCACTTCCCTCCGAAGATGTGTTTTCGCTATGGCTGTCTGGGTCACTTGGAGAAGTATTGTATGAAGCTTTGACTAAGGAAGATGATGTGACCGGAGGAATTCCAGTGCCTAACTGTGAGGTAGGAGATGCTTCAACCATCAGATCCCCATCCATAGGTTTTGGGGTGAAGCGCATGCAAAATCAAGAGTTTCCAAGGTTGTGAAGCCTCTATTTAGGTTTTGTGTCTTGTGTTGGTGGTGGAAACATTTAATGTCTATCAGTTCAGGGTTTTTTTTTGATGTTTTGACATTGATGTAAGTCTATTGTTTTATTGTGATGTTAGGATGGACATGTTCGATTATAATCCAAATAATCTTCTCTATCTGAATAGTCTTTTGAATCGTGCATTTTTATTAAAAGTGTGGTTGGACCTTGTGTGAGTTAATCTCGGTATGGCTGTGTTCATGTGGAGATGTAAGTTCTTGTGGATGAATCGATGTTTTTATTTATGGTTGGTTTCACTTCTAGGATTAATTTCTTCTTGGATTTTATTTTTTTCTCTAGTGTTCGTTTTTTCTGGTCTAGGTCGAGAGTTCCAAGTTTTAGTGGGGGTGTTTTTTCACTCATTCAATAGATATTAGTTGGAGCAGTTGGGATTTACCATGTCACCCCCCCCCCCCTCCATACCAAGATGATATGTTTGGGTGTTAAATTTTCACACTAGTTTAATTCTTGGGGTGGGAGAACCCTTTCATGTTCTAAGTTCCCTTGTATAGTTTTTTCTTTTGGTTTCAATCGGGCATGGATTCTTGTTTTGTGTATTGTTCGACTGAGTGACTTTCTGGGGGCAGAAAGTGTTTCTATTGGGGAGAATTGTCACACCCTGATCATTTAATTTTTTTTATTTTATTATTTATTTCCTTTGGTTACTCGCGTCAAGGTTCAGGATGGGCCACAATTTAAAATTTTTTATGACGTTTAATGTCTTTGTTGGGTTTCAGACAGGTGTGCAGGCACCGCACGGCTGGTGGTAGCCACGCAGTCTGCCCAAGTGACTGTGCAATTTCCCCATGTTCAAAATAAATAATGTTTGATAAAAATAAACTGTGGTAAAGTGTTTCGCCTTAATAATATTATAATTATTATTCGGTAAATAATAAAACTATTATTATTAGAAGTGTTATTATTATTATTAGTATTATTTTATTATTATTAAAAAGGTATTGATATTTTTATTATAAAATTGTTATTAATATTATTATTTCTAATAAACTATTACTACTACAATTATTATTTAAAAGGATAAAATTATTATTGGAATTATTATTATTTTATTGTTGGTATTATTATTATTGTCATTGTTGTTATTGTTATTTTTTATTATTATCATATTATTATTATTATTATTATACGATAATGAAAAAAACAAAACCGTAACTACCCGCATCACTCCCCCTTACCTCGGCACAACCCTATGCCCTCCCCAGCTTTCCTTGGATAGTGCTGCCAACACATCACCCTTTCCTATTGCCCCTCCAGTGTCACCTCCGCCCTAACCCTTAGAGGCCCTCTGTGATTTCCCCATATTTTTCATCCCTAGAGTGGCACTTCATCTCCAAACTCTCCCAGCATAGACCATCATCCTATTCCGGCCCTCCATACCTTTGGCATGTATCTGTGCTCCTGGTCTCATTCCTCATCTGCCCTCGCTCAGGACATCAACCCCCCCCCCCCCCCCCGCGCAGGAGCTTTGATCCTCTCCAATGTGACCCTGTCCAATGGCTCCAATCACCCCACCTTCACATAGTGTGCACCCAACCCCCTACGTTCTCACCCCTCCAGCACCTGGCCTCGCCCTCCGCATGACGACCCTTTCCCTCCCGCACTCCGTCCACCTGACCAAACTAGGCCACCTCTAGACCTCCACCTCTGGACTCCCTCGCTTTAGCCGAATACCACCTTCCCTTCTTACTCCGGACCCTGCCATCCTCACCACCCCTAGCCTCACCCTCCGCTCATGCAGTAGTCACACCTCCTTCATGCTCTCCCTGCACTCCAGCAGAAACTTCCGTCTCCCTCTCTAGTATCTCTAGTGATTACTATTTCATATTTTTAGTGGTTTTCCTTCATTTAGATAAACCCTAATGTCTCAAGTTTGTTTTGAAAATTTTTCTAATTGTCAAGGGTGTCTGAGATGTCTATGGTTCATTATCCCTTCTTTCATCGAGTTTTTTCTTCATCTACATTGGATTTGAAGAAGGAAAATATGCATTATCCCTTTTCGAATAAGTCCATTTAATTCATGCCTATTTTTAATTAATTTTTTACAATATTCGCATATTTTAAAAATAATTGTACAATCTAATATTGTGTTTTCATGTTAGTTTTGTGCAGTTAATGTAGTTTGTTATATTATTTTCAAGTTTGTGTAATAAATATAATTTTTTAATATAATTTTTAATGAAATGTTTTATTTTTTTATGGAATGTCTAGTAAACTATTTAGGTTGCTTTAAAATTATTTATACTTGGTTTGGCCTTCTTATATAAATTGTTCAAAAACTTGTTAGCTTTTTAAAAAATTGTTTATAAACTGTTCTAGTTGTTCGTGTAATTATTGAGAAATTATTTTGTCTTTTTCATAAAGTTTCCATAACTTTAGTGTTTTTGAAATACATAGTGAATAACGTTTGGTGTGAGTTTGTAAAGGGAAATCGTTCGCTTGAAAAATGTGAGGTATTTGGGTGTGTTCTTGGTTGTACCCAATTAATGGGTTGTTTGACATGTTTTATAAAGTCTCTTTTTTTCCTATATGGATTTTAATTTTCAAATGAAGTTGGTCACCCTGAGTGGTTTCTAAGGATATTTTTAAATAAGGTATTATAAAGTGTTGCTTTATGTGTTTTGGAAGACAAGGTTTTTAATGGGTTCTCTATGGTTTGACCATTTGGTTTGAAACATGTTTGGTTTTTAATGTTGTTTTCAAAATGGTTCATAAGTGTTTATTGTTTTGGCATGTTTTCGTAAATGTGTGTTTTGGTAAACGCATGTTTTTGTAAAATAATATTGGCCTGTTTTAGTTGGTCTAACCATGCTTGTAAGAAATGAAGTTTATTATTATTTTGGAAATATTTCTAAATGTTTTGGTAAATGATGGAATGAGGTAAATCTAAAGGACCGTTTAGTATCTTTGTAACAGTTTTTTGGAAATACCCACTTTGGTTAGGTATCTTGCCTCATCGATTGACTATGAGACAAGAGGTTCCATGGTATTCACCTACTTTTGATAATATTTATTTAAGGCTTGAGACTAATATTGAGGTATTCAAGGTGGTGCCGGATTGTGTTGCGTGCTTTTTTATATATTTATGGCTTGTTGTATGAATGTGTGGTACACCTCTCTGTGAACATAGCATAGAAAAATAGCATAACAAAGGTGTTTACTGGGAACAATCACTACAATAGTTTAGACTATGCCCTAGAAAGTGGCCATTAGTATGGACATTGGTCTGGTAGGGGATTAGGCCCCTTTGTTAGGCCAGGTAGGGAAACACCGATCATTTGGGCGTTATGATGTCACCGAGAGTAGGCATGCCTTCAGGATGAGTCACATGTATAGTATGTTCGGGACTTCCTCCAAGTTCCTAGATTTTCTATGATCCTTTGGGATGAACACTATTTGTACCATTTCCCTTTCTATGTGTGGAATCATACTCTTAAACATGGGAGGTGAGTATTCCCTCCGGCATTCTGGTGATCTCTTCTACCTTTATTTTTTTATATTTGTTTCATTTTTGGATGAACTGGTTTGTGATGTTGAGTCTACGCGATGGTGGTGGATTCTCTCTTATTGAGTCCGGGATTTGGTGTCGATTTTCTGGTTCTTTGAATTCTGCGATCCTTCCTTTTGCGGACACATCCATGAATTTTATGCTAAAATCTCCATTTGATTATCAGTTGGAAGCTTTCTTGTGGTTTGATTTATATTCGATCTAGTATTGTTCTCTTGTCTGATTTTGGATGGATGGAGGTAAGTGATATTTTCGGCTTGAGAATGTTTGATCGTGGGAGTTTGATTAGTGTGCAGGTCTATTTTTTTGTTGATCGTGGCCTTTTTTGTGGAATTTCGGTGTCATTACAATGGTTCGTATTTTGGTCTTTAGAAGGATATTTCCAGAATTTCTCCATGGATTTTCTTCAGAAAAGGATTAGAGCAGGAGCTTTCAGCCAGGTGTGTCCCCGTCAGCAGTTGTTGCAGCGGTAATTTCATGGTTGCTCGCTTCTCAAGTTCTGAAATGATGGTGCAAAATGATGGATTTCAATTTGTGATGATAACGTTGGGAAATAGTTCGTGAAAGAGGCGACCATGATGATGGATTTTCGGTTCTTGAATTTTGAATTTTGAATCAGTTTTCTCATGTATGGCTCTATCTGGGTTACTGCTAATCCTTAAAGAGGATTTTGAAATTCAAATAAAAAGAGAATTTTCAGTCATTTCCTTATCTATTTATCTTTTTTTCTAGGGAAAAATCATTCCCTATGGTTAATTTTTGATGTCTGGAACTGGTTGATAGCCCATGGGGATTGGGAACGCCCTTCGAGCCATGTCACGGACCAGCTCAGGTGACCGGTTTAGGGTCAACCTGATTTGGTTTCTCACATATATGACAAAATATTCATATGAAAATGAAGTAGTTAAAACCCTAAAGAAGTGTAATAATGAAATTTTATTAACAAACTGGTGATACAATAATCATATATGATGTAAAAAATATAAATATGGTTCTAAATAAGTTACTAAAATTATTTAAATCATTATACAGTATGTTTGGATATGTATGAATGAAATCATACCAATGGTAAGGGGATTTATATCCTCACTTTTATTATTGTGATACTTACGTCATATTCACCACTTGTTTCATTACATGGTGTGTATACTACATATTAATGTATTTTATGAGTATTATCCATAATATTATAATATTTTTATATATTTATAATTATATTTATTTCATGAGCCATATGATTCTACTAATTATAAAGTGATGAGTATTTATTTCACAATCTCTTCAATATTTGGGATTTTTTCATTTTAAGTCTTCATTGGGGAATATATACCATCTATTTACATGTTTTATAAAAAAAATATTTCAAAATATGTTTTATTATTATCATATAGATGTTTAATGTCATTTTTACACATTTTTAACTTTTTAATACATGGTTTTAAAGGAATATTTTTTTGTTTTCCAAATGATTCAATTTGTGACTTTTCTAGTATAAGCATAAGAAGAATGGTTTCTTTTAACTTATATGGAATGAATATATTTTTCGCTTTCATGATGCCTTATTTCCTTGAAGATTACCTTACAATATTACAAGTTTATTGTAAATGTAAATTTTTTCATTTAAAATTATGTGGTATTTTAACAAATGAAAACATTTTCAATGCAGAAAGGATATTTTCCTCAAGAATTGTTTTCAAGTGATCTCTCTAAATTATTTCCCATATAAGATAACACTATTCTATGTTATTTATATTTTAATAGGGATATTCTTCAATTATAAGATTCATATTATTTCTATGAATGAATTATTTTTGTAATGGAATGGTATTTATGAAACTTATTTCTTTTCCATGGGTAATGTTATGATTGAATGATTTTTATAAAAAACCATTTAATTCTATGGGTTCTGATATGATGAATTATATGTGTTCTCGGGGAACATATATATATGGATTTAATTTTGTGATGGGTGGAGCCTATATATAATACCAATGCATTCGGTATTGATAATTGTTGTATGAGCTCAAAATGGTATATAGGTGTTCATCCTAACCCCGCAACAAGAGGGTACATGAGTGGTAATTTTATGCCCACAAAAAAATGGTGCTTGGGAGGTCATCATAATCCTACTACAAGAGGGTACATAAGAGTTCTTTCTAAGCCTAAAACTAAAAGTTACATAAGTTTCCATCCCAATCTTGAATTAGGTACTTGGGTGATTAACACAATAATAATATAATTTTAATGTATTGGTAGGAATCATTGACATAAAATATTATATGATTAAGTGTATTACACAATTTCCATGTCTTATTCCATGTTCATACACTCATGGATCATGTGATTTGATTTTCTTATTACTCAATTCTTATGATCAGTTAATATTTATGTAATGACTCATGTATATGACATTTGATATGAAAGGAATGATATTAAAAGGTTATTCTCATGTTTTCATACTCTTATTCTCATGTTATAATTATATAACTTCTATTTTCACCCTTAATGAGCATAAGACCTCTCCCTTTCTTATGTTTCCTTTCCTCAGGTTATAAATAATGGTATTAAGTATGAGTACTAAAGGGGAGGATCTTAAAGGGATATGTTGAAGATCATTCACAAAAATAGAAGAATGTGTTCCATGTTTCCAAAGTCACTAAACTATAATGGTCTTTAGGCATATGTTTTTTCTAGTGTTTTTTTAAGGTATTGTCCGGGTCAACAACCAAGAAAAAATTTATTAAAAATAAGTGAGAGGATTACACAAGTCTGAAAGATGGAATTTTCTTACAATCTTTAGTAAAGAGTGGGAGGAGATCATTTGGCAACTCACGAAACCAATTATTGGCCTGGTTGATCCCCTTGATGGTGAGACCATCGGCCACCGTATTAGCTGCAAGATAGATATGGGTGGCAATATAACTGATCTCCAAAGGCGAGTTCAGACAGATCTTCCAACTTGCCGTAAGGGGCTAAGAAAGGTAGACATCCTCATTCCAAATAGCTTGGACGATGGTGGTGGAGTCGCTTTCAATCTAGGTATTGTTCCAGCTGTTATTTTTGACGAAATGGATGGAATTGATGAGAGCTAGCATCTCGGCTTCAAGGGAGGATGTGATCCCGCATCTACCATAGAAACAACCATGACAGTGACCTGTGAAGTCTCTAAAGATTGACCCACAGCCCGTAGGACCAGGATTTCCTTTGGAAGCCCCATCTACATTGACCTTGATCCAACCAGGAAGAGGGGATTTCCAGAAGACTTCAAGAAAGCACTTTGGCTGAGGATATATGTCGTCAATCTTCAGATGCCACAGAATCATAATGTCACCAATCTTGTTGCCACAATTAGATTTCTGGATTGAGGCTGCATCCTTAATAGCAATCAGAATTCTTGTGCGACCTGTAATGAGATAGGTCGAGTGATTATTGTGAATAATAGCATTTCTGTAATACCAGATAATGTGTTTTTTCTAGTGTAATTAATATTCATCTAAAAATATGTAATATCCTTAGAACATCCTAGTTTATTATAGTTATCATCTTTAATTGAGTGAAAAGGTAAGAAAGAATATTATCATTTCATAATGATAAATATTTCATCAACATCATAATTTATTAATTTATATCATATATATTTATTAACTTTAACCTTATTACATTCTATGTAAAGTGTTATTGGAAGACGAATCAGGTCGCTTCATGAGGCGATTGTTCGTCATACATACGAGCGACATTATTGTATCCCTTACATAATGGAAATTTAAAAATATAAAGATGATCTAATGAATCTAAATTTATAACTTTGATATAAATTTAATATATATATTTTATATCCATTACCATAAACAATCATGATAGGTGGTAATAAAATAATTAATGATAATGGTTCATAATGTGGTAGTTCATCGTACGAATGAATAATGCTTTCATAACCCATTTAATGGGTGAGGGTATGGTTTTAGGTCATGATATTACCTTCAAAAATATAATTATGTGGAAAATAAGGATTTTATTATATCACCATGATTTAATAATAATTTATGGACTTTGAGAAATAAATAAATAAAACTCTCATTGAATAATGTTACATCTTCTCTGGTTATCATCCTTAACTTTTCACCAAAGCCTTCCTGGGGTTGTTTTCTACCAAAAATAAGGATTCTAGAATTAGATGAGGGAATTTTTTGAGTTATTTGGGTGGGTATTGGATAAACTAAAAGGTTTTGAATAATTTAGTAAGAGAGGATAGTGGTTGACACTTATAAGTGAGTTCAGTGGAACACTTGTAATGTTTTGAAAAGATTCAATCATACCCACATTTGTATCTTTATAAAAGTTCAAAAATGGGTTATTCTCAAACCGATAAGATATGAGGTATACATATGGCTATAAGATTGGTTTTTTACAAATTTTATGGTAATTTTTAACCCTTATGTTCTTAGTTTACCCCCCCCAGTAAATCCATTTTTATCTTAACATTGGTAAATAAATTTAACTATTTTCACTATTCATTTTTTGTCAAAAACTAGTTTTAACTTATTATAATTTATAAATTTTTAAATTGAAAATATGGAATCCATTTTTTTCAAATTAAATTAACATAACTAAATAATTTTTTTTAATTAATCCCGATGACATAGTAAGAAAGCGGGTTTTCAAAGTGAAAATGTTCAAAAGTTTACAAATTATTTATATCAAAATATAAAATAAGAATGAATAAAATGACCTAAAATGAATTAATTGATATATAATTTATCTATTATTAATTTAAAACCCATTAAAAATATATTTTCACATTATAAATAATTTAAATGAAAAGAATATTTTAATTTAAATTCATTATTATTCAGTATTCGTCATAAAATAAAATATTTCAAAAAAAACTAAAATATAACCCTAATATAATTTTTATATTATGATTTAAATAATATTGTTTTATTTAAAAATAAATGATCTAAAATTTTTAATAATTAATTTTAAATTATGTGTGAAAAGAATGACTAATTAGTATTTTAAAAAAATTTAGTTTTTTATAAATCATTTAATTTTCTTTAAAATGGTTATTACTTTATTTCTAATCACCAGATAAGAATAATTTTCATATTTAATTTAGAAATATTTATACCTTATATTCAAATTTCTAGGTAATAATTATTATATAAAATAATAATATTTTAATAATATTTCAAAATCTTTTTAAACTCGGTGTTCCATGTAACAAATGTTAAACACAATGTTGCATGTAATGAATGGTAAACTCTATGTTGTGTGTAATAAAATCTATTGTAGATATTTAATTTATTTAAAAAGAAATATATTGTAACTTCTTAAGAAGTTATATTATATTCTATGATTTTTGTTGTTGCGTTCCGTACAAGCTATCGAATATGATGTTCATCTTTTAATATTTTGGGGAGTTACATTATCCACACCTTAAATAAATTGTTTATTTACAATTTAAACTTGATCTCGGTAATAACTATTTTAAAATATGGAAACAACATTTTTGAAAAACCTACCTCATAAATTTTTTTAACAAAATATCCTCTAAATAAGGGAGAATTTTAAATTCCAAGGTCATATGGAATAACAATTAATTATTTTTCCAAGAATTAGAATATTTATAGAGATTAAATATATGGACATTGAGGAAAATAATAAAAAATTATAGGTAGTGATTGAGTTCATTGATCACAATAAAGTGAATGAAAAATGAAAATTTGAGGGACTCAAAACCATAAATATTTAATGATTTAAAAGACCTTTTTATTAATCATATATGAATGTAATAGAATAACATTATTATTTCAAGATCATTTTACAAAAGTTGTTGAATTTTTTTATTGTATATAAATATAAGCAAATGTAATTACATTATATCTTTGTATTTCATAAGTATATTTTCATCCTTTTTATTGATGAATTTCCAATCCATCCCTTACTCAAAGAAATGGATATCCAAAAATGAATATTTTTTTCCTAAATCACTAAAATTTAATTTTAAGGGATCTTAAGATCCAGAAAATCATGAAAAGACTTTCCATCTATCTATAACTATCTTTCAAGAACAATATGGTTAGAAAATTTTATCTATTATAATACATTAATCTCTAATATTCAAAAGCAACACCATTGGTTCATCATTAATATTTAGTTTTCAAATAAATTAAATAAAAACAATTACATATTAACAAGGACATCGTGTAGGAAAGTTCTAGGTTTTAAATCTATATAGTCCTTGAGACATGGATTCATGCCCCCATGATCATTTTTTGACATGAAGGGTTGTCACCCTTCATGTGGGTCATCCTTTACCTAAAATTATATTAATATTATTCCTATAATTTTCACAAAAAATATTATGAACATCCTTTAAATAGAATTATTCATTAAATAAAATTTTTACTAGGGTTTTAAATAAACATACATTTCCCCATAAAGTTTAATAATGTTATTTGACTATTATTAAAATTTCATTAATGATTATATTAACTCTAAAGGTTATAAATACTTTTAATCTTCTTTACCTAAAAGGTAAAGGAATTATTACTCAAATAATGTTTCAACTAAAACATATAATTTCAATAAAATTATCACAAAAATATACTTTATCTTGGTAGACTTTAATAATATAAAACCTAAAAGGGGGTGTTTAATAATTTGAACATATGATCAATAATAAACTCATAAACCGATGATGGTATCCTTAAATACAAATATTATTATAAAATTTAACAAAATCCTCAGATGTTTCATTATTATTATAATTGAAATAACATTTGTAAAAATACATATACAATTTAATCATTGAAACCCCAATACACAAATTATTCATCCATTTTAATTTGATATAATCCCTTACTTGGTATAGGATTTAACATTTAGAAGTTGTAACTGACTTGGATAATTTATAGGTTCTCCTAATTAATGAAAATAAACTATAAATGGATCCCTATTTTGAAATTTATTTCCTTCCATCATACTCTGCATTTCTCCTCCGAAATTAATTACTTTTTCCCTTATTTTTATCACATAAATAATTTTATAATTACTTTGAGATATCTGATTTTCAATCAAATCCACCTTAGTTTTAACCTATAACATTAATTTTCATAATCTGTTTAAATACATTTTAAATGTTAGTAAAGAGAATGTGAATTATACTAAGCATATCCCCAGAAGTGTCAAACTAGGTGTGTTTTAAGTCCTGTTGTCTTACACTAGGTGATGATTCGGTAAAGCCTAATACACCCTTTTGGAGTTATTATCCCTAGGTACAAGTGGTGCAAAGAAACTTACACTTTTAGTATCCGGAAATTGTTTTATATTCTAGGAAAAACCATATAATCTCTTCATTACTGAAGCATTATTATGTTCTTCTATACTAATCCTAAAATTATATCCCAGGGTTATGTTCTCTAATATATGTTTTCCTAAATCTAGTTCCCAAGGTTTATAGTAAACTTCCATTCATACAAGTGTAGTGACCCTAGCCCCAATAGCCCAAAGTTGGTGTTTTCTTTATTACATTCATATAATATACAAGTAATTTCATCTCGAAGGACTAAATTGTTTAATGTTCATAGTATACTATATACATACCTGATACTTGCATTAAATTTGAAAAAAAATTACAACATAATTTTTTTAGAATAACATTATTCCATCTATAATTTACTTTAATATCAATCATATTAAACTATATTGATTCCTAGGAAAGGAAACAAAATAAGTGTGAGCTCAAATAATCATTAAGGATTATGTAAAATGGAATCTATCATTAATCAATAATTACAATCCACATGGAAAGGTAAATAACCAAACAAAAATACCATTTAAATAATTGGATTATTGATAATCAATTTGGAAAAGTAAATAACAGAACACACATCCCATTTTAATAATTGTATAATGAATAATGAATATGGAAAGTTGAATAACTGAAAACGCATTCTACGTAATTAAAAAACTGAGAATGAAATTCGTTCAGAGATTATAAAATTGTGAAAATATTTTGAATAATAATAAGTGAATTATTAATGAATTCAATTATTAGTGATTTTATTTCATGATATCATGCATCATGATACCTCTACTGTCAAGACCTTTCACAAGAATGTTTAAAACTGATGTTTGAAAACACATTTTATTTGTCCAATGAATTTCAAGTTCGATTACTAATTCCCATCTTGACACTACCAACACATCAAGGGGTTGTCAATAATAAGGCCATAACCAAGTCTTCCATATCCAAATTAGTCCTCATATATCGAATAATCGATTTAATTTATAAAAAATGTGCATTATCATCAAGTGTCTGTATTGCATGAGGGATATGGATTTATTAACATTTACCCAATTAATTAAATAAATTTTAAAGTAAAACACTATATGTAGAAATGAGAAATGTTTTAATAAATAATCATATCCATGATAAATTTTATGGATAATTAGCATAAATTTAATATCCACTGATCAAAGGAAACTGAATATTTCAAGGGTAAGTTAATGACTACAGAAATTAATCAAGGAAGTGAAGTTTGATACTATATTCCATGAAAATATTCACAAACCATTCTGATGGAGAATAATAATGGCTTCTATACAATATATCGCTAGTTTATTGTTGTAAAATGAAGAGTTTTTAGAATTGATAAATATAAATATCAAAAATATATATTTAAAAACATTCTTGTGTAAATATCCATTTTAATTTAAAAATTTCTTTTTATGTCATAATACATTATGAAATTCCTTTTCATTGAATATTAGTGTAAAATAATATTAATATATATAATATTCGGAAAAAAAATTCCATAAAAAATATTAATTTAAAAATTTAAATAAATTTTCTATTAAAATATAGTCATGAGATATGGTAATACATATATTACATGTAAGTTAGAAAAGAATAGTGCTTTTACACTATAGAAAGATTAGAAAAGTGATTTTTTTGGATTAATATAAGAAGATTCATTTAAAAAACATTTGTAAAAATAAAAAATGGGTAAAAAGGGCCAAAATAAGTCAATTTTAATTGGATAATTTTTTTTTAAAAAAATAGAAAACATGGATTTGGAAGAAAATAGATTTTTTAATAAAGAGAGAAATTAAGGTATATTTTTAAAAACAAATTTTATAAAACATTTTATGTACAAAATAGTGAAAAATTATACAATCATTTGAAAATATCATGAATAAATAGATGATAAGAAAATTAATATGGTTTATTACACAATGATCAAAAAAGTTCCTTCAACTAAATATTTAATAATAATCTATCCTAATGAGAATGATATTGTGAAATAAACCATTAAAATGATCTTAAAGTTGAACTGAGAATTAATCGATGAATCTATTATGTGTATAAACTATAAAACCACCTAAAAAAATTATAAATAAAAAATAATTTAATAAATAAAATTTATACTCATAATATTATAATATTAATGATAACGAATAATTACTATAATCCAATGAAAATAAATTTAGTTACAAAAATATTTACCACATGGTAATTTTAAAGTAAAATCACATTGGATGAAAAAAATCAAATTTAAACATAAAATAATATGAATTATTAATGAACCATTATATAACCTTTCAAATGGGAAGTATATTCCCCAGATAAAAATTAATTGGTGAATAATAATAAATAAGTCTCACCTGACTATAAATTGAGACAATATCCCTTACCTTGTGTTTCCTTTTGGTTGAATGTAATTTATCCTACTATATAGTTATTTTAAATAATTAACTAAATTATAAAGAATAATATTAATATTTCTAATATCATATATGATCCATTTATAACATCTTATCAACCTTCTATTAATAATCTTTCATTATTTTCATTATTTCGGGTGTAAACTGCCTTGTTTCCTCATTCTTAATTCATTATGAAAGATTTGGTTCTAGTAAATATTACATAATTATATCATATAAAAAATAATAATAATTAAATAATTATAATATTTTTACATAAATTATACTTTTTAAACCAGTCATGAAATATGGTTATAAAAAATGATGTATATTACGATCATGGAAACGGTAGGTCGTACATACACATGAGTAAAGTTTCCATTTTTCAATGATTATTATATAAAGGAGGTAACTAGTGTTATATCTTTATATAATGATAATAATATAATATATAACATATTATTTCTTTAAATATACACATATATATCATCTCTGTGGTGTGGCAATGAAAAGAGAGTCACATCGCTTTATGAAGGTGGTAGTCCACAAGTACACAAACGATGTAATCATGTTTTAGTGGATGAAATGGTATAAAAAGAATATTATATTTTTGGAATGATAAATATGTCATGAATTTAAAAATTATTTCATGTATATAATATATATTAATTAATTTTAATCTTATTACATTCCATTTAAAGTGTTAGTAAAAGGCGAATCACATTAATTCGGGTGGCGGTAGTCCGCGGTACACATGAGGGATGTCAACATATCCCATCAAAATGGAAATTAAAAGAAGATATATAAGATATAATCACTCCATATGTATATATATGTTATAAATATCATGTATATTCTTTATATCCATCATCATTCCAAACCGTGAAATGTTGTAATGGAATAACGAATGACATCGGTTCGCAAGGCGGTAGTTTGTTGTACACGTGAATAATGCTTTTGTAACCCATTGGATGGAAGTGGGGATAGTTTTAGGTAATGGAATTATTATAAAAAATATTAGTAAATTAAATATACTTATATTATTATATAACCATGTCTTAATAATAATTTAAGAATTCTTTGGAAGAAATAAAATAAAAACACTCGTTCAAGGATGTTTCCTCTTCTTTAGGTATCCTCATTAGGTTTGTAGCAATGCCTTCCTAGGATTTATTTTTGAGAAATATAAGGGTTATAGTATTATACAATGTAATTTTAAAAGTTATTTTGTTTGGAATTTTCCATCCCATAAGGGTTTTAAGGTTTGAAGAAGATATGAGAAGGGGTGGCCTTTTATAAGTGAGGTGAGTGGCACACATTTAATTTTTTGAAAAGAATCAATCATACCCACGTTTTTATCTTGTAATTTTTTTCTCAAATGGGAAATTATCTAAATTATAAGATTAAATTTATACATATGGACATAAAATTAGTGTTTTACAAGTTGGTAGTTCATTTTTAGCCCTTATATTCTTATTTTAACCCCTTGGAAAGTTTATTTTTTAATTAACCACAGTAAATAATTTTTCATTTTTTAACGATTCATTTTGGTCAAAAAATATTTTAAACCTATTAGAAATTAGAAATTATTATGATTAAAAATATTTAATCTATTTTTATAAATTAAATTCACATAAGTGGAAAACATTTGTTTAAAATTAATCTGGTAGATGCTATGAGAATGTAGGTTTTCAGAGAGAAAATGTTCAAAAGTTTACAAAGTTTTTGTACCAAAATACAACATGAAAATGATTATAATTACCTAAATTAGATTATTTTATATATTATTTAACTAATATTACTTCAAAACTAATTAAATATATAATTTAACATCATATATTTAATAAAAAAAGCAGTTTCCAATTAAAATTCTGTATTTTTCAATATTTATCAAAAAATGAAATATTTTATAAATATACCAAAACATCGCCATAAGATAATTTTTATATTTTTATTCCAAAATTTAAGGTCAATTTATAAAATAAATTTTATAAAATTGGTTAAAATAAAATTTACATTATGTGTGTCAAACACAACTAATCTGTCTTTTAGAAAAATACAGTTATCAGAAAACATTTAATTTTATTATAAATAATTATTAATTTATTTATAATTAATAGATTACCATATTGTTTATAATTATTCTATTAATATTTATAACCTCTATTAAAATGGCTAGGTGATTACTATTAAATTAAATAAAATTGTTTTAATATTATTTCACATTACGTTTTAACATGGTGTTGCATATGACACAAGATTAACTCAGGGTTGGGTGTTACAAAATCTAATCTTAGTTTTTTATGTAATTAAATATATTTAATAGATTTAATTAATTTACACATATATATATATATCAAAAAGTATTATATTTTTATATTCCCTTATACACTTCGTGTTTCATGTCATACATGTTATTGAATATGATGTTCATATTTTTAATTTAAAGTTGTTACATATAAATATTGTCTCAAATATATTATAGGAGAATAAAATATTTAAAATTTTTTCTAAATATTGGTTATGGATATGATAAGTGATGATCCTCAACTATTTTATTTCTAACTATAAAATTTTTATTGATCTTGAGAAATTAGAGTCAATCAGATCAAATAAATATACTTCTGACATGTTTAAGGTAATGTGTTTCTTCAAACATGTTGTATTTGTTGACTATTTCACCAAGGAATTCCCAAGGATTTACACTCCTATTAAATATTTAACCAATAAAGGTTTAATTTTCATATTTTATGACTAGTGTGATAAGGACTTCTTAAAGTTGAAGAAGATGTTTGTTATAGCCCTGATTCTTGTATTATTGCAATCGGGTAAAGGGTTTAGGGTATATTACCATGCATCTTTAGTCAATATCAGTTATTTTAACTTCTCGTATCATTGAGTGGTGAAATATATTTCTATATAGTTGTTTACTCATGAAAATTACTACCCCACCCATGATCTAGAATTTCTCATTTTTTCAATGATTTAATGTTTTGAAGAAAACTACCATTTAGAAAATGTTTCATGGGCTTCATGTTCCATAAAAGCATTAAGTATATTTCTTCTCAATGTGATCTCAATCCAAGGAAACATCACTTGGTGGAGTTCCTTTAGTAATTTGATATTGATATCTATTTTTTACATAGAAAAATAAATTTGGTTGATGACACTCTAAATAGAAAAATTCATCCATAATGGATGTTAGAAGAAAAAGATGAATATATATTAATGTGTTTATTTGTTGAAATTATTCAATAAATGAGTGAGTATTTATATGTTATGTGTTTATACCCCATTTAACTTAAATAATATATCATAGTTAACATCAAGGACTCCTAGATATATGATCTTTAGTATACCATTATTTGATGGAGAATCGGTGGTGGGGAGATTCATAATGCCAGGTCTCAGAATTCTCATCCATTTATCTATGTACATGGAATAATTACCATTATGAATTTTATAAAGGGAAAGTGATGAAATAATATCACATTTTTTAATCAGTGGTAATTCTTGTTGTCATCAAGATATATCATGATGTGATTCTATAGTTTTGATGGCCTAGAATAAAGAGGGATGTCATAGGATTTGTTAATAGATGATTTACTTATCAAATAGTAAAAGCGGATCATCAAAGACCCATAGATTACCTTTAAATTTTCCATTCCCAATAAGGAAATGGAATGAAATTATAATATACTTCATGGAAAATCTACCATTATCTTCTAAAACCCATGATATAATTTCAGTAATCATGGATTGTCTGCCAAGATTTCACACTTTTGGACTATCAAAGAAGTTTATGCTATTAATAATATCAAGAATTCATATGCTATATTGATCATTAAATAAAATAGTGTACCATATAGTATCATCATTTATACAGATATTAGGTTCATGTTTTGGATTGAGAAAAGGCTACAATGAGAATTGGGTTCTCGGGTAAAAATTTAGTGTTCCTTAACACCCTCAGATCGATGGCCAATATAAGTAAACTATTAATATTATTTAGTATAATATTCATACAAGTATATTATAATTTATTTTCTCAGGGGAGGATGACCTCTATCTAGGGTAAATATCCTATAAGAACAATTAGAAATCATCAATTCATACATTCTTGTATGAAGCTCCTTGTAGCAGGTCATTTTTTTCTCCTCTTTGTTGGACTAGAGTAGTCGGATCATCTATAATCAGGACAAGTATAATCTAGGAAAAAATGAAATATAAAATGTTTTTAACTAATCAATTATTTAAAAAGTATTATTTCTATCATTAATGATGACACTTCATATTAAAAGTTGGTGACCATGTATTTATATAGGTTTCATTAAGTTTGGGCCTTCAATAGATGGGTAAAAAGGGAAGTTAACAATGATATTTATTAAGTATTTTGAAATATTATGATGAGTTTTGGATAAATATTATATGATAAATATACCCCTAAAATTAAATTCCATGTATAATAATTTCCACATTTCATAGTTAAGAAACCTTATACCTAACCCTAAATTTGTAATTCTATACCAATACATTAAACTAGTAGTTGATGCATCTTATATGGAGCTTCATATCCTTAATATCAATCAAATCCATAAGGTATTATGAGGCAAAGTGATACCTCTCATTTTGGTTGGATGGAAACATGGGAATATCAAATAATGAATCTAGAAGTGGGAAGCTGAGGAAAAATCTCACCATCTAGGATTATTTCCTTACAAATCTACTTCTTGCTTCTTGAGGATGAGAAGAATATTGATAAGTAGGTTTTTAAATACCTTTAAATTCTAGGTTACTTAACTATTTATTTAGGATCATTCTATATCTTTTTATGTTTAACTCTATGTTGAGAGTGAATTAGGTACTATTTGTGGAATAGGGGAGAATAAAAAAGAGACTAAAAGTGTTGAAGTGGCACTGGGTACCTAGTGGTCAGGTACTAGGTACCTGATGGATGCCCAGTGGTTACAGTTCCACTATTAACTTCATTGAGAAACCAATGGACTTGAATCTAGTATTCTATATAATTGAATGAGGTTTTTTTGTTTGGGGGTGAATTAGTATTTTCAAATTGAAATTTAATCCCTAAAATCCTTACCCAATGGGATCTATCTCTCATTTTCATACTTTTGTGTTTCCATAGAGCTTCCATATAACTATCATCTATCCAAGTTGAATATCTTATTTAATCTTGATGTAAGATTCTATAATTGTTCATATAATCTATGTGTGATCATGGTAAGGGTGGGGACCTCATTTAATATTATTATTTATCTTATATATTTTTAATGGTTATTACAATCCCTCTTACTATAAATCTACGTATTTTGAATCTTACTGAATCACTCAATATTACTTATAGTATAGTTACATTAAGAGATAAAGATAAGTGATTACAAAGTAACATTTTTTATTTGATTCTGGGTTGATCTTCTTTTAATGGTAGTGACATGAGCCCAATAATATCATATGATAGGTTTATCCTATCTTTCCTTTTGTGCAATTAATTTTCCTCTATACTTAGAAGGACAGTACTAAATTTATAATATTGTAGGGGTGACACTTATTACTATCAAAATCATTGGTAGTTAGCCTATAAATTGTTTGGGGGATAGTGAGCCTATCTTAATATAGTTTTTTAACTACATAACATTTTTAAAAATGGTTTTATGAGATAAAATGAGTAATTTCAGGATAATTATTGTTTCATTTTCTATATTTATATTTGATTAAAATGATTTATATTCCTAGTTCCTTATTATAAATTGTCTTATTATTATTTATGGTTTTGATTATGTCAAATGGGATGTGAAATGGGCATAATGATCGTATATATTGCTTCCCACTATGATTTGAAATGTATTCTTATCTCTTATTTCATTATTTATTTGTTTTTCAGGTGATTTAACTATTTATGTTACATGTCGACAATGTTAGGTTTGTTGATCCATGAATATATATTTTTGTGAGCTATGGTTGGTATCCATGAGTTGATAAATAGGTAGATGTTGTAGGATTGCCTCTTCATTCCTATAATTCGTATTTATTATCCCACTTCCCCTATTATTAATTGGATATGTTGTGAGAGTGCATTGATTATGTATTCACATCTCCCTTTCCCTTGGAATGGGTCATTAGGACCTGACTTGGTGCAGGTGTGGACTCACACAAACACAAAAAATAGATAGAGATATATGTGTTAATGTGTGTGTGTATTGGGGTATATATATAATATATTATAGTATATGTTGGTATGCACTCAGCTTACTATAGTGGAGTTGTTGGTACCTAGTTTAAAATCATGATTTGAGAAGTGAATCTAGTATGTTTGGTGTGAATATTCCAAATATATGGAAATATTTATTATTTTATTCTTCTTGGTAAATAACTTGTTTAAGTGTTTTGTTTTTTATACTACTTATCCCTATTACACATATATTATTTCCATGTACACACTAGATTATAACTGGTGGTTAAAGGGTGAGTGGTGACTAACTACTAGATATAAAATACTCACACCATGTATGGGCCCCTATGGGATATCTACATACCCTTTTCAATATGATTTAGGTAAGGGAATGGAACCCGAGTATGTGAATGAGCATCACATGGAATCTAGGATATGGTTGTTGTGTCATATATTTTTTAGATAGGACATGTATTGGACATATAGGGGCTATACCAAGATGTTTTTTGGATATCGTACAAATGAGACATCCCCATTTTTGTTTCACAATCATTTTTTAGCCAGTAGTAGTCTGTATATTGCATTTTTATCTAATCACACATATATAATTATTTTTATGAATGATTTTTGTCCTTGTATATATTTATTTCATTCTCATATCATCTCATGCATATTATGGTATTACATACTCTCTCACTTCCAACAGTTTGATAGTTGTAACTTCAGTATGCTTGATGTTAAAGTTGGTTATGCCAGATATAGGTGTAAATCCAATTTTTATTTTAATCAAAAGGGGGAAACCATCTCCGAATCATTTTTTCTTAAACCAGTATCATTTATTATAGAATTTATGGATCATTAGGTTTACTTATGGTGTTGTTACGATGTTACTAATTTCATTCAAATAATTAGTTCATGGTCGTTATAGATACCGAGAAGGCTGCACCATGATGGTTTCCCAAAGGGGGTTGTGTTATTAAGCACTCGGTTATTCTATAATTCAAGATCAATATTTCTTAATTCTACCTTATATGGGTGTTTTAAAGTGTAAACTGTATGTCCGTGTTGTAATGCATCCCACAGGGGGCCTTGCATTATCACGTTCTTTGTATGACCATAATGTACAGCTTCTTGGAAAATAGTATTTTTATTAATATTTTAAAATAGGTTCCCCTCCCCTTTTTTCACCACTAAACCCTGGAAATTAATCCCACTCTCCTTCATGATTTTACCATCTTCGTGTTCACTTATTTAACTCTTAGGCCATCATTTATTAGTAGATAAATCTGTGATATAAAGCAAGAATCTTCTCTCTACGAGTTCAAGGTAAGACCTAGATTCTTCTCCTTATTTAACTTATTTTGTGGTTGTTTTGGCATCTCCCCCATTTTAGGGCCTTTTTTGATTTTTTGATTTTAGATGAATAGTGCTATATTAATCTATGATACTTGATGATTTAAATCCTAAAATCTTGAGGTAAGTTGTTCCTTTTATATTTCACACTATTTCATGTGTTTATATGTGATGTGCAAGAGTGATTCTTATATTATGTATTTTAGAATTATATGAAAGGATCAAGTGAATATTAATAGGTAGATAGTAGTCTCGGTTAAATATTATTTAGAGTTAATTAAGTATTACATACATGGTTTGGTTATTTTAGAGGGGCTCAGTACCCATACCGTGAAGGGGTGCAACCTCTATTTTTTTGAACAAACCCATCATGAAAATTATTCATGTAATTGATTATGAATGAACAAGTTCAAGGACATGTGATAGGTTTTATGATCATTAATGTGGTGAGGGACCTAGGAATTAGTTCGGATGAGTGTAGAATTGTCAAAATTACAAGGGAATGAAATTGGTGTTTCGTTGGACCATGTAACCTCCTTGATATGATTATAGTGATAGTGATGTGTCTTATATGGTTAGATACTTGATTTTATAGATAATTTGTTACTTTAAGGATTAGTATATAGTGGGTTTTATAATATAGTGTGATTGGGGTATGCCTTGGTTGGTGTGAGTATTGGTATGGACTTAGGGTCTGTTGATGTGTGGGATATATCTAGGATTCATTTTATTCCTATGGAAGGATAAGTAGTTATCTTGGATTAGTTTTCATTTAGTAAGAGATACCTATGGGAATAATTTTTTGTTTCATCCCATTAGAACATATATGGGTGTAGTAAATGGAAATTTTTAAGAGATTGCATGAGGGAATAGTTATATATTTAGTTGTCTTCTTGTTGAATTTTGAGATCATATGATATTCATATGATATCTTGATTCCTTGGTAAGAGGAAAATTCCATGTGATGGATATAACTATGTAATGTAATTGAGTTTGATCAATGATACAAATATTATAGATTGTGTATGGAATGGGGTAATGGAATTATTGTGGGTATTGTTGCTTATGGGTTATGTTGTTATGTATGAGTTAGTGAGATGGGTTAAGTTCAGTTTTGATGGGATATTTGTGACTTGGCCTCTCCTAGAACACTAGTTATGGATCAGTGTCTACATAAGAGATAGGGTAGAATTTTCTATCATGATTGTGTGTTTTATCATAAATATACATGACAAACTATGATGAGGCTGATTCTTATAGACCTAGGGGCCTATGTGTAGAGTTAAATCACCCAGGTGTACATTCCTCTTATGTTATGAGTTTCTATATTGGGATGTTTATTATAGATGATATGTGATCATCCATGGGAATTGACTTGTATTGGTGGTTTTCCTTGTTCTATATGACTAATCTATAATATCCTCCCAAGGATCTACTTCTTTTATAAATGATTCACCATGGGACCAACCTTGCATAGTTTACTTAGCATATGTGGGAGTTTGTCTCTATTATTCCCTCATAGAGATCCACTTCCTGTATATGTGATTAGCCATGGGACCTACCTTATATTAGTTATTCAATTCAAATATGAGGTCATATCTCTTATTCCCACCTTAGGATATGATTCTTGTATATGTTATTGGCCAGGTAATCTAAATTATATTTATGTTTGGGATAATATAGGAGGTTATTGGTGTTTCACCCTCTTCGGGATCAGCTTCCTTTTTATTTCACTAGCTTAATGAGGTATTTTTAGATGGGTATTTGCATGATACCTAGGTATTTAGGTTTGTATATTACACTTCCTAAGTTTTTTTATTCCTTAGTGATAATAATATAACCATCACATGTGAGGATCCTCAATCACATTATACACCTAAGTTTAAAACCCGGTTGTAGTGGGTGGGTTCAGGTGTTATGGTAGCTTGGTGAGCACAAAATGGATTGATGTATATAATTTTAGGATTCTTGTTATTTTTCTTATGTATGCCTACACTTCATATTGTGACATATCTGAGGATCCTTATTGTTGGTTCCCTTCTAATATGTATTTCTCACACCCGATATGGGAACCTTGGATTGCATTCATATCCTTAATGTATGATTTTTAAGTAATAGTTTGTATAGGGGGTCTACCTGGATTATATAGATGGATACTGAAAAATAGGTCTATAGAGGAGCCTAGGTTTTTATATTTAGTGCCCATTTTTTCGTTTTATCTATTTTTTATTTGATCGTATTAGTTGGTGGTTCATGTATGTATGTATGTATGAGCATGGGTTATATTTTCATATAGCATATTAATATGTATGAATTGTTGATGGTTATACTTACACCATAATTTCTTATGCTTAATCTAATTTTTTATATCAATTTATATATTTTTGTGATACTATATATGAAAATACCCACAATGTAGCCTCTTCTTATTAGTTATATACTCTCATTGCTATTCGATAGCCTCTAGCTTGTGTGGAGGAATTCTTAAGGATAAGTGTCACTCTTTATCAAGCTTGCAGCTAATTCTCTAGGTTACAGAATTATAGTATACATTATTCTTATATTTATATTTATAAATTAAATATATTATTCATGGTGGTGTGTATTTTTCTTTTGTAAAGGGTAATTCCATCCATATGTATGTGATGAGATACCCTTGGTGTAAGTCGGTAACCCATGACTTATTAATGATTGACATCATGGGTAATTCACAAACATGTTTTTATCTTAGGTGGAGTACCATTGAGGGGGGTAATTATTATAATGGTATTATAGAATGTTTTTTAGGATGATGTTTAGAGTATGAACTAGTGAGCATTTCATGGGAGGAAAAATTTCATAGTTGCTTTAATGGAACCATGTTTGATATAGAATGGACCTTGGTTTTCCAATCAAGGACATTAAGACATATGGATCAATACATAAGGAATTTTACACTGTCTAAAAGGTGTCCTGATTGGTTTGGAATCATGTATAATTTATTTTTAGGTTTGGATGATTATGTAAGAGGTAATATTTAGGTAATTTTATATGTGGGAGATGAATGATATTGAGGTATGGTTAGACATGTGAATGATTTAGTAGTTTGTTAGATATTCCTCATAGATATTTTTTGGTAGGTTGGTTTATCTCTTCGTAGTTATATCAATTGTCTGATTCAATCATGACGTTCAACTAGAAGAGGTATTAAATACACCTGATAAAGTGCATCATATAGGATAATCATAGGCTATAAAATCATGGAAGGAATCCTTAATGATGTTATAAAAGAAAAAGATACAAAAGAATGAGGGGTATATTTACAATCATATGATTGATCCTCAGTTAAACCGAGTTTATATAGATTTTCTAATAATTAAAAATATATAGTTATTGTATTCCTATAAGAGTGATTTTATTAAGATGTTTGGTGTTCTGATTATGGATGTTGTTCTCAGGATATTATGATGTGTATTTGATCAGATGGAATTAGTTTTGGTAGTTTTTCAATCAAGAGTTTTTTAGACTCTTATTCATAATAGGTAGCATGATTATTTAGTACTACTATCATATATTTCTTTTTCTCTAGAGTTTTGTGGGAAATTTATGAAGTTGAGGTGATATTCTAAACATTTTGTGATTGGTGATAAGTTAAGATCTCCTCATTTTCAAAGATAATTGATTTCTAAGATCTATAGGGAGTTAGGGATAATTTATTTATATTATTTTTCTGTAGTATACAACCATATGGAGGGATCCATGGCTTTCAATGTTTCTCTTATGGTGGTATGAGTCATCACAAGCATATGTGACAATCTTTATATTGCATCTATAAGAGGCATGAATATAGTATAACTATTTATATACCACCATATTAGGATTTTCATCATCCACTATAGTATTTTTGTAGTAATAACCGGATATAGAACCATTGGGAACATCAGTACAAAGTAGTTTAAGAATTGGATATCATGGGGGATCTCTAAAAAGACTTATTCAAAGAAGAGTTAGAGTCAAGAAGTAGGAAAAATGACGTAGATTAGTTATATGAGGGAAATAATAGGATATAAAAGTTCAATGAGTGGAGAAACCATAGGTGGTTTGAGGTATTATTTTCATTAACTCCACTCCGTCTGTTTTTGATTAATATTAGTTCCTTGTATTCATTTATCACCCCTTACATTATTTATGCGTACGAGCTTATAATAGATAATATTTATAGGTAATTAGAGTTGATAAATCTTGTTTTAGGTCAGATGAGGTTTTATAAGGTTGTTAGTTTTGTACTAGTTGGGGGGAAAGATAGGTTCTCTTAAAACCTAGTCTTATTACAGATATAACTATATGATGTTATTTATAAATATATATTTGTCTTATTTTGAAAAATCTTGTGTCTATTTTTTTTAAAAGAGAGTGATTTTATCTATTCTGGAAGTTTATTTCATAATGGTTATTGGAGAAATAAATTTACATTAGAGTAGATATGTATTTAGACGTATAATATTTCATCCTAGTTTTCAATATTGAAACCTTATGTCTTTTATTGGAATAAGGGAGAGTTTACACAGGTTGTGATTTATTTTTTGGATGTGCTTCCACAATATGTTATGATTTTATCTATATGTTGAGAGACTAATTTTTTGATTGAGATATATCTAGGTGTTTTTTATATTTCCATGGAAGGTTATCATATTGCACCAATGAAGATTTAGGATTTGAGAGTTCAAAATAGTTAATGATTTTAGAGTATTTTCATTCATCATATTTTATCTCCATGGTTTTGTTTGGTGTTATTTTAAAATAATTAATATCAAAGTTTGATATTTTATATATATTACTATCATTTGTATCAAGTTATGGGGAATAATATTTATTTTATTTTGGGATAGGTGATTTGATTGATCAGTTGAAAGGAGAATGTTGATTCTCCAAGATTGATTTGCATTCTAAATATCGCTTGGTGGTGGTAAGCATAAATTCATTAATTATATATCTTTTTCAGTGTTGGTATGTTCATTTTGGGTTGGTGGCCATGTTTTTTTGAGTTACAAATACGTTAAACATGTTTATAAATATGATGGATAGTGTGTTTAATCATTATCTTTGTGATTTTTTATATCTTTATTGATGCTATTATGATTTACTTAATGATATAATAATATCATGTTGAGCATCTCAGGATAGTGTTAATGTTTCTTAGAGAACATCAATTGTATAGATAGTAATTTGAGGGTATGTTTTGGATTCGTGAGTTGTATTTTCTAAGTTGTGTTATTTCATATTATGGTGTATTAGTGGATCCAATAAATATTAAATTTATTATTGAATGGAATCCCCTAAAAATGTATCATAATTAAGGAATTTATTTTTCTTGTTAATTTTTAAAGGAATTTTTTACCCTAGTAATTATTAGATTGTGACTCCATTATTGACTTTGGATAAAAAATGAATGTTTTTTCTTGGATTTGACATTGTCAAAATGCTTCTAAAAATATAAAATATTTTGATGTAGTGTAATTATATATTTTTAAGATATCAATGTAGTGTGATATAGTGAAATTGTTTTCAGGATATATGAAACATCCAAGGATATGCACTAATGAAATTTACAGATGATAAAAATATATATAGTATAAAGTGATATATGATATTTTTTAATGATATAAGTGTTATGATATGGTATACTATAGAAATGTTAATTTGGAGATATAAATTTTTCTTATATAAGAGGTAATATGTTAAAACATGTGAAATTTAATTTCATGGTAAAAGAAAACTAAATATGTTTTTTATGAAAATGTTCTGAAGGAAGATAAAATAAATTTATATTTATTATAAAAAAATTAATTTGGGATTATTATTTTTCAAATAATATTGCCTCAAAAATACATGTTAGGTTTTTGTGGATTTTTTTAATTTCTTTTTTAACTTATATTCATTCTCATTCATTAATTATTTTAATATAGTTGTTGTGTTTTCTATATTTTGTACAATTTAATTTGTTTCTTTACAAGCCAATTTCCTTGGATCTATGGTGAGTTCATGATGCAAAATCTTTGCTTACCCTGTTTCGTGATTATATTCCCCCTTGTTCTAGTTATCAATGTTGAGACCATGTTAATGGAGATTGTTAAGAACCATGTATTGGTGGATATTATTAAGGTTAGTGAAGATGAATGTTTTATCATCAAATAACTTTTCAAAGGGAGAGTTTTTTGAGTTAAAGTAAAGGTGATGTGAGTGAAATAAGTGTTGTGTTCTATTATCAATATATTAAAAAACTGTTCGATGAATGAATCACATTTAAAATCAATTTAATCATGTTAATTCATATGTAGTGAATATAATTTATAATTTTATAATATAATGGAAAAAATTATAACTACAAAGATGTATTTTGGGGAGGATTTTTCATAATGCACAAACAATCACACCACAGGTTCCATGATAGAATCATAATGTTCAGTGATTTAGATGGAATAATGACATAAGTAAAGGATTCATGGAATAAATGAATTCTAAAATCAGATGATATCTGAGCTGGTCTTTATGGACATTTATATCACACTATAACGGATATTTTTTGTGCCATAATGTCCAAATTCTTTATATTGTGACCACGCCATGATAAATTGATGATACTATGTATTAGTGGTTCTAAGAAGACATGTTGTAGATATTTAAATTACTCTACCAGTATCCTAGATGAGAAAATAATTTTGATCAAGAAAGAGATCATATTCCATTAATAAGTGCATTGCACCATAGAGCATTTAATAATTCTACATTGGTTAGGCTATGAATTTTTTATGCTTCTATAAATTTTTGGTGTTTTAGATTTCACACCACAATAGAGTCAATCACATCATAAATAAAAAGGTGGTTTTTGAATTTATTAAATGGTAACTACAAATTACCATCATGATATATTAGGAAAAACTATGATTGTGATTATTATTACATAAGGTTCATTATCACATTGTGGTTCTTTTTAGGTCCTAGATTTTTATTTGTTTTCTAATTTTTCTTTCTTGGTGATTAAGGGGATACTCCAACTTGACCGTTTAAGGAACTTAGTAATATCTAAGTTTTTTATAAAGGCCAATATTTATCCAATTAATTTTAATGAAGTAACAATTGTTTAAGTGGATGTTACTCATATAAATTTTAATTTGGAAATCATATTTCAATTAATTAGAAGAAGTATTGTTTTTATGCAAGTGAAGAGGTTTATAAAAAGAAGAAGGATAAGGATGGATTGTGAGAAGTGTTAATTACTAAAGAATATAGGGGGAGAGGGTGATGAATAATAAGAAAATAATATGAAAATAAAGAGTAATATTCACAATAAAAACTTGGGGGAAGACTACTTTTAGTGAAAAAGTAATTTTGATATTGTTTTAGAATATCTATCTTTTTTGCACAGGAGAACACTGCACAAGATAGGAGACACATTGTGTATCATGTGTTTAGGGATAATTCCAACTTGTTTATATTCGTTGATGATTATTTTATTATGTGATCCTGGATTTTATCAAATCATTACAAGGATATAACCATTCATTTTTAGTGGAGAACCTTATAAAAATATTTTTTTTCTTTGGTGTTTGTGTATTGGATGGTATTTGAATTTTGGAAAGTGGTTGTGTCATTCAAATTAATAGGTTTTTGTTTATGTGGGTCATTTTCAAGTGGTATCATATTATTTTGGGTTTCATATTAATATTAATTTGTTATTTGATGTTAGGTAAAATGGGGTTCCTCTATGTTTTAAGTAAGGATTTTTATTTTTTTTATTGAATACAGATCTCATCAATTCAAGGGAAAATGATGGTATTACCAACATTAATGGGAAATATTATTATATATGGAAACATGAGAAATTACTATATATTTAATCAATCCATATTGAAGTATTATAGGTTTATAATGAGGTATTTCACCTCACATTGATGGTTATTCTATGACAATAGTTGATATAATGAATCAAGAAAATTGTGGTTATTCTCAAAATTCCATATTATCATCTCTACCAAAAAATAAATTCCTCATATTCAAATGAATTATGAAAAAAGTAATTTGAGATAAATTGGAAATCATTTATGAAGGTAATTTAAAATAAAATAAATACAAGATATAAGTTTAGATGTTAAAATTTAAATAGCTCAAGATTAATGATGACCAAATAATTTATGGCTTATTTACTAGAATCAATAAACTCTTGTTCACGATGAGTGTTTTTTGTGACAACTTAAAAAATTTATGGTTGTTGAGAAGATACTATTCATCTTTCAAAAAAATGATTAAAAGGATTCATTTATCAAATACTATTATTCTGACACACTTCTATTAGATGGTCTTCTCTATCTATTAATTTGTTATTAAATGAAGAAATAATGTTATTTGAATAAGATGAGTAAAGTGGATAAGGACACGTCCATTAATACTTTTAAACCAGAAAAAAAATATGAAAGAAGTTATGGAATATTAATAAGACTGTGATTAAAAAAAATTTGTAATGAAATTTTAAAAACACTTGTCATTAATTTATAAAAGTATTAGAAGTGTAAATGGTATGTATTGAGGGAAGATTCTACACATGTGTTTAATGTGTAGAGCTACTGAATTTGTTTTAATTTTTATATTATATTTGTAAGGAAGAATAATATTTACAAGTTGATGATGGGAAGACAAAGAATTCCACAAAGAAGAGTTACTTAAAATTATATAAGTTTAATTTTTCATCAAAGAATAAAGGTAAGGATTTACCCAAACATAAGAAGAGAAATTTATTATATAAGTTTAAATATGATTATAGTAATGAGAATGAAGATGAATTGGAGACTTAATGTGATTATGGTGAAACATTACTGATTACAAAAGTAAAATGAGGAATAATTCATTAGTGATGAGATAAGAAATGATGTACGTAAGGAATAAACACATATACGATTCATGAAAAAGAAAAAAATCAAGTAATGACATTTATGAATTTAAATCTATATAAATACAATAAGAATATAAAAAAAAATTGTCATCCATCAAGAAACAATGATACCTTTTATGTTAAAAAATAGTCAAAGTTGATAAATGAGATTCATAGGTTTAATTAGTAACTTACTGAATAGAAGAATATGAATGTTTTCTATGAATATATTACTAAAGAAAAGGATAAAAAACTTGATTGTGTTTAATATAAATTTATATAAATGGGGAATTAATTGAATATGTTCTAATATTACTTTCATAAATCTATTCAAATAGTTTGAGAAAGATCGAATAAGAAGAATATTATATAAACAGAAGATATAAAAGACATGGGTGGAGAAAGATGGATTTTTGAATATTAAAATTATTATAAAATATATTTAAATTAATGGAATTATAACATAAATGTGAAATATTATAAAAAGGTGATTAAAAAGGGTAGTAAATTATACAATAATAAATAAGAAAGTATTGAGAGTATATGCTAAATTTTTTTTGATATGGAATCCAAGGATAATGGTCAAAAGTTAGAAGAACAACAAGAGTCTACTTATAGAGAGGAAGTAGGTTTTGAAGGGAAATATAAATTTTATGTCTATTGTTGGAATTATAGTTCATCTTAGAACATGGTTAGGATATTTCAGATTAATTACCAATATCACTTAGAATCTGGAAGATATGTTTGGAAGATTTTGATTTGTATTCAACACATTTCAAGAATAAAAGATTAGAAATGTATTGAAAATTTCAAACTGAAGGTTGAAAATAAGTTTCAAAAATTGTAATATATTTATAAAATGTGTTGCAGGGTATTTAATTTTTTTAAATAATTTCTTATTATTATACATTTCTATCATAGTATGAATTTTAATACCCAAATTTATTTGAAGAAAGAGAAAGGAAAGGAAAGGGTATTAGTGGTTGAAGTGGAACTTAAATAATCCCAAATTGAACACCCATGGATTTTGAATAGTGGATGATCTTAACATATTATAAGAGATTTGATGATCTTAAAATATGTTAAAAAGTACAATGAACGATCAGTGACCTTTTTGAGTGATGGGTAACTCATCATAGGAGGAGTTGGTTTTTTGGTCAATGGAGTGGAAAAACTAAATTCAAATAACACTCTACTAATTAATGTGTTGAAAAAAACATATTAAGTGTGTCTTGAATTTTCAACGAAGACAATTGAGTTTGTTTTTGAAAATATTAATTCATAGTGAAGAGGTTCAAATATGGGTGTATACTTATTAGAAGATAGTGAATATGGGGTAACTTGTTTCAAATTAGTGATAATGATAATTCATGATAATTTTTTCTAAATGAATACTATAAATCATGGCACAAAACACTTGGATATATTAATCATAATAATATGAGAAATATTATGTTGGGAAATAATTTTAAATATGCATCGATACTCTAGAGAGAATGAAAATGGATGTTTTATACATGATAAAAGGGTAACATTTCCAATTCCTTACATAAGAAAGTGGATATTTAATCATTTCACCAATTAAACTTCATTCATCCATATGTTTATGTGCCTATGAGGAATAATTAAACTGATTGAGGTATGTTTTTATTTATTAAGATGGATGCCTTTAATATTTTTAAGAGTTTAAAATAAGTATGGGAATGGAGTGTATTTTTCATTTAAAGAAGTTGTATATAGATAACAATGTTGAATACATAAGTTATAAATTTGAAAAATATGTTGAAAATTAAGGTATTTTTTTTTAATTTGAGACACCATATTCCCCTTAAAATGGTGTTTATAAATTGAATAACGAGATCTCCATTGAAATGGCTCGCACCCTGTTAGTGGAGCATGATACTTCTTAATTTTTCTGGAGGCATGCTATTAACATAGAGGTTATGATTAAAAATATTTCTTTATATAGACCCAAATTATATAGTTCATCCTAAAAGATATATTATAAGAATACCATAAGCTTGAAATACTTTAGTATGTTTGATATCCCTGATATTATCAAGGTGAAAGGTAAAAATTTATAGATGTTTGAATAAAGAGATGTTGAAGGTATCTTCCTTGGTTATTCACCAAATAGAGGAGGATATAATTTCTATAAAATTAAATAGGTAAAATTATGGATATTTCTGATGTTAGAGAACTATAAAACTAAAATAATTAATCCCCACATAATGATGCATGCCCAAGAATTTAAAATTATAAATAGGAATTTTTTTAGAAACAAAATAAAGTTTCTAAAAATGAAGAGTCACTGGTTAAAGATGATGATTCGAAAATTTCTAGTTATGTAGAACAAAATAATTTAACTCATTAAAGGATATGAAAGTATGTTGTAGTCTAGAATATCATTAGATATCAATCATTTCTTATTCAAACATAGAGAACTTTGAGGAAAAAAACGCATACCTCATTGTCTTTTCATGTTGATCCAAATGATATGAAAGAAGATTTGAACAATCAAGATTTCATAGATGTTATTAGTGAGGAGTTATATAAAATCAATAATAATGATACTTGGGATTTGGTTCCCAAGAAAAATAATAAGAATATTATCATAACAAAGTGGGTATCCTATAATGCGTTAAGTGAAAAAACAGAGGTGATGAGAATCAAGGCTATATTTGAATGAAATGGCTAGTAACGTGTGAAAGAAATTGATTTTGATAATAATTTCACATAATTTTATTGTACTCAAAACATTAGTATTTTTATTTATATAACTATACAATTATATTACAAGATCATCCAAATGGATTCTAAGTCATCCTTTCTCAATGGAGAGTTGAAAGATGAAGTGTATATTGAGTAACCCAGTGGATACTTTCCTGGATATGATAAAGTATATGTTTGAAACTTAAATAATACTCTATATAGATTTAAAAAATCCCCATGAAAATGGTATTCTAATTTACATATTTACTTGAATTCACTGAAATTAAACAAAGGAATAGTGGACAAAATCCCTTATATCAATGATAATAAAGTGGAATGTTTAATTGTTATTATCTGTCTATATGATATAATAATTTTATAAATGAAAATTGTGTTTCTAATGAGTTTTATTTGAATATTAATAGGATTTTGTGATGTATATACTTGGAGTGATAAAATATATATTATTTTTTCAAATTTATCAAGGGTAATATCATATCATTCTTTTTCAGGAGAAATATTCTGAGAAATTTTTTAAAATAATTTAAATATAGGATTCAATGAAAGTTTCTACCCAAATTTCATGGGGAATTAATATATTTATGTATAATTATATAAAATAATTTTATTCAATATAATTCAAAAACATATTAGGATTTTACTCTACTTAACTGGTTCTTCATTATATTTAGTATATATTGTTACATTATGTACCAGATTTCAAAGTGGACAAAAGGAGTAACTTCTTGTTATTATAAATATTATTTTTAAATACATTGAAAGCATAGTTTATTACATATTTAAAAATAATAGTAATATAGGGATAAAAATCTTTGTATATACAGACATGGATTTTGTTGTAAATTATAATGATATAATATCAATATCTTATGGAGTTCTCTTTCTTGTAAAAAAGTGTATGGCGTAGGACATAAAAAAAGAAAAATTAAGTAAAATTGTGTTTTTTAGGTATAGTATATTTTTGAAACCCAAAAAACAACTCAATTGAAATAAATAAAGAGTCAATTGGATGATCTCAAGATTGATGTAAAGTGTCAAATTATTTTTTGATGTGATAATCAAAGTCCCGTCAATTTATCTAGAAAAATGATTCGTAATTCTTAATAAAATAATAATTATTTAAAGTACGATTTTATCAAGGATTTTTTGAAATATTGTGTGTAAAAGTAGGAGTATGTTTGAACCAAAGAGAAAATATAGTATTTTTCACAAAATCACTGATAAAGGAATCATTCCAAATAATGAGGTTGATTATAGGAATTCAACCTCAATCCATCCAAGACAAATATATGGGTATTTTTCCACTCTCTTATTATATTTTGATTTCTTTTCAAAGAAGTATGAAGTGCTTGAGTAAGTGGTGATGTGTCACTAAAAAGGGGGGATGAATGAGTTATACTCTTTATAACTTCTTATTTGGACTTAACCTATGTGACCAATTAATTTATTGATCCTCCTTCATTTAATTTCTCCCTCACACATATACAACTAATATAAAAAATTATGTGGTCGTATATTTTTAATAATTTCACAATGATGGTGAATACTCCTTGTTGCATTCTTGTTGAGACTGATATATCGATATCCACTATATATTTCTGGTAAATATAGGTAATATATCTTTAAAAAAGACATTAATTTATCCTAAAAGGTTATTTATAAATAATAATTTTAGTTTATAGTATCAAGACATGTTCATTATACTATATCATTCCAGCAAAAATGGGCCTCCCAGCTAACTAATGAAGACTATCTTTAGGAAAGTTCAAATTTCACGGCATCACAATGATAATATATTCATCCTTATTAACTGCACTTATATTATGAATATATATTTAGATACTTAGGAATGAACATTATATTTAGTATTCTACATCGAATCCACTTATTTACGATCCTCGACACATAAGATATATGTGTGTGTGATATCAATGTTGACCTTACTCAACTCTTTTTATTCTTTTTATTCTTCTTCGCCTCATTATTTAGCTTATATGATATAATGGTAGCATTGGGTTGGACTTAAACATGTTTCTATTTTTTATCCTCTTTTGGAAATGGTATGGTATTCGATAGTAGTAGAATTTTGGCCTCCTTTTGTTGTTCTTCTTCTTCTTCTTTGATACACAAGATGTTTAATAGAATCTGGTATCAGTTCTCCTATATCTCTTTGATACACATGAATGGATCCTTCTATTCTCAAATACTATCACTTTTTTTTTCTATTCAATATTCATAAAATCACATGAATATTATTTCTATATTTTGAATATTAAAATTCCATGATAATCTTCATTGTGATATTCTAAATAATATTATTAAATTTCTCAACTAAATAACATGGAATTCTTCCCTAGAAACACATAATAATCTTTTTCTTATCTTAGCTGGTATTCAAAAAATTAACAGCTTCCCATTCAAAATTGGTTTATTGTATTTTTGGAGAAATACACTTGGTTTTTCCCCATTAGTGATATTAATATATTCATATTAAAAAATACTAGAATAATAGAGTGGTGATCGTATCATTCAATTTTCTTTTTGAATCAACTTAAATCATGGACTAATCACAAGAATCTTGATATTTAATATTTAATGTCCAATATAACGTTGATTTATTTTGTCCCTAAAATAATCTAATTCTTACAAAATAAAAAAATTATATAAGAATTGAATTTAATGTATATCACTTCTACGAGCATTAAATATCTTACATATTAGAACTTCAAATACTTAACCACATTTACACTTAGGAATATCTTATTAACCAATTTTTATATGTTATTTATGATCTAATATCTTAAATATCATAGTATGGTATTTCCCTTTTCTATATTTCAATAGAAATGTCAAAAAAAATATCTTACACATGCCTCGAATATCTTACATATAATCATAAGGGTTTATCCTTTTCCATGTTTTTGAATAAATTGTAGAAATTATCATCTGTATACTATTAATATATTTAGAATGCTTTGAAATATATTACATATCATGTATGATATCTCCTTCATCATATTTCTTTATACCCTTCGGCATATATCTTATGTATGATCTGTGGTATGTTATATTTCTATAAATACATTATATACCATTTGAAATATGTTACGTATCACAATGTGAACTCTTAGGGACTTTGTCAATTCTCATTTTCAACTTATATCACTTCATATATATCATTTGGATAAAAACATACATGTGCCTATTCTGATTTCTTGCTTAAAAAGGAATTATGTAGATTATTTAAATCAGTTTAGAACCTTTTTAAACATTCTTAGGGAATCTTTAATCACTCTAATTCATTATAAAACAACTCCAATGACTTAGGGAATATATTATACATTAAAAACTCTCTTAATCACAATTACTAAATCATCTTCCAAAATATATATACTCATCTTGATTATTTATATGTATTTTCACTATCTCATTAATTTTATCCTAAAGCTCATAATATTCTCCAAACATTATCCAAGTTTTTTAATCAACATTTTTAGTATCCTTTATGCATCGTAACATAAGTTCGGTTTATCATTCCTTTATATAGCATTTCTCTTCAACTTAGTACCTCTATTCTCCATCAATCATTGTCAATATCATGAAATCATTAAGAAAAAATTATAGAAATTTTTTTCCTCATCCAACAACACATTTCATTGATTAAAATATAGTCTAACTCTACAAAAATAAAATTTATAGAAAAATTCCTACCAATTATAATTTCAATCTGCTTTCAATATCCTTTACCAAGTTATGCATATATCATTCTCAATATATCTAGTGGTAGAAAACTTTAATATAAGAGATCCAAAGAAAATATATGTTTTATCTCAAATTCTCAACACCCAAAAAATATTATCAACAACTTTCAATGATTATCTCATATTTTTTACAACAAATAAAAAACATATTCATCAATTCCATGGGTTCATCAATTTCTCACTTTGTGTTTTCTATAAACCCCAAAAAATCATTCTATAATTCATCCTAATCACATTATTTTTAAAATATAAATTTACTAACACCCCATTTAATGAAAAATAATTATTTTTTATAGATTTGCATTCATTTTTTATAATATAATTATAGAAAATTTCTTTTATCCACCTTAATCAACACACCCACCTCTCTACTTTTTGTAAGAAAAGAATATTTGGATTCAAAAATAGTAGTAAAAAAGAGTTGTGTACATTTATCCAACTTTGAAATATAATATAAATGATGTTGGGGAAATACAATGTTCCTTATGTGATAAAGATAATCCAAACTTGAATAATCATCATCAAACATTGAAATCCATCCTTAGGCATAGCTTTAGTATAGATATAAGAAATCAGACCCCTTATAGGAATGAATTACAGCCTTGTATCTCTATTTAAAACCAGTGATTCATTGTTTTCAGTAGCATTAACATATCTAATTGATAATTAATGTCTCACTAGACTATTAAATTTTGATTGAATCAATTCAAGTGGAATAGTGGACTAAAAATCCAATTTCATGTGACTTTATTATACTATTTTTCCTTTGTTGGTATATTTAAAAAATATCCTCTCTTTATCTATATAGATGTGGTAAATCTATTACAAATTCTCCTCTATAATAATACTCACACTGATCTGACTAAGTTATTTGAGTCTTCGATTGAAAATATTATTCTCATATTTTGATCTCAAAGTAACAAGGATATATTTAATTCTTAATCTGAAATAAATTTTAATTTGTTCTTCATCTATTTTGGATAACTCTTCCATAATTTATACACTTTAAGGTTCAAGAATTACTCTTTAAAATTACATAATTCCTATAATCACAAAGTTTACTAACACCAAAGAAATATGTATAGTTCTTCCAATAATCATTAAATATTTGGAATTCAATTTTTCAACCTCAATTTTAGTGTTCCCAATACCTATGATCTTTAACGAACTATCACTACCAAAAGTGGGTACACCTCCATCATTTTATTCAATTTTTTTTAGATTTTTTTTTCATGTCATATGAGATGAAAAACCACTATAAATTATCTTGGGATTTATTATCTTACTTAATTTAAGATCTAACTCAATAATAATTGAATTCTCAAATTTATATCCTTTCTTAACCTTATTTCCTATAGTATCCTAAAAAGTATTTTCTGGAAGTTTCTTCATATATTCTTTAGTATAATGGCCCTTCTAATAACATTTTCTATATGTTTCATCCAATAAATATAACATATTCTAAGTATGAAATCTTTATAGATTGTAATTTAGAACTTGTTTATTCCCATAACTGTTCCTTATTTTCATCGGATAGATCATCCTTAATTATTTTTTTTATCTGAATCTATATAAACAACATGTTATACAAGAAAATATAATATTTATTACTAAATTATTCATAGAAAAATAAAATTTCCCTCAAAACCTCTATGGATTGAAGGAGATTGAATTTTTATTCATTGGGTTTTCCTCTTTTTAACTTGTTTGAGATGGAACCCTTATATGGATGGAAGGTAGAGAGGCCTTAACATTTAATTAATTGAATGATTGTAACCATTGAAATACATTACATGCTAAAGGATCACAAAACCCCAAAACTAAACTATTTTCACTCACCTTTTTATTATCTATATGTTTCTTTTTCCACCCTATAAAACTCATTTGTAGTTTCCTCTTAGTCTATGATCATTCTTCTTCCAGATTATTCTTTCAATTTCTATTAAAACATGATATTTTATAATAATTATAAGTTTTATCCTGAATATATTCTTTCTATCTAGGTTAATTCAAAAAATTAATTTTATTTTTTATTAGGGAACACTTTATTCTCAACCCTCCTCTGACACCCCTTTATATAGGAGTGAATTTTTCATTCCTTTTCTCAAACCATACAAGAATTTTTTTTGTTTTGGTAGCATCTTTATTAGGTGAAATAATAATAGTAACTTGATAATAATCAAGAAAAACTTGTAAATTCTTATCTATGTTGATTTTAAAAAAATCTTTAGATGACTCATCTCAAAAATATATCAACTTTTATAATATTATTTAATTATCTTTATGGAATTTTTTTACTTTAATGCACCTCAGTTTTTTTGACTCAAGTATTATTCCTTTGTAAAACATTTTACATCAATATTATTAAAATTTGTATATTTTTCTACAATTATCACCTTAATATTATTAATTTATTCATGTAGTGATTCTTCTTCTTGAGTAATTCATTTATGTAGTCTCTCTATTTCTTAAGTAGTCTTCCCATTTTATTGAGATTAATGTTTGTATAAAGACATGATTCATGTTTATCTTTCAAAAAATATTCAGTATATCTCTCTTTATCCTTTTGATCACCCCTTCAATTAAATTAATTTGTGTAACATCATCCATAAAGGTTTTGTATTTTTCATTGGTGCCTTTGTATTTTAACTCACTACTTCGTGAAAATTATTTTTATTCATTTCCATTATCATACTTAATTTCACCATTATCTTTATTTAGGAAATCAACAACAAGATTACCAACTCTCCAATAATTAACTCACATTAGAGTAAGATTGAATTTCTATTTACTTTATCCAATTCTGATATTTTGTAAAATAAGATACATGATTCTCTTATGCTCCTCTTATCTTTTTTCACAATCTTTATATTCATTGGTGTAATAATCTCATTCTTTCTTGATTATAATATTTTTCATAGATTTTAATTTCATCTCCTCTATGATCTTTTTATTAAAAGTAAGAACCTTTCTCAATTCATTTAATGTATGAAAATTATGTAGTCAATCAATGGATAAGTCATATCTGTCCTTCAAATTAGAAACCAATGCATCAAACCTATAAAGAAAGTTTTCTATTAACTTCTAAACAATAGTTGAATATTCCAAAATGTCTCCAAAACCTCGAATGTTGCTTAAAAATTCATCACCCTTATTAAATATTCATCAATAGTACCATCATCATTCTTTCTAGTATCTTTTTACTTTTTCCCTCTAAATCTATAGTTTGGTTTTTATCACGTCGATGTTCTATTTAAAAAATTTCTCAAGCTCATCACATATCCCTTTGGTAGTTTTGAGTCCCATCACTTTTATGTTAACACTTTCAGATAAGGAAATCAGAATTGTATTCATTATTTTTCCATCAACCTCAAATTTACTTTTATCTGGAAATGTTAATGGATAATCCTTGTCAAATATTTCAAAAAATTATATAATACCATTCCAATATTCTAGGCCACAAAAAAGAAGATAAAAAATCATATTATTCTTATAGCCATGATAATTATTTTAATTGAATATTGTAACACCCCTTCATTTGATAAAAACTAGATTCTCAATCTAACATTCAAAAAATATTGGATCTTTCATAGGGAACCTAGTTTTCTAATATACCAATTAATGTGCCTCGGAATGTAGTGATGTATCACCCAGAATGTGGGGATGAATCATTGATAATATTTTTAAAATTTCTTCTTTGAGATCAAAATCTATGAACAATTAATTTTTTGATCCACCGTATTTTAATTTCAAACTCACCCATATAGAACTTATAAAAAATGGAAGGCACAAAGGGATTTTTACAAGGCTTACAGCCAATACAATTTTCTGAAATGACTCTATAGTCTCCTGATGTGTGGCTAAATTTTGTTGTTTTTAGTTCAAGATTGAGATATATATATCCACCATATAATATAAGTTAATATAGGTAGAAAATCTCTTAAAAAGCCTTTATAGTCTCTTAATAGGTTCTTTATACTGGCCCCCACTATTTTATAGTCTCTTGATTGGTTCTTTATATTACCATCCACCAATGTGTAATGGGTCCTCCCAAATCAATAACGAACAACGTATTCAATAATTTATGGATTTTACTACATCATAATGGTAATATATTCTTCCACACTAATTGTTCTTGGTTTTCAATATGACTTATACTTTTGATTCATGCATGTCGGCCTTGTTCCTTTCCACTAAATATACTTGTTCAAGAGTCACAATACACAAAATTTATATTATTATAGTTTTATTGTTTTATTTTCACAAATATTCTTCTTCTTATTTAGCTTCTACATTAAAGAGAATTATCGGGCATGAATTCACTCATGCTTCTCATTTTTTATCCTTCGATGGTGGTAGAGTATTCAGTAGTATCAGTACATAAACATCTATATTTTATTTTTATTCTTCTTTAATGTACAGGATGTATTAGAGAATATAGTATCAATTCTATTCTCTCTCTTCGATACACAGTATATATTTCTTCTCTTCTCAACTACTCTCACTTTTTTCTCTTCAATATTCACATAATAATATGAATATTATTTTTATATATTGAATATTTAAATCGCATGAGAATTAGAAAAATTATCTTATTGTTAATATCATTCAAATTATATATTTAATCACATTGGTTACTCCTCGTAATATTAGGTAATTCCTTTTATTATCTCAGATGTATTCGAAAATACCCATATTATCATTTAACAATGGATGATAGTATATCTATGAAATATTATATATTTTATCACCAATAATTATTTTCATATATTTAGATTTTAACATCCCTAAATAAAATAGTGATCACCTCATTAAATTCCCTTTCTGACTGGGCTTGAATCCAAGATTAATCTCCATCATCATGATATTTAATCTTTGAAATATGGTATTGCAGCATCAATTTTTTCTCTATAATCCTTTAATTTTTTCAAATTAATAAACTATATATAGGAAATGAAATTTATTACATTTCAATTTTATAATACCCAAATATCTTACCATTGGGACCCAAGACATCCAAATATGGGGGTGAATTAGGGTGTTTCCTAATTTAGTGTTTTCCATCCTACTCAAATGTATTTGTTTAAGATACTATTCTCATGTTATAAGGAGCTATGTTCAACCTATTTCATGATTATTATTGTCACATGACCTCTCTTAATTATCACCTGATTGAGTGTAGTAAAAATAAATCATATAAGGACTTGGGTATTTTACCTGGTTCACCACAAAGGGATAATCCATTGATCACACAATGATGATATTTCAATTTTATAGGGGGTAATACTACTCATTTTTGTGTTGCAATTTTTTAGTAAGGTCGTACTAATGATCTTGGGGACACTCCCTTACATACCCTTTACTCACTGCTTCTATGGAAGTTCTTTTTTGTTCATTCACTCCTCCCCTAAAGAATAATTCCCTTAATTATACATTATGAACTACTATAGGAGTAAATTCAATAGTTTATATAAATATTGTTCTCTACATGATAGTCATAGTGAGAAAATATTATTGAAACTTATACTCCATATAGATGTGAAATTTAGTGTCTATTTTTTCTTTGTCATTATTCTTCAAATCCATAAGACATAAACACCGTAATTTAAAGGTTTAATATTTAGTTATAGAACATTCACTATATGAAGATAATTATTTACTTGAATAATCCTATTGTAATATTCCTATTTAAATGAGGTGAGGATAAGTCCTCACTAAAATTATCTTGTTGCCCATCCTATTTAATCACTAGAAGATTCATTTTGTAAGTACTCTTCTTCCAAGTATTATCCATCTAACAAATCTGGATATGAACACTTGAATTCTTATTTCAACTGGATATAAAAATATGATCCTTCATCATTCTCTTTCATCAATTCACAAATATATCAAATAAGAACCAATATAACTTCATCCTTCTCCTTATATTATTATTTAAGATCCTCATAACTAGGTGAATGAGATATTCTTTCCATAATTAATTCTTTATTCAATTTCATTCTCAAGGTTCCTTTTATTTAAGACTCCATGGTTATGAGTTCAATAGTCTCAATAATAATATTTGAGAAATTTTTCCATATGTGAAATATGGAAACCTAAAGAAATTACCTTCTGTTATTTTTGAGATGCAATCAAAATATTCATGTGAGACGTGTCTCCATATTATGGATATGGTACCTCCATAATTATCATAATGAAATATAATTCTATCTCTAAGTCAAATATGACTCATTAATTTTTACACTCTCCCCATAATTTTCTTGAATATTTGGGTCTTCGTTTTTATAAAAAAATATACATTTTAATAATTTAGTTTTGACTGAATTAAGAATAATATAAAGTATTCAATGAGTTCCACATGGTTTTTTGTGACTGGTTTGAATTCATATAGATACTCATGGCATAACCAACTCTCTCATGGCATGATTTCAATTTTAAAAAATTATCACTTGCATTCAATTTTCATTCACTAGTAATATTGAAACATGTTACTCCAATAATATCATCATGATACTCTTCATAGTCTAATTTGGTTGATTACTTGATAAAAATGATGAAGGGAAAAACTCATCTAAAACTTCCCTAGTGATACCTCGTCATATCATGAATTGGAAATGGGAATTATCAATCAAAAATATTGTATTAACCATTTAATATTATCCTTTGATATAAGATTACTATTTCGAGATCTATGATTATTCTTATGAACTACTAGACTACTCTTTTGATGTCATTAACTACTCTTATGAACTTTTACTTCTCCACATATTTACTCTTCCAATGTTAGATAGTGTTCTATCAACGTTATAGAATACCCTTCAAAAATCAGGTAACACTCTTCCAAACACATGATATTACCTTCACAATGTCATTGAGTGTGATTATAAAGTTCAAAATGTATTTTCTAAACTAGACATAATCAATTTCTTCAAATTCTACCTAAAACAAAATTCAACGAGAAATAATCCATGATTATCCCATGAAATTATGAATTCATTTAAAAATATATCTCATATTTTGAGATACTTTTTGGACTAATAGTTTTCAAAAAAATTCCTCCATCTATTCTAATTCCATGATATGTTGAGATATCAAGATAGATTTATTATTATCACTTGTGAATTCAATGTATGATTACATCAATCCCAAACTCCACTACCAATTATACATTAAAAACTTAATGAGGCTACCATGTGATTGGTAACCCTCTTCTCCTTTATTCACTTTTCAAAAACTCCAAATAGTTCACTATAATGCATTCATAACCTTTAATATATATTTCATACAACACTTCAATACCTTCTATTTTTATTTTCAAAAAATCAAAAAAATAACCCCTTGGATACAACATTATCCCCCTTTGTATTTTTTTGGAAATATTACCTTAAATCTACCTTCTTCTAAAAAATTCAAAACCTTTAAAACCAAATATGGATAAAAGGCACATCATACTATCCCCCACCCCCCTTCAATAAAATTTAAAGTATATTTTATTTCAAGATTTTTTTTCATGTTTTATATTCCAGTATATTTAAATTACATGGGGATTACTCCATTATATTTATTCCACTTTTATCAATTGACTCATTGCATAAATTTTCATGATATCTTTATAGGGGTATTGTTGGTTAAATATATTTCCCTTTTACTAGCCTAGTTTTCACAATAAGTTAACATCTAAAAAATACATGGATCTTTCAACCAATTAAGATCTTAAATCAAAAATTACAAGTCTATTTTCATCACTTCTAGATTAGGTGTGTTTATCCAATCCTCATATAAAAACCATACACCCATAATAATAGTTCTCTATAAAAAATAGTTTATCTTTCACTCATGGATATATTTACTACTTGTTAACACCAAGTTTACTCTCTTTTTCTTATTGATAGGGAAATTTTCCTTTCTTAACAATATTAATACCACTTAGTGGATACCACTTACTAAAATAAGTAATATTCCTAATTTGATATTTCAGATTCTTTAACTATTTATTCCAAACATAGTTTAACTTTTTTCAAACAATTTCAATGAGTGAATTTACCATTTGACATTTGAGTCATAGAGAAATCCTATAAGTTTGCTAAGATGATGCTCGATGTAGGATCAAACTATCCCAAAGATTCCTATGTCACTCACATGTTCCTATAATAACATACATCTTAAGATTTGTTAGTGTTAACATATCCAATTTAGTCATAATAAAAACACATTAGTAAATGAGAAACAAAAAATACAAAGAGTGTGAGACGTAGAACTTGTAAGACGAATTGATACAACTTTTTGAATGACATGATACCACTTGTTAATAATAAAATTTTGAACCACAATTAACTCTAATTTTTTTCATTATTTATTGGTATCTTCACTTCTAGATGTAGCTCAACAATACTTATATATTCTCCCCAAACTCCCCTTTGAATTTCAACATCATATATTGAAATTTTCTTCAACTTGGGATACCACTATTGAAAATAATTCTTATTCGGTAGTCATTGATATCTTATAAATTATACATTCGATATTTCTTATCAGTATAAAAACTTAAAAATGAAATTCATTCACATAGATTCTTCTTCCTCTTAATCTGTCTTCCTCTTCTTAGTGGTCAGATTCCACTAAATACATGGCCTAATATCCCTAATTGTTAAAATTTAGCATAATACCAATAGTTTTTTAGGTAGACCCTGAAGTAATTTATTTTTTAGATCAGATTATTCCTTATGTAGTTCCATATTCATCCATAACCTCTATTTTAGATTCAGTTTTTAAAAAAAATGCTTCCTCATCACCACTTTTTGAATCAAGTTCATCCTAGAAACCATTTTGTATTTTTGTTTAGGTATATTACCACTTGTTACCTTAATCCCTTTTTTCCCAAAATGATATAATCGTTGATGTACATCCTCCCCATTGATCGTATCTCCCATTTAATCATTCACCACTTACAAACTCAGTTATAAACATTTAAATGGATGATGAGAGGGACATACTACTAGTATCCTCAAGTTGAGGAATGATGTTGGTAATTCTGATCTAACACATTAATTAAATATTTCCAACAAACCTACATAGTGGGGTTCTTTTGTATAGAACTACTTTCATTAAATTTACTCTAAATTTTGGATTTTTAGTTCTTCATCTTCATAAGAATAAGTATCATCATGGGTATGGGAAAAACTAATTTGTAAAGTTTTACTCCATTGATACTTTATTTTTTCATCCTTATTTATCATTATATTTCCTCCATTTGAGGTCTCTTCCTCAAACCTTCACTTCCTTCCTTGTGGTAAATTTTATAAAACCATTAAGGAAGGCATCATGATTACCCTCCTCAATTTCCATAAGATTCACCTTTTCCTTACATTCCATTTATAAATGTTACTTTAAATGGACTTTATATTTTTTCACAACTGGAGTAGCTTTCTCCTCCTTATTTATCATTCTAGAATAGTTTCTTTCTTCGCAATAGGTATGATATGAGTGAAAATGATAGGTTTTTGTTCACCATTCATTTTGATCCTTGTTTTTCCTCTAAAACGGTAAATTGTTTTAAAAATTAATGGTCTTTATTCTAGTCCACATTATCTATTTATATGTCATAGTAATGGGGGTATTACTTGTGACTTTTCTTGATTCCATCCTACTAAAATTTATTAATATATGTATAGGGTTAGAACATGTAAGGAATCAACCATAGAAATCATACCTCATGTGGTTTACTCTCAATTTAAATGTTTTCTCGACTGGTGTTATTTTTCTATTTAACACATGCACTTATAAACACACACCCACGGTGTGTCCCACTCTTCCAAATAATTGAAACTGTGTATCTACCTTTTTAGTGAATCTTTTCTTCTGGATTTGGAAGGAATACTCAACTTATGTCCAGATTTCATATTTTAATTTTTTTTCATGCTCATATTATTGATACTACCATGGAGGGGACTTTCATATTATCTTTTTATTATAAATAATTGATCTTTAACTCAAACCTCTTGATGTTTACACCTTTCTTAATCAGTTGTGTAGAAATCTCTTCCAAACATAATGGAGCTTCTATTTTGGATCGTCTCTACTCTTCAAGATTTCTCTTAGGGGGATAACACTTTATTTTAATACCTTATCTTTGGCTATATATAATCTAATTTCCTATAAAAAATCATTAAATTAATCACTTTATCCCTTAAACATTTCTTTCATCTTATTTATATGGATATTTAAATCCACCTCCACTTTTATGATACATTATTTTCAATATATAAATATACTATAAATTTAAAATGTACTTAATGCATGAATCCCCGTCGATCCACCTCTTCTTGTAATGTTAAGATCACTTCTTGGTTAATATATAAACAACATCTGTATTGGATATTTGATATAGAATTCATTTTTTCATCAGATTCAGTTATCTTTTCAGATTTATGAGAGAGTATGAACATTATTATTTTGATATTTATTCAATCCAAAATTAGAATATTATTTAACAATAGATGTATAATTATTTACTTTAATTATAGATTCAATTTTCTAGGAAGTCATCTTCTTAATTTTATTTTACTTCTTACATTTTGATATAGGGGATTCCACATCAACCCATCTCGTTGTTCTATCATCTTTATCAATTTGGTTGTTTTATTTTAACATAGACTTTTCACTATAAAAATATTCCAATTTCATCCAAATATCTTTTAAATACTTTTAGTTAGATATCTTCTTGAAAAAATCCTTTTATAAAGAATCCTTTAATGCCTTCTTGGAATAATAATCAATTCTCATATTTCATTAATATATCCCAAAAACTATTCTATACTGGAAAAATAATAAGAATTTTATTCAAAAAAACTCTAGAAGGAACTCCAAATGTTCTTAAACGTATATCATAAACTCCTTAAAATTAGAAAACAATCGTTAATGTGAATTTTAGAGTTGATTTCATACCTTTCATAGTCTTTTTATCCAAATGTTTGACAAATTCAATAGATTATGATATGTTTGAACATCAAATAAGAACATTGTTTCTCTGATACCACTTACTGGGACCCAAGACACCCTGGGGGGATAAGTGTTTTTTCCTAATTTAATCTTTTTTTCTCTTAGATAAATATCTTTGTTTAGGATCATGTTCCTATGTTATAAGGAAACATGTTTAACCTTTTAATGATTATTCTTTTCACATGACCTCTCTAAACATCAAGATACTATGTAGTAAAAATAAATCATGAAAGGACTCAGGGATTTTCCTTGGTTCACCATAAAGGGATAATCCAAGGATTTGAAACCAATGATGTGTCGATGTGATAAGATATAATACTACTAACTGTTGTATTATAATTGTTTAGGAAGGTCACACTAACAATCTCAAAGACAATCCATCACTTACCCTATAATCAAAACATCAATGAATGTTCTTTTGGGTTCGTTCAATTTTTCCCTAAGGGGCACTGCACTTTTTTATCCTTCATCCACTCCTCTAAGAGAACTTCAATAGTTTAAAGAAATATAGGCTTCTCTATGAGAGGAATATTAGTTACAAATTTATGTATTTTCAACTCTATATGGTTGTGTATCTACTATTCCAAGTTCTCTACTTACTTATTATTCAAATCCATATGAATCAACACCATGATGTGATTGTTAAATATTTCATCATCTTCATAGAAACACTTCCACCAGATAAGGACAATCCCAAAAAAATAATATTATTATTCCACTGTTCCTCTTTAAAGCAGTGAAGATAATTTCTCATTATAATTATCTCATTGAAACACATTTTTAATCACTATATGTGTTAGTATGTGAAGTCTATTCTTTTGATCCTTATTCTTCCAAAAAAGAAAAATATTAATACTAGAAATATACTTTTCATCACCAACTTCTTCTTATTTGAATCAAATATAGAAATATTCTAAATCTTATTTATATTTCTTTGATACATCGATATATCAAAGCATAATTTTATTATTATATCTCTCCATTATTTTACCTTCAATTCTTCGTATATATCCTCATAAGTAGGCATGTTAGATATTTTTCCCATATTTTTTAAATATGGTATTCTTCATTTCATCTTGGTCTCGCGATTCCTTTATTTAAATGCCAAAATTTCTCAGTTTGGTCATCTTTATTATTCTGAATGAGATACATTTCCATATATGATATATGAAAACCCTAAGAATCCCCCTTTTGTTCTTTTTTAGATGGAAGTAGAATAATCATATTAAACAACTATCTATATTATTGATATAGTAACTCCACAATTCTCACAATAGAATCCCCATCTAGACATGAGTCTAGGATGACTCATTTAATTATATACTATTCTTATGATTATCTTAAAAATTTTGGGTTTCATTAGTCCACAAAATGAAATGATTTATAATTCAAGTTTGACAAAATTATTACTAATATAGTGTATTCAATAAATTTGACATGGGTTTTTTGATTGGTTTGAATTTATGTAGATTCTAATTGTGTGACCAAATCTCCAACAGAACAATATTATATTCATAAAATAATTACAAATCATCCACTTTAATTTATTAATAATATCATAGTAAAACGATCTAATAGTATCTGCATGATACTCTGAATGTTCTTCTTTGTTGGATTCATCAATGAAAATTAAAAAGGGAACAACTCTTATAAAACTCCCCTTGTGGTTTCACCTTATAAATAAAACTCACAAATGTAATTACCCTTCAATAATATTGTATTATACTTCAAGATTATCCTTTTTGATGGTATTATTATTCTCGGGTCCTGGACTACCCTTCTAAAAGGCCAAATTAATTTTCCGAAGTCACAAACTATTTTTTTAACCATTTCCTTAGTCCCATATTTAATCTTCTAAATTCAAAAAGAACTCTACGAAATTTATGAAATTACTTTAAGAACTCATGGAATTCCCTTTTAAACTCATGAAATTAACTTTTTGAAGTTATAGATTACTATTAAAATTTCTAAAATAACTCTTATGAACATGACATAGTCAAATTCTTAAAATGATTCCTAAAACTAGATTCAACTAGAAATAATATAAGATTAACCCAAAAACATATAAATTAATTATAGAATATATATCATATTCTGATATTCCTTTAGGAAAACTAGTTCTCAAAAAACATTCCTTCAAATAGTCTATATACTTAATATTTTGGGATATTAATACAGATTTATTATTCTCTCATAGGACTTCATCAAATGAATAGATCAATCCCAAACTCCACTAATATCTCTACATCAATAACTAAATGAGGATTCCATGTGAGTCATAACCCTCTTCTCCTCTACACACACATAAATAACATCAAATAATACATTGTAATACATCCTCTACCTTCAATATATATTTTCAACAACACTTAATAACATCTAATGGATATTTCACTACTATAAATAAATCCATTAATAGTGTTAGAATATACCTTTATCTACATTAAAAAAGAACTGATAATTTGAGAAAGGTTAGAATCCTGAAAATTTTATCTGCACTAAAAAAGATATGTCAAAGGCCCCTTTTAATAGTGCTTTTTAGGGCTGATAAAAGTAGTGCTAGTAAAGGGGGTGAAAAAATTCAGATGTCCATGAGTGTCTGACCCCTTTATCAGTTTTTCAACAACCCCTTTAATAGTGCTCTACCCCACCCCCCTTATCATCAAATCCAAGACCCCTTTAATAGTGATCCACCCACCCCCCATTATTTCTTTGAAAATTTCCAGCTTCATGCGACCCACCTGGATTCAAACCCTTCACCTCACCTTCGAAGATGGAACGTTTTTACCATTACACCATGTTGTTCTTCTATGTATTTAATGAAATATTTTTTAATTATATATATATATATATATTTACATATATTTACAAAATCTTTTCGAAATACATTTATACAAATAAATAAATAAATAGATAAATAATGTAATAAAAAATTAATAAATAATGTACAATTTATAATTTATAATTTATAATAAATAATAAATAAATAAATAAATAAATAAATAAATAATAGATATTAAATATTAAATAAACAATCAAATCAATAAAGAAATAATAAATAATAAATAATAATTGAATAAATAACCAATAATTAGTAATCAATAATCAATAATAAATAATAAATAATAAATAATAGGTAATAGATAAATCAACACTTTATTAATTAATTTATTAATTAATTAATTAATAATTATAAATTAATATTTAATTAATGAATAAATTAATAAATAAATAATTAACAAACAATTAACAAATAATGAAAAAATTAATAATAAATAAAAAACCCTAAAAAGTTATTAAACTCTAAAAACCCTAAAAACACTAAAATCACAATAAAATTAGATATGGGAGTCCTTTTTTAGATCCAGAACAAGTCAAAAGTAAGATCATGATATCTGCTTCGATAACATATGTGGTGCATGATGAAGGGACACCTAGATCAGATGCTATAGCCATTTGAATTCTATGAAATCAGGTTCAGAGACTAAAAACTATGTTTTGGAGGCCTTCTGTTTCTTTTTGGGGAAAAAGGGGACAATGATCAAAGAGCTCGTCCTAGACCTACACGATATATATCTCATCACGGGATTTTGTTTTGATATGTGGTAGAGCCCAAACAAACAACCGGATCAAAAGTTATGGTCATTTGATGTTCAAGTTATGTTTTCAAATTATTTTAGATCTTTTGTTAATTTTTTATTTTTTTATCTTCAATTTGAAATTAAATGATTATTAATAGGTAATAATAAGAAAATAATTAATTAAAAATATTTTTTAGATTATTTTATACTTCATTTTCACTAAATATCATATATATTAAATGTCAATACCTATATACCTTATCTAAAACTTATTTAAAAATATATATTATATTTATATTAGTATAAATATATTTATATATTTATATATTATTTTTAATGAAATATTATTTTTTATCTGTATAATTTTATTAGTGCTTATAAAAAAATGCTGATAAAGATCCCCCTTTTACACCACTTTTTTAGCACTGATAAAACCCCCCTTTAAGAGTTCTAGAAAAAGTGTTGTTAAAGAGCCCCTTTAATGGTTCTTTTTTTGTGCTGACAAAGGGGGTCTTTAACAACATTTTTAACTAGCGTTATCAAATCCCTAAGACTAGATAAACCTAGTTTTGTATTCGTGTTTTTAACAAATATAATAAACATCCTTTTAGTTTCAACACTTATGTGTGAGAAAATATTTCCTACATATATTCACTTGTAATTAATTGCTAAATTTTTATATAGAAATATCTTACATACCAAATTTTATATATTACATATGATCCAAATATATTATGTATCACATGTTATAATAGTGGGTGCCCTAGACCCAATATAAACAAAACTTTTCTATTACCATATCATGTATATAGTACATTATTCAAGATGTACACTTACTATAATAGTGTTGATATTTCAGTGTTTGTTATTCATACTTTCACAAAAATGGGTTTTCACAGCACCACCCTTTAATAGCTTTAAAAAAATCACTAATAAAGGTACCCCTTTATTAGAGTTTTTTTAGTAGTGTAGATAAATGGGGTCTTTATCATCACTTTTTTCTATCATTGATAAAGATTATATTTAAAAAAACATCAAAAATAATATATTTATATATTTATATTGATATAAATATAATATAAATTTTTAAAATATTTTATAGATAGTATAAATAGAGATTTACACTTAATGTATAATATATTTAGTGAAAAATGATTAAAAAATAATTTATAAAAATATTATTAATTAATAATTTTCAAATTATTATCTAGTAATAATCGTTTAATTACAATTTTAAAACACAAAATATTAAACTATAAATAAAAGATCTAAAATAAGATGAAAACATAACTCAAACTTCAAACAATCATAACTTTTGATATGGGTATCTGCCTGAGCTCCACAACATATAAAATCGAATCATGTGATGAGATCTACACCCTCAGTGACATAGGTAAACTTTTGTAACATTTTTTAATTGAAAAAAAGTCCTAGAAGGCCTCCAAAAATTTGTTTTTAATCAAGGTACACCAATTTTTTAGAGTTATATGGATTTTAACATCATTTAAGTGGTCTTTTCCCTTTTTAAATGGGTTCTAAGTTTAATCCAATGTCTTATATTCATATTGATATTATGGATTTGAAAGTTTAAAATTTTTCATAATGTACTGTTATTAAATTAATTTTTTGGAGAGAGAAATGTTTTGAATTAAAATTAAGCTTAATTTCTTATTTAAATCCCTCAACATAAATTTAACTCAATATAATTATATTACACTTTTAATATTTGTGTCTACAAATCCTGATCATAGATCTACCAATGTATTTTTGGATTTAATTTATTTTATTATTTATTGAAACTTCATTTTATGTGTGTTGTAATTAAATGATATTTGATAGTTTGCGCATCATCTTTACTCCCTTAATATGTTTAAGGGTATGCACATCAATAAATATTATTCCATATATGTTTTACACTTCCCATATTCCCTCTCCTACATGTGAGTATTTATGTATTATGACAAGGAAATATTAAGACATGGACCACACCGAGACTTAGCGGTATTCCAAATGAGATGGTGATACATTGGACTAAGGTCCAATCTATGATACAAGTTAGAGACAACTCGGGTATTTTACCCCTATGGTCATGGTTGGTCTATTGAGAATAAATGGACCAACCAACATCAAATGTTCCAGATTATTTGCATTTTTTATTTAATTTATACATCGTTTATTATTTTGGTGGGTATACAAGTGGCCACAATCGCATAATATAATAGAAAGATAATTCACATATTGAATAAACATATAACACGATGAATATTTCCTAATTATTTCACAACCTATTGGAAGTGTGATCACATAGTACATGCATATCATATAAGAAATTATTTCATTATTTGAGAAATAATAAAAAATACTCAAATTAATATTAATTAAAATGCCTTTATTCATTTGAATTTGAACAAAACCAAGTGTACATGGTGATCTTTAAACCTATTTAGGGTGTCTCCTACTATTGGGGAGTCCTTATGAGAATGATGGGTTGACTTGACGAAATATGGTATAAAAGAAGTAGTCATATATAACTTGTTACATATTTATAGGTAAATTGTTGATTAAATATAATTAATTATTTTTAAAAGATGGTACTTCACTCAAATGTTCAATAAGCTGCAAGTTAATGTTGTTGTTTAATAAAACTCCAACCTAGAAACTCTTAGAGTAGTGGTGAATCCATAGAATGGACTGTTAGGATAAGTTTCAGATATCCATTCCACTAGAATACTCAAGCTACTAAATATTATAACTATAGTAGTTAGAGATACTGTATTTTGATAAAATACTGGGAGAAATTTAATTAATTCAATTAATTGGTAATGTCTAATTGGTGATCAAGATAAAAGTATTAATTTTTTAGTGTTTATCTTTATAGAAAAATGGAAACTGGTATCACAAGTTAACTATGATTAATGTTGCACAAATATCATTTCCCTATTAGTCTAAGTTTCCAAAAGTAGTACATGTACTTTCACAAAGTGCTGTAATATAGGAAATTTAAGGTGTTGGAGTTTCCAATGCCTATTGATCTTATTTAGGAAATGAGGGTGTGAAATATGCTTATAGGAGACTCTTGTATGAAGCATTTTATGTTTACATCATAATTCCATCATTAATGTCCAATGAGTTGAGGATACATCATTAGGACATAGATGGTACTGCATTTTATCTCATCTCAAAGGAGATAGTGAAGCAAGATAAGAGTGATGTGATGATTACAATGAAAATGTGTAAATTAAAATATGGAATACTTTATTTCAAAACATCCCATTCATATATATTTATAACTGACATCCTCAATTTTGATTTAATATTAAAAAAACATTAAGTGGATAAAATGATTCATTACCTTTTGGGTAATGTTTACTAAATAGATAAAAACTTAAAGAAAGATTAATCTATATTGCTTATGGTGAATAAGATGAAATCAATGATAAAATACCAATAAAAAGTTTAACTGAATAGGAACCTTCATAACATCCTTCAAATACTAAAGGAAAGGATTTATAAAATAGGTTACTTTATGAACATGTTTCAAAATAATTCTATGAGAGATAAATTCAATTCATTGATTTGAAGAAGTGATTAGTCGCTTCTTCTTCATGAATATTCATCATTGTATGTAATATTACTATTTTACAACTTGGTTATTGAATACAATATTTTTATCAAATATGTGTATTTAAATACATCAACCATTTAAGTATAGAAACATTACAATATGTAAGGAGTGTTCTCTAAGATGCAGGGAAAGGGTAATTCCTAAGTTTTCAATGAGAAGTACAAAATTTCTAAATCTCAAGGTTTATTGATTCTAGTTGAGCTTATGTTATTTATTACCAAAGTAGTTGTCTCGCAATTCTATTGTACACAAGGATATATTATACCATTTTGAGATTAATATTGTTTGTGTGATCTAATACTTAATTAAATGTTCAGTAACATATGAACCATTGGCAATACATGATGAATATAAAATGTAAGACTCTTATAATGAGTTGTGGAAAGATAATTATTTATATTGTAAAACTAAATTTAATTGTCATGGTACCAAGTATGGTTATAGGGTCTTTGTAAATATATGCCTTTGGTATCATCAACACATTTACTTATTTAAGTTTTGTTCGATAAAAAATGGGAAATAAAGTTAAGATGCAAAGATTTCAAAATTTGTTCTAATAGACAGTGTGAACTTTTCCAGTTTGAAGCTATAGGTATATATATAATTCTCTAAGTTACTTTATGTTACTTAAATAATGTAAAATTTAAATATGAAATATTTAAGGTTACATAATATAAGTTTCTTGAGGCATGTTTATTGAAGAACATCTTGACCAAGAATTCATTGATTACAATTAATGTAGTGAGGATGAATACCAAAATTCACATTTCTGTATACACATAAATACTATGATTTCAGTAATAAGGGTCAATAATGAGTCTTACATACAAACATTGATATATAAAATGTATCATGGAGTAATTTCTAAACACAAATTTCCTTTTACACTTCAAAGTCAGGATCTAAGTAAAAGTATCATCAATGTTGAAACTAATATGTATTATAGAAATTTCCATTATTTTTTGAGACGTGTTTCAAAAATAGCATTATCATCTCATAATCATATTCTAACAATAATAAAAAAATTATATCATGATTTTTCGTATGATATAAATACATTAGGTCATAATAACATGTGTTTATATGGAAAACATTTGTTAGAGATATTAACAAAATTCAGTTAAGAAAAACACAATATACATATAATGTAATTATCTTAATGCTTTCTAAATATATTAGAAAAATACCTATGATAGAAAAAATATATTCAAGTGATAGACTCAATTTCTATAATAGGTTTAAAAAATCTATATGAAATAGTTGGAGCAATATTTACTTGGTTATATTCAATTCCTGAGATGCACAAGTGGTTGGTATGGGAAAAAGCTCCATAAGAACTTGTGGAAAAGGGTTGTTTTATAGACACATGCAATATAAGAAGGATAATACCATGGTAATTGTTATATATTTAATATTAATGATGATTCATTATTCATTTAAAATAAAGTATCCTATAAATAATTAGTAAATTGAAATAATCTAATGTTGACAAGATCAATTAAAATTCAATAATAGATTCTAAGTATCAAAGTATAAGTGCTTATTATTTTGAATACTATGGTGGGTATTCAAGTGATACTAAATATGGGTTTTATAATCATTGTAATAATAAGTATTGATTTGAAATACCATTTCATTATTCTTAAATCTATTAAAACTATACATGGCATAGATTCATTATTTGATCATTAAATTGGGCATTGGATTTCAAGATAAAAAATCATGGAAGGTGTTTATAAAATGTAACTAGAAAGGTTTGGTGAAACTATTAATTTATAGTAAGGTGATCAAAATACTAAAATATGGTTTTTTATTGAATTAAGAAACAAATCATTTAATGTTATAACTCTATTGGGGACATCAATATTCTCCTATATTATACCTGCATGTAAATCATAACACACATCTTGGAAACCTGGGGACAAATAAAATATAAGAAAGGGGTGATCTCAAATTATTTTTAAGGGTAAGAATATAGAAAAAACTATCATAAATAAACATAAACCTTAAGGTAAGGTGAATAACTAAAAATATTTTTTATTGAAACATAATCCAGAGCATAATATGGAAGGAATAAAATGTGATCAAATAATTCAATATAAATAATCACATGAAAATAATACTTACCCAAGGATATTATACTAGATGAATAATTAAATTTATTATCAATAACTAATCTCATTATGAGTTAATTCGTAATTTAGTACATCATACACATACCATCAATGCCTTATCAAAGAAGTGTGCATAAATTATTAAGACCTTGGCCAAAACCTATTATAGGTTTTCTCATGAGACCTACCAATTCATCAGGGGATATATCAAGACATTACCAAAACATACTAATTACAATGTATTCCATGTATAAAATAGGTGAAACATAATAAATATATACCTTTATATTGAAACTAGCATGTGAAATGTGAATAATTTACCAAATTTGTAAACATACTCATAAACTATATAGGGTAATATAGAGAATGGTATAAAGATAGTAAATCCCTAGAAAAATTGTTCATTAAACATTAAATAAATTTTTTTATATGGTATCATAATATATGAACCTCAATTCAGCTTATGAAATTAACATAAGGGTTATCCAGAGAAAGAAATGGGTATTATAATCATGTCAAATAGCCTAAAAAATCTTCATATCATAATGGTGTCCATGAAAAAAAGGATTTAAATCATACATGTACATTAATAAGGTATATTAGGCATATATCGTGATAATTTAGGTCCAACTTTAGTGAAAACACGTAAAAATATGGTTTAAGAAACTTTCGAAATGAGTCACTTTAGTGTGGTTTAAGAGAAAATATGAAAGTCTTTAAAGCAGAAAAGGCATAATTGTTTTCATAAAACCTGAAATTAACTAAGATATTTTTTTGATAAAAATAGTTATTATAGAAATAATATTCATCTGTTAAAATATATTATGTATTTTACATGAAAATGGTAAGAAGTTTGGTTGTTTCCTTTAACTGGTTTTTCATTTCTGGAGGAAATGAAAAAGGGAAACTTATAAAACATGTATTTCACCATCAAATAAAGAACAATTAAGATTGGTAAATATGTTTGGAACATACACAAAAAAATTAGTAGGATTATATAATAATAATTAATAATTATATTGGGTTAAATAGAGAGAAAGTGTAACCCAAAGGAAAAAATGTGGGTTCGGAGAGAATCTCTTACCACTATGAAAACAGTTGAATCGTATGCCCCATAAAATTAATGATAATAAAATAAAAAATTGAATACCACAAATATAAATATATTCTTGATAACATATATCAACGTACTGTATAAATATATAACACATAATAAATAATTGTTGAATAAGGCATATCTCACAGAAATAAATGTGAGATAAAAACCCTTACCTTATATCTAAAAGCCTTCTACACTGGTACTTAACATCCTATATATTCAAATTATATTAATTAATTAATTAATTAAAAACCTATTAAACATATATTTAATTTACTATAATTTTATTATGTCCATTTATTTCTATTTTAATGAGTTAAAATATTTAATTTCGTTGTTCTGTGAGCATTCGTTTCATGGTTTTATGAACCGTTCTCGGGTCTATAGTTATAAGAGATATTTTAAAATGGGAATAACATCTTAATAAATAAATTAATATTGTAATAATAAAATTACTTACATTTATATGATCTCATATATTATTTTTTATGTGTTATGGGAATGATTCATTAGATAAACTCTTGATGAAAATGTCTTAATCCAGTTCTGTTGTTTTTAGGACCATCATGAACTAGTAACATTTTATTTAATATTATGTTTATATAATGGTTCAAAAAATTAAAAAAGTTTTAATACACATAGTATAATCTATTTTAACCATAAAATGGTTTTATAACTATCCTTGAAGGTGATAATGAAAAATTAAAACACAACATCCATGAAGGTGGTGAATCGATACCTCATGGATGATGTTTTTATTTTTAAAATAGAAGGAGAAAAGAAGAGAATTTATTATGGATATTCCAGAATGATAAAATTACTATATAAATATGATACTAGAGTAAAAATTACTTTTTTAATAGGGGGGTTATGAGAGGATAAGAATAAAATAAAATAAAATGGAAAGAGGGATGGTTTTAACTCTTGAGTTTCATCTACTTGATAACCTCTTTAAGGCACTTGGGAATGGTAATTTGGTGAGACTAGAAAGACTGGAACATGTGTAAGAGGTATTTAATATGAATTTTGTATAATATAAGTAATATACAAGTAATAGAATGTGTGAGGATAAGTGGTAGTGAGGGGTGGTATTTATAGTGGTGGAAAGGGGGGTATATTATTTTATTCATTAGTTTATTATTTTGGCTCAGTACTATCAATAGTAATTATTCTTATGACTAAATGTATTAAAAATAGAATTTTTTTTCTAGATAACTTCCACTTACTTCATAAATCACTCTATTATGACTCAAAATTCATTTACTTACTTATCATGTAATATTTAACATCCCCAACCTAGGTGCCAATAAATTGATGACCTGGGTCGGGTCATCACATGACCTCAATCACACCTCCCCATATGCCAAAGATTAACGACTAGCATAGAGGGTCTAATAGATCATGTGGGGATACTATAACCTCTTTACCTCAGTAATACACAGTATAACATAATATAAATATTGGTAACAATAGGAGACAACCAATAACATGCATAGTCAAACATCTCCCAAACTGGGTACAATCTACAAGAAATGGTAAATTTGTCATGTAATGCTACAATTACAAGTGAACAGAACCAAACATAAGACAAATAGAAGAATCACCGAAATGTTCCTGACTCCAATTCTGGAACCTCATCCATGAATGTCCCATGCTCAACCAAACTCCCTAGCATAGGGCCATTTCCATTACCCTCACCTACAATTATGCAAACTGGTTGGGTACCCAACGATGGCCCAAGTAGGGTGTGAGTACAACTCATTATTCCACCACTAAAGGTGCTTAAAAAATATCTAGTCTAACTTATAGTTCATGAAAGTATAAATAAATAAAAATAAAATGAAAGAAAATTAGGGGGCTACTAGAAAATAATCTCTACTTAGTTATTACTAAGGTTCAAATTCATTAGGTCTATATTGCTACTTTTTCATCAACAATCACAAAAGATTCATTACATTCATATTTATTTTAAAGGTAATAAGTAATCCCCTAACTCACTAGGGAAAAAATATTAAAACATCACAATATCATCTTCTCAAAACCTCAGTCTGAGTAGAATGAAACCGTTACGGGAATAGTGCTTTTCCCCTTCCCTAAACTATGCATTGTTGGTTCAGTTAGGGAATCAGTACAACTCGACCCGTGGGAGGAGACTCAGTTCATTATCCCACACCCCAAGACATGTGTGCATTTTTATCCATCCATTCACCACATACAAACCATATCACAACCAAACATGAACAATATATATAACATTCATAATCCATGACAATCAACATGGTAAATCATTTTGTGCCATAACCCATTGACCCATTTTCCTTTTATATCACTTAGTCCATTTTTCCCAATTTCCATTCTCAAGACTATATAATTATGCATTTTCAATAATTACCTTAAGTCAACCCATTATAAATTTTCTTAAATTCCCATATGAAATTCCCTTCATCATATTTTCACATTTCACATACCATTAATAATTTAGCATATTCACAATTTCGTGTGCACTAACTAGCATATTCATATCTAACATATTTCATAAGCCTCTTACCCCAATCAAAAATAACTAATACCTCATTAATACATCAATTGATAAAATCAACATACTCAATAAGGCCATTATATAATCACACAACAACCCAAAACATACTTAGCTAATTCTAGGTCTGCAACATATCGGCGCACCCCGTGGGTGGCCTTTAAGGGGTAAAATCATCCTATATGCATCCCATGGAGACCATGAGGGTTCTTACTTGTCATTTAGAAACCCAAAATACAAAAACATACAAAATTATTCCAAATCACAATAATAGGTGACAAATAAAAAGGTTGGGCATGCACAAATTGACAATGAAACTATGGGATATAACTTGTAGACCACCTAGCTCAAATCCATTGGTGAATTCCTCCAAAATGTGGAAATAGATCCATATTCAACCACATATAAAATATTTATCCTATATTTACCCAAAAAATAAGGTTTTTAGATATTTTGATGGATATGAGAGAAAGATACAAACACATATCCAAAAGGGAAAGAAAGGAGGAAATTATTCTTACACAGAAATCTGATCCCCAACTGATGGTGCTCCAAAAAAATATAGAGATAGAGTAGATACACACTTGGAATATATTGGGAGCTCTTATTTATCACTAGGGTTTAGGGGTGAGAAATGAGTAAAATCTCGGGTAATGCATTAAAATCCCAGAGTGGCAATTTTGTAAATTTCTAAACTTTACTGGGATGCACGGTTTACCCACACGGTTTTGCAAATTGTGGGTGAGCCAATATCCCAAAATCACCCCATCTCATGGTTTCCAAATAATTCAACATAGTTAGCCTAACTGTACAGAATCCTCTGTCCAAGGTTGCACAATTACCTGGGGTGCTCTACATGGTTTGCACTAACCGTGCGCAAACTATGAAATATGCTCGAAAATTCCTTTTTCCTCCTCCTCTTGGACCCAAACCCCTGAAACACCCATGATAATTCTCATGAACTTGGGGAAACACTTATTTTACCAAAATAAAGGACTTAAAATGAAGCATAAACAAAAACATGACTTAAGAAAAATCTGTAAGTTTTGGTGTCCTAGAACCAAGAAGTTGTTCTTTAATTACATAGATATTTAATTTATTTATATATTAAACATCTTATTACATATTTTTTATTGTTAATCATGACTATGATGTAATAATTTCATAGTGTATTTGTTGCATTGATAAGGTCGTGGCAGTTCCCCTCTATAATTAGAACCTTGAAATGCTATAAGAATATTCTTAAATATAGTTCTACGGTTGGATGACATACTGTGACAGGAAACATAACATGCAGACTGCATGTGTGAGTACTCGTAAGCAGATGATACTTCCTCTCACAAAGTTCTTACATGGTAGTCTTAGGACATAAGATTATGAGAACAAACCCGCTAGTAGAAATTTTTCATGTTTTGGTGTCATTGGATATTTTTTATCGAAAAACATGTGTAATGATCCTTAGACATTAATGTTATCGTTAATATTTGTCATTACTTGAACACGTTGATTTACTGATGAAAATTTTCACCCATATAGTTGGCAGGAAGTAGTGTATGTTGGGTGTGTCACGAGTGGCATTTTTGTAATAAAGCCCCATGTTAATAAATAAGCACATACATCTATTGTTCCATGTACCAAACTGCCCACCCAGTGAACTGATAATTGTTGAGAAAAAAAATTCTCTCTCAAATACTCTTCCCACCCCTCTCAGGAATGAGAGATGCTCTTTAAGGCCGAAGAACAAGCCATCAATAACGGCCGACACAAGACACTCGATTTTCTGTGATATTACCCGGAGAATGAGTGGTGTTGATCGGAGGCCATCAGAGCACTTATGGATCACCGATATAAGGATTCTATTTTGGATCCTCGTAAGCATAATGAGATAATTTGTAAGGGTCATTATGGATGATCAACATCATCAATGAATAAAATACTGACAATCCATGTATTCTTTTCTTTATAAAATTAATTAAATTAATTATAAATATGATGTGAAAAATCCTATCAAATGGTTTCGGGCCTCATATTTCTTTATCTAAATCTTAGATTTTGTTTTGTGGAGACTAGCGTTCATTGTCGTATTGATCCCGGAATAATCATTGATCGGGGTAGAAATTAAATTTGGGTGTCGTCCCAACCACGCATCCGCTGCGCCCAGAACCTTTAGGTGGTATCAAAGAAGTTTCATCATAGTTTATAATTATTTAAATATTTTTTTTATGATTTACACATTTAATAATTATGTTATTTCAATTCAAGTTAATTGTTCTGCAAATCTAAATCTCGAGATATATTCCTCCTCTTTTGTTTCTTGTTCACCTTATAGAAATAATATTTTATTTTAATTTTGATTAAAATAATATAGTGGATATCATCCAGAGGTGCCAAAGGTTCCATGACATACAACACAATAACCCACAATGTGTATTCGGCAGTACATTCTGTGTAGTCAAGGTTCAATGCACCAGGTCTAGTCCACCAAACCAAGTCGTTTCATTATAGTTTTTCTAAGTTTTAATGATTATGTTTGTTGAACAGGAGCAAGTGGCATACAGTTTCCAAATTACACGCTTAGTGGCCCACTGGACACAGTGTGTAGTCCCTTTGGGTTAGGGTTGGACCGTGTACCTCATACATAGCTTGCCATGATGGGGACCATGTAATGAATAACTAAATGATGTGTGGCCCACTAGACACGCCATGTACTCAGAAGATTTAGGAAGTACACTCACATATCGTTTCCCTGGGCATGTACAATGGATGGATGGTTAACAATAGTACACTCTATATAGTTGGAACTACATGTCATGTACTCATCCAAATTACAAAAATTTATTCAAATTTATTATTATATTATACAATCCCTTGAGACGTGTACCATCGTGTGGGCGTAAATCTTATGCACAACATGTGATAGGTGTTTTATATATGTGTGTTTAATTTAACATCTGTGTAATGTTCATTTCTACTCATTGAGAATTAATCAATAAGAATTCATCGGGTTTCCTCCATGGTATAAGTTACGTAAAAAGGTAATTTTAAATGAATTTATTTGTTTAAAATTAAGATGTAGGAGAATCTCATGGAAATTTGTAAAAGGGTTTAAGATAAAAGGATTGATTAATTAAAGATGATAATTAATTGATTCGAGTGTGATTTATCTTAAATAATAATGATTGAAGAATAATGGTAGTTTTACTTATGTGTATGTACCGTTGCATGTTTGAATGATCATGATCTAGACCGAGACCTTTGTATGTGAATGGTTTATTTTAATATATTTATTACAATTAAATTTGTTGGACTGTGAGCCTGCTCCTTATTAATATGTAGGGAATGTGTTCCCAAAGTTTCTTTTATGTAAAACCCCTTTTTACCCCTCACCTCCATGTGAGTTAAAAAATGAATATGTAAAGGGTGGAACTCCCAAGCTAGTGGAGGCAGTTGAAGCTAGAGCTGAGACAAAACCAATCCCATGTGATACATAGTTGGAAAAGAGGAAATCTATAAACACGAACCCAAATTGTTCAAGGTGTTTCTTTCCTCGATAAGGGTGAGTTTATCAACTGCTAGATAAAATAACTCTTAAAAAATCTCATGATCATGCAATTTTCATTATTTTATTTCTGTCACTTTCAAGGTTTATCAGTAAATATGTGTTGTCGCGATCACATAATTAAGGTATTAAACAATCATGCAATATGGAACTAAAATAAACTAGTATTATGGGTAAATATTATCAAGACATGGTTAATCACATAAGTAAGATCCACGTAATATTAACAGTCATGTGACAACTATAATAAAAAAATTAATGCGTAAGAGATAAATCCATCAAATAAATTATTAAGTCAGACCAAGCCTTTCATTATTTGATTAAGGTAAAAACTCAATAAAAATATGTGTTTGACCAACCCTTGTTGGGACACTTACTTTTATATAGGAATCCCTTATGAAAGGTTTAGGTTTGAATTGGACATATTACATCAACAGGAGTAGCCCTTGTTAGAGTTGGTGTAATATTGGAGGCAAGAGTTGTGGAAATCCAAAGTCGGGATTTCAGGATTGGGGAGCCCACTCAACAGATCAAGGAGATACATGCTCGCAGTTGGCAAAGACATGCATACCTAAATTCCTTCAAATTGCTTGACCAAACTTTTTTTGGGTTATGCGAAGGGGAATATGGATCCTTTAAACTAGTATGTCATAACCACAAGACATTCCGAGTTCAATTGTGAGGGACATTGGGACTTGATAAAATTGTGGGAGACTTAATAAAATTAATTTATTATTTCTCATAAAAATCAGGAAAGTAATAATTTTATGCTCTTTTAATTTTAGAATAAAAATTATGAGCTTGTCAAACACATTATCCCTACTATCAATTTAGGATAAAGACAACATCCACACTAGTAGTAACTTCCAGGAATGGTTTTGACACCTCTGGGTTATCTTACACCATGAACGGAAGTCTTGCATGTTTGAGTCCGCATTACCTGATCCACCTACCAAAGAGGCCAGTGGTAAGGATTTCATGGTCTATGAGAATCATATGAATGATGAAGTCGACGTTAAATTTTTTATTCTATCATTAATGTATAGTGAGCTCATGAAGTCTCATGAAAGCATGGATGCATATAGTATGCTCGAGCACCTCTATAGTCTTTACCAGGAGAGAGAAAGATATTAATTGTTTGAGATCTCCAAGGCACTCTTTCAGAGTAATCATAGAGAGGGTTCTCTAGCTTGGCCTCATGTAGTCAATCTCATTGGTTGTACTGATCGCCTGGAGATTTTAGGGTTTAAACTCCCTGAAGAACTAGGCACCGATCTCATTCATGCATCACTCCCTCAGAGATTCTCCATCATTGTTATCAAAATCAACATGAACAACATTAATATTACTCTAACTAATATTATTATCCTCATTCTCCAAGTGGATAAATATATGAATCGTGAAAATTATTCTTTCCTTATGGTCAATAATAAAAAAGTTAAGGTGAAGAGCTTCAAGCCCAATGCTTTTACATGGCATTCCAAGAAAAGGAAGATCAAAGGGGAGGCAAGGGAACATGAGGTTGTTTGGATTGTAAGTGGAAAGAAATGTCACTGGAAGAAGAACAACACACAACCTAGGAAGAAAGGGGAAGCATCACGTGCCTTTGTTATCAAATGAAATCTATCTATTTCTTTAAATTGGGTATTAGATACAACTTATGGTGCTCACATAGGTATCCAAATACAGGAACCAAGCAGATTCCTGAAGATTTACCAAGGGGAAGTAGATCTGTGAGCAGCCAACAGAGCAAGACTTCTTGATGTAGCTGTTGGGGGCTACCACCTCACATTGACAACTGGGATGATATTAGTTTTAAAGGGTTGTTATTATGTGTCTCATCTTACTAAAAACATTATTTATGTATCCAGTGTAGATACAGATGGATTTTTTTCATGTTTGGAATTGAATGTATCTGATTTTAGGAAGATAGCATTTGTTTTGGTAGGTAATAGTAATACAATGGTCTTTTCATGATGGATTACACAAACAATTTAATGGAAATGGATAACAAAGATACTTCACATGACTCGTACCACACCCAACTTTGGTATCACCGTCAAGGTCGTTTAAACAAGAAATGGTTGAAAAAGTTACATCAAGATGGATATTTTTATTCTCTCAAACTAATACCACATGGTGTATGTCATGCAAGTTTACAAGAAAAAATATCGAAATCCCCATTTAGTTTGAATGGTTAAAGGGATAAAGAACTCCTTGAATTGGTTCATAAAAATTTTTGTGGACCATTTCCAGTTGAAGCAATGGAGGGTACTCATACATTATAACTTTTACTAAATATTTTAGTAGATATGGATATATCTAATTAATGAGGTATAATTCAGATTCTTTTGATATGTTAAAAGAATAAATGAATGAATTTGAGAACCATCTTGGTAAAGAAGATTAATAAACTCCACTCAGACCGAGGTGGATAATATCTTAATCAAGACTTCATTGATTACTTATGAGAGTTTGGGATCCTATCCCAACTCACACCTCCTTGCACACCTCAGTGGAATGGTGTGAGAAAAAGAAGGAACCTCACCCTATTGTACATGGTTATATCCATGATGATTCATGAAAATCATCCATTATCCTTTTGGGGATATACGTTAGAAATAGTGGTGCACATAATAAACCAATTACCTACTAAATAGATAAATGGTATTCCATATGAGTTCTGGAGTTCAAATAATTCCATGTTATAGAATTTATATGTTTGGTGAAGCGATGCATTTTGTAAGGCCTCTTCAGGTAAAAAACATGCACCCCATGGCCTAAAGTGTACATTTATAGGATACTTTAATGAAACAAGGGGATAATACCTATACTACCCCACATAAAAAAGGTTATATGGGAGGGGCACGCCATATTAATTGAGATGGAACACATCTATAAAAGTGATAGTGGGAGAGAGATAGACTTTCATGACATTGAGGCTCAAGGTACACAAGATATGGTATAGGGTAAGATTCCATAAATCACCATGAAATAAAGAACTATTCAAGAGACATAAGAACTGCATAAGAGTACATGAGATGTTAAAGAACTAGAACGATATGGTTTTCTAGTTACTGAGGATGGAAACTCATTATTATTTGATAATAATGATCATCTAACCTACAAGGAAGTATTAAGAGGCACAGATTTTTCCAAGTGGCAAGAATCCATGAATTCTGAAAAGGATTCCACATACCAAAACCAAGTATGTATTTTGGTAGATCATTTAGTTGATGTAAAGCATGTCGGTTGCAAATGGGTATTCAAGAAGAAACTAGACATGGATGGACAATTTAGTACCTATAAGGCATGACTAGTTGCAAAAGGGTTCAAATAGTGTCACGACATTGACTACGATGAAACCATTTCACTAGTTCCAATGCTGAAATCCATCAGAATTCTATTGTCCATTGCCACCTACAATGACTATGAGATTTGTAAAATGGATGTCAAGCCAACCTTCTTTAATAGGAACCTTCATGAATATGTCTACATGACACATCCTGAATGTTTTATGACTCCAAAGGATGCCAATAAGTTATGAAAGTTGCATAAATCTATTCATGGATTAAAGAAAGCATTCATGACATTGAACATTCATTTTTATGAATCCATAATGAAATTTGATTTTATCAACAATGAATGTGAGCCTTCTATCCACAAACCGTTTGGTGGGAGTAGAGACTTTTTCCTAATAGTATATGTTGATGACATATTACTTATTGGAAAAGAGATTCCAGTATTATAGTCTTTTAAGGCATGGTTGGATCAATTCTTCTCTATGAAAGACTTGGGTGAGTTAACATATATTATTGGGATCAAGATCCATCATGATAGATCAAATAGATTTTTGGGCCAAATTCAAAGTACATACATTGATAAGATATTGAAGAGATTCAATATGGGACAATCTAAGGGGGGATTGTTGCCAGCATCACATAGAAATCATCTTTCTAAGAAAATGTGTCTTCAGACACATGAGGAAAGAAAGATAATGGCAAGGAATCCGTATTCATTAGCGATTAGGTTAGTCATGTATGACATGCTATATATTGGGATGGATGTCACCTATGCATTGAGTGTGGTAGGATGATATCAAGATGACCCGGGTGACTGCCATTGGATTGCAGTCAAGACTATCCTAAATTATCTGAGGTGTACTGAGGGCATGTTCCTAGTTTATAGAGGATATGAGGAACTATTTATTAGAGGATATACAGATGCTATTTTCCAGACTGATCAAGATGATATGAAGTCGCAAATGGGATACATCTTCACTTGGAATAGAGGTTTAGTGAGCTGGAAGAGCTCAAAGAAGAGTGTGGTCATAGATTCTACAACATATTATGAGTATATTACAACTTCTACGGCAGTTAAATAAGTAGTTTGGATGTGAATATTCATCCAGGAGATGGATGTGATGCCTATTAGTAATGATCCCATCACACTATACTGTGATAATACTGCCGTAGTGGTTCTTGCAAAAGAGCCTAGGTCACATCAGAGGATGAAGCACATACTTCAGAAGTATCATCTCTTGAGGGATATTTCAAAGAGAGGTGAAGTTATAGTGAGCAATATTTCCATGGAAGACAACATGGTGAACTTCTTGACTACAACCTTAACTTAGCAGAAACATGATCACCATGTAAGGTCTAGCGGACTAAAAGTACTTGGTAATTGGCTCTAGTCCAAGTGAGAGTTTTTAAGAGTTAGTGTCCTAGAACCAACTAGTTGTACATTGATCACATGGATATTTAATGTATATAAATATTAAACATATTGTTACATATTGTTCATTGTTCTACATCACTATGATCTAATAATGTCCTAGAGTATTTGTAGCATTGATAAGGCCATGTAATATCCCCACTATGATGAGAACATTGAAATGCTATAACAATATTCTCAAATATTTTTCTATTATTGGATGACATACTATGATGGGACACATTGCATGCAGACTGTCAGGTTTGAGTACTCGTAAGTATATGATACTTCCTCTCATGAAGTTCACACATAGTAATATCTAAGACATTAGATTTTGAGAATAGATCTTCCAGTTGGAATTCCACATTTTTTTTGTGTCATCGGAAATTTATATCTTTGAGAATGTGTAATGATCATTAGACTTTAATATTATCATTAATAGGTTCCATAACTCACTCACATTGATTGATAGACAAAAACCATCACACAGATAGTTGGCGGGAAGTAGGTTATGTTGGGTGCATCATGAGTGGCATGTTATTAATGGATAAGTCAAGGAAGGATTTTTCCCTTCCATTTATGGAAGTTGATATATCATCCCTTTGATTGAAATAGAACCTTTACAAGAAATTCCTTATCCATGATGTAACTATGAGTTCATTTCAAGTATTCAAAAACAAAGTATCAAGTATAAAAGCTGATGAAACTATCATGAAACCAGCTTGATGAGATATTGAAACAAAGGGATTATATTAAACATTGAGTTTTTTTATGTGTATGTAATTGTTTTGACTTTAAGTTCCTTCTCTTGAGTGTCTTGACCTGTTTCTAGATAGTGCTCTTGGACTTTAGACAAACCCACATAATTCCAACAAGAAATAATCATAGAGGTTCGCACACTAAGTGTTTCTAGTGGTCTTGGTTAAATTATATTTGAGTTTAATTAATAAATTATATTCCCAAGACAGTGGAATAATTTTATTCAAGTTAAAATGATTATATAAATTAAATAAATATTTATTCACCAGATTCTGGGTACATATATATATATATATATATTGAACATTTAATAAATATTTATTTACTAGTTTGTAAATAAAATATTTATTTAAGAGAATAAATTATTTATTATTTTATTTAGGTGCTAAATAAATGGATGTGGATTTCAACTAGACCAAGTCCAGTCTAGTAGTAAAATAATTATTTAAAAGATGATAAATAGTTATTTAACTAGTTGGCATAAATTAAAATGATGCCACTACTATTTGGTGACACAAAATTTTATTTATAATTTCATTTTGCGTAAATTAGTGCAACATAAATAATGACACGGTATTATTTTTAATAGTAGGGTTTTCTCTAAGGTTTTGAATGTATTTAATTGATGTTATGAAATTAAATATTGTAACCAAATCCCCATGTCAATAAATAGACATATACGTCTATTGTTCCATGTACCGAATCGCACACCCGGTGAATTGATAATTGTTGAGGTAAAAAAATTATCTCTTGAATCATATTCATACCCCTCTAAAGAATGAGGGACATTCCTAAAGGTTGAAGAACAAGCGATCAATGACGACCAACAAAAGACACTCATTTCTCCACACTAGCACTCAGAGAGTGAGTGGTGTTGATCAGAGTCCATCAGAGCACGTGTAGATCACCGCTAGATGGATTTTAGTTTGGATCCTGGAAAGTGAAATGAGATAATTTGGAAGGGTCATTCTGGACATTCAACATCATCAACAAAGAAAATACCAAAGATCCAGGTATTTTTTCTTTATGAAATTAATTAAATTAATTATAAACATGATTTACAAGATCCTGTCTAAAGGTTTTGGGCCTCTTCCTTCTATATCTAAATATTTGATTATATTCTATGGAGACTGGTGTTCATCGTCTTATTGATCCCAACATAATCATTAATCATGGTAAAAATTTGAGTTGGGTGTTAGCCAAACCGGGCTTCCACTGCTCTCAGAACCTTCAAAATCCCAGATCTTACAACCTCCACACCTTAGGATGGCTCGTCCTTGAGCCTCTCTTCCTGAGCATCATTGAGATTCCAAAGAAAATAGATCAGTCCACTAGGCTCGCATATTAGATTCTCACACCCATGGTTCTTCCTGAACATTTCCATGCTTCCATAGAACATGAACCAAAGTTACAGCCTTTTCCCCCAAAACCTTATCACCATGATCTACAATATGAACAGGAAGTTCCCCAAAGGATGCATATGGATCAAGCTCAACATCATTAGTGCTTATCACATGAGATGGATCATTTCAATACTAATGGAGTTATGAAACATAAAAATCATGCATTCCACAATACCATTGTGGAAGATCCAATTGGAAAGCCACCGATCCAATCCTCTCCAAGATCTCAAATGGCCCCACATACCTTGGTGCCAATTTTCCATGTTTCTAAATTCGATAGTGATCCAACCTTAGAGACACCATAAAAACACATTATTGCCTACCATGAACTCAAGAGGTATATGAACCTAATCAGAATATGACTTATTCCTACTCTATGTTGTTTCCATTTTATTCTAAATCAACTGAACCATCTCAGATGTATCTTGCATGAGACTCTATCCTAACTTCTCAGACTCCCCATCCTCTAACAAACATAATGGAGATCTACACGGTCTCCTGTTGAGTGCCTCAAATGGTTCCTTTTGAATTGTATATTAAAAACTATTGTTGTAAGAAAACTCAATAAGTGACAAGTATTTTTTCCACGATCCAATGAAACCTATAACACAAGCTCTCAAAATTTCCGTTATACCTGAATTGTATTATCTGACTACCCATTCATCTGCAGGTGATAATACAAACTCAAAAACACTTGGGTATCATGAGCCTTCAGTACCCCCTCCCCGAAACGTGAATTGAAACATGGATCATGATATAAAACTATGGTTCTTGGCACACAATGAATCCACACTATCACTCGATCATATAGCTACCCAAATGATCAGCATTATAAGTTTCATAGATTGGAAATAAGTGAGACACGTGTTTCAACCATTACACAATTACCTAGATTGCATTAATCTTTCAATGAGTCCTGAGAAGACCCAATATGAAGTCTATCATTATGCCATTCCACTTCCACTCTGTTTTGGGAAATGACTACAACAACCCACCTGGATGTTGATGCTCGTCCTTCACCAGTTGATAGGTAAGTAATCATTCCACAAAAACCATGACTTATTTCTTCATTCTCGCCCACTAATCCAGCTGAAAAGGATCAAGATACATTTTAGTCAATATAGGATGTACTGCCCACTTCGATGCATGGAACTCAAGCTTTAAATCTTCACGCACACCTGTCGGAAATACAACATGGCCATGAACATAGAAAACTCTGTAAGTTCCAATTGCCCAACTAGAAGGTGACTCCCCACCTTTAAGACTTTAATTTATATCAAAACATTCTAAATCCTTAAGATTACATCCCTTTACACAGATCAAAAGTGTGTAATCAAATGCTAATGATGAAAGGGTCATTTTCTCAGGCCCATCCTACACCTCTAGGTGAATCTTATCAAACTAATCCAACATTTTTCATTAAGAATCAGATTCCTAAACCACTGATTCTAATTATTTTGGCTCTGAGCATCCACAACACTATTCATTTTCCCTGGGGTGTATACCAACTCAAAATCAAATGATTATGGGTACTTGACCAACCTTTGCTTCCAAATATTCAAATCCTTCTAAGAGGACTTGTGCTTCAAACATTTATGAGTGGTAAACCCCATGAATTGTTCTACCAAAAAGTAATGCATCCAACAATTTAAGGAAAAAACTAGAACATATTTCTCAAGATCATGGGTAGGGTAATTTATTTCATGAGGCCTCAAATTTCTTGACCCATAAGCTACATCATGATCATCATCTATCAACACTACCCTGATTCCCACACTGGACGCATCATAGTACAAGGTGTACCTCTTACCTGGTTCATGTAAAACCAAAATAGGTGTGGTAGTCAACCACATATTCAATTTTTGAATAGTAGTCCCACATGCCTTCGACCACTCAAACTTAGCACCCTTCTTGGATAATCTTGAGAGTAGTGCTTCCAAATGAGAGAAATAGCTAATAAACCTCCTGTAATAATCAGCCAAACCCCAGAAACTCTGATCATTGAAAACATTCTTGGGTTTCTCTCATGACACCCCATATTGCAACTTCCCATGATCCACTAACACACCTGACTTAGAAATGATGTGTCCAAAGAAATAAACTTTATCAATCTAGAAATTACATTTTGATATCTTGTTATAAATCCTATTCTCTCTTAGTGTACTCAAGACGATGTCCAGATGTTTGGCATGATCATCATGAGTTTGTGAGTACACCAAGATGTCATCAACAAAGAAAACCATGAAATGATCAAGATAAGGATGAAATATCAGTTTCATTAGAAACATGAACATAGACTGTGCATTATTCAACCCGAACAGCATCACCAAAAAATCACGCAACCCATACCTACTACGAAAAGTTTTCTTCTGTGCATCCGAAGGTCTCACCCTCAACTAACGGTATCCCAATCTCAAATAAATCTTATTGAACACTAAGGAACCCCTCAATTGTTCAAACATGTCATTCAATCTAGGAAGAAGGTATTGGTTCATAACTTTCATTATACTCAACTTCATATAATCGACATATAACCTCAATGACCTATCATACTTCTTAGAAAATAGAAAGGGTGATCCCCATGGTGACATAATAAGTCGAATGAATCTCTTTCTCTCCAACTCTTCTATCTGAGCCTTAATCTCCAAGAGTTCTCCCACACCCATTCGATATGGTAGAATAGAAACAAGTTAATCCCCTAGTAGTGACTTGATTATCAAACCCACATCCCTTTCAGGTGGTAGTTTAAAAAAAAATTAGTAAACACATCCTGAAACCAATCCACCACATGAAGAAATACATGTTTTCTACCTCTTCATCATCATTAATAAGCCATGAAACATGGACTATGAGTTCCCTAACTGCTAAAAACTTTTCCATACATAGCATGCTCGAATATCCAACTCACCCCAAAAGTCATAATTGTCTCCATTAGGAGATGTGAATGTTTCCCTATGATGGTAACAATATATATGGGAATGATAGTAAACTATCCAATCTATAAACAAGATCTGGTCAAAACCTAACATATCTTGGAAAAACATGTTCAACGGAAAATGATAAACACCAACCTCTAAAGAAAAACTTCTACACTATATGGAATCCTCAACTCACACCCCCAATAGAGTATCAATTGAAATAACCCCACACAAATGTTCCACAGCTAGGAACAACACAACCACAAGCTATGTAGAGATAAAAGAGTGTGTGCAACTTGTTCCAAATAAATCATTTTCGAGTATGGAGGCCACATGAATCATTCCACAAATGGTAGATGGTACAACCTCCCCACCTCTAGGTCTAGACTAAACTACATGAAGATAGCATGTCCCAATACCCTCGGATCTAGCGTGAGGAACGTTCAGTTAAATTCCCTTCTATTGTGGATGGTCTTGTCCTTGAGTCACACATGCACCACCCCTACCAGAAAGGCCAGTGGAGCTCCAACTACCTGCCTAATATGGGGTCATTGATCCCTTCCCACACTCGGTATCTGCCTCTGACTCCCATCCATGACCAGCTATTGAGTGTTCTTGAAAAACCAATGTATATGTCTGAACCTATCATAGGAATGGCACTCGACTGGTGGTCGGGGACACTAGCATGGCATGTGCCCTAGCCTTCCACATTGGTGATAGAATACATGATCAGCACCTTGAGAAACTAGCCCTCTCTCATGACTATTATATGCACTTTTTCCTTATTGGAAACTCCCAAAAAGATGCTCCATTCTATCAAATGTTGAACTATATGTCCACCCAGTTGGGACCACAAGTCTGCCTCTTGAAGCTCCCTTCAGGGTCCCTTCTGAGATAAGGGCTTGGTCCACTACCTCTCTAAAGATCTTCAGATGGAAGATGTTCACCTGGGACTTAATTTCGTGCCTAATCCATTCCTAGAAGAGTTTTTCCATATTCTCCTCATATCCATCCATCAACAGGACTAATCGGAATAAGTCAATGAAATAACTAGCAAAATACCTCACCGACACAACCCCCTGATTCAAACTCAAAAACTCTGCAGCCTTCTCCTACCTTAATGTTTCTAGGTAATAATTTTATAGAAACGTTTCTTGGAAATCCTTCCATGCCATTCCTTCTGCCTGATCAATCTAAAGCATAATATCCCACCAACTCTTGTCCTTGTCTCTTAACATGAAGGTCGCTAACTTGACTCGCTTCTCAAGAGGAGTCTCTAGATGATCAAGAATAGTCTGGATAGACTCTATCCAAAACTATACTGCCTCTGGCCCACCATCTTTGGTGAAGGCCAGAGGGTTTTGTAGCTTAGTCCCTCTAGCCAACTCAAACATATTTTTTAAAACCCACCATAGGTCACATTCCATCTTTTATATAAAATGAGAAATATTCTCACAAAACCGCTCTTCCTTATTATTTAGAACCACTGGATCTTCTTTCTCCACTACTGGGGGAGAATTCTTAGTAATGTCCTCCTATCACCCCCCTACGCACATCTCCATGGATGAATTTTTCTACAATTACAAACACGATATTTAGAACACAAACTATAAATCATTCACAATTATAAAGTATTAATATTAATTAGCCACCAAAAAACTATTTCACATTCACCACCCAAACAGGTCTGATCATTCCCGTCACACTACCCTCAACCATCCCTACCAAGGTCATGGATAAAATGAGGTAACTAAATCACGTGACCATAATCCTTACCTTCTTCACCATTTAAAAATGGTTCTCATTTCACAACATACTCCAATCACATTTCATTTCACATACCACCATTTATCAAGCATAATTTCTTAATTATTGTTTAATAATTTTCTCCTCATTTAACCCATTTTTATTGTTTTTTAGACACAATCTCCACCTCTTTTAAGAATTCCAAATGAAATCTACCCTCTATGTGCCACACACCCATCCCATGTTTGTCTTCCTACTATGATATATGTCACTTATACACATAAGGTACTATAATGATGCATGAATGAACAGATGCGTTCTATTCCTTCCCTAAGAAAAATTTAATAAAACTGTAAAATCACACCACATGTACATCACCCAATGGTGAAATTCCATCAAATGTGACTACACACAACAAGAACAACAATTACCATAATGGGTGACTTTCATTTCCCCCATACTTAGGTTAGATTCTACCAGATGAGATCTCATTATCAAGTCCTGACACCTTCCTAATCTTGTGTCCACTATCCCCAAATAGTAATAGAGAGAAAATAATTCCTTTGATACCACTTGGAACATCCCCGACTTGGGTACCACTAAATCGACGCCCCAAGTTGGGTCATCTCATGACCTCAAGTGTGCCTCCCTATATGCCATAGGTTGACAACTAGGAGTGAGGTTCTAATAGGTCACATGCGAATACTATACCCTCTTTATCAGAGTAGGAAATAATATAACACAATATAAATAGTGGAAATAATAGGAAACAACTAATAACATACATAGTCAAGAATCTCCCAAACTGGGCACAATCCACAAGAAACGGTAAATATGTAATGTCATGCAACAATGCTAAGTGAACAAAAGCCAACATAAGAAAAAATGTATAATCCAAAAAATGGTCCCGAATCCAAGTCTATAAAATCATCCATGTATGTCCCATGCTCAACTAAACTCCCAAGCATAGGGAATTTGCCCTTTTCCTGACCATCAAGCATGAAATCTGCTTGGGTACCCAACGGTGGTCGGGGTAGGGTGTGAGTACAACTCTGTAGGCCACCACCAACGGTGCCTACAAAATAACTAGTATAATGAAAATTTCATGAAAGTGTAAATAAATAACAAGAAAAGGAAAGAAAGTTTGGGGGCCACTAGTCAATAATCTTTTTATAACTATTACTAACCAAAGTGCAAATTAATTATGTCTCTATTGTTACTAGTTTAGTTTAAATTACAAAAGGTTCATGAAATTCATAATTTTTAATAAGGGAATAATTAAGCCCCTAACTCACTATAGAAAACATATCAAAACATCACAATATCCTCACATTGAAGCCTTAGTTCAGATGGAATGAAATTGTTAGGGTAATAGAGCTTTGTCACCTTCTCTAACCCATGCATTGTGGGTGGAGTTAGGGAATCAATCCAACTCGACCCATGGGAGGAGCCTCAGTACTTTATCCCACACCTCAAGTCATGTGAACTTTTTTATCCATCCATTAACCACATACAAAACATATCATAATAAAACATGACCAATAAATATAACAATCATAATCCATAACAATCAACATGGTAAATCATATAGTGCAATGACCCATTAACATATTTTTAATTTATACCACTTATTCCATTCAGCCCAATTCACATTCTCATTCCTAGATAACTAAGAATATTAAATAACTCTATTATATCAACACATTATACATACTCATAAATTCCCTTATGAAATTACCTTCAACATATTTTCTCATTTCATATACCATTATTAATTTATAATATTTACCATTTCACTTGCACTAAATCGCTTAGGCATATCTAACATATTTCATAAGTATTTTACCCCAACCAACAATAACCAATACCGCATTTGGATTTCCATTAATAAAATCAAAAAACTCCACAAGGTCTCTACATGATCATAAAACAACCCAAAATGTTCTTATCTAATTCCAGGTTCGGAAAGTTTCATTGCACACCATGGGTGTCCATTAATGGGTCAAATCACCCTTGATGTGTCCCTTGGGGACCATGAGGGTTCTTACTTATCATGTAGACACCCAAAATACCAAAACTCACAAAAGGAGTCCAAATTACAATAATAGGTGACAAAGAACAAGGTTTGACATGCCAAAATCTACAATGAAACTGTGGGACATAACCTATAGACCACTTACCTCAAATTTGATGGCGAATACACTCCCAAACATGGCCTTAGATCCAGATTCAACCACACATTAATGATTTAACCTATACTTTTGCAAACAAAAATAAGGGTTTAGAGATTTTATGGAGAGGAGAGAAAGATACAAACCCTAATTGAGAATAGGAATCAAATAGAATATTAGACTTACTTGGAACTTCGATCTGCAACTAACAACACTGCAAAAAGCCTAGAGATCGAGGATATTCACCCTTGGAAGCTCTAGGAAGATCTTGTTTGTCACTAGGGTGTAGGGTAGGGGAAAGGATGAAAATATAGAGTGAGGTTTTAAAATCACAGAGTGGAAATTTTATAAATTTCTCAACTTTACGGGGCTGCACGGTTCACCCACATAGTTTTCCAAACCATGCACAAACCGTGCGTGAGACGCTATCCCAAAATGACCTCTTCACATAGTCTCTTGGGAATTGAACATATTAAGCTTAACCATGCAATAACTTTTCACAAGCCTCTGTCCAAAGTTCCCTAGTTATGTGGGATGCTCGACACAGTTTTCACTAACTCTGCTCAAACCATGCAACATGCCCATAAATTCTTTTTTCCTTCTCTTTTATGCCCTGAACCCCCGGAAAACCCCCCAACACTTCTCATGAACTTGGGTAAACACTTATTTCACAAAAATAAAATAATTAGACTAAAAAATAAACAAAACACACCTTAATAAAAATTTCAGATCTTACATTAAATATCATAAATTATCGTATTTCGCTATTCACTATGAATTCAACTGTTTTATAAAAATTAAAAAAATTAAACCTAAATTTTTTTACATATATAGATATAAAAAATGGATTCCATTTTTTTAAAATAATTTTCTAAATATGAGAAATTTAATTTTTAAATAAAATCATAATTTATTCAAAAAATACTGATTTTAATATTATGACTGATTTTACAACACATTTAAATGTACATGTTGGGATCATAAAAATTTATTATAATTATAATGTGATAAAATATTAATTTATGAATATATTTTATGATAATAAAGTTTACTTTAAAATCATTATGTTAATTATAAAATTATAAATACACTTTTATGTTTCACAAAATTACCAAAAATTGATTTATCATTATTAAAACATTTATTTACTTATTCAATGATAAAAATATATCATATTTTCATTAATTATATGCCTAAATTGTATTTATAATTTCATAGGTGAGTTTATTATTCTAACATCCATATTAGAATTTATAATGGTCACATCACTATTTAAACAGTTATGTTAATTTTTAATAGTATATCATGGTTCGTTTAAGCTCGTTGTTGCATGCAACATAAGCTATCGAAGATGTTAAATTTAAGAGAGACATATCATAAAATATTTGGGTATCACATTATCCTCTCCATCATTAAATTGCATCCTCACAATTTGAAATTCTAATTCAAGAATCAAAGTTAGATTCTTGAAAATTTATTTGTGTGAAACCCATGACATAAATTGGGTTAATAATACATCCTCTTAGTAATAGGGAAAGGGAAACAAGAATTTCACCACAAAATTATCTATTTTAATAGGATAAGATTTGTTATAATTGAAAATATGGGCATAGAATAAAAATATAACAATCATGTTCTAATAGAGAATTATATAGAACATCATCATTAGAAATTCAACCCTCAAAAAACTGTAAATTTTTTATCAGTTAAAATTCCATTGATTTTATAGTAATAAAATTAAATAAATATTGTTTTTATTACAAAATAATTTTCCATGATTTGAATTTTTATTTCACTATCCAATGAATAACATAAGAAAATAAACTTACTTTATTATTTTCCATGTCATTATCTCATCCTTTGGTTGTGCTTTGATCTATCTCCACTTTATTTCTTAAAAATAGATATAGATGTTCAAGGAAAGAAAATTTATTCCTGCACCAATTTTATAAATCATAAGATCCAAAAGTCATTCCTTAAACCATTAAATGTTTAGTAAAACTAAAATTTTTCGCACAGGTTATCCAATATGATAAATCAAACATTAAAATTAATCAATAATATCCTTAATCTATTCCAAAATTTGTTACCTTAAGACTCATTGTCAATACATTTTTCTAAATTCAAAGTCTAAAAAATAGAAGTAAAGTCAATAAAATTTCAAAATCAACTTAACATAAGATTTTCCCAAATAATGTATCCCTTTTTATCACATACCAAATATATTAATTCCTTAATCACCTTTAAACCTTTATGAAAAAATGCATTCTTTTAGGGTAAAAACATAGGTTGTTGATTATATTCTTTAAATCCAAACATATAATAATTTCATCATAACATAAACAATGAAATCACTAACCACCTACATAGTCACCAATACTATACCATAAACATCTATTCACTGTTATCTTGAAATTAACCACATATTTGGGGTTATCTCTCCCAATTAATGTGTTTTCAAAAAGATCAAATTATAATAGAATCACTTCTCTTGATTAGTAGTGATATTCATCACATGATTATAATTAATTAAAGAAGAATTAGTAAAATACAATCCTTATATATTTCATGATTATTATTATTAGTATATCATTTATAAAATAATTTTAAAAAATAATTTTTGAAATAAAAAATACTTTAATTATTCGAAATTCTATTATAGTGACATCATAATGTTGACCTTGATCCATTAGCTTATTCTAAGCTATGTTCCCTTGATGCTTGGAACATTAATTTGAATATAATCCCATCTTATTATAGTTGAATAATTAGATGGATTATTTATTTACTTTTAAATCACAAGACTAGTGTCCTTTCTCTCCACACTTATAGAAAACTACAATTCCCTTTAAGAAATCACCAAGGTGTTTCCTTCCACAATTATCACTTGTGGTAAAATACTTCTTTCCCCTCTTACCTTTATCAATCATTTTCTCTATTTTCCTCTTCTTCTCTTTATTCCATTATAAGTAATAAAATATGGTAATTTTATTCTCTATCTTGATAGAATAGGATACTATATTCTCATATGATGAGAAGGTTTGGCAGACTAGCTCTCTTTGATGAATTGGATTAAACCCATTTAAGAAAAAATCAATCTTACTACATGGGTAATGTATGTAGTCTTCTATATGCAAAGCTAATTTTGTAATGTTTTATTAATACATAACATTGTTTCCAACTTCTTTCTGTCTTAGGCTCAATAATTTCCTCTCTATATATGCCCGTTGTTCATGAAGAAAATATTTTTCTCAAAAAACTATACTTAGAATCCTTCTATTTCACCTTTAAAATTTATTCCTCCTTTTTTTTCTTTAGAATTAATAACCACCAATAATCCGCATCTCCCAAGAGATGATAAACTATAATGATAACCTTTTATATTTTTTTACTTCACAAATCAAGAAATGTCTTCTCTAATAACTTATCCACTGCTCATATATAAATGGGATTTTCACCCCATTGAATGATGGAGGTTGTTATCACATGAAGTGATCTAACATTGTTATACCACATTATTGATCAAACTAATCTATAAGGGTTAGTTTATTTCTCATAACCTGGGCCATTTTTTCAAGTACTCTTATAATTTGTTTAATTTGAGATATAGTTCTATCTATAGCATCATTATCTTGCAAAATATGGATCATCCAAAATAGATTACATGTGTTGAAACAGGTTCTATTACTTCCACTAGGATCAATTTCTAAATAATATCATATAATACAATAGATCATAACATTATAAAGCATAATATATAATCTAAAATAAGTAAAACTCTTAATGTAAATCTAAAATTTAGTTGTAACTAATCTCTATATCATAATCTTGGTTTCATTGGGAATATTCTCAAGGTCAGTTATATGGTTTTATTTCCCTAATCAATGGTTTAATAAATCTAATTTCCAAAGTTTCTACTAAACATACTCTAATACCAACTGTAAAGACCCCAACCCTTATAGCCTAGATCCGGTGCCTTACTTTATTACATTCATACTAAGTACAATCAATAACATAATAAAGGACTTAATATTTTTTTAGCTTTGGAAAACTAGATACAAAAATAATTGTTACATTAAAACTTGAAATGAAATACAACAAAGTAACTCCATTAGAGACACCCCTATTCTCCAAGATTATTCCAACATGCCAATTATAAAATACTTTTTAGAAATTGAGGGAGAAATAAAAAATAATAAATTGGTGATATTAGATTATTAGTAAGGGTTATCAAATAATATAATCTATAATAAATAAACATAAATAATATGTAAAGGTGAATAACTAAAAACACATTATATTAAAACAAAATCATAAGCATAATATGGAAGAAATAAAAACTAATAAAATAATTCAATAAAAATACTCACATGAAAATGGTAATTACCCATGGATATAGTAATATCTAAATAATCATATGTATTATTAATAACTAATCTCATAATCAGGTAATTCATAATATGGGGCATCATAAACATACTGTCAAGTCCTCAGCTAATAAGTCTACATAAATGGGTAAGGCCTCAGCCAAAAATTGGTCTACTTTCTATCATGAGACAAACCGATGCAAAGAGGGGCTATTTTAGGCCCTTAAAAACACTTAATAAGTCCAATTAATTCCTAATACAAAAGGGGTGAAGCATAACAAACATATATGTTTATATTTAAAAAAGGTTATGAAATGTAAATAATTTCCACAATCTGTAAACATAATCCTAAACTATCTATGATAATATGGATAATGGTATCAAGATAGTATATCCACTATAAAAATGATCATGAACCTTTAAATAAAATATGGTAGATTGTTTTTTAAGAGATAAACTTCAATTAATAATAGGAAATTTACATAATGGTTACCCATGGAAAGAAATGGGTATCGTAATCATGCCATATGACATAACAAATCAGTGTATCATAATGGTGTCCATAAAATGATTGATTAAAATCATAAATGGAGATTTATATGGGAAAATAGATATATATAAAGATAATTTGTGTCCATATTAACTGAAAATATATAAAAAGAGTGTTTAAGAAACTATAGAAATGAGAACTTCGGTGTGGTTTAAGGGAAAATATAAAAGTCTTTCAGGTTGAAAAAGTAGCAATTGTTTGAATAAAACTGGAAATAAACTAAGATATTATTTCATGATAAAAATTATTAGTTTATAAAAATATTCATTTCTTAGAACACAATATTTAGTGTACTTTAAAATGGGTAATAAATTGGGAAGTTCCCCTTAATCAAGCCTGCTTTTCGAGAGGAAATGAAAAAGGGAACCTTATAAAACATGTATTTACCCATAAAATAAAGAGAAATTGAGAGAGGTATTTATTTTTGAAATATAGAAACATAATTTAGGAGGATTAAATAAGAATAATTAAGAATTAAACTGGGGTAAATAGATAGAAAACATAAATTGAATGAAAAATTGAGGGTTCAGAGAGAATCCCTTACCACTATACAAACAGTCGAACCATATTTTATATAAAATTAATGATCATAAATTGAAACATTAAATAACATGATGAAAAATATATTAAATATATGATATATAAAATAGTATAAATACACCAAAAATAATAAATAATTGGTGAATAATTCATATCTCACAGAAATAAAAGTGAGATAAGAAACCTTTTCGTTATGTTCGAAAGCATTCTGCACTTATACATAATGTCTTGTAAAATTTAATTAGATTAATTAATTAATTAATTAATAACATATTAAAAATATATTTTATTTATTATTTTTATTAATTTCATTTATGGCCATTTTGATGGGTTATAATGTCTAATTTCGTTTTTCTAGGATCATTTGTTTCATGATTTTATGGACGTTTCCCTTGTGTTTAATAAAGGGAGTTCTTTTAAAATGGTAATAACTTCTCTATAAGAGAAATTAATTAGTATTAATGAACTTATATAATTTTATATTTTCTCATATATAATTTTGTTTATATGTTATGAGGATGATTCATTAGATAAAATGTTGATGAAAATGTCTTAATTCATTTTGGCGGTTTTTACGACCATCACGAAGTAGAATAGATTTATTTAATATTATTTTTATATAATTGTTCAAGAACATTAAATAGGTTGTATGACACATATTATAATATTTTTTAACAATAAAATTGGTTTTATGGCCAGCCTTGAAGGTCTAGTTAAAAATGAAAACTCATCATCCATGAAGGCGGTTAATCGACACCTCATGGACGATGTATTAATTTTTAGTATAGACAGATAAGATAAGAAACTTGATGATTGATATTAAATTATCATTATTAAATTACATTATATTTATGATACTTGAGTTTCCATGACACTTTGTATAGGGTATTAGAGTTGAGGATAAGAAAATAAAATAAAATCAAAAAAAGAGAGAGGGTTTTACGTCTTCAGTGTTGTCTCTATAAGAAACTTTTTATGGAACTTAGAAATGGACTATTGGTGAGACAAAAAATACTATAACATGGGAGAGAGGTTTGGGAGAGTAATTTGGTAAAATATAATAAATATCCAAGTCCTGTAAGGTTTGATGAGAATATAAGCTGAGAGGTGGAATTTATAGTGGGGGAGTGGTTGTTTTTTTATTATTTTATTCATTAATTTATTATTTTGAATAAATAAAATTAATTTTATTGATTCTTGAAAATAAATACATTTACTGTAGAATTTTAGTCTTAGATAATGAAAACATACATAATCCATTACTCAACCATTACTCAAAAATTCTTTAATTTACTTATAATTGTAAATTACCAATATCGCTATTCATAAAAATTCAACTATTATTGAAATGTCCCAAAATTTCACCATAACCATTTTTATATATATATATATTTAAAAAAATTATCTCTTTTTTATGAAAAAAAATATAAATCTGATAAATTTAATTTTAAAATAAGGTCACCATTTAATTAAAAAAGTATTTATTCTAATATTATAACCGATATTTTGACACTTTGAAATATTATTTATGGTCTCATAGAAATACATTTTAGTATAATACAACAAAATATTAATTTATGAATCTATTTTAAAAAATAAATTTAATTTTAAATCATTATATAAATTTTAAAATTGTATATAAACATTTACACTTCACCAAAATACCAACACAAATTTTATTAATTTTAAAACATTTATTTACTTATTCAATGATATAAATATAACATATTTTCAGTTATGAGATACCTACATTTTATTTATACATTCATAGGTGATGTTATTATTCTAATGGACAAATTTAAATTTATAAGGGTCACGTCACTATTCCATCAATTATGTTAATATGTAATAGTATATCATGGTTCGTTTAAGCTCGGTGTTACATAAAACATATGATATCAAAGATTTTAAATCTAAAAGATACATATCAACAAATTTTTGGGTGTTACAACCAAATTTTTACAATGTAAAATATATTTTATAACATATATAAAATAGTTAACGGTCTTACAGTTGGTTAAGACGAGAAATAAATTAACTCTCTAGAGATTAACTAAATGTATCAACCTTTTTTAGTATACAAGATCTAATGAGGAATCTCTAATGGTTCCTTAGACTTAATCAATTGTATATATATTGAAAATGTGTTTAAATAGAAAATATGGTATAATTTGAGAGACAATTTTTATTAATGTCACATTGAATAAATCTCTCTAAGAAGACATTTCTATGACATAAGAGGATGTTAATGTGGTAAGTAGAATTCCATATGCTTCTATGATGGATAGGTCACATATTCCATGCTATATACCAAATTTAATACTGAAATCATATAATTTATGGTAGGAAAATATTATATATATCCATGATAACAACATGATAAGTAGTTAGAACAATCCAATTGTACTTGAAGGTGTGTATAGGATTTGTAGCTGGTATGTGGAGAGGAATGGATACTAGTTATAAGGGGATATAAACAAGTATACCTATGTTTCAATAATATCTAATATCATAGTAAAGATATGGTAATAGGAAAGATAATCTCATTCAAGCCAATGATATCCACATATATAAATAGCGAGTGTATTGAAGCTTATGATGTAGTTGAAGAAGCAATGTATAATATGAAACCATTTTTTCCCAGTTATTAGAATTTAACTTAATAAGAAAATTGTTATCATAATATAAATTTGGAAAATCATTTTACTAGTAATATCCCAGAATTATTTTTTTTTGATAGTGAACAAAAGGAATATACCTGGGGATATATTTTATTGGGGACTCTTACTCAATGTGGTGAGGTCGTAGATAGCAGAACAGTCATGAAACAGAGATATAGCAGACCCAATTACTAAATCAATAACTCACTAGAAGTATGATTTTATCACGTGAGTGGTAATAATTATAGTTATAAAGTTGGATCTAGTTTAATTTGGTGTATTATAATAGTGGGTTCCCAATAGCCATCTTAAACTGAACATTTTAATTATTATATCTTGTATATAGTGAGTTGTTCATTATGTACACTTACCGTAATAGCGATAATATATACACATCCACTATTTATATGGAAATTTACATATATTACTTGTGTTATCAAAATTTTATATATGTTCACAGGATCTAATGAGATCCTTGAGATTCTATGACATTATTCTAAAAAATATGTCATTTTTTCCTGATATAAAATGTTGGTAGTAAACATATTGTGTGTAACTATCTGATGATGGGGGATCATAATCATTAATACTTCTTCTCATGTAGTTCTCACATGGTGATCTCAAGTAGATGAGATTATGAAGACCATCCCTCTAATTGGAACATCACAAGATTTAGGTTTCATTGGTAGTTCCTATCTTTGAAATTCTATAATAGTCTCCTATATTGATATTATTATCTGTGTATACTATTTTATCAGTTACTTTGATACAAGGGAAAAGTATTGGCATTTATGTCATAGTGAGGTATCTTGAATTAGTGTTTCATTGGTGGTATAAAATTTATTTAATAATGAAGATATAATAATTCAATTTTGAAAAGAAATTATATCGTGGTCTTAGTTGATTAGGATGGTAGTACCTTCACTAAATTATTGCCCATGGTAGAAGAAGGTATGTCTGTCCAATAAGGTTAATAAACAATATTGAAAGGAAGGATGATGACACAAAGTGTGTTACTTGATATATGATATATCAGGAGATAAAGAGATTATATTATATGGAGTGTTATTGTAGGAAAGGTTTTCATTGGTATGAATTTTCCTCATCTCTATAGGGGCCTTGATGGATTATTAGAATCCACTCATGGTCAATGACTATTATTCACTACTATTAAGATAAGGGCCAAGAGGTTCATATACTAAGTATATTCAAAATTATGACCTATTGTGATGAATATGAGTTTAGGACATTGTGGGCCACATTATAGGGTTCAAGATATGCCCAAGATTTTATGATCTCCATAAAATAAATAAATTCCTCTTATTTATGATTTGAATAATTGGCATTGAATTTATTTATTAATTTTTTACTAGTGTTAAAATAAATATATGGAAAATATTATACAAAATAATATTATTTTAATATTCTAGGATTGCTTAATATTTGTGGTAATGATGAGTTAATGGATCGTTTTTATCATGTAATATATTTATTATATTATTAGTAAGTGATAAAAATATAAATTATGTATATGACAATGTTAGTTTGTCATCACAAAACATTCATGGATTAATTAGTGATTAATAAATATTTTGAGGCCATGGATCCAATCCTAGGAATTTTATTAACGCACTACAAAAATGAGGAGGGGGATATCACATGGGTACTAATCACAACATATTAGATTATAATCTCTCTCTCTCTATCTCCTCACTAAATTCATACATAGAGAATTAGATAATTTGAGCTTCTGATCCGAACTAATCTTCTCTAATCGAGACATCATCATTGTGGTGATCTTCGGGACATCAAAGACTGCACTGGAACCTATAATTTGATGAAAGATGATCTCATAAACATTCAAAATTTTTTTGGATGATATTGAGGGATCCAGTTTCAGTTCCATTGAGCAACGATCGAGTGTGACGAGTGAATGTCGAGTGCAACTTCAAATCAAAATGGGTAGTTTTTTTGTTTAATTTTATAGCCGACAGATGTTTTTATGAAATATTTTCTTTAAATAATAATAATTATTCAGTAGATTTAGTTTCACAAAATAGTGAGTTTAAAAGAACCATGAGATGCCCATATTATAAAATTACCATTATAGACTCACTATTAGGTTAGCAGGAATAATTAAAACTAACTTATGAAAATGCATTGCGAATTCTCTAGCTATAAATTATTAATGAAAAATATATATTAATTTGATATTTTTATTTTTGAGTTAATTAATTTTGGTAATGAAATAAAATATTTTTGATATTCATCTAATGGATATTTTAGTCATAGGTTATGAATAAAATCCTATTTGATGTATAAAAACCTTTTTTTAAGTTTAATTTTACACCTTTGAATGGAGAACCAATTTTAATTTAAGATTTGTACACATTAATAATTTATATATGAAAATATAAACATGTTGTTTTGAAGTGGTATATAAAAATTTAATTTTGATTAATTTCTAATAATTTTCTTGATAACTATTATATTTTGATGAATAGTAAAAATACGCTAAATTTTAATTAAAAACAACTTTTTTAGTCAATATAATTTATATGGTTAAATTATAATATTGAATGGTTTTAATTTATAAATATAATATATGTTTTTAATTCTATATAATGTATGTCATTATCATTAATTTTACATTGAATTCATAGGTAAAAACATTTCAATCTTTTGCAATGTTTTAACTTTTAAAAACTTGTTTCCTTATTTCAACAATGGGATTAATTTTAAATTAATTAATGAAACTTATATTTTTTGAATTTTTAAAAACGGATTACATATTTTGAATCATTATGTCCAAATTATGTTAAAAGGCTACTTTCATTTTTTGGCAGTCTAAATAGTAACTTTGGTAATTATTTTTATTATAATAGTTAATAGTAAATCGAGTAATTAAGGGTAAAAGTAATATTATAAAATTACCTTAACACATTTAAAAATAACATTGGATGAATAAATTATAACCTTTTCATCTATTTTTAAAAATGGAATCACTTAATGGAAACTTTCCTATGAATATGACATGAATGTAATAAAAACTAATGAATGTGGCAAAATGTCACAATATCATTTTATATAAGTATATTAATTTAAATATATGGATAACTAGAAGATAATATCGACTAGAGATAGTATTTGGAAATATAAAATAATTAAATACATTTTAGAACTTTATTTATAATTTATAGAGATAAAATAATTACCATTAATTATTACACAATAGTGATGTAAAAATTATTTTATTAATAGAAATATAAAAAAATAGTTTTAAAAATATTATAATAAATACCATATGAACTAATTAATGTGATCCAACAATATTTTAGGTGAATATGACTTGTTAAGAGTGTATTAAATATTTTTTTTGAATTTAACTTCGTTGTAGATTTTATTTTAATCAAATTAATGAATAGAGTCAAAATTGATACTATTGATATTTTATAAAAATAACAATTTATTATATTATTTAAAAATAATAAAAATATTTAAAAATTAAAAATTTATAATTATATGGTAAAATATTTCATAAAATATCCATTTATAGTCAATTAACATCATATAATTAAATATCTATAACCATTAAATATTTAGAATGTTATTACCACAATTAATATTTAATACTATAAATAAGTGTCAATTAATAATATATGGTTTAAATTAACAAAATAAGTTTTAAAAAATTTATTGGTTAATGATATTGTCATCTCATGTTCTAAATTGGGACACTTTGGAGGTTTTTGGCTAGATTTTAATTTTATTATAAATTATTATTTATGGATTTTCCAAAATTGCCCATCACCTCAATTATAAAAGGGAAACTCCTCCCTCAACTATTAACTTCATTTTGAGCCTTCAAGCTCAGAACCCCGACCCGTTTTCTATATAAACTTCCCCATTCTTATTATAAAGGTTCTGGTCATCTTTAAAGACCAAATCTAGTGCCCTAAGAAGTGGTTTAGAGGAAGCATGTCAAGGAAGAGGTAATCTCTTCTACTGATTCTTTCAAACTTATTTCTTCTTATATATACTATTAATTAGATTTTCATTATAAATTAATAACATTAGTATCACTAATATACTGATCTGTTATTATAAATATTAAACAACCATATTTTTCCTTCTATCCACCCAATGAAAAATGAAATTATCGCGCGTGCCTATGTATGGCTTACCGTCTCCACGCTGTGGTGTAATCTGTTTTTCACCACAACCTTACTTGGATGGGTATAATTATAGAAATAATCACTATATATGATTATTATAACATGATACAGATTCTTAAAAATTACACACTGTCCAATTAAATACCATTAAACTATTTTGGAATGAAATCATCACTCGTGTGTACGTACAGCCTACCGTCTCTACGATGCAATGTGATTCATTATACGCTATATTCATTAAAAAATGATTATATACATGAATTTGATGACTAAATATGATATATATTATACTAATATCATTATCTAAATGATATAACTATAACCTAAAAAGAGTAATAAGAACTTATTCGACAAAACATGCATAAGAACATAAAGTAGTTAACACCCAAATAATGAGTAAAAATGAACTTTTACTAACAAACAGGTGAAAATATGATCTTAAATGTTATAATAAAAAATTATAATGATTCTATAATAAATAAGTAACATAATCTATATCATTTTACAGGTGGTTCAGATACTTATGAAGCATATCGGACCTAATGAATGGGATAACTTTGCAAATCTCATTTTTATCCGAGATTGTTTATTCGTATGTATTTACTGGGGTATATTTATCATCAACGTCAATTTTTTCTAAATATTTATTTCAAAATATTCATTATATCATTATATAATTTTTAAAAGTCAAATTTTTTCATTGGTAAATTTTTACTAAATGGTATGCATAGAATTTTTTGTCATTTTCTATATGAGATACTTTTTGACTTTTCCGAAAAAAGTACGAGAAGAGTGTTTTTTTAACTTGTATTGAATGAATGGATTTTTAAAATTTCAAAATAACTTATTTCATTGAATATTACCCTACAATATTACATGTTTATTATCACATAAAATTATTTCTTCGAAATTGTATGGCATTTTGAGGAAGGAAAACGTTTTGAAGAAGAAAGGATATTTTCCTTAGAAATTAATTTCAAGTGTTTTATCAAAATTATTTTCCATATAAGATGAAACTATTAAAATAGGTTTAAATTTATTTCACATTTATTATAATGATTTGATTTTGTTTGTTATAGAATTTTATTTAGGAAGATAATTGGTTTTTTATCAACTATGGTGGAATTATGTTCAAGAAACCCATTTTATTTCATGGGTTATGATATGGTAAATGTTTTTATGTTTTTTTGGAACAAAAAATTATGGTTTCATTGTGAGGTAAGTGGAACTTAAATCTCCAAATAATGCATTGGGTAAAGATTTATATCTCGTGATATGGACATTACTCGAACGGAAAGTAAATCCAATTCAGTAATGCAGGGCTAGAACGATGAGTGAACTCGGTTTAGTAATGGAATTTGTCAACTATGATGGTCTCGGCAATGAGCCTTGACTAATTTGAACTGATATTCTATGATTACGTGTATATTACATGAACTTTCATGTCATATGTTATAACTATTTGGATTACATTTCATTTTTATGATTTATCCCATGACATGATATTTTGATCTTTTATATGTATGATAATATTTTCAAGTGTTATGTTATTATGATAATTATATGAATGATATTTACTCTATTTATCCTTATAGATCATTTTAGATCATCCTTTAATAGGTTTTTTTCCAAGGTCATGAATAAGGGTATTAAGTAAGATATGTCAAAAAGGATTCTAGCTACGAATAAATAAGTCGGAGACAATGTGGATGTTTTATGAACTAGTTGTTTATGATTCCCAGTTTCCAAAGACACTAAACCTAAATGCTCCAGGAATGGTTTTATTATGTTATGTAATAAATATTATTCAATTTTGAAGTAATATCTTTATGTAAATAATGAGTTGTAATATTTGGTATCATAGAAAATTCCTAGTTAAGCTTTGGAAATTATGATGACAGAACCTTAGTAAAAACCCTAAGGATATGTCTACTTATAGCATACAATCATATCCTAGTGTTTTAGAGATGTTCATGATAACGTAGGAAAATACCTAAAGTGTCTTAAATTGAAATTTTATTCTTGATTATGTGGTTTTCCTGTTATGATTAGTGTTTCTCACACTATGTTTCTTAGTTTTAGTCAATGGCTGGAACGTGAAGGAATCATGTTAATTCTGAATGCAACGGGACATGAAATGATTGTCCCCCTAAGAAACCAAATGTTATGGGAGCGGGAATGGAAAAATCTTGTATACATGGTCACACAACTCTCTCAATATATGAATCATGCAGAACTTTGAAATGAGCAAAGAAGGTATCAACATTCTATTGAGTCCTTCATGAGATAGTTTCCACCTTCATTCAGCAGTTCTTCTGATCCATTAGTGGATAAACAATAGATCTGTATTGCTGAAAATATTTTTTCAGTTCTACAATGTTTTGAACCTGATAAAGTCAACTTATCAGTATATCGTTTGGAAGGAAAATCTAGTCAATGGTAGAATCTTATCAAGAATTCAAGGAAAAGAGATAAAATTGAGTCCATGGAATGGGATGAGTTTGGGAACGTATTTTTCAATAATTACTTTCCTCATATTATTCAAAAAAAGATGGATAAGGAGTTCCTTTAACTTAAAAAAAGGGATGACGAATCTGTTAGTACCTATGAAGAAAATTTTTCAAGACTATCAAGGTACACTTCTGGAATTATTATCCAACATGAGAGTAAAATTTATTGATTCTTTAGTGACTTAAAACCAAGTCTCTAAAGGGAATTATCCCTAAGGGACTTTAACATCTACGAGTAAATTTTTCGATGTGCTCTGAAGGTTGAGATGGATATTGGAGTAACCCATCAGTCATATGGGGTTGATAAGATGAAAAAAATGGAATTCAATGGAAAATATAAAGACCACACAGAAGAGAAGATTAGTTTTCTCTTGTACTCAAAGTATGGAAAAAATCGTGTAGGGAATTGTCTTAAAGGTACTAGTACATGTTTTAAGTGTGTAAAGTAAGTTCATCAGGTAGTTGAATGTCGAAATGATGGCAAGAAAATGTCTAATGATGCGAATAAAGAAAAGGATACACATAATCCACCTCGTACACAATGTTACAAGTTCAAGGAAATGGGAAATTATTCCAATCAATTATCTAATCCAAGGGTTATTGATTATGATCAATGTCAATAAACTCTTAATTCCAAGACAAAGGAAGGTAACATGAAATCACTATCGGTGACGTGGAGTACGATAATGAAGTGGTGAAAGGTATACTTACCATCCACTCTAAAGTATCAAATGTTTTATCTGATTCTAGATCCACCCAGTCTTTTATTTCAGAAGAATTTTATAAGGGTAATGTCATATTAACTCAACAATTAGATGATGTGTTTACTATGACAACTCTTAAATGTAAAAAAGTCATATCAAAACTTTATAATTCTTCTCCGGTTGAAGTTTGTGGGAAAGTGCATCCTATAAATCTTGTGATACTTCCTATAGTGGAATTTTATGTGATTCTTGGCATGGATTGGCTTTCTCTATATGGAGATTATATAAATTACCATGAAAGGGAAGTCACATTTCATATTTTATATCAATATATGATCATTTATCGATGGAAGTATTAATATAAACTTCCAGTATAAATTTATCCCATCTTATGGGTCTTGATTCCAATAAAGTAAGGTTATTTATCTCAAATGGTTGGGTAAAACTCACGATTAAGAAAAATCTTACTATACGGGAGTTTGATGATGTATTTCTAGAGGAATTTCTAGGTATTCCTCTAAATCATAAATTTGAGTTTTCAATAGAACTCATACCAGGTGTTATGCCTATTTGAAAGAAACCTTATAGAATGGCCTCAATTGAGTTGTAGGAATTGAAGAAGAAACTCTAAGAGAATCTTGATAAGGGATTCATATTCCCTAGTGCGTTACCATGGGGGAGAACCTATTATATTTGTTAAGAAAAAATATGGATCAATGAAACTCTTTATTGATTATAGAGAACTTAACAAAATCATTATCAAGAAAAAATATCATCTTTCCCAGATTGATGACTTCTTTGACCAACTACGCAGAGCTCAATACTTTTCCAATATTTATATTCATTTAGGATTTCATCAATTAATTTTCAAAAGGGGGGATATACCAAAGACATAATTCCATACAAGGTATGGACATTGTGAATTTATAGTGATTCCTTTTGGTTTTACTAATTCCCCTATTATCTTTTTGCATATAATGAATAAAGTCTTTAGAGAATATCTTTGTCAGTTTGTGGTAGTCTTATAGACGATATTCTGTTCCATTCAAAGATAAAGAAAGAACATGGAGATCACATGAGAATTTTACTAAAGACCCTTATAAAGGATAATATTTATTCCAAATTTACCAATTGTGAATTTTATCTTCAAAAATTTTCATTTTTGGGTCACATAATCTCAAGATAGGGAATATCTGTGGATCCAGTAAAAACAATGGTTATTAAAAGATGGTTGCGACCAACAATGGTAATTGAGATCCAGTTTTTTTTTCGTTTGGTAGGATGTTATCAATTTTTTGTGAAGTATTTTTCAATATTATCTAATCCACTCAACAAGTTGACTAGGAAAGGATTTATGTTTGTTTTAATGGAGGAATGTGAAGAGAATTTCCAAGAACTAAAAAGAAGTTTAACCAGTGCACCTATACTTACACTACACTGTAGTGGAGAAAGGTTTGGGATATACAGTTATGCATCCAAGAAAAGGTTGGGATGTATTATCATGAAAAATGATATGGTGATAGCTTATGCTTCACAGCTTTTGAAAATTCATGTGAAAAATTACTCAACTCATGATTTGGAGTTATATGTGGTAATATTTGAATTAAATATATTGAGAAATTATCATTATGGTGAAAGGTGTGATATTTATACTGATCATACAAGATTAAAGTATATTTTCACACAAAAGGAGTTGAATATTCTCTAAAGAAGGTGGGTGGAGTTGAATAATGATTATGACTACTCAATACATTATCACCCTGAGAAAGAGAACAAGGTGGTAGATGCTTTGAGTCGAAAAGACCGTGATTTCTTATCCATGATGAGGATCAGGAATGATCCAATATTTATGTATTTTCAAAGGTTGGATATTCATATTTTAATGGAAGGGGAGAAATCTTATCTTTCTGAAATGAATGTTCAACCATATATACAAGTGAAGATTAGGGAGGTGCATAAGGAATATATAGAGTTACAAAAGAAGATGAGAAATGTTACTGAATTCATCCTTAATTGTGATGAAATAATAAGGTTCAGGAAAAGGCCATGGAGTATCCCAGCTCACATAGAACAGGCCCCAGAAAAGGATCAGAGAAACAGGAGTAGCATCCACCAGATGTAGAGCTGACCGGAATAGAAGAATGAGAGGGTATGGCAGCCGCCATCGGGACCAGGCACCGTGCAACTTTGTACGGGGCAATGCTAGACGATCAGTAATGCAAGGTGGGGAGCTAAGGAGATCAATGACGCAAGACGCTGGGGATGGAAAGTTCTAGTGGGCTGGGCCTATGGGTCATGTAATGGGCATGGTATGCCTCTGGGCCTTCAGGTCATGTATTGCGGGTTATGTCGGGCCTTGTGCCTTCGGCCTACGGGTCATGTACGGGTTCCCCTTCAACCCTTAACAGGGGGATTATCTATAATAAAATAAAAAAGAAGGCCTTCGGGCCATTCGGGTATAGGGACATGAAATATTACTTCTCATGGGATGGCATGAAATGAGATGTCACCAAATATGTCTCTCAATTCTTGGTTTGTCAGCAAGTTAAGGCTAAGAACCAGAAGTCTAAGGGGATGTTTCAACCATTACCCATACTGGAATAGAAATAGGAAACCATTACTACCGAATTGGTCATCAAACTTCCCAATACATCCAAAGGTAGTAATTATATTTAGATTATAGTTGATCTCCTTACGAAGTCATCACACTTCATTGATATTATAGATGATTTATCTCTTGATCATCTTTCCATGATATATGTAAAGGAAGTGGAAAGATTGCATGGGGTACCACTTTCTATTATATATGATCGGGATCTGAGGTTTACCAAAATGTTCTGGAAAAGTCTTCAGCATGCTCTAGATACAATGTTAAGTTTCAACACTGCTTATCATCCTCAGACAGATGGTCAGTCTGAGAGTATAATTAAAAACATTGGAAGACATATTGAGAGCTTGCTCTATGGATTTCAAAGGTGTTGAGGATGAACAGATACTTTGGGTGGAATTTTCTTACAATAATAACTTTCACTCCAGTATTCATATTTCTCCTTATGAATCCCTCTATGGAAAGAGGTGTAGAAGTCCAACTTGTTGGGATGAAGTTAAGGAAAGAAATCTATTAGGACCTGATCTTATTGATGAAATGGTTGATAAGTTCACATCTATTCAACAACACATAAGAGCATCTCAGAGTAGACAAAAAATTTATGTTGCAACTAAATTAAAGACCTAGATTTAGAAGTGGTTGATAAGGTCTTCTTACAAATATCTCCCTAAAATATAGTAATGAGATTTAAAAAGAAGGGTATTATGAGAACTAGGTATATCGGTCAATTTGAACTTTTGGATCGTATTGGGAAGGTAGATTACTAATGGAGATTCCCCTGAATTTCCCTCAAGTTCCTGATGTGTTCCATATATCTCTCTTGGCAATTACATTCTCGATCCTTCACATGTACTAAACTCAGAAGTTGTACCGCTAGAGCAAGATCTTCCTTATGAAGAACAACCAATAGATATTCTAGATCATAGTGGAAAAGGTCTACAAAACAAGACCAATTTCTTGGTTAATGTTTTATGTAGGAACCTCCAATTTGAAGAAGCTACATGGGAACTTAAGGATAAGATGAAGGAGAGGTATCCTCAGCTTTTTGTTTTTAAGAGACGATTTTTGAGTGGGAAATTCAGTTTAATGGGGGATATTATAACACCCAAATATTTTTATAAAATATTTTATTTAAATAATTTTTATTTTTCAGTATCGTACTTTTCACGCAATCTTGAGTTTAAACGAACCATGAGATGACCTTATTAAAAAATTACTATTATAGACAAGTAGTTAGGTCGGCGGGAATAATTATAACTAAATTATGAAAATGCATTGTGAATTCATTGGCTATCAATTATTTTTGAAAAATATAAATCAATTATATATTTTTATTTTTGATTTAATTAATTTTGGTAATGTAATAAAATATATTTTATATTCATCCAATGTATATTTTAGTCATAGGGTATGAATAAAACCCTATTTGATGTATAAAAACCTATTTTTTTATGTTTTATTTTACACCTTTGAATGGAAAACCACTTTTAAATTAATATTTGGACACATTAATAATATTTACATGAAAACATAAACATTTTATTTAGAATTAGGATATAAAAATTATCTTTTTAAGAATGTTTGATATTTTTCTGATAACTTTCATGTTTTTATGAATTGTAAAAATATGCTAAATTTTAAGTAAAAAAAAATTTTCATCAATATAATAATATATGGTTATATTATAATATTGAATGGTTTTAAAATATAAATAGAATATGTTTTTATTTTTTAATATAATTCATTTAATTAGAATTAATTTTTCATTGATTTCATAGGTAAAAACATTTCAATCTTTTATACTGCATTAATTTTTAAAAACATGTTTCCTCATCTCAACAGTGAGATTAATTTTAAATTAATTACTGAAATTTTTTTGTTTTGAATTTTTAAAAAACAATTCCCTATTTGGAGTCAGTATGTCCAAATTATGTTAATAGTCTACTTTTATTGTTGTGCATTATGAATAGTAAATTTGGTAATTATTTATATTACAATGGTTAATAGTAAATCGGATAATTAAGGGTAAAAATAATATTATAAAATACCTTAAAACGTATAAAAATGCTATTGGATGACTAAATTCGACCCTTATCATCTATTTTTTTGAAATGGAATCACTAAATTGCCACTTACCTATGAATATGACATGATTGTAATAAAAACAAATGAATGTGACAAAATGTCACAATCTACTTTTATATAAATATATTAATTTTAATATATGGATAACTAGAAGATAATATCAACTGTAGATATTATTTGAAAATGTAAAATAATTAACTACATTGTAGAAATTTATTTATAATTTTTAAAGATAAAATAATTACCATTAATGATTACACAATAGTGATGTAAAATTTATTTTATTAATTGAAATATCAAATAAATAGTTTTAAAAATATTTGAATAAATATCATATGAACTAATTAATGTGATCCCTGAATATTTTAGGTGAATATGAAATTTTAAGAGTGTAATAAATATTTTGGTTTGAATTTACCTTCTGGGTGGATTTTATTTGGATGCATTAATCCCTGTATCATTTTGGCGGATCAATTTTATTTATAGTTGGATGAAATTTAAAAGGGAAAAGATACACTAAGTGAGGTTTTTTAGAAGAAAATATTAGATGAAAAACTCTTCTTTATGCATATATAGTAGGGGTAAAAGTCTAAAATTTAATCATATAAATTTTATTTTTCTTTCAATCATTACTTATTTAATTTTTCTTTTTTAGGAAGAATTGGATTCTGATTGCAATCTATATGGATGTCAAAAATTTTATTTTTTTGGATGAAATGCATGGATTTCCATTCAACCGACCACACATGATGAATATCATGAATTTTTAATGCACTGAGATCAATAATTTATAGATAAACTTCAAATTATATGTTTCATTTTGTGTTTTAATTGTGATTTATTTATGATAGGGAAATCAATAAATATAGTCCAAATCATGGTATGAGGACTGGGACTAAACCTAAGAGGCTGAATGATTTCTAAAAATAGAGACAAATTAATTTATACGTATAGATATTTAACTATAAAAATATGTTTCAAAACAATTTACATATTTTTTTCAATATTTCTAAAGTGTCAGAAGTAATTTAAGACTAATGATTTTAGATATTACGTTTTTAAATTTATGAAAGATATCATATACTATAAAAATACTAGTATCCCCAAACATGAAATTTCTAAAGGTAATTAAAATATCATTAAAAATATTTTCTAATCATTTTTTGACTATATTTTCTCAGCACTACCAAGATTGACAATAACATATGTACTCAAATAAAGAAGTAAAATTTTTTAGAGATGTATGGGAAGAGTACATGTTGTCAAAATGTTTCTGAACATCAAATTTAGGTGATTAAATATTATATTTCTAATATAGTATGGTTTATGATCTTAGAAATACATAAGGGATGTAAAGCATTAGTTTGTTAATAAATATGTATTATTTTTTTTACCTATTTCTCAAGGACAAGTATTGTGGAGGGTTATGCTCTACTGATTCTAGGAGAGCTAGTAACATGTTTGAAGCTTCTCATGATCATAATATCTTAGAATTTGAGGCTAGAACTGAGACAATTACAATAGGGAAATGGGTTATAAATATATATAGACATCATGAAAAGGTGAATTCCAACTAATTTAGTTAATTATTTCATCATTTTATATACTATTTTTATGTTAATTTCCTTATCATTTTTATCTGATACGTGTTTAGTTTTTTCACAGATCTTTTGGGAAGTCATACTTTAATTTCAACTATCTGAAATAATCCATAAAAGAGAGAACTTGTTCCTTTAAGAATGAACAGGAAACCACATACTATCTAAAATGTGTATTTAATTTTAATGAAGAATATGTAAAATCTATGATCATACTAATTTTGATCGATAATTTTTTTAAAGAGAATCTATAGTTTAAATAGACTCTCTCATATTCTAAGAGATTCTTTTATAGTTGAATGAACATTATGAATTCTAAAAATTTATATAATGAATATTGTCATAAATTGTATAGGAATTATCCACACGTCAATGGGATACATGGTGTTCTTAGTAAGACTCAAAGTTTATGTTTTTAGTTTATAATTTAAATTTTAGTTCATAACACACATCACATTCTCAAAACTATGTAAATGAATTCACTTTATTTTTATACTTTAAAAAAATGATCTATAAATCATTTTTATCTTTAGGAATAAACCATCACTCAATTTGATACATGGTGTGTGCAGTATGACTCCAGTACACGTTTTCAGTTTAAAAACTAAATTTTAGTTCAAACCATATGAGAAATACTAAAAACTGAGAAAACACATTAAGAATATTTTGAAACTTTTAGACAATGATCCATATTTAATTTTTTATGTGTATTATTTCTGACACTTTTGTCGGGTCGCGCGCGTCCGTCCATCTGCGGAGGAGGACGCGCTGCGCTTGTTGCCCCACATTCCCGCTTTCCAAGGGCAGGCGACATTCGCTCCTTATTCAAGGACGTCTTCTCCTTGATCGAAACGGGATGATGGGATGTCGGTTCTTCCTTCTGTGGATTCCTCCTCAGAACTCATCACCTAGCCCGGGTCTCCCACATAGATTTAATACGTAGTTCGTGAAACTCTTCCCAGTGCCATATTTCCATAGACGCTAGTTAATTACACTGCTTCTGTTGGGACATTCCAAAGTGTTCGGTCAGGGCAGCAACCTTCAGTCGGGGGAGTAGTCACGTTGAGGCATCAGTAGCATGTCTGGATACTGGGGAACCTGGCATGTCTGTCTATTATCCCTGGTCACAGGGCTTCTCGAGGGCATGGATGACCACGGCATCCCACATCGAGCGCGGGGAATTCTATTTCATAGACACATATCTAAGGTTTTCCTCTGCTTCTCGTGTTTAACACAGGGTACACCGCCGGTTTAACGTCCAGCGGAGATGGATCAGCCCGATCAGAGCATTAGCTAGAATTGATCGGATCGAGGGATTTCCCTTGAAGGGATGCCGATACCGGGGCCTGCCCATGGGCGGCTGTGAACCGTCATGAGGGTGGACCTTGGTCCAATGGGCATCGTCAGTGAACCGACATGAAGGTGGACCTTGGTCCGATGGGCATTGTCAGCGAACCGACGTGAAGGTGGACCTTGTTCCGATGGGCATCGTCAGTGAACCGACGTGAAGGTGGACCTTGGACCGATGGGCATCGTCAGTGAACCGATGTGAAGGTGGACCTTGGACTGATGGGCATCGTCAGTGAACCGACGTGAAGGTGGACCTTGGTCCGATGGGGGATGGGCTTAAACCTCAGTGAGGCTTCCTACGTACCATGCCTTGACATGGATCAAAGACCTCGTAGTTCAAAGGGGGTCATCGGTGAAACGACGTGAAAGTAGACCTGGTGGTCCACTAGTGGGGGGCTTGAACCTTGGGAAGGTTTCCTACGTACCATGCCTTGACATGGATCAAAGTCCTCGTAGTTCGGAATGGTGGAAACGGATTGCCATCGGACTGGAATGCAGTTTAACGTCATGTTGGATGAGAATGGTCCTTGACGTGAATAAACGACGGGCGATGGGTGTCGGTGAACCGACGTAAATGAGGGACCTTGGTCCGATGGGAGATGGGTGTCGGTGAACCTACGTAAACGAGGGACCTTGTTCCAATGGGATATGGGTGTCGGCGAACCGACGTAAATGCGGGACCTTGGTCCGATGGGAGATGGGCTTAAACCTCGGGGAGGCTTCCTACGTACCATGCCTTGACATGGATCAAAGTCCCCATAGTTCGAATTGTGGAATACAGTTTAACGTCATGCGGGACGGGGGTTAACCGACGTGAATGAGGTCGGAATGACCAGATGGTGGGTATGAACCTTGTAGATTCTTCCTACGTACCACGCCTTGACGTGGATCAATGTCCTCATAGTTTGGGTTGGTCACAACGGCTTTCCGTCGGACTGGAATTGCATTTTGACGTCGTGCTGGAGGCAGGTAGAACTCGACGTGAGTTGGATGATGAGTGGGCTTGAACCTCGTGGAGGCTTCCTACGTACCATACCCTGACATGGATCAAAGGACTCGTAGTTCAAATGGGTGTGCAGTTTAATGTCATGCGGGACAAGGGGCCTACAGTTTAACGTCATGCTGGATGAAGACATGAGGTTTATCGTCATGCTGGACGGGGGCGAAACTCAATGCGGGTGAACGACCGAGTAATGTGGCTTGAACCTCATAGAGGCTTCTTAGGTACCATGCCTTGACGTGGATCAAAGTCCTCGTAGTTCGCTGAGGGTGGGGGTCAGGGTCGATGCTCACTCTAAGCCCACGTGAGTCATGCTTGGTGTGAGAAACAAGAGGTTTCAAGGCCCTGTCGATCACGTCGCGAAGGATGCGTTCGTGAGAAGCGAAGAGGGGATTATGCATTAGGCGGCCCATGGTGCTGGGACTTACTCCAGGATGGAGGCTCGAGGTGCGGCAAAGCTCAGCGAAAGTGGGATTTGGGACCAATGATGGGGGGTGCCTCGTTACCTATTATGCCCTCCACTGACCTTGGTAGTGGGGAAGTACGAAGATGCAGGGGTGCAGCCATCTGTTGGAGAACTAGGGTCACCCTTCTCCTATGAACATATGCCACTCCAATAAAGAGGATATCATCCCTTGTGGATGGGTGATTCCATTCCCATGGAGACGAGTAGTGTAAAGACTGTTCGAGGTGGGGGGACCCTTCATGAGAGGCACGAGGTCGGGTCACAGTTTAACGTCATGTGTTGAGGACGTGATGCTTGGCAGTTTAACGTCCTGCATCTCGGACAAGGTGGGTTCACTCCGCACACCTAGGACTTACATAACCGGTACCCTCTGGTCCTCGGGGAGGGAAGGTACCAGTAAGGTCGTGGTCAAGGGGGGTTGTAGAGCGAACCATCGAGGGGTCCACGTTAGCGTGGCTATGCGAAGAAGCAATAGCCATTTGCGTGCCTATGCGAAGAAGCATTAGGCGATGCAACGCTACGAGTGGTATTGTCCATGGGACTTTGAAATCACATCATGCAAACCTGGAGGGTCGCACGGGAAGAGGAATTGCCAGGAAAAAGAGTGCGCTTCGCGAAGAAAAGTGCCTTGGCCTTAGCACGGGGCATAGGTGTGAGTGGAGGGTGCTTCACGAAGTGGAACAGTACTCGCGGAGCACTGCCTCGCAAAGAAGAGGTGCCTCGCGAAGCAAGGTGCTACGAAGCAGTGTGCTTCGCGGTGTGTGGTGATCCTGCCTTAGCATAGGGATCACTAGCACAGGTTGGGTGTCTCACGAAGCATAAGTGCTTCGCGGCTGCCCAGGTTCCCTTGGGAATCCCCTTCCTTCACGAATTCCCTTGAGCTTCGCGAAGGGCATCCCTCTTGGAAGAGGGTGTCAAAACGAGACCAAGCAAAGGCGTCTCGCGATGTAGAAGTACCTCGCGGAGCTCATGATTCCCGGGGGCAAAGGGTGCTTCGCGATTTGGGAGAGGAGAAGCCGAAAGGTCGGATTATCAGTACCCTGGACTCAGGGGGAGCCCGGTATTTATAGGCAAGGGGTGCCGCGAAACAGAACTCGCGCGCCGCCTTAGGTGCTTCGAGGCATGCTCGCGAACGCCAATGGCATCCGAAGAGAGTTACCGCCTCTGGAGCTTCGCGACGGTCTCGCGAACGTCAAATACGTTCACTGAGAGTTACCACCTCTGGAGATTCGCGGCGGGCTCGCGAACGTCAAATGCGTTCTCGGAGAGTTACTGCCTCTGGAGCTTCGCGATACCGCGATGCTCGGGGCGCTTCGTACCGGTGCTTCGCGACGGTGTTTTGCGAGGCAGCGCGCCAGCCTTCTTTTTCGTCCCTTCCTTTCGTGCAATATTTTGGCGCCAAAAAATGCCCCCCTCAGCCTTGGAGCCACGGAGGGTGAAGGGTCGAAGTCTGAGGGAAAATTGCCAAAATTGTTGGCGGTTCGCGATGCGGCTTCGCGAAGGGGGCCTACGGTGCTGACCGGGGCCACGGAACCGAACGCACCGTGATGCTCCGCGTGGGTGAGGTGTGCCATGATGCTCCGGGGTCACCGCATATAAATTGGGGGGTCGACCTATTTTGTCTTCATGCGACTTCCTTGTCTTTTTGTGCTCTCGACTTCACAAAGCTCCGCGTACTCCGCGACAGCCCTCTGCGAATCGAGCTTCAAGGCGAATCGCGGGTCTTCGACTCTGTGTCCGCGTCAAGCAAACTTCTGCTTGTCGGCCTGGGCCAGACTTCGCGTCTTGGTCTCACACTGACCTTCACGATCCAGCTTCGCGATCCAGCTTCGTGATCCATCTTCACGATCCGTTCTAAAAAATTCCTTTCCGAGGGCCAGAATCGAAATGGCCCATCAAGAGGCTGTATTGGGGGTGCTTGCAGATGCTGCCCATCAGGATGAGATGGCCAACTGTCTAGGCCTTGGGGAGATGATCCGAAGCCATTTGGACCACGCTTCTTTTACATATCTGCTATCGGAGGGTCGGAAGGATTATCTGCAGTGCAAGAAGCTACCATTGTATGGCTTCGGGTTGAGGGATGACGTCTTCATCCCTGAAGCAAGTAGGGACGAACCGGCTTGCTAGTTCAGAAGTACACCATGCCAGCACCAATGGTTCAAGGAAGCCGATGGTCACACACGGGAGGACTTCACACTCGTCACCACTGACTGTCTCTACAACCATGTGAATAATATTGACGGGAGGCCACTGCAACCGGAGACATCCCCTCCTCTCTACCGTACCATGCTGAAGGCAGCTTTGCAGGATTCGAAGAAGGGATGGTCCAATGAGTGGGACCTACGCCAGGGCGGCAACATCACTGATGACTGGGCCTGGGCCTACTGGGTAGGCGCCTTATGCGAGGATTTCGGGGCCGAGCTAAGGAGAGTGGGGTTGTATGAGGCGGCATGGGCCTCCCAATTACACATTTACCAACCGAAGAAACTGATGCCGGAATTGCTGAGCAGATGTTCGTCTAGGACCAATACCTTTCACCTGCATCACGGGGAGGTGGGAATCAGCCTGTGGGATGTCCACCAGATTTCTGGGGTTTTGAGCTTGGGGGCCATGTGTGATGAGTTCCTCCCCGTCATCAGCGTGTGGGAGGATACAGAGCAAATGTCGCGACTGGCGTCAGCGCTGATGGCACTCGTCCCTGGAGAGGACAAGGAGGAAGTAAGGGATGTCCACTTTAGGAGATGGTTCAAATGCTTCCTGAATTTCCCAGAGAATCGAGAGTTCCCTCCGAGGCCTTGAACTTGTCCGGGGGCGGCCCAACGGGGAAAGGGGCACTGGTATTGGCAGGTCTTGGAGGACAGCCAATGGAAGACTTGGGGTTTCAGTGTCAGCACTGAACAACAGCCGATAGTTAGGCTTGCGACGTTCATAACGGCTCTCATCTGCGATTGGATCCTACCGGTGAGGGATACAAGCATGGGGGTGCGGCCCAACTCGTTTATTATGGCATCCATGTTGGCCATGGGGCAGTGGATCAATCTGGGGATTTCAATGCTCGCCAAACTGTACAGAATGGTGCGGCACATTAGCGAGGGCAAGAAGCCGCCGGGGATATGCGGGGCCTTCCAACTCATGTATGGGTGGATCACAGTGCACATCAGGGGGATTTACGAGTATCCAAACCCCATTTCTCCGCCGGGATCGAACTTCCACCCCTCCATCCTGAATGTTGTCGGGAGATTCCCATTCAAACTAGCTATGCTGATGGTGCTGAATCGGGTGTGGAGGGCGGATGAGTTTAATTTCCACCCCTTCCCATTGCCGATGGGGATACTTACTGATGACGGGCTAGGAATGGAAGAACATCGGCCTTACCTCCTGGCCTTTCGAGGTGGAGTTTTGGTGGCACAAATAGATCGTGAGCCACTCTGCGAACCGTACACCCCGCATCGGTTTGCGAGGCAGTTCCGGTGCCTCCAGCGGCTGACCCCGCGGGTCTACTGGGAGGTGCGTCACGAGGAGCACCCGTGTGTGATGAGGCAGTTGTGGATCATGTTCACACGGGAAGATGGGAAGATGCAGATTGTGTTGCCTCCATCCACCACCGCTTTCGGATTGGTGAGGGAGTATGCCGTTAGTTGGGAGGATGCTTACCCAGGGGAGATACTGAAGCAACCCACTATTCGGGTCGGTGACAGTGGGCCTCCCCTATCCCGAGGTCGGGGTCGGAGGGCATCTAGGGCCGCTCGTGGTAGCGAGGCTGCCATGGCGGCGAGACCCGCACCGGCCAAGGGTATGGCCGTAGCGGTGGGTCTGGTGATTCTGGAAGATCAAGGCCATCCGGAGGGGCAGCGACCGAGGGGATTTCATAGGATATCTCAGGCTCCAGGGAAGCGGTTGCATCATATCGACATGGAAGAGGATGTTGTCTTCCCAGAAGCTTGGGACATTTGGGATATCAACCGGCAATTCCTCATCCCACCCGAGATATGGGCCCACCTGAATCGCCTCAGGATGGAATTACCGGGCATAGGCCCAGTCCGGGCTGGATTCATGGCATCTCTGGCGGAGGCAGAGCAATACCTGGACGAGATGGAGGATTACGTTCACTCCAGTGGTGTCCCTCGTCCAATGACAGACCGGGTGAGGGTACTGCTGAATCGAACAGTCCCCCCACAGTTATCGGCTGCCGATCTGAGGGAGCGCTTCCCCCTGCGGGAAGAATCGGAGGACTCCTCTCGGGGGGATGAGGCTGGAGGAGGGAGCCCATTGGAGGAAGGCGAGGTCGGAGAACAAGGCTCAGATTCCGACGATTTCGCGGAGGCTCTTGAGGTAGCATTCCGAACTTCTTTCCTTACGATCCGTTCTTGGGTCACTATGGAATTCTCACCGATGTTTGATCCATGCAGGAGGAACTTGTTCGCAGGCCTCATTCTCGCCCCTTGGCAGGTGATGATGCGGGACCTTCAGAACCCGCGCCTATGGCTGTGTCCAGTTCCGCGTCTGGTGGGACCAGAGCACCTGAGGTGGCTCCTCCGGAATCTCCAGACCTTCCAACAGTATACGGAGGGCCTCGCCGCGGGGTCCCGTCAGTACCGCCTCAAGAGCAGTGCTAGGAGGTTGATCTCCGTAAGTCTCCTCTAATGGTTCCCCTGTCGTCATATGTAGGCTATGCCTGCCAACTAACGTTTATGTCCCTCTCTGTCGTACAGTTCTCCGACTGGCGTGGGCTGATGCGGCAAGACTGGTCGGGATGTCTGGTGGCATCCCTCCTAGGGGCATGCCAGTGATGGTGGTGATAGTCCCCCCATCTCCTCAAGCTGCGACGCACATCATCACTGGCGGGACCACCAGCAGGGTCGCACCCGAAGTCATTGAGGTGGACTCCGAGGAAGAGGATCAACCGGTCAGTCCCAGTCTTGTCACGCCTGCTTCGGCGCCAGGTGTCGTACTGGATTCAATGCCAGATGTTGATCCTGCCGAGGATTTCCTGTAGGTGTATCCCGCGTACGAGCCTACCAATCGCGTAGACTGGGATGAAACGGCCTCCGACGAGGAAGACAACAGCATAGTCTGCCGCCGGTCGTGGAAGTTGATCATGCACTTTATCAAGGACACCCCCCAAGCGCAATGGCTGGCCGAAATGGATAGACTCCACTCGCGGTTGCACGAACTGTGCGCTGGGGGAGTGGATGCCCAACGTCCTCACGCACTAATCCGAGATCTTATGGCTGAGATGATCCGGGAGCATGATCGTGGGCTCAGCGTGAGCTGGCAGCGGAGGAAGGTGACCAACATCAAGAAGCTCCGGGAGGCTGAAGGTGAGGTCCAACAGATGCAGACCTGGGCAGATGAGCTTTCAGCCTCTCTTAATGCACAATCTGAGCTGATCTCACGGTTGAAGGCCCAGCTGGTAGAGGCAGAAGAGCGTATGAGGCCGGCCTCTGGAAAGATGGCTGCTGTTCAAGCTGGCATAGAGAGGGCCAAAGCCAAGGCTAACAAATTGCGCCCCATCACTGCTGAGGAGGAACGGGAGCTGATTCAGCGTCAGCAAGCCTTGGACGCCACAAGCCAACGAGTGGCGGAGCTGCAACACTCTTTTGACGGGGTCAACCCGTCCATGGGGGAGGTCGACCCCCAGGTATTGTAACAAACCAACAACCTTTTATTGGTACTTTCGTGCTTCAATTTTACTTTCTTTGTTTTGAATGTCGTAGCATGCACGATTTCCACTATTTGAATCACCTTGTTACATCCCTACAATTTTTGCAGGACGTTCAGTGACAATTCCCCAAGCCCACGTGGGTCGAGCCCGATGTGAGAAATAGGAGATAGTTTCCCTCTCATCCCACCAAACATAGGAGTGGGGACCATGCTCCGGGCATCCGGGATTCAGATTACCAGTCCGGATTTCTGAAAGACGGGAGAGGCTTGATCGGAGAAGGAACTTTCAAGATAGCCTAATTACCATTTCTTCAGCGTGCTCTTATGCACGAACGGGGCAACGCCAGGGGCACTGAAATCGGTCCAAACAGATGAAAATGGGAAGTGTGAATCATGATACCCAATATTCAGAACACTGTGGGGATGGCGTGACAATAAGGGACAACCGTTAACCTTGGAGGATAAGCGGTATCCTTACTGCGTTAGCCTGTAATGGGGACAACAAATGAGGGTCGACCATTGACCATGTTCGAAACACGGGACCATGTCACAAATGTTGTCGATCAATCCTTCGGGATGTTGGCCCAGGACAGTTGGCGGATCATAGGTCAAACATCCATACTGTTAGGGGGTCCTTCCAAACATGACCAGTCTTCTAGAACATTGGCCCAGGACGGTAGGTGAGCCGATGCGGCATGAGACCAGGCCGTTAGGGGGTTCCTTTAGACATGAAAGAGGAAGAGGGTCCGAATAAGGGGCACGCGAAGTGTGGAATATGGAGTGATGGTTTGTTTGAACAGAATCCAACTCTTATGTAATTACACCACTGTGGTGGGAGTAAGCCATATGGGCACATTGGGCGGATCATGGATCATTCATTCTTTGGGAAATTGACTCTCTAGAGAGGGGGATTGCCGCTTCCCAATGGGATCTTGGGGTATCCTGAACTTGTTCAGGGAAAAATTGCACCTACAAAGTTTCCCCCGAGCGGTCAGGCCAGAGGGCCGGAAATGGGGAGGAACAGGATTTTGCGTTTCCTGGGGCTGGACCTGAGGCGAAATGCATGGGTGTCTCTAAGTATCCCATAAGGATGGGAATCATGCATTGAGGACACATGGACTCCTATAGTTTAATGTCATACAATAGGACATGGAATAAAAGGGAAGATCCCAGGGAGCATGTGGTGCGGTAGATATGAAACCGACGTGAAGGAGGACGTAGTCCAACATCACACCACGTACCCCCGGAGGAAACTCTTCAGGTCGAGGGACCGAGAGTGAGGATTAGGCTAGGCCCGAAGCAGAGTGGTCGATCTTTCCTACTTAACCCATGAGGATGGGAATCAATCCATACGTAGTTCTGGAAGCATAGTTTAACGTCATGCGGGACGAGGTGAAGCCCGATTGTGTTGGTACACATCCCGCTAAAACTACTAAGCACACGTGAGTCATGCTTGGTGTGGGAAACAAGCAGTAGTGGTGGGAATTTCCCGACACAAAAAGGGGAAAGTTAGGGAAAAGGGACGCTCGGTGAATACTGGCCCAATAACACTAACATGATCGTTTAGCGCACCTACATGCACAAATAGAAAGAGCCGAGTATGATGGAATTCCACTTGAACATGAGGAAGTGGAAATGTGTGAATCATGGTGCTCGAGATTCAGATCACGATGATGGCGGCGTGACGATGGAGGATAACTGTTGACCGTGGCGAGAAACCTAGCATCCATATAGTGTTAGCCTAGAATGGGGACAAACAAATGATGGTCGACCATTGACCATGTTCGAAACACGGGACCATGTCACAAATGTTGTCAAATATCGGTAGGGACGTTGGCCCGAAACGATTGGAGGGCCCTTAGGTCCAGCATTCATGGAGAGCCCTTAAGCCTAGTATCCATGCCATCTGAGGGTCCGTTTGGATGTGGAAGAGGATGAGGATCCAAATAGCGAGCTCACGAAGCTTGGTCATGGGACGAGGAGGATGTCCCTGTGAAAATCCCACACTTCGGGCTCTTTGTCGAAACACATCTGAATATGACAACGAGACGTATTAGATAGGGGGAGCAGATTCCTTTCCCAAAGGGAGATCTTAGTTTAGGGTCGTATAATTCGGACCATGGATGGGTAAGGGGAGCAGGGGATACATGGAAAGGCGGTTACAAAACCCGACTTGAATGAGGACCTAAGCCCTACTTAGCATGCATTCTCTGGGGAAATGCTCGAGTCGAGGGACCGAACACGAAGGCTAGGCTGGGCCCGCGGGGAAGTTCCCGGGCGCTCCTATGTATCTCATGAGGATGAGAATCAAGCCATATGTAGTTCTTGATGGTGACATGGTAAGATACCAGTGCCAGGGGAAAAGGCAAGTGCGGTCGTGGCCCTTGCACTAAAAGAAGCGGAATTTGATAAATCTTGTCTGTCCATTAAGGTGAGTGGTTGTTTTTTTCTTTTGTGAAGCAACAGGCCTAAATTAGTAGGCCGTGGTGTCACCATAAGGATCAAGCCATGATGTACATTGACAAATGGCATGTCAAGTGACCAATACCCAACGTGATGTCCTCTACAACGAGGTCACCACAATGCAGTGTCATTTTTTGTTGTGCGGGCAGGACGATAATGTCACAGTTTAGGGTCGTATGATAGGACCAAGCATGCATTTATCATCATGAAGCACCGACGTAGTAGAGACGATGCTAGGTGGGGAACGTACATAGTGTTATAAAACACAATTGATGGAGACATGATCCCACATCACATTGTACGCCATTTTGAGAGGGAGACCTTATGCCAAGAGGCCTATATAGTGGTGAGAGGTTAAGGGGGAGAGATTAGCTCCCAAATGAGCTGGACCTGAAAACGAGACGTTTGGGCGGTCCTACGTATCACATGAGGATGGGAATCAAGCTGAACGTAGTTCAGAGGAGATCTTAGTTTATGGTCTTAGATCTCAGACTAGGGAAGCCCCGAAGGACGTTGTATTGCAGCTTTGTCCCCCTGATATGCAAATGTGCACTGAGGGGTAGTGCCAAGAGTGTCTATATTCCACCTGGACACGATGGGGTGGAACATAATGTGAATCATGTATCCAACATTCAAGGCCGGGAAGGGTTGGCATAACGAAAAAGGATTACTGTTGACCATGTTTGCAACACAACATCCTGTCGCATTAGCCTGAAATGGGGACAAACAAATGAGCATCGACCACTAACCATGTTCGCAACACATGATTTGTATCAATTTGTTGTCTGAAAACCCTCGGGGGCGTTGGCCCATAATGGTAGGAGAGCCCTTGGGTATTGTATCCAGGCCATTATTGGGGGTCCCTTCGGGTGTGAAAGGTAATGGAAGCCCAAATGGAGGGGAACACGAAGCTTGACAAGTGGAAGGAACTTGATCAAGTTGAATCTGACACTCTTAGTCCTAGACCAGAGTACTCTTAACACATGGGTGAACAACTACAAGGGGTCAAGAGACTCAACTTGAGGGTAACCAAGAGATGGCGGGTTCCCGAGAGAAGGGGGCATGGTGCCCAAAACCTTGTATCATACCTACATATCCCCCTCCGGGAGAGGTATAGACCAAGTGGCCTAGGTGACCGGGAGGTCAGTCGATCTCTAAGAGGTGGGGCTGGGCCCGAAGCCTGGACATTCAGGTGGTCCTACATATCCCATGAGGATGGGAATCAAGCCACACGTAGTTCTGAAGGGTTCCTTTTAATGTCTTATGGGACAAGGAATATGAGGGCTAACTCTCAGAACGGGGGTGCGCGTGGTGCACCTATTGCAAACCTGATGTGAGTGAGGACATAATCCCGCACTACGCCACGCAGTCCCATAGTCGGGGTCCTGAAGGCAGGACCAGAGAGGTGAATTTTCTAAACTCAAGATGGACCCAAAGACAAGGGGTCTGGGCATTCCTACATATCCCATTAAGATGGGAATCAAGCTGAACGTAGTTTCAGATGAGAATATTAGTTTATGGTCATAGAGCTTGGACCGTGGATGGTCACAAATTCCCAAGTAAGCACAGATGTCAACTCGATCCCTAAGCCCACGTGAGTTAAACTCGATGTGGGAAACAAGGGTGGAAATCCTTATCTCAATACTTGGGGCATACATCAAAGGGGAGTCGGCAGAGATCCCCGAAGGACACCTTGGACGCGGCTTGTTTCCCCCAACGTGCGGACGTGCACGGAGGAAAAGTACCAAGAGTTCCGAGACTCTACATGGACATGATGAAGTGATGAAGGGTATGAATTGTGTACCCGACATTTCGGGCTTAATGGGTTGGCGTGGAGATAGAGGAAAACCGTTAACCATGGTTGAAACGTAGCGTCCATATCACGTTATCTTGAGGTGGGAACAACAAATGAGCATCGACCGCTGACCATATTCGCAACGCAAGATTTTAGTGATTTTTTGTTCGAAACCCTTGGGGGCGTTGGCCCGTAATGGTAGGAGAGCCCTTGGGCGTAGTATCCAGGATGTTCTTGGGGGTCCCTCTGGGTGTGAAAGATGATGGAAGCCATGACGCAGGGATACACAAAGCCTGGAAAGTGGGTGCAGACATGTCCGAGTAAAGCTTGGCATTCCAGGTAATAAACTAGAGTACTCTTAGGCACATTGGAGAACCGCCGATGAGGGGTCGACGAAACAACTCTGGAAGGATAGATACATGGTGCGGTCATTACGAGGCTGACGTGAATGCGAAAATAACCTCACGCCACACCATACACTCCTATAAGAGAGGACCTGGGCTGGGGCCCGGAAAGGCCAAGGGGCCTGATGGTTAGGCATTGGTCAGGAAGGCCTGACCTGCTTGCAGTTTATCGTCTTGCAGTGAGGACGAGGGTCGGGGACCCGAGGAGGCCAAGGGGCCTAAGGTCAGGCATCAGTCAGGAAGGCCTGACTAATCTGTAGTTTAACGTCTTTCATGAGGACGGGGGTCGGGGCACCCGAGGAGGCCAAGGGGCCTGAGGCTGGGCCTCGTAAGGGGAGGCATACATCATAGTACATTATCCCGATGTGAATGAGGAAGTAGTCCCACACCACACCGTACACCCCTATGGGGAATTGGGGTCGTGGTCCGTATCGCTAGCACCACCCGGGAAGAAATTTGTCACTTCGAAATGGGGTAGAATGAATCACTGCACTCGATGTCTGGGATATCTCTGGGTAGACCCGAAGATCCAGGGAGGGTGTTGACCATGTTCGAAACACAGTGTTCCCATGGTGACCCGATATGGGAGTAATAAATGAGTGTCGACCGCTGACCAAATTCGCAACGCGGGACTTGTATCGGTTTGTTGCTTGAAAACCCTCGAGGGCATTGGCCCGTATCGGTAGGAGAGCCCTTGGGCGTAGTATCCAGACCGTTCTTGGGGGTCCCTCCGGGTGTGAAAAATGATGGAATCCCTGACGCAGGGATACACAAATCCTGGAAATCGGGAGCGGACGTGTCCGAGTAAATCTTGGCATTCCAGGTAATAAACCAGAGTACTCTTAGGCAGATTGGCGAACCGCCGAAGAGGGGTCGACGAAACAACTATGGAAAGAGAGATACATGGTGCCGTCATTACGAGACCGACGTGAATGAGAAAATAACCTCACGCCACACCATACACTCCTATAAGAGAGGACCTGGGCTGGGGCCCGGAAAGGCCAAGGGGCCTGATGGTTAGGCATTGGTCAAGAAGTCCTGACCTGCTTGCATTTTATCGTCTTGTAGTGAGGACGAGGGTCGGGGACCTGAGGAGGCCAAGGGGCCTAAGGTCAGGCATCAGTCAGGAAGGCCTGGCTGATCTGTAGTTTAACGTCTTACATGTGGACGGGGGTCGGGGGACCCGAGGAGGCCAAGGGGCCTGAGGCTGGGCCTCATAAGGGGAGGCGTAAGACGTGGTACATTATCCCGATGTGAATGAGGATGTAGTCCCACACCACACCGTACACCCCTATGGGGAATCGGGGTCGTGGGCCCGATCGCTAGCACCACCCGGGAAGAAAATTGTCACTTCGGGATGGGGTAGAATGAATCACTGCACTCGATGTCTGGGATATCTCTGGGTGGACCCGAAGATCCAGGGGGGTGTTGACCATGTTCGAAACACAGCGTTCCCATGGTGACCCAATATGGGAGCAACAAATGAGCGTCGACCGCTGACCAAATTCGCAACACGGGACTTGTATCGGCTTGTTGCTTGGAAACCCTCAGGGGCGTTGACCCGTATCGGTAGGAGAGCCCTTGGGCGTAGTATCCAGGCCGTTCTTGGGGGTCCCTCTGGGTGTGAAAAATGATGGAATCCCAGTCAAGGAGTGGGTGAAGAATAGCTGCATTCATCCACGAAAGAGGCAAACATCTCCAGGGGGGATGTCCAGCCGGGTCGAGGCTTGCTCGATGTGAGTTGGGGCAAAAGTGTGCACCCTGCCATGTCTTGACCAGAGGGGAAGATTTTGGCTTTTGGTCTGGGCCAACGGATGAAATGTCTAGGCGTTCCTACGTATCCCATTTGGATGAGAATCAATCCATACGTAGTTCTTGAAGGCCATGCAGTTTAGCGTCATGCGGTGAGGACGTGGGAGGATAGAAGAACGGGAGTGGGCACATGGTGCGACCCTTACAATCCTTGTGTGAGCAGGGTCATATGAGCTGGGCTAAGAAATCCTACTCCTTGCTACACAAAGACCCTCCAAGGAAACTATTCCCAGGGGGGGATAGTGGAGGAGAAAAGCTTGGGGCTGGGCTCAAGATGAGGCGTCTGAGCGTTCCTACGTATCCCATCAAAATGGGAATCAAGCCACATGTAGTTCTTCAAATGCAGTTTAATGTCATGCGGGACGAGGAGGCATCTCATTTGGTGATATGTAAGGTACGGAAATTAATTCGACGTGAATGAGGAAATAACTTCACACCATACCGTACAATCACGCAAGAGGGTAAGTCGGGGAAAACCAAGGGGTCTGAGGCCGGACCGCGGTTAGGGAGACCAGACCAGTTTGCGGTTTAACGTCTCGCGGTGAAGACGGGGGGCCATGGGCCCAAGGAGGACAAGGGGCCTGAGGCTGAGCCTCGGTCAGGAAGGCCTGACTGACTTTCAGTTTAACGTCTTGCAGTAAGGACGGGAGGAGATCTTAGTTTAAAGTCATAGAGCTCGGACCATTTTGCAGTTTATCATCTTGCAGGACGAATATGCAGTTTATGGTCGTGCGGGACCATAACTTGTAGTTTAAATTCATGTAGGACCTTTTCGCAGTTTAGGGTCGTGCAGGACCCTTTTGCCCTAGGCAAAGTATCGATTGAGGAATTTGGCATTGGTGGGAGGGGTTATACGTTCTCCATCCGTGGTCACCAAGGAGTATGCTCCATTAGGGTAAACCTTATGGATGATATAAGGCCCTTCCCATTTCGGTTCTAATTTGGGTGGTTTCCTACCAGGAATCATTGGCTCTCGAATGGCCAGTACTAGGTCACCCTGTAGAAAAGAGCGGAGACGAACCTTCTTGTTGAAGGCCCTCGCTATCTTATCCTGATGCCTTTCCAGATTGTGCAGGGCATGAAGTCGGTTCTCTTACAGTGCTTCTAATTTAGCTAGACGGATTTTGGCTACCTCATCTGATGTCTGGTGATCATAAACTGCAGTGCGTAATGATGGAAGCTGGATCTCAAAGGTTAGGACGGCCTCAGCTCCATACACCAGGGAATATAGGGTCACCTGGGTAGAGTTGATAGTCGTCGTCCGGTAAGCCCAGAGGGCATTGGGGAGCTTTTCCGGCCAACTTTTCTTGTTCTGACCAACCATCTTCTGCAAGAATGTTAGAGATGATTTTGTTGAACGCCTCGATCTGTCTGTTTTCCTGCGCGTGGTAGCGGGAGGTATGGTTCGAACGGATGTCGTACTTGGCGTACAATTTCTTTAGTTCAGCCGCTCGGAAGTTGGTTCCGTTATCAGTGAGGATGGCGTGAGGGACCCCAAACCGGTGAATAATATTGGAGCTCACAAAGTCAACGATGGAATGGGCCTTGACCTCTTTGAGTGGAACTACCTCTGCCCACTTGGAGAAGAAATTTGTAGCAGTCAGGGTGAACCTATACTGGTGGGTTGTTTCCAGTGGATACGGTCCCACTACATCAAGTCCCCATACCGCAAATGGCCAAGAGTACTTGGTGGGGTGGAGGGGCTCTGGCGGCCGATGCAAGAAGTTGGTGTGAACTTGGCACACATGGCATCTCTTGGCATACCCAATACAATAGTGGATCATAGAGGGCCAGAAGTACCCCAACCTCCAAATTTGATGGGACAGCATCGGACCAGCTTGATGGGCGCCACAGGAACCGGCATGAACCTCTTGCATAACTTGAGGTATCTCTACTCCTTGGATGCAACGAAGGAGGATACCATCAAAACTCCACTTATAAAGGATCTGTTCAAGACCGGGGCCGCTCTGGAGGATAAATTGCAGCGCACGGCGTCGAATTCGCTCGCGCTCAACCCGATCGTCCGGGAGGCAACCATTTTGGAGATACTCGAAAAAAGGTTCCCTCCAGTCGGGAGTGGCTTCAACCTCTGCGTCTGACAAACCTGGGACCCCTGACGTGGAGGGTCCGGCGGTGAGATGACTTACCCGCAGGACATCATTGTCCTCTTGGGTGATGGGGGCAATGACTCTTCGGTGTGCCACATGTATTATCAAATCATCTTGCTCGGGTTCTGTGAGCGATGCGGCTAAACTAGCCAAGGCGTCTGCTTGACCGTCCTGCGACTGTGGGACATGGGTAACCTCTAGTAGAGAAGAGAACTGGGCCATTAGGTGGAGGGTGTACTCTAGCAACGGTACAAGCTCCGGCTTCCTGATGATGTAGTCCCCATTAACCTGTTTGATTACCAGCTCGGAATCTCCTTTCACATGTAGATGGGGCACATGGATCTCAAGGGCCAACTCGAGGCCAGTGATGAGAGCCTGGTACTCTGCCTTGTTGTTCGTATAGCCTTCTGACAACAGGAACGAGTATGGCAGGACAGCTTGCACCGGGGTAATGAAGACAATACCCAGACCCACTCTGTTGAGCTTGGGATCGTTGAACTTCCTACCGGTGGGGCTCTGGGAGGCATCGTCGAAATGCATTTGCCAACACGGGCCGGCATGATTGACTGAGAGGATCGTCTCATCAGAAAAATCCAGGTCCAGGGATTGATCTGCGGAGGTTGTATGGGAAGCTAAAAAGTCTTCCAATGCTTGTCCCTTAATGGCCTTCTAAGGTACGTACTTGATATCAAACTTCTAGAGAATCACCACCCAATGTGCTAGTCGGCCAGTCAGCATGGGGCGGTTCAGGATGTACTTTAGTGGGTCTACCCAGGAGACCAATTGCACCTCATGGTGCTGTAGGTAATGTCACAACTTCTGCATGAAGAATACAAGCGCAAGGCAGCTCTTTTCGATAGGGGAGTATCTGACCTCTGTATCGAGAAGCGTGCGACTGAGATAGTAGATACTGTTCTCAGTACCCTCGTTATTCTTCTGGGCGAGCAGTGCACCGAGGGATCTTTCCAAGGTGGTCACGTAAAGGACCAGCGGCTTTCCAGAGACGGGTGGCATCAAAACCGGAGGTTGGAGCAGATACTACTTTATTTCCTAGAAGGCGGTCCGACACTCCTCATCCCATTCGTAGGTGGCGCCCTTCTTCATGAGCCGGGAAAAGGGATTACACTTGCCGGCCAGATTCGCGATGAATCGGTGTATATAGGCTAAGTGGCCTTGGAGGCCTCGAATCTCCCGAATGTTGCTCAGGGGAGGCATTTGGATGATGGCCTTGATCTTCTCCGGGTCGATCTCGATACCTCAGTATCTGAAAACAAAGCCCAGAAACTTCCCAGAGGTGACCCCAAAGGCACACTTTAACGGGTTCATCTTTAGGTGATGGGAACGGAAGAAACCGAACAATTTCTCGAGGTCTTTGAGATGGTCCTGGTGCTGACATGATTTGACTTCGAGGTCATCCACGTAGCATTCCACCAATGTCCTGAGAATCGTCTTGAATATGTGATGCATGGCCCTCTGATAAGTGGCACCTAAATTTTTCAAACCGAATGGCGTAACCTGGTAGCAAAAGGTACCTTGGGGAGCCCTAAAGGAAGTGGACTCCTCGTCTTTGGGGGCCATCCGGATCTGGTTGTACCCGGAATACCCGTCCATGAATGCAAGAGCTTAGAACCCGGCCATGGCGTCAATCAATAACTCCGTCACCGGGAGTGGGAAGTCATCCTTTGGGCAGTGGCGATTAAGATCACGGAAGTCAATTCAGACTCTGATCTGCCCATTCTTCTTCCTGGATGGCACAATTTTGGCAAGCCACATGCGGTACTGGACTTCCTTAACGAAGTTGTCTTTGATAAACTTGTCAACTTTAGCCTCAACAATAGAACCATGGGAAGGGTGCATCTTCCTGGGAGGCTGTTTAAACCCACGATGTTTTTCCGGGAGGCCCAGAAGGTGAACGGATACCTGGGGATCTAGTCCTGGTATCTCGTTGAAACTCCAAGCAAACACATCACGGTATTGTTTGAGGAATTCTACGTACTGCTGCCACTCCTCGGGGGACATGGTTGCACTGATCAATGTGGGTTTTGGATCTTCCTTGCTACCAAGGTTCACTTGTACCAGTTCATCAACCGTGGTAGATACTCCTTCCTCAAAGGCGGGGGGAGCATCCTCCAGGTCTTCCTCTCCACCCGTGGGGGGGTTTCCCGTGACGGAAGATACTTCTGGGCTATCAAATCCTGAGGGGCACCTGGTGCCGTCTCGGGCAACAGTGGTCATCATATTAGGAGAATCACTTTACATTTAGACCATAGCAATGAAGGCAGTCGACCCTATCCCATCTGGCCTTCGGCCTAAGGGGCCACGTTTGATGACATCAAAGCAGTGGTGACGTGTCGGCCTGAGTCGGTTAATTCCAGCCCGACGGAAGAGACACGTATGGCGCACCGCCGTTGTCATAAGATTGACGTCCCGGTACCGTACATGGGTAGGAGGTTCCGGGATCACCTGAGCATGGTTGATGTAGGAGTACGAGGTGATTTTCCACCATCGCTTGGACACAGAAACATGCCTTCCTTGCGTACCCGAAACAACAAAACATTTCCCCATGTCAGGGGTCGTGGCCTCCAATCGGTGGATCGGGAGGATGTAGGTGTCATCCATGCTTGCCTAGGGATCAATTGTGACTAGGGTGGGTTCATCCTCAATTAATAGGATTGTCTTATCCTTACTTTTGTAATATCCCGCATCCAGATAGCGGGCCTCACAAGAAGCGAAAGGGGACGCATCTCCTTGGAGCACGCCTACTCGACCGTTGAGTGAGTATTTGAGGCACTGGTGATACGACGAATGGACCGCTGCATGCAGATGGAGCCATGGCCTACCCATCAACTCATTGTAGGTGGTGTCCTAAGAGACGACCATGAACTCGGTGCTGGCAATTAAGCCACCGAACTGAGTCTTCAGGCGGATCTTTCCAACTAGGGTTTGCTCGGTTCTGTCGTACCCCTGGATTCTGAGGTCAGAGGGAGTTAAATCACCTTCAGATAGACCCAGCTTTTGCAACGTCTGAGTCGGAATTAGGTTGATTCCGGAACCCGTGTCAACGAGGCAGCGGCAGACTTCCATGCCATTGAAGTGGCCAGTGATGTACAGCGTGCGAATGTGCCCCTGTAGAGGAGGTCCTCATCTTCACCAGAGAATGAGATAACCACCTGACATTCGGCATTTTTAATCATCTCGGTATGGAAGGCTTCTGCAGCTGCTACCTCCGTCTCAAACTGGAGGGGGCTCCATAGAGCCTCGGAAAGTGCCTCGCGCATTTCGGATGATAGGCGAAGGGCCTCAAGGATAGAAAGCCTTGCCGGAATGTCGGAAAGGTGCATCAGGACATCATACTTTCGTGCTAAACGTGAACCTCTTCCTACAGGAGGTCGTTCGGCATTTGGAGGCATAGTGGGTCCTGCTGGTCGAACCGGCGATCGGCTAGTACTGGGTACATCTTGCTGCCTACTAGTAGAATCCTGGAGAGTAGTCGCCGGACTAGGATTGGGCAGCGGAGGCTGGCCTGTAGCCGGGAAAGACTGACTGTGATACGAACGAGGCAGCTCTCCCTAATCTAGTAGCACGAACGGTGGTGGAGGTAGAGCTGAGGGCATTAGACGGGGTTGCGCATGCTGAGCTCTGCGTTGAGCCTGCTGTCTGGTCTCAGTAGCATGAACGGCTTGGCTGAAAGTGCCTGCTGACGTACCTCGATGATTGGTGCGGTTGAGATTCCGCCGACGTTGACGTCGGCTGGAAACGTTGGGGAGGTTCGCCTGGTGCTCCCCCTCGTCGGGAGTCATATAGGGCTTTACCAGCTCCACGGTGTTAACCGAAGCGTACCCCTGGCTGTCGCTCGAGGAGTCATCCAGTATCGTGAAAATTCTAGGAGGAATCCCCATTTCATGGGGAATAATGTCACCGAGAATGCGGGATGACGACGGAAACGGTGGTGCGCATTGCTTCTTCTTGCGTCGCCGCTGCTTGCCTTTTTTGGAAGAGGTCGACTATGAAGACGATGTGGAGGTACCGGATACTTCTGAAGGTTACGGCTGCTTCAAGTACGCCTGGATGATACCTTGGGCATGGACAACGGTTTTTCGAGCCATCCAGTCGTCGTATTTCTAGGATCCGCGGTTAGGAACCTGCTGCCACTCGCCTTCACTGTCGCTACCAATCTCTGACCCTACAAAGACACCCGCCACTTGCACTGGTGTCGGGCCCAACTTGACTATGTTGTTGTTGACCTGTTCTTGAGGACAGTCTTTAAACACATAGCATTTCTTGAGGTTGTGCCCCAGAATCTGATGATAAGGGCAGTAGTTGGGGTGATCGGTGAGATTCGCCTCTGCCGGCCTTTTACACTCAGTCAAACGCACAATCCCTTGCTCTAGAGCACTTCGGAAGTAGCCAGGGACCTGATTTTCATTGAATGAATAAGTATGGTACCTTCTTTCCAAATAGGGGGCCCTGGGGGCCTGGCCCTGAAGAGGGGCCAGAGGGTCCTGCTGAGGAGGCGGCGCCTGATTGTCTCGCCTAGGTGGCGGTGGCGCATTGCGTAGGGGAACCTGTCGATTTTGAGGTGGTCGCTGCTGGGCAGGAGCCTATGCTTGAGGTGGAGGACCTCTGCAGGGTTGTGGGGATGGTGCCGCTGGCAGTAATTCTAGCTGCCTAGGGGCTTCTATTTGGGCCACCACGGCGGGTTCAGCCCTGGCGGTCCTCATGGCCGGGATCATAGGGGGGGAAAAACGTGCCTGACTAGCCTGTTGCAGGGCTTCCTCAAGGCACTGAGCCTTATCTGAGAAATATATGAACCCTCCAGGGTAGTTCTAGGTAATTAGGGAGGGTACCAGCTCTGTCTTGACGTTCCCCACACACATCGTTAGTAATTTCTCCTAAGTCAGTGGCATGTCGAGGAAATACGTAAGTCCCTTCCACCAGGTGATGAAATCTGTGACTCGCTCATCAGGCCTTTGCTTGCACTTGAAGAGGTCTGCAATGCTAGTCTTCTGTGTGGTGGATTTGAACTGGTATTGGAACTATTGGCGGAGATCCTCCCAACCGGTCACTGATCCGATAGTGAGCTGGATGTACCAGACGAATGCTGGGCCTTCCAATGTCTGTACGAAACATCAGATCTTGGCAGCTTCTTGCTGAGTCGGGGTCCCCAGCATGGGGCCACACCTAGAAGAAAAATGGGCCAAGTGCTGCAGCGGGTCCCTTGTCCCATTTAAAGGTGAGAAAGTGGGGTTCCCAAAACCCGGGGGGTGCGGGCATATCATCCACCCATGCGGGATACAGCTTTCCATCCGGTGGGACCACTACCTTCCGCGTTTCCAACGCTTTGAGGCGGGCTGTGAGTGCCACTATAAGATCATCCGGGTGGGGGTCCCTGTCTTGATGGGGATCCCTAACCACAAGTGAGTTTCCAGGTTCCTCAACACGGTAGATGGCTTCGGAAGCTCGTGGATCAACTGGCGGAACAACCTGCGGGGCGACTGGGGGAACCCGGACTGGATTCTTCATATTTCCCCATCGCTCGGAAGGGTTTGGCGAGACGAATCGCGCCCTCTTACCGTAAGTTCCGGCTTCTGCCCTATCTGCAGAAATAGCATGATCAGGGTTTCCCGGAGGCATCTCACCGGGGGAAATTGTTCCTGCCCCAACTGCCCCGGCCTGGGATTACCATAGTCGGGTCGCCGCTCTACGGTGCTCTCAGTCAAGAGTTCGTCAACCAGCCTCTTCTACTCAGCAAGATGCTGGCGTAACGTGGCCTTCTTGGGATCTTCGTCAGTTTTCTGCACAGAGGCAGACGGGTCGGAGTGCTTGATAGTTCCGACGTGCTCCTTACCCTTGCCGTTATTTCGACCGAGTACCAGTGACTCGGTGGGTACGGGGAGGCCTAGCAGGTTCCTCTGCTGACGGGTAACCCTCTCTGATGGGTTCAGCAGTGGTGGTACGCCCTCGGGGGGTAAGTCTCCATCATGGAATTCAAGCTCGTCTTCCTTGTCCACGACATCAGCCATGTGGACCGCGACCCCTCTCGAGGGAATGTCCTCGATGTCGCATAACAAATCAGGTTGTCATCGAATAGGGTCGAATATGAGAGCGGCATAGTGTCCCCAACCACAGACTTGCACATGGGGGGTAGCTTCCCTGGTGATTCTGCGGAGTGCTTTGAAACTATGAACAAATTTCTATTGAAGGGTGCTCTGGTGGCCTGGCAACTCAGGGTGCTTGGCCACAAGGAGTACGGCCGAATCGATCAGACGGCATTTCTTGCCGATTTCTTCGAAGTGCTCTCGACTCCTGGGGTATTCCACCTTCTCGTAACGAAGTCGGAAGTGTGTCGCCCATAGGGTTCGACAAAAACACCCCACTTCTTCAGGGGTAAGAGACTCTGGTGCGTGAAAATTCAGCGTCGTTGTCGGCCAAAACTTCTACGGGAAGTAATCCACTGCAAGAATACTCCAGATGCTCCTGGGCTCGGACTCGGGGTTTGGTCCTGTATTGCCCCACTCATCAACCGGGGGAGGCTGAGGGACCGATAGCGGTACCAAGGCGGACCTCTGGGGTAAACTCGGCGGCGGAGAATACGGCGAACGAGCTGACTGGCCGCCTAATTCCGGGTCATCCTCTGAGGAGTGAGGTGACCTGGCCACGATGTCACGGAACGATGGGCTAATAGCCGCAGCTTCCAGCACAGGAGTCGTGGGTACCGGCGACAGGTCGTGTCGTCGCTCTACCGCCGTTGGCCCCCAAAATAGCTCTCCGTGATCTCTAGTAGAGGTAGAGGGTGCTTCTGGTGACGATGGCGGTGATTGCGCGGTCGAGACCTACGGAATTCCCAAGATTTCTTCCTCCTGGATGTACCTGCGGAGAGAGACGGGAATCTGGTGGACCTCATATTCCGAGAGAATGAGGCTAACGCGTCTTGTTCCTTCCCCGGTCCTTGATACGGAGGAGTGGGGAGAAGGTTCCATCGCTGAGTCACATTCCGCTCCAGATTCGGAGAAGCGGGCAGGTTTTATCTCCACTCGGGCTTTCCCAGGACTCTTCTTGTGGCAGCGACGACCTTCTCTCCTGCCCCGGGGTGGCTCTTTGGGACAGGGTTGATCCCTATCATGTAGTCTCGGGGCGGCGCTGGCACCGTGGTAGAGAGGGACCCCACTTGAGATGGCCGAGGTGCGAGGGGCACTGGGGCAAATGTCAAAGGGTACATGGGGAGGACCTCCATGGATAGCACCCATGTGGGCGGAGCCTCTGTTGGAATCGGCAGGAGCATGGGGAGGACCTCCATGGTCTATGCGGGCGGAGCGAGGCTGGCTTTCACTCCTCATGTTGATGGGGTGAGGAGGACCTTCGCCCGTTGTAGAGAGGATGTAGGAAGGGCCCCCACGTTGGAGAAGGACTGGATGGACAGTGCCTTCAGATCGGCGGTCGGGGGTAGGATGCACTCCATACCCTGTATAGTGGGTGTGGGAAAGGTTTCTGCGCCGAGCGTCGCTGCCGCTGGGCAGGTCTTCCTTTGGGATGGGGGTAGCACGAGGCATACCTCCATAACAAGCTTCGGACCGGGGAAGGCCCACTCTCTGTGGAGTAGTGGTACAGGGAGGGCCTCCGTACGGGGTGACATCACCACGGGTTAGTTCGCGGCGATCACCACTCGGGCCTGCAACCCGGAGAGTCAACCCAGCCTGCCCGTGGGGTGGTTGGGGTCTCGATCCTGGTTGGGTGAAGGAGTGACCCTGCTCAGTGTATCCAGGGGCCCCATGATGCAAGTCGGCGGTGGCTCGAGCCACTATAGCTGTTGATGTTAATGCACCTGGGCGAGCGTTCTCAGTCCGGGCCTGGCGCTAACGTCAGGTCAGGCGAGCTGGGGCAGGTAGTGCAGGGGCATAGCCCTCCTGCTCTTCCTGCGGAGTCGGACGGTGGCGCTGACGCGGCCGAGCGGGAGCTCTTTCTCGGAGCCCTTGGATCGGGACCCTAAGCGGGCTGAGCCGGATGACGCCCGCCTCATCAGCGTAAGGCGAGGAGTCATCAAGGCATTTTGGGGACAGGGTCCCGAAACGGTTGAACGTTGGGGTGGGGAGCAGGGGCTCCCTGCCCGGCCTGTTAGGGCGGCGTTGACGGCGGGGCCTGGAGGCCTCCAAGTCCAAGCGAGCCATATCCCTAGTTGGGATGACCCCTTCCTCCTCGTACCTGCGCACAAGGTTGTTGATCACCATTCACTGGATGACCTCTGATGGGGAAAGGGGACATGGGCGCCCCGTTTTCCACAATGTGGCGGTCGTTGTGGCGGTAGCGGCGCCATGCCGGGTGGTTGTGGCGGAGTTTCCCCTCCCCCTGCGTTGGCGGGCGGGCGATGATCGTGTCTCTGTAACAGCAACCTGGTTCATGAGAAATGAAGGGATCAACTCATCAGCACTGAGAAGAAAATAATCGACAACCAGTGCCCCAACGTCCTTCCATTCTCCACGTCTGTAATAAGGATCCACAGCAACACGCTGTAGAATGGAGTACCCCACGTTCTATAGCCCCGACTTCCGGTAAGTTTCACGACCAGCCCGCGATTTGCTTGGCGAGACCAGGCACCGGATATCTGGATCCTGTGACACGTCAATCTACTGGTGTCTCGAATGCTACTAATCTCCATATTGAGGAGAAGAATTTCACGTCGGGTTCACCATTTCTTTTTCCGACACTTTCGTCGGGGCGCGCACGTCCGTCCGTCCGCGGAGGAGGACGCGCTGCGCTTGTTGCCCCACATTCCCTCTTTCCAAAGGTGGGCGTCATTCACTCCTTATTCAGGGACGTTTGTTCCTTGATCGAAATGGTATGATGGGATTTCGGTTCTTCCTTCTGTGGATTCCTCCTCAGAACTCATCACCTAGTCCGGGTCTCCCTCATAGATTTAATACGTAGTTCATGAAACTCTTCCTGGTGCCATGTTTCCATGGACACCGGTTAATTACACTACTTATTTCTGGACATTCCAAAGGGTTCGGTCAGGGTAGCAACCTTTAGTCGGGGGAGTAGTCACGTTGAGGCATCAGTAGCGTGTCTGGATGCTGGGGAACCTGGCATGTCTGTCTATTATCCCTGGTCACAGGGCTTCTCGAGGGCGTGGATGCCCGAGGCATCCCACATCGAGCGCGGGGAATTCTATGTCATAGACACATATCTGAGGTTTTCCTCAGCTTCCCATGTTTAACACAGGGTACCCCGCAGGTTTAATGTCCAGCGGAGATGGATCAGCCCAATCAGAGCATTAGCTAGAATAGATCGGATCGAGGGATTTCCATTGAAGATTTGCCGATACTGGGGCAGCCCATGGGCGGCTGTGAACCGGCATGAGGGTGGACATTGGTCCAATGGGCATCGTCAGTGAACCGACGTGAAGGTGGACCTTGGTCCGATGGGCATCGTCAGTGAACCGATGTGAAGGTGGACCTTGGTCCGATGGGCATCGTCAGTGAACCTACGTGAAGGTGGACCTTGGTCTGATGGGCATCGTCAGTGAACCGACGTGAAGGTGGACCTTGGTTCGATGAGGGATGGTCTTAAACCTCAGGAAGGCTTCCTACGTACCATGTCTTGACATGGATCAAAGACCTCGTAGTTCAAAGGGTGTCATCGATGAACCGACGTGAAAGTAGACCAAGGGGTCCACTAGTGGTGGGCTTGAACCTTGGGAAGGTTTCCAACGTACCATGCCTTGACATGGATCAAAGTCCTCGTAGTTCAGAATGGTCGCAACGGATTTCCGTCGGACTGGAATGCAGTTTAATGTCATGTTGGACGAGAATGAACCTTGACGTGAATAAACAACGGGCGATGGGTGTCGGTGAACCAACGTAAATGAGGGACCTTGGTTCGATGGGAGATGGGTGTCGGCGAACCGACATAAATGAGGGACCTTGGTCCGATGGTAGATGGGTGTCAGCGAACCGACGTAAATGAGGGACCTTGGTCCGATGGGAGATGGGCTTGAACCTCGGGGAGGCCTCCTACGTACCATGCCTTGACATGGATCAAAGTCCCCATAGTTCGAATTGTGGAATACAGTTTAACGTCATGCGGGACGGGGGTGAACCGACGTGAATGAGGTCGGAACGAACAGATGGTGGGTTTGAACCTTGTAGAGGATTCCGACGTACCACGCCTTGACGTGGATCAAAGTCCCCGTAGTTCGGGTTGGTCACAATGGCTTGCCATCGGACTGGAATTGCAGTTTGACGTCGTAATGGACGTAGGTAGAACTCGACGTGAGTTGGATGATGAGTGGGTTTGAACCTCGTGGAGGATTCCTACGTACCATTCCTTGACATGGATCAAAGACCTCGTAGTTCAAATGGGTGTGCAGTTTAATGTCATGCGGGACAAGGGGCATACAGTTTAACGTCATGCTGGATGAAGACATGCAGTTTATTGTCATGCTGGACGGGGCTGAAACTCGACGCGGGTGAACGACCGAGTAATGTGGATTGAACCTCATAGAGGCTTCCTACGTACCATGCCTTGATGTGGATCAAAGTCCTCGTAGTTCGATGAGGGTGGGGGTCAGGGTCGGTGCTCACTCTAAGCCCACGTGAGTCATGCTCGGTGTGAGAAAAAAGAGGTTGCAAGGCCCTGATGATCACGTCGCGAAGGATGCGTCTGTGTGAATTGAAGAGGGGCTTATGCATTAGGCAGCCCATGGTGCTGGGACTTACTCCAGGATGGAGGCCCGAGGTGCGGCAAAGCGCAGTGAAAGAGGGATTTGGGACCAATGATGGGGGGTGCCTCGTACCCTATCATGCCCTCCTCTGACCTTGGTAGTGGGGAAGTACGGAGATGCATGGGTGCAGCCATCCGTTGGGGAACTAGGGTCGCCCTTCTCCTATGAACATACGCCACTCCAATAAGGAGGATATCATCCCTTGTATATGGGTGATTCCATTCCTATGGATACGAGTGGTGTAAAGAATGTTCGAGCTGGGGGGACCCTTCGTGAGAGGCATGAGGTCGGGTCACAGTTTAACGTCATGTGTTGAGGATGTGATGCTTGACAGTTTAACGTCCTGCAGCTCGGACGAGGTGGGTTCACTCCGCACCCCTAGGTCTTACATAACTAGTACCCTCTGGTCCTTGGGGAAGGGATGGTACCAGTAAGGTCGTGGCCAAGGGGGGTTGTAGAGCGAACCATCGAGGGGTCCACGTTAGCGTGGCTATGCGAAGAAGAAATAGTCGTTAGCGTGCCTATGCGAAGAAGCATTAGGCGAAGTAACGCTAAGAGTGGTATTGTCCATGGGACTTTGAAATCACATCGTGCAAACCTGGAGGGTCGCACATGAAGAGGAATTGCCAACTAAAGGAGTGTGCTTCGTGAAGCAAAGTGCCTTGGCCTTAGCATGGGGCATAGGGGTGAGTGGAGGGTGCTTCGCAAAGTGGAACAGTACTCGCGGAGCACTACCTCGCAAAGAAGAGGTGTCTCACGAAGCAAGGTGCTATGAAGCAGTGTGCTTCGTGATGTGTGGAGATCCTGCCTTAGTATAGGGATCACTAGCATAGGTTGGGTGTTTCGCGAAGCATAAGTTCTCCACGGCTTCCCGGGTTCCCTTGGGAATCCCCTTCCTTCGCGAATGCCCTTGAGCTTCGCGAAGGGCATCCCTCTCGGAAGAGGGGGTCAAAACGAGACCATGAAAAGGCATCTCGTGAAGTATAAGTACCTCATGGAGCTCATGATTCCCGGGGGCAAAGGGTGCTTCGCGATTCGGGAGAGGAGAAGCCTAAAGGTCGGATTTTCCATCCCCTGGACTCAGGGGGAGCCTGGTATTTATAAGAAAGGGGTGCCGCAAAGCAGAACACACGCGCCGCCTCAGGTGCTTCGCGGCGCGCTCGCGAACGTCAATGACATCCGCTGAGAGTTACCTCCTCTGGAGCTTCGCGGCGGGCTCGCGAACGTCAAATGTGTTCGCGGAGAGTTACCGCCTCTGGAGCTTCGCGGCGGGCTCACGAACGTCAAATTTGTTCGTGGAGAGTTACCGCCTCTGGAGCTTCGCGGCGGTCTCACGAATGTCAAATGAATTCACGGAGAGTTACCGCCTCTGGAGCTTCGCAATACCGCAATTCTCGGGGCGCTTCGTGCCAGTGCTTCGCAACGGTGCTTCGCGAGGCAGCGTGCCAGCCTTCTTTTTCATCCCTTCCTTTCATGAAATATTTTGGCGCCAACATGTATCAATCAAATGCATCTCAATATGATGCACGATGTTTCTAGTATGACTCAATGTTTGTGTTTTCAATTTAAAAATGACAATTTAGTTCAAAACATGTGTGTCATACTCAAAAAACTATGTAAACACATTCATATTCTTTGAAACTTCATAAAAATAATCAGTAAGTCATTTTTGAGGTGTAGAAATCAACTAAACCTAAATATAATAAATGGAGTGTCCATTATGACTCAAAGTATATATTTTTAATTTAAAATTGATATTTTAGTTCAAAACACATGTTGTATGATCCAAACTAATAAAACAAATTAAAATTCATTTTTATACTTTAGAAAAAATGATCCATAACATATTTTTTATTTGTATGAGTCAATTACACCTCAATATGATAAATGGTGTGCCTTGTATTACTCAAAGTGTGTGTTTTTAGTTAAAAAAGACATTTTAGATCAAAACACACATGAAATACTCTTAACTTAAAAAAATTCAATCATATTGTTTGGATAATTTTGGATAAGAGTCCATAAGTCATTTTTTATTTGTAGGAATTGACCACACATCAATATGACACAAAATGTGGCCAATATGACTCAAAGTGCATTTTTTTAATAAAATATTGTCATTTCAATTTAAAACATGCATCACATAGCCAAAACTGAGAAAAAGATCTATGATTTTCTTAAAAATTTTGGACAACAATACATAATTCATTATTGACATGTAGGAATCAGCTATATATTAATTCTACATATGTTGTGGTAGGTAAGACTCAAAGTGTGTGTTTTAAATATAGAAGTTCAATTTTAGTCTAAAATACATGTCACGTACTCAGAACACATAAAATGAGATAGTATTTTTTTAAAACATTATTAAAATGATCCATAATTCATTTTTGATGGGTATAAATCGGTCGCATGTCAATTTGACAGATGATGTGGCTGGTATGACTCAATGTGTGTCTTTTCAATAAAGAGATTCATTTTAGTTTAAAGTGCACATCACATATGAAAAACAAAGAAAACAGTCTTGGATTATTTTCCAACTTTTGTAAAAAAATCCATAATTCATTTGTGACATGTAATAATTGACCTCATGTTGATCCAACACATGTTGTATTCAGTGTGACTTAAAGTGTGTGTTTTCAACATAAAAGTCTCATTTTAGTTTAAAACATGTATCATATTTCCAAAATAGATAAAAAATTCTCATATTATTTTCCAACATTTGTAAAATAATACAAAATTTATTTTTGATGTGTACGAATCAACCTAAATTCAATCGGACACATGATGAGGGTGGTATGACTCAAGGGAATATTTTTAATATAAAAGTTCCATATTATTTTAAACCACACATAATGTAGAAAAAACTGAGAAAATGAGATTATATTCTTTTCAAATTATAGGAAAAAATTACATAATTTATTTTTGATTTTTAGGAATTGACTACATGTCAATATGACACATGATGTGGTTGGAATGACTCAATGTGTGTGTTTTCAATAAAGCAGTGTTATTTTAGTTCAAAACATGCATCAAAAATCCAAACCGAGAAAACAATCTCATATTTCTCAAAAAAATCAGAAAATGGTCCATAATTCATTTTTTATGTGTAGTGATTGACCACATTTCAATATAACACGTGATGTTTTGGGTATGACTTGAAGTTTTTGATTTAAATATAAAAGTTTCATCTTAGTTTAAAATGTGTATCACATAGCCAGAATGTGGAAAATGATCTCGGATTATTTTCAAATATTAGGACAATGATCCATAATTCATTTTTCATTCATAATAATCGATCACACATCAATATAACACTCAATGTGGTCAGTATGACTCCAAGTGCAAATTTTTAATATAAAAGTGTCATTTTTGTTTAAATTTATATCACATAGCTAAAATTGAGAAAATGATCTCAGATTTTTTTCAAAGTTTAATAAAATGATCCATAATTCATTTTTGATATGTAAGAATTTAACATATGTCAATTCGATAGACAATGTGACAGGTCTGACTCGAATTTTTTTTTAATATAGTAATAACATTTTAGATTAATACATGCATCACATAACCAAAAAGAATAAAACAAGCTCATATTTTTTTCAAATGTTAGGATAAAGGCCCATAATTCATTTGTGATGTGATGGAATTGATCACATGTCAATCTAATTCATGATTAACAGGTAATATTATTACTTTATATAGTAACTAACAATATAATTTATCATATTTGGATTATATAACATTAAAATTATGATTTTGTTATTTTTTTAATTTACTGTTACTAATATAAATACTAGTTTTATTATACGGAAAAGTTTTTTTATGTAGGTTGATCATTGTAAAAAATCTTCTAGTTTTGATTTTGTATACAGGTTATAATTTTTTTTATTATTTGTAAATATGGAATCAATGTAAGTATTTTTTATTTAAATTTTAAATTTAAATGATATTGAAATCTAATATTTTTATTCCAATATGGTTTTATATATATTTTAATTCTTTCTTTTTTATTCTCATTGTTTTTTTATAGGGATTTTTTATATAGCATAAGATATGGTCTTTATCATCACAAGAGAAAGCACTGATAAAGGGTATCCTTTTTCATCACTAGATGAAGAATAAATAAAAATTGTCTTTATTAGTGATAGAGAAATTACAAATAAATGGGTGAAATTATGAGTTTTTTTCTAGCACAGATCAAGGTAGGTCTCTTTTTATAGTGCTTTGGTAGTCATTATATTTTTTAAGACAAATCCCTTTTTTAGAATTTTTAAAAGAATTTTCTATAGTATTGAAATGGTAGGTCTTGATATAGATTATACCTTGGTGATATATAGATTGGGTTCTTCCCTTGATGACAGTTGATGCAGACCAACCATCTGAGGCGGACAGTGTAGGGACATAATGTGGCAGTAGGGGCAGCTGTCTTGAGGCTCGAGCTCTCCAATGAGGGAGGTGGTGATGTGTGGTCCTAACATCATGGTTTATGGAAGAAGGGGAATCATGTAGGTGGCAGTGTTGGGGCCTGGCATAGTAGCGTCCAATAATGGAGTAAGTGGTTGAAACATGTGGATGGCGGTTGAGCGGGTAGGTAGCAAGTGTGTGAGTCTACGAGCCTCAGCTATAAAATAGGGGCCCTATGGGCCATGTAATTAGAGACTTTAAACCTCTATATAATATTTTCTACAATCCTACATATATAATAATAGATAAAAAGGGGCTCAATTGGTGGATTATCCCTTTGGGGGATATGACTTGCCTTTTCAGCCTTGTGCATGTGAGTTGTGTGTGTGTGTTTTATTGTATTTGTAACCCAATATACCTAATATATATGTTATTATATTTATATAGTTAAAAATATTTTTATAATTATATAATTATAAATAATATTTCTAACTATAAAAATGTATTTATAAATATATATTAATTTTTATACCCAAATAAGGTAGACCATTGAGATGCTCTATAGACCCCGAAATTTATTATAAAATAAAATATAAAGTACACAAATAATTTTATATCTAAAAGTGGGAAAAAACCCCACTAACACAAAATATAGATAACAACCTCATCCTTTATTTCTACCTCCTCTTCCATAAAATCCCCCTTAGCCTCTTGGGTGTCTTTCCCTTCACCATTGCTTTGAGGTCTATCACACATCACCTTGATCATCAACGTCCACTAGTTCATCATCCTCATTAGCATTGTGAGAAACATTTTGATCATCCACTAGAGTAGTGAAATCAGAATCATCCCCTTTGACACCTTCAACTAGCAACCCATCATTCTGAACTTCTTCAATTGAGGGATGTTGTGTCTACATGTCTTCTGAGCCAACCTTCTTGAAATCAGAGTCATTAGTCTCCAGAGTTGGTAAATATGTTTTTCTTTCCATTCCCTACTCTTCTTGTATAACTTATCTAAGTATGGATAATTGGTAGAATTCATCATTGTAAAGAAATTGTGCTTCAGAGCACCAGAATTGAGTGTACCTGCATGCAAAGGGGTTTGCAAAGGCACTAATATTTTAGTGGAAGTTGTATGGGTAGACATAACATTATCTTCAGGGGTTAAGGCATACATACTCGAGGAAATATCATTACAAGGATCCACCAAATCATTAGTGGGAGCAGCAGGTGAAAGAATCACATGATTATCATTATTATAAATCACTATGGAATCAGTGGATATAGAAGCAACAAATGAATTATTCATTGACCCCATAGAACTAGAGGCATAAATAGCCGCAATGGAAGCATGTATAGGATACTAGAAAACAGTAACCATAGATGCATCCTACAACCCAGGGGTATATTCACCCAAATCTACTAGTTCACTAAATGGATCATGTTCGGAGGTAGGAACATGCTCCTAAAGAGCTAGAGTAGAACCATGAGCATGTGCAAGAGTTTCCACATGCTCCTGATAGGGAACAACTTGTATAAAACCCTCAGGTACGAACTATATAGGCCCAAAATTATGTTGCCCAACCACAAGAGTAGAGCACAATTTAATAGGATTAGGTTATAGTTTTTCTTTAGACAGGAACTGTTCCTATAATAAAATTGTAGGATCATCATAATCACCATCATGACTATCAACATCGCCCCATTTATAATTTCTCTCCCTCAGAAACATATGTGTAGTAGGTAGTGTGGCTTTATATTCAGCACATCCCCACTGCAAACAGCTTCACATTGTATACAATCAACCCTATTTTTATCCACCACGTCAGCAAAAGAGGGAGGTCCCTCATTCAGTGACCCATCATTAGTATTATGTATCATAACCAACATAGATGAAAAAACTACCTTCACATTTTCAGAGTTACTCATCTACACAGGCAAAGAGGGATCACCTATAAATTTAACCCTAAACTTAGACATCTCTACAAGGTTTCCATGTCTCTTCCAGTTAGAACACCATAATCCTCTATGAAAATTATCCTTAAAATTTCCACTGGTTCAGAGGTTGTTGCAGAATTTAGAAACATGTTCAAATTAATTATCAATATTGAATTTAAACTTACTATAAATCAAGTAAACATTCTCAAAAGGAGGCATAAACATATCAAACTCAACCCAAATTCGAGAAAAATGAATATAACTTACCAATACAATCTCTTTTTAAATCTTAATTGGGGTGCCAACAACCAAAATTATATCCCATAGGATGCTTGGGTGACCAAAGACCCAATTCAAGCCATTGACATGGATCCAAGAGTATGCAACATTATTCATGACTTGAAGAGGGTCAAATGAGGGATCCTAGTTTTGAATCCTTAAGACCACGTGCTGGATATTATGAAAACCACAACTCAAATCTTTCAGTTTCATTTCATTATAACAGAAGGTAATATGGGAAAAATCATACTAAGAGAGATGATGTTCCAATTACCAAATCCCCATATCTAATAGACACATTTTCTTAGATTTGTAAGCTTCTAAACATTTGTTTGTGTGCTGAGACAATCAATAATAGAGTGTTTACAAGCATCAACTCTGTCTTGAAATAGCTGAGGGTTCGAATTGACCACTACAAGTAGACCCTTTCTTGAAATCTTGTGATGAATGGAATCACCATCCCTAGTATCAATAAAAAGTGATCAGCACCCATAATTGGTGATGATTCCTCTCTTCAGACCGATTCTCCCAAATCAGAGCCCTTCAATGGGATTTGAAGATTCCTCGGATTCATGGCAAGAGCTGCATCATGGGTCGAGCAAGATCCACCATCACCCTTCCTCAACGGGCCAATAAAGACCTCTGTATGATTTAAGTACAAGCTCATCATAGAAGAAAACTCTAGACGCCATCTATGTAGAGTGAGAGACCCTCGTCCCACAACATCTTCCTCTATATTAATATTTATATAAATATTAATATATATTTATAAATAAATTTCTAGATTATTTAAAAATATATTTATAAATTTATATATAATAATGTATTTATCTTTATATATTTAGAAATATATTTGAAGAATTGAAAATACGTATTTATCAATATAACTATAAATTTGTATTTATATATAAATATATTTATATTTATACATTTATATAATTATAAATATATTCTTATAATTATGTATATTTATATCTATTTACAATTATTTATTAATATATTTATTTATGTATAATTTTATGAATATGTATTCATAAATATATTTATAATTATGTGTGTGTGTGTGTGAAAATTTAAATATATAGTTATATATATAATTATAAATATTTATTTATAAATATAATTTTGTAATCATATTCACATATAAATATTTTTAAATAAGTTTCAGGTTCCGGGACATTGAAATCTAGTTTGGGTTAGGTTTTGGTTTAAAAAATATTACTTAAACCCTCCTTGATAAGTAATTAGGTAATAATTTTAAAAAAAATTATATAATTAATAACTAATAATATAATTAAAAATATAATTAATAAAAATAAAAACTAAAAAATAAGCATTAAATTAAAAATATTATTTTTATTATTTTTGTTTTTATAATAAATTATTATATTTAATAACATATTTATTTATAATTATATAATTTTAAATATATTCATATCTATATAAATATATTTTAAACTATATAAATATATTTATATAAATATATCTATATAATTATATATACTTTAAATATATATTTATAAATATAATTATAAACATGTATTTATAAGTTTAATTATAATAAATATATTTAAAAATATATCTTTAAATATATTTATATAATTATAAATATATTTATATAATTCTCAATATATTTATGTAATTATATATTTTTATATAAAAGTATATATATATATATTAGGTATTTGTGGGTAAAATTACAACAAAACTCACACACTCATAAGTATTAATAAATATATTTATATATAAATATAATCATAGTAATATATTTTTAATTATATAAATATATATATTTTTATAAATATAGTAAATATAAATTTATAAATATATTTATATATAAATATAAAAATATTTATTTATAAATCTATTTATATAAATATATTGACAAAAAAATATTTATAAATATGTTTCGGATTCAGGAACCCCGAAATCGGGTTTAGGCTTGGTTTATTTTTTAATAATATTACCTGAAGATGCCCTGATTAATAATCATTTAATAATTTCAAATTTAAATATAAAATATATATATACATATATATATATATATATTTATAGCTATATAACTATTTTTTAATACTATATATATTTATTTATAAATATATATTTATATAAAAATATATTTTTAAATATATATTTAGTATATTTAAATATATGTATAATTGTAAATATATTTATATATATATATATGAACACATATTTATAAAATTGCATATAAATAAATATATCTATATATATAATTATATAAAGATATTTATAAATATATATTTATAATTATATAAATATTTTTTTTAAATGTTTATTTATTTATTTATAATTATATATATAATAATTATTTTTTATCGGGAGGGGGTTGATCACCAAATGAAGTGGCGCTCACCCCAAAATTGCTTAGCACCCCTTTATTTGGCACTAGATAATCCAAATTTATAAAAAAAACTTATCCAATTTAATTAAAAATAAAAGCCTACTAGGAAAATTTTTCCCCATTGTGTAAATGAAAATAGTGGAGATCAGTCATGGTCAAATTTGCCTATAGGGTATGAGAATAAAAGAAGACCACATCCTTCAGAGATTTAGGGGAGATAGTAAACAAGGTTGGCCCATAGCCAATCGTAGGGGGACAAGTTCAGAGAGAGAAATGAGGCCTGAAAACTAGTATTAAAGTGGTACTAAGAGTCATGGTTAGTGAGGGGTTCCTTGTATGAAAGTGGGGGGCATCAGGGTAAGAAACGTGGCCTAGGAGAGTAAGCACTATCCTATATAAGGTCAATATCACCATTCACCTCCATGATATTTGAAAATGATGAAGATCTATTAGAGGGGGAAGGGGAGTTGAGAAGGAGAGAGAATCCATACTATTGTCTATAAATTTATTCTTAAGTATTTTTGCATATTTCTGTTACCTCATCAATTATTTCCTCAAAATCATCATATTCACTAACCATAATTCAAGTGTGTTAATCAATATATACATCATCCTTCATGCTTTATAACATACAAATGGTTCCTCGTTCTTCTAGTTATCTTTTCTCTTCAACTTAGTATATCTATTCTTTATCAATAATAATGAACATCTCAAACTCATCAATAACATGTAGTATATTGTGCACTCTTCATCCAAAAACACTTATCATTGATTCAAATAAAAACCATCTCTATAATAAAAATATATATAGTCTCCTCCTAGAAATTAGTATCTCAATAGTTTTCTTCAATATCCTTTTCAAACATAGGCATCGATCTTCCTCAATATATCCAATCGAAGACAGTTTTAACACAATAGATCCATAGAAACTCCAAATACATATCAAGTTATAAACACCTATAAAAAATCATCAAAAACTTCTAATGATTCTAGTTTAAGGTTGATAATAAATACAACACACCATCGATAATTTCATGGGATCTTTAAGGGAGTAGAATAATATAAATTTAACGAATACTCGATAATATATTTAGTGGGAGTTTTTAAAAGGTAAAAGTCATAAATTTAGGATGTGACTATTTTGGTGAAATGTGTAAGAAAGTTTATTTATTTTATTCAGAATGTGTGTAAGAATTTGGTTCTTGGAATATGAAGGGACAATTTTGAATAGTTGTAGATATGAATGTTATAAAAGAACGATTGAAGAAGTGAATGTAAGTTTCCATAATAGAAAACTTTTTTATTTTTATTCATAGTTCTTATTTCGAACTTTTAGTGTTATCATATATTATTAGAATGATTATATTGTGATCCATTACTAAGTTGAATGGTTTATTTATATTCAATTTTTGAGAAAATTTTAACAAATCCAATGGTTTTTTGAATTTTATGGTTAGTGAAAAAATCCAGAGTATATTTTTTAGAACAAGTTGAGAATGATTAGTGATACTAGAGAACTGGTAGATACTATTGTGGTTAATGAAGATGAATCTCCTAGATTCACAATTCTTTTCAAATGGTAATTTTTTTGAAGTGAAGTGAAGGAGAAGTGGATGTGATGAGTATTATATTTTATTGTTAATATTTCTACATAATTTTCTAATGAATTAATAAAATTTAAAATCAATTGAATGATGTCGATACGTATTAAGTGAAGATATCTTAGAAGTTTGGAAGATCGTGGAGTAAATTAAAAAAAAATTAGTTTTTTTAGGATATTTTATTTTGAATATATAATCATGTCACAAGTGAAATGATCAACCTACAATGTTCAGTGCGTTAGATAGAATACCATCATAACCAAAGGGTTTGTGACATGATTAGATTTTAAATTATGATGATGCTTGAACTAGTATTTAATTATATGGATATTATTCTACTGTTGATATTGGTTTCATCGTGAATTGAAAATTCCCATCATAGTGAGGAGGCCATGAGAATTCAATGATTCTATGTATTAAAGGATCTGAGTGATATAGATTATGCTAAAAGGAACCTGGATTATAAGATTGAGTAGATTATGATATAGATCTTGTATCCTGAAGATGTAAATTGTGCTATAGAGCATTGAAGCATTCCATAGTGGTCAGGCTATATATTTTTTGTTCTTCTATAGATATTTTTAAAGTTCACGCCATAATAGAGTCAACCACACCGCAAATGGGTAGATGGTTTCTGAAGAGGTTATCGAATAACTTCTCAGTCATTTTATTATGAATTTGGATGAATCGTGATTTTGATTGTCACGATGCATGGATCATTGTCACATTATTATTCTTTTTAGAGTACAAAATTGATGTTGTTTATTGATATGGCCTATTTAGTTTTTCAAGTGATTCTCCAACATGATCATTTAATGCCTCTAGTAATATCTAAGTGTGGCTAGAAATCTAGAATGTGAGAAGTTAAAGTATAAGCTACTCATTTTCATTTGAATTTGAAATTAAAATTTTAATAAATTATAATAGTTATTTATATTATGTAAGTTAAGAGATTTATAAAAAATAAGGTGAACTTTATAGAGTGTATAATGGGAATTCATTTAGAATAGATAATAATAGAAATATAAATAAAAATAAAATTATATGAAGAGAAATAGGAAGAAATACACAAATAACTTGATGGAAGTCTACTTCAGGTAAATACTCTCTTATTGTTACTATTTCATAATATCACTCTTTTTTCTATGGAAGAACAATAAAAAATTTAGGTGATACATTGTGTATAATCATGTTAAGGATAAATTGTGCTTATTAATAATCCATGATGATTAGGAGATCGTATGATCAAGGGACTTATTAGATCATGCCAATGATGTAGCCATTCACTTTGCATAGTGAATACTATAAAAAACTATTATTCTTATTATTTTTTATATTAACACGTGTTTTAATCTTGTAAAGTGTTCATGTTATTAATTTTAATAATAATTAAAGGTTATTTGAAATATAATCATAAAAGGAAGTAAATTCACTGATTCACCCACCCAGTAAATTTTTACTATTCATGTGGATCTATTCGACTCAATTATTCTTCTTTATTGAGGTCATTCATTCTGTACCATATATTTAATCCTTTACCCACCTCATTCATTGTAAATTACCTCCTGACATCCATTGAATCCTTGGTTCCATCCTTCTACTACTTTAGTTTTGTGGGACTTGTTTCACTCTCGAGGGTTATTCCTCCATCGAGAGAGGGTAAGAGGGAGGGATAAAAAAAACTCAATAGAGGGTAGGTGATTCTGGTTTTTTTCATATAAAAGAGATAATGGAGGTATCATTTGAGATAAGGATATTTGAATGTGATAAATAGTGATTTAATTGAGCATTGTCTAAAGATCCCAATAACTATCCCCAGTCCAATTAAAGAAATGAATCAATTAATTGAAATACATTTTTCTTTATTTTTAAGTATTTTTAATGACAAATATTCCATTTTATCTGAAATTTGAGAAAAAATTGTATTTTTAGAATATTATATAAAATTTAATTACTCTGTAAATTTAATTTATTTCCATTAAATTAGATAGAGACCTTATGAAATGCATTTTATTTTAAAACATGACTTTCACATTGATTTTGATCCTAAAAATTATGAACTTTATTTTCATTTTTTTAACATTTTGAAATGTGGTTGAGGTTTTACACCAATAGAGTTGATGTGGATTCTAACACAAGGTCATTCCCCTATTCATCCCAAAATTTGACCAAATAAAACCGGCCTAATTTCATCTCCAATATGTCTATTAGAAATTCCATTTAGATCAAACATTAATTCTATCACCAACACACCTATTTTTAATTATACTAGTAAAAAAAGACACACTTTATATCCTTGAAGAACCAACTACATCTAAAACTCGCCGATATCGTTAAATAAAGTATTCAAGAAGAAACCTTAAAGCATATCACCAGACTTCAACAAGTCTAAACCCAACTGCAGCATGAAATCAACACCAATATCATAGAACTAAAGAAACATAATTGTCCAAAACATGGTCAATATACCATCACATAAGTTCACCAGTGTTTCAATAACTCATCGTAATCCCTCTATAATCATTCTGTCACACAACATTTATAATCTAGATCCTATCACTAGCATCCTTGTATCTCAAAGGTATAATCTTTATCTTCACTACACCAACTTCCCATACTCTTTATAAATCATGCATCATTATCTAGATTTTCTCTAACTTCACTTAATCTTGATAATATTATCATGAGAATTCGTTCACCTAGGTTATACCAGTTAAGCATCACCCACACCTTAGTATTTAATCAGGCTCTAGATATTTCAATGTCTTATATTCATCAATTTATACTTGGATTCGGCTAATTTTGATACAAATATACCATCATTTATTGAATCCTAATATTGAAGCCTATGGGTCCCAATTCTAACATACAAACTAATAGATCCTCCTAAATCCTAGTCTAAGGAAGCATTTTATTTCATGACTTTCATACTGGAAGAAAAGTGATAAATTTTATGTGACCCTAGGAAAACAAATCACATAAATGTTTTCACCCAATGATTTAGTGACTATCACTCACAGGATTCATGAATCTCAACTTGGTAAAAAGTTTAATCTTATATAACAAGGGTCTCACATATATCCAATATAATGATCTATTCTTATATGAACAGGGATTTTTTCAGATCCAATAGGAAAAAGTGACAACCATTATATATGGAGGAGAATGTATAAATCACACATAATGAAGTTGGATGTACAGTCCTATGTATTTATAAATTTCAATCTCATTAAACTCCTTTAAATCTCAAATTTAAAGCAAGGATGGGTAGTTCATTCTTACATGTGGATGATATATCCCCTAGTAATTCCAATCCTACATATCACCAATTGTTTTACACCATGAAGAAATAGAACCCATTTAATGGATCTTTCTTGAAGAAGTACTAAATTTTAAAAATTTAATTTTGGTAAGTATACTAAAAATAATTTTTTTAGTTTCAAATGTGAATTCATCCATGTGAAAGGATATTTACTTCCTAGATGTTTTCTGGATGATAATTACATGAAGGATCTTCAAATGATCTTGGTAAAATCATTGGAATATTTATTTTCTTGAATGTATTATTCTATGATTATGATGAGGACTATACCTCCTATAAAAAATGAGGGGATACTTTTAAATATATTTCAGTTCCAAACATATGTGATGTAGTTTTTACTTTCTCCTTATTTATAAATTTTTTTATTTCAATTCGCATTTTATATACAGCTCTTCTTTTCCCTTTGTTTTGAAATCCATTCATATGGAATTATAATTTCTTATGATTATACTAATAGAAAAATCCACAAGAGTTCGTGAGTTATGAATAATGTAATTCAATTTTTTCTATATTTTTTATTTCTCTAAGTTTCACTATGATGTGTGGTGGAGGTAGGTGGTAATAGTCATCTATTTATATTTGAATTGATATGTCTCTATATTATTGGATAAAAAAATTCTTCTATAATTATCTAATATAACAAATGATTTAAGTGATTATAGATTTTTTAAAACTATGGAAATGGAAATATGAGTCAAATTATACATTGGGTTTCCCCTTACTTGATTCATACCTTGCTATTGGATGTGATTAAGTGAGATCTAGTGTGTTACTACACACTTAATAATGATATATAATTCAATATATAAATAAATCGATTAATTTAATTATGAAATAAATACACAAACCATGAAATAGAAAAAAAAATATGATAGCCTGTTAGGATAGGGAATCCATAAATAAGATATATAATTAGAATAATAAATTGATAATAGGGATATAATAAAACTGTTAATCTATTAATGTCTAATCCATTGATCGTATTTTTTGGCATAGTTTCTGAGGAATATAAAATAATTCAAAACAATTCTGTCATTATTAATTTATTTTTATATTTTTCTTTTTTCTTATTTTTTTTATTATGTTATTTCAATCCCAAAAATCTAAAATTAAAAATTACATGGGTGGGAACTATTAGTCTTAGATGTGTGAGAAACAATTTTCTATCCAAGTATCATAACTTTCATAAGGATTTATTAGAGAACTATGTTTGTAGAACCAATGTAGGTGTACATATAGAACAAGTAGTCCAAAATTAGTATCTGAATAATTATAGAAGTTTGGAAGGGTGGATTAATAGGTTATGGATTCAGGTATTATTCATTGGAAGTGTGGTTGGTCTCAGTGAATACAATATACATTTGTTTATGGCTTTAATCGAGAAATGGGTGACTATGAAGATTGAAAGGTGATGAAACTAATAGAAATTTACAGCTAATATGGATATTTTCTATAAATATATGAGAGGGGTCACTTGTATGATTATATGACATATTGTTTACTTTGTATTGGATGCAAATACTTTTTTCTTATTATCTTGGGTAGTATCCTAGAATTTTGGACACTTGTAACTTAGTAATACTTTCTTGCGTTCTTATATTAAAGATTTTTTATTTTACAAAGAGTGGGAAAATTTTTAAACCCTATAAATTCTGAGTGTTCTATTTTTAGTGTTAACATTCTTTTTACTTGTTCCATTTCGGGAGTGATATGAGGGTTTTCATATGGTGATTTAGTGTGTTATCGAGGTTTGATGCTTCTATGTTTATATATGCTAATTAATGGAGTCATTTCATTTTAAAAAATTCATAACCTTTTTCCACATTTAAGTTTATAGAATACCATCCTAAATTGTGGGTTCATGGAAAAATAAGATATATCAGTTCTCAATACTAATTTCAATTGTTTCTTGGTGGATTATTCTCAAAGAATTTAAGAAAGTGATGTTTCATGTACTTTACACTTTTTTCAGTGGGAGATTTTTTATTTATTATGATAGAATTAGAATAGGGATAGAGGTGTATTGACAACTTTATGATTCATATTCCTAATTATAGAGGATTCTTGTAGAGGATTATATATTCTAGAGATATCTGTCTCTTCTTTTGATATGGTTTTACCTATAATTAGTGGAAATGAAGAGTGAGAAAGGATAAACTGGAAGGAACTAGGTTTGATATGAATGATGATGTTCTTGAATGTATCCTTACAAATTTATGAGGTGAAGACCATTGTGAAGCTTAGGTCCACACTAGGTAAAATATATGTAAAGTTAAACATAATGAGTGAAGTCTTAATGATGTTGTGGATTTTTAGTATGATGGTTTCAAAAGGAAGACTAGTGGTGGGTCATTTTAATGAATTTAATATTATTCAAACTTAGTTGGAGTATATTAGAGTATATTTGATTGGGGAAATGTGGGAATTAATCCTTCTATTGTCACTTCTAGAACCATGGGATGTGATTTTTACAACAATGAGTAACTCTAGTGGAAATAATTAATTGGTGTTTGAGGAGATCTGATATCTGATTTTGAATAATGATATTTGGAGAAAGGAAGCATCAAGTATTATCAAAACTATGTTTAGTGTGGATGGTAGGGGGCATTCCGCTTAGATAAAAATTCAATGTTAAGAGAAGGGTAAGAACAAAAGAGAAATGAGTTGAGGAAAATTTTTAGGATTGGTTGATTCAATATGCTGGCACTATGGAAACAGTGGTCATTTTTAGAATGACTATTAAGAAAAAAGTCAGTTCTGAAAATTGTAATTCTAGATCATCTAGAAACATCATAGTCGAGAAATATGTCACCTTGATTCTATGTTTCATGTAATTTTTAGAGTTGTGGATACTTAAATTTGGTGAAATGTTCCACTCAGTATCTTAGAAGGGGTGAATATAGAATTCTGTATCTGAAAGATTCAACAAGGTTCATATATAGATGGAGAACTATTTAAGATGGTTGGAAAGGGTGATGTAAAATTTTAATGAATAACATATGAATGTTTACAATTTATAGTTTCTTTCATATCCTAGGACTATAAAAGATCCTAATCACGATTATCCTACTGGATGATTCAGGTTTATATAAAAATATTGGATAGTGTGTATAAAATCACACAAGGCTCTATAGTGGTGTCTTGAGGAGTTAAGAATGAAACTTTATACCTGGTTGGGAATTCAATAGGTGAAATCTTTTCCAATAAAAAATATTTTTTAATTAGGATGTTATGGAATGACCACTTGGGAAAAATTAGTGAGAAAGGACTAAGGAACATAAAAGTGATAGTAACACTGAAACTCAACTAAATAGATTATGAAACATATAAAAACATACATTTGAAAAGTACTTGAAAGTGTACTTTGAAATGTTTCAAAAAGCACCAAACTATTATAATCATGGGTAGGTTCATATATATGTATGGATCATAATTATAGTTCAATCTCATAAGGTTGAACTATCGAACATTTCCAACATCAATGATTCTACATGGAAGTAATTGGTGTTTTTTCAAAAATAAATGTCCTAGGTTATCATAAATTTCATTACATGGAGAGACATGGAAGAGAATAATATTCAAATAAAACTAAAATGTTTATAGTTGTGAAACCATTGTGATTATAGAAGAAAAGGGTTTTAGAATTTTGTTGGATGAATGTAATATAGATGGAGAAGGCTATACCTGGGAAACAGAGTAGAATTGTGTGGTGGAATAGGTGAATTGTACTTTTGATGATATATCTTAGAGTATGAGGTTATATTTCATTTTCCCAAAGGATTTTTGGGTGAAATTGGTTAATTATTTATCTTATCATGTGAAACAAAGTCCTTATGAACTGATAGGGTAAGCACTTATATAAGAACTCTAAACTAGAAGGATATTTAATCTGTTCCATATGAAAGTTTTTAGAATTATCTTTGATTGCCATATCAATTATAGGGATAGGTAAAAGCTGGAATATAAGTATCAAGCATATTTTTTTTAGGTATGGTGAAAAAAATATTGGATTTGGGATTTGGGATAACAATCAATGATAGGTTAAAAAAGTCAGAATGTCCTCTTTAGTGAGGAGATCCTATGGAAGTGTCATAACTTTAAAAAAGGGGTACTTGGGTGAAAATAACTGATGAAGCATGTACATCTTGATTTGAATGAAATTCAGGTGGTTTTTCAATGTTTGGGGAGTGTAGAAGTTTAAGAGGTTTTGAGAGGTTTTGAATGGAAGACCTTGTTCAAGGTCTAGAAGTACTGAGGGCTAGTGTACTAAAATGTTATAGTATTTTACAAGCTAATGGAATAGTTTTAGAAATATAGGGTCAACATTGAGTTGATCCTCACGTGTTGAGGTAGCCTATTAGGGTTAAATAACTATTTCATATATTTGAATCTGGAATGCACTATCTTCTTCTTATAGATATTGGAGAACCCAAAATCATGAATGAGGTGACAAGTCCAAGTGACTTGGAATAGTGAGAGTTAATAATGAAGGATGATATAGACTCATTATATGTTTCCTAAACATGAGAGCTAATGGAATTGTCATTGGGTTAAATAATTCTACTAAAAAAGTGGTTCTACTAGATGAAAGGAGAAACGAACAGTAAAAAACACTACAATATGAGGTTAGTTAAAATGTATTTTAACAAATGATGGTAGTATATCTTAGTGAGATATTTTCTTCTATTGTGAATCATTCAATAATCTGGATGTTGATCAGACTAACTATTATATAATTACTATTTTTAAGTAGTTTTATATCAAAACTACATTACTTCCTGGTTATTTATATTTGGTTATTTACATGGATTAACTGGAAGGTTTCATTGAAAATGCAATGGAAGGTCTAATGTTATTGCAGAAAAAGATTTTCGTGGGATGAAGTAGGTATCAAGACTAATTAGCTAGAATTTATATTCCTTCATGTTTGAAAATAAGCTCAATTAGTATAATTGGGATCATTGTTGTTTTTGAAAGGTATTTTATGATGGGAGTTACATCATAATTCTTATCTATATTGATGATATACTCTTATATGAAAAGGTAAATGAAATGTTGTAATAGTTTATGACTTTTTCGTGAAATTTCTGGATAAAAGATCTTTTTCTCATGAAATAGATATTAGCGATGTCGATTATAAGGTAACCGAATACATAAAATTTGTTTCTATCTCATTAAAATAATGTTTGGAAGGTCTTGGAATGATTTTTAATGAGTGATTTTAATCCTATAATGAACCCTCAGGATAGAGACTTAAAATTATCCAAAGAGAATGCACCTAGGATAGAATAAGAAAATATATATATAGAGTGGATTGCATATTTATCATCAGTCAAAATGTTAATATATTCCATGGTTTATAGAGGTCTAGTATAGCATGCATGAAATGGAAGTAGTTATCATATTCATGGATAATTTGGGTAAGGAACACTAGAAAGCATAAAGAATTTTTTGTTTCATTATATGATGAAATTTATTCATTTTAATTTCATTTCATACAAAATATTATGTATGATTTGGAGATAGAGATATAGAATGTTAGTGGGAGTCTGAATCTGGAGGACATGCTGACTAAATCTATATTCCAAGAATTTTTGGGGTGGTGTTATGACTCGTTGGGACGTAAATGAATATTGGTTTAAGGATCACAGAAGTAACAACTAAAGAAAGAGAACAAGAGGTATTTTGATGTGTCCTAAAAAAATTATGGAATTCTTGAAAAGAAATTATCAGGTGGGATATTGTTAGGTTTTTCTATGTGAGAAACTATTTTCTAGCTATGTATCATATTTTCTAAAATGAATGATTTTGAAACTGGTTTTATAGAACTAATTAAATATCACATAAAGAACCTTGTTTTAAAAAAGTTGGTAGAGTTAAAAAGTGTGAAAGGGTATAAAGAGGAGTTATAGATACATAAAATGTTCACTAAAAGTTGTGGGTGTACTCTATGTCTTTAGTGGGTAGTTATAGATGTACTTGATCAATTGATGGAAAAACAAGAAGACCATAATGTGACAGAATAGATTGAAATGGTCAGATTCTATGAATCTCATTTACAAATATATGGTTTCGGTCACTAGTATTATTGGATGATAGATTATTTATATATTTTCAATATCAGTACTTTAGATTGGTTATAAATTCTATTTCTATTCTCTATGAGGTAGTGTTCTGAATTTCTAGACACTTGTAACTCATTGATATTTTATCGTGTCCTTTCATTAATTTTACAATGTTTGAAATAGAGTAATAATTGTTCTAAAACATATAAATTCATGATATTTGTTGTTGAGTTTCTTACATCTATTTTTAGTTGTTCTATTTTGGGAGTGATATGAGGGTTTTTATATGGAGATTCAATGTGTGGAGAGGGTATAATGTGGGTTAGTTTAGATACCAAAATTCATGTCACCATTTTGTTTTAGAACTTATGGATCCTTATTCAACATTTAAGGATCTAGAAGCTGGTTCTAGATTTTGGCATCTCAAAGAAATAATATTATTTATAAAATATTGTGTATAGTTTATAGAGATTATAAACATTTCAATGGAAATTTGGGTAGAATGAAAAAATATTTCCCACAAACCATGAATAAATGGTAAATAAAACTTTGTATAAAAGTGAAACTGATTTGATTTTGTAATAGTAGGAGAAATATCATAGAACTAAGGAAAGATCAATGATAAAATATAAAACATTGACCAATTAATGAAAATTGAAAAACCCACTAATCCAGACCATATAATTTTAAAATTTTTATGTTTATACATTTATGGTGAAGAAAAATAGATCCATATGGATTCATAAAAAGAAACTACACTACCCAATCATTCTCCAAGATTCTTTTCAAAGTCTGTGTACATAGAAAAATAATTAAAAATCTAAATCATATAAGGGATATAACTCTAAACATAATCCATTTTTTTAATTACATTGATACTAAACTACATACTAACTCTCTCTATGTTAACATTATAGATTTATCATTATAAATGTATTCCTTGGAGAATTTTGAATAAGAATCCATAAAGAAGGTTTCTATGATTGAAAAAAAGGATTATAGTGACTGAGTGTTTCACCACTAAAATATAAGTGGATTGTGGTTCAATGATAAAAACACATAATCTACCCATTTATCATTATAAATAAGTGGATAATCTTCATATATTAGGAAGAATGTACTTAATGATCTTAAAACCACCCCAATAATAAATAATGTGAGACCCCTACCTATAGTTACCATAATTATGGTGCATAGTTTTCACTTGTTAGGGGGTGGGAAAGCATCTCCTTGAAAAATGGAGCCTTGAGAGGAATGACTAGTTTATAAAGAGCATTGAAAATACTTTTATGGGGTGATATAAATAACATAAGTTACATCCTCCATCATATTTTTGGTGACTATTATATAGTTATTGACAATGAAAATACAACACCTCTTTGGGATTTACACAAGATTTTTCCCCCTTTTCTACAAGTTTTCTTTAATTTTTAGTTCTTTTGGTTTTATATTAATAGATGACTAAAATTTATTATTTTAATTTATAAAAAATTGATATAAATTAACTTGTGAAACTTTGGGAGAACCATAAAATCATCTAAAAGTGGGTATCACATTCGTAAAAAAATTTCAATCAAAAACTAATCATGTTTTCTCATTTCTTTAATCATATTATTTCTATCCTTTTATATTATTCTTAAGAATATATATGATATTAAAATAGTTTTATTTATTATGTTGAAATAAAAATGTGTTTGGTAGGGATAAACCTGATATTTTTCCACTATATTGATTTTTTAACACTATTTCTTTTATTTTTATTTTGTTTATCATTTTTAGTGTTTTATAGTTATATATAAAAATATATGTATTTACACTGATAAATGTTTTTTGAATTTTTTTCTATTTTATTTTATATTTCTAATGAAATATTTGAGAGGATTTGAATACTATAATCATTTTTTGACACCAAGACACCTATGTGTATCATAAGTTTATTATAAAAAATCAAAGTTCCAAGGATTAGGATTAAATTTTTCACTCCCTAGATTTTAATTTTCAATAATTTTTACTTATTTTAATCGATTATAAGAAGTTACTGCACCAATTAATTTTTTAGTTCTATAAGGTATTTTAATCCACTTAAAATATTCTTCATAGTGACATCTTATTGAGAGAACTTGACATACATTTTTTTATATAAAAATTTCTTGTTTATTTTTCAAAAATATTTTGGTGTAATAAAAATGCCTAAGTCACTTAATTATATATTGAATTTTCAATCCATTGAGGAAAAAATTTAAATTTATCATTATTTTAAGTGTTTATAATCAATGAATGACCAAATAGGTGAACCACATTTCAATTCATATATTTCCTCACCTACCTATCTCTTGGTATTCTCTCATAATTTTCTTTCAAATTAAGAGTGTAATGAAGGTTAGTTTTTACTTTATTTAGGTGGGAATACATCTGTTTTGGAATTTATTGGGCTTGTCTCTTAATTTTGGGAAAAAAGAAGGTTCACAAGTCATTTTTTCATTAAATTTCATTATTCATCCTAATTTCCTAAAAAACATATATAAAAAATATATGAAAATAGTAAAGTAATTTTTTAATATGTTAAATTTAATTAAAAATAAAAAATGATGAAGATGTAAAATAAGAGTTAAATGTTTCAACAAGATTTATTGATTTGGACTTATGGACAATGTTTTAAAGGAAAATGAATTTGGTTTGGGTGATAAATCTATATAAGGGAGCTTTTTTAATATTATGTTTGAATAATTATCATGCATTATACTAAAGAGTTAAATAACCTCTTTTAGCCTTTATTTTTAACATTTACCCACCATCCCTAGGCCTCAAAATTACCCTTCTAAAAGACCTTGTGATTTTTACATCTACATGACTTTTTGAGTGGAGAAATCAAAATTTTAGCATGCCAATGGAAATATAAAATATGTTATTATTTAGAGTATTTTTTGTATCCATTTATCTTATGTGAATTTTGAAATATATATTACATCGGAGATAGGTCACATAGTGAATCTTGGGTAGAAGTAAATGTTTATATTAAATTGGATTTAATTAGTTAATATTTAGAGGAATTGAAATCATAAATTAATAATGATAAAATTGTGCTGAAAATAATTGATTTTTTTCTCAATTTCTTAAATTATGAATTTGAATTTATTTAAGTATACATTTTTTAAAATATTATTCATTAATTTTTAGTATAGTTACTTAAATTAAATGTCTATATTCATTATACATTCCATTCCCATTGAATATTTTAAATTTTAAATAAATTTGTTATGGAATTATTTTGAATCTGTTCCCTGGGATAAATTAATTTTTAACACCCTTATGTTATATTACTTATAAAAATCATGAACTATGCTTGAGAATTTAATTAATAATCTATGAATTGTTTTGATAAAATTTCAACTATGAATACTTCTAGAGATAGAAAATATAAACTATGTTTTTAATTAGGGTGTTCATTATGATGTTATAATACTTTCAGTCTATTACATATTGATTTTGTTAAAAACTATATTATGAACTATTTTTAAATTTTCCAGAACTATGCATATTGTTTCTTTCAAAAATATGTGATGGAGATAATTTGAAATTAAGTAAGTTGTTTTTATAAAAATATATACGTTGTATGTTGTCTTATTCATGTTCTACAAACTCATCGATGATGATTTTCATTAGAGATAAAATGTTACGTGTGGAGGAGTGAATATATGAAATTTTTTATTTATTTTTAATTTTTGATTCCATATATTCCCCTTTTTATGAAAAATCAACTAAATCAAGTTATTTTTCAGAATATTTTTTCAAATTGATTAAATGTGTAAATTAAAGTTATTTCCATTGAATTCGATAAAAAATTCATTCATTTTAATGTTCAATATTTAATTTTACTTTGGGTTTGATATAAGATATTTTGAACGTCATTTATGTACTTTTTTAATTTCTGAGGATGATTAAGGTAGCTAAGAAATACAATTGATACTAATTCTATCACCTAATATTTCATCGGTTCTATAAATTATTTGACAAGTGAATGAGGCTAGGGTTTAACCTCAACATTTCCCACGAGTTTTATTATTCTAATCCAACATTCAATCCAACACTATTAAACTGATTCAAACCTACACTACTAAACAAAGACACTATTTAGATCCATGAAACACCTAAAATATCTTTGCTTCCCTAATCTACTTGAATCATCTATCCAAGAAGAAACCTTAAATAAAATGAAAACAATTAATCATGTTTAAATCCAACCACCACCCATGATCAACACCAATTTTACTACACTACATAACCCTAATATCCTACAGTAGGGTTAGATTACTATTGCATCAATCCAACAGTGTTGCAACATATCATCTCCATCCCTCCTGAATCATCCAAGCTCAAAGAATATGTAAACTAGATACCAAACCACTAATACTTGAAGATTAATGTTCTAACCTTTATATGACATCTTGAAACTTCATAGACAATTAATTTTTGTATTCCGGGTGTTAGAGGCGTTATAAGGATATTAGAACAAGGAAATGGAATTTGCATATTAGATTTTGGTTGGAGGAGAAGTGTTACAGAATGGACCTTTGTGCTATGCTGTGAAAAGTTTCCTGGATGAGATGGTTTTTCTATGGTAACGAGTGAAACACCATGATTAATTAGGTTTTTTATTGGTTCTCGTATTATTTCATGGGGTTTAATTCAATATATTCCAGCGTCATGATGTTTCAAAGTGGAATCTTGGTTGTGGAATAAGGTTATTGGTTATATCGTGGAATTTCCCTTGTTATTATTATGTAAGCGGTGTCTCTGAGTTGTTCATACATGGGGCCTTTATTTTTTATCCAACATGAGTCTGACTGTATCATGGTTGTTCAGGTCATGGTATGGTGGTCTTGATTTGTTTTGAGTTTATATTATGTAGGTTATTTATCACATAGGGTCATTGAATTTATCTTGTATGAGCCTTTAGGATAATATAAAGTCAGTGGGATTGTTTTGTGATTATATCCATTTAATATGAAGTATTGGGTGGTTTATTACCTTGATTCAATCTATCTAAAGTATACTGCACCATGATACCTTCCATATTATCATGGTGTGTTTTGGGGTTTTTCGAGTTTGAGGTTAGTGGTTCAAGGTTTGTATAATGTTCCTCATAGGATAGGGTATTATGGCCTAATCACATTGGTTGCATTCAGGACTTCATTAAATGCATATAGTTATGGATTTTTAGACCATGAGATTTATACAGTGGTAATAATGGATTTTGGCATGTTTTTTATAGGTACACTCAATTTAGACTCATTATGGATTGATATCCCTTATCATATCTAGAGTTTTTAATTTTTAATAATGATTATAAATTTGAGCCTTGTATTAAATTATATCTTATTCCTTTGACTTTCCCCAAAACTTAGATAACCATAGGTACTTATTTGGACATATATATTCATCCTTTGATTTGTTTTGGACCTTGAATTTAGGATATCAACCGCTTGTGATCAAAGGTGAATTCTTATTCCCTTTATCTTGTTTCTTTTATTTCCTTTTCTTATTTGGAAGGTTGTTACAACATTACTTATTCAATTTTGGTTTTTTTAATTGTTTTTATGGGGGATGGTTATGTGTAGGCCTTATGGTTGATCCCCATGTGTTGGTTGGTTTTTTATTTGATGTTACTCGTCTTCTTGTTTTGTAGTTGTTAAATATTTGGTTGAGGTAAGGAATTAAAATCTTCTCTTTCATTATTTATGTTTAAATTTTATATTAATCATGTTTTTTTCATTTTGGGTGAAATTTATATATTAGACTAAAAGAGATAATTAATTCTACTTATAGGGAAATGGTGGGAAGATGGTGATTCACAAGTGTTTTATAAAATTCCATGATATTACTCATGTATTGACGGTCATTTGTTGTTACTACTAAGTGATTAATTTTTACTATAATAAAAAACACTTCTTGTTATTATATATTATTTGAATCACCTTTCAATGTGGGTCGATCACTTAATGTTGGTAAAGGAATCTTTTTATAGATATATAAAATTTAATATGTGGGTGCTTGAACCTAGAATTCTGCTTTATATGAAATAATGCTTAATAAAAAGTTACTTATTGTAAATTTTTGTTATTTTTGTCTTTATTTTTTCAATATAAAGTGTCCTTATTATTTATATTTCAAGGTTAATTGCTAGTTTTTGTTATGTTTTGGGAAGAATAAGTGTGGTTATTGATTTCGTAGTAGTGGATGGGTTCTCTCATGGTTATGGTAGTGGTGGAATGTCTATTTATATCAAGATAAAGTCATTTTATTATATTTATAGTGGCTATTGTTATGGTTTGAGTGGAATTATATATGATTATGGGATTGGTTGTTATGTTTTTTTTATAGTTTCATATTGACATGTAATGTAACTGGAATTACTGGAATTGGAAATTAGTGTTGAGATGGTAGTAATAAATGGATAATCATTAAGGCTATAATTAATAATTGAAATAACATAAATTAATAGTTATAAGTGGGTGAGTAATTTGAAATGGAAGATTATAATAAATTCATAATGGTTTAATTAAATTTTGATAATGGTTAGTGAATGGCTTGGAATTAAACATGGATAATAAATGAAAAAATGAATGTAAGGATACTATTAAATAGTAAATCTATAATTTAATGAATGATGTGGAAAACATGAAATTAAGAGCATTGTTATGGCTATTTTGTGTATTTTTTGGGGGTTGGTTTGTGACATGGTGATGGAAGGGGTTGTTAGAGAGTGATAGAAATACCATGGTGGATATTGTGTGTGTTGATAGTATCTGGTTGGAATGAAACCTTAGGTTGGGATTATGTGGTTATATTATATGAATTTTGTTTTATTTTTATTTCAAATTCACTACCACCCATGTTGGATAACCTTACCAATACCCATATAATTTTGGGTTCCAGGTATTTTCTCCAATATCATGGTTGGTGAGGGAATGGATGGATAACTACCCCTCCTTTATTTACTCTCACTTCCATGTATAGTATGGGCTATAATTACTCATTATAGGTATATGAAAGTAAGATATAATTTATTTGTATTTAGTTTAAAATATTATGTATATCTTGTTTATCTGGTTTTAATGATGATTTATAGTGGGGAACATGCATGGTAGGAGGAGGGAAAAATGTTGATGCCCTTCATTCTCATGTTACCCTATTATAATAAGGTTATGTTGTGAAGTTGTAGTGCAGTATGTGGTGATTATGTGGTGGAATTTGGTGTTTTATATGTGATGGTGATAAAGATATAGTTGTGGTTTGTGATATATGGTTGTGATATTAGATATGATGTGTGATGGAATGGTTTTGGAAGGCATGTAAGCACCAGGACCCTTTTTCATTTGGGATTCAGAGTGGAAAAACTAATGAGTAAATGAATGTGGGGTACCTTCTTGACATATATTCTTTTATATTATATTATTATACTTGGATATAATATTTTTTAAGTGAGTGTTAATGAGTTTGGGTGATAGATGACCAGGAATAGGTGCATGTTGGTTTTTTATTCATTAGGGAATTATCATGTTTCTTTTGCATTTTTTGGAGAGGTTTTGGGGATGATCCTATTGAGTATACTTTTATTATCAACCATATATATATAAATCTATATTTAATGTTTCTAGGAGGTAGTTGGTGATTAAGATGGATATTTTTATCTCAAGGCATGAAGTTAATGTTATAGTCACTATTTTAGGAGTCTCTTTTGGTATTTCATTTTATTAACCATGATTTTGTATGAAATTTACAAAAAATATTGGTTTGGTATTATTTTATATTATATAGAATTTATAATTTTATATGTTCATAAATTTATGAGGGAAATGCATCTGATTGGTTTGTTTTATTCCCTTGATGTTAGTCTCTAACCCAAAGCCTATTTCAGGTGGGCTTTAGGGGTCACAATAATATTTACTATCTAACAAGAATGAACAATAGGAAAATATATATTTATCCATGGTTATATAGAGGTGGTTTCAAAAACTATTTCTATATGTCGATCTCATCCCATTATAATGACACTTTTCAAAAGTGATACTAAATCATGAATTTAGAAGAAGTTCTTATAAAAATTGTATCTAAATAATATTTAGAGGATTTTTAGGAAAACCAATGTTTGGTATTTTTTTCAAAAAAACTCCCTCTTCCATATCCTTGACACTGACATGATTTGTGCTCATCCTCTATCATTGACCTTCACTCCTCCATCACCACCCTTACATTGTTAACCCCCACATAGTCATTATGATATATTGTGATCCCTAAGCCATTTTCCCATCATTGGCCCGCTAGACCTCAACACCAAAACATTCCACACTCCACCTCTATCACCAACCACTACTATGTCACTCCCCTTACCTCTGTAACCTCTACACCATCACCATGCTCTACTATGAACCCTATGTTGCCTGCCTATCACCATACTCTACTATAAGCCCAAATTTGTTCACCCATCACCACAAACCCTAAGACATCCAATCATCCCTGTGCTCTGAGACTTACTTCATTCGCCTATAATCATGCTCCATTGTGATCCCAAATTCATCCCCAATCCTCCTCCCTCGTCAACCTATACAATTTCTTCCTGGTTTGTTCAATATCAAGACATCCATAACTCGTTCCTCCTATTTTTCTATTATTGTTTTATTACTATTGATTATTTTTATCACATTGTTTAAATTAAACATTTCTATTACTATCAAACATATTTATTATATTTCGATTACTCATTAAATGGTTTTCTCTACAAAAATGTTTTAATTAATTTTTTATCTATGTTTGAGTAAAAATATTATATTAATCCTTTGATAAATAGAACTTTCCCCATGGGATCTACACTCAATATTTTACTAGTGTAGGAAAAATAATTTTTTTTTATTGTGATAAGAAATAAACATTGATATTTTTTAACCCAACTTAATTATTCACCTTGGTTCCCTAATACCCAATAATTCATTTTCTATCCCAAACCCAAAAAATATTTTTTCAAACCACTTACCAAAATATTTAAATATAGTTAATCATATAATATATGTTCACCTGAAATATACCTGTATGGATATATATAATTAATTCTATTTGATATCTCTAAAATCATAATTGATCCCTAAATGAAATGTTATCAAAATTTAAGGTTATATAATATTTCATAAGATTAATAATTCTTCTGTATTTTAGATTGTGTATGATATTTTCTATATGACAGATCTGTAATTCCTTTATATTATCCAGAGTCATTATTACTTCCTATGGAATATATTAAGGGTTGAAATTTATTATAATATCCCCATTACTAATGTTTATAAATAATTAAACAACATAATTATGAGATAAATTGATATGGAACACTCATAGCCCGATTATGATTGTTTATAATTATTAAATAAAACCCCACCTTGACTAGAATATGTTACATTAAAATTTAATCATGAAATTTTTTTTCAACAAAGAATCATGTTTAACTCGGACTTATAGTGCTTTATTTCTTTTTTAATTTCTTAATTTTTATTATTTTACATGATAATAATTATAAAATAATCTAAATATAAAATAGTAGGTGAGAAAGGGTATTTTTAATTTAATATGTGTTTTCATTAATGGATGTATATATAATTTTTAATATGTTGAGGTCTATAGACAAAATTGTTACTCTTTGTTTATTTCTTTGATATGTATAGTCAAAATTATTACTCTTTAATAAGTTTTTTCATTCATGGATGGATTATTTGGGTGTTATATTTAAGGTTGTCTTGTTATTTGAATTTAAATGTATTATTTTATTCCAATATATTTATATAACAATATTTTCATTTGAAATTTTATACAATTTATTACATATGAATAAATGTTGGATTATATTACCTCAAAACACATCTTACTATGTTATGGGTTTAGTTGTGTCTTCATATTATCAATTGAAAATTGATCTATTTATTAAAAAATAAATTTTCCATATCGTAAATGTAGATTCACATTATGGTTTAATAGAGATGAAGTATTTGAGAATTTTATATTGAAATAATTTATTTCTTAATGTGTGTGGTGGACTTGGAATATAGAATTGGAAGTTGGATAAATTTTCAGTAGTTATTTCCAGCATCAAAATGAACATGTTAATGCCCTAATGGTGGATAATTAAATTCTAAACTTGATAATTTATTCCTTCAGCACAGTAAGGCAACATCGTCAAGAGATTAACACATAAGTTAGTATCCATAATGATTTTAAAATATTAATGATGATTTTAGAACTGCATGACAAACTAATCAAGATGATAACATATTACTGGATGATGTTTTAGAGACTAATACAATGAGAAACTGAATAGAGAAAACAACATCCATTTTTTAATTAGTCAAATAAGGAAATAAAAAACTATATAAAAGAAAAATTATTCAAAACGTTCTTTTATAATGAAGTTGAACCACATCAATTGTCTATGTGGAATCATAAATAAATTGATTTTCATGATATTGAAATTATTTTATGATGCATTTTTTATTCTAATATCCCTATAACATTTTAATTAGATGAAAAGATTTATTATAAATTTTTTAATCAGTTATAAAAAGATACATGAATTTACAATGATTATATGTTATAATGAGGATAATATTCCAACAGAGAAGAGTGAAAAATATGTTTTACTTATATATGGAATTCAACAAATAATTATTTTAGTCTGAATCAATACAATATCATGAAGAAACCAAAAGAACGAAAACTACAGTGATTTTATAATGTAAAGGATTTTTTAATTCATCTAAAACCACTAAATATATATTGTCACATGAATTAAACAATAAAAAAGATGAATTCATGTGACATAAAATATATTCAAGAACATAGAAGAACTTATATTCATTACATCCAAATTTCACTTTTCATCCTATAAATGTGAAGTTGGGAATAGAAACTAATGGATTCTACCTGTTTGGGGCTTTTGGTAGAAATTATATAATATGACCAATTGTTTTGATCCCTTGTAATTTACCTCCATGGATCAATATGAAAAAAAACTCTATTCATCGTATTAATGATTATTCTGGGGAAACAATGCATGGAAATAAAATTGGTATCTATCAACATCCTCATATCCAAGAATTTAAATATTTATCAAATAATGGTATTAAAACATATGATGAATAAACCATTAAAATGTTCAAAATACACCATTCCCTAATATGTATCATCAATGGATTTCTTGGACTAGGAAATTTGACCAGTTAGAATGCACACACCAATTTTTGTTGCCCAGTTTTAACTTTGATTCTATACCACTGTGACTAACTTAGAAAAAATGTGGTGTTTCCTATTTCATAATCAATTCCTTGATAAATATCATTTATTTCTATTTAAAAGTAAATGATTCAATGTAAAACATATTTTATGATTCCATAAAAGTTATTATTTGTACCATAGATCATATGATAATTATCAAATATCGTTACAATGTTTAGAAATTAAATTCAGTTAAATGAAGGTGGTAAAAAAATTAAACTATTTTAGAAACAATTTAAACACAATAATGGTTTAAAAGGATTGTATTTTTTGATCTTCTATATTTGGAATTAAATTTTTTATTACAAACCATTGATTTTAGGTACACTGAGAAGAATGGGTGTGAAAATTTTATTTATAAAATTCATAATGAGAAAAGTACATTTGAGGATCCTATAAATGAATATATAGAATTATAAGAACTAAATATCAAGTTTGATATATGGTAAAATAATAAATGTAGGCATTGAGTATAAATTTCTTTCAATAAAAAATAAACAAAAACATTTTTTTCCTTTGAAGATTAAAAAATATGAATGTGCATGACAAGTATTCAGGTAAAATTTCAAGATGTGTTGGTTTTAGTCATAAAAATGACATGGATTGAAAATACATGAATCACATATTCTGATGGATTGTTTACTACCTTTGAAAAAGATTAATTTTTTACTAGAAAAAAATAGTTCAATTAATAATTGAATTTCACACATTATTTAGATGTCATTGTGAGAACTTATGCCCAATTGTGCTGGATAATGTTTTGGAAATAATTATAAAAACACTATGTCATTTTTATATGCTCTTTACCCCATAAATTTTCACTATAATGATTCATTTTACTATTTGTTTAGTTGAGGAATATAGAGTTAGAGGACCTATTCATTTTTTATGGATGTTTCCCATATAGAGAATCTTTATTTTAATTTTATTTTATTTAATGAATGATAATTATAAAAATTAGTATTTAATAAGTTTTATTATTAATTTAATACCTTTTCATTAGGTTTCTTTTTCATTTGTAGAAATATGTGAATAATAAATCTCTAAAAGAAGGTTTTATTACTAGATTATACCTTTATAGTGAGTTCTTAACTCTAGTGAACCTCGATTTTTAAACATTAACGTTATATAAATTTTGCAGAATACATAAAAAATATTCAAATAGACTCCCAAAGATCGTAGTTGGTATAGTGCCTTTGGAAACATGGAATCATAAACACCGGTACATATGTGATCTAAATCATCTCCCACTACGTTCTTCTTGACTAGATCCCTTCTCAGAAATATAAAATATAGTACATATCATCATAACATGGGGGAAATGAAACAAAAAAAAGGTGAGATCAAATTCATAGTAAGGTTAAACATGAGATACATGTAAGAATAAACATGATCATAAGGTTATGAGTATGTGATCATGAAAATAGAAGATCATAACCTACATATCAAACATCATAACAGAGATCATGGAATAAAGATTGACAGTTAATAAGACATTAATCATAATGAAATAGGGAGCACAATCTATGAAATCATAACATAAGAATAAAACATGGAATTATGGCATGCATAAGCATATAATATGATTTCCATAGTTTCCAAGGGATCACTTTAATAACCATCTTAGTATACAAAGTCCTTTACTGAACCAAGTAAACCCCTGTTCTAGCGTTATATTACATAACTGAGTAAGCCCTCATTCTGGCCCTGTATTACTAAACTGAGTAAACCCACATTTCAACCTTGTATTACTGAACTAAGTAAACCCTTATTCTAACCTTGTATTAGTGAACTAAGTAAACCCTCTTTTTATCCCTATATTACTGAATTGAGCTACCCCCTTGATCTAGCACTGTATTACTAAACCGAGTAAACCCTCATTCTATTACAGTATTATTGAACCAAGTAAACCCTCGATCAAACCCAATATTATTGAACTGATTAAAACCTCATTCCATCCTTGTATTACTAAACCAAGTAAACCCTCATTCCAACTATGTATTAGTGAACTGTGTAAACCCTGATTCCAGCCTTGTATTACTGAACCAAGTAAACCCTCATTCTAGTCCTGTATTAATGAACCAAATAAACCCTTATTCCCATAATCCTTATCTCATTAGATATAAATTATTACCCAATGCATTATAGGGAGATATAGGTCCCACCTATCACATAATGAAATCATACATACATGTGCCACAAAACATATTATAACCGATGAAATGAAATGGTATCATAAACATGTAAACATATCGTAAACTATGGAAAGTGTTACAGGTTTTTTAATCTTTTTATCAAAAGAATAACCCATAAAAGAGAAACAGATTTCATATACATAGATCCCATGAAGGAGAAATGGGTTTCAAAAAGACCATGACATTAATAATAGATCATTCATAGAAATTCTATGAGTGGAACCTTAAGATCATTTCATAGAAGGTATGAGTAACATCAATAAATGTCATCTTATATGGGAAATAAGATTGAAATATCCTCTAAAAATGTTTCTTGAGTAAAATATCTTTTATTATTTGAAAAGGGATTTTTAATACAATAATCCATTTGAAAATCATTTTCTTATAAAATAACTTGAAAACTTATAAATAATTCATGAAATCAAATTGAAAACATCTATCATTAAAAACTTTTAAAACAAGATTCAAAACATTTTAAAAACCTTTTCATTTTAAAACACTATATAAATTTTAAATAAAGTTTGATAATGTTTAGAAACTTATTATTTTTAAAATACTTTGAAAAATTATAAATAAATCCTGAAATGTTTTTTGAAAATCATTTTCTTTGAAAGCACTTGGAAAACTTCTAAATATGACTTGAAAACATTTTGAAAATAGTTTTCTATGAAATCATATAAAGGAAGTTTAAAACCATTTTTAAAATAATTTTCCTTGAAAATTACTATTAAAAACAATTTCTTAAAGGTTAACTTTTTAATAAAGAAATGGGATCTTTGAAAAAAAATGACTATGGGTAAATTTGTACATGTCGTACGAGGTCAAAACAACATTCCTTTTGTATAGTGAAAATGATAGAAAAATGCCTTGTTCATAAAATGAAATGAATATTCAATTTAAAATATTGGTCAAATAAAAATGGTAAAATTTTATTTTAGATATTATAGGATAGTGGTATAATATTCTTGAACCCCTTTTTAGAGAACATATATTTCCAACCGAAGAGAGGGTAAATTCAGGATTTCCTAAAAACACATTCATAACTATATTATGTACCAAAGAGTATTGAATGGTACCAATACATGAGTATATCAATAAATAATGTAGGATAATTAATATAATGAATATTATTGAGATATGGATCATAATATTTCATTAAAGGATGTATAAACATAATCAATCTCCAAAAGCAATGAGATTGTCTCAATAAACTCTTATAACTTGGTATCTTTGGATCGTGCTCTCCGTGTAAGGAATGAAAATTACATGAATAATATAATACTATGAAAATATTTAGATTCATTATATGGAACGTAAAATGGAATCATATGCACCTTGAATAAGATTTTAGGTGCATTACAAAACTTGAGTCTCAAAGAAGGAAAATTGAGACAAAACATTTTAACCGAATTGGTAACTTTTGAAACTTAAATCCCACGAAAGAAGGATCATAAAATGGGAATTTTAATACCCACAAATTTATGTAAAATATAAATATCATACAATCACAGTTAGTACATATAGCACACAAAAGGAAAGAGTGGAAAACATAGCTTGTATCTCACGGAAATTAAAAGTGGGATAAAATCCCCTTACCTTATGTCTTGACTCTCTCTATAATCACAAAACATTCCTATATAATAAATATAAGTTGATTAAAAACATATTACATAAGAATAATATTATCAATAATACCATATAGAGTTTTATTATGACCTTATATTACCCTCTTCTTAACGATCCTATGTTAAAGTTTCACTTCAGGTAATATTCTCTTTGTTCTCCGCATGTGTCTTAATTTGTTACATATTTGGTCCTTATAATTATATCATGATTATAGAATGTAAAAAATGATATAAATCTCTGTTTTATAAATTATATATGTATTATAATAATCTATATAATATATGATTATGAAATTAAATACAACATTCCTAGAGATGCTAAGTCGTATGTTCACATGAAGGTTGTTTCTGTCATTATTGTCATATTAAAAGAAAGTATATAAATGAAATATATATGTGTGTGTGTGGGTGTCATTATTACAGTATAATTAATATATCATATATATCATATAATTTCCTTAAAATCGTCCTTAATACATTCCATGGGGTGTGTGAATGAATCACATCTCTTTGAGGGGGTGGTAGTCCACACTTCCTCAAATGAGATTATCGTATCACCACCACATGGAATGTAAAGAGATGTGTGTTATAAAAGTAATACATAAGATTAAATATGTATTAAATATAATATATTACATATATAAATAGTTTGTCCATCATAATGGCCACCATGATTGGTGGTAAAGGAGAAATGAACAATCATTGTTTTGTGAGGCAGTAGTTCACGGTACACAGAAACAGTATGTTCAACATCCATTAGATGTAGGTGTGTGTAAGTTTAGGTCAAAAATGATTCATAAAAACATCCTAGTATATGTAGTATAATTTTTTTTAACAAAATAGTTTAATAAAAATATTTTATGGGGTGGAGAATGAAAATAAATGGAAGGATCTTGAGAGAAGATGTTTCCTCTTAATCGGGGAACTCCTTTTGGTTTAGGCCAAAAGGATTTCTTGAAAATATTTTTGACAAAAGGGGGGATTCAACGTAAAATTTAGGATTTTTTGGAGGATAATTGGTCATAATTTGGAAGAACTTAAATGGTTTTAGAGGTGTGAGTAATGGGTAGAGGTGGTGGCTTTTATATGGAAAGAAAAGAACTCATTTGAAATTTCTAGAAACAAGTTAAGTGTGCACATGTTCTTGCATAAAAAATCATACCAAACCAAAAGAACTCAATAATTAAATGTTTAAGTCCAAAAAATGGACATACAATGGGATTTGTACAAGTTTCTAGGTCATTTGGTCCCTTAATTTTAAGGGTTAGTCCCTAATTATGTTTAATTTAGCCTTAACTTCTTTGATCACTTTTACTAATAATTTTGGTCAAAAATTAAAATGGACTTATTAGAATCTAAATATTAGTATAAATATGGTGTTTTAAGTCAGATTTTTGAAATTCAAATCATATAAGTGACAAAATTAATATTAGTGTTAATCCCGCAGACTCGAAGAAATAACAAGGTTTTAAAATTGGAAAAAGTACAAAAGTTTGTTATGATTTTATATTTAGTTTCAAAGTGAAATAGATTCTAATGAATAAAATTATATTAGTATATTTATTATTTATCAAATGTAACAATAAAACATACTTATAATATCATTTATCATTAATAATTAATTTGAAAAAAATTCATTTTTTAACTAAAAGGATGTTTTTTAGGGTGAGGTGGAAATCCCCTTTGATAATGAAAGAAAAAAACCTCTTTTAGAATGGGAAAGTGGAAAACTATTTCAAGAAAAAAACAATCCTAGAAAAACCAAATGCAACAAAAAAGTCAAAAGAAACAAACATCCAAGTGGTAATCAAGAAAACCTCATCTCCCCCCTTGCCAAGAATCACAAAGTGAGTCCCATCAATAAATTGTTTCACCCCATATTCCAAGAAGTTACACTGTGCTAGCATAAAAACATGTCAGAGCACCTCCCCAACCAAAGACGTGGAGGAGAGCTGGATGAAAGGTTCCAGCACACCTTTCTCTCTTGCGAGCCGCCCACCTGACAAAGCATGAAGATAACTTTATCAATTTCAACATGATGCAACGCAAAACTAAAAAGAATAATTTTCACTACTCATCAAAAAAAGTTGTTTCTCAAAAAAACCCAAAAATTCACCCTAGGATAATTTAGATGTTATGAATTCAAAAATGAAGTTAATTTTATAAAATTAAATTTATAAATGTTTCTAAAATTAATTTTATTATTAGAATTTTTCCATTCAAGAAAATGGTATTTTTACCATAAAAGGACATTACCAAAAAATATCATCATTCAATATCAATATGTTTTATTTATATAAAAAATTATAAACAATATTTGGAAATTAGTTATTACTATTACTATAACTATTTTTAATTTTTATGTTATAATTATCTCATTTAATTAATTATATATATATAGATTTTTCATATAAACTTTGTGTTGTGTGTATCATATGCCAAGTCGGTGTTTCTTGTAGTGCAAGCTTGGTTAGTATTGCGTGTAGTGCAAGACAAGTTGGTATTTCATGTGAAAGGATTTTTTAACTTATTTTTTTAATATATATATATATATATATAACTATTTCCAGTGTCATGTGAAATATAAAATATTGAAAAGATAAATTAATTCAAAAAACAATTCTCCAAATATCAGGGTGTTACATTCTACCCAACATAAAATAAATTTCGCTCTAAAAATTCATATATGTTATCAAAGGTTTAATTCATGAAATTTTCATTCATAGAAACCCACATTGGAGAAAAGGATACTTAAAATTCCCTTAAAAAGGGAAATTTGGAACCATAATGGTTACCCAAACTAAAAATATAATTGGGTTTCCACATAGGAGAACGTTGGTTGGGAGTGAAGATTAGACAAGGAGGTAAAGCATAAATATTTATAGGGAGTGATTGAGGTCATCAAAAACAAAAAATTGAATGATCAAAGTAAAGTTGAGGGCCTCAAATTGAAAAATATGTGATGATTTATAAGGCCATAAGCTCAATGAAAATTAAGGTATTAGGACAACAAGTTTTTTTATCACTTTTAGAACGTTGAGTAATTCTTGATAAATTTATATATAAAAATTTTAATTATAGGGTTATTCTTTGAAAAAATTATAATACTTCCATTACCACATGGAATTAATTTCTATAAATTAAATTAAAATAATAATGTACAAAAATATGTTTTTAATGGATCTTACAGCTCATAATGAATAAAAAACATAATAATTTGTCTCTTAAAAAATGACATGCATTAATCTATAAAAATAAAAAGTAACACTGATACTTCGTCATAAATATTTATTCATTACAAATAAATATAAATTAAATTGGACATTGTGTAGGCTAGTGGTAGGTGTGAAACCCTTATCATCCTTCATTAATGGGTTCAAGACCCGCGGCCTTGAAAGACTTGATTGGTTTTCACCCGACATACATGATGTCCTTTTTAAAAAATATAAAAGATGGAAATAATTGAAATAAAGTTAATCACTAAAAACCCTTTGAACCCAGCTTTTCAAAACAAACTCGTTGAACAAATACTTCCTCCAAATTTTAACTTAAACTTTTCATGAATAGTTAACCTTATAACCCTTATCAAAGTTGAAAAACCAAAACATTTGAAAGAGTTTAATGAAATCAGATTCACATTGATTCCCCTTATATAAAAAAGTATCTCTTGGTTGTCACATTTCAGACATGTGAATACCCTCATCATATATTCTCCTCAATTACTATAAATCCTTTTAGAAAACATTTGTGCTTTCTCATTCAAAATTATATTGTATTTACTACTTAAATCCAAAAATGTTGTAAAATTAATTAGTGATAGCATAAACCACCTATAAACAAGTCCTTACTTTGTTCCAAGATAATCAATACTATCCAATTTACTTATTCATATCCCAAGTATATTTATCCGTACATCATTATCTTATCATATAGAACATAGTATGGGTTACCTTCTCTTAATGAAAATATCATCTTGTCATAAAATCACTTCACCATCACATAGGGAACATTTAACATAAACTTGAAAATAATGATTGAAAAACATAAGTATAAAAATCCTTGTATATTTCATAATTTATAACTTATGAATCCAAATATATAAATACTTTGATTACTTCATATGTAATCCATTAACAATGTTACCTCATCCTATTACATAATACCTCTTTACTTTCACATTTCATCTATAGTATCATCAGCATAAGCAATGTAACCATAACTCACACCACCTTATTGATTCTCTTTATAAATGTTTCTATTGGTACATTGGGTTAGCTAATGACCATTTTCTCCACACACAAAATACTTAACCATCGATGATGACTTAGGGAGGCCAAAATTCCCATCAATTTCATTTACCTAACACTTAATTTTTCCATTATAGTCACTTGATTTATGTACTTATTGCCCATAGTCAAAACACATTCTTATTCCTCTAAAACATTCACTTAAGTGATTCTTTCCACATTATTGACACAAAAGAAACCGAATCTTCTTTTTTCTATGGTATCTGTTACCTGAACTCTCAGAGAACTCATTATTTCTCTTACTTGGTGAGTTCAATAGTTGGTTAAGGTAATCATTGTAAATCATGTTCCTTGAAAATTGATTTTTCATGATCATGACATATTTCACTCATGTGATCATCCCACTTGACTAGTCATCAAGAAATCTACCATCACATTCAACATTAATCAAATTATTTCTAGTTACTATCATTGACTAAAACCAAAAGCATAGTGTGATCATTACTTATCATAGAAAAAACCATATAGTCATGATAATAATTACTCATTGGATGTATAAATAATAACACCTTAAATAATCTATGAAACCTTGGGTTTGTCCTATATTATTCATATATAACTTATATCTAAATCCTTCATGATGGTTTGTGAAGATTTTTTGAAAACCCAAAGTATATTGCTCGAGAGTGTTAAACCAGGTGTGAAGCAAGGCTTGTTGTCGTGTACCAGATTACCTCGAGTCAAGACCAAAAAATCTTGTTGGAGTTGTTACCCCAAGGTACATATGTAATAGATCCACATCCACTTGCAGTATATAACAACACTGATCCTTATTACACACTTAAACATGACTTATTACATAAACTTGAAATTAATAAAACTTAGAGGATCGAGAGATTTAGTGTCTTGGGAAATTAGGAACATTACATGAAAACCTAATATATAAAAATACAATATATTTATTGAAAACTTATTTTACATGACCACAACATTCCTTCGAACTTAGCATTGCATGGGATAACTTGAGGACATGAATATGAAAAGGGTGATCAATAAATCCTGGTAAGGGAGTAAACAAGGCATAACATAAAGAATAAAATACAATCTAGAAAGTAGAAATATCAATGGAGAATAAGAGAAACATGAACATAAAGGTATGATATAACCTGATTATCATAACATGGTAATGTGGCAATAACATTTAACATAATATTAGCATGATCCAACGATCATTGCACATGGATCATCAATAAACACTCATTTCCCTTGAAGTTTCTTGATTAAACCCTCATTTAACCTAAATTAGAATGATTAAACCCTTATTACACTTGATGTATCATGATACTAATTTTTACCCAATACATTGGAGCGCTATTAGGGTGCACCCTTTATAAACATTTCATTTCATGCATAAGTGTGCCACATGGATCATACAACACAGATTCATTAAAAATAATAATTTATTCCATGAATAAGATATGTGGAATACATAAATATAAGTCCTAAATCAACAAGTACATGTGAATAATGGTGAATACCCTTGATAGATAAATGGGTATGGTATCCACTTACACAATGATTTTGGCATGGGAAATTTTGGTGTAACTTTGGCAGCATAACAACATCAAATAGAAATCATAAAATGATTTGATGAGATATAAAGGGGTCTATCATCATTTAAACATGAAATTTAAAGTAATATGTCCATGGAACATAATATCCCAACTTATATAATGGAATTTAGATGAAAAATATAAAATAATTTCTTGAATGTAAATGGGGAGAGAGAAATTCCTTATGGAATTTCAGTATGGTAATGGGTGTTAATGGGAGGCATTAATGAGAGAGAAAGAGGTATATAATCATTAAAATATAAGGATTAATGTATGGGGGAGGTGATAAATCATACCCCAACATTTTTAATTTAAAATAAAATGGTATCACAACATAAAGAAATTTGGACAAAAAAGAGAAATGAAGAAATCACTTACTTGGAAGTGTGATCCCAAAAGATTATGAGAGTCTTGGGAGAGGATTCTTGGGTGATTAGGGAACATTTTGAGGATTATAGAAATATTAGGGTAGAGATTGGTCGATCTCAAAATGTTTTTAGTAAAGTGTAATGTGAGATTGAGTGTGTTTATATAGGAAAGGAGAGGGAATTTTTTATTATTTAGGTTTTGGACCCCACACATTAAACTAATCAAAACCACAAATCGACCCATGGTTTTTGAAAAAGGTAAGTAGAAAACATTATTTTATAAAGACATTGGCCCAACTTATAAATATATTAGTTTTGATTATGTGGAGGTGAGTCACACTCTCAAGGAAATCATTTTAAAAATTAAAATGTTTTATAAGTCTTGGAGGGTCCACTAAGGCACTATAAAATTAATAAGAAAAATATAAAATCACATTACTTTAAATTCTAAAACATATATTGGCAGAAAATAATTTTTATTGTATTTTATGACATCAATATTGGGTCATTATGATGTCATAAAAAATATTATATATTTAAATGGTATTTATTTTTTACCCAAAAATTTGATTGTCTAAGAAAATTATGAAAAGTCACCCTTAGATAATTTAGACGTCCTTAATCCAAAAATAATATTCATTTTATCTAAATAATTTTATAAATATTTGAATTTTTAATTTTTAAATAAAAAGAAAAATTTATCAAAAATTCATGGGTTTTAACAAAAACAGCTTTCAACCCTTAATAAAAATTACAATTGTATTCAGAAAAATTATATGATCATTTATATTTAATAAAAAATGATTTAGTAATAATATTTTATTAAATTATTTTTAAATTCAAAAATCCATTAATTCATCAAAATAGATTTCTTAATTGAATATTATCTAAAATTACTATTTATGCTTTAAAACCCATTTAAAAAAGTAACAATAATAAAATAAATGTATATTCATTATACAAAAATAAAGAACATAATCATTGTGCTAGGGTCTTATTACCTAACCCCTTATAACACCTACATAAGACCTAACGGTAAGGTGTGCGATGGTGATAGACTCTTGGGGAGGCTTGAATAACATTGCTCTGGTGGTAATCTATTTTAACTTCCACATCTTCCATATGTGGTTCTATTCAAGATTAACGTGTTGAATCTCATCTTGGGATTGTTCAAGAGAGAAGCCCAATGACAATACCTATTTTCTGATTTCTGAAAATTGGGCTTCGTATGGAGCAATTCTACTGGATGAGGCCATCACTTCCTTTTTCTTTGTAAATTGTATTTGTTAAAGCCTTATATTTATTCTAATCATGTGACCACTATTCAATGATTATATAAGCAATGGTTTCAATTCTTAATGGTATTTTAAAATCCAAAAACATAAAACCAAGGAATTAAATATGTTTTATATAACCATTTTACATAATAATACATTTAATTAGATCAATAAGAATTTTTATTAATAAGAGTTTGGGTTATTACAATCTTCCCCCCTTAAGAAAGTTTGCCCTTTAATTTTTTTCCCACACTAAAACAGATGAGGGTAACTCTGCTTCATCACTTCCTCTAATTCCCACGTTTCTTCTTCAAACTTTTGGTTTCTCCACAACACCTTGATGAGGGGAATTGTCTTAATTTTATTAACTTTTTCCCTACAATCTAATATCTTCACTGGCTTCTCTTCATAAGAGAGGTCATTATACAATGGTACCACCTCTAGATTGAGTACATGTGATAGATCAGGTATGTACTTCCACAAGATTGATACAAGGAAAACATGATGTACTTGTGATTGGTTCGGTAGGAGTGTTAGTCGATAGGACACTGCTCCAATGCAATCAAGGATCTCAAATGAGATGATTTACCTTGGACTAAGCTTTCCATTATTCCTAAATATGATAACTCTCTTCCACAGTGATATGCAGAGGAATACCATGTCTCCAACATCAAACTCTAGGTCTTGTTGACGATTATATACATAGCACTTTTTCGACTTTGAGAAAATTTAATGTGTTATGGGATGGTCTTAACCTTCTCTACAATTTCTTCGACCATTTATAGACCTAGGAGTTTTCATTCCCCAACTTCATCCCAAAATTCTGGTGTTCTACACCTCTTCTTATAAAAGGATTCATAAGGAGCCATTTGGATGCTTTGGTGGAAACTATTATTCTAAGAGAACTCTAGCAGGGGAAGATATTGATCACATCCTCCTTTGAAGCCCATTGAGCATGATCTCAAAATGTCCTCAATTGTTTGGAAATTTCTCTCAGATTGGCCATCAGTTTGAGGATGATAATCCATACTGAAGTTCAGCTCAGTATTCAGAGCATGTTGGAGACTCTTCCAGAACATAGAGGTGAATCATGGATCTCAATAGAATATAATAGATAGTGGAACTCCATGAATCCTAACCACTTCTCTAATGTATATTTGTTCTAGTTGATCCAACGAATAAATCCCCTCAAATGTGTAGTCTTTTTAAGGTAATCCACAATAACCCAGATAGAATTGTTTTATTTGGATGTCTTTAGAATTCCAGTGACAATGTCCATGGTGATGTTCTCCCATTTCCATATTGGTATGGGGTAATGGTTGCATCATCCCCTTAGACTTCCTCCTCTCACCCTTCACTTTTTGATATACCAGACACTTTTATGTATACTCAGCAATATACTTCTTCATTTTATCTCACCAATAATTATCTTGGAGATCTTGATACATCTTTGTGTTTCCTAGGTGAATAGAGAAATTTGAACTATGTGCATCATCCCAATGTTCTTTCATTAACTCCATATTCTATGGAACACATAGTCTTGTCCCAAATATCACAATTCCTTCTTCATTAACATTGATCTCTAGGGATTTCCCTTTTATGATATTTTCCACATTCTTCTGAATTCCCACATAATCCTTTTGTTCATCCTTTAACCTTTCCAAAAGAGAATTTTGAGAAATCATTTATGATAGGATTGCTGATGTTTCCTTATATATGATTCCCATGTCCATCGTTATCAAATATAAGAAGATTGGATCCTTTTTAATTATCATCAATGATAAAATCATTGGGTCCTTTCTAATTATAGAATATTCCACCATGTTTGATTTCCTAGGGTGGTAATGGATTGAGAATTCATAAACATTGATCAATTCTTATCATATTTTTTTTATGCATATTCATCTCTTTCTGTGTGAATATATACTTGAGGCTTTTGTGATCTGTATATTTTTCAAACTTCTTGACAAATAGATAATGTCACAGACTTTTCAATGAAAATATTACTGAAGCCAACTCCCGATCCTGTGTTGGATAGATTTTCTCATGAAAATTCAATTTCTTTGAAGCATAAGCAATGTGTTTGTTATTTTGCATCAACACACATCCAATTAACTTCTTCGAAGAATCACTAAATACTAAAAAAAGTTATCCACTTATGGGTAATGAGAGTATGGGTGCAGTGATAAGATTCCATTTCAACTCCTTGAATCTATCTTCACATTCATCACGCTAAGAAAATTTTACTCCCTTTAGATTTAGCTTGGTAAGAGGTTTGGATAATCGTGAGAAATTTCTCACAAATCGGCGATAATATCCAGCTAACCACATAAAGCTACGGATATCTGTCACTGATGTTGGACTCAGTTATCCCTCAATTGCAGCTGTATTGGACAGATCCATAGACATCCCATTGTTTGTGATGATATGACCCAATAATGATACCTCCTTTAACCAGAACTCGCACTTGTTGTACTTTTCATAAAGCTTCTTCGTTCGCAAGGTCTCTAGTACCATACATAGATTCTCCTCATGCTCCTCCTTGATTTTGAAATATATTATAATATCGTCTATAAATACTACCACAAATTTGTCAAGGTAATATCCAAACACTCTATTCATATATTCCATTAATATTTTTTGAGAATTAGTTGGTCTTAAAGTCATTACTATAGATTCATAGTGCCTGTATCTTGTACGAAAAGTAGTCTTGGAGATATCCTCCTTCTTCACCCCTACTAGGTAATATCTTGATTGAAGATCCACCCAAGAGAAGTATTGTGCTCCATGTAGATGATAGAACAAGTCATCAATTCATGGAAGATGATACTTGTTCCTTATAATGATTTTGTTGAGCTCATGATAATCAATTCAAAGGTGCATTGACCCATCCTTCTTCTTGATGAAGAGGACTGGTACACCTCATAGTGAAGCGCTTGGGTATATAAACCCTTTAACCAGATTCTTTTTTAATTGTTTCTTTATCTCCTTAAGCTCCAAAACATCCATTATATATGGAGTCTTGGATATTTGAAATTCTCCAAGTATAAGATCAATCGAGAATTAAACATCTCTTCTTGGAGGAAGACTAGCAAATTCCTTGAGAAACACTTCAGTGAATTCCCTCACAATAAGAATGTATTCAAGGATGGTTTCTTCCTTAGACTCAGTCATTTGAGAAAGATATGCATTCTCTTAGGGTAGTAATATTCATGCTCAAGATGTTGGTGATAAATAAGATTCATCCTCCTCCTGGAACTTGTATAGAATTGGGTGGTCAATTCTCCATATAGAGAGTGATTTCCCTCTTACGGCAATTTATGTTGGGTCTATATTGAGGAAACTAATCCATCCCAAGAATTTCATCAAATTCCACCATAAAGATTATGATGAGGTTTTCTGGGAAGTTCAATCCACAAATTATGATAGGGTAGGTTTTATATTCATGGGATGCAATAATTTCACCATTGTCCATTATCACTAACATCTTTACTTCCATGATTTATGGTTGTGTTGTGATTGTTCTACTAAACTTTCAGGTTATAAAAGAATGTATAGAACCAGAATAAAAAATTACATTCTCTATTATTGAATTATTAACTAGCATACATGTCACCACTTCATTGTCGAGGATCACTTTGGCATTTGTAATGGGAAAATCTTTTCCTTGCTGCCTTGCAGGTTGTTGGTTACCTCCAAAATCCCTTGGCTTAGGGAACTGGTTTGTAAAGTGCCTTCATTCTTTGTAATTGAAGAAATGAACAGTGTATTGAAGGTCTAATGGAGCATTCCTCTCCTTTGTCATAGTAGTGGGTTTTTCTTCTGGAAAATTAATGTCCAGGTTCCCTTATCTTCTACACCTAAAGCATTTACTCATCCCCTTCAGGAAATATCTAGGGTGCTTATTTCCGCACCTTTGGAAAGTGGGGTGCTGGATTTTCTTAGCACTATTAGATTTATCCATTAGACTTCCATAATTTAATTCCACCTTAAACTTAATATCCCCATGATACCATAGAGATTCTCCGATCTCCATTTCATATTTTAGGGCACATCAGACAATTTCTTTATAGCCATCGAAGTCACAAATCACAAGGGCTTTATGGAGGCTAGGTTTTATCCCACCAAAGAAGCATTAAACATTGCATTCAAGGGTAATGACAAATATAGAGGCATATCATGAAAGTCATATGAATTTTACCTTGTACGCTCTGATTGATACATTGTCTTTTTTCTTGATGGAAAGGAATTCTCTTTCCATCTGAAGTTGGATGGTGTGAGGAAAATATTTATCAAAAAACATTTTCTGGAAATCCTTCTATTCCAACACCTCGATCTCTTCATCAAGCTTCATATTTTTTATCAATATCCACCATTGATCAGCTTCACCCTCCATATGATAAGAATCCAGAATAACCTTCTCTTCTTCATAACATTTAAGGATGGAGAAGATCTTTTCAATGGAGTTGATCCATTATTCAATGATTGAGGGATCAAATGATCCATTAAAAGTAGTAGGCATTTGTCTCGTGAATCTCTAGATTGTGTCTCGTTCATTATTAGGGGGTTGTATGATCCACTTGACCCAAGTTTCTATTCAAAAATTTAGTTAAATATGAGTGTATCATGATAAAGTTTGTGATTCGTGCTCCCATAGGATTGGGCTTCTCATTAGAACAATCATCACACTGATTTTCGCATCAATTGTTATCTCGATTCCTCCTATTACCGACCATTAGCTAGAATACAAGGAATGTTAGGGGGAACACATAAAGGGTAATCCCAAGAAAAAAAGGTATAACATATAAATTACATGTATTTCCTTAATTTATGAATTTATAGGCTTAAATCTATGTTATCAATGATATACATCCCAACATATATTCTTAGGGGCATTTTTTTATTCCCTTAACAATGATTCATACTAATTTATTGAATTTACCAAATCATATCCCCCCTGAGTGTCATAACTAAGAGTGCGTCAAGGCTCGTTGTTATCCACTATTTCCCGTTAGAGTCTAGATCAAAGAGGTATTTTTGGGTTTTACCCCTAGATACCTCAGTTCCAGAGCTGCCTCTACTTGTTCATATCCAGACAGTGATGCATTTTCTAAATAAACAACTTATTCTATATTAAAAAAAAATAGGGATGTTTTTATTATACTTAGTCTTATCCCAAAGTCATTCACTAGGTTTTTTTAATCCTAATCCCAAAAATAACTAAACCTCCCTCTAATACCAATTGTAACAACCTTTCTCTTTATTACACACTTAGACATGATTTAGTACATAAACATGAACTTAATACAACTCTAAGGATCTATAGGTGCAGTGTCTTGGGAAATTAGTAACATTACATGACAACCTAAGACATAAAAATACAACATATTTATTGAAAACTTATTTTACTCAACCACAACATTCTTTTTTACTTAACACTTCATGGGATAACCTGAGGACATGAGTAAGAAAAGGGTGAGATATAAAGCCCATTAAGGGAGTAAAAAAGTCATAACATGAAGAATAAGATACATCCTAGGAAATAATCATATCAATGTATCATAATAAAAACATGAACATAAGGTCATGATATAGCATGATTATCATGACATGGAAATGTGGATGCATCATTTAACATAATATTTGCATAAGCCAAGGCTCATTTCACATGGAGCATGAGTAAACCCTCATTGAACTTGAATTATCATGATTAAACCCTTATTTCACTTTAATTGGCATGAGTAAAACCTCATTGCACTTGAGGTATCATCATACTAATCTTTACCCAATTCATTGGAGCACTATAAGGGATCACCCTTTATAACCATTTCATTTCATGCATAAGTGTGCCACATGGATTCACTAAACATCATAATTTATTATAGGAATAAGATATGTGGAATACATAAATGTAAGTCCTCAATCAACAAGTTCAGGTTCATAAAGGTGAATACCCTTGATAGAGAAATGGGTATGGTATTCACATACACGATGATTTTGGCATGGGAAATTTTGGAAAAACTTCAGCAGCATAAAGACATAAAATAGAAATCATAAAATGGTTTTATGAGAGAGAAATAGGTTTATCATAATTTATACATGAAATGGATTGTAAGGGGGGACATGGAAAATAATATCCCAAAATATGTAATGGAATTCAGACACATAATATAAATGAATTTCTTGAATGTAAATGGGAAGAGAGAAATTACTAACTGAATTTATCTAGGGTAACAGGTGTACATGGTATGAATTAATGAGAGAGAAATAGGTCTACAATAATTAAAACATAATGAGGAAATTATTTGGGAGGTAATAAATGTAACACCCTGAAATTTTATGGGAATTATTCTTTTTAATTTCTTTCATATCTTCTATTTTACGCTACACCAATATTTTCTTGCACTATACGCAAGACTATATTAGCGCAATATATGCAACACTACTCTTGGATCATGTTTCACAAAATTTCAAGTTAGTTTGATGGTAGTTATTCTACCCGACATTGAGTGTATATATATATATATATATTCAATATATAAATAAAATATGGTTGGATTCTATTATACGCAACAACAAAGGAGTCTTGCACTACATGCAACCCTGACTTGGCTAGAATTACACGCAATCGCGACCTTCCTTGATAACATGTGTTGTACGCAATACCGGGTTTCACAAAACAACGATATATGGTTATAATATTATTATGAACTAGACATTATGAATATTATTAACTACATTTTTAATTTTATAACGTTATCATTCATCTTAAACATTTTCTAGAACATATTATGATAACAAAATAAATTTTTTTGGGTAAAATAAATATTTTTCAAAAAATGCAGTTTTGCCACCATTTGATGGCATGCCCATTTTAAATATAATTTTTGACAATTTTATAAGTTCAATTTGAAAAAATAAATTTCTTCTTTGGAATCAAGATATAAAAATTTACTTTGGATAAATTTTTCATATTATTATGATAACTTTCATATTTTAATGAATAGTAAAAACACGCTATATTTTAATTAAAAACAACTTTTTTCATCACAATAATTTATATGGTTAAATTATAATATTGAATGGTTTTAAAGTATAAATAGAATATTTTTTTACCATTTAATATAATTTATGTCTTTACCATTAATTTTACATTGAATTCATTGGTAAAAACATTTCAATATTTCGCAATGTTTTAACTTTTAAATTCGTTTTCTTAACAACGAGATTAATTTTAAATTAATTTCTGAATCATCTGTGATTTGAATTAGGAAAAATGGATTCCATATTTGGAATAATTAGGTCCAAATTATGTTAAAATTCTAATTTTTATTTTTTGGCACTATTAATAGTAACTACGGTAAATTTTATTTACTATAGTTAAAGGTAAATCTGGTAATTAAGGGTAAATATAATATTATAAAATTACTCTAACACTTGTCTTAATATAATTGGATGCTTATATTTCGTCCTATGGCATATTTTGGTCGAAATGGAATCCATTGGAACCCACATGGATGTGATTAAGACCTTTAATTTATTTTATTTAAAAGAAAGTGAAATATGTCTTACTCAAACTTTAATAATTTACCTATTTTAACATAAGGTTATACAAAGCTAAAATGACTTTCTTTATCATGGTAATTTATTTGTAATTTTTAAGAATTGTTTATTTACCTTATTAGCTTATACATTAATTATGCAGAAATTATTTATTTAGTAAAAAATCAATAATATAGTTTTTAGTGAAATAATAATACACATCGAAAGGCTCAAAAACCTGACCAAGACTTATTGGTAGTGTATATATAAACCTTAATTATCCAGTGGCCGAACTGGTGACCATTTGGAAACATAAAAAGAAGATTATGACACTTATATTATTTTATTTTAAATGATTCCAAAGTTGTCCCCTTCATAATTTAATAAATATAACAATTTACATGTTGTGATTTTAAGATGATAAATTCAAGTAAAAGTGTTATTATGAACTCTATGAGATTTATATTCATCATAGGATTTTAGTTTTAAATTTTATGCAAAAAATAAGTATATTAAATAATTATACAAAAAAGTTGTACTAATTATTTTATTAAGAGATATACCAAATAAATGGTTTTAAAAGTATTAAAATAAATATTATATGAACAATTTAATGTTCCCCACGAATTTTCTAGACAACTTTGACATGTTAGGAATATATTAAATATTTTATTTATAATATATCCTTTGTGTGGATTTTATTTAAATTAAAATAAGTGAATAGTGTCAAAATTGACACTATTGTTAATTTATAAAAATAACATATTATAAAATAGTTTAAAAATCACAAAAATATTTAAAAATTATAAATTTAAATTTTATGTTCTAAAATTTTATAAATTATCCAATTATGGAAAATTAAAAACACATAAGTAATTATTTATAAAAACTTAAAAATTAGAATCTTATTACCACAAATAAAACTAAATAGATTAAATAAAGAAAAATCAAGTTGATAATGATTAAAATTAATTTCCAACATGTATATATTTTTTTGGATGATGAGATTACAACCCTATCTCATCGAATCTTCATATTTGAGTCATTTTTGGAGGTTTTTAATTGAGGTTGAATTTATTATAAATTAATATTTCTTATGTAACCAAAGGTGACCCTCTCTCCCTTATAAAAAGGGAACCCCTTCCCTCTTCCCTTCACACCCTTTTGAGCCTTGGTGCTTGGCCAAAACCTACCAATTCCCCTTCTCAAACTCTCTATTTATATCATAGAGGTTCTGGTCTTCTCAAAAGACCAACTCTAGTTCCCTAAGAAGAAGTTTAAATGAGGTGTGTCGAGGAAGAGGTAATCTCTTCTACCGACTCTTTCAAGTTTCTTTCTTCTTATACTTCCTCTTCTTTAGTTGTTTCATTATAAAATAATAACATAAGTATTACTTATATACTTATATGTTATTATAAATATGACACAACCCTATTTCACCTTCTATCCATTCTACGGAAAATGAAATCACCGCGCGTGTGTATGTATGGAATACCTTCTCCACGCCGTGGTGTAATCAGTTTTTCCACCACCACCTTAATTGGATGGGTATAATGGTGTAAAGAATAACTATATATGGTTATTATAACATCATAATTATTCTGAGATATTATATCATCCACTCCAATTCAATTCAATAATTATGGGAATGATATCATCGCTCGTGCGTACGTACGGATTGTCGTCTCCACAACGTGATGACATTCATTCTCCATGTTAACCATTCATGAATGATTATAAAGTATATATAATGAATAAAAATGAAATATATTACATGATAAATCTACTATATTTATGTATATATATGTGTGTGTGTCATCTACTTACTTCCATTCAAGTCAACAAGGAAAGAAAAACAGCGTTCATGCATACGTACGGCCTACCGTCTCCATGAACAGTGTATTTCATTTCATTTATATATCTGTTATATATATATATATACTTGATATATATGATATATAAATCATGATTTAAATTCTGGAAGTAATTAAATCATTATATAAGTAATAATAATATCAATAACAACAAGTCCAAACACGCATGCTAAATAAAACGATTTAACCCAAAACGCTACTTTAACATGGAATTTACAAAAGAGCGGGTAATATAAAGTCATAAGTGAACCATATATGATATCATAGAAATTAATATGATTCTATAATAATTCAATGAAATTATTTAAATCATTATACAGGATTCTCTGACAGATACAGAAGAAATTGGACATAACGTAAGAGATAATTATTCAAATCTCATTATTATCTGAGATTGTTTATTCGTAATTATTTATCGGGGTTATGTTTATCATACATGTACATATGTTCAAAATATTTTTTCATAAAAATTTTAATTTTCTTCCATGTATGTTGAAATTCATTTTTTATCTTTTTTACTTTTATCACATCGTATGGAAGGAATATTTCTTTTGTTTACCATACAAGGAACTTTTTAACCTTTCAAACAAAAGTATGAGAAGAATTTTTTCTTAACTTATACAACATGAATGCATTTTTACAGTTTCATAACACCTTATTTTCATGAATCTTACTTTACATGATTTTATGACTATTTTCAACAAAAATATTTTTATTTTAAATTTACATGGAATTTTGTGAAAAGAAAATGATTTTGAAAAAGAAATGATATTTTCCTCAAGAATTCATTTCAAGTGTTTTATCAAAACCAGTTTCCATATAAGATGAAATTACTTCATATGTGTATGTTTCAAGTATAATGTCTCTATGATTTACATGGTTTCAGTTTTCTTATGATGAAATGATATCCATTTGTTTAATATGTAATATGTTATGATGGGATGATGTTTATGAAACCCATTTTTATTATTTGGGTTATGATTAATGATTTATGTTTATGTTGTGTCACAATTAAGAATGATTTAATTATGATATGGGTGGGACCAATATCTCCCTACAATGAATTGGGTAAAAATTTATATCTCATGAGATAGACATGGTTGGAACAACAAGTTAATTCGGTTCAGTGATACAGGACTAGAATGAGGGGTGAACTCAATTCAGAAGGGGACTTTGTCCACTAAGATAGTCTTGGCAGAAATTCCATGGCTAATATGTAAATCATAACATGTGCTTAATGGTTTCCACAATTACATGAATTATTCCCATGCTATGTTATGATTATTGATGTTCTATTATGATCTATGCCTTACGTACTACCTTGTTTTATGTCATTGCTCAAGATTTTGATGTTTAAACATTATGTTAATGTTTTTAAGTTCAAATGTATATGGTTTGTTTTATTTTATCCATGCTTACCCTTACTGAGCATTTGAGCTCACCCTTTATATGTTTTCTTTTACCCGGGATATAAATAAAGGATTTAGGTAAGAAAACAAAAGGGGAAGATATTTATGGGAGATGTTGAAGATCTTTCACCATGATTAGAATAATATGATTCGAGTTTTCAAAGACACTAAACTATTACAGTCCTTTGATGTCTATTTTTATTATTTATTATATATTCCTAAAAAGTAATGTAATGTCCATGTACGTCAAGTGTGGGGTCTCTACAGCTGGTATTTGAGGAAAAGGAGGTAGGAATGAATCTGATCCTTTGTAACTATCTCATGTGAGCGTTGGATGAAGCATTGCTCTACGCCCAAGGGCTTCATGAGGAAATGTCTACCACTAGGGATGGTGGTGTGTCCCAACTAGGGTGTGTAGCCGCCCATGGAGTTCCCTGATAAGTATCAATTATAGTCCACTGGAAGTAAATCCAGACCGCTACAGTTGGTATCAGAGAATGGTTTAGTCAACCTTTGGAAACTAGGATGTGAAAACTTTAGTGAGATCCCTAGAGATATTTCTAAGGTATGTCCAGGGATGTCCCTAAGGTTAAGTATAATAATAGGTTATAGACCTAGGATTATGGTAAATATCATAGAATTAAACCTAAGATGTTAGATATTAAAAGTACTTCCCCTTTATTAAGTTGTTTTCCTAGAATGATTTTTTCCTCTCACACTTTTCTTTTTGAGTTTTAGACGATTGCTGGAACCCAAAAGAACTATGTTGATCAATGTAAAGGTAAATGCAATGGTTTTCCTCCTAAACAACCAAATGTTATGGGAAATGGAGTGCAAAATATTATTGCTAAAATTACACATCCTATGAATTATTCTGGACTTCCGAATGAGCAGAGAAGGGAACAATATTCTATTGAGTCATTCATGAGGAAATGTACACCTTCTTTCAGTGGGTCTTCTGATCCACTTGTTGCTGAAAAATGGATCAGTATCATTGAAAAAATATTTTCCATACTTTTCTGTTTAGATCATGTAAAAGTCATTTTGGTTGTTTACCATTTAGAAGGTGAAGTTGACCAGTGGTGGACTCTAATTAAGAATACAAGGCCCCAAGATGAAATTTAATCAATGGAATGGGATGAGTTCGAGAAATTGATTTTCAATAAGTACTTCCCTCGTATTCTTTGAACAAAGATGGAAAATAATTTCTTTGATCTTAAGAAAAAGGATGATGAATCTATTGGTATATAAGAAGAAAATTTTACAAGGCTTGCAAGGTATGCATCTGGATTTATCATCCAACCTGAAAGTAAAGTTGATTGATTCTTCAGTGGCTTAAAACCAAGTCTTCAAAGGGAATTAGCTATAAGAGACTTCAGTAGCTGTGAAGAAATTGTGCATTGTGCTATCAAGGTATAACTGGAAGTTGGTGTCACATATCCATCTCATGGTTTTGACAAAAAATGAGAGATGGAGTTCAAGGAGAAATCTCATAATAATGGTGAAAAGAAGATGAATGTTTCTTTATTCTCAAAGTTTGGAAAGAATCATGGTGGAGATTGTCTTAAAGGGACTAGAAAATGTTTTAAGTGTGGAAAATATGGTCATCGAGCAGCTGAGTGTTGAAGTAATGGAAAAAGGGTTTCTAATGATGTGAATAAAGAAAAGACTGTAGAGAACGCACTATAACGACCCATACTTTACATACATTATTAATACTTCAAAATTGAAGCACACTTATTACAACATATGAAAAAACCACAAAGGACCGTATAGGTATAGTGTCTTTAGAAACTGGGAAACATAAACAACTGGTTCATAAATCTTCTACAGTGTCTCCCATTTATTTCATCATATCTAGGGTCCCTTTTAGCATATTCTACTTAATATCCATCTTCCTGACCTGGGGAAAAGAAAACATAAAAGGGTGAGCTCAAATGCTCAGCAAGGGCAAATAAAGGAAATAAAAATCATATCATATCTTTTTGAAAATCAAAACCTGCAAAAGACATCATAATATCTTAACATGGAATAAATCATAGAAGTGAAAATGAGATCCCCATAATCATAACATAAAACTTGAAACTTTGTGGCATGCGCACATAATCATGGAAAATCATTTCTTGTTAGTCGTGACTCATTGCCAAGACTATCTTAGTGGACAAAGTCCCTTTCTGAACCGAGTTCACTCCTCGTTTCAGTCCTGTATCACTGAACCGAAATAACCTTCCGTTCCAGCCATGTCTATCTCATGAGATATAAAATCTTTACCCAATGCATTGTAGGGAGATATAGGTCCCACCCATCTTATAATGAATCCTTTCTTATGTGTGCCACATAATCATAAATCTCACATCATCACATAACCCATGTAATAAAAATGGGATTCTTAAACAACATGACATCATAAAACAATTCATATAAGATAAAGGAATTCATAAAAATAATTCCATCACAACATGATCAAATCAATTTAATAATAGGGATAAAAACAGAACCCTTTATTATCTTAGATGGAAAATAATTTAGATAAAACACTTGAACTCCATTCTTGAGGAAAATATCCTTTCTTCTTCAAAAACATTTTTCCTTTCATAACATGTCATACAACTTTAAAATAAAAGAAGTTGATTAAAAATAAACTTGAAAACTTGTAAAGGAAGCTTCTTGGAAATAATGTTTTAAAAATCCATTCATGCCGTATAAGTTAAAAAAAACATTCTTCGTACTTTTGTCGGAAAAGTCAAAAAGTACCTCGTACGAAAAACGACAAAAGATTCCTTTCATACATATTACTAAAAACTCACCGAAGGGTAAAAATGGATTTAAACAATTGTAGGTGGATGTAAATAATATTACATATTGATGAAACATGGATGTGGATGATAAAATACACCCCAGTAAATACTTACGAATAAACAATCTCGGATAAAAATGAGATTGTGATATTTCCCTTACCTTAGGTCCGATTTGCTTTGTTCGTGTCCGAAGCTCCTGTATAATGGTTTAAATAATGTTATTGACTTATTCCAGAATTATACATATTGATATGATATCATATATGGTCATATTATTAGCTTCTTGTTAGTAATATTTCATTGTTACTTGTTACTCGGGTCTTTATAACTTTTTGTTCTTATGCGTGTTTTGTTGAATAAATTCTTATTCTTATATTTAGGTTATAGATAATTCATTTCCAGAATGGTATTAGTGTAGTATATACCATATTCATTCATTCAATTCTTTTATATAATCATTATGAAATGAAGATCATGTAGAACGAGTCGCATCACATCGTGGAGACGGTATTCCGTACGTACGCACGAGTGATGATATCGTTCCTATGATCGTGGAATTGTATTGGAGTATATATATATTATTTCAGTATCAATATTACTTCATAATAATCATATATAGTTACTCATTACACCATTATACCCATCCTTGTAAGGTGATGGTGGAAAATAGATTACACCACGGCGTGGAGACGGTATTCCGTACGTACGCACGCGCGGTGATTTCATTTTTCCGTAGGATGGATAGAAGGTGAATTAGGGTTGTTTCATATTTATAATAACATATCAGTATGTAAGTAATACTGATGTTATTACTTTATCATGAAACAACTAAAGAAGAAGAAGTTGAAGAAGAAAGAAATTGAAAAGATCGGTAATGGATATTACCTCTTCTTTGGAACGCCTCTTTGAATCCTCCACTTAAGGAACTAATATTGGTCTTTGGAGAAGACCATGACCTCTAGGATTATTCTAGGGAAGTTTAGAGGAGAAAATGGCAGGGGTTGGCCGAGCATGAGTGCTCAAATTGGTGTGAGGAGGAGGGGGAGGAGGTGCCCTTTTATAAGGGAGGAGAGGGGCACCTTAGGAATATCTCAAAATATTATTTTATAATAAAGTCAAAATCGGTTTATAATATTTCAAAAGGGTCTTATTTCGAAGATAAAGTGGGGAAGGGTATAAATCCTATCAACCAATAGGATTTAGACAAGTTTAGGGTATTAGTTTAACCTTATCAATTAGATTTAACTCTAAGTTAAATAATTTAACTTTTACCATGTCTTTTTGTTTTCTTTCACTATATGGTTAATACACTTACTATAACATGCCAAACGAACCCCAAATTGTTTATTATTAAACTATATATCCTTATCTAAGTCATTTGGCCGAACCTTAGATTTTTAGGAATACAATAACAATTAATAATATACTATTTGATTTAAAAACTATTTTGTGTCAATTTTGACACTATTTGATATATGATTTTTGTGAAAGTCATAACAGAATTATATGTTCGAACCAAGTTGATTAAATCAACACTAATATATCATAGTAACCTAGAAAATTAGTGTAATTCATAAAAAGTCTTAAATTACATTTATGTTGGTGTTTATAACATCAATTATGTCAATATTTCATTAATAATATAATTACTGCATCATCATTGTGTCATAAATAAATTAAATTATTTAAAGTATAAAAATTAAAAATAAAATACCATTATGTAGGAAATATTTTTATCTTTCTAAGGAATATTTATAATCTAAAATCCAACATATATAACCCTATGTAACAATTGTTTTGCTAAAAGATATATGCTTGTGTCATTTTTGTATTCATTTTAACTTAATTAAAATAAAGTGTCATTATCACTTACAAGTGGATCAATGGGGTCCCAAAATAGACCCAAAGATGCCCATGGTCGACCATGTATCAACCAATAGGTTTAAGACACGTTTTAGGGTAATTTAATATTATTATAATATTATTTTTTAACCCTTATTTACCGGATTTACCCTTAACCATGGTAAATAAAATATTTACCGCAGTAATTATTCAAAATGTCTAAAAATAAAAGTTACCTATTTACACAATTTGAACATCCTGATTCCAAATATGGAATCCATTTTTCTAAATTCAAAACACAGAAGTGGCAGAAATTAATTTAAAATTAATTCCCGCTGTCAAAACAAAAAGCGTGTTTTTAAGAGATAATAACTATCAAAAGATTGACACTTGTTTATGTTCGGTTTAATTGTAACATTGTGTCCAATGACCAACATTATATTAAGTGGTAAAAATATATTCTAAATATACTTTAAAACCACTCAAATTCATAATTTATCACTATTAAATGTTTTGATTAAAAAAGTTGTTTTTAATTAAAATTTAGTAATTTTCACTATTCATCAAAATATTAAAGTTATCTGAAAAGTACCAAAATTTCACCTTAGGCTAAATTTGATATTCTGAGTACAAAAATGAAGTCCATTTTGAAAAATAAAATTTATAAAATTTCAAAAAGTGGTTATTACTATTCATAACGGCTAGTTTTAATAGCATATTGTTATTTAGTGAAACTCGGTATTGCGTACGACGAAAGCTATCGAGGAAGGTCGCGATTGCGTGTAAAGAAAGCCAAGAAAGTGTTGTGTAGAAAAAGATTCCTTTGATGATTTATATAACATAAAAGTCTCGGGTGTTACATTCTACCCCCCTTAAAAAGAATTTCTCCCTCGAAATTCGTCACTTTGTAACAAACAGATGAGGATACTTCTCCCTCATCATATCCTCAAGCTCCCAAGTAGCTTCTTCAAGTTGGTGGTTCCTCCATAAAACTTTCACCAATCGAGTGGTCTTGTTTCGTAGAACTTTTTCGCTAGGATCCAGAATCTCTATCGGCTGTTCTTCATAAGAAAGATCTTGCTCCAGCGGTACAACTTCTGAGCTGAGTACATGTGAAGGATCAGGTATGTACTTTCTCAGGAGAGATACATGGAACACATCGTGAACTTGAGAGAGATTCGGTGGAAGCGCCAATCGGTAAGCTACCTTCCCAACACGATCCAGTATTTCGAAAGGACCGATATATCTAGGGCTCAACTTCCCCTTCTTTCCAAATCTCATAACCCTCTTCCAGGGAGATATTCGTAAGAACACTTTATCACCCACTTCAAACTCTAGGTCTTTTCTTCGGTTGTCGGCATAACTTTTCTGTCGACTCTGAGATGCTCTTATGTGTTGTTGAATAGATCTGACCTTTTCTGCCATTTCATCAACGAGATCAGGTCCTAATAGCTTTCTTTCCCCAACTTCATCCCAGCAAGTTGGAGTCCTGCATTTCTTTCCATAGAGAGCTTCATAAGGAGCCATCTGAATACTGGAGTGAAAGCTATTATTATAAGAATATTCCACCAAAGGTATGTGTTGATCCCAACCTCCTTTGAAATCCATAGAGCAAACTCTCAACATATCTTCTAGGGTTTGAATTGTTCTCTCAGACTGACCGTCTGTCTGGGGATGATAAGCAGTGCTGAAACTCAACTCTGTATCCAGAGTATGCTGAAGACTTCGCCAGAACTTCGAGGTAAATCTTGGATCCCGATCAGATATAATAGAAAGTGGTACTCCATGCAATCTTACCACTTCCTTTACATATATCCTGGCAAGCTGATCTAGAGATAAATCCTCTCTAATAGCAATGAAGTGTGCAGACTGTGTAAGACGATCAACTATGACCCAGATAGCATTATTGCCTTTGGATGTTTTAGGAAGTCATGTGACAAAGTCCATAGTGATGTTTTCCCATTTCCATTCGGGTATGGGTAATGGTTGTAACATCCCCTTAGACTTTTGTCTCTCAGCATTAACTTGTTGACAAACCAAGCATTGAGAGACATATTCTGCAACATCTCTTTTCATGCCATCCCACCAGAAGTACTCTTTCAGGTCCCTATACATCTTCGTACTTCTAGGATGAATAGAGAATGATGAACTATGAGCCTCATCCAGCAGCTCCTTCTTTAATTCGGGGATGGAAGGAACACAAACCCGATTCCTGAACTTTATTATCCCATCACAATCAAGGTTGAATTCAGGAACATTTCTCACCTTCTTTTGTAACTCGACATCTTCTTTCTGTGCCTCTTTAATCTTCACATGTATAGATGGTTAAACATTCATTTGAGAAAGATAAGATTTTTCCCCTTCCATTATAATTCCAAGATCCATCCTTTGTAAATCCATAAATATTGGATCTTTTGTGATCCTCATCATGGATAAACTAGCATGGTCTTTTCGACTTAATGCATCTGCCACCTTGTTTGCTTTCCCAGGGTGGTAATGGATTGAGCAGTCATAATCCTTAATCAGCTCCAACCATCTTCTTTGACGCATATTCAACTCCTTTTGTGTGAAAATATACTTTAAACTTTTATGATCAGTATAAATATCACACCTTTCACCATAAAGGTAATGCCTCCAAATCTTTAATGCAAAGATTACCGCAGCCAACTCCAAATCATGTGTTGGGTAATTTTGCTCATGGATTTTCAACTGTCGTGAGGCATAAGCTATCACCATATCATTTTTCATAAGAACACACCCCAATCCCTTCTTGGATGCATCACTGTAGATCACAAACCTTTCTCCACTACAAGGCAGTGTGAGCACAGGTGCACTGGATAACCTTCTTTTCAACTCCTTGAAATTCTCTTCACATTCCTCTGTCCAGGCAAACTTAACTCCTTTCCGAGTCAACTTGGTGATTGGATTAGATAATCGTGAAAAATCTTTTACAAAACGTCGATAATATCCAGCCAAACCAAGAAAACTTCGGATCTCAGTTACTGTTGTTGGTCTCGACCATCTTTCGATAACCTCTGTTTTTGCTGGATCCACAGATATCCCCTCTTTTGAGATTATATGACCCAAAAATGCAACTTTTTGAAGCCAAAATTCACACTTGGTAAATTTGGCATAAAGCTTCTCCTTTCTCAGGGTCTTCAATATAATTCTCAAGTGATCTTCATGCTCTTCCTTGCTCTTTGAATAGACAAGAATATCGTCTATAAAGACTACCACAAATTGATCAAGATAGTCTCTAAAGACTCTATTCATTAGATCCATGAAGATAGCAGGGGCATTAGTAAGACCAAATGGCATCACTATAAATTCATAGTGTCCATACCTTGTACGGAAAGCCGTCTTTGGTATATCCTCCCTTTTGACCCTTAATTGATGATACCCTGAACGAAGATCAATCTTGGAAAAGTATTGAGCTCCGCGTAGTTGGTCAAATAAGTCATCAATGCGTGGGAGAGGATATTTGTTCTTGATAGTGATCTTGTTAAGTTCTCGATAATCAATGCAGAGTCTCATTGATCCATCTTTCTTCTTAACAAATAGAACAGGTGCTCCCCAAGGTGACGCACTAGGGAGTATGAATCCCTTATCAAGATTCTCTTGGAGTTGTTTCTTCAATTCCTGCAACTCAATTGGGGCCATTCTATAAGGTGTCTTTGAAATAGGCAAAGCACCCGGTACGAGTTCTATTGAAAACTCAACTTCACGATTTGGTGGAAGACCCGGCAATTCCTCCGGAAAGACATCATCAAACTCCCGTACAATGGGCATATTCTTAATCGTGAGTTTCTCACCAACCATTTGAGATAAATAACCTTCATTTAGTGGAATCAATACCCATAAGATGGAAGAAATTTCCACTGGAAGGTTATGTTCATCCTTGCATTGATAGACGATCGTAGATTGATCTGGAATATGAAACGTGACTTCCCTTCTTTGGAAATTGATATGAGCTCCAGGTAGAGAAATCCAATCCATGCCAAGAATCACATCAAATTCCACTAAAGGAAGGATCACAAGATTTGCAGGAAGCACTTTCCCACAAACTTCGATCGGAGAAGAATTATAAACTTTTGATGCGATTGATGTGCCATTAGGTATTGTCACAGCTAACTCAACATCTAATTGTTGAGGTAATACGGTGATACCCTTAGAAAAGTCTTCAGAAATAAAAGAGTGGGTGGATCCAGAATCAAATAAAACATTTGCTACTTTAGAGTGGATGGTAAGTGTACCTTTCACCACATCGTTATCGTACTCCACATCGCTGATAGAAATTGCATGTGACTTTCCTTTGTCTTTAGCCTTAAGAGTTTGTTGACGTCGACCATCATCATCAACCCTTGGATTTGGGCATTGATTGGCATAATGCCCCATCTCTTTGCACTTGAAACATTGAAGTGTAGTAGGTTCATTCTGTGTATCCCTTCCTTTGTTTGCGTCATTAGACATCTTCTTCCCATTATCACGGCATTCAAATGCCCGATGACCTTCCTTTCCACATTTAAAACATTTACTTGTCCCTTTAAGACAACTCCCTCCATGTTTCTTTCCACACTTTGAGCATAAGGGAAAGTTCATCTTCTTTTCAGTGTGCTCTTTAGAGTTTCCTTTGAATTCCATCTTCCTCTTCTTATCAAACCCATGTGACTGATGGGTTACTCCAATCTCCATCTCGACTTTGAGAGCACATCGAACGATTTCCTCGTAGCTATTGAAGTCCCTTATGGATAACGCCCTTCGAAGACTTGGTTTTAAGCCACTAAAGAATCGATCGATCTTACTCTCAGGTTGGATAATAATACCAGAAGCGTACCTTGCAAGTCTTGTAAAATTTGCTTCATAGGTACTAATAGATTCATCATCCCTTTGCTTCAGTTCAAGGAACTCTTTCTCCATCTTTGTTCGGAGAATACGAGGGAAGTACTTATTGAAAAATAAGTTCTTGAACTTGTCCCATTCCATAGACTCAATTTCATCCCTTTGCCTCGTATTCTTAATAAGATTCCACCATTGATCAGCATCTCCTTCCAAACGATACACTGCTAGGATGACTTTATCATGTTCAGAACATTGAAGAACTGAAAATATCTTTTCAGTTGTACTAATCCATTGTTCAGCAACTAATGGATCAGTAGACCCACTGAAAGAAGGTGGACGCTGCCTCATGAAGGATTCAACAGAATGTTGCTCCTTCCTTTGCTCGTTTGGAAGTCCTGCATGATTCATAGCTTAAGAAAGTTGTGTGAGCATGGCTACAAGATTTTGCATTCCAGCTCCCATATCGTTTGGTTGCTCAGGGGGACAATCATTGCATTGCCCATCGCATTCCGCATTAACACGGTTCCTTCGGGTTCCAGCCATTGACTAAAACTAAGAAGAATAGTGTGAGCAACACTAATTATAATAGGAAAACCACATAATTCAAGAATAAAATTTTCATGCTTAAGGTCTTATCCTAGGTTATTCAAGGACATTTCTAAAACACTAAGATTGTGTTCTATGCTTAGACTTATCCTTAGGGTTCTTACTAAGGCTTTCACATCCTAGTTTCCAAAGGTTGACTATACCTTTCCTCTGATACCAACTATAACGACCCATACTTTACATACATTGTTAATACTTCAAAATTGAAGCACACTTATTACAACATATGAAAAAACCACAAAGGACCGTATTGGTATAGTGTCTTTAGAAACTGGGAAACATAAACAACTGGTTCATAAATCTTCTACAGTGTCTCCCATTTATTTCATCATATCTAGGGTCCCTTTTAGCATATTCTACATAATATCCATCTTCCTGACCTGGGGAAAAGAAAACATAAAAGGGTGAGCTCAAATGCTCAGCAAGGGAAAATAAAGGAAATAAAAATCATATCATATCTTTTTGAAAATCAAAACCTGCAAAAGAGATCATAATATCTTAACATGGAATAAATCATAGAAGTGAAAATGAGATCCCCATAATCATAACATAAAACTTGAAACTTTGTGGCATGCACACATAATCATGGAAAATCATTTCTTGTTAGTCGTGACTCATTGCCAAGACTATCTTAGTGGACAAAGTCCCTTTCTGAACCGAGTTCACTCCTCGTTTCAGTCCTGTATCACTGAACCGAAATAACCTTTCGTTCCAGCCATGTCTATCTCATGAGATATAAAATCTTTACCCAATGCATTGGAGGGAGATATAGGTCCCACCCATCTTATAATGAATCATTTCTTATGTGTGCCACATAATCATAAATCTCACATCATCACATAACCCATGTAATAAAAATGGGATTCTTAAACAACATGACATCATAAAACAATTCATATAAGATAAAGGAATTCATAAAAATAATTCCATCACAACATGATCAAATCAATTTAATAATAGGGATAAAAACAGAACCCTTTATTATCTTAGATGGAAAATAATTTTGATAAAACACTTGAACTCCATTCTTGAGGAAAATATCCTTTCTTCTTCAAAAACATTTTTCCTTTCATAACATGTCATACAACTTTAAAATAAAAGAAGTTGATTAAAAATAAACATGAAAACTTGTAAAGTAAGCTTCTTGGAAATAATGTTTTAAAAATCCATTCATGCCGTATAAGTTAAAAAAACATTCTTCGTACTTTTGTCGGAAAAGTCAAAAAGTACCTCGTACGAAAAACGACAAAAGATTCCTTTCATACATATTACTAAAAACTCACCGAAGGGTAAAAATGGATTTAAACAATTGTAGGTGGATGGAAATAATATTACATATTGATGAAACATGGATGTGGATGATAAAATACACCCCAGTAAATACTTACGAATAAACAATCTCGGATAAAAATGAGATTGTGATATTTCCCTTACCTTAGGTCCGATTTGCTTTGTTCGTGTCCGAAGCTCCTGTATAATGGTTTAAATAATGTTATTGACTTATTCCAGAATTATAAATATTGATATGATATCATATATGGTCATATTATTAGCTTCTTGTTAGTAATATTTCATTGTTACTTGTTACTCGGGTCTTTATAACTTTTTGTTCTTATGCGTGTTTTGTTGAATAAATTCTTATTCTTATCTTTAGGTTATAGATAATTCATTTCCAGAATGGTATTAGTGTAGTATATACCATATTCATTCATTCAATTCATTTATATAATCATTATGAAATGAAGATCATGTAGAACGAGTCGCATCACATCGTGGAGACCGTATTCCGTACGTACGCACGAGTGATGATATCGTTCCTATGATCGTGGAATTGTATTGGAGTATATATATATTATTTCAGTATCAATATTACTTCATAATAATCATATATAGTTACTCATTACACCATTATACCCATCCTTGTAAGGTGATGGTGGAAAATAGATTACACCACGGCGTGGAGACGGTATTTCGTACGTACGCACGCGCGGTGATTTCATTTTTCCGTAGGATGGATAGAAGGTGAATTAGGGTTGTTTCATATTTATAATAACATATCAGTATGTAAGTAATACTGATGTTATTACTTTATCATGAAACAACTAAAGAAGAAGAAGTTGAAGAAAAAAGAAATTGAAAAGATCGGTAATGGATATTACCTCTTCTTTGGAACGCCTCTTTGAATCCTCCACTTAAGGAACTACGATTGGTCTTTGGAGAAGACCAGGACCTCTAGGATTATTCTAGGGAAGTTTAGAGGAGAAAATGGCAGGGGTTGGCCGAGCTTGAGTTCTTAAATTGTTGTGAGGAGGAGGGGGAGGAGGTGCCCTTTTATAAGGGAGGAGAGGGGCACCTTAGGAATATCTCAAAATATTATTTTATATTAAAGTCAAAATCGGTTTATAATGGTTCCAAAGGGTCTTATTTCGAAGATAAAGTGGGGAAGGGTCGAAATCCTATCAACCAATAGGATTTAGACAAGTTTAGGGTATTATTTTAACCTTATCAATTAGATTTAACTCTAAGTTAAATAATTTAACTTTTACCATGTCTTTTTGTTTTCTTTCACTATATGGTTAATACACTTACTATAACATGCCAAACGAACCCCAAATTGTTTATTATTAAAATATATATCCTTATATAAGTCATTTTGCGGAACCTTAGATTTTTAGGAATACAATAACAATTAATAATATAATATTTGATTTAAAAACTATTTTGTGTCAATTTTGACACTATTTGATATATGATTTTTGTGAAAGTCATAACATAATTATATGTTCGAACCAAGTTGATTAAATCAACACTAATATATCATAGTAACCTAGAAAATTAGTGTAATTCATAAAAAGTCTTAAATTACATTTATTTTGGTGTTTATAACATCAATTATGTCAATATTTCATTAATAAGATAATTACTGCATCATCATTGTGTCATAAATAAATTAAATTATTTAAAGTCTAAAAATTACAAATAAAATACCATTATGTAGGAAAGCTTTTTATCTTTCTAATTAATATTTATAATCTAAAATCCAACATATATAACCCTATGTAACAATTGTTTTGCTAAAAGATATATGCTTGTGTCATTTTTGTATTCATTTTAACTTAATTAAAATAAAGTGTCATTATCACTTAAAAGTGGATCAATGGGGTCCCAAAATCGACCCAAAGATGCCCATGGTCGACCATGTATCAACCAATAGGTTTAAGACACATTTTAGGGTAATTTAATATTATTATAATATTATTTTTTAACCCTTATTTACCGGATTTACCCTTAACCATGGTAAATAAAATATTTACCGCAGTAATTATTCAAAATGTCTAAAAATAAAAGTTACCTATTTACACAATTTGAACATCCTGATTCCAAATATGGAATCCATTTTTCTAAATTCAAAACACAGAAGTGGCAGAAATTAATTTAAAATTAATTCCCGCTGTCAAAACAAAAAAGCGTGTTTTTAAGAGATAATAACTATCAAAAGATTGACACTTGTTTATGTTCGGGTTAATTGTAACATTGTGTCCAATGACCAACATTATATTAATTGGTAAAAATATATTCTAAATATACTTTAAAACCACTCAAATTCATAATTTGTCACTATTAAATGTTTTGATTAAAAAAAGTTGTTTTTAATTAAAATTTAGTAATTTTCACTATTCATCAAAATATTAAAGTTATCCGAAAAGTACCAAAATTTCACCTTAGGCTAAATTTGATATTCTGAGTACAAAAATGAAGTCCATTTTGAAAAATAAAATTTATAAAATTTCAAAAAGTGGTTATTACTATTCATAACGGCTAGTTTTAATAGCATATTGTTATTTAGTGAAACTCGGTATTGCGTACGACGAAAGCTATCGAGGAAGGTCGCGATTGCGTGTAAAGCAAGCCAAGCAAGTGTTGTGTAGAAAAAGATTCCTTTGATGATTTATATAACATAAAAGTCTCGGGTGTTACACGCACCACCAACACTTCAATTCTTCAAATGCAAAGAAATGAAGCATTATGTTAATCAATTCCCTTATCCAAGGGTTAATGATGATCAACGTGAGCAACCTCTTAAGGAAAAGGATATTAGGAAGTCACATGCGATCACTATTTGTGATGTTCAGTATGAAAATGATGTTGTTTAATGATTAAGTGTTTATGTAATGGAATTTCAAAATAGTATCATTGAATCTCATTTATGGTATCGTGGAATTTTGGAATATCTATGTATTGGTTTTCAATAATTATATGGTACCGGTAACCATGAAAAGTGATTGAAATGTTTTTTGAAAGAAGATTATATGTGCATAATTAAGTGATAAAGAAAAAATGAAATGATCTAATGACTAATATAAGGACAAAGTTATATCATGGTTTAAGTATATAAAAATTTTGGGATTTTGGTATGTGGAAAGTTTTAAATTTTTACTGCATTCATGTTTTCACTAAGGTTCAATGGGTATTCATTTTTCCAGAGAATACATGATTAAGGTATTCACATGTTTGTAATTTTACCAACAAGATATATCGTATGATATATGAGGGATAAATGATGGTATTCACGTGCTTGTTAAATGACCTTTTTAGTAATCGTTTTCTTTATACTATGAGTTTGGAAAGAAGTATTTTGGATAAGCCTAAATATTGGAATAGATTATGTTGAACAAAAGTTATTATTGTTTAAGGCTAGAAATTTTTTTGATATTATTGATGGAATGTTATAATAGTGTAGTTTATGAAGAGGGACAACCTGCAGGACGGGCGACAACCCGTCGCGTCAGACAAGGTTGTGGGAATCGAACCCACAACCGAAGTATGACAGGCCTTTATCACATACCACTGGCCTACAGGAATTTCCTGGTTAAAAGAAACTAGTTTTATTATATTAAGCAGTATAATAGATGAAGTATGAGTCAATTTTTGGAATCATATACGACTAACCTCACCATATATGGACTTATGTATATTTGATAACTTTTGATAACCTTATGTTTGAGATAGATGGAATGACCTATCATTCTATCACATGATCTGCTAACACTTAACGGAAGACAAATTCAACTTCATTTCTTTAATAGATGAAGTGAAAATTATTCAAGGCACAAAAATAGTGAGATTGTACCAAAATCAAGTAAGTATTTCATTTAATTCAAAAAATATTCAACATTAGGGAAATGATCTTGAAAACAAAAAATGTTGTCATAGTGCCCTCATATCTGATGAATCAGATGGTACCTTAGATCATCACAAATTTATGGGTTTGTGACTATTGGATTTATCATTGCCATGTCCTCTACCACTCTCCATCAGAACTTGATGGTAAGATTTCTATTCCATATCCATATTTTAACTTATGTTATCTTATGTGAAAACCCAGTGATTAGTTAATTTGGGTATCTATTAAATTTCATACATTAGTTTTTAAATATAATTTTTGGTATTCCTTTTTATGATGTGGGTTTCTATGAAAGAAACTCTCATGTAATAAACCATTTATAACCCTGACGAATTTTGAGGGCGAAATTCTTTTTAAGGGGGTAGAATGTAACACCATGAGATTTTATGAGATTTATTATTTTTAATTTCCTTCATATCTCTTGTTGAACGCTACACCAAGATTTATCTTGTGCTATACTCAATATTGTATTAGCTTGCAGTATACGCAACAATATTCTTGGATCGTGTTACACACAATTTTATGTTCATTTGATAGTAGTTATTCTACGCAACAATTATTGTATATATATATATATATATATTCAATTTATAAACTAAATATGGTTGGATTATATTATACACAACAACAAAGGAGTCTTGCACTATACGCAACCCTGACTTGGCTTGCATTACATGCAATCGCGACCTTCCTCGATAACGTCTGTTGTACGCAATACCGGGTTTCACTAAACAACGATATATGGTTATAATATTATTATAAACTATACATTATGAATAGTATTAACTATATTTTGAATTTTATAACATTATCATTCATCTTAAACATTTTCTAGAACATGGTATGAGAACAAAATAAATTTTTCAGGTAAAATAAGTATTTTTCAAAAAATGCAGTTTTGTCGTCTTTTGATGGCGCACCCATTTTAAATATAATTTTTGACAAGTTTATAAGATCAATTTTAAAAAATAAATTTCTTCTTTGGAATAAGGATATAAAAATTTACTTTGGATAATTTTTTCATATTATTCTGATAACTTTCATATTTTAATGAATAGTAAAAACACTCTATATTTTAATTAAAAACAACTCTTTTCATCGCAATAATTTATATAGTTAAATTATAATATTGAATGGTTATAAAGTATAAATATAATATGTTTTTAAAATTTAATATAATGCATGTCATTACCATTAATTTTACACTGAATTCATTGGTAAAAACTTTTCAATCTTTTGCAATGTTTTAACTTTTAAAATCGTTTTCTTAACAATGGGATTAATTTTAAATTAATTTATGAAACTTCTGTTATTTGAATTAGGAAAAATGGATTCCATATTTGGAATCATTAGGTCCAAATTATGTTAATATGATACTTTTTATTTTTGGTAATTATTAATAGTAACTACGATATATTTTATTTACCATAGTTAAAGGTAAATCGGGTAATTAAGGGTAAATATAATATTATAAAATTACCCTAACACTTGTCTTAATATAATTGGATGATTATATTTCATCATATGGAATATTTTGGTCGAAATTTAATCCATTGGAACCCACTTATATGTTATTAAGACCTTTAATTTATTTTATTTAAAAGAAAGTGAAATATGTCTCACTCAAACATTAATAATTAAACTATTTTAATATAAGGTTATATAGAATATAAATTCGGTTATAAATACTAATTTGAAATCTAAAATATTTTTCTTTGTCATGGTAATTTATTTTTAATTTTTAAGAATTATTTATTTACCATATTAGCTTATACATTAATGATGCAGAAATTATTTATTTAGTGAAAAACCAATAATATAGTTTTTATTGAAATAATAATACACATAAAAAGGATGCAAAACCAAACCAAGACTTATTGTTAGTGTATATATAAACACTAATCATACAATGGACTAATTGGTGACAATTTGGATCCTTATAAAGAACATTATGACACTTATATTATTTTATTTTAAATGATTCCAAAGTTGTCACCTTCATAATTTAATAAATTTAACAATTTACATGTTGTGATTTTAAGATGATAAATTAGATTAAAAGTATTATTATGAAATATATGATATTTAAATTCATTATATGATTTTATTTTTAATTTTTATGCAAAAAATAAGTATATTATATAATTATACAAAAATATTGTACTAATTATTTTATTAAGAGATATATCAAATAAATGGTTTTAAAAATATTACAATAAATATTATATGAACTATTTAATGTTCCCCACGAATTTTCTAGAACACTTTGACATGTTATGAATCTATTAAATATTTGTTTTAGAATATATCCATTGTGTGGATGTTATTTAAATTAAAATAAATTATAAGTGTCAAAATTGACACTGTTGTTATTTTATAAAAATAAAATATTATAAAATTGTTTAAAAATCACAAAAATATTTAAAAATTATAAATTGAAATTTATATGGTCTAAAATGTAATAAATAATCCAATTATGGGAAATTCACAACACATAAGTAATTATTTATAACAATTTAAAAATTAGATTCTTATTACAACAAATAAAATTAAATAGATTAAATAAGGATAAATCAAGTTGATAATGTTGCAAATAAATTCCCAAAATGTATAAATTTTATTTTTTGAGGAGATTAAAACCCTATATCATCTAATATTCTGATTTTAGTCATTTTTGGAGGTTTTTAAGTGAGGTTGAATTTATTATAAATTAATATTTCTTATGTTACCAAAGGTGCCCCTCTCCTCCCTTATAAAAAGGGCACCCCTTCCCTCTTCTCTTAACACCCTTTTGAGCTTTGAAGCTCGTAAAAAACCTGAAAATTACTCTTCTAAACCACTATAGTTATATCATAGAGGTTCTGGTCTTCTCAAAAGACCATCTCTGGTGCCCTAAGAATATGTTTAAAGGAGGTGTGTCGAGGAAATGGTAATCTCTTCTACCAACTCTTTCAAGTTTCTTTCTTCTTCTACTTACTCTTATTTAGTTGTATAATTATAAAGTAATAAAATAAGTATTAATTATATACTTATATGTTATTATAAATATCAAAAAACCTTATTTCACCTTCTGTCCATCCTACGGAAAATGAAATCACCGCGCGTGCATATGTACGGAATACCGTCTCCTCGCCGTGGTGTAATCAGTTTTTCCACCACCACCTTACTTGGATGGGTATAATGGTGTAAAGAATAACTATATATGGTTATTATAACATCATAATGATTCTGATATATTATATCATCCACTCCAATTCAATTCAATAATATGGGAATGATATCATCGCTCGTGCGTACATACGGATTACCGTCTCCACGACGCGATGAGATTCATTCTCCATGTTAACCATTCAAGAATGATTATAAAGTATATATAATGAATAATAATGAAATATATGACATTATAAAGAAACTTAATTTATGTATATTTATATATGTCATCTACTTACTTCCATTCAAGTCAATAAGGAATGGAAAACAGCGTTCATGCGTACATACGGCCTACCGTCTCCATGAACGGTGTATTTCATTTCATTTATCTATATTATATATATATATATATTATGAATATATATGATATATAAATATTTATTTACATTCTAGAAGTAATTAAATCATGATATAAGTAATAATAATATCAAGAACAACAAGTCCAAACACATACGACAAATAAAACAATTTTACCCAAAACGTTGCTTTAACATGGAATTTACAAAAGAACGGGTAATATAAAGTCATAATTGAACCATATATGATATCATAACAATGAATATGATTCTGTAATAAGTAAATGACATTATTTAAATCATTATACAGGAGTCTCGGACACATACGGAAAAAATTGGACATAAGGTAAGGGATAATTATTCCAATCTCATTCTTATCCGAGATTGTTTATTCGTTAGTATTTACTGGGGTTTTGTTTATCATCCATGTCCATATGTTCTCAAAATGTTTTCATAAAATGTTTAATTTTATTCCATGTATGTTTAAAGTCATTTTTACCCTTTTTTACTTTTACCACATCGTATGGAAGGAATCTTCCTTTTGTATACCGTACAAGGTACTTTTTAACTTTTCCGACAAAAGTATGAGAAGAATGTTTTTTTAAACTTATACGACATGAATGGATTTTTACGGTTTCATAATGCCTTATTTTCATTAAGATTACTCTACAATATTTCATGAATATTTTCAACAAATTCTTTTCTTTTAAATTTGCATGACATTTTGTGAAAAGAAAATGTTTTTGAAAAAGAAAGGATATTTTCCTCAAGAATTCATTTCAAGTGTTTTATCAAATCCATTTTCCATATAAGATGACATTATTTCATATGTGTATGTTTCAAGTATAATGTCTCTATGATTTACATGGTTTCACTTTTCTTATGATGAAATGATATCCATTTGTTTTATATGGAATATATTATGATGGGATGATTTTTTTGAAACCCATTTTTATTCTTTGGGTTATGATGAATGATTTATGTTTATGTTGTGGAATAGGTAAGAATTATTTCATTATGAGATGGGTGGGACCTATATATCCCTCCAATTCATTGGGTAAAGATTTATATCTCATGAGATATACATGGCTGGAATGTCAAGTTAATCTGGTTTAGTGATACAGGACTAGAACGAGGAGTGAACTCGATTAAGAAAGGAACTTTGTCCACGAAGATAGTCTTGGCAGCAATGCCTTGGATACTATGGAAATCATAACATATGATTAATGGTTTCCACAATTACATGATTTATCCCCATGCTATTTTATGATGATTTATGTTCCATTATGATCTATGCCTTAAGTACTTCCATGTTTTATGTCATTGCTCAAGATTTTGATGTTTAAACATTATGTTCATGTTTTTAAGTTCAAATGTATATGGTTTGTTTTATTTTCTCCATGCTTACCCTTACTGAGAATTTGAGATCACACTTTATTTGTTTTCTTTTCCCCGTGATATAAAGAAATGTTTTAGGTAAGAAAAAAAGGGGAAGATCTTTATGGGAGATGTTGAAGATCTTTAATCATGATTAGAAGATTATGTTCTGAGTTTCCAAAGACACTAAACTATTACGGTCCTTTGGTGTCTGTTTTTGTTATGTATTAGATATTCTGAAAATGTAATGTAATTTCCATGTACGTCAAGTTTGGGGTATCTAAAATAAATCATACTTGAATATTTTTAATTGAAAATAAAAGGGTATCACAACATAATGAAATTTGGACAAAAATGAGAAAGGAAGAAATCCTTTACTTGGAAGTGTGATCCCAAAGGATTGGGAGAGGCTTGAGAGAGGATTATTGGGATATTTGAGAGCCTTTCTAGGATTATAAATAGATAAGGTTAGACTTTGTTCGATCTCCAAATGGTTTTAGGGAAAAGAAATGGGAGATTGAGTGGGTTTATATTGGAAAACAAGTGCAATTCTTTATTATTTAGGTTTTGGACACCTCACATTAAACTAATAAAAACCACAAACCAACCCATAGTTTTTCCCATGGTTTTTCCAAAGTGGAGTGGAAAAAATTATTGTATAAGTCCAATTTCCAAACTTATTAAAATATTATTATTGATTATTTGGAGGAGAGTCACACTCTCAAGGAAATCATTTTAAAAATTAAAATGTTTTATAATTCTTGGAGGATTCCCTAAGGCACCATAAAATTAATAAAAAAAATATAAAATCACATTATTTTTAATGGTAAAATATATATTGGTAAAAAAAAATATAGTATTTTATTACATCACTATTGGGTCATTGTGATGTAATAAAATCCATTATATATTTTAACGGTGTTTACTTTTTACCCAAAATTTTGACTGTCTCATAAAATAAGGAAAAAGAAATTGTTAGATCATTTCGATGTCCTCAATCCAAAAAAAATATTCTTTTTATCTAAATAATTTTCTATATATGTGAGTTTTTACTTTCTAAATAAAAAGTGACACTTATCAGAAATTCATGGGTTATGACAAAAATAGCTTTCTACCCTTAATAAAAATTAAAATTGTATTCATAAAAGTTATACGATAATTTATATTTTATAAAAATTGATTTAGTAATAATATTTAACTAAAATATTATTTAATTCAGAAATCCATTAATTCATCAAAATATATTTATTAATTGAATATTAACTAAAAATACAAATTTTTCATTAAAAAATATTTACAAAGTAATAATAATAAAATAAATGTATATTATTTATAAGAAAACAAAGCACACAATCATGGTGCTGGGGTCTAGTTACATAACCCCGTATAACACTCGCATAAATCCTAAGGGTAAGGTGTGCGATGGTGATAGACTCTTGGGGAGGCTTGGATAACATTTCTCAAGTGGTAATCTCTATTAACTTACACTTTTCCCATAGGCGATTCCATTCGAGCTTAACGTGTTGAAGCTCAGCTTGGGTTTGGTCAAGAGTGAAGCCCAATGATGCTACCACTTTTCCTAGCTCTAAAAAATGGCCTTCAAATGGATCAATTCTATTGGATGAGGCCATCACTTCCTTTGTCTGAGTAAATTGGATTTGTTAAATCCATATATTTATACTGATCATGTGATCATCATTCAATGGGTATATTAGCAAAGGTCACAATTCTTAACGGTATTTTAAAATCCAAAATTTGAAAACCAAGGAAGTATATATGTTTTATAAAACCATTTTACATAAGAATGCATTTAACTAGATCAATAGGAATTTTCATTAATAAGAGTTGGGGTCATTACACAGTATCTATACAGGGATGTATTTCTTGAAAACAACTCACTCTATCTTTTACCAAAATTCCAAGACATTTTCCTAAACGTTAACTCATTCTTATACTTATCATTAGAGATATCTCAAGACATATCCTTAGAAATATACCTATGGATCTCACTACTATTTTCTGATACTATTTTCCAAAGGTTAGATATACCTTTTCTTTGATACCAACTATAACGACCCTCACTTTTTAAACATTAGCATTACATAACTTTTACAGAATACTTAAAAAATATACAAACAGATGCCCAAAGGCCATAGTTAGTATAGTGCCTTTGGAAACATGGAAACATAAACACTGGTACATATGTGAGCTACATCGTCTCCCTCTAGGTTCATCTCGACTAGAACCCTTCTTATAAATATCAAACATGTTACATATCATCATAACCTGGGGAAAAGGAAACATAAAAGGGATGTTCTCAAATGCTCAGTATGGGTAAATAAGGGAGATATTTAATAATAAACATGATCATAAGGGTTTGAGTATGTGATCATGAAAATACAATATCATAACCTTCATATCAAAGGTCATAACTGAGTTCATGTCATAAAGATTGGAATTTTATAAGACATGAATCATAATGAAATAGAGAGGGTAATCTATGAAATCATAACATATGAATAAAACATGGAATTGAGGAAAAACATAAGCATATAATATGATTTTTGTAGTAGCCAAAGCATCACTTCCAAGACTATATTAGTGGACAAAGTACTTTACTGAACCTAGTGAACCCTCATTACAGCCCTATATTACTGAACTGAGTGAAACCTCATTCCATCCCTATATTACTGAATTTAGTAAACCCTCCTTCTATCCATGTATTACTGAACTAAGTAAACCCTCATTTTAGACCTGTATTACTAAACCAAGTAAACCCTCATTTTAGACCTGTATTACTAGACTTGTATTACTAAACCAAGTAAACACTCATATGAACACTATATTACTGAATTGAGTAAATGCTCATACCATTCCTGTATTACTGAACCAGGTAAACCCTCATTCCATCCCTCTATTAATGAACTGAGTAAACAAACATTCCATCCCTGTATTACTGAACCAAGTAAACCCTTGTTCCATCCCTTTATTATTGAACCTAGTAAACCCTCATTCCATCCCTGTATTAATGAACTAAGTAAACACTTATTCTAAACATGTATTACTGAACCGAGTAAACCCTGATTCTAGTCCTATATTACTAAACCGATTAAACCATCATTCCAAACTTGTATTATTGAATTGAGTAAGCCCCCATTCTTTCCTTGTCTATCTCATGAGATATAAATCATTACCCAATTAATTGGAGGGAGATATTGGTCACACCCACCACATAATGAAATCATACATACATGTTACACAAAACATATAATAACCCATGAATGAAATGGGTATCATAAACATGTAAACAAAACATAAACTATGAAAAGAGTTACATGTTTCGTAATCATTTTATCAAAATAATAACCCATAAAAGATAAACAAATTTCATATACATATAACCCATGAATGAGAAGTGGGTTTCATAAAGACCATGACATTAATCATTGTTGGAATAACCTTTTTTGATAATCTCGAATCTTGATTATTTGTTATGATAATCATGTTTCATTAATATTTATAGTTTCTATCAAGTTATAACTATGTATCTTTAATCTCACTATTCTATTGATTAAGTTTAGAGTGAAAAATTTCTCTAAGTAAAAGGTTACCAACAAAGGTTACAGATAGGGGTTACCGCTGGAAGGTCACCGATAGAGGTTACCTCTGGATGGTTACCAATTGAGGTTACCAATAGAGGTTACCACTAGAAGGTTACCGATAGAGGTTACTGCTGGAAGGTTACTGATAGAGGTTACCGTTGGGAGGTTACTGATGTTAAACATCACCACTGAGTTATCAATACAAGGTCATCGCCACGAGTCTATAACTCAAAGGTTATTGTGGTAATGTCTATCGATTAAGCCTACAGATTAATCCTACCAATGAATCCTACCGATGATGCTACCAATGAAGCTACTGATGAAGGCTACCATTGATAAGGCTACCGTTACCAGCCTACTGATACCCACTCTTCTACTCCATACATTTTCAATTTATTAAGATTATTCTAAGAGTCATATTTGGTAAATATAATGATTCTGACATTAATTAATGCTAATTATAGACATCTCAAGAGACCGTATCTAGAGACAGTATAAGGTATGAGGAAGACCGCACATGGTTTTCTTATTCTTATTGTCAGACCTCAAATATAAAATAAATGATGCTAGAGAGAGAGAGAGTTAATTATACGCTTGATCTAAAGAACAAAATAAGCACACCAGCGCTCTCACTATGAGCCCAAGATCCTCAAGAAGATCATTTCGAGAGAAAAACATAAAGACTGTCTTCTGTGCTTCATCAAATCACTGTCAACCCAAGAAGTAGAACACTCAGTACCTAAAAGCTAGAACCTGGAGTTGCGATACTCTATTTTTTGAGACAAGTTCTAGAAAAAGACTCGAACTAAAAATTCTTCATTTCAAGGATTAAAGAGATTAACTCTAAAAAATTGAGCCATATAAACTCAAATATTATAACTTTGGCTCTATTGTGTTCTTTCTATTACATTTCTAAGAAATGTGTGTTTTTCAATTACACACATTGTCTCATGTGCTTGAACTGGAGGATACTGGACATCCTCACATCAAACATTATTAACACTTTGTTTCCCACGTGTAATTGTGGAAGAGAATTTTTTTGGTTTGGATTTTTTGTTTTTTCCACGAATAACAGTTGTAGAGGGTTTGATCCTTAGACAGTTTGTGAAAACTATTGTAAATCCCGATACAGGATGTGTATCAAGTTTATTGTTAATATAAACTTCATTGTGGTGGGTGATCACCAAGTGAAGAGGATTAAGTCTCAGCTTGACATTGGACAACTTGTTTAACTATGTTGTGTTCTATATTTTTGTAATACTCTGTTTTTCTATTTTCCATTGCTTATAATTTAAAAAATAGAAAACTTTTTTACATTGAATCTGATAGTTAGTTCTAGTTAGTGTGTGTATGTGTTAAATTCAATAAACATGTCTCAGAAGTTGAATAAGTGTGGTAAACTGATTTAACTGAGGACTAATCACACTTTGAGAAACTTTTTGAGAAACTAAACATCTATATCTCTACTGCTTTAATTAACTGGGATGTTTCCAAATTGTGGGATCTTTAGCATAAAGTTTTAACATAAATTTAATGTAGGAACTCAATTCACCCCCCTCTTTAGTTTCCACTCCGACCAACTTTTGGTATCAGAGGCTCGTATTTTTATTGCTACCATCTAAGCTGTTGTGCAAGTTTTTAAATTATTTTCAACTATGATTTTAGTTGTATCTTAAAGATCTTAAAATTTCTGTCATATCTAAATTTTCAGTTCGTTAAATTTGAATTAACTACGGAAAACTGAGTTGAGGGTGCAGCTACCAACAGGACACCTTTCATTAATGGTACTAAATATGCTCAGTGGAAATTAAAAATGAAAATGTATCTAGATAGAATGGGTCCTGAAATCTAGGACACAATTGAAGAACAACATGTGTTTCCTGTTATTGCAAGGGACACATGGTCTGAGTTGACTAAAACTACATATAACAATAACTGTAAAGAAATGAATTCATTGTGCTATTCTCTAGGAGGTGAATAATTCAATAGAATATCTTCCTGTAAAATTTCTTATGAAATTTGTGACACCTTGGATATTTCTCGTGAGGTAACAACCAATGTAAAATAAATGAGATTAAATATGTATACTATTAAATATTATAACTTTAAAATGAATCCTGATGAACTTATTTTGGAAATTTATCTCAAGTTCAAGGAAATAGTAAATACCATCAGTCTTCTTGGGAAACTAGTGAACAACGAGGATTAGATTATGAGGTTTCTTCGATGCCTACCTGACAGATGGAGGGGAACTTCTATTTCTATCTGATAATTTTGTGACATAAGCAAGATACAAGTGAAGGAACTAATCTGAAAACTCATGATGTATGAAGAAGAGCTAAAGGTGAATCAAGAAGCATATTAAGAAACAAGAAACAAATATGAAGCATTCAATACTGCCACCTCAAAGATCAAAGATAAAGAATAATTTCAAGTTCTTGTAGACACTTCCACCATTGAAGATTCATATTCTTACAGGGATAATGAGATGGAACATCTTTCTAGGAGATTCAAAAGTTCTACCATAAGAATAACTTCTATAGAAAATAAAACTATAAATGAGGGTATGATAGTAAAGGGAAATGGAAAAAAGGATAGGAAATGGAGTGCCAATACAAATGAGATAGTCTGCTATGAGTGTAAATGAAAAGTCCATGTGAAGGTATATTTCCCCAAGTAGAAATTTAATAAGAAATATAAAGACAAGGGAAATTGATATAAAAAGGATATGAAAAATACTTGGAGTGCCTCAGAAGACAGATCCAGTGGATCTAATACTTCTGATATTGAAAAGAAAAAACATGAAAACCTTTGTTTCATGATAGAAATATCTGAGGTGATACCTAATTCTCCTATACAAAATGATTACTATTTTGGGAATGAATGTGAATCAGTTAATAATGAAAATATGACTAAGGATGGCCTATTTGAATATTTTGGAATGCATGAGGATACCTTTAATGAACTCAAGGATAAATATAAATTATTTATAATACAACTTGCTTTGAATTCCAATTATAAGTCTAATTTGGATTTTAAGAAAGAAAAATGTGTTCACCTGTTAAAAGAAAATACTGAACTTCAATTATCAAATGAGAAATTAAAAATAGATCTTGAGAAGTTAACTATAGTTAGAGATTCCTTGACACAATTTCTAGGGAAACAGATTGCTCCAAAATACATAACTGGTCTAGGATATCAACCAGGATTGAAAAATATTATTAAAAATAAATTTGTTCCAAAATCTGGACAGTTCACAGCAAGTTTATGTTTTGGACTATCTTTTGAAAAACACTTTTCTAAAGGACCTAACAATGTTTTCATGTCTCAAATCACATCTGTTGATTATAGGAAACATGTGATACAAGTATGGGTTCCCAAATAATTACTTTATAACCTCTCTAGACCAAAGAAAATTTGGGTACCAAAGTTACCCTATACATAATTTATTTTGCAGGAAAATTACCTAAAGAGATCCTAAAAAACTCTATTGTATTTGGACAGTGGATGTTCGAGACATATGACAAGAGAATATTCATTCTTCAAGAGAATAATTAATGTTGATGGTGGACATGTTACATTTGGTGACAATTCTAAAGGGAAGATCTTCAGATTAAGCCAAATTGGTAACACTATTACTATATTAATTTCAAAAGTACTTTTTTTGATGGGTTAAAATACAATCTACTTAGTATCTCTCACTTGTGTGATGATGGTTTTAATGTTAGGTTTGAAAATGATGCATGCAATGTTTTCAATTCTAAAAATGATTTAATATTCACTGCTCCTATAAATGAAAATGTATATATTGTTGATTTAAAATCTTTATCTAAGAAAAAATGTTTCTTGTTTAAATGATTTTAATAAGTAATCCTAGTTATGGCACAGAATATTAGGACACTATAATGTGAACTCACTTAGGAAACTAACAAGGAATAGTTTTGTTAATAACTTACCTAAATTGGAATTCCCACATAACAATGTTTGTAATCTTTATCAAAAGTGAAAACAACACAAAGTTTCTTTCAAACCAAAGAAAGAAGTTTCCACTTCTCAACCGTTTGAGTTGGTTTATATAGATTGGTTTGGACCATCTGGAGTTTCAATTTTAAATAGGAAGCACTATATGTATGTTCTTATAAATGATTTTTCTAGATATACTTGGGGATAATTTTGAGCTCAAGAAAGTGAATCATGTTCTTACTTCATTAAATATTCCATGTCTATAGAAAATCTTAGTGGACTTAAAATTAAGACCCTGAGAAGTGACCATGGCCATGAGTTTGAAAATTTGGAGTTGGAATCTTTTTTCCCACAAAATGTCTATAATTACAATTTTTCTGCTCATAGAACACCTCAACAAAATGGAGTCATAGAAATAATAAATATGACACTTCAAGATATTTTTCGGACTATGCTAAATGAGTATAATATGCCTCTCTATTTTTGGGCTGAAGCTATTAATACTGCTTGTTACATCATCAATAGATTCTTAATTAGACATTTTCTTAAGAAAATCCCTTATGAGATCTCAAATAATAGGAATCCTAAGGTTAATTACTTTATAGATTTTGGTTGAAAAGTCTTTATCCTAACACTAAGGATAATCTTGACAATTTTGCTTCCAAGAGTGATAAAGGAATTTTCCTAGGATACTCAATCTCTAGTAAAGCTTATAGAGTATTCAATAAGAGAACCAAATATGTGGAAGAATTAGTTCATGTCAAATTTGATGAGACTGGTCCACATGAACCAAAAACCTCTCTTGAACATCATGAGGAAGATATGTCCATTCTATACCTTAATGATAAAGACAGTGAACCCTTAGTGAAAACAACTAGTTCTAGAAATTCTCTCAAATATGAGCATATTGAATCTGAACCTATAGACAACCATGAGGATACTACTCTAACCCTTTATAAAGGTATTAGAACCTTAAAGAATCAACATTTAGATGTTGTAGTAGGTGATCTAAATAGAGAAACACAAACTAGATCTTCTATATGAAATCAGATAGAACATCAAGCCTTTCTTTCACAGTTTGAACCCAAAAATTTTAATCATGGCATCAATGATGTGTTTTTGGTGATATCTATGCAAGAAGAATTAAATTAGTTTCAAAGAAACAAATTTTGGGAATTATTAGAAAGACCTAAAGACACTTTGACCATAGAAAATAAATGGGTGTTTAGAAATAATGTTGATGAATCTAGAATCATAGTTGGAGACAAGGATAGACTAGTTGCACAAGGATATATTCTAGAAGAAGGAATAGACTATGAGGAATCCTTTTCACCTGTAGCTAGACTATAGGCCATTTGGGTACTAATTGCTTATCAAGTTCATCTGAATTTCAAACTTTATCAAATGAATGTAAAAAGTGAATTTCTAAATGGGTACATAGTTGAGGATGTATTTGTTGAGCAACCCACTAGTTTTACAAATCCCCATTTTACAAATAATGTCTTTAAACTTTATAAATATTTATATGGTCTAAAATAATATCCTAAAGCTTGGTATGATAGAAATATCTATTTTCTTATTTCAAAAGGTTTTACTAAAGGAATAGGTGATCCAGCTCTTTTTATTAAAATAATTTCCAAATATGTTTTAATGTTATATATTTATGTGGTTGATATTATTTTTGGATCCTCTAAAAATTCTTTTTGAACTATTTTTTCAAACATGATGCAAGATGAATTAGAAATGAGTTTAATGGGGGAACTAAAACATTTCCAGGGATTTCAGATTTTTCAAAATAAAAATGGTATTATTTTAAATCAAAGTAAATATACTAAGGATATTTTGAAACATTTTGGTTTTTATGGTAATATAGGTAGTGATACACCTATGAGTACCACTTGTAAGTTTTATGCTGATAAAACTGGTAAACCAGTGGATCAAACCAATTACATAGGTATGATTGGGAGTCTTCTCTACCAAACTGCTAGCCAGCCTAATATAATGTTCAGTATATACAAGTGTGCTCATTTTCAAACCTATCCCAAAGAATCTCATTTAACTGTTGTTAAAAGTATTTTTGAATATCTCAATAATACTACAAACTTAGGACTATTTTATCCAAGAGAAAAAACATTTTATTTAATAAGTTATTCAGATGCTAACTTTTCTAGTTGTTTGTTAGATAAAAAAGAACTTTAAGAACATGTCACATTTTGGAAAAGTCACTAGTATCATGGTGTAGTAAGAAACAAAATTTTGTTAAATTATCCACTTCTGAAGATGAATATATAGCTGCTAGTAGTTTTTGTGCTCAAATTCTATGGATGAAACACACATTACTAGACTATGGATATCAATTCAAACATGTCTCTAAAAATTATGATAATAAAAATTCTATTAACATCACTAAAAATCCAGTATCACATGCTAGGAAAAAGCACATTGATGTGAGACATCACTTCTTGAGAGATCATTATCAAAGAGGTGATATCACTCTTGAATTCATTGGCACTAAACACTAATTGGCTGATATATTCCCAAATACTTTGAGTTTTGAGAGGTCAAATTATATCAAACTTGAGTTGGCTATGATAAACTGTTAGGATAAGAGCTTATCATTAGACCTCACCGATAAGACCTTACTGTTATACCTCACTGATAAGACCATGTCGTTAATCCTCACTGATAAGACCTTGCTATTATACCTCACTAATATGACCTCACCATTAGACCTCACTGATAATACCTCACCATTGAAACCTTACTGATAGACAACATTTCCGGGACTTCATGTTTTTTTGTTGGAATATAAAATGTCTATTTATTTTACTTCATTTTTTTCCCATCCCTAAATGATAAAAATAAATTACAAATCACATTTCAATCCATTTCAATCCTATCCCGAACATCCTTCTCCCTAACCTTGGAAACTAACCATCTGTTGAAACCCTCGAACTGCTCCAGATCACAATGGAAAGATTGAAGAGACTGATCGTTGGTGATGAAGGAGATGCGCTAAACCCTAAGAGACCTCGAGCCAGGTCTAGTAGTGGAATAAAGGTAGTGGGAAAGCTAATCAATCCACATTTTTCAAAGAGGGAAATTTTGGTTGAAAAGGAATTATGTTCGGAATGGCTGCTATCAAGTAATTCTCTGGTGGTGAAGGCACTCGAAGCTCAGGATTGGGTAGAATATTTTGAAAATAACAATGGACCATTCTACCCAAATAAATTCATGGAATTTTATGAGTTTCTGAATTTTGAATAGTTAGAGTATGAAAACCGAATGTCTTCAAAAGTAAATAGATTAAGTGCAAGCTTCTTCTCTATTGAATGGGATGAAAGCCTAAGAGTCCCACATGAATGAATTTTTTATTACTACTCTAGAGTGGTACCTCCCCCAGTGAGTATTTATGTTATGAAGAGGATTTAGCTGAGATGATAGGTAATAGAATCCCTTGAAAGGTGATTGCTGCTGAAATGGAAGGAGAAGACAAGTTGCTTTGGAAGTTTTTTTAGCATGCTTTGAGTTCCATGAGAGAGTACTTTCCCACCATGAAGTATCAAGACATATTTCTATTGTATCTGTTGAAGCATGGACAAAAGATAAATCTTTTTAGGTTTCTAATGATTTAGTTAGAGGATATGAAAAAGGCTAGTTCAAAGTCAAATGCTTGGTTTCATTCTAGGTTGAAATCCTTGATGTTGAAAGTGAAAGGAGTTTATATAAATAAATAAGAAATATTAGTTTTAAGGGACAACTTCTGCATTACCAAAATGAATAGTAAGTTTATGAAGATAAGCTGGAATCCTTGGAAAATAAAATGGGTGAATGATCAGGCTAGTCTGTATGAGGAATTCAATCCTTTCACCCATCCAACTAGGCCAAAGAATAAGAGAGATCCATTTTTAAAGTCTAATGAATTAAAGCCAGTATACTCAGATGAATAATAAGAGGTTGTTGTTATGAAAGTAAGAGAGGATTCTCATATAGATGAAAGGAGTGATCCTGACCTTCCCTCAAGTCCTCACGCCAATGTTGTATCCTTTAATGGGCCTAGCCCACCAAATATATTGACTATAAGAGAGAGTTTCCTAAGGGGTAGTGATGATGAGGAAACCAGTTAATAAGAAGACAATCATGTCTTAAAATACATTACTATTGTAGAGACGTCAGAGGAAGAGGATGAAGCTAACACCGATCTTGAGGAATTTGAGATAGCTTTTTCTAAAAGTGAAGAGGAATTCTTGAGTCTTCGTCCCTTGAGAGAATATACAGAAGTGGTAGAGAGCAAAGAGGAAGAGGATGTTGAATCTGTTGGAGCTGAAATTGTTATGGTTGTGGTTGAAGATTATATAGAATAAGTAGTTGTGGACTCTCATGTTGCTGCAGTTGATCAAGGAGGAATACGATTGATTAGTAAAATGCTCCAAGTGAGGGGGAGGAACCTATTTCCAAAGGTTCAGTTTTTTTCTCATGGAATAGAATATTGGTCATAAGATATTGGATTCATGGTCTTGGTCTTAGACTATGGAGACTCTGAAGATGAAAAACCAAACAAAATCCCTCAAATTCCTTCTGTTTCAGAGACCACTATTGTATAGCCAGTAGTGCTTCTACTTTGAGACTATGTGAAGAAGGATGATTTAGAATCATTAAAATCAGATTTGAAGATACATTATGATGAGAGATATTTTGGGATAGAGAGATCAGTGGATCACAATCAAGAACTTGTAACTTTTACTTTGGAAAGGCTAATTTCTATCTCTCACTGAAATTTTCTACATGAAGTGAAGGAATGTCAGAATCAATTCAAAAAATTGGCAGAGTTTATGAAATCTATGAAACAATCAATTGCGAGTTTAGACTCCTATATAGCTTCAAGGATTCAAGCAGAAAAATACATTAAGTATGTTAAGAGTGTTATTTACCAGATGGTCACTGTATTTGAGGACTTTAAGAAGTGTATGGAGGAACATGTGAGTGGTCAATATGATGATGTGAAAAGATTGATTAGTGGTCTGACCAAGTCTTTTAAGGAGACGATATCTTTTACAATGGAACCTCTATATGCATTTGCTTCTTCAGTATCTCCTCCAGTTGATCTAGAAGCTTTCAGATCGGCTGTTAGAGAAGAAGTGGAAAAGATCCTAGTATAGGTACCTAAGACCCTCAGTCTAGGACATAGGTCATTTCGACTACCAGAGACATTCATAATCTTCTGGGAGATTACTTAAAGGAGGATTCTCAAGATCAGAAGGCCATCAAAGAGAAATTTGATTTCTATTACAAAAGGGTGTACACTAAGAATCATATGGATGGTCACTTCAAGCTACTGTTGGAAAACTTGAGGATCCCACCTGTCACTTGGGATTTTAAGGATTAAGTTAGAAGGCTTAGATAATTGGATCATGCCTTGGAGAAATTTATGGAGAATAGGGATAATTTTATCTCAACTATGGATAGAGTAGGAAGCATCATTATGGACTTTACGAATCATTTTTTACCCTTCCTCAATGTGGACTACACTCCCATTATTATTCCTCCAGCATTACCTTCTTCCTCAGTTGTCTCAGGCTCTATCAGTGCTTCCCCTTTTATGAATCCTGCACAGGCCATTAGAAGATTGACCCCTATGATCCCTCAGATATCTACTCACTATCGGTATACTGATTCTTTTGTATCATCTCCTTCTACATTATTTACTGTCATACCTCAGCCTAGACCTCCATCCTCTTGACCTTCCTCCCCAGCTTCCAAAGACAAAGCTCCCTTGGACATTTTTGATGTGGATTGACTGTGGGATGTCTTAGTTGATAGGGGTCTTTGTAATATTTTTGTATATTTTATTGTTGCTTCATTAATACTAAAATCCACTTTTTTCGCTTTTTGTCTTATTTTTTTTTGTTAATCACAATGGGGGAGAATCATACTAGAGTCCTTGCATATATTCTCTTCTATATTTTCCACAGTAAACATGGTTCAATTTTACTAATCTGTAATACATGTACACTCCCACCTATGAAAAAATTATCAAATGTGCTTAACCCTAATTCAATAATACATAAATCTAAATTTTCATCGAAATAATTTGTGATTATCAGAAGGGGGATATTGTTGGACTCACCTGTTTTGATAATCCAAAATCTTGATTCTTTGTTATGATAATCGTTTTTCATTAATATTTATAGTTTCTATCAAGTGATAACTATGTATCTTTAATCTCATTGTTCTATAAATTATGTTTTTAGTAAAAATTCTATCTAAGTAAAAGGTTACCAATAGAGGTTACTGATAGAGGTTACCACTTAAAGGTTACCGATAGAGGTTACCGCTGGAAGGTTACCGATAGAGGTTATCGATAGAGGTTACCACTGGAAGGTTACTGATAGAGGTTACCGATAGAGGTTGTGGCTTGATGGTTACTGGTAGAGGTTACTGATAGAGGTTACCACTGAGAGGTTACCAATGTTACACCTCATTGCTGAGTTATCAATACAAGGTCATTGCCAGGAGTCTATCACTCAAAGGATATTGTTGTAAATTCTACTAATGAAGCCTACCGATGAAGCCTACTGATTAATATACTGATGAAGCTACTGTTGAAGGCTACTACTGAAGGCTACTGCTAAAGGATACCGATGAAGGCTAACGTTGATAAGGCTATCGTTACTATCCTACCGATACACACTCTTATACTCCATACTTTTCCAATTTCTTAAGATTATTCTAACGGTCATATTTGGTAAATTTAATACTTCTAACATTAATTAATCTTGATTGTAGACATATCAAGAGACTGTATTTGGAGACAGTATGAGGTACGATGAAGACCGCACGTAGTTTTTTTTCCTATTTTCAGACCTCAAATATAAAATAGAGAATTCTAGAGAGAGATTTAATTATACGCTTGATCTGAAGAACAAAAGAAGCATGTCAGTGCTCTCACTGTGAAACCGAGAGCCTCAAGAAGATCATTTTTGGAGAAAAAATTCAAGATTGTCTTCTGTGATTCATCCAATCATTTTCAACCCAAGAATCAGAACACTCATCACCTAAAAGATAGAACCTGGAGTTTCAATACTCTATTTTTGGAGACAAGTTCTAGAAAAAGACTCAAACTACAAACTATTCACTCCAAGGAGTCAAGAGCTGAACTCTAAATACATAGATCCTTCTAAACTCAATTCTTATAAATTTATCTCTATTGTGTTCTTTCTATTACATTTCTGAGAAGTGTGTATTTTTAAATTACACACATTGTCTCTTGTACTTGAACTAGAGGACACTAAACATCTTCACATCAACATTATTTAAACTTTGTTTCCCATGTGTAATTATAGATGAGACCCTGTATGGTCGGGATTGTTTGTTTTTTCCATAAAAAACTATGGTAGAGGGTGTGATCCCTGGACAGTTTGTGAAAACTATTGTAATGCCCGATATAGGATATGTATCTCATTTATTGTTAATATAAACTTCCTGGTGGAAGGTGATCACCAAGTGAAGAAGATTAAGTCTCATCTTGAGAGTAAACCTCTTATTTATCTTTTTTGTGTTCTATATTTTGGTAATACTCTATTTTCCGATTTTCTCATGCTTATAATTTCAAAAATGGAAATATTTTTTACATTGACACTGATAGTTAGTTCTAATTAGTCTGCGTATGTGTTTAATTCAGTAAACCAGTTTCAAAAGTTGAATAAGTTTGGTACATGAATTCAACTGAGGACTAATCACCCTTTGAGAAACTTGTTTACCAACTAAACATCTATATCTCTATTGCCTTAATTAACTAGGTTGTTTCATAAATGGGGGATCTTTAGCATAATGTTTTAACAGAAATTTTAAGTAGGAACTCAACTCACCCCCCTCTGGAGTTTCCACTCCGACCAAAAATCATAACTCATTCATAGAAAGGATATGAATATAAACTTTAGATCATTTCCTATATGGTATTAGTAACATCAATAGATTTTATCTTAGATGGAAAATAATTTTGAAATATCCACAAAAAAAATTTCTTGATGAAAATATATGTTCTTGTTTGAAAAAAGGATTTTTCATACATAAAAACATTTAAATTAATTTTCTTATATAATACATTGAAAGCTTTTAAAGAAGTCATTGAATTAGTTTGAAATTATTTTTCTTTGAAAAATTTTAAAATAAGATTCAAAACATTTTAAAAAAATTCTTTAAGAACACTTGAAAACTTTTATATAAATCTTTAAAAAAAATTAAAACAAATTATTTGAAATTACTTTGAAAACTTACAAATAATTCATGAAAATGTTTAAAAAATAATTTTCTTTTAAAGCACTTTGAAAATTTGTAAATAATACTTGAAAACATTTTGAAAATATTTTTCCATGAAAACATATATAACAAGTTTAAAACAATTTTGAAAAAAAATCCTTTAAATTCACTTTCCAAAACATTTTCTTAAATATTAACCTTTTTAATATTGTAAAGGGAGAATCTAAGAAATTATAAATGTTAAATCTGTACATGTCATACGAGGTAAAAAAATATTCCTTTTGTATGGTAAAAAGGATAGAAAAGTTCCTTATTTGGAAAGAGACATGAATATTACCTTGAATATATTGGTAAAATAAAAAAATGGTAAGATTTTCTTTTAGATATTAAATGGTAATGGTATAATATTCTTGGAAACCCTTTTTATAAAACATAGATTTTAGACCGAATAGAGGGTGAAGTCTGGCTTTCAAAAAAACTCTTTATTAAATATATTATGTACCAATGAGTGGTGATTAGTAATAATACATGATTATATCATGAAATAATATAGGATAAGGAATCTCATGAATATTATTAAGATATGTATCATAATATTTGATCAATTTAAACATAAAAATAAACAATCTCGAAAAGAAATGATATTGTATCAATAAACTCTTATAACTTGGTATCTTTGGATCATGCTCTCCATGTAAGGAATGGAAATTACATAAAGAATATAATATAATTAAAAGATTTATATTAATGATATATCATGTAAAATGGAAGTATATGAACCTTAAAAATAGTTTAGGTGCATCACAAAACTTGATTCTCAAAGAAGGAAAATTGAGACAAAACATTTTTACCAATTTGGTAACTTTTGAAACTTAAACGTCATGAAAGAAAGATCATAAAATTGGCATGTAAATACCCCTAAATTTAAGTAAAAGATACAAAGAATAAAATTAGGGGAATTACAAACACCACACAAAAGGATAGAGTGGCGAACATAGAATATATCTCACATAAATTATAAGTGAGATGAAATCCCTTTACCTTATCTCTTGAACCTCTCTCTACTCATATAAGATTACTGTATAATAAATATATGTTTATTATAAAACTTTTATAGAAGAATATTATTTTAAATAATTCCATATAAGGTTTTACTATGACCTTATATTACCTTCTTGTTAACGATCCTATTTTAAAGTTTCACTTCGGGTAAAATTCACTTAGTCCTCTGCATGTGTCTTAATTTGTTACATATTTTGTCCTTATACTTATATCATAATTCCAGAATGTAAAAAAAGATATAAATGTTATTATAATAATATATTTAATATATCATTATGAACTAGAATTCACCGTTCATGTAGACGGTAAGTCGTACGTACACATGAATGTTGTTTCCGTCTTTATTGTTGTATTGAAAGAAATAATCTAAATGGAATATATATATATATATTTGTATGTATATATATATCATTATTATAGTATCATTACTATATCATATATATCATATAATTTCATTAAAACCATCCTTAATACATTCCATGTGGTGTGTGAATGAATCACATCGCTTTGAGGGGGTGGTAGTCCACACTTCCTCAAATGAGATTATCATATTAAAACCAAATGGAAAGTAAAGAGATGTGTGTTATAAAAGGAATAAGGAAGATTAAATAAATATTAAATATAATATATGACATGTATAAATATTTTTTCTATCATAATGGCTACCATGATTAATGTTAAAGGAGAAATGAACAATCATCATTTTGTGAGGCAGTAGTTCATCATACATTGAAACAGTATGTTCAAAATCCATTAGATAGAGGTTTTTGTAAGTTTAGATTAATACCATTGAATAAAAAATCCTATTATACGTAGGATACTATTTTTTACCCACAAAAATGGAATAAAGAGAGTAGAGTGGGTGGAGAAGGAAAATAAATGGAAGGATCTTAAGAGAATATGTAACCTCTTAATCGGGTAACTCCTTTTGGTTTATGCCAAAAAGATTCCGTGATATGTTTTCTTACCAAAGGGAGGATTCAAGGTAAAAGATAGGATTTTTTTGAGTCTACTTGGAAAGATCATTGATGAACTCAAATGTTTTGAGAGGTGTGAGGAATGGGTAGATGTGGTGGCCATTTATAGGGGAGGAAAATGACTCATTTGGAATTTCGAGAAACAAGTTAGGTGTTCACATGTTTTTACCTAAAATAAGTCATAACAAACAACCAAAATAAATAATGAAAGGTTTCATGGAATAAATATGGATATAAATATGGTTTTATAAAATTTTATAGGTCATTTGGTCCCTTAATATTAAGGTTTAGTCCCTAATTAAGCTTAATTTGGTCTTAACAGTTATGATCACTTTTACAAATCATTTTGGTCAAAAATTAACATGATATTATTATACAATAAATATTAGCCTGAATACAATGGTTTATCTAATATTTTTAAAATTCATATCACAGAAGTGAAAAAATGAATATTATTGGTAATCCTGCAGATGGGATGAAATAATAGTGTTTTAAAGTAGGAAATAGTTCAAAAGTTTGTTAAGATTTTATATTCAGTTTCAAAGTGAAATTGACTCTAATGAATTAAATTGTATTGGTAGATGTATAATTTATCTAATTTGACATTAAAACATATTTATAATATTATTTATCATTATTAATTAATTATACATAAAAGCATTTTTTAACTAAAAAGTGGTATTTTTCACTATTCGTCAAAAAATGAAGTTTCTCAGAAAAATCACAAAAAATCACCCTAGGATAATTTTGAAATTATAAATTAAAAAATAAATATTATTTTAACAAGTTAAATTTCTAAATATGTATTAAATTAATTTTATTGTTAAAATCTGTCCATTCAAGAAAATGATATTTTTCACATAAATGGAATTTACCAAAAAAGCATCTTTCATTATCAATATGTTTTATTTATATAAAAAATTATAAAAAATATTTGAAAATTAGTTATTAATATTCTTATATATATTTTTAATGTTTATTTTATAATTATCTCTTTTAATTAATTATATATATATAAATTTGTTTCATAGAAACATAGTGTTGTGTGCATCGTACACCAAGTCGGTGTTACTTGTAGTGCAAGACAAGTTGGTATTGTGTGTACCACAAGAAAATTTGGTATTTAGTGTGAAAGGAATTTTTGACTTTGTGTTTTAATATATATATATATATATATAAAGAACTATTTCTAGTGTCATGTGAAATGCTAAATATTTAAATTATAAATTAATTTGAAAAAAAATCTCAAAATCTCGAGGTGTGAAATTAAACTTATGATTGAGGTATTTAGATTAAATAGGAGAAATATTAAATTAAGTATTACATGTTGATGATTATAGAATTAATTCTTATTTCAATAATAAATCATTAATTTTTATAACTTTAGGTTGATAAGTTGGAAAATCCTCTTCATTTTTATTGTAAGAGTTATTCTTAAGACAGGAACTCATATATGTGCTACTAAATACTGATATTCTTTATCTATATATTGATGAATTGAAGAAATAAATAAGAATAAATCTCAATAGTTGATGTCAAAATGATCTAGAGAGCACAAAATAGGTTAATAGGTAAATTATTGATTGGTTTTCACATTGTGTAAGTCATAAATCTAATACATATTTTTAATATCAATGTGTTAAAAATTATTTATTGTATGTTATAATATTTTATATCAATTTTTTATTGTTAAACAATGCTTCAATTCAAGATAAAATACCAAAATATTTTATGTATTTAGTTTGAGGTACTACAAGGAATTCTAGGAGATTAAATGCTCATAATATTGGGGGTTTCTAGTTTTTTATTATCAATCATGAGGATGGTTTTAAAATAAAAAACATTGATATATTTAAAGTTTTAGAACAATGTTATTAAGGAAATTTAGTTGATATTATTGAGATAAAATATCATGGAAAATATTTAGTTGTGTTATTCAATTTCATGTGGGTCAATATTAATATGGGTATATGGAAATAATCATTATAATTTACTTTCATCAACTTCTCTTGGTTTATTGATGATGGTGAACATGAAGAACATAAAGAACACGATTCTTATATTTTTTATTCCTAAGAAAAAAATGGTATATTATATCAATGATATAAAAAATTAAACGTGGTTTTATCTTAGTAAAAAAATAATTTTCAGTCAGATGTTGTCCACATAAAACTAGGAGAGATGTATGATATGAGTGTTGAAGGTGGATTAATTTGTGATAGTGAACCCCATAGAAAAGATAACGTTGAATTGTTTATCCCTAATCATATTGAAAACATTAATATTTTTAGGTAGGGTGGATATTTACAAGAATAAGAATTAATGTTAACAATGAAAGATGATTATAACATTAAAGACTAAGAAAAAATTTATTGTAATATTGAATATTTAGTCTCTTGTAATATTTAATTCCATAAATATGAATTTAGAGACTTTTAATTGAATTTAATTTTTAATTTAATATGTTATTTTTTTGATATTTTTTTTAGTAATGTAATTATTTAATAGGATTTGGGATGGTATCCTCTCTACGACATGTGATTCCCATTCTACACCCAGTACCCTGGGGGCACTAGGAGTACAAGAGAGCCAATCTATCGATTCTACACAGGGTATACTTCACAACATACCTTGTACACTTTTAGTTACGATATTTTCTTGTCCAATTATACTTCCATTAATAGTTGTTCCAACTATGGAGGATATTGGGGGATCAATAATTCAAACTATGACTCTGTTACTATGAAGAGGCTAGTAGAATTTCACTGTTATGGGTACTTCTTGCAACGTGATAACATTAGTTTCTTAAAATTATTAAATTCATACTTCTATTATACATTTTATCAATTAAATTTTGTTCAATATGGTATCCCCATTCTCTATAAACACATAAATAAATAGAAATTGAGAAGTCATATATTATTTTATTTAGTTTAGTTGGGACTACATTAGTTATTTTTTAGAATGTTTTCAAGTAATAAATTCAACACCCTATTGACTATCTCTGATTCTCATTTCAACTTACTAATATATTTTAATTTTACCATATCCAACCAAAAACGCATCAAAGTATTCTGAACACTCCAAAAAACAAGAGGACATCCACTATAAACCAAAAAATACATAATATGTCTTCCAAAATACATTACATGCATCAATTAGATTTCTAAAATAAAAAAATTATTCATCCATTTTTAAAAAAAATTACCTCAAGACACCGATATTTTATTATGTTCTCATTCAAGATAGATTTCCTAGTCTCATGGTAAAAATTTAGAGTATCCATTCTAGAAAATAAAAAATTCTATAATAAAATCCAAACTACAAATCAATACAAATCCATAATGCAATTATTTTCATTTTTAACTAATTATTTCACATTTAGTTAAATATTATCAAACAATAATTAAAATGGAAACCATTCAAGAATATAATTACATTGAATATTATCCTTAGTAACAAAAAATCTATTAAATTTATAGAATCATTTTGATTAATAAACTTTAATCCAAACCTATATTAAATAAAAAAAATCATTTCAATTCAATCAAAATTTACCTTGGATCAAAACAAAATCCTAAATCATTATAAACATTATCTATTAATTGATTCTCGCTCCACTAAATTGTCAAACTATCTTAAAGTGATGTTATATAAACATAAACATCAACCAATTCATAACCATAATAGTATAATATAAGACCATAAAAAATAATTAATCATCAAGTAATAATAAATAGTCATCATATATAATGATACAATAGAAATGATATCCACCATACATAATTAAACGGAAAAAATAATATCAAGTAATAAGAAATATTTTTCATACATTTAAATTTTATTCATTTATTTGAAGTTATTTGTAGATTTAATTTTTGATGAATTTAATGATGGGTTTATCAATATAATAATGTAGACTAATATATATGATATATTACCTTTATTAAATAATTTTGACCTCCCTTTTTGGGAATACAATATTATGGAAATATTTTAAATATCCAATTTTATGAACTTTATTTAATATTTTTTATTTTATGAAATGGATATATTTTATCAATATAATAGTGTAGACTAATAAATTCTTGAAATTTTTATAATATATTCATTAATAAAGTGTATTTAATTACTTTAAATGCTTGCACCGAGGAAAAAAGTAGGCAAGGATATAATGAGTCACATGACCCATTTAGATTTAGTAATGTAAAGGATTGATTTTTATGGAAAATTAAGAAATAAAATGTTTCATTATTTATTAAATTAATTGTTTAAATTTTCTTAATTATAATGTAATGTCGTCATGTTATACCAATATTTTTGTATTTTAACATTTGAGATTTTTTCTAATGTTCTGGTATAGTGGTGGTATAATTGGTTGTGTTTATGTTTTTTATGGGTGGAGTGTGTTAGGAAAGCTACCAAGGCATTCCTTGTTTTCAATTGTACCATATCTAGTAGAAGTTTTAACCACTCCAAAATATATATAATCCATTTTAACCATAATCAAATATCAAGCAATGGTTAAAACTACTTCCACATATGGTATAAGATATATTTATTGGTGGTTTTAAAATTTTCCCCTTAATATGTAATCATAAAAGAATAACTAGTGGTGATTAAAATTTTCATTAAACATGGTACATTGAGGAAAAAATTAGTGTTGGTTATGTAAAATACTTCTAAATATATAACTACCACTAAACAAGTTACATTTGGGATAGCTTTATTACTAGTTTGTATAACACCACTAAATATAGAAGTTCTTTTCTAAATCGTCATTAGAGAAAAAGAACCACCAAGATATAATTTATTTGAAATTTTAGAAAAATCATTGGAAAACAATTATCGATGTATAAAATAGTGGTATTTATTTAAACCCACTACAAAATGATTTCAAAGTGGTTTTAATCACTACTAAATTGGAAAAAATCACTTCTAAGCCTGTTTTTTTTTTGTAGTAAGTGGTTCTTGGTGGGGTGGATCATTGAAGAGTGGTATCATAGATTTGGTTGAAAGTTATAATGAAGTTTTGAGTTAGTCACTGTGGAGGATTATATAGTCTTGGTATGAAATAGTGTCATTTAGACTTAGCATGGAATAATGAAAGGGAGACATTTTAGGACATGGGCGATTAGGGACCCCTATGATACAACATAATGACCTTGATTTTACCAAAAATACAAGGAAATATGATAATGAATGTGAGTTTGAGACCTAGTAGAGGAACATTCTTCATGATTGATTATTCTTTTTGTTGAATTAGGGTGATTCTGGAAATGTGAAGAATAATCTAAATAAATAAAAATTAATGAGGTCCATATTCTTAGGATTAACTGTTTAATTTATTTACATATATATGGTTTTTGGTCATCATACTATTGTGGTTTATATTATTAATGTGTGGTAGGAGGATTGAGTAAACCATAAGAGGGTTGAACCATCTAAGGATGATGATTCTTCAAAGAAGAAGTTCCATGAGTTCCAGTGATATAGTTTGGTGAAGTATGTTAAAAGCTTATCCGATTAAGGATATAGAGAACTAGTGAGAGGATTTTGAGATTTATTTTTTTCTAGATATATGCTTAGAAGGAGAATTGGGACCCATTTTTTATCAATCTGGTGAGATTATTAGTGTTCCATTGGAAGTTTCTATTCCTTTGGGAGTGTGAGGGGTTGGTAGTTTTAGAGGATTATTTCCATATGTAGTTCTATATAGATTTTATTTCATTAATGATGAATGAATTTATTTTATAGGAGTTTTTTTCTCTTTAATTGTGGGCCTTGATCATGATGGATATCAGGATTTGATTCATGTACCTTCTTCTCTTTTCCTTTAGTATTTTCACAAATGAGAAGGCTAGTGAATAGTGTTTTGGGTTGGCGTTACATCCCACTATCCAGCAACAAGTTAACCCATTTACATTGACTATGTATATATATTTTCTCACTAAAAGAGATTTTATTGAGAGTATACATGCACAGTTACGGTAGTCTTGAGAGGGAATTCCTCATAACTTCTTGAGTAGAGATATAGATGGATGGTTTCAGATGTTAGAGTTGTTGAGGTTTCAACTAGAAGGGAGTATATATCAGTGCATTTATTCTGATTACTTTATAGATTTTAGTTATCATTCATGCACTAGTATCCCTTCTCTAGTGTGTTTTTTTCCTTTGGGGTTATGATCATTAACGATTTTAGTTCATGGACATTCTTAGTTTCCCAAGCAGTATGGGAAGTTAGCTTCTAATTTAGTCTCCAAATTAGATTCATATGAGAAATTATCAGCAAAAAGTTCAGTAACCATTCAACCAATTGAGGGTATATGGGTAAGAAGAGGATATCCCCATAACAACCCTCATCCTCGAGTGAATATGGATAAATTCAGTTTTGGAGGTGGGAATCAGTAGGGTGAGTGAGGTAGAGGATCATGATATGGTTTGTTTCATTCAAGAGTTAAACCAACACTTGGGGGGCCAAAGATCATTCGATGATCCTTATTCTTATATTCTACCATGGTCTCCACTTTGTTTAATTATTGATTCTTTCATTCCTTTATTAAACCCCCGTTGGTTTGAATATTATGACCTATGGTAGAGATACATTGAATACCCTGGGTGTTGATTACACTAGATAGAGGTTATTCTAGTGTTCATGATGTTGTCTAGGGTTTTGAGCTCATAATGGAGCAACATCAGTCATTAGGGATTTCTTATTATTGTAAATATAGAAATATGATTTTATTCCTGTCAATATTTTGGTTTTACTATGTTCATGAATTCATTTATTAGTTCTAAATGATAGAGGGATTACTTTATATTAAAGGACAATGTTTGGTGTTCATCAGTGATCAAGACCATCAGAGGGTTCGTAGGAATCTAGATCCTCTTCCCTCCCATATAGTAAGGTTGGTATTCTTCTAGGTGGAGATCTTGGAAGATGTTTTTCCTAGGGTTTTTTAGAAATTATGAGATGGTTTTCTAGAATAGTTTGTGATGATACCACTTGAAATGATAACGAGTTCGAGGTAGAGGTATAACCTATTGGTTCTTTAATTTATATGGATCCTTATTTGATAGATCCTTATATGTTATGATAGTTAAATATTCATATCAATGATATGATGTATAAGGGCTTCATATAGACCAGTGTTTCATTGCGAGGTCACCGGATGTTGTTTACCAGAATGCATATAGTAGTATGAGGTTTTTCATAGACTACTAAAAATTGAATTGGGTGATGGGAAAGAACAATTATCACCTTCCAAGTATAGACTATTTTTTGGATTAGTTTTAGGGGGAAAACTAGTTTTTGATGATCTCTTAATGGTCTAGATATAAATATATAAGGGTAAAAGTGGATTGTATTTTGAAGACTGATTTTAGGTGTCATTACAAGAACATTGATTTCATAGTTTTATTTTTCTATGTAATTTACACCCTATTTGTTTTCATGGGACTCTTGAAATCCTTATTTCAGGAGTTCCTTGATCAATTCATAGTAGTTCTCATCAATGAAATTATCATATGTTTTATTTCAAAGGGGGATCATATTCGGAATTTGATGACTTTTTTATAATCCTTCTGACACCATCAACTCTATGGAAATATATCCAAGTGAAATTTTTGGACATGGTAGATTCATTTTCATGGCCATGTGTTGTATCAATAGGGAATGTAATTTGATCCTTCAAATACTGTTAAAAAATATTTCTTCAGTAACCCCCAAAAAAAATTCATAGGTTCATGACTTTTATTGTCGTATTGGATATTATAGAAGGTTTGTGTATAACTTATATTAGGTTTTATCCCCATTTATATCCCTGACATGGGAAGACCAGGCCTTTATAGGGAATGATCACTGTCAAGAATCTTTTGACTATGGGAAGAATAAGTTGATCAGTGCTATTTTTATTTAGTTTCTAGATGAAAAGAGTTATGTTCGATGTTTTCTATGACTCTTCTCATTTTATATTAGGGTGTATTTTTATTTGTTAAAGGGTGGTTATCACATATGGTTATAGGTAGTTACGTCCTCATGATCATAACTATGTCGTCCATGATCTTGAGTTAGTGGTGGTGGTTTTTTATCTCAAGATATGGAGGAATTACAACATAGAATAATTTATTTTGGTCTTTAAATATCACAAAAATATTGAGGTATATCTTATATTGGTGAGATTTAAATCTATGTCACTAGAGGTGGATAGATTTATTCTCAGACCATGACTTTAAGATCTCTTACACCCTATAGAAAGGGAGGTTATTCTATGATGTGATGGTTATTAATTCAAAGGTATATTCTTTTTTGGATTCTATAGATGTATGATGAGTGATGGATGAGCATTTCATGATGCATCTTGATAGGCATGACACTGGTTGTATGGGGTTTTTTATGCTAGATGATAGTGAAATTATCCTTGTTGCAATAGCTAAAGTAGTATCAATGGGGAAAATCAGAAGTAGAGTTGTTGTGTGATAAATAATTTCATAGTGATACTCCTGAGGGGTGGTCAAAGGATGTTTTACATTGAGTGTTGTTTTAAGGGAAGTTTTTCATCCCATCAGTGATGTAGTAGTTGGTTCTTCATGAGTCTCACAACTAACCTTTGGTTTTGCATTAAGGTATATAAAAGATGTATAATTCCATGAGGAGTCAATTATAGTGGTCTGGGATGAATAATTCAGTGGTTTATTTTGTATCAGAATGTCTAGACTTTCTCAAGTTAAAGGCATAACAATGTATTCCTATAGGTTTCTTACAGCTATTGGATATCCCCAAGTAGAAATAGGAGGACATTTTGATAGAATTCATAACTATTTTTCCTTGATATAAAGCAGTATATGATTATATTTATGTGATCAATGGTTGTTTAATGAATCTAGACAACTTTTTTGGTTATCAAGGAGTCTAGTTTTGTGGAAGTTTTAGAGAGGTGGTACTGGATAGGATAATGAAGCTTTTTGGGGTGTGGTGGACTATTATCTATTATTAGGATTCTCATTTTGACTAATGAGTCTAGAGAGGTATTAAACATGATTTTATATCTTAGTTACACCCTATCACCCCTTCCAATCCTTAGATAGATGGTCAAATGGTGACAACTATTCAGATGTTAAAGAACATGTTGTGGGAATTTATTCTATATTTTGGTGGATCATGGGTAAATCACTAGCCCTTTGTTGAGTTTTATTATGATAATATTTATCACTCACCCATTATCATTGATATTTTTAAGGAATATTTTGGGTTTAATTTCAAATATCAAAATTGATAGAATTAGGTTAGAGAGTTATCCGTCCTTAGACTAGATGTGGAGAAGAACATGGACGAGAAGGTTCTGATAGTTCAAAAGAAAATGAATATGATTTGATATTATACAAATTCATATGATGATTGTATTTAGAGGCCTATAGAGTTTGAGTTCATAGATCATGTGTTATTTAAATTTTTTTCTCTTCATGGGTGGTGGAGGTTTGGGAGAGTTGGTAAGATTTAAACTTTGTTTATTAAGAATTTCAATGTTTTAGAACATGTTGTCGAGGTAGCGTATCAGTTATCCCTTAATCCATAGTTGGATTTGATTCGTGACTTCTTCCATGTTTCAAAAATTTTACAATATCTTCATGATAACTCCCATATCATTTATTGGGGTGAGTTATACATGGAGGATCATGTGAAATTCATAGATAATCAATTTGAGATTTAGGATCATTGAGAGAATTTGTTGTGTGGGAACTTCATTTTCTTGGTTTTTATCTTATATAGGCATAGTATATTAGAGAAATTTATGTGGTAATGAGAGTAACATATGAATTCTTAGTATCCATAGCTATTTTTAACCTTATTTTATTTTTATATTGAGATATTTTATGTTTTTTTATTAATATTTTTTATCCTTTTGTTGGGTTATCCTCTAGTGATGGTATTGTCCTTGTTTGAGAGGTATCTCTTAAGGAATTTTGGGGTGTTTTGGATGGTGTTTTTTATGGAAATTTTACTCTTTAGGATGAAAATAATTTTATATTTGTCTATTGTAACATTTGGTAACTTCTCATACTATTTCTTTAAACATTCCAGGCATTGGAGGCATCAAGAGGATGTTATAAGAAGGAGTTGTTAATGATAAAATTTCAGCCAGAGGGGGTTCATTGAAGAGTTTCTTTATGCACTGTGACATGAATATTTTTCTAGAATATATGATTTTTTGTAGCCTAGTGTGTCTTACTGTGAAGTATTAGGCTATCAATGGTTTTAATGTTGTGGTGTGGGGTGTGATTCATGAGAGTTTGATATCATGCTATTTCAAAGTTAAATTTTGGTTTTGGTTTGGGGGTTATTGGTTTTGGTATGTTGGTCCAAAATATATTATTATGTGATTATCTTCTCAATGTTATTACATGGTACCTTTTAGTTTATTATAAGTGAGTATGATTTTGGCGTGGTTCTTTGGGTCCTGATGTGGTGACCTTGAAGTGGATTGATTTTTTCTTATATATGTTTGTTATCATGTGGTGTCCCAAGAATTTACATTATGAAATAATTTGGGTTAGTCTTCTATGAATGATATTGTATCATGGTTGTATCAATTGAGGCATGGAATTATGGGTGGTTGATGTCCTAGGTTCTATCAACCAAAGTCCTATTTCACTATGGTGCCACCAATTGCACCAAGGTATGGTATGAGGTTCATCGAGTTTTAGGTTAAGAGGTTAGTGTTTTAATTTTGTTCATCAAATGACCTAATATTACAAAATTGCCTCCTTGTATATGTCATGGAATTAATTAAATGCATAGAGTTAAGATGATTTTAACCACAAGATTTGGGGAGAGAAAAGAATAGACCATAGACTGGTTTTTTAAGGTGCACTTGATTTAACTTCCATGTGGTATGGAAACCCCTATCACACCATGATTCATTAATTTTATAGAATTATTATAAATTCAATACTTGTATTGAATTTTCTCTCATTAATTCTATTTTTATCGAACCCTAGACAACCTGATGTTTATATGTAGAGATCATTATCCATAATTTGTTTTTGGACCTTGTCTTTAGGATATAAACCCCTTATGATCTAATTTGAAATCCCCTTCCATGAATCTTATTAATTTTATTTCCCTTTCTTCTTTGTAATGTAGTTACAATAGTGATAATTCAGTTTTGGTGTTTTTGTGTCATGTTTTTTATGGGGGGTGGTCATTCATTGTTCTTATGGTTGATCCTCATATGTTGGCTGGTGTTTTATTAGAGTTTCCTCATAAAAATGTGAAACAGATTTTAAGGATTTTGTTGAGGTTGTGGATTTTAATCTCATACTCCTTTAATGATGTATATATTTTAGATTAATCATGTTTTCTCTTTAATTTGTTTAATTTTATAGATTATCCTAAAAATACAATCAATTAGACCTAAAGTTAATTGATTGGAAGTAGGTGATTTGCATTTGATTTATAAAATTTCATAATATTACCCATGTATTGATGGGTTTTTTTCATGTAATTTATTATTTATAATATGAAATGAATATATTATTTCTATGTATTTTTATAATCGCCTTTTATAATGGTTCAATCACTTAATTTTGGTAAAGAAATTGTTTTTTAGAAGTATAAAATTTAAGGTGTTGTTTTTTAAACATATAACTATGCATTATATGAAATAATGTCTAAGAGGAATTTCCTTACCATGAATTGCTACTATATTTTCCTTTTTTATATTATGTATGGGGTCTTACTTATTATGATTTGATAAGTAATGGTTGGTTTTTTCAGTTTTTTAGGAGGAAGAGGTGTAGTTATTTATACAGTGGTGGTGGACGAGATATTTTGTGGTTATGAAAATAGTGGTATGAATATGTATGTGGAAAATAAGTGGTTTTATAGTGGTTTTTGTGGATATTGGTATGATTTATGGGGAGGAATATGTGGAAATCAGCTACATTTTTATAGAGTATTGTAATAGTTTCATGATGAAATAGAATGTGATGATAATAAATGGAATGGGTAATGAGTTGTTGGATGGAGTTTAAAAATAGTAAATAAAGATGGACATCATTAATAATTTAGTAATGGAAATGAATAGTGGGAAGTTTACTTGTAATTTGAAATGTAAGAATATAATGAATTATTAAAGGTTTAAGTAAAAGTGGCTAAGAGATAATGAATGGATTAACATTAAATATGGCTAATGAATGGAATAATGAATGTAATGATGCTAATAAATGGTAAATATAGAATCTAACAAATGATATGATGAAATAAGAAGTTAAGATTGCCTTTATGGGTATTTTTTGTGATTTATTATGGTTGGTTGGTGTAATAGTAATGGAAGAGGTTCTTATTGAGTGTTAGTAATAACATAATATTTATTTGGGGTGTTTTTAATGCCAGTTTGACATGAAACCTTAAGTTGGAATTGTGTGGAAATATGATATTAATTGTATTTTCATGTCATGTTTTACACACCACCACCCATGTAACATAAACTTACCAATTACCATATGGTTTTGGGTTCTTGATATTTTCCCTAACATCTTGGATGGTGAGGGGAAAGATGGCTTACTACTATCTCTTCTATTCTCTCCCTTCCAGGTATCATTTTTGTGATGATGGATCATAGTTTTTTTATGAATATGGGTTGTAATGGATTAAGAATTTAGTATGTAATATACATGATAACTTGGTTATGTGGTTGTGATAATGATATATGGTGGGGAATGTACATGGTACAGGGAGGGACTGAGGTTGACAGCCTTAATGTTCATGTTACCTTATTATAATAAGGCTATTATATGTGGTTACGGTATGTTATGTAGATATTATAATATTATGGATGTGTGGTGGTATGTGGTGGTGGATATGTGATGATAATTATGATATGTTTATGGAATATGATAGATAGTTCTGATATGGGATATAATGTGCAATGTAATGATTTCAGAAAGGATGGAAGCACCAAGATGCATGTTCTTACGGTGTGAGAGTGAAAACCCATTATGGAAATTGATGTGGGTCACCTTCTTGATATATATTATTTTTAGGTTATATTATTATACTTGTATGTGATATTGGGTGAGTAAGACATCATCAGTTTGGGTGATAGTTGAACCGACATAGGTGAATGTTGGTTCTATTTTTTATTTACTAATGAATTATCATACTTCTTATACAATTTCATGAGATGATTTTGGAAGGATCCTACTAATTATAATTGTATGGTCACCCTTATATATATAAATATATCTTTAAGGTTTCTAGGAGGGAGTTGGTGACTGAGGAGGATACTACTAGATTGAGGATTGGTTTTGTTATTTAATTCATAGACATATGAGTTTCACTTCTAGTATTTTATTCTACATACCTTAGTTATGAATGAAATTTACCTGCATTATTGGTTGGTTTTATTTTATATTATATAGACTTTATTTTTGGTTTATTATATGTTCCTAGAATTATGAGGTTAATTCTTCCCATTTGTTTTTTTTGTACCCTAATTTCTAGTCGTCAACCCATGGCCTGTTATAGGTGGGATTAAAGGGTAACACTCATCTTCACTACCAACCTAAGAGGGGTTTTTATTTAGCGTAGTTCATGCAATTTTAACCAAACCAAACCAACTTCACATACTCTATATGAACCACATAGTACCACCCCACTTTTCTCAAGAATCACTCTACTAATCCAACATCATCATAAGTATCATTTCACCCATGTTGTAGTAGTAATGATTAAAAAAACATTATTATCTTATCAACCCCTATATATTATAACACCCCAGATTTATCCATACATGTTCAACATCCAATGGTGATGAGTAAGTTATGTCTGGAATTATTTAAAGACAAACTTTGAATCATATTAGGTATGATTAAAGAATATAAATCACCATATCCTCCTAAATCCCTATCTAAGGTAGTCATGCATGAAACAAATATTACTCAAGAATAAAATTGTTCATGCTTAAAAGATACTAGAAACTGTGAAACACATATATGTAGGGTACCAAAGATTTAAGTATTCTAACTCATATGAGGAAAACAACTCAAATTGGAAAAGGATTTCTTCTTATACTACATCGTATTCTCCCATAGTTGATCCGCCAATACAATCTTATATAATAAGGGATTACCTTAGCTCTAATAGAAAAATTCATAACCAGTAATAGGGAGGATAAACTATGAATCATGAATACATGAGTAGGATATTCAATATTACATGACTATAAATTTTAATCACATACAACTCCATCAAATATCACATCCATAGAATGGTCATTGAGTGTATTATTATAAGATGATGATGCATCTATATATAATTTTAATCCTATGTTTCACCCATTTTCCATATATCTTGAAGTAGTAGAATAGAACTAATAGTTCATTCCTAAAGAAATGAAAAAAAATAGAACTTGATCAAGGGAAGCACACCATAACAAATTTATTGGAGAGAAAGGCCAAGATATCAATGTAGAAGAAGACGGTATACCATGTTAACTCAGATAGGATAATTGGTTTAAAGATATTCATGTGATCTTGGTATGAACATTGGAAAAATTATTTCATGAAATTATTTTATTTATTTTTATAGTGACTGGATCACCATATAAAGGAAGGGAAAAATTATTGAGGGTATATTGGTTCTAAGAAAACTTTTACAATTTTTTTTCTTTTAATTTTTAAATTTTTTATTTTCATTCTTATTATATATTTCTATGTTAATCTCATATTATTTTAAACACCATTATTATAGAGGTAGAACTATTGGTGGAAATATTGAGGGAGAAAACTAGTATATTTCTTGAGTTCCAGATAATGTAATTCCATTACTAATTATTCATTTTCTTGCCATGAGTTTCACTATGATGTGTGGTAGGTAGTGGGTGACAGTGGTTCCCCATTTATTATTACAATTTTTCCTCTCTATACTTTTAGTTTACAAAATGATTTATACTCCATGATTATCTACTGCAATTGATATACAGGATAGTTATGGTTTGAATTAACCATGATGGTGGCTCTATGAGGTGGATTATATACTAGGTCTCCCACTAATTAATGCATACCAAAAGAGAGGTTGTAATTAAGTGAGGTTTAGTGTGTTGTTACACACCTTAGAAGTATTAAAATTATACACAAGAAGGGATATATTAGTATGCTTGTGGGAGAAAAAACTAACTCTCATTAAAAAATAATAGATATAGTCTTTTGGGGGAAGGAATCCATAAAAATTAAATCTAATTATATTAATCAATTAAGAACAAAAATAAAATTAAATTATTAATCTCCTAAACACTAAGACATTGATCATCACAACATTTATTTATTTTTTCATTGATAGAATTTTGTTTTCTTTTTATAAAATTAAAAACCACACCTCCTTATTTCCAATATAATAATATAATAAAAAATATAATAATTGGCACTGAGAATAATTATGTGATTTTACCTTCCATGAGATATGTCCCTATAGAAACCCACTATGATGCATCAATAAGATTTTATAAATTTTAAAGGATAGTGAGGAAACATCAACAGGGTCCACCATTTTTCATTGATATCTAGAGTTCATATTAATCTAAGAAGCTCATTATGAAGATAGATCATGGGATCTATTGGTGATTTTGGTATAATAACCATGGCTCATTATTGGTAATATATAATGCTGATAATAAATAAAAAAATACTATGTGAATCTTGGAGCTTATAATTTTCAACATTAATTAAACAATGTGTTATCAATCCATAGTAAGTTGATTTAGTTTTTAAGAATATTTTATTACCTATTATATTAATTTTATTTAGTTCCAATAAATGTTATTGTGTTATATTCATCAGGTAAACCCATCCATGATTGGAATTATATGTAACCTTCCAAGATCTCATGTTTATTACAAGCTTCTGATGTGGCATGAACTCTATTCTAAAATAGTTTTTGTGTTACTTCTCGTATACCTCTCAACTCTATTATACATTTTCATTGTTTTTTCATGGTGATTCTTTTATTATCCTTACATACAAGTAAGTACAATTAGTCCAAATCACATAAACCAATAAATCTTCATTTTTTACTTACTTATTTACTAACATTTAATATTTTATGCTTATTTTTGTATCAATTCTATTTCATTTGTTTGTAACTTAAACATATTTTATTTATTGATAAAAACATTTAACAATTTGTATAATATTGATATATTCTACTATTTACTTGGTTTCATATAAAATATGACCATTCCATTATATTTTTTTGTACAATACTATTTCTATGAAAATTAAAAATTCATGTTCTAGATCAATATTGACATTTGATTTCTTATATTTTTATTTAATTTATTATCTAAAAATTCCAATTTTTACTTATTTTATTTAAATTATTGAAGAATATGAATTCTTTTATCTTAGAATCATGTTGTAGGTTGTTTCATTTTTTTATATTACTGTTAAATTGTAACTTTTTTCATGTTAACTTTAATTATATTGTCTTGTTCCTATAATTTGGGAATATTATTGAATTAATTTAATATATATTGTTTTTATAGATTTTGAAACTATTTTAAATATAAAAATTTGAATTTCTTAATTTTATAATTTATTGAAATGTTATTATAATCATAACCACCTAAGGTATTGAGTATGGAGATCCATTTTTTACCAATTGATCCCCCGTAATAATTGGTATTAATGATAAACTAAATATTTTAATACCATCAACCAATTTCAATATTGAAATTTTTATGGAGAAAATGATTTTATTTTATGGATTTTGAATATACTTGCTTTATTAATTCAAAAAGGATTATTTTATGTCTTAGGTGGCCCTAGGAAAAATTCTATCTCACTATTCATCAATGTACAATAGATCATGTCATATGTACAAATACCCTCTAATACCCTGTAAAAGGATCATTGAATATTTATATTCACTTTTGGTAATAATTTGTTTTGTGAGTTCAAATTCAAACCCACGACAACAACTATTTTTGTTAAATTATAAAGTCTCTATTATAAAAAGTTATTATTCATATACATTATAAGAAAGTGATACTTTAAACCTTTAAAATGAAACTCGATACAATGGTTCATTCTCATTTAGATTAATTTTTAAAAATAATACTTTACTTGATCCATATTGTTGTTAAAGTACAAAATGAAGGCAAAATATATTTTTTTACCTCTTAGTGTAGTTTTTACCATAATCTTTATGATACAATGATGTACGAGGAGTACTTAACTCCAAAAAAAGTGAAGTTTACCATAATTATAGAAAAATATGATAAATATAAATTCATAACATGATACTATTAATCATGTATTCGTTTATGCTATAGTAAATAACATCCTACTAAAGGTTATCATGCCATGGCTTTATGTGTAGCATTGCATGAAATATATGATAGCACTAGTATAAAGATGGATCATATTGCATTTATAGTTACCATGATCATTTGTAATAATAATTTTATGAGGTTTAAAGTAATTTATAAAAAATTTAAATGCTAAACTTTTAGATTTGGGATTTTAATGAATGTTATAAACTATTTGGAACATATTTCAGAGTTTGAACATTTGAGAAATGTTCGGAATGATGAAACATTTCATAATTTGTACATTTATTAGGTTTTCAACATTAGGAACTCAGCCTCCAAGGATTATCCATAGAGATTATATATTAATGTTATAACCATGGATGTATGTATCTCACATAATACATGAAAACTCCATGAATAAATGATCTCATTCTCTCCTTCTCTTTAATTAAAAACTAGAAAATTTTGAGAAATATATAATCCCACCACAGTATTGGGATATTCATATAATATCAAAAATACCCAAGGAAAAAAGTTTTCTTTATCTTCTTCTTAATGATTTTAATCAACTATAGTGTATAAGAAGAGGGAACCTGGCTCGATAGACTCTATTAAAGTTTTTGAATCCCAAAGTATATTTTTCAGGAAAGTTTTTAAAACAACTGCTAAAAAATTATTCTTATATATCATGGAATTTTTTAATTAATTGTCATGAAATATGTGAAAAAAAAACAAATACCCCCCCCCCCCCCAGTTTTCCCTTTACACTGAACCCCTCTGGTTCAAACTGAAGGGATTTCTAGCCAATTAAATCGACCTCCCCCTTCGATAATTTCTCCCCTATTCTTCTTAGTGATATGTGAGTTTTCCATTAATGAGTGACTATCCTAGAGAAATGAGATCTAAAAATGACATGTGACCCCTCTCATAGTTAAAGGCAAAATATATTTTTTGTCGTAAAATTTTGTATCTAGTTATGTGTCTCTAATCACTCCTGAGAGGTGATTGGTTTGGTGGTAGAATTCTAAAAGATTATAGTCCCCCTTAAAACCAAACCTCGTATTTAATTTTTTTTTGTAATTTTTTATTCATTGATTCTACTCTAATTTTGATATTTTTGGATAATATGTCTGATATAGAATATCTCTCTTTATTTTTTTAAGAAATAATCATTTTTATCAAAATTATTTTATTATAATCATATATAGTATTTAAAATCTAATAAATAATATTATTATGTATTGAATTAATTTTGTGTGAGTAAATTTATTTTAATGGTCATTATTTTTTAAAATATATAATCTAGTGTCATAAAGTTATTTAAATAATTATATTAAAAAATTAAAATAGTTATAAATAATTTTCTTATGATTTAATGTTTTCTTAACTGAGAAGATTTAAATTAGTTTTGATATTAATATTTAATATTATTATTGGGAAAGTCCACCCTCTCTTAATATACCTTATTGTAAAATATATCTAATTCTAAGACCATTTAGTAAATGAATCTAAATCAAAATATACCTAGACATTGTAACAAACCAACCTGGGACAACTAGAAAAGTCCCCCAAGAGGGTCCTCCATAAGGTGAGTTGTAATAATATAACACAAGTCTCATGTATAACTAAATAACATAATGTAACACAAAATAAGAGAGAATATCCATGATATATAAAATGTTAATCCCAATGTGATATTCCAAAATTTAATTCAAGACAAGAAAAAGGATAAGCTATATGTGACAAACTATCACCACTAGACTATCCCACTACAAAAGTGATGAAAACTAAGAGAAGTTGAAGAACTACATAAATACTATACCTTTACTCAATTCCTATAAAACTACATAAAAAACTCCCAAATAAAAATGTAGGGTGTGAGAAAAATTCCCATTAATATTTCACCAAAGAATCTATACAATGTTTACTTCCATGAAAATGTTAGTTCTAGATCTAAAAACAAAACTAGTTTATAAATAAATTTTTAAAGGAAAATGTTTTTTAAAACATCCTTTTTTTTCATAAATAACCTTTCATATTAATATAATCAATGAAGATGAAAAGTACAGGTGATAAAACATGATTACCTGAGTAAAATAAACAATGGATACACTATAAGATAAGAAAGTGAGAAACCAACCATGAGATATACCATCATATGTAAAACTAAGAATAAACATTAAGGAACACCATTTAAGCTCTAACCTATGGGAATATGTACGTAGACATAAAAAGAACGTTAATATAGCTATCAAGTGAATCTAATCTATATTAAGTCTCAGCATGGTTTATCGATACCAAACCCATAGTGGAATAACACCCACAAAGAGTGAAAAATCTGTTTCCTAATGCACCCAAGGTTCCCAATGTGCTAGTATTTTCAAAAAAATCTTTTGAAATATCTTCTTTATACTTATAAAACTTTTGCACAATAAATAATTTCCCTTTCAATTCCATAAAATCTATTTTGTAATCAAAACCATCTTTAAGGTATTTCAAAGTGTGCACCAATATGTTTTCAAATAAAAAGCCATTTAAAATTTATATTTCATAAATAAATGCCACCATGATGTCATATCCATCATTTATATAAAAAAGAACAATGTAATTGTATAATAACATCAAGAAATTAATGAAATATAACCTTTTAATAGATAAAACTACATTAAGAGTTGATATAAAACACCATGAATTGTTCTCCCAAATCCCAAGATTGAATTTGATCAAAAATGGGCTTAAAAGACTTAAAAACCTCTCTTGGATGTATAATTATGAAGAGATAAAGTTGGAAGAATAACTTATTTAGAGGTTCCTATGAGTATTTATAGTAAAATATACAAAATAAGATCATGGTGCATCCCACCACACCATGAAATAGAATTTGTAAAAAGGGCCCAAACCATGATGCAGTGAAGGAGGTCATGATATAGTCATTTGGTCTACACTTAGGTTGCGATGTAACCCATAGCATTATTATGTATCCCCACCGGACTGACTAGCCTCTTTAGACCTCGATGAAGACCTTTCCTAGATCTGATTTACCTAGGGAAAGGCTACGACACAACACACATGCCACACTGTAGTTACCCCCTAAATGGTAGAGGCACCACAACTGACCAATCAAGCCTTCATGTCACAGACATCGCCTCCACACTGTAAAGTTCAACTGAACATAAGGCCTACACTACAACATCTATTCCATGACATTTCCTTGAAAAATATTAGAGTGGAACCAAAATTACTCTTCTAAGAATCCATTTCATAGACATCTCTTCCACATCATAGCAAGACCACTCTATAACATAGATGAACTCTCCATGAATAAGTCCCTTATAAAATTCTTTAAAAATTCCATAAAACTCTAGATCATATCAAAAACCCTAGGAACTCAAACTAAATAATCCTAAAAAATAAAGTTTAGTATACCAAAACCCGAAGTGAATTATAATTATTTCCACCATAAAATATTTATATCCTTTGAAAGTGATTATGATTCGGGGACCACATAGAGGGAAGGACATTGCTTCCCTGCCAATGATTCTCATTCCCTTATCTCATAGTTATCCTATCCATACTATCACAATATATAAAACTGAGGAATTATTTTACCATATAGTACCATATCTTCGTAATCTATAATGTAAACCAGTTTCTCCACCATAGTTATGTTGGGATCAAGATCAACATATTCCCATTCAATCACATGGGAAGGGTCTGATTGATACCTCCTCAACTACGAAAAATGAAACAATTTACCCTAAAAAATTTCAATGGTCTCAAAGGGGCCTACAAACCTTAGTTTCATCGTACCCTTCTTACCCAAATTATGGCTCCCAATTGTGGTGAAACTTGAATAAAGAGTTAACCACCATCCTGAAACTATATCGGTTAATGAATATAATTTTTAGAGTATTTGTGATGACTTTTTACTATGATAAATCTCTTCCAAATCAACTAAACCTTTTTCATCATTTTCTGAACGGGGATCGATCATACTAATGACTATTCTCTTAACTATTCCCCCACACAATATAGATTCACATGGTTTCTCATACAAATATTCAAAGGATTATATCTTAATTAAATCCTGATAACTATTTTTATGAAAATATTTTACCATATGAATATTTTTTTTCCAAGAGCCACCAAAATGTTACACAAATGCTCAATGAAAATCCTAAAAACATAGATAACTCACTCGTTTTATCCACCCATATGCATATGATATATCATTATTAACTTTAACTAGGAACCCATCGTCTCTTATAAACCCTTCCAAAACAAAGATGTGAACCTCAAGTACCTATCATAAATAATTACAAAGTGAAACCCATGTAGTCTCACAACCTCTCAAACATACAAGTGCCCGATTTGTTCCACCTTTGTCATCTTTTTGATTGGGAGGAAATGATATGATTTCATAAGTCAAACAATGATCACACAAATCATATCCTTCACACTAGTATTACATGGAAAACCAGTGATGAAGTATTGGGAAATATCATCCCACTTCCTTTTCAGAATGGGTAAAATTTGAAAAAAAACCCAGTAGATCTATAGTGTTCTTATTTTGATTTATAACAAGTTAGGCACCATGATATGGAGTCTTGAATAAACCATATAATCTTGAAAACCAATAACATTATCTCAAGTCATGATATATGTTAGTGTTACCAATTTTAAAATAATAAGAATATTGATGTCTATTATCCATCAAATCTTGGCTTGGAGAAATCAGAATGACCAACGTAATTTAGAAACACCAAGAATCACTGGGAGACCAAGACCACTCGCACAAGGTCTCCCCAACATTAAGGATTTTACTCAAGTGATTTAAATAAAATTATAACACTTTATCAAGATGAACACACTCATAAAATAAATATTAAACCTTTATCAATGCTAAAAACATCATCCTTACAGCCTCTTCCAATCCTAAGATTATCTCAGTGAAGAAACTCATCAGATACCACGCCTCGATTAATTTCTTTAAGGCTTGATTTGGTAATTTTCTTCTCGGTGCATCGATGACCACATTCCATTTCATATGATTATAAGAAATTTATAAATTGAAATTATGAAGATAATAAACCTATAATATATCAGTAAATATTATATCCCTTTCATTTAAATTAAAATTTATGATTTTATGATCAGAATATACAGTAAACCACTCCCCAAAGAAATAGTGATTCCATATTTTGAGTGTATGTATATATGTAGCCAACTCCTGTCCATGGGTAGGGTGTTTTTTCTCATGATTGAATAAATGGATAGATTTATTATCCACCAAATTCTTCCCCTACATAAAGACACATCCCAAACATATACTTGAACCATCATAGATAACATCATAACCTAAACCTAGTTTTGAAATAATCTTAACTAGCGATGAATTCAAACTCAGCTTTATTTCTTCAAATGATCTCTAAAATTTTTCATTCCAGTAAAGATTTACACCATTTTAGGTCAAAGCTACAATTTGAGTTGTAATCTTGGAAGATTCTTGAATAAAATGCATATAATAACCAACCAAACCTTAAAATATCCAGTTCTCAAACACATTACTTGGATACTTCTAGGAAATTACTTCCAATATATTTTTAATATCTACTTAGTCACCCCTCCTTGATATAAAATTACCCATAAACCTAACATTCTATATCCAAATATCACATATAGAAATATTTACATACAAGATATGTTCCCTTAAGTTTTTAAGGATGATATAAAAATGATCATGGTGCTCCTCTGGCCAAGAGTATACCAAAATATCATCCACAAAAATGACCCTGAAAGAGTCTAAAAATAAAAGAAAGATATGGTACATTAATTCCCTAAATCTTGAAGAATAATTATAATAGATTTAACTGGGTCAACTAAACAAAACACTTGAGTTGTCTATTACATAGTGAGGTGAAGCAAGAAAACAGAATAAGTCTTGTATATCATGAAGTAATAAATTCAACCAGAGTACTATGTATAATAAAAAACACAACCAGATTAATGCAATCAAATGAAACCAGATAAATCTAAAAGTATGAATAAAACAAGACCAACAAGTCTCCATGTGACCATCAGTTACCTCCAAACTACCTCTCTACATAGGAAAATACAAATAGAGAAGCTGAAATGCTACAAGATTCCCTTTCCTTTACTTTTATCCTATAATGCAACATATAAACCCACCCAAAATAAAATAGTATGGTGTGAACACAAAGCCCAGTATGATACCACCACAGTTTCTATACAAGGTATAATAACAACAATAGAATATTTTTACCTTTTAAAACAAAAATAAATTTATAAACCATTTAAATAAACACAATTCATTTGTAAATAATTTTTCTATGTTTTTTCATAAAATCCTTTCATATTCTCAAAATGAAAAATATGAAAATTACAAGTGATATAAACAGGAAATCATCTCCATGCATAGAGATGTATACAAGTAAACCCATATCTATGAAATAACCAATCATACCAAGATATATGATACAAACTCATATAAAACATGTGAGAAACAATCCCTGATAAAGAAATCATGAAATAAATGATTTTAAATAAACAATAACTACACATTAGACCCTATAATATATGAAAATATGTATTAGACACTCAAGATCCTAAATAGGAATAACTTTGTGTCCGACCAATATCTAGTCTTACCATAGTCCATCGATATCAAAAAAGGTTACCTCCTAGTGGTGCCACACACACTAAGGCTACTCATGTCTCTTTACTGATGCACCCAAGTTTCCTAATATGTCAATTTTCAAAACACATATTTAAAACAATTATAATAATTTTATAAAACATTTCCATAGATAATATAATCTGATTCGGTGTTTTAAACAACATTTTCAAATAAAGAAAATATTTTTTGAATGAAAAACTTATTTGAAAACATTTTCCTTTCCAATCCATCATTTAAAAACACAAATCACTTCAAATAAATAAAAAATAAATAAATTTAGAATAATGAAAATAAATTCATAAAATTGACCAATTGTATTGAAACACCTACCTCAAAATGGTTTAAACCTAGATACCTTCGACCATGGTAATTGAAAACCATGAGAATAGCCTTTGAAAGGAAATGTATTCCATGAAACTAAAAGGGGTTGATATAAAACACTCTATAATCATGAATATGAAACCTACCCACAACCAATGAAATATACAGATCTAAAGGAAAGAACAACCAGAAGTGATTATTACACAGAGAAATGAACCACAGCCACAATAATGATCAATCACCAAAAGAAACCATTAGGAAGAGTTAGAGGTCCCCAAAATCTCCCCTAAGAGGTTATCGGTTTAGTGGGAGAAGGGTTACAAAAAATGAACTAAAAATTATTTGTTAATCACCCTAAAATTCCAACTTGTGTTTATTATATAGCATTAAATACCATTACACATCATGTAATCCTTGAATCTCAGGTACGTTGAAAAACCCATAAATTTTTTATTAAAAACATTATTTTTGATAGTAGACAAAATGAACCCATTACATGGAGTGTAAATCCATGACTCCCTAAACCTTTATCACCCTGACCCCAAAAGCCTGGACCTTGTGCATTATTTATTACATTTTCATGTTTATAGGGAAATAAATCCCAGTGGACCGACCAGATTACAAGTTTTGGAAAACTAGATTACATACATGAACTTTATCTTACAATTTAAAACATAAATTACAACATAGGAAATATATTGACAATTCAATTATTCTTTTATCTGAACCCTATATATCATTTATAATACACATATTAACATCCTGGAAAAAATAAGACATAAGAAATGGGTGAGATCAAATTCTCATCAAGGGTAAGCATATAGTAAAAGCTATCATAAATAAGAATAAACATTATGGAAAGGTGAACAAATAGAACACAATCCATTTAAATACAGTATTGAGAATGATATGACCAAAATAAGTAATACCATAAAAATAATCACATGAGCTAGAAAATATAACCATGGATATTCTAATAGTCGAATAATCACATGGAATATCAATAAATAACCTCATGGTGAGGGAATGCATAATGTGGAACATCTAAAACATACCATCAAGGCTTCGGCCAAGACATCATACAATAATGGGAAAAACTCGGTCTAGTTTGTCTTAAGAGACCTACCAATGCATTAGGGGGCTATAGCAGGCCCCATTCGACACTTACTAAGTCCAATGCATTCCTCGTAAGAAAAGGGTGGAACATAACCAACCCAAACATTTTTATTAAAACTAGAACATGAAATGTTAATACATTAACCATAAACAATAAATGGTATCAAAATAGAACATCCACAATCAAACATATCATAAACCCTTAAGTGAAATATGGTAAATGGTATCATAAGTGATAAACCTCAATCGAACATAATATCCAATAGAGTATGTTTACATAGATGAAAATACTCTAACAAACTCATTAAAAATTTCTTCAGAAAAATACCCTTTTAACTTTGAAATCATTTATTCAAAAACCGCTCATTTATTGAAGAATAAATTTTTAAAAAAATGGATTAATAAATCAAAGTGTCCCAAACCAATTTGAAACATTTCAAAAAAGTAAAAAATTTAACATTTTGAAATATTCATGTCTTTATAAATAAATCCACAAAACCCATTTTGAAAACATAGCCTTGAATAAGAAAAAAATAGAAGAATAAATATTAGATACATTTAAAATGATGTTTTAGTGAAATATTAACTTTCATAAAACCTTTTAAAGAATCATTTTTGAACAATACAAATTAAGAAAAATTGACATAGATGATAAATATGTCCCTATAAATACTTACATATATACAATCTTAGATAATAACGAGTTTGTGAAATTAACCATTACCTTAGGTCTGATTCCCTCCGTATATGTAATAAAATCATATACAGAGGTTTTAAACATATTATTAACTTGTTATAGAATCATAATATTATTTATGTTATCATATATGATTAATTTATAACTTTATATTAAATATTTATTGACTCCTCTAAATATTTGTTTTTGTATTTTCCAAAACCACTTCATGGCCAAGTAGGAACCGCACATCTTCAAATAACTGATTCAAACACCACAAAACCACTAGATAGAACTCAACAAATTCAAAAGTATGTCGGGATAAACCAAATTAAAAATTCAAACAAAAAGAGGCATGCTAAAGCCTCGGGCCACAAGAGCTGTCAGATCAACATGCCATCATCTCGGGCCTCAGACCCTAATGCACCCAACCACCCATCATCATCGACTGCGCCATTGAGAACCTCCCGCCGGAGACCGTCCACCTCATCGCCTGAACCGCTGCATCTATGCCCACAAAAATAACATCTTCACAGGCACCAAAATCATCTTCCACCATTACAAACTGAATCAAAGAAACTTTCATCACTTCACCAGAATGTAAAAAATATTTTATATATCATATATATTCATTTTATAAAGATAAATAAAAGATATATAGATGAAACATAATGCACCGTTCATGGAGACGGTTGGTCGTACGTACACATGCACATTGTTTACGTTTTCTTATCGTATTTAATAGAAGAAAGTAAATAACATATATGTATATATATATATATTATTCCATTATAATTATTTTGTCATATATATCATATTTATTCATTATATATATTTTTATAATCATTATTTAATGGTTAACGTGGAAGATGGATCTCATCACACCATGGAGATGGTAAGTCGTACGTACGCACGGGCGACAATATCATTTCTTTATGAGTAAAAGGGTAATGAATTGGATGTTATATTAATTATATAGAATAAATAACATGTCATATTTATTATTTATATCCATTATATCCATCATTATACCCGTCTAACTAAAGTATTGATAAAATATATATTACACCACTGCGTGGAGATGGTAAGTCGTGTGCACGCACTCATGGTGATATTGTTTTTCATAGGATGGGTAAAAGGAGGGATATGGTTGTATCATAATCATAATAATATCTCAAAATATATATTATAATGGACTTATTACCTTATTATGTAGACAACATAATAATAGGAAGTAGAAGAAGAAATAATTTTGAAGGAGTTGGTAAAGACGATTACCTCTTCTTTAACAAACCTCCTTTGGATGTTCTCTTAAGGACACTAAGAACCATCTTTTGAGAAGACCATAACCTATAGGATGTTTCTATGGAAGTTTATAAGGTAACTTTATAGGTTTTGGTTGGGTAATAAGGTGCAATGGGGTGTGAGGAAGTGAAGGAGTAGGTTTCCTTTTATAATTGAGGTGAGGGGCACTTTTAGAAATACTCAAAATATTAAAATATAATAGGACTATTCTAGATCTAAATACTTAAAAAATGGAACATAATTAAAATTAGAAGAAATTTTCAACCATATCATATCTCGTTGTGATTATTTATCATTGTTTAATTTTTTAATTATTTAATAATAAATTAATTCAATAAGATATCATTATTGTCAAATTTGATACTATTAATTTAATTTGACTTTAAAGACATCATAAAAAGGTGGGAAATAAAATATAATGATTTAAAAAATTTATAGTATACCTTTTAGATATATTAAATTCTCTATACACATTAACTCATCAAAATATATCCAAATTAATATTTTTAATATTAAATATTTTGTTTTTATGTTAATTAAATAAATAATGTTTTAGCATTGAAGAAGCATTTCAGGTAAGTGTATAATTTCTAAAAATTAAAAATATATATAAAAAAATCTATTTAATTATGATAAATTTAGAAATTTATATTCGTTCATATCTTTTTCTTTCCATCTGGACACATAAATTTTAATAAAAACAAAGAGATTGATATTTTTTAACTATCTTTGATTTAAATAACATACAATTTTTTAGTTATAATAGTGCACATTAGGAAATTGAAAATCAATAATAATGTGATAAGTTTCTAATATTATAAATCCAATAATTTTTTAACAATAATTTATTATTTTTTTAATCCTTATCATTTTTTTAACCCTTATTTAACTCTTTTAACTATTACACTGATATCATATAATTTAAAAATAACGGGTTAAGATAATTACTATAGAACTCCAAAAGAACACTAAATAATTCATTGATGACATTTTAAGACTTATTCCAATTATTTGGAAAAAAAAGTTATTTTTTAGAAATTTTTTATCATTTAAAAAAATATTATTTATTTTAAAATATCTTAAATGTTAATTTTTACACTATTCATTATTTTGTCTTATACAAAAATAAAACCAACAAGATAAATTAGATCCAAGAATTATAAAACATTATTAATATGTCAAATTTCTCTATAAAAACATATAAGATAATAAATCAATCAAATTATATTTATATTATATTTTTAATATTATTTATTTTATTCATCCATTATTTAAACAATTAATGAATCATCATTATGTCATCATTTAAGTTAATTATCTTATCATTAAAAATTATAAATAAATTATCATGATTTAGTAAAATATTTTAGATTTAAAATTAATATTTATCATCGAATTTATATTTTTTATAACCTTATAATAAAAATGGTATAGTTATAAAAAATGTGATTATGACATTTTTAACTTATCTTTAAAAAAAATATTATAAATGTCATATTCTTACCCAAGTGGCATAAAAAAGTTATAATTTTTTCCTAAGTATGGTTTTTGTTGAAACCCACTCATGCAATGAAATTAGGGTAAGTTTTAGGGTAACTTTATACTGCTTATAATACTATTTTCACCCTTAATTATCTAATTTACCTTTAACCATGGTAAAAAAAATACTAAAGTTACTATTTTCCATGGATCCTATCTGAAAACAAAATTTATACTAATTCAACCATGTATGTCCATTTTTTAAAATTCAATTCACATAATCGGCTAAATTAATTTTAACACTAATCCCACAGATGTGGTGAGAAGGCGGGTAAAAGTGATGTTCAAAAGTTCAATAAGTTTTTAAATCTAATTTCAATATAAAAATGATTCCAATGAAGTAAATCAAATTAATATATATATTAATTATCTACTATGACTTTAAAAAACAGTTTAAACTATACTAATTATTTAAAAAAATGCAGTTATTAACTACAAGGTAGTATTTTTCACTATTCATCGAAAAATAAAACTTCCCAGTAAAATAAAAAAGAAATAAACCTAAGATAATTTTGATATTAAGAATTCAAAGAAGAAGTTTATTTTTTAAAATAAAATATATAAAAATTTCAAAATTGTATTTATAATAGGTTCTTTATTAAAAGTTGATAAAACTTGAACTTGCGTGTAATGCAAGTTAACTTAGTGTTGGGTGTAGTGTAAGCTTAACTATGTGTATAAATAATGCTAAAAAATTAATTTATTCCAAAAGGAAAATATTTTAAAGTCTTGTGGTGTTACCAAACCTATTTTCTGACATCTTTCTGGAAAAAATTAAACGACGTCTAATACCATTAAATGATGTGTAATCTCTCAACAAACAGAAAAAGAAATTATGTGTATGAAAAAATACTCAAAAACCCCACTTCGGGATTTCTCTAAACATATAACCCCCCCCCCCCCAATAATTATTTGACATGTTTATACTCAGACTCCATTAATTAAAATAACCATGCATCCCTAGATTTTAGGTAATTCTTCCTAGTAAAGGCTCTCCATCCCTGAGAAGCCAGCAAACTTTCCCAAAATATAATGATAAACAAATTATAAACATGGGAGTAACTGAAAATCATAATTGGGAGTTAGAATATTCCCATAATAAATATTTATGTCCCCAAAATTACCTCAAATTCTTTGACTAACAAAAATTGAAGTCCACTACTACCTCATTAATAATTCCCTCTCCCATATCTTGTGGATATCCTGTCTTTACTACCACAGTACCTAGAGTAGAGGAATCATTACAACTTGAAGTTCCCTCCCTCAGTGATCCATATCCTGAAATGGCTACTCTACCAAAGTTACTTTAGTCCCAATATCAATATCCTCCCATACAATCACATGGGAAGTATATAGTGTATACCTTTTTTCTAGGAAAAATAAAACACACCATAAATAGAAGTCAAAATAAGTAGTAATCCAATTGATAGTCCACATTTCCAAGTCATCCAATGATCTCGAAGGGGACTACAAACCTTAGGGAAAACTTACCCTACTTACCCAACCAATGATGTCCCAAACTAGGTGAAACTATCATAAAAACCTAATCACCAACCTCAAACTCCAACAGCCAAGGAAAACTGTCCGTATAATATTTCTGAAAACTTTGATCCATGATCAATCTCATCTAGATCAAATACGCCATATTTTTTATCTCCTAAACAATACTCAACCCAACCAAGGACCTCTCTTCCAACTCTTCTCATCACAATATATATCTACATGTCTACCCATACAAATCCTCAAAGGTCATTATCCTAATCAATTCTTGATAACTATTTTTTTAGACAAACTCAACTAGAGGTAAATGCTTTTCCAGGGATCCTCCAAAATCAAGAACACAAGCCCAAATCATTTAATCAAGAACCTAGATGGTCCTCTATGTCTTTCCATACATCTAAAAATGATAAACTTTTAACGATATAATTCGGGAACCCATTGTATCTTGTAAACAATTCCATAACATAGATGTAAACCTTGAGTCCCTATCAGATACAACCATAGAGGGAACCCCATACTGTCTCACAATCTCTCAAACATACAATTCCCCCGATATATTCCACCCTAATTGTCTTCTTAATAGGGAGTAAATGTGATGATTTCATGAGTTGATCAATGCTCATCAAAATTTCATCCATCCCACTAGTTTTCCATGTAAAACCAATGATAAAATCCATGGAAATATCATCCCACTTCCATACTAGAATGAGTAAGGTCTGCAAATTATTACATGAAATAACACCCTTGGTTATTTGGTAGAACTTTAGATACAATGGTAGTTGAAGGATGGACCAGTGTTGTACAAAATATATTTTATATTTTGGGATGTATAGAACATAAAAGGTGACTATTTCTATTTACCATTTTTAAGGTGAATTAGACTAATGGTGGTCATTGGTTAAGAATACCAAAGAGATAGAGAAGATTTATATAATGGAGTACACCACATTTAATGAAATTTTACTTGAGAAGTATTTTTCTAAGGTTATTTGACTTACGATGGAAATGTAATTCATGGAACTAAAGTAATAGAAGTACTATGTTTCCATCTATGAATCCAATTTTACTTTATTGGACAAGTCTGCACCAAATTCCATTCTTGATCATGATAGTAATATTGATAGATTTTATTTAATATTGAATCTAATTTTTTGAAGATCTTTAGGCATTTAGGGATTTAAATGTTGTGAGAAGGTTGTTTATTGTGATGATAAGGTTGAGATAGAAATTACTTAATTTTAAAAAAATAAAGATAAGAATCAATCTTGGTGGAAAGAAATGGGAAATAATATATCAATGATATTTAGAGGTAAGAGGTATAAATTTTCCTCTTGTGATATGTGTGGAAAGAAGAATCCAATGGGATTGTGTTTTGAAATTTGAAAAGTGTTATTTATAAATAATTATGGGACATTTTTCTCATGATTTCAAGGAAAATAATTGTCTTAATGGTCAGACCAATTATGATAATAAGGTAATGTTATGTTTTAAATGTAAGGATATGGGCCATAATACTGATGCATATCTGAAGAAAAGTATAAATAATTGTAATCCCCAAGACCGTAAGTAAAAGGGTGTGTCGATGTTATTCATGACTACTTTGGGAAATTTAGGACCATCAAATAAAGTGGTAACATGCACATTTCTTTTTATTCGTAGTATTATAATGTATTGCTTGATTTAGGATACATGTATTATTTTATATTTGGTAAATTTTCTTGCAGAATGGAAATATAATATCATGAAATAAGGGTATAACTTCTGGTAAAAATTATTTGGTAAAGTTCTAAGAAAATAAGAATTTGTAGGAATATTTAATTAATAATATATGAAATGGTTTTTCTAAAAAAAACATTTGTATTTCCCATTATAGGGTTTAATGTTATTCTTTGTATGGATTGGATTTTATTTTATCATGATATCATAGATTTTAGAGGTAAATAATTCATATTCAATCATTAGAGTGAGTTTCAATTTATATATGAGAATGATTTCATACCTTTAATAACATGTTAAGAAGTTGATAAACTGATTATAGAATTAAGTGAGAGTTATCTTCCATATATATTTGACAAAAAAGTAAAATTTTCAAATTAGTGATGTGTTAGTAATGAATGAGTATATGGATGTATTTACTATTGATATAAATGGTGTCATTCATGTTCTAGAGGTTGAGATTACTTTTGAATTAGTACTTTATACTAAACCAATTTCAAAAACCACTTATCGGATGGATTTAGTTCAGATGTTATAATTTAAAAACTAGTTACAAGAGTTATGTGTTAAGGGTTTTATCCACCCTAGAACATCACATTAGGGATATCCTATCTTGTTTGTCAAAAAATAATGATGTTTATATGTGGTTGTGTATTTATTATATAGCACTGAATAACATCACTGTTAAAAATAAGTATAATTTTTCTTATATTGATGATTTATTTGATCAGCTCTTGGGAAATTATTATTTTTCAAAGGTTGATATTAGGTCTGGTTATCATCAGTTAAATCTGAAGGAGGAAGACATTCTAAATATAATATTTTTTACTAGGCTTGATCATTAGAAGTTTTTAGTAATTCCATTCAGGTTAATAAGTTCACCATATATATTTATGAATCTTATGAAAAGTTTTTTATTTGAGAATTTAGATATATTTGTTGTGGTTTCCGTTGGTGAAATTCTACTTATCCTAACATTTATGTAGAACATAATAAATATTAAATTATTTTTTAAAAAACATTAAGAGAAAATAATTTATCTGGGAAATTTATCAAGTGTTTATTTTGGTTAAAACAGATTATTTTTCTTAGGAATATAGTTTCTAAAGATGGAATAATTTTTTATCCGACTAAAACCAAAGTGATGGAAGAATTTACATGTCCTACAAATGTCATGTATTTTTAAATAATTATTATATTTGTGGGTTACTAATAATGTTTTATTGAAAACATTGTTCGGTTATCCATCCTAAAAACTAATTTAACTCGTAATGGATTCCAATTAATTTAGTAAACATAGCATGATAAATACTTCTAGTGATTTAAAAGAATATTGGTGAATGTACTAGTGTTATCCTTTCCAAAAAGAAACGGTTAATTTTTCATTTATAATTATGATTATTTATATTTCCTTAGTTGCATTTTTATTCAAGATTATTGGGTGATTTCTTATGTATCTCTTCAATTAAAACTCCATGAGAAGAATTATCCTATGCATGAACTTGAGCTGGATATGGTGGGTTGCTTTTAAAAATTTGGAGGTATATTTTATATGGGGTAAAATGTGAAATGTATAATGACCATAAAAGTTTAAAGTATATATTAATCCAAAAATAGTTGACTATGAAATAAATAATATGTCTATAACTTATAATGGATTATGAAAATATGATCCACTATAATCTATGTAAATAAAATAATATAACTCATGCCTTTAGTTGGAAAGATAATTCATCATTAACAATACTGCATTTGAAATATGGTCCTTTAGTTATTGATTTAATGAATGTTGAACTAGATATTGTGAATGAAGAAACGAATTTCCATTAAACTTGGGTATCAATATAGTCATATTTGTAAAAATACAATTTAAGAGGCTTAGAAGAAAGAACATGGTTTAAAAGAAAGTGAAAAATCAGTAAAGAAGGGTAAGTACCCTGTGTTAAATATTGATAAGGAAGGTGTTATTATATTTTTGAAGAGATTATGTGTTTTTAATGATTCCTAGTTGATGTTGGAATTATTAAGGGAATCTCACAACTCTTTGTTTTCTATTCATCCTAACATCACATAGATGTATAGGTCCTTAAGAAATATTATTGATGGAAAGAATGAAAAATTATATTTCTAATTTTACCATGAAGTATTTGAGTTGTCAATAGGTTAAAGCTTAGTGAAAACTACCAAATAGAATACTTCAAACTTTTTCAGTGCCTAAATGGAAATTAGAGAATATATGCATGGATTTTATTTTGGGGTTACCGAATACATCTCAAGGTAATATTTTGATTTTGGTTATTATTGATTGTTTAACAAAATCCATGATTTTTTTCCTATTCAATATATTATGTAATTGGATCAACTTTCTAGACATTTTCTTAAAGGAATATTTAGGTTATATGGCATATCCATCTCTATATTATTTGATCTTGATCCAATATTTACCTAAAATTTTTAGAAAGTACTTTCTTAATTCGATGGGTACCAAATTAAATTTCATTACAACTTTTCATCCTCAATCTAATGGAAAATCGGGGTGTAAAGTTTATACATCAAAGGATATGATTCAATCTATCTCATTAGACTATTAGGTAAGTTTGGATCAACATATATCTTTAGTTAAATGTTTTTTACAATTCCATTTTTCATTATATTATTCATAGGTCACCTTTTGGGGAATTATATAGAAAGTGGTGTCAAGCTCTAGTATGCTGGTATAAAGTTTTTAAAAGGAAATTTTTGAGACTGGAAGTGTTAGAATAAATGGTTGAGATGGAAAAGTGATTCATCACTACATGAGGGAAGTTCATAGTAGGCAAAAGAGTTATGTAGATAACCCGAGGAAGGATCTATTATTTGATATATAAGATCATGTTTTTCTTAAAGTATATCAATGGAACAGTGTTATGTGTTTTGGTAGAAAGGGAAAGTTAAATTCATGGATTATTGGTATATATGAAATTATTGATAAATGTAAATTAGTATCTTATATAATATCTTTACCTATGAATTTATTTTGGGTACATGATGTGTTTCATATTTTGATGTTAAGGAAATATGTACTTGAAATATCTCATGTTTTGAGCCCTAAAATAATTCAGTTGGAAGAGAATATTTTATATCTGAAAAATACAGTTTAGATTTTGGATAATAGGTAACTAGTATTTCAGAAAAATTTTATTCATCAAGTTTTATTTTTCTTGAATAATCATGTGATTGAGAAAGTAATATGGGAATCAGAAAAAACTATGAGGGGAAAACACCCTCACTTGTTTAAGTAAGGAATAAAATTATGAGGATGCAATTTGATAAGAGGAGGGGGAGAATTTGGCAACCCAGGTAATTATAAAAATAAATTAATCTTATTATTTTTCAGCATTCATCTTGTTTATTTATATTCATCATAGTTTTATAAATAATTTTATAAAAAAATAAGTTGAAAAGGGATTGGTTTTATGTAACTAAATTTTTTTCCATGAATTAGATAGATTTATATATAAAATTTAATTTATGGATTTTAGAGTTTAAGTTTTATAAAAAGGGATTAATTTTTTGATAGTCCATATCAAATTTATCTTCAATAGATTTTTTGATATTTTTCTCACATGGATGTTTTTTGAGTGAATAGTGAAAATACCAATTTTTCAAATGCTATCTTATTTATGAAATTATTACGATGAAACCATGACATAATAAATTTAAAACAAAATTATCAACCAAAAATATGTTAAATGATATAAATAATTTATTTTAAAACATTATTTTGAATTTTGGAACCTGATATTTACTTTTATGAACATAATCATATTTTATTCAAATTAAAAACTATTTTTGGGTTATTACATTTAATGGTATAGTTGTAAGATTCCATTATGTTATGGATTGATCCAAAAATTTAAAAACCTTCTTTTTTCATTATTTAAGGAAATAAATAATTTAATTAAATCTCTTACTTAGTTTCAAGGTAAAATGCTATGTACGCTTAAATCAGATATTTTCCTAAAAACCATTTTTCATTTTTTCATAATTATATTAAAATTAATTCCTAAATCCTATATATTTTGAATATAATTTAATTTATTACATATTTTTAATCATAATTTCTTTTTTTTATAAATCTCTATTTGTTTTTTATTACATAATTATGTTATCATAGTAAAAAAGTTAAGTTGGTGTGGTTCGGGTTAAATTGAGGTTAGAGGTGACTGACTATGAGATAAGGATTTAAATGTCTCCAATATTTGTGAAAATGCAATTGGTTTAGTGTTTTTATATAATATATTATATATTATTTTAAAATTAATCATTTTGGATCCACTTTTCTTGATTAAGAGCTTAATATATTTTAATACTTTTGAAAAATTCCAAGTGTGTCATCTCTCCCACTTATAAATGGGAACCTCATCTCATACCTTAATTGCTCCCTTTTGAGAACTATATTTATATCAATAAATACCCCAAAAAAACTTCCCAATACCCCCCATCACATTATATAGGTCATTTTATTCTCAAAAGTCTAATCTTGAGAGGATTAACGTGTAAGACAAAGGGAGATACCCGAGGAGAAGGTATAAGTCCAAATCAACCTATTTAAAGTTTATTTCTTCTTCTATATCCTTAAATATACATAAACTATGATAAAGTATTAACATAATTATCTTTAATATACATAAATTCTATTAATATTTTGTTAAAACTCTTTTTTCATCTCATTTTCCATCTTATAGGAAATGAAAACATAGTCCATGTATGCATCTGGACTACCACCTCTACAAAGTGGTGTATTTTGTTTTCCATTACTGCCTATCAAAATTGGTTATAATAATGGATTTAATATATATATATATATATATATTATTCAGTGAATAATTATTATTATCTAAATATAATATATTACTTAACTTCTTACCATTCCATCTATTGGAAAATGATAATGTCACTCATGCGTATGTGTGGACTACAACCTCTACGAAGTGATGTGATTTAATTTTCATTGATACATTTAATGGATGATTATAAAAATTTATTTAATTTATAAAAATGGTAAATATTTCATGATTAATATTCTATATATTATTTAACTAAGTCACATTGGACCATGGTCAATCTACCAAAACTGTTTTGGGATTATGGATCGAACGTAGTCAAAACATCTGACATGAACTTAAATGATTTTGTAACTATATAAGACAAGGTAATAAATGAAATAAAAATGGATAATAATAAGGTAATAAACTATAATGTTTTATTAATAAGGTATATAATTAATATTAGATTATTATTGAGTATGATGGAGAATGTGGGTGGAGAGTCAGACATGAGGTAAGGGGTTTTTCCTTAAAATGTTGTTTTCAAAATTTTAATATCTTTCTCCTACATATCCACATTATTAAAAATTATTTTATTTATGTTTTATCTATACATAATGGTATGGATAAATTTATTTTTAATACCTTTTAATTACTTTACAAATCATTAAAATTAATCATTTACAATACATTTTTACTTTCTTTATACAGTATGAAAAGAATGTTTTTTAACATATATGACATGAGATTAATTTTACCATTCCATGAAATTTATTTTTTAAGAATATTATTCTATAAATTTTAAGGGTTTTCAAAATAATATATTATTCCCCATTCTTCTTGGAATTTTTCATTTTGGGAGTTTTCAAAGAAAAATTGTATTTCTTATAATTTTATGTGATATAAAAAGTTCTTTGATATATGTGTTAAAAATGATATTTTATGATATTTTGAAAATAACGTGACCTAAATAGCCCAGATAAAGTTTATAATTTATTAAATTTTCACTATATATAATAAATAAAATCCCAATGTATCGAAAAGTTTAGTTTTCTTGGTAAACTAGATACATACTTTCTATTTACATTATATTTTAAAACAAAAAATACAAAAAGTGTTTTATTTAATAAATATCATATTACCCTTATCATATCCTTGAATATCAATCATAAAACACTTCTTGGTATCCTGGGGAAAATAAAACATAATAAATGGGTGATATTAGATGCTCAGTAAGGGTATGCGTATAGTGAAAACTATCATAAGTAAAAAAGAAAAATCAATATGGAAAGGTAAATAACTAAAACATATGACATTTAAATAATAACCTATCCATTTTTCAGAATGAATAAAAGATGATCATATAAATCCATATAAATTATCACATGTTCTTGAAAATTCTCAAAGGATATTCTAAATAATTAAATAATCACATATACATCAATAATTGATCTCATAATGTGGAAATTCACAATGTTTAACATATAAAAATATTGTCAATACCTTTCACAATATAGTTTAATTATGGGTAAAAACATAATTAATTTGGCCATTTGATTTATATCATGATACATGTTGATGAATAAAGGGGATATCTATTACTGGGTCCCACCTGTAACATAATAAGTACAATTAATTACTTATATAAATGGGGTAAAATATAATCAATATAAACATTTTTATTGAAAACCCGACATATGAAATATTAATACTTATCCCAATCAATAAACATAATAATAAACCGTCTAGGGTAATATGATAAATTGTAATAAAAATTTTCATAATTAGTCAAACTAATAATACACCATCCAAGGAAGGAATAAAAATTATATCAACACAACATATCCCGAGTGGATCATAATTTTAATAAAGTGTTGAGGTCTTTGATGAATAGGAATACCATAAAAATGTCATTAAAAACATTCTTCATGAAAATAACATTTTCTTAAATATTTTAAATACTAAGAGTTAAATAAATAATTTGAAAATAATTTTGTTTGAAAGTAACATTTAAAACATATAAATAAGGCTTCAAAACATTTTTTGGTCATGAAGTTTGTAAATTTTATACATGTTGTACATGTTACAACAAATATTCCTTTCACATAATCTATAAAATCCAAATGGGTCGTGCTTTAAAAAATACATAAAGATTAATTTCAAAAAAATATATATAAATTAATAAATGGGTAAAAATTTCCTAAATAGATCATTTGTGAAATGATAAAAATATTCTTGATTGTTTTCATAAAATGTGGTTTTTGAATAAAAAATATTTTCGACCAAAGAAAGAAATGAAGTTAGATTTTTTTTTTTAAAATATTTTCTAAATAATTTTAAGTTCCAAAGAGAGAGAAAATGGTACTAATACTTGATAAAATACTTAAAAACTGGAGGAGAAGAAAATATATTATTTTTAAGATATAAATATCAAATAATTCCCCCAAGGGAGACTTAAAAATAAATGATCCTGAATAATGATGAGATTGTGAAATAAACTCTTACCACTTTGGTGACTTCTGAATCATAATCCTCATAAAATAAGTAACATCAAATTAAAATTTAATTACCATGAAGATAAATTGATTCATTATAGAACATATCAAAGGGTTAGTATATATACCACAAAAAATAAATAAGTGGTGAATATGGAATATGTCACATAGAAGTAAAAGTTAGATGTTAAACCCTTACCTCAGGTTCGACTTCATTAATATGTGTCTAAACCTAATTTATTATAAATATAGGTTTATTATATATATATATATATATATATATTAAAGATTCATACTGATATATATCATACCATATGTGATTTAATTATATTCTTTATCACCCATTTATTAACAATTACTTGTTAGAATCATTGTTTTTTTTATAATTACTTGGATTTTCATGTATTTTTTGTTCAATAATTTGGGTCCTTTAATTTTATCTTCCTTGTTAGAATCATTGTTTTTTTATAATTACTTGGATTTTCATGTATTTTTTTGGTCAATAATTTGGGTCCTTTAATTTTATCTTGGTTATATCATCTCAAAAATGTTAAATATGATATAAATATCATATTTATTTATTATATATTTATTTATATTAATATATAAAAGTTAGGGATTGAAAATGGAGTACAACATTAACGGAGACGGTATGTTGTATGTACGCATGAATGAAGTTTCCATTTTTCTCAATGGATGGAACAAAAGGTAGGTAAATAATATAAAACTTTTTATAGATTCATTTTTATGTCTTATATATCACATATATTAATTAAATTTATCCTTATTACCTTTCATGTAAAACATTATTGAAAAACTAGTCACATCGCTTTGTGAGGTAGTAGTATGTTGTACACACGAGCGACGTTATCGTATCCCCCATGGAATGGAAAGTAAGAAGGTATATGTTATTTAATAATTAAATAGTTATAATTATATTAAAAATATCATATATATTTATTTAATCTATCCATGTTACCATTGATGTAAAATGGAAATGGTAAACACACATCACCTCAGTTCATGAGGAAGTAGTTTATCATACACAAAAGTGATGTTATTGTTTTCCAATGGGTTGTAAGGTAATAAGATAGATGTGATATTATAATTTAATAAGTATAGATTTCACTAACCCTCCCATAAAAGATACTTTAATTATGGGAGAGAGATGATGACCCCAGATTCCCAGCTCCAGTAGGCCCCAGGTTGGTGATGAGGACTGAAGGTACAAAAATCTCATAGTGTTAGGGGAATTACCCTCTATAAATTAAAAATTATCAGGATATATGATAAAATATTGTTGAAAAAATATATTAGAAAAAATAAAGGTAAAACAAAAAACATCCCATAATACATAAAAAATGTAAAATTGATATATATATATATAAGTCTTCAAATTAGATACCAAAAGATAGGTCTATGATAGCGACTCAACAGAAACCACAATCCATCTAGTAATGTTCTTATCATCCTCCAAAATCCTCATGGAAAATAGAAAAAATACTTTATATATGTAGGGTGAGCATAACTAGTATACTCAATAGGTACATTACCAAGGGCTCAAGTGAACATGTGAAAATATCATGCTAATACACTAGTAAACAAACATCAGAACCAACAAGAACCTATACAGGTCATCTAACCAAACCCAACCTCACCATAGATCTCTCACTAAATCACACATCCAATATAATAAAATAGCATCGAGGCCATAACAAATTCTATCACTACATAGTCACTTCCCCAATTATTTTCTACTCTCATGCCCTAATGTCAAATTTTCTATACTACCATCTCTTCCACGCATATCACATCACATCACCTAACATACCACCTATAGAAACCTAAGACACACATCAAATCAGATCACATCCAACCCGCAGACACCTTGGATGACACATCACATCACATCACATCACATCACATCTTTTCTGAAGACACATGGGCCACATATCACATCACATAACATCCCTCATATAGACACCTGGGCCAACACATCACATCACAACCAGAACCAGAGCAGTGGGGTATCATGAATTTGAAGAACATCAACCTCATTACCTCCTCCTAACATGCATGACCCCCCAACACATATCACATCACACCACGTCACTTATCAACTGTAGACACCTGGGACAACACATCGCATCCCACCCAAAGACACCTAGGTAATCACATCAATATTGGGTAATCTCTAACATAGACTTGTATCAAAAGTGTTGAAGTAAGAGTGGGGGAGAGGGGTGGAAATCTATTCATATCACTACCATCATAGATGTGGGGAAGAAACCTAGAACTCATCACCTATAAACATTGGTAAGTTTATCTAAATTGGGTGAGGCAAGTATAAAATATCATAAGCTTACATGATATATAGATAGCACACAATTCTAAACATATGGGTACCAATAAATAACACTAGTGAAAAACACATCACCTCCATATATCACACATCAACCATCTCAATTGTTGCCACCACTATATGCAACACCACACAACTACCACAAAAACTACACAATATTTCCTACTTCCCATTTATAAGATTCTCCAAATTCATCACTTATCCATTTCATTTGACATTGTACCAATCATTAATTTATTCAATTCAGTTATCCAATTACCACACATATATTTTCAGTACATCTAGTTTATCTACTAGCATATTTTTTTTATCATCATTGATTATCCAACCACGCCTCGCTACAATTGGCCTAACTCACACAACCACCTCCAAAACATCACACATCCCCCATATTCATCGCATCATATCACCCAATACATATTACTACAATTACCACAAATTTAATTCATCGCACAACCACAACCACCATGCACTACAACCATTGTTCCACAACCACTTCCCACATCGCATCCATGCTAGACAAACACTGAATCATATCCCTGCATACTAAATTACCTAATTAGTCACTAATATCACAACTTAATATACCAAATCACATAGTCCAAACACAAAAATAACAAACACACAATAAAAACATAAACAAACATTCATAATTATTTATGGGAATTCTCACTTATTTTATTTATTTAGAATTTGTATTATCACACCAACCATATGTCCAGGGGAAACCAATTAATATCCAAATATATTTTCTTTTACCTTTTATTCAGGGTGTGATCACACAACAACATAGTATGGGTCATTACAACATAACAACTATAGTGAAAACAAGTCCCCCATTAGTCGTTATTTTCATAATCGTAAATAGGAATGCATAATAACATAAAAATATATATAAATGTAGTAAATCATGTGAAAACTCCCCATACCCATCAATGTTGGACATTACAATTAAATATATTATTATTCTAACACTTAATATTCCTCCGAAAATAAGAAAAATCATACAGATCTCATATATACCACATAAACATGTGAGAATGAGGATCACATACCTCAATGAATATTTTTGATTTCAATGTGCATCATGGGGTGATGAAGAAATGGTCTAGAAACCACCATTACAAAAGGAACTCATGAATCAACCTGCACCACACCAATGGGTTTTTAAAATTCAACCCATACACATCCCAAACCAAAATTTCACCACTGTAGAATATCTCTGATGAATATTGGAAGGAAACCCATGAGAAAGAGAGGAGAACTCACCACTAATCACTAAATGGAATCCACCAGAACCCAAAGGTAAAAGAATGGTATAAAAGGTCTAGAAGATCTCTTTAGGGTGCTTAGTGTTTATCCATAATGAGAGATATAGGGAATGGAAGAATGAAAATAAAAATGTAAGAAAGGTTTATAAAATGACATAGTAACCAACACTTTCACATTGTCTGACACATTAATGATGTGAATTACCATTCTTTCAAATTCCACTAAAATTAAAGTCACTCAATCTTGAATGAATTACATTTTTTGAATTCACCTTTGATGGCATGAATCGTTTTCATGATTGAAACATCATCTGAATGCAAGCCATGAATTTCTTAGATTCACAAGCTATGAATCACCTATTCACATCCTCTAACCATTCACGATGTGAATATCGTACATTAGATATGGTATACATACAACCACTATGAAACCTCCTCTAGAATCCTCTAAAGAACCACCAACACCCAAAACTAGAAAAGTAACATACTGGGAAGGCATGGGCCAATATATTAGATACCTCTCAAATGATTATTTCCCTTTAGAATCCAAAACCAAGCCTAGAAGGGAAGGGTTCTAAGAAACCACCTATGATATTCCTCTCAAGGATCCCATTACTCATCAATGTTTCCACTAGCAAAACACACCAACCAAAACACCCATGAAACACACTACATAGCTACAGTGACACCTCTCATCGAGAACCACATTTCATCATTTACTACCAGCCACAGCCACCACATTTCCACATAACCGCACCAACATCCACAAAACAGAGACCAAAAAATTCCACAACAAACACACAACACCACACCAAGTACATAAATTAGGGAATTCCATCCTCCATGTAAAGATATTATCCACTTTGGGTGTCACTGACTCCCCGCATGGGTTTAATCACATCGTATTATAATGCATCTCGATTAGGATTCAATTCCTCCACTTATCATATGTTTCTGTTTTGATTACATATCGCACATCAAAGTAAACTACACATCCCATAACATAGAAATATCTAAACAACACATCACAATTAGAATAGAGAAAGGAAAAACTAAAAATAGCAATGAGTACAGGGAACGTATTTGTGTCTATCACTTCCAAGTACTCTCCTCCAAGCCACAATGCCTCCAAAAAAATGAATCAAGGGAATTTTTCATCTACTCAGCACTTTCTCTCAATGATTCTAGATCTCTTCTAGCCGCTCCACAAACATCATGTCATCCTCGATGTCCAACTCTACCCAGTTAATAATGTGGGACTCAACCCAAAGATACCCAAGAAGCTAGGACATATGGAAGATTTCATGGATTATCTCTAACCTTGGTGGAAATTCCAATCGATACTCCCCCTCGCCAACTCGACCCAACACCTCAAGGGGTCCAACAAACCTAGGAGAAATATTACTCCCCCTTCCAAACCTCCATAGCCTACACTGAGGGGAGACTCTCAAGAACACATGGTCTCTAGTATCAAACTATAGGGGCCTCCTCCTATGATCAATATAGGCCTTCTAATAGTCATACACTACCCTCATCTTCTCATGAAGAAACCATATCTTCTCATTCATTCTCTGCACTGCTTCAGGAGGAAGAATTACTGAATCTCATACTACTATCCAGTACAATAGAGAATGAAATAGTCTCTCGTACAACACTTCAAATAGAGACATACCTATTATTTTACACAAACTCAACAAAATTTATATTTCATACACAAGATCCCCTAAACTCCTAGACACATGCTTTCAATATATCCCCCATCATCTATATGGTCCACTTTGTATGCCCATATTCTTAAGGGTGGAAAGCAATGTCAAGGAACAAATGAGATCTAAAATATTGTTACAATCACCTCCATACTCATGAGGTAAAATGAGGATCCCAATTAGAGATGATCATCCTCAATACCCCATCAAGCCTAACCACATCATCCATGTACGGCCTCACCAAATCATCCACAAAACTCGACTCATTGATTGCCAGGAAGTGTGTTGATTTCATCAATTGGTCCACTATCACCAAAACCACATCACATACTCTCTGATGATGGGGACACCATATGATTAAATCCATATACATGTCTTCACACTTCCACTTTAGGACATCTAATGACTGCAAAAAACCTCCTGGAACATGTTTATCTACTTTCACCTACTGAAAAACCATACATTTTTTCAACAAACACTGCTAATGATTATTTCATCCCCGGCCACCAAAGATGTCTCCTTAAGCCACAATAAAGATTTATCAAAATAGGATGTATTTATAAATTTGGTTCTTTAAACTCATAGATAACTCCCACATGCATCACCCATATGAATAAAACCACTCCTGTAACAATACTCAGTTTTGATCATCCTCTGACCATCCCTCAAGAGCATTACTATAGAAAAGACAATCACGCATCACCTCTACCACTAAGTCTCTCTATTAAGACTCATCCACCTTCCACATTAAAGAAGACCCCACCATCATTTTATAATGACAACCATGGATACTACGCTCCCCAACATCAATATGAATCACTTTAAGCTTCTCCATTCCTTTCCAAACATCCATAGATTCCCAAGACACATCCCCTTGGAATTTTTGATTGAATTAATCGAAAAATATATTACCCTCACCCAGGGTGTAAGAGATACCAAAATCATAATCTTTAAGAAACTCCATCCATATCTACCATTGAGAAAATATATTCCTTGAGATCTTGTGATTTATAAAGACCAAGAATCACTCTCCAATGAGGTAGTGGCACCAAAAATTTAGCAAAAACACAACTACCGCAAACTCCAAATCATGGATGACATAGTTATACTCATGATGAAGTAACTACTTGGACCCATATGATATCATTTCTTGATACTTAATTAACATGAATCTAAATCATAAATGGGACCTGTCATAGAAAATCTAAATCAACACACCCTCCTCAGGCAACTGAAGCACTTGAGCACTAACCAACTTCTCCTTCAGCTAACTGAATGCTACCAAGAACTAATCTATCATCCCAAAATCCTAGTCTTTACTAGTCAAAATTATTATTAGGACTGAAACTTGAGTTAATCAGGTACCAAAATATTATAATAGATTGAGATTCTAAGATAATTGCGATCCTATTCCATGTTTTTTGGTGATTTCAAAGAAACAATTTCCTTTCCCTTTGATGGGTCCAATTCCACATCCTTTTGAGACACAAAATTTCTAAGGAAATAAATCTATCATGTCTATATCTCATACTTGGAATACTTCCCATAAAGATATAGGTGTCAAAGGACCTAAAAAACAACTTTGAGATACTCATCTTTATCCTCCTCTAACTTTGAGTAAACTAAGATATGATCAATGAATACAATGATGAATTGGTCCAGGAACTTATGGAACATGAAGTCCATAAGCGAAATAAACATGGGTGGTGCATTCATTGCACTAAAAGGCATTAATAAAAGCTCAAAGTGGTCATACTTGAATCTGAATGTTTTCTTATGAAAATCCTCATCTTTCACCCTCAATGGGTAAAATCCATACCATAGATCATTTTTAAATAACCATATTGCTCCTCTAAACTAGTCGAGTAGGTCAATGATACTTGTAAGAGGGTAATGACTCTTGATCATCACCTGATTCAACCTCAAATATTATATACAAAACCTCATAATACCATCATCCTTATTAGATAATATCACTAGAGCACCCCAGAATGACACACTAGGTCGGATAAAAACCCTATGCATCATATCATCCACCAGCAACCATAACTCACACAACTCCATGAGTTTCATCTGATATAGATCCATTCATATCTGATACATTCTTGGATCCAATTATATCCTTAACTTGATATCATGTTTAGGGGGTAGTTCCATAACCTCCTTTGGAAAAACATCCAAGAAATCCTACACAAACCTGGGGACACCCTAAACTTGATCTTCTACCAACAGCTTCGCCAACTATGACAAAAGAGGATCCACTTTACCACCACCCAACCAATAACCTCTCTCACCAATGAATGCAACTCGCTGGTCATCCACTTCATAAAACGAAACTATAATCTAAAATTAGTCGATGAATTTATGCATGTAATACAATCAATCCATTCCACGGATAATATAGTATGGTTGTATTTGTAACAAGAAGAAGTCCCCTACTGACTAGTACTTCCCTATCACCTGTCTACATTCCCAAAATACATCAAATAAAGAATCTTGACCTCCAGCTATTGTAGATAACACCAGGGGAATGGGAAGCCTCTCCATGTCTAGCCCAACATGTTGACCAATGCAAGAGAAAAAATGGAGTGAGGGGATCCTGAAAACAAGAAGACCATCCTAAGCCTGATAGCATAAAATTTTATCAAATATTATTAATTTAATTCATTGTATTTTCCCTCGACGCAATTCAAACCTAAAAAAAGTCATCATGATGCATGGACCTCTTTTATGTCTCTACCCTACAAATAATTCAACCTAAATTGGTAGGTAAATAAGAATAGATTCCATGTACTAGATCATGGGGGGACCTAAAATACCATTTCTTATATGGTATCTCGGGCCAATATAACACACCAAGTTCAAATAGCACTATTTTCATACCAACCGATGAAATACTCATTGTTCCTAACTCTAAAATCCATCGTATATCCCAACCATAACCTCTTATACCAATATATCATGAGCCCTCCCACTATAGATACCACTATAAGGGGAAATACATGATAACCCCTGAGTCCCACCTCCAGTGGGCTCGAGGTTAGTGACCTGCACCGAGGGTATAGAAATCTCAAAATATGAGAGGAATTACCCTCTATAAATGAAATTGGATTGGGATATAGGATCAAAAAACTAATGAAAAATGGAATAAAAAATAAAGGTAAACAAAAAAATATCCTACAATGCATTAATAAAGTAAAAAATAATACCTATAAAAGTCTCAAAATTAAATACCAAAAGATGTGTCTACATCAACGACTTAATAGAAACCCCAACCCAAATAGTAATGTCCAACTATATCCCCAAAATCCTACTTGAACCCTGAAAAAAAAATAGTTTATATACATCGAGTGAGCATGACATGTATGCTCAGTAGGGATATCAATATGGTCTCAACTTCACATGTGAAAAGAGCCTGGTTATGCACCGATGAACAAATAGTGAAACCAACAAACACTTATATAGTTCATCTAACCAAACTGAGCCTCACCATGGCTCGATCATCAAATTGAACATCCAATATAATAATATAGAATCAAGATAATAACAAAGAAAGATTCTCCACTACTAATTCCCCACTGATCTTCTATTCTCACTACTCAAAATCACACCCTCTATACTCTCATACCTTCCACACATTTCACAGCACATCACATCACATAGCATCCCGCCTGTAGATCCTTGGTACAAACATCACATTATGCTCATAGAAACCTGGGCCAACACACCACATCGCATCTCATAACATCCTTCCCACAAACACCTAGTCAATACATCATATCACATCACATCATATCTCACAAATAGATACCTAGTCCAATACATCACATCAAATCACATCCCTCCCGCAGACACCTGGTCCAATACATCACATCACAACTAGAACGAGAGTATTAGGGTATCATGAACATGAAATAAATCAACCTTATTAACTCCTCCTACCATGCATGACCCACACAACATATCACATCATTCCATATTATGTCTCATCCATAGACACATAGTCCAACACATCAAATCCGACCCAAAGAAACTTGGTATATCACATCACTAAAGGGTAATATACGACACTAACCCATATCATAACTACTAAAGGAAGAGTGAGTGAGAGGGGGTTTCCATTAATCTATATCACTGACATACTGGACGTTGGGGAAAACACCCAGAACTCAGTACCTATGAGAATTGGTATGGTTATCTAGCTTAGTTGGGGAACATATAAAATTACTTAATCGTACATGATATATAGATATCACAAAATACCCAAATTATGGGTCCACATCAACAACACTAGCACACACTACATCATCACCATGTACTACACATCAACTGTATCAACCCCTGACACCACTATATGAAACACTATGAAACCACCACACAAGCCACACAACATTTCCCTCTTTTCATATGCAATTTTTGACACATTCATTCATTATCCATTCCATTTTACATTGAACCACTCATTTATTTATTCAATTTAGTTATCCAATTACCACACATTAATTTCTATTATATATCATTTATCTTCTAGCCTATTTTGTTTCGTTTATCATCACAATCCATCCCTTGGATAACCAGGAAACTATCTCAACCATGCCATGCGACAATTGGCCTAACTCACACAACCACCACCACATCATCACACATCCACCATTATCATCGCATAAATCACCCAACCCATTTCACTATAACAACCACACTTCTCATTCATCACACAACCACCTTCACCATAAACTAAAACCACTCCACCATGACCACTATTCCATAAGCACTGAACCAAAACCTCATCATGACACATTGTACAACTACTCACATCACATCCATGCTAACCAACCACCAAATCACATCCCCTCAAAATACAAAACACATTCGGTCACTATCATCACCACACAATAACCCAAACCACATAGGGAAAATAAAACCATAACAAACACAAAACAATAACCCAAACTGGCTTCAACAATTATTTAGGGACATTATCACATATCTTCTTTATTTGGAATGGGTATTATCACACAAATGATATTTCCATAGAAAACCAATTATTAGCTAAATATGTGTTCTTTAAACTTTTATTCAGTGTGCGAACACACAACAACATAGTACGGGTCATTACAACATAACAACTACAACTCAAACAAGGCTCTTGACGACCTTTATTTTCAGAATTGGAAATAAGAATTCATAATAACATCAAAAAAATATATTAAAGCAACAAAACATGCAATAAATCCCCATACCCATCATTTTTAGATATTAAAATTAATTATCCCATTACATTATCCCTTAATATTTCCCCAAAGGTAATAAAAAGGATGAAAATCTCACACATAACACAAAAAAAAGGGAAAATGAGGATCCACAACCCCAAGGAAGATTTTTTATCTCGTTTTTTACCATTAGGTGAAGAAGAAAAGACCCTGAAACCACCTCTACACAATGAACTCTTAGATCAAAATAAACTTCACCAAAGGGTTTGAAAAAAATGAAACCCAAATAACCCCAAGATAAAAAATTATCACTATAATGGAATAATGAAAGAAATGGAAGAAAACCTATAGAAAATAAAGGGGAACTTTACATGGATCCCCAACAATAATCAATAAGAACCCAAGGATCTAATAAAGGAAGAAGGGTAATAAAATATCTCCTTAGGGCACATAGGGTTCATCTAGAATGAGAAGGATAGAGAGGGAGGAAGTAGACGAATGGAAAAAATAATGGCTGAAACTGTAATAAAATAACCAATAACCCAATTCTTATCATGTAATATAGTCAAGATGTGAATTCCCACTTTTCTTACTTTTTCTGAAATTCGCATTGCCTCAGCTTGAATTAATTACACATTGTGAATTTTCCATTCAGGAAATGAATCTATTTCACATTGAACAACTCATTAAAATTAAAGCCATTAATTTTCTAAATTCACTAGCCACAAATCACTAATTCAATTTTTTAAACCATTCACAATGTTAATATCCTACAACAACTCTACTTCACATCCAACCACCATGAAACCTCTCAAGACTCATCTGAAACACCTGCAACACCCAAAAAGGAAAAGGTAATAAACTAGGAAGGAATATATAGTTATAATAAAAATTTCATAAATATCATATAAATATGTTAAATTCATCATTATAACCAACCATGAAAGTAATTTATGGAAATCAATTTATATCGGTTCATGAGGTGGTAGTTCATTGTACACAAGATCGGCAGTTTCGTTCCCCATTTTAGTGAAGACAAGATGGATTTAGGTAATGAAGTTAAGATAATAACATCTTATTATACTGAATATTCTGTTTTTATTATATTATTAAAGTTGAAAATATTTAAATAAGGTGTAAAAAAGAAATAAAATAAAAACACTTGTTTAAGAAAGTTACCTCTTCTTAAGATAAATTATTTAGGTTTCACCAAAATTCTTCTTTGGTTGGATTTCTAATCAAAATAAGTCCTATAGGATGTCATTATAGGAGTAATTAATGGATTTTTTTACCTATTTTCTGATCCAAAGGTGTTTGGGAGTGTGAATAGGAGATGAGAGGTGGTGGTGTTTTATAAGAGGGGGAGAGGACACAATTGAAATTTTTGAAAACAAAAGGTGATACCCACATTTTTATCACAAAACAAGACTCAAAATGGGTAATTTTAGAACCATGGAAGATATATGGTCGAAATATGACCATAAAATAGGACTTAAGAACGTTTTGGGTCATTTTTAACCCTTATCTTTATAGTTTAACCCCTAGTAAACCCATTTTCACCTAAACCACGATAAATAATTTTTTAATGTTATTACTATTCATTATGATCAAAAATTAAGTTGACCTTATTATATGATATAACTTAATATTATTAAAAATATTTAATCCATTTTTCTAAATTTAATTGAAATAATTGTTAGAATTCAATTTAAAATTAAACATGTAAATGCATCGAAAAAACGATTTTTTTATCAAAAACCATTCAAAAGTTTAAAAAGTTTTTATATCATAATTCAATATGAAATTTCTTCCAATGAACTAAATGAGTAAAAATTTAATATAATTAAACTAATTTTACTTTAAAACCTATTTAAAATATATTTTAACTTTTTAAATAATTTATATGGAAATGTAGTTTTCAATAAAAAGTAGTGCCTTTCACTATTCATCAAAAAATTAGTCTTTTCAAAAAATAATCAAAAATTCACCAAAAAATAATTTTTAAATATTGATTTTAAAAAATTAAGTTTATTATTCTTATATAAATTTTCTAAAATGGATAAAAAATAGTTTTAATTTACATGTTAAAAACACGGCTAAGCATCTATTTAGAAAAATATAGTTTTTCAAAAAAATATTTCCTTTCTTTCAAATGGTTATTATTTTATTTGTAATAAATAGATAACCATCAAATTTATTTTATACATATGTAAATCATATAATTTTTTAAAATTTATTTAGTCATATTCATACGCCTTAACTTAACGACTTGGTTTTAATCGTCATGTTTAAATTATAATATTTTAATAGAGTATCAAGTTTTCTTTAAACCAAGCATTGCTTGTAATGAAAGATATCGAATAGATTAAATTTATTTAATAATAAATATATCCTAAAGACTTAGGGTGTTACATTATTTTATATTCATGGTTTTGTGTGTCATATATTCTATTGAACATGATGTTCCTCTTTTAAAATATTAGGGTATTACATTATACCCCCATTAAATAAAATAAATCCTCAAAATTTAATATTTATCTTGATAATAAAGGTTTTGATATTTGAAAATAACTTTGTTGTAAACACATATAATAAAAAGGATTAATAAAACTTCCTATTTATAGAAGATAAAGGGAAGTACTAATTTCATCTAGAATGAAACATTTCTAGGTATCCAGGAAAAAGAACATTGGTGGGAAATAAAAACATAGATATAGAATAGAATACTAATTCCCAAGGATTAATTATTAGTTATAGAGAACGTTATCATGAGAAAGTTTAACACCACACAACCATAACTATTTGACGAGTTAAAAACCAATGATTCCACAATTATGAACATAATAGGAGAAATTTTCTATCTCTATATCTTTTTCTTAAATGTGATGTGATTTTTACCATCAAGATATAGAACTCAAGAAAATATACTTACATTATTCCTTCTATATTTCATAATCACAATATAATGCTTTGGTTATTCTTCAATCAATTTCAAATTCATATCTCTTTCTAATAAATGAAGATGATTTTTTTATTCTTGAAATGCTAGTGGATGAAAAGAACCATAAAATAATAATAAGTCATTACTTTTATACTTGGATATTTTCCAAAACAAGGATGGTTAGCCCAATTTATCCAATAACACCCAAATTTTAACTTAATCCATTCCATAAAAATTTAAACATATATTTTATAGAAAATATATCTCACTAAATTCAAAGTTGAAAATTTTTGAAGGAATTCCAGAAAATTTCCAAAATCAACTGAACATTATAATATCCAAACAATATAGTGTAGCTCATAGCACTACTACAAAAGAGGCCTTTAATAGTACAAGAATATGCCTTTATCAGTGCTAAAAAAGTGTTGATAATTGGATAATGGTTAAAAGCATGAAACTTTTAACAGTGTTAAAAAAGCATTGATAAAGGAAGTATTGTTAAAGGAGGTAATTTTTTTCAGATTTCCATGATCTTAACCCCTTTATCATCACTTCCATAACAACTTTAGCAGTGATCCCACCACATTTATCAGTGTTTTTCACCCAAAAACCCATATTATCATCATTTTTCAAATTTATAGCCTCATACATGCCTGCCTGGATTCAATCTATGCACCTCTTCTTTGAATATGGAATGCCTTTTTCACTACACCATGTTGAGTTTTTGTCTATTTAATGATATTTTTATCTATTTATATATATATTTACATAAATGTTTTTTATTCATATATTTATATAATTATTTTTAAATACATTTATACAATATATGTGTGTTTGATATATATATACTTATACTTATTTAAGTATATTATATATTATATTAATTTATATAAACTAGAATATAATATAAATAAATATTTGTTAATTAATACACACATATATATAAACATTATAAATAAATTTTTATAATGTACAAAATGGTCAGATATTGTTTTAATTAATACATTTTTAGAATATGTATTTATTTACATATATTAGAATATAATTTTTTACATTAATATGTTCATATATATATATTTATATGAGTGATTTATCAAAATTAAATATAAGAAAATATGAATATATTTAATTATAAATAAAATTTCATTGTGAAAAAAGATAAAATTTTAAAACGATAATATCAAAATGAATGTAATCCCTTATCATAAATTCATCCTCCACCAAAAAAGGAAATAATAACCCCTTAAATGAGGCTGAAAATGAATTGAATGTTAAAAAATTATTGTACCTTGACTAAAAACATAGTTTTGGAGGCCTTATGAACCTTTTCTACCTTAAAAATGTGATAGAGTATTAACTTTATCACTAAGAGTGTAGATCTCATTGTAGGCTTTGATTTGATATGTGGTAGATCCCAAACAGACACTCAGATCAGAAGTTATGGTTCTTTGACGTTCGAGTTATGTCTTCAACTTATTTTAGATAATTTATTAATTTTTTTATTTATTTTATCTTCAAATTGATATTAAATTTATATTAATCAATAATAATAAGCAAACTATTAATTAAAAATTTTAATTATTTTATATGTCATTTTCACTAAATATGTTATATATATTAAGTGTAAATTCCCATTTACCATATCTAAAACATATTTTTAAAAATATATATTATATTTATATCAATATAAATATATTTATATATTAATATATTATTTTTAATGAAATATTTTTTTTGAAGTATACCATTATCAACACTACTAAAAAGAAATGATAATAGGGGATCTTTATTAGCGCTTCTAGAAAAAACTAATACCCCCCCCCCCACTCGTTTATCAGTGCTTTTTTAGCGCTGACAAAGGGGGTCATTAAAAACACTTGATAAACCTAGTTTTGAAGTAGTGTAATATCACATACCAAATATGTGAATACCTTTATCACCATAAATCCTTCATGAAAACATGCATGATTCCAAAAATTATTTTTCTCCTTATTCCGTAAATAAAATTTCAAATTATCATCCTTATTCCATAATTCTAAAGTTATAGTAAACTCCATCAAAGATAACATAAACCATAAAATCACTCACCAATTTCAAGGTGACCAATACTATACCATAAAAATCTTTTTATCATTATTATTTCAACATAGGTAATATAATAATTCTTAACTTCCTTCAATCATATTATTTCCAAAAATATCAACTTTCCACTACAACACTTTTCTTGGTCATTTGTACCATTCAACATATGTCTTCAAATACCTATAGAAAAAATACTATAGTATAATACTTATATATTTTATCATTATTATAATGAGAATATCATTTCTAAAATACTTCTATAATGAAATTATTGGATCCAAATACACAATAACTTTAATCATTCCACATAATTATTAAACCATTAACTATGATTCATCATCTTATTATTTACTACCTCATTCCCTTAAAATTTCATTTGTAGTCTCGTCATCATCAACAATATAACCATTAATCGTACAACCATTATAATTCTCTTCATGAGCATTCCCTCTAGGAAATATATTTTCATAATTCACATAATTTTTACATTTAAAACAAGAACCATTGATGATACCTTAGGGAGACCATTACTCTCATCCATTAAATTAACTAAAATTTTCATTTTTCCTCATAAGTTACTTTCTTTGTGTCCTTATTTTACACAACCAAAACATCTTACCATTACTCTAAGACAATCAATTGGGTTTTTTCTTCCCACATTCTTGATATATAAGAATCGAAATCTTCTTTCCTCTATGGCCTTCACCACCTGAGCTCTCAGTGAATCCTATATTTCACTTCATTAGTGAGTTTGAGATTTTGTTAAGGTGTAAGTTTTTAATCATATACCATGATAACTAATTAGTAATAACTACAATATCCATAACTCTAATCAACATCCCATTTGTTTTCTCAGAAACACTTTATCCATCACATTCAATGTTAACCCAGTTTGTTTTAGTTCCTACCATTGGCTAAAACTAAAACACACAGTGTATGAAACCGTAATCATAGTGGAAAACCACGTAATCATTAAAAAACATTTATAAGATGTCTAAATCATGACACCTTATTTTCAATCTAAGACACATTAGGATTAATATAAGTCCATCCATGGTCATTATCTATTCAAATACTTCATAATGGTTCATAAATAAAATGTTAATTAACCAAAGCATATCCCTAGGGAGTGTCAAAACAGGTGCACAACAAGGCCCATTGTCTTATACCAGGTAATCCTTCAGTCAATCTGAACACACCTTTTTTGGGTTTATTACCCCTAGGTACGTCTGTGTCATTAACAAATCCAATTTTAGTATCAAAATAAGGTTTAATCTCTATGAAAAACCACAAAATATATTCCTCACCAAAACATTAGGATTTTCTTTTATACTTATCCTCAAAGTATATCAAAAGGTTATGTTACCTCATCAATGTTTTCCTAAATCTAGTTCTCAAGGTTTCAACTAAACTTTCTCTGATACCAACTCTAAATACCCCAACCCCAGTACCCCAGAGTTGATGACTACATTATTACATTAGCACTAGATACAAGAAAATTCATCCCAAAGGAAAAAATATTTTTTTTATTGGTAAATTAGATACATATGAGATATTCAAATTACATTTCAAAACATCACATACAAAAATTGTTTTATTTGATAATTCCATTATTACCCTTAGTATATCCCTGCATGTCAATCATAAAACACTTCCTGGTAAACTAGGGAAAAAATATATAAGAAAGGGGTGAGATCATATACTCTGTTAGGGTATGAATATAATGGAAGATATCATTAATTAATAATAATAATCAATACGGAAAGTTAAATAAATGAAAAACATTCCATTTAAAAAATACCTTGAGTATAATATGTAAGGAATAAAGGATGATCAAATAAATCCATATAAAAAATCACATGAGATTGAAACTCATCCATGGATATTATAATAAATAAAATAATCACATAGATATCAATAATTGATCCCATGATGATGTAATTCATAATGTCATACATTTGAAAAAAACATTCATGAATTTTTAAAAGAATGTTTAAAACTTTGGGTGAAATCCATTTAATTTCCTCAACTGATTTGTCTCATGAGACCTATTGATGCATCAAGGGACTATATATAACCAGAATTCACCCATAACATGATAATTAAAACGCATTCCTCATATTAAATGGGTGAAACATAATCCAAATATACATTCATATTGAAAAACGAACATACAAGATGTTAATAGTTACCTTAGTCAATTAACAGAATCATAAACCATCGAGAGTAATATTCTAAATGGTAATAAAATTGTATGTCCACGTTCAAAATAATAATAAACCATAAAAATATGGAATAGGGATTATATCAATAAAAAATATCCTCAATGGATCATAATTACAACAAATTATTGATGTCTTCAATGAAATGAAATATCATTAAAATTTCATTAAAATCATTCTTGAGAAAAATAACTTTTTTACTTTAAAAATATTTTTAACATAAAGAGTTCACAAAATAATGTGAAAATATTTTTTTAAATAACCTCTGAAATATATAAAGGATGAATCAAAACATTCACTTTTCATGATGGAGATAAATTCCATACATTCCTTACACATTAAAATAAAGATTCCTTTCACATATTTAGTAAAATCCAACTAGGAATTGTTTGGAAAACAACATAAATATTACTTTCAAAACATTTTTTAAAAACTAAAACATGGGTAAAAATATCTTAATGAAAGATCTTGACCTTTTTTGGAGTTATATTGTGCAAATATTCTGGTACTTTTTGTTGTATTTAAGAACCTTTGGTTGGATTTATATCTTGGGGTGCATTTGGGTGGAGTTTAAGAAACAATTTGAGAAAAGGGGGTTGTGCATGGCTGGTATACAGTTAGAGTAAACCATGCTCCCAACCTAGCTAACCCTTCAGACCAAGGTAGAGGTAGCTACATGGTTGGCACATGTTTTGTTAAATCCTATTCCCTTTCCTAGAAAAACTATGTTCGCAGTTTTATTTCACCAAAAACTTTATTTTAAAATACCCCAAACCCCCAAAACACCCTCATTTCAATCATGGATCAGGACTTAATGTTTTTGGGTGATTACAGATCTTTCTAGAGGGGTTCCAAGGTCTTATTACCTCCATTCTTCAATATTCAAATCCCAAATCAAATATCATATCTTCTCCTGGTATGTAGATTTCATCCTGATCCTTATTATGTTTCTTCTTCCTTCTTCTCTTCATCTTTTGGTGGAGTTTATTCTTTATTTATATATATCTAAACCTAATTGGTGAGATCTAGATCTCTGATTGTAGATCGAAATCTAGATTTATTAGATCTTGATATCTTTAATCTTAGTTTAAGGATTAGATTTGGATATCATATCTACATTTTTGTGTGACTTGGAATTCGGGGTTTTCTATTGAGCGAATGTCTATTAACGAATCGAGGTGGGTGGTATAATTTCAAAATCCCTTAGTCATGAATTTTTCTCATATATGCAAGTTTTATGATTGCTAGATTTGTTTAGAAATTGAGACTCATAATTTAATTAATCGATATGGTTAATTAATTAAATATGAATGATATGAAATTATGGGATTTAGGGATTGTTGAATAAGATAATTAATTGTGATTATTAATTATAATGGGTTTGAGATAGGTGAGATATTTAATTTGAGTGAGAAATAAAGATAATTAATTGGTGAATTAATTATCAATGTAAATGATCAGTAGATTGGGATAATTAAATGTTAAGTTTATTATCAAGTTGACATTTTTTGTGATCAAGAATAATTAATTGTTTAATTAATTATTGAATGTTGAGATTTTGAATGGTTAATAGATTGTATAATTAATTAAATAGAAATTGGTGATTTTAATTAGTTGTTGAATTAATTAACAGACTTGATTAATTAATTTATGAATTAATTAATGGATGGGAGTTTTGGGTGTTAGACATGGAATTCTTCACTAATGGGACATTAGGTGTTAGATAAGATATTATGATCCAATGGGATTTGGGGTGATAGGCATGGAATTATTCACCAATAATAGAGATAAATGAATGATATTTTGGGTGTTAGACATGGCATTCTGCACCAATGGGATTTGTGGGTACTAGATATGGCGTTCCACACTGATGATAGATTAATTTGTATTGTTGAGAACTTGGGTGTCATACATAGAATTCTATTCCAATGATAAATAATAACAAATGGGGTTTTAGTTGTTAGACATGGAGTTATACACCGATGAGATTTTGGGTGTTAGACATGGCATTATACACTGATGTGATTTTGATTGTTATACATGGAGTTCTACACTTAGGATAAATAAGTATAAAAATTGGGAATTTAATGTGTGACTCAATTCAAACTTGATAGTATATGTGGTTAATAAATATTAATTTATAATGTGATAACTGTAAAATTTTGCATTGTAATTATTTTCTGTATACAGTCGTATACACTTTTCATTGATTTTATTTTTTTAGACACCGTTGGTGGTGGACTACTGAGTCATACTCACACCCTATTCAGGCTGTCGTATTTGTGCTTGAATAGACTTTATCATTGCATTATATGTTATGGAAAAAGGCCCTAGGTTTGATTGCTGATTTAGGTTGGAACATGGATGAGGGAACTAAATGTGGTTGGGGACCTGCATATGAGTCATTTTTGTTTTTACTTTCAGTTTCATTTAGACACTTTGACACTTACTTTGGCATGGAATGTTTTTCCTTTCAGTTGGGTATTGATTTTTCTAGTTTGGTTTTCTTGTGACATTGGTATTGTATTGGTTACATAATATTCTGCATTTGTTTATTTATTTATTTTTTGGTGTTTTACTCTAATAAAAGAGGGTATAGTATCCCTATCATGACTTATAAGACCCTATCTACTAGTTAGTAGCCTCTAGAATAAGGGGAGGTGTGATTGACGTCATGTGATTGACAGGCACAGGGCACCATTGCATGGAACCTGGGTCAGGACATTACAAAGTGGTATCATAGGAGTTTTTTTTCTTCTTATTTTGTCTTAATATTTGGGGAATGATACAAAGGATACTAGGAAGAGTCAAAGGATTGGTAATAATCTTGTGCATGGGAGTAAAAAACCCAATTATAAGGGAAAACAAAGTACTTAGGGTGGGATTATTGTTATTGTTTTTTTATATTATAGTTTAATATTATTTCACCTTCAGTGGAGCACTTGTGTTGTGATGTGATTATTGTTTTTTAGAATTATTGAGTATTGATTCTTGGCCCAAAATTCCATGAGTGTTGAGTCTTCATGCATCATTCTATGCACTTAGGATTACAGTGACATGCAATATTTTAGGCACGCACAGGAAAACGGGTTATGGGTAATTTGTTGAACTTCAACTATTTTCCTTGCTTGTGAAATTGAATTCAAAATAGTAACTAATATGAATTATAGAATGGTAAAATTATTCAAATAAGAATAAGTGAGTGTCTAAATGAGAAATCTAATTAATTAGAATGGGGTTACCCTTGTTAACTAGACCTAGGTGTAGGGTGGTTAAGGGTAGTAATAGCACCACAGTTTTTACTATGTGGCGAGGGATGGGGAAAATAATTTTTCTTGATTATAGTGGTTTTTTCCTCAAGTTTAAATATGATCATGTGTATTATTATTCCTCAAATGAGTGTTTGGAATTGTAGATAAATTCCTCTGTGAAAATTCTTGTTGAGTGGATGACCAGAGGACATGGATTTGGATGATCCTATAGTGGTGGGACCTGAGGTACCGATAGTTTCAGGGGAGGAAGAAGGATAGAAGTTCTAAGAGAACTTTGTTAATTTCATGTAATTGATAGAAGGAGACTCCCGGTGTGTTGTGAAAACCATGTCTAATCTGACGAGGGAGTTTTAGTTGCACCACCTTATGAATTTCACTAGAGAGGGTTGAACTTAGATAGATGAGTTTTGGATAGTCTATCAAGACTATACTTGACCACCCTGAGAGTCTTATTGGGAAGAAGGTAAAGTTGACATCTTACTTGTTGTGTGGTCAAGAAAAATTTTTGTGGGACATCCAGGCATGGACTAGTTAGGATAATAGTATGGAATGGGATGATTTTTAGGAGATGTTATTTAAAAACGTCTACTTAGAGACACTGAGGTAGGAAAGAGCAGCGAAGTTCATGAGGTTGACATGGGGGAATATGTCTGTGATGGACTATGTTGGACACTTTATATACTTACAGAATTTTTCTCCAACATTGGTAGAAAATGAGGCTACTTAAGAATGGTGATTTTAGGATGGACTTAAATGTGAAATTAAGTCTCAGGAGAATATTTTTTAGGCTAAAGAAGTTTAGGAAAGTGGCATTGGCTAGGGTGGAACAGTTATGTGGTTCATGGTGTTTGTCCCTATCCCACTGGTCTCGGGACTACCATTTTGGAAAGGAATCCTTTTCGTAGGTTGTGTGGATTAAGTTTCCTAGCCTCCCTCTTTTGTTACATAATCTTTAGATCTTAAGGTTGACTGGAAACTCCTTGGGCTCTTTTATGTGTTCTGGCTTCAACACGGAGTTCCTACAAGCGGCAGATAACCCTAGAATCTGTGTAGAGTTGGATCTGTCTGTAAGATTCCCTTAGCGTCTGTTAATTTTCTTGATTAAGGGATTCAATTGGTGGCAGCTTCTCTTCTATCAAACGCCTCCAAGGTTCTGTGTTGAATGTGTTCTTTAAGACCTTTCTATTGAGGATTGTCTGAGGAGGAATTCCAGGTCTCACAGGTCAGTTCTGGGGTCATCCATGGATGACGATGTCAGGTCGTCTTGCTTATCGGAGGTCCAGGGGTAGCTTACCGTTGGAAGGGAAGGTGTTCCTAATTACATGGTTTGCCCTGAAGCATCTAGCTCTTCTGTCTCGGTCAACCTCAGTGAGTCCCCCTTTACAGTAGTGTTTGTGCTGTATGGTGAAGAGTTGTGTGATCTGATCACCTTGTCTCCCATCGTTTCCTCTCCAGAGCGGTCTCTATCAATGTTTTATGTCCCAGTTTCTGCTCTGATGGTTTTGTGGAGCCAGGGAAACCTGGTGGCTTGCATCCATCCCCTCCCTCAGAAGTCATTGTCGCCTCCTCCCTCATCCCTACATATTTTCTCCCAACTATCTCTGGTTTTCCCAGTGTTCTTTTTCTAACAGCTCTGGTGGAGTTTTTTCCCTCAAAGGTAGTCCAAAGAAAGGTAAGACCCCAGAGGGTGTTGTGAAGGAGATCCGGTCCTCTCGGGGTTCTCCACAGAGAATCATGTTGGTATCTTTGTTCCAGGAGGACTTGGATGCTTGTTCCTTTCCATCGTCATCAAGCAGCAGGCTATCATTTCTTGATGATTTGGAAGGGCCTTTCAAATAAAAGGTTCTCTCCCCGAAGAAGAGGGGTCGGTCATAGGGAGTTTCTGGGCCGGTCACCCGATCAAGGTCTAAGGTGGCGGGGAGGTTGGAACCTTGTTCTAATGCGGGAACATTCGTCCAGAAGGCCATTTTTCCCCCCCAGCAATGTTTTCTCTGATTATCTGGAATGCCCGAGGTTTGGGGGTGCAGGCTAAACGCGCCTTCATTTCTACTGAGATCAGAAAGTATAAGTCCTCGATGGTGGTCTTCTTGGAACCTAAGAAGAATCCAAGTAAGTTTTCCTCTTTCGCCATGAGTTTTTGGGTTTTGGGGTTCATGCATGGGTCCCCAGTTAATAACAACAATTGGATCTGCTGGAAGCACAGCCTTCAAGTGGAACTTGTCAATAATATGAAGTAGTGTATTAATACCAAGATCTCTGTGGGATGTTCTAATATACTTTTCTCATTTTTTTATACCAGATGAGATGCTCTTCAGAGATCTGAGTTGTAATGCCCCGACCCCAGTTACATAGAGTCGGTTCATTATTACATAACATTGGCATGATCATAAAAGATCAAGTCTCGAATGACCAATTAGTTTAGTATCCTTGGAAATTATAGATACATTCATAAGTCTTACATTACATCATAAAGTAAAAACTACAACAACATCTTATCTCCACACTCATATCCCCTTATACTATCCATGCAGATTATTCATAAAATACTTCTTCACATCCTAAGAAAAATAAAAAATAGAAAGGGGTGAGCTCAAATTCCCAGTAAGGATAACAATATAGCGAAAACTTTCATAAATAAGAATAAACATTTAAGGCAATGTATAACTAAAAAAAGCCTCTTAAACTTGAACTTCAGCATAATATGGAAAAAATAAAATGAAATAATGCAATTTACTTATTAACATGGATATTCTAGTAGTCTAATAATCACATGAAATATCAATAACCACTTTCATAATGATGGAATGCATAAGGATAGACTATCATAACCACATAGTCAAGGCCTTGATCCAAGACTATAAATAATATTTTTCAAGGCCTTGTGCCAAGACACTAGTTTGTCTCATGAGATGTACCGATGCATCGAGAAGCTATAGCGAGCTCCACCCGTCACTTATTAAGTCCAATGCATTCTTCATATGAATAGGTTTAAACATAACATAAACATTCGTATTAAAACTAGCATAAGAAATATCAATACTTTCTCCATAAACCATGAATGGTATAAAAATAACACATCCATAGTCAAACATATCACAAAACCTTCAATACAATATGAAATTTTTGTATCAACTTCAAATAAACTTAAAATCCATCAAAGGATGTTGACAGAGATGAAATCAAAACTATTTGAGAGAAATATCTATTTTTTTAAAATCATTTAAAATTCACATAATTATAAAATAAAACATTTAATTTGAAAATATTCTTATAAGATTGTAAGGTAAGATTCGACGATTTTATAACGGTGTAAAATATCCGCACACATCCTATAAGTAAAAAAACATTCTGACCTTAATTCTATAGAAAATGTTAAAAAGGACCTTGTTTGGAAAACAAAGGAAAGATTCCATTACAAACTTCTTATAAAAGTAAAACAAGGGTATACATTAATTTAACCCATAATCTATAAAATAGTAATAAATTTTTGAAATACATTTTTAATAAACATGGATGTGGATGATAAAGAGGTCCCAGTGGATAATTACGTATAAACAACCTCAGATAATGAAGAGATAGTGAAATAAACCATTACCTTGTAATTTTCCTTGGTTGAGGGTAGGGTACCCTCCTTTATAATGGTGATATAATTTTTATTAAATTATACAAGAATCATATACATTAATATGATATCATATATGATCTTTTAACATTGATTTTTTAATAATATATTAGTATTATCATCATTTCGGGTGTTAATGGATTCATTTTTCTTTATATTATTTGCTATGTGAGACATATTTGTTATGGATGAGATGTATATTATTCATATCCAAAATTATATCATGTCTCCTAAAATTATTTTTAATCATCAAATAAAATTGAGTCTTGAATGGATACGATGGGGGATGAATCTCATCGCGTTTGTGGAGACGGTAATCCGTACGTACGCACGAGCGACAATATCATTTTTTGGATATTAAAATTATATATAATTGGATGTTATATCATATATACAGAATAATTATCATGTTATATTTATTATTTAAAATAATTACACATCATTATTATACCCATCCAAATAATAATTTATTGAATAACAATTACACCACGACGTGGAGACGGTAGGCCGTACGTACGCACGTATGGTGACATGTCATTCAAAAGATGGATGGAATACTGAATATGGTTGTAACATATTTATAATAACATCACAGTATATAGAAGATATTGGAGTTATTATTTTATAATGGAAATAACAAATAAAGAAGAAGTTGAAGAAGAAAGGAACTTGAAAGAGGGTGGTCAAAACATAATCTCTTCTTCGGGTTCTTCCTTTTGATTTGATCAAAATGGATCCTTAGGTTGGATATTTTATCAAACTAAGGCCTCTAGGTTGAAGTGAGGTAAGTTGATAGAATATTTGGGTAAGGTTTGGCCGAACCAAAAGGCTTTTAAGGTGTGAAAATTTAGTTAGAAGTGGTGTCCTTTTATAAGGGGGAGGAGGGGCTCTCTAGGAAAAAATTAAAGTATTATTTTATAATAAATTAATATTCGGTTTATAATAGATCCAAAGTGGATTATTCAAAGTCTAAGGTGGGGATAGGTCTAAAACAACGTAACCAGTTGGTTTTAGAAATGTTTGGGTCACTTTATTAACCTTATCTTTTAGTTTTAACTCTTAGTTAATTAGTTTGACATTTACCATGTCACTTTTTATTTTTATATTATATAGTTAATAAACTTACTATATAAATCCAAGCGACCCCCAAGTGGTCCATTAATAATAAAACTACAATTATATAAGTTTTTTGGCTGAACCTTATAATTTTAGTAATAGAATATCAATTAATAAAATAATATTTGTTTTAAAAACTCATTTATGTCAATTTTGACACTATTCAATAATTGATTTTTGTTAAAGTATTAACAACTTTATTAATTAAAATAAAATTCATTTAAGAAATCCTAACCTGTAATATTAACCAATAAAATTCTTGGATGTCATCAAAATCTTCAAATTATATTTATTTTAACTTTTATATTACTAATTATTTGATTCTTTCATTAATAAGGAAAATACTGCATCATTATTGTGTCATAAATAAATTTAATTATTCAATGTCTAAAAATTATAAATAAAATACCATTATGTAATAAATCGTTTTAGATTTATAATTAATATTTATAGTCTAAAATATACCATATATAACCCTATGTAAAAATTGTTTTTCTAAAAGATATATGCTTTTGTCATTTTTGTATTTACTTTAACTTAATTAATATAAAGTGTCATTATCACTTACAGGTGGATCCATGGGGTCCCAAAATAGACCCAAAAATGTCCATGGTCGGACATGTATCAACCAATAGGGTTAGGACACATTTTAGGGTAATTTATTATTATTATTATAATATTTTTTTACCCTTATTTACCAGATTTACCCTTTAACCATGGTAAATAAAATATTTACTGAAGTAATTATTCAAAATGCCTAAAAATAAAATTTACCTATTTAAACAATTTGGACCTCTTGATTCTAAATATGGAATCCATTTTCCTAAATTTAAAACACAAAAGTGGAAAAAAATAATTTAAAATTAATTCCCGCTGTCAAAACAAAATGCGTGTTTCTAAGAAATAATAAGTATCAAAAGATTGATACTTGTTTATGTCTGGTTTAAATGTAAAATGATGTCCAATGAACAAATCATATTAAATGGTAAAAGTATATTATTAATAAACTTCAAAACCACTCAAATTCATAATTTATCACTATTAATTATTTCGATTAAAAAATTTGTTTTTAATTAAAATTTAGTAATTTTAATTATTCATCAAAATATAAAAGTTATCCGAAAAGTACCAAAATTTCACCCTAAGATAATTTAGATATTCTGAAACCAAAAATTAAGTCTATATTACGAAATTAAAAACCTAGAAGTTTCATTTATTAATTTAAAATTAATTCCCATTGTCAAATATTGGATTTAAAAAGGGTTTACCATTAAAAGGTGGAAAAGTGCATTTTTTTTAAAAATACGTCTTTTATTTGAAAAATGAATTAGTTATTAAATTATGTCTAAGAAAGTAATAAAATGGATTCTAAAATTATAAGTATTATATATATTTCAAAATTCAGTTAATACTATTCATAACAGCTTTTGAACGACTAGTTTGATAAAGTTGTGGTGCACTTGAACTCGGTGTTGTGTGTAATGAAAGTTGTTGAATTACTTTGAAAAAATAACGTACTATGAAATCATGGGGTGTTACATTCTTCCCTCCTTCAACAAATTGTGTCCTCGAAATTTGAAATTTTTCTTTAAAAATAAAAGGTCAAAAATAGAAAATACCTTTGTGGGAAAACCCACATCAGAAATTGGGTTAATAAAATTTAGTCTTAATAATATGAAAAGGGGAATGAAAAAGTCACCACCAAATTATGATCTCGATTAGGAGAACATTGGTGGAAATTAGAGACACATAATTGGAGGAAAAACATAAATATTTCTAGGGAGTGATTGAGGTCATCAATCACAAATAATTATAGAATTGTGGGCCTCAAAGACACCAATCTATGATGATTTTAAATAACATCAGTTCAAAAAAACTTAAGGTATTATGATAACACATTTTTGGTTTTAATATTACTTACCTAATGTTTAAAAATTTATTTCCTCATAGAATAAGATAAAAAAAAAGGTATACATGTCAAGTAGAGTTTCATCCTTTAACTAATTTCTACCACAAACTCATCTTTCACTCTAAAAGACAATAGAACATAAAAAATATTCTATTTATCCTATTTGTATAGGGTTCCAAAAAAATAATATATAATTCATCTACCAGACCCTTTTAAAAACTACATTATTAAATCCAGGACATCATGTGGGTCAGTGGTAGGTGATACACCCTTGTCGCCCTTCGGTTTTGGGTTCAAGTCTCGCGGCCTTGCCTAACGCGATGAGTTGTCGCCCGACCTCCGGGATATCATTTTTATAACTATCCAAAAATAATATTCAGAAATTATTTAACCTTAAAAATTGTATCAAATGTCAAATATAATCAATTCCAACCTTTAGCCTTATCCAAATTACTTCTATCCAAACTCACAGTTCAAAATTTATAAGTATGGTAAATATAATGAAGATATTTTTTTTCCACGTAATAACATGTGAATACCTTCATCACGTATTATTTTAAAATATGGTAACACCCTGAATTACCATAAACCCTTCTTGATTACACTCATGCTCCCTTATTCCTTATATAATACTAGATATATTCCTTATATCCAAAAACTTTGAATATTCCAGCAATGATGAAATAAACAAACCATTAATGAGTGCCAAGGTAGTCAAGAATATCCAATATAATTTATCCAAATAAATCATCTATTATTCCAAAATTACTACCTCAGTATCAAGACCATATTAAGGATTACCTTTCCTTCAACCATGTATTTTCAAAAAAAAGGTTAACTTGCTGTTGAATCACTTTTCATAATACCATATAATCTCAAATCCTCAATGAAATAGTATTGCAGTACAATACTTATTTATCTCCATAATTCATATAACCAGTACATCGTTGATACAACACTCAAATGAAATAATTCTTTAATAACAACATAAGAACACTAGTCATTCCTCTTCATCTGTGGTAGTATCATAACATTATTATTATCCAATAGCATCATTTGGGGCATACTCTGATGATTTGAACATTGATTCATGTAGTGTCCCCACTCCTTGAAGATGAAGCATTGTACATTTGAAACATTTTTCTTACCCTCGCAATCAAGAACGTGGTGTCCTTTTTCTCCATACTTATAACGTACTCCAATTCCCTTCAAGCATATTCCCAGGTGATTCTTTCTATAGTTATCACATATGGTAAAATCCTTCTTTACCTTCTTCCCTTTATCTATCTTTATCTCTACCATCCTTTTCTTCTATGTCTTCCCTTCAAATCCATAGGACTCCGAGAACTCATTACTTATCTTATCAACACATGATATTATTTCTTCATATGATGATAATACATGGGAGACTATTTCCCTTCTAAATTCTAGCTTAAGACCATTAAAGATATGATCCTTCTTACTCTTTGGATCATTCTTATTGTTGGAGTTCTCATTCCTTCTACTGGGCACCTTTTTTAAACAATAGCATACACTAGATTAGTTAATGGATAGAAATACCAAATCCCAAACTTGTAAAACACTTAACATAAATTAAACAGTTTATGGATATAATCTATAATCATAAAAATGTCTTCTTTAAGAAAGTATATACTCATAAGCCCTTCCTAATGGTTTGTAAAGAAATTGAGAATTATCCTAAGCATATCCCCCGGGAGTGTCGTAACCAAGAGTGCAGTAAGGCCCATTTTCGTGCACCAGTTCCCGTTCAAGACTAGCTCAAAGCGGTATTTTCTGGTTTTACCCCTAGGTACATATGTGCCAGAGCCGCCTCTACCTGCTCGTATCTAGACAGGGATGTGCTGCTTGTAAAACTCACAAAATCTCCACAATACCAAAATTATAGAAAGTTATTCTATACTAATCCTCAAATTCTATCTTAGGGCTATGTTCTCTAATCAGAGTTTATCTAAATCTAGCTTCCAAGGTTTTTACTAAACTTCCTCTAATACCAACTGTAACCCCTCGACCCTAGTTACCCAGAGTCGGTTCATTATTACATAACATTGGAATGACCACAAAAGATCAAGTCTCAAAAGACCTATTATTTTAGTAGACTTGGAAACACTAGATATATTCATAAGTCTTACATTACATCATAAAGTTAAAACTACAACAACATATTTTCTCCACACTCATATCCCCTTATACTATCCCTGAAGTTCATTCATAAAATACTTCTTCACATCCAGGGAAAAATAAAACATAGAAAGGGGTGAGCTCAAATTCCCAGTAAGGATAACAATATAGAGAAAACTTTCATAAATAAGCATAAACATTTAAGGAAATGTATAACTAAAACAAAATCCTTTTAAACTTGAACTTCAACATAATATGGCAAACATAAAATGAAATAATTCCATTTACGTATTCACAGGTATATTCTACCAGTCGAATAATCACATGTAATAACAATAACCACTTTCATAATGATGGAATGCATAATTCCATACTATCATAACCACATAGTCAAGGCCTTGCGCCAAGACTATAAATAAGATTTTGTCAAGGCCTTGTGCCAAGACACTAGTTTTTCTCATTAGACCTACCAATGCATCGAGGAGCTATAGCAGGCTCCACCCGTCACTTATTAAGTCCAATGCATTCTTAATATGAATAGGTTTAAACATAACATAAACATTCCTATTAAAACTAGCATACGAAATGTCAATAATTTCCCCATAAACCATGAATGGTATAAAAATAACACATCAACAGTCAAACATACCACAAAACCTTCAATACAATATGGAAGTTTTGTATCATCTTCAAATAATCTTAAAATCCATCAAAGGATGTTGACATAGATGAAATCAAAACTATTTGAGAGAAATATCTCTTTTTTTGAAACCATTTAAAAGTCACATAATTATAAAATAAAACATTTAATTTGAAAATATTTTTATAATCTTGTAAGGTAATCTTAGATGATTTTATAATGGCAGAAAATAGTCGCACACATCGTATAAGTAAAAAAACATTCTTACCTTAATTCTGTCGAAAAGGTTAAAGAGGACCTTGTTTGGAAAACGACAGAAAGATTCCTTTACAAACTTCTTATAAAAGTCAAAAAAATGGTATAAATGACTTTAACCCTTATTCTGTAAAATATTAATAATTTTTTGAAATAAATTTTTAATAAACATGGATGTGGATGATAAAGAGGTCCCAGTAGATAATTACGTATAAACCACCTCGGATAATGAAGAGATTGTAAAATAAACTCTTACCTTGTAATTTTACTTGGTTGAGGGTAGGGTAAACTCTTTTATAATGGTGAAATAATTCTTATTAAATTATACAAGAATCATATACATTAATATGATGTCATATATGATCTTTTAACATTGATTTGTTAATAATATCTTAGTATTATCAGCGTTTCGGGTGTTAACAGATTCGTTTTTCTTTATATTCTTTGTTATGTGAGTCATATTTGTTATGGATGGGATGTATATTATTCATATACAGAATTATATCATGTCTCTAAAAATTATTTTTAATCATCAAATAAAATTTATTCTTGAATGGATACGATGGGGGATGAATCTCATCGCGTTCATGGACACGGTAATCCGTACGTACGCACGAGCGACAATATCAGTTTTTTGATATTAAAATAATATATAATTTGATGGTATATCATATATAAAGAATCATTATAATGTTATATTTATTATTTACAAGAATTAAACATCATTATTATACTCATCCAAATAATAATGTATTGAATAACAATTACACCACGACATGGAGACGGTAGGCCGTACGTACGCACGTATGGTGACATGTCATTAAAAAGATTGATAGAATAATGAATATGGTTGTAACATATTTATAATAACATCACAGTATAAATAAGATACTAGAGTTATTATTTTAGAATGTAAATAACAAATAAAGAAGAAGTTGAAGAAGAAAGGAACTTGAAAGAGGGTGGTAAAAACATTACCTCTTCTTCAGGTTCTTCCTTTTGAATTGATCAAAAGGGCTCCTTAGGTTGGATTTTTTATCAAACTAACGCCTCTAGGTTGAATTGAGGGAAGGTTAGAGAATATTTGGGCAGGTTTTGGCCGAACCAAAAGTCTTTGAAGGTGTGAAAAATTGGTTAGAAGTGGTGTCTATTTATAAGGGGGAGGAGGGGCTCTTTAGGAAAAACTTAAAGTATTATTTTATAATAATTTCATATTCAGTTTATAATGTCTCCAAGTAGATTATTAAATGTATAATGTGGGGATAGGTCAAAAACAACTCAACCAATAGGTATATTACAGTATTGGGTCACTTTATTAACCTTATCTTTATGTTTTAACTCTTTGTTAATTAGTTTGACATTTACCCTGTCACTTTGTATTTTTATATTATACAGTTAGTAAACTTACTATATACATCTAAGAGACACCCAAGTGGTCCATTAATAATACACTTACCATTATATAAGTCCTTTGGGCTAACCCTATAATTTTAGGAATATAATATCAATTAATAATATAATATTTGTTTTAAAAACTCATTTATGTCAGTTTTGACACTATTCAATAATTGGTTTTTGTTAAAATCTTAACAACTTTATTAATTCAAATAAAATTAATTTAAAAAATCCTAACATGTAATATTCACCAATAAAATTCTTTTATGTCATCAAAACTTTCAAATCATATTTATTTTAACTCTTATAATACTAATTATTTGATTCTTTCATTAATAAGGAAAATACTACATCATTATTGTGTCATAAATAAATTTAATTATTAAATGTCTAAAAATTATAAATAAAATACCATTATGTATAAAATCTTTTTAATTTTCTAATTAATATTTATAGTTGAAAATATAACCAATATAACCCTATGTAATAATTTTTTTTCTAAAAGATATATGCTTTTTTCATTTTTGTATTTACTTTAACTTAATTAATATAAAGTCTCATTATCACTTACAAGTGGATACATGGGGTCCCAAAATCGACCCAAAGATGTCCATGGTCCGACATGTATCAACCAATTGGGTTAGGACATGTTTTAGGGTAATTTATTGTCATTATAATAATATTTTGTTACCCTTATTTACCGGATTTACGCTTTAACCATGGTAAATAAAATATTTACTGAAGTAATTATTATAAATGTATAAAAATAAAAGTAACCTATTTACACAATTTGGAACTCCTGATTATAAATATGGAATCTATTTTTCTAAATTCAAAACACAGAAGTGGCAGAAATTAATTTAAAATTAATTCTTGTTGTCAAAACAAAAAGCGTGTTTTTAAGAAATAATATGTATCAAAATATTGACACTTGTTTATGTCCGGTTTAAATGTAAAATTATTTCCAATGACCAAAATCAAATTAAATGGTAAAAATATATTCTAAATATACTTTAAAACCACTCAAATTCATAATTTATCACTATTAATTATTTCTATTGAAAAAGTTGTTTTTAATTAAAATTTAGTAATTTTCACTATTCATCAAAATATAAAAGTTATCCGAAAAGTACCAAAATTTCACCCTAAGATAATTTCGATATTCTGAAACCAAAAATGAAGTCCATTTTACCAAATTAAAAACCTATAAGTTTCATTTATTAATTGAAATTTAATTCCCATTGACAAATATTGGATTTAAAAAGGGTTTACCATTAAAAGGTGGTAAAAGTGCTTTTTTTTAATAATTATTTTATTTGAAATAATGAATTAGTTCTTAAATTATGTCTAAGAAACTCATAATATGGATTCTAAAATTATAAGTATTATATATAGTTCAAAATTTAGTTAATATTATTCATAACCACTTTTAAACGGCTAGTTTGGTAAGTTGTGGTACACCTGAACTCGGTGTTGCGTGTAATGTAAGTTATTGAATTACTTTGAAGAAATAACGTACTATGAAATCGTGGGGTGTTACATGAGTTGTGTAGATATCTAGTGTCTATTATAAGAGGGGGTTTAGCTTGGTTTGTTGGAGGATACTTCAACACCATTGTGGACATTTTAGAGAAAATAGGAGGTTCGACTATTTTTAACAGTGGTATGCATGATTTAAATAATTTCCTTGGATCAAACGGACATATGGATATGGGGTTTTCCGGTAGTAAGTTTATCTGGTGAAATAACCACAAGGGGAATAACCGAATATGGATTCTCTTGGATAGGTGTCTGAAAAATCTCTGAGGCTTAGATTCCTATGGTCAGGCATCGGTGAAACATTTGTCACGTTCCCTCTCTGATCATGCTCCGCTCCTTGTGGATATCAAAAGGTCAGTGTCGGGTAGTGGTGATTTCTTTTACTCCTCAAATTGGCACCGAGTTGAAGACTTCATGGAGATGGTGAGGACTTCGTGTAATGGTCAGGAGGATGGGAGGTCCTGGGTCGGCCTCTCCAATCGGATAAGACAGCTCAAGAAAGACATTCAAGTTTGGTTGGTCCTCAAACTAAATGAGGACATTGGGGTGGAAAATTTGAAGGTGTAAATTGATATTTTTGAGGAGAATATTCAAGAAAGGTGGGATGATAATTCCTTTTCCATTCTTTGTGACAAGAGGACAATTCTGGCGGAAAAATTACTTGAGTTGGAAAGGGGTTTTAAGCAAAGAGATCACATGCATTGGTTAAAAGAGGCTGATCAGAACAGTGATTTCATTCAGGCCTACCTGAAGGAGAATAAAATTACAAAAATTAATATCATTTTTGGAAATGGATCCTTTACGTCAGATGTGAATGTGGCAAGTAAGATGGCCCTTGATCACTTTGAAGGATTGTGGGCGGGAACAATGTCTCGAAGGGATGATGCCTCTAGATCAGTGGAGTTAGAAGAGGTCTTTATGGAGTGCATTCCTATGTTGGTGAATATCTATGATAATGACATTTTGATTGCTTTACTAGATGAAGATGAGATCAAGTCTATTGTTTCCAAGATGTCTCATGACAGTGCCCCCGGCCCGGATGGCTTTCCGGGGGCCTTCTATATGGAAGCATGGGAGATCGTGGGTGTCCATGTGGTGGAGGCCATCCAAGACTTTTCTTGGGGTGGAACTATGCCTAGGAGTGTTTTTGCATCTAGAGTGATCATGGTACCAAAGGTTAAGGATCTCTCTATAATTAATCACTATAGACCCATATGCCTTTGCAATGTTTCCTATAAGATCCTTGCTAGTCTCATTGGCAATAGACTGAACAGGTCCATTCCAAATAGGATCTCTAGAGAAAAACATGGTATTGTGAAAGGAAGGAGTATTCAAGGGGCGGTTGCAGTTTCAAAAGTGCTGGTTCAGGATATTAACAAAAGATCCATAGGGTCAAATGTTATCATCTATATTGACATGGACAAAGCTTATGACAAAATTTAGTGGAGCTTTATCCTTTGAGTTAAGATGAATTTTGGCTTTCATGAGTGGTTATTTGACCTTTGTTTTAGGTGTTTTCTTCTCCTTGGCTCTCTATTTCTCTTCTAGGGAAAGGATTCGGGTTTTTCAAAAGTGTGTGTGGTGTTCGTCTAGGTGACCCCCTTTCATCATCGCTATTTATTCTGGCTCAAGATACTCTCTCCAGGAATCTTCATAGTAGTATGCAAGAGGGGATAATTATTATTTTCCATAACCAAAGGGGTCGAGATATTGTCCCTCATCTTATGTATGCATATGAAATCTTGATATTCGTCAATGGAAGGAAAAGATCGCTTTGGGGTTTTTTGGAGGTCATGTCTGTCTATGGGGGTTTGAGTGGCCAACACATTAACTCAAGGAAAATACGAGTTTTTATCTCTAAAAAGTGCTCTATCAGGAGATGTAGGAAAATCCAAAACATGTTGGGAATTCAATAGGGGCACTTTCCTATGACATATCTCAGAACTCCCCTTTCTTTTGGCTACTTCAAGAAGGTTTATTTTGAATACATAATTAACATGATGTTGATAATAATTCAGAACTGGAAGAATAAATTCTTCTCATTCAGAGGGAGAGTTGTGTTGATTAACAGTGTCTTAACTTCCATCCTGATGCATATCAAGGAAATTGTTTCCCCCCTAAAAGGTACTATTGATAATATGTAAAAGGTGATGACATCTTTTCTAGGGGATTCCAATTCTATAGGTCGCTACCATTGGGTCTCCTAGAAACACCTGGCCAAGCTGTTTGTGGAAGTCGGTGTGGGTTTATGTGACATTACCGAAATGATGCAGGGCATACAATCCCATCTTGCATGGGATATCATTGCAGGATATTCCTTGTGGGCGTCCCTTTTCCGGGCCATATATGGTAATCAATGGGAGGATGGCTTGTTTCATGTAGGGTGTCCCTCTCACCTAGCATGATGTTTTTTTCCCATTATAGATGAGATTCAGGGATCATCTCGGTGGATTGTGGGGAAAGTTAATATCAACTTTTGGGATGTGAACTGGGATGGTGTGAAGCTCTTCTTCCTTGGATGTCTGGCCCCATGCTGTTCTTTCAAGGAAGCGAGCGGTTATCCAGATTTGATCTGGATGCTTCTCTCTCAAGAGTAGTGGGAGATTTTTGAAACTATTACCTTAAATGATGAGTATGATAGATGTTTTTTCAATGATTCAAGCTCAGGTGTTTTTTCTACTCATGATTATAGAAAGTATCACCATGTAGTGGGTTTTCTTGATGAGTGGGCGGAAAGGCTATGGTGCAAGGAGTTTCCTGCTAAAATGAATTTTCTGGTATGGCGTGTGAGGAACCAGGTGATTTCTACTGATGTGAATGTCCAAAGGAGGGGTATTTACATTCTGTCTCACTGTTTTTGCTGCGCTGCTCCACAAGTTGAGTCAACGGTACACCTATTCTTCTAGGGCGAATAGGCCTCTGCTCTTTGGTCCTTCTTCAAACTGCAAACTCGATCCACTGAGACGGAGTTCTCCATACGTGATTTCATCTCTTCATGGATTCATGGGATGGATCGTAATGGCATGGAGATGAAGGTGTGGATTACTGTTTTCACGTACATCTTCTGGACTCTTTGGGAATCCCATAACCAGGTTAGATTGGGTAATAGTCATTCGCTTGTCCATATCCAGATGAGAATGCGATCATTGCTGGTTGAATTGTGTTCCCTGCTGAAATGGGGTCAAAACACGGTCACCCTTGCTGGTTTTCTAAATGGACCATTGGTGGATGTCAGAACCAGTGTTCAATGGATTAGATGGTTTCCTCCTGGTGTTGTACTGAAACTTAATGTTGACAGATCACTTTTGAACGGACAGATGCGAGGCGGGGGGCTTCTTAGGGACTCTCGAGGTTCAGTGTGTTTTGGTTTTAGTACCTTCTATGGGCCGGGTTGTTTGTTAGGTGTGGAATTTGGGGAACTCCATACTGGTCTCATGTTATGTAGAGATTTTGACCACTAGGTGTTGGAAATTGAGTTGGACTATGAGGTCTTGGTTAGAATTCTCTAGGGGAAATGAGGCACTCCTTGGGAGTTGGATTACCTCACCAGAAGTTATTCACTAGAGTCTAAGGGTCGTTAGTTGGTGAGGCATATTTGGCGGGAAGCCAATTTCTCAGAAGATGCGCTTTCTTGTGCTAGAAATCCAAACGACACACTCATCATTTTTGATATGTTGGGTTCTCTGCCTTTGGAATGTAAAAGTTATGTCCAAGGGGATGCTCTAGGACTTCACCACTTTAGACCTCCTTAAGTATTTCTTTGTTTTGGTGGGACTTGTTCACTATTTAATAAAAAAAATAATGTTCAGTCAATAGAGGTTCTATAGGAACCTGATGAAGTTAGGTAGTGATGGAGGATCTAGACAAAATCATTGTGCGAGAAGGGGGTATTCTACGCAATACTAGTCTGGAAACTAGAGTTCTACTCGATAAGATGGTATAGGTAGTGGACTTGGTTATTCTAAGAAATAGTACCCATATCTACAAATCATTTCAACTTAGGGAAGTTAGACAACATCATAGGGAAGAGGGGTCGGACAGTTACATGCGGTGTAGCTTACACTTACGTATAGTGAGTCTAGTCCATCAATAGTGAGAGATGTTATTCTTGTAGCATCTACATTAGCTAGTTTTGTATTTGATATTGATTCATCACATTCCTTTATATCTTTTTGACTTTTTAATGGTTTGAGCCTGGAGGGGGAGTTTGTGAGCAGAGTTATGATGATAGATACACCTTTGGGAGTACGGTCCAGATACATCTGTGTGTGCAATGGATTTTCTCTTGAGATTGGGCAGTATTGCTTTCTGTGGGATCTCTCTATCCTTGATATAATAGGATTCAACCTAATTATGGTTATGGACTATATGGTCGCATACCAAGACCACATAGATTGTTACATTAGGATATTTACGTTTACGTCTCCTAAGAGTGACCACTACATTCACTGAGGAGAGTGGGATATCCAGGCAAGCCGAGCAGGTCCAATTACTTAGAAACTCGGAGAGCTCACAACCAAGTTTTCTAGTCTTTTATTGGATGAAAAAGGTGTTAGGAAATATTTCATTCCACTAGTAGTAGAAATATTTTATTATTTTTTTCCAGAATACTTCTCAGGGTGACCACCTAAGAGAGATGTGGAATTCACTATTGAGATCATGTTGGGAGCTAATCTGGTATCTATTCCACTATATATAATGGAACTAAAAGAGCTTCAAGAGCTCTAGACTCAACTAGGGGAGTTGAAGTATAGACGGTTTATCCATTCTAGAATGTCTCCATGGGGATCACCTATGTTGTTTACAAATAAGGCTGATAGAAGTTTACATTTGTGTGTCGATTATCAGAAGTTGAACAAGATTACTATAAAGAACTAAGATAATCTTCCATGTATTGACAATCTGTTTGACTAGTTTAGATGGGCTTGTATGTTCGCAAAGATTGACTAGAGATCAGGTTATCATCAGTTGAGGGTTTGGACTTCTAATATATAGAGGACATCTTTTAGGAGCAGGTATAGACTTTATGAGTTTTTAATAATGTTTTTTTGGGTTAACAAACATACCAAAAGTGTTTGTGGACTTGATAAACAAGATATTCTATATGTACAAGGATTTATTTGTTGTAGTATTCAGGGATGACATCTTGGTGTACTCTAAAACTCATGATGACCATGACCAATATCTTTACATCTTAATGAGTACACTAAGATAGCATCGTCTATACGTCAAGTTATCTAATTATTAGTTTTGGATTGACTAGGTACACTTCTTGGGGAACATCATCTTGGAGTAAGGTGTGTTAGTGGATCCAGAGATGTTTTAGGCAGTGGTTTCTTGGGAGCATCCCAAGAATGCTTTCAATATTTGAATCTTTTTGGGATTAGTTGGATATTATAGGAGGTTAATCCAAAACATTCCCTAATTTGCAAAACCAATTTTGGGTTTGACAAAGAAATGGATAAAGATTTAGTGGAAGGAATCATGTAAGAATTATTTCTAGGATCTGAAGAAGTGTTTGATGTTAGCACCAATTTTGATCCTTCTTGAGTTAGGTGAGGATCACACGGTGTAATTTTATTCTTCTGGTATCGGAATCAGAGCTATTCTAATGTAGGTAGATCAAGTTGTGGCATATGGGTATCATAATTTTAGGCCTCATGAACTAAATTACCCTACTCATGACCTCGAGTTAGAAATAGTTTTATATGTTTTGGACTATTGGAGACACCATCTCTTGGGTTAAAATTTTATAGTTTACACTGACCATAAGATATTGAAGTATATCTACATGCAGATATATTTTAATCTTTGAAAGTGGAGATGGGTCGAATATATGTAGTCTTCTGACTTTGAACTAGCATATACAGTCGGGAAGGGAAATAGTGTGGATAATTCCTTGAGTAGGAAAACTCATACTCAGATGTTCCAAGAGTCATGTGCTGAGTGGAAGATAATTATTATGTTGTCTAAAAAGAATGAGGTTGTTTAGGAGATTTAAAAGAAGATGACTCTAGTTTTAGTTGTAGTGGAGTCTACACTTTTGAGATGGATCAAGGACAAACAATATGATGATCCGGAGTGCTTAGACTTGAGGAAAATATTTGAATGTGGGGAGACACATTTGTATTGGTTGACAGATGAGGATGGGATCATCTAGGAAAAGGATAGAGTTTTTGTACCTATGAGAATGTGGTTGGATCTCATGTGTTAATTTCATGCCATGAAGTGGGATGTTCATTTAGGTGTGACAAAAATGTACCATGTCCTATGAAGATAGTTTTGGTGGCTAGGAATGAGAAAAGAGATAGTTGTGTTCTTGAAAAGATGCTACACATGTCAGCATGTGAAGGCAGAGCATCAACAGCCTAGAGGTTTGCTACATCCATTACCCATTCCTGAGTGGAAGTGGGATGACGTGACTATGGACTTTGTGGTAGGTATTCTAAAGACACTTAGGAATAATGATGTTATCTAGGTTTTTGTGGATCAATTGACCAAAGTATCACATTTCCTTCCAATATGAGAAACCTCTTTATTTGAGTAGTCGGGAGAAGTTTATGTCCGGAAGATATTTCTTCTGCATGGAGTGCCACGAACTATAGTTTCATATCCTGATTCACGCTTTACTTCATGCTTCTAGTAGGGCTTGCAGAAATTTCATGGTACATAGGTATTATTGAGTATATATTTTCACCCACGGATGGATGGGTAGTCATAGTGTACTATATAGGTGCTTGAGGATATGTTACGATCATGTGTGCTTGACTTTGGTGGGTCTTGGGATAAGTACTTGGGTTTAGTGGAGTTTTCCTATAACAAAATTTATCATGTAACCATACAAATGGAACCATATGAGGATCTTTATGTTAGGCCATGTAGATCATAGCTATGTTGGATGGAGACTGGTGAGTCATATTTTTTGGGGCTAAGTCTTGTCCATGAGACATCACAGTAGGTGCAGTTGATTCAAAAACGTATGGATATAGCTCAAAGTAGACATAAGTCATATGTTGATAGACAAAGATGACCACTAGAGTTTACAAAGGGTGATCATTTATTCCTTCGAGTGTCGCCTAGGTTGGTTCACCACACAATACTGAGGCAAGGAAAGTTATCACCAATTTTTGTTGGACATTTAGAGATTGTGGAGAGAATTAATATAGTGGTGTACTGATTAGATCTTCCAATGAAAGACAGTGAAACAAATGATTTTTTCTAGGTGTCACAACTATAGAGGTATCACCCAGACCCCTCTCATGTGATCTATGTGGATGATTTTGATCTTGAGATTGATATTTCCTTTGAGGAACTTCTCATTATTGTGTTGGATCATAATGAGATAGTGATATGGGGAAATACCATGTAGATAGTTCATGTTTTATGGCAGGATGGAAGTGTACAAGAGGAAACATGGAAAAGGGAAGCAGATATGAGGGCTCAATGCCCCGATCGTTTTGGCTCAGAATCTTAGAAAATCTTGGAAGTGCAGCTAGAGGAATAGTTGTTATAAGTTGGGGATATTGTAAGATTCTAACCATTTCTAGATTTATCTATAGCACAAATTAATTTAATTTTTTATTTATTTCAGTACCTTTTGTTGGAGTTGTGACTTGGAGTGTGCTAGGGTGGTGTTTTAAGAAAATATTAAGGAAAGAAGACTACGTACAGTTGGAACATGGTTAGAGTAAACCATACACCTAGGCCAGCTGACCATTAAGACCATGGTAGAGTGGGGATACACGGTTGGTGCACGATTTTTCAAACCGTGTGTCACTACCCATAAAAACCATTCTCATGGTTTAATTTCACTGTAAAATTTATTTTAAAATCCCCTGAACCCCCAAAACACCTTCATTTAGACCTTGACTGGGGACATAATGTTTTTGGGTGATTCAAGATCTTTCTGGTGGGTTTCCAAGGCCATATGACCTCCATTCTTAAATATTAAAAGACTAAATCGAAGATCTTCTCTTCTCTAGGTTTGTAGATCATATCCTGGTCCTTATTTCATTGATACTTCCATCTTCTCTCAATCTTTTGGTGGAATTTATTCTCTATTTATTTATATATAAACCTAATTAATGTGATATAAATATAGGATTGTAGATCCAAACCTATATTTATTAGATCATGATATCTTTTATTTTGGTTTAGGGATTATATCTTGATCTTAAATCTTTGTTTTTGTGATGCTTAGATTTTAGGGTTTTTCATTGAGTGAGTGTCAGTCAGCGAATCGAGGTGGGTGGTCTAATTTCTAAATCCCTTAGTCGTGAATTTTTCTCATATATAAAAGTTTTGGGATTACTATATTTGTTTAGTAAATAAGACCCCTAATTGAATTAATTAATATGGATAATTAATTAATTTTTAAAGATGTAAAATTTTTGGATTTAGGGATTGTTGAATAAGATAATTAATTGTGATAATTAATTATGATGGTTTTGAGATAATCAAGTCGTTTAATCTGAATGACAATTAAGGATAATTCATTGGTTAATTAGTTATTAATGTAAATTATCGATAGATTGGGATAATTAAATGTTAAGTTAATTATCAAGTTGTCTTCTTTACGATCGAGAATAATTTATTGGTTAATTAATTATTGAATGTTGATATTTTTAATTGTTAATACATTGTATAATTAATTAACTAGAATTTGATGATGTTAATTACTTGTTCAATTAATTAACAGACTTGATTAATTAATTTATGAATTAATTAGGGGATGGGATTTTGGGTGTTAGACATGGAATTCTGTAGTAATGGTATTTTTGGTCTAGAGATGATGTTATGTACCATTGTGATATGGGGTGTTAAACATGGAATTCTGCACCAATAATAGAAATAAATGAATTGGAGTTTGGATGTTAGACATGGCGTTATGCACCAATGGGATTTAGGGGTGCTGGAAATGGTGTTCTACACTGACGATAGTTCTATCTTTATTGTTGAGAATTGGAGTGTCAGACATGATTTTCTACACCAATGATAAATAATGAAAAATGGGGTTTTAAGTGTTAGGCATGTCATTCTACACCGATTATATTTTGGGTGTTAGACATGGAATTCTACACAGATGGGATTTTGAGTGTTAGACATGGTGTTCTAAAATGAGGATAAATATGTATACAATTGTGAATTGAATGTTTGACATGATTCAAAATTGATAGTCTATGTGGTTAATAAAGATTAATTGAAAATGTGATAAATTTTCAATTCTTCATTGTAACTATTTTCTTTATAAAACTACATACACTTGGTGTAGACTGGATTTTTTTTAGACACTATTGGTGGTGTCCACCTGAGTTATACTCACACCCTATTCAGGTTATCTGATCAGTACCTGAATAGACTTTATCATTGTAATACTGGTTAAGGAAAAATGCCTTTGGTTGGACTGCTGAATTAGGTTGGAACTTGGATGAGAGAACCGGATGTGGTTTGGGACCCACTTGGGAGTCGTTCATGTCATTACTTTTAGTTGCATTGAGACACTTTGTCACTTTCTTTGGCATGGCATGTTTTCCATTTCAGATGAGTATTGTATTTTTTTGGGTTATCTTGTGACATTGGTATTGTATTGATTATAAATGCTTCTTCATTTATTTATTTATTTCTACTGGTTTTTTACTCTGATAAAAGAGGGTATATTCTCCCCATCATGACTTACCAAACCATTTCTACTAGTCGGCAGCCTCTAGCGTACGGGGAGGCACACATAAGGTTATGTGACCAACCGACTCAGGGAACCATTGTGTGGAGCCTAGATCAATAAATTACACTTTAATAAATCATTTTTATAATGTTAAAAATATTTTTGAAAACATTTTTAAAAAACATGGTTTTTAATGAAAAATGATTATTGACCTAAGAGGGAGATAAAATCATTTTTCTTAAAAAATATTTTCTCAATCATTTAAAGTATCAAAGAGAAGAAAAATGGTATTTTTACTTTAAAAGTTCACGAATAACAATATAAGAAGAAATTATATTAGGTTTAATATATAAATATCAAATAATTCCCCTAAGGGAGACATAAACATAAATGATCCTGAATAATTAAGATATTGTGAAATAAACCCTTACCACTTTTGTAACTTCTAAATCATAAGTACCATAAAAGAAATAACATAAAATGAATATTTAAATTCCATGAATATAAATATATTCATGATATAACATATCAAATGTGTATTATATACACTACACAAAATAAATAAGTGGTGAATATGGCATATGTATCACGAAAGTAAAAGTGTGACGTGAAACCCTTACCTCGGGTTCGATTTCCTTAGTATATGTATAAATATATTATATAAAAAAAATAGGTTTATTATAAAAATATTATATAACCATAACTATATATATCATACCATATAAGATTTACTTATCGTCTTTTATCACATATTTATTAACAAATCTTTGTTAAAACCATTATTTTGGGTGATAATTGCTTCGTATTTCATGTATGTTTTAGTTCATTAATTTTAGTACATTACATTGATCATAGTTAAATCATATCCATAATGTTATAAATGATATAAATATCTTATATATGCATTATATATGTATATATAGTAATCTATAAAAGTTATAAATAGAAAATGGATTACACTATTCATAGAGATGGTAGGTCGTACGTATGCATGAACATTGTTTCTATTTTTCTCGATGGATAGAACAAAAGTAAGTTAAATAATATATCACATTTTATATATTCATTATAATTTATTATAATTTATTATATATTATATATATTAATTAAATATATTCGTATTACCTTCCATGTAAATAGTTAGTGAAAAATGAGTCACATTGCTTCGTGAGGCGGTGGTCTGTCATGCACACGATCTATGTTATCATATCCCCCATGGAATGTAAATAAATATAGTATAGGTGATATAAAAATTAAAAATATATAATTGTATTGAAAATATAATATATATTAATTTAATCATTCATTATTACCATCCATGTAAAATGGAAATGGGAAAAACACATCACATCAGTTCGTGAGGCAGTTGTCCACAGAACACATGAGCAACGTTATTATTTTCCAATGGGATAGAAGGTAAGAAGTTATATGTGATATTATGATTCCATAAGTAAATTAATTTCATAAATATTACATAAATATGTTAAATCCATCACTATATCCAGTTGTGGTAGTTTTTTATGGAAAACAATTTACATCGGTTCAAGAGGCACTAGTCCGCCATACACACAATTGACAATTTGATTTACCACCTGATGGAAGAGAATATGAATTTAGGTCATGATATTAAAATAATAAAATATAATTATGTGTTAGATAATTTTTTTTATTAGATTACTATATTTTAATAATATTTTAATTAGGTGAAGGAAGAAATAAAATAAAAAACACTCGTTTAAGAATGTTGCCTCTTCTTCGAATAAATTCTTTGGGTTTGCACCAAAATCCTTCCTAGGATGGATTTATGATCAAAAAAGGGTATATATAAAGTTTTTAGAGGAATAATTATGGTATTTTTGTAGGTAATAGCTGAACCAAATATATTTGGGGTGTGACTAGGAGAGGAGAGGGGTGGCCTTTTATAAGTGGGGGACACACTTGGAATGTTTTCAAAGAAAAAGTGACCCATTTTTTCTCACATCAAAAGCCTATAAAATGGGTTATTATAAAGTAAAATATAAGGTATAAATATTAACAAACAATAGTTTTTATACCAGTTTTCTTCCATTTTTTATTCTTGTCTTTTTAGTTTAACCTCTGGTAAACTCATTTTCAACATAACCGTGGTAACTGATTTATTATTGTTTTTACTATTTATTATGAAAAAATTTAAGTTCGCATTTGTAATGCCCCGACCCCTGTTAGACCAGAGTCGGTGCATTATTATGTATCATTGGAATGATCATAAAAGATCAAGTCTTGAAAGTTCGATTAGTTTAGTAGCCTTGGAAGTACTAGATAAATTCATAAGGTTTACATTACATCGTAAAATGGAAAACTACAAAAACATTGTATCCATAGAAAACACTGAGATCCCAAGTCTATCCCTAGAGGGTAGTCATAATATAATTCTTTGCATCCTAGGAAAAATAAAACATAGAAAGGGGTGAGCTGAGATGCTCAGTAAGGATAACATTATAGCGGAAACTTTCATAAATAAGCATAAACATTTAAGGCAGTGTATAAGACTAGAACAGAAGCCTTTTAAACATGAATATTAGTGTAATATGGAAAAGATAAAATCATATAATTCCATTTACTTATTCACATGTATATTCTACAAGAAGAATAATCACATGAAATATCAATAACCACTTTCATAATGATGGAATGCATAATTCCAGACTATCATAACCACATAGTCAAGGTATTGTGCCAAGACTACAAATAAGATTTTGTCAAGGCTTTATGCCAAGACACTAGTTTGTCACATGAGACCTACCGATTCATCAAGGAGCTATAGAGGGCTCCACCCTTCACTTACTAAGTCCAATTCATTACTCATATAAAAATTTTGAAACATAACATAAACATTCGTATCGAAACTAGCGTACAAAATGTCAATACTTTATCCACAAACCATGAATGGTATAAAAATAACACATTCACAGTCAAGCATAACTCATTCAATACAATATGGAAGATTCTATTGTAACATATTAACCTCAATCAAGAATAAGGAAGGATAATGACATAGTTGAAAATAATCATCAAAATTATTTGAGAGAAATATCCCTTTTTTTCTTGAAAACATTTAAAAGTCACACTATTTGTCAAGAAGCCAATTAAAAATATATTTTTGAATCAAAGTGTCCCATACCACTTTGAAAATTTTTAAAGGAGTTTTAATTTTAAAACTTTAATGTCCATATAAATAAATCATTAAAACTATTTTTAAAACATGGACATTAATGAGAAAGATTTAGAATAATAAATCTTAAAAACATTTAAAATGAAATTTTAGTTAGAGTACCTAACCAAAAGAGAGACACTTGAATACAAATAATTGAGGTAATAAAAACTTTATAATATCATGAGAATAAAGGGATTCATGATATACTATGTGAAAGTACATTAAATACACCATATAAAAGTGATTTGGTGTATAACAACAAAGAAGTCTCAATGGAATGTAAACTGATATGAAATCTCTAATAAAGACTGTATCCTTAGGTTAAGGATAAATGAATGACATACTTATGTGTGACAAATATAAATACACTAAATATGATTGGATATTCAGTGTAAATAAATCAGAGAACATTCACACATATTCTTGTAAAAACAACACCAATGAATTGGATGCTTTACTCAACAAATGGAGATTGAGTTAAAATTACTCTTATCAAGTCCATATCGATGACTTATGAATTTATCAACAGAGTGATTATGTGTATCAAAATTATATCCACATAAAGGGGAGTGTAAAATATGACATAATTAAATGAATAGTGATTCCACACATAATCTTGGAGTAAAATAATCAATGAAGTATGCGTAAAGCTGAATGAGTGGAAATTGAAATTTCAAAATCCCTTACTGATTTGGTAACTCACGAAACATACACCCATGAAATAAGGATCATACAATGATGATGTAAATATCCATAAATTAATGTATATTACACAATGAATACAATCATGGGCAGTACACACACCACATGCAATAAATAAGTGGTGAATAATGGAAATATCACGGAATTAAAAGTGAGATAAGAAACCCCTTAATTTGTACATTTTTTTGGTCGAGGGTAGGCTAAAATCTTTTATAATGTATAAGTAAATTTTATTGAATTATACGAGAATCATATACATTAATATGATATCATATATGATCTTTTAACATTGATTTGTTAATAATATCTTAGTATTATCGTCATTTCTGGAGTGGGTATTACTATTCATAACGGCTAGTTTGATTGGTTGTGGTGTGTTAGAACTTGAAGTTGCATACAACACACGCTACTGTATTATTAAAAGAGAAGCATACCATGGAATATTGGGGTGTTACATTCTACCCTCCTTAAATAAATTGTATCCTCACATTTTTTAAACTTGGGCATGGGAATATAATGGAAAGTCCCACATCAGAAAAAGATTCAATAAAACTATCACTTTAAAAGAAATAAAGAGAAGTACAAAGGTCACCCGATATAACCTATACGAGGATTCCATGTAGAAAAATATGTATATGAATGATAAACTAAGTGTCAAGTTCTGATAGAGAGGGATAGAAAACTTGATCAGGAGAAAGTTAACAACAAGAAAACCACAAACTTGTGATGGGACAAACAGTCATTAGTTTCCCAGTGGGAAAAGTAAACGGACCACGTTTTTTTGAAGTTAAATTTCATAAAGATGAGGAATTTATTTATGAGATTGACCAAGAACATAAATATATATACTTACTTTTTAATTAGAGTTTCATTCTTTAATAAATTTCGACTACTAACTCGTTTTTTTAAACAATGATTATTCAAGATGACTTGGTAACACCGGAAGAGCTAGAATCAACTTCTAGAGAATCACATGATTCAAAAAGGATAAACTATATATTTACCTTGTCTTTAGAGATTAATCCAAACAAAAATGGTTAGTACAATATCAGATGGCCCCCAAAAGGATATTCCTTTAAAGAAAGAAACAATAATCTTAATTTCTAAAATTAAACCAACAATACCCCAACGTTAAATAAATACCATTCAATAAACAAGTGTCCTTAAAATCCTTCAATATAATGTAAACTAATATTAAAACCCAAAACTTAGAATAATTTGGTTATGTAGTCTTCCACGTTAAATTGTATCTTTAAATGACATCGACTACTCTTAAATTCACATACTTAAAATTAATTAACCTAATCACCTATTATCTATTATAGGTTAATCATTTCCATAAATAACCCATATCACTATAAATAAACAATAAAAACATAGATAAAAATCCACCATTACTCCTCATGTTAAATCTCATAGTATTCTATTTTCCTTTGGCATATAGTGTTCCCAACAGAGCGAATGTCTTCAAACATAACATTTATCACTTAATCACCAAATAATTTTCTATACTAGGGGTATTCATTTGATAAGGAATAATATCCCAAATCAACTTATTATTGATCAATAAAAACATATAACTAAAAATAATTAGTCACAATAACCAGGGACTTCACATAGTCCAGTGGTAGGTGATAAATCCCAATCGCATTTTGATTGTGGGTTCGATTCTTACATCTTTGTCTGACATGACAGGTTGTCACACGGTCTGTAAGTTGTCCTTTTTCAAAAACTAACATTACCAAAATGAGATAAATTCCTCAAAATAACCATAACATAATTTAACCACAAATTTTATCTTATACCTTGCATTTTCATCCCAAAATATAATAACTTGTAATTACCTCAAACCCAATGATCATATAAAACCAAATGGTTATTTATAACTATATCCAAAAGATAAAAGATAATTTTTCCTCAAATATCATCCTAACATGTAAAACTATAGGGTTACAAATACAAGAGAAAATTATTCCAAAGTAATCCCATAAACAAGGAGAACTAATACTTTTAAACATTTCTCCAACCATTTATTTCCACATAGCTTCTTCTTTGACCAAGAAAATATCCTATAGAATAGGTAATTCACTCGGGTAATGTCTATGTCCCCTACATTTACAGAAAATTACTGTAAATGGATTCTTGGGACCATTTTTATTTTCTTTCATAGTACTCTTCATTTTTACTTGATAATTATTTATTTTATGTCCTTCTTTATCGCACGTAAAGAATTTTTTTGTTCCATTGAGACACTTTCCTGGGTGTCTCCTTCCACATTTCCTGCATGATGGAAATTGAGGATTCTTTTCTCCATGGTCTCCACTGCTAGAGATCTTATCAATAATCACCTTTCTCTTCTTTGTTGCGTCCGAGAGTTGGTTAATATATATGTTATTGATCATATTTTTGGAAAACTGATTTGGCATGACCATGATATCTTTTACGCCTAACAAAATTCCATTTTGTTTCTCATTTACACCACTGCTGCCACCTTGAACATCATTCTCAAAGTTACTATGACATCCTTGGAATCTAGCCATTGACTAAAACCAGAAAGCATTGTGTGAGTAACAGTAGTCATAAAATCATTTAGAGAATATCATGACACCATATTCTTAATTTGAAACACCTTAGGATTAACCAAGGTCATTTATTCTCATCTTATATTAAAATAATTCGAATCGTTTTGTAAAGAAAATGTAAATTATCCTAAGCATATCCCCTGGGAGTGTTGTAAACAAGAGTATAGCAAGGCCCGTTGTCGTGTACCTATTCCCGTTTGAGTCTATCTCAAAGTGGTGTTTTTGGGTTTTACCCCTAGGTACATTTTTTCCAGAGCTGTCTCTACCTGCTCATATCCAAACAGGGATGTATTTCTTGGAAAACTCACAAAATATATACAATACCAAAATTCTAGGAAGTTCTTATATACTAATCCTCAAAGTCTATCTTAGGGATATGTGCTCTAATCAGAGTTTATCTAAATCTAGTTTCCAAGGTTTGTACTAAACTTCCTCTAATACCAACTGTAATGCACTGAAACCAGTTAGCCTAGAGTCGGTGCATTATTACGTATCATTGTCATGATCATAAAAGATCAGGTCTCGAAAGACTGATTAGTTTAGTATCCTTATAAGTACTAGATACATTCATAAGGTTTACATTACATCATAAAATAGAATACTATGACAACATTGTCTCCATAGACAACATTGATATCCCATAGACTGTCTCTGGTGGTCAGTCATAATATACTTCTTTTCCTCTTGGGAAAAATAAAATATAGAAAGGGGTGAGATCAGATGCTCAGTAAGGATAACATTATAGCAAAAACTTTCATAAATATGAATAAACATTTAAGGAAGTGTATAAGACTAGAACAAAAGCCTTTTAAACCTGAACTTCAGTTTAATATAGAAAAGATAAAATCAAATAATTCCATTTACTTATTCACATGGATATTCTATTAGTCGAATAATCACATGCAATATCAATAACCACTTTCATAATGATGGAATGCATAATGCTAGACTATCATAACCACATAGTGAAGGCCTTGTGACAACACTAAAAATAAGATTTTGTCAAGGCCTTATGTCAAGAAACTAGTTTGTCTCATTAGACCTACTTATAAATCGATGAGCTATAGAGGGCTCCACCCATCACCTACTAAGTCCAATGCATTCCTCATTTGAAAATTTTGAAACATAACATATTGAAACTAGCATACGAAATGTCAATACTTTATCCACAAACCATGAATGGTATAAAAATAACGCATTCACAGTCAAACATAACTCATTAAATATAAAATGGAAGATAGTATTGTAACAGATTAACCTCAATCATGAATAATAAAGGATATTGACATAGATGAAAATAAGTATCAAAACTATTTGAGAGAAGTATCCCCTTTTTCATGAAAACATTTAAAAGTCACACTATTTTTTCAAGAAGCCATTCAAATATAGATTTTTGAATCAAAGTTTCCCATACCACTTTGAAAAATTTAAAAGGAGTTTTAATTTTAAAACATTAATGTTCATATAAATAAATCATTAAAACCATTTTTAAAACATGGACATTAATGAGAAAGATTTAGAATAATAAATCTTTAAAACATTTAAAAGGATATTTTAGTTATAGTTCCTAACCAAAAAAAAGACACGTGAATAGAAATAATTGAGGTAATAAAAACTTTATAATATCATCAGAATAAAGGGATTCATGATATACTATGTCAAAGTACATTATATACACCATATAAAAGTGATTTGGTGTATAACAACAAAGAATTCTTAATGGAATGTAAATTGAGATGAAATATCTTATAAAGACTGTATCCTTAGGTTAAGGATAAATGAATGTAATGGCCCGGACCTCTCCAGCCCATTCCTTTGTCAAAAAGAAGGTCAAGAAGTGTTCTGGAGGGTAAAATGGACTTTTCCACACTTTCCAAAATTTTGAAACTGCACGCCGTGTAGTTTGAGTACACACCGTGTATCCCCTTCCTGGGTATACCCTGTGTTGCAGATAGTGTCCTTGCTGTGTGGAATAATTGGTACACACCGTGTGTCCAGTTCTACATGTCGTGTAGTCCTTCCCTGCGTATGTTTTGACCAGTCGATGGTCGTAGAGGAATGTTGGAAGCTGTGTGGAGACTGTGTGAAAGAACCGAGTACACACTGTGTACCATAAAGTACACGCCATGTACTTTTTCTTTTCACGCCTATAAAAGGAGGGGTCCCCTCCTCCCTTCAACTCACACCTCTCCTCCCCTATCCTCTGACCAGAGTTCTCCCAAGAGACTCGAAGGATCTTTCTTCCAGAACTTCTTCTTCCGAGATCCGATTTACGATCCGTTAGCGGCCACGGGATCGTAACGACGAGGCGGAGCTTCAGAGCTTGGATCCGTTGTCTTTCCTTTGGCCTTTTCTTTCCTACTTCCACCCGTGGAGGTTTTTCCGGGACCCGAAAGAAGTGAAGGACGCCGACAGACGTCTTCTAAGGTTGATCCAGGGGAGCGTTGCAATCAAGAACCTGTTGAGGTAGGTATTTTACCTTCGTCTCTCTAATTTGTGCATCATGCTGGGTGGGTGTCTTCTTGTTTATGTGAAACACTTTTGAATCTGTTTTAATAAAAATAATAACTAGCTTATATAACGGGGTTGGGAATTTTTGTTTGTTGTTACTTTATATCCTGTGATATTATGTTGTGATTTTAATGAGCTTCTGCCTACGGAAAATCACGGTCGTTGGGGGCCTTTTCTTACGCAATTAAATGTTGCCCTCTCCTTCTGAATTTTCTTATGGGTGGAAACTTTTTGGAATGTGGAAATTGGCTAATCACGTAAAGTTGGTTGTTAAAATCTGGAACCCTTTTGTGATCACACCGGTTAAAAAAATGGAATAACGAACATGTGGGTGTTGACTTGGTTGTGGGTTGGTGTGAATGTTGTGTTGGTAATGGGCAGCAGGGCTGCGATAAATGGTATTAAAGGGATGCGGATGTGTGGCTTCAATGTGATTGTGGTTATGGTGGTTGGCAGCGGGGCTGCAGGGATGGGCTTGTTTGTGAATGAATAGTGGTTTGTGAATAATAAATTAAAGTGTAAGAGTTAATGAATGGTGGGGCATGGTAATGGAATGGGTTTAATGATCAATGGGTTGGTTGGTTGATAAGAAGGGATTGGTTGTGTTGCTTGTGTTTTCCTAACTTGATTTGTGGATGACAGGGATATGTTTTACGAATGATTGGTGTGGTTAGTTGTGGATAGTTTCCCGGTAGTTAAGGAACTAGATAACTATTTTCTACTGAAATGTTAAAACATAAAGGGGGTTGGGTTTGTTTGTTGTATGCATGCTTCGTAGTAGCAGTGCCGAGGCACGTGCTCAGTTTCTCTTTCTAGAAGCCATAGTTTGGGCTGTGTGGTTGGTATATATATATATATATATATATCTATACCTTTTGTGTTTTATCGCACCCCACCCATGTTGAGCACTTAGTGTCGAACACTCCCATTTTATGGGAGAGGGTGTTTTTCCCTTAGTTACTAGCTCCTTCCTACTCCTTCTCCCCTAGGATGTGATGGCTTGAGGTGACCTTACACCTAAGACTCTTCGGGTAGGTTTTCATTGGGGTGGTTATATCCCAAAACTCTTTGGGCAGGTTCTTCTGTTTCCCAAGAATCTTCGGGATGAGGCCCAGGTGTGTGCAGGTGGGATATGTGGTTGTGAGGCCCATGTGTGTGCGGGCGGGATACGTAGTTGTGAGGCCCAGGTGTGTGTGGACGGTATACGTGGTTGTGAGGCCCAGGTGTGTGCGGGCGGGATACGTGGTTGTGAGGCCCAGGTGTGTGTGGGCGGGGAGAGTGTGGCAACGTTAGGACGTTCATCGTTAGGAAGAGCAGCTAACTAAAGGGAAATGGTGCGGGGTACCCAATACTCTTGTTTCTGATATACTACTATCAGTTAGGCTTGTTTTTTTGGTGAGTGTGGCTGGTGAGGTTGGGTGGATATAATTCCTTGCTAGGTTTCTTCTGTTGTTCTCATGGGACATTAGGATGTCTCCCCACTTGTGCACGAGTGCTTTAGGTTTCCCTACTGAGTATACTTGTATGCTCACCCTACATTTACTTTCAGGTTTCCAGGAGGACTACCAGGGCCATGCGGGACCCTACTAGTCGGAGAGTTGGAGTTGTTGTTGTTTTTGTACCTTTGGTTTCTTTTGGTATTGTACTTTGAGCTTTCTTGTCCTTGTACCCTGTTATAAAATTGTTTAAACATGCATGCGGGAATGGTTTGGGTTTAATTCTATACACTTTCCCTTTTTTCTTCTGGTGATTAACTTGTCCTATTTCCCAATCTTTAAAAATAAAAAGGGTAATGCCTCCCATATTTGTGAAAAACTCATACCCTTGGTGCTAGTTTCCACCCTGGGGCCTACTGGAGGCGGGACTCGGGGGGTCATCATCTCCCTTTCTCCATTGCCAGCTCAGGAGGGGCATCTTTGGTGGGAGGGGATCGTGACAGAATGGTATCAGAGGTGGTGGTTGAGAGATAGGATAGATTCTGGAGTTAGGCATAGTGAGGATTTCATGGGATGATAGGGAAACAGTTTTAGTCAATCTTGGTGTGTGACATAGGCTAGGGAAGACCGGCTAGGACACGGGATTTTAGGGCCCCCCGTGATCCGATGGAAGGACTCTGAGCCTACTGAATGACCAGGTGAGACTATATTGATTGCAGGGTAAAGACCCTAGGGAAGGTACATGCATCATCATGATTGTGTTTTACTTGATTTTGGTGTTCTAGTAAAGAAATTGAAATAAAATGATAAAATGAAACCTTGAGTTTTTCCTTATTACTTGGGCTTAGGCGATCCTTATTTACCATACAGCTATGGCACCTGGACGTCATCCCCGGGTGGCTCAGACGGCCAAGGCCCAGTAGATTTAGGCGGTCGATCAGTTGAGGACTGACCTAGAGGAGGAAGATAGCCAGTGGAAGAAGACTCTCCGTTCTTTCTAGCGGCAGACCCTCAAGAAGTACAAGGGTAGTACTTCGGAAATGGAGATGGAAGGGTGGATTGAGGAGCTAGGGGTCGCTTTTACCTTGATCAGTGCTCTGAGGGAGTACTGGGTTCCCCTAGCAGTCAGTCAGCTGAGAGGTGCGGTGCGACAGTGGTGGACTCTCTACCTCGGAGAGAGGATAGAGTCAGAGGTTCCATGGGCTGACTTTGAGAAGGAATTCCGAGAGGAATTCCTTTCTTCCATGATCAAGGTGTAGAAGTGGCAGGAGTTATTCTCCCTTCAGCAGGGGAGTATGTCGGTATGAGAGCTAGGGATCAAGTTCAAGGATCTCCTGCACTTTGATCCGGATCTCTTTCCGGATGAGGAGTCTTGGGCGAGACGTTTGGAGGAGGCGCTTCGTCCTTCGCTCCAGTATGCTGTCACCCCCTTCACCCTTCCGACATACTTGGCGGTACAAAAGAAGGTAGAGGTTGTAGAGAGGATGCACTCATTGGGAGGTGCACCCCGAGAGGGGATCCAGCTAGGCTCGTCGAAGTGGAAGGCAGTCAGCAGCAGGTCTCTTGTGACGGGACCTTCCAGGTTTAGGACAGTGGGGAGCAGGCCCCAGCAGTTCTAGTTCAGATCTTCAGGTCCTCATCCCTTTTTCACGAGCCCAGGACCGAGGTGTTTTTATTGTGGAGGTTTCGGGCACGCTCAGAGTCGGTGCCAGCCCGAGCTCAGTACGGTGGAGGTGGGCCGGTTCAGTGCCCACCTCAGCAGCACCAGTTGCCCACAAGGCCCTTCCAGCAGCAGCAGGACCATGCTCCTCCGAGGACAGACTTTGCGGGAGGAGGCCGACCTCAGGGTGATCCACAGGGACCTCGACCAGGGAATGGTCGAGGAGGTGGATGACATCAGAGAGGTAGAGGATCTGGGCGTGGACAGTCACACGTAGCATAGTTGACAGCTCCAGCAGGACCAGAGGTGGTGCGAGGTACGATTTTTTTGTTCAGCACTCTTGTTTTTGCTTTGTTCGATTCGGGAGCCTCTCACTCTTTTTTTGCACATAGTCTAGCCCATGCTTTAGTAATAGACGTAGAGAGACTTTCCGTACCACTGGTACTGAGTACACCAGTTGGAGGCCAGACCAATGTATCTTGTGTTTTCCAGGGATGTGGGAAGATGTTGGGACCACATCGATCTAGTGGGGACCTTCTTCTGTTACAGATGCAGCCATACGATGTCATCCTAGGAATCGACTGGTTGTTTTCTGTTAGTGACATTATTGAATAATTCTGGAGAAGATTCGTGTTCTCCGACATAGACGGACAGCATGTAGCTTTTGTTGGTGATAGGAGCTATCAGGTGGGAAGCCGGCGTGTGGAGCCTCTCCTTTCCTTGTTGGGCGGGTTATCAGTGCTTCCAACTGATACAGAGATGATGGATGTCCCAGAGTTTATTGGGGAGTTCCTCGATGTTTTTCCTGATGAGGTTGTGACTCTACCCCCCCCCCCCCCCTACGTGACGTTGAGTTCGGGATAGACTTACAGTCTGGTGCCCGTCCGATTTCGATGGCCCCTTATCGGATGGCACCTTCAGAGTTGCGGGAGTTGCGGATTCAGATTGACGATGTAATGGAGAGGGGTTTTATTCGACCTAGAGTATTGCCATGGGGTGCTCCAGTTTTGTTTGTGAAGAAGGCAGATGGTGGTCTCAGGCTATGCATAGACTACCGAAGGTTGAACCAGGTAACAGTCAAGAACCGTTACCCCCTCCCAGGGATAGATGATCTCTTCGACCAGCAGAGGGGAGCCGGTTGGTTTTCCAAGATTGATCTACGATATGGATATCATCAGCTGAGGTTGAAGTACAGTGACATCTTGAAGACGGCTTTTAGGTGTAGGTATGGGAACTTTGAGTTTGTAGTGATTCAGTTTGGAGTTACGAATGCACCGGCTGTGTTCATGGGACTTATAAACTTTGTCTTCTGAGAGTTTCTGGACTGGTTCGTCATTGTGTTTATCGACAACATCCTGATCTACTCAAGATCAGAGGAGGAGCATGTTGATCATCTCAAGGCAGTCTTGGAAGTCCTTCTACACCACCATCTTTACGGGAAATTGTTGAAGTGTAAGTTCTTGACATAAGAAGTACACTTCCTTTGGCACGTGGTGTCTCAGCATGGAGTGTCAGTGGACCAGTCGAAGGTGGAGGCAGTTGTTTCTTGGGAAGCACCCAAGAGCATGGCATAAGTTCATAGTTTCTTGGGGTTAGTAGGTTACTATCGGAGGTTCGTTTCAGACTTCTCTCTAGTTGCTACTCCATTGATAGCTTTGACGAGGAAGAACCAGGTCTTCCTATAGAGCGATCAGTGCCAGAAAGCTTTTGACTACCTGAAAGAGAAGTTGGTCAGTGCTCCCGTACTCAGGTTTCTAGAGGAGGGGTTGTTGTATGAAGTGTTTTGTGATGCTTCTGGCCTTGTTCTGGGGTGAATGTTGATGCAGAAGAATGGAGTGATTTATTATGGGTCTAGGAAGTTGCGCCCTCACGAGCGTAACTATGCCACCCATGACCTGAAGCTTGCAGCAGTAGTGTTCGCACTAAAGTTTTGGTGACATTACCTCTTTGGGGAGCGCTTTGTGGTCTTCTTATATCACAAGAGCCTGCATTATATCTTCTCCCAGCATGACCTGAACTTGCGACAGCGGAGATGGGTTGAGTTTCTCCAAGACTATGACTTTGAGATCTCTTACACTGAAGGTAAGGGCAACATTGTGGCTGATGCCCTGAGCATAAAGTCGTATCAGGAAGTGGTTCGGGAATCTGTTGATGCTTGGAAGGCGATGGGAGAGTTGGATACCTTACACATGGATGAAAGGGTAGAAGGTGTTAGAGGCTGTTTTTTTCAGATGAAGGTACAGTCCTCCTTGTTGCAACAGGTGAAAGAGTCTCAGTGGGGGGGCTCTGAGGTGGAAGTGATGCGGGATTGTGTTGATCAAGGGAACGCTCCAGAAGGATGGTCATAGGACAGTAGACATCGTATTCTTTTCCATGTAAGGTTGTTTGTTCCAGAGGCGATGCGTGAGGGAGTTCTCCATGAGTTCCATAGCTCATCCTTGGCGGTACATCCAAGAGTTTCAAAAATGTACCGAGGCCTGAGGGATTGGTTTTGGTGGCCCAGGGTGAAACGGGAAGTGGCCGAGTTTGTGGCTAAATTCCTAGTGTGTCAGCAAGTGAAGGTTGAACACCGTGTTCCTAGTGACTTGTTGCATCCTTTAGATTTCCCTGAGTGGAAGTGGGATGACATCTCAATGGACTTCGTCACAGGACTACCCAGAGCTCAGGGAGGTTATGATGCTATCTGGGTGGTGGTGGATCGACTAACGAAATCGGCTCACTTCTTAGCAATCAAGGAGTCAGGCCCTGTGAGTACCTTAGCACAGAGGTACATAGAAGAGGTGGTGTGTTTTCATGGAGTTTCGAAGACTATAGTCTTAGATCTGGATACTCGTTTTACCTCACGAGTCTGGAGGGGGTTACAGCATGCGTTTGGCACCCAGCTATGTCTTAGCACTGCTTTCCACCCCCAAACCGATGGGAAGATGGAGAGGACTATCCAGACGTTGGAGGACATGCTGCAAGCATGCGTTCTGGATTTCAGAGGATCATGGGTACGACACTTGCCTTTAGTAGAGTTTTCCTACAAAAACAGCTTTCACTCTACTATTGGCATGACACCGTTTGAGGCTTTGTATGGAAGGTCATGTCATTCACCCATTTGCTGGGTAGAGGTTGGTGAGACAGGTGCTCTTGGGCCAGAGGTAGTGCAGAGCACCACAGAGAAAGTCCAGCTTGTACGTGAGAGAATGAAAGCGGCTCAGGACCGACAGAAGTCTTATGCTGATCGTCGGATGAGGCCCTTGGAGTTCGAGGTGGGGGGTCATGTGTTCTTGAAGGTTTCCCCTCGATGGGGGCGGCGGAGGTTTGGGAAGGGGAGCAAGCTCTCACCTAGGTTCATCAGACCTTTTGAGGTGTTGAGGCGAGTTGGCGAGGAGGCTTACTAGCTAGCCCTGCCACCTCAGTTGGAGAAGGTTCATGACGTCTTCCACGTCTCCCAGCTTCGTCGGTACTTACACGATGACTCCCACATTATTGAATGGGGGGAGTTAGATATGGGAGACAATGCGACCTTCGAGGAATGACCAGTCAAAATCGAATATTGTAAAGAGAAGGTGCTCTGTGGATGAACCATTCCCTTGGTTTGTGTGTTGTGGAGGTATGGCGGCCTCGAGGAGAGCACTTGGGAGCGGGAGACCCAGATGCACACTCAGTACTTGGAGTTGTTTTGACTTGTGTTTTTTCCCTTGTTCATATGAGCTTTGTGTTGATGTTGTACTATGTACCCTTATTATATGGAATGCTTGGATTGTCAGTTGTGGGACCTTTTGTTTCCTTGTTCCCTGGTAATGTGTAACATGTCTGGATGTTTAGGAAATGGAAACACCTGACCCTTAATCGAGACGCATTAATGCGGATGTGATTGAACCCGTGCGGGTGAGTCTGTGCCACCTAAAGAGGATAATATCTCGACATAGGTAAAGGAAATTCCCAAACCCACGTGTTTGGGCAGTGTGTTGGTTGTGTGGTGTTGGGGTTAGTGCGAGTTGAAAAAAAAATCCTAATGTATGAAAGTGGGAAGACCCAATTCTTAATCAAGACGCATTAATGAGGATGTGATTAAACCCGTGCAGGTGAGCCAGTTCCACCTAAAGCGGATAATATCTCGACATAGGAGAAGGAATTCCTAACACATATGAATAGGGTTGATTCTTGGGTTCCTGTTATAACAAGAACCCTAAGAGGTATCTTGTTGGGTATCCTCTGGGTTGGTTTTTGAATTCTCGGGGATGAGAATGTTTTAAGAGGTATCTGATGTAATGGATCGGACCTCTCCGGCCCATTCCTTTGTCAAAAAGAAGGTCAAGAAGTGTTCGGGAGGGTAAAATGGACTTTTCCACACTTTCCAGAATTTTGAAACTACACGCCGTGTAGTTTGAGTACACGCCGTGTACCCCCTTCCCAGGTATACCCCGTGTTGCAGACTGTGTCCTTGCTATGTGGAATAATGGGTGCATGTCGTGTGTCCAGTTCTACACACCGTGTAGTCCTTCCCCGCGTATGTGTTGACCAGTCAATGGCCACGGAGCCATGTTGGAAGCCTCGTGGAGACCGTGTGAAAGAACTGAGTACACGCTGTGTACCATAAAGTACACGCTGTGTACTTTTTATTTTCACGCCTATAAAAGGAGGGGTCCCCTCCTCCCTTCAACTCACACCTCTCCTCCCCTCTCCTCTGAGCAGAGTTCTCCCAAGAGACTTGAAGGATCTTTATTCCAAAACTTCTTCGCCCGAGCTCCAATTTACGATCCGTCAGCAGCCACGGGATCGTAACGATGAGGCAGAGCTTCCGAGCTTGGATTAGTTGTCTTTCCTTTGGCCTTTTCTTTCCGACTTCCACCCGAGGAGGTTTTTCCGGGACCCGACAGAAATGATGGATGCCGACAGACGTCTTCTAAGGTTGATCCAGGGGAGCGTTTCAATCAAGAACCTATTGAGGTAGGTATTTTACCTTCGTCTCTATAATTTGTGCATCATGCGGGGTGGGTGTATTCTTGTTTACATGAAACACTTTTGAATCTATTTTAATAAGGATAATAACTGGCTTATATAACGGGGATGGGAAGTTGTGTTTGCTGTTACTTTATATCTTGTGATATTATGTTGTGATTTGAATGAGCTTCTGCGTACAAGAAATCATGGTCTTTGGGGGCCTTTGCTTACGCAATTAAATGTTTCCCTCTCCTTCTGAATTTTCTTATGGGTGGAAACTTTGTGGAATTTGTAAATTGGATAATCACATAAAGTTGGTTGTTAAAATTTGGAACCCTTGTGTGATCACCCCGGTTAAACAAAATGGAATAATGAACATGTGGTTGTTGACTTGGTTGTGGGTTGGTGTGAATGTTGTGTTGGTAATGGGAAGTAGGGCTGCGATAAATGGTATTAAAGGAATTGGGATGTGTGGCTTTGGTGTGGTTGTGGTTATGGTGGTTGGCAGTGGGGCTGCAGGGATGGGCTTGTTTGTGAATGAATAGTGGGTTGTGAATAATAAATTAAAGTGGAAGAGTTAATGAATAGTGGGGCGTGGTAATGGAATGGGTTTAATAATCAATGGGTTGGTCGGTTGATAAGAAGGGCTTGGTTGTGTTGCTTGTGTTTTCCTAACTTGACTTGTGGATGACAGGGATATGTTTTATGAATGATTGGTGTTGTTAGTTGTGGATAGTTTCCTAGTAGTTAAGGAACTAGATAACTATTTCTACTGAAATGTAAAAACCTAAAGGGGGTTGGGTTTGTTTGTTGTATGCATACTTCATAGTAGTAGTGCCAAGGCACGTGCTCAGTTTCTCTTTTTAGAAGCCATAGGTTGGTCTATGTGGTTGGTATATATATATATATATATATATATCTTTTGTGTTTTATCGCACCCCACCCATGTTGAGCACTTAGTGCCGAACACTCCCATTTTATGTGAGAGGCTGTTTTTCCCTTAGTTACTAGCTCCTTCCTCCTCCTTCTCCCCTAGGCTGTGATGGCTTGAGGAAACCTTACACCTAAGACACTTTGGGTAGGTTTCGATTGGGGTGGTTATAGCCCAAGACTCTTCGGTCAGGTTCTTCTGTTTCCCAAGAATCTTCGGGATGAGGCCCAGCTGTGTGCGGGTGGGATATGTGGTCGTGAGGCCCAGGTGTGTGCGGGAGGGATACGTGGTTGTGAGGCCGAGGTGTTTGCGGGAAGGATACGTGGTTGTGAGGCCCAGGTATGTGTGGACGGGGAGAGTGTGGTAGCGTTAGGACGTTCGTCGTTAGGAAGAGCAGCTAACTAAAGGGAAATGGTTAGGGGTACCCAATACTCTTATTTCTGATATACTACTACCTGTTGTGCTTGTGTTTTTGGTGAGTGGGGCTTGTGAGGTTGGGTGGATAGAATTCCTTGCTAGGTTTCTTTTGTTGTTCTCACGGGACATTAGGATGTCTCCCCACTTGTGCATGAGAGCTTTAGGTTTCCCTACTGAGTATACTTGTATGCTCACCCTACATTTACTTTCAGGTTTCCAGGAGGACTACCAGGGCCGTGCGGGACCCTACTAGTCAGACAGTTGGAGTTGGAGTTGTTGATGTACCTTTGTTTTCTTTTGGTATTGTACTTTGAGCTTTCTTGTACTTGTACCTTGTTATAAAATTGTTTAAACATGCATACGGGAATGGTTTGGGTTTATTTTTATACACTTTCCCTTTTTTATTTTGGTGATTGACTTTTCCTATTTCCTGATCTTTAAAAATAAAAAGGGTAATGCCTCCCATATTTGTGAAAACCTCATACCCTTGGTGCTAGTGGCCACCCCGAGGCCTACTGGAGGCGGGACTCGGGGGGTCATCATCTCCCTTTCGCCATTGCCAGCTCAGGAGGGGCATCTTTGGTGGGAGGGGGTCGTGACAATGAACGAAATAATTATGTGTGACAAATATAAATAAACTCAATATGATTGGATATTCAGTGTAAATCAATCAGAGGACATTAACACATATTCTTGTAAAAACAACACCAATGAATTGGAGGCTTAACTCAATAAATGGAGATTGAGTTAAAATTACTCTTATCAAGTTCATATCGATGACTTGAGAATTTATCAATGGAGTGATTATGTTTATCAAAAGTATATCCCTAGAAATGGGAGTGTAAATTATGACATAATCAAATGAATAGTGATTCCGCACATAATCTTGGAGTAAAATAATCAATGAAGTATGCGTAAAGCCGAATGAGTGGAAATTGAAATTTCAAAATCCCTTATTGATTTGGTAACTTACTAAACATACACTCATAAAAGAAGTATCATAAAATGATGATGTAAATATCCATAAATTAAATTATATTACACAATGAATACAATCATGGGCAGTACACACACCACATGCAATAAATAAGTGGTGAACAATGGAAATCTCACGGAATTAAAAGTGAGATTAGAAACCCCTTACTTTGTATTTTTTCCTTGTTCAAGGGTAGGATAACCTCCTATATAATGGTGAAATAATTGTTATTGAATTATACATGAATCATATAAATTAATATGATAAAATATAAGATCTTTTAACATTAATTTGTTAATAATATCTTAGTATCATCGTCGTTTCGGGTGTTAAGGGATTCGTTTTCCTTTATATTCTTTGTTATGTGACCTATATTTGTTATGGATGAGATGTATATTATTCATATCCAGAATTATATTAAGTCTTTAAACATTATTTTTAACCATAAAATGAAAATTATTCTTGAATGGATACGATGGGGAATGAATCTCATCATGTTCGTGGAGACGGTAGTCCGCACATACGCACGAGCAATAATATCATTCTTTTGATATTAAAATAATATATAATTGGATGGTATATCATATATACAGAATAATTATTATGTTATATTTATTATTTACATGAATTACACATCATTATTATACCCATACAAATAATAATGTATTGAATAACAATTACAACACGACGTGGAGACGGTAATCCGTACGTACGCACGTATGGTGACATGTCATTCAAAGGATGGATAGAATAATGAATATGGTTGTACCATATTTATAATAACATCACAATATATATAATATATTGGATTTATTATTTTAGAATGTAAATAACAATGAAATAAAAAGTGGAAGAAGAAAAGAACTTGAAAAAGGGTGGTGAAATTATTACCTCTTCTTCAGGTTCTTTATTTTGATTTGATCAAAAGGGATCCTTAGGTTGGATTTATGATCAAAATAAGGCCTCTAGGTTGTAGTGAGGAAATTTGGGAGGATATTTTTTCAGGGGTTGGCCAATACAAATGGTTTTGAAGGTGTGAATTAGAGATAAGGGGGAGTTCCCTTTTATAAGAGGGGTGAGGGGCACCTTAGGAAAAGCTAGAAATATTAATTTATAATAAAATATTTTTCGGTTTCTAATGGCTCAAAACTGATTTATTTCTAGGATAAGGTGGGTATGGGTCGAACACAACTCAAACAATGGGTTTCAGAAAGGTTTGAATCACTTTATTAACCTTATCTTTTAGTTTTAACTCTTAGTTAATTAGTTTGACATTTACCATGTCTCTTTGTATTTTTATATTATATGGTTAATAAACTTACTATAAACTTAAAAGTGACCCCCAAGTGGATCATTAATGATAAAAATATCATTATATAAGTCCTTTGGCCGAACATTATATTTTTAGGAATATTATATCAATTTATAATATAATATCTGTTTTTAAAACTCCTTTATGTCATTTTTGACTCTATTTGATAATTGATTTTTGTTAAAGTCTTAACAACTTTATTAATTCGAAAAAAATTCATTTAAGAAATCCTAAAATGTCATATTAACAAATAAAATTTGTGGATGTCATCAGAACTTTCAAATTATATTTATTTTAACATTTATAATATCAATAATTTGATTCTTTCATTAATAAGGAAAATAATGCATCATTATTGTGTCATAAATAAATTTAATTTTTAACATCTAAAAATTTTAAATAAAATACCTTTATGTAGGAAATATTTTTATTTTTCTAATTAATATTTATAGTCAAAAATATAACATATATAACCCTATATAAAAATTTTTTTTCTAAAAGATATATGCTTATGTCATTTTTGTATTTCCTTTAACATAATTAATATAAAGTGTCATTATCACTTATAAGTGGCTCCATGGGGTCTCAAAATAGACCCAAATATGACCATGGTCGGACATGTATCAAAAAATAGGGTTAGGACACATTTTAGGGTAATTTAATATTATTATAATATTATTTTTTACCCTTATTTACAGGATTTACCCTTTAACCATGGTAAATAAAATATTGACCGAAATAATTATTCAAAATGTCTAAAACTAAAAGTTACTTATTTACAAAATTTGGACCTGATGATTCTAAATATGAAATCTAGTTTTCTAAATTCAAAAAATATAAGTCGTATAAATTAATTTAAAATTAATTCCCGTTGTCAGAACAAAAAACAAGTTTTTAAGAAATAATAAATATCAAAAGATTGACACTTGCTTATGTCCATTTTAAATGTGAAATTATGTCCAATGACCATCATTTTATTAAATGGTAAAAATATAATCTAATTATACTTTAAAATCACTCAAATTCATAATTTATCACTATTAATTATTTCAATTAAAAAAGTTGTTTTTAATTAGAATTTAGTAATTTTCACTATTCATCAAAATATGAAAGTTATTAGAAAAGAACCAAAAATTTACCATAAGCTAATTTCAATATTCTTAATAAAAAAATTAAGTCCATTTTGAAAGATAAAATTTATAAAATTTCAAAAGGTGGGTATTACTATTCATAACGACTAGTTTGATTGGTTGTGGTGTGTTAGAACTCGAGGTTGCGTACAACACACGCTACTGTATTATTCAAAGAGAAGCGTACGTTGAAAGTTTGAGGTGTTACAGCATTAATATATAATATAAATTGTTCTAATTCAAAATATAGAATCCATTTTTACAAATTAAATTCACATAAGTTTCAGAATTCAATTTACAATTAAACTTACAGACACAATGAGAAAATGGTTTTTCCAAAGATATACTTTCAAAATTTTAATAACTTTTTAAATTATAATTTAATATGAAATCGATTACAATGAAATAAATTATTTTAATTGTAAAATAATTGAACTAATATTAATTTTAAACCAATTTTAAATATAATTTATCTTTTTAAATAATTTAAATAAAAAGGTAGCTTTTCATAAAAATTAGTATCTTCCACTATTCATCAAAAAAATAATGTTTTCATAAAATTATCAAAAATTCACCAAAAAATAATCTTTAAATTTATATTTAATAAATGTGGTTTATTTTTTCAAATAAATTTTATAAAAGTGGTAAAATTAATTTTAAATTATGTTTACAAAGTGCAATTAAACTACCTTTTAGAAAAATACATCTTTTCAAAAAACATTTATCTTTCTTTAAAATGGTTATTATTTTATTTCAAATCAATAGATAACCATTGAATTTATTTTATACAAGTTTAAAACATATTATTTTCATAATTTTTTTATTCCTATATATATCTGGAAACTTAATGACTAGGTTATAATGGTCATTTTAAAAAAATAATATTTTAATAGAGTGTCACATTTCATTTAAACTCGTGATTATGTGCAACGCAAGTTATAAAATAGATTAAATTTATTTAAAAATAATTATATCATAAAGTAACAAGGTGTTATATTCTCTTTTAATCTTGGTGTCTCATTTCATATACACTATCGAACAAGATTTTCCTCTTTTAATATCTTGGGGTGTTATAAGTTTTATAATGGAAATGCATGTTTCTATGTGATTTATGTATGTTTAGGACCTTAGACATTGTTTATGATGAAAGTTGATCCAAATATATATCTCCAATGAATTAAGTAATGATTTTATTCTCTAGGGAATATATATTGGTTTAACCGTGTGGGTTATTCCATTTATAATAGTGAGTGTAAGAGTGGTTGTAAGAGTGATATAAATATGATGTCCCAAGGTACCTGCACAAATTTTCTATACTTGAAAATGAGCTTTCATGGAATTATTTTTATTTAATAAGTTAAGTGTAACACCAAGTTAAATTTATTTTAGGTATGTTCTAAACCTTTTTGGTGGTTTTCCTTTTTCATTGGATAGCTAATCCTGGGAAAGAATTAAGAGGGTACCTATAATGGTGAAGTCAGGGATTTATTGGAATTTTCATAAAAAACAATAGTTTTTTGCAGTTGGTTGGGGATTTACATGTCGTGTTATGGAGTTACATGATGCGTAATCATCACCTGGAATATTTTGTGAAATCGATACATAGTATGAAAGGTTACATATGGAGTACAGTTTACATGCCATGTAAATAATAAAAATCGGTTTTTTAATAATATTTTATGGGTTTTTCGGCAAATACGGGGCTTGAAAATTACACGACATGTAATTGGGTTACACACCAAGTAAAATCTCAAGTCTTAGTTTTAAGTAGGTAGTTTGGATGAAATTCTTATTTCCCTCCTCCAAGTTTCCTTGATCTCAGTTTATTTTTTCTTCCCAGACGATTTTGGAGATCTTCAATCCCTTCGAATCATCTATCCAGTGATTTGTCATCATGTTGGTTTTGGTTTATCTATCTGGGTAAGTGGAATCCCTATCTCTTCAATCTCTCTTTTACTCCTTGGGGTTAAATAGATCATCTTGGGATTGATGGATCTAAACTATGTATTGTTTAATCTGGATTCTAGTTTGAGTTCCTAGATCTTTTCCAACATTGTTCTTCATTGGTGAGTCATGTTACTGGCATTTTGATTACGTGATAAAATAAGGTGGTTTTATTTACGAATGGAAAATTTATTAAACCCTGAATTTCTTGTTACTTTGAATTGTGTTAAATTGATTATTGAACAATCCACTTTGATTCAAATTGGGATTTAAATTGATAAAGTTATGGATTTTGGGGAAACCCCCCTAATTCTAATAAAATTGGATATTGGGGTGTATTTTGAAATTGATGTATTTGTGAATTGATTTTGAGAAAAATGGATTAAATTTAAAAGATAAATACCCATGATTGGTTTTGGTTTTAAAAGACATCAAGTGATAAAAACCCCATGTATTGGTTTTTATAATGAAATTGGTATATTTAAATTTAACACGGGGCAATTGTATTTTAAACTGATTTTAAATAATTTCCCCATTGTTGATTGATTTATTGAGAACATGCAAGCCTTGGTAGTTACTAGGTTATTTTGGACAAGAATGATAGAATGGTATTTCCCTAGAAAGATATTGATGATGAAAACTCTAAAAACCCTATTTAGGCATATATTATCTATGATGGGATGTTGATGGGTCCTATTCAGGGTCATCCTCAAGGACGTGTGTACACATACTTATCGTGATCACTAATATGAGATGTGTGAGGATCCTATGACCAGAAACTAATGTACCATAGGGATGATGACCATGGTACTTGTTTTGATTATTTTGATATATATTCCACTGATATAGAAACCTTTTACTCATGCCTAGTGATTTATATTAATTTTTTTATATGAAATGTTTATTTAAGCCATGTTTGAATTGTTTTCTATACTACTACAAAAAAGGCCTTTAACTACACTAGAATTGGCCTTTATCACTGCTAGAAAAGCACTAATAACCTTTGCATGATTAAAAGTCCATAGCTTTTATCAGTGCTAAAAAATCATTGATAATGGTTATATTTATCAGCACAAATAAAAATGTTGATAAGTAATACTTTTATAAGATCTTTTAAAAGCACTAATAAAAGACCTCATTTATCAACGATTTTATTTAGTGTGGATAAATAGTACCTTTATCAATGCTTTTATTTATGTTGATAAAAGTATGATTTATCAGTGCTTTTATTTGTACTGAAAAAAGTATGATTTCTCAACACTTTTTAATGCACTAATATAGATTGACTTTATTAGTGCCTATATAAGAATCGATAAAGGAGTCCTTTATCAATTCTTCTAAAAGCGCTGATAAAGGAAAGATTGATATGTTCATTTAGTAGTGCTGAAAATGGGTAAAATTGTAGTGTGATGCTGCAGCGCACAACATCACTGAAAACCGGTGCAGTGTCCTGTAACAACACACTGCATTAGTAGAAATAAAACAAACATACCAAAATAAGATATGAATATTTCATTTAAATTAAATAATATTTATAACAAAAATAAAAGAAAAATAAAACACTATTGTAGAGTATGTGAGTTGTTTTTTAGATTAAAATTAATGTCAGTTTTGAATAAAAAAGATGCATTTTGAGTCATACCGGTCACACCATGTGTCGGATTAAGGCACAACTAAATGATACATGTCCCAAATGATTCATGGGTTGTTATCCTAAAGTATCAAAACAATCATAATGTGTTTTCTCAGTTTGGAGCATGTCATTTGTTTTTTTATTAAAATTAAGGTCAGTTTTGAAAATAAAAACTCACTTGGAGTAATACCGTGTGTTGAATTAAGGTGAGCCTAATCCCTATACATCTAAAATGACGTGTGGATCATTTTCTTAAAGTAACGCAATAATTGGAATTAGTTTTATTGATTTTGAGTATGTTAGTTGTTTTTTTACTAAAATTAATGTAAATTTTGAATAAAAATGCCACACTTGGAGTCATACCAATCACACCGCATGTCAGATTGAGGAGTGGCCAAATGATACAAATCCCAAATGACTCCTAGATCATTTTCCTAAAGTATAAAAATAATAAAAATGTATTTTCTTATTCTTGAGTATGTCATTTGTTTTTTTATTAATATTAATGTTACTTTTGAATAAAAAAAAGATATGGTTGGAGTCATACCAGTCACAACATGCATCAGATTGAGGTGTGGTTGATCCCTACACATCACAAATGATGTATGTATTATTTTCCTAATGTACCAAAACAATAAGAATTTTTTTTCTTGGTTTTGAGTATATTATTTTTTTTACTATTATTAATTTCAATTTTGAATAAAAAAGATGCATTGGGAGTCATACCAGTCACACTGTGTGTCGGATTGAGGCATAGCTGAATGGTACACACCCCAAATGACTCATGGATAATTTTTAATAAGTATAAAATCAATCAGAATGTGTTTTCTTAGTTTTTAGTATGTCTGTTGTTTTTTTATTAACATTAAAGTCACTTTTGAATAAAAAATATTCAATTGGATACATACCAGTCACATCGTGTTTCAGATAGAGGTGTGGCTAATCCATACACATCACAAATGATGTATGTATCATTTTTATAAAGTATCACAATAATAATAATTTTTTTCTTGATTTTGAGTATGTTAGTGTTTTTTTTACTAAAATTAATGTTAATTTTCAATAAAAAATACTCACTTGGAGTCACATTGTGTATCAGATTGAGGAGAAGATAAATATTACACATCCCAAATGACTCATGGATTGTTTTCCTAAATTATCAAAATAATTAGAATGTGTTTTCTTTGTTTTGATTATGTCAATTGTTTTTTTATTAAAATTAATGTCAGTTTTGAATAAAAAGATGCACTTTGAGTCATACTAGTCACACCGTGTGTCATATTGAGGTGAGGCTAATCCCTACACATCACAAATGATGTTTTAATATTTTTCCTGAAGTACCAAAAAAAATCTAAATGTGTTTTATTGGTTTTTATTAGATCAATTGTTTTTTTAGTGAAATTAAAGTCTATTTTGAATTAAAAAAGATGCACTTGGAGTCATACCGGTCACACAGTGCATCATATTGGAATGCATATAATCCCTATACATAAGAAATGATGTATGTATCTTTCTCTTTAAGAACCAAAACAATCAGAATGTTTTTTCGTGGTTTTTAGTACGTCAATTGTTTTTTTTACTAAAATTAATGTCAATTTTGAATAAAAAAAGATGCAGTTAGAGTTATACCAGTCACACTATAAATCAAATTGAGGCATGCCTAAATAATACACATCCCAAATGACTCATGAATAATTTTACTAATGTATCAAAAAAATCAAATTGTTTTTTTGTTAGTTTTGAGTATGTCAGCTATTTTTTTATTAAAATTAATATCACTTTTGAATAAAAAAGCCATAGTTGGATTCATAATGGTCACATAATGCATCAGATAGAGGTATGTATGATTCCTACATGTAACAAATGACATATGGATCATTTTCCTAAAGTACCAAAACAATCCAAATGTGTTTTCTTGGTTTTGAATATGTCAGTTGTTTTTTGACCAAAATTAATGTCAATTGTGAATAAAAAATACACACATAGAGTCACATTGTGTATCGAATTGAGGATAGGTTGGATGATACATATCCCAAGTAACTCAGGGATCATTTTCCACAAGTATCAAAACAATCGGAATATGTTTTCCCTTAAGAATTCTAATTGTTTTTTTGATAAAAATTAATGTCATTTTTTAATAAAAAGACGCACTTGGATTCATACCAATCACACCTTGCATCGGAATGAGGTGTGACTGATCCCTAAAAATCAAAAATGAAATATGGATATTTTTCTTAAATTACCAAAACAATCTGAATGCATTTTCTCAATTTTGAGTATGTCATTTTCATCTTTACTAAAATTAATGTCACTTTTGAATAAAAAAGACACACTTGGAGTCATACTAGTCAAATCGTGTGTCGGATTGAGGAGATGATGATCCCTAAAAATAAAAAATTATGTATGGATCATTTTGTTAAATTACCAAAACAATATGAATGAGTTTCCTAGGTTTTGAGTATGCCACGTGTGTTTTTTACTAAAATGTCATTTTAAACTAGAAATACACACAATGGATCTTATCTTAACTGAAAACTGTTGTGTGAAATTTTAAACAATTTTTCTCAAACACAATCATGGTATGATACTTATTCTACTTCATTACCCAACAATTTTATTATTTACAAGTCAGAGATTTTTATCCTCCTCGGCATCATTCTTTTCCCCTGCCTCCTCTTCCATGCTACTCTCTGACTACAATTATACCTTCACCTTAACCTCTACCTCCACCTATACCTTTGCCTCTACCTCCACCTCTGCCATTTAATTTTCCCAAAAATTTTATTGTTTTCAGTCAAGTGCTTTTAAAGAAATTCAAATCCTCCATTAATCTTCTCCTTGATAAAGAGATAAAAAATAATATATAAGTATTTGGAAACTAATGTTTCACACCCCAAATATATTTCAAAGGTAATAACTCATACTAGATCACATAAATAGCATGTAATCACCTAATGTTTTTGTCATCATATATTCTGAAAAAAATAAACTTCCCACTCATCTCTAAATAAATTGATTTCTTCTTTTGAGTAACTCTTTTTTTGACAATCGTGATAGTACAAATAAAATTTAAATAAAAAAATGATTATGAAATATATTTAATGAAATTTTAGTTACCTTAATAAATTACCTATTGGGGGATGATGGTATTTTTATGTTGTATAATTTCTCCCATAAATTTGCAAACATAATATCTACAATCGATTTCATTATCTTATTTTGGAGACTGTAGAAACATTGACCAAAATAAGTAAATTGTTATGAATTTTTTAGATAGTTAAATATTTCTATATATACGATAATTTTTTTCCATTTTTAGTAACCCATAGGCTTTATCTTGTCAAATACTAACCTCATTCCATGATTTAGCCTATATTTAGATTCTACCATTTTATAAAAAAATTATTGTTAAAACATAGACTGAACATATAATTCAAAGTTTATCTAGAAAATGTTAATTGTATTGTATTACATATTCACAATACATATCATGTGTGGTAAGTTGGTTATAAATCCATGAATTGAATCCAAAAAAATATATTTGTGGTGTCTATGTTGACTATTATCAATATCCAATGCTTCCTAAAAAACAAAAACAATTAAGTAATGAAAAAATTAAAAATATAATTTATGTGAATAGATTATAGAGTTTTACCCTTTCATTGTACGAATCTAAAATAGTCTATCATCTTATGATTTTTTATTAAATTCTTAGAGTAATTAATATTTTTTGTTCTCTATTTATTTTTTTTCAAAGTAATTTATATCATAGAAATGATAATGGGATTAATGAATCCAAATTGTGATTCACATGATCTCCCCTTTGTGTAGTTATAATATCAACTCTTGTACAAAATATAAATAGTTATTAAATTTAATAAACATATTTATCTCACTATTTCAATATATGTATTATGAAAATGTTCATTATGTATGTATTCACAGTTGAGACGCCCAGCCATTCATGCTTAAGAAACTCATTTAAAGACTCGAGACTAATGTTTTCTATAATGGAGGCTCCAAATATTTATTTTTCATAGTGAATATAAAACATAGATTTATATTTAAATGCGGTCTTTGCATGAAGTTGTAATGTTAATAAATGTTTCTATAGAACTTCCAAAAAGAAGGTACTCTCAGAATTTCATTTTGTTTTCTTGGTCGATTCACTAGATTTTATTTATTTGAACTTTTATTTCTTTGTTTCTTTATCCATCTATAATATCATACCTCATTTTAGACCTTTTATAATCAATAGTTACATGTTTTTCATATGAAAAAAAATTTCTAAAGATGTACCTCATGTATCTTTATAAGATTAGATTCCCATGCTACAAAATCTATAATAGTAACTTCGACCATTGTAATACCTCGATAATCAAGTGGAATAAGAAACTCAGAAGTCGGCTCATAAGCTACCTCAATCCCCACTCTCATGTGATCTTTTGGGAGGGGTTGATTATGTAGCTAGTATGTTGGGATATTATACATTGTACCCCTCACAACATGGAAGTACATGGGTGTTGACAGAAAAAAAATCACATAAAATTACACCCTCTATAATTTTAGTAATATAAAGTTATAAAAAGTAGTTTAATTCACATTTAGGAGAAATATTAATGAAGAAATTAATTACCCCAGGTATGTTTTGGAGGGAATGACTAGCCTTAAAGATAGTGGGATCATTTTGATCATGTGTGGTTATTTGCTCCACTACCGGTTCTCTTTGATTTTTTCTTATAAATTGGTCTGCCAAACCAGATAGAAAAATAATATCTTGTATTGATCCTATTTGTGTCTTTATTCATCTCATCATATTATATGTATCTTCATGTGTTTTTATGTTCTCGAAATATGTTCTAGGAGAGACTCCAAAACCTAATCATCTATCAGGACCATATTGTTCAGGCCGCATCAAAACTACCAAAAGTCACTTTCTTCTAGTACGGTCGTTGTTGATTCTTGTGTTTAAACCATATAAAAAAATATGAAAATATTTATTTTATGTAATATTGTTATAAATCATAATGAATTAAAATTATGTCATAATTACACATTATTCCCATACTTATTTTGTATTTTCATTAACTAATATACCATCCTTATTTATACGAGCCTCCTTCCAAAGCACATTAAGTGGGATAAAAGTTGATTTGGATTTTGATTCATCAGTGTAAATATAAATAATGGAACATATGTTGTTTCTTATCACATAATTAAACTTTTATTTCTGATTTAAAATACATACCAATTTCTTCTCGAATGAAGCATACCCCATCCTTCCTTTTCGATAGGGGTACACTGGTTTTGATGAATGTTCATTATTTTCATAACTCTTTTGTTGTTTCATAAATTAATAAATTTTAATTAATTTTGATAAAATAAATAATGTCAAATAATATATTATCAATCAAAATTCCCCTAAAATGACTTCTTATTACGAAGATTTCTGAAATCAGTCTATGTTTCCTACTTTATAATGTGTGCATAACAAAATGTTGGGTGAGGCTTTATTTTCCCCTTAGCATCCCTAAGATGTAACATCATCAAAAGATTATAGATGCCAATATGGGATTTTCCAATGGCCATTAAGACAAATTTATTATGTAAATATTCTAAAATAAACAAAGACTATAAGGAATAATGAAAACTAAATCAAAATTTCATTATATTATTTTTTTAGTAAAATAAAGAAAGTATATGGTAATATTATCATTACATCATTCCAAAGGATTTACTTCATTAAAGGTTGTACATGGGTTCATGATTAAATATCAATCAGCACATTCATCCTCATTGTGACACTAAGATAACTAAGGAATATTGACTTATTAGGGTTTGTAGGTCGGTCGTGTTGATTCCAACCAACCTCAAATTTTATACCCTAAATTCTTACCTTGATAATTTTATTCAAAACTATTATGTTGCATAATTATTGTTTTTTTCATTTTTTTCATCAACATGCTTTTGATCCCCTAATAATTTTGTAGTTTCATCATCAACAATCTATTCTTGCTCAGGATGGGTAACATCATCTTATTCATAAGGAATTGTCTACATCAGTAGTAAAACATTTTATTTGTCTTGAATAACAATAATTCAATACACTCCATGCTTAAAATTCCATAATTTCATGCATTGTGCATGAAATATTTAATAGAGATATAATACTTCAATACTACAGTACAACTGACCTTCACTACCTTTATTTAATCCATTCCATGATGCTTGATTTCTTTCTATATCTTGATGATGGGAGGAAGGATATTTTGAAAGAGGGAGTCTGATCCATCTTCAAGTGATGGAAGACAATCAATCATCTAAGGATTAAAGTGTCCTAGGAACCTACACTAATGGAATCACTCAAAAAAGTCTCCTCAATTGATATATAATAGCCATATTCTATATATGAAAAAAGAAATCCATCATATTATAATATATTATATTGACATAATACAATATGAAGTTTATTTATTCTAAAAACTAATAGATTAATACATTTTTTCATTGAAGAAAATTTCTCTAATACCACTTATGATTTTTCGGGCATCATCTTATGATTATTAGAGGGATAAAATACCTAAAAAGGGATGATTTATCTCAAGGATAAATGTGAATGGAAACAAAGAGAAAAACATCTATTGCATACTTGTAATATAGTATTAGTGGAATATATCTTTAAGATTAAATGGAATATTTTTTATTAATAACACTAAATCATCAAACAAAGTATTCTAGACATTGAGGAGATTACACTAGACTTTAATAACAGAAATATTCTTGAGGACCCTAAATCACCGAAGGAGTGCTAGCGCCTTATCCTAGTGATAAATAGTAATAAAAGAATAAGAGATATTTGGAAATGGAATCAAATAAAGGGTTAATTACAATATAGGGATTGTATCTCTATTTTTTCATTTTAAACATGGATAACAAATTATCATGACTTATAAAACATAAAGATCCAAACCATCAAAAGTATATTTTAATAAAAAATCTATATCGTTATTCACCATGATAGGTATATTTTAAAATTATATTTTTATACTATGAATTAATTATATCTATATTTTTATTAGTAATTCTATTAATAAATCACATCACATAGTTTTCTAGATCAACTACCTAAACATGGATAACTCACTTACTTTTGGTAAATACACTCTTTATATGTCGTTGTGTATTTCTAATTCCATTTAACCAATGATTTCTCAACTCTATCCAATCTAGGAAATTATTTAAAAAAATTGAGAATACTTTTCCCACCAAATAAATTCTCTATCACTCTTTATAACCAATGGTTAAAGTTTAGTAATAATTAATTTAATATTTTGTTGAATTCAATAATAAATTATTCATTAAAACCATAAATCTAAATAACCCATTTCATGGTTTAACAATTAACATGAATTATTAAAATCCACAAAAAAATGTTTTAATGATTTTTACACTTACCTTGGCCCCTATATGTTCATCACCAATAAATGAGGGACACAACTTGGTATCCCCTAATCCTTAAAAACCAACATAATTAAGACTTTAGAATCTATAATATAGTGTATAATATGTATTAAATTTGGTAAACTACGTAGATTTTGGAACCTTATATTATTCAAATGAAGAAAAAACTAAGGGAGGATGAGTGGTCTCTTTGTTAATGTCGAGAGGAGAGTAAACCATATATGGGTGACAGTAGGGGAAAATGGGATGGACAGTAAAATACATATAAAAAGAGAAAAATGATGAAATAGAACCACACTCATTGTATTTCAGTAGAAACGAGAAGTGATGTAGGGTTCTTCATGTTTAAAAACAACACTGAAACGCAAAAAACAGAACTTCAAACATCAAAAAATTATATAGGAACAGTAGACAATAAAATATATTGGATTATATCCTTGAATAATATGAGGGAACATTTATGAGTCTCACTGAAAGTAGAGGAGTTCTCTGAGATCTTGAGAATCATGAGTGACTAAGTCAGAGTTAGAGTTTTTTTAAATAGATTGGGGACACTTTTAACAGTGCTTTCAAAAAAATTAATGACAAAGATCCCTTTTATCACTACTAAATTTATAAGCACTGATAAAAATTTCTTTTATCAGTACTTATTTAATACTGATAAATCTAGAGATTTTTCAACGCTAAAAACACACTATTTGAAGTCATATATATCAGTGATAAAGTTTTAGCTTGGATAAATATATCTTTTAGCAGTGCTTAATTTGTGTTCATAAAGACTGATCTTTATCAGAACTAAAAAAGTGCTATTAAAATTTTTTTAATTATAATTATTTATATAACTTTGTTAAACTTTTATAATTATTTAAATTTATATATAATTTTTATTTATAATTATATAAATACTTATTTTAAAAAAATTATTTGTTTATAATAATTATTAATATAGTAAATTTACATTAATTATTTATTTCTAAATATTTATTTACAAATATACTTTTAACATTATTAATAAAAATATAATCTTAAATACATGCATCTAAAAAATGAGTGAAATTGAATAATTCAAAATGAGTACACTTTTAAAAATATTAAAAAAATGGATAAGTTTTATTAATTAAATATAATTTACTTAAAAAATATGAATATATATATATATTGAAATGGATGAATACATATTGAAAATACTAAAACATAATAAATAAATATATATAAATAAATAATAAATAATGATAAAATTCAAAAATAAAATAAAAAATAAGAAACATAAAAAATTAATACCTTAACTATAGTATTAAAAACAAATAAATAAAATTGACTGATTAAAAACATAATATATATTAAATGTATCATGTTATAATGCAATTCTAAAATATACTAAAAGATCAATAAATTACATAAATATTAGGTATATGTGTTTCTATATATTGTGTAGATATATTTGTGTGTGCATTTGAGTATACAAATTCATTAACATGTGTGTGTGTGTGTACGTGAAATAAATGCAACACATGACATTTAATATAGGTTAAATTGAAAAATCAAAAAACATTACAAATGAATAAGAAATTAATATGTATTTATTTAAAAAAAATTATATATTATATTTGTTCATTTTATATATCTATATTTAATATATAATATTTATTAATATTTATAATCTATATATATGTATATGAAATTTATTAATTCTTATCAATAATTATTTTATTAATAAAATGTTTGATATTTTCTTAATTTACCATTTTTATTTTTATTTTTTTATTTTTTCATTTTATTCTGGAAATTTATCAGCACGAAAAAAATGTTGATGAAGGGAAACTTTTATCAGTGCTAAAAACGTGAGAATAAATGAAACCTTTTTCAGCGCTATAAATAAAGCATTGATATAGTTTTCCTTTATCAGTGATAAAATAAAGCGTTGATAAAAAAGAAGTGTTAGTAAAGGGTTTATTTTATCAGTGCTTTTTTAGCACTGATAATGGGATTCCTTTATCAAAACTTATTTTAGCACTGATAAAGATGAACATTATTAGTGAATTTTTGAGTTCAGATAAATGCCAAAGCTGTTATTGGTGGGTTTTTTAGTAGCTCTATCATTTGAAATGAAAAGAATTTTTTTTCTTAAATATGAATATGTATTGTCATGCCTATTTTGATTAAAATTGAATGTATGGTTCAGTTTATTATTATGGAATCTTATTATTGAACACTTGATGAGACCCTACTATATTTTTTATCTCACACCCTTATTTTTTTAGGCATTTTTAGATTTTATTTTTCTAGGTCTGAGTAAAGGGAAATATCCTCTTAGATGAGGTGGGTGTTCTTGATCTCTTGGGGATTGTAGTGATGTGTCCTTTGTGACATTTGGTCATCCCATAAATTTTATAGTACCATGATGATGTATTATTTGTGTTTTTGATATACCTTTTTTGGTTTCTTGTGTTATCTCCCTTCAGAGTTTTTTAGCATAGTGATATGTATCTTTATCTTTTATTGTGTCTGTGAAAAATTTATTCCCAATTTTGTATTGCATGATGTCAGGTTCTAGTCACCAACCCATGGGGACCAATAACACCATGTAGGATAAGTCTAGATCATCCCAGTTATTGGGTAACTAGGTTATTCAAACCATTTATTGAAAAGGTGGTATCAAAGGTGTAGGATAAGAAACTTTCTTTGATGTTAGTATGTAGTTAAGAACAATTGTTAGGAGTTAAGAGGTAGTTCTGAGTGAGTGCTTGGACATATTGCATCATAAGTATCCAAAAGTCACCAGGGTGGTTTGGAAAAAACAAACTAAGCATTTATTCTAGTCTTTTCCCAAATTTTTATTTGGAAATGTTGAAATCTAAATCTTGTTAATCTATTCGATGTGATTAATTTCCCTTATTGAACTGTTTTTTATCTGAGTATTCTTTTGATGTCTCCAATGATGTTTTTTGATTTTATGTAGAATAATTCCCCCAATAACACATGTGAATAGAATCTAGGAAGAATTTTTTGATGAAACACAATGAGAAAATACTCCCTTGGAACAAAATCTGGTTAAGGGTATTGTGCGTGCTATCCAAGCTCTGGGATAGGCACTTTCACCCATACCCACTCAAGCTCCATTCGTTGATCCTTAGAGGGATGAATCAAGTAATCATGATTAGGATTTCCTTCATTATAAAACACCTTCTTTTAAATTCTCTAATGATCCTCAATAGGTTGAGGACTAGTTGATAAAGATAGTGCTTCTGTTTGATTTTATGGAAACACCTTAAGTTATTAAAAAGAAGTGAGCTACATTTAATCTTGAGGGACTGGGCAGGAGGTCGTGGGATTCCACGGTTACGGTGAGGAATCATAAGGGTTTAGAGTTGAAGGAATTTAAATCTCTTTTCACCAACCACTTCTATCTAGATTCCATGGTGTTGTCTAAGGCTATGAAGTTTATCAAACTCGGTTAGGATAACAAGACTGTGATAGAATATGCAAACTAATTTTGGGAGATTGTGCAGTTTTCACCTGATATTGTATCGAATGATAAGATGAAGAATTGATGGTTTGAGATGGGACTTCTATATGATATTCATTCTAAGGTTTTCTTACTGAAGATATCTTCTTATGCTGACGTGTGAGATAGGGCATTGATGGTTGAACTTGATATGGCTGGTAATTTAGGTTTTATGGGAGTCCCTTTTTCTCCTAGTGGAAGTTCTATGAGTTCCCATAAAGGTAATAGGTATCGTGATGAGTCTCAAGATGGATCTAGATAGTATAGTTCTTCTAGACCTCCTGTATTTCATGGTAGTGTCCCATTTTCTTGCTTCCAATGTGGAAATCTTAGGCATTCAAAGCGGGTTTCCACTAAGGAACCTAAGATTTATAGCTCCTATAAATGTTTAGGATACCTAAAGATATTTTATTTATATCTACTCTTCTCCACAAAGTGGAAAAAAATCATCATCACCAAAAATTACTATGGTGCAATACGATGCTTAAAGATCTAAGGGGTTCTAGACATAGGCATCTGGAATGGAGATTATTCATGCTATAGAAGAGTCTCCAGAGGAATTAAACATATGTTTAGTGACTGTGAAAGGTACCATCACCATAGATTCATCTTTAGTGACTTCTTTATTTGATATTGGTTCTATCACTCATTCATTTCAACTTGTTTTGCGAATCTACTAAATCTTTCTATACATATTTTAGCTTATGTGATGGATATTACTACAACCCTCAAAACAAATATGGATAAGGTTATTTGTTTTCATTATTATATGTTCTCTTTATCAGAGATTGAGCATGCTTTTTTGTACTTGACATGAAACCTTTGGATATCAATTTTTATATGGATTAAATTATTTATAATAGAGCCTAAATTGTTTTTTATCTTCGATATGTATTCTTTATGGCACTCAATTGAATGTGTCATATATTTTAGGGATAATGGTACCTAAGGTTGAGTAGAGATGGGACTTCCTATCCAGAGTTAGAGAAAGTGATATCAACATTTTCTTGTGATCTGAAGAAGGAATCTTTGAGTGGTGATCTCCCTCCAATTATTATCGAGTTTACTAATGTGTTTCCTTTCAAATTCTCTAGTTTTCCACCGGTAATGTAGGTAGATATTTCTATTGATTTAGATTTTGGTACCCAAAAAATATTTATTCCTTCTTACTGAATGGTACTACTGAAATGAAAGAGTTTAAGAATTGTTTAGATGATCTGTTAGAAAACGTATCTACACGCCTAAGGGTTTCACATTGGGCGGCACCTGTTTTCTTTTATAAGATAGATTACAAATCACTTCGCCTATGTTCTGATTTCCGAAAGCTAAATTGAGTCACGGTAAAAAAAAAGTATATGTTTCCATGTATTGATGATCTGTTAGACGATTTCAAAGGATCAAAGTAATTTTCAAAGATTTATCTTTGATCTGGTTACCACCAGTTAAGAATAAAAAAAATTACATTATGAAAAATACCTTCTGAATTAGGTATAACCATTATGAGTACCTTTTCATTCCATTTGTTCTGACTAATTCTCCTAAAATCATTATGTCTTTTATGAATAGGATTTTCCATGATAATATTTATAGTTTTCTGGTGGTGTTTGTGTATGAAATAATAGTTTACTCTATGTCTGAGGATGATCATGTGCCTCATTTTAGATAAGTTATAGAATTGTTGAGAAATCACATACTTTATTCCAATCTATTGAAATAGAATTTATAGATTTGGTTAGTGAAGTTATTGGGACACATGGTCTTAGAACATGGTATTTATTTTGATCCTAAGAAGTTGAAATCTATAATGACATGGGAGCAACCAAAAAATAATTTCAAGATTTAGATAATCTTGGGTTGATAAGAAAATTATCTCTTCTTTGTAAAGGATTTCTCAAAGTTGGATTATCTGATGACTACTCTAACTCAAAAGGGAGTAAATTTTTCTTGGGATGAGAAATTTCATATTTATTTTGTTTAGATGAAATTTATTTTGAATTATACATTCGTGTTGACTCTTCATGAGGCCATGCAGGGTTATGTGGTCTTATATAATGCTTCAAGTTCAGGTCTAGGTTGTGTTCTTATGTAGGGTGATCATGTCATTGTATGTGGCTCTTGACATCTTAGGACACCTGAGAATAATTATTTAACCCATGACCTTGAACTTCAAGTTTTTTATGCCTAAACTTAATATTTGGAAAATTTGCCTTTTTTATAAAGGTTTACCTTGTATTCCAAAAACAATATATTGAGTTATATCTTCTCTAAAGCATATTTTAATCTCTATAATAGGTGTTTTTTGGAGTACCTGCAATCTTTTTTTTTTTTGATATTTTCTATATCCTAGGGAAATGGAATTTTGTCGCTGATTATTTAAGTAAGAAAATTCCAACTCATGTTATAAAATAATAATCCAAGAGTAAAACTTTGTGTTTCTTTTTACACAGATTTATATTAGAGTTCAGGAAATAGGGGATAAAGTGATCTTGGATAGTGTTCATTTCACCTATGCTCTTTTTGAGATGATTTTTCAGTAATAGTAGCTTAATGATGGATTCCATGGAATTAGGAACTCTATTTATGGTGGGGGACCGTTTCTTAGAGTTCGTTATCTATGGATGGTATCCTGAGTTTTTGGAATTGGTATGTTGTAACTTTGTCTATAAGGAAAGATGTGATGGGTGATTTCTATAATTTCTAGTGGGTAGTAAACCTGGGAACTAAAAAGTTGTTTTATGAAATGCAGCAATGTTTCTGCTGGTTGGGTATGATAAGAGACATAAATTACTTTGTTTTCCACTACTTTACATTCTAAAAGGTCAAGGATGATAATCAAAGACCTTTGAGTTTTCTTCAACCACTTCCAGTTCTAACTTGGAAGTATGATGATATTTATGTGGAATTTGTGGTTGGGTTGATGTGTACCCAAAGAAAAAGGAATGTGATATGGGTTTTGATCAATATGATAACAAAATCAGATCACTTTATACCCATTCTTGATGAAACCAAAGTTAAGTAGATGATAAATATCTATGTGATAGATATTTTTCATTTTCATGTAGGTTCATCTGTTATAGTCTCTAATAGGGATCCCAATTTTACTTCTCTCTTTTGGAGAGGCCTTTTAGAGGCATTAGAATATTAGTTTCATTTGAGTATGTCATACCATCTGTAGATATATGTCTAGATAAAGATGGCTACATAGATTCTCTATGATATTATCTATGCCTATGTCCTCAATTTTGGTAGATCATGGGATGACTATTTATGACTGGTTGAGTTTGATTATAATAATATTTACCACTCCATGATTAGGATGGATCCATTTGAGGTCTTTTATTGAAAGAAATCTATATCTCTGTTATGTTGGACTGATATTGGTGAAAGTTCCTTGTTTAGAAAAAGCTTAGTTTAAGAGATGATAGAAAATATTCAGTTGATTCTTTAGAGGATGTTGACAGCACAAATCTGTTATAAATATTATACTGATCGGGGGCATAGACCATTGGAGTTTTTAGTTGGTGATCAGGTGTTCTTAAAAGTTTTAATTCATTTAGTCCATCGACATCTTTGGGAGGTAAGGGAATATTTTTCCTCATTTTATGGGACATTTTTAGGTTGTTGAACAAGTTTGGAAGGTGACTTTCCATTTAGAATTTCCACCATAGATGACATCAATACATAACGTTTTCCATATATCTCAGATTTTAAAGTATCTTTCTAATCTATCTAATGTTTTGAGATGGAGTGATCTTGATTTTGAGCCTAATTTGTCTATGACTGAGAATCTAGTCAAGATTTTTTATTATGAGAATAATGTACTTCATGGGAGGAAGATACCTTTGGTATGTGTCCTATGGATCTATGGTTATGATTCTCATGAGATGTGAGAACATGAGGCACCGATGAGAGAGCAGTGGCCTCACCTTTTTGATATGTAAGCTTCTTGATATGCTTTTTGGGGATAAAATGTTTTTATAGTGGGGAGGTCGTAACACCCCATTACATTTCTGTCAGATATGTTCTAAACATTTTTGATGATTTTCCTTTTTCATTAACTAGGTAATGTTGAAATGGAATTGGAAGGATACCTATAATGGTGAAGTCTATATTTTTTGGAATTTTTAGCATAAAAATTGTAGTTTTTTAGTCTATTAGGGATTTACACATTGTGTAAAGGAGTTACATGACATGTAATCATCACCTGGAATATTTTATGAAATTGGTGCACCACATGAAAGGTTACATTAAATGTATAGTTTACACACCATTTAAATATTAAAATTTATATTTTACTAAAAGGTGATGGGTTTTCGGTGGATGTGGGACTCGACAATTACATGGAGTTTAATTGTGTTCAACGTCATGTAAAATACTGAATATTGGTTTTAAAAAGTCATTTTGGATGAAATTATTATTTCCCTCCACTTGGTTTCCTTTCTCTCAACCTAGAGACCCTTCCTAGGTTATTTTGGTAATCTCCAATCCCTTTCTATCATCCATTAAATGGGTGAAAGTCATGTTGATTACATTTTATATCTCTAGGTAAGTGGTCTAATTGTCTCTTCCAACTCTCTCTATCACACTTTTCCTCTGTGGGGTTTATAGATCATATTGGGAATAATGGATTTAAACTCTATGTTTTTTAATCTTTATTCTTGATTGATTTCCAAGATCATCTACACTGTTATTCTTCATCGTCGAGTCCTGATTCAGGCATTGTGATTATATGAGAAAGCTAGATGGTTTCATTTAAGATTGGCCAAATGATTAAACCTTGAATAACATGTTATTCTAAATTAATTAAAATTTATTTTTTAAAACCCCAAATTGATGATAATTAGGATTAAAATTGATATGGTATGGATTTTGTCAAAAAAACCACAATTCTAATGGAATTTTAGATTGGGGTGTATTTTGGAATTGATGGATTTGTGAATTAATTAAGCACATGAGAGCCTAGGTAGTTAGTGTGTTATTTTATACAAGCATGTTAGGATAGAAATTCCCTAGAAACATATTAATGATTAAAAATCTAACAAAAAATCGATTTCGGAATATCTTATCCCCAATGGGATGTTGATAGGTCCTATTCAGCATGATCCTAAGGGATGTGTGCACACATACTTTCTGGGATCACTAATATGAGATTTGGGAGGATCTTATGACTAGAAACTATCATACCACAGGGTAGATGACCATGGTGTTTGTTGTGATTATTTTGATATATATTCCATTTATATAGAAATGTTTTACTCATGCCTACTGATTTATATAAACTATTTTATATAAAATGTTTATTTAATCCATATTTGAATTGTTTTCTTTCACCCATTTTTCTATTTTATATTTTCAATTTTGATAGTAAATTAGTCGTTATGTGTTCCATATTTTTCTTATGAAATACTTAATTTTAAGTTTTAATATAGTTTCAACAAATTAATATGAGTTTTTATTATTATAGTTATTTTTTTGATATTTTCAAAATAGAAATTTTTGAATAGTATGTTTAATGAAAATGTAACCAAGGATGTGTTTTATTAAAGATATTTAAAATATGAATATGATTTATATATTTATTATTAAAAATTTATGCATAATAATTTTTTAACATGATGATTGGGACATAGGTTATGCTTTAGCATAGTTATAAAAACACATGAACATCCTTTTAGCATATTGTGGTTCTTTCTTGCTTTGTTAGTTTAGAAAAATGACCCATTAGTATTAGTAGATAAGTATTATATCATAATTTATTTTAATTAACTCAATGTTAGTGTTGGATGTTTTTATACATAAGTTTTTTTTAGTAAACAAATATAGGTAAAAATATCATTTTAAATGAGGAGTGTTGTTTAAATAATTTTACAAGTTGTTTTTTCTGATTAAAGTGTATATGTGTATATATTTTTATTATAGGGATAATTATGATAGGTCCACCTTAAATATATTGGTATATCTTATTTTTTGTTTATTATGGATATTAACATCTGATTTTTTCACCATAGTAAATAACAGTGGTTTAAACCACTGCTAAAAAAATTTCATATTTCATGGAAGTTTTAACTACACCTAGTTTTAGAACCAAAATAAAATTGAGTAACTATAGAAAAATTTGAATAAACCGTAACTGAATATTCCTTTTATGAAATTTCCATAAAACAACCTTGAAAATACAATAACCATTGTGAAATATTCATTGACATCGCACCTCATGGAAATTTATGAAATCTACCATGAAATGATTTAGTGGATGTTTAAATCACCACCAGATAACCTTTTATCTATAGTAAGAGTTGAGGTAAATTCTTCATTTAGATTTTATTCATTTAAAATGAATGGTTTTATTTTTTGGAAAATATGTGGTTAGTGGTATGTTTCCACTATGTTTGGATAATGATTGTCTACACTAAAACCCTAGAGTAGTATCAGAGTAACCTCCAATATGTTTGGATTGAAGTCTTGAATAGATGAAGAATATAGAAATTTGTGTTTTTCTAAACTATGATATATTGTATGAAAATGGTTATGGTCTATGAAATTTTTAATATTAATGAAATAAATCTAAGAAAAATGGGAATGGTTTATAAAAAATTATAAAACTAGATTGTGGTATAAGAAAATGGGTCATGGAAATGGGTTCTAAAAACGTAACAATGTAATAATATGAATTTTACATCATAGTTTTAACTAAAAAATTCATGGGTTGAATAGGAATGATATTTCCCCCATGAATATATTATGATAACTATGAAAAAACATACAATAGTTTAAAAAGAGTTAATTTTAAAAGATAATCTCAAAATATCTTTGCATAATAAAAACATCATAGTTATTTTACAATTACTTTCATGTGGAAAGGACCTCAATGTGATTTATTATTGTTAGGTCCCTTAGTATGGTAGTAGTGACCAGAGGGGGTGAATAATCCTTTCTGAATTATTAGTTCAAATACTACTATATTAGAGTTATAATTATGTTTAAATTAAGTGGAAATAAAACAAATAACACGGGAAGTTTTTATAGAGGTTAAAATCACCAAGATCCTAGTCCTCTCATAAATCTCCTCTACTCTATGAGGAGACTAGTAATAACTATATCCTCGCTTTTAAAATGGAGTGATAACCCGATTACATACAAATGAAACTTACCTTTTTTATACTTGGTGGTATAACCCCTAACTTTTAAAAGAGTCACAACCTACCTTACTTTTTTTGGGAGGAAAAAGCTAACCTTCCTTTTAGATGGGAGGAATAACCCAATGAGAAAACTTTTGGATGGGAAAAGATTAAACCAAAAATATAGAGGATAAACATATGATAATAAGAATTACGATGAAGAAATAACAAAAAATAAATAAAATAAAATCTAATAAGATGATGCATAAATTTGGTGCAGCTCGAGTTCTTTGATCACTCCAGTGGTCGAAGATGAAAGTGATGAAGATTTTCAGTGATCACAGCAAAACTATATAATTCAAAGATGCTTCTTGATTATTTTAGAGTAGAAGAAATTTTATCAACATATATTCGTAGAATGATTTGAACTGGTATATTCTATTGATCATTGAAGATATCTCCCAAATCATTAAAACGAAATACTTTAGAAGTGTATCTATATCCAATATTTTCATGACACTTGTTAGTATATAAAAATATAATAATATGATTGTTACCTTTGTTTTTTAAAGCATCATTGAAAACAAAATACAATCTGACTTTATATTTAATCATAAGATATTAAAATAAATCATTTAATATTTTAAGTATATCAATTATAAACAAATAACAATTATAAAAAAATTGAAAATGATATAATCTCATATATTATAAAGATAGCATAAAGTGTTGTAAAATAGAGCAACACATGAATATCAATCTAAAAGTATAAGTGTTCATAAAATAATGATACAATTATTTTAATAAACTATTATAATTATATTTCAACATAAAAAATAATATAACAATTATTATAAGAGTTATTTTAATAACATCAACTGAAATAAGAAATAAAATTTTTAGAAATTAAAATTTAACTAATGGTGGTCATGACCTACCGCAGGAAATAGTTAGCAGTGGCTCATGACCTACCATTGTATTAGAGAAAATGCTACAGTTTGAATTTTAATCAAAAATAAAATGTTTCAACTAAAACAGAATTTATTCCATGCTATAGTACAACCAAAGGCTTCAGGAAAAGAAATTAAAAAATTTATATCATTGGAAGACCAATGGTGAAGGATGACTCACCATTTCATGAAATCCAATGGTGGCTCATGACCAACCATTAGAAGTGTCCAATAGTGGCTCACTAAAAACATTTCCAAACAACAAAATGAAATTACTTAAGAAAAAGAGCTCATGTTGGAGCCTGATAAACCAACTGTGAAGACTCTAGAATAGAAAAGATAAAACAAATGGTGGGTAAAAAAAATAACCCATCGTTGATGTCCAATGGAGAGTAAAATTGCCTACCGTTGACATCCAATAGTGAGTAAAATGACTTACCAATGAAAACTGGTGGTAGGCCATGACTCACCATTGGGTTCAAATGGTGGCTCATGACTCGCCATTGGAAATAATTGGTGACATAGTTGAGCAACAAACAGATGTACTAAGACTGGAACTATATGAATAAAGGCTCATGTTGGTGCTTGCAAGAAAATTTCAGAAGAGAAGATGGAATGCCAAAGAAAAAGAGGTCAAGCAACTATTTTCTTGAGAGAAGACACGACAAGAAATGTCAAGACCAACCAAGATAAAATTGTATGCTTGAAGAAACTTGGTTATGTATGATAGAGAAAATATGAATATCGCCTGTGTACAAATGAATGGGAAGACATTTGAAGAAGATGAAAAATATTGAACAGAAGTTACCATGGGAGTTTAAAACACAGGCATGGGATTAACAAGGTAATTAGATGGCTCATGGGGTTAATATTGTATGGCTGAGTGACGCCCTTATATTGTATGAGAATTTAATGACAGAAGAACAGTAAAACTCACTTCACCATACCCCCATCAAAAAGAAGAAATGTCAACTGAGTGGTTTAACAAGCAGGAATCAATTATTCTCGATTTGAGCTAGCTACCAGGGATTAGCACTGATTCACACATGCACACACATGAGCCAATAGGCCCATCGGGCGACCTCTGCCCAACCCATAAACCAACGGGCATGAACTCTAGAACTTATACATGAGCCCGCATATGATATACATGAACTCTGCACAACCAAGCCATTGTGCTGGCCTCAATGGTTGGACCTCCCACAAGGGTTGACCTATGTCCCCCCTATCTGATTTTATAGGATCATCCCAAAGGGCTTGTGCATATGGCGATATTTTTTAAAACCACTATGGAAAAAATGGTCATTTGCGACAGGTTATTTGTGATGGGTTAGGGGCCCATCACAAATAACCCGTCAGAAGGGGTTATTTGCTAAGGGGGAGTAAGGACCCATCACAAAAGGTTTGACGTGAAATGCACACCAAACCGCAGGAGGGGAATTTGCGACGGGTTCCATATTCCCGTCGTAAATGCTCAGTGGCAGTTTTTAGTATTTGTGATGGGACACTTGTCTCATCACATATAGTATGTCGGCAGGTACCCATTTGCGACGAGCCCCATCGCAAATACCTTTTTTTTTACCGACCATAATTAATTCGGGAAGTGGCCATTTGCGACGGGTCTCATCCCAAATAATCCCATACCAAATTAGCTAACCTGTATAAACCCTCATTTGTTTACCCTCTCATTCTACTCCTTTCTCAACTTCTCTCTCTTTCTTCTAAAATTTTCTCTTCTAAAATTTTACATAGTTTAAACTTTTAAATCGTTGCATAATATTTGGAATTTATGCTCCAAAAGCTTCAGTTTCAAGTTATTTATCTTTTTTTTTATTCTTTAGTTAATTTATTTTATTTTGAATTATTTATAAATCATTTTAATTAGATTCAACTAGATTAAATTAGAATTGGTTATTTTTTTTCAGTATTTATTTTTATGAATAATTATGTGTAAGTGTTAAGTTGAAATAATTAGAAATAATTAGTAAAAATTATAAATAATTAGTAATAATTAGTAATAAATTGTAATAATTAGTAATAAATGATATTAATTAGTAATAAATTGTAATAATTAGTAATAAATTGTAATAATTTGTAATAAATTGTAATAATTAGTAATAAATTATAATAATTATTAATAATTAGTAATAAATTGTAATAATTTAGATTGATTAGTAATAATTAGGATTGATTAATAATAATTAGGATTGATTAGTAATAATTAGGATTGATTAGTAATAATTAGGATTTATTAGTAATAATTAGGATTGATTAGTAATAATTAGGATTCATTAATAATAATTAGATTGATTAGAAATAATTATGATTAATTAGTACCAGTTAGGATTAATTGGTAATAATTAGGATTAATTTGGATTAATTAGTAATAATTAGGATTAATTAGTAATAAATAGGATTAATGATTAATAAATATGATTAATTAGTAATAAATATGATTAATTAGTAATAAATATGATTAATTAGTAATAAATATGATTAATTAGTAATTAATAGTAATAAATAGTAATACATAATAATAAGTAGTAATTAATAGTGATAAATAGTAATAATTAGTAACAAATAGGGATAATTAGTCATAATTAGGAATAATTAGAAATAATTTGGTATAATTAGTAATAATTGGGAATAATTTGTAATAATTAAGAATAATTATTAATAACTAGGAATAATTAGTAATAACTAGGAATAATTAGTAATAATTAGGATTAATTAGTAATAATTATGATTAATTTGTGATAATTAGCATTAATTAGTAATAATTAGGATTAATTAGTAATAATTAGGATTAATTATGAATAATTAGGATTAATTATGAATAATTAGGAATAATTAGTAATAATTAGGAATAATTAGGAATAATTAGAAATAACTATAAATAATTAGTAATAATTAGTATTAATTTATAATAATTTGGATTAATTAGTAATAATTAGGATTAATTAGTAATAATTAGGATTAGTTAGTAATAATTAGAATTAGTTAGTAATAATTAGGATTATTTAGTAATTATTCAGATTAATTATGAATAATTAGGAATAATTATGAATAATTAAGAATTACTAGGAATAATTAGTAATAATTAGGAATAATTAGTAATAATTAGGAATAATTTGGAATAATCAGTAATAATTAGGATTAATTAGTAATAAATAGTATTAATTAGTAATAATTAGGATTAATTAGTAATAATTTGGATTAATTAGTAATAATTAAGATTAATTAGTAATAATTAGTATTAATTAGTAATAATTTGGATTAATTGGGATTAATTAGGAATAATTAAAATTAATTAGGTTTAATTCACATTAATTAAGACTAATTGAGAAAAAATAAGATTAATTAGGAACAAATAGGATTAATTAGGAACGAATGGGATTAATTAGGAACAAATAGGATTAATTAGGAACAAATAGGAAAAAATAAGAAGAATTATTAATAATTAGGAATAATTAGAAATAATTAATAATAATTGGGAATAATTTGGATTAATTGGTAATAATTAGGATTAATTAATAATAATTAGGATTAATATCCTGACCCCCTCCCCACAAGATGTACCCCTCTAGGGCCAACAATCTGAGAAGGGAGATAATGACCCTCAATTCCTACCTCCAATAAGCCCTAGGTTAGCGACTAGCACTAAGGTTATAGTAAACACCCAAATGGGAGGCATTACCCTCTTAGAGAACACATGTAGAAGAGAGATATACAAAAAACACCAACCAACTCCAACTCAGACTGCAATATAAAATAAAACACAAGTACACATATTTAATGTCATGAAAAAACTACTACAACAAAAATAGAAAACTAAATGTTCCAAATGAAAAGTAAAAAATGGCAGTGACCATGATGCCCGAATAGCTCCTACAACCCTAAGATAGTAGTAACCAGACTGATCTCCAACCTACTCCAAGTAAACTAAAAATAGTTCATATAAACATAGGGTGAGTATAAAATTATACTCAGTAGGATCCTCCTTAGAGCCTCTTATGAAAAAGTAAAGAAAGCATGCTAAAGGACAGCGAACAACAAGTGAAACTAACTCATTTGCTAAATAGGTATACTAAGTTCCCAGCCTCACCATGGATACTCTCACCAAATATTGCATACAAGAGTGTATAATATAATAAAGAATATCAAGGTTACCCTACTACTACTTCCCCACTTTTTTTCTGCTTTACCCCAACATCGCACATCTTAAGCCATCTCTCTCTAAAAAGGATTGACTGCAAGAACCTGGGCATAGCACCAGAACATGCACCTCATGCAACCAAACAACCACATACATGTTACCAAAGTAACTAGGTAGTTTTATGGATCCACCACAGCTCGCATAACATGTATTATACGTCGGGTATTAAACCTCAAGACATTATAGCCCATACACCAAGTAAGGATCTTCAATCCATCACAGCCTATACACATTACACCTATAGAATTCCATTGGAAACTATATACAGAATTTATGAGTGTTAATAACCACAAGACATTATAGCCCTCTACACACATATATGGGAAAAAATAACTATTCTGCATACCAGCGTAAGTAACTACCAAGGGAAGAGAGCGGGGCCAAGGGGTGTAGTTAGCCAACTATCCTCCCAATGTAATGTTGGGGAAAACACCCTCCCTAGGGCTCAGAATCCCCAAGGTGTCAGTCACCTTAACTGATAGGGTGGGGTAGCATATAGAAACAAAAAAAGTACATGATAAACAATAGATCACAACCACACTATGGCATAACCTAGTATTAGACTCAACTATAGCTAATATCTATTGAACTCATGGCTGCCATTGCTAAGACTAAGTATCCTAAAAGCACAAAACCATTTAAAGAGTTTTATTAGATTACATTATCCCTTTTCATCAGTTTAACTTTACATTAATTAATTCTTTAAACATTAATTAACCTTTATTAATTCCACGTTACATTTCATTAGCATCCAACCAAAGTTTCATGCCCTCTAGGTACAACAAACCCAAGTCCATAGCTTATCAGAAATATTAACTAAGTATTGTATCCCAATAAGCTCAAATCCCATGGTTTAACATCATTTATTAATATCATTATTAAATTCCCATATTCCCATGCATTCTAGAGAAACATTCTAAGATACTAAACACAAGGGGGCTAAACACAGTGAGTAGTTGAACTACCCGTCAAGTATTTTCCACCTATAGCAAGTGTGTAGACCCATCCTCCCTCAAGAAGCTAAACATAGAAAGCATGTAGCATACCCTATGTGTATTTACTCATTTTGAAAGGAGGTTAAGCAAGACCAGCTTCCTTGAGCAGTGGGGAAAGTAAACAAGATAAATAACAAAAAATATTCAGCAAGCATCCCATCATTCACATCTAACTAGTTTAATCTTCTCTGGTGTCCTCCCTGACACCCACATGCATAAACTGATGCATCTCACCACTCTTGGAATCAATTGTTGCCAAAACCGATGGGCCTCCTAGCCCCCACATATCATAACATCCATCTAGGATCACATCACAACCCATGTAATAGGAATCAAAGATCATATCAATTGGTCTCTTATCCCTTAAACAAGGCATCTAACCTTCACACGCAATGAGCCTTAAAGGCTCCAGATCATAAGGTACTCAGCCTTATAATAAAGAGGGTAACTCAAAACCATACAAGGGTTTATTTTTTGTCAAACAAATGGTTCATTAATCCATATTTAATTAATAGATTAATTATTAGTATGTTCCAACTACAGGAAACATAAACCTCAAGCTATCATAGCTATCACAAATAATTAAACAAGCTTACTACACTAATTTGATTAACATCAAATTATAAAAACAACAACTGTATTCACTTACATGACTCTTTTATATTAGAAAAATAATTATAATTAATTTTAGTTTACATTATTTACCAATTTCTATCAAGAACGACATACTAAACAATACAATCATAGATATCACACTATCTAGAAAAATAATAGGTAATAACATATGGTCGATACCAATTTATTTATCTGGTTCAAATATTTATTATGCCAATTCCATTGTGATCTAGTGGGATAAAACATGATAACTATACAATTTCATATAAAAGAATATATAATCCATGAATCCCACACCTCAAAAGTTTCTTTACATTCTTTATACGAGAACTATCCACACAACAGATAACAATTTCCTCCCCCGCAACAACTACATCCAACTGAAGATGTTACGGCACGACCGCACCAACTGACACCCAAGAAAAATATATTAGAAGCATGGAGATCACATTCTATAACATGGAAAAGAGAAATAGGAGAATAAGGATTGAAGAAAACAGAAGAACAGACGTAAATCATACCATCTATTGATGACGGATCGACACTTGTTGCTTGCACCAAAACAGGGGGTGTGCATACAGCAGGAAGAAACCTCAAGGGGAAACAAATCAAGGATTAAGGTTTGATCACACTACTCCTAAGGGGAGAAGGAAAGGTTCGAGCATATCTCACCAGGGAACAATAAGGTAGAACAAGGTAGGAATATACCTTGTCCCTTTAGAATATTTATTGGAGCAGTGGTTTAAGATATGACTCACTGACAGATGACTTACCGATAGATGACTCCCCGACAGATGACTCACTGACAGCTGACTCACTGACAGGTGACTCACTAAAAGATGACTCACCAACAGATGACACACCGACAAATGACTCACTAAAAATGACTTACCGACAGAGGAATCACCAAGATATGACTCACCGAGATATGACTCACTGACAGATGACTCACTGACAGATGACTCACCGACAGATAACTCCCCGATAGATGACTCACTGACAGCTGACTCACCGATAGGTGACTCACTGACAGATGACTCACCGACAGATTAATCACTGAAAAATGACTCACTGATAGATGACTCACTGACAGATGACTCAATGACAGATGACTCACCAACAGATGACTCACCAACAACACTATTCCAAAAATTGGAAACATTGTTCACATAAGTGGAAATTTAGAAATATTGTTCGGGATAAGTCACCTTGACATCCCAAAACACCTTAGACACTAGATTTCAGCAAAGTAATTGACCAGAGAAGTCTGGTCAATTAAATCAGATACCACTCAAAACATTTTCATCCTTGAGAATTCAAAACCAACCTAAAATGAAACATAAATGGGGTCCAAACAACCACCAATCCACATACCTCTCAAAAGAGAGAATCCACAAAAAAACAAAATAAGAAAGACATTTCATAAACATGAAAGCTCTACAACCACAAAGAGAACATTGATACATGAAAATAGTTAAACATCAAACAAATTGGGGTACTAAGTATGTATCTGTGACTCACGTTCCCATGTACTCTCCTCCACGCCATCATGTCACCACAAGACATGAACCAAGGGGATAACATTCCCAAGAAACACCTTCTCCTTGAGGTCATAGATCTCTATAGTCCTCTCCACAATGGTCACATCATCGTCAAATTCGATCTCCCCCCAATTGATGACATGAGAGTCATCATGAAGATAACGACGAAGCTGTGACACGTGAAAAACATCGTGTACCTGGATCATCTGTGGGGGAATTGCTACACGATACTCCACGACTCCAACATGATCCAACACCTTGAAAGGCCCAACAAATTAGGGAGACGTCTTATGCCCACAACCAAACCTCCACTTCCCATGATGGGGAGTCACCATTAGAAACATGTGATCCCCAACATCAAACTCCAAAGGTCTACTCCTTTGATAGACATATGATTTGTTACGATCATTTGATGCCTTCATCATCTCATGAATCATCTGAACCATCTCTGTCATATTATTCCCTAGTTTTGGTCTGGGAATTGCTAACTCTACAACCCTAGTTGTAACACCTCATGCTTCCACTGTACGCTTCTCTTTGAATAATACAATAGTGTGTGTTGTACGCAACTTCGAGTTCTAACACACCACAACCAATCAAACTAGCCGTTATGAATAGTAATACTAACTTTTTGAAATTTTATAAATTTTATCTTTAGAAATGGACTTTATTTTTGGATTTGGAATATCAAAATTATATTAGGGTGAATTTTTGGTATTTTTCTGAAAACTTTCAATTTTTGATGAATAGTGAAAAACACTAAGTTATAGTTTAAAACCGAATTTTTATTCAAATAATTATTTTATTTATTTAAATTTATTTTAGGTAAAAATAGATACATAATACCTCTATAATTTCAATGTATTTCATTAGAGTCAGTTTATAATAATTTTAGATATATAAAAATTTTATTAAACTTTTTACCGTCTTTTACCCACCTCCTAGGAACATTTTCAAATTTACATAAAACTTAATTTTACCACTTCTGTGAGTTAAATTTCAAAAATCTAAGAGACCCGGTTGATATTAGTAAGTAAAATTTGGTTCAATAAGTTGAAAATAATTTTTGGTGAATAATAACTTTTAACTTTTATTTACCACGATTAAAAGTAAATAGGTTAATTAATGGTAAAAATGATATTATTATTACCCTAAAACATGTCCTAATTCTATTGTATAAGTTTAATAAGACCAAAAACAACCTTAGGAATAAAATATTATTATTTAGGTCCACTTGAATGATATTAGAACATTTATTATTATTTAATTCAAAGAAGAGTTAAAAGTGTTAAATTCAAAGTTTGATAACTAAACCATTTTTTAATATACGGTTACACATAAGATAAATTAGACTATAAATATTCATTAGAAATATAAAAATATTTCCTACATAATGGTATTTTATTTATGATTTTTAAACATTAAATAATTAAATTTATTTATGACACAATGATGATACAGTAATTTCCGAATTAATGAAATATTAAAATAATTGATATTATAAATATCCAAATAAAGGTAATTTGAGACTTTTTATGAATTACGCTAATTTTATAGGTTAATATGGCTTTTTAGAGTTGGTTAGATAAATTTTTTCTGAAGTAATAATGCTGTTATAAATTTATAAAAAAACAAAATACCAAATAGTTTCAAAATTCATATAAAAGAGTTTTTAAAACAAATATTATATTATTAATTGATATTCTACTCCTAAAAATATAATTATTCTCCAAAATACTTATATAATAATATTTTTATCATTAATGAACCACTTGGGGTTATCTTGGAAGTTTATAGTAAGTTTATTAACCATATAAAATAAAAATACAAAGAGACATGGTAAATGTCAAACTATTTAACTAAGAGTTAAATCTAAAAGATAAGGTTAATATAGTGACCCAAACCTGTCTAAAACCTATTGGTTGAGTGTTTTCGGACCCCTCCCCACCATATAATTTAAATAATTCATTTTTGGGTCATTATAAACCTAAAATTATTTTATTATAAAATAATATTTCTAGCTTTTCCTAAGGTTCCTCTCACCCCTCTTATAAAAGGGAACTCCACCTTCTCTCTAATTCACACCTTCAAAGCCATTTGGCTCGGCCAACCCCTACCCAAATACTCTATAAACTATAATCTATTCATCCTAGAGGCCTTCCTTTAGTCATAAAGCCAATTTAAGGATCCCTTTTGATCAAATCAAAAGGAAGAACCCGAAGAAGAGGTAAATATTTCATCACCTCTTTTAAGTTCCTTTCTTCTTCCAAATCCTCTTTCTTTGTTGTTTATATTATAAAATAATAACTCCAGTATATTCTATATACTGTGATGTTATTATAAATATGGTACAACCATATTCATTATTCTATCCATCCTTTGAATGACATGTCACCATACGTGTGTACGTACGGCTTACCGTCTCCACGTCGTGGTGTAATTGTTATTCAATACATTATTATTTGGATGGGTATAATAATGATGTTTAATTGATGTAAATAATAAATTTAACATGATAATGATTCTGTATATATGATATACCATCCATTTATATATTATTTTAATATTAAAATAATGATATTGTTGCTCGTGTGTACGTACGGATTACAATCTCCACGAACACGATGAGATTTATTCCCCATCATATCCATTCAAGACTAATTTTCATTAGATGATTAAAAATAATGTTTAAAGACTTAATATCATTTGTAACATGAATAAGATACATCCTATCTATAACAAACATTACTTACGTAACAAAGCATATAAAGGAAAATGAATCAGTTAACACCCGAAACGACGATAATACTAAGATATTATTAACAAAGAAATGTTAAAAGATCATATATGATTTCATATTAATGTATATGATTCTTGTATAATTTAATGACAATTATTTCACCATTATACAGAAGTTTAACCTACCCATGACCAGGGAAAAGTACAAGGTAAGGGTTGATTTCACAATCTCTTTATTATCCGAGGTTGTTTTTACGTAAGTATCTACTAGGACCTCTTTATCATCCACATCCATGTTTCCTAAAAATGCATTTAAAAACATTTTTACTATTTACTATACTATGGGTTAAATTCATTTATACCATTATTTTACTTTATATATTTTTTAATGGAATCTTTCTGTCATTTTCCAAACAAGGTACTTTTTGACCTTTTCGACAGATTTAAGGTAAGAAAGTTTTTTTAACTTATACGACGGGTGAGGCTATTTTCCGTCATTATAACATTTTCTAAGCTTCCCTTAAAATCCTATAAGAATATTTTAAAAATTATTTTTTTCTTAAATGATTTAAAAATATAAAGAGATATTTCTCTAAAAAAGGTTTTGATTTCATCTATGTCAACATCTTTTGATGGATATTAATCTTATTTGAAGTTGATTTATTATGATACAAAACATCTATATTGTATTGAAGGTTTTGTGATATGTTTGAATGTGGATGTGTTATTTTTACACCATTCATGGATTATGGATAAAGTATTGACATTTCGTATGCTATTTTTAATATGAATGTTTATCTTATGTTTAAACATTTTCATATGAGGAATACATTAGGCATAGTATGTGATGGGTGGAGCCCTCTATAGCACCCTGATGCATTGGTAAGTCTCATAAGAAAAACTAGTTTCTTGGCACAAGTCCTTAACAAAATCTTATTTTAGCCTTGGCACAAGGCCTTGACTATGTTGTTATGAAAGATTGGTATTATGAATTTCATCATTATGAAAGTGCCTATTGATATTGCATGTGATTATTTGACTAGTAGAATATCCATGTGAGTAAGTAAATGGAATTATTTTGATTTATATTTTCCATGTTATGATGAATTTTATGTTTAAAAGGCTTTTGTTTTAGTTTTATACATTTCCTTAAATGTTTATGCTTATTTATGAAAGTTTCTGTTATATTGTTATCCTTACTGAGCATCTGAGCTCACCCCTTTCGATGTTTTATTTTTCCTAGGATGTGAAGAAGTATATTATGACTAACCTATAGGGATAGTCTATGGGAACTCAGTTTTGTCTATGGAAACAATGTTGTTCAAGTTTTCCATTTTATAATGTAATGTAAACCTTATGAATGAATCTAGTACTTCCAAGGCTACTAAACTAAATAGTCTTTCGAGACTTGATCTTTTGTGATCATGATAATGTTATGTAATAATGCACCGACTCTGGGATTCTGGGGTTGGGTCATTATAGTTGGTATCAGAGGAAGTTTAGTAAAAACCTTGGAAACTAGATTTAGGTAAACTCTGATTAGAGTACATATCCCTAAGATAGACTTTGGGGATTAGTATAGAAGAACTTCCTAGAATTTTTGTAATGTAGACATTTTGTGAGTTTTCCAAGAAAATACATCATTGTCTGGATACGATCAGGTAAATGTGGCTCTGGAATAGATGTACCTAGGGATAAAACCCAAAAACACCGCTTTGATCTAGACTCAAACGAGAACTGGTGCACGACAACGGGCCTTGCTGCACTCTTGGTTATGAAACTCCCGAGGGATATGCTTAGGATAATTCTCATTTTATTTACAAACCATTATGAAGTGTTTATGAGCATATACTTCCTCAAAGAAAACATTATTATTATTATGGATTATATCCATAAACTGTTCAATTTATGTTAAGTGTTTTACAAGTTTGGAATTATGTATTTTGATCCATAAACTAATCTAGTTTGTTCCATTATTTAGAAATGGAACCTAGTGGAAGGAATGGAAACCATATCAATGAATTCACTCCATGTAGGTATTTCCCTCCTACTCAAGATAATTATACTAGAGCTGGTGATGCAACTGGTTCTAATCAGCTAATCACCATCCTAGGAAAACTCACTCAAGTTATGAATAATAACCTTACCTATATGGAGCACCCTGATTCGCAGTGTGGAGGATCAATGTTAGACCTCTTCATAAAGTAGAAACCAACAACATTAAATGGGAGTACAAATCCACTAGTAGCTGAGCAATGGATAAATCCCTTAGAGAAAATATTCCACACCTTGGGGAGTAGTGAAAGAGAAAAAGTTTTCATGGAAGTTTACCACCTCACTAGATATGCTTATCAATGGTGGTCATTGATTCAAAACACAAATGAAGATGAAGAAGTATCAAATATGGAATGGAGGGACTTTAAATAGATTTTCTTAGAAAAATACTTTCCTCATGACCATCGAGCGGATATGGAAAGGCAATTTCTGAGTCTGAGGCAAAAGAAGGATGAGAATGTCACAAAGTATGAAGCTAACTTCACAAGGTTAGCGAGGCATGCTAAAGATTATATATGTAAACCAAGAAGTAAGATTGATTATTTCGTTGATGGGTTAAAACCATTTCTCCGTCAAGCATTAGTCTCACAATCCTTCTCGTCATACGAAGATATTGTCTCATGTGCTATCAAGATAGAAAAATAATTCTCTAAGTCTTACGACTTTAAATCAAAGAAAGAGAAGAAGAGATCTAATGAATACTCTAGAAATGGAAATAAGGGGAATAAGGGAAAAGTTGAATAACTATCCTATAGTAAATATGGGAAGAAACACCCTATTACTTTCCTGAAGGGAATGGGAGTCTGTTACAAGTGTGGTGAAAAAGGCCACCAAGATCACGATTACAAGGGGAAGAAAGAGGCTATCGATGTTGAATGATAAAATTATAGATAAAGGGGGTATTATTCAAATGAATTTCCTAAGAGTTAAAGGAACTTCCCTTAGAAAAGGCCAAGGGATCAAGGCCTAGCTTATGCCATCACTATTTCTGAGTTTGAAGCTCTAAAAGATATGGTGGAAGGTAATTTAATGGTTTCCTTAATTTTAGAAAATGCTTTATTTAATTATGGATCATCACATTATTTCATATATTCCCAGTTTTCTAATAAAATTAGATATTTCCAATTTGATTTAACAAGGGAGTTGTCAGTCAAAACTTCTAAGGGAAGTATCTTTGCAACAAAGTTTTTTTGAATCAATCCCCATTATGGAATATAAATATTCTTTATCCGCTGTTCTCATTGCCATACCCATGATTGAATTTGATATAATCCTCAGTATGGATTGGCTTTCCGAACATGATGTGAAAATTTATTATAAGAAGAATGAGGCTATAATTTTTGATAATGATAAGGAGTACCTTATCTTTAGAGAAGAATCATCACCACCAAATTCTTATCTAGATTCACCTCCAGTAGCTCAACCAAATTCAATTATTGTGGAGAAAGATAATGAATTAACTATGGGTGAGGAAAATAATTTTCAAATAGAGGATGTACCTATTGTGAAAGAATATGTTGATGTGTTTCCAGAAAATTTACCTGGACATCCTCCCGAGAAAGGAACTGAGTTTTCCATTGATTTAATTCCTGGATTAACACCCATATCGAAGTCCCCTTATAGAATAGCCACTGTGGAATTAGTGGAACTAAAGAAACAACTAGAGGAATTTAGTAATAAGGTATTTATTCACCCTAGTGTTTCTCTATGGGGAGCCCCTGTCCTTTTTGTTAAGAAGAAAGATGGATCTATGAGGTTGTGCATTGACTACAGGGAGATCAATGCTATAACAATAAAGAACAAGTATCCCCTACATCACATTGATGATTTATTTGACCAACTTCATGGAGCTACATACTTTTCAAAGATTGACCTTCGATATGGATTTCATCAGTTGTGTGTGAAGAAGGAAGACATTCCAAAAATAACATTTCGAACCAGGTACGGGCATTACGAGTTTACAGTAATGCCTTTTGGATTGATTAATGCACCCTCTTTCTTCATGGATCTAATGAATAGAGTTTTCAAGGAATATATTGATGACTTTTTAGTGGTATTTGTTGATGATATATTGGTATACTCCAAATGCTACGAAGATCATGAAAATCACTTGCACATTATCTTGAAGACTCTTAGAAGACACGAATTATATGGGAAGTTTAGCAAGTGTGAATTCTGGCTTCAGTAGATTTTTCATCTTGGCCATATTATCTCTAAGGATGGAATCTCTATTGATCCTTATAAGACCAAGGAATTCCAAGAATGGCCAGCCCCGATGAGTATAACGGAGGTACGCAGTTTTATTGGTTTAGCAGGTTATTATCGACGTTTCATCCAGAATTTTTCCTTATTGGAAAACCCATTAACCATGATCACATGTAAAGGGGTTAAATTTGTTTAGAAAAAAGAGTTTGAAGAATTTTTTGAAGAATTTAAGAGAATATTAGTCAATGATACTATATTGACTCTAACATTGGGGAATGATGGGTTTGTTATTTATAGTGATGCTTCAAAGAAAGGATTTGGTTGTTTCCTTATGCAGAATGATAAGGTTATTGCTTATGCATCATGACAGCTAAAACTTCATGAGCAATACTATCCTACTCATGATCTTGAGTAAGCAGCTGTAATATTTTCTTCGAAGATTTGGAGACATTATCTCTATGGTAAAAAATATGAGATATATACCGACCACAAGAGTTTGAAGTACATTTTCTCACAGAAAGAACTCAACATGAGGAAAAGGAGATGGCTTTAACTACTCAAGGATTATGATTTCATGATAAAATACCACCCGGGGAAGTCAAATAAGGTGGAGGATGCTTTGAGAAGAAAAGATCATGGATTTTTGAACAAGATGATAGTTGAAAGGGATTCTATTATCATGGATCTAGTAAAGATGGATATGGGAATAACCATGGAAGGTGAAACATCAATGCTTTTTCAAATGTTTTCCATCCCATATTTACTATAAAGGATAAAGAGTTCTCAGACTAATGATGAGGAGTTTCAAAAGAAGATTAAAGCTATGAATAATGGGATATTGAGTGACTTTGTATATGAAGATGGAATTTTGAAATTTGGGAAGATAATATGTGTTCCTGATATAATTGATCTAAAAATAGCATTTTTGGATGATGCTCATAGATCCAATTTCTCTATACACCCTGGGAGTACCAAAATGTATATAGATTTGAAGGAACATTTTCGGTGGGACAGCTTGAAGAGGTAGATTACGGATTTTGTGTCAAGATGTATGGTTTTTCAACAAGTGAAAGCTGGAATGAAATAGCCTGGAGGATTCATGCAACCTCTTCCCATACCTGAGTGGAAATGGGATAATATTACGATGGACTTTTTCATGGGACTACCAAAGACTCTTAGAAGGAACGATGCAATATGGGTCATTGTTAATCGTCTTACCAAGTCATCACATTTTCTTGCTATAAGGGAAGACTTACCACTTGAATGTTTAGAAAGACTATATATTAATGAAGTTGTAAGACTTCATGGAGTACCACTATCGATTGTTTCTAATTGTGATCCCTGTTTTACATCAAGATTCTGGAGAATTCTTCAGAAATCCCTGGATACTGAACTTCGTTTGAGCACTGTCTACCACCCCCAAACTGATGGACAGTCAGAACGGACTATTAAAACCTTAGAAAACATGTTGAGATCATGTTCACTTGACTTTCAAGGTATGTGGGATCAATATTTAACTGTTATAGAATTTTCCTATAATAATATCTTCCATTCAAGTATTCAGATGGAACCATATGAAGCGTTATATGGAAAGATATGTCACACACCAACCTGTTGGGATGATGTTGGTGAAAAAAAATTATAGGCCCAGAACTTGTGGAGGAAATGATGGAAAAGGTTAAGGTAATCCAAAACCACATCAAAGCAGCTCTGTAAGAACTCGGATCTTCTTTTTAGGTATGTTTTTCCTTTTCTGGTCATTTTTTAGGAAAATAGGAAAATCTATAAATTTTCAAAGTACAATCCGTGTAATTTATAAGTACACATCATGTACTGCGATGCCGTTAGAGGTCGTGTGCTGGCTGTGTCATGTCCACACACACGACCATGTGGGGGTGACTTGGAGGCCACCTAAATCAGAGTATGGAAAAGGCGAGTACACACCGTGTACTTTCGTTTTTTTCATTAAACGCACCAGGGTCGCGTCTAATTGCCAGAAACGTCTCCTTTTAGGTCTCGTTCATCTGAGAGCTTCTGAACGGCCACAGATCTTCGACAAACCCCTGAGTGATCCTCTGTCCTACAAATTGAACTCCATCGATTGCATTGGAATCGCATCGGTGAGTTCTCTCTTCTACTGGAACCTCGTTTCATGATTCCTTCTCTTTTACAAGTTATCGTGGGTTAAACGTTTTAGATGTTTTTGTAGATATTCGACATTATAAGGCGATTCAAGCCCCGTGGTTCAAGTATATCGATATCCTAACATCAAGGTACGTGGTTTGTGCCTTCTTGTAGAAATTCTTTGAGTATTTTGTAAAAATTCCACCAATACACTTGAACGGGGTATTGCATGTTTACCATTTTAGCCCTATTGATTTCCTACTTTTCTTGTATGCTAGATTAGAGGATTCTGATTGTGTTTTGGGCTAATTGTTAGGCTTTGGAAGTGTTTTCCAAGCATGTTCTTTCATGTATGGACCATTGGGTCCATTTACCTTTTGACTGCTATTGTTTTCCCATGCCTAGTATTATATGATGGTGTGACTATTGTTATTTCATGCAGAGTTGTTGTAGATTGCTAGACAAGTAGTTCTTGAGGTTACTTTGTCCATTACGTGATGCGATACTTGCTGACTTTACACAGGACTGTGGGAACCTTATGTAGTAGACTATATAGAGAATGGTTGTAAGAGCTTCTCCAGAGTGTCTTTATAATATAATGTGAGACCACGGGGGGAATTGACATTGAGTGCTTCCTCAGAGTGTATATAGTTCCTCAACGTGGTCCATAGGGGGAATGAGACATTGAGTGCTTCCCCAGAGCGCCTTTAGTACGATACGATACTATAGGGGGAATTGACAGTAAGTGCTTCCCTAGAGAGTCTATTATTTAGCTGAACCAGAGGGGTTAGACTGTGTGTTCCTCCTAGAGGGTTGCTAGTACCTGTTGGTTGAACCATAGAGGTTAGGCTGTGAGAACTACGCAGAGGGTTACCTGTTTGTTCTGATTACTTGTTTGTAAATTATATGCTAGAAACTGTGGATTGTTTGTTGCTGAGTACTTTTCTATTTACAGCTTTCTGTACTTTTACCTTCCATCTATTCACTGACTGTTAGGCATAGAACTTCAGGTGGTTTCCTACTAGGATTTTGTATCACACCCTATTTCGGTCATTATTTTGGGTCCAAACAGATTATATTGTTGTAGGTATAGATAAGAGAAAGCGCCCTTCGACTTCAGGTTCTTGATTGTTGTGGATCTGGAGAGCATGGGACCAAGCTATGGCTTGCGATGCTGAGGAGTTTATCTACTTTATTTTTCACTTTGGTTTAGCACTATTGTATTCCAGCATTGTGACTTGTTTGGCTGTTTTCCTAGACATATATGTATCATGCATCATTTTTATATATATTTGATCCAGTTGTTTCCTTTGTCAGTCTTCTGCTGTTACAGTGGTTTGGTATTTACCACTTCTGTTGTTGTATGTATTTGTGTACTTTTAATGTGTACTCTTCCAATGAGGGAATATTTTCCCTACTATCACACCCAAGGTCCTCGATGCTAGTCGGTAGCCTCTGGCATTCGGGGAAATGTGCTTGAGGCCACGTGACCAACCGGGTATGGGGCGCCTCTGGGTGGCTTCCGGAACTCGAACATTACAAAGTGGTATCAAAGGCATCTCTTTTATCTTAACTTACTATTTGGAGCCTTTATCTAGGGATAGGAAGGAATAGGTACTTGGTAATAAGTTGTGCCTGAGAGTAGGTAACCCATGTACAGGAAATATCTATACTACCTTGTTTATTACAATTTTACTAGTTTGCAAATTTTATAGTTGATTTGATTTCACCATTGGGTGATTCTCATGATTTTTGTTGTTACCGTTGTTGTTATTGTGGTTCTATTTCTATCGCAACCCGATGAGATCAGGGTATTCCATCTCATGCATCATATAGGCACTTGTTAGAAATCACATACCATGAATGCTTGCCATGCCATCTAGGATGCATTAGCAATTGCATGTTGTTGTGATAGATGTTGTGTAGAATATGCATGTTGTTGTGATAGATGCCTTGATATAAATATATGCTTCTTGTTAGAGCATTTATTGTGTACGGTTTTACCTGAATGAACGCCAGATTTTTGTTCTTGAGCTGTTATGGGCCCTCATGAACCAGAATTTGATGGACCATTGGATTGTTTACCATGTTTGTAACTTGTTAAAGATGTCAAACTTGGATTCTCGGAGAGTATGGGCCCTCACAAATCAAAATTTTGCACTTTCAGTGTTTGTTTCAATGTTTTCTGGGCTCCGGAGTAGTTTCTGAGGCTTACTGTCCAGAAAATCCCAGAATACACGCCATGTAGTTTCGACTACACGCCATGTGTTCTTCTGTTCGGAAAGAAACAGTTTTTCTTAAGTACACATTGTGTACTTTATGTACACGATGTGTATTCTGTAACCGCATCACAGGTCGTATGGGAAGAGACACAAGAAACGGAAAACCTTGTGGGAACACGTAGTTTACCAGTTATGCATGTCATGTAGTGTAATCCTAGGACTCTGGCTGTGTAGTTAACAACACAGTCAGTGGATTCAATTCTTATACACACCATGTCCACCTTGAACACACCGTGTAGTCTGAACTAGGTACTCGTCCGTGTCATGAACAACATGGGACGGTGTCATCCTTTCTCGTACACGTCATTCCCTTCTAGAACATGTCGTGTTGTGTCAGCTGTGTAGCTGGTCATGTAGTTAACTTCACGGTCTATTGGGACTTCTTAGTACACGTCGTGTCCTTATGGAACACGCCATGTAGTGTGATCTGGGTACACATGATGTGTCACTAACAACACGGGCCAGGTGAATCTTGTTGAGTACACGTCATGTCTACCTTGAACACGCCATGTAGATTTGTCTTAGGAGAGCCGTGTGGCTTAACTGTATAGAAGGACTCGGGTAGGGGAAGAGGACTCAGGTACACGTCATGTGTTAGGATAACATGTCGTGTGTTTGGGGTGTTATAGGACCAGTTTTAGAAAAAGTACATGCCCATGTAAATGACTTAAGGGAACATGTCGTGGAGTATTTATACATGCCATGTAGTCATGTTTTGTAAATTTTTAATGCTTTCTTTCCCATGTTCCCTTCTTACACTCCTAGTTTTCAGTCCTTGATAATGTGATCTAAAGTGTGCATTTAACCTTGCAGATTCATGGCACCGAGACCTCCTCCAGTTGCATGCCAGTTGCCAGGTGGTGATCAGATGCCGGATATGGCTGATCAGGGACTTTCTACAGATCCTCCTATTATTCCAGCCTTATCACCAGCAGTGATACCGGTTACAGGCACCAATGTGCAGTTTAGGGAAGTATTTTTTAGGATGATGTAGAACTTCCAGGGAACTCTGCCTCCTACCTCAACTATGGCAGACTTGACGCGGGTTTTCTATCAGTAGAATCCTCTCACCTTCTAAGGGGAAGGAGGACCTCAGGCTGCCGAGTCATGTCTAGAATCCATGATGATGATCTTCGAGCATCTGGAGACGCCTCCAGAGAGGCGGGTCAAGCTCACTACCTACATGCTACGAGACTCTGCCAAGAGGTGGTGGGACGTGATCTCACAAGCAGTTCATCAGCAGTTTATGGCATGGTAGGAGTTTCAATGCGTCATTTATGACTACTTATATCCGTAGACTCTGAGGACCGACCAAGCCCGAGAGTTTATGAGTCTGTAATAGGGTACTCTTTCTATCATGGAGTATTCCTCTCGTTTCACCGAGCTTCAGCATTTCACACCCCTCTAGGGTGGATATGGATTGTTCTTGGTAAGGAAGTTTGAGGATGGTCTCATACGGGAGATCCACTCATAGGTGAATATCTTTAGGCTGACTTTCATCACTTCCATAATCAACCAAGAACTGATTGAGGAGCACAATTTGAGAGATTTTGGAGCTAAGATCCAGGGTAGTTCCACTTCCAGAGCTAGTGCTTCACCAGCTGACAGCAGGAAGGGCCGTAGGGAGTCTACGCGTGGTGATCCGAGGCAGCAAGACACATATTCAGGTAGCTAAGTGGTATGATACCAGTGTATAAGGGCTGGGAATATGAGGCCACAGTGCCAGAGAGACCCAGTGGAGTGACGATCTTGTGGAAAGATGGGTCACCTTCAGTGATTCTGTCAGGTTTTCTCACCATCAGCTGGTGATAGGGGTTCATCCATGACTCCTCGTTCAGGAGCAGCACCACCAGTTTCTCACCAGTCAGGGAACTAGAGTTCTTCCAGCCGTGTGGGCCGATGTGGAGGTCAAGGCTGTGGTGGTCAGTCATCGGTCTTTCAGCAATAGCAGGGTGGATCAGCTCAGAGTGGTCAGGCAGGGTCACAGGGTTGTGGTACAGGTCAGGCTTTTGTAGTGGAGCAGACCCAGTAGAAGTAGGATCCTGGACCCTCTACCATTCGAGGTACGATCTTTGTAGCCTCAGTTTTATCTTCTACTCTCTTCAACACAGGGGCTTCCCATATCTTTATCTCTGTTTCTATTGTGGAGATCCTTGGGATCTGCATCTTTTCCTCTACCGATACTTTGACTCTAGACACACCATTGGGGACAAGGACGGCTAGTGTACGTGAGTTAAAGTAGTTCCCTCTAGAGGTGGATGGGTATCCCTTTCTATGTGATCTCTATGTGCTAGAGATTACAGGCTATGATGTCATTCTCAGAATAGACTGGCTAGTTCCCTTCCAGAAAGTCTTCGACTATTATCATCGTAGGGTGAGTTTCATATCACCGGAGGTTGGATCTTTTCTTCATCGAGGCGAGTGGGATGTCCAGGCGAGTAGAGTAGGACCCAAGCATCTTGGGATAGGTGGAGTTACAGTTCAGATTTCCAGTCTGTATCTGGATGACCAGGGGACTTCGCAGTTAGACATTCCTCTGGTGGTGGATTGTTTTAGGGATGTATTTCTAGAGGACTTTTTAGGTTTGACTCCACAGCGTGAGGTAGAATTTTCAACTGAGCTCATTCCAAGAGTGGCACTGATGTACATTCCTCCTTATAGGATGGTTACACCTAATTTGTAGGAGCTCAAGAAGAAGTTGGAGGAGTTACAGGCAAAAGGTTTCATTCGACCTAGTACTTCTCCTTAGGGTTCGCCTATCCTATTTGCTAAGAAGGCAGACGACACCCTTAGGCTTTGTGTGGATTATCGGAAGCTGAACCTGTTGACAGTCAAGAACCGATATCCCTTGACTAGGATTGAAGACCTCTTTGATCAGCTTCAAGGATCCCGAGTGTTCTTGAAGATCAATTTGAGGTCCGATTATCCTCAATTGCGCATTAGACCATCTGATATACCTCTTAAAGCTTTCTGGATCAGGTATAGTCTATATGAGTATATGGTTATGCTGTTCGGCCTCACGAATGCACCTGCAGTTTTCATGGCACTGATGAACCGAGTGTTCCATCCATACTTGGACTCTTTCATGGTGGTATTCATGGATTATATCTTGGTGTACTCTCACACTCGACATGACCATGCTACCCATCTTGAGATCATTTTTAGTACACTGAGAGAGCATAAGTTATATTATAATCTCTCAAAATGCCACTTTTGGATAGATCAGATTCACTTCTTAGGTCATGTTATCTCAGAGACAAGAGTATCAGTAGACCTAGAGAAAGTGAGAGAAATAGTTTCCTCAGAGCAGCTGAAGAACATCTTTGAGGTGCAAAGTTTTATAGGGCTGTCTGGATACTACATACACTTCATAAAGGAATTTTCATGCTTAGAAGAATCACTGACGGGTCTGACCAAGAAGGGTAAAAAGTTATTATGGTCAAATTCCTGTGAGTCAGCATTTCATGAGCTGAAAGGGAGGTTGACTTTAGCACTGATACTAGTCTTGTCAGAGCTGAGAAAGAGCTACACTGTTTACTGTGATGCTTCAGGAATCGGGCTGGGAGTTGTACTTATGCAGGGAGATGGAGTCGTTGAGTATGGGTCTCGGCAGTTGAGGCCACATGAGAGGAACTACCCAACACAAGATCTCGAGCTGGCGGCAGTTATTCACGCCTTACGCTATTGGAGACATTATCTTCTGGGAGATCACTTTGTGGTTTTCACCAACCACAAGAGTCTCAAGTACATCTTCAATCAGCGTGATCTAAATTTGAGACAGTGCAAGTGGGTTGAGTACCTAAAGTCCTTTGACTTTGAGCTTTCCTATACTTCTGGGAAGGGAAACATAGTGGCTGATGCATCGAGTAGGAGGACTTTGAAACAGGCAGTTCGGGAGGCCAGTAGTGAGTGGTAGATTATTACTATGTTCCCAGAGATGTATCTAGAGGTGCACAACAGACATGGGAAAACATTTCTTTCTTCTGTAGTTGTTACCTCTACGCTTTTTGACCGAGTTCGAATGAGGAAGATATCAGATTCTGAAGGCCTGGTCCTATGGGAGAGCGTGTTAGGAGAGGACCCTATTCTTGGGTGGACCATAGGCGAGGATGAGATCTTGTGTTTCCAGGGACGTGTATGGGTGCCATCATATATACGCGAGGATCCGATGTGGGATTTTCATTCCTCAGTTTGGGAAGTTCATTCTAGTGTCACCAAGATGTATCGAGTCCTACACTGTCAGTATTGGTTTCCAAGTATGAAGAGAGATGTTTCTGGTTTTGTCATGAGGTGTTCCACTTTTCAGTAGGTGAAAGCGGAGCATCAGTGACCAACATGGCTTTTACAACAGCTACCCATTCTCGAGTGGAAGTGGAATGACGTCACGATGGATTTCATGACAGGGTTGCCGAGGTCTCCTAGAGGGAACGACACAGTTTGGGTTGTCATTGACAGACTCAAGAATTTTTTGCTCTTCTTTCCAATCAATGAGACCTTTATTGTTGATGAGCTAGGACAGTTGTACATCTGTGAGCACTACCACAAAAACAGTTTTTCCCAGCGCCCCCCTTTATCAGCGCTAACAAAAAAGCACTGATAAAGGGGGGGACTTTATCAGCGCTTTTTTTAGTGCTGATAAAGCCCCCCCCCCCCTTATCAGCTCTTTTTTTAGCGCTGATAAAGGGACCCCCTTTATCAGCGCTTTTTTAGTAGCGCTGATAATGGGGGGGGCCTTTATCAGTGCTTTTTTTAAAAGTACTAATAAAGGGTCGAATTCAAAAAAAAATAAAAATATATATATTAATATATTAATATATTAATATAGTTATATTGATATATATATAATATATAATTTTTAATTATATTTTAGATAATTATAAATGTACATTAACACTTAATATACTTAATATATAAGATATTTAGTGAAAATGGCTTCTTAAAAAATTAAAAAAATATTTTTAATTAATAATTTTCTAATTATTATGGAGTAGTAGTCATTTAAAAACAATTTGAAGACTAAAAAAATTAAAAGAATTAAAAAAGGATCCAAAATAAGTTGAAAATGCAACTCAAACTTCAAACGGCCATAATTGTTTATCTGGGTGTCCGTTTGAGCTCTACCACATATCAAATCAAAGTCTGCGACGAGCTCTACGTCATTATGACCTAGGAGAAACCCAGTTTAGTGTTTTTCAAGGCCAAAAGAGGCCCAGAAGGCCTCCAAAACTGAGTTTTTAGTCAGGGTACCCAGAGTTTTTAACATTTTGTGGGTTTTCAGCCTCGTTTGAGGGGGTATTATTGGATTTTTTGGTGGGGACTGAATTTATTCAAAGGTATTAAATTCATATTGATATTATTTCTTTGATATTTTATCTTTTTTTATAATGCACTACTATTTATAATCAAATATATAACTATATGTACATATTTTTTATATATTCACAGCTAAAAATTAAAATTTTAAAATAAATAATTAAACATATTTTCATATAAAATATATTAGCTCTATCTAAATAATAACTAATATCCATTTTATTTAAAATACCAATATATGAATATTTATATAACTACTATATATTAATATAACTATATATATATATATTAATCTAGGTATATATATATATATATTAATATAACTATATATATATTAATATTACTATATATATATATATATATTAATATCACTATAAATATATATATTAATATCACTATAAATATATATATATATATTCATATAACTATATATATATGTATATTAATATAAATATATATTACTATACGATTAAATATAACTATATATATATATATAGATATATATTAATATAACTATATATAGATATATTAATATAACTATATATATATATTAATATAAATATATATTATTATACGAATAAATATAACTATATATATATAAATAGAGATATATATTAATATAACTATATATATATATATTAATATCACTATATATATATATTAATATCACTATATATATATTAATATAACTATATATATATTAATATAACTATATATATTAATATAAATCTATATATATATTAATATAAATATATATTACTATACAAATAAATATAACTATATATAATAGAGAGAGAGATATCATGAAATAGCAAAAAAATAAAAATAGAGTAGTGGTAAGGGCTTAGGGGTGCAGGGGGGAGGTCTCGAGTTCAAAACCTGCTGGAGGCAGAGACGCGCGCATGGGGGTGGATGTTGGGGGCTAGCGCTGATAAAGGGTGGAGGGGGTGCGTGTGGGCACTGGAGGGGCTAAAAAGTGCTGTTAAAAGGGGGGATCAAGCGCTATAAAAGACCCCCATGATTGGCATGATTTTTTAAATTTTTTGTAATTTTTTTTAAAATTTTTTTTATTTTTTTTTATTTTTTTTAAGTTTTATCAGCGCTTTTTTAAAAGCGCTGATAAACGGGTCCTTTGTTAGCGCTAAAACGAAAGAGTTGATAAAGGAAGCGCTGATATATGACCCCTTTATCAGCGCTAAAAAAAGCGCTGATAAAGGGGTACTTTTATCAGTGCTTTTTTTAGCGCTGATAAACGACCCCTTTTATCAGTGCTTTTTTTAGCGCTGATAAAAGGGGTCTTTATCAGTGCTTTTTTTGAGCGCTGATAAAGGGACCCCCCCCCCTATCTTCACTGGCTTTAATAGGGCTTTTCCTAGCGCTGTTAAAGGCCCTTTTTAGCGCTGATAAAGGGTGTATTTTTAGTAGTGGAGATTGTATGTCTGCATGGAGTTCCTCACTCCATCATTTCAAACAGGGATGTACGTTTTACTTCTCAGGTCTGTAAGGGGATTTATAAGGCTTTGGGTATACAGGTACTTTTGAGTACAGCATACCATCCCCAGACAGATGGTCAGTCCGAGCGTACGCTTCAGGTGCTTGATGATATCCTCCGATCATGCATTCTAGAGTTTGGAGGTTCTTGGCAGAAGCGTATACCTCTTGTGGAGTTTTCCTAAAATAATAGTTTTCAAGAAACTATTCAGATGGAACCATATGAGACTTTGTACGTTAGGCCATGCTGATCACCCTTATGTTGGATAGAGGCAGGAGAGGCAGCTTTGCTGGGACCTCATCTTGTTCTGGAGACCACAGAGCAGATAGAGTTGATTCGTAATAGGATGGCTACTGTATAGTCTCGACAGAAGTCGTATGCTGATCAGCGGAGACAACCAATGGAGTTCGAGGTCAGGGATCAGGTTTTCCTGCATATCACACCGAGGTTGGGGCACAAGAGGATTAGGAAATAGGGTAAGCTTTCACCGACGTATGTCGGACCGTTTGAGGTGTTGGAGAGAGTTGGGTCGGTTTCCTATCGGTTGCAGTTACCTCAGAGGTACCGGGCTATGCATGAAATTTTTCACGTTTCTCATCTTCAACGTTACTTTTCAGACCTGTCTCATGTCCTTCAACCCGAGGAGTTTGAGCTTGATGTGGATGCATCGTTCGAGGAGCATCTGATCCGGATTGTTGATTGTAGTACAACGGTTCTCCATGGCTAGTTTGTTCCTCTGGTATAGGTGTTATGGCAGCACGGGCAAGTACAGGATGAGACTTGGGAGAGGGAGGCCGATGGACGATCGCAGTGGCTAGAGTTATTTGGGGTTTCTTCTTCTACACCTCTCTAGGGAAATTTGGGGATGAATTTCTTTAAGGGGAGAAGTTTGTAGGAACCCGGATCTTCTTTTTAGGTATTTTTTTTTCTTTTTCTAGTCGTTTTTTAGGAAAAGAGGAAAATCTGGAAATTTTCAAAGTACACACCATGTACTTTATAAGTACACGCCGTTTACTGCGATGCCACTGGAGGTCGTGTGTTGGTCGTGTCATGGCCACACACACGACCATGTAGGGGTGAATTGGAGGTCGCCTAAAGTTGAGTAAATAAAAGGAAAGTACATGCCTTGTACTCTGAAATTACACGTCATTTATGTTCTTTTTTTTCATTAAATGCACTGGGGTCGCGTCTAATTTCCAGAAACGTCTCCTTTTAGGTCTCATTCGGCTGAGAGCTCTCGAACGGCCGTGGATATTTGATGAACCCCCGATCGATCGTCCGTCCTCCGAATCGAACTCTGTCGATTGCGTTGGAATCGCATCAATGAGTTCTCTCTTCTGCTGGAACCTCGTTTCATGATTCCTTCTCTTTTCTATGTTATCATGGGTTGGGAGTTTTAGAAGTTTTTGTAGATCTTAGACATTCTAAGGTTATTCAAGCCCCATGGTTCAAGTATATCAATATCTTAACATCAAGGAAGGTGTTTTGTGCCTTTCTGTATAAAGTCTTTGAGTATTTTTTGCAAATTACACCAATACCCTTGAACGGGGTATTGCGTGTTTACCATTTTAGCCCTATCGATTTCCTTCTTTGCTTTTATTCTAGAGTAGAGGATTTTGATTATGTTTTGGGCTAATTGTTAGGATTTGGAATTTTTTTCCATGCATGTTCTTACCTGTCTAAACCGTAGGGTCTAATTACCTTTTGATTGTTGTTGTTTTCCCATGACTAGTATTGTAGGATGGTGTGACTGTTGTTTTTTCATGCTGAGATGTTGTAGATTTCTAGACAAGTAGTTCTTGAGGTTACTTTGGCCGTTACACGATGCGATACTTGCTGACTTTACACAGGGCTGTGGGAACCTAGTGTAGTAGACCATAGGAATAATGGACGTAAGGGCTTCTCCAGGGTGTCATTATAATATGATGTGAGACCACAGAGGGAATTGACGTTGAGTGCTTCCTGAGAGTGTTTATAGTTCCTTGAAGCAAGCTACATGGGGAATTGACGGTGAGTGATTCCCTAGAGAGTCTATTATTTAGTTGAAACAGAGTGGTGAGACTGTGTGTTCCTCCCAGAGGGTTGATACTACTTGTTTGTTGAACCATAGGGGTTAGGTTGTGAGAACTACCTAGAGGGTTACATGTTTGTTCTACTTGTTTGTAAATTATATTCTAGAAACTGTGGATTGTTTGCTGCTGAGTACTTTCTTATTTACTGCTTTCTGTACTTTTACATGCCACATATTCACTGACTATTAGGCATAGATCTTCTGGCGGTTTCCTACTGGGATTTTGTCTCACACCCTATTTGGATCATGCTTTTGGGCCCAAACAGATTATATTTTTGCAGGCGTAGATAAGGGAAAGCGCCCTTTGACTTCAGGTTCTTGATTGTTGAGGAGCTAGAGAGCATGGGACCAAGCTATGTCTTGCGATGCTGAGGATTTTATATGATTTCTTTTGCACTTTGGTTTAGCACTGTTGTATTCCAGCATTGTGACTTGTTTGGTTGTTTTCTGAGACATATATATATCATGCATCATTTGTATATATATCTGCTCTAGTTGTTTTATTTATCAGTCTTATACTGTTACTGTGGTTTGGTATTTACTGATTCCGTTGTTGTATGTATTTGTGTACTTCTGATGTGTACTCTGCCAATGAGGGCATAGATTCCCCACTATCACACCCAAGTCCCTTGCTGCTAGTTGGCAGCCTATGGCGTTCGGGGAAATGTGATTGAGGCCATGTGACCAACCGGGTATGGGGCGCCTCTGGGTGGCTTCCGGAACCGGGATGTTACAAGCTCAAAGTAGGCAGAAGATCTATACCGGTAACCGAAGGAAGGATTTGGAATTTCATGTAGGAGATCATATTTTCTTGAAGGTATCTCCATGGAACGGTGTTATAAATTTCGGTGAGAATGGAAAATTGAGTCCCAGGTATATCGGACCATTTGAAATTCTAGAACGAATTGGGGTTGTAGCTTATCGTTTGGCAATGCCACCAAGTCTCACCAAAGTTCACGATGTGTTCCACGTATCACTGTTGATAAAATACATGCCAGACCCAACACATGTAATCACCTATGAGGAATTAGAACTAAAACCTGGCCTATCTTATTACGAAGAACCTGTCAAGATTCTTGATACAATATAACAAGTGATGAGAAATTGGACAACTCGTCTGGTAAAATTTCTATGCAGAAACCATAAGATGGAAGAGGCAATGTGGGAACCAGATGAACTTATGAAAAAGAACCACCCGAATATTTTTATGCAGTAATATTCTATAAATTTTGAGGATGAAATTATTTGAATGAGGGAAGAATGTAACACCCCAAGCTTCCATGGTACACTTCTCTTTGAATAATACAATAGCATGTGTTGTATGCAACTTCGAGTTCTAACACACCACAACCAATCAAACTAGCCATCATGAATAGTAATACCCACTTTTTGAAATTTCATAAATTTTATCATTCAAAATGGACTTCATTTTTTGATTCAGAATATCGAAATTAGATTAGGGTGAATTTTTTGTATTTTTCTGAAAACTTTCAATTTTTGATGAATAGTGAAAAACTCTGAGTTATAGTTTAAAACCTTATTTTTATTTAAATAATTATTTATTTTTTAAAATTTATTTTAGGTCAAAATAGATACATAATACCTATAAAATTTCAATATAATTCATTGGAGTCAGTTTATAATAATTATATATATATATAAATTTTATTTAACTTTTTACCGTCTTTTACCCACCTCCTAAGAGCATTTACAAATTTACATAAAACATAATTTTAACATTTTTGTGAGTTGAATTTCAAAAATCTGAGAGACACGGTTGATATCAATAAGTAAAATGTGGTTCAATAAGATGAAAATAATTTTTGGTGAATAGTAACTTTTTACTTTTATTTACCGCGGTTAAAAGTAAATAGAGTAATTAAGGGTAAAAATGATATTATTATTACCCTAACACATGTCATAATTCTATTGGATACGTTTTATTCAACCAAAAACAACCTTAGGAAATAAATAAGTTCCTTTAGGTTCACTTGGATTAGATTAGGACATTTATTATTATTTAATTCAAAGAAGAGTTAAAAGTGTTAAATTCAAAGTTTAACAACTAAACCATTTTTAATATAGGGTTACACATAAGATACATTCAACTATATATATTAATTAGAAAGCTAAAAATATTTCCTACATAATGGTTTTTTATTTATGATTTTTAGACATTAAATAATTAAATTTATTTATGACACAATGATGATGCAGTAATTACATAATTAATTAAATATTAAAATAATAGATATTATAAATATCCAAATAAATGTAATTTTAGAATTTTTATGAATTAAACTAATTTTCTAGGTTAATATGATTTGTTAGTTTTGGTTAGATGATTTTTTTTCTAAGTAATAATGTTGTTATGAATTTATAAAAAACAAAATACCAAATACTGTCAAAATTGACATAAAAGAGTTTTTAAAACAACTATTATATTATTAATTGATATTATATTCCTAAAAGTCTATGGTTCGACCAAAAGACTTATATAATGATATTTGTATCATTAATTAACCACTTGGGTTTCTATTAGAAGTTTATAGTAAGTTTTTTAACAATATAATATAAAAATACAAAGAAACATGGTAAATGTCAAACTATTTAACTAAGTGTTAAATCTAAAAGATAAGGTTAATATAGTGATCCAAACCTGTATAAAACCAATTGGTTGAGTGTTTTTCTACCCATCCTCACCTTATCCTTTAAATAATTCATTTTGGAGCCATTATAAACCGAAAATGATTTTATTATAAAATAATATTTCTAGCTTTTCCTAAGGTTCCCCTCGCCCCTCTTATAAAAGGGAACTTCCCATTATCTCTAATTCACACCTTCAAATCCATTTTTCTTGGCTAAACCCTACCCAAATACCCTATCAATTGTCCTCTATTCATCCTAGAGGCCTTACTTTAATCAGAAAGCCAATATATGGAGCCCTTTTGATCAAATCAAAAGGAAGAACCTGAAGAAGTGGTAAATATTTCATCATCTCTTTCAAGTTCCTTTCTTCTTCCACTTACTCTTTCTTTGTTATTTCCATTATAAAATAATAAATCCAATATCTTATATATACTGTGATGTTATTATAAATATGTTACAACCATGTTCATTTTTCTATCCATCCTTTGAATGAAATTTCACCATACGTGCGTACGTACGGCTTACCATCTCCGAGTCGTGGTGTAAGTGTTATTCAATACATTATTATTTGGATGGGTATAATAATGATGTGTAATTGATGTAAATAATAAATATAACATGATAATTATTCTTTATATATTATATACCATCCAATTATATATTATTTTAATATCAAACGACTGATATTGTTGCTCATGTGTACGTATACATTACCATCTCCACGAACGCGATGAGATTCATTCCCCATCGTATCCCTTCAAGACTAATTTTAATTAGATGATTAAAAATAATGTATAAAGACTTAATATCATTCTTAATATGAATAAGATACATTCTATCCATAAAAAACATTACTTACGTAACAAATCATATAAATTAAAATGAATCAGTTAACACCTGAAACGATGATAATACTAAGATATTATTAACAAAGCAACGTTAAAAGATCGTATATGATATCATATTATTGTATATGATTCTTTTATAATTTAATAACAATTATTTAACAATTATATTGGATGTTAACCTACCCTCTACCAAGTAAAATTACAATTTAAGGTTTAATTTCACAATCTTTTTATTATCCGAGGTTGTTTTTATGTAAGTATCTACTAGGACCTCTTTATCATCCACATCCATGTTTCATAAAAATGTATTTCAAAAAAATTACTATTTACTAGAATATGGGTTAAAGTAATTTATACCCTTGTTTGACCTTATATGTTTTTGAAAGGAATCTTTTTGTCATTTTCCAAACAAGGTACTTTTTAACCTTTTCGACATATTTAAGGTAAGAATGTTTTTCTTAACTTATACGGTGGGTGATGCTATTTTCCGCCATTAATACATCGTCAAAGTTTCCCTTACAATATTATAAGAAAATTTTCAAAATAAATGTTTTCTTAAATTATTTCAAAATAGAAATAGATATTTCTCTAAAAAAAGGTTTTGATTTCATCTATGTCAACATCCTTTGATGGATTTTAAGCTTATTTGATGTTGATTTATTATGATACAAAAATTCCATATTGTATTGAAGGTTTTATGATATGTTTGACTGTGTATGTGTTATTTTGACACCATTCATGGATTATGGATAAATTATTGACATTTCATGTGCTATTTTTAATACAAATGTTTTTGTTATGTTTAAATCTTTTCATATAAAGAATGCATTGGACATAGTATGTGATGGGTAGAGCCCGATATAGCTCCTAGATGCATCGGTAGGTCTCATGAGACAAACTAGTGTCTTGAAACAAGGCCTTGAAAAAAACTTATTTGTATTCTTGGCACAAGGCCTTGACTATGTGGTTATGAAAATCTGGCATTATGCATTCCATCATTATGAAAGTGTCTATTGATATTGCATGTGATTATTCAACTAGTAGAATATCCATGTGAGTAAGTAAATGAAATTATTTTGATTTATATTTTCCATATTATGATAAAATTTATGTTGAAAAGGATTTTTTTTTAGTTTTATACATTGCCTTAAATGTTTATGCTTATTTATGAAAGTTTTCGCTATATTATTATCCTTACTAAGAATCTGAGATCACCCCTTTCTATGTTTTATTTTTCCCAGGATGTGAAGAAGTATATTATGACTGAACTGCAGGGATAGTCTATGGAATCATAGTGTTGTATATGGAAACAATGTTGTTGTAGTTTTCCATTTTATGATGTAATGTAAACCTTATGAATGTATCTATTACTTATAAGGCTACTAAAATAACCAGTCTTTTGATACATGATCTTTTGTGATCATTCCAATGTTATATAATAATGCACCTACTTTGGGATTCTAGGGTCGGGGTGTTACACCAGTCCAGATCAATGGAGAATGGAATGGTTTTTCATACAAGACTTAAAACAGTTCCATATCGATGGTGAAGTGAAAACTATTTTTGTAATCAAACTCTACCAAGTTTAAGTGCCTCATCCATGAACATCCAAAATCCTAGACATAAGAGTGTGACATGTCTTCAAGAGTCTGGATGGTCCACTCCATATGACCATCTTTCTGTGGATGAAAAGTTGTGCTAAGTCATAGTTGAGAACCTAACTCCATACCCTAGAGGGTAAATAAGGATCTCGATCATAAATGATCATCCTTGGGACTCCATGAAGTCTCACCACCTCCTCTAGATACTGCCTCGACAAAACCTCCACTAAGCTCACCTCCTTGATCACTATGAAGTGGGATAATTTCATTAAACGATCCACTACCACCCAAATAGCATCATGGACTCCCTGAGCTCGAGGAAAACTAGTAACAAAGTCCATTGATTTGTACTCTAACTTCCATAGAGGAACATCAAACGGTTGGAACAAACCACCGGGGAAATGGTGCTTGACCTTCACCTTCTGTGAGACCAAACTTTGAGACACAAACTCTGCAACTGTAAACTTCAGCCTAGGCCACCAAAACCTCCACCTCTAGATCTCCCAACTAGGACTCTTCCACCTGATTCACCATGGATGACTACACCATCATCTAAAAAAGACAACATATTCCCCCAAATTCTCCCATATAGATATGTAACACTAAAATTTCTTCCATCACTATGCAAGAATCACCAGATTCATGCATTGCATCACTACACGACTTCCTACTCAACACATCAAATTCAACATTCCACTTTCTAGGTTTATATGAAATTTTGAAGTTGTATTAATGTAAGAACTCCATCCACAAAATCTACTGCAAGTTCAATTCACACTGGGAGAAAACATACCTCATGATCTTATGATCGGTGAAAACCAAAAATTGCTCTCCAATGAGGTAATGTCTCCACAACATCAGAGCAAAAAACACTACTTCCAACTCAAGATCATGGGTGACATAGTTACGTTCATGGGGATGCAACTGTTGATACCCATAATAAACAATTGATCTATACTACATTAGAATGTATTCAAACCCTAGACACGAAGCATCATAGAAAACATCAAATTGAACTCCCTCTGCTGAAAGACAAAGAAATGGAGCACTTACCAACTTCTCCTTCAGATACTCAGAAGCTGCCTGATACTGATCAGTCCACATGAATACTTCATCCTTCCGGGTCAATGCTATCAGAGGTTTTAAAACCCAAGATAAATTGACTAAGAACCTCCTATAGTAGCCTATGATACCAAGGAATCTTCACACCTCTACTACTATCTTGGGGGATTCCCAAGACACAACTACTTATATCTTCAATGGATCAAAAACTAATACCTTATGGGATACAACATGACCAACGAAACTGACTTCTTGATCCCAAAACTCACACTTTGACAACTTCCCAAACAACTATTGTCAATGAAGAACTCCGAAATTGTCATGAATATTCTTTTCATTCTTCTCCTCGGACGTAGAGTACATAAGGATGTCATCAATGAAAACCACCAAAAACTTATCCAAGAACTTAGGGAACACTACATTCATCAACCCCATGAACATAGCTGGAGCATTCATCCCACTGAATAGAATTACAATGAAATAATAATGCCCTTGATGAAAATGGAAAGCAGTCTTCAAGATATCCTCATCCTTTGCATGCATCTGATGATATACTAACTACAAATCGATCTTCAAGAACCAACTTGAACCCTTATGTTGATAAAATAAATCATCAATCAATATAAGAGGATAGAAATTCTTCATTTTAACTTTGTTTATGCAATGATAATCAATACACACCTGCAAAAAAAATCCTCCTTCAGGAACAAAACTGGTGTGCCCCATGGTGACACGATTGGATGAACAAAACTGCACTGTAGTAGACCATTGAGCTGTATATATAGCTCCCGTAACTCATAAGGGTCCATCCTATATGGATACATAAGGATATGATATGCTACGAGCTATATCTTGATCCCAAACTTGATCTCTCATCAAGGGGGTAATGCAAAAACTTATTCTGGAAAGACATTAGGTTACTCTTCTATGACACTAGGAAACACCAACTGCTAAAACTCGAAAGAACTCATCATCAGCTCAACCATCAAGGATGACAAGGAAGGAACACACCTTTGAACCATCTGAGGGTCTTTCTTGCTAACAAACATTGTTGGCTCTCCATCAGCATCGAAGAACACCACCTGTCTCCTAAAGCAATCCACAATATTCTTCACTGAATACAACTAATCCATGTTGAGGATGAAATCACAGGGTTGTATCTGTAAACATAAGAAATCTCCCCAAGAGCAGTGCAACCCCAGCACTAGCTCACAGTCTTTGCATACTTCAAACAAGTCATCTCAACCTCCAACTATCATAGTCAACACTGAGGGCACTAGAATCCTCTCTACCTCAAGTCCTAAAGCATAGACAAGGGTAGGTGATATAAAGGAGTGTGTCGCTCCTGAATCAAACAAGGAAAACCACAAAGTGGAAAAAATCAAAGGGTGCCTCGAATGATGTCTGGCTAGCATGGAGCTAGAAAAAATAAAGCATGAATCTGACCGTGACCTACTCCACAACCTCATAGACCATGATAAATACCACCACACTGGTCATGTTCTTCTCTCTAAGGATCGGGAGTTTCACGAGGCTATCCTCTACCTTCCCCATTAGCTCTCTGCTAATCCACAACTGGTGAAACCTACTTCTACTACCTCACCTAGAACTGCCTCAATGAAGTAACCTAGAGCGGATCACCTGGTGCATGATGACCACTCTAAAAGGTTGGGAACTCTCTATGCTAATGACCTCGACCTCCACAAGAAAAATAATCACCTGATCCCTTTGAATAGGCCTGAGATCTACCGCCCTAAAAGAAATGAGATGCTGAGGGCTATGGCCTACCCCCAGTTGAACGGAAACTCTTCTTCCTTAAAAACCAGGAACCCCAGACCACAACTCTTCTTTATGAGGAATAATTATGACTTTCCTCTCGTAATGATTTGATTTTGGCCAATGTAATATCAACGACCTCTACCCTCACCATCACCTCAAGATTTGTCTTCAGCATAAACGGGGTGACCTGGCGCTGGATCTCTGGATACAAAGCCTCCTCAAAATGTGTTTCCCTAGCCTCCTCGTCTGGAAAAATGTCTGAATCATATCGTAAATGGTTCTTGAAATATTTTCCAAACTATATCACATTGGAGTTCCCTTGTTGAAGGGTATATAGCTCATGGATATTGGATGCCATCGCAATCAAAGAAAGAAACTCGAATCTGAACTTGTCTCATAACTCCTCTAAAAAGATCACTAACTCCTCACGGTCCCTAAGGAACAAGATCCACCATTTCCTTGTTGCACCATATATCATCGTCACAACCAAAGACACCCAGTATTCCTTATGATCACGGATCGAACTGAAGGATATCTCAACCTCCTATAACCAGTATGTTGGGACTACATCTGAAAGAGAGACCTCGTACTTCTGTAGACTCTAGTGATGAAACTCTTAGAGTGTAATCCTCTAAGTCTCTTCATTGTCAACCTCTAACCTTTGACGATCTACTGGCACAACTTTCTAGATATATTTTGTAAGAACCTAACATGGACATTAATCTGGAGACATACCTGCAAAATAATAGTTAGAGTTCCTAAACCTGGAATATGGAAGACTCAACATTAATTAATTAATTTTTTTCTTTTATTCATTTTAGGTTAACCTATCCCAGGGTCTACCCATTAAAACATAGGCACAAAGAAGAATGATGAATGACCATTTCCTATGTATCTACCTTGTAATCAGTATCACCTTGTTTAGTATCCACTGTAAACTTAAAGGTTCATGCATCAGATCATAGGGGTCCCTAAAAACCTATGTCTTAGATAGTCTCTAGTGTTTACATCACTTGCTAAACTTAACTTACATCATTTCCCTACCAACCCAAGAAACCTCACCTATGCCTAACACCAAACTCCATCCTATCCCAAAACCAGACCTTTGATAACACTCTTTCATGACCCCCTCCCCACAAGGTGTACCCCTCCTAGGCTGGTATTGTGATAAGGGAGATGGTGACCCCCGAGCCCCGCCTCTATTAGGCCCTAGGTTGGCGACTAGAATTGAGGGTATAGTAAACACACAAATGGGAGGCATTACCCTCTAAGAGAACACATGCAGAAGAGAGAGATGAGACAGACACCAACCAACTCCAACTTGGACTGCAATATAAAATAAAACCCATGTACACATATATAATGTCATGAAAAAAACTACTACAGTTGAAACTGAAAATTCAAAGTACCAAAAGAAAAGTAAAAACAACAGGGACCACAAAGCCCTAACAGCTCATGAAATCCCAAGATAGTGGTAACCATCCTGATCTCCAACATTCTCCAATTGAACTGAAAAATACTTTATATAAATTTAGGGTGAGTATAATAGTATACTCAGTAGGATCCCCCCTTGAGCCTATTGTGAAAAATTAAAGAAAGCATGCTAATACCCAATGAAAAACAAGTGAAACTAACTCATCAGTTAAACAAGTATACTAAGTTCCCAGCCTCACCACAGATAATCTCACCAAATATTGCATAAAATAGTATATAGTATAATAAATAATGTCAAGGGTACCCCGCTAATACTTCCCCACTGGTTTGCCGCTTTCCCCCAATGTTGCACTTCCTAATCCATCTCTCTTCAAAAAGGATTTCCTTCAGACAACTGGACGTAGCACCACTAGATGCACCTCATGTAAATAAACCACCACATCCACATGACCAAAGTTACTAGGTAGTTTTTGGGATCCACCACAGCTATCATAACCTGTATCATACGTAGATTATTAAACCTCAATCCATTATATCCCATACACCGAGTAAGGATCCTCAAGACAACATAGAATATACATGTTACACATATAGTAGACCATAAGAAACTATATCCAAAATATATATGTGTGAATAACCACAGTCCATTAAAACCCTATACACACATATATGGGGAAAAACCATTATGCCTAAAAACACAAGTAACAACCAAGAGAAGAGAGTAGGGCCAAATGGGGCAGTCATCCATCCATCCTCCCACTAGAATGTTGGGGAAAACACCCTCCCCAGGGCTCAGAATCCCAATCACCCAAACCAACAGGGTGGGGTAGCATATAGAAAAACAAAAATTACATGATACATTGTAGCTAAGAACCACACTATGGGCATAACTTAGTCTTAGACTCAACAGCAGCTAACATATCTCGGACTCCCAGCTACCATTGCTAAAGCTAGTTATCCTATAATCACACAACCATTTAAATAGATTTATTAGATTACTTTATCCCTTTTCATAAATTTCAATTTATGTTAATTAATTCTTTAAACATTAATTAATCGTTCTTAATTCCACATTACATTTCATTAGGATCCAACCAAAGTTTCATGGCCTCTAGGAATAACCAAACCAATTCCACATCTTCTTAGAAATATTACCTCAGCATTTCATCCCATCAAGCTCAAACTCCATGGGTTAACATCATTTATTTAATCATTTATTAAAACATTATTATTTTTCAATATTCCTAGGAATTATATAAAAATATTCTAAGCTACTAAACACAAGGGGCTCAACACGGTGATTAGTTGAACTGCTCATCAAGTCATTGCCACCTAAGAATGAGCATAGACTCATCCTCCAATGAGAAGCTAAAAATAGAAATCACATGGCATACCATGTGCGTCTTCACCCCTTTTGGAAGGAGGGTAAGCAAGAACAACTGCCTTGATCAGTGAGGAAGGTAAATAATTTAAAAAACCAATAAGATGCATCAAGAATCCAATCATTCACATCCAACCTATTTCATCATCTCTAGTATCCTCCCCGAAAACCACATGCATAAACTGATGCATCTTGACACTCTTGGAATCAATTGTTTCCACAAATGATGGCCCTCCTGACCCCCACGTATCACAACATACTTCCAAGCTCACATCACACCATAAGAAGTGGGAATCAAAGATCATATCAAATGGGCTCTTATCCCTTAAACAACGCATTCATCCTTCACACGCAATGATCTCTCAAGGCTCCAAAGTAGATGGAACTCAGCCATACAAGAAAGAGGGTAACTCAGTACCCTACAAGGTATTATATTATATCAAAAAAACGGTTCATTAATCCATACTGAATTAACCAATTTATTATTAGTAGTTTCCAACTATGGGAAACCTAAACAGCAAGCCATCACAGCTATCACAAATAATTAAACATGCTTAATGCACCAATTTGATTAACATCAAATTAAAACACCAAACAACCAAATTCATTTACATGACTCTTTTATCTTTGAAAAATAATTAGAATTAATCCAAGTTTATGATCTTTACCAATTTCTGTCAATAATGACATGCTAAACAAGGTAGTCATATATATCACACTATCTAGAAAAACAAGAGACAATAAAATATGATCGATACCAATTTATTTATCTGGTTCAAATACTTATTATGTCAATTCCATTATGATCCAGTGGGCTAAAATGTGATAACTCTATAGTTTCACATAAAAGAATAGAGAATCTATGAATTTGATACCCCAAAAGTATCTTGACATTCTTTATATGAGAACGATCCACACAATGGATTACAATCACCTCCCCTACGACAAATACATCCACCTAAGGACTCTACGACACGACCGCACCAACTGACACCTAAGAAAACATCATTAGAAGAATAGAGATCACATTACATAACATGGAAAGGAGAAATGGGAGAATAAGGATCAAAGAAAACACAAGAACAGAGGTAGATCATACCTTCTATTGATGATGGATCGACACTTGCTACTTGAACCAAAACAGGGGGTGTGCATGAAGCAGGAAGAAACTTCAAGGGGAAACGATCCAAGGTTGAGGTTAGATCACACCTATCCTATAGGAAGAAGGAAAGGTTCGAGCATCTTTCACTAGTGAACAATAAGGCGGAACAAGGGACGAAGATATATCATCCCTTTAGAAGATTTAACGGAGCAGTGGTTTAAGATACACTAGATTTTCCATTAAAATTAGATCACATTAAACCACGCAGTTTGACCAAGTAAAGTCAAACTGAGCTGTAGGAAAATTAATTAATATAGGAGTTATGGGATTTGAATCAGCCTTAAATCCCTTAAAACAAAAACTTGAATGTGTTTTTCATCAAATAAAACACTAAAGGAGAGAAACTATAGGAAGATAGAAACAATTTTCACAAATGTATCTTCGACAGATGACTCACTGATAGATGACTCACTGATAGATGACTCACCAACAGATGACTCACCGATATGTGACCCACCAACAGATGACTCGCTAATAGATGACTCATCCACATATGACTCACTGATATATGACTCACCGATAATACTGTTCACAAAACTGGAAACAATGTTCATAGAATTAGAAATTTGGATAAGTGTTGGGGATAGGTCACCTTGACCTCCCAGAACACCTCAAATACCATATTTTAGCAATTATATGGACCAAAGAGGTCTGGTCCATTACAAATAATTAGTAATTATTTGAAATAATTAGTAATAATTGGGAATAGTTGGTAATAATTTTGATTAATTTGTAATAATTGGGATTAATTAGTAATAAATTGGAATTAATTTGAATACATTGTGATAAACTAGCACAATTTCTAGTAGATTGGAGAAATTCCTTTTGATCAATGCCTCTTCTCCTTGCAACTTTATCCCACTGAAATCAATATGAAAAATCTTATAAGAACATACGTTAGAGTAGATTTTTCATAGTGATTTTAATCCCAGAACATTGTAAGGAGGTGAGCAATCGGATAAAAGATGTTGTTTTTATGATGACTCATCTCCTTGGAACTTATCTGACTGAAATAACTATGAAAAGTATTCTTTGACGTATGGATATCAATTTTCATATGCACAATCATGAAGAAAAGCATGGTGAGTCCTCCTTTCTCTACATCCTCATTCATACTAAAATAGAAATTTTTACATCAGATCAGACTTTTCATAGTGATTTTTGTCGTATAAAGTTTCAAGGAGATGAGTTGTCAGGAAAAAGCACTATTTTCAATCCTTTGGAATTTTTTTTGCCGTTAATTAACAATAATTAGTACAAAATACCTATAATTAATAATTTTCTCATCTTTTTTAGATAATTTTTATCTTATATCTAATTATATATAATAACTAATTGTTTTATATTTTTTAGAAAAATATGGAACAAGGAATTCGACAACAGTAAATATTAGATGATCTTGCTTGGATAAATCAGTATAGGAATTCAAATGGTTCTGGTTTAAATTATATATATATTGAAGGTGTTAAACCTTTCTTATCATTTTCATCATCAAAACCAAAAAAATTTTTAGAAGGTACAATTAATTTTCCTGATAAAAATGTGCTCTAACGATGTATGAAACATTTGACAACATTGGAGGTCATTTATTGTGTTTTGGTTTTAAAATAGATTATGTTTTTTGGTATCAACATGTTGAATGAAATTCTTGAGAAGATAATTTGGTTCTGGATCTAGCATGGTTTCAAAATTTAGTACATGATGTGGAAATTCCTTCTTTTAAACAAACTGAAACTCAGAATGATATTGATTTAACTCCTTAGTTGTAACCATCTCATTTAAATGAGTTATTGAGGTCCGTTGAGGATGTCTTATATCCTGGTTGCAAGATAAGAAAGTTTGAAGTAGTTTCTAAATTTATGGCTATTAAATCATATAATGGAATGTAAAATAGCATTTTTAGTAAGATATTCTCGTTGTTAAAAACACTGATGCTTGAAGGAAATGTGTTGCCTATAAATTTCTATGAGAGAAAGAGTCTAGTTCGTAATCTGGGTCTTGGTTATCAGAAGATCCATGCAAGTTCAAATGACTGCATCTTATATTATGGTGAAAATGATTTGTTGGATAGTTTTCCTACATGTGGACAATCCAGGTATAAAGAAGCTCAAGCAAGGAAGTCTGAATTTATTCCTGTAAAACAATTTATATATTTCCCGCTCACATAGATTGAAACATTTATTTATATCTCAGAACACAGTAGCATTGATTTCAAGGAAAAAAAACCAGTATTTCAACTGGTAAAATATTAAACTATCCCTCTAATGGAAATTCATGGAATCATTTTGACCAAGTGAATCCATCTTTTTCTTTATAAGCCTAAAACATGTGATTTGGTCTTTCTACTGATGGTTTTTGTCCATTTGGTTCTTAAGGTAGTCATTATTAAAGTTGTTCTATCTTTATAACTCTGTGCAATTTACCTCCATCAATGTTGATGAAGGATCCATATATATTTTTGACCTTATTAATTCCAGGTAATCCAAAAAAGAATATTGATGTTTATTTTAAACCATTGATTGATGAGTGAAATTCACTATAGATTAATGATGTTAGTACATATGATGTTGTTGTGAAACAAAACTTCTTACTGAAAGCAACATTGATTTGGAAAATTAGTCACTTCCCAGCATATGGCATGTTATCTGGATGGAGTACACATTTTCCAAAATCATTTCAGTACTATATGAGAGACAAAAAAGTGTTTATTCTCATCAATGAAAAGAAATTTGTTTTTTCGGTTGTCATTGCAGATTCCTTCTAACCGATCATCATTTTTTAAAAAACAAATATAATTTCAGAAAAGGAACATATGAAAAATATGGGCCTACAACTATGATCTCTGTTATAGAGTTAAAATCAATTTTCTCTTCATTACCTTCCATCACATTCGGTCCAACAATAAACCAGCAGAAAATTGATGGGTTTGGTAAAGAGCATAATTGGATTAAATATAGCATTTTTTGGGATTTTTCATATTGGTATAATTTTTTGATCTGTCACATGTAGGATATGATTCGTATTGAGAAAAACTATTTTGATAATTTATTTCATACAGTTTTGGATACACCAGGTAAAACCAAAGATAATGTAAAGGCACTATTAGATCTTTCGCAAATTTGAAAGCAACCGGAACTTGAACTATTTGAAAATGTCATATCACAGAATTTAATAAAGCTAAGAGAAACTTATACATTGTCTAAAGAGAGTCTCTTATTATTTTGTTATTGGATTTTATATTTGAGATTTCCAGATGGTTATGCTTCTAATTTGGGAAGATATGTCAAAAATAGTCATATTACCGGATTGAAAAGTCATGACTATCAGGTTTTAATGGAAAGACTTATTCCAATTGGATTAATAGGTTTGTTAAATCCTATGATTTAGGATGTTCTGGAAAAACATTTTTATATTTTTTTCGAGATATTTTTGTGTTCACAATAGACTACGATGTAGTATGCAAATTGAAAAAAGATGTCATTTTAATTTTATGTAAACATGAAAAAAAATTCCCACCATCTTTGTTTGACTCAATGGAACATTTGATATTAAATTTTCACCATGAAACAAAATGTAGAGGTCAGTTACAGTTACGATGGACATAACCATTTGAGAGATGCATGCAGAAATTGAAGAAAAAAGTACATAACAAAGCATCACTTGAAGGCTCAATTGCAAAAGCTTTTTTGCAAGAAGAAATTTATTTTTTCTGCTCTCATTACTTTCAATCTAAATATCCTTCAAAACACAACCGCATGGGCCCTAACAAGGAAAATTTTGACAATGACATCAGAAATACATTGTCAGTTTTCAATCAACTTGAACTTTGATTTGGTGGAGTTCATGAACGATGTCTTTCAAATGATGAACATTACAGATCTCATACATATATTACACTTAACTGTGAATAAATGACACCATTTTTAATGTGAGTGATCCTATTAATTATTCTATAATATTTTTAATAGTACATTAATATTATTTTATTTATAGGTTATATGATAATCATATTAAGAAATAATTTCCACAATTTATAGCAGCTGCTCTTAAAAAACGTCTTAAAAAAATTCCTATTGGTTTCAAAAACTGTTAACAAATTTTTTTTATTTCACATAAAAATTTAATTTAATATTTGTTATAGTGATATTTTTTAAAAAAAATTAGGTATCTCAACATGCTAATAAAATTGATAATCAATTGTATGTATTGAGTAACCCACCATCCAAAATGGTTAAATATTATAATGTTTATGTGGTGAATGGTTTTTGATTTCATACATGTGCATATGGGGAATAAAAAAACAATGAATAGTGGTGTTTGGTTGAGAGGATCTCATCATAGAGAAACTGAAGTTTACTTTTAAAGTATGCTCGAACAAATCCTTAGACTGTGTTATCTGGGACAACATTACATAATTATGTTTAAATGTTAGTGGTTGGATACAAAGAGGGGCTTTCATGTTCATCTGATCCATGGAATTATTGATATTAAATATAAAAGTATTATTATAGTAAATGAAACATTTTTATTTTCATATTAGGAACATCAAATTTATTATGAAAATTATTGTGCTACTACAAGAGAGTTGGGTGATTGGTGCAGCATAATAAAAATTAAATCTCAAGATAATAAATTTAATGAAAGTTAATGTGGTTCCATTGAATTTCAATGAATTTAAATTTTTTAAGAGACTGATTCAAATCCATCTTTTTCATGAAGAGACGTGAATATCATTGATAACACCCCATAGTTAAGGGTCGATGGTGATGATGATATTAATGATGTTATAACTGAATTCGAAATAACAGGATATGAGGAAACTGAAACAAATATGAAAATTGATGATGCTAAGGAGGAAGATCAAGACATTGCCATCGAAAACTATGAAGATGAGGATGAAGATGGACATTGAAAAAGTTAAATGTTTTTTAAAATCATATATAATATATATCTATATAAAATAGTTGTTTTCAACTATTTATAACAACAATCATTTTTTGTTTCAGATGGACAAGGATTTGTATTGTCTGTTGCAGGAGGTTGATCTACCTTTAGATGATAAATACATTGGATTATATGACCCTCAGACTGTTGTAGGTCTAGGGAGCACTGAGAGGGGGTGTGGTTGTGCCCAAATGATGATTCCTGACCCCATCCCCAAGTGACATCCACATCTTGGGTTCAATCCATGCACGCATAGCTATGTTTACCTACATATTTTAGTTAGTTTTCAATAATTTATTTATATTATAATTGTTTTATTAATTGTTATTTTTTCACAACTTTATGCATATAGTTGTTGGATAGGGGAACGCTCTATTGAACAATTATTTTTTTGAATCATGGGTTTCATGGGATCAGATTCCTGTTGATGTTCATCACCGCATGTTCGAGCAATGACCGGTACGTAAGTAAATAATATTTATTTTGAATTTAATTTAATTAATAACTTTATATTATAAATTATTTGTAGTGTTTATGGTATCACATTAATGAGGGAATATGTGATTCTATCTGAAGATCATGGAAAGGAGCTATGTGTCTACATTGCACTCAGTTTTTGTACAATTTGAAAAGGAAAGTGATAGAGAAAGCAGGAGTGACAGAGTTTGATGAGACATGTCGCATCCATCAACCTGGTTATATTTCATATCATGTTTGGGATTGATTATGTACACACTGGTTGAGTAGTCAATTTTAGAGTAGATCATCAGTAGGTCGGAAAAATTTGGGGAGACAGGAGGTGACACATCGAGCCGGTAGTCATACATTCAGTTTTCATAGGGAGCATATGGTAAGTACATTTTTAAAATATTTTATATAACTTTAAACGTAAAATGTTAATTTTATAATCATATTGGTAGTCACACACCCCGATATTATGGAGTACAACATTTATAGGAGGATGTATAGTGATCCAACCGCTAGAGAGATTAGAGGTGCTTGCCAACATCATATTATGGTCAGTATAATTTCTTTTTGAGTTTCAAATTTAATTGAAAATATTATTTTAACTATTTTAATTTTATATTTCAATTGAAGGAATCATATGTGGCTGTGACATCTGAGACACATAGTGAGATTTAGGCCGAGACCGTTGGTCAGACCAGTGCTCTCCAATTTGATGAGGCAGCATGGATGCAGGCAACCCAGTATGTCTTTGATAAAGGCTGAGTTGTTGGTATCATCTCTTGATTGACCCCCAAGATTTTTTATGACACCATTGCGATGTCGGCGTCTAGCTCAATAGTATCTCACATAAAGTCATCATCATCTTATTCACATTATTAGGAGAAGCTTCGAGCTCAGAGTGAGCCTCTGGAGACTATGCATAGGGAGTAGGAGGAGATGTTTCAGTGGAAGCAGTAGCAGCAGGAAGAGTTCTTATGACAGAACCAACAGTAGTAGCAGGAGGAGATGTAAGATGAGATGCGTCGATAGTGGAATCAGCTGGAGCAGGAGCAGATGGAGTATATGCAACGTCTGACTTGTAGTTTAGGGATGGATTTTCCTCCACCAGGTCATCCAGACAACCCTCCCCCTCAGTGACGAATTTTTATTTTATAATGAAACATTTGGATGTATTTTTTTGTAATATTAACTATTTAATGTTTTAAATAGTTCATATTTTATATTATTGTGAATATTACAGTTTTTATTATTTATTTAATTTTTTATTATATTTATTATTTTATTAATTAATATATATTTATATTTTTTTAAAATACTAAGGTTTTTATTATATTACTAATATTAATATATTATTTCATTAATATTAATAATATTATTATTATTATAATATTTAATTATTTTATAATTAATTGTATTTTAATAATAGTAATATTATTATTTCATTTATATTAATATTATATTATTAATATTATATTATTAATATTATATTATTAATATTATTTTTTAAATAATTTTATAATATTAATAATATTATTATTATTTCAATAAGATTAATAGTATATTGTTATTAAATTTTTTTTATTTTTTTACTTTTTCCCATTATTTGTGACGGTCTATTGCAAAAACTTTTTTAAAAAAATGGGAAAAGTATTTATGATGGGTAGTTGGCCTGTCACAATAGGTTTTTTAAAAAAAACTCTCCGAACCTATTTGTGACAGTCTATCACAAAAGGAAATATTTTCAAAGTCCTTTTCCACATTAGACCATTTGCGACGGGACCCCGTCGCAAATAGCCCTTTTTACAGTAATGAGCACTTATAAAAAAATAAGAAAAATAATATGAAGTAAAAAATAACCAATGATCAAAAATAATATTAGAACATGTAAATGAGAGAGATTATTTTTAAACTATTTTGAATTTAATTAAATGTGGTGATAGTGTAATTTATCAAAACACTATTAATACTCAATTATAAACAATTATAAACCATGATGTTGTTTTATATTTTAGAAAGAAAAAAATATCATAAAATTGTTAAAAAATCTATCACTAGTGCAGGCTCGTAGACTATAATAAAATTATTTTGGCAGATTTGATATAATCTTAAAGTTGATTTGTAAGGTAGATTGATTTACACAGTGTGCATAAATTTTAAAATAGTTCTGAATATAAAATATCTTGAATTATTTTATAAAATGTTCATAAATAATAATACAAAATGTTCATACTAAAATTCCTTATTTGAAAACTAATTTAAACCATGCCAAAAGGATTTTTGGTGGATTTGATCAGATTTAAAGAAAAAAATATGTGATATTTTGATTATCTAGAATGTTCACAAAATATATGAAATGTTTATATAGAATGTAAAGGGGTTTATGTTTTCATAAAAATTATATATTTGAAATATGAAGTATTTCATATTGAATTACATATAAATTGAAAATAATAAAGAGTTTACTGAAAAATAATCTGAAATATTCAGGTTTATTTATTTATGGAATTTCCACATGGCTTATATAATTATGATGTTTTTTAATTTTTTAATTTTTGAAATGTTCAAAAAATATTTATATCATGTTTAAATTAATGAAAATTTAATTTATTAAGTATATTTATTACTTCATTTAATTCATGATTATAATATTTTTATAGTATGAATGAATGTATACTATAGTTTATAGTGTTAAAATAATTCTTATAAACAACATACTATGAATATAAGGAGTGACATGTTAAGCATGAAATATTATTCTGTTACACTCAATCATGACCCTGATTTTTTTGGTGCAAGATTGTAAAGGTAGGTTATGATTTATACATACTAGGTGTTTGGATTATATTGAAATTATGGCCTCTCTTGAGTATTGATCTACGGATAATGGGACTTTGGGTTGGACTTCTCATTAGCCTTGGGGCTTAGACCCTATATAGAAAAGTAGGGGTTGGCTACCTATTTCACTATACTTACACTTCTAAGTATATTTATTTTATATGATTTTGAGCCTTTATATTAAAGTATTTCATGAAAATTTAACATGGAAGGCACTAATATTTTTTTAATTATTATTATATTTTATTTATTTTAGGTGATTAACAAAAATCATGAGTTGTATAAAGTTTTATATATTAATATTTTTTAAACATATTAATTTTACTGAAGGCATGTGATACAAAACTAAATCATTAAAATCATCCACACAAGAATGGATATACAAGAGATAGGATAGTGAGATTTTAAACCCCTTTAAAATGATAATTTTAAGACACCTTTCAATGTAATAAATATTCATGACATTGATCATCTAAAGAGGTAATTTGTGTTAAAATTGAGTTCCCATGGATTATCTTCTATAAGTCAAACAATATAGTGAATCTAATGATTAAGTGATTATTCCTAGAATGATATTTATATTACACTTAGTTAGGGAACTCTAATTTTTAGGATACCAGAGGAATAATGTTGTGGTGATCCATATGATGGATTTGGGAAAGGATTTTCCCACTCTACTATCTAAGAGTTATATGTAATATAATTGACAAAATTTTTGAACATGTTATCATGAAACTTCAAATTTATTATTTTTTTAAGTTTGATTTATAGTCTAGGGTAGACCCTAGTCCATCTCTCATGGAGCGTTGGTAGGTTTATAGTATGCATTTTTAATAAAAATTACTAAGAATGGGGGTGATTTTGAAAACAATTTTAAGAAAATAACTAGATTTAAAGATCTTAATAGTTGATAGATAAAGGTGCTGATTTAAGGATTATGAGATAAAGGGGTCATTGTGATTTCACTACACACGTTTCAAGTTCATTGTTCTTAGATATTCATTTAGGTTTGGGGTAATTCTTTGGTTGAAATTAATTGGAATCTCGATTAATTCGTAAGCCTTTATTTCATTGCTTGAAGAACCAAACCTTGACATAACAATCGTATTATAAAGGTATATAAATTATGCATTGAATAATAGCTCCAAATAATATTGAAATATCAAGTAATTGGGTAATAAAATGATTCTTTTGTTGTCCAATTGGAACAACACAAATCACTCAATCAAAACCTCACACCGGTCGGTTAGAAATTAAGAGCATAACATTCACATGTATCAAAACAAGAATTCAAATATTAAATCATGTATGTTACATGGAATGAAATGTTTTAACACCCAAATTACTCCAAACATAAGCTAATATATGCATTATAACTTCCTTGACATGTATGTATCTCCCTCACAAAGAACGCCCACCGTTTAGCACGACATCGGGAGGAGGAGGAAGCTCGAGTGGAACTCCTTCTTAATTATTGATCCCTCTATGTGGATAGGGGCCTCCAGAACTTAAAATATGGGTATAGGACTCCTCTATAACTCCAAATTGGCATCACTTAACTCCTTGTCCAAACTTTCCAATGAGGATCCCAAGCTTCCATTTTATAGGCAATGTGGAAGGTGGTTTTGGGCACACAGATTGTGTAAAACCACTTGGCCCATGGTTTTCAACAACTTGAAAGTCAAATATCCCTTTTAAAAAATATAAACATGTTTCCCCACCTCTTTAATGTCTCCACTGAATGTTTGGAACCATTTGGACAACTAGAGCCTAAGATATGGACAGATCACAACACACCACTTTTGACTTCGTGCAGATTGGGTGTGTTTGACAGATCAGGTCAGTTGGGATACCAGATATCCGAATGAGTATTAGGTTCCTTCATATTAAATGCATCCCAATTAATTTTGGACCAACCCACAAGATCTAAGACTATTTTAATTCATGGTATAGTATAACTGTTCGGTTTAGTAAACTGGTTTTCTTGGATCCTGCGTAGCTTGGCCCATTTTTCTTGGACATCATCATGGGCCCTCCAAATCACTTCCACCTTTAATGAAATTATCAAAAAAAGTATCATTTACATTTTTAATATTTATAAACACAAAATAATGGAATCAAACATGAATTTTAATTTGTTATTATTTTATAATTTTCAATACAAAACTAGTTTAACACAATGTTGTAAGGGTTAAAATGAAACAGTGAATCGTGGTGCAATCACACCCCCACACCTAAACATTTTCACTCCTAGGAAAATTAATATTTCCAAAAATTATAAATGAATATATTTCCAACTTCATAAATATTTTACATTAAATGAATATTTAATTTCTGATAGAAATCTGATCAAAGAAAAAAATCACACTAAGGAGTTATTCTTAGTGATCATGGGAAAATACGTCTCAAAAATTGTATCCAAATGAAATTCCCAGAGATTCATGATACCAATCAAATAAAATAATTCAAAATTTAATCATGTCACTAATTCTCCATGTGTGTGTGTGTGTCAACCATTTTATGCTATTCTTTCTAGATTCTATTGAGTAAATATAATTTATTTTAATAATTGTCTACTTACAAGATCCTTTCCACCGAACTTACCCCACATTCTTTGCAATAAAATTTCAAGACCCACTCACTTAATAATTCCCAAAAGTTAAACTATAAGATCCTGACCTAGATATCCCCATATGTTGTACATTTCATTTCTCCCATCATTTATTATTTTTTTCAAAAGTTTCACTTTAAACAAATATCACACTCTTCTCCCAACCCTTATTTGATATCCTCATGAAACTAATTGGAATAGTTATAACAATATAAAAATTTGAGGAAGGGTATTTTTTGACCTTTACAATATACAACTTTTATTAGGGCATAAAATAGTTGGATAACAGGTACACACACATAGGTCAATCTGGTACATTAATGAAATATATCATATAAAGAAAAAGCATATAGAAAAATGATTTTGAAAAGTATAGAAAAATCAACCTAACATATATTTACCTTCCATTAAGTAATAAATTTTCACATTTCATGGTTGGGTAAAAAAATGTGTGGAGAGATTAAGTGACGTAATTTTTTCTTAAACTATTCACAAAAAAGGGCATCATTCTTCTCAAAGGTTTCAAAATGATACAACTATTTATATCATCGAAAAAGAACTAAATTTCAAAATAAATTCATAGTACAATATTGAATTCTTGCTAAAATGCACATTTCACCATTTTTTTTTGAATATTAAAATAACATGAAATACGGACATTCCACATGAATTTTCAATAACTTCCATGATTAAATGGGAATAATTTTCCATGTTAAATTGGGTATAAAAAATTAATATTCCATCACAAAAAGTGAGGGGGATGGAAGGGGGAAAGTAACAATACAAGTCAGTAAGATAAAAAGAGAAAAATAAGAAAGATGATGAAAATCCCTAACTAACCCAGGAATATACATGTCCCCCTCACCTAAAGTGTGCAATGTCCTCACTGTAAGAATAGAGAATGTAGAAATGAAGGATAAAACCTCGTGAGTTTCATTCATAGATTGCTTCTTGAACATGGAGTTCCTCCATTGGGGACTCCCGAATGGATTCATGAAAGTGCTTCAGTCGCTGCCCATTGACAGTGAAGGTTTTCTTGGTTTCTTCATTTTGAACCTGGAAAACACCAAATGAAGAGAAGTTAGTAATAGTGTATGGTCCAAACCAATGAGAAAAAAGCTTACCTGGATGCAACTTCATCCATGAATTGTAGAGGAGGACCTTATTCCCAATGTGAAACTGAAGATGAACGATGAGATGGTCGTGGGAAGCCTTGGTACACTCATTATAAATCCTATATTTCTCATATTCACCTCTTCTCATTTATTCTAGCTCATGAATCTGCAACTTTCTTTGAGAACCTACACCATAAAGATTAGAATTTTCTTTATTTGATTGCCCAGTAGGCCCGGTGCTCAATCTCAATAGGGTGGTGACAACTCTTTCCAAATCCAGTCAATATAGTGACATGCCAATGGGAGTATTAAAAGCAGTGCGGTAAGCCCATAATGAATCATCAAGACTAAGACTCCAATATTTTCTATTGGGTTGAACCGTTTTTTCAAGAATTTGTTTTACCTCTCTATTTGACACATCGGCTTGACCACTGGTTTGTGGGGGATATGTAGTAGACACTCAATGATCGACCCCATACCGACGTAAAAGTGATTGCATTATTCTGTTGCAAAAATGAGAACCCTGGTCACTGATTATGAACCTAGGTAAGCCAAACCTATAGAAAATTTGGGTTCTCAAAAATTCCACAACTGCCTTAGAATCATCAGTCCTTGTAGCTCGTGCCTCTACCCATTTTGAAACATAATACACTGCCAATAAAATATAAAGGTTACCAAATGAATTGGGAAATGGTCCCATAATTCAATGCCCCAAACATAGAAAATGTCATTGAAGAGAAAGGGTTTTTGTTGCATCTCATTTCTTTTAGATACATTTCTCATTATTTAACAGTGAGTACAAGATTTACATAAGTCATGGGAATCCTAAAACAATGTGGGAAAAAAGAGACCAGAATCAAGGACCTTACGGGAAATCCATTGGGGACTAAAGTGGCCCCCATAAGCAAGAGTGTGAAAGAACCTAAGGACAGACTGAAACTCTCTATCGAGAACACAATGCCTGAGGACTTGATCATTACATGTGTGCCAAAAGTAGGGGTCATCCCAAATGTACCAACGAGCCTCATTTTTTAGATGGTTGTCCTAGTTTTTGTTAAAATTAGTAGGAATGCAAGATGCTACCAAATAATTTACAATGTCAGTGTACCAAGGAATAGAATCTTTCACTCATCACATTTTCTCATTAAGAAACATATCATTTATAAGAAGACAGGGGGATGATTCAATGTCCGAGGATGGGTGGATCCTACTAATATAGTCAGCCACCAAATTCTCTGCTCCTTTTTTATCTCTAATTTCTAAATTGAATTCTTGAAGGAGGAGCATCTAGATAATGATATGTGGTTTGGCTTCCGTTTTCCTAAGGAGTTACCAAAGGGATGTATGGTCTGATAACACAATGAATTTTGACCCCAAAAGGTATGATTTGGATTTTTCCAAGGCAAACACAATGTAAAGTAATTATTTTTCAATTATGGTGTAGTTTTCTTTGGAAGGTTCCAAAGTACATGAGGCATAGGCAATAACATGTAGAGTTCGATTAACCCTTTGTGATAAGATAGTCCCAACTACATAGTTAGAGGCGTCACACATGAGATCAAATGGAAAATCTCACTGAGGTAGTTGGATTACTGTGGGTGATGTGAGACTCTATTTTAACTTATTAAAATCTTCCTCACATTCTTTATCAAAAACAAATTCTTTTTATTTTTTGAGTAATCGGGAGAGGGGGTGAAATTTTACTAAAGTCACGAATGAAATGACGGTAAAATACAGCATGACCTAGGAAAGACCGCACATCCTGTAAATTTTTTGGGAAATGGTAGGGAAGAAATAACATCCACATTTGATTTATTTACTTAGATACCATCCCCATAAATGACATGTCCCAAAACTATACCTTGTCACACCATGAAATGACATTTCTCATAATTTAATACAATATTCTTTTCAATACAGTGATGTAAGACTAAACCAAGACTACTCAAACATTCATCAAAAGAGGATCCATAAATAGTAAAACCATCCATGAAAACTTCCATGAAATTCTCCAGGTAATCCGAAAAAATACTAACCATACATTGCTAGAAAGTACCAGGAGCATTGCACTGACCAAATGACATCCTCCTATATGAAAATGTACCAAAGGGGAAAGTGAATGTTGTATATTCCTAATCCTTAGGGGCAATATGGATATGAAATTATCCAGAATACCCATCAAGGAAATAGTAGTGGGAAATGCCCACTAGCCTCTCTATCATTTGGTCAATGAATGGAAAAGGGAAATGGTCCTTCCTAGCATGTTGGTTTAGTTGGAGATAGTCTATGCAGACACACCAACTATTTTACACACGATTTGGAACCAATTCATTGTTTTCATTTGTTATTATAGTCAGATCGGTTTTTTTAGGAACCACTTATAATGGATTGACCCATTGGATGTCAGATATGGGCTAAATGATTCCAGAAGCCAATAGTTTTTTTACCTTCTTTTTTACTACATCTAAGAGGTTGGGGTTTAGTTGTCATTGTTCCTGCCTCACTGGTTTAGCCTCATCATTTAATAAAATATGATGTGTTCAAATTTATGGGTTAATACCAAGAATGTATGCAAGTGTCCATCCCAAATCTTCTTCATACTCCCTCAAAAGTTCAAAAAGCCGGAATTCATGCTCAAGAAGGAGTGAACTATCAATGATGACTAGAAACTTGTTTCCATTCTCAAGATATGAATATTTTAAATCATTGGGTAGTTGTTTCAGTTCCAATTCAGGTGGATTTTAGATTTATGGGAGTGTGTGTGAAAGTGACAGCTCACTAATCTCATCTAACTACTCAATGGTATCATCATCAATAGAAGAATGAGCTTTTACAAGCTTAGTAGTATCATTTATGGTCATGTTATCCTCAGCGTGCAAGAAATCATTAATCAATAAACATGCATTTCATTTCTATAGACCACTACAACAATCAATGAATGAATCATTTCCTATAATTTCTATCAATGAACAAAACTCAGAAAGGGGATCTGGGTAATTAAATGAAGTTTTTTCAAGGAAGGGAGTGCATCTATAGAATTAATAGAGAGAGAGGAATGTTCTTTTGAGGAGTGTTTCAGGGAATCAAGGATGTTGAAGTGAAAAATTTCACCACCAAACTCCATAGATAATGTTCCATTATAGACATAAATTATGGTTTTGCCTATTTTCAAGAAAGTTCTCCCCAATATAATTAGGGCATGTCCATTAATCCTATCATTTTCTATTTTATGCACATAAAAATCAGAAGGAAAAATTAAATTTTGAACCCTCACAAGAACAATCTCTAACACACTAGAAGGGTGTGTCGTACTCCAGTTAGCCATTTGGAGTGAGGCATCACATTTATAGAAGCAGCTAAATCAAGCATAGCATTGGAAAATGAATACTCCCCTATGGTGCATGGAATCTAGAATGTCCCAAGATCATTGCACTTGGTGGGAAGTGATGGCTCTATTAATGTTGATACATTCCTCTCCAATCTCACCTTTTCATCTCCATGAAGTATCCTTCAGTGTGTACGCATATCCTTTAGAAACTTGGCATATCGTGGAATTTGCTTCACATCATCAATCAAGGTGGATGTTTACATGCACATTTTTGAAAGTCTCTAAAATTTCCTTTTCGAGATCAGTTTCCTTTTTTTTTCTTGGTTGGGTGGTCCTTTGAGGAAATGGAAGAGGAATGGTTGGGATAGAGGACTCATCAATAGACACACTCTTTCCTTTGGAATGGATTCTCTCAAGACATGGTTTTTCAACATTTGGAACATTTTTAATGGTTGGGATGGAGGTTTCCTCAGGAGGGGATGACTCTAATGGAGGATTCATTTGAACTTCTAGTTGTTTTCCACTTCTAAGGGTGATATCACTAACATTTCCTTTATCTTTATAGGGTTGACTAATGGTTGAGATAGTTTTTTACCTAACCCATGACTTTGAATTCTCCCCACCAAGTTAGCTAGTTGGCATAATTGGGTTTTGAGGTCTTTTATGGATTCCTGAGTGGTTTGTTGTAATTGGATATTGTTGGATGCCATTTGTTTCATCATATCTTCTAGGCTAGGCTCAGGTTTTGGAGGAGTTTGTTGGAAAGGCCTTTGGGGTGGTTGGGGATTTCTGGGTGGTGGTGGTAGATGACTACTCTGGCCCTATTGGTTCCATTGTTGTTGAGGTTGGTATGAATACCCCCCTTCCCTATAGGCTTGGTTTTCTTTCCACCCAATGTTGGATGGATAGTAAGGTTCTTGCCTAAAGGGTTGGTTATAGGGGTGGCCTAGACATATTGCCTCACAACTCTCATAAGTTTTCCTTAATTGAGGACATTTGTTAGAGTAGTGGGTGTGAGAAGAACATATACCATAATGGATGGGAGGAGAAGATTGGGATTTCCCTTGTGAAAGAGAAATTTCTTGATAAGGGTACTTACCACTTCAAACTTTATTTCCACCTTCTTATCGAATTAGGTAGATTGAATCCCATGGACACCTTGAATGGGTAGACTGGAACTTGTACCAAATTATTGAGTGTTATGTTCCATGTTCTCAAATAGGGTTCTCGTAGAAATTGGGGTCTTATCTACCAGTGCACCACCTACAGTGGCTTCAATCATATTTATATCAATAAGAATTAAACCCTCATAAAAATTTTGAATTAAAAGTTGATCACTTATTTGGTGGTGTGGGAAACTTGAACATAACCCTCTATATCATTCCCAATATTCATGTAATGTTTCCCCTTATAACTTCCTTATACCCCTTATAGTTTCAGTTTGAGAGGTTGGGAAATATTTTTCAAGAAAAATGTGTTTCATGTCTTCTCAACTTCTTATTGGTGAATTAACATAGTAAATCCAATCTTTTGTAGTATCTTATAATGAGAAATAAAATACTCTAAGATTTACTTGTTCTTCATCCACATTAACAGGTTTTAAAGTAGAACACATGGTATGAAATTCTTTAAGATTATTGTGTGGATCTTCTCTAGGAAGTCCATGGAATCTTGATAGTAAATGAATTAAACCAGATTTTAGTTCAAATTTGGGTGCCTCGCCTTGAATTTGAATATAGTTGGACTGGATATCAAAACCTAGTGAGGTTAGTTGTTTTAGTGTTCTATTGTATTTATCCATGTTATAAAAGTTTATTTCAGTTTTGATGTTGGTTCAAGAAGAAGAATATTAAGGATCAAGAAGAGTGTTGTTGTCTTGTGTGTCCTCCTTCAAAGGGTTCTCTTGTGCGTCTTGGGGTCGCTGACATAAGATCCTCTCCGGTTTGGGTTCGAAAGGAGGTAAATATATTGGATTAGAATGTGTTATGCACCAAAACTACACAAAAATAGATCATAATACAAAAATATTGGTATAGGTATAATATAAAACAGATAAATATTCACAAAATTTACAAAAATCTTATCAAAAACACGCACTAAAAACCAAACTGCTCCCCGGAAATGGTGCCAAAATTTGAACACGTTATCATGACATGTCAAATTTATTATGTTTTTAAGTTTGATTTATAGTCTAGGGAAAACCCTAGGTTTTCTCTCAAGGATAATTTGTAGGTTTAGATTATGCATTTTTAATAAAAAGTACTAACAATGTGTGTGATTTCAAAACAATTTTAAGAAAATTACTTTATTTAAAGAGCTCTATAGTTGATAGATAAAGGTGTTGAATTAATGATTATGAGATAAAGGGGTAATTTTTATTTTAATACACACATTTCAAGTTCATTTTTCTTAGAGATTAATTCAGGTTTGGAGTAATTCTTTGGTTGAAATTAATTGGAATCCCGATTAATTACTAAGCCTTTATTTCATTGCTTGAAGAACCAAACCTTGACATAACAAAATTATTGTCAAGATCCAGAACTTATGAATGGAATAATAGCGTCCAAATTAGATTGACATATCAAGTAAGTGGGTAATAAAATAATTTTTTTGTTGTCCAATCGGAACAACATAAGTCACGCACTCAAAACCTCACACCAATCGGTAAGAAATTAAGAGCATAACATTCACATGTATCAAAACAAGCAATAAAATTTGATATCATGTAAGTTACATGGAATAAAATGTTTAAACACTCAAATTATTCAAACTAGTAGCAAATATATGCATTGGAACTCCCTTGAAATGTGTGTATCTCCCTCACAACAAACGCCCACCGTTTTTCTCGACATCAGGAGGAGGAGAAAGCTCGGGTGGAACTCCTTCTTCATTCATGACCCCACTATGAGGATAGAGGCATCTATAAATTTAAATATTATTATAGGACTCATTTGTAACTCCAAATTTTCATCACTTCACTCCTTCTCTGAACTTACAAATGAGGTGCCCAAACTTCCATTTTATAGGCAAAGTGGAAGGTGGTTTTGGGCTTACAGATTGTGTAAAACAACTTGGCCCATGGTTTTAGACCGCTTGACAGTAGAATATCTCTTTTTAAAAAACCATAAACATGTTTACCAACCTATTTAATATATCCACTAAAATTTTTGACCATTTGGACAACTATATCCTTAGATATGGACAGATCATAACACACCACCTTTAACTTCGTGTAGATTCGGTGTGCTGGATAGATCAGGTCGCTTGGGCCACTAGATGGAAGAATGAGTCTTGGGTTACTTCAGATGAAATGTATTCCAATAAATTTTGGACCAGAAAACAAAATTGCATACCATTTTAATGCAAGTTCCAGTAGCAGTGTTCAGTTTATTAAATTGGTTTTCTTGGATCCTGCGTAGCTTGGCCAATTTTTCTTGGACATCGCCATTGGCCCCCCAAAATCACCTCCTCCTTTAATGAAATTATCAAAAAAAATTATCATTGACATTTTTAACAGTGATAAAAACAAAATAATGGAATCAAACATGAAGTGAAATTTTTTATTATTTTATAATTTTCAATACAAAACTAGTTTAACACAGTGTTGTAAGGGTGAAAATGAAACAGTGAATCGCAGTGCGATCAATTGTATACCTGATATTTTCTTGACTTATGTTATGAGCTAAGTTGGAAGATTATAGGATAAATATAGATTTTGACCTATGATTTCACAATTATATATCTTATATTATCTCCCTTATACTTTTGAATTATTATTTTTATGATTTTTAGTATCCCATTATTAAATCCTTTTGCACTCAATATATATTTTGAATTCATTTGTTGAAAACATGCTTAAAAGGATGCACTTATAGATTTACCCAATTGTATAACACATTATTATTTTTATCATAACATTATAAAAACCTGTCTAAATTAGAAAATTATTTTTTTAGGATGAAAATTTCATTAGGATACAATTTATTAAACTTTACTCAGAGCTCGATCTCATCACAAGAGGCCCAATGGTGCCCATAAAGAGAAGAAAATCTAGGTGAGGAAGATTGGACCACCCTTCTATAATTAGGATATATTTTTGGTAGTAAGGCCTCTAATTAGGATACTTAAACATCCATAAAATATATAACTCAAAGGCACACCTCTCCACCAAATTTCAATTCAATAATCTACATTTAATCCCATCATACAATTGGGCTAAGTTAAGGGATAAATTCATTCATGAATAGTCACATAGTCCCTTAAAAACTTGTCTTATTTTATGTAATTTTTATGTAATTTTACATAAAATGAATATTAAACCTCATTATAAAATGATTCTAAAATATATCATTATTTTCTAGTTCATGGAATGTGCTTCTTCATCATATATGGCTTTCTCCCCTTTCTCGGCGTTCTGAACTCGTTGTGATCACCCAGAGAGGATAGATATGTAAATCCTGAGATTCATGTTTGTATTATTTGAATGATATTTTACATTATAATCTTTTATGTTGTTTTTATTCATCCTATTTTATTATTTAATTGATTTATATACTATTATGTCATACTCAAACTCATACAATCATGTTTAGGGGTACCCATTCATGTGATCTTTAACACATTGTTCACCACTTCTTATTACCCCTTTCAATTATGGTGTTTGTGTGGTTTTTATTGGTATATTGAATTATCATAAACACTAAAATGAAACTGTAAAATTATTTCATGGTATCACTCTAAAATAACATACAAACCTAGAAAAAAATGGGTTCTTAATGGGTTTCCTTGGTGAGTTTTTCTTATGAAGTCAGACACAAATCACCCAATCATTAGTGGTGTCCAGTGAATAATTTTTTGTTTCCAAAAAAACCATAGGATGTATAAAATTATAAACTAATTAAAAATATATTTCTAGGTTTTACGAACCATTTATCAAAATATTTAAAATTTTCCTCGTGAAGAAATGAAGGGTGAGCATCACGAAATTTTCCCAGGTTAATCATGATTAATAAAATCAATTAATTTCTCTTTTTTTATCTCTTACTTATATATAATTTCCTCTTAAATAAAAAAAATCCAAATTTAATACAATATAAATCCCCTTTTTCATAATAAATATCTTATTTTAAAATTAATTATGCAATTCTCCATTAAGAGATGACCTAGGGTTCCTGTTATACTACAAAAATTCTATTAAAAAAATTTAACATTTAATTTGGTGTGCTCGAAAATGCGATCAAATTTGGGTGTCATTTATAGGTAGACAAGAAATTTTAACTTTTATTGAATTATTTTACTTTTTATTTATTATTCTTTTAAATACCCCCCCCCCCATTCCCTTTTTTTGCGTGTTCTATCTCTCTTATTCTCTCTTCTCTTTTATTTTGTAAAAAAGTTTTTTTATTTATCTTTATTATTTTATTTAAATATTTTACTATTCATTATAAATTTTGTTTTATTTATTCTTATTATTCTTCCTAAATCAAAAAAAATGAAAAAAATAAACTTTACATCATTGTTACCTGATAAGATCCAGTAAAAAATTACTCGAAATTGACACAAAAATTCATAAGACACTCCACTCACAAATTAGGTCTTCTATATTAGGGAAATAAAGTGACATAGAAAATCCCATTGTGAAAAATCAATAAGTATTAAAAAAATAAAAAACTAAACCAAATAAAATCCCTAAAAACATGGATATAAATAATCAAACCTTAAAAATAACTTACTACCCCCCGATGTGAAGTACCAACCTGCATACATCCAATACCCAGAGGAAGTAACCAAATTTTATATGAGATTAGGACTCATTGGAATCCATCCTAAATTCTATGTCTTTCATAGTTAGGATCCTCAGAAACATCTCAATGAGTTTTTTATAGTGTTCTTCACCATGAAACCCTGAAATATTTCTAAGGACCCCATAAATTTTAGGCCCTTCCCTTTCTCTCTTGATGGTGTACCCAAAGATTAGATATAATATTTCCTTACCAAAATTAGGGGTTGGAATGAACTTAAATGACTCTTTCAAGATAATTTCTTCCCTACCACCCAAACGACATCCATTAGAGAATAAACCTACAACATTAAGAAATCAAAAGTGGAATCCCTTCATCAACACTAAGAGAGATTCTAAAGAATTTTCTCAAGTTTCCCTCACCACCAAATTAGTGAAAAAATTATAATTTAATACTTATTTAAGGGAATTTTCCCCATGGATCATGATATGATATATGATTTATCTGGAGGTTACCTATCTGAAAAAACCCCTATCACTACTCATGAGTTAATACTCAAAATGCACAGTAATTTGGTACACAAGAAATTACACCCACTCAAGGAGTTCATGAGGTAGTCCATTCATCATTGGAACAAAAATTACATAATAAACATGATGAAATGAATAAACTTATAATAAAATTATCTCAATATCAAGGTAATTCACACTCTCCAATAATTTTATTGCATTTTGGTATTTTTTATGATAACACTCATTTCTATGATCAGTGACCCCAACTTCAGGATTCATCTGAGTCATGTGTACCAATATTCCATAGGAATCCTATTTAGAAATCACCTCCCCTAAATCAAGATAACTTTAGGCTGAATACAAACTGTAGGTGGAAAGAAAAACCATAATATTGATAAGGAGGAAACTCAAGCTACCCCAACCATAACTTATATTAACAAATACATGGTATTAATCCTTATTATCCTTTACTTTCTCAAAATAACCCTAATCCTCACAAATATGAACTAATACTCAAGAAAATATTGAATATAATGGAATATAAAAACCTCTAATTCCAATAGATCACTCAATCAACTGTTTAATACCTACAAAATCAAGTGGGGAGAATAGAAAACACCATCGGTGAGATAAATATGCAAGGTTCTAGAAAATCTCCATCACAACCTATTGCTAATCATAAAGAAAAAGGTAATGTATGTGATTTCACACTTATTAGTGGTAAATAACTTTATCCTTCAAATTAATATACCCAAAATGTATGTCATTCTCTTGAAAACTCTATTTCTCTACCCTCAAAAGATTCAAGTAAAGAAAAATAAATCCAAAAGTGTAAAAAGTTATCATTGAGGATTCCCCTGAATAATCCATTCCTCTTCCCTTTCTCTAAAGTCTCTCTCAATCCAAGGAAACTTTTGATACTAAAATTGATAAATAGATCATGGATACATTTTAAAAGGTACAAGTTAACATTCTTATCTTGGATAAAGTTAAAAAAATCCTCAATATACCAAATTTCTTAAAGAAATTTTCACCCACAAATGATGAATGAAGGGGGGTGAGAGAGTCAACCTTGGAAGGAATGTCTCGAACTTAATATAACCAGAAACACCAACTAAATGAAAGGATCTGATAACTTCTATGATACTTTTCACCATAGGTTAGAATTTATTTTCTAATTCAATGATTGATTTAGGTTCTTCAATTAATGTGATGCCTCAATCTTTGTATAATTCTATATTAGTTGGAGATATTCAACCAATTAGCACCATCAGGCAAATTTCCAACTAGAGGACAACACAGCCAATATGAGTGATCAATCATATCTTTCTGAGAGTGAATAATCTCATCTTTCCTATTGAATTCTATATTATTTAGATGGAATATACCCAGACCCAAGGACATGCTCATATCATACTTGTAAGGCCTTTCCTTAAAACAAAAAGACAGCCATAAATGTTAAAAATGGTACATTTTCCATAGAGTTTGGGGGATAAAAGTTATGTTTTAATATCTTTGATTCTATGAAACACCCTATTGAATAGCACTCGACTCTTCCTATCTATTTGATGGAAGTGGCCACTAATGACACACACCCAAAACATTATCTCCTCAACCCATACCCTAATTTATCTTCATATTCTAAAATATTTGATAATTTGGGTAGTAATTCATTTTTTTAGAGTTATTTGGGTTTTTTAAAAGTATCATTCTTGTGTTTTAATTGACGAGTGCATTCAATATAAAGTTCCCATGACCATCGATGATTTTGAAATTCTCATTTCCATTGATTCTATTTCTATAGATAATAAACATGAGCAGATAAATAGTTTCATGGACCTTAATCCCCCTAAATCCCTTACCTCAATCCAAAATCCAATGATATTATAATTAAATCCTCTTACATATAATTTAAAATATGTCTATATTGAGAGTATTGACCAATTTTCCCTCATTATTACCAACAAAATCTTTATAGAGAATGAATCAAAATTGCTAGACCTTTTGAGAGAGTGTAAAAAAGGTTATAGGATGGAAAAAGGATTACATTACTAAGATTATCCCATCTATTTTCATGCACCGTATACTTTTATATGATAAGGATAATCTCGTAATTAAATATCAATGTTGGTTAAATCTCACCCTCCTTGAAGTTATAAAATTGAAAGTTAGTAAATTATTTTTTGTTAAGATAATATATCCCATATCTGATAGAAAATGGGTTATCCTAATTAAAATTGTGACTAAAAATTTAATAATATATGTGTTAAATTAAATGAGTGAATTTTTTACAACACATGTGAAAAACAGTTGGTGAGTCTGTATTGACTACCATCTACGAAACCAATCCTTGTGAAATGACCAATTTCCTCCACCTTTCATTGACAAAATATTATAAACATTGCCTATTAAGTCTCATTATTATTTAATTTATGGATATTAAGGTTATTTAAAAATCCATATATCCCTTAAGGTTTAGTAAAAGACAAAATTTACTTGTCAATTGGACACATTTTCACACATGATGATTTCATTTGGTCTATGTAATGATCCTATTACTTTTCATATGTTTATTTTGAGTATACTTTATGAGTACCTAGAGAATTTTTTGGAAGTTATTATTGATGATTTTAAACTTTATGGATATTCCTTTGATTATTTTTTGTCACACCTAGGTTATGTCCTCCAATGTTGTATTGAGAAATATCTCTTATTAAATTATGATAAATGTAATTTCATGGTAGATAGGGGGTAGTTCTTGGGAAATTATTTTTATTAAGGTAATTCAAGTTGATAAATCAAAAAATGAAATAATTTTATACCTTTAATTTTCAAAAAAAAATCATGAGGTGTGATCTTTCTTGATTCATTCTAGTTTTTACCATTGATTAATTATAGTCTTTATTAAGATCTCACTTCCCTTATCTCGATTTATATAAAAATATTTAGAGTTTAAATTCGATTAAATTTGTGAGGATAAATTTAAATAAAAAAAATTAATATCACATCACCTCCCATAATCAAACCATAAAGGTGGGATCTACCATTTGAACTTATTTGTTATGCCTCTAACTTTGAGTTTGGGGTAGTTTTATCACAAAGTGTTAATAGGTCTCCTATTTTCATTATGTATGCAACACATACCCTTGAACCCACCCAGGAAAAATGCATTACCACTGAAAAATAACTTCTTTCTATTGTTTTTACCTGAGAAAAATTTTATTCGAATATTCTTGGGTAAAAATTAATTGTGTTTTCTAATCATGTTTCCATTCGGTTCTCTTTAATAAACCCAATTCCAAGCCCCAACTCATACAGTAGACAATCCTCCTCATAGAGTTTGACCTAGACATTAAATATAAGTAAGGAGTGTAAAATGTAGTGGATGAACATATTGGTATGAGTTTCGCACAATTGGACTATCATGTTGACTCATCACTCCCTATTAAAAAGTTCTTCCCTGATGAGAACCTTTTTTATGTAGTGGGACTTACCCCTTGGTATGGGGAAATTATAATTTTTTTTGAAACATATAGGGTACCCATATATTTTAGCACTTTAAAATAATAAATAATTGAGAATGATTCAAAATGGTACATTTGGGATGAACCATACTCGTGGAGTATTTTTAGTGACCATATTGTTCATCGGTGTGTCCCCGAACATGAGTTCACCTATGTTTTAAGCTTCTACCACACTTTGGATTGTGGGGAAAACTTTGGATCTCAATGTATAGCTCGAAAGGTCCATGACTTTGGAATTTATTTTCTAACATTTTATAGATATTCCCATCAATTTTTAAGTCATTCACATGATGTAAATTTATATGTTATATCACCAAGAGGAATGAATATCCCTAAAAACCCATGTTATTTTTTGATATGTTCAGTGCATAGGGAATTGACTTGATGGGACCTTTTACAAATTATTTTGTCATTGTGTACATATTTTTATCTATTTAATATGTATTTAAATGCATGTAATTAAAGGCTAATAGGACTAATAACTCTTTAGTGGTTGTTCACTTTATGAGATCTCATATTTCTAGTAGGTTTAGTTTACCAAAATTCATCATTAGCAATCGAGGTTCTCATTTTTGCAATTGCGACATGAAAAACTGTATACATAAGTATGGGGTTGTTCATAATGTCTCCACTTAATTTAATCCCCAAAATAATGAATAATAATGAATTTCAAATTAGGAAGTTAAGTGAATCATGGAAAAATGGTACAACCCAAGAGGAAATGTTAGATTTTTCGCCTTAATGATTCACATTGGCCATATATTATAGCTTTTGAAACTCCAATCAAAATTTCACCATATAGAGTTGTGTTTGGGAATTACTTAAACCTAAATATATAGGTAGATCACCATGCATATTATTATGTCAAATAATGTAATATGAATCTCTTAGATGTCGGTGAACATAGAAAGTTACTGGTTCTGGATTTGGATGAAATCCAGTGTGATATGTATGAGAACTACTAGATATATAAAGATAAAACAAAGGTTATCCCTAATGAGATGAGTCATAAGTGTGAATTTAATATTGGTGAAAAATTCCTCATGTACAATTACAATCTAAAGCTCTAACAAGAAAGCTTCGTTCTCGATGGATCATTCCTTATACTATTACTAGTGTTTAGCCTTTTAGAAAAATAATACTTTTATATGAGAATAGTGGCTAGAGGCTTACCCTCAATGGGAAGAGACTTAAACACTTCTATGAGAATTTTCTAAATAATTTAGATGATGAAATCAAGTTGATGTATTCCATATATGACACCACTTAGTAGTTTGTATCCTCTCCCTACCATTATTTACTTGCCTATTTATTCAAAGTGCTTGCAATGAGGATAAGATAATTTTTTGATGTGTGGGATGGATACAAAGTTTAGTTAGTATTTAAATTAAAAAAAATAACCACACATCCAATTTCTATTTTAACATTCCGTGTAAGTATATATTTTAAATAAACAAATAATAATAATTGTGTTTCAATTTTTCCTTTGTGTTTTAGATAAACATTAATCGTAGAGAGAATATCCAAAATCATTTTTCATCTTTGAGAATATTTTCAAGAAAATTAATTTTTTTAGAAATGTTTTTTCAAATGAATTCTTATATAGAATATTTTCTATATATTTTTTAATTCATTCATAGAGGTTTAATCGATTTTTGAAACCCATGCCTTCTTAGCACTTACTAATATTTTAAATCCTTTAACCGAGAGAAATTATAATCCCCTCACTGTATGTTTTTCCTTTTAATCTCTTTCTTGAGAGTCTCAGGTCATATAGAGAAACTATAACTTTCCTTGATTATTTTTTAATCCATAAGATTTGAGTGTTCTACATTAATTATTGAGGTAATCATTCATTGAAAATCCATTTGTACAATTAACCATTATTTTGGGACACCTTGACAAGCCACATTACAATACAATTTATCTCTATCTTCCAATATCTAGTGTACATTCTTGTTTTATTTTAAATAGGTGTGAGGGAGAGGGTGTTTTCATGGGAATTCTATGAATATATTCATTGGTATGGGTTGAGTGAAAGGGTGCCTACATTTGTTTTCTAGCAGCGGTTTCACAATCCATATTATATCATTATTTTTCACATATTTTCATATTTATATCCAAATAAAATTATATATAAAAAACAATATTTATGTAAATTGAAAAAAAAAGGAAAAAAAATCAAATAAAAAATAAAAGTAGAAAACAGTAAGTTTACTCATTATTATTCACTTATTAGTTGTGACCCACACAAAAGGAATAAAGTGGAGAGTGAGTTGGAAGTGAAACACTCTACGAATAGTTGAGTGAGTACATTCATTGTGAACACTTTCTTAATTTTGAAATGCTTTGTACTTAAGAGATTAAACACTCATCTTCTGCCATATATTTTTTAAACATAAAATCATACCAACCCTTAAACCTTAGAACACCCAGTTATAATTCCTCTTGAGTAGATCACTAGTTTATACTAGTAGAGAACCTAGGATCTTGAAAATCAAATGGTAAGATCACATGAACTCTGGGAAATGAGAATAACTCTACATTTATATTTTTTAAGACTGAAGATGTAAATTTTTATAGTTAATTAAGTTTCAACATGTTTCATGGGTGAACAAATGAAGTTGAATAAATTTGAATGTGAGAGAAGAAGAATTATAGAAAAATTTATTTCATAGATGAGACATGATGGATTCTATTTCAAAATAATCTTGGGAGTTTTTTCACTATTGATTTAGGAATGGGACTTGATTTGGATATAAGACTTTACCCAAGAGTATAAATTTTTAGGTTTGGGGGTGTGCTTTCATAATGATATATCATATAATATCGCCCTTATACTTGTGAATTACTTTTTTTATGGGTTTTAATATCCCATTATTGAATCCTTTTTCACTCAATATATATTTTGAATTAATTTGTTGAAAACAATTTTAAAAAGATGAAATTACATATATACCCAATTGGCCAACATGTTTGTATTTTTATAATGACATTGTAAAAATTGATCCGAATTATAAAATTACTTTTTTTGTAGGATGAGAAATTCATTAGGCTATAATTTCGGCAACAGGACCCAGAGATAGATCTCAACACAAGAGGCCTAATGGTGCCCAAAAAGAGAAGAAAATATTGTTGATGAATATTGGACCGACCTTATATATTTGGGCCATATATTTATATTAGGACCTCCAATTTTTCTAATTATACACAAAGTTCAAGTAAATACTCAAACTTTTATTCAATCAACTAGATGGTATTGGTAAAGGGAGAAAATATTCAATGAATAGTCACCTAGACCCTTAAACACTTGACTTATTTTGTGGAATTTTGATGTAATTTTCCATAAAATGAATATTCCCCCTCATTCTAAAAGGATTATCAAACAAAGGGTGATTTTTGAGTGCTTAGGTAATTATTTTTCATCATATATGTATTCCTCCCCTTCTATAGAGTTTTAAAATAAATATGATCAATTGGGTAGGAACGTGGTGTAAATCCTGAGTGCCATGTTTATATTATTTTAATGATATTTTAAATTCTAGGTTTTTATATTATTTTTCACCATATTATCTTCTTATTTATTTTAGTTATGTACTAGTATGTTATATTAAAACTCTCATGATTTTGTTTGGGTGTACTCATTCATGTGATGTTTCACACACCATTCGCCACTTATTTTTCTCCCTTTCAATTGTGGTGTTTTTATGGTTCATATTTGTAGATTGAATTATCTTAAACACTAACATATATAGATAAATTTATTTCATGGTATCTTATTTAAATAACATAAAAACCTAGACAACACATCGAGTTCATCGCGTGTTTCCTTGGTGAGTTTAAGTAATGAAGTTTGGCACAAATCACACAATCATCGATGGTAACCAGTGAATCATTTTGGGTTTCTAAATGAACACTAGAATTTTTCCTTGTATAAACTTAGTAAAAATATATTAATATGTGTTAAAAACAAATTATTAAAATATCTAAACCCTATCTCTTGAAGAGATGAATGATGATCATCATGATATTTTCCTGAGTTGATCACGGTTAATCAAATCTATTAAATTATACTTTCTTTTATCTCTTTTTTATATATTATTGACTCTTAAATAAACAAAACCAAAATTTTATAAAGTATTATTCCATTTTTTATAATAAAAACCTTCTTTTAAAGCTAATGATCAAAGTCTTGGATGAGAGATGACCTAGGGTTCCTACTATACTATAGGAATTTTAGTAAAAAAGTTAAACATAAAATTTGACATGCCTGACAACACGATCATCCTACTAATTCATTTGATGTATATTAATAGGGGATATAATTTTATTGGGAGAATATTTAATAAAATTTATTATTAAATGATTATGAAACATAATAGTCATCTGATAAAATATTTTTTTTAGTTAAAATGGAATCACCATCATCAGACTTGACATTGAGATCAATTATTGAAAAATAGATGTTTAATGGAAGAATATTCCTATATTGGTATGGTAACATTAGAATAGTTATCAGCAAGGAAGTAAAATTCCATGTGTTAGAACAAAATGTTCTTTATAAATCACCTAATGATAAAGCTAGACAATAATAGAAAGATACATATGTCATGACTTGACCCACCGAGGCCCACCTAGCCAACGGAAGGCCGAGACAAAACTTCTCCAATCTCACCTCCATAGGGTAAGGGTTGGTGAAAATAACTAAAATTAATAACTATAATGGGAGGCATTTTCCTAAATTACATGTATGCACATGCCCAATCATCTCTATACCGATGTGAAAAAGGAATAAAAAAAGACAGTAACATCTAGAGTAAAATTCATACATATAATAACCTCTAGGAAAAACAATAGAGTGTGATAGTGAAATCTAAAAAGTAAAGGTAAAAATGCTTTCCCATCCAAAAACGATATCACAACCTAACATTAACAGAAAAATAAATATATTTGAGAGATCCTGATTCCAAATATCTAAGCCTAACACTGTATGTAGTCTATGCACCTGAGTATCCCTAAGATCCTATGAAATAACCATTGAACTATCCATAATCTGCATAAAACATGACACATGTGATAAAATACCATCTAGGGGTGAGTATATACATACCCATTAGTACACCTAGAAAACTGGAGGGGAGAAATAGGAGACATAATAGAGATAATCTACTGAACCCATAGTAAGAGGGAATAAAACCCAACAACAAAGATATATATTCTCATAAAAGAAACCAAAAAGATAGATAAATGGTATATCCATCTCTTAGACTATCTAGAATAATGGTTCTTCTTGTATTTTCAAAGGTCCATCAATGTGCCTAGTATCTCATGTGTCTGTCCAAAGAATTCATAAGGAGGTTGGAGACCTCACCCCATGATCCACAGCCTAATAGAGCATAATCTCAAAAAGGTGGAGGACTCGTGAACTAGTAAAACAAGGGAGTAACACCTCTATAACTTTAAAATGAGTATAGAGTACCCATTATCTAGTATTATAGGAAAGTACTACCTTCATGGATAGTGAAACTACGTGTTGATGTGATAGTGGAGTGTCGCCTCTACATCTTTATAATAGGTAAGGAGGTCTTGTGCCCTGGTATGAAAAGGTAGTATCAACTCTCTATCTGTATAACAATATCAGAGGATATATTCCCTAGTACAATATGGGATTACCATATATATGGATATAGTACCCACACCTTGGTGCGACACAGGAATGTCGACTCTACATCTGCACAATAGGTATGGAGGACCCACTCCCTAGTACAATAGGGGAGTACCATCTCCATGGATAAAGTACCAATTCCATGGTGTGAAAGGGGAGTTCTGCCTCTACATATTCATAATTGGTATTGAGGTCCCTCAACCAGGTATGATAGGGTAGTACCATCATCATGGATAGAGGACCCTCACCCTGGTGCGACAGGGGAGTGTCGCCTCTGTATCTGATGATCCAACCTGATCACTTACATCACAAAGAAATTACTAAAACATATTCCTACTCAGATCATCTTGAATAATATCTCAAAATTCAAAATAAAGGATACCGTATCATTCTATAGAAAAATCCACTTAGTATAAGCTACTTGTGGGAAAAAATCCAAGTCAAAATGAAAGAGATATGAGAGGTAGAACATTCTTCAACATGCAGTACATGGTGTGTGACCTCGCCTGGAATTCTAGTCATTTCCATATCATCAAATGACTTGGATAGCCATGTAGTAGTACATTATGTGTAGTTATATCACATTAAATGTCTTGTATACATGATTCCATCATGTATGCGCTCGATAGTTTCCAAGTCTATCAAGTCTTGCTCCTATACTAGGCCAAGTGCATGATTGTATCTAGATATCAAAAAATGTCTATGTACTCATAGAGTACTAAACTTGTCCCCCCACATGAGATCTTAGGAATGTGCAGATGGAACATAGACTGGCTACCCAGGGGGGTAACATGAAGTATAGTGTAACCATATGGTATGTGATCCTTATATTTTTCTTGAAACCCGAGCTATTACAGCTGGGGGACTCCAGAGTGGGTGCTCATCCCAGTACACACCATGTAGTTGGGATTTTTAAATAATTATTGTTTATACACACATATTTTAGATATAGCTCTCTCACCACAAAATACAACTAGTGACCGCATGGAAATCTTCTGAAAACAAAGGAACAGTCACTAACCATTTATTTCCAAGCTCTGGTGGCCAAAAATTAGGAGTCTAAAATGCATGTATGAGACCGGGGTGCCTCCTTCATGCTTCCCTTCATCATCACTGCTCTAGATACTAGATCCACGTAGTATTACCCACATTCCTAGTCATTTTTCACACATAATCCATGAATATGGGGTTCTGATCGTGCTCGGATCCACCCGAAAATTTCAAATCATGGCCTCATAGGAAAATAGTAAAGAATATGAAGAATGGTGGGGGAAAATCAAAAGAAGAAACGTGCATAAATCATTGGAAAATAAATATTGGTCAACAATTTTATAATTAGGGATAATTGGGGTGAAATCAAGGAATGGAAATATAATAATCAAATAAAAAATTATATATCAATGGGGCTCATGCGATGGGTGTGAAAATGTATAATCAAAAGAAGATAAAATCATTAATTCAAAGATTTAATCAAAAGGGTAAGAAAACCATAGTTGACAATCCCTACCATATTTTTGGATTGATCATTGGTGAATAACACAATTTCCAATGATGGATAGGACCTATTGCATTCATTGTGCCTTAATTCACCTTGATATGGTTATCACTATTCATCCGATATTGATTTTCTAATGAAGTTTGATGGAATCATACTCCTAATAATCCCAGGGTTATACGAATAACCTTGGAGATTTTCCATAAAAAATTATAGAGGGATGTTAAATGAATTAATGAATTAATTCACTTAATGTACCCACCAACGTCTACCTCATAAAAACATCTGGCACTGACCAACTTTAAGTTGTTCCTATATTAAACTCCTCACTCTAGATTTAATCTTGGTATTATATTTTTTATCTGAGACTTTTTTCAAGATATGTTCCATTTTCTCTAAAAAACTATTCATGTGTGATATAAAATATATTTTATATTTTTATAAAATCAATTTTGTGCTCACCAAGATTTGGAATCACGTGCCATCTCGATATTTGTATCCAAAAATATTCCTTAATATATTTCAAAATCTTCTATACTAAAAATATAGTCTCTATATTACTCTCTAATTCAATAATTTCTTCCTTGAAAAGTATAAACTAAACAAAATGTGGGGATACTGATCCTGCATCTGGATCTTTCATTCCCACGAGCTCTCCTACATGCCCCCTTTCTACCACAATATATAAACCAAGGGAATGTTCCATCCACATAGGATTCTCTCTTGAAAATCCTCAATCGCCACTAATTACTTGGTAAATATGGCACCATATTCAATTTCAAGCTTTCCCTAGTCAATAATATGTGTCAGATCCTGAACATATCTCCACAGTTGCAACACATAGAAGATTTCATGTACCCACTCTAACTATGGGGTTAATTCTATGTGGTAAGAAACATCTCCAACCCTTCATAAGATATGGAATAGCCCATTGAACCTTAGAGATAACTTTAATTCTTTGATGAATCTCTACAATCCTCATCATGGGGTAACTCTCAGGAAAACATGGTCTTCCTGATCAAACTCCAAGGGCCTAAAATGTCGATCAACATAATATTTTTGAATTCTCTGGGTGATCCTCATCTGCACGTAGATTACCTGGACCTTCTCCATCATCACCTCCACTATCTCTAGCATGAAAAGTGATGACTCACCAATATCAGTCCAACATAAGGGTGACATATAGGGTCTCCTGTATAAGTCCTAGAAAGTTTCCTGTTTCTAGTAGAGTGGTAGGTATTATTATATGAAAACTCTAACAAAGTTAATTGATCCCCCAAACTATGACTACATTATAACTCGCAATCCCACAACATATCCTCTAGCACTTGGAGAGCATGATCAATATTTCCATCCCTATGGGGGTTAAAATATATACTTATCTTGAACTGGGTTATGAATTACTCCTTCAAGTCTATCCACATCTATGATGTGAACCACACATCATAGTCAGATACAATCATTGAGGGAACCCCATGAAGGTGGATGATCTCCCACATGCACAACTACAAAAACTCTCCACCGAACTCTTCTCCATAAATTAAAGGAAGTGTGATGATATAGCATCCCACCCCAAATTCCACTTAGTAGTGCTTGAGAGGGTGGGCCACATGACCCCAAGTGAACCTCCACATATTCCAGAGGCTTCTAAACAGTAGTGAAGGCCTAGGGTGTGTCAGTGGGGAGACTATGACCTCATTGATCATAGTAGAGGAAAACTGTGTATAATAAATAAGAAGTAGTATAAGAAGACACTATATGATGGGACCAATAACCTATCGTAGTAGAAGTAGTAGTAATAGGCATAGAACAATGAAATTATAATAAAAAATCATGAAAAATATGTAAAAAACTAGAGGATTCGAAATTGAAATAGATACAAAATATGATGGTCATTTTGTCATGTATCTATATAAAATGAGTATGTGGGTAAAATGGGATACAGGAATATACCACAATCTATAAAAATAGCTACTACTAGAATCATGAGCATAGGCTCGGTCCCTGGATCCTGTACTATATCCTATAAAAGTCAATCAAGCATCAAAAGTTGGTCACTTCCCTTTATCTATACCTATAATCATAAAGTATGCATGGGTACCAAAGGCATCCCAAGTAGGGTTTGAGATATAATCCCAGTAGGCCACCACAAATGGTTTCTAGATCAAACCATTTCATGAAATTTAAAATGAACAGTGTGACAATATTAGTGAATTCAAGGTTTTAAATAATTATAAATAAATAACACTTTATTCTGGATTCTTCAACGGATACTCAACAACTCTACCTTCTTTATCATAAGTAGGATTTCTGAACTGAGGAAAACATGTACAAGTAGTATGGTGAATAAATTGGTCATCATAATTTATATATCAAGTGTGTAATGACCCCAAGCATGTGATCTGGCATGGTGGATATATCCCTAGGATATCAATCAAGCATGCTCATTGTAACGACCCAAAGTTTTCAATGGAAATTTCCCTTCTTATAAATATGTTATAAAATAAAATGAAAACACAACATAATAGACTACTAAGTTATAAGTGAATTTAAAACATAAGTTTGTCACTTTTGTGTTTGGAATTTCGAAAATCTGGCATACATGGTTGTAGTCAGTAAGTTATTTGGAGTCCGATAAGGAAAACTTAATTTTTTGTGAATAGTAACCTACCCTAATGAATAGTAACATACCCTTATGAATATTGATATAACCTAATGAATAGTAACATTACCTATGATAGTATATAAATATTATTCAAGTTGAAAGTATGATATACCAATATTTTAGAATAAATAAATAAATGTTTTAAAACTAGTTGTAATAATAAATTATGATTTTAATTAAATATTAAATTAATAATATTTAGAAAATTATTTTTGAAAAATAGACTTTATTTTTGGATTATACAAATCAAAAAATGGTTAGGGTGAATTTTTGAGATTTTTCTGAAATACTTGAATTTTTTATGAATAGTAAAAATAGGATAATTTATGATAAATGCTAAATAATGGATTTATTGAGTCATTGATGATGTTATGATGATGTAAGCCCTCTTGGTTCTGGATAAAATGATAAAAATACTATTCTTGGTCAAGGAAGAATCACTATTCTTTGTCTTGTGGGGAAATAATAAATTAATGAATTTTATATTGTGAAATTCCCTCTCTCCTCCACTATAAAAACCACCCTTCACTCCCTCTTCTCTTCACTCCTATCAAGCCTTTTTCCTTGACAATATTCTGAAAAAATATCTCCCCAAGGTCCTCCCCCACGTCCAAAATCTCACATCCTCCTCAAAATAACAAAACCTCTCCCCTTAAGAGGTTCTCAAATGAGGAAGTCTCAAGAGGTGAATTTCTCTTTCTAATTCCTTCATTTATTTTAAGTTCTTTTATTTTGTTGTTTCTTTCCTCACATCCCTTAACCCAAATGGTATGATAACTCCAGTAGAATAATTTTATTTTAATTCTATTATTCGAATGGGATACTTCTTTATCTTCTCTCTTTTCCTCACCTTTTGTTTGAAAGAAATGAAAGCATCGTTTGAGATGTGCCAATTTAGCACATTCAAGGACAACTATTTATCAATTTCTATTATCATCTTTAAATCTAGTCATGAAACCATTTTAGTTATGGTTGAACCAGATTATATATGTGTAATATATCTTATTTTGATTCTGTAATATTTTTTCCAAATAGTATTAAGTTATAAATCAAAATATGTTCTTTGTAATCAAACCCACCAATTAACAAAAATGGTTGTCACTTTGTTTTATATAATAATTCGACTTCACTCTAAGTTACCAAATTAAAAATAAAACCATGTTATCTCTTGGATGTTCACAAATATCATATAAATTCATTTCTAGACAACCACTTCCATCTTTCATGATTATCCGAACTTGAATATAAGTGTACCGATCTTTTAAAACCAAGTAAACAGACGAGCCCGAACAAAGAAATTGATCATTATAACTAATCAAGAAGGATTTGAATGAACTAAAAAGAGATATAATAAATAAAATACATATATAATAGGTTATTTAATGATTAATTAATAAGCCTAATTTTTTTATTTAGGTATTTAATAACAAGTGGAGAACACCAACGGGTTTAAGGCAAGGGATCTTCTCCTTTTCACTCTTAATCAAGATTGTTCTCTATGATATTCCTTTTTTGTGTAATACCAAGTGATGGGGTATGTTTTCTCAACTCCCCTATACTACCCTAATTTTTTACAAGTGATGAGAAACACCTTATATCTCTCATCAATCCCTCTTAGTTACACCTGATACCATGCCGATAAACCGTAATGGATTCTACCTGAACTTCCTTTATTCCTTTGGGTTGCTCTATCTTTCTTTTTACCAAAATGTAGTTGTCTTTTATTTTTATGTAAAACTTATAAATTATTTTTATATGATCCAAAATCATGTTCCAAGATCCATCTCTCATTCTCTTTTGGGTATATACATTCTTTTAAGTGAATCCATCCTCGATACTTCCCAATAAGCACACTCATTTTAAAAGGAACTTCCCGAACTTTTACCTAATTTAAAGTGCACTCTATCCTCTATTTTAAGACACCATTTTCTTTATAAAATCAGTAATTTTATTATTAAAACCTTATTGGTTCAATTATGGTTTTATATAAAATAAGTTCCACTTTACTATTTTAAAAGCTCTATAGTATTTTCCTTAAAACCGCACAAAAATGTTTTAATGCTAATGCTTCTCAAATATATTTCTTATATGTTGTCACTTCAATTTGTTACCACATACCATTTTATATGAATATATTACCTTATTAAAGTCCATGTATGTTCTAATACCTTTCTTTCATGGACACTTTCATGATACACTCATTGGTTATGCTTTAAGTCATGATTGTGGTACCCAATTCTCTCCATGGGTATCTTTATGTTTATGAACAATTGATTATGTATGATTATTTATGTGAAAAGAATATTTATGTGGAAATAATATTTATGTGGAAATAATATTCATGAAAATGTTGAGATGGGTGTTCCCAAATAGCGCTCAAATGCATTGGGTAAAGTTCAGTCTCATGAGATGCGATGTAAAACGGGATTGGTGGTTAGCCTTGACTCATACTAAAATGGGAAACAGGATTGGCGGTTAGCCTTGACCTGTACTAAATAAATTTTTTATGATTCTTCCACATTTATATGATTCTGTGTTTATATGATCCTATGCATATACAATATGATTTCATATGTTTCGTGCTTTGTATATCATTATGTAATGCCTCCTAATTCATGTGCTTAAGATGTATCCTTATGTCTATACCCTTACTGGGTTTTTTAGCTCACCACTTTGTTCATGTGTTCCTCAGGGTACCCTATGCAGACGTAAGAGCTCAAAGGAAGTTAGGAGCTCTTTATGGAGATTAAATAAAGAAGTGTCTTCCCCATGTTTTTATTATATATACCTAGTCTTCCAAGACACTATACTTAACGATACTTGGCTTATAATCTGATAATTAATTATGTTTAAAATCCTGAAATGTTATATGTAAAAGGCATGGGTTGCTATAATCGTAAATTAATAAAAAGTAATAATACATAATATACGAAATAAAACCATAAAATCTAGTAATTATATCATGATCTGATCCAAATGATTCATAAAATAATCCCATGGTTCACTACAGGAGCCCCATATATACCAGTACCACATATTCTGTCCAAGGCAACCCGTAATGATGTCCCCTATATCACTCTCATCATTGTAACCTCTAAATTCATACCAGGTATCTCACATAGGGGAACGAGTATCAATCGAGGCATGGAATATCCATTCGTCCAATGATTCCATACATGTTTCCTTCCCTAGGTAAACAGTGTCACTAATGAGTATTATAAACCACCCATATATCCCTTACAAGGAAAGTCAAGTGTTGCTCTTGACATGTTCAAAATATCCATCATGAAGCATGATAAGTCCATCCACGATGTCCTTAAATCATAACTGATGTTCACCTCTATCCCATAAGAAGATAAGGAATGGAATTTATGATAACACATCATCATCAAGGAATTTCATTATCACATTCCAAATAAACTAGACAAACATTTTATTCAATCCCAACTATCAAGGAACAATGCATTAAGAACAAGACACTAAGATATAATAATGGAATAAAGCATAAATCACATAGTATAAGACATAATCATAAATCATAAGGCATTGAATTTTTTTCATTCAACCAATTTAACCAAATTTTTTCATTCAACGATTTAAACCATGGCATGAAACAAAGGCATTAAATAGCTTATATAAGAAAATAAACATGAGAAATGTAGTATGAGAATAATAATCAAGATAAGAGGTGCATATTAGAACCCACTATTCAACTTAAGTCATCTCATTAACTATGGAATTTATTATAAGTTCATCACACACACTAACATGGTGATTAACATCTCAAGGCATGGAAAATTAGGCTATTTAATGTGGGTACACCCAAAGGGTGGAAACTGAAAAGAAGAACACCCCCAAAGATGGGGTTCTACAAAAGTTAAGGTTATAAATGACATGAGAAACAATTTGGATTAATTTAATTAACATCTTAGAGGCTTTTATGGAAGGGTCTGACATGCAGCACAATGACACGCATTATAAAAGGGATGAAATTAGTGGTAAAGAAATAGACCACCTACCTTAGTGTAGTATCACTACACTCATCTATTATTGATGCTTGAATCAATATAGAATGGAAGATATCAAATAAATCATAAAATTACATTAAAAATAAGGAAAACATATTTCACCTAAATTAAAAATAGAGGCTTATAGAAACTACAAAAGGAAGGGAGAGGATGGAAGAGCCTACCTCTATATTTTTGTTGGATCTGACAGTGAGTGGTTTAGATACTGGAAGAGGGAGATACCTTGATCCCTATAAAAGAGGAGGTAGAGGTCTTATATGAGGAACAAGGAGGTGTTTTCCACTGGAAAATATAGAGAGAATATATAGGTGAGGTAAAACATTCATTACGGGAAAATGGGAATTTCATCCACAGACACTGGGGAATAGGGTTTGGTCGCACGGTTGCCCAAACCATGTGCCAACCATGAGAAAGTACATTAGCCAAAAGGTTTGAAACATTTCATGATCATGTGACTGGGGTCATGCAATTTCATACAAACCGTGTGGCCCCTAGTAACCCACTATCTCTCACTGCACAATTATAGAAACCGTATGGGTTGGGATGGATGGTTTTTACTAACTGTGTGACCCCTTATGCTTCTTCAAATTTTGAGGATCTGAGCTCTAGAAAAGGCCCAGACACCCTCATGGCACCCTTGACTCCCCTAATCATAATTATTACGACCAATGAAAATAATATAAACCAAAATAATATATTTTATACCCTCTAGAAAATACAATATGTTACAAACTCTCCTCCTTATGAAAACTCATCCTTGAGTTTCCCTTCCGAGGGTGGTAAAACATCATCTAAGAAAAGTTTTGGCCACTATGAATATGAATTGATCTCCCACTCCTAGTTCTAGTCTCTTACACATTTCTGCTACCAAATCACTCAAACCCAAGTAACTGACCATCCTCAGAGATCCTTTGAACTCCAATCAAAAATACGTATCAGATGCTCCTTAAAGGACGTATCCGCCTCCTTCTCAATACCTTGGGGTCAAAAAATGAGATTATTTAGGATGATACCTTTAAATATGTGATACAAGGAAGACATCATGAAATTCATGATACCTATAAGTTAACTATAATCAATAGGATACTGACCCAACTCTATCACTATCTCGAAATACTCGACATATCAAGGTAATAACTTGCCTTGTCTCTGAATTCATCTATGACCCAATCTAGGTGATACACATAGAAAGACCTTATATTCCACCTCAAACTCTTGAGATCATATAAAATGATCAGTATAAGACTTATACCTATACTGAGTTGTATCCATATATTTTTGAATTAGCTTTAATTTCTATGAAGTGTCTTGAATGACACAAGGACCCAGTAGAGCTACCACACATACCTATAGCTATCACAAAGGTAAACATCACGTCCTACCGTAATGGGACTTATAAAGATCCATTTGAATAATTTCCTTAAAACAGTTGTTTTAGGAAAACTCAACAATAGGTATATGATTTTCCCATGAACATCCAAAATTAAAAATACATGCCTGAAGCATGTCCTCTAACACTTGTATTGTCTTCTCGGACAACCCGTTGGTATGAGGGTGATATGTTATAATCAAGAGCACCTATGAACCTAGTTCCTTATGTAGCCCCTACCATAATCATGTAGTAAAGAAGGTATCTCAGAACAAAATGATCAAACAAGGTACACCATGGATGCGCACTATCTACCAGATATAAATCCTCCCAAGGTCATCCACAGAGAAGGTCTCTTAGATGAGTAGAAGGTGTGTGACCTTGGTCAACCTATCAATGACCACCCATACTAAAATTATTCTTTGATGTTGTCTCATTAATCCCATACTGAAATACATGGTGACTTCATTCCATTTACACTTAGGAATGGATATAGGATGTATAAGTCCAAGAGGTCGCTGGTTCTCTTCCATCACATGATGATAGGTGGAGCATAGAGTGATATAGCCTGCAATATGCCACTTCATACCTGGAAACCAATACTAATGATGTATATATCTATACATCTTGGTAATTACAGGGTAAACTTCCCAAATCTAGTCATGAGATTCTCTCATCAACTCTTTTTTGTATATCAAAAGGCACCCAAACATGCCCAAAAATAGTAGTCTCATTTTCATCAACAACCCAACTATGAGGTGGGTTCTTAACTGATACACTTTACCTCAGGAAGATTCTATTAGGATCTAATATTTATCTCATCTTCACCTTCTCTAGAAGAGAGGATGTCGCTGTAATAGCTACTAAAATAGGTTTCCTCTCTTGTTACTGAACCTAAAGTTGCAACTCAAAAAAGGGATCCATCATCTTCCACTCATTGTTGTCCTCCAGGACAGCCTGGGTTTATGTTTTTTGGATTAAGGCATAAGACACTGAATTACCCTCTCTAGGTGTATAAGTAAGCTCAAAGTCAAATGACTATAGGTATTCAACCCACATGTTCTTCCTTATATTCATTTCATGTTATGTGGAGATATATTTGAGACTTTTATGATCTATGTAAACAAAGAATCTCTCACTTAATGGGTATTTCCTCCAGATATCATAAAGCATGAACCTTGTATTCTAGCTCAAGATCATTAATAGGGAAATTCCACTGATTGTGCCTCAACTAGCTGGACTCATATGCTACAACCCAATCACCCTACATCATAACTGCTCTTAGATCAATTGATAAAGAGTCATTGTACATAGTATAGCTTCTTACCATATCATTAAGAATCAGGATCAGTGCTGAAGTGATTCTTCTCTTCAACTACTAAAAATTTATCTCATAAGATTCAATCTAGATGAATTTTACACCCTTCTTAGTAAATACCATAAGAGGCATTTCTAGGTGGGAGAAATTATATATGAATTTTCTATAATAACCAGATAGACCTAATAAACTGTGTATTTCAAAATCATTCTTGAGATGATCCCAAGAAGACACAGTGTTCACCTTCTCTGGGTCAATAGATATTCTTGACTCTAAAAGGATATAACCCAAGAAGTGAACCTTGTTGATCCAAGAGTGTAATTTACTGATATTTTCTTATATCTAGTTCTCTCTCAGTGTATTTAGCATGATCTCAAGATGTTTGGAATTATTTTTTCTGGTGTGGGAATAAACAAAGATGTCTTCTATGAAGACTACCATAAAGGAATCAAGATATGGGTGAAAACCTAATTTTTCAGAGATATAAATATTGTTTGTGTTTTCATCAAACCAAACGGCATAAAAAAATACTCATACAATTCATACCTTCTCCAGAATGTAGTATGTTGTATGTTTAATGGTCTCATGTGAACTCGATGGTATCCTAGTCTCAAATCAATCTTAGGGGAAATAGTTACTCCTCAGATCTATTCAAATAGTTCTTCTATATAAGCCAGTAGATAACGGTTATTCACTGTAATCTAGTTTAATTGGTGGTAATCCACACAAAAACAGAGGGAACCATCTACATTCTTAGAAAAAAGGAAGGGTGAACCCCACAATGATGTGATGGGTCAGATAAAACCTTTTTACACTATATCTTAAAATTTATTTTTGAGTTCCTTGAGATTTTTATGTTCCATCCTATATGTAGGAATAGGAACTTGTGTTCCACCTATCACTATCTTGATAGTGAACTCAGACACTCTCTCAGGAGTTAAGATAGAGAAATCATCAAGGAAAATGACCTAGAAACAATCCACAACTGGAGGGAATTCCATAAGCTGCATTCCCTGATCACTCACAATGAGACTGGTCATCTGGGTTATCACTACCCCTAGCCTGATATTCTTGGGTGTAGCTCTACTTTCCTGAATATTCCATTCAACCTTATGGATATGCATACTTCCCTCAATTGATGTGAAGGACACCCAATGGCGATATCAATCCACATGGGCATGATAATGAACAAGTAATCCCATACCAAGAATGATGTTAAAGACGGTCATATTGAGGATAAAGAAACTCCAATAGAAATAATACCCACCTATCTTAAGGGGAACTCTTAGAAATTGTGTATTCCCTATAATCCGACCCATAATGTAATGTAAAGAGACATAACACGATGGAATTAATCAATTGAAAAATCCATACTTTCCACAACCACATGGAAAGGATGACAACGGTGGTGGATTCCCCTGGAGGGGTCTCGGAGGTGGTTTCTGCAGGGGCCGTCGGAGGGGCGTCGTTGGCGGCTCCTCCTGGAGTTTTGAAGGTTGTTGTTGGGGGAGCTGGCGGGGGTGCTTCGTCTGGGGTTTCTTTCAAGGATGTGCTCTGTAGGGGCATTGCAGGGGGGTCAGCGCCTGTCCTCCATTAGTTCCTCAGTCTGGCCGGGAGGCTCCTTCGATAGTGGTGGAACCTAAAGTCCCTAGGATGCTTCCGGGGGGTCCCGTGGTGCGTTTCTCATCTAGAGAGCTTCAGGAGGCAGCGTATTTCCATGAGCTCACTCTGGTGGCATGCTTTGGGCATTCTAAACCGTCCCTGGACGTCTTCAGATGTTTTGTGGATTCATGGGGGTTGTCGCAACCTTCTGTGGTCTCCGATTTGTCACGAGTGGCCTTCTGTGTTCTTCTAGATTCTCAGGAGGAATTTGTGAGAGCTTGGGCTTGGGGATCTCGTAGATGTGGATCTCGGAGTTTCTCTTTATCCAGATGGTCCTGGGACTGTCACAGGGGGCGGGAATCTCCTTTTGAGGCGGTGTGGTTATTGCTTCCTGGCATTCCTCTCCCGTTCCAGAATCCGGCGATGCTGAAGGAAATCGGGAACTCTTTTGGATCCTTCCTTTGCGTGGATGAGGATACGAGAAGCTTCAAGGCGGTGGCAAATCCATGTATCTACATGGAAATGGATCTGTCATTAAAGAGTCCTACTTTGGTGCAACTTGACTCGGAGGATGGTCTCAGTTGGAAGCATAGGTTGTTTTTCCGTAGGCTTCACTGCTTCTGTGGGCTCTGTGGTCTTCATGCGCATGAGGTGAAGAACTGCCGGCAGCAGAGGGTGTTGGCGGTTTCTTCCGGTGGTGTTCAGGCAGGAGTTTCGGGTCAGGACCCGTCGGGGTCGGGTAAATATGGGACTCTGGGTCAGTCAGTTGTACCCCCTTTGGATTCAAATTTGAATTTACCTGGTGCTACCCGTTTTGGTAAGACTTTGGGGGAAACGTCGTCTGCCTCTACTGGGCCGCGGTCGGTTCCTACTTCGGGGAGCAAGGATCTGATCTCTTGGTCCCCAAGCCCACTGTCCCAAAGGACTTCCCTGGGTAGTGATAGGCAAGACGTGCCTCCAAGTGCGCTGGATTTGCAGGTCCCTTTCTCCTTGGGAAGCCCGGTCAGGATGCTCTCTCCTCCTCCCTCCTCCTTTGGTTTTTCGTCACATCTATCTCCAGGGTCGTTCAGGAGTTGTCTTGTGAACAATCTGGTGGTCTCCACGAGTAGCTGTGTGGAGATGGCTGGTGGGATCAGTGGAGCTGAAAAGGAAGTGGTAGCCTCGCGCTGGTCGCCGCAGCGTAGGGTGTGGATGTCGTTGTTCCAGGGAGAGCTTGGCGATGATCTTCCTCGGGTTCCGTCTGGTAGAAGACCTCTGCTGGAAGAGCTAGATGTTTTGAGTAATGAAGGGCTTCTAGATGGGCCACGGGGGAGAGATTTTTCTAACGTGTTGGGACCAATCACTCGCTCAAAAGCTAAGGGGAAGGGTCTGATCGTTCTACACAGTCAGGAAACTCCAGTGGTTCCGAAGGCCCGTAAGTCGGTTCAGTAATGTTATTCATCCTTTTATGGAACGCTCGCAGTCTAGGGGCTTAGGCGAAGAGGGATTTTCTTTCACTGGAGGGTAGGAAAGCCAAAGCCTCTTTGTTGGTGATTCTAGAACCGAATATAGATGCTTGTAAGATGCAGTATGTTGTGAGAAAACTGGGATTCCCGAATAGTTTCCATGGAGGACCTACCAATTTTCAGATTTTGGTGGGTTGGAAGGATCCTCTTTTGATGTAGGTTGTTAATTTGACCACACAGTGTATCAACTTGAAGGTCTAACTGAATGGTATCACTATTCTTTTCTCCTTGTTTTATGCGAGTAACAAGCCCTTGGAAAGGAGGGATCTCTGGGCCCACTTGAAAGAGGTTCAAGTTGACCCGTTGTCGTGGTTCGTGGGGGTGATTTCAACATTGTCATGGACGCTTTTAAGAAAAAAGGAGGAAGGAGTGCATCTATTTATGTAATGATGGATTTTAAGGAGTGTGTGTTGCATGCGGGTTTAATGGACTTAGGGTTTGGAGGATTGAGGTATACTTGGTGAAATAATAGGAAAGGCCAGAGTAGGGTCTGGTGCCATCTGGACAGGTGGCTAACTAACCTGCATGGGCTCGATATGTTCTCGAAGACCTCGGTCACCCATCTCCCTCGTATCCTATTGGATCATGAACCTTTAATATTGGAGATAAAACGCAAAATCGTGGTTGGACAGACCTTTCATTATTTGAGTTTGTGGCACAGGAATCAAGGTTTCATGCAAATGGTAAGGTCTTCCTGGCTTCTGGAGGAGAGGAAGACGTCATGGGATGGGCTGGTTAATCGCCTCAAAAGGTTAAAACAGAGTATCAAACAATGGCTTATGGAACAACCTGACTGGAATAATGGAGTATCCAGCTTACAGGAGGAAGTTGGTAGACTAGAGGAGAGTTTACAGGTTTCCTGGGATGAGAACACCTTCACCAATATATGTGATAAAAATGCTATTCTGGTGGAGAAACTTCTGGAGATGGAGAGGGTTTATGCACAACGTTCCCGTGTGTGTTGTCTAAAAGAGGGGGACCGCAACAACGCGTTCTTCCAGGCCTGTATCAAAGAAAGTTGGACCTCGAAGATCAACATCAAAAAAGATGGGGAGTATACTACGGATGTTATGGAGGCTGGCAAGGTTGCGTTGAATCATTTTGAGGGCATATGGGCAGGTGAAGTGTAACAGCCCGAGATTTTATGAAAAATATTCTTTTTATTTCACTAATGTCTTGTATTGTACGCTACACCAAAAGGAGCTTGCACAACACGCATCCTTGACTTGCCTTGCATACACGCAATCGCGACCTTCCTCGATAGCGTGTGTAGTACGCAATAACGAGTTTCACTAAACAACGATATGCTATTAAAATATTATTAAAACTAGCCGTTATGAATAGTAATAACCACATTTTAAAATTCTGTAAATCTTATATTTCAAAATGAACTTCATTTTTGGATTCGGAGTATCGAATTTAGCCTAAGGTGAAATTTTGGTACTTTTCGGATAACTTTCATATTCTGATGAATAGTGAAAATTACTAAATTATAATTAAAAACAACTTTTTTAATCAAAATAATTAATAGTGATAAATCATTAATTTGAGTGGTTTTAAAGTATATTTAGAATATATTTTTACAATTTAATACAATGTTGGTCATTGGATGTAATTTCACATTTAAACGAGACATAATCAAGTGTCAATCTTTTGATAGATATTGTTTCTTAAAAACACGCTATTTGTTTTAACAGCGGGATTTAATTATAAAATTAATTAATGCAATTTCTATGTTATGAATTTGGTAAAATAGACTTCATTTTTGAATTCGGAATATGAAATATAGCTTAGGATGAAATTTTGGCTTTTTTCTGAAAACTTTCAATTTTTGATGAATAGTGAAACCACTAAGTGGTAGGTTAAAAACTGAATTTTGCATAAAACTTAATTTTACCGCTTCTGTGAATGGAATTTCAAAAATTCGACAGACACGGTTGATATCAGTAAGTAAAATGTGGTTCAATGAGATAAAAATAATTTTTTTGGTGAATAGTAACTTTTTACTTTTTTTTTACCGCGGTTAATAGTAAATAGGGTAACTAAGGGTAAATATGATATCAATATTACCCTAACACATGTCCTAATTCTATTGGACAAGTGTAATTCGACCAAAAACAAACTTAGGAATAAAATATGACCATTTAGGCCCACTTGGATTAGATTAGGACATTTATTATTAATTTATTTAAAGAAGGGTTAAAATAGTTAAAATCAAAGTTTAATAAGTAAATCATTTTTAATATGGGGTTATACATAAGATAAATTAGACTATAAATATTCATTAGAAAGCTAAAAAGATTTCCTACATAATGGTATTTTATTTGTAATTTTTAGACATCAAATAATTTAATTAATATATGACACAAAGATGATGCAGTAATTATCTTATTTATGAAATATTGACATAATTGATGTTATAAACACCAAAATAAATGTAATTTGAGAATTTTTATGAATTCCACTAATTTTCTAGGTTACTATGATATATTAATGTTGATTTAATCAACTTGGTTTGAACATTTAATTCTGTTATGACTTTCAGAAAAATCATATATCAAATAGTGTCAAAATTGACACAAAATAGTTTTTAAATCAAATATTATATTATTAATTGTTATTTTATTCCTAAAAATCTAAGGTTCGGCCAAATGACTTAGATAAGGATATATATATTAATAATAAACAATTTGGGGTTCTTTTGGCATGTTATAGTAAGTGTATTAACCATATAGTGAAAGAAAACAAAAAGACACGGTAAAAGTTAAATTATTTAACTTAGAGTTAAATCTAATTGATAAGGTTTAAAATAAGATCCAAACATGTCTAAATTTGATTGGTTGATGAGATTACAACCCTATATCATCTAAGCTTCGAATATGAGTCATTTTTGGAGGTTTTTAAGTGGGGTTAGATTTATTATAAATTAATATTTTTAAGAATTCCTAAGGTGCCCCTCTCCTCCCCTATAAAAGGACACCTCCTCCCCCTCCTCCTCACACCAATTTGAGCTCTCAAGCTCGGCCAACCCCTGCCAAAATCTCTTCTCCACTTCCCTAGCAACATCCTAGAGGTTCTGGTCTTCCTCAAAGACCAATTTTAGTACCCTAAGAGGAGGTCTCAAAGAGGCGCTTCAAAGAAGAGGTAATTACCGTTACCAATTCTTTCATCTTTATTTCTTCTTCCACTTATTCTTATTAGGTTGTTTCATTATGAAGTAATAACATCAGTATCACTCATATACTGATATGTTATTATAAGTATGAAACATCCTTATTTCACCATCTATCCATCCTACGGAAAAATAAATCACCGCGCGTGCGTATGTACGGAATACCGTCTCCACGCCGTGGTGTAATCTATTTTCCACCACCACCTTACATGGATGGGTATAATGGTGTAAAGAATAACTATACATAGTTATTACAACATCATATTGATTCTGATATATTGTATAGTCCACTCCAATTCAATTCAATATTTATAGAAATGATATCATCGCTCGTGCGTACGTACGGACTACCGTCTCCACGACGCGATGAGATTCATTCTCCATGTTAACCATTTAAGAATGATTATAAAGTATATATAAGAAATAATAATGAAATATATGACATTATAAAGCTACTGGATTTATGTATATATATATATATGTATGTCATCTACTTACTTCCATTCAAGACAATAAGGAAAGGAAAATAGCGTTCATGCGTACGTACGGACTACCGTCTCCATGAACGGTGTTTTTCATTTCATTTATCAATCTATTATATATATATATATATACTGAATATATATGATATATAAATCATATTTTATATTCTGGAAGTAAGTAAATCATGATATAAGTAATAATAATGTCAAGAACAACAAATCAAAACACCTACGATAAATGAAACGATTTTACCCAAAACGCTTCTTTAACATGGAATTTACAAAAGAACGGGTAATATAATGTCATAAGTGAACCATATATGATATCATAACAATGAATATGATTCTGTAATAATTCAATAACATGATTTAAATCATTATACAGGAGGTTCAGACACTTACAAATCAAGTCAGACCTAAGGTAAGGGAAATATCACAATCTCATTTTTATCCGAGATTGTTTATTCGTAAGTATTTACTGGGGTGTATTTTATCATCCACATCCATGTTTCATAAATATGTAATATTATTTCCATCCACCTACAATTGTTTAAACCCATTTTTACCCTTCGGTGAGTTTTTAGTAAAAGAAATGAAAGGAATCTTTTGTCGTTTTTCGTACGAGGTACTTTTTGACTTTTCCGACAAAAGTACGAAGAATGTTTTTTTTAACTTATACGGCATGAATAGATTTTTAAAACATTATTTCCAAGAATCTTCCTTTACAAGTTCTCAAGTTTATTTTTAATCAACTTCTTTTATTTTAAAGTTATATGACATGTTATGAAAGGAAAAATGTTTTTGAAGAAGAAAGGATATTTTCCTCAAGAATGGAGTTCAAGTGTTTTATCAAAATTATTTTCCATCTAAGATAATAAAGGGTTCTGTTTTTATCCCTATTATTACATTGATTTGATCATGTTGTGATTATTTTTATGAATTCCTTTATCTTATATGAATTGATTTATGATGTCATGATGTTTCAAGAATCCCATTTTTGTTACATGTGTTATGCGATGATGTATGTTTTATGATTATGTGGCACACATAAGAAAGGATTCATTATAAGATGGGTGGGACCTATATCTCCCTCCAATGCATTGGGTAAAGATTTTATATCTCATGAGATAGACATGGATGGAATGGTAGGTTATACCGGTTCAGTGAAACAGGACTGAAATGAGGGTTACTCGATTCAGAAAGGGACTTTGTCCACTAAGATAGTCTTGGCAATGAGTCATGACTAACAAGAAATGATTTTCCATGATTATGTGTGCATGCCACAAAGTTTCAAGTTTCATGTTATGATTATGGTGATCTCATTTTCACTTCTATGATTTGTTCCATGTTAAGATATTATGATCTCTTTTGCAGGTTATGATTTTCAAAAGATATGATATGATTTTTATTTCTTTTGTATACCCTTACTGAGCATTTGAGCTCACCCTTTTATGTTTTCTCTTCCCCAGGATATAAAGAAAGGTTTTAGGTAAAAAAAAGGGGAAGATCTTTATGGGAGATATTGAAGATCTTTCACCACGATTAGAAGATTACGTTCCGAGTTTCCAAAGACACTAAACTATTACGATCCTTGTGTGTGTGTGTTTTTGTTATGTACTAAGTATTCCGCAAAAGTAATGTAAAGTCTATGTATGTCAGGCTTCGGGTCTCTACAGTTGGTATCAGAGGAAAGGTTTAGTCACCCTTTGGAAACTAGGATGCGAAAACGTTAGTGAGATCCCTAGAGATATTTCTAAGGTATGTCTAGGGATGTCCCTAAGGTTAAGTATACGTATAGGTTATAGTACTAGAACTACGCTAACGATCATAGAATTAAGCCTAAGATGTTAGATGTTCAAGGTACTCCCCCTTTATTATGTTGTTTTCCCTAGCATGATTTTTGCCTCTCACGCTATTCTTTTTGGGTTTTAGAAAATGGATGGAAACAAGGTGATTCACGATAATGGAAGAAATGATGGACAATGGAATGATATTCTTTATGAGCAACCAAATGAAATGGGATTTGGAAGTCCAAACATCATTATTATGCCGAATCAGCAATCTCATAATATGATCAATAAAGTAAAATTTGGTAAGTTTCCTGACTCGGCTAATAAGAGAAAGATGGAGTTTCATGATGATCATAGAGGAAAGAAAGTTCAATTTCCCCTATGTAAATCATGTGGGAAGAGGCATCAAGGAGAATGTTTCAAAGGAACTGGAAGATGCTTTGGGTGTGGAAAAGAAGGACACAAAGCCAGTAAGTGCAAAGGAAAAGGTTCAGTTAATACCAGGGATGAGGATAATGGTATTGCTATGACATCAAAAATGGTTAAGTGTTTTAAATGTGGAATGTATGGGCATTATGCAAACAAATGCCCTAAGGGAAAGACTCATGAAGAGAATCAGTATGGTCATATGGGAAGTATTTATGTGGATGATGATGAAGAGACTACCAATGGTATGTGAGATGAAAGAATTGTTGAAGCTCGGTCAATGGTTTAAGAATGTAGTGGAATGATTACATGTTTATCATGTGTAATGTTGTATAAGTAATCTCATGGTACTATGGAATAAAGAGACATGTAAGGATTGTAACATTGTTGTCTGATTAATGTTACCAGTATCCATTAAAGGTTATTCAGATATTTTTGGAATGAAGATGATATGCGCATAATGAAGGGATAAAGGGAAAATGAAATGTTTGACAGTATTCATGAGCTCATGATTGATATAAGGACTAAGTGATATCATGGTTTGAGTATATAGAATTTTGAGGATTTCGGTATGTGAAAAGTGTTAACTTTTAACTGCATTCAAGTTTTCACTAAGGTTCAATGGGTATTCAAGAGAGTACAAGATTAAGGCCTTTGAATGTTTGGAATGTGACCAACAAGATATATCTTATGATATATGGGGATCAACGATGGTATTAAATCTCTGGTAATCGTTTTCACTATGTTATGAGAATGGACTGCAGTATTATGAGCCTAATGATTGGAATGAATTATGTTGGACATAAGTTAGTATTGTTTAAGGATAGAAGTTTTTTTTCGATATTATTGATGGGATGTTATAGTAATATAGTTTTATAAAAATGACAACCTGCAGGACGGGCGACAGCCCATCGCTTCGGACAAGGCTGTGGGAATCGAACCCACAACCGAAGTGCGACTGGCCTTTATCGCCTACCACTGACCTACAGGAAGTCCCTGTTTAGTAGAAACTAGTTTTATTATATTAAGCAGTATGATATGTGATGTATAAGTTCATTTTAGGAACCATATATGATTAATCTCACTATAGATGGATTTATGTATTTTTTGATAACTTTTCTAACCTTTTGTTTGAGACAGATGGAATGACCCATCATTCTATCACATGATCTGCTAACACATCGCGAATGACAAATTCAACTTCATTTCTTTAAGAGATGATGTGGAAATTGTTAAAGGCACGGACAATAGTGATATTGTACCAAAATAAAGTAAGTATTTATTCTAATTCAAATTTTCAACTTTAGGGAAATGATCTTGAAAACCAAAAATGTTGTCCTAGTGATCTTATACCTGATGAATCAGATGGTACCTTATATCATCACAAATCTATGGATTTGTGATTACTGGCTTTTCCATAGCCATGTTCTCTACCACTCTCCATCAGAACATGATGGTTAGATTTCTCTTCCATATCCATATTTTTACCTATGTGGAAACCCAGCGATTAGTTTATTTGGGTAATCGTTACATTTCATACTTTAGTTTTTAAAGCCAAGTTTTTGTATTCCTTTTTACGATGTGGGATTCTATTAAAGAATCTTTCGAATAGTAAACCATTTACAACCCCGACGAATTTCGAGGGCGAAATTCATTTTAAGGGGGGTAGAATGTAACAGCCCGAGATTTTATGAAAAATATTCTTTTTATTTCACTAATGTCTTGTATTGTACGCTACACCAAAAGGAGCTTGCACAACACGCATCCTTGACTTGCCTTGCATACACGCAATCGCGACCTTCCTCGATAGCGTGTGTAGTACGCAATAACGAGTTTCACTAAACAACGATATGCTATTAAAATATTATTAAAACTAGCCGTTATGAATAGTAATAACCACTTTTTAAAATTCTGTAAATCTTATATTTCAAAATGAACTTCATTTTTGGATTCGGAGTATCGAATTTAGCCTAAGGTGAAATTTTGGTACTTTTCGGATAACTTTCATATTCTGATGAATAGTGAAAATTACTAAATTATAATTAAACACAACTTTTTTAATCAAAATAATTAATAGTGATAAATCATTAATTTGAGTGGTTTTAAAGTATATTTAGAATATATTTTTACAATTTAATACAATTTTGGTCATTGGATGTAATTTCACATTTAAACGAGACATAATCAAGTGTCAATCTTTTGATAGATATTGTTTCTTAAAAACACGCTATTTGTTTTAACAGCGGGATTTAATTATAAAATTAATTAATGCAATTTCTATGTTATGAATTTGGTAAAATAGACTTCATTTTTGAATTCGGAATATGAAATATAGCTTAGGATGAAATTTTGGCTTTTTTCTGAAAACTTTCAATTTTTGATGAATAGTGAAACCACTAAGTGGTAGGTTAAAAACTGAATTTTGCATAAAACTTAATTTTACCGCTTCTGTGAAAGGAATTTCAAAAATCCGACAGACACGGTTGATATAAGTAAGTAAAATGTGGTTCAATGAGATAAAAATAATTTTTTTGGTGAATAGTAACTTTTTACTTTTTTTTACCGCGGTTAATAGTAAATAGGGTAACTAAGGGTAAATATGATATCAATATTACCCTAACACATGTCCTAATTCTATTGGACAAGTGTAATTCGACCAAAAACAAACTTAGGAATAAAATATGACCATTTAGGCCCACTTGGATTAGATTAGGACATTTATTATTAATTTATTTAAAGAAGGGTTAAAATAGTTAAAATCAAAGTTTAATAAGTAAATCATTTTTAATATGGGGTTATACATAAGCTAAATTCGACTATAAATATTCATTAGAAATCTAAAACGATTTCCTACATAATGGTATTTTATTTGTAATTTTTAGACATCAAATAATTTAATTAATTTATGACACAAAGATGATGCAGTAATTATATTATTTATGGAATATTGACATAATTGATGTTATAAACACCAAAATAAATGTAATTTGAGTATTTTTATGAATTCCACTAATTTTCTAGGTTACTATGATATATTAATGTTGATTTAATCAACTTGGTTCGAACATTTAATTCTGTTATGACTTTCACAAAAATCATATATCAAATAGTGTCAAAATTGACACAAAATAGTTTTTAAATCAAATATTATATTATTAATTGTTATTTTATTCCTAAAAATCTAAGGTTCGGCAAAATGACTTAGATAAGGATATATATATTAATAATAAACAATTTGGGGTTCGTTTGGCATGTTATAGTAAGTGTATTAACCATATAGTGAAAGAAAACAAAAAGACACGGTAAAAGTTAATTTATTTAACTTAGAGTTAAATCTAATTGATAAGGTTTAAAATAAGATCCAAACATGTCTAAATTTGATTGGTTGATGATATTACAACCCTATCTCATCTAAGATTCGAATATGAGTCATTTCTGGAGGTTTTTAAGTGGGGTTAGATTTATTATAAATTAATATTTTTAAGAATTCCTAAGGTGCCCCTCTCCTCCCCTATAAAAGGACACCTCCTCCCCCTCCTCCTCACACCAATTTGAGCTCTCAAGATCGGCCAACCCCTGCCAAAATCTCTTCTCCACTTCCCTAGAAACATCCTAGAGGTTCTGGTCTTCCTCAAAGACCAATTTTAGTACCCTAAGAGGAGGTCTCAAAGAGGCGCTTCAAAGAAGAGGTAATTACCGTTACCAATTCTTTCATCTTTATTTCTTCTTCCACTTCTTCTTATTAGGTTGTTTCATTATGAAGTAATAACATCAGTATAACTCATATACTGATATGTTATTATAAGTATGAAACATCCTTATTTCACCATCTATCCATCCTACGGAAAAAGAAATCACCGCGCGTGCGTACGTACGGAATACCGTCTCCACGCCGTGGTGTAATCTATTTTCCACCACCACCTTACATGGATGGGTATAATGGTGTAAAGAATAACTATACATAGTTATTAAAACATCATATTGATTCTTATATATTGTATAGTCCACTCCAATTCAATTCAATATTTATAGAAATGATATCATCGCTCGTGCGTACGTACGGACTACCGTCTCCACGACGCGATGAGATTCATTCTCCATGTTAACCATTTAAGAATGATTATAAAGTATATATAAGAAATAATAATGAAATATATGACATTATAAAGCTACTGGATTTATGTGTATATATATATATATGTATGTCATCTACTTACTTCCATTCAAGACAATAAGGAAAGGAAAATAGCGTTCATGCGTACGTACGGACTACCGTCTCCATGAACGGTGTTTTTCATTTCATTTATCTATCTATTATATATATATATATACTGAATATATATGATATATAAATCATATTTTATATTCTGGAAGTAAGTAAATCATGATATAAGTAATAATAATGTCAAGAACAACAAATCAAAACACCTACGATAAATGAAACGATTTTACCCAAAACGCTTCTTTAACATTGAATTTACAAAAGAACGGGTAATATAATGTCATAAGTGAACCATATATGATATCATAACAATGAATATGATTCTGTAATAAGTCAATAACATTATTTAAATCATTATACAGGAGGTTCAGACACTTACAAAGCAAGTCGGACCTAAGGTAAGGGAAATATCACAATCTCATTTTTATCCGAGATTGTTTATTCGTAAGTATTTACTGGGGTGTATTTTATCATCCACATCCATGTTTCATAAATATGTAATATTATTTCCATCCACCTACAATTATTTAAACCCATTTTTACCCTTCGGTGAGTTTTTAGTAAAAGAAATGAAAGGAATCTTTTGTCGTTTTTCGTACGAGGTACTTTTTGACTTTTCCGACAAAAGTACGAAGAATGTTTTTTTTAACTTATACGGCATGAATAGATTTTTAAAACATTATTTCCAAGAAGCTTCCTTTACAAGTTCTCAAGTTTATTTTTAATCAACTTCTTTTATTTTAAAGTTATATGACATGTTATGAAAGGAAAAATGTTTTTGAAGAAGAAAAGATATTTTCCTCAAGAATGGAGTTCAAGTGTTTTATCAAAATTATTTTCCATCTAAGATAATAAAGGGTTCTGTTTTTATCCCTATTATTACATTGATTTGATCATGTTGTGATTATTTTTATGAATTCCTTTATCTTATATGAATTGATTTATGATGTCATGATGTTTCAAGAATCCCATTTTTGTTACATGTGTTATGCGATGATGTATGTTTTATGATTATGTGGCACACATAAGAAAGGATTCATTATAAGATGGGTGGGACCTATATCTCCCTCCAATTCATTGGGTAAAGATTTTATATCTCATGAGATAGACATGGCTGGAATGGTAGGTTATACCGGTTCAGTGAAACAGGACTGAAACGAGGGTTACTCGATTCAGAAAGGGACTTTGTCCACTAAGATAGTCTTGGAAATGAGTCATGACTAACAAGAAATGATTTTCCATGATTATGTGTGCATGCCACAAAGTTTCAAGTTTCATGTTATGATTATGGTGATCACATTTTCACTTCTATGATTTGTTCCATGTTAAGATATTATGATCTCTTTTGCAGGTTATGATTTTCAAAAGATATGATATGATTTTTATTTCTTTTGTATACCCTTACTGAGCATTTGAGCTCACCCTTTTATGTTTTCTTTTCCCCAGGATATAAAGAAAGGTTTTAGGTAAAAAAAGGGGAAGATCTTTATGGGAGATATTGAAGATCTTTCACCACGATTAGAAGATTACGTTCCGAGTTTCCAAAGACACTAAACTATTACGATCCTTGTGTGTGTGTGTTTTTGTTATGTACTAAGTATTCCGCAAAAGTAATGTAAAGTCTATGTACGTCAGGCTTCGGGTCTCTACATGAAGCATCATCTCGGTTTCGCAGAGAGTCTCTAGGTGTATCTACTTTCTTGGAGGGTATGCCTTGCTTGTTATCTCTCTCTGAGAATGAGCACCTGTCCAGAATTCCGGACGAGAGGGAAATTAGAGAGGCCCTGGGAAGCATGCCGAAGGAGAGTGCTCCAGGACCTGATGGTTTCCCGGCGTCTTTTTACTGTGCTGCATGGGACGTGGTGGGGCCCTGTGTGGTAGAGGCCATTCACAATTTTTTCGAGGAGCTCCTCTATGCAGAGGGATCTCTTCTTTGAGGGTGTTGCTGGTTCTGAAAGTTAAGTATCCCACTCTCGTTAATCATTTCAGGCTGATTTGCCTTTGTAACATCTCTTATAAGATTATGGCAATGACTATAAGCAGAAGATTGGCCAATGTGATTCCGAGACTAGTCTCTGAAGAACAGCATGGCTTCATTCAGGAAAGGAGTATTCAAGGAGCGGTGGCTATAGCAAGTGAATTGGTTCATGACCTGAACAAATGGTTTGTGGGTTCTAATATTGTTTGGCAGGTGGATATATGCAAAGCTTATGATAATCTAGAATGGAGTTTCATCCTGCGGGTGTTGAGAGGTTTCGGCTTTCAGGAGTATTTTTGTGATTTTTGTTTCAGGTGCTTTGCCTCACCATGGATTTCTATTTCACTGCTCGGGAGGTGTTTCGGTTTCTTTAAATCTGTGAGGGAGGTCCGGAAAGGAGACCCACTTTCGCCCTTTTTGTTTGTACTTGCCCAGGATTCCCTATCCAGAAACCTGAAGAAAGAATCAGCACAGGGGAGGCTGAAGCCATTTCGTGGAAGAAGGAACTCCCTCAATGTATCACACCTCATGTTTGCGGATGAAATTTTAATATTCAAGAACGTAGGGAGTAGATTGTTGAATATACTCAAGGAAATTATGTCTGAGTATGGGGAGATAAGTGGACAAGCTATCAACCGGTCGAAGATCCATTTGTTCATTTCCAATAGGTGCTCGGATCTGAGGTGCAAACGTATTCAAGATGTCATGGGTTGTGGACAGAGGCAACTTCCCATTGTGTATTTAGGAGTTCCTTTATCATGTGGGAGGATCTTTAAGACACACTTCAATGACATCATGGACCGTATCCTGGGAAGGATTTTCAACTCGAAGAATAGATTACTCTCCTATGGGGGTAGGATCACATTGATCAACAGCGTTCTACTCTCGATCCCCATGCATGTCTTCGTTATCATCAAACCGCCAAAGGGAACGGTGGAGAGGATCGTACTCATTCTCACGAAGTTTCTTTGGGATGCGAAAAGGGAGGGGAGATGCCACTGTGCTTCTTGGAAGAGGATGGCCCGACCTGTAGAGGAGGGTGGGGTTGGTCTTCGTGACATTAATGGAATGATCCGGGGTCTACAAGCAAAACTCTCTTGGGAAGTGATAGTGGGCAAGTCTCTCTGGGCCAAATTTTACAGAGCGAGATATGGAGCGCAAGGTGATCATAGCAGGTGTGGTGCGACTGCGCTCGCCAGGTGCATTGATTCTCACTTTGAGGTTTTGCATGGTTGTGCCAGATGGGTGATTGAGCGTGGGGATATCAGTTTCTGGGATGATGCATGGTTGGAAGAAAGGCTCGGCTATGAGGGTTGTCCCTCTCCTAATATCTCTTTCAGGGAGGCGTGCAAGAGTTACGATTTTATTCATGAAAATCTTAGCCCTTCGCAGCTTCTTTCCTTTAATAGTGTGGTTATGAGTGACGTGCCTGACAGGTACTGTTTTTCCTTAACTGGGTCGGGCCGGTTCAGCTTGAACAGCTTCAGGAGAATTGATCAAAGGACCTCAACCAGGGAAGCAGAGCATGGATTGACGTGGTGTAAGCCAATCCCGACGAGAATGAACTTCCTGCTATGGCGGGTTCAAAATCGAGCAGTATCCACAGAGGAGAACATTAAGAAAAGAGGGGTCAACATGGCTTCGCGTTGCTACTGTTGCGAGAACCCAACATCGGAAACAACGTTACACCTGTTCTTTTAGGGGCAGTGGTCAGTGTTCTTATGGTCTCAGTTCACTCAATACAGAGTTCCTAAGGGGGAGAGTCCTTCGGTACGTGACTATCTTGTGGTATGGCTGTCGGGCTTTGGCAACAAGGTTAGGACCGGTCAGCAGGTTTGATCATTTTGATTTCCATTTGCTGGACTCTGTGGGAAGCACGTAACCAGGTAAGATTAGGAGGAAAGCATTCGTTGCTGGCTCTACAGGTCCGTATGAAACTGCTCATGGTAGAGCTGTCCAGTATCTTCAAGAATGGCATGCATGCAGGTATTCTAGGGAACCCTATAGAGGGACAGTGGGCTCAGGCTCCACAACAAGGGAGATGGGTTCGGTGGCAGCCCCCAACTAGTGGATTAAAATAAAATGTGGACGGTTCGTGTTCGGGGGGGATTATGAGAGGTGGTGGTGTCCTTCGGGACAGTTGGGGTTCAGTTCACATTGCTTTCAGCACTTATTATGGATCGGGCACATCGTTAGGTGCGGAGTTTAGAGCTCTCCTCTCAGGTATCATTTTATGAAGAAGAAGAGGTCTTCAGGTGGCGGAGTTTGAATCTGATTCATAGATTCTAGTTCGGTCCCTTAAGTGGAAATGCGACGTGACATGGAGGTTGTTGTATGTTTTTAGAAGATGCAAAGCGGAGACCAACCAGGGCAAGCTGATCCATCACAGTGTAAGGGAAACCAACTTTGCGTCAGATGTGTTAGCTCGCGGGGGCAGGCCGGAGGAGACCTTGATAGTGTTTGATAGTCTTAATTCCCTCCCGTGCGAGTGTGCTAATGTGATCCGAAAGGATTCACTTGGTCTCTACTATTTTCGCCCCCCGTGATTTGTTCCCCTGGGGTTCCTTTCTTGCATAATAATAAAAAATAATTTTCAGTCAGTCACAACCACAATATATATAAAAGAGTACAATGCATATATTTCAGAAATGGAAAGAACAAAAGTAGAGAGTACTAGAATAGTACCTATAACTATAGATGGCTCTGGAAACTACTCCTTGGGTGAAGGGTGCACTACATAGATATGGTTTAAACTGTGGCATTGAGATGTTTCCTAACTAGCCTGGGTAGGTCTACTCTGGTGACGCTAAACCTCTGAAGACTGAATACCTCGGCCATGACCACCACCACCTCATCTTGATCAGCCAGTAGAAGACTAACTCATAGCCTTATATTAAGTTTCTAATCCTGTACCTGATTGATGTGTTGGTATATATATCCACATTCACTAAAAGCTGGAGGAAAAGATCATCAGAAGCATTGAAGGTGACCCATCCTACCGCAAGACCGACACTCGATCAGGTTCCTCATGCACTGGTTATTTTTATGGTCTATCCTTCCACACTAATGACACGCCACATGGATTTTGGTACATCTCCACTAGCTAGAACCACCCCCAATTGAACTCTCTAAATGGTGTTTCATGGTGCTAGACAAACCATAGCCTTACCTCAGAACTGAACCAATCTAGATCACATTGCCTACATCTCTCATATTTTATTCTATAATATGGGCCTTGTTCACTATATATTTAATGTTATTCAATCAAAAGAAATTCACCAGTGATCATATAAAATAAAAAATCCCATACTCAAATCACCTCATAGTGGTAAAATTTTCACCAATCAGAGTCATATCAAAATTCTGGAGCTCGGTTAAATGAGATGAATACTCGAGAATAGTCATAGTTCCCTAATGAAGATGCATAAACTACCAAACACAATCCTATCTCAGATTCTATAGAAAAAAGTGATCGTATATGGATATCTGGAATTCCACCTATACCATAACTTTATGACACTCATCCTAAGATATGACATCCCACCAATTCTTGATGAAATCACATAACATGTAGGTAGTGAACTTGACCCTAAACTCTGGATGAATCTCAATGTGGTCAAAGATTGATAACATGACCTCTAGTAATGACTCATTTTCCCAAGGTCCACTATCCCCTGATAAGGTGGGAGTATTTTGCTACTGAAAATCCTGAGTTAACTATGACATAGTAGGGGAAGGCTGGGGAGCATCATGTATAGACTTCATAAAGTAGAAGAAGTTGTCACAGAATTGAGCATTAGTTCCTAGTGGAAGATCTACAGAATGTGCCTCAAGTGGAACTACAGGAGGTACTATGGGTGGAATAGGTCCCACCATCTGTGGAGTATTATCATCGCCACTTTCATGGCATACAACATTAGTATATCATGGTATAATATCTCTATAGTTTTACAAACACATTCATCATATATAATTTATAATAGATATGGAAAGAAATAAAGAAAGGATAGGTACAATTCCTTTCTATAGATAAAAACCCCTCTGCCTGCTCCTAAATCTAGGTCTAAGTGATAGATAAAAGGTCACAAAAATATCATAGGAGACACAGCCTACTACCCACTATAAAGGTCAAGTTCGGGTTAAGGTCTTGTATCTCCCATATAATATGAATATTTCATTTTAAAGGTTATATTAATTTTAATTTTTTATTCATTTACATATCTAAATACCATTTAATGGTTGAATTATATGGATTAACATTTCCAATTTATAAGGTCCCATACACCTTATAAACTGAAATATGGAATCCATTTAATCATAACCATAACATGTTTTGTCCCATGTGACCAGTGGACCATGTATCGACGTTCCATAACCAGCTACTTAAGGTGTGTATTTTAACCTATGCAAGAAAACATTTTTGGGTTAAGGAAGGAACATTAGGTTTCAGTTATGTTTTCTCAATCCTTCATGGAATTTCAACACAATTCCATATATAATAATCAATGCATTTTAATACATAACAAAAAGACACCACAATAATCACATGAAACACAGGCAACACATGTAGAATAGTAAATATGACATGGAATAATGTAATTCGTTTTATTCCTATGGTTCCTAGAATAATGCATGATTTTAATATACCCACATATACTTGGGATAGGGTAAAGTATCCTGTGATTTTAATAACTTTATCAATAATAATTACATCAAAAAATAAGTGAGTCACCTAATGATAAAATCCATGAAACTATAACAATCATAATCAATAATATAATTTACCCATCTCAGGTAATTTGGGTTTCCCCTATACATAGGTTAGTTACTCCTAGGAACATTCTCAATACCAAATTCCAATATCCTAATCTCATTTATACTACCCAAATAGTAATACAAAAGGAAAAAATAACCTCTGATACCACTTTTTAGTGTCCCTCCCCAGATTCCACTCAATAGTGCCCTGAGATAGTGGGTCATAAGACCTCAACCATGCCTCCCCACATGACAGAGGCTTCTGACTAGTAGTGCGGTCCTAGGGTATTTCTGTGGGGAGACTATGCCATCATGGATCAGAGTGGAGCATAATGGTGTATAATAAATAAGAAGTACCAGAATCAGACACTATATGACTAGAATAATAATCATCCATAGTGAAAATATAAGTAATAAGCATGTAGTTGTGGAATAATAATAAAAAATCATGCAAGATAAATAAACAAATCACTGAAGAAAAACATAAATAGATACAAAAATATAATTTTCATTATGTCATGTATCTATGAAAAATGAGTATGTGTGGAATAGGCGATACATGCATATACTACATGATATCAAAAAAATAATCTACTACTAGAAACATGAGAATAGGATCGATTCCTTGCTCCCAAACTACATCCTAGAAAAGTTAATCTAGCATCATAAGTTGGTCACTTCCCTTTATTTATACCAAAAATCATGAATTCTTATTGGGTAACAAAGGCATTCCAAGAAGGGTATGAGATATAATCCCAGTAGGCCACCACCAATGGTGACTAGATGAAACCATTTCGTTCAATATAAAATGAACAGTGTGATAATATAGGTGAATTCATGGCGGTAAATAAATAATAAGTAAATTACACTTTAGTCTAGGTTCCTCAATGGATACTCTACCAATTATACTTTATTTGGCCTAAGTCAAATGTCTAAACCAAGGAAAACTTGTACAAGTAGTATGGTGAATACATGGGTTTCCATAATTTACATGTCAAGTGTGGACTGAACCCAAGAAATTAATTTGGATTTATGGACTCATCCCTTAGATACCAGTCAATCATGATCATAATTTAATAAAAAGGAATCACAAATAATCCAAGCAAGAAAATAGTCAAATATAGTAATGGATTCCTGAGCCTATTTAAGTGATCCATAAAGGAATCCCATGGGTCACTATAGGAGCCTCTAGGAGCCTCTTGGCATGGTAACCTTTGATTCTGTACTAGGTATCTCACATAGGGGACTAAGTATCACTCGAGGCATGGAATGGAAATATTTCCAATGATCCCATCCATGGCTTCTCCCCAAGGTAACTGGTGTCACTCAAGAGAATAATAAACTATCTAGAGATACCATACAAGGAAAGCCATGTTTCACTCCCATTGCATCTAGTAGATCATTCATGAAGCACGCTGTGTCTATCCACGATGTCCTTGAATAATAACTCGTGTTCACTTCTATCGCATAAGTAGATAAGGCATATAATTTATGATCACACATCATCATCAAGTCATTTCATTATCATAAGCCAAAAAATCTAGGAAAACATTTTATTTAATCCCAATAGTCGTGGAATAATTTATTAATCCCAAGACACTAATATGTAAGAATGGAATAAATCACAAGGAATATGGTATATGACATAAGCATAAATTATAAGGAATTGAATTTGTGTCATTCAACCAATTTAACCCAATTCATTTCATTAAAGGAGTTCAACAACATCATAAATCATAGGCATTAAACAACTTTCATAAGTAAATAAACATGAGTAATGGAGTATGATCATAAGTATGAATTTAAGAGGGAAATATCAAGTACCACCATTAATCTTAATCCATATAATTAATTATGGAATTTATTATAAGTGAAAACCACACATGAACATGGTGGTTAACATCTCTAGGCATGGGAAATTAGGTCGTTTAACGTGGGAACACCCCAATGGTGACTCTAAGTAAGAAGAACACCCCAAATATGGGTTTTTCCACAAGATAAGGTCAAAAATGACCTGAGAAACCATTTGGATTAATTTATTTAACATCTTAGAGGTGTATCTAGAACATTCTGGAACATTGTGCAATGGTGCAAATTATAAAATTGGTGAAATTATCAATAAAGATCTAGACCACCCAACTTCGTGTAGTAACACTCCACTCATCCGTTGTCGATGCTTGAATCAAGATAGAAATGAAGATATTGAAGAAATCATAAAATTCTCTTAAAATAGGGACAAATAGAATGCACCTAAATAGCACAATATAGGTTTAGAGAAACTCAAAAAAAAGTGAGGTTATTCAAGAGACTACCTAGAGCTTTCCTATGGATCCAATGGAAAGCAATTTGGATGCCAGAAGAGAGAGATACCTTAATCCCTAGAAAAGAGAAGGAAGTTCTCTTATGGGGGGAGGATGGAGATTCTCATTTCTAGAAAATAGAGAGAGAATAGAGGGGTGTGGTAAATCATTCATTAAGGTAAAATAAGAATTCCACCCACATAGATAGGGGCACACAATTTGGTTACGCGATTGGCCAAACCATGTGCCAACCATTTAAAAGTAAAATTTGAAAAGGTCTACAACATCGCACGGTCGTGCACCTAGGGTCACACTATTGTAGACAAATTGTGTGTCCCTTATCACCCAATTGTCTCACACCACATGGTTAGTAAAATTGTGTGGGCTTGGATGCATGGTTTCTACGAACCATGTGTCCCAGTCTTCTTCTTCAAATTTTGGGTCTCTATGCTCAAAACAATCCCTGAACACCCCTATGACCTTTTTGACTCCCATAGACATCATTATTAAGTAAAAAGAAAAAATATAAACTAAAAAAATGGTATGTACCTTCAATAAAATATAGGATGTTACAATTGACTTGGTAAGTCGGACAAATATCACCCATATGTCCTTGTGGCCTATTGTTTTCTACAGAAACCATGTCACAAAGTATATGGATATGTCATCCCATTTAAACTTTGGAATCTAAAGAGGCTATAAAAACTTTCTGAAACATAGTGCTCAGTCTTCACCTACTTACATGTGAGACATCGTGAGACAAACTTGGCCATGCTCTGCCTCATGACAACCCACTAAAACCTCCACTGAAGGTCCTTATACATATTCCATACACCAGAATTTATAGCCAATGTATAATTATGAAACTCCCTCATCACCTCATATCACATCGCAACTAAAACCACTGTTCATCCTTGGAAAATGATGATGTGATTCCCTCCTTCATAGAATCTATCTGGTGAATCTCATGAGGATATCTAGTCATGGAGGAACTCACAGTCAATGTCTCAAAACTAATCCTCACTCACATGATGGATAAGTGGAGGAGTCAACACCATCGAATAAATATAAGCTTCACCCATCTTATCTACCAAGGTCATCTATAAGGATGAAAACTTATCAGATGCCTCCTACACCAAGTGAGAACAAGACTTCCTTCTAAGGTAATATGCCACAAAATTTCCCTTCCTAGGTGTATAGACTATCTCAATGCCATTCTCCTATAGGAACTCCAACCAATGTCTCTATCTTAGTTTTATCCCTCTCTTTTTGAAAACATAACTAGGACTCTGATGATCTAAGAAAACCACAAATCCCTCTCCCATAGGATAGTGCCTCCAAAGTATTAGAGAAAATACTACCACTAACAACTCTAGGTTGTGAGTCGCATGGTTCTTCTTGTGGGGTCTCAACCGCCATGACGCATATGTCATCACTACCTACCTTTGTATCAATACATATCTGATCCCATCTCTAGAGGCCTCACAATATATTACATTTTCCACACCCTCTTTTGGTAGTCTCAAAATAGGATCACTCACCAGCCTCAAACTCTACTCCTCAAAGTCCCTTTGGTATTACTCAGGCTAGGTAAATTGGTTCCCTTTATACATCATAGTAGTTAAAAGGGATGAAATTATATATAAGTCTTCCATGAACCTCCTATAGTACCACACCAAGACAAGAAAACTCCTCACCTCTGAAACACTTTTTGGTGGCTCCCAAGAAATCACTACATCAATCTTCATTAGGTCCACAGATAATCCATGATCAAAAACGAAATTCCCCTGAAATTGGACCTCATGGATATCTAACTGGCACTTCAAGAGCTTAACATAAATCTAGTGCTCCCTAAGAAATTATAGGACCATCCTACAGTTCTCTTCTTAGTCCTCCTCTAACATAGATTATATGATTATTTCATCAATAAATACAACAACAAATCGGTCCAAATATGACTGGAAAATCTGGTTCATCAAAACCATAAACACAATGGGTGAATTCATTACACAAAAAGAAATCACCAAGATCTGATAGTGTCCATAACGATATTGAAATACCAGCTTCATAATATCAAACTTATGAACCCTGAACTGGTGACAGTCAGACCTAATATTGATCTTTTAGAACCATCTCGCACCTCACAACAGGTCAAATAGGTTTTCAATCATCAAAAAGGGGTACTTTTTCTTTATCAAGACCTGATTCAAGTGACAATAATCAACATAAATCTAAAATATCAAATCCACATTTTTTATGAACAACACCAAATCTAACCAGGGGGAACATTGGGTCTGATAAAACCCTTCTCTCAAAGGTCCTCCATCTACACCCTCATCTCTTTAAGCTTGGTAGGCAACATATGATATGAAACAGAAGATATCAAAGTAGTATCAGGATGAAATTCAATGAAAAAATCCGTCTCCCATGTTGGAGGTAGTTCTGGAATATACTCTAGGAAGATGTCCATATAATCCTCCACAACTAAAGGAACTCAGATTCTTGAAGAGATCAATTATCCGAGGGATAAACTCCAAAACTATTAGGTAATGTCTTGCATCTTCCTGATCACAAGCTCCACTTGCTCTGTCATGAGATCTCTCCCACCCACAAAGTAGAATCTCGTCCCATCTATCTGAAGGCATCTAAATCATATGTGGTGATAGTAAATCTGGGCCCAAACTATGGAAAACTAGTCCATACCTAAAATTTCTTAATAAGGTATCATTATGATGAACAAGAGGCCACATGAGAAACTCTCTCCACCAAATGATAGCTTACACTACCAAAAGATAAATGATATCAAAGAAGAGATTCATTGTAGAAACCTTAATCCAAAGTTGTTTTTCTAATGTATTTATTGGGAGACCTAGATATCTCACCAAGAGTGAGTAGATCAAGGAATGAATCATACCTAAGTCAACTATATTTGAATAAAGTGTGTAAAAACATACATTTTACCTCTAATCATCTCATGATTTGTTAGGTCATAAGCCTCCATATCCTACACCTTCCCACAGCCTCGACCGCCAAATCCCTAAACCTGGCATGGGACTCCTGGTGGTGGTGGTGGAAGGAGCTCATAATGATGTACACCACCATAATCACTTCCTCGAGAAGCTCCACTTTCTCTTCTTTTAACTTCACATCCTTGGATCCACCCTAACTATACCTGAGAGATCCATGATCATGTCATTTTGTCTTCCATAGTGGTCCTTCCATTATTCTTCTTCCCTCCTCAGCATGTTATGGTGGGAAATCATGTGTTATGTGAACTCATCCCTCAAATTAAGTGTCACCCCTCTCTAGGCTACCCTAATCCTCTATGATTCCTTTGAGTTATATAATCATGTTCCTGAGTTCGATAATGGGTACACCTTCTGGGCCTTAACAAATTTTTTCTATCAGCCACTACAGATGACTCAGCCTTAAGATTCCTACTAATGGATCCATCTATCTGAAGTCCCTCATATAGAAATCTCTATATAATCAATTCCCACTCTATCATTCCAGTATATGTGTGAATTCATAGGGGTGACACACTGGAACAGATGTATCTGTGGAGACCTTGTTCAAACTTTTGTGCCTGAAATTAACCATCTTGAATCATGCTAAGGTATTACCAAGTAAGTTTAGTAAACCTCAAAACATACTTAGAAACTACCACCCCTCCTTGATGCAGCTCCAACAACTTCTAGATCCAAACCAAGCACAAGCATGAGGGGTAGTACTCCTTAAAAAAATAGCTGCTGTAAATCAGACCATGAGAGCACCAAACCATCATGCATCTACATCAATAAACTCTACCAGCACATAGATACTTCATAGAAAATACTATATGTCAGCACAATCATCAGATGTGATGGAGTCTTCACAATCTTGAGAACTTGGATCATCGAATCAAGCCAATTCTCCACTATTTGGGGATCTAGCTCACCACAAATCCTCAGTGGCCTCTGGTGCTGGAATAAATAGAGTGCACTAAGCTTGTTCACATCATCGTCCTTCTCTACTGGTATAATATATTTATTGATAGGTAGGGTTTTACTACCTTACTGGCTGGGGAAAATATCTCACGAGATATACCCTAAATTGAGTCCCCATTAATCATAAAATTTTTATCACAATCCTAAATTAGTAACATTGATGGTTGGGTATGCAGAGGCATCCTGAAGATTTAATCAAGACATACCATGGTTAGATGAGTATACATATACGGGGACTTGACTTAAGAAGTAAAATCAAAGAACTCAATCCTATATGAAGAAGATATTAATGCCTCATGTAACCAATGTCTTGGTTTGCTGACTTGATAAGAAGGTAGTTAGAGTCCTATTTAATGGATACATTGGCTTCTATACTGGCACTGGGTCCCCTATCCTGAAATCTGCACTCGAGACACTTTGATGTCATTTTTTAAGTTCCAAACTAATCCTCATAAGGGGTAAAACTCCCAACACTATCTCAAGGTCAAACTACCTCTGATACCAATATTTCATGACCCAACCCACCAAAACCCACCTAGATAGTGGAAGGTTGAGCTGAAACTACCCTAATACTACCTCCATAGGCTAGGGGATAGTGAAAATCACAAAAAGGAATAACTAAAATGGGGGTCCTTTTCCTAAAGTACCTATATGCATGCACCCAAACATCCCCATGAAAAAGTGAATAGGAATAAAAATAAAATACACTAACTTCTAGAGTAAAAATCATGCATGTAATAACCTCTAGGGAATAAAATATACTGATATTGTGAAATACAAAAATTAAAGGAAAAAATACACTCCCATATATAAAATATTTCCCAAACTAAAAATTAATAGAAAATAAATAAAGCTGAGAGAGCCTAAATCCTAATCTCAAATCCCAACCACTATACGTGGTTTATTCACCCCAAGTATCCCTAAACTCCTCTAAAATCATCATGGACCTTTTCATAATCTTCATAAGACACGACATATACAAGAAAATACCATATACGGGTGAGTATATACATACCCGATAGGATTCCCTGAAAATTGTAGGGGGTCAATATGATACATGATAGCAGTAATCCGCTCAAACCAAAGAAAGGGGGAACGAAACACAAAAGCATATATATATATATATATATATATACTCATAAAAGAAACCCATATGAGAGAGAAAGGGGTTCTTTATCTCACATCATATCTAGAATGATGAGTCTACCTATAGTTCGAAAGGTCCATCAATGATGCCCAGTATCTCATGTGTCTGTCCAAAGAAGTTGTGTTGAGGGTTTACACCTTTCCCCCCTACTCCACAGCCTAATATAGCATAATCTCCAAAAGGTATAGGACCTGTTCCATGGTTTTATAGGGGAGTACCACCTCTGTATCTTTAGAACAAGTATAAAGTATGCATTCCCAAGTATGATAGGGGAGTACTATCTCTATGGATAAAGGACATGTGCCCTTGTGCGATAGGGGAGTGTCACTTATACATATTTACAATAGGTATGTAGGACCCAAAACCTAGTAAAACAGGGGATTTCTACCTCTATATCTATATAATGAGTATAGAGAACCCACTCCCAAGTATGATAGGGGAGTACCATCTCCATGGAAAGAGGACATGTTCCCTACTGCGATAGGGGAGTACCGCCTCTACATCTTCACAATAGTGATAGAGGACTTGCAGCCTGGTATGATAGGGGAGTACCATTTCTATGGATTAGTTCTAACACCCCAAGATTTCATAGTACGTTATCTCATTGAAGTAATTCAATAGCTTGTGATACACGCAACACCGAGTTCGACCGCACCACAACTTACCAAACTAGCTGTTCAAAAAGCGGTTATGAATAGTATTAACTAAATTTTGAATCTTATATACTCTATATAATTTTAACATCCATATTATGTGTTTCTTAGACATAATATAAGAAAAATTCATTTTTTTAGATAAAAGAAGTATTTTTCAAAAAATGTAGTTTTACTACCTTTTAATGGAAAACCCTTTTTAAAACCAATATTTGACACTTTTATATATTGAATTTAATGAAATTAAATTATTCTTTATAATAAGGACATAAAAAATTAGTTTGGATAGATTTTTGGTACTTTTCTGATAACTTTCATATTTTGATAATAGTGAAAAATGTTATGTTCTAATTGAAAACAACTTTTTTAATCAAAATAATTTATAGTGTTAAATTATGAATTTGAATGGTTTTGAAGTATAATTAGATTATATTTTTATCATTTAATACAATTTATGTAATTATAAGTAATTTCACATTTAAATTTGATATAAACACATGTCAATCTTTTGATAGTTTTTACTTTTTAAAAACCCGCTTTTTGGTTTTGACAACGGGAATTAATTTTAAATTAATAAATGAAAATTCAATGTTTTTAATTTGGTAAAATAGACTTCATTTTTGAATTCTAAATATCAAAATTTTATTAGGGTGAATTTTTGGTATTTTCTGAAAACTTTCAATTTTTGATAAATAGTAAAAAACACTGCGTTATTATTAAAAATCGAATTTTTATTTAAATAATTATTTATTTTATTTAAATTTATTTTAAGTCAAAATAGATATATAATACCTATATAATTTAAATTTAATTCAATGAGTTAATTTTATAATAAAATTATATGTATAAAATTTTATTTAACTTTTTAACCTCTTTTACCCACCTTCTAGGCACGTTATCAAATTCGCATAAAACTTAATTTTACCACTTCTGTGAGTTGAATTTCAAAAATCCGAGAAACACTATTGACATCAATAAGTAAAATGTGATTCAATAAGATGAAAATATTTTTTGGTGAATAGTAACTTTTGACTTATTTACTATGATTAAAAGTAAATAGGGTAATTAAAGGTAAAAATGATATTATAATTACCCTAACACATGTCATAATTCTATTGGATAAGTGTAATTCGACCAAAAACAACCTTAGGAATAAAATATGATCCTTTAGGTCCACTTGTATTAGATTAGGACATTTATTATTATTTTATTTAAAGAAGAGTTAAAAGTGTTAAATTCAAAGTTTATTAACTAAATGATTTTTAATATAGGGTAATACATAAGATAAATTCAACTATAAATATTAATTACAAATATCAAAATATTTCCTATATAATGGTATTTTATTTATAATTTTTAGAGATTAAATAATTAAATTTATTTATGGCACAATGATGATGCAGTAATTACATTCTTAATGAAATATTAAAATAAATAGAATTTAAAGGTTTTGATGTCATCCACGAGTTTTCTAGGTTAATATGACATGATAGAGTTGATTAGATAAATTTTTTTCGAAGTGATAAGGTTGTTATGACTTTCACAAAAACAAAATACCAAATAGTGTCAAAATTGACCTAAATTAATTTTTTTTTAAAAATACTATATTATTGGTCGATATAATATTCCCAAAAATATAAGATTCATAAAAAGGGCTTAAATAAAACTATATATATCATTAATTAATAACTTGATGTTTTCTTGGAAGTTTAGAGTAAGTTTATTAACCATATAGTGTGAGAATACCGGAAGACAGTGTAAAAGTTAAACTATTTAACTAAGAGTTAAATCTAAAAGATAAGGTTAAAATGGTATCCTAAACTTGTCTAAAACCTATTTTTTGATAGTATTTAGACCCATAACCACCTAAGGCTCGAAATAAATTTATTTGGAGCCATTATAAACTTAATATGATTGTATAATAAATTAATATTTTAATCTTTTCCTAAAGTGACCCTCACCCCTCTTATAAAAGTTCACTTCCCCTTCTCTCAAAATCACACCTCCAAAGCCATTTTATCTCGGCCAAAAACTACCCAAATATCCTCCCAACTTCCCTCAAATAAACCTAGAGTCCTTACATTGATCATAAATCCAACCTAAGGATCCATTTTGATTAACTCAAAAGGAAACACCCAAAGAAGAGATAATAATTTTACCACCCTCTTCCAAGTTCTTTTCATCTTTCACGTCCTCATTCTTTGTTTTTTTTGTACCAAAATAATAATTCCAGTACCTCCTACATACTATGATATTATTATAAATATGGTACAACCATATTTGTTATTCTATCCATCCTCTAAATGACAAATTCACCATACATGTGTACGTACGGTTTACCGTCTCCACGTCGTTGTGTAGTTTGTTATTCAAACACTTCATTATTTGGATGGGTATAATAATGAGTATAACTGAAGTAAATAATAAATATAACATGTTAATGATTCATTATATATGATATATCATCCAATTACATACGATTTCACCACCAATATAATGATATTGTCGCTCGTGCGTACGTATGGATTACCATCTCCACGATGTGCTTAGATTCATTCCCATGTTCACCATTAAACGATGATTATAAAAATATATATTATTAATAATTATGTAATATATGACATAATAATTCTACTATAGATATATATTTATGTTTAAATGACCCAAAGTTTCATTAATGGAAATTCTTCTTGATCTAATTAAATGTCTTGTTATGTAAAATGTTTATATAAAATGTCAACTTCTTTGGTTATATTTTAAGAATTGTGACTGTTACTTTTATAGTCATTGAACAGTGATCACATGATTGGTATAAATATAAGGCTTTAACATACCCAATTTACTCAGACAAAGTAAGCGATGGCCTCATCCAGTAGAATTTCTCCATATGAAGCCCATTTGTCGGAGCTCGGAAAAGAGGTGGCATCTTTGGGCTTCACTCTTGCCCAAGTCCAAGCTGAGCTCCATCATGTCAAGCTCGAATGGGACCATCTATGGGAAAAGTGGAAGTTGATAGAAATTACCACTCAAGCGATGTTATCTGAGCCATACCAAGAGTCTGTCACCGTCGCACACCTTACCCTTAGGTCTTATGTGGCTGTTTTAAGGGTTTATGTAACAAATCGCTAGTACTATGTTCATGTATATTATTTTTTGTATATAATAATGAATATACTTTCTTGTCATTATTGATACATTTTAAATAGTTTTTAAGGTGCAAATAGTGTTTTTAATTATTATTTAATTAAGAATTCTATTTTATTAAATTAAGGTATTTTTGAATTAAATAATATTTTAGTAAATTATTATTATTATTATTATTAAATTAATTTTATTATATATAAATGATCATATAATTTTATGAATGAAATTGTAATTTTTATTAAGGTTTGAAATCCATTCTTGTCAAAACCTGTGAATTTTTTATAAATGTCGGTTTCTATTTTAAAAGTGAAAATTAACATATTTAGAAAATTATTTAGATAAAATAAATTTTATTTCTAGAATTATAAAGTCGAAATTATCCAATGGTGAATTTTTCATAATTTTCTGAGACAGTCAATTTTTTGGGTAAAAATTAAATACTGTTTAAATATATAATGTGTTTTATGACATCATAATGACCCAATAGCGATGTAATAAAATACTACAAGCTTTTTTTTCGGCCAATATATGTTTTAACATTAAAATAATGTGATTTTGGGTTTGTTTGACTTACTTTTCAAAGCATTAATGGACCCTTCAAGACTTATTAAACACCTTGTCTTTTTAAATTGTTTTCCATGGGAGTGTGACTCACCTCCACATAAGAAACCCTATTATTTTAAGAATTTCAGACTTTGGCCTTATAAAATATTGTTTTCCTCTTCCCTTTTCCAAAATCCATGGGCAAAAACCATGGGATGGTTGGTGGTTTGGATTAATTTAATATAAGGGGTCCCAAACCTAAATAATAAAGAATTCCCTCACCATTCCTATATAAACCCACCCAAGATCCCAATTCCTCCTCACTCAAAGCCTTTGGAGTTCGTCCAAACTTTACCCTACTCTCTCTAGAATCCTCCCTAGGTTCCCCAAGCTCCCAAGAAGACTCTCTCAAGCCTCTCTCAAGCCTTTGGAAGCACACTTCCAAGTAAGGGTTTTTTTCTTCCTTTCTCATTTTTGTCCAATTTTCATTAAGTTTTTTTGCACTTTTAATTTCAATTATTAATGTTGGGGTATGGTTTCAAACCACCCTCATACTGACATCTTTATGTTTTAATGATGGGATACCCCTTTCTCTCTCATTAAATTCCTCCCATGTACACCCGTTACTATGGAGAAATTCCGAAAGAAACTTCTCTCTCCTCATTTACATTCAAGAAATACTTTTGTATCATGAATCTAAATTCCATTAAAATTGTTGGGAAATGTATCTATATGACATACTTACTGTAAATTACATGTAAATATGATGAGGAACCCATTTCTCTCTCTTCAACCATTTTTATGAATTCTTATATCACGCCGTTATGCTGCCGAAATTGGACCAATTTTCTAAGCCAACGCCATTGTGTAGTGAATACCATGCTCATTTCTCCATCAAGGGTATTCACCTTCATGCACATTTACTTATTAAATATAAAGTTTCATTCCACATTCCTTTGTCATGGAATAAATTATTATGTTTTATGAATCCATAATTTATGATCCATGTGGCACACTTATGCATGAAATGAAATGTTTAAGAAGGGCGTGCCCTTATAGCTCTCCAATGCATTGGGTAAAGTATAGTATAATGATACATCATGTGAAATGAGTGTTTACTCATGCTAATTAAAGTGAAACTAGGGTTTAATCGTGCTTCATGTGCAATGAGGATTTACTCATGCTCCACGTGCAATGAGCCTTGGCTCATGCTAATTCCATGTTAAGTGTTGTTGCCACATTTCCATGTTATGATTATCATAATTTATCATGACTTTATGTTCATGTTTCTCTTGTGCTCTATTGATATGCCTATTGTCTAACATGTATTTTACTCCTCATGTATTCCATGTTTATTCCCTTACCGGGCTTTATAGATCACCCCTTTTCTTATGCATGTCCTCAGGTTATCCCATACAATGCTAAGTACGAGGGAATGTAGTGGTCATGTAAAGGAAGTTTTCAATAAAGATGTTGTACTTCAGGTTTTATGTTTTTATGTAATGATCCTAAGCCCCAAAGACACTAGACCTCTCAATAATCCATGTTGTATCAATTGAATGGTTTATGTAATAAATCTTGTTTAAGTTTTTAATAAAAGCAGGGTTGTCATAGTTGGTATCAGAGGATAGGTTTAGTTACTTTTGGGATTAGGATTAGAAAACCCTACTAAAGCCTTAGAGACAAGAATAAGTATAATAAAAACATACCTAAGTTTTGGTAAGTACAGATTAAGTGGTTTATCAAACAAATACATCCCTGTCGGGATACGAGCAGGTAGAGGCGGCTCTGGCACAGATGTATCCTAGGGGTAAAACCCGAAAACACCGCTTTGAGCTAGACTCGAACGGGAACTGATGCACGACCACAGGCCTTTTTGTACTCTTGTTTATGACACTACTGGGGGATATGTTTTGATAAATTCACAAGCTTAGTATGAACCCCATATTAAGGGAATTAAAAAAATTCCCCTAAGATTATATGTTAGAAAGTAGATCATGAAAAGCCTAGGTTGAAGCCTATAGACTCATGAGTTAAGGAAATAAAAGTTTATTTTTAAGTCAACAACTTTTGTATTTGGATTATCCTTTATGTGTTACCCCCTAACTTTCCTTTTATTCCAGCCAATGGCCGGTAATAGGAGGACTCAGGCTAACAACCGGTGTGAAGATCAGTGTGATTACTGTACTAATGAGATGCCCAATCTAATGGGAGCGGGAATCGTGAACTTTGTCACGCTTCTCTCTCATCTGACTCAAGATTTGAATAGAAACATGGGTCAAGAGGAATTTCCAAACCCCCCTAAGAAGGAACAAGTCGCTATCAAGATCTTCATGAGATAAAGGCCTCCCACTTTTAGTGGATCATCCGATCACACGATCACTGAACAATGGATCAACTCCATTGAAAAGATCTTCTCGATCCTTTAATGTTCTGAACAAGAGAAGGTTCTCCTGGAGGCTTATCATATAGAGGGTGAAGCTGATCAATGGTGGACGTTGATCAAAAATACGAAGCCTGAGGATGAGATCGAGGTGTTGGAATGGAAGGATTTCCAGAAGATGTATTTTGATAAATATTTTCCATGCACCCTCCGGATTAAGATGGAAAGGGACTTCCTTTCCCTCAAGAAAAAAAGAAAAAGAATCTGTTGGAGCGTACGAGGAAAACTTCACAAGGTTTTCACGATACTCTTTCGGCTTTGTCATTACCCCCGAATGCAAGGTTGACCGCTTCTTTGGTGGGCTGAAGCCAAGCCTACGGAAAGTATTAGCGATCCGTGACTTCGACAGCTATGAGGAAATTTTCTGATGTGCCCTCAAGGTTGAAATGAAGATCGGGGAATCATAGGGGTATCATGGGGACAAGAAGCGTAAGGTGGACTTCAATTCTAGCGGTCCGATGGATAAATCCAATGGTGCTAAGAAGATCCAGCACCCCACTTACCAAAAGTGCGGAAAGAAGAACCCTGGAAATTGCCTCAAGGGGACAAGGAAATTCTTTAGGTGTGGAAGAGAAGGGCACCTAGCTGTTAACTGTAGGCAAGAAAGACTCGCGGCTGTGATAGAGGAGAGGAATGCTCCGTTCGAACCTCAACGCATTGTTCATTTCTATAAATTCAAAGAACTAAGGAATCTTGCAAATCAGTTACCTAATCCAATGGTTTTCGGAGGCAACCAACAACCTCCAAGGCGGCAAGGAAGATCCTTTGCCATCACTTCTGCCGAAGTGAACCCTGACAACAAAGTAGTGATAGGTACGCTAGTTATTCATTCAAGAATAGTGAAAATTCTTTTTAATTTAGGTTATACACATTCTTTTATATCTCAAAAGTTTAGTAGAACAATCCCAGCACCACCACAAACCATGGATGTGAAGATGTCGGTGAGTACGGAAAATCGGGAATCATTGCATCCCATGAATATAAGTCCTCCCCTATTATAATCTGAGGATTTAATTTCCTGGAAAACCTTTTCATAATCCCTCTGGTGGAATTTGGTGCAATTCTTGGCATGGATTTGATTTCCTTATATAGAGCCAACATAAATTTCCGAGAGAGGGAAATCACACTCCATATGGAGAATGAACCTCTGATTATTTACAAGTGTAAGGAGGAAGATGAATATCCTTTAGCTCCATCATCTCAAGCATAGATATTACTGCCCTATGAGAATGCGTATCTGGCTCAGATGATTGAGTCCAAGGAAGAAACCATCTTTGAAGAAATGCCTATTGTGAGGGAATTCACTAAAGTGTTTTCCGAGGAACTACTTGGTCTTCCTCCTAGAAGAGATGTTGAATTCTAAATTGAACTTATACCAGGGGATCTACCAATATCCAAGACTCCATATAGAATGATTTTCATGGAGCTTGAGGAGCTAAAGAAACAACTATAGGAGAATCTGGATAAAGGGTTTATATGCTCAAGTGATTCACCATGGGGTGCACCAGTCCTCTTCGTCAAGAATAAGGATGGGTCAATTCACCTTTACATCGATTATTGTGAGCTCAAAAAAATCAGGATAAAGAACAAGTATCCTATCCCAAGAATTGATGACTTTTTTGATCAGCTGCGTGGATCACAATACTTCTCCAAGGTAGATTTACGGTCGGGATATTATCAAGTAAGGGTGAAGAAGGAAGATGTCCCCAAGACTACTTTTTGTACAAGATTCAGACACTATGAATTCATATTAATGCCTTTCGGACTCACCAACTCTCCAGAAATCTTGATGGACTTGATGAATAGAGTCTTTAGAGATTACCTAGACAAATTTTTGGTAGTCTTTATAGATGATATTCTAATATAATCCAAAACCAAGGAGTATCATGAGGAGCATTTTAGAACTATACTGGAGACTTTGCGCAAGGAGAAGCTCTATTCAAAGTACATAAAGTGTGATTTCTAGTTGAAGAAAGTCTAATTCTTGGGCCATATCATCACAAGCAATGGGATATCTATGGATCCCTCCAAAAAAGCTGCAATTGAGGGATGGCTGAGGCCAACATCGGTAGCAGATATCCGTAGCTTCTTGGGGTTAGCTAGATATTATCGACGATTTGTGAGAAATTTCTCACGATTTTCAAACCCTCTTACCAAGCTAACTCGAAAGGGAGTAAAGTTTTCTTGGAGTGATGAATGTGAATAAAGCTTCAAGGAGTTGAAAAGGAGGATTATCACTGTGCATGTGCCCACTTTACCCACAACTGGGGAAATTTTTGTGGTATTCAGTGACGCTTCGAAGAAGGGATTAGGTCGTGTGTTGATGCAGAATGATAAAGTGATATCCTATACCTTAAGGCAGTTGAAAATACATGAGAGAAACTATCCAACGCATGATCTGGAGTTGGCAGTGGTGATCTTTGCCTTGAAAATCTGGCGGCATTATCTCTATGGGGAGAAATGTGAGATATATACTGAACACAAGAGTCTTAAATATATATTCACACAGAAAGAGCTTAATATGCGCCAGAGAATAAGGATAGAGCTCATCAAGGATTATGATTGTTCAATACATTACCACCCTGGGAAAGTGATCAAGTTGGCAGATGCCCTAAGTTGAAAGGACCCAGTGATTCTATCAATTATGAGAATGGAGAAGGATCCAATTTTCTTAGACTTGATGAAGATGGACATGGGAATCAAAAGGAAGGTAACATCATCAATCCTTTAACAAATGATTACTCAACCATCTCTTTTGGAAAGGTTAAAGGATGCTCAAAAGGATGATGTGGGAATTCAGGAAAAAGTATAACCTATCAAAAAAGGGAAATCCTCGGAGTTTAATGTTAATGAAGAGGGAATTGTGCGATTTGGGAAAAGGATATGTGTTCCATCATGTCCGGAGCTGAAGAAGGAACTTTTGGATTATACACATAGTTCAAATTTCTCTATTCACCTAGAGAGCACAAAGATGTATCGAGATCTCCAAGAAAACTTTTTGTGGGATAATATGAAAAAGGAGATCGCTGAATATACATCAAAGTGCCTGGTGTGCCAGCAAGTGATGGTAGAGAGGTAGAAGTCTAAGGGGATGATGAAACCATTGACCATACCAGAATGGAAATGGGAGAACATCACCATGGACTTTGTCACCGGACTTCTGAGGACATCCAAAGGCAATAAAGCAATCTCGGTTGTTGTGGATCATCTTACAAAGACTGCACACGTCATTGCTATTCGGGAGGATTTCTCTTTGGATCAACTGGCACAGATATATATCAGGGAAGTGGTAAGGCTGCATGGAGTGCCACTATATATTGTGTCTGACCGAAATCCAAGATTCACCTCTAAGTTTTGGAAGAGTCTTCAAAAAGCTCTGAATACTGAACTTAACTTCAGTACGGCCTCTCATCCTCAAACTGATGGCCAATCCGAGCGGACTATCCAAACACCTGAGGATATGTTGAGAGCGTGCTCAATGGAATTTAAAAGAGTATGGGATCAACATCTTCCTCTGGTTGATTTCTCTTATAATAAAATTTTCCACTCAAGCATCTAAATGGAACTATATGAATCCTTATATGGGAAAAGGTGCAGAACACCAGTATGTTGGGATGAGGTCGGTGAACGTAAGCTACTTGGACCAGAAATGGTCGAGAAAATGGTGGAGAAGGTGAAAACCATTAAACAGCATATCAAGGAAACCCAGAGTCGACAGAAGAGTTATGTAGATAATCGTCGACGAGACCTTGAGTTTAAAGTTGGAGATATGGTTTTTCTATGAATATCTACATGGAAGAAGGTCATGAGGTTTGTAAAGAAAGGGAAGTTAAGTCCAAGGTACATCGGCCCCATTGAGATTCTTGATCGTGTAGGGGTTGTGGCCTATCGACTAGCACTTCCACCTACCATGGCCAAAGTACATGATGTCTTTCATGTATCCCTCTTCAGGAAGTACATACCAGACCCTTCACATGTACTCTCTTCTGAGGTGGTACAGTTTGAGGATGATCTTTCTTATGAGGAGCAACCAGTGAAGATCTTAGATCGTAGAGAAAAAGTTCTATGAAATAATACAATGCCCCTCGTCAAGGTGTTGTGGAAAAACAACAAGTTAGAAGAAGCGACTTGGGAATCGGAGGAAATGTTGAAGCTGAGTTACCCACATCTGTTTTAGTGTGGGAAAAGTAAATTTCGATGGTGAAATTTCTTAAGCGGGGAATATTGTAATGACCAAAATTTTCATTAATGGAAATCCCCCTTGATCTAATTAAATGTCTCATTATGTAAAATGTTTATATAAAATTTCAACTTATTTGGTTTTATTTTAAGAATTTTGACCGTTGCTTTTATAGTCGTTGAACAGTGATCACATGATTAGTATAAATATAAGGCTTTACCAAACCCAATTTACTCAGACAAAGGAAGTGATGGCCTCATCCAGTAGAATTGCTCAATACGAAGCCCATTTTTTAGATCTCGGAAAAGAGGTGGCGTCTTTGGGCTTCGCTCTTGACCAAGCCCAAGATGATCTCCATAATTTCAAGCTCAAACGGTACTGTCTACGAGAAAAGTGGAAGTTGATAGAAATTACCACTCGAGCGATGTTATCCGAGCCACCCCAAGAGTCTGTCACTATCACACACCTTACCCTTAGGTCTTATGCGGCTGTTTTAATGGGTTATGTAACAAATCGCTAGTACTATGTTTATGTACATTATTTTATGTATATAATAATGAATATACATTCTTTTCATTATTGATACATTGAAAATAGTTTTTATGGTGAAAATAGTGTTTTTAGTTATTATTTTATTAAGAATTCTATTTTATTAAACTAAGGGATTTTTGAATTAAATAATATTTTAATCAATTATTATTATTATTATTAAATTAATTTTATTATATATAAATTATCATATAATTTTATGAATGTAATTTTAATTTTTATTAAGGTTTGAAATCCATTCTTGTTAAAACCCGTGAATTTTCAATAAATGTCAGTTTTTATTTTAAAAGTAAAAATTAACATATTTATAAAATTACTTAGATAAAATAAATGTTATTTCTGGAATCCGGACGTCGAAATTATAAAACAGTGAATTTTTCATAATTTTCTGAGACAGTCAATGTTTTGGGTAAAAATTAAATACTGTTTAAATATATAATGTGTTTTATGACATAATAATTACCCAATAGTGATGTAATAAAATACTACAAGCTTTATGTTTGGACAATATATGTTTTAAAATTATAATAATATAATTTTTGGTTTGTTTGACTTACTTTTCAAAGCATTAATGGACCCTTCAAGACTTATTAAACACCTTGTCTTTTTAAATTGCTTTCCATGGGAGTGTGACTCACCTCCACATAAGCAACGCTATTATTTTAAGAAGTTCAGACTTTGGCCTTATAAAATATTTTTTTCCTCTTCCCTTTTCCAAAAACCATGGGAAAAACCATGGGATGGTTTGTGGTTTGGATTAATTTAATATAAGTGTTCCCAAACCTAAATAATAAAGAATTCCCTCACCTTTCCTATATAAACCCACCCAAGCTCCCACTTCCTTCTCACTCAAATCCTTTGCAGTTCGTCCAAATTCTATCCTAATCTCTATAGAATCCTCCTAAGGTGCTACAAGCTCCCAATAAGCCTCTCTCATGCCTTTGGAAGCACAATTCCAAGTAAGGGTTTTTTTCTTCCTTTCTCATTTTTGTCCAATTTTCATTAAGTTGTTTTGCCATTTTAATTTCAATTATGAATTTTGGGGTATGGTTTTGAACCTCCCTCATACTACCCTCTTTATTTTTGAATTATGGGAGACCCTTTTCTCTCTCATTAAATTCCTCCCATTTACACCCGTTACTATACCGAAATTCTGAAAGGAACTTCTCTCTCCTCATTTACATTCAAGCAATACTTTTGTATCATGAATCTAAATTCCATTAAAATTGTTGGGATATGTATCTATATGACCTAATTACTTTCCATTACATGTAAATATGATGAGGAACCCATTTCTCTCTCATCAACCATTTTTTTGAATTCTTGTATCACGCCGTTATGCTGCCGAAATTGGACCAATTTTCTAAGCCAATGCCATTGTGTAGTGAATACCATTCCCATTTCTCTATCAAGGGTATTCACCTTCATGCAAATTTACTTGTTAATTATAAAGTTTCATTACACATTCCTTTGTCGTGGAATAAATGACTATGTTATATGAATCCATGTTTTATGATCCATGTGGCACACTTATGCATGAAATGAAATGTTTAAGAAGGGTGCACCCTTATAGCGCTCCAATGAATTAGGTAAAGTATAATATCATGATACGTCATGTGAAATGAGTGTTGACTCATGATAATTCAAGTGAAATGAGGGTTTACTCATGCTTCATGTGCAATAAGGATTTACTCATTCTCCATTTGTAATGAGCCTTGGATCATGCTAATTCCATGTTAAGTGTTGTTGCCACATTTCCATGTTATGATTATCATGCTTTATCATGACTTTATGTTCATGTTTCTCTTGTGCTCTATTGATATACCTATTGTCTAAAATGTATTGTACTCCTCACCTATTCAATGTTTATTTCCTTACTGAGCTTTATAGCTCACCCCTTTTCTTATGCATGTCCTCAGGTTATCTCATGCAATGATAAGTACGAGGGAATGTAGTGGTCATTTAAAGGAAGTTTTCAATAAAGATGTTGTACTTCATGTTTTAAGTTGTTATGTAATGATCCTAATCCCCAAAGACACTAGACCTCTTGATCATCCATGTTGTATCAAGTGAATGGTTTATGTAATAAATCGTGTTTAAGTTTTTAATAAAAGCAGGGTTGTTATATATGTACTTACATATATCTTATCCACTTACTTCCGTTCAATACGATATGAAAACGGAAACAATGTTTATGCATACGTACAACCTACCATCTCCATAAACGGTGCCTTATCTTTCATATATCTATCTATATTTTAAATATTTATATTCTAAATATATATGATATATAAATCAAGTTTTATATTATGGAAGTATTTAAATCATGATCTAAATGATACGATCAAGAATTACAAGTTAAAACACGTACGATAAAGAAAGAAACTATTACCCAAAATGTTAATTTAACAAGGAAATCATTATTAAATAGGTAGTATAAAGTCATAAATTAATCAATTATGATATAATAAATATGAATATGATTTTTATTATTATTTAATAACATACTATGGTCATTATACCGGAGGTTAAATGTACCCTCGACCAAAGGAAAGTGCAAGGTAAGGGTTAATTTCACAATATCTTTATTATCCGAGGTTGTTTTTATGTAAGTATCTACAAGGAAATATTTATTATCCATGTCCATGTTTCATAAAAAATTTAGAAGGGATTATTTTTAAGGGAATTTTTACTCAAATGTCATTTTAAATGTTTTAAAGATTTATTCTTTTAAACCTTTCTCATTAATGTCCATGTTTTCGAAATGGTTTTAAAGATTTATTTATATGGACATGAATGTTTTAAAATGTTAATTCCTTTCAAAAGTTTCAAAGTGGTATGGGACTCTTTGAATCAAAACTATCTTTTAAATTACTTCCTTTATATGACTTTTAAATTATTTCCTGAAAAAGGGATATTTCTCTCAAATATTTTTACTGATCATTTTCAACTAAGTCAACATCCTTTACGAGATATTATTCCTGACTGTGGTTGATTTTTTATGATATAAATATTCCATATTGTATTAAAGGTTTTGTGATATATTTTAATCTGGATGTGTTATTTTTATACCATTCATGGTTTATGGATAAAGTATTTTCATTTCATATGCTAGTTTTAATATGAATGTTTATGTTATGTTTAAACCTTTTCATATGAGGAATAAATTGGAATTAGTAAGTGATGGGTGGAGCCTACTATAGCTCCTCAATGCATCAATAGGTCTCATAACATAGACTAGTGTCTTGGAAAAAGGCCTTGAAAGAATCTTATTTGTAGTCTTAGAACAAGGCCTTGAATATGTTGTTATAAAGTTCGACATTATCCATTCCATCATTATGAAATTATCTATTGATATTACATGTGATTATTTGACTAGTAGAATATCCATGTGAATAAGTAAATGGAATTATTTGATTTATATTTTCTATATTATACAGAATTTTAAGTTTAAAAGGATTTTTTTTTAGTTTTATACATTGACTTAAATATTTATTCTTATTTTTGAAAGGTTTCACTATATTGTTATCCTTACTAAGAATTTGAGCTCACCCCTTTCTATGTTTTATTTTTTCCAGGATGCAAAGAAGTATATTACGACTGACTTACAGGGATATTCTAAGGGATATGAATGTGGACAATGGAGACAATGTTGTTGTTGTTTTTCATTTTATAATGTAATGTAATCTTTATGTATGCAATCTATTTTCCAAGACTGCTAAACTAATCGGTCCTTCAAGACTTTATTCCTTGTAATCATGCCAATGTATTAAAATAATTCACCAACTCTGGGTAACTGGGGTCGGGGCGTTATAGTTGGTATCAGAGGGAGGTTTAGAAACAACCTTGGAAATAGATTTAGATAAACTCTAATTAGAGAACATTACACTAATATGGACATTGAGTATTAGTATAGAAGAACTTTCTAGAATTTTGGTAATGTATAGATTTTGTGTATTTTCTAAGTGATACATCCCAGTCTAGATATGAGTAGGTAGAGGTGGCTCTAGTACAGATATACCTTGGAGTGAGAACTCTGACAAGGAGTTTCGATCTTGACCCATGGTATCCTGGTACATGACAACGGGCCTTGCTGTACTCTTGGTTATGACACTCCCGGGGGATATGCTTAGAATAATTCACATTTTATTACAATCCATTATGAAGGATTTATGAGTAAATACTTCCTCAAAGAAAACATTTTATGATTATAGATTATATGCATAATCTTTTCCATTTAAGTTAGGTACTTAAGTTTGGAATTATGCATTGTGATTCATAAACTAACCTAGTGTATGCCATTGTTTAGAAATGGAACCTAGTAGAAGGAATGAGAATTACAACAATACGCATGATCAAAATATTAAGAAGAATCATATATTTAATGGTATTAAGCCAACATTTAAAATGGAAATAGTTATCCACATATTCTCATCATATGAATAAATAGTATCATGTGTTAATAAGATAAGTAATTAATTCTCTGTGTCCTATATCTTTAAAGAAAATAAAGATAAGAAAATTATGGAAGAGAGAAAGATGGATAAAGGGAAGAGGGGAAATAAGGATTTTCCTATATGTGATAACTATGGAAAGAATAACCTTGGTAAATGATTGAAGGGGATGGGAGTTTTTTATAAGTGTGGAGAAAAAGGACACCAAGTATGTGATTGCAAGGGTAAGAAAAAGGTTTCAAATGTACAATGCTTCATCTATAAGGAGTTGGTACACTTCGCAAAGAAATGTCCAAATCATCATAGTATAACCCAAATGATGCTATTGGATAATAATAAAGTTATGAAACTACCAAAGATGAAGAGTAATGATTAGATTTCTTATGTTGTTATTAAAGTATTGTGTCATTTGAGTATTGTATTAATGATGTACCTGTTATAATAATTATAGAGTATAAAATTATTGTACTGCAGTACTATTTCATTAAGGACTTGAGATTTTATGGAACCAAGAAAAGTGACTCGATAGCATGTAAATTTGTTTTGGAAAATATATGGTTGAGAGAAAGATAAACCATAATATGGTTCTGATACTGAGATAGTGATTTTGGAATAATATATGATTGATTTGGATAAATTATATTGGATATTCTTGACTACCTTGAAAGTGATTAATGATTTGTATATTCCATCATTGTTGTAGTTTACAACATTTTTGGATAGAAGAATTATATCCAGTATTCCATAAGGAATAAGGGAACATGAATGTAATCAATAAAGATTTTCAGGGTGTTATTGTGTTTTAAAAGAATACATGATGAAGGTATTCACATGTTATTACATGGAAAAAAGGATCTTTATTGTGTTTTCCTTCCTTGTAAATTTTGGACTGTGAGTTTGGACATAAGTATTTTGGATAATTCTAAAGGTTGTAATCAATTCAATTTGAAATTGGATACTATTATTAAGTTTAAATGATTTCTTGATATTATTTTTGTATTATCATAAAAAGTACAACCTGGAGGTCGGGCGACAACTCTTCGCGTCAAGAAAAGCCGTGAGACTTGAACCTGCAACCGAAGGGAAACAAGGGTGGATTACCTACCACTGTCATATGTGATGTCCTAGTTTGTATAATGTAGTTTTTTTAAATAGTCTTACAAATTAATTATAAATTAATTATTTTTTAACCCTATACGATTAGGATAAATAGAATATTTTTTAATTCTATTAACTTTTGGAGTGAAAGATGAGTTTCTGGTAGGAATTAGTTGAAGGATGAAACTCTACATGTAAAGTATATTTTTTCCTCTTGTTCTATGAATAAATTCATTCTTAAACTTTATGGAAGAGATCTTAAAACCCAAAATGCGTTATCCTAATACCTTATGTTTTCTTAAACTAACGATATTTTAAATAATCATAGATTGATGGCTTTGAGGCCCTCAATTTTATACTTGTTTATGATTGATGGCTTCAATAACTCCTTATAAATATTTACATTTTTCTTACAATTATGTGTCTCTAATGTTAACCAATGTTATTATAATAGAGATTATAATGTGGTGGTGACTTTTTCATTCCCTTTCCCTCTTATTAAGACTAAATTTTATTAACACAATTTCTAATGTGGGTTTTCCACAAAGGTATTTTTCTATTTTTAACCTTTTATTTTCGAGGAAAAATTTCATATTGCAAGGATGAAATTTATTAAAGTAGGGTAGAATGTAACACCCCAATATTTCATAGTATGTTATCTCATTAAAGAAATTCAATAGCTTGTGCTACACGCAACACCAAGTTCAAGCACACCACAACTTAGCAAACTAGCCGTTCAAAAAATGATTTTGAATAGTATTAACTGAATTTTGAATTTTATATAATATATATAATTTTTACATCCATATTATGTATTTCTTAGACATAATATAAGAACAAATTCATTTTTTCGGATAAAATAAGTATTTTTCAAAAGATGCAATTTTACTGCCTTTTAATGGAGAACCCTTTTTAAAACCAATATATGACACTTTTATTATTAAATTTAATGAAATTAAATTCTTCTTTAGAATAGGGACATAAAAATTTAGTTTGGATAAATTTTTTTACTTTTATAATAACTTTCATGTTTTTACAAATAGTGAAAAATAATATGTTTTAATTGAAAACAACTATTTTAATCGAAATAATTTATAGTGTTAAATTATGAATTTGAATGGTTTTTAAGTATAATTAGATTATATTTTTATCATTTAATAAAATTTAGGTCATTATAAGTAATTTCACATTTAAATTTGACATAAACACATGTCAATCTTTTTATAGTTTTTTACTTTTTAAAAACCTGCTTTTTGGTTTTGACAACGGGAATTAATTTTAAATTAATAAATGAAACTTCTATATTTTTAATTTGGTAAAATAGACTTCATTTTTTAATTAATAATATCAAAATTTTCTTAGGGTGAATTTTTTGTATTTTTCTGAAAACTTTCAATTTTTGATGAATAGTGAAAAACACTACATTATTATTTAAAATCGACTTTTTATTTAAATTATTATTTATTTTATTTTAATTTATTTTAAGTCAAAATAGATATATAATACCTATATAATTTAAATGTAATTCATTGGAGTAATTTTATAATAAAATTAGATGTATAAAATTTTATTGAACTTTTTAACCTCTTTTACCCACCTTCTAGGCACATTAGCAAATTTGCATAAAAATTAATTTTACCACTTCTGTGAGTTGAATTTCAAAAATCATAGAGACACTGATTAAATCATTAAGTAAAATTTTATTCAATAAGATGAAAATAATTTTTGGTGAATAGTAACCTTTGACTTTTATTTACCACGGTTGAAAGTAAATAGGGTAATTAAAGGTAAAAATGTTATTATAATTACCCTAAAACATATTCTAATTCTATTAGATAAGTATAATTCGACCAAAAAAAACCTTATTAATAAAATATAATCCTTTAGGTATACTTCGATTAGATTAGGACATTTATTGTTATTTTATTTAAAGAAGAGTTAAAAATGTTAAATTCAAAGTTTTTTAACAAAACCATTTTTAATATAGGGTTATACATAAGATAAATTTGACTATAAATATTCATTATAAAGATAAAAATATTTTCTACATAATGGTATTTTATTTATAATTTTGAGAGATTAAATAGTTAAATTTATTTATGACACAATGATGATGCAGTAATTACCTTTTTAATGAAATATTGAAATAGTTTATATTATAAATATTAAAATAAATAGAATTTAAAAGTTTTGATTCCATACACGAATTTTATAGGTTAATATGACATTTTAGGGTTGATTAGATAAAAAAAATTCGAATTGATAAGGTTTTTATGACTTTCACAAAAACAAAATACCAAATAGTGTCAAAATTGACATAAATTAATCTTTAAAACAAATAATATATTATTGGTTGATATAATATTCCATAAAATCTAAAGTTCATCCAAAGGGATTAAATAATACTATATATATTATTAATGAACCAATTTAGGTTCTCTTGGATGTTTAGAGTAAGTTTATTAACCATATAGTGTAAGAATACAAGAATACATGGTAAAAGTTAAACTATTTAACTAAGAGTTAAATCTAAAAGATAAGGTTACAATGGTAATCTAAACTTGTCTAAAACCTATGGGTTGAGAGGATTTCGACCCATAACCACCTAAGGCTCGAAATAAATTTATTTTAATCCATTATAAACTGAATATTATTGTATAATAAATTAATCTTTTAATCTTTTCCTAAAGCGACCCTCACCCCTCTTATAAAAGGGAACATCCCCTTCTCTCAAAATCACACCTCCAAAGCCATTTTTCTCAGACAATACCTTTCCATATATTCTTCCAACTTCCCTCACATCAACCTACAGTCATTAATTTTATCATAAATCCAACCTAACGAGCTCTTTTGATCTAATCAAAAGGAAACACCCGAAGAAGAGATAATAATTTCACCACCCTCTTTCAAGTTCTTTTCATCTTCCAATTCCTCTTTCTTTATTGTTTCCATACCAAAATAATAACTCTAGAACCTCATACATATTTTGATGTTATTATAAATATGGTACAACCATATTTTTTATTCTATCCATCCTCAAAATGAAAAAGTCACCATACGTGCGTACGTACGGCTTACCATCTCAACGTCGGGGTGTAGTTTGTTATTCAAACACTTCATTATTTGGATGGGTATAATAATGAGTATAACTGATTTAAATAATAAATATAACATGTTAAATATTTTTTATATATTATATATCATCCAATTATATACGATTTCAATATCAATGTAATGATATTTTCGCTCGTGCGTACGTATGGATTACCATCTCCACAACGCGATGAGATTTATTCCCACGTTCACCATTCAACGATGATTATAAAAATATATATTATTAATAAGTATTTAATATATGAAATAATAATTCTACTGGAGATATATATATATATATATATATATATATATATTTACTTACATATATCTTATCCACTTACTTTTGTTCAATACGATATGAAAACAAAAACATCATCTATGCGTACCTACGGCCTACCATCTCTATAAACGGTGACTTACATTTCATCTATCTATTGATTGTAAATATTTATATTCTAAATATATATGATATATAAATCAAGGTTTCTATTCTGTAATTATTTAAATCATTATCTAAATGATACGATCAAGAATAACATGTTAAAACACGTATGATAAAGAAAGCGATTATTACCCAAAATGTTAATTTAACATGGAAATCATTATTAAATAGGTAGTTTAAAGTAATAAATGAATCATATATGATATAATAAATATGAATATGGTTATTTTATTATTAAATAACATACTATGGTTATTATACATGAGGTTAAACATACCCTCGACCAAAGGAAAGTGCAAGGTAAGGGTTAATTTCACAATCTCTTTATTATTCAAGGTTGTTTTAAGGTAAGTATCTACTGAGAAAAATTTATTATCCATGTCCATGTTTCATAAAAGTGTTTTCAAAGGGAATATTTTTAAGGTAATTTTTACTAAAACATCATTTTAAATGTTTTAAAGATTTATTCTTCTAAACCTTTCTCATTAATGTCCTTGTTTTCAAAATAGTTTTAAGGATTTATTTATATGGATATGAATGTTTTAAAATGATAATTCCTTTAAAAAGTTTCTAATTGGTATGGGGTACTTTGATTCAAAAATATCTTTTAAATTAATTCCTTTATATTACTTTTAAATGACTTCATGAAAAATGGATATTTCTCTCAAATATTTTTTCTGATCATTTTCAATTATGTCAACATTCTTTATGAGATATTATTCCTAATTGAGGTTGATTTATTATGATATAAATCTTACATATTGTTATGAAGGTTTTGTAAAATGTTTGACTATGAATGTATTATTTTTATATCATTCATGGTTTATGGATAAGTATTGACATTTCTTATACTAGTTTTAATACGAATGTTTGTGTTATTTTTAAACCTTTTCATATGATAAATGCATTAGACTTAGTAAGTGACAGGTGGAGCCCGCTATAGCTCCTAGATGCATCAGTAGGTCTCATGATACAAACTAGTGTCTTGGAACAAGGCCTTGACAAAATCTTATTTGCATTATTGGCACAAGGCCTTGACTATGTGGTTATGAAGTCTGGAATTATGTATTCCATCATTATGAAATTATCTATTGATATTACATGTGATTATTCGACTATTAGAATATCCATGTCAATAAGTAAATTGCATTATTTTATTTATCTTTGAAATATTATACTTAAGTTTAAGTTTAAAAGGCTTTTGTATTATTTTTATACATTTCCTTAAATATTTATGCTTATTTATTAAAGTTTTTGCTATATTGTTATCCTTACTGAGCATCTGATCTCACCCCTTTCTATGTTTTATTTTTCCCAGGATGTGAAGAAGTATATTATGACTGACCTGTAGGGATAGTCGTTTGGATATGAATTTGGTCAATGGAGACAATGTTGTTTTTGTTTTTCATTTTATAATGTAATGTAACATTCATGTATGTAATCTATTTTCCAAGACTACTAAACTGATCAGTCCTTTGGGACTTGATTCCTTGTATTCATGCCAATGTATTAAAATAATGCACTGACTCTGCGTAACTGGGGTTGGGGAATTACATTAGTGATGAAAAATGGTCCCATATACCATAAGATTCATATGTATGGGGAAGATTTGGGGTGGGGAAGGTCTAAAACGTTTGGCCATTAAGAGTGCTGGCCAATGTGGGTTGATCCCACATGGGTGCGAGCCAAGATAGGTTGAGCCCACATGGGTGCGGGCTTACCCATAGGCCTTATTTAAAAATATTATTTTTTACAATATATTCTTCTCTAACATTTTTTTAATAAAATAACATTATTAAACCTTGAAATATGATTTCTCACTTTAATGGTCATACTAATTCACCATTAATTCACATGAAAATTTTAAATAAGAATATATTTATTTTTTAATATGATATTATAATATTCATATAGTAATTATTAAACATATTCTCATTGTGTTTCATCCCAAATTTTGAAAAATGGAACCCATATCCCATGCACATGGTTTCAATTCTAAAAGAGTTATTATAATCACATTTGTTTTGGGTGGATTTAATTTTTTATTGTTTTATTTTATTTTTTATTAATAAAATAGGAGAAGACCTCATGAGAACCCAAATAGCCTCCTATGAAACCAATCGTTACTCATAGATTTTTTGTTCATTCAAAATCACATCTAATCACATCACCACACAAGAAATATCATCATTCATCACCCCTCACCACTCACTCAACTACTTTTCATCACAATAGTTTACCACCATATCGACATCATTTCATTCCACTATTAACCCATAGAAAAATGTTTCATGACATCCCTTAAATCTCTAGGTATTGTCAATATATACTTATCCTCACAACTACCATTAAAAATGATAAAAAAAATACAATATTTAAATGGCTATAAATATTATATTTTTTAGAAATACTGGCAAGCCTGTGGGCTACCTGTGGGATTATTCAGGGTAGGGTGGGATTGAAATTTTTTATTCACATTATATGTTGGATTGTGCAGACAAACACACATATAATCAAAATCATATGGGATAGGCCCACCTCACCCTATCCCACCCATTGTTTATTACTACTATGGATTGAGGACTCATTCCTTGGTGAGATAGAGGAGTTATGTCTCTACATATGCACAACAGGTTTGTAGGACCCACACACTGGTACGATGGGTGGTTATTGTCTCTATGGATAGAGGATCTATGCCTTGGTGTGATAAGGGAGTGTCACTTTTTTATCTGAGGATCCTACCAGATAACTTCCATTATAGAGAATCACCTAAAGAAGCATCTTTCTTGGAACATCTTGCATCATATCTCAAAAATCAACAATGAAGGCTACCATCATATTATAAATGGAAAAACACTAAGGATAGGCTACTCAAAGGCCAAAATCCAAGTCAAAATGTTGGAGATATGAGAGATAAAAGATTCTCTATGGGGGGGAATGACTTTTATGAGGGGTCACACGATGCATGACCTCATATGGCTTCTTTTCCATATCCCTTCTAGCACAAATCTTGGTTATCCATGTAGAAATAAATTGCATGTAGTTTTATCACACTATGTGTCTCGGTCACTCAGTGCCATATCGTGTGCTCTTGGTCATGTCTATGTCTCTAAACCCATGCCCATATACTTGTTCATGTACCTTGATATGGCCAGGTACCAAAAAATTCTGATGTACTCCCAAAGTACACAACATTTCTACCCACACAGGGTCCTAGGAATGTGTATCTGACACCCACCCTAGTTACCTAGGGACGGTATCACATAATGAGTCCCAACCACACGGTGTGTGATCCTTGTCATTTTTTTGAAACCCTAGCCACCTAGCTAGGGAACTACATAGCGTGTTTTCATCCCAATAAACACCGTGTAGTCAAGATTTTTGTAGGATAACTAGTTCTTCAAGAAGATTCAAGATTAATCACTCTCGACACCAAATCCACTCATTGACAATATGGAATCTAATGAAAATGAACGAATTGTCACCTACCATTGATTTTTAGGCTCCAATGGATAGAAATTGGGAATCTAAAATGCATGTACGAGGTCTTGGAACCTCCTTCATGCTTCCCATAATTTTCACCACTCTGGATCCTAGATACATGAAGTATCACCCACATTATATCCCAATATTTCCAAAAATCATTAATCTGGTCATTGTGTGAACATCCAACATGAATTTGGGGGTCTAATTGTGCTCAGAACCAACCAACAATGTCAAACAATGGCCCCATAGGCAAATGGAAAAGAACATGAATAACGGTGGGGTAAAACACAATAACAAAGGTGCATCAATCATTTTCTATGTTTTCTTGGATAAAAATTTCATAATTGATGATAATTTGGGTGAAAGAATAACATGGAAATTTAAAAATAAATTAATAAATTATTAGTCAACAGGGATCATGTGATGGGTGTGAAAATTCATAATCAAAATAAGATATAATCCATGCTTCAAAGATTTAATTAAAAGTAGATGAAAATATCAATTGATGAGCTATATCGTTATTTTGATTAATATTTGGTGAAGAACATAGTTTCCAACAATAGAGAGGACCTATTGCAGTCATTATCCCTCGATTCACCTTGATCTGGTTGTTGTTCGTCATCTGATCTTCATTCCTTAATGAAGTTTGGTGAAATCCTCCTCTTAATGATCTCAGGGTTATATGGAAAACCCATGAAATTTTCCATAATAGGCTATTTATAGAAGGAAATAGGTAAAAATTACTATATTAATTAATTAAATTCATTCATTCATTCATTCATTTAATGTACATTCTAATGGCTTCCTCATCCATACATCTAGCACTGACCAACTTTAGGTTGTGCATAAGGTAAAACCTACACTCTGGATTCAACAGTAGTCTCAGATTTTTTATCTTAGAATAATTTTAGGATATATTTTATTATTTTTGAAAAAATGTGTGTGATTTATATAAAATATTTTTTTTATTTTTTATAAAATTAATTCCAAGCTCAAGAAGCCTCAAAATCGCATGATGTCTCAGCACCTGTCACCAAAAATATTTCTTAATATATTTCAAAGTATAATAAGGAAAAAAATAGAGTCTCTATATTATATAGTAAGACTAATAAATATTCTCTTTATGTTACTATATTTATTCTCATTTCTATAGAACCCAAGATTCAAAAAGAAACATTAAAACATGGATTCTTTTTGGATAATAGACAACCTAAGCAGGATCTATCAAGAATAATCTAAATATGATTGATATGATGTTTCTAAAGAACTCTATCTAGTGTAAGAGAGTTATCAGTATTTCAGTCACAATATAAGTTGCAAACTTAAGTGTTGTGATAATTGTATTGAAAATAAAGGGATTAGGTTTTGGTTAAAATGAAAGGAATACATTTCATAGAGATTCCACGTCAACTTCTTTGAAACTGAACAAAGGAACATGTAAGGAAGAAGAAATGTTTCCACAATGTTATTTTTTGATGTTGGAGATAGAACTATATATAATACCTGATGAGGTGTGATAAACTCTATTAAGAATTTACTTTGGCTATTAATTTTTTATAAATCAATCATTTTATTTTAAAGGGTATATGAAACCAATTATATATTTAAAACAAAATAATATTTTATGGATGAATCATTAATTTTTCATTCAAATAATGAATTGATGAGGTGTTACATCTAGGAGTTGGATGAAAAGGTTAACTTCAATGATCAAAAGAATTTAAAAATTATAAAAAAAATGTGTATTTTTATCTCATTTTCTCATATTTTATATGGGATTTTTTATTATAATAAATTTTCGTTATCAATAATTGATATGGAAGTTTTTATAAAAATGGTTTATGACTTTATCCATTTCATAACATTTTTAAGATGAAGGTAAGGATAAAATGTGTTTTATCTTATATGAGAGTGTTTTTATCTAATTTAATTGTTTAAATATGAGGTAAAAAGTTCTCAACACATATTTCAAAGAATAAAAACTTATTTTTTGAATATTTCTTATAAAACATTTTATGAAAACCTCAGTCTTTATTGCAAATTAATTCATGATTTATTACATAATAATACACTTAATACAACCTATAAAATAAATAATTATAGTGTATTTAGGTAATTAGGTACATTAAATAATAACTTAAAACAATTTTTACATCAACATTATTTAAAATACCATTAATATGGTCATAAATTTCTATCATTATTAAGATTTCATGGGATAACCTGGGGATATACATAAGAAATGGGTGACCTATAAAACCATGTAAGGGAATAAACAAATAAGAAAATTATTAAATTATTAAATATTAGAAAATATAAATTGAAATGGGAAGTAAATGGGGTGAGATTCATAAACTTGAACAAATATGCATGATATAAAATGTTAATATAAAGGAATCATGGAAAGTGGAAACAACTTTAAACATGGAATCATAAACAGAGGTCAAGGAAAACTACCAAGACATCATAAAATGGTGGGAAAATTCCCATAATTTATTAGGTTCACTCCATAATCCCATATGTGATGTATCGTGACATGAAAACATTACCCAATGCATTGGAGCGCTATATGATTCTAGGCGCACCAATCTATTTCAAATCATGTACTTGCATAAGTGTTCCATATAGATCATACAACATAAGGATATATTTCATCAACTTTAACCCCAAAATAAAGTAGTATGGGTTAAATAAATTTAATTACAAAAACAATTAAGTATAGTTCCATCTAGGTGAATACCCTTGAGTGGAAATGGGTGTGTATATTCATGACATAATCGTTTGACATGAAAAATCATAGTGAAATTTTAGCAGCATAATGGTGGTACATAAAGATTCATAAAGTTGTTTAATGAGAGTGAAAGGGGTCCATAAAAATTTTATATAAAAATGGTAGTAGGATGTATGTTTAAAAACATATCCTGATATTAGTAATTTCAAATCAAAATACATAAAATAGAGAAGATTCTTCAATAAAGAGAAGAAGAAGAGGATCCCTTATTAAATTTCAGCATAGCAACGGATCAGGTAAATGCTATAATAATAGGGAATAAATGATATGTAATTATTAGTACATAAATTTAATAATATATATATCTCTATAATTTCATGAAAACATAACCAATTGAGATTCAAGAGTCTAACTGCAAAGAAGGTTCTTGAATTGAAAAGAAGAGAGAGAGGACCCTTACTTTGAGAGGGCAGTTTAAAATGCTTGGCAGGAGAATCTTGAGAGATTTGTGGAACCTTGTAATGAATCTAGAGAGGTGAGGGTAGAGTAAGTACATTATCAAACATTTTTTAATGAATAGTAATGAGATATTGGGTGGGTTTACATAGGAAAAGATAGGGGAGTTCCTTATTATTTCCCAAACATAGGTGTTGGAATCTATATAATAAAATAATCAAAACCACAAGACTTACCTTTGTTTTTTCCCATGTTTTATTAAAAAGATAATTTTTTTTAATTATATTATAAAGAGAAGGTATGAACTCAATAAAATATTACACTTGGTTATATGGAAGTGATTTATGTTTATAAAAAAATGATTTTAAAGCCTTAAAATATAATATAGGTTTTGGAGGATTTATAAAGGCTTTATAAAATTAATCAAATAGACTAAAAAACATTATTATAAAGTTTAGATATATATGTGGTCATGGATATTCTTTATATAATTTATTACAACAATCTTGGTTTATTATGATGTTATAATACATATTTAATATTTATACCGTATTTAATTTTTAACCGAAAGTGTGACTGCTTAGAAAATTGTGAAAAATTCACTATGGGGTAATTTTGATTTGATTATTCCAAAAATAAAATTTATTTAATTAAAATAATTTTCTAAATATGTTATGTTTCACTTTTAAAACAATAATTGACATTTATTGAGAAATGTTGGGTTTTTTTACAATAAAAGTTTTTGAATCCTTATAAAAATTAAATTTGACTTCATAAAATTTATACTATAATTTATATTTAATAAATATTATTTAATATTATTATTTTATTAATATATCATTTAATTTTTTTAAATTCATGAATTCATCAAAAAGGAATTACTTAATTGAAATTGTAATTTACACAAAAATACCATTTGTGTTTTATCGAATCAAAATATAAATAATTTTAAAAGTAATGAAAATAAGAATTAAATGTATTCATTATTCTATAAAATATAAATATTCATATTATTAGTGTTTGGATACATATCCCTTCATTAAACCAGAAAATGGATGGAGGGTAAGGTACATGATGGTGATAATTTCATGGTGTGGTTCGTCAAACAAGGTTTGGGTTGTGATCACGATGATCTTGAACTTCTCCCATAAACAAGTTTTCTTATGATTTAGTTATTAGATATCATATTGGGATTAGTCAAGAGAAAATCTCAGTGATTCTATCTCCCTTGGAAGCTTCGATAAATAGGATTTATAGGGTATGATCCTGCTGGTTGAGGCCATTACTTCTTTTTTCTGTGTCAATTGGATTTATCAAAACCCTATATTTATACTAATCATGCAATAATTGTTAAATGGTTATATTATCAAAGGATATAATTCATAACTTAATTTTAAATTTGATAAGAAAAAATATTCCAAATAAGTGCATATGTTTTCTATAACCTTAATACATAATAGGGCATTTAATTCAATCACAAAGGCAATTTTATTTATAAAATCCTAGGTCATTAAAATCATTCCCCCTTTAGAAATTTCACCCTATAAATTTTTATTTCATACACTATAATAAATAAGGTTAATTATGTTTCATCACCTCCTCCAATTCCCACATCACTTCTTCAAACTTGTGGTTTCTCCATGTCACTTTGACCATGTGTATTGTCTTATTTCATAGAACTTTGTCTCTATGATCTAAGATCTTCCCCAGCTACTCCTCATAAGAAAGATAATTCTCCAACAGTACCAACTCTGGATTCAGCATATGTTATGGGTCTAGTTGTACTTTTTCATGAGGGATATATAGAACACATCATGTAGTTGAGATAGGTCAAGTGGGAGTTCTATTCGATAGGCCATTGCTCTAATGTGAGCATGGATCTCAAAGGGGACGATGTATCTTGGACTAAGATTTACCTTCTTACAAAATCTCATGAATTTATTCTATAGATATATGTGAAGGAATACCTTATATCCAAACTCAAACCTAGGATCTCATTGAAATTTTTCAGTATAGATCTTTTGTCAACTCTAAGAATCCTTGATGTACTATTGAATGATCTTGAACTTTTCTACCATTTCCTCGACTATTTTAGGACCCCTTAGTTTTCATTCAGTAACTTCATCCCAACATGTATGTATTTTTCATCTCTTATCATAAAAGAATTCATAGGGATCCATTTGGATTCTTAAATGGAAACTATTATATTATGAGAACTTGACCATAGGAAGATGTTGATCTAATCCTTGTTTTAAGTCCATTGAGCACTCTCTCAACATGTCCTCGAGTGTCTAGATAATCTAATCATATTTTCCATCAGTTTGAGGGTGATAAGTCATTTTGAAGTTAAAATCAGTATTTAGATCATGTTGAAGACTCTTGAAAAATATGGAGATAAATCTTGGATCTCAATTAGATACAATCAATAGTGGTGTTTCATGTAGCATAACCACTTCTATAATGTGTATCATTACATTTTTATTGAGGGATAAGTCCCTTAGAATTGAAATAAAGTGATAATAATTTGTAATATTATCCACCACAACCCATATATAATTATTTAATCTTTATTTATTTAGAAGACTAGTGAAAAAGTATATGTTTATGTTTTATTATTTCCATGTAGGTATGGGTAATAGTTGCATCGTCCACTTGTATTTTTTCCTTTCACCCTTAAATTGATAAAATACAAGACACATTGATGTATATTATGTGATCTCCTTCTTCACATTATACCACCAGTATTTCTCTTAGAGATCCTGATACGTCTTCATGATCCGTAGATTGATAGAGAAGTTTGAGCTAAGTGAATCGTCTAAAAACCTTATTTAACTCAGTATTTGATGTTCCACATAGTAATTACCCAAATCTTAAAACTCTTTCTTTATTAATTTTGAACTATAAGGATTTAACTTTTCTTATATCATCCACCTTATTCTGAATTTCCACATAATCTCTTTGATCATCCTTTATCTTCTCTAAAAGGGATGGTTAAGCAATCATTTATGAAATTATTCATGATGTTTCTTTCTTTATAATTCTCATGTTCATCTTCTTCAAGTCTAATAAGATTGAATCCTTCCTAATTCTCATAAATGATAAAATTAAAAGATGTGTTCTACTTAGAGAATCTTCCACTTTAATTAATTTCCTAGGATGGTATTGGATTTATAATTCATATTCATTAATCATCTCTAACAATCATCATTAGTTCATATTTAGCTCTTTTTGTGTGAATATATACTTGAGGCTATTATGATCAGTATATATTTCACACTTCTCTCCAAAGAGATACTACCGCCAAATTTTTAACATGATTATTACTTAATCCAACTCCAAATAATGTGTTAGATATATTTGTTCATGAACATTGAATTTATTTGAGACATAGGTTATCAATTTTTCATTCAACATTAGTACATAGCCCAAGCCCTTCTTTGAACTATACTTTTATACCATGAAAAGTTATCCACTTATGGGTAGCGTAAGTACAGTTAAAGTGATAAGATTATTTTCTTACTCCTTGAATCTCTCTTCACATTCATTATTCCAAAAAAACATGACACCTTATCAGTTATCTTGGTTATAGGGTTTAAAATTTGTGATAATTCTTTTACAAATCATCGATAGTACCCAGCTAATCTAAAGAAAATACAAATTTTTATCACATTAGTTATTCTTTTCCATCCTTAAATTGCCTCTATTTTTTAAGGGTCCATAGATATCCATTTTTATGGTGATTCTATGCCCTAGGAATGTTACTTGGTCCAAGTATAAGTTTTATTATGAACTCAATGACTCTCTTGGGAGGGAGACCAAGAAATTATTTGGGAAACACATTAGCATATTCCATCATAATGGGAATTTCTTCAAGGATGATATTTTCCTTATTCTATGTCATTTGAGAAAGATATGACTACTCATTGGCCAATAATATCCATGCTTGAGATCATGATACCAAAAAAGATTCATCATCCTTATTTAACTTTGATAGAATTGAAGGGTGATTCATGGTACAAAGGTTTAGCTCTCTATCCCAACAATTTATTTTGGATTTGTAAAAGGAAAACCATCCAATAAATAGGATAGCTTTAAATTCCACTAAAGGGATACTGATAAGATTTTAAATAAGCACATTACCATAAACTTCAACATGTGATAAAAAATCATAGAAGTTTTCCCTGATGATATCAAATAATTTTGGGTGGTGATTCGATGTTCATGGAAAACTTATATGATATGATAATAGGGTATGAATTGAATAACAACTTGACATACACTACTCTAAAGTAGGGATTACATTTACTTCATTCATCATTATCCATATCAGCATTAGACTTTCCTTATTCCCTTGTTCTTGGAGATTGTTGATGCTCATCATACTTTTCATCGCTTAGAATAGATCATTGGATTAGATAATTCCCAACTTCTCCACATTTACAATATAAAACTATATGTGGTACCTGATATTGAACTCTATTTCTGTCTATCGTGTTATTAATTTTTCTATGAAAAATGAATAATTTATTCCCTATCATTCCACACTTAAAACATATCCTAGTTCCTCTGTGACATTTCCCTTGTTGATTCTTTCCACATTTTTTGAAAAAAGGAAACTGAATCTTCTTTCCATTATTACCTTTATTATTTTAACTTCTTTGAAACGTCATCCTCCTCTTATTTGAATTCTTTGGACATTAAACTATGTTCTGGTTCTTAATCCAGATTTTTGATAGCTCGTTTTTCACAATCACAAGATTTCTTACTTGAGCTCTGATCATGTTAGGCATCTCATTTGAACAGTCATCGCATAGCCCATAATATTTGTTATTGATTTGGTTCCTCCTATTTCTATTCATTGACCAGAATAAAGGGAAAATAAGGGATGAGTAATTTTAAACTATTAAAAACACAAATGGGAATCCTATGGTTTTAAAGGGACAATTTATAAATGATATGTATTTCCATAACTTATGTATTTTTAGGCTTCAATATATATTATCTATGATCTATTTTCTAACATAAAATCTTTTGTAAATATTTGTTCCCTTAATAATGGTTCTTAATAATCTTGTGAATTTACCAAATTATATCTCTTGGGAGTGTTAAACTAGGTGTGTAACAAGACCCATTTTCATGCATCGGGGGAAAATTATGTCTAGCTCAATGTGCCCTTTTTGGGATTATTACCCCTAGGTATCTCTGTACTAGATCCATATCCACTTGTAAAATCTAGATAATAATGTATTTAATTTGAAACCAATTACTCTATACTATATGAAAATTTATGTATGTTTTATTATGTTTAGATATATCCCTATGTTTTATGCTAGAGTTTCATAATCCTAGTCCCAAAAATAACTAAACTTTCCTTTGATACCAATTATGATAACCCTAGTCTTTATCACACGTTAATTAATGATTTATTACATAAGAATACACTTAATACAACCCAGAATATTGATAATTCTAGTATATTTTTGTAATTAGGTACATTACATAATAACCTAAAACAAGTGGTATATTGACATTATTGTGTACTTCTTTAACATCCCCATAATTTTCTATCATTCTTAAAACTGTATGGGATAACCTAGGTATATACATAAGAAATGGGTGAGCTATAAAGCCCAGTAAGGGAATAAACAATGCATAACATGAATAAAGTATTATATGTTAGACAATAGGAATTTAAATGGAAAATAAATATAATCACAAGCATGAAAAAAGAGGTATGATATAACAAGATAACATAAAGGCAACAAGGGAAAGTGGAAAAAGCTTTAAACATGAAATCGTAAACATAGGTCAAGGATGGACACTAAGACATCATAACATATTGTAAGAAGTTCCATAATGGATTAACTTCAATCCCTAATCCCATATGTGATGTCTTATGAGACTAAAAAAATACCCAATGCATTTGAGTGCTATATAATTCTGGGCACACCCGTCGTTTTCATATCATGTACATGCATAAGTGTGCCACATATATCATACAATATAAGGATTTATTTCATCAATTTTATCCCCATGATAAACTATTGTGGGTTAAATAAATTTAATTCCCCAATAAATGAAGGATAGGTACATATAGGTTAATACCTTTAAGTGGAAATGGGGGTGGATATTCACAAAACAATCATTTGACATGAAAAATTGTAGTGAATTTTGGAAACATAACGACAATAATTAAATATTCATAAAGTTATTTAATGAGAATGAAAGGGGTATATCCTAATTTTTATAAAAAATGAAATTAATAGGGATGTGTAAAAATATGTCTTGACATTATTAATTGGAATTAAAAGGACATAAAATGAGAATATTCTTGAATAAGGAGGAGAAAGAGAGGATCCCTCAATAAATTTTAGCAAAGTAATGACGTAGGTAAATAATATAATGAGAGGGGATAAATGATATATAATTATTAGAAAATAAATTTTAAAATATAGTTATCTTTATAAATTCATGAAAACATAACCAATTTATATTCAAAAGTCTAATTATAATGAAGGTGCTTGAATTGAAAAGAAGAGAGAGATGTCCCTTACCTTGAGAGGGTGATTCCAAAAGAATGGGAGGAGTTTCTTGAGATCTTAGGGACACCATAGGAGGAATATAGATAGGGGAGGTCAGATTAAGGATGTGATAAAAGCTTTCTAAGTGAATATTAATGGTATCTTGGTTGTTTTCATATAGGAAAAGAGAGGGGGGTTCTTCATTATTTTCGAAACTTAGGTTTGGGAATTTATACAGTAAATTAATCAAAACCACTAACCTTCATAAGTTTTTTGCCCATAGTTTCTACAAAATTGTAGTGGTTTTAATTATTTTATAATTAAAATGTCCAAATTAAATAAAATATTACACTTTGTGATGTGGAAGTTAGTCATGTTTATAAAGAAATGATTCTAAAACCTTAAAATATAATATTGGTTTTAGAGGATTCATAAAGGCTTTATAAAATTAATCAAATTTCCTCAAAACCATATTATTTTAAATGTAAAACATATATTTGGTCGTTTTTATCCTTTATATAATTTATTACATAACTTTGGGTCATTATTATGTCATAATACACACTATATATGTATAACTCATTTAATTCTTACCTAAAAATTCAACTGTCTTGAAAAATTATGAAACATTTACTTTTGGATAATTTTTATGTGATGATTCCAAAAATAATATTTATTTTATATAAATCATTTTCTAAATATGTTAATTTTCACTTTTAAAATAATAATTTACATTTATTGAGAAATGATGGGTTTTTTACAAAAACAGGTTTCGAACCCTTATAAAAATTATATTTGACTTCATAAAATTTATATTATCATTTATATTTAATAAATATTATTGAATTTTATAATATTATTATTATATTATTTATTTATTTTCTAAAAACATTAATTCATCAAAAAGGAATGTCTTAATTGAAATTTCATATTACACATAAATACAATTTGTGTTTTATCAAATCAAAATCAAAATCATTTTTCAAAATAATGATAATAATAAGTAAATATATTCAATATTTTATAAAATATAAATATTCATGTTATTAGTATATTGATACATATCCCTTTATTATTCCAAAAAATGACCTATGGGTAAGGTGTATGATGGTGATATTTTTATGGGATGGTTTGGTGAATATGGTTTAGACCGTGATCTCAATGAGCTTGAACTTATCTCATAAACGGTTTCACTCAAGCTTTAATTATTGGATATAATGTTGGTATTGGTCAAGGTAAAATATTAGTAATGTTATCTCCCTCATAAGATTCAATAAATGGGCTTCATTGGGTATGATCTTACTAGTCAAGGTCATCACTTCCTTTTTCTGTGTCAATTGGATTTATTAAAAAATTCTATTTATACTAATCATATGATCACTTTTTAACAACTATATTATCAATGGTTATGTTTCTCAATGGTATTTTAAATTTTATAGGAAATAATATTCCAAATAAGTGCATATATTTTATATAATCATAATACATAATAGGGCATTTAATTCAATCACAAATGGAATTTTATTTATAAAATTTCAGTTCATTACGCATAGAATACAATATATGATATGGTTAAAAAATTTATTAGTTATGTATTCATAAAAATAAATAATTTTTATTTCTTGATATAGATAGTTTTTATTTTATAAAGATATTATGGAAGAGATATATTTTCGAAAATACTACGGTGTTTATGCTTGAACTTGGAGAAGTTTAAAGTGTAAAAAATAAATGATTATACTACTCTAATTCAATGTGAAAGTACCTTTATATACTAACAATATTTATGATATGTTGCTAAAAAATTATATTAATGTGAAGATTTTGTGGGGGCCACTCCCAATTAAGGGATAAATTACTGGAGTATTCGGCTGGTAGAAACAATAGCGGACTTATTTTCTTCTTTATTGGGTATCCAACCATAGACCATTGACACAGCCTGCAGTGGGATTATCTTCTTTGGGAAGATGAACAACTAAAGAACTGAGCTATGCTTGTTTTCATTAAAATATGGTGTAATCCCATGAATCATTAATTTAAAATAAAAACTATTGTAATTTGTTTTTGTAATCCTCCAACATTTCATTCGAAGAGTGGAAATATAAAAAGGCCCCCCTTCTCTAGTGGATGTAGGAAACACTTTCCAAACCACTTTAATTCCTTATGTTCTTAAAATTTCATATTCTATGGGAAACTCCAAATTAAGGGAGAAATTAGTGGATTCTTTGTTTGGAAACAACTACAGTGGACTTATTTTCTTCTTTGGAGGGCATCCAACCATAGACCGTTGAAGCAACCGGTGGAGGGTGATTTTTCAAGGGTAGATGAACTACCCTTTAATGTTGTTTTTTCCTTCTATAAATTTAAGGATCATCTTCAGTAATCCTTTAATGGTGTGTATGATCCTCTAATAAATTTATTTAAAGAGATAAATATAAAGAAAATCTTCTTTATCCTATGGGTGTAGGCATACTGTTGAACCATTATAAATCTCTCGTGTTCTTCTATTTTTCCTTTTGTTTGTGTCTATTTTCATCTCCATGAACATCCTCTACCCCAAAAAGTGGTATCAAAGGGATTGGAAGGAAAACAGTGATGTTGAAGCAAAGTTTTATAGTCACAAGAAAATTAAATTTGGTAGGAATAATTTTTTGAGTGCATATCTAAGAAGATCTCTATGAGACGATTCTAATGGCATAAGTGGCATAAAAACAAATCTGAAATGAAACCGGTAGAGCCATTCAAAGTTTCAGTCAAACTTTAGGTGCTACAGTACCTCCTTACCAGATAATACAACACTTCTCATGTCGAAAGTGACTTTATGGTTAATTTTTTAGTCACTGTTCTCGTAGGCCACGTAAGCGCCGCCTCATCATACGATCTTGACCATTGAAACTATTTTGGATATAACTTGGTCAATTGGAGTCCATTTTCGGTGATCCAAAGTCTATTCCATCTATTTCAACCATTATGAACACATTCATATGGTTATATTTTCAAAATTATGACTAAATCAATGGAATAAATTACTATTAAAATGATTATGATTACCGTTTTTAATTATGCCATCTGGAAACCCAAAATGGAGGATCTTTTATATATTAAAGATTTTTGGAAACCAATATTGGAGACCATTAATCCCATTGCAATGAAAGTTTAGGAATCATCAACAAGTGGTCAATATGGTTAGAAGATGATAGTCAATACCCCTCTAGTTGATGCGGAGTCGGTTTTTCTCAATAGAAAGTGTGATACCCAAATCATAAAGTGGACCGGCAAGAGTTTCTTCCAAAATTTTACCATTGAACATGATGTTCCCATTATTTATAGAAAATTATAAAAGATATATTTGAGTAAAACCATGTAGAAAAAATAAAACATGATATGTCATATTGTTAACTTGAAGTACAAAGACAGGACTAACATATCAGAGCACATGAGCGAGTTCCAAGGTACTGTTGATCAGTTGAATCCATGAAAATGATGATTGATAATGCGTTTCAGAAACTATTGATGTTTATTTCTTTATAGAATACATGGGACACATTAGTTTTTTTAGTCAACAATTCAACTATAGATGGAAATCTCACTGTGGAGATTGTGAAAGATAGAATATTTAATGAATAGTTAAAAATAAAAGACAAGGGACATTAACCTAAATTAGAGGCTCTTATCATTGAATGATAAGGGAATAAGAAATGGCAGAGAAGAAGTATAGGAAGAGAACCCTGAGACCAAATTCTTTAAAGGAGGAAGCGATCAAAATCTTTATTGAGGTATGACATGAAGTGAAACTATTTTGGAAAGACTAGAAACATCATCTAGGAGTGTAGAAGTTTAAAGGTAGAGCAAAGGAATCAAGAAGGTAAGACACAAAATAATGATTTTGTAGTTGTCAATGAAGTGATTGTTATTGTTTAGAAAGATAATTAGGTCAGTCTTTCAAACCAAGACTCAAAATGGGTAATTAATTTTGGTTCTTCCTACCATGTCACTTTCAGAAGATATTTCTTCTCATCTTACACTTTATGGAGTATCAGACATGTGAATATGGGAAGTGATGGTTCATCCAAAATCACTGGTATTGGTAATATTTTTCTAGAGACTAATATTGGATGCATGTTACTATTGAAATATGTGAGGCATGTTCTTGATATTCTCCTCAATCTAATATCTACTAGAATTATTGATGATGGTGGATATGTCAGTTACTTTGATGATGAGAAATGTAAGCTTATCAAATGTAACTTGGTAATTTATAAATAGAAGAAAGATACCTCTCTTTATCTCACAGATGCCAGACCGTGTGGAGGAGAATTCAATGCAGCCAAGAAAGATGTTCCTATATAATTTTGGCACAAGCAGCTTAGTCACATGAGAAAGAGAGGAATCAGAATTATCTCTAGGAAATATCTCTTTCTAAGAATAAAAGGTACACATTTGGAAACCTGTGTTTATTGCATCATGGGAAAACAATATAGAGTATCATTTCATGGTTATATACCATCTAGAAAATATAATTTTTTAGATTTTATTTACACTGATGTATGCATGATGAACACTAAGTCAATGGGAGGTACTAATAATTTTGTTACATTCATAAATGATCATTATAGAATATTTTGGGCCTTTAATTTGAAAACTAAAGATCAATTGTAGGATATTTTCAAGTAGTTTCATGTGAAGGTGGAAAGATAAAAAGGAATATGGTTAAAGTGTGTGTGGGAAGACAATAGAGGAGTGTATCATGGTCCATTTTGGAGTACTACAGTAGTTTTTTCATCAGGAAAAAAAATTAAGTACTGAAGACGCCTCAGTATAATGGTGTTGCTGAGAGGATGAATAGAACAATTTGCAAGAGAGTAAGATGTATGCTCTCAAATACAAAGATTCCAAAAATCTTTTAGGGGAGGTAATGAGGAATTTAGTTGATCTTATTTTAATTTCTCTATCCATTCCACTGAAATATGATATTCCAAAAATAGTGTGTATATGTAAAGATGTTTTATATAAACACTTGAGAGAATTTGGTTGAAGGGTATTTGTTCACATCCCAAAAGATGAGTGGGATAAGATGGATGGAAAAGGAAAGATGTGTATCTTTTTGGGATATTCTCATGAGGAGTTTGGATATCGACATTGGGATCCTATTATTATGAGTATTTTAAGAAGAAGATATGTGGTGTTTCTTGAGTATCAGACAATGGAAGATTTTGAGAAGCCATAAAATGCAAAGAAGTTTCAGTTTTAGGAAATTCTAGTCAATATGGAACTAGTATCACCACCATCAGTTCTAGCTAGTGTGATAGAGATACATGACACTGATAATACATCACTACCAGGTAATGTGTCTCTATCTGCTGATATGTATCCATTATATTATATTCTAGAGAAATCCCCCCCCCCTAAAGTGTATTTGAGGAGATCTACCAGAGAATGAAAACTAAGTTGTAGATAATCACCACATGAGTATGTGATGATCACTGATGGGGCATATCTAGACAGTTATGATGATGTGATTATGATTCAGTAGAATATGGAATGTAATAAGGCCATGCAATAGGAAATGAGATCATTTCACAAGAATCATACATTTGATTTGGTAGAGTTACCACAAGTAAATAAGGCTATAAAGAATAAATGGGTGTAAAAAATAAAAAGAGAAGATGGTAGATCATAGCCTTGTTATAGATCTATAATGGTTGTGAAGGGATTCAGTCAGAAGAAAGGTATTGAATTTGATGAAATTTTTTCTCATGTGGTTAAAATGTCTCTAATTCGGGTTGTTCTTGGATTGGAAGCTAGTATTAACCTGGTGGTTCAAAAACTGGATGTAATGTTAGTGTTCTTACTAGGTGATCTTGATGAGGATTTATACATGAAGAAGCTAAAATAATTTCAGGTTAAAGTTAAATAAAACCTAGTATAAAAACATAATAAATGTTTATATGTTTTGAAACTGGCATCGAGGAAATGGTACAAGAAAATCAACTCGTTCATGGAGAAAAAATGAGTATAGGAGGATGACTGATGATCACTATGTTTTCATAAAATAGTTTGATGATGGAGATTTCATTATCATGTTGCTTTATGTTGATGATATGATTATTATTGGAAGAGATATCACCAAGATTGATAGGTTGAAGAAGGATTTAAACAAGTATTTTGAAATGAAGGATTTAGGAGATGCTACTCAGATTATTAGTATGAAAATTACTCATGACTAGAGGAATCACAAGATTTGATTATCTCAAGAGTGGTACATTGAGAAGTTTCTTGAAATATTCAGTTAAATCAAGGTGAAACTAGTTTATACTCCACCTGTGAGTCATTTTAGGCTCATGACAAGTCAGAGTCCTTCAAATGAGGAAGAGAAAGCAGATATGGAAAAAGTTCCTTATCAATAAGCAGTTGGTAGTCTAATGTATTTCATGGTGTGCACTAGACCAGATATTTCTCACATTTTTGGTGTTGTGATCATATTTTTATCAAATCTAGGAAAGGAGCATTAGACTGCAGTCAAATGGATATTGAGGTATCTCTGAGGTACATATAGTCATTATTTTTGTTTTGTAAATGGTAAACCTATTTTGGAAGAACACATAGATGCAGATATGGCTGGAGATATAAACATGAGGAAATCTATATTCAGGTACCTGATATCATTTTTAGGGGAAACTGTCTCATGGAAATCATGACTTTTTTTTCCTTTCCTACCATAGAAGAAAAATATATCTTGGTCATAAAATAATTGAAGGATATTTTTTGGATGAAGAAGTTTTTACAAGATATGGGAAAGAGTCAGGAGAATTATATTCTCTATTGCGATAGTCAGAGCATTATTCATCTCAGCAAGAACCCGACATTTCATTCCATGTACAAACACATTGATGTGACATATCACTATATCAGAAATGTGTTTGAAGAAATATTTTTTAAAGTTAATAAAATCCACACCAATGATATTAGGGAAGACATGATGATGAAGGTTCTGCAAAAAGAGAAGATTGATGCCTGCAAGGAGACTATTGGCCTATCTTCTACCCCAAATTGGTTATAAGGGAGAGATTTGTGGAGTAAACTCATAATTAAGGGAGAAATTAGTGGATTCCTTGGTCAAAAACAACTATATAGGAATTATTTTCTTCTTTTGTGGGAATCCAATCATGGATCATTAAAGCAGCTGGTGGAGGAAGATTTTTCAAGGGTAGATAAAACACCCTTGAACATTGTTTCTTCCTTCTATAAAGTTAAATATCATCTCCTATAATACTATAATGGCGTGTGTGGTCCTTTTATAGGTAAGGCACCTTTGAACATTTTTTCTTCTCCCTGAACATCCACTGCCCCCACAGAGTTTCATTTTAAAAAAATTCCAAGGTAATCTTGTAGAATAATTATAATGGGAGAATTCCAAGATAATGATGATGAACTTAGAAACAATTTTAAGTATAAAAATAATATAAGTTATTCACGTCATAAAGTATAATGTTCAATTAAATGATGATTAACCTCTTAATGATGATTAAATTATTAATGCATAATGTCGAGTTATCCCTAATCAATGGTCATAGACTATTATAGGTTATAATGGAATTTGACTATTAGTGTAAATTGGGATTTTATAGTGATACAAAATTACTCATGTGGCACAAAATTATATTTTTATATTATATGACATGTTATGCATACCACATGGAGTGTGGTATAAACTATGTCATGGTTTGTTTAGATTTAAACCATGTCTATTATAAACTAGTAATTGTTTAATTCATTCATATAAATTTAATGAATAAATGTAAATATTTTTTAATATAAATAAGGCTAGGTTCCCTAATGAGAGATAAAATTTGTTCCCTTCTTTTAATCAATGCACTTGCATGTCCACACACTGGTGTCTCTATGAAAAATATTGTGCCCATGTTCCCATACACACCAAAACCACTTCACACATCCTAAGTCATGGTTGGGAATCCAGAATAATTACCATAAATCCCAGGCACATAGGGAAACCTTACCTATAAAAGGACCTCCTATCACTAATGGAAAAATGAGAAGGCAACCACAACAACCAAAGTTCATTGATCCCTAGTTTGATAATTCAAGTGTTATATAAACTCATGTTGTAAAACACTAAATAAAAACATAAGGGAAAGATATGAGAAATGGGTTTACTTGATTCATTCAAGTTTTTTCACATGTAACCCTTATAAAATACCATTTCACCCAAGTCATTAAATAGACTAGGGTGAAAGACCCCATTTATAGATATATCCAGCTAAGAAGGGTGAAACTCCATGGAACCTAGGTCCATTCAATAAATAATTATTATTACCAACCCTCAAGGTATTATTTAGGATCCCCACTAACCTAGGTAAACTACCAAGTTGAATCAACTTCATTCCATGTTATTGGTTTCCAGTGCCTTGTTTGAATACTTTTTCAAGGATATACCCCTCAAAAAAATTACTTTTTTCATCCCTAAACCTTAGCCTCTTAATATACATGATTGATTCATTTTACAAATTTATGTGTCCCTTATGATCATATATTCCTTTGATAGTGAGAATCTAGAATACTATCATAGATCTACCCTTTGTGTTCCTCCTATAATCAATCCTAAGAGTCTTATATATCATGTAATACTTTGATAATGAGGAATCCATATATTTAGGGAATATATTACATTAATCCTAGCCATGGATTCCCTATTCCTCATTGGTACACTCATTCTTTATGTCCAATTAATGATCTATCAGTATAAATGGAATATCATTTTGGTGAAAGTACCTCTATGCCTTTACATAGCTCATCTATCAAGGTAAACCACAAAGGGTTTCTTATACATAATCCCTATACAAAACCATTTCCACACATCTATGGAAAAATGGTATTAATCCTATCAATTTAAACTATAAGGCACAACAATCCTTGATGCATGACCTTAAAAGGCACAACATTGGTATTGGTTGTTTAACCTTAAAAGGTACACTATAAATCCTTATCACACAACCTTAAAATGTATTATTTGTGATGTTACATGTATTTATTACTTATTTTTTCTTTATTTCGTTTGTTATATCAATCATATGATGATTAATTCTTAGTTATTATCATTTTCTTAGTAATTTGTGTTTTTTAAGTTAATAATATGGAATATTTCCTAATATTTTATTTTAATGATAAAAATGGTCATTTGGGATTTAAATGGTCAATATGAAAATATTATTTTAGTTCCTTTTGAATATTAATTTTGTTTTTTATTTTAATATGGAAAGTATATTTGTTTTTAAATGTTTGATTTAGAAATTTATTTTGTGTCATTTCATGTGATGGTTTGGCGATTTATTTGTTAAATAAATTTAAATTGATAATTTTATTATTTTAATTTTCAATTGAATAGGTTTTTATATAAATACTTTTATATTTCTTTTTTTAAAGGTTCATGGATACAAATAAATTTTTGGTCTTGCAATGGAAGCCATGTGGGATGGACCATGCCTTGGTGATTAGATTTGGGCAAGGTTGGATGATAAAGTCCCAAAACTATTTGTTTAACCTCCAAGTTCACCTAAAGGTATTATTCACTAGAGATCATAAAGGAATTCCTGGAACCATTGGATCTCTGGTATAGGATATTTCTTGATCATCGATCATATATCTTGATGGTATAAGTGATGAGAGAAAGTTATTCATTCAGATATCAATTTCATTTGATATTGGAAAGGAATTATAGAATAATTTTATTGGGTTTGATCTATCATGGTTCATGTCTAAGATAAATGTGGTAAAGATGTTGAGGATGGGCTATCAAAGATAAATTTATTGATTTCATGGTTCCTTGTGTGGTTGTAGATGTTGTATTTTAAATGTTTTTACAAATATTTAAATGGTTTGTTTTTATATTTTTAAAAGAGAGAAGTGAGAATAAATTTATCACTATTAATGGGAGTACATTTATAACAATTTAAAATGATAAAGAAGAAGGGTAATAATCTAGTGGGGGATGGTTCACCTTGACAACTTCATTCAAAAAGAAAGAATGTGGAACTTTGATGGTGTAATTTGCATAATGTTGGTGTGAGGAATTTGGAGGTGCCTTGACTTTTCATGACGGATCAGTTGGTCATACTAGTTTGGGACAAAGTTTAAATGGGTATTTCCAAAGGGTAAAACTAGTTTAAAAAAGGTATGATCTATACCTTTAATCATATTTTTCATGATTTAATTATTGTAATAGTTCACTAGTCAATGTGATCTAGTCCACTTAATCTATCATCTATGATCAAATGGACAAGATTAAATATGAAAATAATATACCTTTCTAGAAAAGATATTTACCCATTTGAATGGGTAGGATGAATTATTCAAATGGGTTCCTCCATGTATATAAAATTGAGTCTCTAGAATATAGAAAAAATAATTCTAATCATTCCCAGGCACTCCAATCCTTCACATGAATTGAGATTCCTTTGAAAACTTCAAAAATAATCAAAGGAATTTTGTCAATGTACAATAAAAAAATCCTTTTATTACTCTCTTATTTCCAAATTTCCTTTAATGGAAACTCTCTACTTATTACATTTTTATATTAGTGAGATACCATTGTATCTGAAAAAATATTCATCAAAAACCCATTGTACTACTAATTTTTTGGGGAGAAATATACTCTTAATGAGAGACACTACGTAATGTGCAACAGAGAACTGTCATATAAGAAAAATCCATTTCATTACCCAAAAATATATATCCTATAATAATAAGAGTAGATTATGGGGACATGGATATTGTGATGATAAAAAATGTGACAAAGGTGGAACATTTATATGGAAATAATTTCAAGAGGTAGAAAAGGAGGGTGCATTTTCTTCTTGTGATGAACAAAGTGGTGTACATGATCTCAAATCCAAAGTCCCCCATATTAAAATATTAGAATATTAATGTTTCCTAAATAAGGAAAAAATGGTATAATGATGATATCATGTGTTGATGACACATAACCAATGTATTAGTTGATGATATGGTATTTTTTAGAACAAAATTACATCATTGAGGGTGTGTAAAACAAGAATTCCTAGTAACTAAGTTTATTTCATAAAAAATGGTAGATTTTATATCTATCATATATAAATTATATGAAATATAGTGCATCTTACAACACCTAATGAAAAACAAGATTAACATTTTTGATATCATCATTTTCACATCCATCATCGATAAGTTCCCCCCTTTCTAGGAAGAATTTCAAACATTCTCTAAAACGTGAGAAGGAAAATGTTTTTATCAATGAGTCACTCAACTATCTACAAATTGAAGAGGAATATAAAAAGAAAGATGAGTTAATTGATCTTAATGGTGATAAATCCAAGGACATCATGGTGGTGGGAGTGGATCCATCTATGTCCTCAAAGAGGAAAAAATATCTAAACCATCCTTCAAAAAGAAAGGTATAATTAAAGAAGAAGAAAGGGGAATTTCACTTATATGGAAATTTGGGAAACTTCAAACAATATTATAATATACTAATAAGAAATATAGTAACAATGTTCCATATGATCACTTTTCATATTTTATCATCAAAGATAATGTTCTTGAGGATAACTCTTCTTGGCGGATCAATTATAGTGTTAGATGACATATGTGAAACAACAAAAATCTCTCTTAAAGAACATAGAATTAATAAATGATGGTATGTCTATATACAAGGGGAGATCTACAAACAGAAACATATAAGGGAATGGTGTGGTTGATATCGAGGTTACCTCAAGAAATATCCTCACATCAAACAATGTGTTTTATGTGCATGAAGTTTGTAGAAACTTGGTTTTAGGGAGATTATTAAACAAGAATGGGTTTAAGATTTTATTTGAGGGGGATCACTTTGATTTTTTCAATGGTGTGATATTTTTTGGAAAGGGTAACTTATATGATAGTTTATTCGAATTAAATAAAATTTTCATTTCTTTATACTTTATAGAGTCTTTTGATTTATGGCATAATCATTTAGGTCACATTAATTTTAAAAAAATTCATGATATGTCAAAAAATAAATTAGTACCTAGACTAGATAGAAATGATAATAAATGTGTGAATTTCATGAAAAAAAATAGGAAATCGTTCACAAATATAGAAAATAAAATTAACTTCCTAAAATTAATACATAATTATGTATGTTATCTTCATGAAACAACCACCATAGGTAATAAAAAATACCATATAACTTTTATTTTTGTTATTCAATATTTTTTCTTGTGTATCTTTTATATGCTAAAGATGAAGTTATAGATAAGTTTATAATATATAATAATGAGCTTGGAAGACAATGTAGGCTTATAACTAAATGTATCATGTCTAAAAGGGGGAATTAATATTATATTCCTTCATTGTTTGAGTCCTTAGGGATCGAACATGAAGTGAAAACTCCCTATACACCTCAACAAAAAACTGTAATTGGGAGAAAGAATATAATATTAATGGAAATGGTAAATTCTATGATGTTTATCTTAGGTCTATAAAAATGATTTTGGGGTGGGATTTTATTAACTATGTGTCACATCGTAAATATTTTTCCCAAAAATTTGAAGGTTATGACTCTATATGAATTATGGAAGAATGGTAATCCAACCCTCAATTATATAAATGTTTGGGGTTGTCATGCAATTTTAAGAGTGTCTGAACCTAAAAGGGAAAATTTAGGTAAAATAGGTATTGATATCATATTTCTTGGATATGTGGAGAATTTAAAATATTATAGATTCATGGTTATATAATCTAATGAATTATTAAATCAAGATATGATATCTTTAATGAATCTAGGTTTACCTCTTTTTCTAAGAAAGTATAAATTGAGAAATATGGATCAAATAAAATAGTATCACAGTAATATATTTTTGAGGAGGTTTGTAGAAGTAAACAAACTCAGATACCCAAGATATGTGGATCTAATTTCTATTTATATTTGTTGGAAATAAGTAATTTTATTATCATCACACAAACTCTAGTTTTTATAAATATAGAGTCTGATCTAAAAACTTTCAAATTTATGTTATCTTCTTATGCATATCTTTTTAAGGAATATATTAATGAGTAAATTAACTCTATAACTGGGGGAAATACTTAGATCTTATTTGATCCTCATCAAGGTTCACAGAAATAGGTTGTAAGTGGGTATTTAGATGAAAATTAAAATTCAATATTAAAATTGAGAAATATAAATCTATATTGGTAGCCAAGGGATTTAATCAAAAGGATGGAATTGATTATTTCGATACTTATGCTACCATGTCAATGATTTATTCTATTAGAATTATTCAATATTTAACTACTATATATAATTTGTAAATTCACAAAATTGATATTAAGATAACATTATTAAATAGTGAATTAGATAAATAGATATATATGGAATAACTAGAAGGATTTATGGTGCCTAGTAAAGAAAAGAAGGTTTGTAAATTGGTATAATTCCTATATGGTTTAAAATAATCACCAACAAAAATAATGGTAAATTTAATGAAGTAATTGTATCTAATGGGTTTAAAGTTAACAAAACTAATAAAAAAATTTATATTAGTTCTATAGTAACCATGGTGTATTAATTTTTTATATGTTTATGATATTATTATATTTGGAACTCATATTAATCAAGTTAGTGAAGATAAGTATATTTTATTTAGGAACTTGTATATGAATGACTTAGGCGAATCTAATTCTATTTTGGAAATCAAAATTTATTAGGAATAAGAATTTTATTATGCTTTATTAGTCTCATTATATTGAAAATATATTAAAGAGGTTTGAAAAAATTGATTGTTCACCAATTTATACCCCATGTACTTCTAGGAGTAAGATGCTACCAAATCCTAGTAGGGTATTTTCTCAACTAGAATATGAAAGGGTTATTGGATGTCTCATGTATACCATGACATGTATAAGACCTGGTATTGTATATGTTTTTGTAAATTTGAGTAGGTATATATATAATTGGGTTATGAATAATGGGATGTAGTTAAAACAGTACTCAAATATCTTAAGGGTACTATGTATTACTATATATGTTATAGTAGAAATCCAAGGGTGTTGTAAGGTTTTTATAAATAGATATGGATTACCGATCTAAAGGATCAAACTTCTATGGGTATATGGATTTTTACACTTGGAGGTGGAGTGATCTTTTGGGGATTTAAGAAACAAGAAAATATAATGGACTTCATGATGGATTTTGAAATTGTTTCTTTAATAGATACTGGAAAAGAAGAAAAATTTATTATGACTATTTTATTAGATATACCATTGTGGACCATTATAATGTATCTAGTTTGTATACATTGTGATATTCAAGAAATGTTTATAGCGATGCATATAATGAAAAATCATTACACATTGGTCTCAGACATAGCTAGGTGGGGAAGTTGATACTAGGTAGTTGCATAACTGTGGACTTTGTTAGATGGAGCTAAAATTTGGTTGATCCACTAAAAATGGAACTTTAAATGGAGTTAGTATACAAAAATTTCTTATTAATGGGTTTAAATCCCTTGTAAAAAATTCACCAATGATAGGACCTCAACTTAACATGTGATAACTTCACATGTACAAGTTAAATGTAGAAAATTCTATCATATATGTGAAGGAAACACTAAAGGTATATTATATCCTAGGTAAATGGTGTTTTTTACCAATGAGAAAAGGAGGGTGAATTAAAAACTCTGGATAAACCAAGGATATAAAAGAAGTTTTGAAACATTAGAACATTTTTTAGTTCACCTATGTAAATGTTAGTGGGACTCTGATCCAAATAGATTATGAATTCCTATAAAACATTCATGAAGGGATAAGTGAAACATGATCATAATGTTTTATAGGATTAGATAAATAACTATGGAATTTGAATGGACTTTTATAGGATGAATCTAGTTTATTATAAGAGTTATGTGTTCAAGGAAGTATGCACATTTTCCCTATTCATATTTTATTTGTCTCTATTATATAAAGGTTCAAATTGAGAAATTATTTTATTTATAAAAGTTATTTCTAAAGGATTTTGATTCTTGATTTTTAAAATTTTGTTTAAAATATTTTAAAATAGTGGGGTATTGTTATATTTTAATTGTTTTTTAAAAAATTTAAATGATTTGTTTTATGTTTTTTAAAAGATAAAGGACTTTTAGGGTGTCCCACATTGGAAAGTGGGAGGACTAGGCTATCCTTTATTAATGATAGTACATTTATAACATTTTAAAATTATAAAGGAAAAGTGGAATAATACTATAGGGGTGGTGCACTACACCATTCACCTACATATGCATGTGCGTGCACAAAGAGGCAATGCAGCACTCTGATGACACACTTTTCCCTTCACACATCGTGTCAGTGCTTAGATATGCCTTAATTTTTCATGATAGGTTACTAGGACATAACAGTTTAGTTCTTGAACCAAATGGATATGCTTTGGACCATCGATTAAATTATTAATGATCTAAGAATTGTAACAATTCACTAGAGGGTGCGATCAGATCCACTTAATTAATCAGCTGTGATCGAATGAATGATATTAAGTTTAGAAATAACATGCATTTATAGAAATGCTATATACCCATTCAAATTTTTAGGATGAATTATCCAAATGGGTACCTATATGTCTATAAACTGAAGTCTATAGTGGATGGAAAAAATATTTATAATCATTCCAAAACACTCAAACCCTTCAGATGAATTTATATTCTTCTAAAAGACTTCAACAAGAATCAAAGGAATTTTGTTGGCGTATAAAGAAAAATCCTTTTATTAATCTCTTATATCTAATGTTCCTTTAATGGATAATATCCACTTAGTATACATATATAGTAGTGATACCCCATTGTATCCTAAATAGGATTCTTTAGTAACTCATTGTACTACCAATTTGGTGGGGGTGAATATACTCTTAAGGAGAGAAACAAAGTAACAAGACATAGAGATATCCTTATACTATCATACCAGAAAAAATAGATTCAATTACACCCTAATAAATACCCTACATCAAATAGATTCATGATAATTAAGTTTTATATAGAGATGATGAATCTTGAGCTTCCAGTTCCTCTAAGCTCGTGGAAATGCCTGGTGTTCAAGTAATTTAGTGGGTGTGAGATGGTTCATCTGAACCTGAAGCCTAAGGTGATGCTACGATCAAATCATATTTGTAATTCAATATAGTTTTATATATTTTTAAACCTTGTCGAATATTGAGTTTCATTTTTCTGTAAAATTAACTATTTGGGTTATTATATAAGTTTGGGTGTGAGATGTTCATTGGGATTGAGTGAGCTAGTCTACACATGAGTCACTCGGTTATTTTTCAAGATGAAATGTAATTTGGAATTCTAGTTGATTTTTTTATTATAGTCCAAGGGATTATACATTTTTGGAAGGTTAATGTGGATTCTTAGTGGTTCAAGTTGGGTTCATCCAAATATCTTCTGCTTCATTCATGTTCAAGATGGATATGGTGTTGAATATGCACTAAAATAATTAATTGAATATTTAATTTATGTGTTTTTATTGTCCACATGATTTCATTTATATTAATCTGTTATGAGTAGATTAAATTGATTGAATATTCATTGAATATAATTCAATGAATAAATGAAAATAGGTATAAATATATATGGATAAATTAAATAGGGATGACATATTTCATTAAATGAAATGCATCATAGATAGCTATATAAAGGTATATGATCCCTCCTGTTGATTACAATGAATTTTTAGACTAGCCTCTCAAATCTCTCTTCTTACTTGTATCTTGTTCATCACCCCCGGTGAAGACACTACTACCCCTTCAAGTGTTACAAGAGTCCTCTGATTAAGATCGGGATCTGCAGGTTGGCGTAATCCCTTGGAGGCATGAAGATTTTTTTGTTACTCGAGTGATATTCATCAAGAAAACTTGTCGGAGATTATTTCATTGGCTATCCAGGTACACACTTTGATTTTATTAATTTATTACAAATCGATTTGATTAGTGATATGTCAAATATATTTGGGTTTTTTTTCATGACCCGACCCCCGGGGCCCATGCCGTGACTACCCCAAGCCCGCCTTCCATAGGATTGGGGCTGGCGACTAGCACCAAAGGCATATTCCCTAAAACTGGGAAGGCCTAACCTTAATAACTTGTAAACACATGCAACCAAACACACAGAAATATATGAATGCAAGACAACTGTATAGTAAACAAGTGAGTATAGTAAAAAAGGGGCCAGAATACAAGCCCAACTGGAAAATAAAAGTATAATTGAAATGCAATACAACTGAAGAAAGATAAAAATAGTTACTGAATCATCATCCAAGGTTCCTACCAAAACGGTAGGTACAGATCGCCTTCTCAGCACTCCATATCTGTCATTCTCCTCCGTGTATCGACGTTTCGTAAGGTCCACCTCCAGGTATCATCCAGTCCTGGTACTCTCAGCCTCATTCAGCACTGTCTGTCATCTGCATCCAACACAACAAGGTGTGGGCATAGCCCGTGCATGGGTGAGTATAACGATACTCAGTAGGGACCCTGAGACCCTCTAGATCTCACAAAATCTGACAAGGATAAAACACAAATTATGAAATCAACAGATAACCTTACTTATTTATATGCCCATACATATACCTAAGTTATTAAGTAATCCATATCAATCATGAGGAAAACATAGAGGTTCTGACTCAGCTCAAACCAGGATTTATTCTAGGGGTAGTATCAAGTAACATTCTGAACACAACATCGAACACCTCGGCTGCTGGAGAACTCATCCTCTATCGAGTACAGTGGGCCTTCCGCGTCACACAGAGGTGATTCCCACTAACCTTGGACTACTGAGGTACTCCTCCTGTCGAGTATCGTGGGTCTGCCGTATCACATAAAGGTGATCCCCACTGTGGGTTTGCCGCATCACACAGAGGCACTCCCCCTCGTAGCCTGATGAGGTACTCCTCTTATCGAGTACCGTGGGTATTTCGTGTCACCAAGGTGCTCCCCACTGTGGGTCTTCCACATCACCAAGGCGCTCCCCACTGGGCCAGTCGAGTCACTCCGAGTCGAAACGGTCAGCAGTCGTCAAGTCTCAGCCAGCCACTATGTCTCTGCACTATGCTTGCTCGTCTCTGGGAGGATCTGATCTACAAGCTATTGGTCGATACTACAACTACCATGAAGTCCCATGAAGAAGTTTCTCAAAGTTCATCCACGTCATAGGGGTCACAACACAACAGGTGGCGCGTCAATTGGATGCTCGGTCTGTGAGTTATTAGCCTATTAGTCCCGGGGCCCGGTTGGATTCGTGCTCGATCCAACCTGACTGTTCCTCATCTTAATCCAAAACATAGTGGGGTATCACTCAAAGTGACCGTCTCGCTCCAAGATTTCCAGCACCGCTGACAGTTCGTCAAACGGACATCTGGTGCCAAATTTACGGCCAAAGAAAGTAAATGAGTCATAGTGGGCCCAGGTCTGGTCCGACCCGGTCAGACCGACTCGACTCGACCCGACCCGGCCTCGGCTGACCTGGTTCGGGTTGACCAAGCCTGACCTGCTAGGTTCAGGCTGGACCACTGGGTGGCCCGGCCTATTGGGTTCGGCCCGACGACCGCGAGGGGCCGCAGAGGCGGCTTGTCCTTGGAGGGTACCACGACGGTGGCTCAGCCGCAGAATAGCTCGGTCGCGGGTCAGCTTGGATCGGGGCGGCTTGCAAGGTCTCAGTGAGGGTGGTGAGGGCGGATCGAGCGGCTCAAAGGGCCATGGTGAGGGCACAGTGGCGGTGGCTTCTCGGCTCATCCCGGACAGCGGCGCGGCTCGGGGGACGATGACACGGCTACTCGGAGCGACGGCGGCATGGCGACTCGGCACGGCGGCTCGGCAGCAGAGGCTCATCATGGCGGCGGTGTGGTAGCTCAGCTCGGCCCGGACAGCGGTGCGTCTCGATGGATGGCGGTGCGGCAGCTGCGGCTCAGCTCAACCCGGATAGCGGCGCGGCTTGGAAGACGGCGGCACGGCGGCTCAGCATGGCGGATGGTGGTAGAGAGGGGGTTCGGCCTAGGGTGGTGTGGCAGCTCGATCTGGCCACAGGTGGCTCGGCCGGGCGCAGGGCCGGTTCGGCTGGGAGGGTGAAGCATCGCGGGGTGGCGCGGGTCACGGAAGCCACTGGTGGCGGTGTTGTTACCTTCGTCGCATTCGTCACCTTCTTCCATTTCGAAGAACACATCAAATAAGAACAGCAGAGGGGTCGAGACATGTTTGTTTGGCCTACACCATCCGTGTTTAGATTGGTAGAAAGCGATTCACAAAGAACGAATCATGAACATGTATGGAAGATATTTTAAAACATCATTTCCCACAACCCATGTCAATCTCTATTCCCAATCCAGCAAAAGAATTAGAAGGGGAGAACATGGAAAGCGATAATCAAATAGAAATAAAACCCTACCTTGTTCGCTTGATAACGTTGGCGCAAGAAGGTATTACAGTCGTCGATTCATCGTAGATGAGGATTTCCCACGTCGGAAGAAGTCCTGAGGAATAAGGTTGATGGGGGTCGACATTCTTCGTTGGAGGAGTGTTCTTCATCGGTGGAGTGTTCTTATTTGAAGAGATTTCTCCCAAGAGCTCCTTCCTCTCAATTCCACCAAAGATTCCAAGGATAATAGATTAAGTTCTATATTTATTTCATTGGCATAAATTCAAATTATCCTAATAAATTAACTAGGTTGGATTATTAAAGGTATGTGCATTGGCACAATTAATGTAGAGGAAGTCAAGAGGATCCTCCACATTAATGAGGGGGGTTGAGATATTTTTCTCCATAATAAGGGGAGTTCAAGAGGTTTAGGCCTCGGGTGGTCCCCACCACCATAACCTCTAATGGGAGGTTAGGTTCGGGTGGCCCCACCACCATAACCTCTCATGGGAGGTTAAGTTCTGGTGATCCCCACTTCTCAAATTCCACATAGAGTTCTAGTTCCAGCAAACCCCACCTCCCAACACCCACATGGTTGTTGCAAATAAAAATAAAATGTCACAAACTTTTATTTTTATTTTATTTTGACATGAAAAAACCAAAAACTAACTTTCACCCTCGACCATCTGTTGTCGAGGTGAAAGTATCCTTAAGCGAATATAGGCACTGCAAATTCAAAGGTGCTCTCGGATTTCAATTCCGAGCATCGGTTTAAAAGTTAGAAAAACCCACTCGCATGTTTACTGAACATACCTGAAAAAAAGTTTAGAAAATTATTTCCAGACACCCTCGACCCGCGCCGATCGAGGTTAGGCTCTGACCAAGTGATACACACCCCAACAAACCCAACGGTACTCTCGGATTTATAATCTGGGTTACCATTTAAATGTTATGTATTTTACAATAAAATAATTGTCACTTAATTATTTTATTTACAGCCACAAACTAAATTTCATAGGTGGCTCGTGCAGGCCAAAGTTAGTATCTAATTAAATAAAGCATGCCTTCACAAGTTCATCAGTGGTCTCAGATTTTCAATCCGAGCTACCGTTTTTGAGTTATAAGCATTTGAAAAATAAAATAATTTATTTAATTATTTTATTTACGGTTATGCTATTTTTTTGTTTTCTCATAGGAGGCATGTGCCGACTAAACTTAAGTCATGCTTAGGGTAAAACCGCCATCCTGAGTGCAATAGTGCCCTCAGATTTCTGATATGAGTAACTGTTTAAGATTTATTCCACTTTTTCAAGAAAACTATTTACGCGCACTAATTAAATCTTAACAAAACTTCAACGGATCATTCTGGACACTCTGGGCCTCGGAATCGAGTACCGTCCGATTTCACAGTCTCAAAAAATTCCCATGTAATTAAAAAAAATTATATGGAATTTCCAGGTCTTTACATTTTTCTTCTACTTCCGAGTACAAATGATTGAAAATGAATACCCAATAGTGGTATCAGAGTAAAGGCTTCTTTAAAGAACCAACATATTCATTTTTTTTATTTAATGAAGAACAATTTTTACAAATTATGAAATGGTTTTTTTCAAGATTAAAAAAAATATGAAAATTCATATTTCTATTTAATAATTAAATAAAATTTTTTTAATAATTTATTTTATTTATATTTATAAAATGGTTTATAAAATGGGAATAATGTTAATGATCAAGTCTTAATAAAAAAAATTATAAGACTTTTCAAAATTTGAAAAGTTCGTATTTATTACTCTTGTTTAAGAAAATAAATAAAGTATTTATTTCAATCAAGATAATTTAATTATAAATTGAATTATATTATTTTTAAATTATTTATAAATAATGAGAAATATATTTTGTAATATTTATAAAAAAATTATAAAAGTGTTTTTTAAATTAATTAACTATAAAAATTTTATGGTTAATTGATAAATGTTTTAAAAAATGTACGGTTTATAAAATATTTATAAATCATAGTACATGGTATTTTGGAATATTTTAATTTATTAATTGTTAATATATTAATTAATTATAAATTGTTTCTAATTAATTACATATCTATCTTTGAAACATTTATTAATAAAAAATTCCAAATATTAAATGTTAACATTAAAAATAAAATTTACCAAATAATTTGGTATGCCTTATAATCTAAAATAAATTTCTTATTTAAGTATCATATGGGGTAGTTTATAAAGGGTTATAAATTATAAAGTAAGGTCAAAATATAAAGAAGTTTATATTTTAAATTATGAATCATTCATAAATAATTAATTTGAATTTATTCAAATTAAAAGGGGCCTTATTTTGAGTAATTATCAAAAATGATTTTTTTAAATAAATAAATAGTTTATTTATAACGAAAATTCAATTGAGATTTGAATTTTATTATTTATAAATTATTTTATAAATATTGAAAAGATTTTATGGAAAATTTTTAAAATTTATAAAAGGGGTTTTATAAATTAATTAACTATAAAAAGTTTTTAGTTAATCGACAAAATGTTTTTGAAACATTTACTATAAATATTAATTTAATATTTAATATTTAATATTAATAATATATTTTTCACATTAATATGATTTATAAATTTTATAAATCATAATAAAATATATTAAAACCTTTTTTATCTAAAATTATATGGAATATTTACAATCATTAAATAAATCATTCATTTAAGGATTATAAAAATGATTTATAATAGAGTTTATAAATCTCATAAATATGGTCAAGATATAAAAAGTGTTTATATTAATAATTATCAATTTTTTATAATTAATTAATTTGAAATTGTTCAAATTAAATGTGGAACTTATTTAAAGATTGTATTTAAACAACATCAAAAAGGTTTTGATTACTAATTTGATCAAAGTTTTATATAATAACTTGAAATTCTATATAATAATTAATATGAAAGATTTCATGTTGTATAAAGAATAAAATAGTTTATATTAAAAGTTATAGAATGTATATCATGTTAGCTAATTTATAAAAGGGTTTATAATTAACTTTTATTTATAAATAGTACATGAACGGTTATCTATAATGACCTAGGATTTTCATACATGGTGATTACATCTTTTTAGATTAATATTCATTTAATTACACAAAAACATATCCAAGAATTGTAATAGTTTAGTGCATTTTGAAACTTAGAACAAAAAATTATAGACTTGTGAAAGATATTCAATGTTTACCACAAAGATCTTCCCCTTTAGTACCCTACTTAAAATTTTTCTTTAAAACCTTTGGAATAGAAACATAAGAAAAGGGTGAACTCATATTCTTAGTAAAGTTAAACATAGAAGATATTAATTTATTATCTTATAAATACATAAGATAAGAAATATGGGTATGTGATCATGATCATAACTTAAAATTTTCATAGCCAACCTATCATGGATCATAAACATGGGTCATAGCATAAAACATTAACATTTCAAAAGACATGTATCATAAGAATGAAACATCGTCATAACTCAATAATGAACCATAATTTCAAGTAATAAATGTGTGTAGAATCATCATAAGTGTAGAAACCCACTTTATATGTCAATTTTAAATACCAAGACTCTCAAATCAGTCCTTACCATCTGTTTCCCCTAACGGATTATGCACCTCAAATTGTTTCCCATCACAGACCAAGTACATCAACTTGTTTCCCTTAACTATCTCATGAGATATAATTAATTACCTAATTAATTAGAGGTAGATATATTCCCCACACATCACATAATTAAAACTACAAATATTTCTATCATAGGACCATAAATCATTGATAATATCATAACCCATGTAAAGAAATGAGTTTCATAAACACTTCATCATAACATAACTCTAGGAAAAGAAATAGGTTTCATAAGTATCATTCATCATAAACATAAACAATTCAGAGAATTAATAAGAATATTATACTTGGTTCATATCCCCAATAAATCATAAGTAACATCAAATAATTTCATCTTAGATAGAAAAATTATTTTTTTGAAAAATCAGTTGAAATAATTCATGAGGAAAATATCATTTCCTTTATGAAATCATTTTTTTAAAGATTTGTACAATTGTCAAATAAAAAATCATTTTAAAACAACCTTATAAACTTATAAATGAGTCTTTAAGGAATTAAGGCATCATGAAAGTTAAAAAATATGCTCATGCTATATGAGGTAAGAAAACATCCATTCCATATATTTTTGTATGAAAAGTCACAAAGAGCCTTTTTTAGAAAACAGCAAAAATATTACTTTCAAACCATTTTGTAAAAAGTAAAACAAGGGAAAATTGAATTTAAAAATTCATAAAATACTATGGAAAACATTTTTTGAAAACATTTTTATAAATCATGAACATGTAATAGAAATATTACCTAAGAGAGACATAAATGAAATAATCCTGAATATTGATGAGATTGTAAAAATAATCCTTACCACTTTATAATCAGTCAAATAATATTCCTTATGAAAGAAAGAAAATTTTATGGATATTTATATACCATAATATTCAGATTAATACTCACAAAAACATTTATGGGTAGTATATACACCACACTAAATAAAGAAGTAGTGTATAATGCATGTGTCCCATAAAAATAAAAGTGAGACCAAAATCACTTACCTTAAGCCTTTACTTTCTTTGTATACATTAAAACCTCATATATAATAAATATAAGTTTATTATAAATCTAAAAAATAAAAATATTAATATATTTAATACCATATATTATTTACTTATGACTTTATATTACTCTCTTATTAATAATTTTATGTTAAAGTTATGTTTCGGGTAATAACTGATTTGTTTTCAATACATGTTTTGACTTTTTATTCTTGTTCATATTAATTAGATCATGATTTATTCATATATAGAATTATAATAATTCAATAAATAACGCATATATTAACCATAAATGTATTTATGGTGATTCATAAAATTTAGAGTTAGATTATAAAATACACTATTCATGGATACGGTAGGTCGTATGTACGCATGAATGTTGTTTTTGTTTTCATTTCGGGTTAAAAGATAGAAAATTATATGATATTATATCATTATATTAATTTTTATGTTATATATATCACATTTATGTATTAAAATAAATATTTATTTATTCCATGTAATGTGTGAACAAATCACATTGATTCGTGAGGCGGTAGTCCCTTATACACACGTACGACATTATCATATTCCCACAAAATAGAAAGCATGAAGTTATGTGTGAAATAAAAATTCAAGAATCATAATAAAATTTTAAAAATAATATATATCATATATAAAATATAAATCCATCACTATTACCAACCTTTAAAGGTGTTAATGGAAGAACGAACAAAATTGGTACGTGAGACGGTAGTCCGCCGTATACACGAATGATGATTGTGTATCCCATTTGATGGATGTGTGTGAAGTTGTAGGTAGTACCCATAAAATAAAAAAAATATTTATATTTAATATACTAAGGTTATTATATAAACATTAAATAAAAATAATTGAATGGGTTTAATGAATAAATAAAAAAGTTCATTGATGAACATTACCTCTTCTTTAGGTATCTCCTTTTGATTTTCACAAAAGGACTTCCTTAGTTGGATTTCTGCACTAAGTAAGGATTATAGAATTAAGTTAGGAAATTTGGGAGTATATTTGGACAAATTTTGGGGAAAATAGGTTTTTAAGTGTGAATAAAATAAAATAATATGTTCTCGTTTATAAGATTGGGGGAACTTTTGGAATTTCTCAAAAGACTAATTTATAATAAGTTAAATATTGATAAATATACCTCCAAATAGAAATTTATTCGAATTTAATGAAGTATAGGGTGTTAATTCCATCAAAAAATATATTTTAGATAGGTTTTGGTGAAATGTTAAAGCTTATCATTTTGATTAACCCTTAGTTAACCTATTTTAATTTTAACAATAGTAACAAACTTTCAATTTTAAAAGGTTGATAGTTTTACCTATAAGGTTTAAAATGAACCATAAATTGAAAATTTATGATATTTTAAATCATAATTTATCCCATTTTCCCTTATTTAGTATTTTTATGATTTTAAAATAACTTAATAAAATATTATTTTTATAAAATAACAATAATTTCAATTTTGAGACTATTCGTTTAATTGAATTTTGGAAACTCAATACACCATGATAACTTTTAACCAATTAATTAAATACACCCCTAACATCTTGTATGAACCTATAAAATTCTTGGATCACCTTAAATAATTAAAATTATATTTATTTTAAAATTTATAACAATATTTAACTGATTTTTCATTAAATGAATAATTATTGCATCATCATTGTGTAATTATTTCTGATATTTATTTATTTACTTAAAATTAAAAACAAATTAAATTATTAATATAAATTTTTTATCTTTAAAATTACTATTTATAGTTTAAAATTTCTCCTAGATAATCCCATATTAAAAATAGTATTCATATTAAAATTAAGAGTGTGACATTTTGTCACTCCCATTTATTTTAATAATATCTAAGTCATTTTCATGGAAAATTGTTTGTTAAATAATTAAATTTTGAAAATTAGGTATTAATGTTCAAATTAACATCATTAAATAAATTTTTTCCAAGTTTTATGGTCATTTTATAGTCCTTATCACTTTATTTTTAACCTAAATTACCTAATTTTATCCTTTACTATGGTAATAAAAATTACCAATATTACTATTAATATTAGAAAAAAAATAAAAGTTACCTATTTACTAAATTTAGACCTTATTATTAAAAATATAGAATACATTTTTTAAAATTAAAAACACCTAAGTGGATGAAATTAATTTAAAATTAATCTTGTAGACAAGGTGAGAAAGTGAGTTTTAAAAGTGAAAACGTTCAAAAGATTGAAATGTTTTTAATATCCAAATTCAATGAAAATTTGATTAAAATAAAATAAATTAGATTAAATGATATAAAATTGATATAATAATACTTTAAAACCAATAAAAAATATAATTTTACACTATAAATTATTTAGACAAAAAACCTATTTTCAATTAAAATTCAATATTTTCATTATTAATCAAAACATGAAACTTATCATAAAAATACCATAAATTCAACCAAAGAAAATTTAGATATCCTAATTTAAAATAATAAGTTTATTTATTCAAATAAAATTTATAATAGTGTAAAAATTTAGTTTTAAAAGAAGTGTGCCATTAAATGGTGATAAAACTGCTTTTAGAATAATACATTTTTAAAGCATTAAAATGGATTTATTTTCATATAATGTCTATAAAAAATATAGGATTAATTTTTAAAATTATATTGAATATTATATATATATATCATTAATATAATCCAACAATATTTATTTGTTTAGTTTATTGGTATAAACTACACTTTTTCACATTTAAAAAGTTTTTTAGAAAAAGATTTACATTTAATTTCAAAAAGGTTTTACATGTGTGAACCATACATTCATAATTAATTTAATATTATTAATACTTGAAATTATAAAATATAGTTTTTAATTGTTTTAAATAATTAAAATAATAAAATGTTGTTTAATAGAAACGTAGTCTTTCGTGTAATGAAACCTTAGTTGATGTTGTGTATAATGCAGAACATCAAAGAAATAAAATTATTTAAACAAAATATATTTAATAAATATCTCGAGTTGTTACATTATACCCCCCTTAAAATTAATTTTTCCCTTGAAATTATTTAGGGTCATCATTGTTTTAATACATGAAAGTTATTTTCATAGAAATCTACATCATAAAAATAAATACTAAAAATTCCTTTAAAAAATGTAAGCTAAAAATTTAATGGTTACCCAAAGTAGCTCATAACTAGGTTTCCACATACAATAAAATAGGTGGAAAGTGAAAAAATGGACATATATGAGAAACCTAACTACCAAGGTTTTATGGAGAGTGATATAAAATATTTTCAAGATAAGTTTAATGACCAAAAACCACATACCAAATTAGTCAGGAAAAGGTCATTGATATCATCAAAAATTATGATAATACGATAAAATTTTATTTAAAAATCCATTGATAATATATACTTTATTTCATATCATAAGTATAATATAACTCAATAGTTTTTCTTTGATCAATTTTTTATTCATTATTTTACTCTAGGAAAAGATGAAGTTGAAATTGTAATTCCTAAATAACAGGTGGATCATAAGATCCATAATGGGATGATAGGTTATTACTTCTATCAATAGTTATCATCACAAAAAAATGGTTATCATATATTATCTAATTTTCATAAATCTATATATTACAAAACATTAATCTCTAAAGCCTTGTCCAAAGTTCAATAAAAATAATTTCATAAATGGTTACCCTTGTTAACCTTCTAAAAGATTAAAATTAAAAACCTTCAAAATAAGGATACTAAATTTCAAAACATAACTTATCATTAATTACCCAAAAAACGTGATGTAGCTCTTAATTTTCACACACAAAACATTTGAATACCATTATCATGTATTCTCTTGAAACATGGTAATAACTTGTATTATCATAAAACCTAAGTGAAACATGCATGCTTTAAAAAACAAAAGCTTTCTTCATACCATAAATCCAAAAATTCTATAAAATCAATATATGATATCATAAACTATCTTGTCAAATTATCTATCCCAAGGTAATAAATATTATCCTATTTATTTTATCATAGTTAAACATCTCTTTATCTTATTATTATACCGACATCATGTACATATTAAGGGTTATCCTTTCCTTAATCATGTGTTTTTAAAAAAAAATATCACTGTAACACCTCAATCACTTTTCATGGTTACCAGTACCATTCAACATATGCTCTCAAATACTTAAGGAAAAAATAAAGTGGACCATTCCATAGATTTTTTATTATTCTATAATACCATAAAAGTAATTATATAACATTATTCTTGAATTAAAATACATAAATACTCAATCATTTCACCACTTAGTTATCATAATCCACATTTATAATAGTGATTTCATGAGATTTCCCTTTATATTTATCCTTAATAGGTTTCTAATGTTGATAATCATTGTTAACCCTGGGATTTTGGTACTGGTTAGCATAATTCCCATTTTCTTTACACTTAAAGCATGGAACTGTGGGTGGTGCATTAGTTGGAATACTCTTTTCCTTTATTTCATTAATAATACTATTCATGGCCTTTTGACATTCAATAGATTTATGTCCTACCTTTCCATATTTAAATAACCTCTTAGTTCCATTAAAACACTTTCCTTGATGTTTTGTCCCACATTTCTATCATGTAGATGGATGGGATTTCTTTCCACCATGTGGTTTATTTGAGTTTTCATGAGACTTGGTCTTTCTTTTCTTATCAAAACCATAGGAATGGTGGGTGTCTCAAATTTACATTTCTACTTTGAGTGCACATAGACTAATTTCATCATATCTATTGAAGTATCTTATGGATAAAACTCTTCAAATACTTTGTTTTAAGCAATTAAAGAATCATGTATCCTTACTTTTAGGTTGTATAATAATACCATAAGTGCACCTTACAAGTCTGGTAAAATTTACCTTGTAAATACCAGCGTATTCTTCATCCTTTTGCTTTAGATCAAGGAACTCTTTCTCTATTTTCATATGAACAATATGAGGAAAGTAATTATGAAAAAAAATATTAAACTCATCCCATTCCATGGATTCAATTTCATCTTATTGACTCATATTCTTGATAAGATTTCACTATTGATCTGCTTCACCTTCTAAATGATGGATGGTCAAAATGACTTTCTCATGTTCTGAGCATTGGAGAACCAAAAATATATTTTTAGTGGTACTAATCCATTGTTCAACTATTAGTGGATCAGAATACCCACTAAAAGAAGTTGGAATCTACCTCATGAATAACTCAACATAATTTTTTCCCTCCTTTAATCATTTGGAAGTCTATCATGATTCATATCTTGAGAAATTTTTGTAAGCATAGCAACAAGATTTTTCATTACTTCCCCCATAACATTTGTTTTCTTAGGAAGAAAATCATTTCATTTCACATCATATTCATCATTAATGTAGTTACTTCAGGTACTATCCATTAACTAAACCTAGAAATCATAGTGTGAGCAACACTAATAATAGTGGTAGAACCACATTATCTAGGGAAATTACTTAATTTCAATCTACGGTAACTTAGGTTTAATCCAAGGTTATTCATGATCATTATGAAAACTCTTGGATTTTAACATATACTTATACTTATCCTTGGGAATATTACTAAGGTTTTATCATCCTAGTTTAAAAATTTTGACTAAGACTTTCCTTTGATACCAACTATAAATACTCAGGACTTTCATACATAGATATTACATCTTTTTAGATGAATATTTATTACATTACACAAACACATGCTTAAGAACCATAATATTTTAGTGAATTTAGAAACATGGAACAAAAAATTCTTGTCTTTTGAAATATCTTCAATGTTTCCCGCAGATATTTTCCCCTTTAGTACCCTACTTAAAACCTTTCTTCAAAACCTGTGTCATAGAAACATAAAGAAAGGGTAAGATTAGATGCTTAGTAACCATAAACATGGAATATATCAATTTATTATTTTATAAAAGTATAAGATAATAAATGTGGGTATTTGATCATGATTATAACTTAAAAAGTTCATAACCAACCTATCATGTATCTTAAACATGAGTAATAACATAAAAATATTAACATTTTAAAAATCATGTATCATAAAAATGAAACATCATCATAAATCAATCTTGAAACATAATTTCAAGTACTAAATGTATGTGGCATCATCATAAGTATAGAAAACCATTTTATATGTCAAGTTTAACTACCAAGACTCTCAAATCAGGCCTTATCACCTATTTCCCTAACTGATCAAGCACATCGACTTGTTTACCTTAACTATCTCATTAGATATAATTCACTACCCAATTAATTATAGAGATATATATATCCCACCCATCACATAATGAAAACTATACATATGTGTGACATAGGACTATAAAGAATTCATCATATCAGTACCCATGTAGAGAAATGAGTTTTATAAACACTTTATCATAACATAACTCATAGAAAAGAAATAGGTTTTTAATATTATGCCAATATAAATATAAATTATTAATAGAAATAATATTAATGGTATACTTGGGTAATATTACTAGTAAATAATAAGTAAAATAAAATAATGTCATTTTAGTAAGAGAAATGTTTTTTTTTGAAAAATTACTTGAAATGATTCTTGAGGAAAAAATATTTTACTTTAGGAAATCATTTTTTTAAAGAGCCAAGAAATTATAAAATAAATAATTTTATATAAAATAACCTTTTAATATTGTAAATTAATCTTCAATAAATTAATTAATCTTGAAATAAATAAAATACACTCAGGTCATATAAGTTAAAAAATATTCCTTTCCTATATTTTTGTTGGAAAAGTCACAAAGAGCCTTGTTTAGAAAATGATAAAAATATTCTTTTCAAACTGTTTTGTAAAAATTAAAAAATTGGTAAAAATGAATTTAAAAATTAATAGTATAATATTAAAAACATTTTTTGAAAAAAAAATATAAATCATGGACATGTAAGAGAAATATTCCCCAATGGATACTTAAAATTAAACAATCTTCAATATTTATGAGATTGTGAAATTAACCCTTACCACTTTATAATTAGTCAAATTATATGCCACACGAAAGAAATAAAATTATATGAATTTTTAAATACCATAATCAATATAATAAGACTCATAAAAATATTAATGGTTGGTATATACACCACACAAAATAAACAAGTAGTGTATAAGGAATTTCCCCATAGAAATAAAAGTGAAACAAAAATCCCTTAACTGAAGTCTTGAATTTCTTCGTATACATTCAAACATCTTATATAATAAATATAAGTTTATTATAAATTTCCCAAAGAACCATATTAATATATATAATACCATATATTATTTATTTATGACTTTATATTACTTCATTATTAACAATTCTATGTTAAGGTTATGTTTCAGGTAATAACCACTTTGTTTTTTGTACATATTTTGACTTTTTATTCATGGTACTCTTACTTAGATAATTATTTTATCATCTCAAGAATTATAATAATGAAATAAATATCACATATATTAATCATATATGTACTTATGGTCATCCATAAAATTTAGAGTTAGAAAATAAAATACATCGTTCATGGTGATGGTAGGTTGTATGTATGCAAGAACATTGTTTTCATTTTCTTATCGGGTTAAAAGAAAGAAAATTATATGATATATTATCATTATAGAATATTTTTTATTTCATATATATCACATATGTTTATTAAACCATTATTAATACATTCCATGTAATGTATGAATGAATGACATCTCTTCGTCAGGCGGTAGTCCGTCGTATACACATATGACGTTATCATATTCCCGCAAAATGGAAAGTGTGAAGATATGTGTGATATAACAATTTTAGAATCATAATAAAATCATAAAAATAATATATATCATATTTAAAATATAAATCCATCATTATTCCGAACCTTTAAAGGTTGTAATAGAATAACAAACAACATCAGTTCGCGAGGCAGTAGTCCACCGTACACATGAATAATGATTGCGTATCCCATTTGATGGATATGTGTGAAGATTTGGGTATTAACCATAAAATAAAAACATCTAAGTGTATTTAAGATAATTAGGTTATTATATAAAACATAAATAAAAATAATTTAATTTTTTTAAGGAAGAAGTAAAACAAAAATGTTTGTTGATGAACGTTGTCTCTTCTTTGGGTATCTCATTTTGATTTTCAAAAAAGAACTTCCTCAGTTGGCTTTATTCCCAAAGGAAGGATTCTAAGATTAAGGTAGGTAATTTGGGAGAATATTTGGATATATTTTGGATAAACCATATATGTTTTTAAGAGATAACAAAAAGATAATAAGACGTCCATTTTATAAGAGAGGGGAGGGGCACTTTTGAAATTTATCAAAAGATTAATTTATAATAAATTAAATATCAATAAAAATGACTAAAAATAGAAATATATTAGAATATTATTTTTTATATAGTGGTAATATCATCAACCAATATATTTTATATAGTTTTTGGTTTAATTTAAAATCTTTTCATTTTTATTAACCCTTAGTTAACCTATTTTAATTTTAACAATAGTAACAACTTTTTCGATATTAAAAGGTTGAGAGTTTTACTTATAAGGTGTAAATTGAAACATAAATGGTAAATTTATGTTATTTTAAATAATAATTTATCCAATTTTTCATTATTTATTATTTAAATTATTTTTAAATAATTTAATAAAATATTATTTTCATAAAATATCATTAGTGTCAATTTTGACATTGTTCATTACATTAACATTAAGAAAATCAATTTAGTAATATCACTTCCAAACAATTCATTTGATACACCCCTAAAATACCATATCCACCTATAAAATTCTTTTATCACCTTAATTAATCCAATTTATATATATTTTAATATAACTAATTTTATTTAATTGATTTTTTTCTTAATTGAATAATTATTGCATCATAATTGTGTAATTATTTATGATAATTATTTATTCACTAAAAATTAAAAAAAATCCATGATGAAGATAAATATTTTAAATTTAAAATTAATATTTATATTATAACATATCCTTTATATAAATTCATATTAAAAATATTATACTTATTAAAAGTAAGAGTGTGATATTTTGTCACTCCCTTTAATTTTAATAATATCTAAGCCATTTTCATATAAGAGTGTGTATTAAATAATAAAATTTATTAAATTAGGTGTTAAGGGTCGAATTAAAATCATCAAATAAAATTTTTTTCAAGTGTTAGGTTCATTTTATAGTCCTTATCACTTTATTTTTAACCTAAATTGCCCAATTTTACCCTTTATCGTGGTAACAAAAATTACCAATGTCACTATACATATTCACCAAAATTAAAATGCACATATTTATTAAATTTGTACCATATTATTAAAAATATGGAATCCATTTTTCAAAAATAAAAATACATAAGTGGTTAAAATTAATTTAAAATTAATCTCGTAGATGGGGCGAGAAAGCGCGGTTTTAAAGTGAAAACGTTCAAAAGGTTGAAATGTTTTTATATCCAAATTCAATGTGAAATTGATTAAAATGATCTAAATTGGATTATATGGTATAAAATTTATCTATTTATACATTAAAACCAATCAAAAATATAATTTAACATAATAAATCATTTAGATGCAAAAATGTCTTCAATTAAAATTCAGTATTTTTCACTACTCATCAAAACATGAAACCTATAAGAAAAATACCAAAAATTCAACCAAAGTAAATTTTAATATATAAATTTAAAATAATAAGTTTATTTTTTAAAATATAATTTATAAAATTTATAAAATTTAGCTTTAAAGCAAGTACGCCATTAAAAGGCGATAAACTGCTTTTAGAATAATATAGTTTATAAGCATTAAACTGGATTTATTTTTATATCATGTATAGAAAAAACATAGGATGAATGTTAAAAATTAGATTTAATATTTAATATATGTATATATACTATTAATATAATCCAATAATATTTATTCATTTATTTTATTGGTATAAAAAATACTTGTGCGTATTTAAATTGTTTTTAAGAAAAAGATTTCCTTTTAAATTCAAAAAGGTTTTACATGTGTAAACCAAAATTTAATAATTAAGTTAATCATGTTCATACATTCCATTACAATGGATAGGATTTAATTTTATTTTTTAAATATTTACAATAATAAAATTTTCTTTCATACAAACTCAGACTTTTGTGTAACGTAAGTTAAGCTGGTGTTTCATGTAACACAAGCTAAGTTAGTGTTGTGTGTAATGAAAGACATCAAAGAAATTAAATAATTTAAAATAAATATATTTCATAGAAATATAAGGGTATTATATTATCACCTATTTAAATATTTTAATTTTTAATTTATTTAAAGTTTATTCCCTTATTTATTAATAGTTATAAATTGTTTATATTATGAATTTTTATGCATCAGTTCAACTGTTGAACCGATTCTATAAGATAAAGCCTTGCATTATATGACAGGAATGACTCCATAAAATTTATTTTTTCATCTACCTTGACCTCATTTTTTAATTTAATTTATTAGCTTTAATTTAGTTTTTGGGCATATTTTTTTCATATTGGGTGTTAAAGATATCATGAATTATGTTCATGATTTAGTAAAGTCTCCCTAAATAGAGGGACTTATGGTCAGACAACCTACTGCCGTAGAGGTTTATGCCTTATCTAAAAAGTTTAATGGGTTTTTTTATCTGTCACTCTAGGTATACTCATGTGGATATTATAAATCTTATATTTTACTATAATTTTACATGAAAATGTTCATGTACCTTATGAATATAATTAATTCGGATATGTATGAATATTTTTAGATTCTAGTTTTGGGTGAGTAATAAAAACTTGTGGGTTGTGTAAAAATACACATTTATGTGGTTTAAAGACATTAATTTGGTGGTTGGAATATGGATTTCAAAACTAAATTATTAGAATCATGCATACACAAAATGGAATAAAATGTGAGAAGATAATAATCACATAAGATGTAATAATTATGAATTTAATGTACATATGATGTATATTAAATTAGTGATACTTTAAAAAGAAAACTCTCTAAAATAATAAGTGTTATATTTCTTCCAAATAAACACTTTTCAAGATCATGATCGTCAAATTGGGTAGTTTTGTTTCAAAGTTGGGTGCCCCTGGATTATATTGTATAAGGAAAGAAAGTAATAAGTGACTCTAGATTGTATTTGTGGTAGTTTCGTGCCAAATATGAGTTCCCCTGAATTTTCCTTGGTTATCTTCTTTTGGTTATTTTATTTGGTTTATACATGCTGTGAAGACCTAATGGTTAATATACTAGATGAATAAAGTTGAGTAAATATATATGATAGATTTTGATAAAGGGTTATCTACTCAATATCTAAGAATCATAACTATTATGGTTAGCCTGAATCCCTACATAAATAACTAATCAGTGAGATGAATTCCCAAGAAGACTCATTTCTTAGTTAATAATGGATTTTGGTTCACTAAATGGATATAATGTATGGGGTCATTAATTTTCAGGAGATAACTATCATTAAAAGTACTTAATAAAAATATATAAAAAACATGATATTCATATGATAAAAACTTTTTTATTAATAGTTGAATCATCATCATCAAACTAAAATTTGAAATTAATCCTTGAAATTAGAATCTTAAATTATTAAACTCCTAAGTCTGGTAGCTTAAGAAATGTTCTTGAGTAAGAGAAATATTTTATGTGTTAGAATAATTCCATATTTAGTAACCAAGTGTTGAAGTTGTTCAATAATAAAATAAAGATTCTTATAGAAGAATTCAATGGTTCATATAAGGTTTTAAAGACACTAGATACTAATTTACCTAATTAATTCTCATCTCATTTACTCAATATGATCGCTATTTCAATAATACTCAATATTATTGAATATTCTTAGAGGGACTGAAAATTTATTTTAAGGATTATTCTGGTTATGGAATTTGTTATATTGTCATATATGGAAATTCTCTAGAAAGATGGAAGAATTCAAGAAAATTGTACCTAATATTATCAAAGTGTTCATAATAGATAAACTAGGAATATAATGATTAAGTAATAGTACTTTAAAAATAGTAAAAGGAGGTAAAACCTCAAAACTAAAAGAGGAAAAGTTGGAAATTCTAATAATTTTTCTTTAATAATATAGTTGAGATTATTTGAAACCTGAGGGTATTATCAAGAAAGAGTAATGATTCTATATTTTGGGATTATATAGAATAACTAAAGGGGGCTAGGAACTTCATGGAATGTCCATATAAGATATTAATGATATAGAATTTTATTCTTTGATTTTTAAGGGTATGTGATGCCAAATTTGTACATTAAAAGTGTTATAAATATACGGGTTTTCAAAATCAAAGGAAGGGGTTTTCATTCAAGTGATTAAGCAAATAGGTACTACATCAGAGTTTTTAATGTAAAAATATTTATCATCTTGGATGAATCTAAGTAAAGGATGTGCATTTTTATCTCACTTATCTTATATGATAGGAGGTGTTAAAAAAGATTTTTTATGAACAACATTATATGATTAATTTTATACATTAGGTTTATGATTCATTGAATTCTTGAACATTTTTTTAGAAGAATATATAGATAAAAGTGTTTTATTTGTGATAAAGTGTTTATCTATATATTTGGTAAAAATGATTAAATGTGATTCCCACCCAAAAATTGTGTATTTTAATGAATAAAATCTAATTTTTTAAGAAAATACTGCAAACTCATAGAATGTAATATGATATATGGAAATGATAGTTTATTTTTAAGATATTACTACTAAAAGAAAATAAGTTTTATTTACTAAAACAAAATGTAGTTTGTATTGCATATTAAAAAGATATTTCGAAGAGAATATAGTTTTTAAGAGGCCATTGGGAGTATGTTTAAACTTATAGAATTTAAAAGTAAATAAATAAAAGATAGTTCAAGTTTAAGTTTAAGTGAGTCATCACTTGACATCCTAAAGAGTTAGGATATGTAACATTAAAGAAAAACATAAGTAGTTACATTTAGTTATTGTGAGAACATGAATATCACTATTTACTAAAGGATTATACCGGTCTAATATTAAAAGTGATTCTTCACTTAATTTCCTAAAATTTATAATATATGTGATGATAAATAAATATAAAGAGTTATATTTAGTTATCATGAGAAATTGAATTATACATGGTATACTAAAAGAAGTTTTAGGTTATAATAGTAAAGAAAATATAAATAGTTACATTTAGTTACCATGATAGAGTGAATATCACTATTATGCCATCTCATTTACAAAGTGAAATTAACTTGATTTCCAAAAAAATAGAAAATAATTTTAAAGATAAATTTAAATAGTTGCATGTATTTTTAGGGTCGTAAGAGTATCTTATGGTGGCTATAATTACAAGAGGGGTGAATTATAGTTTAAAAACATATTTTAAAATATTTAAACTAAAGAAAACAAAAATCCTCTTTAAGTAACTTTGTCATACTTAGACTTATTCAGATTATTAGAGTCACAAAATCATAATTAGAAATGGTATGATTATATTATAGTAAAATGATCATAATCAAAATGGATTCGATTAAATCAAATTATTATTTTTATCTTAACCAGATTAACACAGATAAAACAGTTAGAATATAAATTTTTTTATGATGAATAACTTTTTATTATATGCACAGTGGACTAGAAACTTGTAAAAACAAGGAATAAAATATCAAATAGTAGTAAGAATGACTTATAAACTATATTAAAATATTTTACCCTTTTAACCTTAAGAGTAAGGTAGTAAATAACCACGACTAAAGGTATCCACTATTTTATACTTACAGTAAAGTCTATCTTTCCTTACCAGAAAATCCCTTGATACGATAATCATATTTTCTCTGTCTTATTATTCCCGAAATCCATCAATATAATGATCTGTGTCTATATTTCTATCCTAGTAATACCTCAATATGATGGATCAGATTCACCACCTTCTTATACCTAGAATCCCACGATCATAACAATGATCAGACATGATTACAAAAGGAAAAAATTCATAACGAAACAACCCTGACAAGGATTCCTTAGAACTACCAAGTCTCTAAAGAATCATAAAGACTAAGAATAATAATCTCATGCTCTGTAATCTTAATATGACTTGAGTTTTGAATGAAATCAGCTAGCTCTAAACTTTTCAAATGAATAGCTTTTTATAGGAAATCTCTCAATGGTCATATTTCCATGTTTATTACAATGACCTCAGATAGTTACTTCTTTATAGCTCATCTATAACTAAATCTCAGACAATAGTTTTTTCTTTTAAGAAATTTTTATTCAGATTTATTCCTTAAACCTTAACTCCCCCTAAGTTTATAACTCTTTTAAATATGATCTTGAATACCATGTTGAATATGATTTAGAGTATTATAAAAAATTACTTAAATAAAACTTCTCCCCTTTATGAAACATACTCCCCCATAGGATAGTATATCGCTCTTAATATATCATTCTCACATTTAGATAAAACTTTCAACCTTTTTTTAAAATATTATCCCCCATTGTGATTTTCAAAAATAATGGGAAATAATATGATATTTCCTGAAAATTTAGAAATATAACAAATGAAACAATCTGGAACTAACTAATCAACCATGAAAAATATGAAAGAACATATAACCAATCGGAGTTAGAAATACATTTAAGCATAAGGAAATTAGATGAAAATATAATTCATTAATTATCAAAAAAAATTACAAAACAAAAACATCAAGAGTTCAAAGAAAAAAATGTTGATTCTTTCTTCATCAAAGTATTTACAAAAGCTTTTATATTTTCGAACTCATGTCAGTTCTTCTCCATATTTGCAATCCTTTCTTCTTGAGTTTGTTCTTATGATTACAAACTTTTAAATTCATCAAATATTCCTTTGTTCTGTTCCCCCAATATGATCAATTCATCTTCACAATATTTTATTCTACTCATCTCAAGATTCATATCATGGATATTTTTTTCAAGGAATTCACTTCTTCAATATTTTCATCAGTGGAATATCTGAGTTCTTCCAAAAACTTAAATCTATCATCCATGTCTAATGAAAACTCATTGAAGGAATCACTAAAATTTAACATAAGTTTCTTTATATCATAAAACTATTTATCATGCATCCAGATATCTGAATCAACCTGATTTGACCACTTTACCATTTGATTGCATGATCTCTTATGAGTCCAGTAATTTTCTTGAATTATTTTCAATTCATCTTCAATCTGAATTGCTAACTCTATCAAAACTTTTATAGATTCTGATTTATCATTAAGGATGTTCTGAATCATATAAAACCTTGATTCAAGATTTTTAAAGTATGTAATCATTCCTTCTAATATCCTCAAAACATGGAAAATATAATCAAAACCATTTGGTGCTATTATCCCTATAGAGTCTGATTGATCGGGATCAGGATGGGGATGTTTTGTTCTACTAGCTCTGACTTCTAGTTATTTTCCTTTATTTTTATTTTTCATAGAAACTTTTTTTTCACCGTCCTTAGAAACTTTATTTTCATTTGACAACTTGATAATTTCAAAATCATTTTTAGTATCAGTTTTATCAAAAACTTTGTTCTTATAATGTTGATCATATTCTTCTTTCTTGAATTATGATTGTACTTGTTATGATGAAGATTATTTCTATAAAAAACCATCCGATTTTTCATCTTTATTGGTATTGTAAGGTAAATCTGATGATGAATATGATAATAAATCCTTTAATTCCTTATCAGTATTTATTTCTTCATTATCTTCCTCTTTCCTTTTCTTCCTCTTCCTCATCCTCTCATTCTTCTTCTTCAACTTCTACCTATTATTATATTTCTTCATATTCTTATTCACTATTTCCTTCTTTATATCCTTCTTCTTTTTCTTTTCTATAAACTTCTTTATTTACTTTTTTATCAATCCCTTATTGTAATTGCATTTTCATTCTCAAATCTCCCTTACTAGATGACTTTAGTGCTGATTATTTTTGTAGAAAAAACTAGGATTAATTCTTCCTCAACTAATTTTTCTTTTCCCCGGTCAGTAACTAGAGTGATCTTAGTAGGAACTATAGATGTTTCTTGAAAAACCAAACTATCTTCTGGTATGATCTAGTCTATGTGGGAAGTGGTAAGGACTAGCTTCTAAGAATCTCCCTTAACACCTTTCAACAAATTTTCAAAAAGTTGAGCTTCTTGAAATATCTTCTTCTATTTATTTTTATTTTCTTCTTCCTTTAAATTTTTTAAAGCCTAAATACTGAATTCCTTTTCTTTGGTGGGGTCTATTCTAAATTTTGGTTCTCTAGGATTCTTCTAAGCTTTCTTAGCCATCATCTCCTCAAAAACCTCATCTAGAATCTTCTTTTCTTTCTCTATCTTTTCTAAAGGAGTGGTATCTACTTTTCTATTCTTGTTATTTTCAATCTTCTAGTATTTTCTTTATGTTTGTGCCTCCGATATAGCACCATAAACATTTTCCACAAACTTATTTGACTTGGTTTCAAAATTCAGTCGCATTATGGACATCGTATCATCACTGATAAAGGAAATATTTTCCCTCATTGGATATAATTTATTCTCTAACTTGAAAATATCCACACACTTTATAACCATTTTACTCATAAAGGATGAAAAAAATAATAATATTTTATTTTATTGGGGAAGTCTTTAAATTATTTATTGTGATACAGGTCGATCTTCCTCATATTCACAAGGTAATCAAAAACAAAAACGTCTATTACTTTTAAAGTATCTGAGACTACCTTTCTCATAATCAAGTACCCTTATATCTACAAGGAAATGAATAAATTGTACATAGTTAAGTGGGATAATTTTCTAACCTTTTCATATTCTGAAAATAATGAATCTTTACCTTTGGTCTTATTAAAATTACCAAGACTATTTAGAAACCTATATTAAGGACAATACGCTTCCACTTATAATGGTACTCTAACCAAGTTAGTAAGTTTCTTATAAGACAAATTATACCTTTTCCCATACATTGTGAAATAAACTTTTTCTTTACCATATTTCTTCATAAATTGTTCTAAGGCATAAAAATCATGAAATATATCAGGAAAATAAAGATCAAAATATTTATCAAACTTCTCTATATAAACTGGTTCCCAACCTTGAAATGAGATGATATTCTTGAGAGTTGAATTGTATTTAACATACAAAAATCCCTCTACCAAAATTTACTTAAATACAAACCACTTTGAAAAATCTTCCCTAATTATCATTGAATTTGGAGACTGAAATTGAGAATTGGTCAAAAAGGAAAACTTTCAGACTGGGGCCTTTGAGGGGTGCAGCAGATCAGGTGAAAAATATTTGGAAAACTGATGTGGGACACAGGGTGACCCACCCTTATATAGGAATAAAGGGTAATGGTTCATCTTCTATAAGATACCAATAGTTTATATGAAAATCCAAAATGATATGATGGTCAAAATTTATCTGAAGAAAGTTTTAAAATAATTTTTTAACTCTAAAATTTTTTAGCATTTTTATCAGAGTGAGGATGAATCTGATTAGAAATATTTTTTAGATTTTGAAAAATAAAACAAAGTTTTTATAAAACAAAATGTTTAACAACAATAATTGTAAACTAAAGTAATGAAACAGTGAAAAAAACTAAAAGAATATAAGATTTCCTTTAGGAGTGGAAAGATCCATCAATATGATTAAACTATTCTTGGTTTTTGTAAACTAAGTAGACAGTGATAGTTTTGGACTAAAAAAATTGATTATGATAAAATGTGATTACAAATATTTTTAAATAAAAGACTAATTTAAAAAAAATTGAAATAAAAAATGGTTATGAAAAAATTTTGAATCCAAAAAAAATTAATAAATTTTGAGTTTGGAAATTTTATGACCATTTTTGAGTCTAAAATACATTTTAAAAATTATAACTCTGAAATTTTATAAAAATTATGAGACCAAAAAACTCATTATGATAAAAGTTTTAGAAAAAACTAAAAAAAATAGAAAACTAAAAGTTTTAAAAAAACTAAAATTTTGAAAAACATAAAACATATGTACTCCCCTATAAAAATGAGTATAATAATGTAAGGATATGGGTCAATAATAAGTAGATATGAATAATTAATTGATGTTAATCATTCCTAGATTCTATTTGATATATTCAAATTTATCTGAAGAAATGGATTTTATAAAAATATCAGCAAGTTATTCTTGTATTCTGATGAATTGTAAAATAATATCTCTTTTAAGTGTGTAATCCTGAGGGAAATGGTGACTTATATCTAAGTTCTTAGCACATGAGTTATGTTTTAGGTTTTTACATAAATTAATGATACTTTTATTGTCAAAAATTATTTCAGTTTTAGTAAAACTCATGCCATAGTTAGTGAGTGTGTGTTTCATCCACAACACTTGAGCACAACAACTTCTAGCTGCCATATATTTAGCTTCAATGGTGGAAAGTGATACCAAGTGTTATTTCTTATATAACAAAGAAATTAAATAATCTTCTAAGAAATAAAAATATCTAGTTTTAATTATCATATCCATTATAAATCACAAAATTCATCATCAAAAAAAGGTTTAAATTCAAAAATAAGTCTAGAAGAATATAAAAGGAATAAATCCATGGTTCCCTTAAGATAACAAAAGACAATATTTGTTACTTTTAAATGGGATTATTTTGGATTTTCTTGATATCTTTCACATAATCATACTAAAATCATTAAATCTGGACAACTAGAAGTTAAGTAAAGTAAACTTCCTATCATACCAATAAAATTTCTCTAATCAACTAGTTTCCCAACCTCATCAAGATCTAAAGTATTGTAGGTGACAATATAAGTACTAATAACATTAGTATTCTCATATCCAAATTACTTAAAAATAAATTTTATATACTGATGTTTGGATATAAAAGTTCCTTCTGATTTTTGTGAAATATGAAAACCAAGGAAATATGTTAAGTCACCCATCATTCTCATTTAGAACTCAGACTTCATAAGATCTACAACAGAATCTGTTAAAGATTTTTTATTTGAACCAAATATAATTTCATCAACATAAAGTTTTAAAATCATACTATTTTTATTAACTTCTTTTATAAATATATTTGGATTCACATATCCCTTAACAAAAAAAATTTGAAACAAAAATCAAGTTAGTCTATCATACCAAGATCTTGGGGGATTATTTAAGTCTATATAAATATTTGGTAAGTTTATAAACATGTTATGGATATTTTTTATTTTCAAAACCAGGTGTTTGTTCAACATATACTTCCTACTAAAGATATCCATTATGAAAATCACACTTCACATCGATTTGAAAATTTTTGAAGTTAAAGAATACTGCAAAGGATAAAAGTATATGAATAGCTTCAATTCTTGCTAACAGAGCATAAGTTTCTTAATAATAAATTCCTTCTTGTGTATTATATACCTTAGAAACAAATCAAACTTTATCTCTAACAATTATTCTATTTTCATCACATGTATTCTGAAAAATCAATTTTACTCAAATTATAGAAGTTTGAATATGTCATTCAACTAAAGTCTAGACTTTTTTCCTTTCAAACTCATTGAGTTCATATTTCATTTCTTTAATCTAATCATCATCCCCTAAAGCCTCATCAGAATTCTTAGGTTCAAATTAGGATAAGAAATCTAGGTGTTAAATTTTATTCTTTAAGGAACTTCTAGTCCTAAATGGTTGATCTACATCACCAATGATACATTCACTGGGATGATTTATAAGAAAAAACTAACTTCTTGGTTTTTAAAAATTATGTTCTTCAACAATAGGTCGAAAATCTTCCTGAGGAATAATGTTAGAAACTATCTCTTGATATGTTTCTTTATGAGAATAACTTTTTAAAAAAGGTTGAAAATCAGTTTTATAAATAACATACAAGGATGTAGGTTGAGGTTTTTTGAAAAAAAAAGGATTAGTTTTATAAAACTTAACATTTATTATTTTCTCAAAAATACAAAAAAAATTATTAAACAATATATAATCCTTAGATTTAGTGGAATAACCTAAATATATTACTTCATTTTATTTGGTTGAAAATTTATTAAAATTATCTTTCATATTTAGAATGAATAATTTTCAACCAAAAACCTTGAAGTAATAAACTTTTTGATTTCTTATTATCCATAACTCATAAGGAGTTTTATTAAGAAAAGGTATAATTAAAACTCAATTTATAGTATAGCAGGAAGTACTACCTATTTCATCCCCAAAAAAAATTTACCAACAGAGTATTTACTTAGCATGGTTCTAGTTATTTCTTTAATAATTATATTTATTCTTTCAACAACACCATTTTTTTGGGTGAGGGTTCTTGGTGATGAAAAGTTATGTTCAATACCTTTCTTAATACAAAAAATTTTCAAAACCATGATTTAAAAATTCTCCACCATGATCACTATGAATATTTATAAACATAATTTTTTTCTCATTTTTAAATTTGTCAATAAAATTTTTAAATATAAAAAAGGGTTTATATTAATTTGTGAGAAAATAAACCCATATATATCTAGTGTAATTATAAACTAAGGTATATACATAGTATTTTCTACCAATACTTCTAGTTTTTTTAGGAATAAATAATTCCATGTGCACTAACTATAAAGCATCTAAATTTGAGACTTCACTAATAGATTTAAAACATGACTTATGTTTCTTACCATATTGACAAGCGTCACAAACTTTTTTAAGTATCAAACCTAAGTTCTGGTAGATCCTTAACAAGTCCTTTCTTAGTAAACTTAGATAATTTTCTTAGGTTATAGTTTCCAAGAATTCTATACCATAAATAATATTGATCTTCCATTTCACTAAAAAAAGGTAATTATTGGATCTTATGGTCTTCTAAGTTAAGTGTGTAAACATTCTCATGTTGATTGGAAGAAATAATAAATTCATCCTTGTAACTATGTACTAAAAATTTATCATTACTAGAGATAACAAGGTAACCTTCATCACATAATTGACTTATACTTATAAGTTTGTCCTTAAGACCTAATAAAAATAAAACATTTGAAATAAGATTTTCTTCAAGAAGAAAAATGTTACCTATTTCGATAATATCTCCTTGAGCATTATCTCTAAAAGTTAATTTTCCACCTTTCGTCTTCATTATCTTCTTAAAGAAGTATTTTTTTTCTAGTCATGTTCCTGGAACATCCACTATCCATATTCCAAATTTTTTTATTATTGGTACTACCTTTTTTATCTTGAAAACAAAAAAATATACTTTCAGTACCCAAACCTTCTTGGGTCTAGTATTATTAGAAAAAAAATCTTAGGTAACCACATTTTTCTGACCTTGTTTTGGGAAAATTTCATTTCCTTTGAAAAATAATCTTTATAAAAAATTAGATATTTTATTTAAGTAAAATTTCTTTTTCTAGTTCCCACCACTTTTACACTTGGTGAAAAAAGTTTCACTTTTTGGAATAAAGTAATTTTTATTGAAAATAGGTTTTTAATTATTATAAAACGTTCTAATATTATCACTATAAGGATGAATTTGTTTTTTAATTTTATCAAAATTTTCCTTTATAGTGGTAAACTTTGAAAAAAGTTTATTTAAAGAAGAAATTTCATAATTTAGTTTTAAAAATAAATTCCTATCCTCAATAGTAATAGTTTTGGAACTAAGTTTATCAAAACTAGTTTGTAAAATATTTTTCTCAGAAACTACATTTTCAAAATCTTCTAAAATAGTATCCTTTTCAAAAATAGTTTTATCAGGATCTTTAAAAGAATCTGATATTTCATTTTTCAAAACATTTATTCTTTAATATACCTTAGAAATTTGATATTTATCATTATAAATATTTTTTAAAAATATTACATTTTTTATTTTCTAAAAGTTTAGAAAAATGAGAAACTTCGTCATAATTGGGTAAATAGTTATCTTTAACTATGGAATATTCTTCATCCTAAGATTTATAATTTTTCTCATTGGGATAATTTTCATTTAAATACATATTTTTAATCTTTTTAGTTGTTCATACCTTTTTCATAAAACATTTATTTACTGAGGGTACTTTAGAAAAAATTCTTATGTTCCTTTATCCATAACTTTCATTATCAAATAAAATTTCAGAAGAATCGCTATTATCAGCACTCTAGGTGTCAAAAGTTTTCAAAAATTTCTTTTCTTTATAATTTTAGAACTTTGTAGCATTTATTTCTCAATTTATTTATTTCCTAACTTTCCTCTTCAGCTTACAAAAATTAGGTTGGATATTTCCAGCTTTCTTACACTCATAATATGTGATCTCAGAACATTTCTTATCACCTTTATCCTTATGACATTTCTTATATTGATATTTAAAACCTTTATTTCAAATAATCTTGTTCATAATTCTTGCAATATTAGCTAATTAATTATCATAATGTTCTAAAGTGATACCATCTAACTGAACAACAACATTATTCTTTCTTGAATATTTCACAACTTTCTTAGGTGTTTGAGCTTTAGTAGGAATAGTAGTAGTATCAAAAGCAACACCACCATTTTTCTTCTTATATTTCTCAGCATCTTACTTAATTATACCATTGTATTGGATGATATTTCTAATAATATCATCCAAAGTAATATTATTAATATTTATTATCTCATCCTTAGTTGTTCTTTTGTGTTCCCATTCAATGGGTATGATATCAATAATCTTTTACATAATAATTTCATCATCAAAACCTTTTTCTACAATATATTGAAAATTATTAATTATTATCATGAACCTTTGGTGCATATTTATGACTGATTTTATAGGAAATAAATCAATGTCTTGATAGTATTCTCTAATAAAATATATTCTTGTCTCAAAAACTTTATACGTTCTAAAGTTTGTGACTTTAAGATTTTTCTATATACTATTATTAGCCTAACGTGAATATATATGAATATATATACTTCTTATCATAGAACACAATATATTATTATTTACTATTTAATTTAGTAGATACTCTTTTTTTCTTGATTTGTAAAAGCAATGAATTCCTTATCAGGAATTCTTTATACTTCAAAAAGAATTAAAAAAATTATAAAATCTAGTATTGATAACAAAATTTTTCATCTTATCTCTCCAGTACTCGTAATCATCACCATCAAAGATGGGTGGTTTGATAGAATTTATATTATCTATAGAGCCAACATTAAGAACTTTCATCTTAGAAAAATAGAAAAACTTTTTCTAAAAAAATGTTAGTGTATACCAATTTAAAAACAAAAAGTTTATAATAAAACATAGTAAAACTTACAGTTGATAGAATAAATAAAAACTCAAAAATTATAAGTAGTAGAAACTAGTTTTAATACCAATTTTAAGAACATAAGAGTAGATTATGGTGGATATACTTACAAGAGAGAGGTGAATAGTAGTTTAAAAACTTATTTTAAAAGATTTAAACTAAAAAAAAATCCCCTTTAAGTAACTTTATTGGACTCAGACATAGTCTGATTATCAAAGTCACAAATTCAGATTTAGAAATAGTCTGATCATATTAGTGTAAAATAATCATAATAATAATGGATCCAATTAAATCAAAGTATTTTATTATCATAATCAAAGTAACACTGATAAAAAAAATTAGAATACAAATTTTATTACGATGACTACATTTTTATTATATACACGGTGGAATAGAAACTTGTAAAAACAAGAAATATAATAGATAACAGTAGTAAGAATGAATTACAAGCTATATTAAAATATTTTACTCTTTTAACATTATAGTAAGGTAGACAATAACCTTGACTAAAGGTATCCATTATTTTATACATACATTAAAGTCTGTCTTTCCTTACTAGGAAATCCCTCGATATGATGATCATATTTTCTCTATATTCCTATCCTCGTAATCCCTCAATATGATGATCGGTAACTATCTTCTTATCATTGGGATCCCTCAATCCAATGGGACGTATTACCATCTTCCTATCCCCAGAATCTCTTAATAGTAACAATGATCGAACACAATTAAAAAATCAAAAAGTTTGTAAGAATACAACATTAAAAATATTCCTTAAAATTACCAACTCTCTAAATAATTAAAAATACTAAGAAGTAGTAGTTCATGCTCTATAATCTTCAGACGACTTGAGTTTCGAATGAAATTGGCTAGCTCCAAACTCTTTAAATGACTTCATATTTTTAGGCAATCTCCCAATGGTCATATTTCTAAGTTTTTCGTAATGGCCTCTGATATCTAGAACTTAAAAGCTCATCTATAACTGAATATCTAACATCGTCTTGATTAACGCCATTATAGTGTTAAAGATATTCCTTATGATAGAAAAAAATTTATGTATTTCAATTATAAACTTCAATTAGTCTGATGAAATTCTTTATCTATTGTCAATATGATAATCGTTATTAGGTTTAGTCCAATTATTTCGGTACAAGTATCAGTACTATTTGTAATGAAACAATGTATGTAGGCTAAGTGGAATATATAGGTTAAGTGGCCTTGAAGACCTGAAAGCTCCTAGAGGTTTCTCAAGGAAGGAATATGGCTAATGGATTTGATCTTTTTTGGGTCGATCTCAATTCCTATGTATCTAACGTAGAAGCTAAGAAACTTCCTAGAGCTAACCCTGAATGTACACTTCAAGGGGTTTATCTTCAAATGATGGGAGTGGAGAAAGCCAAACATTTTATAAATCTCTCTAATATTTTCCTAGAACTAGAGTGATTTCACCATAAAGACTTCCAAGTATAATTCCTTTAGCATCCCAAGAATCATTTTAAATATGTGGTGTATTTACCACTGATAAGTAGCTCCGACATTCTTCAGGACAAAGGGAATCACCTGATAGAAAAAGGTCCCTTACAGTGCCCTGAATGTGGTAGAATCCTCATCCTTGGGGGTCATCCAAATCTAGTTGTATCGAGACTATCCATCCATGAAGAATAGTTCCTGGAACTTGGTTGTAACATCGATCAATAACTATGTCACTATAAGGGGAAAAGCATCATTCATAAAATGGAGGTTGAGTTCGCAAAATTTGATACATACTTTGATATTCTTGTTTTTCTACCTGACCCGGACTGTGTTGGTCAACCACTAGGGTTACTGTACTTCCCTAAAGAATTTTCATTTGATAAGATCATCAACCTTTTCCTCAACCATATCACCATGAGAGGGGTGCATTTTCCTAGGAGGCTTCATAAACTCATGATAGATCCCCGGGAGACCAAGATGATGGATGGAAAACTGGGTTCTAGTTCTAGAATATCATCATAGCCCTAGGAAAATACATCTTAATGATGCTTCAGGAAATCCATATATTGTTGATTCACCTCTAGGGGAATAGCTTCACTGATCAACATTAGCCTCGGATCTTCCTCAGTACCAAGGTTCACCTTAATCAACTCATTGACAATGGTGGATATTCCCTCGTCTAGTATAGGAGGAGAATCTTCTAAGACCTATTCATCATATGAGGTAGAAGATTCAATAGAAGTAGGTTCATCTAAGCCAGCTGACTCAGGAGGGGAATTGGTGCCTACTTGAGTAGATATGGGATCCTTTCTGAGGGGATCATGCTCTGTTGAAACCGTAGTGATAGTGGCTTTCAATCTAATTCTATCAAGCCTTCAACCATGAGGTCCATGATTGATGTCAAAGAAATTGTATACAGTCAGTTTCCGGTTCAACCCTACCCTACATAATAGGTTGTAATGCTATGAAATGGTGGCCATAGGGTGAAAATCATGATACTTAATAGGGGTAAGGGATTTTGGTATCACTCAGGCATGTCCCATGTAAGATTACACGGTAATATTTGGATGTTCCTTCCATTTAGGGACATGAATCCCCTTTCTATTGATAATGAAAAAAAACTTCCCAAATCTGGGGTCGGAGCATCCAACCAATGAATTGAGAGAATAAAATCATCATCCAAGTATACCCATAGAATGGTCATAGTGGTTGTACACTCAACCTCATTGGTATGAACTTTATTCTCATGCCACTTGTAATATATGGAATATAGATAGTGGGATTCACATGATTCAAAGGGAGACACATCACCCTGGAGTGCCCCTACTTGAATATTGAGGGAATACTTGAGGCATTAGTGATATGAGGAGGTGAGTGTCGCATGCTGATGAAGCTAGGGCCTACCCAACAGTGTGTTATAGGTGGTATCTTTTGAGACTAATATGAATTCAGAGCTTTCTTCCAATCCACAAAAATGGTACTTTAACCGAATCCTACCATAAGATCTCTTCTCAATCCTCTCATAACCCTAAATCTTTAAATCTGAGGGATTCGGGTCTTCTTCAGTCATCCCCAACTTCCAGAGCATTAGGGTAAAGATGATGTTAATCCGAGAACCTATATCGACTAGAAAGAAATGGATCTCCATGAAATTTAATTGGACTATGATGAACAGTGGTTGAATGTTCCCCTATATGCAGGCTCCCTCATCCTCTCCATAGAATGATATTATAGCTTGGAATTCCTCTTGTTTGGACTCCTCTATATAAAAGGTCTATGTGGTAGATACCTATGCTTCAAACTGGAGGGGACTTCCCAAGGATTCTATGAGGGACTCATGCATTTCCTTAGAAAATAATAGGGCCTCAAGGATAGAGTGAATCATAGGTATGCTGGAGATGTACTTTAGTACATCATACATCCACATCAAATGCATGTATTTTTTTCATGGGGGGGGGCTATCTTTGGAAGTAGGTGTGATAGATTCCACTGGTTGTGCTTATGAGTTCATCCTGGTACTAGAAATATCTGGATGTTGAAAATCCAACTCTCCTATAACCATTATCATCTAAATGTTGGCTAACTGAGGCCTAAATCTGGTTAGATGTGACTAATCATGGTGTGGGCATGGCTGGTCTGCCCGGTCAGTTAACACAGTCCAATCTGGATGATCTTCTCAATCAGGCTAGGAGGAATCTACTTATTCAGATCGTCATAAAACCTACTTCATGGTTTCAGTAGCATGCATGGCTCGGTTGGAAGCACTGGCCTTATAATTTTGGAATTTTTCAAATCCTCAACCTCCTCTTCAATGGTGTCGGATGGAGGAATTATGTGGATTTTCTTAACATTCCACATCATCAAAAAGTGTGAAGCGATCTACCAACTTGAACACACTCACAAAGGTGTAATCCCAATCATCGTTAGTGAGGTATTCCAATATTGGGTGGACTCTGGGGGAAATACCCAACTCTTATGGTGTGAAATTTCTGAGAGTACATGATGGCTTCAACACTGGTGGGTGACTTTTTTTCTTTGCACTATTGGAGCCAAATCTGTTGAGATTTGGAAGGCTATGATGTGGATGTAGAGGCAATAGTCGGGGAAGGCACAGTGACTTCAGGAGGTTTGGGCATACCTAAGAGGTTGAAGATGACCCCATGGGTGTGATAAATTACTCTATAAGCCAACCAACCATCATATTTCTGATTCCCTTTATTGGAAACTAGTTTCCATCCACCGGAACCCTCATAGTCACTATAGGGATTGACAGAAAAGAAATGTGCCTCTTATAATGGGACTTTTCCTAGCTTGAACAAACCATTATCCACTTGGTCCTAGAGCCAATATTTGAACACATAGAAGTCATATATGGTATTTTTAAAGATCCTATGGTAAGTGAAATGGTTGGGGCGATCAGTGCATCTGGATTCTTGGGGGCTTATGTACTCTAGAATCTTCAGAATTTCTTTTTCCAAGGCCTAGATGAAATAACTGGGAACCTATGAATCCTTGAAGGAATAGGTCTAATTTCTTCTGTATATGAAGGATACTCTAGGATCCTGGACCTATCGAGGGGATGGAGCATGACAAGGGGTTGTATCCACATTCTCTCATCTAGGTAGTTGTTCTTGGTGAGGCGGTGTTGGTCGATTCTACACTAGGTGAGGATAAGCTTGGTAGAGATGCTGCACTTGGTGAGGCTCTTCAGGAAGAGGGGAAAATAACTCTATCGTCTTGGGTTCCTCTACCTATACTGTGGTAGCATTCTATACTTTTTCAACTCTTATTTCAGGATCTGGAAGAGAAAATGGGCATACTATCTGAGCTTACTGTAAGGCTACCTCCAAGTGTTAGGCCTTTTTAGAAAAATCTCAGAACCCACCTAGGAAGTTCTAATTGATGAGGGTAGGGACCATCTTAGTCATTACATTCCCCACACACATCGTTATCAGTTTTTTTTTGAGTCAATGGCTTGTCGAGTGAGTAAGTGAAACCTTTTCACGTGGAAAAAAAATTGTGACTAGCTTATCAGGATGTTGTTTTCACTTCACTGCTACAAAAAAAGTCTTTAACAGTGTTCATATTTATCAGCGCTATAAAGAAATGTTAATAAATAGCATATTTTCCAGTACTAAAAAAAGCGTTGATAAATTTAACCTTTTCTCGTCGCCTTTATTCACTCATAAAGGAAACATTTATCAGCACTTTAATTTCAGCACTAATAAAGGGTATCCTTTATCAACGCTTTGTTTTTAGCATTGATAAAGGGTAACATTTATTAGCACTTTATTTTTTGCACTGATAAATATTTATTTCATTGGCACTTTTTTAGCACTCATAAAGATCTGAATAAATAAAATAAAAAAATTAAAAAAATTAAAAATAAAAAATTGAGTTTATTACAAAAAAATATTACAAATTTTATTAATAAAATAATTATTGATAAAAATGAATAAATATATTATACATTATTAAATATTAAACATTTTATTAATTAGATAATTATGATAATTAATGTTATTAAATTGTATATATTAAATATATAGATATATATTAATGTATATAAATATGATTTATATATTAAAAAAATATTTAATCACTTTACATTAAATAGTCATATATTTATTGAATAATGGTTTATAATTAAAAATTAATATGAATTAAAAATATTGACTAATTGCCTAGTACTCGACATATAATTGAATATCATTTGATTTTTCAATTTAACATAGATCAAATCTGTGTTATATTGATTTTGAATATATGTAATTAATGCATTTTTTGTATACAATACACACACATAAAACTTATCCACTTTTTAAATATTTTTAAAGTATACTTATTCTTAATTTATTCAATTTCACTCATTTTTAACATATATGCATGCACTTAAAATTAGATATTCATTAATAATGTTAAAAAATAATTGTAAAAAAATATTTATAAATAAATATATTTATAAATGCACATTTACTATATTAATACAATTATATATTTATAATTATAATTAAATAAATATTTTTTTAAAATTTTTAATATAATTATAAATAAATAATTAAATATATTTAAATAATTATAAAATTTATAATACATTTACTTAAATAATGAATATATTTACTATATTTATATTTATATTTTTTTATTAAATATATATATGTATAATTATATAAATACATAATGATATAAATATTATTTTTTAAAATATTTCTATAATTATAAGTAAATAATTATAAATAATTAATTATAAAATTATAATAAATATATTTAAAAAGAAATATATTTACTATATTTATATTTTTATATATTTATTAATTATATATAAATATTTACAATTTTTTATTTATAATTTTAATTATAAATCCTTTAACAGTGCCTGAGTAATAAGCACTGATAAAAGAATCTTTATCAGTGCTTTTTTTGTGCTAATAGAGATGAGGCTTTATTAGTGCTAAAAAAAGTGCTGATAAAATGAAATTTTATCAGCATTATAAGTTTAGCACTGATAAAGAGTTCTTTTATCAGTGCTTAGGTAATAAGTTCTGATAAAAGGACTATTTATCAGCACTTTTTTTATAAGCACTAATAAAATTTTCCAAATATAATCAAAAAACCCTATCCATTTGCAAACCTATTGTGATATTAGAATCTTTCCATGGAATTCACCCACTATCGATGCTCCTCCTCAGTGAATTGAAGCTCAAATCACACTACTCGACTACCTCCAGTTGCTTGAACATCTCATCTAACATCTGGTGTTTGATTGCAGTTAGGGTTTTAGAAGAGGGTCTTCGATTCTATTCAACCTAGAGAGGTAGTATGTCTAATTTTCTTTCTGTATTTTTGGTTTCATTTTTGATTTCTTCTTCGATGATGTCGTTATTTGTGGTCTGGTGATTGTATATTAGTGAGGTAGGCCTTACAATTTTCTTAATTTCCAATTTTGATTCAACTCTTGATCTCTCATGGATTTTTTATTGTTTATGGACTTAACGGTGACACATAGAATCACATGGAGTTTAGTTGGATGTTTTATTTTTTTTTATTTCCCAAATTTATCACCCAAATTTATCATACAAATTTTTCATTCTTTATTTTATCAATGTATTCCATACATGTGAAACTTTAGAAATTGAAACTAGAGATTTTGTGTGTGAGGGAGTTGAAGGTATGTTAAGGGGTTTATTTTATATTATATTGCTTCATATCTTCTTTTTCTACTTATCTAGTTTGGTGTGGTAATCCAATGTATGGATGCATCATGAAAATTTTTATTTAAATTTTCTTTCTACTGTTTTTATTTACTGTTTTGTCCAAATCATTCCCATTGTTTTTTTTTCATTCCTTGGTGCTTGTTTCCAGCCTAAGGGGGATAGAGAATGTCCCTTGGACACTATCATGATATCGATTGGCATTCCACCAACAACATTTGATACTTTTATTCAATTTTTAATGGGTTTCTACATGGGTTTTCAATCATCCTTTTGAAATCTATAAAACACATCCCCAACATATATGGATTTAGAAACAAATATCCCATGAATTCCATGAGTCACCTATAAACGAAGGAAAATGTCTACTCGCTAATCATCAACATTTAAACATTGGTCATTGTTAATGTAGAAAATTATTATCATCATTCATCTCTTGAACCTCTAAATATTATGACATCCACATTGATAAAAAGTTTCAATCTATCCATAAAATTATTTTTTATGTAATTATTATGATCAATTCCTCATTTTTTAAAATTAAAGTTTCTTTAATAATTCATATAACCTTAAATACCAAATCTTAGTTCTTGTTTCAATTCATACATCACCTTTGTTAATTTACAAACATTATTCTCATATTAAAGAATGAGAAAACTATCTATTTTGTTGAAGTAATTTCTATTCATGTAATCCATTATTAAATGCTAGTTTTACATCTAGTTGGAGTACCTTTAATTTCCTTGGGATGGGTTGGTGTGGTGATATGACATCCCAAGAGTCTTGAGATGTTTTCCTATTCATATAATCCATTTTATATAAATTTCACTTTGGATAATGAATATCTTAAGTATATTTATTTATATATTGTATAAAATTAATCTTTTATAAACCCAATAGGATTTATATGAACCTAAAATGGATTCACACTAATCGTTTGACAAAAAAATATGAAGATGGGGCTAAAGAGTTCATAAAGTTTGCAAGAGATAATGCAGACGACCCTTCTAAAATCTTTAATCTAGGTTTACATTGTTGTTATTCAAGAAAAATTAGTCTAGAAGACTTGGAAGAATATTTATATCTATTTGGATATATTGATCAATAGATCCAAAACAAGGATTAAGTGTGCATCACTCATTAAGCTAATAATAAAACTAAGGATTCTTTATTCACTTCACTACTATTGGTTAAATACCGCTTAGCATAGCATCTAACCTGAACTTCCTGCCTGACGTCCTCATGATTCTCTCATCCCAAACATATAGAGAAACAAAATAATTATATTCTTGAACATAGAGTGAAAATTTTGTAGAATAATCTAATTCATTGGGTAAAGGTTTTTTGAAAAACACAGATGATTGAAGAAGCAACATGAGAATAGAAAAATGCTATGAAGGAAAAATATTCCCACTTGTTTAAATAACAGATAAAATTGTGAGGAAGATAAGGAAAAGTGAATGTTTAAGGGTGATATGATATAGATGGTCGTGAGTGTGTGTGGGATGAGAGCATCAGGTGGATGTTGGATAAGAAGTTCTATTCAAATGCTATGTTAAGTGGTAGTTAACAAACAGTAGTGAAGTGCACAGAGAATCCTTAGTTTTGTTATTAACTTTATGATTGATGCACAACCAATCCTTATTTTGGCTCTATTGATCAATGGATCCAAATAGATATCAATATCATTAATTGCCTTGCGGTTTCCTAATATCCATATAGTCTTTTAAACCATAATGAAGTGCACATAGAATCCTTATTTTTGATATTATCTTATATCTGGATCAAAGAAACCCTTTGAAAAGATGTAAAGGTAATGTTGTGATATAATTTCTCTATTTTTCCAAAAATTATATAATAAAATTTTTATTTAATTTTCATTATTCCTTGCAGAGTTTATTTATTTTAGAATATTTTTTCCATGTTTCATGAATTTGAAAGAAAAGTAATAATGATGTCTCTGCTCAATCACAGAGGTAATCTTGATGTTTTCACAGTAAAAACATTGTCCATAGAATTAATGTATTATTTCATATTTATGTTTAATTTATTTAGTTTTAGTGTTACTAACATAATAATTATTTTCTTATATAGGTGGATTCTTTTATTTGAGTTGGGGTGCTTTGTTTAACTTTCATGCTTCTTCTCCCTATAAACCTGTTCACCCCTATAGTCATGCATTTATCACTTTGTTTTAAATTACCTTCACTGACTTTGTAGGAAATTAAATGATGATACCTCTTCTCAATTAAAGAGGTAATATTGATGTTTTTATAGTAAAATCATTGCCCCTAGAATTAATGTATTGTTTCATATTTATGTTTAATTTATTTGTTTCAGTATTAATCACATAATAATTGTTTTCTTATACATGTGGGATCTTTTGTTAGAGTTGGAGTGATCTATCTAACTTTCATGATTCTTCTCCCTTAAAACCTTTTCACCCCTACACTGGTTTATTTATCACTTTCTTTCAAATTACCTCCATTTCCTTTACAAGAAGAGAAACAATGCTACCTCTGCTCAATTATAGAGTTAATCTTGATGTTTGCACAGTAAAATCAGTGTCCATAGAATTAATGTATTGTTTCATGTTTATGTTTAATTTATTTATTTTTAGTATTACTCACATAATAATTTTCTTATTATACAGGTGGATTATTTTGTTTGAGTTGGGGTTCTCTGTCTAACTTTCATGTTTCTTCTCCCTTAAAACCTTTTCACCCCTACTGTGTTTAATTTATCACTTTCTTTCAAATTACATCCACTGCCTTTGCAGGAAGAGAAACAAAGCTGCCTCTGCTCAATTACAGAGGTAATCTTGATGTTTTCATAGTAAAATCATTGTCCATATAATTAATGTATTGTTTCATATTATGTTTAATTTATTTTTTTTTGGTATTACTCATATAATAATTGTTTTCTTATACAGGTGGATTCTTTTATCTTTTTGGGGTGCTCTGTCCAAATTTCATACTTATTATCCCTTAAAACCTTTTCACCCATATAGTGGTTCATTTATCACTTTCTTTCAAATTACCTCCACCACCTTTTCAGGAAGAGAAACGCTACTGCCTCTGCTCAATTATAGAGGTAATCTTGATGTTTTCACAGTAAAATTATTTTCCATATAATTAATATATATTTTCATATTTATGTTTAATTTATTTATTTTTAGTATTAAAAACATAATAATTTTTTTCTTATACAGGTGGATTATTTTGTTTTATTTGGGGTGCTTTATCCATTTTTCATCCCTTTTTGCATCAAAACTTCCACAGAATTCTTCTCCCTCAAAACCTTTCACCCATGCAGTGTTGACATTTATCACCTTCCATCAAGTTCCCTCCACTTCTTAATCACAAAGGTAATCTTTATATTTTCATAGTAAAATAATTTTTCATAGAATTAATGTATTTTTTCATATTTATGTTTAATTTATGTCTTTTTAGTATTACTCATAATAATTTTTTTTCTTATACAGGTGGATTCTTTTTTTCAAGTTGATGTGGTTTGTTCAAAGCTACTCATAAAATTATGGCAGTTCAATAAAGAAAGTCAATGGAAATCATGGTAAGATTGATAGTTAGGATTTTTTTGTGACCTTGGGACATATAAAAATTAGTCTCACCTCAATCCAACACATGAGATGACCGGTATAACTCCATGTACTTGTTTTTATTTTAAATTGACATTAATTTTAATAAAAAAGAAAACTAGCTCAATGTGTCCGTTATCAGTTTAAAATAGACATTTGACTTTAAAAAGTTTCACTCACTAAAAACTGAGAAAATGTGCTCATAATTTCTTTATAATTTAGGGAATTGATTCATAAATCATTTTTTACATCTAGGAATTGGTCTCACATCAAACCAATACACGATGAGATCTGTATGAGTCAAATATCATTTGTGAAGTTTAAAATGAAATTTTAGTATAAAAGATAAGTGATATACTCAAAAATGAGCAAACACATTTACATTATTTTGATACTTTATGAAAAAATCCATAAGTGATTTGGAATGTGTTGGAATCAGGTGAACCTCAATCTTATTCACGGTGTGACTGGTATGACTCTAAGTGCATCTTTATTTAAAATTGACATCAATCTTAGTAAAAAAAATGACCTAATCAAAACTGAAAAAACACATTTAGATTGTTTTGATAATTTAGGAAAATGATCCATAAGTTATTTGAGATGTGCATGAATCATCCTCACCTAAATATGATGAATGATGTGATCGATATGACTCTAAGTGTCTGTTTTTATTTATAATTAACATAAATTTTAGTAAAAAGACCAACTGACCTACTCAAAACCAAGAAAACCCATTCAAATTGTTTAAATAATTTATAAAAAATGATCTATAAGTCATTTTTTATTTTTAGGAATCATCATCACCTCAATCTGATACACATTGTGATCGGTATGAGACAAAGTGCATGTTTTAATTTTAAAATGAAATTTTAGTAAAAATGACAAGTGATGTACTCAAAACTAAGAAAACACATTTAGAGTGTTTTGATACTTTATGAAAATTATCCATGAGTCATTTGGGACATGTAGAAATTAGTTTCACCTCAATACAACGCACGGTGTAACCAATATGGCTCAAATTACATCTTTTTATTTAAAATCGTCATCATTATTAATAAAATGGGCAACTGACCTACACAAAACCAATAAAACACGTTCAGATTGTTTTGATACTTTAATGAAATTATCCATAAGTAAATTTAGATGTGCATGAATCATTCGCACCTCAATCTGACACACGGTGTGACTGATAAGACTCCAAGTGCATGTTTTTATTTAAAATTGACATCAATTTTAAAGGCCAACTGACCTACTCAAAATCGAGAAACCCCATTAAAATTATTTAAATACTTTAGTAAAATTATCTATAAGTTATTTTTTATGTTTAAGAATCATCTGCACCTCAATCCAATACAAAATGTGAACAATATGAGTCAAAGTTCATGTTTTAATTTTAAAATGACATTTTAGTAAAAAAGACAGGTGATGTATTCAAAACTGAGCAAGAACATTCAAATTATTTTTATACTTTAGGAAAACGATCCATAAGTTATTTAGTACATGTAGGAATCAGTCTCACCTCAATCTGATGCACAGTGTGACTAGTATGGCTCAAAGTGCATCTTTTTATTTAAAATTGTCATCAGTTTTAGTAAAATGGACAAATGTCCTACTCAAAACTGATCAAACACATTCTGATTGTTTTGATACATTACGAAAACAATCCATAAGTTATTTTTTATGTTTATAAATCAGTCACACCTTAATCTGATACATGATGTGCCCGGTATGACTTGAATTGTCTATTAACAGTTTAAAATCGACATTTTACTTCAAAAAGTGTCACTCACTGAAAACCGATCAAACACACTCATATTTTCTTGATAATTTAGGATAATGATTCATAAGTCATTTTTGACATGTAGGAATCAATTTCACATCAAACTTATACGTTATGTGATTGGAATGAGTCAAAATTGTGTGTTTCCCGTTTAAAATGAAATTTTAGGAAAAAGACAATTGATGTAATCAAAACTGAGAAAACACATTCAGATTATTTTGATACTTTAGTAAAATGACTCATAAGTCATTTGAGATGTATTGGAATCATTATCACCTCAATCTGATGCATAGTGTGACCGGTATGACTCCAAGTGCATCTTTTTATTTAAAATTAACATTAATTTTCCGAAAATTAATACTTCCTGTTAATTTATTTCTTTATATTAATACTAACATAAAAATTATTTTCATATAAAGGTGAGTTATTTTTCTTGATCAGGGGTGGTTTGTTTGGAAATATCATGAGTCAGGTTAGGATTAAAATATAAAGGAACATTTATGTTTTTTAATGTATGTAATAATTTTTATTTATGTAATTGTATGAACCAATGTTTGAAATATCTATAATATAGTGTTTTTTTCTTATGTTTTTTTTGTAAATTTCATTTCATTTAAATCCTGTATTAGGACCTATTTTTATTGATATCTGGTGTGTTTATGGTGTTGTGGTGTGCTTTAATAGCACAATGCAATGGTGCTGCAATGTGCTGATCAGCACTGATAAAGGTCCATTTTATTAGTGCTAATAAATGGTTCCTTTAACAGAACTAAATTAAAGTGCTAATAAAGGACCCCTTTATCATCACTTTTTTAGTGCTAATAAAAGACTATGGATCTTAACATTTCTCATATAGTCAGCGCTTTTTTAGTGCTTATAAAGGGAATTTCTAGTGCTGTTAAAGGCTAGTTTTGTAATAGTGATTGAAGAGTTAAATAATTATTGTCTTGCATGTGGTGGATCTGAACTTGTAGAGGAACTCCCTGTGAAGGTCTTCCCAACCAATGATGGATCCTTTAGGCAGCTAGTTGTACCAAACGAATGTAGTCCCTTTCAATGTCAGGACGAAGCACCAAAGCTTGGTGGTCTCCTACTACTTTGGGGTTCCCAACATGGTTCTGCAACATGAGGTAAAGTGGGTAAAATTCTATATCAAGTAACTTATCCCATTGAAAAGATAAAATCGAAGGTTCCCAAAATCTGGGGATTCTCGCATGTCATCCATCCATACTGGGTATGGATTTCCATCAGATGATATTGCCACCTGTCATGTCTCTATGGACTCAAGGTGAACGGTGAGAGAGGCTATAAAATCATCTTGGTGAGGGTCCTTGTCTTTTTGAGGATTCTTGAACCCCAATGCATTGATTGGTTCATTAACTCTATAAGTAGGCTTAGCAGCCTATAGAGCGGCACATCCTAGATCCTGAGGAGGAGGATCATGCTGCTCGGGAGGGTTGGGTGACTCATATCATAGTTGCTTACCATAAAATTTTGCCTCATCTCTGTCTAGATGTACGGGATCACTGAGCTCGACTAGAAGTATCCAGCCAAGAAGGAATTACGGCCCCACTGGAGGGGAAATGGGATATTGTTGGGAAGCACCGTAATCTAGACATCGATCGGGAATGAGCACATTAATAATTCTCTTCTTATTTATGACATACTGAAGTAAGTTGTAAACCATAGGATTGACCTCTATTTTTTGGAACAATACCAGAAAGGTCAAAGGTTATGATATGATTATTACCCTTTTCAATGTTCTGATGGGCATCAATGTCTTAGAAGGATCCCTGAGGCTGAGAAACTGCCATTATTGGTGAGTGTAGACAGTTGTATAAGGGTATTTCTGGTACTGTGCTTCCCTAGGGGTAGGTTTTTCACCATCAAAACCTACATTGAATTCCTTGTCCCTATAAAAATTATGAACAGCCATGTTCACCATAACTATAAACAGAGGTAAATTCTCAATATCAATGGGTAGGTCAGGTTGTCTTATGATAGGGTTGAAGTGGAGAGAAGTGTATTGTCTCCAACCCCTAATCTGCAAATGAGGAGACGCCTCCTCCATAATCCAAAGGAGAAGTGTGAGGATCTGGAGGAATATTTATTGCAGGTTATAACAGTTAATGGAATATTCAGGTCACTAATCCATCGAATGCATTTCCAACTCAACATTTTAGCACTGCCGATCGAGGTATTCAAGGTGCCTCATACTCTATGGGTAGGCCAACTAGTTATCACAGAGATGATGAAGCATTTCCCAGATGTTCTAGAGGAAACACACATCCTGGACCTCAATGAGGGAATCTAAGATGTCAAATTTGGGAGTTGCTGGTGGCCATAACATCACTAGAATCTAATTAGTTTCCAAAGGTTCTCATAAGATCTCATGTACAGAGCCCTATTATTGCTCGTCCCAATATTTAATCGGTTCTAGATGAGAGATAAGTGACATAAATGATATGGATCAGTTCAACAAATTCCCAACTGGTAGAGGAACCACTACATGAGGTATCTGTTCATTTTCCATAGGAGGTCTCTTGAGGGTGTACTAACCACATAATTATGTCCCTATATGATAGAGTATTCACCACTACATCATGTGCAAGGATGGTGTCACTCATCTATGGATCATACATTTGTGGGTCAGTAAGGTGATCACTATCAGAAAGATCCATCATAGACTAGAATAGCATTTTGTTATCCTGGTTAGAGGTAGAGGGGGAGACTGGTGGTGATGGAGATAGTTGCACTACGAGTACTTGGAAGCAATCCAGAACTTCCTCCACCTGCATGTACTGGTAGATAGATCTAGTAATTCTATAGATTTCACCTCCCAAAATGAAAAATCTAAAGTGTTGTTCTTCTACACCAAACTTCGGCATTCAGGGTGGAGGTTTCAGGGCTTATATGATTGAGTCATCCATTTCCTCATAATTTGAAAGATCGATGAGGTCGATGATGACTTGGCATTTCCTTATATTTCACTGATGGTAGAAATTTTTAACCCTTCTTCCATGGGACATTTCTTTAGGGTATGGAACATCTTCAACATAGGGATTACCACCCCATTGGTTGGTTTTAGCATGATTAGGACCTTCATACATGATGAAGTGGACACAGGGAGGACCACTATGTTGAGGAGCGGGAGTGTGGAGGAGAACTTCATATTGAACTACTACAAATATGGATTATAATAGCGCAAAAAACGGCATTTAACAATGATAAAAAAGCACTTTTAATCTCAACGAATATAAAGGGGGGTCCCCTTTATCAGCGCTAAGCAAGTGCTGATAAAGGTAGTATTTATCAGTGCTATTTTTAGCGCTGATAAATGTATAATATATCAGTGCTATTTTGAGCGCTGATAAAAACTACCTTTATCAGTTCTCAAAATAGTGCTGATATATTATCCATTTATCAGCGCTTAACTAGCGCTGATAAAGGCCAAAGATCCTATCCAAAACCAGAACCTGCACAGATTCTTCCCAACACCTGCACACATTACAGCACCTGCACAGAGTCCAAACAAAACCTGCACACAGCACACACAACACCCACACACAATGCACAGAAGAACAAAAATGATACATACATTTACTTTAAATCATGAATACAAAACAACACACTTCTATATACATTTCAAACAATGTTTAATTTGGTTACAATTACATTTATCCAACAAACAGTTAAAAAACAATGATGTTCCATACTTTTTACATCCATCCGCTCTAAAAAATTGTCGCCCATGGCGGCGGTTTCCGAACAAAGCATTCAAACTGAGGAAAAATATTTCACCTATATAATAAAACAAATATTATGTTAGTAATAAAATAATGAAATAAGGAATGGGGTTTCTAAATTGAATTATACTAGTGAGGCACAAAACATAAAATAACCAATTAATGAAATTGGTGCATGGTTAGGGATAATCATCTATAATAATCAAATGGCCCAATGTTTAGTAGAACATGGGCTATTTAATGATTCTAGGGGGAATAGATAAACCTATAGTTTGGTTCTAAGGTTATGATGGTCTCACATTGATGGTTAATGGTTTGTCAAATAATGTGATGAACTTGTGTAAGGTATGAGTTTTTGGGGAAGTATCTCTATATGGTTGAATAATGGATTGTAAGCCACTCAATGAAACTATACGGATTATAAGTGTGTGTATATTGATTCCCAAATTGTTGGAAAATGATTTATTTTACCCTTAGGACTAATAATTCCCCTAATTAATGAGTGGAATTAACAAATTTTCACTATCAACCATTAAAGCGGGTTACCCTCATATATCCCTCATTCCACTCAACAAAATCCTTTACATGCACTCTCCTCCTTCTCCCTTCCCCCATGGGATATATCCCTTACTTTTGAGATAAATCAAATATTATCAATTACATTAAAAGAGTGGTGAAATATCTTCAACCCTATTATCCTCCTCTATTGGATACCAATGATGGGCCTTTTGCAACGACATTAAACCTTGGCTATATACCTATAGTCATGGTTTAATACCATGGCTATATGTCCCCCCATTCCATAAAAAAGAAGCACCCCTGCCCCCTTCCCCAGCACACCCCCTACACACTGCCCACCCCCGAGCACACCCCCTACCCCCTGCACACTCCCTGCCCCCTGAACACCCCCTGCCCCCTTCCCCAGCACGCCTCTGCCCACTGCACTTCCCCCCTGCCCATTTCACACCCCCTTCCCACCCCCAACATATTTCAAAAGAACCCAGCACACCACCTACCCCTTCCCCCTACCACTTTTCCCCCTTCCCCCTCCCCCAGAAAACCACCCTTGCCCTCTCACCCTATCCCCTGCACATCATAAAGAAAATAACTTGTATAGAAATTGTGCTCAATTTACATTATACACATCATATATATCAACACATTCTCATGTACTTTCATTCAATGTAAATACACATATATAGACTCTCTGCATCTCATAAGAAAACCCTCTTTAAAATTCACAAACACATTAAATACATTTGAAAACACCCATCACACAACTTCTCATTTCTTTAAACACATTTAAAGGACTTAAGCATGAAAATCCATAAGAAATACAACTGTATTCATTTTAAAAATAAATTTCAAGTCTATACACACCCAAAATTCCTTTGATAACACATTTTTAACCACACAAACATTTCATATAGTACACTTAGCAAGCAAATACAGTATAATAAAATCATCATATAATGTAAAAGCATGGAATCACCTACATAAAGTGTGGAATCTTCCGAAATCTGCTGGAAAACATAAAACCACACCTCTACAATACCTTAATAAGGACTGATTAAACATTAATATTGAATATATTAATGGAAACCCATGTTTAACTTGTGGTATTCCATGAGTTTAACATCCCACAAGGATAGAGGGTCATTATTTAATGTCTTACAGAGATGTAAGACCTAGGTGGATCAAAACACTTATAAAGGTGGATCAGGTAGGTACATCTCTAGGAGGGAGCACCTAGAATGTTTACCTAATAGATGGATCAAAACGCCCAATGAGGTCTGACCCAAGTGTGGTGCATCCCATAAAGGTAAGGTTTCTCATTTTGAAGACTTATTCGGACACCACTAAGGGAAATACAAGAGGAAAAATAAGCGAAGGTGTACCCCAGTGAGGGGGTCACAATGGTTTACCATTGGTTTGGATTTAACCTCATGGAGGCTTCCTACGTACCCTATTTAGAATACAAGGATCAAAACCCATATATTTAAAAGAGGTATGTTGTGGGTTTTACCCATGGTTAGCTTCCCTTCACACTAGGAATACTCTTGGTTGGATGAGTATGGGTTTTGTGGGGCTAATGCATTGTCAGATTCTTAGGTTCTTCCAAGAGTATCAATGGGATGAATGGGACATACGTGCTAAGATGGACCATGTGAATGGTGTGATCCTTATAAAGAGGCACAAGGCACAAAAAACATGTGTAGTTGTTTGTAAACATTATTTATAGAGGTCATGGGGCTTATCAGACTCCCCATACCTTCCATAAACACCTCAAAACATCACGAGGGCCAAATTCTACATGATGGTGCATCACAGGGTTGATTCTTTTGATGATGTACTAGTCGTTTGAGCTTGGATTTCATCTCAACTAGCCTTTCCCTTACTTTAATTATCCTGGGACACATATTTTGGTTCCAAAAAATCCCTCAACGAAACTGATTATCTCATGCATCTACCTAGAAATAATTGTGCAAGTCAAACAACAACACATGTTCTCAAATACAAGTTCAAACAAACGAGATACAGAAAATGGATTTTGTTGATCCTCGGTGGTTTCGTTGTTCACCCCATACGCACTGCACACCATCATGCCTTACTTCAATATTGATTTGTTCAAATATCAATAATATGAATCCGGGGATAGAAAACATTGAGTAAAAAATTAAGATTTCAATACATCAGAGAATTATCAATTCACCAAAGAAGGTTGGAGGATAATCAATGATCATATATAGATAACATAAGTGGTAGGAATTCACCTTCATCCTATTTGTGTACAATCTTCCATCAGGTATGTTTCCCATTTGTTTCTAAACACATGTATATCATCTTATGAATATGAGTTTTTGCGACAGTCATGGTAGTACTGAAAAAATATAAATACACAAAGGATTAATAAATATTTTAAATGAACTCGTAATTATTTTCAAAAATACCTCATCAGGGATGCTAGTTTGTTGATGAAATACGATCTCTTTCATAAATTTACAAACATAATAACCACAGTCCTTTCTGTTTGTTTGTTTTGGACACTAAAAAAACATCGATAACAATAAGTAATTTGTTTTGATATGTGTTTGGATAGTGAAATGTTATTATATATACCCGGATACTTTTCCAGTTGTAGATCTTGTAGGCGTGCTCATCCTTATGCCCTGGATTCATTCCATGAATTAGAAGATATTGATGCACCTCCCTATCATAACAGAATCCTCATTAAAATATAACATAAATTATATAACTAGATGTTTAGTTTTAAAATGTTGGATCTAGTGTATTACAAATTAACAAACACCATCCTACATGGTCTGTTTTTTGGATATCCATGCGTTGAATCCAGAAAATAAATCTTTGGAGTATCCAAATTGACTGCAATCAGCATCCAATGCTCCCTAAAAATACAAAAAGGAATAAGTAAAGAAAGAAATGAAAATATAGTTGATATGATTAAATTGTAGAGTTTTACCCCTGCATCATTGGTATTAAAAAGAGTCAGTCATCCATAATTTTGTTTTCAAACGATTTGAGTAGGGATGACATTATTGCAGCCTCTTTAATAGAATCTATTTCATCTTTTGAAGATGTGGTGTGAGGACTAACGAGTCCAAATTTTTGTTCACGGGGAAATACCTTCAATTGTTTTTCATATATATGTCTGCGACAAATATAAAATGTATTTAGTCAAAATTATTAGAGTATATCAGCTTTTGTAAAATAAAATCATGAAAACTTACCTCATGTATACATTTACAACTCAGGCGCCTAGCCATTCACACTTGAGGATTTCATTTACATTTTCATCACTAATGAAATCTGATATCTCCTCTCCATACATATCTTTTTTGAAATCAACTATGTGAGTACTGCTGTATTTCAACTTTGTATCCACATGATCCTGTAATAATATTAACTGTGGATATAGAACGGGTGGGGTGAAGGTGCTCTCAGTAGACCGTTTCAATCGGTTGGTTGATCCTTGAGATATTTTTGAGATGATATTTCATTTCACCCCACATTCTTTGTCATTCTGTAATAACAGTCATCGGTTCAGACCTTTTTTCATTAAATGTTAAAGGTCCATCTTGAAAAATAAATTAGAAATGAATACCTTTTTTCGACATGTTTTTTTACAAGAGTTGTCGGTCATGCGATGAGTGTTCCAATATCTTGTTCAACCGTATGAATGTCGTTATCGTCATTTGGAATAGGTAGCTCAGCACTCGGCTCATTAGCTACGTTAATTGACACTCTAAGATGATCTTTTGGAAGCTGTCTGTTGTGTAGAATGTCATTTTGCATATTGAACACCGTAGCCCTCGCTACAAGGCGATAGGTGAGAGTTGATAAATATAAATCACAGTCATTTTCACCCTATGGAATATTAGTAAAGGAAAGGTATCAATGTCTATGAAAATCACATTTCACAGAAACAATCATTAAAACATTGATTACCTCATCTAAGTCAGGTTTTTTAGGGGAATGGCTCGCCTCAAAGCTGGTGGGGGGTGGGGCGAGATCGTCACGCACGGGTTGTTGTTGAGTTGTTTCTTCTCTTTGACTCTCCCCCATAAATTTTTCTATCATCTCTCTCTAGTATTGTAATTATTCTTGAAAAATAGATAATTGTTCTTACATCTTTTCCATTTTTTCAGTTTGATCCCCCGCTTGTTTTTGTTTTTGATAATATGTTTTGGGTTTCACCCCAAAACCTGCACCTCTGATGCGGCCATACTTTTCTGGCTGCTTCAAGGCTGCTGAAAGTATGTCTGCATCTGGTGTGGCTGTTGTTGATTCTTGTGACTATTTCAGATAGAAAATATATAAAAATAAGTAGTTATTGTAATGTAATAGCGATTTAAAGCAACTCAAATTTATATTATGTCATACTTACACATGTTTCCCACACTTTTTGTGTGTTTTCATCTATCAATATCCCCTCTTTATTTACCCGAGCCTCCTTCCATAGCACACAGCATGGGATGGATATGGATTTCGATTTCGATTCATCAATCTGCATATAAATAGAGAAATATGGTTATGGTGTTGTTTTATGTCACATACTAGTAGTAGGGTAGATTTAAAAGATGTACCAATTTTTTCTCAAGTTCAGCGTACCCCATCCTTGCTTTACGATAAGGGTACGCTGGTTCTGTTGCGCGTTTTTTATTTTTAGCACTCAGTAGCTATTTCATAAATAAATAACTATCAATCAGAGTGACAAATACAAGCAAACGTCAAACAACGTATTACCCTACACAATGTACCTGAAAAGTATGCTCCCTATGACGGTTGCTAAACACATCCCATGCTCCTTGGGATATCAATTGTGCGTAAAGAGGAGGTGGGTGCGGCTTGATTTTCCCTTCTGCATCTTTAAGATGATATTTCGTTAAAATTGTGCGGAAACCTCTATGAATCCTTCCTGCAACTCTTAATAAATATTCCTTGTGTGATACATCTACTATAAATGCACTCTACAATGGATGATGAAGAGTAAGTCAATGTTTTGGTATTTTATTTTATTTTAATAAATTAAAAAAATGATATCATAATGTTACCGTAATCTCTTCCCACATTAGTGTCTTCAGCCCGGTGACAACATGGTGCCATGACTGTACATCAATCGGTACGCGTTGCCGAGTGATGATTCCAATGTAGCTACTAAAGATGGCTCTGTTGGGGTTAACATGTTAGCCTCGCTTATTCCATCCCACCTCAAATTTGATGCCTTTTGCTTTTGCCTTAAGGATTTTGGCCAACACTGTCAAACTACGACGCTCTTGTTTTTTTTTGTGCTTTCAGGGTTTCATTTCCTACCATTTCCTCAGAAGTAGCATCAATATCTTCCCCCGGAGTGCTAGCATCAGCAATGGGACCAGCAACAACAGATTGAGAAACCTGTTGTACCTCAGCACTGGGACTAGCAACAACAGGTTGAGAAACCTGTTGTTGCTCTCCACTGGGACCACCAACATCTGGTTGAGAAACCTGTTGTTGATCTACAGTGGGACCACCAGCTGCTGGTTGAGAGACCTTTTGTGCCTCGGGATTGGGTGCATCAGTAGGTGCAGAAGTCATTATCTGCAGAAGTGGTTTAATATTTAATTTATATTACATAAAAATAGCAGCGAATAGATAATAACATAACGTAACACAATGTATGTTACAATAAACAAATAACCTGATTATTGTACTCTCTTTTTTTGCTTTAAAGGCAGAAGTGATTTGACTCCTCTATCGACTATGTAAATTCATTCATTGTGGTCTTCTCTGACATACAAAACTTCGTCTATATTTGGACCACTGTGAAATGATTGTGAAGTCCCTATAAAAGGGTCAACCTCCATTGAACATTCCTCTGACCCTTCAGTTGTTTTGGTCGATAACAGAACAATTGACCAATTTCGGTTTGCGGGGTTTGGAACATAAAATACTTGTACTGTATGTGATTCCATTATAAATGGTTCGTCTTTCTCTCCTTCCTTACTGAAATCAACTTTAACGAATCCTAATTCATCTATTTTAACAGAACTCCTGTTATCAACCCACTTGCATTGAAAAATCGGCACTTTGAATTTCGTATAATCCAACTCCCATATTCGTTTGATGATGACAAAGTATGAAATATTCGCATAAATTAGATTTTTGTCCTTAGCACCGGAAACATGCATTGCCTCAGCCACAAGTGTAACCCCACTATTCTGCATGGTACTGTCTTTATCATGTTCATTAGTATAGAATGTATAACCGTTAACTGCATAAGCATTGTAAGATAATACATACACACTTGCTCCTCTGGCAAGCCATTGAAGTCGTTCTGAAATTGAGTTTGGATTTTCATCTAACTGCTTAAAAATATGGTCTCGAAACCATCCTATAAACTGTCTATTATGTGTATCTGATATCCATTTTTCAGCCCTAGAAGGATTCAAACGCCTAAGAATTTCTTTGTGGGTTTGAACATATGGGTCAACGTCGAAACTATTATAAAAACGTAAAGGTGGGCCTGCTCCCGATCTGTAATATTGATTGTGACAACCTCTCTTCGAGAAATTCCTTCACCCTCAAGCCACTCAGTTGACGAGATTTCGGTAGGCCATGATTTCCACACCAGACAGGTATTTGGTACAAAATTCAACAGCTTCCTCAACAATATATTTCTCCGCAATACAGCCCTCTAGCCGACTTCAATTTTTGACATACCCTTTCAAAATCTTCATATACCGTTCAATGGGGTACATCCATCTATAATGTACAAGACCACATAGTCGAATCTCCCTCACAAAATAAACCATCAAATGAACCATCATATCAAAAAATGTTGGCGGGAAGAACATTTCCAATTCACATAATATGGCAGAAATTTCTCTTTCCATAGTTGGCAATTTCACCGGGTCTATAACTTTGCTGCATATAGCTTTGAAGAAGAAACAGAGCTTCGTTAATGTATAGCGGACATTCTTGGGAAAAATGCAACGTAAAGCTATAGGAATTAGATCTTGCATCAAAACATGGCAGTCATGTGATTTCAGACCCTTTAATTTTAAATCTCTCATTGACACGATGTTCTTGATATTTGATAAATACCCCTCTGGAACCTTTACGTCATTCAAGAAGTTTCAAAACTGATATCTCTCCTACCTGGAAAGAGTGTAAGCAGCAGGAGGAAGAAATGTTCATTTTTCACCCTTCACTAGTGCCAACTCTTCTCGTATTCCCATCTCAACCATCTCCAATCTAGCCTTAATTTCATCCTTTGTTTTGCTGGGTGCATTTAGCAACGTGCCAATGACACTATCACATACATTTTTTTCAACATGCATAACATCAAGAAAATGTCTGACATACAGACAATTCCAGTATGGTAATTCAAAAAAAATTGATCTCTTTTTCCAACCAGTTTTCGTAAGGTTTTTCAAAAATAGTTTACCAAAAGTAGTGTCCAAATCTTTCACTTTCTCAAACAATTTATCACCTGTTAGTGGAGACGGTGATGTACGTTCCTCTGAACTTCCGTCGAATGATGTCGTCCAAGATTGGTACTTATTTTGTCGGGGTAGAAATCTGCGATGTCCTAGAAACACAGTTTTCGATGAATGTTTCAACCTAATTGATTGTGTACCTTGTTCTCAAATGGGACACCATTTAGTTCCTTTAATTCTATATCCTGACAAATTTCCATAAGCAGGAACGTCATTTATCGTCCCGTACAATATGGATTTCAAAGTGAACTGTTCATTTTTTTAAGCATCATACATCGTAACACCTGAATCCCACAATATTTTCAAATCCTCATTCAATGGGGCCAAATAAACATCAATATCATTACCTGGTTGTTTTGGTCCTGATATAAGCATAGATAACATGATGTATTTTCATTTCATGCATAACCACGGTGGTAAATTATAATTTACCAACATAACCGACCATGTACTGTGACGGCTACTTTGAAAACCAAAAGGATTCACCCCATCTGTAGATAACACCAGACGAAGGTTTCTCGGCTTGTTCCCAAATTCAGGATACTCGTGATCAATTCTCTTCCACTGAGGAGAGTCTGCAGGGTGACGTAGTTTCCTATCTTTAATTCTTGTATCTGCATGCCATGCCAATTGTCCTGCAGTCTCCTCACTTCCATATAGGCGTCTAAACCTAGGAATGATTGGAAAGTACCATACAACTTTCATAGTACTAGAATCATCTTTCTTGTATTGGAAATCACCACACTTTGGGCATTCTTTAAGTGATCTGTGGTCCTTGCAAAACAATATACAGTCATTCGGGCAAGCATGTATTCTTTTAGATATCATACCCATCGATCATAGCATTTATTTGGCATCATATGTTCAGCTTGGGAGTTAATTATCTTCTGGGAGCATGTCATTCAGGAGAGAAAGTAGTTCCGTAAAACTAGCGCCACTCCACCCATTGCCTACTTTCAAATTATACAACTTCAATACGGCTGACAATGCTATATATTTAGTGCAACCAGCATACAATAGCATTTTTGCACAACTCTTTAACTTCTAAAACAATTTTGGGCAATCACGAAGTTCATCTTCAACTATCCTTGTCATTTCCTCAATACGATCTTTATCATCATTCACATCTGTAATCACACCCTACATACGATCGTCTTTACTATTCACGCTTCTAATCATATCAGATGATCTATAAAATGGTGTGTTCTCTGAGTCACTACCTGCATTAGTTTTTTCCCCGTGTTTATTCCAACATGTATAACTTTGATCTATTCCGTGACAGATCAGGTGTTCTTCCAACTCCTCTGGACTAATTTGTCTTGAATAAAAACAGTGTAAACACAGACAAAGGATTTGAGAAGGGTCACATGCATGATCTTCTGCAAACTTGATAAAATCTTTCACGCCATCTTCATACTCTTTTGTCAACTGATTGGTATTCATCCATTATTTATTCATATTCATCGTCTTTATGGGTTCGATCTTGAGAACTTTCCTAATATTATGTTTTAATTAATCAGGTAGCATTTTTTAGGTTTTATAAAAACAAATCATGGTACAAATGCCTTTAAACACATGTGAAATCCATATACATGGTGTGTACAGTAGGGTGAACATAGTGTATGTATAAGATACCTGATTTAATCTGACATATATCAAATTTATTCCAAGTTAGTCTTACAAAGACTGAATGATGCCTTAGAAAATACATGACATGCGAACAAGAGGAAACCAATGAGTAACAGGAGAAAACAATAATAAATATGATGTTATCTCAATGTACTCAAGGTGATGATAATATGTTGGTCAAGATCAACTATGGGTTGGGAGTACACTAATATTTAATTGAAAAAAACTACTAAAAACTGATCCAGAAAAGGATGAAATATCCTATTCATCAAGTCCCTTAATACAACCAATGCATTAGTTAAACAAAAAATCATCACTAAAAAATCATACAGGCCATAACTACTCCTAAAAGTAGTCCATGGTGGGTCCATCGATGTCCAACTCATCTAATGGTATCCTAATGTCAAATATTTCTTGGAGAATATCATAGAACCTCATAGATGATCAATGTGACTATCAATGCGTGGATGAGCATACATATTCATGACTCTCATCAGGTTCAATCTCCAATAGTCCAAAAAAAGAATAAATACCAATCAACCATCTATTTTAGAGAACTATAAAACCCCATGGTAAAGTACTGTGCCATATGAAACCATTATATTCTATATCATCAAATTTTAATTCAAACAACTGATGCTCTTTTGGTGTTATTTTAGAAATTGTGATAGAAACTGAATTTTCTCCCAAAACTAACTAGATTATAAATTTTATCTCTTTATTAAGAAGTAAATTGTATACCTCATTAGTGAAAACATCCTAAAAATGTACTACCATTGGGGAAAAAGAATCCTACATCATTCTAGAAACATCTACAATATGCCTGACTATTTGAGCCATTAGGGTACAATAAATATATAATTATAACATGCTATTTAAAATGAAATGTGGAAACAGGAAATCATACAGACTCCCGATAAACCCATAATACAAAACATATCACCTAGTATGTCTGTCACATATAAAAATAAATAAATTAGAAAAAAACATGCTACAAATCATAAAGGTACCATTAAATACTTACATTGGTCAACTTGTTTTGGAAATTATTTATCTTCATCTATGCCTTGTACTTGCACCCATGAATTTGAAGGTGAGTATGTGTACACGATAATTGACCTTCTTAGAGAAGAGTTTATGGAAGATTTAAAGAGACATGAAGCAATGAAGATCATTAGAGTGTTGGAGAAAATGTGGTTGCTAAAAAAATGTGGCAATCGGCTTGTGCAACGCGGCCTAAGTTACAACTTGCAGGTATTGTACTTAGGTTGTGTTGCACAAGCCGATTGCCACATTGTTTGTAGAAACCACATTTGCTCCAACACTCTAATGATCTTCATTGCTTCATGTCTCTTATACTCTTTCAGAAACTCTTCTCTAAGAATGTCAACTATCATGTACTCATACTCACCTTCAAATTCATGGGTGCAAGTACAAGGCACGGATGAAGATAAACAATTTCTAAAACAAGTTGACCAACATGCATCATCCTCGACACTCATCACTAATTATGAATCACATCCCTATACATAATCATAATCACATTAAGACCACACTATCTATTATGGAAATCCTTATTGGAATTAGGCTCAAGATATGGTATCATTCCTATATCACATCTATATTCACTATTTGGTCCTCACACAGACAATATATAAATAATATACCAAGGGAATACCATCCATGGAACTCACATCCCACCTTGAGAGCACGAGGAGGAGGAGGACGAGGCGGCAGCGGTCGTGGCAGCGAGGGTGGAGGCGGCAGCGGAGGTGGCAGAGGCGGAGGCGGTGGAAATGGCAGAGTCGGCAGCGGTCGTGGCGGTGAGGGTGTAGGCGGCAGAGGTAGTGGCGGTCACGGTAGCGGGAGCGGGGGTGGAGGCGGCAGCGGCGGCGGAGAAGGAGGAGGACGAGGAGGACGAGGAAGAGGGAGGAGGAGGACGACGACGACGACGACGAAGAGGTCGCGCGGCGAGGGGCCTGGTTCAGCTTCTGCGAGATCTTGACCGCGTGCAAGCGAGGATGGCCTGTTAGGGTTATTAAATAAAAACCGACAGAACCTTTATCAACGCTTGTTAAAAGCGCTGATAAAGGTATGTTTTATCAATGCTAAAATAAAAGTTCTGATAAAACATTCATTTATCAGCGCTTTTTTAGCGCTGATAAAGAGATGCCTTTATCAGCGCTTTCTGTTTAGTACTAATAAAGGGCAGTGCTTCCCTTGCCCTGTTTTGTGGTAGTGTTGGTTACAGAAAGTATAGGGAAGACATCCACTTTGATTGGTGATGGTTGATTAGCCACTAAAAGAGGATAATATTAATTGTTTATATTATAATATTCATTTTCTTTATTAATCAAAAATAACATTTTTAGTGCATTTTATAGTTTGAACATTATTTCATATTATAATTGTAATTCCTTATTAAAATGAACTATTACATGGTATATTTTTTAACATCATATAAAATACCCAATGATATTGATTTTATTTTAATATTTTATTTGTAGGTCTCCCATTCTATAAGGAACAATTCATGTTTTTTGATCACTTGAAGATTCACATTGAAGACCACCAAAGTTGGCCTTAAACCAACAACATTATGCCCAAAGTAAACTGGAAAACATCCCAATAAAGAGACTTTAGTGGCCATGATCCAAGCCCAATAATTATAAAAAATTAAAATTAAGATAGAGTACATAAAGGGGAGAATTTTATTAAACAGTGTACAAAGCTAATTCTGATTTTTTACTAGATTTCCAAGTGTCCCAATTTAAAGATACAATATTGGGACAGATTCAGCATCCTAGAAAAACATCCCACAAATTTTATAATATCTAGAAAAGAAAATATTAATTTTGGATGAAATTTTACACACAGTCAGGGGACATCCATATATTCATATTTTTCTTCAATGTACCACCATAATTATATCATTTTGATGCTCTTTTGGACACACCTGTCAAAGGCGTGCAAGTTGGATCGGATTTTTTGTCAAGGGTGGAAAAGAACACTCTCCCTCAACTTTCCACCAACCTTGGCCTACCACCATTAATTGAGGAGACTTGGATGGATGGGGTATCTAACCAAGGCTCCCAAAATTCCTATTTAAGGCAGTGGTGATGGAGGATTTATCCATCCTTGGTGCTTTGTTTAATTGTAATGTTATGCTGCGATTTTGTTACCTTGAGTTTGTCTTTCTCATGTAAGTTGTTAAATTCACCTTAGTTTCTTAATAAAATTTCTTATTATACTCTTATTTTTTTCTTCTTCATATCACATTGATACCATTGGTTCAAGGTGTGAATTTATTCACACCAAAACGTTTGAAATTTTCACACAACGGTGGAGTGATCGTTATTTCATTATCTTTTTTTTTTACTTCTCTGATTCCTCCCTCATGAGTCTACTTTCCGCTTCCATTTAAACCATAGAATCAGTGGAGGGATAACCCACTTATGGGTTGATCCAAGGGAGTATAAATGTGATGTAATGGATATTATTTATCACCCCATTAATGTATAATCACTTCTTTTAATTGATATTTTTATTTGATGGTTTTAAAACTTCTTCGTCCTTCTTGAATTTTAAGGCCACATACTTCAAGTGATAATACAAACCTTTAACTAGGAGTGATCATGAATTTGATCTTCCAATTGTATATTTTGTAAGAACTCAGATCTTCATTTAAGATACGCCTTTCCTTTTTCTGGATTTTTTAAGAAAAATGGATTTTCTAGAAAATTTTGAAGTACACGTCGTGTACTTTCTAAGTATATGCCTTGTACTCTTCTCAGGCTCGAAGATGTGTGCTGTCCATGCCCGGGACACACACACGGGGTGTAGGGGTGACGTAGAGGCCGATTTTGGTGGAGTATGGAAAAACCCACTACATGTCGTGTACTTTAAAAATACACGCCGTGTACTTTTCTTTTTTTCACTAAACGCACCAGGGTCGCGCCTGACGGACAGAACACACCCCTTCTCCAGGTTCTTCTTCCGAGGGCGACTTGTATGGCTGAATCTTCTCCGAGCTCCCGCCTCTCTGTCCGTTCCTCGATTTGAGCTCTATCGATTGCTTTGTAAGAACAGCGATATATGACGTTCTAGGGAGAATCAGTCTTCGTGGTTCCATTATATCGATCCTATAGCATCCAGGTGGGTGGTTTGTGCCTTTCTGTAGAAAGTCTTTGAGTATTTTGTGCAATTTCCACAAATTCCCTTGGGTGGGGAATTGTGGTTTTCCTATTTTTCCCCTGTTGTTTTCCTACTTTTCTTGATTTCTGTAGTAGAGGTTTATGCTTGTGAGTAGAGTAAAATGTTTTGTGCTCAGGTTTCTTTTCCATGCTTGTTTTACCTTTTGGCAGTTTCTAGTTTCCATGCCTAGTTGTAGGATAGTGGAACTGTTTCTATTTTATGTTGTTGAGTCTTAGATTGATAGACAAGTAGTTCTTGAGGTTCACTTGGATGTTTCATGTGTGCTGAGCATGTTAGTTTCACACAGGACTGTGAGAACCTAGTGTAGTAGACCATAGGTAGAATAGTCGTAAGGGATTCTATAGAGTGTCTTTTAATACGATGCGAGACCACAGGGGGAATTGACGATGAGTGCTTCCTCAGAGAGTCTGTAGTTCCTCTACACGGGCCACAGGGGGAATGAGACGTTGAGTGCTTCCCCAGAGAGCCTTTAGCACGATACGAGACTATAGGGGGAATTGACGGTGAGTGCTTCCTCAGAGAGTCTATTCTTAGCTAAACCAGAGGGGTGAGACTATGTGTGCCTCCTAGAGGGTTTCTAGTACTTGTAGGTTGAACCATAGGGGTTAGGTTGTGAGATCTACCCAGAGGGTTACCTGTTTTCTTCTTATTATTATTGTTGTTACTTGTGTACTTTATATGCTAGAATTGTGGATTGTAGCTGTTGTGTGATTTTCTGTTTACTACTTCCTGCACTTTTACTTGACTTGTATTCATTGACTGTTAGGAACAAATATTTGGGTGATTTCCTACTGGGATAGTATCTCACACCCTATTTGGGCCATGTTTTTGGGCCCAAGCAGACTTTTTTGTTGCAGGAATAGATAAGGGAAAGCGCCCTTCGACTTTCGGTATGTGATTGCTTGGAGCTGGAGAGCAAGGGACCGAGATTGGGCTTTCGATGCTGAGGAGTTTACGTTGCTTTATTTGCACTTTGTTTTTCAGTTGTACTTCAGCACGTTGGTTTGTTTACTTCTTTCCATAGACATATGCACCATGTTACATCATCGCTATTTTATACTTTGATTCCGCTGTTCAGTTCAGTTGTTGTATGTTGTTTATAGTTTTCTTTATTGTGTCTGGTTGTTTTTTTGTTGTATACTTTACCGAATGAGGGCATAGTTTCCCCACTGACTCACCAAGGCCCTCGCTTCTAGTCGGCAGCCTCTGGCATTTGGGGAAACACCCTTGAGGTCATGTGGCGAACCGGGTACGGGGCACCAGTGGAGGGGCTCCGGATTCGGGTTGTTACAAAGTGGTATCAAAGGAGTTCTTTTCTCTTACTTTACTGTTTGGAGACTTTATCTAGGGATAATATGGATTCGGTGCTTGGTATTAAGCTATGCTCAGGAGTTGCTAACCCATTTATAGGGAAAATCCACACTACCTCGTTAATTGCAGTTTGTTGGTTTTGAGATTTTACGGTTGATATGATTTCACCTAGAGTGATTCACATGCTTTGTGTTGTTATTTTCTTGATGATTGCAGTTCTATTTCTGTCGCAACCCGATGATATGAGGGTATGTCATCTCATGCATCATATAGGCACTTGTAGAAATCACATTCCATTCATTATTTCCATGCCATCTAGGGTGCATTAGCAATTGCATGCTGTTGTGATAGACTTCATGTAGATTATGCATGATATTGTGATAGATGCTTGATATAATATTTGCTACCTTGTTAGAGGGTTGTTTGCTTCCTACTTTTATTAAATGAACGCCAAATTTTGATTCTTGAGGTGTTATGGGCCCTCACAGATCGGAATTTGGCACCTCTTTTCCATTTTTTCAGTATTTCTGGGCTTCTGTGCAGTTTCTGAGCTACTTCCCAGAAAAACCCAGAATACACGGTGTGTACTTTTCGGATACACACCGTGTAGTTTTCAGGATGTGTCACTGACCGTGTGAGCAGAAACATGGTGTCGTGAGAGTAACTTCAAGAATACGTCGTGTACGGAAGGTACACACCATGTGGTGGTGAGCCGTGTACCCGGCCGTGTCACAAAAACACGGGTCGGGGAAGCTCGTGTCATACACGCTGTGTGTTTTATGAACACGCCATGTATCCTTATCCTCAGTAGCCGGCTGTGTCACAAACAACACGAAACGGTGTTCTCTCCTCTTATACATGCCGTGTTTGTTTGGAACATGTCGTGTAAGGGTTAGCCGTGTGATTGGTCGTGTCGCCAACAACATGGGTCAGGAAAAATCTTTGATTACACGTCGTGTTTGTTCAGAACATGCCGTGTGGTCTCAGCCGTATAACCGTCCGTGTAACGAACAACACGGGTCATTGACACCTTGTCTACTACACGCAGTGTCCATAGGGAACACACCATGTAGTCTCTTTTTAAGAAGACTGTGTGGGTCAGCCGTGTAAAGAGACTCAGGCAGGGGAATAGTTTCCAAGTACAAGCCATGTGCTAGGTCAACACGCCATGTAGTTTGAGGTGTTACACGACCTGTAGGGCAGGGGTATACACCCATGTCAGTGGCTTAAGAAGACACGTCGTGTAGTTTTTGTACACGTCGTGTAGTCGTGTTTCGTAAACTTGTGTGTTTTTCTTCCCCTGTTACTATTTTGTACTCTTGTGTTCTCTGTCCTTGTTAATTATGATCTAATGTGTGCTTTTGATCTTTCAGAGCTATGCCTCCTAGATGTCCTCTGGTTGTATGTCTGTCATTAGGCAGTGATCAGACGCCAGATATGGCTGATCAGAGACTTCCTACCGATCCTCCAGTCGGGCCAGCCTTGGCACCGGCTGTCATACCAGTTGCAGGCACTGATGTGCAGTTCAGGGAAGGTTTTTTGAGGATGATGCAGACCTTTTAGGGAGAACCGCCTCCTACCTCGACTATGGTAGATTTGACGCGGGTTTTCCTGCAGCAGCAGCATCCCACATTCTCGGGAGAAGGAGGACCAAAGGCTGTAGAGTCATGGCTGGAAGCCATGTTGACCATCTTTGAGCATCTGAAGATGCCTCCAGAGAGGTGGTTCAAGCTCGCTACCTACATGCTCTGAGACTCCACCAAGAGGTGGTGGTACGTGATCTCATAGGCGGGTCATCAGCAGGTTACTGCTTGGGAGGAGTTTCAGCGCATCTTTTATGACTACTTCTACCCGGAGACCCTGAGGGATGACTGAGCCCGGGAGTTCATGAGCTTAGAGTAGGGTACTCTTTCTGTCATGGAGTATTCCTCTCGTTTCACCGAGCTGTAGTGTTTCACACCCCTCCAGGATGGGAGTGGGGTGTTCTTAGCGAGGAAGTTTGAGGATGGTCTCAGGCGGGAGATCTGCTCGCAAGTAAATCTCTTCCAGCTGACTTCCATCACTTCCATTGTCAACCAGGCGCTGATTGCAAAGCGCAATCTGAGAGACTCTGGAGATGCGATCCAGGGCGGTTCTATTTCCAGAGCTAGTTTTCCTCCAGATGACAGCAAGAAGCATCGTAGGGAGTCTACACATGGTGATCTGAGGAAGCGAGATGCATCGTCAGGAAGCCAGGTGGTATGCTACCAGTGTGGTCGGACAGGGCACACGAGGCCGCAGTGACAGAGAGACCCCATGCACTATGAGAAAACCGCCGTTTAGCGGCGTTTTTTTCACGGCGGTTTTTAAAACCGCCGCGAAATGCGTTTCGGGCCGGCATTTCGCGGCGGTTTTAAAAACCGCCGTGAAAAACAGCCGCTAAACGGAAAAAAAATTATTTTTTAAAAAATTTATTTTTTATTTTTTTTTAATTTTATTCGAGGATTAGCGACGGTTTTTTAAACAACCACCGCGAAATAGCGGCGGTTTCGGTAAAACTGCCGTGAAATGAAATGAAAAAAATAAAAAAACATGAGAAACCCCGAAATCACTAAAACGACCATAACTTTTGATCCAGGCGTCCGTTGAAGCGCCACGACCAGTCAAATCGAAGATCATTAAGAGATATAGAGGCACATATAATCAAAACCGTGAGACGTTCTAAGGTGTGGACGATATTAGAGTTAAAAAAAAGTTGAAAAAAGTTCTCCAACTTCAAACGGCCATAACTTTCGCTCCGGGTGTCCGTTTGGGATCTACCACATATCAAATCGAAGCCAGCGAAGAGAGCTACGCACAAATTTGATACAAGCAAGCTTCTATCGGGTTTTTAGACCCCAAAAACCCCTCAGAAGGCCTCCAAAACCCCGTTTCCGTCACCGATGTCCCGTCGAACTTGTCTTCAAACGGACCTAACTTTCGATCCGCGTGTCAGTTCGGCCTCCTCTACCTGCCAGATCATAGCTCGTTCCATGAGCTTCAGTTTGACTGGTCGCGGCGCCCACATGCACTCCTAGATCATATGTTATGGCCTTTTTAGTGGGTATCGGGTTTGTTATGTTTTTCAATGCCTCGTTTCTAGCACCCGTTCCCCGTCAGCTTTTTTTTAAATGGTCGTAACTTCCGATCCACCTGTCCATTCGGAATCTTTCACCTTTCAGGTTAAAGATCATTTCAGGATCTTTGATTTGACAGGTCGCGGATCTAAAACGGACTCTCGGATCTTAAGTTATCTCCGTTAATGTGAGTCCAATGTTTTTGTCTCTTTATGACCGTTTTGACGGGTTTTAACGGTAGCTCCATTTATTACTGTTTATTTGGGTTTCCATGACTTTTTATCTTTATCAATGGTTTTTTGTGGGTTATTATGATGATTATGTTGAATTATTAAGGAGTTTTCCAGAGTTGTCATGAGTTTTCATGCGTTCTCATTCTTTCTAATACCTCATTCTTCATATGCTTCTCCATCCTTTTTCATGCATTTTCATGATTTTTCATCCCTTATCACGTCTTTTCATACTTTTTCATCCCTTATCACGTCTTTTCATACTTTTTCATGTGTTTCCTTTATTATTTATAATTTATTATTTATAATATACTTTAATTTATTTATTATATATTATTTGTAACTGGTTATTTATTATTTATTATTTATTATTTATTATTTAATATTTTAATTTATTAATTATTTATGTTTATTTATTATTTATTATTTATTATTTATTATTTATTATTTATTATTTATTATTTATTATTTATTAGTTATTTTTTATTTTTTATTTTTTATTATTTATTATTTATTTTTTATATTTATATTTATTTATTATTTATTATTTATGATTTATTATTTATTATTTATATTTATTTATCATTTATATTTATTTATTATTTATTATTTATTATTTATTATTTATTATTTATATTTATTTATTATTTATTATTTTTATTTATTTATTTTTTATTATTTATATTTATTTATTTTTTGTTATTTATATTTATTTATTATTTATTATTTATTATTTATTATTTATTATTTATTATTTATTATTTATTATTTATTATTTATTATTTATTATTTATTATTTATTATTTATTATTTATTATTTATTATTTATTATTTATATTTATTTATTATTTCTTATTTCTTATTTCTTATTTATTATTTATTATTTATATTTATTTATCATTTATATTTATTTGTTATTTATTATTTATTATTTATATTTATTTATTATTTATTATTTATATTTATTTATTATTTATTATTTATATTTATTTATTATTTGTTATTTATATTTATTTATTATTTATTATTTATTATTTATTATTTATTATTTATTATTTATTATTTATTATTTATTATTTATATTTATTTATTATTTATTATTTATATTTATTTATTATTTGTTATTTATATTTATTTATTATTTATTATTTATTATTTATTATTTATTATTTATTATTTATTATTTATTATTTATTATTTATTATTTATTATTTATTATTTATATTTATATTTATTTCTTATTTCTTATTTCTTATTTATTATTTATTATTTATTATTTATATTTATTTATCATTTATATTTATTTATTCTTTATTATTTATTATTTATATTTATTTATTATTTATTATTTATATTTATTTATTATTTATTATTTATATTTATTTATTATTTGTTATTTATATTTATTTATTATTTATTATTTATTATTTATTATTTATTATTTATATTTATTTATTATTTATTATTTATATTTATTTATTATTTTATATTTATATTTATTTATTATTTATTATTTATTAGTTATTATTTATTATTTATTATTTATTATTTATTATTTATTATTTATTATTTATTATTTATTATTTATTATTTATTATTTATTATTTATTATTTATATTTATATTTATTTATTATTTATATTTATTTATTATTTATATTTATTTATTATTTATTATTTATATTTATTTATTATTTATTATTTATATTTATTTATTATTTGTTATTTATATTTATTTATTATTTATTATTAATTATTAATTATTTATTTTTTATTTTTTATTTTTTATTTTTTATTTTTTATATTTATTTATTATTTATTATTTATTATTTATTATTTATTATTTATTATTTATTATTTATTATTTATCTTTATTTATTATTTATTATTTATCTTTATTTATTATTTATTATTTATTATTTATTATTTATTATTTATTATTTATTATTTATCTTTATTTATTATTTATTATTTATATTTATTTATTATTTATTATTTATATTTATTTATTCTTTATTCTTTATTCTTTATTCTTTATTATTTATTCTTTATTCTTTATTCTTTATTTTTTATTATTTATTCTTTATTCTTTATTATTTATTATTTATTATTTATCTTTATTTATTATTTATTATTTATCTTTATTTATTATTTATTATTTATTATTTATATTTATTTATTATTTATTATTTATATTTATTTATTATTTATTATTTATTATTTATTATTTATTATTTATTATTTATATTTATATTTATTTATTATTTATTATTTATTATTCGTTATTTCTTATTTATTATTTATTATTTATTATTTATTATTATCGAGTTTATATCTATTATTTATGTATTATTTGTTTTTTCAATTAATATATATAAGTATATTAATTTCTGTTTATTAACCACATGGCGAGCTTGCTGGAGTGGTAAAGTCTTTGGAAAATATGCAAGAGGTTAGGGGTTCAAATCTCACCAGACGCAGGATTTATTTATATTGCATGGGCATGCATGGGCATGCATCTGCATGTGCATGGGATGTGCATGCATGGATAAATAAAATAAATATATATATATATATATAAATATATAATTAAAAAAAATTAAAAAAAAACCGCCGCTGAATCATTTAACGGCGGTTTAAACCGCCGCTAAAAAACTGCCGCGAAACGTTCTGCGACGGTTTTGAAAACCGCCGCGAATAGTTTCCCGACGCACGATTTAGCGGTGGTTTTTGAAAACCGTCGCCAATCGATTTGGCGGCGGTTTAAACCGCCGCGAAATGAAAAAAAAACCGCCGCTAAATGCCTTTTTTGCCGTAGTGGTGGAGTGCCGATATTTCGGCAAGATGGGTCACCTTTAGTGTTTCTGCCAGGTTTTCTCACCAACAGCTGGTGACCAGGGTTCTTCCATGACTCCTCATTCAGGAGCAGCCCCACCAGTTTCTCACCAGTCGGGGAACTGGAGTTCATACGGCCATTCGGGCCGAGGGGGAGGTCGAGGTCATGGTAGTCAGCCACCATTCCCTCAGCACCAGCAGGGAGGTTCAGCTTAGAGTGGTCATCCAGGGGCGCAGGGCCGTGGTGCAGGCCAGTCATTCGCTGTGGAGCAGACCTATCAGGAGCAGGATCTCGGCACTTCTACAGTTCGAGGTACGATTTTAGTAGCCTCAGTTTTATCTTCAACTCTTTTAGATATTGGTGTTATGCATAGTTTTATCTTTGTTGTTGCTGTGGAGAGTGTTGGGCTCTGTGTCTTTTCTTCTTCCAACTCGTTGACACTAGACACACCTTTGGGGATGAGGACATATAGTGTACACCAGTGTAGAGAGTGCCCTCTCGAGGTTGCAGGGTATCGTTTCTTATGGGATCCCTATGTCCTAAAGATGGCAGGCTATGATGTCATCCTCGGGATGGACTGGTTGGTTCCCTTCCAGGAAGTCATCGACTGTTATCACGGTAGGGTGAGTTTTATCTCACCAAAGGGTGAATCTTTTCTTCATAGAGACGAATGGGATGTTCGGGCAAGTCGAGCAGGACTCGAGCATCATGGGCTAGGAAGGGTGACAGCCCAGATTGCTAGTCTTTATCTGGATGATCAGGGGACTTTGCAGCTAGACTTTCCTCCAGTGGTGGATCGTTTTAGGGACATCTTTCCAGAGGACTTTTCGGGTTTGCCTCCAGAGCATGAGGTAGACTTTTCTATTGATATCATGCCAGGAGCATCACCGATGTCCATTCCTCCTTATAGAATGGCTACACCTGAGTTGCAGGAGCTCAAAAAACAGTTGGAGGAGTTGCAGGCAAAGGGTTTCATCCAACCCAGTACTTCTCCTTGGGATTCGCCTGTCCTATTTGCGAAGAAGGCAGACGGTACCCTTCGGCTTTTTGTGGATTATCGGAAGCTGAACCAGTTGATGGTCAAGAACCGATATCCCTTGCTGAGGATTGATGACCTCTTTGATAAGCTTCGAGGAGCTCGGGTGTTCTCTAAGATCGACTTGAGGTCCGGTTATCATCAGTTGCACGTTAGACCATCAGATATACCTCTGACAGCCTTCAGTAGCAGGTATGGTCTATACGAGTATATAGTCATGTCGTTCGGTCTCACGAACGCGCCTGTAGTTTTCATGGCACTAATGAACCGAGTGTTCCATCCTTACTTGGACTCCTTTTTTGCGGTCTTCATGGACGATATCTTTGTGTACTCTCGCACTCGACACAATCATGCCACACATCTTGAGATCGTTCTGAGTACACTGAGAGAGCATTGGCTTTATGCTAAACTCTCGAAGTGCCACTTTTGGATGGATCAAATTCACTTCTTGGGTCACATCATCTCAGAGGCAGGAGTATCTGTGGACCCAGAGAAAGTGAGAGATGTAGTTTCCTGGGAGCATCCGAAGAACGTTTTTGAGGTACGGAGTTTTCTAGGGCTGGCTGGATACTACAGATGCTTCATTCAGGACTTCTCATTCCTAGCATCACCTTTGACAGGTCTGACCAAGAAGGGGGAAAAGTTCTTATGGTCAGATTCTTGTGAGTCATCCTTTCAGGAGATGAAGGGAAGATTGACGTCGGCACCAATACTAGTCTTTCCAAATCTAGGAAAGAGCTATACAGTCTATTGTGATGCTTCAGGTATTGGGCTAGGAGCTGTTCTTATGCAGGGAGATGGAGTCATTGCGTACGGGTCTCAGCAGTTGAGGCCACATGAGAGGAACTACCCTACGCACGATCTGGAGTTGGAAGCTATTGTTCATGCCTTATGATGTTGGAGACATTATCTTCTGGGAGAGCACTTTGTGGTCTTCACCGACCACAAGAGTCTCAAGTATATCTTCACTCAGCATGATCTGAATCTAAGGCAGTGCAGGTGGGTCGAGTATCTTCTGTCTTTTGATTTCGAGCTTGCCTATATGCCAGGAAGGGGAAACGCAGTGGAAGATGCGTTGAGTAGGAGAACTCAGATTCAGATAGTTTAGGAGGCCAGTAGCGAGTGGCATCTTATGGATCTGTTCTCTGAGATGCATCTGGAGGTGCACGACAGACAGGGACAGACTTTCCTATCTTCTGTAGCTGTTACCTCTACACTACTTGATCGGGTACGGATGAGGTATCTATCAGACTCAGAAGGATTATTCCTGTGAGAGAGCGTTTCAGGAGAGGACCCTCTTCCTGGATGGAAAGTGGGTGAGGATGAGATCTTGCGTTTCCAAGGACGCATATGGGTGCCAGCAGACATACATGAGGAGATGATGCGGGATTTTCATTCCTCAGTTTGGGCATTTCATCCTGGCGTCACCAATATGTATCGGGATCTTCATCGCCAGTACTGGCGGCCTGGTATGAAGAAAGATGTTGATGGTTTCGTCTTGCGGTGTTCTACTTGTCAGCAAGTGAAGGCGGAGCATCAGCGACCAGCAGGACTTTTACAGCAGTTACCCATTCCGAAGTGGAAGTGGAATGATGTTGCGATGGACTTAGTGACCAGGTTGCCGAGGTCACCTCGAGGGAACGATGCTGTTTGTGTTGTTGTCGACAGGCTTACGAATGTTGCTCACTTATTTCCAATCAAGGAGACCTTCAATGTCGATGATCTGGGACGACTTTACATCAGAGAGATCATTCTTCTGCATGGAGTCCCACGCTCTATTGTTTCAGACAAGGACATGCGCTTTACCTCTCGATTCTGGTAGGGACTTCAGAAGGCCTTGGGTACACAGGTACTTTTGAGTACAGCATACCATCCCCAGACAGATGGTCAGTCTGAGCGCACCATCTAGGTGCTTGAGGATATGCTCCAAGCTTGCATCCTAGACTTTGGTGGTTCTTGGGAGAAGCATATACCTCTTGTGGAGTTCGCCTACAACAACAATTTCTAGGTGACCATTAAGATGGAACCATATGAGGCTTTGTACGGAAGGCCATGCCGATCACCCTTATGCTGGCTGGAGGAAGGAGAGGCAGCTTTGCTGGGACCTCGTCTTGTTCAGAAGACTTCAGAGCAGATAGAGATGATTCAGAAGATGATTTCTACAGCACAGTCTTGACAGAAGTCTTATGCTGATCAGCGGAGATGACCTCTGAAGTTTGAGGTCAGGAATCAGGTTTTCTTGCGTGTCACACCGAGGCTGGGACACAAGAGGATTCAGAGACAGGGTAAGCTTTCACTGCGGTACATCGGACCGTTTGAGGTATGGAGATAGTTGGGTTGGTTGCCTATCGGTTGCAGCTACCCCAGAGGTAATGGTCCATGCACGACGTCTTCCACATCTCTCAGCTCCGACGTTACTTTTCAGACCCATCTCATGTCTTTCAGCCCGAGGAGGTTGAGCTCGAAGCGGATGCATCGTTCGAGGAGCATCCTATCCGGATTGTCGATCGCAGTATGAAGGTTCTCCGTGGGTAGTCTGTCCCTCTTGTACGAGTGCTATGGCAGCATGGGTGAGTACAGGATGAGACCTGGGAGAGGAAGGCCGATTTACGATCGTAGTGGCCGGAGTTATTCGGGGTTTCTTCTTCTACACCTCGCAAGGGAAATTCGGGGACGAATTTCTTTAAGGGGGGAAGTTTGTAAGAACCCGAATCTTTGTTTTAGGTATGCCTTTCCTTTTTCTAGAGTTTTTAAGAAAAATGGAGTTTCTGGAAAATTTTGAAGTACACGCCGTGTACATTCTGAGTACACGCCTTGTACTCTTCTTAGGCTCGAAGCTGTGTGTTGGTCGTGACCGGGCCACACACACGGGTGTAGGGGTGACGTGGAGGCTGATTTTGGTAGAGTACGGAAAAACCCACTACATGTCGTGTACTTTAAAAATACATTCCATGTACTTTTCTTTTTTTCACTAAACGCATAGAGGTCACACCTGACGGACAGAACACACCCCTTCTCCAGGTTCTTTGTCTGAGGGCGACCCATATGGCCGAATCTTCTCCGAGCTCCCGCCTCTCCGTCCATTCCCTGATTCGAGCTCTGTCGATTGCATTAGAATCACAGCGATCTACGATATTCTAGGGAGAATCAGTCGTCGTGGTTCTAGTATATCGATCCCCAAGCATCCAGGTGGGTGGTTTGTGCCTTTCTGTAGAAAGTATTTGAGTATTTTGTGAAATTTCCACAAATTCCCTTGGGCAGGGAATTGTGGGTTTCCTGTTTTTTCCCTACTGTTTGCCTGTTTTTCTTGATTTTTATAGTAGAGGTTTATGTTTGTGAGTAGAGTAAAATGTTTTGTGCTCAGGTTACTTTGACATGCTTGTTTTACCTTTTGGCAGTTGTCAGTTTCCATGCCTAGTTGTAGGATAGTGGAACTATTGATATGTTATGTTGTTGAGCCTTAGATTGATAGCCAAGTAGTTCTTGAGGTTCACTTGGATGTTTCATGGGCACTGAGCATGTTAGTTTCACACAGGACTGTGAGAACCTAGTCTAGTAGACCACAGGGAGAATAAATGTAAGGGATTCTACAGATTGTTTTTTAATACGATGTGTGACCACATGGGGAATTGACGATGAGTGCTTCCTCAGAGAGTCTGTAGTTCCTCGACGCGGGCCACAGGGGGAATGAGATGTTGAGTGCTTCCCCAGAGAGCCTTTAGCACGATACGAGACTATAGGGGTAATTGATGGTGAGTGCTTCCTTAGAGAGTCTATTCTTAGCTGAACCAGAGGGGTGAGACTGTGTGTGCCTCCTAGAGGGTTTCTAGTACTTTTAGGTTGAACCATAGGGGTTAGGTTGTGAGAGCTACCCAGAGGGTTACCTGTTTTCTTCATGTTTCTGTTGTTACTTGTGTACTTTATATGCAAGAATTGTGGATTGTAGCTGCTGTGTGATTTTTGGTTTACAGCTTCCTGCACTTTTACTTGCCTTGTATTCATTGACTGTTAGGCATATATCTTTGGGTGATTGTCTATTGGGATTACATCTCACACCCTGTTTGGGTCATGCTTTTGGGCCCAAGCATACTTTTTTGTTGCAGGAATAGATAAGGTAAAGCGCCCTTCGACTTCTGGTACGTGATTTCTTGGAGCTGGAGAGCAAGGGACCGAGCTTAGTCTTGCGATGCTGAGGAGTTTACTTTGCTTTCTTTGCACTTTTTTTTTCAGTTGTACTTCATCATGTTGGTTTGTTTACTGCTTTCCATATACATATGCACCATGTTGCATCATCACAATTTTATACTTTGCTTCCACTGTTCAGTTCAGTTTTTGTATGATGTTTACAGTTTCTGTTATTGTGTCTGGTTGTTTTTCCACTATATACTTTATCGAATGAGTGAATTGTTTCCCCACTGACTCACCAAGGCCCTCGCTGCTAGTCGTCAGCCTCTGGCATTTGGGGAAACGTGCTTGAGGCATGTGGCGAACCGGATACGGGGCACCAGTGGAGGGGCTCCGGATTCGGTTCATTACATAGGTGATTAGTATTATGGTGTGTTGGTATTAAACCAGTAAGTGATGAAGATTTTTGATCTTCTTGAATAAACCTATATCGAATATAAGAAGTTGAAACTATTAAAAAAATAATTTCATCCAATCCACCCCAAGTGATAACCAAGGATCAAATCATTATTTTAAATTGAATTCACTTAAGACTCTTAGAGCTCACTTAAACCCATCTAAAATCAAACCATTTTGGCCACTTCATATCCAAAAATAATCCATAGAATGTACATGTCTGTAGGTTACTTCTTAGGTCTCTGAGGATTTGACAACCCAATCTAAACTACAAGAGACCTCTTAACCCTAAAAACTTGGGTAAATTTGGGCAAGACCAAATTTTGGTGCTGTTGTCGAGGACCCAAGTAATTAATCTCATCACCCATTCTATTATCCCCAATTTATTCTATTCTCATCCAAATTCTCTTATCATTTCCCTTTCTCATTTCTTTTCTTTTGGCGCATGTCTGCCTACACCTGTGACCAATCAAACCATCTAGTTAGGGTGGATAATCCTGGGGTTGGGGAGTCAAGTATTCCAGGGGAACTCTTTACATTAGATACTAACCTTAATAATACTCTAGAGTCAAAAATTGAGCCCATTTCAATGAAAGGTATTCAAATAAACCAACTCATAAACTCGGGTGGGAACCAAAATGGAAATCCAAATGAGGCAGCACCAAACTTGGGGAATGCAGTCGATCAAACCATGAATGACTACCTCACACCTTCCTAGACCAATGCACCCTCTTGCATTAGGCATGTTTCCCTAGGATAAGCCCACTATTTTTTCAAACCTCATTTCCTAAACCACCTTCTAACCTTCCATGGGATGGAGTCCGAAATGTCATACCTTCATGTCAAAGTGTTTAACGACATTGTTGAAACCATGTTCCCACCACATCAACTTGAGTCAGAAAAGATGAGGATCTTTCCTTTATCACTAAAGGATCGAGCAAAGAATTGGTTAAACAATCTGATACCTTCATCAATCCACTCCTAGGACCAATTTCAAAGAGAATTTTACAAAAAATACTTCCCCCATCACAAAACAATTGCACTTAAAAAGTGAATCCAAAATTTTTTTGAAAATGAAGGGGAGTCATTTTTTGAAACATGGGAAAGGTTCAAAGACACACTCAACATGGTAACTCACCATGGATTTTCAATCCCAAAATAAGTTCAAATTTTCTTTGAAGGGTTGGGACTGGGAAACAAACAATTCATCGATATGATGTGTAATGGGACCTTCAAAAACAAAGCCCCAAATGATGCTTACGAGTATCTAGAAGGACTGGCCAAACAAAACCAAACATGGGGAACATATCCTTACTATGAGAAGACACCCAAATCTGGTGGAATTCACACACTTAGGGAGGAGGAAATAATTATGGAGAAACTTGCTGTACTCACTAGGAAGGTCGAGTAGATCGATCTTAGGAAGGTCCATGAAATTCAAACTGTTGACCATGTTTGCAGAATTTGTGACAAACATGACCACAAGACTGAAAACTGCCCAACCATCCCTTCCATTAAAGATGTTCTTCTAGGAGGACCACCAGTAGAGATCAATTCTCTGAACTTTCAGAATCTATAGTACGAAAAAACTTTCAATCCAAGGTATAATGACCCTCCAGGATTCCTTTGGAAAGATAACCAACAACCTAGCCAGCAACAAGGACCAAATCCCTACCCACCACAAGATTTTTAAAACCATAACCAGTTCCAACCACAACTAGTTTAATACCAACATCCTCATATCCAATACCAACAAACCATCCATCAACCCATGCAAAACCCAATCCAACAACCAAAGTATCCTCCTCAAATAAACCAACCAGCACAAGACCCTACTCAATATGTCCCTCTTCTAATCCTTGAGTAGTTGTATAAACAAATGGAGAAAATGTACTCAGAAGTCTCATACCTTAAACATGAACTAAAAACCATTAAAATGAGGAAGGAACCCATGCATACTCAGATGGTACCATACTAAAATTTAAGGGGAGAATTCAGTTACACACAAACCTCTCATGAACAACTCAAAGTAGTGATTGTTTTAAGAAGTGGGAAATCCATTGGGAAACCTGAACAAGCCATTACAAAACCATTAAAAGCTTCAACAATGCATGAAATTGATAAAGAAACACCCATATATTTTGAAAACCCCAATGATAATGTGAAGGAACTACAACCACACCAAACAATCAAACGGCTTCCTCCCTTCCCTCAACGCATGAGAGGAAAAACTAAACCAGAACTGAATGAAACTTTGAGGGAAATCTTCACTCAGGTTAAGTTGAACATTCCACTTCTCGATGAAATTCAAACCATTCCTGACTACTCAAAGTACCTTAAGGACTTTTTCACTTTTAAAAGGAAATTTTCATATAAAAAACAAGTCATTTTGGCTACTAATGTGAGTACCACCATTCAAGGGACCATTCCTCCAAAGTTGAAAGATCCAGGATGTCCATACATCAATGTTGAGATGAGAGATAACAAAGTTATAAAATCCCTTTGTGATACCGGATCTGGTGTGAACCTCATTCCTTATGCCATGTATTGTTAGTTAGGGCTCAAAGAACTACAACCCACATCTATCACTCTTCAACTTTCTGATTGTAGTGTTTGAGTTCCTAAGGGGATCTTAAAGGATGTTTTGGTGAAAGTCAAAAATTTCATTTACCTAGATGACTTCATTTTCCTTGACAATCACCCAATCTTAGGTCCTAGGGAGCAAACACCCATCATCCTTGGTCATCCCTTCTTAGAAAAAATCAACTCAGTCATCCGAGTCTGAAATGGGAACATGACAATAACCTTCAGGAACATGAGGCTAGACTTGAACATCTACAATGAAAACTCTCAAATTGGGGATGATGAAGAGATTCATGAGGTTAATTGTATTGGTAGTGTTGATAGTGAACTCGAGGAACATCAAGGAATTATTGAAGGATGTTTAAGTCAAGAAGAAATTGATTTTCTTTGTTCACGTGAGGGAAATTTGTCTCCTTGGCTTGAATATCTTTCAAATAGCTCTGTTGATTATTTTCTAGAATCACCAATTTATGATACCATGGTTGAAATCAATAACATTGAGTCCATACCCATTCATGAAACTGCTCTGGCTAATTTAGTGGATAAAAATTCTATTCACAAGAAACTAATTATGTCAAAATATGTGAACAAAGAAACTAAGTTCAATACAAAGTCTCATCCTTTCTTGGAAAGTGATAACCAATCTGATCTCAAATTTAAGGTCTTACCTTCATCAATCAAGTATTCTTTATTAGGGGATAATCGATCCTTTATTGTTTTCATTTCTTCCTCTCTTGAATCCAATCAAGAGATGATGCTTCTGGATGTCCTAATAAAGCATAAGAAAGAAATTGTATGGACTCTTTATGATATTCTTGGGATTAGACCACTCATTGGAACTTATAGGATTGTTCTTGAATCTGAATCCAAACCATGTCATTAACCTCTGTGGAGACTCAATCCAAATCTTATGGATGTGGTAAGGAAATAACTTATTAAGTTATTAAAAGTGGGTATCATCTACCCCATAGCTGAGAGTGAGTGGGTAAGCCCAATTCAAGTTTTCTCAAAGAAATTCGGAATTAATGTGATCACCAATGAGGATGGTGACCTTCTCCCCACAAGGGTCAGTAGTGGATGGACAATCTATATTCACTATAGGAAGCTCAACTCTTGTGCCAAGAAAGACCATTTCCCCTTTCCCTTTATTGATCAAGCCCTTGAGAGAGTGGTGGGTCGTCAATTCTATTGATTCCTAGATGGATTATTAGGGTATAATCAAATCAATGTATCCTTAGAGGATCAAGGAAAAACAACCTTCACTTGTCCATTCATCACTTTTTCCTTCAAGTGCATGCCCTTTGGGTTATGTAATGCTATTGGTACCTTATAGCGGTGCATGATGGGAATCTTCTCAGATATGGTAGGGGATTGTTTATAAGTCTTCATGGATAACTTCTCCATCTTTGGGGATACTTTTGAGGGATGACTTCTAAATGTTGAAAGGGTTTTTCCAAAATTCAAGGATAAGAATCTCATCCTAAATTGGAAAAAATTCCATTTCATAGTAAAGGAAGGACTTGTTCTAGTCCATCTAGTATCTTGTAGAGTGATTGAATTTGATAAAGCTAAGGTCGACACCATTCGTCACCTTCCCTCTCTTAAAGCTATTAAGGAAGTTAGGTCCTTATTAGAACATACAGGATTCTATATAAGCTTCATTAGGAATTTTAACTCTATTTCTTGACCACTTTGTGCTCTTTTGGTGAAAGATACTCCATTTTTATGGACAGAAATCTTTGAGGAATCATTATCTACACTCAAGTCAGTTATTATCTCTCCGCCTATCATGCAAGATCCAAATTGGAAACTTCCATTAGAACTCATGTGTGATGCGAGTGACTTCACTGTTGGAGCAGTATTAGGTCAACGGTGTGAGAAAACTCCATGTGTCATTTCTTGTGCAAGAAAATCCCTAAATGATGCACAAATCAACTAAACCACCACTGAGAAAGAGTTTCTTTGTTGTTTTCTTTGCTTTAGATAATTCTAGGTCCTATCCCTTAGGATCACCCATCATTGTCTTCACTGACCATTCAAACCTGAAATACCTTTTTCAAAAACAGATGCCAAGGATAGATTGATCAGGTGGGTCCTTCTTATTCAAGATTTTGATTTATCCATTAAGGATAAAAAGGGTATTAAAAATTTTGTAGCTGATCACCTCTCTATGATGGAATTAAAAGACAACTCACATCACCTTTTTATGTCTGATTCATTTCCCGATGAGCACCTCTATTATGTGAGTGATTTCCCATGGTATGCTGACATAGTAAACCATTTGGTGACTGGTGACATTCCAAAATTCCTAGGGACCCAAGCTAAGAGTAAATTTCTTTCTGATTTCAAACACTATGTGTTTGATGATCCTTACCACTTCAAGTTTTGTCCTGATCAAATCATTAGGAGATGTGTTACTGAGTCTGATCAAGAGTCCATTCTAAAATTTTGTTGTGGAGAGGAATGTGGAAGCCACTTTTCTACAAAAAAAACACTGAAAATTTCATCCAGAGTGGTTTCTACTGGCCTAACCAAACTAAGGATTTATTCCAATTCTACAAATGTTTTCCACAATTACAACAATTAGGATCCATTACCAAAAGGAATCAAATGCCCCTAACTCCCATTCTGGTCATTGAAATCTTTGATTGTTGGGGAATTGATTTCATGGGACCCTTCCCAAACTCTATGGGATACCTCTACATCCTCTTATATGTTGATTATGTCTCAAAATTGGTTGAATCCATTCCCACCAAGTCCAATGACCATCATGTTGTGATCTGATTTATGAAAGATCACATATTTTATTGATTTGGAATTCCTAGGGCTATAATCAGTGATAGAGGAACCCATTTCTGAAACCTCCCATTCTCTTTACCCATGTCTAATTATGGTATTTCTTATAATGTTTCCACTACATACCATCCTCAAAACAATGGTCAAGCTGAGTTAGAGAATAGGGAGATTAAGTAAATTCTTAAAAAAACTGTCAACCCCTCTAGGAAAGATTGGTCTGAGAAACTCTTGTATGATATTTGGGAATATAGTACATCATTCAAAACCATCCTAGGAATGTCACCATATAGGTTGGTTTATGGAAAATCATGCCATTTACCTATTGAAATTGAGCATAAGGCATTTTTGGGAAATCAAGAAAATGAATTTCAACATTTCTTTAGCCGAAGCAAAGAGGAAATTAGATCTTAATGAACTTGAGGAAATTAGTATGGAGGCTTATGAAAATTAAATGATAAATAAATCTAGAGTTCAAGCCTACCAATCTCGTAATCTCAAATTTAAATGCTTTGAACCAGGAAAATTTGTGCTCTTGAATAGTTTGAAACTTCATTTACACCCGGGAAATTTAAGGTCTAGATAGTCAGGTCCATTCATAGTGCATCATGTGCACCCCCATGGGGAAGTTGATATTAGAGATCCCACAAGTGGTCACATTTTCAAGGTAAATGATCATAGGTTAAAACCATTCAATGAATCATTTAATAAACAGGAGATAGAGTTTGAGTTAACTGAGCCAACCTATGAACCGGGAAAAAATTGATAGATTTAGGATCCATGTTGGGCTAACGACATTGAAAAAAAGTGATGCACGAGAGGCAACCCGTGGTTTTCATCTTTGTGAATCATCTTTATTTTAAAATAGGATTAATAAATCAATTTTATAATTAAAAAAATACTTAACTCTTAATATGATAGTACTATAGACTGTTGACATGTTCTTCTATTATGAGTATGGATGGATATGAAAGGGGAGTTCCATAATCATCCATGTCACGTGGTGTGATCCTTGAGTAATACCTTACCTAGAAATTTAAAAAGAAGACAATGTATCATTAGTTTATTTTTATGGGTTTGTAGGTTAAAATAAAAATACCAAATATATATATATATATATGTAACAATAATTAAAATATATATATATAAGTACATGTCGTAGGTCATGGGGAAAACCCCGTCACAACCGGCGAAGTAGTGGGGACTCGAACTCGGGACCGAAGGGAGATAGGGGAGTGCGCCTACCACTAACCTACAGGTTATAGTGCTTCCTTATTCTATAATTTTTGTATATATAATTTTTATTATTTTACTTTTTATTATTATTATATAAATAAATATATATATATTATATATATATTGTTTTTTCCTTTTCCACTAGGGAACTCTGTGAGTGACATGGATATCAAGGGATTAAAAGGGTGAAGCACGAACTTCAACTTTAACCACCAAGTGAACTCACTCCATGGTCCTCATTTTCAATTTTATTTTTGAACTCCCCATCTCTGCCTCTACCCCCTTCTAAATTTTATTTTCTTCAAACACTAGGTAAAATTTTATTTTAAGTTGGGGGGAGATGAAATAAAAAAAATCTTTTAAAAAAAATTATTAAATGTTTTGGAATATAAAAAATGAATAGAAGAAAAAATTCCCTTAACCTTGAACATGATAATACACATTGCATACTTATAAATTGAATATCAAAAGATATTTTCATGCCTTTATTATGATTTTAATACAATTTTAAGTTCACGTGCATAGATTTTGGAAAGTGTGGCTATCTAATGTGATATTTCATCATTTATATTTTCATCCAAAAAAATCACAACACACGTCCTTTCGATAGTGGGGTATTAGTTTGAGTTCATGGGGTCCCTAAAATAAATATCATAGGTTTTGTGATCATTTTAGTTTTAATATAGTATTCAAAAAAACAAAAAAAAACAAAAAAACAATAAATTTTCACGTATAGTAATGACATAATATAATGTGTGGCTTTAGGCACTTGGGTATTGTGACTCCATAGTTTTTTGGACCATAGTTAGTAATTTTATCTCTATTTGTGGTAATTTGACTTTTTTCTCAACTGATTTAACTCGAGATGGTGCCCGAGTATGTGGGCTTCACTCGGTGCCCTAAGGTCTTTGAACCTGGGAGTCATCGGCAAACTCTCGCTACATAGATTGAATCTATTGAGTGCAATTTCAATTACCATGGTAAAATTGAAAAAAAAATAATAAAAAATATATAAAAAAAATTAATACTCATCTTAATATTGAAATTTGATTCCACCTAGCACTTCCATAATTTTCCCCTTGAATAAAAATAAACTGCCATGTCTTTTGTGACACACAACACATCATCATACTTAATTGAAATTGGATGAAATGTGGAGATGAATTTGAACAAAGGAATAGGATTGTGCTTGGGATATGATTATGGACCTATCTTTTATTAAATTATTTTGATGGGATTCATAATTTTTTGGTATAAATTCTTTCATTAAGCATTGTGTATTAAAATTTTTTTGAAAAAGGGAATTCGAATTTCATATTTTTGAGATACATTTTTCTCGGGACTAGAAAAACTCAAGTTGGGGTGAGATTAGCCACTAAAAGAGGATAATATTCATTTTTTATATTATAATATTCATGTTATTTATTAATCTAAAACAACATTTTCAGTTCATTTTACACTTTGAACATTATTTCATATTATAATTGTAATTCCTTCTTAAAATGTACTATTACATGGTATATTTTTTAACACCAAATAAAATACCCAATGATCTTGATTTTATTTTCATATTTTAATTTCAGGTCACACATTATATAAGGAACAATTCATGTTTTTTGATCACTTGAAGATTCACATTGAAGACCACCAAAGTTGTCCTTGAACCAACAACATTATGGGAAAAGTAAATTGGACAACATACCAATAAAGAGACTGTAGCGGCCATGATCCAAGCCCAATAATTATGAAAATTTAAATGAATATATATTAAATCAAGGGTAACATTTCATTAAACAGTGTAAAAAAGATAATTAGGATGTTTTACTGGAGTTCCAAGTGGCCCAAGATGAAGATACAATATTGCGCCAGATTCAGAGGCCCAGAAAAACAGCCCACAAATTTAATCACATCTCGTAAAAAAAATTAATTTTGGATGAAATTTTACATAAAGTCAAGTTACATCCATATATTAATATTTTATTCTATGGATAACTATAATTCAGTCATTTTTATGATTTTTTGGACACACCTGTCAAAGGCATGCAAGTTGTCTTGGGTTTTTTGTCAAGGGTTGAAAAGTCCACTCTCCCTCAAATTTCCACCCACCTTGGACTACCACCATTAATTGAGGAGACTTGGAGAGATGGGGTCTCGACCCAAGGCTCCCAAAATTCCTATTTAAGGTATTTCTTTTGTGTTATTTATCCATATTTGGTTCTTTGTTTAATTGTAATGTTATGCTGTGATTTCGTTACCTTAAGTTTGTCTTTCTCATGTAAGTTGTTCAATTAACCTTATTTTCTTAATAAAATTTCTTATTATACTCTTATTTTGTTCTTCTTTATATCACGTTGATATTGTTGGTTTAAGGTTTGAATTTATTCACACCAAACCTTGTGAAATTATCACACAATGGTGGAGTGATCGTTATTTCATTGTCTTTTTTTTACTTCTCCAATTCCTCCCTCATGAGTCTACTTTCCGCTTCCATTGAAAGCATAGAATAAATGGAGGGATAATCCACTTATGGTTTTATCCAATGTAGTAGAAATGGGATGTATTGGATGTTATTTATCACCCCATTAATGTCTAATCACTTCTTTTAATTTAGATTTTTATTTGATGATTTTAAAACTTCTTCGTCCCTGTTGAATTTTAAGGCCACATAATTCAAGTGCTAATACGAACCTTTACCTTGGCATGCTCATGAATTTTATCCTCCAAGTGTATAGGTGATTAGTATTATGGTTTGTTGGTATTAAACCAGTAAGTGATGAAGTTTTTGATCTTCTTGAATAAACCTATCTCTAATATAAGAAGTTGAAACCGTTAAAAAAAGAATTCCATCCAATCCACCCCAAGTGATAACCAAGGATCAACTCATTATTTTAAATTGAATTCACTTAAGTCTCTTAAATTTCACTTAAAACCATCTAAAATCAACCCAATTTTTCCACTTCATAGAAAAAACAATCCATATAATGTATGTGTATGTAGGTTACTTCTTAGGTCTCTAAGGATTCGACAACCCAAGCTAAACTACAAGCGACCGCTTAACCCAAAAAACTTGGGTAAATTTGGGTGAGACCAATGGTTTATAGAGGACCTATTCACTAAATATCATTGTCATGAGTCATCACTTGACATATTTTAGTAGTTTTTGTGATTGACATATTCAACCCAGACTTCCTATGAGGTGGTTGAGATGTCGATCCCAATCAGGTGAAGACGGATCCCCATTCACTTATTGTAAGGATTGTGGGGACCTGGAGGTATTCACTAGTGGTGTTAGGGGTCACTGAAGTTGTAGAAGATGATTACCCTTATTTTTCATCCTCTTGGTCCTACCCTCGATGTTGGTATCATCTACTTTGGACCAGTTCTGACAAAGTAAGGGTGAAGTCCACCTACCCTTATGCTTGAGGTACTAGTCTTTGCCAATATTGACAAGCCCTAGTCGGATCCCTCCTTGGAAGCTCCTAGGCAGTAGTCACAGTCAGGGTGACTCTAGAATTCCCCACCTCCTCAGTGTAGGAGAGATATTAATAGTATCACTCTGAGGAGAGTCTCCCAAAATAATTCACTATTGTAATGGGGAGTGTTTTCTCCCTATGCGGCCAGTGAGGTTGGTGGTGTTGGTGAGGCATGGATGCCTCTAGGTCCTAGAAGGCTATGTCCCTGGTGGGAATGACCCCCTTATACTTGTAAAAACGTATGAGGGTGTTGATCACCCTCTATATAATAATCTCTAAGGGTGATATTGGGTGTGGGCACCTGTAATTGGAGTCGTGCTAAAAATCATAGTGGAGGTGGGGTCGTGTGGGATTATCGAATTAACATTTCTCCTACCCCAATATTTTCAGGTGTTGGGTGGATTATTTCCTATGGCTAGGTTTCCTTTAACATAGGTGGATTTATCCATCAATACATGTATAAGGAAATCAATTCCCAATTCCCTAGAATCATCAAATCTTCTAAATACAGAGAGGAATCTGTGCTAACAATTTCACAGACTGAGGATTCCCAATTTCTAACTACACCAATTTCTAGTGAGTTCCATGCTAGGCCCACCATTTTCTTGGTGGGTCCCATCACCATATAGCTGCATCAGGTGACATGTTAATATGCTAATATCTTGAACACTACTATTCCAGATCTTTAGGAGAATAGATTCACATCGGGTTCACCATTTCTATTTATGACACTTTCACTCAGGGCCTTCATGAAACACTCGTCTTTGTTTCCCTACATTCCCTCTTTCCAAAGGCGGGTGACTTTCATCACTTACAATATTTATGTATGCTACTTGATTGAAATGGTATGACGGGATGTCAATTTCTCCTTCCATAGATTCCTCCTTGGAACTTGTTTCCCAATATGAGTATCCCTCATAGAGTTAAGTCACATTTGTGGAACTCATTCATGGTGCCATCTTTTTGTGGATGCCAGTTAATTACACTACTTCTATCTGGAAATTCTGATTCAATTATGATAGGTAATCAACCTTTGTTCTAGAGAGTATTCAAGTGGGGCATTGCTGGATTGTTTGGACACTAGGAGCATTGGTTGCCTGTATTCTTCCTATTAGGAGGGCATCTCATGTGAGGCATCTTAAGGAGCGGAACCCAAGGAATACCATGTTGATCATGAGATAATAAATCTAGGGGTGTATGTCCTCCAAGGATTTTACCTTATTCATTCTATGTTTAACATGTAGTTTGTGTTTTTGGATTGGGGAACGAGTTTAACATCTTTTAGAGACGGACACAGGGTTAATGTCTTGTGAGGATAGGATAGGATGGATCAGAACACCCCATGAGGCAGACCTAGGAGGTGTGAACCATAACAACCCTTGAGTAAAATCTAGGATGGATGGATCAAAAATCCCCTTAGGGTGGACCTAATAGGTGTTTCTCTCTAAGGTATGATTCCACATCTGGATTGGTGAGAAAACTCCTTGAGAAAAAACCCAAGATGGATGGATCAAACACCCCTTGAGATAGATCTGGGAGGTGTGAAGAATAATTCCCCTTAATGAAAATCTAGGATGGATGGATTATAACACCCCTTGAGACAGATCTGGGAGGTGTGAACTAGAACTCCGCTTTAGGAAAATTTGGGATGGATGGATCAGAACACCCCTTCAGAAGGATCCAGGAGTTGTGAACCAAAGTTTCACTTGAGAAAAATATAGGATGGATGGTTCAGAATGCCCCTTTATATGGATCCAGGATATACAATCCTAAGATGAAGAACCTAAGTTTACCTTTATTCAGTATTGAACCTCAGAGAGGCATCTTCCATACCATGTTTAGAAGGCATGGATAAAAATATATGTAGTTCAATGTCTTAGTTTAAGGTCGTGTGACAGGACTGATCCATATAGTTTAACATCATATGGTAAGGACACTCAGGTCACAAAAAGAGAATTGATAAGGGATAGTATGGGTATTATGCATTGAATATTTCATTTTCAATAGGATCTATATTTTTTGGATTGGTGTGGGTCTTATATATTGATCTTCCATGGTGATACTAGGAGCAGTGATGATGTGGTTGGGGATTACACATGGAAGCTTCCCTTAGTAAGAGGGTTACTCTTGAGGAAAGGAGGTGGGGATTACTCATATTAGCTTCCTGGTATGGAATGTCCATATACCATAGTGGGGGAGAGTGTGGAATCCCATGATGATCATACATGGGGCATCTTATGATTGTTTCATGAGATAGAAGGTGGGGTCATCTCATGTCAATCATACACAGGGAATCCTGCACTTGAAATGTAGGGTAAGGCTACAGTTTTATTTTATGTGATGAGGAAATTATCATGAAATTTAACATTTTATGACTTAGATGTGGAGCTAGGAAATTTTATTTCATGCAACTCGAACGTGGGTGGACTCACTCCATACCCACGGGGATTACGTGATCAATGCTCATATGCCACTAGTCAAGGCATGGATTTGGCACTACTAGGGTATAACAATGGGAGGAGTGGTTCATCATGAGGTCCATGTTAGGGTCCTTATACTGAGAATCAATAGGTATTATAGTACCTATTTTTAAGAAGAAAAAGGAGAGTGGAGGCTTGATCCACACTTTTATTGAAGTGTGAAGACAGAGGAATGGGTGGAACATGTCACATAGGGACTTGAGGTGCAACTGGACCAGTCCTGGATTGGTGTGGGGGCCCTGGGACACTAAACCATTGTGAATTAGTTTTATTAGAGGGGATAAACCACTAATAGGCCTAGGATAGGGGTTATTCGAACCTCAAGGCATCACATAGAGGTTCTTTGTGAAGCTCGGTTTCTTTATAGAGGTCAGGGGATTTGTGAAGGAGTAAGCTTTGTGAAACAGGGTTCCCCTACCTCAACGTGAAGTCTTGACTTGGAAAGGGAGTGCTTCATGAAGGCTAAATGTTTCACGAATACTCAAGTTCCCCATAGGGACTTCTTTCTTTTTGAAGGTATTAGTCCTTTGTGAAATGCATCTCCACCTATAGATAAGGATCTTAAGAACCCAAGAAAATGGGTTTTTCAAATCTTGAATACCTTGGGTGATCAATTTCTCATCGTTCATGATGATCAGGGGGTTCGTGAATCAAGATCAATTTGGAAGATGAATGGTCAGGGTATAATCCTCAAATATTGGATAGAAGGGGATATTTATAGGAAAGGGGATTCATGAATATTGTAGGTGTTGTGAGAATAATTGGTGGGCTTTGAAAATGGGTGTGACTCTATAAGCCTAAAATTCATGTTGAAATAGTGGGTGCCCTAGACCCAACTATTCAGTGCTTTTGATTACCATATCGTGTATACAGTTATCTATACATGATTTTATCTTACCATTATTGTGTAAACTTTTCTACATCCACTATTGTGATGGTAATGTCCAAAGGTTAATTGTTGTATCAAAAGGTTGTAGAAGTTCCCATGCTATAATGAGAACCTTGATACTATGACATTAATCTTAAAGATATGTTATATAGTCTAAATACATCTTACTGATTGGAAACAGTAGATGTTTAATTATCAGGTGATGGGGGGCTCATAATCATTGAGACTTATTCTCATTAAGTTCGCACTTGGTGATCTCTAGTAGTGAGATCATGAGGACTGACCTACCAATAGGAACACCACATGTCTCGGGTGTCATTGGATGTTTCTATATACTATCATGTGCAATGGTCTCCTGACTTGAGATCATTACCAATGTATGTCATTTTATTGCGTAATTTTATGGAAGATGAAAACCATGGCAATGAAGCCATGGTGAGGTAGTTTGTGTTGGGTGCGTCGTTGGTGGCATAGCATTGGTCGAATGGTCAAGAAAGGATTTATCGCTTCCGGATTATGGAAGTAATATATCTTTGGCCATGTTGATATGGATGGTAGTACCTTTATAAGACCATGGCCATGGCAGTCAAGGATAAATTTTTCTAGTTAAATCAACAAACTATAAATCAATAAAAGGGTGATGACACGTGAGTGCTTCCTACTTTATGAGATGTTACAGACAAAGAGATTATATTACACAGTGTGTGTTCGTAGGTTGGTTGTCGCTGTTGTGACAATCCTTATCTCTTTAGGGGACATGATGGGTTGCTAAATCCCACTCTTGGTATGTTAATACTATTCACTGCTATCGAGATAAGGGCCTAGAGGGTCACACACAATAGCGTATTCAAGAATCTTCCCTATTCAGTTGAATAGGAGTTTTGGACATAGTGGGCCCCACCACTGGGGTCTAGGATTTGTCCAAAGTTAAATGATCACAAATGAAATAAATAAATTCATATTATTCGAGTTTAAAATAATGAGTATTGAATTTATTTATTAAATTTATTTACGAGTTTTAAGTAAATACGTGAAAAATATTAATTGACGAATATTAAATTATTCAAGATTCAATTAATATTTATGGGAGTGATGAGTTGAGTTAATGAATCAATTATTATCACATAATATATTTTAATATATTACAAGTAAAAGATAATAATATTTATGAATCAGTTTAGTAGTCATAAAATGTCGTTGAAATAGAGTTAAGTATCCGGGGTTGATGAGGCTATACCGGGTATTTTAATTAAGCAATATAAATAGAAGAGGAGGGGATTTTGCAAAATACTATTCATGGAGATTATCTCTCCTCTCCTCTCTCCCATAATATAGAGAGATAAGTTCTAGATCCAAGGATCATGGATCAAGAACTCTCTTAGGCATTTCTATCAAAGTGGTGCAGTGATCATTGGAGCGTTGAAGGCGTCGTCGCAATTCCGCGTTAGCACCCAGATTATGAAAAACAGTGCTCCTGTAGATTCCTTGAAGTGTGTGTGGACGATATAGAGGAATTCATCTTTGGATTCTTTGAGCAGCGATCTCCAACGACAAGCAGACGTCGTGCACGGCTTCATAATTAAACCAGGTATTTTTATGGTTTACTTTTTTACTTAAAACCCTTCATGCGAGATCCTCAGATTTAATCGGTCTCCTCTGCACCGATGTCGATAAGTTTACATTGATCGTCGGTGGAAATTTTTTAAAACACACTTGTTTGGGACTTCCGTTACATGCCCGGTTCCAACAATTCAGACTCACAAAGACACTGTCAACCATTCACATGGTCTTGAAGCAATTTGCTACTCCAATAGTCAATTTAATGGAGAACAACCATCAAGACTTCACACGTTCATGAAGAAAAATTCTAATATAGGGAGATTTGTGAGCATTATCCACTCGCAGAGAAGTTGATCTTCCCAAAGTAGACTCCTTGGAGGGGTTTTTGGGTTGTTTGAGCTCATATTTTCTTCGAACCAGTCATTCCTTCCTCAAGAATCCCCATGGAAAACATGTTTCGGTGCCAAAAATAGAAAAACTCATCTAAATGAAATTTATTTTCTCAAGAACCACATAAATCAAGAACACAATCCCTACATATATCCTCAATAACCTGGATATATCTCTCTCTCTATCCATCCATCTGCATATAATATGTTGTGCTCAATTTCAACTGGGAAATTATCGCCTCTTATAAACCTTTCCAAAACCTAGATGTGAACCTCAGGTCCCTTTTAGAAACAAACTTAGATGGAACACTATGAATTATTACCATCTCTCATATATACAAGTCCCCAAGTTGTTAAACCTTCAGCATCTCCTTGGTGGGTAGAAAATGCACCGATTTCATTAGTTAATTAATGATCACCCAAATTGCATCCTTCCCACTAGGACTCCATGGTAAACAAATGATGAAATACATGGAAATATAATCACATTTATATATTATAGTGGTTAATGGATGCAGTAAACTAGCATGTCTTTAGTGTTCCACATTAATTCTCTAACAGACACCATAAAAAATCCTCAATTGACCATCTCATCCCTGGTCACCAATACTGACATCTCAAATCATGGTACATATTAGTAGTACTTGGGTGTACAAACCAAAAATAATCATCTCTATTGTCCATCAAATCCTGCCTAAGGTAAAAAAGAACAACCAACCTATTTCTAAAATATTAAGTTCCACTAGGAGATCGAGACCACTCACTTGAGGTCTCCCCACCATAAAGAATTTTAGTAAAGTTTTGGAACTCGTTTTCAAACATATTCTCAAGCCAAACACGCTCATCAAACAAAGAGTTAGCATTCATCAAAGTGAGACATTCTCACCCACAATATTCTTCCATTCCCAAGCTCATGTCTATAAATAAATTCATCAAAGACCGCTCTTCCACTGATTCCTGCACCGCTTGTGCTGGTAGTTTCTTGCTCAGTGCATCACTGACCACATTCCCTTTTCTAGGAGTATAAGAAATGTCAAAATCAAAATTCTAGGGATAATCCACACAAATATCTATCATAAGTTCATATCTCTCTAAGTGGAAATATACCTCGTGATTTTATGATTAGAATATACCATAAGCCTTTCACCAAAGAGGTAGTAACTTCAAATGAGTACATGCATAATCACGGACAACTCAAGATCATGTGTAGGGTAGTTATTCTCATGATGCAATAACTGTTGAGAGCCATAGATACCACATTTCTCTCCTGTATCAAGACACACCCTAAACCCATGTCAGAAGCATCATAAAAACCATCATAACCTAATCTTGATTCTGGAAGAATCAAAACTGGAGATGAAGTCAATATCAACTTCAGTCCCTCAAAATATATCTAAAACTTGTCATTCCACTCAAAATTTACACAATTATGGGTTAAATCTATCATTGGAGATGAAATCTAGGAGGATCCCTAAACAAACCGCCTATAATAACCATCCAACCCAAAAAATATTTGGATCTCATACACATTTCTGGGCCACTCACATGACATAAATTCCTATGCCTTTCTTGGATCCACTGAGACACCCCTCTTAGATAAAACATGCCCCAAAAACATTACTTCATGAATCCAAAACTCACATTTGGAAAGCTTACCAAATAGATGATTTTCCCTAAAAGTTCTAATAATGATATCCAAATAGTCCATATCCTCTTCCTATGACTTAGAATAAACCAAAATATCATCCATAAACACTAAAAAAAGAGTCCAATAACCGATGAAATAATTGATTCATCAATACCATAAACATCGTAGGAGAGTTAGTTAGTCTTAATGGCATACCTAGAAACTTAAAATTCCTATACCAAATTCTTTACATTATTTTAGGTATATCCTATTATCGAACTCTCAATCAGTGGTTCCCTAACCACAAGTCGATATTTTAAAACCAATGAACCCCTGTAAGATGATCAAAGAGATCATCAATCCTGGTAATTGGATATTTGTTCTTGACGATCACCTAATTTAACTTCTAATAGTCAATACAAATTTTGAGGCTCCCATTTTCCTTATAATCAAATAGGATAGTGGAATCCCATGGTAACATGCCTGGATGAATAAATCCCTTAGTCTCAAAATTCTCAATCTATACCTTATGTTCTACTAACTCAGTAGGTTCCATATGTTAAGATGGCATAAAAAGGGAATCATAATAGGTTATAGGTTTAGGGTAAATTCGACCTATATTTAGGGTGGTAAACTATAAAAATCATCTAGAAAGACCTTGGTGTATGCACACACCATTTTAGGTAAATGACTTCCCAAATAAGGTTTAACATCATCAAAAAACATCTATGAAAACTAGCATGATATTATCCTAGCATAAGGAACAAAATGCCCTGCCCTTCCTTCTCTAGAGTCCTACTCACCCTAAAAAACATGAGTAACCCCATCATCATATGATAACTGAACCCAACAATAATAATATTCTGTATTTTCCTTAGCACTAATCATCTAATACATTCCAATAATTTAGTCGAAGATGTCAATACCAAGCACTAAAAAGTACCACTCCACCTCATGGTACACCATCATCACTCAACATGTTTGGCACTTGAAACCTTGTTCAAACCTCTTTCCCAAAGGCATGGAAAGATCCAAAAAATATGAAATAATCTCTGAATGAAAACCCAACACATTATCTATCTTCATTAACACTTGTACCAAACAAAGTTGTCACCATATAATAGGAAATAAACATTATAACTCTAATTGTGGATGGACCTAATTTATATTCCTCTGGTGCATACTACACCACATAAATAGTTCCAATATAATCTCCTCTCTAAGATTTATTAGCCACGTGAACATCCCCATTAGCCTAAGGATAATATTCACCACCCATGGAATCATTGAACTAACCTATGAGACCTTGGTAAATATGGATTCAGCCTTAATTCCTTGGAAAATCCTATCAAAAAAATGATTTAGATGGATAGGTTTTCCACAACAATGAAAATTATTGGGATCCACTATGAAATTAGGCTTGGTATGACCAGGCCACCCACACTGATAGAAGACAACTTGTTTTTATCAAGATGTTTCCTCAAAATCAGTCCAGAAGAAAATTGGCTACCTTGGAACTTCCTTTTCTGGACATAAGATACACCCTAGATAACAAAAATACTAACTGAAACTCATTCTAAACCTATTTTTATAGCTATGTTAGCCTATTCCAAAGATACCTCATCAACTACCTTCATAAATTTTGGAGGGTGCATGAGAATCATCATTGACCAAATATCGGCCCTCAACCCCAACTCCAACCTCTGAGCCTTAAGGTAATCATTGGTAACCAGCTCTTGGCCCAAGTGTACCAACTTAAGAAAATGGGTGGAATACTTCATAATGGTATTATCTCCCTTCTCTAAGTTAAAAAACTCTTAGTTATTTTCCCCACATAATGTCTCGGGATTAAACTACTGATTGAATATTTTCTTGAAAGAGGCTTAGGTAAGATCCTTGATCAACTTAGCTTGTAAAATAGATTCCCACTGTTTCCTTCCTTGTTTTTCAAGCATATACATATAAAACCCCACCTTATAGTCCTTGGTATTATTCAAAAGTTGAATATCCTTTCAATATGCTCAATCCATTCTTTAAATTCCTATGGTCATTTGTCACCATAGAAGGTAGGTGGATGTTTCTTTATAAATTTTGAGTCATGACCCACTACTCATACTAGGTTCCCAACACCTAATTGACCGAGAGTCTGAATAGTGTGGATTACAACTTCTAATAAAGTAGGTTCTATCAAATTAAATTTTCTATAGAACCTATCTTGTATATTCCTCATTTGTTTTTGGAAGAGATCTTCTAGGAGGAATTTTATAACAATTAGAAGATAAAAAACAATTAGTCACAAGAATATTTCAAAATCATCAGACCAACTTAAGGTATCGATATCAATGCTTTAGAAAAATTATAATTTAAATAAATTATGAATTCTTCAGACAAGTAAAACACCTTAAGAAAAGAATAGGTCTATCTAAATAAACCCCATATCCATTTCATTCAAATAAACTCAACCACTAAGTCTCAATTTTCGAAAAAATCCTAACCACCCATGGTAGCTAGGATTAAGACATGAAAGTGAGCTTCCCATACCCCTTTTCTGCACTTAATACATAAATTCTAATGGTTATAACTCTGGTCTACCAAAACAAAAAACCACAACCATGTAGTGTCAAAAACACTTCAGGCTGGGTATTCCCTCATATACCATTTTTTAATGCACCATCCTGGGTCAACTAGATAAGTCACATAAGGTGTTCTACCACATGGTAAGATACAAAAAAGAACCATAAGTATCATGTATAACTTAATAAACATCAAAGTATAATGAAAAAAAAGTAAACTATATCCATGAGATGTTCAAATTAAATCCACACCATCCAAAACATAAAGATAAAGAAAACTAAACTAAACAAGTCTTCATGTGACCATTCGTCACCCCCAAACCATCCCACTTTGAAGGTGATGGACGAAAAGAGAACCTAGCATGATAAATGATTCCCTTCCATTTCCCTGATTCTTGAAAAACAAGTTCTAAAACTTCCCAAAGGAGAAAAAGAAGGGTGTGAGAACAGATCCAAGTATGATATAACCAAATAATATATACAAGTTATAATATTAATAATTCATAAGTTCTAACTTTAAAACAAAAAATAGTTTATAAATCATTTTCACAAATAAAAACATTTTAAAATATTCCTTTATTTCCATAAATGCATACCATATTCACCAACCAATAATATATCAGGTATATAAGAAAAACAGCTAAACCAAACATGTGAAAAATATCCATGAAATAAACCATCATGTGATAAACCAATTATAAAATACAAATCACGCCATTTGGGATATATCCAATGGTAATATGTACTACACATAAAATAATTCTAAATCAGGAATATAGTGGTTCCAATCAATGTTGAGTCTTTATACAGTCTATTGATATCCAAAAATTAACCCCTAGTGGTTTAACACACACTACGGTTACCTATGTATATTTCCCGATGCACCCAAGGTTCCCAATGTGCTATGTTTGTTCAAAACCATTTCCAAAACCATGATCACATTTAATTAAAACCCTTTTTAAAAAAATCAAATCCATTTCCATGAAAAAAACTAAAGTGATTAACAATAACATATAGAAATTCATGAATTAGCAACACCGTCATAGATACGCCTACCTCAAGAATGATGGAAGACTATCCTCCTTCAACAACAGAGATTGAAAAACCACATATCAGACTTTGAAAGAAAAGGTGTGACAAGAAACTACAAAGTATCAATATAAAACACCAATCAATTGATAATATGAACCAAAAATGCAATCAATTTCATAGACGTGACCAAAGTAAATGAAAACGTAGAAAGACTACTTACCAAAGATATGTGATAAAAACATCACTGGAGTCAAACACCTAACATATTGATTCAAAAAGATGAAGATCACCCAAAATCATCACGGGGTTAGAGAGGAATTCATGCACACCAAATGATAAAATATTCAGGTGTTTGGTGTGTTTAAAACCATTGGACCTAAGGAATTCATGTCATGAATCCCTTTCATGGTGTTAAATCCGACGAATTAAAAATATACTAAAAAGGTGTCACCTAGGATTAAATTAAATCTGGTAGACATTTTCATGACGTGTGATGGTTTTACAGCCTATAAAATTTTCACACCCTACATGAGACTCACAGAATCTTTCCTACAATATATCCATGTCATGTAACCCATTTAGGACTTGAATGTTTTCAACAGGCATTACTCAACCCAGTTTTCTGCAAAAAATATTTGAACCAAAACTTAAGACTCTCTGGTCCAAAGGATCAAATTCTAAATTAATTTACACATTTATACCTATAATCTATTAATAAAAAAATACACCCCCATACTTTAGGTTATTTTCCCCAGCAAAGGTTTCTCATTCCTAAGAATACATAATGCACCCAAATAAAAAGGTAAACCATAAACAAAATTCAAAGCATACCTGAATAAAGGTAATAGGGTGTTACACCAAAACATAAGATTCATTAATTTTACAAATATTTTATCCCTTAAAATAATAAGAGTAAATATTTCTTTTTTAAGATTCATGGATTCAACGCATAAGATTATTTTCCATAAAATTCAATCCTGTGTGAAAAATCAGCTCTGAACTAAACTTCACAAAAATTCATAGAATTAAACTTTTGAAATCTCCATGTGATGCATAATATAATTCTATCAGATCTATTGGATACATAACATAGCATACTTAACCAAATTTATAAAATGTAAGAAGATCTATCCAATATTTAATAATTTTATCTTCATACATAAGATGTTATCATCACTTATAATATTTCTCCAATATAAAATTTAAGTAATAATATAATAAAAATAATAAGAATAATAACAATTAGATCACTATATAAGATAAATAGATGGTAGATTAAATACATATAAAACATAAATAGAATGGTTTATGTAATTATCAAAATAAAGATAAAGTGGGAATGATTCACTCAACATTTAATATTACTTGGACAGATTTACGATAATGGATATTACACCACATTTGTGAGTTGATATTATAAAATCATAAAAGGTTCTATGGTTATAGCATGAGTAGTGAAGAATGTAACACTTTACATGATCGATGATTCTAATAAAATGGTGAATTTTTTTAATTTAGAAATAGATTCCAAAACCTAGAATTTTAGATTTAGTCATATGAGTGGGAAGGGAATGAAGGTTCTTGTAATGAAGGTAATTAGACCTAAAATGAAATTAATGAAAATTGGATTCAATAAGTATTGTATTCTAAAAAATTAGAGGAACATTTTCTTTTCAAATGGAGGAAGAGTTCCAAAGGAAGGAAAACTAGATCGGATACATTCTGATGTTTGGGGATCCATTCTAGTACATTCTCTTATTAGATATCTTAATTATGTGACATTATTTGATGACTCCACTCAAAAATAATTAGTTTATTTTCTAAAAAATAAGTTTGATGATTTTTTACATTTCAAAAATGGAAGAGATTTATAGAGAATGAAATAGGGATAAAGGTGAAGTGTTTGAAATTATATATTAGTAGTAAGTATGGTAGTCAGGAATTCAAAGACTTCTACATAAAAATATAATCCAAATAGATAAGACGGTTCTTGGAATACCTGAAAAAAATGGTATGGAAGAGCACATGAACAAAACCATAGTTGATCATGCCAATAGTATGAGGCTACATACTAGATTGCTCAATGTTTTTTGAGTTAAAGATTTTAACATGGAAACATACTTGATAAATCATGGAATTTATGTACTTTTGATGGAAGAAATGCCTAAGGAAGTATAGATAAGAAAGAAGTAAATATTTCACATTTTAAAGTATTTGGTTTTCTATCTTATGTTCATGTTGAATCATATTATAAGGATAAGATGGAGCACATGAGCCTCAGCCTAGTTGGTGAGGACTCAATAAGTGCATCCAAGAGACCCAGGATCAAATCCAGGTGGAGGCTAAATCCTGGGGTACTGTAGCAATACTGTAGTAGTACTGTAGCAGGTATTTTAGCAGGCACTGTACAGAACTGTAGCAGGTACTGTAGTGGGGACTATAGCAGGCACTTTTTGGCACTGTAGCAGCTGGTAATATTCTTCCATTTGGGCCTTCGGGCCACCGATTTGGTCCCCAAGTCCTTTAAGGCCTTCGGGCCACCCAGGCCTTTGGGCCAGTAAGGCCTTCAGGCCACCTCAAGCCCTTCGGGCCACCTTTAGTGCAGATGAAAACCAGACAACCTACAAGGAACAAGCTTCAGAAGGAGGAGGTGAAAGGAGATTTCACCAAATAAAAGCTAAACGGATTGCAAGAATGAGAGGGTATGGAACCTACCATTGGGAGAAGAATGTGAATGCATGGGAAAGCCTAGATGATCAGCCATGCGAAGGTGGGGAGCTAATTTCATGATGAAGATTCTAGGGAGGAGCAGTTCCAAGTAGTTAGTCTGGGTTACATGTAATGTTTGAAGCCTACTGGAAATGAATTCCTCAAAGGCCTACGATCCATTTAATACTTTCTTATATGGGCCTTTTAAGGGTTCCACCTCACCCCATGAAAGGTGGATTATCAAAAATCAATAAAAAATGAAGGCCTTAGGGCCATTAGAGGAAGGATAATATGGATGTTAAGTCCCAATTTTTTTCATTGGATAGGAAAATGAAAGGTTTTGTTACTTCTTCTAGGATGATTAAAATAGAAAGAACATTGGAACAAAAAATATAATATTTTCTAAAAAATTCCTTATAAGGATATACATTTACTTTTTTTATGACATGGTTGATCATGAATACATCCTAGAAAAATAGATTTTGTACACTGAGAATCATCCAAAGAACCTGAGTACGAAGGTACCTCTCAATAGGTCAATAAGGGTATATAATCCAGTACAAATATATGAACCATTTATTAATTGTTTATTATTTAATGATGGGGTTAAAGCTAATTTTTATGAAGAATAATTGTAGGTGAAGGATGAAATTTCATCATTTCATGCTAATAAGAACTAGGAACATGATACATTACCAAAATAAAAGAATCCATTACAGAAAAAAGAGTATATTGTGTCAAGGAAAACATGATACTAGCAGAAGTTATAATTTATGATTGTTTGTAAAGATATTTTAACATAAAGAGGGTGTGGACTACACAGATATGAAATTTTTTGTAGTTAAGATAACCACTATCAATGTTGTATTTAGAATTGTAGATTAATATTTATTATTTCTGTAATAAATGGATGTAAAGATTGACTTCCTTCATGGAGACTTAGAGGAGGATATCTCTGTAGTGCAACTAGAAGTTTTAGTTGAGTTCAAAAAATAGGATCAGGTTTTCAAACATAACACGAGTTCATATGGGATGGAATAGGAACTGAGGTAGTGGAATCAAAAATTTGATGCATTTGTATGAAATAATGATTACATGAGATGTGAAATGGATCAACGTTGCTATTTCAAATCATTTGGTAATTACTATATCATATTTTTATTTTATATGGATGATATTCCTCACTATAGAGGCTTACAATCAAAGGATCAATGAGTTAAAGATTCCATTTTTAAAATAATTTAAAATAAAGGATCTTGGTGGTGTGAAAAATATTCTTAGAATGGGGAACATTTGAGATCATGTTACTAGAATCTTAAAGCTATCACAAATAGTCCACATGGAGAAAGTCTTGAGTAAGATTAACATACTCAACATAAAACAAGTTTTTATTCCTCTTACAAGTCACTTTAAGTTATCAAATCAATAGTTACTAAAGATGGATGATGAACATGACTACATGGAGAAAATACCTTATGAATCTACAGTGTAGAGTTTGATTTATTTCATTTTTTTCAATTGATTAGACATAGCACATGCAGTGGGAGTTTTTAATGGGTACATAGAAAATCTAGGAAATCCACGTTGGGTGGATGTGAATTGGGTGGTGAGATACTTTAAGGGGAGAAAGGATATGTCTTTGTGCTTTAAGAAATAGAAGAGTTTATAGGGATATATTTATGCACACTTGTAAAGTGATTTTTATAACATGAGTACTATAGGATATTTTTATACTTGTGGAGTCACAACTGTTAGTTGGGTATCACAATTACATAAGATTGTGACATTTCTTACTACAAAGGAAGAATATGTTGTTACTAAAGAAAGTAAGGAGATGATATGGATGAATGTTTTCCTTAAGTAGTTAGAAAGGTATAAAGGAGATAATATGTTTTATTTTGATAGCTATAGTGAAATATATCTTATAAATAATTCAGTATTACATTCTAGGACAAATAATATTTAACAGAAATATCATTTCATGATAAGATTATTGAAGGAAGGATCTTTGGATTTGTGGAATATTCATGAAATCTTGAATTCAACCGACATGATGAAAAATGGGGTGGTCATTGATAAATTAATTCATTATTATACTTCAATTGGATTTCATAGATTATTTTAAATCAAGGGGAGAAATGCAATAAGGACCATTAAAGGAGAAGATTTTTTTAGGGTAGTATATCTAGAATAAACCTCCAAATGGTAGAATATTGAGATATATGGATCTTGATTTAATGTGGTCCAAAATATACACTGATCTATAATTTATTTGTTCAAACATGTGATGAGATCAAAGGGGTTTTTAGTGGGGGTATTTTCTTCCTATCAGAAGGATGGGGGCAAAGGGACCGAAGGCCCCAAAAAAAATTGGAAAAAAAACTTTGTACATGAAAAGTTGTTATAAATTTCACATGGGGTTGATGTGGAACACAAATTTATAAATTATAGTTTCATATGGGTTTCACACTGAGTCACATAAATAATGAAGTATGTTCAAAGACATGACAAGGTCAATATTTTACATTGGTGTGTACATGGAGGATTTGAAAATTAATTTCACATTGAAGTTAGTTTCAACTTGGAAATTTATAACATACAATTTTCTCATCATTAAAAATGAACTTGGACCCTAGGATGTTTGTACGACTCTATTTTACCAAAAATATTTGTATGTATCCCTTGAAATAGTGAAATTATTTCTCCCCTTCATGGAAATAGGTGTTCAATTCGAACTACATAAATCACCGTTTTCGATTTTATTTATTTCTTTTTTGTTCTCAAATTATCAAAAAATGTGGTGTAAAATATTGTTTTTAGGTTTAAGGGTTGGAAATTGTTCATAAACAATAGAATAAAATGAAGAAAAGGTGAATATTGGTCACTTTTATGGATAAAACTTCAATTTTTAGAAAATACATATTGAAGATTATTTGTATCAGAAGAAGATGCACTTACCACTGATAGGGGGAACTAAAAATGATTTCAAATGTTGATTGGGCATTGTTGGATAGATAGGTCTAAGGCACTATATTTCTGATGTGGTTGGGAAATGTCATATTCAATATCAAAACAGAGACAACAATCATGAGTATGATGATATCTTTTTAAAAAATGTACGAGAATAATTTTTCTTCAAACAAGGTGTTCCTCATGCGTATACTATTCAACCAGAATATGGATGAAGGTAAGTTAATCACAGATCATGTTAATGAATTTAATTTTATTTCAAGCCACCTAAGTTTGGTATATATTGATTTCACAAATAAAATCGATGTTTTTATTATCCTAACATTGCTATCATAAAGTTAAGATCCAACAGTCATAGAGGTTCCTATGGATCATCTTAATTGAACTTAAATAAATTTAATAATTCAATACATAGTGAATATATTCATAGAAGAGAATCTAAAAAATTATCTATAAGTTCTATGAATATTTAAGGAAGGAGTACATCATCCAATTAGGGAAACTCGAGAGGTAGGTCGAAGTCTAGAAAATAGTGAGACGATTAATACTACATCAGAAATATTTAATGATGCACTGGTGCCCAGTTTCAAAGATCCCTTGGAGTCTTGGATATTAGATTCTAACACTTATTCCCATTAACTCATGTATAAGGAATATCTATATAATTTCTCTCTAGAAAATTATATTAAGGTACATTATGTTGACGATGAACCTCTTAATATTGTTGGAAAAGGTGATGTGAAAGTTAAAACCCAAAATAGAAATTTTTGGATATTGGATAATGTAAGATATATTCTAGGGCATTGAATAAATTTATTATCCATTGGATAGCTTAATGATAATTGATATTTCACCACATTTGTGAAGGTATCCTATAAAATCAAAAAAGTTACTATGGTTATGGTATAAGGAGTGATGAATGGAACACCTTACATGACTAGTGATATAATCATATGGAGACTTATTTGAATTAAAAATAGATTCCAAAACCTAGCATTTTATATTTGGTCATATGAGTGAGAAGGGAAGGAAGGTTCTTATGGTGAAGGTAATGTTACTAGATATGAAATCAATAGATATTGGATTCTGTAAGTATTGTATTCTTGAAAATTAAATGAATGTTTCCTTTACAAAAGTAGGAAGAGTACTAAATGTGGGAAAATTGGAACTAATAAGTTTTGATTTTTAGGGACCCACACTAACACAATCTCTTAGTGGATCGCTTTATTACATGACATTAAATGATTAATCCACTCGAAAGGAATGGGTTTATTTTCTAAAAAAGAATAAAAATTTTGTTTCTATATTTTAGAAATGGAATAGTCTTATAAAGAAATAAATAGGGATAAGGGTGATGAAAATTAAAATATATTTAAAATCAAGAATGTGATATTTGATGAAGATGTTATTCATAAGTATGGAAATGTTGTTGAATCTGATAGTGAGTGGAAATAACCCTTGTCTCATGAGCAGGTTGATCTTGATGTATCCCAAAAAAATGAGATTGTGTAAAATGATAATCAACTAGAGAACCTAAGTATAGAGGTACCTCTTAGGAGGTAAACATGGTTATGTAAGTTAGTAAAAATATATGAATCTTATGGTCATTATTTTTTATAAATTGATAGAGGAGAAACATATTTTTATGAATAAGTGATACAGGTAAAGGCTTCAAGTAGGTGGTAAATGGTAATGAAGGATTAAATTTTATCATTACATTATAATAAGACCTAATAACTTGCTAATTTACCATAAAGAATGAATTAAGTGCACAAAAAATGGGTATATTGTGTTAGTTAAGAACATGATAGTAGTAAAATGTATAAGGTATAGTCAGTTTTAAAGGTATTTCAATATAAGGAGGGTGTATACTACAACGAAATGTTTTCTCATTTTGTTTAGATAACCACTATCAAAGTTTTTTTACCATTATAAATAAAAAAGGTATTGTATTTATAGTAGATAGATGTGAAGACTACCTTCCTTCAGGGATACATAGAGAAGGATATATATATAGTGTAACCAGAAGAGTTGGTTGAGTCTGAAAAATAAGATCTTGTTTGCAAACTTGAAAAGAGTTTATATATGATGAAATAGGTACTGAGGTAGTGGAAATAGAAATTTTATGGATTCATAGGAAAGAATGGTTATAATATACATGGTATATATCAGTTTTTGTATTTCAAATCATTTGGAAATTACTATATCATGCTATTATTATATGTGAGTGATATTCTCATGGAAGGGGCTTGTGAGAAAAAGATCAATGAGTTGAAGATGAAATTATTAAAATAATTTGAAATGAAGGACCTTGGTGAGGTGAAAAAGAATCTTTGGATAAATATCATTCAAGATCATATTATAGGAACTATGAAGCTATCAAAAATAGCCTATATAGGGAAGGTTTTGAATAGGTCCAGTATGTTGGATGAAAAACTAGTTTCTATTCTTCTTGTGATTTCCTTCAAGTATAAAAGGAGTAGTCACCAAATATGGGAGATGAATGTGAATACCAAGAGAAAATACCTTAAGCATTAATAGTAGGGATTTTGATGTATATCATGGTTTTAACTTGACCAAACATAACACATGTAGTGGTAATATTTAGTAGATACATAGAAAATTAAACAAGATCACATTGGGAGGTTGTGAGGTGGGTGATAAGATACTTGAAGGGAAATAATGATATGTCTCTATGATTTAAGGAAGGTATAGATTTATAGGGATATGAATATACAAACTTGATCGGTGATATTGATATGAAAGGGAGTAGTACATTATATGTTTATACCTATGGAGTCATAGTTATTAGTTGGGTGTTATAATTACAGAAGATTGTGGCATTGTTAGCTATGGACAAAGAATATGTTTTTTACTAAAGCAAATAGATGATATGGTTGAGGAGTTTGATGAAGAAGTTGGATATGAATTAAGAATATAATTTTTCATATTCTAATACAAAGAGTGCAATAAATCTTGTGAACAATCCAATATTCAATTCTAGGATGAAGCATATTCATGTGAAATATAATTTCATTATAGGATTTTTGAAGGATGGATCTTTGTATTTGTGAAAGATTCATAGAATCTTGAATCCAACTAAACTGTTAATTAAGGGGATGGTTATTGAGAAATTAATTCATTATTTCACCTTATTTTTACTTTAGATATGAAGATAGAGTGAGGGTAGCAACACAATAATGACTATTAGATGAGAATATTGTTGGAGGATAGCATCTCTGAAATCAGTCTCCAAGTGGGAAAATGTTTAGATATATGGATCCTAGTTTTATGTGGTCCAAACTATAAAACAATCCATAATTACACTATTAAACCTCAGTGTTGAATTCATGGGGAATAATAGGGGAAACACACCCTATTAGAAAACTTGGGGTCCATGGTTATATGGCCCTAATAAAATTGGAAAAAACACGGGGTACACATGGAGTTGGGGTTATAAATTTCTCATGGGGATGATGTAGAATACAAATTCAGAAATTCTAGTTTTACATGGGATTTACATGAAATCGTAGAAATAAATGTTTCACATGGGATTCCAATGGACATGTGGAGGTCAACTTTTCACATTGATGTGTATGTAGAGGAGTTGAAAATTTATTTCATTTGTAAGGAAGTTTCAACTAGAAAATTTATGACACACTATATTTTCAAAATTAAAAATGTACTTGGATACCAGGATGTTTTTATGGCTCTATTGTACTGAAAATAACTATATCTCTCCCATAAAATAGTGAAATTATTACTCCCCTTCATGGATGCATGACATTCTTCTTAAACCATGTAAATAACTATCTTCAATTTTCTTTCATTTTTCATTTTTTGTTATATAATATTCACAACATAGACTACTTTGAGTGGTCTATCCTATATAACCATAAATGTTTTAGAGTGGTCCATTCCACATAACATAAAACTATTAAAATACCATTATTTAAGCGCCTGATCTATATAAGAGTTCTTTTCTTAAGAGGTTTGATGGTTATGACTGTATATACCTCCAATGATGTCAAGGTTCACTTTAACTATAAAAAACATCCCTTATCCCAATAAATACATGTGTATTGATTCTTATTTTCATATGATATATAGTTATTATTGAATTTATTACCATTGGCCTAGCTGAAAGCTTCACTCTCCCTCTATCTCCTTCATCATTCAAAATTTCCTATTGTATGGTTTTCCAATTCACATCTAGTTTTCTATGTTGTCCTTAAAATTGAATTCCATATAGTGGCACCCAAATATCTTATCATGGGTATGTTGGATGTGCATTAAAATTCATGCATATGATACATGAATTATACATATATAATATATGATATTATTTATATATATATATATAGTGTACATTTAATATATTCATATTATGCATATGTATATTATCATTCGTGTGATGTATGAATATAATATATATATGATATATATATATTATTAAATATGAATGAGATGCATACACAGATGCATGCGATTCCATGCCTCTCATTAATGGTTTTTGTTGAAAGTGGGTGCCCTGGACCCAACTTGTATTGTACTTTGATTACCACTACATGTATGCAGTTTTTTATAATACATGTGTGTTTATATTGCCATAATAGTGAAGATACTTCTGCATCCACTTTGTTTATGGTAATTTCCTTAGATTACATATCATATCAAGGGGGTATAGAAGATCCCAAGCTATAATGAGAACCCCGAGATACCATGACATTAATCTTAAAGTAATGTCATATGGTCTAGTTACATCATTATAATAGGATACAGATGATGTGTGACCATCAGGTGTTGGGGGATCATAGGCATTGATACTTCATCTCATGAAGTCCGCACTTAATGATTTCTAGTAGTTGAGATCATGAGGACAGACCCTCATAATAGGAACACCATGTGTTTCAGGTGTCATTGGTAGTTCTTATCTACGGACATGTGTAATGGTCTCCAGACTTGAGATCATTATCAATGAATTTCATTTAATTACATACATTTGATGCAAGGTGAAAACCATGGTGACAAAGTCATGGTGAGGTAGTTTGTATCGGGTATGTCATTAATGGAATGGAATTTATTGAATGATCGAGAAAGGATTTTTCACTTCCGAGTTCAGGAAGAGATATCTTGGGCATGGTTTATTAGGATGGTTGCACCTTCATTAAATCCATGGCCATGGTATTCGAAGGTAAGACCGTCCAGAAAAATCAACAAATAAAATAAAGAAAGATAAAGGATGATGACACTAGTGTGCATTCCGCTTTATTGAGATATCGATGGAGAAGAGATTATATTACATGGACCATGTTCGTAGGAAGGAATTCATTGATTTGACTTTGCCTTATCTCTATAGGGGGGCCTCGATGGGTTGCTAGACCCTACTCTTGGTCAGTGGATATTATTTACTTCTATTGAGGTAAGGTTCTAGAGGGTCACACACAATAACGCTTTGATAATCTGCCTTATTATAGGAATAGGAATATAGAACTTGGTGGGCTCCAACAAAGGGTCTGAGTACTATCCAAGTTCTATAGATCACCAAAGAATAAATAAATTCATTTATTATTCAAGTTTCGAATAATTCGTTGAATTTATTTATAACATGTATTTACAAGTTATATAGTAAATACAAGTATTAATATTATTCGAATGGATTTTAATATCCTAGGTTTGTTTAATATTAGCAGGAGGTGTGAGTCGAGTTAAAGACTCAAGTATATCATGTAATATATTTATATTACGAGTAAGTGATAAATTATAAATATTATTTATGGCATAATTTTATTTGTCATAAATAATTATTTATAACACTTATATAGCAGATGTTTATTAGACGGGGGTCGGGAACCCATACCACGTGTTTTAAACATTCTCTATATAAGTAAGAGAGAGTCTCTCCCCTTGGTAACTATTCATGTGATGGGATTGAGAGCTTCTCTCTCCTCCTGGAATCTAGAGAGAGAGTCTCTCAAGAGAAGGAAGATCTTCAAGTTCATCCATCTAGAATTGAAGTTTCTTGCCTTATAGTGATCATCACTGCACTGACGTGAGCATTAAAGATCCGCGCTAGCACCCAGATCTCGACGAATGGTGCGCAAGAAGATTCGAGTGGCGTGTGTGGACGATCTAGAGGGCTTCGACCTCGGAATCTTTGATCAACGATTTTCAGCATCCTATGGCGGACTTGCACACATCAAATCTCAACTAGGTACATGTTCAGTTTATTTTTGTGCTCTTTAAAATCCATCTGTGGTCCTCAAACCGTATCGGGATAGATCAACGGAGTCGACATCATAACATTGCTCTAGTGAAGCGAAAAATTTTAAATTCCAGGCTCACCAGCTTCCGCTACCCATCCCGATACCTAACAGTGGTATCATAGAGAATGCATGATTTTTCAGTGTCAAAAGAAAAATTGAATTGCATAAAATTTAAGTACAGGGAATTAAATCTGTTCCATTGCAACTTACTACATGTCGATCCATTTTTGAATGGCCAAATTATGGCCATTTGAAAATTTTAATTGGATCGACTCATCAGTTTAAATTTTCTTCGGATTAAATTTTGATAAGAACTCATTTTAATTTCATTAATGTGTTCTTCAAAATTACCGAAATCTGGCTATGCTTTGGCCAGAATCCAGTAGCCAGAAATAATCTGGTAAGTTTAATTTTAGGAGATAAATAAAATAATATTATAATATAATATATTTTATTTTTCAAAAATTAAAATATTATTTAAATACTTGGGGTCAATTCAAGTCTTCCTTTTCAGTTTTATAAATAAAAAATACGGGACCAAGACTCATTTTAGGGTCAAGTCTTCATCCTTTAGTTTTATAAAAAAAAATGGGGAAGGGAGGTGTATTTTTTAAAATACAAATTTAAAAAAAAAATAGAAGAACCAAAGAGGGTCTTCTTCTTTGTGTGGGGCACGCCTCCCCTTGAAGGAGAAAACCCTAGTGGCGGCCTGGCCACCAAACCTCCACCCCGCGCCACCCTCCTCCTGGTGTTGTGCCGGACTGCCGCCCTGAGAGTCGCCCCTCTGCCTGGTTGTGCCACCCAGGACCGCGCCACCCTGCTCGGATCACCAGGCCACCGGACCTCCGCCTGGTGCCAGCCTCCTCCTTGCGCCAGGTCGCGCCGCCCGGTACCCGAACCTCAGCCGCCCCTCTATCTCATGCAGGTCGAGCCCCACTCAAACCCCACCGCCTCTCCGCCATCTCGCTCCCAACCGCATCAGACCTGGCCGCGCCGGACCAGGCCACCACCGGTCCAGGCCGCGCGAGACCAGGCCACCACCTGTCCAGGTCGTGCCAGACCAGGCCGCTGCCCCATCGGCTAGCCGGAGCAGTGGGTTGCCGCCCATGCATCTAGACGGAATGTTTCCCCGCCTCCTCCCGCTCCCTTCACTCCTGGCCGGAAGATCCTTCCCCATGGATGTCTCCGGACCAGACAATCACACCACGGTCACTTCACGATCACGTCGCGGTCACGCCGCGGTCACGTCGCGGTCACGCTGCAGTTATGCCACGGTTATACCGTGATTTGGCCCTACTCCAGGACGACACCCCGCGGCGGTTCACAGTCCTGCCGAACTCCTCCCCAGCTAGAGGTAACCCCATTTTAAATCCATTTTAATTAATTTAGTTTTTTAAATTAAATTAATTAGAATTAGTTTTGGGGTTTAAATTTATTTTAATCTGAAACATTAATTTAATTAGAATTAAATTTAAATTAATAGTTTAATTTAATTTTATAATTAAAATTAAATTAATAGTTAAATTTAATTTTATAGTTAAAATTAAATTGATGGTTTAATTTAATTTTGGAATTGAAATTAAATTAAACAGTTGGAATTGATAAAAATAAATTAATTGAATTTATTCAAATTCATTTAATTTATAAAGACCCCCTGTACTATTTAAATTTCATTACAATTTAATTTTAATCGTGCTTTATATTTACCGATTGGTCTTGAGAAAGCGATCGAACTGTGTGTGTCTAGTGTTTATTTATTTATTTAATTATTTATTCAATGTGTGCGATGATTGTAATAACTAATTAGATAAATGACTATCTGTGAATCGTCCTTTTAATTTCAAATATGTATAAGGGCATACATGTCCAATGCACAAGATGTATTTTGTACCCCTAGACCCCCTCACCTGCGTGCGAGTACATTTATAATTAAATGATAATCTGAGACGAAGACCCCACCAAGATGAGGTGGTAAACCAGACGAGAGCTGAGTGCATTACACTGGGCTAGATACGATGTGAGTCAAGTCAAGACTCAGGTATAGATGACCCTAGTTCAAGATTGATCCATTATGGATCGATCTTTATAGAATGATCAAGACCAGTTGGATTGCATGATTTACCTTTATGCATTTTTTATTCTTTTATGTGAATGCATGATTATTGCGTGATCACATAGAATAGTAAATAAGATAAAATGCATAAAGATGCGATGGATTATATTCTATTTCATGTTCATTTGTGAGCGCGACAACCTAGTTTGAGCATATTAAATAGAAAAGGATTATATTCATCAAAATTCCTTAAAGATATATTAAGTCCAATAAATGCCTTCCATTTTTCACATCTAAACAAAACCGGCTGTTTGGGGTGCTCGTCAACCATAGTTGAGAGTGCCTCTTACTACCGGGGTGTTTTCATGAGAGAACTGGGTTGAATTAACTAAAGTGAGTAGTCAAGGATTAGTCTTAGCTAACTTTCTATCACTTTAGAGGCAAGAGGTTGAGGGAATCAAGTTCGGATTCCAAAAGATGGGAATTTACTCAACAACACAAGGAACTGCAAGCCAAATGGTTGGTCAGCCTAGAGCCTTCCTTGAAACCCTCCAAGTAGTGGCATAGCCATAGCTTGTAGACTATGAGGTAGGTTTCAAGGATCCTTGCCACTAGAATACTCAAGCGACATAGTATTCCAAATTTAATAGTGAGGGCTATTAAGGATCACTAAAATAGTGGGAGACATTAAATGATATAATAATTTGTTAATCATAAATTTCAAAAGGTAATCAAGACAAAGTACTAACTGCTAAATGTTTATCTGATGTAGATTCAAAATGGAAATCACCAACACCACAAGTACTTTATCACTATGATCAATTTTGGATAAAGAAAATATCATGACCGGCAATAACTTCTAGGAGTGGTACAGGCACTTGCGTATAGTACTACGCCAAGAAAGGAAGTTATATGTACTGGAATCCCCAATTCCTGCTGAGCCTCCTCAGGGAGCAAGCAAGACAGAAAAAGATAAATGGAGAAATCATGTAGACAATGCACTTGATGTACAATGCATCATGTTGTCATCCATGTCCAGCTAATTGCAAAAAAATGCATGAGGATGAGGACGCCTATAAGATGCTTTCACATCTCCAAGAACTATATCAGGAGAGGGATAGGCAAGAAAGGTATGAGATCTCAAGTGTGCTTTATAAGTGCAGACTAGCACAAGGGAACCAATCTGGTCCTCACGTACTCAAGATGATTGGGTATATTGAGAAGCTTGAAGCCCTTGGGTTCAAATTGAACCAAGAACTAATTGTGGATCTCATTCTTGCCTCTTTACTATCAATCTTCTCAACTTTTATTGTCAATTATAATATGAATGATATGAAAAAGTCGCTCCCTAACATTTTTTATTTAGTTCGTCAAGCTGAAAATGACATGAAAAACACCAATTCAATTTTCCTTATAGTGAACAAGAAAAACAAGGAGAAGGAAAAGGGGTCTAAGGCCAAGTCAAGGCTAAAGACACCAATGCATCGTCCTGCAAATAAGCCAAAGATTCATAGGCAAAGTAATGAGTAGGAATATGTCTGCTTTGGATGTGGCAAGAAAGGCCACTGGAAGAAGAATTGAAAAGCTGGGAAGAAGAAGAAAGAGGATTCTACTACTTCAGGTATTTTTTCATTGAATGAAATCTATCTTTATCTACAATTTGGGTATTGGATACAGCATGTGGATAATACATTTGTATTCATATACAGGAACCAAGTAGGTTCAAGAAGATTGAAAAAGTTCAAGTGGATCTCCGAGCTACAAATGATGCAAGTCTAGCAGCCTTGGCAGTGGGAGACTATCACTTAATCTTGCCAACTAGTTTGGTTCTAGTTTTAAAAAAATTGCTATTATGTACCCAAAAACATTATCTTTGTGTCAAGTCTAGACACTATGGGTTTTTATTTCAAGTTTGGAAATAAATGTTGTCTCTTTTATATGGATAACATATGTTATGGTATGGAACATCTTAATAGTGGTTTATATATGCTGGAACTAGAGAACTCAGTAATGGAAATCAATGACAAAAACAGCCAACATGACTCAAATATCACCCGCCTATGGCACTTCAGGCTTGGTCATGTAAACAAGAAGCAATTACGAATATTGCATCAAGAAGGGTATCTAGACTCGGTATAGTTAGAACCCTTAGATGTATGTCAAGCTTGTTTACAAGGAAATATGACCAAAGTACCTTTCTCAAGAAAGGGAGAAAGATCCAATGAAGTGCTGGAATTAATACATACTGATGTATGTGGTCCATTTCTAGTAGAGGCAAGGGGTGGTTTTCTATACTTCATTACTTTTACTGATAACTATAGTAGGTATGGCTATATCTACTTAATGCGGTATAAGTCATATTCTTTTTGGATATTTAGGGAATACAAAAAATGAAGTAGAAAACCAACTTGGTAAGAAGATAAAAGCAGTCCACTCAGATCGAGGTGAAGAATATCTTAACAAATCTTTCATTGATCACTTGAAGGAGTGTGGGATATTATCCCAACTAACTCCTCCTTATACACCACAATGGAATGGTGTTAGTTAAAGGAGTAATAGGACCTTTCTTGACATGGTCAGATCAATGATGAGTCATGCATCTCTTCCATTATCCTTTTGGAGATACACTTTGCAGACAGGAGCATATACCCTTAACTGAGTACTAACTAAAGCTACAGATGGGATTACATATTAGTTATGGTATGGAAAGAAACACAGTCTAACACACATACGTGTATAGGGGTGCAAGGTGTTTTTCAAGACTTTACCAGTGACAAATTATCATTCAGAAGCACCAATTTCATCTTTATAGGTTATCCTAAGGAAACTAGATGATATTACCTATATAACCCTTTAGATTGAAAAGTCATTGTGGTATGATACACCAAATTTTTGGAAAGGGAACATATTTTTATTGGAAATAGTGGGATAAAGATTGACTTTGATGAAGTTAATGCTCCAAATGCACAAGAGTTGGTAGAGGAACAATCTCCACAAGAACCAGTGGAAGAAGAAGTTGTTCATGAGACAGAGACACTACATAGGTCTACACGAGAGGTTAGAGAACCACAGTTTTATGGTTTTCTTATCACCGAGTCTGGTGACACATTATTCCTTGAGGATGATGAACCTCTAACCTACAAGGAAGCAGTAGAAGGCAAAGAAGCTGCTAAATGGAAAGATGCCATGAATTCTGAGATGGAGTCCATGTACCAAAATCAAGTTTGGATTTTGGTAGACCCCCCAGTTGATGTAAAGCCCATTGGATGCAAATGGGTATTCAAGAAGAAGTTGGACATGGATGGTGAGATTAATACCTTTAAAGAAATACTAGTTTCAAAGGGTTTCAGACAACATCAAGGTATTGACTATGATGAAACCTTCTCACCAGTATCAATGCTTAAATCCATCATAATATTGCTTGCAATAGCAGCCTTTTATGATTATGAAATTTGGAAAATGGATGTCAAAACTACTTTTCTTAATGGTAAGTTGGTTGAAGATGTCTATATGACTCAACCTGAAGGGTTTGTTAAGTCAAAGAATGCCAATAAAGTATGCAAGCTACAGAGATCCATTTATGGATTGAAGCAGGCATCAAGATCATGGAATGTTCATTTTGATGAGGCCATAATAGATTTTGGTTTTTAAAAAAATGAAAGTGAGCCTTGTGTCTATAAAAAGGCTGAAGGTAATGACATAGTTTTCCTAGTATTATATATTGATGACATATTAATTATGGGAAACGAGGTGCAAGTATTACAGTCAGTTAAGACTTGGTTAAATGAATGCTTCTACATGAAAGACATAGGTGAAGCAGGCTACATTCTAGGGATCAATATCTATCGAGATAGATCTCAAAGGCTGCTTCGGCTAAGTCAAAGTACATACATTGACAAGGTACTCAAAAGGTACAGTATGAAACAATCCAAGAGAGGATTGTTACCAGTGTCACATGGTGTAAATATCTCCAAGAAAATGTGTCCACAAACACAGAAGGAGATTGACAGAATGAGTAGAGTCCTTTTTTCTTCGGCAGTGGGTTCTATCATGTATGTCATGCTATGTACTAGGTTTGATGTCGCCTTTTATTTAAGCATGGTGGGTAGATATCAAGCCAATCTAGGAGTGCTGCATTGGATAGGTATTAAAACTATCCTAAAGTACTTGAGGCGTACTAAGGATATGTTCCTGGTGTATGGAGGAGATGAGGAACTAGTTGTGAGAGGATACACTGATGCTAGTTTCTAGACAAATCATGATGATACGAAATCATAATAAGGCTACATATTTTGTCTGAATGGTGGTGCGGTGAGCTGGAGAAGCTCGAAGCAAGATGTGATTGCTGATTCTATAGTAGAGTCCGAATATATTGCAGCTTACGATGCAGAAAAGGAAGAAGTCTGGATACACAGCTTTATCTTAGACAATGGTGTCGTACCTAGTAGTGCAGACCATGTTCCAGTATATTGTTATAATACTACTATAGTGGTGCTTGCCAAGGAGCCCAGGTCTCACCATAGGACAAAGCATATTCTTCATAAGTTTGATCTATTAAGGGATTTTACTCAAATAGGTGAAGTGACAGTTAGCAGAGTAGCCACAGAGGACAACATGGCAGACCCTCTGACGAAAGCCATTTCTCAGCAGAATCTTGATTCACATGTGAGAGCCAGTGGATTGAAACCTATTAGTAGTTGGCTCTAGTGCAAGTGGGAGTGTTGAAAGTGGGTGCCCTAGACCCAACTTGTATTGTACTTTGATTACCACTACATGTATGCATTTTGTTATAATACATGTGTGTTTATCTTTCCATAATAGTGAAGATACTTATGCATCCACTTTGTTTATGGTAATTTCCTTAGATTACATGTCATATCAAGGGGGTATAGCAGATCCCAGGATATAATGAGAACCCCAAGATACCATGACAGTAATCTTGAAGTAATTTCCTATGGTCCAGTTACATCATTCTGATTGGAAACAAATGATTTGTGACCATCAGGTGTTGGGGGCTCATAATAAATGAGACTTTATCTCATGAATTTCTCACTTGATGATCTTTAGTAGTTGAGATCATGAGGAAAACCCCGCATAATAAGAACACCACATGTTTCAGGTTTCATTGGTCATTCCTATCTATAGACATATGTAATGGTCTCCAGACTTGAGATAATTATCAATGAATTTCATTTAATTACGTACATTTGATTCAAGGTGAAAACCATGGCGACAAACTCATGGAGTGGTAGTTTGTATCTGGTACATCATTAATGGCATGGCATTGATTGAAAGATCGAGAAAGGATTTTTCTCTTCCGAGTACAGGAAGAGATATCTCGAGCCTGGTTGATTAGGATGGTTGCACCTTCATTAAATCCATGGTCATGGTAGTCGAAGGTAAGATCGTCCGGACAAATCAACAAATAAAATAAAGAAAGATAAAGGATGATGACACTAGTGTGCATTCTGCTTTATTAAGATATCGATGGCGAAGAGATTATATTGCACGGAATGTGTTCACGGGAAGGAATTCCTTACTTTGACTTTTCCTTATCTCTATAGGGGGCCTTGATGGGTTGCTAGACCCCACTCTTAGTCGGTGGATATTATTCACTACTATTGAGGTAAGGGCTTAGAGGGTCACACATAATAGCGCTTTGAGAATCTTCCCTATTCTGGGAATAGGAATATAGAACTTGGTGGGCCCCACCAAAGGGTCTGAGTACTATCCAAGTTCTATGGATCACAAAAGAATAAATAAATTCATTTATTATTCAAGTTTATAATAATTCATTGAATTTATTTATAACATGTATTTAAAGTTATATAGTAAATACAAGTATTAATATTATTTGAATGGATTTTAATATCCTAGGTTCGTTTAATATCAGAAAGTGGTGTGAGTCGAGTTAAAGACTCAAGTATATCACGTAATATATTTATATTACAAGTAAGTGATAAATTATAAATATTATTTATGGCATAATTTTATTTGTCATAAATAATTATTTATAACACTTATATAGCAGACATTTATTACACAGGGGTCGGGAACCCATACTACGTGTTTTAAACATTCTCTATATAAGTAAGATAGAGGCTCTCCCCTTGGTAACTATTCATGTGTTGGGATTGAGAACTTCTCTCTCCTCCTGGAATCTAGAGAGAGATTCTCTCAAGTGAAGGAAGATCTTCAAGTTCATCCATATCGGATTGAAGTTTCTTGCCTTATGGTGATCGTCATTGCACTAAAGTGAGCATTGAAGATCCGCGCTAGCACGTAGATCTTGATGAACGGTGCGCGAGTAGATTTGAGAGGCGTGTGGGGACGATCTAGAGGGCTTTGACGTCAGAGTCTTTGAGCAACGATCGCTGGCGTCCTACGGAGGACTTGCACACGTCAAATCTGAACTCGGTACATGTTCAGTTTATTTTTGTGCTCTTTCAAATCCATGCATGGTCCTCGGACCGTACCGGGATAGCTCACCGGATTTGACATCGTAACATCGCTTCGGTGATGTGAAAATTTTAAATTCCCAGCCCATCGGCTTCCGCTGCTCGTCCTGGTACCTAAAAGTTTTATCACTAATGAATCAAAGTGTTTGGTTCATTAAATAATGTTTATTCATTGAACAAGTTCAATGAATGAACTCCAATGGGGGTAATGCTTGGGTGCCATCAGAAGGCACCCAATCTGTTTTGATATGGATGACACTCTTCATTTCATGAAGATCATTGATGAGGTCTACATAAGTTGATAGGATCCTATCATGTTGAGTGTGTGAGACTTCTAAAATATTTTCAAATCTTTCTTCTATTCTTGAAGCACGTTCTTCACTTGGAAAAGGTTTTATCTCCCCATTAAGCATTTGGAAGTACTCAAAAATCATTCATGGATCCATTGGTCAATGCATCACCTCTGAGGGAGGGTGCTTCTATTCACTGCTTCTTATGATATTAATCAAATGTGTCTTATTGATATTAAAGATGGAATCTACCACAACTCATGACTTCCATCTGATCTTTTTTTTCGATATTCTTACACATTTGTTTTCTTTAAGATAGATATCCTATGTTTGGGTTGTTTTCCACTACCAATGATCATTATATGATCATATGAAACACATCATTAGTATCATAGAAAGTTTCTTCAATATTTGAATGTGTTTTGATTACTGGTTTTTGAGAAAAAACTATATCTAGAAATGAATAACATTGTTATGGTTAACTTTTCATAGCTTTTAAGCTACATAAATGTAATATCAGTGTTACCTTTACAAAGAATGGATACTTGAAGGTAACCGATGAGTTACCTTCATATAGAAAGGCTATATAGAGTTAATTGCTAAGTTACCTTTACGTGGTGGGGTCATGTGAAGGTAACCTCTATGTTACCTTCACATATTAGATCAATGCAAAGGTAACCTTTTTGTAACCTTCATGTTGCAGACCGCGTGAAGTTAGTATCATTGTTACCTTTATGAAGGTAGGGGCACCTATGTGTAGGTAAATAGAAATTTGTTAAAACGCATTTTTAACATTTTAAAATTATTTTAATGGTTTATAAATCATTTTAAAAGGTATTTTGGAATATATTTTAATTTATAAGGATTTAATTAATTAATTATAAATTGTTTTTAATTAATTAAAAAATTATGAAACATTTTATTCCAAAATATTAAAATTTAATATTTAAAATACCTTTTTTAATTATATGGAATATCTTATGGTTAGAAAATAAAATATATATTTTTTAAATAATAAAAAATAATTTATAAATGGTAAATAATTATAAAATAAGACTTAAATATAAAGGTGATTACATTTATAATTATAAATGGTTTATAATTAGTCAATTAATTTTAAATTGTTCAAATTAAGAGGTAATCCTTCGAGATTTTGTTTAGAACACATCAAAAATGTTTTGATGGTAAATATGATTAAAGGTTAAAATAATATTTTGAAATGTTTATGAATGATTTAATATTAATTTTCAATGTAAATATTTTATATTCTTGTTAATTTATAAAAAATTTATAATTTTCATTGATTTATGAATAGTTCATAAAAACTCATATTTTGGAGAATAAATAAAATGTTTATTTATTTGTTAAATTCCTTTGATATTAATGTTTAGTATTTTTTTATGAAATTTGAATATTTTGAATGCTTTAGTGTAACTGTTAAACTACTTCTAAGAATTAGATCCATGTATTACATGCTAGGTATGTCTCCTTAAAAGTTAGTTTCCATATACCTAGAGCCCAGTTTTTTTGTAGTTATGAGCTTGAGAATAGTTATTAAATATAATTTATGCATATTAGGTGATATAATTATAATGAATTGAATTATACCTTGGTTAAAGCATCCCTAGGTACAAGGACTTGGGGTTGGAGTACCAACTTTCCTGAAGGTCTATACTTTGGCTAGGAAAGCGAATGGGGTTGGCTATCTTTCACTTTGATCTTACTCATATAGAGATTTTAAATATCATATAACTCTATGTCTTTACATGATGTTTCCATATACCTTATTCATATAATTAATTTTTATATGTATAGATATACTTGGATTCTATTTTTTGGTGAGTAATGCAAACTTGTGGGTTGTGTAAAGATTTACACATTTTTATAGTGTGAACACGTTAATTTAGTGGTGGCAATATAGACTCCAAAACTAAATAATTATAAGCATGCACACGTAAAAGGGAAAAAATTAGAAGATAATGACTACATAATATGTAATAATTATTAATTTTATATGAATATGATGTATATTAAATTAGTGATACTTGAAAACCCTAAGATACTAAGTGTGTGATTCCTTCCAAAAAGACATTCTTCAAGACCACAATCATTCAATCGGGTAGGTTCTACCAAAGCAGGGTGCCCTTGAATTATCTTATTTAAGGTAATAAAGTGATAGGTAACACTAGATCAACCTTTGGTAGTTTTTTACAAAGTAAGGTTCTCCTGGATTTTTCTTTGTTATCCTATTATTGGCACTTTCTTGGGGTTACACTTAGCTGGGAACCCCTTGGGAAGGATACCAAAGGAATAGAGTTGAGTGAATCCATATGATGTATTAGGATAAAGGTTTATACACTCAATTATACAAGAATAATAATAGTTATTTTTGGTATGATTCCCTACCTAAATAACTAATTAGTGAGAAGAATTCCAAAGTAGACTCACTACTTAGTGAAATATGTATCTCAGATTACTAAATAGATATGATGTTTGGGGTCATCATTTTTAATGGGATAATTTTCATTTCAGTTCCTTAATTAAAAGATATATTACATGATACTCACCCATTTATATGTGTTTTTTGTAGATTATGGATTGCTTAATGATAATAATATTGAGATCACAAATATGTATGACCAATAAAATAGTAAAATATTGGTATCTAGGATTAAGAAATGTTCTCAAAGAGAAACATTTAGATTATCCAAATGTAAATTTTTTTTTTGAAAATGTTGAGGTTCAATCCCCATTTGTTTAACATAGAAAGAAATCCCTTATGATATCAGGAAAATAGGGAACTCGTTACATGAACAGATGAAAAAACATCTTTAAAAAACAAGATCAAAATTCCCTAATATGGCCCAAAATGTCCAAAGGAAACACACATCATGAACAGGAAGGGATTTTCATTATTTATTTATAACAAGTGATTATCCACTAAATGAGGATAATAGTCATTGTTAATATATATAATATTAATGTTATTCATTATTCATAAACACCATTTTAGTGCATTTTACACTTTGAACATCATTTCACATTATGATTCTAATTCCTTCTTAAAATGCACTATTATGTGGTGCATTTTTTAACATCATTTAAAGTACCCAATGATCTTGATTTTATTTTAATATTTAATTTTTAGGTTTATAATTATATTGGGAACAATTCATACTTGTGGAGTGTTGGAATATTCACATTGGAAGACCGCCAAAATGAGATTTCATGCAAACAATTCTAAAGAAGGCAGATTGGACACCAGCCCACTGATAAGAATGTGGGGCCCAACATGCAGGCCCAATGAAGCCCATATTTCGTGCGATTCTATAAGAAATATATAGGAACAAATAATTCTTCATAAGATAGTGCTAATTATTTTTCCATGGTGGTTATTAAGGCATCCCAATTTAGAGATAAAATTATGGGCCAGATTCTACGTCTCAGAAAAACATCACAAAAATTTAATTATATATCGTTAACCATATATCCATTTGGGCTGCAATTTTACATAGAGATAGGATATATCCTGATATTTACTGTTTTCTTATATGTCCCACTCTAATTCGGTCATCTAGAAGGCCATTTAGACACGTCTATTCGGTGGATGAAAGTTGGCTACCACCTTGGGTCAAGGGTGAAAAGATCAACTCTCCCTCAACTTTCCACCCAGCTATGGCCTACCACAATTAATTGAGGAGACTTTAAATATTGTAGGCTCGACCAAAGGATTCAAAAATTACCATTTAAGGCAGTGGTGGTGGGGGATTTGATCATCTTTGAGCTTTGTTTTCATCTTAATGTTATGTTGCCAATTTGATATTGTAATCGCATTCCCTCAATTGTAAGTTCCTTGAATTACCTTAGCTTATTTATAAAATCTCTTCATATTCTCTTTTTATATTATTCTTATAATCACTTTGATACCATTTTCACAAGGTTTGAACTTGTTCATACCAAACCTTGTGAGATTATCACACAACAGTGGAGTGATTGTTATTTCATTGTTTTTTTTACTTCTTCAATTCCTCCTTCATGAGCCTACTTTCCACTTCCATTGAAACCATAGGATCAATAGAGGGCTAAAAAACTTATGGGTTGATCCAAGGGAGTATAAATGGGATGGATTGGATGTTATTTTTCACTACCTTAATCTCTAATCACTTCTTTAAAATGAGATTTTTATTTGATGATTTTAAAACTTCTTCATCCGTATTAAATTTTAAGGCCACACACTTCAAGTGCTAATACGAACCTTTACCTTGAAGTGCTCAAATATTTGATCCTTAAAGTGTATAGGTGATTAGTATTAGGGTGTGTAGTAATTAAACTATTGAGTTATGATTTTTTTTTATCTTCTTAAATGAACTCATCTCAAATATAAGAAATTGAAACAGTTGAAAAGGGAATGCATCCAATCCACCCCAAGTGATAACCTAGGATCAACTCATAATTTAAAATTGAATTAGCTTTAGTGTCTTAGATTTCACTTAAACCCATATAAAATAAACCCAATTTGGACACTTCATAGCCAAAAATAGTCCATAGAATATACGTGTCTATAGGTTTCTTCTTAGGTCTCTGAGGATTCGACAACCCAATCTAAACTACAAGGACCGTTCTACCTTCATCTCGGGTAAATTTGAGCGTGAATCAACAAGAGTTATTCTATATATAAGTATGGAATGTTTTATGGTATTCGTAATATAATAAATGGTTTATATTGATATGGATAATCATGTATATAACATTCCAAATAAAAAGTTTAGGGTTGATTATAATATCACATACCTTTGGCATTGTTGCCTCAGACATATAAACGAGAAACACATTAAAATATTCCATAGAGATGGATTGTTGGAATTATTTGATTAAAAATAATTTTATAATTTAAAATATTTTTTATTGGGAAAAATTACAAAGTCACCTTTTAGGAGAAAGTGTGAGAGGGATAGTTGACTATTGGATCCTTTACATAGTGATGTATGTGGGCCAATGAGTACACAATAAAATGGTGGATTTAAGTACTTAATTACATTTATTAATGATTTTATTCATTATGGATATGTGCTGATGAATTAAAAGTATTAACTTTTGAAATTTTTAAAGAGTTCATAATGAAGTACAAAATCAACTGGTCAAGAGAATTAAGATTCTTAGATCCAATCGGGGTGGCGAATACTTGATCCAAGAACTCATAGTTCATCTCATAGATTATGGAATTGTTTCACAACTCACTCCTTATAGAACACTATAATGGAATGTTGTTTCTTAGAGGAAGAATCATACCTTTTTAGATATGGTTTGATCAAAGTCTATGTGGCCTTCCAAATTAATTTTGGGGTTGTACTCTAGAAACTATTATATTCTTACTAAATTGAATTCCATTTAAATACAATATAAATAAAATATATGAAATATGGACTGGAAAGTGTCCCAATATATATTTTATGAAGATTTGGGGTTATGAAGAATATGTGCAGTGTTTGGATCATGATAAAATTGACCCTAAGTATGAAAAGTTATTATTTTTTAGTTATCCCAAGAAAACTAAGAGAGGTTATTTATACAATTCTACTATAAACAAAATGTTTGTGGCCTAGTTTTCTACATTCCATGAGAAGTAATTTATCAATAGATTTATTAGTGGGAGGAAATTTTAACTTAGAGGAGTTTAAGATCAATAAAAATGAAGTGTTACTAAGATGGAAGTTGAGCCAATTCCACAAAGAGTTGTGGAAGAAGAAATAATGAGATCCAAATTTTCCCAAATTTTTTCCTGCATTACATTGATAATTAACCCCAAAAATTTGATAAAACATGGGTAAATTATTGCTTTTTGTTACTTTGAGAAATTTAGACTTTACTTGTTAAATGAATCTAATCATTGTTTTTTAGTGTTTTATTCATCCTTGGATTAATTTAATCAAGACATGATTTTTATGAAATTTCAGTGAATTTATAAAAAAATCAGTTTTTAAGCTTGAAATCATAAATTTGGAAAAGTATAGAAATATTATAAGATAATTATATCAGTCATGTAAAATAAATTCTAAATCATGTAATATGATTTCATCTATGCTAGACTAGTTATAATTTAATTTAATTTATCAGAATTCAAATTCAAGCAGTTGTGCAAGATAATTAGTTTATGTTGGGTAGCCCCATAATATAATTTTCAGCCACGTAAAATAATTTAAATTTTTTAAGAATATTTATTTTGTATCATAATATAATATGTTCTGTAATAGAATTTTCCCCGCATAAGATAAATCACTTTGTGAAAAATTTATAATTACATGGAGGAGAAGTTATGCATTAAGGGATCTCGTCCAACTACATCTTGATCCATGTTTCACACTGAAAATCAGTATAACTTCAATAACCAAGTCCAGGAATAGGTATATTATTGAATCCCACCTTCTCAATCTCCAATTGGATAGCATGTACATCCCTCTTTCTCACAAGAGTGTGCTAAACTGAAATTGATATTTGATTTCCCCTAAAATGTGAGATGGTGGATCTTTTCAAGGGTGTAGGGATCTTGATCATAGGAGAATGTTCAAATTTATTGTCTGAATCCATGTTGAACTTCTAATATGAACGTGTTATTATCATCCCAAGGAATTAATGTCCACTAAATATAAACACTAACATTGAAGAATATTCTAGAAGTTTTGGAATAACTGAATGAATTAGAAGAATCTCATGCTACTCATGTGGTAAAAAGGGAAGAACACCCAAAATATCCTGAAGTATTATTCTATAAATGTGGAAATACCTTAGTGTATTTATTTCCCCAAACATTAACTCTTTCTCTATTGAAGGGAAGAATCTGATTATAGGGGGTGCTCTAGGTCTGCACCACTTCAGGCCTCCGTAGTTTCCTTCCTTTCCTATGTTTTTTATGATTTTTTCACTTTTTTCTCTTTTTGTCTTATTGTTCTATACTATCCTTTTTATTGAATAAATTAATTATGATGATGATAACTTCCCACTGAAGAAATGGGTCATTTTCCATGAGTGATTGACTGGAAATTCTATTTCTTTTATCCTTTATTTTTTTTAATCTTTTGTAATAACATCAATGGTGGAACTCTATGTGACATACCTCACATCACAATGTTTTTGTTTTAGTGTTATTTTTTCATACCTTGAGTGGAATTGAGTTTCAGTTGGTGGAAGGCTGAAAATTAGAGTTTTAGAATCCTTTTTGGAGGAGGATGGTTATCCCGCACTGTTATAGGAACTGTGTAGTTCCTGTGTGGATGGTTCTGTAATTTTGAAATCATAGTTTTGTAGGGATTATACACAGTTTTTAAAACTATGTGAAGCTCCCTAGAGAGCATTTGGGGTATTGGGTGTGTCAAGGGTGTGGGATTATACTATAGCAGTACTGTAGCAGTTACTATAGCAGTTACTGTTCAGTACTGTAGCAGCCGGAACTATTCACCCGATTTGGGCCTTCGGGCCACCGGTTTGGGCCTACAGGTCTCCAGGGCCTTCAGGTCATCAAATGTCTTCGGGCCACAGGGCCTTCGGGTCATGTAGACTATGGAGTAGCCCAGTTCACACAGAACAGGCCCCAGAAGAGGATCAGAGCAACAGGAGTAGTATCCACCAGATGCAGAGCTAATCGGATTGGAAGAATGAGAGGGTATGACAGCCGCCATCAGGACCAGGCACCATGCAACTTTGTACGGGGCAATGATATCCGATCAGCAATGCAAGGTGGGGAGATAAGGAGATCAATGATGCAAAATTCTTGGGAGGGGAAGTTCTAGTGGGTTGGGCCTACGGGTCATGTAATGAGCATGGTATGCCTCTGGGCCTTCGGGTCATGTATTACGGGTCATGTTGGGCCTTGTGATTTGGGCCTATGGGTCATGTATGGGTTCCCCTTAAACCCTTAAAATGGGGATTATCTATAATAAAATAAAAATAAGGCCTTCGGGCCATTCAGGAAAAGAGTAACCATGTGAGGAGGTGTCTGGCCTAGGTAGTGGTCAGTGCACAGTTAGCTCATGGTTTGGAAAACCATGAGACCTATACAAGTGTTTAAAATTTGAGATATTTCCTAAAATATCTCTTGAATTTTAGGTGTTTTCACCCCTTATTCTCCCCCTTCACATCAGCCAACACTTGGGATCCAAGGAGGAGCACCATCTTCATCCTCCTCTTGATTCATGGATTCTATTTGGTGATTTTCAAGTCTTTTGAGGTGATTTCTTCTTTTATTTCTCTCTTCTTCCTTCATTCATATCTTCTTGCTTGGTTTATACTTCCCTCATGAATCCTAGAACTCTTTCATTCAATTTTAGGGTTCTTTTTGGAACTGATGTTTGGGCTTTTTATGTCTAGGGGTTGTAGACACCGTTTCTACCCTCGTGGGTATGGTCAACATTGAAGGTGGAGTGTTCCAAATAATTTTGGATTGGTTTTCATACCTTTGAGTTAGGTGTTTCTATGATATTGTTTCATTTTGTGATTCAAGGTATGTATATTCTATCTAAATTCCCTTTTTATGAATTTATGAATATATTTTATATCTCTCTAGTGATTTGAAACCATTTCTTGGTGTTTTATGCTTGGCATAAATAGTTTTTCATGTGAATTCCACGTTTTCATGTTTGAAATGGAATGTTTAAAGGTGTTAGGATTTTTTTGAAATGTATGTATGACTCTTTGAAATCGTTCACATGTTACACAATGGGTTTTGACCCGGTTTTAGTTTTCAATGATTGAAAACTATGTTTTAAATTGAATTTGGTTTTGAAGTGAGGTGTTGACTTATAAATAGTTTAGAAAGGGGTTATTTAATATATTTAAAATAGTTATTTCAAATGGTTTCATGGTTTTCCCCTTGTTTAAAATTCCTTGGTGGCTTGTTTTAAATGGTTTTATGGAAGTGAATGGCATTCAACCTTGTTTTGGTTTTCAAAGGGTAAGGCCCATGTGTGATGGGTAGCTTTGAAATGTTTTAAATGGTGTGAGTGATTTCTATAATTTTAAGGAAATTCTTTAAATAATTTTTTATGGATGAGAAAAGTGATTGGTATTCTAATCCATATTTTAGTGCGAAAGGCTTGGTTGGAATTTTGGTTCTTAAATGGTAAAAGAAACCCCTTGATTTCCCTTTATTGTTTACCCTTAGTGTGGGTTCTTGATCACTATGTGATTCTCACTTCTTCCCTCATGTGGTAATGTGATTGCTTATTCTTTATGTGATTTTTTATTTATATGGTTATTCATCATTGGGTGTTAGGTGTGAGTATATTTGTGGTTATACCTTATGTGTTATACTTGGATCGTTTGTTTCTATACCTCACTTCCTTTTTTATTTAGTCATGAGAAACTGAGTACTAAGTGAAAGGTCTATCTTGTTCCTATATTTGGTTCACACACCGCTAGTTACTCATCAATCATGTCAGGAATGAGGGCTAGGTGGGGGTTGGTCTACACAATAATGCTTTTGTGGGATAATTGGAAGATCAGTTAATGGACTTCAGTGCATGTTGGTAGCTGATTTTGGGTGGTTTTACCCTTATACAGTTAGATTATTGGCACATTAGGGATATGTGGGCTAATCCCATGGCACATTTGATTTCTTGATGTTTGGTTATTGATCAATGGGAGTTTGATCCATTGCTTATTGTATCATTTCTCATGTTTTCATTATTACAGAACCTTTATTTGCTTATAGTTGATATATATCTTGTGATATATGGTTCTTTCTTGTGATATTTAACCAGTGTGAGTCTGTGGGTCATTTCCATTGAAAAGGGTTTTTCAAAGATGTTGTGAAAACCTATTTTGAAATTAAAGGATCCTGTGTGAGTGCTTTAAAAGTGAATTTCAAAATAGGTTATTTGTTTCAAAGGTGGACTCAACCAGTGAAATATTTTAAAGTGACCATTTTCATTTTAGAAAAATTGTTTTTTAGAAATGTAAGCGGGTGTGTGGTTTTGGAATGGATTAGGTAGGTGTCTTTGTTTTCAATGTGCATGTGTTTAGTTTTTGAAAACAAAGAGTAATGTTTGGATAAAATTTATTGGAATTGTTTTATTTTCCATACATTGTATATGTATTAAAAGATTACTTTCAAGTTTATTTTCAAACTAGAATTGAATAATTTACTTAAGAAACATATTTTAAAGATTTGGTAGGTTACAATGACCTATTGGGCTTTTATCTCACACATATATATTTCAAGTTTATTTTTGTAGTGGGACCTATCTTTAGATTGTTGTGGTCAATTTGGATTATTTTGGTGGTGGTGAGAAACCAGAGATTGCATGGATATGGTTTTGGGATTCACTTGAGTGGGTTAGTAGTTGTTTTTTCTTTTTGGTTAGTTTTTATTCTATTCTGTTTGGTTGTATCTTTTGTTTTTAGAGGTTTTTTATGTATATGAAAATGGTTTAGATCATTCGAGTTTATTAGGAACTATTTGGAATGTTTATTTATTTTGGATATTTAATTTATTTATTCTGTTATCTTTATATATAATTATGATAAATCATTCCCAAGTGGATTTTTGTGATGCCCAAGCACTAGTTGTTAGCCTATGAAGATCGGGAGCACCCTTTGGGCCTTGTGGTGGTCCAGTTTAGTTGTTGAGTTTATATGGAATCTTGATTCAATTTTTTACAAAATGGTATTAGAGCCTTGGGTTTCCTATTATAGAAGCCTAATCCTTGTGTGTATCCCTTATTATTGGGGTATGTCCTGGTGTAAAGGAGGTTAGGGTTATTGAAGCTTGAGAGGTAAAGGTGGGGAGAGTCTAGCTAACTCCTGATCATCCTAGGCCTCAAATTGCCATGGGAAGTTGTGTTTCAAATCTTAAATTCAAGTAATTTTTAGATTATTTTGATCTGAATTGTTTTTTGATCCCCTTTGATTATGTAAGTGATATTTGGGGTTTCTCATGTGGTTTAAGGGTGGAAATAGAGGGGAAATTGGGTTATGCAGTCAACACACATGGCTTGGGAAACCATGTGGTTCCTGTATAGAAGAATCTACCTTCTTATCAAGGGTGTTTCATGATTTACACATGGCCTCCCAACTATGTGGCCAAAATGTGCGTACCACTATTTCTTCCCCCATTAGCCTATTGGAATCCTCTTATTATCAATTTCTTCAAAAGTGATTTTCAATTGTTGTAGGTGGAATAAGGAGTGTGTTGATATATTTGTGTATGTGGATTGTGTGAGACTTTTATAAATTCTTGTGTAGTGTTTTTATTGTGATTGGTTTTAAAAACCTTGTTTTGGAAAATAAAAAGATTTGGGAAAGGTTTATTTTCATATTTTTTTTATGGGGTGTTTGGTAAAATGGTTGTTTCCCTTTTTTTTCTTTGGAAATATATGGTGTTTAAAAAGGAGTAATTGTTATAAAAAAATTTTGAGAGGTGTTTTGAAAAGGTAATTGAGTTTTAATGAGTATCCTTTGGATGTTTGATTCAAAAATCAAAATGGAATTTTGAAAAGTGGTTTTTTGAAATTCTTTGTTTGGGAAGTGTTTGTTCCACCAAGGTCATTTAATTTTGAAAATGGGTTGGATTTATTTTAATCATGTGCCTTGATGGAGGGTGATTTAAAAGTTACTTGGTGAAAATGGTGATTTGAAAAAAGAAAAGTTCTTTGGTGTTGATTTTTTGTGCCTTGTTTGGGTGTTTTTTATCTTGGCCTTGATTTCTACCTTAGGAATGAATCATTTGGGTTTTGTTTAGGACATGAATTGATGTGTTCATGACTTTTTTTTATCCTCTAGAATAATCAAAATTAGTTTCTCCAATTCCAATGCCTGCCCAGACTCTGAGTGGAGTGGTGATAATGAAACTTTCCTTGAGAACAAACCCCATTTTGGTACATCTTGAATCAGTATCTTCTTTCGTTCAGTGGTGATCAGGGTTCAGTGGAAGCAGTGAGGTAGTTGGAAGAGATTGGGGTGATTCTCAATTCTCTTGGGACACTTTAAGCTTCATGGGTTATAGCTATAGAAATATTTCTTGTCAGTTTTAGCCTTGTTTGGTGGAAGTCATTGGTACCTTCTTGATTGCGTGAAGGTACATCTTGGGAGCTCTTTAGGGTGTCATTTTTTTAGTGTTCCTTCCCTAAGGATGCGAAAGTAGAGAATGAGTTTGAGCTTGTGAGCCTTTTTTAGGGAGACTGATTAGTGTGGGAGTGTTCAAATCACTTTTTGAGGTTGGTCATATTTTCTCTAAAGATAATGGTCAGTAATCCTGAGAAAGATCATTTCTTTGGAGGTATTATTCACCTAGATCTTGGTTTAACTATATTTGTATTGGGACTGATGTCTTTTCAGAAGGTTTTAAATGAGAACCTATGAATGGGATCTAACCAATCTAGGTATTCTAAAGTGGTTGATGCCTTAGTTCCACTGATTATGCAGTGGAAGCAAGGTGGGAATAAGGATAACTGGACAAGTACTGAGAATGAGCAGGATGAGCCAAGGATAAAAGAAAGGAGTATTTCTCATGGTAAGAGGATATCTCATGTCTGCTTCCAGTATGGGGATATGGGTTATGCTAATCCATCTTTTCTAAAGTATCCTCAAGTTTTCCTCCACTGTGGATGTTTGGGTTATCTTCTAAAGTTTTGGAAGCTAGGTTTTCAGAAGAGGTCTCAGGTTGATTCATTTTGTGAATGGGCTGTTTTTGGTACCTTTCCTATATTGGTTGTGATCTTGGTTTTGGAGCTTTAGATATGTTATTGGAATCTTTTGGATGATTCAATTTTATAATGTTTTGATGGATGGTTTGAATTTTGTTTTATGGTGTTCCTTAATTCTTTTGTGTAATATCCCTTATAGATGGATTTTTAGGTTGTTGTTCTGGTTTTCCTCATTTATTGTGGTTGGTCATGGATATCATTTGTTGATCCTTATTATTTGGGTGAACCTTTCTTGAGAGTTATTTTCACACCCATCCTTATGTTGATCCTTTAAGGTGCTCATTGCTTGCACATGGGAGAGGCCTTAGGTGCATGATTGGGTAACTAGGTTGTGTGATCTACTAGTTGATCTTGGTATGCTAGCTGGTGTTAGGTTTCTACCATTATGGATGCACCATGTGAGGTGATCCAGGTTTTGGTCCTAGGTTATCTGCATCTTTCATGACTCGACATGAGAGATCATGTCATTATTTTGAGGCTTCTTATGGTTTCTCTTCCTTACTTTGGGTTTGAATATGCCTTTGGTTTGAGGTTGTGTTTCTATCATGGTTGTTTAGTTGTTTGAGGATGTTTTTCTTAGTGGATTTCCTTAGAGACACCATTTTAGAGGAACTTTAAATGGTTTTTAGACCATTTTAGAGGATCTCTAAAAGATAGGGAGACCATTTTATAGTAACTTTAAATGGTAGGGAGTCCATGTTAGGTATCTCTTGATTCATAGGACTTCTTGTTTGAGGTTCCTATTTCAGTGGTTCTTAGAGATGTTTGGTAATCTTGTAGTTGATTGGTTTGATCATTTTGAGGATCTCATTCACTGTATTCGAGGTTGTTTTTTCCTGAGGGGTTCTCTCGGGTTACGTCCTCTTTGGATCTTCCATTCTCTCTTGCCTTTCTTTTCGACTGTGGACTTTCTTGGGGAATAAAGTGTCATAGTGGGGATTTTGTGACACCCTACATGCCATGATGTTGTTATTTTTGTTTTATTTTATCTTTCCATGAGTTTCATTGAGTTTTAGTTGGTGGAGGACCGAAAATTTGAGTTTTGGAATCCCTTTTTAGAGGATCGTGGTTAGCTCGCATGGTTAGAGAAACCATGCGGTGCTCGTGTAGGTGGTTTTGTCATTTTGAAACAGGGTTTTACACCCATGTGAAGATACCCATAGATTGTGCAACACCCAAGGAGTAACCTTATGAGGGGGTTCCTAGCCTAAGGATTGGTCAGCGCATGGTTGGCGCATGGTTTGGAAAACCATGTGTCCAAACTGTGTAACTTATCCAGGTGTTTAAAATTTGTGGTATTTCCAAAAATACCCTTTTCAAATTTAAGGGTTTTTCACCACTATTCTCCTCCTTCATGTCAGATTAATATTGGGATCCAAGTAGGAGCTCTATCTTCTTCTTATTAATTATTTACTTCCCTTTGTTTATTTCCAAGGGGTTTGAGGTGATTTCTTATTATCTTTCTTTCCTCTTCCCTCCTCCCTCCCTTCTCTCTTAGTTTTGACTTCCCCCATGAACCCTAGATCTCTTACGCTCTATTTTATGGTTCTGAGTGGGACTAATTTTGTTTTTTTTGTGTCTAAGGGTTGTAGACACTTTTTTACCCCTAACGGTCACCATTGGAGGAAACATGTTCTAAATCATTTTGACTTGGTTCACATATCATTGAAGTAGGTTTTTATATGAAATTATTTCATTTTGAGATTCAATGTGTGCTTGTGCTTTCTAAATTCCATTTTTATGAATGTATTAATATGTGTGATATCTCTCTAGTTATTTAGAACCATTTCTTGGTGTTTTGAAATTGGTATAAATATTTTTTCATGTGAATTCCATGTTTTCATGTTTGAGATGGAATTTTTAAATGTGTTAAGATTTTATGAAATTACCATATGTCTCTTTGAAATGGTTCTTATGTTATGTAATGGATTTTGACCCAATTTTAGTTTTCAATGAGTGAAAACTATTTTTAAATGGGAATTTGGTTTTGAAGTTAGGTTTTTACCTTTAAATAGTTTGGAATATGGTTATTTAATGTTTTTTAAATGGTGATTTGAAATGGGTGTGTGGTTTTCCCTTTGTGTAAAATTCTTAGGAGGCTTGTTTTAAATGGTTTGATGGAAATGGATGGCCTTTCACCTTGTTTTTGTTTTCAAAGGGTGAGTCCCATGTGTGATGGGTATCTTTTAAATGTTTCCAACAGTGTGAATGATTTCCATAATTTTGAGGAAATTCTTTGAATGATGTTTTATAAAATAAGAAAAGGGATTGGAATTTCGATCCATGTTTTAGTGTTAAAGGTCTATTTGTAATTTTGGTTTTCAAATTGTGAAAGGCACCCCTTGAATTCCCCTTTCATGTTCCTACACCTCACTTTATTTTTTATTTATTCATGAAAAACTAATTGTTATTTGTAAGATCAATATTTTTCTTCTAGTTGGTTCACACGCCACTATTTTCCCACCAATTATGCTAGGAATAGGGACCAGGTGGGGTTTGGTCATCATAATGATGCTTGTGGGGCTAACTGGACAACCAACTAGTGGACTTCAGTAAATTTTAGTAGTTGGTTCTAGGTGGTTATACCATTATACCATTAGATTCTTGGCACATTAGGTATCTATATGTTGATCCCATGAAATATTTGATTGCTTTATGTTTAGTTATTAATCAAGGGGAGTTTTATCTACTGCTTGTCGTATGATTTCACCTAATTCATTATTATGGAACCTTTTTATGCTTATAGTTGATATATTCCTTATGATATAAGGTTTCTTCTTGTGATGTTTTACCCATGTGAGTGTGTGGGTCATTTCCTTTGAAAAGGGAGTTTTAAAAGATTTTGTAAAAAAATGAAATTTAAGGCACTTGTGTGAGTTATTTAAAAGTGGATTTCAAAATGGGTGCTTTTTTTAAAGGTGGATTCATTCAAGGAATTATTTTAAAGTGACCATTTTAATTTTAGAAAAAAAAATTTATTGTTTTGAGAAATTTAAGTGAATGTGTAGTTTTTGAATGACTTAGGCCAGTGGATTTGTTTTTAAAGTACGTGTGTTCGGTTTTGGAAAACAAAGGTAATGTTTGATCTGCATTATTGGAATTTTTTGTCCATTCTTTGTATATGTATGAAAATATTACTTTTTAGTTTCTTTTCAAACTATCACTTATGAATTACCTTATGAAACATATTTCATAGATTTTTTGGTTGTGGTGGCCTACTAGTATTTTAGATCATGCATATATATTTTAGGTTCTATAATTTCATAAGGACCTATCTTTTGATCATTGTGGCCAACGTGGGATGATTTGGGTGGTGGTGAGCAGTCAGAGGTTTCATGGAGATGGTTTTAAGCTCACTTGAGTTGGTTGGAAGTTTTTTTTTCTTTTTGGTTAGTGTTGATTTTTTTTGTTTGGATGTATCTTTTTTTTATGTTGTTTATGTATATTCAAATGGGTTGGATCATTCTAGTTAGTTATGACCTATTTATAATGTTTATTTATTTTGAATTTTTGTTTACTTATTTTTCTATAATTATATCTAATTGGGAAAAATTGTTCCCAAAGGGATTCATGTGATGCATAGAAACTAGTTATCATCTCATGGGGATAGAGAATTCCCTTTTATCCATGTAGCGGGATGGGTCAGGTTTCATGTTTATAAGGAAGCCCAGACTGGTTCATTACACACTAATACATTAGTGACTAAGCCAAGGATACTTCCCTATCCCCTGTTAATGAATTCCACATTTTAACTGAATTCCTATTCATTTCATGTCTCTAGAATTATTTGAATTATTTATACATTATGATATTTTATTGTTTTAATGAATTTTAAATTATTCTCCCTCTTCACTAGACAACACACACATGACACTTAGGTTCTCTCAATTTCTTGTGATCATGAGAAGTGGGTTCACCTAAGGGTTATTGGAAATATTCATCCACCAGGCTAGACAATATTAGATATTTTAGTTATTATTTCATCCCTCTAATTATACCAAAAACTTCAAGGTAAGGATAATCAAGTGAGTTTTTGCTTGGTTAGAGATAAAAAATAGAGTAAAAGTATAGAATCATGATTTAATAGGAGGAGAAGGGATATCTAAGGTTACGAAACAATTTCAAAAATTGATATTAAACCAGTCCAATTTACCACTATTTTCACTATACACCTAACCCACTAAATTAGAGGAAAACACACTTAAGGAACTTCCCTCCCTAGATACAACCTGAGTCCACTAATAATATATTTAATTTGGTTTCAATTTTTTTTTCGGACCCATGATAGGTCATGCATCAACTTGGCACCATTGTTGGGTAGGCCAATGTTTAGGTTTTACTTTTTTTTAAATGAATTCAACACATGATCATATCTAGTTCATCTCACCTCCCTGGTTTTGATCTTGAGGTTGAAAAAACTATTTTGGTAAGACTCAAGACCCTTAAAGACATTGAACAAGAGGAAATATATTTTTTCACTATTGAATTGACAAATTCTCCCTCCTGGATCACTTCTACCACTAGGGTCACTGTAATAAGTGAAAATAATTATGAAAATTTAGCTCAATTGAATAGAACTTTGAGAAAAAAATTATGCACCCAATTTCAAAAAAAGATAATCATATTCAACCACCTAATAATCTTCAAGATTTTTAACTGAGAACTTTGATGATATAACTACTAAAAATGTTTCATGGATTAGAAGGAGAAGACCCTAACTAGTACCTAAGAGAATTTAATAATGTTTACTGCAATTTCAATCCCATAGGAGTATTATAAGATCAAGTCAGCAAGAAGGTTTTCCCCTTCTCTCTTAAAGAAGAATACAAGGAATGAATCTAAAGCCTCCAACATAGGGAAGTCACAACATGGGATGGTTTGTAGAAGTAATCCCTCTAGAATTACTTCCTTACCTCAAGGATAACTAATATAAAGAGAGAAATATATGGGATAAAGCAAGTGGATAAACTCAATACAAGTTCTGTGAGAGATTCAATCGATTGAAAACCTCCATCTCATGTCATCCTTTTGAAGATTACCATTTCCTTGTATTCTTTTACCATGGGTTAGGGGAAAGTGACTAAAATTTTATATATGTTTCCTCTAGGGGAGAATTAATAGACAAATATCCCACTAAATTCAAAGAGATAATTGATAGAAACACCCAAAATTCCCAAAAATTTGGTACAAGAACCATAACAAGAGGAGTATATGAGGTAAATAGTTCCAAATTTCCTTTATGGGAAAACAGATGGATGATATAACCTTTATTGTGAGATATATAGCTATGAAAAAGGTGTAAGAGACATCACCCACCCTATCCTCTTGGGTGTGCCATCTTTTTTACCCTCATGACCACTACACCGATGAACGTCATCAAGTTAAAGGGACTGAAATCTATGATGTCGTGTTCTAGAGACAGTATAAAAAATAACTAACAAATAATAAAGATACAAGGAGTATTCAAATATGTAATTTTGAGAAGGTAATCAATAAAAAAAATATCACCTTTCTAGCAAGGTTTTCAATCTTCCTTCCAGCCACCACCCTTCCAAATATGTGTCTCTCAACTCTCTACAAGCTACCAAAAAGGGAAAGTTCAAGATTCTTCCATGTAGAACTTCCTAAAACAATATGTGGAGTCTCACACTACTCACCAAAACACACTTAATGCTCATGAATCCATGATAAAATATCTATAAGGACAATACACCCAGGTCACATCTCCCATCAATGACTTGAAAATCAAGTTTTAGATAAACATCACACTCAATCAATTCCTAACCGCAAAGGGAATGCTAGTTAAATTTCATTAAGTGGAAATAAGCTAAGAATTAGTGAATAATTTTCATCTAGAGAAGGAACTAGAAGTGAACTGCCACATGTACCAAAAGAATATACTCAGGAAAAAGAATCTGAATAAATTATGTAGACAATACAAATAAATAAACCTCCCTTCCCATATAGAGGAAAACCATCCAAGAGAACTAATAAACACACATTGCAATAAGAGATTATAGAGACATTCAAGAAGGTGGTGATTAAAATTAATTTTCTAGAATCCATCCACAAAATTCTAAGGAATGTAAAATCATCAAATACATGTGCACTAAGAGGATAATATTGAAAGTAATGAAAAGGTAAGTTTTAGTAAATAAATTCACACTTGTAACCCCATAAATACTGTATAAATTTCAAGATATATGTACCTTCACAATCCCTTACACTATAGGAGAACATACTTTTTCCAATTAATTGTGTGATTTATGAGAATCAATAAATGTAATTCATTATTCAATGTATTCATCTCTACATATTATAGAACTAAATCCCACCCGAGTAGTTATGCAGCTTTCAAACCGATCCATTTCCTACCTAGTATGTGTTCTACAATATCTCTTGGTAAGTACACAAGGATTTTTATTCCATGTTGGATTCTAAATTATGAACATGGGTGAAAAAGGTAAAGATCACTCTAATATCATATTATATAGTCCATTTCTCAAGACTTCCAAAATAATTATCAATGTTAATGAAGTAACACTTTCAATGACTTTTAGTGAAAAAATTGTGGATTTTAACAAACTTAATTCAATGAAATACCCCCATGAAGAGAAATCTATTTTTACTTTGAACCATTATGAATTTCCTTATTTCTTTAAGGAATAAATTAAAATGTTTGATGAAATAATATGATTATGGGAAGCTCTATAAACACCTGATTTTACTAAGGAAACTATTTTTGAAAATGAGCTAAATCTAGAAACAGTGATGTGTACTGATGAAATCTATTTTGATGAAATTTATTTTGAAGATTTAATCAAAACTACCAATGATACTTCTTCCTTACATGTGTAGGATGAAAACATGGGGAACACTGATCCAAAAACATCACTAGGAAACCCCCTGATATAAAATTGAAACTACTTCCATCATGTTTAAAATATTATTATTTAATAGAAAATGAAAAACTTCCAATCATAATTTCAAATAATTTAAAAACCAGAAAAGAGCATAAACTTCTATAAATTTTGAAACCAAATTTCATGGCCTTAGGTTGAACACTAATAGATATTCCAGGTATCAGCACTACCACTTATATGCATCAGATTTTTCTTTAAAATGAGTCAAAACTAGTGAGACAGCCCCATAAAAGACTCAACTCAGCCCTTGTAGAAGTTTTAAAAAATTAAATAGAAATACTATTAGAAGATGGAATAATTTAACCCATAGAAGACTCCCTATGGGATATTCCCATTCAAATAATTCCTAATAAGGTTGGATACATAATTATAAAAAATGGGAATAATGAATTAGTGCCCACAAGAATTCAGAATATTTATATAGTTTAAATTGATTATAGGAAATTAAACCATTTTACTAATAAATAACACTTCCCCATTACGTTTATAGACCAAATGTTAGAGAGACTGGTTGGTAAGTGTCATTATTGTTCTATTTATGGGTTTTTCGAGTAGTTTTAGGTTCCAATTTCTATGGGGGATAAATATAAGACCACATTTACATGTCCCTTTAGAATTTTTTCTAACCATATGATGGCTTTTTGGTCTTTTCAATGCCTCAAGTACCTTTCACACTACATGGTAAGTATCTTTCCAGGTCTGATTGAGAGCTTTTTAGAAGTATTTCTTGACAATTTTATTATATATATAACTTTTTTTAAAGGTGATGGGGTACACATCAAAAGCTGATGGGCTATGAATTTTAAATTTTCCATCACCAGAGTGACGTAACTATATAAACTTCAAGGTTCTATACCCCGGTATAGGTTCAATAATTTCATGTGAATTAAATAATCATGAAATAAATAAAAAAACATGTACCTTGTTTGATTTTTGGAATGTTCGACTGTATGTTTTCATTAGTGATTTTTTTTGAAGGATCTAAAGTTGGACCCCTCTAGATCATCCACACATGCTTTAAGAAACTGTGTGAATGTTTATTGTTGAATTCTGAGTGCTATCACGGAGCTTCTATGATTACTTCAACATCGTAATGATCACCTCGACTTCATTACTATGATCTGTGATGACGTCCTTGGATAAATTTCTTTAATAGTGTCTCTCTCTCTCAAGGATGTGGGAGGAGGAGAGAGGGGCTCTAAATCCTTTGGAAAATGAATTCCCTTGCACACCAGAAATCAAATCCTTATGTACTTATATATTTTATGTGAAAAATACCCAGTTAGGGTTCTCGGCCCCATATATCTATCATCCACTTAACAAGTAATAAATAAATAATGATGATGAAATAACTACAACATTTAGATTATTTATATTTTATCACATACTTGTAACATATATTAAATATATTATGTGATAAACCTGAGTCATTAACTTGAATCATAATTCCTACTAATATTAAATGAAACTTGAATATTAAATATAATATTCATTCATATAATATTATTCCATGTATTTACATACTCACTTGTAAATAATATTATTAAATAAATTTGATCCAATTATTCTGTACTCAAATAATAATGAATTTATTTATTTATCAGTGATCTATAAATCTTGTACAACTCTGGGACCCCATGGTGGGGCCCACCATCTCCCATATACCTATGCAGTAGAATAGGTAAAACATGAAAGTGTTATTGTGTGTGACCCTCTAGGACCTTATCTCAATAGTAGTGAATAATATTCATAGACCAAGAGAGGAATATAGAAACCCATCATAGGCCCTAAAGAGAGGAGTAGTCATAACAACGAAAACCAACCTACATACATGCACTATGTAATATAATATATTTTGTCGTACGATATCTCATGAAGAAGGATGGACACTTGTGTCATCATAATTTTCTTGATTTATTATTTTTTGATCTAACTGGATGGACTTTACCTTTGACTACCATGGCCCTAGATTTAATGAAGGTATTGTCATCCTGATTAACCAGGACAAGGATATCACTTTCTTGACTTGGAAGTGAAAAATTATTTCTTGATCATTCATCCAATGTCATGCCATCAATGATACACCCAACACAAACTACCTCACCATGAGTTCATCATCATGTTTTTTTCTTACATCAAAGTACGCAATCAAATGGAACACGTTGATAATGATCTCAAGTCGGGCGACCAATACACATGTTCTTAAATGGGAATAACTAATGACACCTGAAACATGTGTTGTTCCTATTGATGTTTCTATCCTCATAATCTCACCTACCATAGATCACCAAGTGAAAACTTTATGAGAAGAAGTCTCAATGCTTATGAGCCCCCGGTACCTGATAGTCTAACATCAACTATGTCTAGTCAGTATGATGTATATAGACCATAGGACATAAATTTAATATTAATGTCATAGTATCTCAAGGTTCTTGTTATAGCTTGGGATCTATTATAACCTTTTGATACAATACATAATCTAAGGACATTACCATAAATATAATGGATACAAAAGTATCGACACTATTATGGAAAGATAAATACATGTATATCAAACTATATATATGTAGTGGTAATCAAAGTACATCATTAGTTGGGTCTAGGGAACCCACTTTCAACACTCCCACTTTCACTAGAGAAAACTACTAACAAGTCTCAATCTGCTAGCTATCACATGAGAATCATACTTCTATTGAGAGATGGATTTAGTCAGGGGGTCTTTCACATTGTTCTTTGTGGATACTCTGCTAACTATGAATTCACCTCCTTAGGTAAAATCCCTTAAGATATGAAACTTATAAAGTATATTCTTTTTCCTCTTATGTGGCCTGGGTTCCTTGAAAAAGAACTATTACATCAGTATTATCAAAATAAACTATAATAGGGTCAGCAATACTAGGAAAAACACTAATATCTTAGAAAATTTTTCATATCCAAATTGCTTCCTTTGTTGTATCTAAAGTATCTATATACTCGGATTTTTCTATAGAATTAGCCATTATAGGTTGCTTTGAGATTCTTTATCTCACTGCACCACCATTCAGGAAAAATATATAACCTTACTATGATTTCATATCATTATGATCTGTCTAGAAACTAGCATCAGTGTATCCTCTCACTACCAGTTCCTTTTATCCTCCATACACCAATAATGTATCTATTGTATGCCTCAATTACTTTAGAATAGTTTTGACAGCCACCCAATGCAGCTCTCCTGAATTATCTTGATATCTACCTAACATGCTTAAATAGAATGCAATATCAAACCTAGTATATAGCATGGAATACATGATTGATCCTACTATCGAGGCATAAGGGATTCTATTCATTTGTTCAACATCTTCCTGTGTTTGTGGGAACATTTTCTTAGATAGATTGATACCATGTGACATTTGAAACAATCCCCTATTATATTGTTCCATACTTTACCTTTTAAACACCTTTTCAATGTATTTACTTTGAATTAGCCCAAGAATCCTCTGAGATCTATCTTGATATATCTTGATCCCTATAATGTAGGCTACTTCACCTAAGTCTTTCATAGAGAATGATTCATTTAACCAAGTATTAACTAACTGTAATACTTGCACTTTGTTTCCCAAAATTAATATTTCATCAACATTTAATATGAGGAAAATTATGGAATTACCATTAACCTTCTTATAGACACATAGATTACTTTCATTTTTGACAAAACCAAATTATCTTATGGTCTCATCAAAATGAACATTCTGTGATCATGATTCTAACTTTAACCCATAAATGGATCTTTTTAGGTTGCATACTTTGTTTGAATTCTTTGACTTAATAAACCCTTTGTGATGAGTCATATAGATGTCTTCAACTAACTTTCCATTTATAAAAGCAGTTTTGACATCCATTTTCCAAATCTCATAATCATGGAAGGCTACTATTGTAAGAAATATTCTAATGGATTTCAGAATTTCTACTGGTGATAAGGTTTCATCATAGTATATGCCTTGATGTTGTCTAAAACCCTTCGCTTATAGTATTGAATTCTTGGTATTAACCTTACCATCCATGTACATATTTTTCTTGAATACCCATTTTCATCCAATGGGTTTTACATCATCTAGTGGGTCTGCCAAAATCCAAACTTGATTTCAAAACATAGACTTCATCTCAGAATGCATGGCATCTTTCCATTTAGCAGTAGTGGTGCCTTTTACTACTTCCTTGTATGTTATAGGTTTATTATCCTCAAGGAATAATGTGTCACTTTACTTGATGATAAGAAAACCATAACACTCAGGTTCACTAACCTCTTAAGTTTACCTATGCAGTACTTATATCTCAGGAACCTCTTCATCTCCTACTATCTATTATGGAGATTGTTCCTATACCAAATCCTACGCATCTGGAGAATTAACTTCATCAAATTCAATATTTATCCCACTATTTCAATTTGAAATGTGTTCCCTTTCAATAAATATGGATTGTCTTTCCATAATTACTTTTCTATCTGAGGGGTTATATAGGTAATATACTTTTGGTTTCTTTAGGATGACCTATAAATATGCACTTCTTGCTTCTAGATGCTAATTTATCACTTGGTATAGTATTTAAAAAATCCTCACATCCCCATACATGAGGTGTGACATATTGGGTTTCTTTCCACACTATAACTCATATGGAATCCCATTTGTAGCTTTAGATGGTACTCGGTTAAGGGTATATGCTGATATCTGTAAAGAATATCCCCAAAAGGATAATGGAAGATTTGTTTGACTCATCATTGATCTAATCATGTCAAGAAAGTTCATATTCCTCCTTCCACTAACACCATTCCACTTTGGTGTATAAGGAGGAGTGAATTGGGATATTATACCACACTCTTTTAAGTGATCAATGAAAGCCTAGTTATGATACTCTCCACCTCGATCTGAGAGGAGTGCCTTTATCTTTTACCAAGTTGCTTTTCTACTTCATTTTTTTATTCCTTAAACATCCAAAAGGAATATGACTTACACCACATTAAGTATATATATCCATACCTACTATAGTCATCAGTAAAGGTAATGAAGTATGAAAATCCACCCCTTTCCTCTACTATAAATAAACAACATACGTCAGTGTGAATTAATCCCAACAATTCATTGGATCTTTCTCCCTTCCTAGAGAAGGGTGCTTTGGTCATTTTCCCTTGTAAACAAGCATGACACACATCCAAGGGTTTTAACTAAACTAAGTATAAATACCTTTCTTGATGTAATTTCTATAAACACTTCTCATTTACATGGCTAAGCCTAAAGTTCCATATACGGGTGTTATATGAGTCATTTTCGTGAGTTTTTTCATTGATTAACATTACTGGGTTTTCAGGTTCAAGAATATATGATCCATTGTTATGATACGCCATATCATAACATATGTTATCCTTATAAAACAGACAAAAATTATTTCCAAACTTGAAATAAAATCCCATAGTATCCAAACTTGATACTAAGATTATGTTTTTGGTTATTGAAGGTATATAATAACAATTATTCAATACAAGAACCAAACCACTAGGTAAAGATAAGTGATAATCTCCCACTGCTAAGGCTACTAGACTCATACCATTTGTAGCCTAGAGATCCAATTCACCTCTTGCAATCTTATTGAATCTACTTGGTTCCTATATTTGAATACAAATATGTCATCCACACGCTGTATCCAATACCCAACTTGTAGATGAAGATAGATTGCATTCAATGAAAAAAATACTTGAAGCAAAAGTATCACCTTGCTTCTTCTTCCTAGCTTTTCAGTTCTTCTTCTAGTGACCTTTCTTCCCACATGAAAAATAGACAACCTCTTGCTCATTTCTTTCCCTATGTATCTTTGGCTTTTTGGAAGGATGGTGCTTAGGTGTCTTTGAATTAGATTTATCCTGAGACATCTTATCATTTCCCTTCCTTCTCTTATTCACAAAAAGGACTAAAGAATTGGTTTTCTTTATATCCTTATCAGATTGGAAAACTAAAGATAAAAGATCTGGAAGTGACTTGGTCATGTTATTTATATTATAATTAACAATAAAATTTGAGAAGATCGGTGGTAAAGAGGAAAGAATGAGATCAGTTGCTAGTTATTGGTTCGATTTGATCCCAAGGGCTTAAAGTATCTTAATGTGCCATATCATCTTGATTACATGAGGTTCTTCTTGATTCACTTCTATTAACTTGCATTTATACAGTGCATTAGATATCTTATATCTTTCTTGCCTTTCTTTCTCCTTATATATTTATTGGAGATGGGTTAGCATCTTGTAGGAAACTTCATCCTCATGCATTTTCTACATTTGAATGGACATAGATGGAAACATGATAAATTATACATCTAGTTCATCATCTACATGATTTTTATACTTTTCTTTATCTGCCTTTCTAGCTCCCTGAGGAGGCTCAGCAACAAATGAGGATCCCAACAATAAAGCTTCCATTCTTGGTGTAGTACTATGCGCAAGTGCTTGGACCACTCCTAGAATTTGAAGAGGCTCAGCAAGAAATGAGGATCCCAACAATAAATCTTCCATTATTGGTGTAGTACTATGCGAAAGTGCTTTGACCACTCCTAGAATTTATAGCTAGTTAGGATATTTTCTTTATCCAATATTGATCCCAGAGATAAAGTTATGGTGGCATTGGGGATTTCCATGTTTGGTCTACAACAAAAACAAAAAATAGCATTCATTACTTTATCTTGATTACTTATTAAACATTATTGATTAATTAAATTATCAAATTTATCCTACTATTTTATCAAACTCTAGAGACCCTATATAGTAGAATTGGAATACTTAATCACTTGTGTATTCTAGTGGAAAGGATCTTTGAACCTCCCATCATAGTATACAATATTTTTCCATGCTAATACTCGGAGATTTCATGGTAGACATTTGACTGGCCAACCATATTGGATTGTGGCTCCTTGATCTGTTGAGTGAAGTCCTATCTTCTAAAATTATAAATATGATTTAATCAACGCTTTCCTCTAAAGTTATAATAGATAGATTTAGCTAGTTATTTTCTTCCAACTTTAGTTAAGTCAACTCATCACTCTCATAAGAACTCCCTAGTAGTATGAGGTTCCCTAAACTTTGGATGACGATCCCCCGTACACCCAGTTTTGTTCAAATTCAAATAATGGAAGGCATTAACGACTTAATATTTCCATGAGGGTTTTATATTTTTTTATGAATGTAATCTATTTCTATTAGTCTGTTCATTCTATGTTGTCATGCTCACAACTAGACATTAACAGAAAAAAATTCATCACGTCTTTATTCTTTTTATTGTTTATTATTTTATGTTTTTTTCATAGTATAATGCGTATACATAAAATAATAAACAAATCCTAAAGGAAATAATTACCCAGCTGGTCTTGAGAAGCTAATATTGGTTGATCTATTGATACTTAATGGATCAATCATGGCCTAGGGAAGTCATACCTGAGTCGTATCCTGACTCCTGATATAGCTCGTCCCCTAGTCCAGTGTGTCCACATCACATCTGAGGTAGCATCTCTTCTAGGCATAGATCACGTCTTGTCTGTATATCCCCTTGACTTGGTGGAGGCCACATCTTACAACGTCATCATCAAATGTACAAGAATACTCACATGTAGATGAGGGGGTCTTGGGATCGCAATATACAACTAATAAATTGGAAGTGCATACCCTTATACATATTGAATTAAAAATGAAAATGTACAGACCATATTAAATTAACTATTTTTTAAAAACATCACACGTAGTAATAAATAATTAAAATAAATTAAAAAGACAGACATGGGTTTGGTCACTTGCTCAAGACTAGTCGGTATGTAAAGTAATTGCACAATAAAATTAAATTGTAATAAATTTAAAGTTAAGAGTTCAAATATAAATTAGATGAATTACACAGTTCAAATAATTTACTTTGTTTGGTCCACAAATTAATTTAATTTCTATTCAATAAATTAAATTAATCAACTAATTTAATTTAATACTGAAATGAAATTAATTATTTTAAACAATATTACTAATATTATTTTAAACCAATAAATTAATATTTAATCAATTTAATTTAATACTATAGATAAATTAATTTATGGTTAAAATAAAAAATTCACCTGACCCAAAAATCATGCGTAGGCCCTTAGCGGGTCAGACCGAACCATGTAGGCCCATAAAAGGTGGTTTTGGGGTTTTTTTTTAAATAATTTTTTTTAAAAAAATATTTTTTAAAAGCAGGCTAGGTTAAAAAAAATTTCGAAAATACGCCACAAAGGCGGCATCCTTGATGCCCCCTTTGGGCTCGGGTGAAAGGCGGCATCCTAGATGCCGCCTTTCCCATAAAACAGAAAAAAAAAATTATTGAATTTATTTTTATTTTGTTTTGTTTTGTTTATATATATATATATATATATATATATATAAACAAAACAAAACAAAATAAAAATAAAAATAAAATTTTCAGCAGAATTTATCCGCTATTTAAAATCCAGCATTATTGCCATTACAGCAATCTGGATTCTGACAGAAGCTCTCACCCAGGGCTCCTTTTTATAAGAGAGCTTACCCTGGAAATCATTCTGCATTTCCGATGTGGGATTCTGGTTCTCAATTTCCTGCACAGAACATTCTGCATTTTTGATGTGGGATTCTGTTTCAAGTACATGACTTTGAAATACTATAAAATATAAACTATAAGGCCAATATAAATGAAACTTAAAACATGGATTAAACATATAAAAAATAGTTGAAAACAAAAAAAATCATAAAAAAATGATGATAAAAAATAATTTATAAGCTTTCAAAACCACTTACTTTAAACATAATAAGTTTCAAGTACGTGATTTTGAAAGTTTATAAAATATAAAGTATATGACCAATATAAATGAAACTTAATACATGAATTAAACATAAAACAAATATTTGAAAATAAAAAGAATTTCGTAAAAAATATTGATGAAATATAATTTATAAGCTTTCAAAACGACAAACATGAAACTTAAAAATGTTTCAAGCACGTGACTTTGAAAGTCTATAAAATATAAACTATAAGACCGATATAAATGAAAAATAAAACACGGATTAAACATATAACAAATAGTCGAAAATAAAAAGAATTTCGTAAAAAATGTTCATGAAAAATAATTTATAAGCTTTCAAAACCACTTACTTGAAACTTAAAATGATTAAAGTATGCGGTTTTGAAAGACTAAAATATAAACTATAAGACTGATATAATTTAAAGTTAAAACATGGATTAAACATATAATAATTTATTTAACTATTAAATTAATATTATTAATAATTAATTATATAATAGTTAATTAGTAATATAATTATTCATTATAATTATTCATTAGTAATTATTAAAAATTATTTTATAATAAATAAGTAGTTAATTAGTAATATATTTATTCATTATAATTATTCATTATAACTATTAATTATTATTTATTATTTATATAATACTTAATTAGTAATATAATGATTAATTATATAATAATTAACTATATAATAAATAATTATTTAATTAGTAATATCATTATTAATTATATAATAATTAATTAGTTAATTATAAATAAGATAATTAATTATAATAAGTAATTATAATTATTAATAAATAATTATGTAAAAATTAATTAGTTAATTAATAATATTATTATTAATTATATAATAATTAATTAGTAAATTTGTAATATGATTTTTAATTATAATTATTCATTATAATAATTAATTAGTAAATTTGTAATATGATTTTTAATTATAATTATTCATTATAATTATTAATTATATAAAAATTAGTTAGTTAATTTGTAATATTATTATTAATTATATAATAATAAATTACTAAAATAGTAATATAATTTTTAATTACATTTATTCATTATAATTATTAATTATTAATTAGTAATTAGTAATTAGTAATTATTAATTATTAATTAGTTAATTAGTAATATAAATATTAATTACAATTAGTCATTATAATTATTAATTATTAATTATTAATAATTAATTATATAATAGTTAGTTAGTTCATTAGTTATATAATTATTAATTATAAAACAATTAATTAGTAAATTAGTAATATAATTTTTAATTACATTTATTCATTATAATTTTTAATTATTAATTAGTAATTATTAATAATTAAATATGTCATAATTAATTAGTTAATTAGTAATATTATCATTAATTATATAATAATTAATTAGTAATATAATTATTACATATATAATAAATATTTAGTTAATTAGAAATACAATTAATAATTATAACTAATTAATTAGTAATTAGTAATTATTAATTATTAATTATTAATTAGTTAATTAGTAATATAAATATTTATTATAATTATTCATTATAATTAGTAATTAGTAATTAATAATTATTAATAAGTAATTACTAATTATTAATTAGTTAATTAGTAATATAAATATTAATTATAACTATTCATTAAATTATTAATTATTAATTATTACTCATTAATTATTACTTATATAATAATTAATTAGTTAATTATTAATATAACTATTAATTATATAATAATTAATTAGTTAATTAGTAATATAATTATAATCTTTCAAAGTCACGTACTTGAAACATTTTTAAGTTTCAAGTAGGCGGTTTTGAAAGCTTATAAATTATTTTTCATTAACATTTTTTTGGAAATTGCTTTTGTTTTCAACTATTTCTTATATGTTTAATCAATGTTTAACGTTTCATTTATATTGGTCTTTTATTTTATGTTTTATGGTCTTTCCAATTCACACACTTGAAAAATTTTAAGTTTCAGGTATGGGGTTTTGAAAGCTTATAAATTACTTTTCATCAACATTTTTTTGGAAATTTCTTTTGTTTTCAACTATTTATTATATGTTTAATCAATGTTTAAAGTTTCAATTATATTCGGTTTATAGTTTAAATTTTACAGTCTTTCAAATTCACGTATTTGAAACATTTTTAAGTTTCAAGTATGCGGTTTTGAAAGGTTATAGATTATTTTTCATCAACATTTTTGAGGAAATTCTTTTTGTTTTCAACTATTTATTATATGTTTAATCAATGTTTAAAATTTCATTTATATTGGCCTTATAGTTTATATTTTATTGTATTTCAAAGTCACGTACTTGAAACAGAATCCCACATCGGAAATGCAGAATGTACTGCACAGTAAAGGTAGAACCTGAATCCCACATCGAAAATGCAGAATGATTTTCAGGGCAAACCCTCTTATAAAAGGGAGGTCTGGGTAAGAGTTTCTGTCAGAATCCAGACTGTTGTAATGGCTGTAGCACTGGATCTTTAATAACAGAGAAATTCTGCTGAAATTTTTTGTTTTGTTTATATATATATATATATATATATATATAAACAAAACAAAAAAAATAAAAAAAAAAATTTTCAAAAAAAAATATTTTTTTAGGAGAAAGGCGGCATCCGCGATGCCGCCTTGCCCCCAAAATGCAAAGGCGGCATCCGGGATGCCGCCTTTGAGGTGCATTTTTAAAAAAAAAATTGCCGGAAGCGTTTTCTGGAAAATATTTTTTTTTTTAAACGTAAAAAAAAAAAAATCCGGTGGTTTTGGGTTGGACAGAACCATTTTAGGTTAATCTGGACTAGTTTTTCCTACAAGGGATGAATGTGGGATGGTACCATGATCTAGAAAATCCAAAGGGATCACCTCAAGATCTACAGTGGTTATATGGAATTAGGTGGGTTGAACGGTGGCTTTTGCAGTTGCGGATGGAGGGGACTTTGGAGGAGTTCTGTGACTGGTCGGTGGCGGTCACCATGGAGGTTAGTCCAAGGGAATCAACTAGACGCTGTGGTGTTGCACTGTAGCTGGGGACCTCTAAGGTGGTGGTGATGAACTTTAGCTATGACAGATGTGGGTCTGGTGGTGCCACGTCGTCGGGGAGAGTGATGGACTGGGCCGATAGGTGAGGTCTCACACCAGCAGTCGTCAGCAGGGATCGCAGCTGGCCAGACTAGATCTACTCTGGTGGGTGGTGTTGCGGTGCGACGGCCATAGGGAGATGGCGGCCACTAGGTTTTGGCTGCGATAGAAGGGGAAGGCTAGCCTAGGTAGGGAGGTTGCTTGCCAGGTCCTTATGCCGTGGGGAAAATGGGCCATCGGTTTCATCCAAAGGGAGAAGGAGGCGGCCTTCATGCTTCCTCGATTGTTTATCATTATTTCTTTTATAAAATTACATGCTTCATGCTGAAGTAATGCAAGCTGGCCACACCCTTGTTTTTTTTAATGTTATTTCATGCTTCTTGGGGAAGTAACTAGTCAAGTTGTCAACCTTTCATAAAATTTATACACATCCTTTATTGATTTTTAAATCATTACAATTATTTTTAAATCTTATGCTTCATTACGAATCAAAAAAATTGACCACTATTTTTTAAGCCAACCTTCCCAAACAAGAAATACCTCATCGGGAAAAATTGATATGGCCGGTAAAGAACCGTTCATCGGATTTTGGTCAAAACATGAGCAAAAATTAAAATTTTGCTGATATTAACATCAAAAACAAAAATGATAAAATATATAAATATATTTTTCTTTAATTTAAAACCACAACATCCACTTTTTGATCCATACCAAAAACATCATATGACCATAACTTGTTCACAAGGAATCATATCGACACGCGTTCTATTCTGTTGGAACCGATTTGAAGCTCTCTATTTAATTTAAAGAATTTTTTTTTCTTTGTCTCATAAAATTCACATGGTCCCTATGATACCGAATGAAGATACCATGACATACAGTAGAAGCCAATGGGCCGGGAATTTTAAATTTTTCATCACTAGAGCAACGTAACTATGTCGTCTCCGATGTTATGTACCTCAGTATTGGTCCAATAATCTCATGTGAATTAAATAAGCACAAAATAAATAAAGAAATGTGTACCTTGTTTTATTTTTGGCATGTTCAACTGTAATTTTTTATTGGTGATCATTGCTTGAAGGATATGAAGCTTAACCCCTATAGATTTTCCACACACGCTTTAAGAAACTACACGAACATAGATCATCAAATTCTGAGTGTTAGCATGGAGCTTTGATGATTCCTTCGATGTCGCGAAGATCACCTCGACTTCATTCCAATGATCCGTGAAGATGTCCCTGGATCAATTTCTTGAATGATGTCTTTCTCTCTCGAGGATGTGAGAGGAGGAGAGAAGAGTTCTCAATCCATTGGAAAATGAATTCCCTTGCACACTAAAAGTGATATCCTTGTGTACTTATATAGTGGATGTGAAAAATAACCAGTTAGGGATCCCAACCCCATATATCTATCATCCACTTAATAAGTAATAAATAAATAATCATGATGAACTAACTGCATCATTTAGATTATTTATATTTTATCACAAACTTGTAACATATACTAAATATATTACATGATAAACTCAATTCATTAACTCGTCTCTTAATTCCCACTAATATTAAATAAACCATGAATATTAAATATAATTTTCGTTCATATAATATTATTCCATGTATTTACACAAACACTTGTGAATACTTTTATTAAATAAATTCAATCCAATTATTCTATACTCGAACAATAATGAATTTATTTATTTATCAATGATCGATAAATCTTGGACAACTCTCAGACCTCATGGTGGGGCCCACCATGTCCCATATACCTATGCAGTATAATAGGCCAGAATAATGAAAACGCTATTGTGTGTGACCCTATAAGCCCTTATCTCAATAGAAGAGAATAATATTCCCAAACCAAGAGTGAAATCTAGAAACCCGTTATGGCCCTTAAAGAGAGAATGAGTAGTCATAGCATTGACAACCAACCTACATACATGCACTGTGTAATATAATATCTTTTTCATGTGATATCTCATAAAGTAGGGTGCACACTTGTGTCATCATCCTTTATTTGCTTTATTATTTGTTGATCTAACTAGACGGACTTCCCTTCGATTACCATAGTCCTGGATTTAATGAAGGTACTACCATCTAGATCAACTTGGACATAGATATCACTTCCTCAACTCAGAAGTGACAAAATTTTTCTTAATCATTCATCCAATGTCATACCATCAATGATGCACCCAACACAAGTTTTCTCACCACGACTTCATTGTCATTGTTTTCACCTTGCATAAAAGTATGCAATAAAATGGAACACATGGATAATGATATCAAGTCAGGAGACCAATACACATGTTCGTAGATAGGAACAACCAATGACACCTGAATCATGCGGTGTTCATATTGATGGGTCTATCCTCATAATTTCACCTTCCAAAGATCACCATGTGCAAACTTCATGAGAATAAGTCTCAATGCTTATAATCCCCAATCACCTCATATTCTAACATCAATTGTGTCTAGTCAGTATGATGAATCTAGACCATAAGACATAAATTTAAGATTAATGTCATAGTATCTCGAGGTTCTCATTATAGCTTGGGATCTGCTATAACCTTTTGGTACGACACATATTCTAAGGAAATTACTATAAATATAATGTATGATGAAGAATCGAAACTATTATGGTAAGAAAAATACATGCATATCAAATTGTATGCATGTATTGGTAATCAAAGTACATCATTAGTTGGGTCTACGACACCCACTTTCAATAGTTTTAAAATATTTCTTTAAAGTATGGAAAAAATTTAAAGATATGCATTGATAAAAACATGGTATTAAATTTTTAAAAATGTCATTTCATAGTAGAAAAATGAAAATTTTGGTACACATAATTTCTAAATGTGTAATTGAAGTGGAAAAGGCCAAAATCAATTTTATCTCTACATTGCCTTACCCCACCACTATGTGATGCATTCAGTCATTTTTAGGACATGATGGGTTTTACAGAATATTTATTAGGGGATTTAGAAAAAAATTCCCCTAACTAACCTAATAAAAAAACTAACCAAGTTTGTGTTTTATGATTTATGAAGAATAGATTTTGATAAGCTTAAATAAATCTTGACCACAACCCCCATAATATTTCAACCAAACTAGGATCATTCATTTGAGATACTATGTGACACTTCCAATAGAGTTGTACGAGATGTAGTTTCCCATAATATTGATGGACACCCACAAATTATATCCTACTCTTCACAAATCCTAAATATAAATCATATAAATTATACAAAAAAAGAGGAGATTTTTTTTCTATTATTGTTTCTTTGGAAAATTTAAAATATTATCTTTTAGGAAGTAAAGTAATTTTTTATTTTGATCATGTAACCCTTGGGTACTTAATCAATAAAGTTTATTCAAAGACAAGATTAGTGTGATGGATGTTGTTACTATAGTAATTCAGCCTGAAGATCAAAAAAAAGAAATTATATGAGAATATGGTTGTAGACCACATGGGCATATTTCTTTACATTTTTCATGTAGAACCACCATCTAAATAAAACTTTTATGGATACTTACCTAGTTAGAAACTATAAAAAGTCACCCAAGTACCCTGGTATACCAATCTAGTCAATTTTCTAGTCACAAAAAGGTACCCCCTTATTTTTCAAACATCTGACATCTAAATTAAAATATGAATCAAAATTTTATGTATAGGAATATCCTTATTTATGGAAAATTTGTAATGATTCATTCATTAGAAGTTGTATCCCCAAAGAGGTAATTAAATAAGTGCTTACATTCTTCCACACACTTGTATGTGGAGGCCATTTTGGACTCAAAGAAAATCCTAGAAAAAAATTAAAATTTTCTTTATTTTGGACCTAGATTTTCAAATATTCACATGAATTTTGTAAAAAGTGTCCAAACTGCTAGTATACTAGTAGAATTTCCAAAAGACATGAAATTCCCCAAAACCCTTTGATTTTTTATGACATTTTTTATGTCTAGGTTTTGGATTTAATGGGCCCATTTACTATTTCATTTATATTTTCCAATATCTTATTAGCAGTGGACAATGTTTCTAAATGGATTGACGAAAAAACCACCATAAATAATGATTACAAGGTTGTTATTTATTTTCAGAAATCAAATTTTTTTTGTAGGTTTGGTGTTCCTCAAGAAATAATTAGTGACCAAAGCATTTATTTTTTCAATAATAATGTGTAATCCCATATGAAGAGATGTGGAGTGCACCATAAAAATTAAACTACATACCACCCACAAACAAATGGGATTGTCAAGGTCTCCAATAGAGAGACAAAAAGGCTTCTTAAGAAGGCAGTACAACTGAATAACAAATATTGGAGTAAGAAGACTGAAGATTCACTATGTCCATACATGACCTCCTACAAAAACCCCTTCGGTATGTCCCCTTGAAAAAATATTAGAAGAAGCATTTTCACTTGCTTATTGAGTTGTATCACAAAGCCTATTGAGTTGTCAAGAGAGTGAACTTGGAGTTTGTAAAGGATGGAGAAAAAAGGAATCTATAGATTATGAAGATTTAGTAACTAAGAATGGAATCCTATGATAACTCACTATTATACAAGAAGTCCAAATTCATCCCTAAAAAGATCATCTTTAAAAGAAGCTTTGAGATTGGAGATAATGTGTTGATGTTCTCTTCAAGGAAGAAGCACTTCCCTGGTAAACTTCATTCAAAATAGAAAAAACCTTCCATAATGACTTACACTTTTCTATTTTGTGTGGTTGATATTAAATAATAATATTCAAAGAACCCCTTCAAAGTGAATATACAATAAGTGAATCATCTCCATGAGTAATTTTGTAAAGAGTCAATGGTGGAGTTAAAAATATTCACTACTATCATTAAATATGGAACACCAAGTTGTCTTTTTCCATTACATTGGTTTAAATTATTTTTATTGTTAATCTGTATTTTTAGAAAAAATGAATTCTAGAATTAATTATAATGTTTCCTAAGATAAGTGTGGGGGAGAGAGAACAAGTAGATTTGGATGTAAATACTTTTTTTGATTTCTTATTTTTACTTTTAAGTGTTTTTAGTCTTAATAAAAATAAACCAAAAATATTCTAAAACTATTTTTAGAATCTTTACATAGTGTCTTTATGTTTTTAGTTTTTATATTTTTGGAGTATAAAAAAAGAAGAAGAAAAAAGAATAAGAAAAACAAACTTTCACTTTCATGTTGTCCTATTGAGTTTAAATACCATGTTATAATGGAAGTAATTCAAAGGTTCTAAAATTCTAAGAGTTAAATGATTATTGAGTTAACTTACCATTGATTTCATGGAAGTCTTAACTTAGGAACTAGGAAGAGTGTTATTAATGAAAAAAAAGTTAATGAAAAAAATCATAACTTGAGGGGACTAGACTAATGAAATCAAACCTAAGTAACTAGAACTTAGTGATTGAGTAGCACCTCAAGGATCCTCCCTAAAATATAATCAGATATCTCATATGAATTGGAGTAAAAAATAATAATATCAAATCTGATCTGAAAGTCTTCCTAAGTTAACATAAGTACATGTGTGTGTGTGTCTATTAATCATTCAATAAGAGTTAGAGTAATATGGGAGTCATCTACCCAAGAATTGATTTTATTCATTGACTATTACAATTAGTCTCTAGATATACCTACTATCTTATGATGGTTTAGTTCTAGGTTTAGTTTCACTCATTCAATAAGTTCTTCATAGGAAAAAATTCAATAAGTTCTAATTGACAAAGGGAATGGATGGGTTTGGGGAATTTTGAACTTGGATGAAGAATGGAATATGATATAACTGAATGTCATTTAAGAAGTATCAAGGAAGTGAGAAAATGAACTTTTGAAAGAAAGATTTATATAGAGAGATTTAGGAAAGTTCTCACTAATTAAATTATTGGTTCTATTGGGATCTATTCCATTTACAACCTGAAACAAGAACTTGTGTGTGAATTGAAGTGAGACAGTGAATTAAATCCATAAAGGAGTCAGGAAAAATCAAACAATTTAGGGTTCCATGATTTTCTCTCGCTAATTTGTGTACTTAAGTCTAGGAAGCATGATCTTTTTAAATAAGTTGAATTTAATATTTTTATTGGGAGTGTAATATTTCAAGTGTGGTGGGGGAAGAATTTCAAGGACCAAGTCCAAAAACATGTCCAGTATCAAAGACCGCCTTCTCAAGCCCCAACCGGGTAGCACGTGCATCCCTCTTTCTCACATGAGTGTGTCAAGCTAAACCTGATACCTGATTTCCCCTATACTGCAAGGTAGTAGATCTTTTCAAGGGCATACAAATCCTGATCATGGTAGAATGTTCTAAGTAACTATATAAATCCATCTTGACCTTATAATCTAAACACTTACTAATCATACAAAGGAAAGGAAGTCCATTGAAGATCAATACTAACATTGAAGAATATTATAGAAGTTCTTGAATCGTTGAAGGAAGTGGAAGAATCCTGTATTGCTCACATGGTAAAAAGGTAAGTTTTCCCAAATTATCTTGAATAATTCTTATATAAATGGAGAACTAATCACTAAAAAATGGGTCATTTTCCGCGATTGATTAACTAGATCTTCTTTTATTATTCTCCTTGATTTTAATTTTTTTAATAACTCTAGTGATGGAATACTAATATATTATTGGATGATCTAAGAATACTTCCCTTCCCCCTGTCAATTAATTCCACATTTTAACTATCTCTCATATTCATCTCTCTGGAATTGTTCAAACTATTTAGACATTAGGATTTTTCCTTATTTCTATGAATTTTTAATTCTTCCACCTCTTCATTGGACTGCACACACAAACTACTTAGGTTATCTCCATTAATTTTGATCATGAGAGTGGGTTGAATTAAGGGTTATTGGAGATCTCTAGACACTAGGTTAGGAGATATTATAGGTTTCACTAATTATTTAATCCCTATGATTGGACTAAAAGCTTCCAGATGAGGATAATCAAGTGAGGATCCACTTTGTTAGAGAGAAAACATGAGAGTAAAAGTATAGAATCGTGATTTAATAGTAAGAGAGGGGATATCTAAGTTTAGTACACTATTTCCAAAAACTGATTTTAAACCAATCCTATTTACCTCTATTTTCACTATACACTGAACCCATCAAACATGTGGAAAACACACCTAAGTCACTTCCCTCCTTGTACATAACCCAATTCCACAAATACTACATTTAATTCGGGTTCAAATATTTTTTATTTAGCAACCCCATGAGATGCCACGCATTAAGAAATGACTCAATTTATACAATAATTTCAATGATCTGGTAGAATTCATCAAGATCTAGTGAGATATTATCATGAATTGACCCAATTCAAAACCAAACCAGGCACCCGAGCTGACCCATGAAAAGTCATGAGAGGCGTTCCTGGTCCTCCTAGGATGGAAACTAATGTTATGCATTGAAAATAACTCAACTAGGAACTATTTATCCCAAGAAAAAAAATAAGAATAAAATGAAAAAAATAAACATAGGAATTGGAAAAAAACAAATAGCTAAACATACTTCCATGTGACATCAAGAGTCACTACCAACCATGGAACACACTCACTCCATGAGTGACCTAAATCCAAACCAAACCTAAAACTGAAATGATAAAGTAGGTGTGAGAACTAAGATTCTAAATAGGGATTCTAAGAAAGAAATGATTCCCTATGCCAAAACTTTATAGAGTAAACCATTTCTTTCTAGTTTGAAAATACATATAGTTAAAAATAAGGTTTTAATTTCCTTTCAAAACAAGTAACAATCTAATACTTTATAAACACTATTTCCCTTATTCTTTTCAAAAAAATGTATAAATAATGAGATACTTTCTAATAAAACATTTATATGAGGAAACATGTGATAAAGTAAGAGTTTTTTAGTTGGAAAGCATAATATTTGAAATAATTTTATAAAATTTCCACAAAATAGAGAAAATTAGAATAAATGAAAAATGGTTATCATGAGAAATTATTAGACATAAAGTGAGGAGACCTTAGACATACTCATTTTGGAACCATATTTCATTCTATCGATGTGTTCCTGAGTATATAACCAACACGGCTTCTTTTAACCAGCATCACTAGTGGCATACCCACCATGAAATTTCCCTACTATATGGGATCAATCCATCTAATTGGGAAAAAATAGTAATTGCCTCTCGATCATCACAAAGACACTCAGAATCCCATGGATATATAAAAATTGTGAGGTGAGGTGGTGTTTATAAGATATCAAAATCAAGTTCACACATGGAATAATCACATATGACTAGCCCACCTCCCAACACACACCCATGAAAAAATCCCCCTTAGAATGGAGAGCTTACATGGAGGTGTATACTTTTAAGTAAAACATTCAAAATTACCAATCAGGCCTTAGCATTTGGAAATAACATTGATCATTTAGAACACCACTTTCAAACCATATCTTTCATATTCCAAAACACTCTATACTCTTACACACATATTCATCTTTATATATATAAATATAATTATCATCCCAATGTACATATTTACACCACCTTGTGTGAATATGTATAAAGATGGTGTCCATGTATACATATATATATATATATATATATGTATGTATGTATGTATATATATGTATAAGTCACATTTAGTAGATTAAAATATTATAAATCTCTTTGAATATTTTTAGGAAATCAAAAATGTCATTAGGAATTTATGTAAAATTATCTGAAAGACCAAAACATCCTTGGATATTCCATATTTTTATAATTAAATATGTTCTAAAATCTAATCAAACACTTGAAATGATTACCACTTAAAAAAAGGTTTGAAAACATGGTTTAATAAAAGAAACTCATGAAATAAACTTAGGAAAAGTATTAAAACATTAAATAAACTCATTCCAATCACCAAAACCATTTTCTATAATATTATTAATTCATAATATACTGTAAAAATAAGATAAAACAACCAAGAAATCATAGTTTTCAATTAAAAGTCTTGGATATAGGGTAACATACCTCAAACCTTGTTGCCTTTGACAATGTCGGCTCAAATCCAACTCAAGGAGGTCCGATGAAGAATAAAGACCAAAAGAGATCCTAATAAAAAAAACCCCAGATTAAAAACAAGGTAACATGAACCCTAGATGTTCAAAACCATAGTAGAAGAAGAACCAAAGATAAAAAAGAAAGTAAGGATAGGAAGAGGTAAGAATAAGGTTAATTTAGAGATCTAGTTTTTTCCTTATAATACTTTGAAATATTTCTACATATATTTCTAGTGTAAGGTGATGAGACAATGTACGGTTCTAAGTTCTGGTGTGCCTGAAATTAATTTTATAAAAATATTAAATCTATTTATATTTTTCATTAATTTTTTCTTAAATGAAATGTTTTAAATCTTAAAAGGAATCTCAGATCATAAATATAAGACCATGGTTGAGTCTGAAACGCGATGTTTACCCTAGGTGTGACCTAAAGTAGGTCGGCGAGGGGTGTTCGGATATCTCTACCATTGGAGGTGTGTTCAGTTGGTTAATTAAATAAATTAATTTAATTGATTGATTATTTTAACCTAACTAAAATTTTTATAAATCACCATAATGTAAAATCCTCTAGAGTCAGCTGTATAAACTCTGGGTGGATTCTAAAGCTTCTCCTTCATCCTTCTGTTGGAGAATCGAATCCCGATGACGATGAATCTTTATATCGGAGCAAATCAGAGTACAATGAACATAATAACTTCTTCCATTCATTGTAAACTGAATTATTTGATTAAGAGTGATCCAATACCATGTATGACTCTTCAATTCATGTATTTTTTTCTATTTTTATTAAATTGATTGGGCAGAATCATCATGCTTATGATCTGTGCCAATTGCAGATCCTTGGTATGCTCATATGTACCGATTAAATTGATTATTCAACTATTTTATAACCCTAGATATCCACATTCTTGATCATTGGACAATAATGATTATAAATGATTGATAGACCTATGTTATTGAGGCTTCCTCCCATAATTTCTTCATTTTCTTCATCGATTAGACATTGTGATCCTAGTTCGATAATGTCGGGCGGTACCGAGCCTAATCAGACCCACAGATTCATGATAGAATCATATAAGAGGGATAAATAGATGTATAAGGGATATATATGGATTTATTATAGGTTTTGGGTGATCTTTTTTATTATTGTAAATCAAATCATCAATGTTGGAAGAACCTGAGGTGTTCGGGATGAATGAAGAACCACTGTGATGAGTGGATGACAATTTTTGGCTAGCGAATGGCCATAAATGACCAACTATGACTAAATCCATCATTTTTGAGAAAAGATGAAGTTTTATATAAATGATAAGTCATTAGATCTAGTTCACAAAGAAAAAATATGGATTTATAGGAAAAAAAACCAATTACATGCTGTGTAGTTTGAAGAACACATGGCGTGTCAGGCCATGACTACGGCGGCTAGGGTTTTGGTGATTTATAAGGATGGAACACCATGTAGACTCCATACACGCCACTTAATTCTTCCTTGGGTGTAAGATCCATGTGATGCGGCACATGGAAAGGACCCCATATGTAAGTACACAGCTAGGAACATGGTCATGTACCAAAGTACACAAACACAGGATGGATACATGGACATGAGGTAAAGTATACAGACATGAGATGGATACATAGACATGGCCAAGCACATGGGAGATACCTTGAGTGGCATGGTTACACCATGTATATCCCCTACATTCCATGTATCCCTACATGGTAGGTGATCTGTGTACCTCTAGGGACATGACCAGGTGATGTATTGGGACCACACATCATGTGGGTCCCCTAACATGTTGTGTACCCCTTGGTTCCTTTTTAGGAAACTTTAAACTCTCATATATCCTTCATTTGGACTCAAATTTTGGTCTGGGATTAGATTATCCAGAGTTTTTTTCATGTAGAATGTGATGGTTCCCTTGGTTGTGGATTTTTGTATAAGATGTGAGATGTTTCTAGTCATGTAACTTGTTTAGGTGGCACTCAATGAAGGAAGTGATCACACAGGATCACCAGAGGCATTTCAAGTGGAACCCTCCAACTAAGCTAGGTATGGGTCCTTGATGACTATAGTGGAACCCTATAGGTGGGCTAGACATGGGCCCTCTACAGATTCCTAGAGTGGAACCTTCCTATTGGGTTGGGCATGGGTCCTCTACCATCAGAGTGGAACCATCCAATTGGCACATGTCATGGGTCCTCTATTGAATCCTAGTGTAGAACCCTCCATTTGGGCTGGGAATGGGTCTTCTACCATCATATTGGAAGCATCCTATTGACATGGGGAATGGGTCTTATATCCAATTATAGAGTGGAAGCTTCTAGCTGGGTTGTGCATGGGTCCTCTACCATTATAGTGGAACCCTCCTATTGGGAAGGGCATGGGTCCTTTATCGACTATTAGAGTGGAACCCTCCTGTTGGAATAGGGTATGGGTCCTCTATCTATCCACTAAGTGAAACCCTCTTATTTTACTAGGGAATGGGTCCTTTACCTAGAGATTATGTCCCCTCAACTATGTGTCATAGTGACGAGGCATGGCTTGACATGGATGTTTTCTTCTAGGCAGATGCATGGGATGATAGGCATCATTATTAGACTTTTGGAATTGTTGGAAACTCTTTTCCTAGGATGAGTTGTGAGATGTAGATACCCTTACTCTCTCATTTGGGCTTCTTTTACTGAGAATATATATATATATATACACTTATTTATCCATACCTTTGTATTTGGTTACTCTCTTGTCATAGGTTGCGAAGACAAGTGGGGTATTCCATGTGCTTTCCATGTTTATATTATCATGGTTAGATGGGGTCATTATCCTTCTATCGGTGGAAAATACTCAATGTGTAGCCTATATAAACACCTTTTTAGTCCCTTGTTCTTGTATTAGATTACTATTTATCTTACTTTGGGTTGATCTTCATCCTGTTTTCTATCTAATATCTTACTATTTCTATTAAATCACTTAATACTCCCCCTTCAGCTTTTAGGGTGTCTTGTTGGGTATATATATACTAACCTCTACATGGGATTTTCCCACATGTGTCATGTCTTATACAGATTATGGATAGGTTGGTGGTGACTTTAGAGGATCTTAGGGATACTGAGTGATGTGGACCACAAACGGTGGTCGTAGCTTGGAGATTAGGAGCAGGGATCTATCAACAATTTACTTTCCATTTTTTGTGAGGTTGGGACATATTTCTGGTTGGGAATTTATTTTTCCCATTTAATTTTCAGTTTTCATTATTGTACTCTTGTAAACCCCTAGAGATTTTTCATGATTGGTTTACTTTCTAGCTAATGAATATTTTTATTATTATTCCTCTACAATTGTGTACCGATATGGTCAGGTGTGTGCATATAGGTACATTAGGAAAAGAACTTCCATTTAGGATATTTCTTTATGTGGTTGTCTCCACCCCATAGCCTATGGAGGCGGGCTTGGGGTAGTTATGTCTCGATCCCCAGTTAGGGTTGTGTAATGACAGATTGGTATCAGAGCAGTTCATTCCTTGGAATGTTGTTTAGAGTAGTCCCATTATGAGGATTTTGTTAGTATTAGGGAAATGGTGTCAAATTATTTCAAGTTCATCTCTTAGACTAGGGAATATAGTCATGGTATGGTCGTCTGGCATATCCATTCATCAGGACCATGACTACCTGCTTATCAACTCAACATACCAGGACATTGGTTGTAGGGATCAATGGTACATGAATCATATAGGATTGATTCTTTTACTATCCTTTTTTTATTTATCTCCCCATTTATATTTATATATATATATATATATATTCTCATCTAACCATGTACATATTGATTAAAATTTCAGGATACCTTTACAATGACAGCCTGCCAGGATACTAGTTCTGGATCGTGAAGATGATTTGATGAGTGATGAGGCCTCTATTCAGGGTTCATCCCATGAGCTTCTTCCTCCAAGTGGTTAGGTAAAATCACCTCCACCTATTGAGAATCATATCATCCCATCAAAGAAAGCTGAGGATGTACACAGGCTTAGCGCACTCTGTGAGTTCCAGCGCTAGAGTCCACTAAGGTTTTGCTATGAGCTAGATCCTCATGTAGTGAAGGATTGGCTAGATTTGGTGGACCACGTTTTTAGGCTCATTCAGACACTGACAGATCAGGTGGTTTTACTAGAAAGTAGCCTTTTCTATAGAGTAGTTGGGCATTGGTGGAGTCTTTTTACCTAGATGCATGATGAGTTGATACTGTCGTGGACTAACTTCCAGTAGTTGTTCTATGAGGAGTAATATCCCTTATGTTTGGGCTCAGTTTATATTCATAATCTTATAGAGCTATATAAAGGAGGGATGATAGTTAATGAGTATGAAATGAGTTTCATATTCCTTACATGGTACTCCCTTGATATGATCCATGATGGATACTTCCAATAAAATAATATTGAACGTGGAATTTTCCAAGATATTTGTGCTTGCATGGTTCCCAGTGCATCCCACCTATATCAGGGTGCTGGATTAGGCACTAGTGATAGAGATATTTCTATGAGAGGGATGCTAGATAGCTAGAGATGGTAGTGAGAATCATAGAGATGAGTCTTCTGTAGTAATTAACAAGCGCTAGTCAAAAATATCTCGGTGTAGTTGATCCTATCATGATCAGACTCAGATGTGTATTCATATAGAATAGGGATAGATAAAACTAATAGGGTGTCCCAGAGAGGTTCAATGCTTTTCTTGTGATGGGAGAGTTCACATAGCACGTGACTCCCCTGCCATATGTGCTGAGGAGCATTGGCAGATAGCTAACAGACCACCACAGTAGAGACAACGCCATGATCAAGGATCTCCCAAGAGAGTACATAGTGGCCCCTATGGAGGCGGATCTAGTAGAGGAGAAGTAGGATCTATGGGGGTGTAAAACACTATGAGATCCTTCCACCATCACCACCAAGTTACCCATGTCAGGATCAAGGAACAGGCAGTTGGGGCTGCAAATAGTTGCAGGCTATAGAGGATTACAACCTCGCAGCACATGAGATAATAAAAGGTGTGATATGTGTGTTTTATACTCTTAATTTAGTGTTAGTAGACATAGGTTTAAGTCATTCCTTCATCTCTATACTCCTGGTGTAAGTGATGGATCTCCCAACTGAGGCACTGACCCAGCATCTTTGTCTTGAGGTTCTTATAGGGAATGATTTTTCTGTATATTTTATATGTCAGTAGTGTAAGATATCTCATAAAGGAGAGAGGTTCATATGTGACCTTTTGGTCATCATAGTGGAACCCTATGATGACATATTTGGTATGGATTGGTTGTATTTGGTCTGATCCAAGGTTGAATTTCACCACATATGAGTCATATGCCTTCACAATGATGGGATCAGATTCACCTTTATGGGTGAGAGATAACTCATGGGGGGATGATTTAGTTCTAAGAGAAAGAGGTTATATCCTATCACCCATTGGTTGGTGAGTATATCCCTTAGTGTATTATTATATTAGGGAATCTAGATTCCTTAAATTCTATAGGATTTTATGGATGTCTTCCTTGAGTATGTTCTGAGATGACCTCTGAGGTAGGAGATGGAGTTTTGAATTGATTTTCATCCCAAGACCATTCTGATATATTATGTGGAATATCAGATGGACCCTATCGAGTTCCCAGAGCTACAGTTGCAGTTATAAGACCATTGAGAGAATGGTTTCATCAAGCCCAGTGTGTCTCTCTAGGCATATCTAGTGTTGTTCATGAAAAATGCAGACGAGAGTTTGTGGATTTACATGGATTATCAGTACCTGAACTAGGATACAATAAATAAAAAGTAACCCTTACTGAATATTGAAGACCACTTTGACCAGTTTCAAGGCACGATATGTTTCTCTAAGATCAATCACAGGTCCAACTACCACCAATTTAGGTTTCATGGTTTCACCCAAATTTACCAAATCTTTTAGGGTTAAGCGGTCACTTGTAGTTTAGCTCGGGTTGTCGAATCCTCATAGACATAAGAAAAAATCTATATAAATATATATTCTAAGGAATTTTTTGGCTATGAAGTGGCCAAATTTATGTTGATTTTAGATAGGTTTAAGTGAACACTAAGAGACTTAAGTGAATTCAATTTAAAATAATGAGTTGATCCTAGGTTATCACTAGGGGTGGATTGGATTCATTCCTTTTTCAACTATTTCAATTTATTATATTTGAGATGGGTTAATTTAAGAATATCAAACAACATCATCACTTACTAGTTTAATAACTACACACCCAAATAATAATCACTTATACACTTAGAGGATCAAAGTTTTGAGCACTCTAAGGTAAATGTCTGTATTAACACTTGAAGTGTGTGGCCTTAAATTCAACAAGGATGAAGGAGTTTAAAGATCGTAAAAAAAACTCAATTAAAATAAGTGATTAAACATTAATGGAGTAATAAATAATATAAAATCTCACCCATTTCTACTCCATTGTATTAACCCATAAGTTTTTTATCCCTACATTGATTCTATGGTTTCAATGGAAGCAGGAAGTAGACTCATGAGGGAGGAATTGAATAAGTAAAAAAATAATAAAAAGAAAATGATTACTCAACCGTTGTGTGAATAATTTTACAAGGTTTGGTGTGAATAAGTTAACATATTGGGGAAATAGTATTAACGTGACAAAAAAATAACAAAAAAATGAGAAGAATAAGTTTTATTCAGAAGCTAAGGTGATTAGAGAAAATTAAAAATTGAAGAAAAGTGATTAAAACATCAAATTTGCAGCATAACCTTTCAATGAAACAAAGCACAAAAGATGCCTAAATACTCCAACACCACTACCTTAAATAGGTATTATTAAATCCTTGGGTCGAGACTCCAATATTATAAGTCACCCCAATTAATGGTGGTGGGCCTAGGTGGGTGGAAAGTTATGGGAGAGTGGATTTTTTCACCCTCGACAAACAATCTGAGATAACTTGCATCCACTAAACAGAGGTGCCTAAATTAGCTTCTATATGGCCGAATTTCAGTGGTCTATAGAAGACAAAAATGAAGATACGTATGTACCCTAATATTATATAAAATTTCATCACAAATGTATTTTTTTAAAATATGTGTAAAAAGGTGGGATGTTTTTCTAGGCCTTAGAATCTAGCCCAAAATTTTATCTTCAAATTGGGCCACATAGAACTCCCTTTAACACTATAAATTAGCTCTTTTAAATATTATATTAAATTTTCCCCATGATTTCTTATATCTTAAGTTAAAATTTCAGATTTATTGGTCATGGATATTGTCTTATACAGTAATTTCAATGGGATGATATTAAATTCACTTTGCCCAAAATGTTGTTGGTTCAAGACCCACTTTGGTGGTATTCCAATTTGAATCTTCAAGTAATCCAAAATCATGAATTGTTTCTTATATCATAAGAGATATAAAAATAAAATATAAAAATAAAATAAATACCATTTTTTTATGAGTTGTTCAAAAATGTTCCATGCGATAGTGCATTTTAAGAAGGAATTACAATCATAATATGAATTAATGTTCAATTTTTAAAATTCACTAAAAATGGTGTTTATGAATAATTAAGCGCATGAATTTTATAATATAAACGATAAATATTAGCCTCTTTAGGTGGATAATCACACCCCCAACTTGATTTTTCCTAGTCCGGAGTAAAATATATCTCAAAAATATGAAATTTGAATTCCCTTTTCCAAAAACATTTTAATACACAATGCTCACCAAAAACCTCATACCAAAAAATTATGAAACCCATAAAAATCATTTAAAACAAGCTAGGTCCAGAGGAATATCCCAAGCCCAAGCACATTCCTTTGTTCAAATTCATCGCCACATTTCATCCAATTTCAATTAAGCATTATGATGTATTGTGTGTCACAATAGACATGGGGTTCATCTTTATTCAAGGGAGAAAAGATGGAAGCGCTAGGTGGAATCACATTTCAATATTAAGATGAGTATTCATTTTTTTATTTTTTTATTTTATTTTATTTTGTGTTTTTTTGTTGTAAATTTTTCATGGTAATTGAAATCGAACTCAATCAAGTCAACCCATGTAGAGAGACTTTGTCGATGACTCCTAAGCTCAAAGACCTTAGGGCACCAAGTGAAACTCACATACTCAAGCATCATCTGAAGTTTACTCAATCAAAAACAAATTCAAATGACCAAAAATAGAGATAAAATTCCCAAATCTATGTCAGAAAACTATGGATTCATGATCCCCAAGTTCCTAAATTCACACATTAGGTCAGTCCATTTCTCTACTTGCAATTGGTTTTTTTTTTTGATTTTTTTTTTGATTTTTTTGAATGCTCATATTAAAATTAAAAGATCATAAAACCTATGACATTTATTATGGGACCCCAAGAATTAAAAATAATACCCCAAAATCCAAAGTACATGCATTGTTTTTTTATTAAATGGATGAAAATATAAATGGTGAAAATCACATTGGACAACCGCACTTTCCAAAATCTAAGCTCGTGAACTTAAACATGCATTAAAATAAGAATAAAGGCATAAAAAATTATTTGATATTAAATTCCAAAGTTTGAAATGTGTATTGTCATGTTTTGTGTTTAAAGAAATTTTTTCTTCCATTTATACACATAAAATTTTATTTGACACAATTTTTTTTTATTCTTTTCACCCCCCCTCCCAAATTAAAATAACATTTTCCCTAGTGTTTAATGAAAATAAAATTAAAAAAGAGGTAGAGGTAGAGAATAGGAGTTATAAAATAAATTTGAAAATCAGAATCATGGAATGAAGTCACCTGATGGTTGAATTTGAAGTTCATGTTACTCCCATTCAATCCCTTGATCTTCATGTTACTCACAGAAGCCTCATCAAAGATAACAGTTTTTGTTTGTACACCTAGAGGAAATATTATTTTCCTAAAAATTCATCAATATTAGTAGACCCTGAAGCTTACACCCCAATACAATTATAAACCATGGAAACCCCTTGAGGTTCCTTTAACTAAAATTAACCAAAAAAGGAAAGGGAAAAAATAATGTACCTATTTATTTTGAAACTTCAAACCTTGAGTTAGTGTATAGGTAAAGTCTGGGTTTCCTCCTGGAAATAACTTTGTTTAATGTCGTTAGCCCAACATAGACCCTAAATCTATCAACTTTTTTCTGGTTCATAGGTTGGCTTAGTTAACTCCTCCTTTTTTTCTTGTTTATTGAATTATTCAATGAATGTTTTTAACCTAGGACCATTAACTTTGAAGACATGACCACTAGTGGGATACTGAATCTTCACTACCCCATGAGGGTATACATGATGCACTATGTATGGACCTGACCATATTGACCTTAAATTTCTCGGGTGTAAATGAAGTTTTGAACTATACAAGAGCATGAATTTTCCTGGTTCAAATTTTTTGACATTGAGATTCCAAGATTGGTAGGCTTGAACTCTAGATTTATTTATCCTTGAATTTTCATAAGCCTTCATCCTAAGTTCCTCAAGTTCATTAAGATCTAATTTCCTCTTTGTTTTGGCCAAAGAAATTTCAAAGTTCATTTTTTTGATTTCCCAAAAGTCCTTATGCTCAATTTCAACAGGTAAATGGAATTCTTTACCATAAAAAACCTATATGGTGACATGCCTAGTATGGTTTTAAATGTTGTACAATATTCCCAAAAGGCATCCAAGAGTTTCTTGAACCAATATTTCCTAGAGGGATTGATAGTTTTTTCAAGAATTTTCTTAATTTCCCTATTCACTAACTCATCTTGACCATTTATTTGAGGATGGTATGTAATGGAAACTTTATGATAAATACCATACTTAGACATGAGTGAAGTTAATGGGTGGTTGTATAAATGGGTTCCTCGATCACTGCTTATATGCCTAGGAATTCCAAATCAAGAAAATAGGTTCTCTTTCAGAAATCAGATCACAACATGATGGTCTTTGTACTTAGTGGGAATGGTCTCAGCCTATTTTGAGACATAATCAATAGCTAAGAGGATGTATAGGTATCCCCTATATTTTGGGAATTTTCCCATGAAATCAATTCCCTAATAATCAAATGTTTTGATAACCGGAATGGGAATGAGGGAAATTTGATTCCTTTTGGTGATGGATCCTAATTGTTGACATTGAGGACAACTTTGGAAAATTTGGTAGGAATCCTTAGTGAGGTTAGGATAGCATAAACTAATTTGGAGGAACTTTGTGTAAAAGTGGCATCCACATGCCTCCCCATGAAAGAATTTTAGAATGGACTCTTGCTTAGACTCAAGAACGTATCTCCTAATGATTTGATCTGGATAGGAATTGAAGAGGTAAGGATCATCAAACACATAGTTTTTGAAATCAAAAAGTAATTTCCTCTTAGCTTGGGTCCCTAGAAATTTTTGAATGTCACCCATCACCAAATGGTTTGCTATGTTAGCGTACCATGGGAAATCACTCACAAAAAAGAGGTGCTCATCGGGAAATGAATCAGACACAGAAAGGTGATTTGAGTTGTCTTTGAATTCCATACTAGAGAGATGATCAGCTACAACATTTTCAACACCCTTTTTATCCTTAATGGTTAAATCAAAATCTTGAAGAAGAATGACCCACCTAATCAATCTAGCCTTGGCATCTTGTTTTTGGAAAATGTATTTCAGGGCTGAATGATCAGTGAAGACAATGATGGGTGATCCTAAGAGATAGAACCTGAATTTATCTAAATAAAACACAAAAGTAAGTAACTATTTATCAATGGTGGTGTAGTTGATTTGTTCATTATTTAAATATTTTCTCGTGTGATCAATGACACATAGAGTTTTATCATACTTTTTTTCTAATACTTCTCCTACAGTGAAGTCACTCACATCACACATGAGCTCAAATGGAAGTTTAAAATTGGGATATTTCATGATAGGTGGAGAATAAGAGTTGAAATTAGTGTAGATAATGATTCCTCACAGCTTTATATCCATAAAAATGGAGCATCTTTCACCAGAAGAGAAAAAAGTGGTCAGGAAATAGAGCTAAAGTTCCTAATGAACCTTCTATAGAAACCAGTATGTCCTAATAAGGACCTCACTTCATTAATAGTTTTAGGAGAGGGAAGGTGAAAAACGACATCGACTTTAGCTTTATCAACCTCAATCACTCTTCCAGAGACCAGATGGCCCATAAAAAATCCTTCCTTTACCATTAAATGGAATTTTTTTCAATTTAGAATGAGATTATTATCCTCAAATATTAACAAAACCCTTTAAACATTTAGAATTCATCCCTCAAAAGTATCCCCAAAGATTTAGAATTCATCTATAAAGACCTCTAAACAATCCCCCACCATGTCTGAGAATATTCTCATCATGCACCGTTGGAAGGTACCAGGGGTATTACATATCCCAAAGGGAATACGCTTGAAGAAAAAGTGTCTAATGGACAAGTGAAGGTTGTTTTTCCTTGATTCTCTAAGGAGACCTTGATTTGATTATACCCTGATAATCCATCTAGGAAGAAATAGAATTGATGACCCTCCACTCACTTGAGGACTTGATTAATAAAGGGAAAGGAGAAATGGTATTTCTTGGTACATGAATTGAGCTTCCTATAGTCAATACAGACTCTCCATATACTACTAACCCTTGTGGGGAAAAGGTCACCATCCTCATTGGTGATAATAGTGATTCCATCTTTATTTGGAACGATTTGAATTGGTCTTACCCACTCACTCTCAGTAATGGGGTAGATGATACCAAATTTCAACAACTTAAGAATTTCTTTCCTTACCACATCCATAATATTGATATTTAGTCTTTGTTGAGGTTGAAGACATGGTTTAGAGATATATTCAATAACAATCCTATGAGTTTCAATGAGTGTGCTAATCCTAGGAATATTATAATGGGTCCATCCAATTTCTTTCCTATGCTTTCTTAGTACATCCAGATGCATCCTCTCTTAATTGGATTCAAGAGAGGAATAAATTACAACAGTAAAGGATCGATTATCCCATAAGAATCCATACTTGAGTGATGAAGGTAAAACCATAAAATCAAGATCAGATTGGTTGAAACTTTCAAAAGAAGGATGAGACTTTAGATCAAACTCTTTTTCCAAATGTTTTGAAAGAATTGGTTCCTTTTGAACAGAATTTTCAGCCACCAAATTATCCAAATCAGTGTCATGAATGGGTATGGACTCGATGTTTTTTATTTCAAAATTAGTATCATTGATTAGTGATTCAATAAAATCATTAAAATATATTTCTAAAATATATTCAATCCAAGTAGAAAAATTTAACTCATGTGAACAAATGAAATCAATCTAATTAACACTAATGGTCCAATTAACCTCATGGATCTCTTCATCATCCCCAATTTGAGAGTTTAAATTGTATATGTTCAAATTGAGGCTCACATTTCAGAAGGTTATTGTCATGTTCCCATTCCTAACTCAGATGAATGAGTTGATTGTTGCTAAGAAGGGATGACAAAGGATGATGGTGGTTTTCTCCCTAAAACCTAAGATTGGGTGATTTTCATGGACAATGAAGTTAGTAGGGTAAATTAAATTTTCAAATTTCACAAAAACATACTTTAAGATCCCCTAAGGAACTCGAACACTACGATTAGCAAATTGAAGAGTGACAGATGTGGGTTGGAGTTCTTTGATCCCTAACTAACAATACATGACATAAGTAATGAGGTTCACACTAGCTCTTAGATCACAAAGAGATTTGACAAATTTGTTCTATACTAATTCAACATTGATGTATGAACATCCTAGATCTTTCAACTTTAGAGGAATGGTCCCTTTAATGGTCATACTCACATTAACATCCAAAAGGACTTGGTTTTTATGTGAAAAAATCCTTTTAAAAGTGTGAAATTCTTTAAGGTAATTTGATTAGGTAGGAATGGTTTGGATTTCATCGAGAAGTGTAATGTTAAACTTAATCAAATAGAATATTTCCCTCAAATTTTCATTCAGTTCTGGTTTAGATTTTCCTCTCATGCATTGAAGGAAGGGATAAAGTTGTTTGAGTGTTTGGTGTGGTTGTGGTTCCTTATCATTCTCATTGGGATTTTTCAGAATCTATAGGTGTTTATTCATCATTTTCATGTATTGGTTAAGCTTTTAATGGTTCTAGAATGTTTGGTTCAGGTTTCTCAATGGATTTCCCACTTCTTAAAACAATCACTTCTTTTAGTTGTTCATTAGAGGTTTGTGTGTAACTAGATTCTCCCCTTAAGGTTGAGGATGGTACCGCCTGAGTAGGCATGGGTGCCTTCCCAGTTTTAATGGTTTGTAGTTAATGTTTCAGGGATGATAATTTTAAGTTCATTTTCTCCATTTTTTTACACAACTATTCAAGGATTAGTAGAGGGATAGAATGGGTAGGGGATTGTGTTGGTTGGTTTATCCCAGGAGGATACTTTGGTTGTTGGATTGGTTGTTGGATGGTTTGTTGGTATTGGATAGAAGGATGTTGGTATTGGACTGGTTGTGGTTGGAATTTTTTATGGTGTTGAAAACTTTGTGGAGGGTATGGGTTTGGTCCTTATGGGTGACTTAGTTGTTGGTTGGGTTTCGGGTTATCTTTCCAACAGAATCCTCAATGGTCATTATACCTTGGATTAAAAGTTTTTTGGTACTGTGGCTTCTAAATGTTTAGATAATTTACCTCCACTGTTTTTTCTCATAAAATAACATCTTTAATAGAAGTTATGTTTGATAATTTGTCAGTCTTGTGGTCATGTTTGTCACAAATTGTGCAAACAGGATCAATAGTTTTAATTTCATGTACCTTCCTAAGATCGATCTCCTCGAACTTCTTAGTGAGTGCATCAATTTTTTTTCTAAGAATTTATTCATCCTAAGTGTGTGAATTCCACCAGATTTGGGTGTCTTCTCATATTAAAGTGATGTTTCCCATTTTTTTTTCCGTCTAGTCCTTCTAGATACTCATAAAAATTATTTGTGGTTTTTTTAGGTTCCATTACACATCATGTAAATGAATTGTTTGTTTCCCAGACCCAACCCTTCATAGAAGATTCTAACTTGTTCTAGGATTGAAAATCTATGGTGAGGTACCATGTTGATTGTATCTTTGAACCTTTCCCATGTTTTATAAAATGACTCCCCTTATTTTTAAAAAAAGGTTTGGATGATCTTTTTAAGTGTGATTGTTTTGTGATGGGGGAAGTATTTTTTGTAGAATTATCTTTTTAATTGGTCCCATGAGTGGATTGATGCAGGTCTCATATTTTTTAACTAGTTATTTTCTCGATCCTTTAGTGAGAAAGGAAATATAGTCATCTTAGCTAACTCAAGTTGATGTGGTGGGAACATGGTTTCAACAATGTCATTGAACTCTTTTACATGAAGGTATGGCATTTCTGACTCCATCCCATGGAAGTTTGGAAGGTGGTTTGGGACATGAGGTTTGAAAACATAGTGGTATTATCCTAGGTAAGAATGTATAATGCAAGAGGGTTCATTATTCCAAGTAGGTGTGAGGTAGTCATTCATGGTTTGATCGACTGCATTCCCCAAGTTTGGGGCTGCCTCATTTGGATTTCCATTTTGGTTCCTACCCAGGTTTATGAGTTGGTTTATTTGAAGACCCTCCATTAAAACGGGCTTAATTTTTGAATCCAGAGTATTAGGACTATTAGTATCTAATGGAAAATATTTCTCTTGGTTTACTTGATTCCCCAACCCCAGGAATATCTACCCTAACTAGAGGGTTTGATTGGTCATGGGTATAGGCATACATGCGCCAAGAAAAGTGAAAAACAAAAGAAAGGTGAAAATATAAGATAAGTTGAGGTGAGAAAAGAGAAAAGGTGGATAATAGAATAGGTTTTGAGATTACTTACTTGGTTCCCTGGCAAAGGTGCCAAAATTTGGCCTCACCCAAATTTACCCAAGTTTTTAGGGTTAAGCGGTCGCTTGTAGTTTAGCTTGGGTTTTAGAATCCTCAGAGACCTATGAAGAAACCTATAGACACGTACATTCTATAGACTATTTTTAGATATGAAGTGGCCAAATTTGGTTTGATTTTAGATAGTTTTAAGTGAACACTAAGAGACTTAAGTAAAATAAATTTAAAAGAATTAGTTGATCCTAGGTTATCACTTGGGTGGATTGGATGAATTCCTTTTTCAACTATTTCAATTTCTTATATTTGATATGGGTTCATTTAAGAAGATCAAAAAACATCATAACTTACTGGTTTAATACCTAATCACCCTAATACTAATCACCTATACACCTATAGGATCAAATTTTTTATCACTCCAATGTAAATGTTCGTATTAGCACTTGAAGTGTGTGGCCTTAAATTCAACAAGGACAAAGGAGCTTAAAGATCTTTAAACAAAATTCTCAATTAAAAGAAGTGATTATACATTAATGGAGTGAGAAATAAAATCCAATAAAGCCCATTTCTACTTCATTCGATCAAATCATAATTGGGTTAGCCATCCATTGATGTTATGGTTTCAATGGAAGCGAGAAATAGACTCGTGAGGGGGAAATTGAAGAAGTAAAAAAACAATAAAAAGAAAACAATCACTCCACTGTTGTATGAATAATTTCAAAAGGTTTTTTGTGAATAAGTTCACAAATTGTGGAAACAGTATCAACGTGACAAAAAAATAACAGAAAATTATAAGAAAAATAAGTTTTATTAAGAAGCTAAGGTGATTCAAGCAACTTAAAAATTGAAGAAATGCGATTATAACATCAAATTGGAATCATAACCTTACAATGAAACAAAGAACAAAAGACGTATAAATCCTCCAAAACCACTATCTTAAATAAGAATTATTGAATCCTTGGATCGAGCCTCCAATAGTTGAAGTCACCCCAATTAATGGTGGTGGGACTAGGTGTGTCGAAAGTTAAGGGAGAGTGGACTTTTCCACCCTTGACAAACAATCTGAGACAACTTGAATCCACTAAATAGAGGGAAAAAAATGAGCTTCTATATGTATTAATTTCAGTGGTCCATAGAAGAAAAAAATTAATATGTAGATTTCCCCTAATATTATTTAAAATTTCACCCCAAATAGATATTTGGTTTGAGAGATATGTATAAAATGGTGAGATATTTTTCTAGGCCACAGAATCTGGCCTAGAATTTTATCTTCAACTTGGGCCGAATGTAACTCCCTTTAACACTCAAAATTATCTCCTGTCAATATTTTATGAAATTTTCCCCATTATTTCTTATATATTAAGTTAAAATTTCATATTCATTGGGATTTTATATTGTATTCTACAGTAATTTTAATGGGTTGTTGTCCAATTCACTTCGCCCAGAATGTTGTTGGTTCAAGGCCAACTTTGGTGGTATTCCGATGTAAATATTCAAGTAATCAAAAATCATAATTTGTTACTTATATCATGGGGGATATGAAAATAAAATCAAGAGCATTTTTTTATGAGGTGTTCAAAAATATACCATGAAATAGTGCATTTTAAGAAAGAATTACAATCATAATGTGAATTAATGTTCAATTTGTAAAATGCACTAAAAATGGTGTCTATAAATAATGAAGCACATGAATATTATAATATAAACAGTAAATATTAGCCTCTTTAGGTGGCTAATCAGTTCATTAGGATGATATTCTGAAGCTGGCATTCTGATGTCACTACAGACACTATGAGTTCCTGGTGATGCCATTTGGTGTGATGAATTCCCCCGCAATGTTCATGTCATTGATGAATTGAATATTCCAGATGTACTTGGAATAGTTTTTGGTCATATTTATCGATGAAATAATAATCTACTCTCTATCAAAGGAGGATCATGAAGATTACTTGAAGATGGTTCTAGATTTTATTCAAGAGCACCAGCTTTATGGTAATCTCTAAAAGTACCATTTCTGGATTCATGAGGTTCACTTTTTGGGTAATATCAATTATGATCATGGTTTAGACATGGATAGAGCAATGGTAAATGTATTTATTTCTTGGGATCTACCTAAGATAATGTTGGAGGTGTGGATATTTCTTGGTTTGGTGGGGTACTAGAGGAGGTTTGTGGTATACTTCTCCAAGTTTGCAGCCCCTTTGACTATCCTAATACTGAAAGGTAAGCCTTTTACCAGGACTGAGCAGTGCTAGAGGGCCTTCAGGGAGTTGAAGGTGAGGCTAAAAATTGATCTAGTGTTGATACTACCAGAGGATTGTGTGATGTTTGTAGTGTATTGTGATACCTCGATAGATGGGCTAGTCTGCGTGTTGATGTAGTGGTTGGCACTTGTCACATACAGGTTAAGGCAGTTGAGAACTCATGAGTAGAACCATGTGACCCACAACCTAGAGCTCAAAATGGTAGTCTTCACCCTAATTATGTGGAGGTACTACCTTCTAGGATGGCACTTTTTGTTTTACTTAGACCATCATAGTCTCAGGTACATCTTCAGATAAAGATACTTAAACCATAGATAGTGGTGCTAGTTGTAGTTCATGTAGGACTATGAATTTGAGATAGACTATACCCTAGTAAAGGGAAACATAGTATAAGATTCACTTAGTAATAATTCATTGGATTTATTGGTATAGGATGATTCTCAGCAGTTGGCTTCCTACAGCTGACCCTGGTGGAGTAGGAGGGTGTATCTTTTCTTCAATCGATGATGTTGACTATTCTTTTTGAGTGTGTGAGAGAGTCCTAGATAGAATAAATCAACAGAGAGGTCTTGTGTGACCATATATCCATAGGGGACTCACCAGATGGATATTATGAAGTAGGGAATCATGTCATCTTTTTCCATGGATGGATGGTGGTTCCAGTCACAATGTAGGAGTAGGTGATGTGAGAGTTCTGCACTTCTCCCATAAATATACATCCTGGTGTGGGGAAGATGTAAATAGACCATTAATGGTAGTTTTGGTGGTCCGGTATGAGATAAATTGTTTCTGATTTTGTCTCTCAGTGCCTCACCTGTCTGCAGGTGAAGGCTGAGCACTAGGTTTCAGCAGATTTTTTACAGCCCCTTGAGATCCTGGAGTGGAAGTGGGATTTCATATCCATAGACTTTGTTACAGGGATTTTGCAGATAGTGAAGGTTTGTAACTCCATATGGGTGATTTTTGACCAAATCAAAAAGTCAGCACACTCCCTTACTATCAGGGAGTAGAGTTCAGTGGATATTTTGGGGCAATTGAATGTATGGGATATTTTTCTCCTTCATGGGGTTCCCTCAAGGATTTTCTCTGATCATAATTCACAGTTTATGTCATAATTTTGGAGAGGCCTACAGGAGGAATTTGAGATCTAGATGAGGATGATTACAACCTTTCACCCCAAACATATGGGCAGACCAAGTGTATTATCTAGGTTTTAGAGGATATATTGAGGGCTTGCATGTTAGACTTCAGATAGAGCTGGTAGGATCACTTATCCTTGGTAAATTTTGTGTACAACAACAGCTGCCACTCTAAAACTGGCATGGAACACTTTAAGGACCAATACAAGAGACCCTGAAGGTTACCCTTATGCTGGATAGATATTGGTGAGACATATCTTGTACATCCAGAGTTGGTGCAAGTGACAACAAAGAATGTATAGGTCATCCGTGAGCATATGAGGATGGTTCAGAGCAGGTAGAAATCTTACACATATTTCCATAGAAGGCCTTTAGAGTTCGATTAGGGAGACTACGTTTTCTTAAGTGTCCCCACATGATGAGGATGGCATAGGTTTTTTTGGGGAGGCAAGATATCCCTGAGGTTCATCAGTCCATTAGAGATCATGCAGAGGGTTTGTGAGGTTGCTTACCGCCTCACCCTACCCCCATAGCTGGAGAGGGAGCATGATGTCTTCCATGTGTCACATTTTAGGAGATACATGCATAAACCTACACATGTCATCGATTGAGGAGATATGGACATCAATGATAGAGACACCTTTGTGGAGCATGTGGTGATGATCGAGGATCGACAAGAGATGACCCTACATAGATGGACCATCCCCTTGGTTCACGTGTTGTGGGAGCATGGGAACATGCAGGAGGGCTCCTCAGAGTAGGAGACCCGAATGAGGGATCATTATCTCAAGTTATTTGTTTAGTTTTATTTTCATGGATGAAAATATTTAAGGAGTTAATAATTAAGAGACCCAATTTTTTCCTTGAAATACTTTTGAAATATTTCTACATATATTTCCATAGCCAAACACTAATATGACATGCGATTATGATGCCTGTTGTGGCTGAAATTCATTTTATAAAAAATTGAATATATTTTCTATTTTTTACACACAATTTCTTAAAGAAAATGTGATAAAACTTAAAAGGAAGATCAGATCAAAAATCTGAGACCATGGTTAAGTCTGGAACATGATTTTTACCCTAAGCATGGCCTAAAGTAGGTCAACACGGGGCATTCAGATATCTCACTCATTGACAGTGCATTTAGTTTGTTAATTAATTAAGTTAATTAATTTAATTATTGGTTATTTTAAGCTAACTAAAATGTTTATAAATTCACTACTATGGTGAATCCTATGGGGTTATACTCATAAACTTTAGGAGGATTCTAGAGCATATCCTTCCTCCTTTCATTCGTGAATCGAATTCTAAAGATGATGAATATCTGAATCAAATTAGATCGGAGTACTGTAAATGAAATGACTTCTTACATTAATTTTCAAGGGAGTTATTCAATGAAGAATGATCCAATATCTAGTTAGGAATCATACATTCATATATTTTACCCATTTTGATTAAATTTATTGATCATAACCATCCTGTTTATGATCTGTGCCAATTGTGGATACTTAGCATGCTCATATGTACCGATTAAATTGATTATTCAACTATTTTCTAACCTTAGATGTTCCCATTATTGATTGTTGGCCAAGAATTACTGGTAATGATCGATAGACCTATTTTCTAATTCCTTTATCCCACAATTTTTTCATGTTATTCACCAGTTAGACCCCGTAATCCTGATTAGACATTGTCAGGTAGTACCAACCCTGATCGAACCCCTGGATTCATAGTATAATTTAATGAGATGGGTGGATTGATGAATCAAGGATATATTTGCATTTATTATAGGTTTTGGTTGATCATTTTTATGATCATAAATCAAATCATCAACTTCGGAGGAACCCAAGGCATGGGGGATGAATGAAAAACTACCATGACGACTGGATGACAATTTTCATCCGCCGAATAGCCAGAAATGGTCAACGGTGACTAGATCCATCATTTTTTATCAAAGAAGAAGTCTTATATGATGAATTATACATTATATATAGTGCAAAGATAATGGATCTGGATTTCTAGAAAAATCCAAAATACATGCCGTGTAGTTTAAAGACCACACGCCGTGTCAGTCCCAGGCTGCAGAGGATAAGGTTTCAGTGATTTATAAGGATGGAACACTATGTAGAATCTATACATTACATGTATCACTTCCTTGGGTTGAAAAGATGTGTGGAGGAGCACATAGTAAGGACCTCATGTGGGAGTACACGTCTAGGCACATGACCTTGTACCAAAGTACATGGACACAAGATGGATACGCGGGCATGGGGTAAAGTACGCAGACAAAGGATAGATACAAGAACATGGAAAAGCACACGAGTGGGACCCCAAGTGGAATGGTAATTCCATGAATATCCCATAAACATCATGTATCCCTACATGGTAGGTGAGCCATGTGCCTCTAGGGACACAACCAGGTGATGGAGAGGGACCACAGGCCATGTGGGTCCCCTCACATGTTGTGTACCCCATGGTTACTTTTTAGTAAACTTCAAACTCTCATATCTCCTTCATTTGGACTCATATTTTGTCATGAAAGTATCATATCCTAAGTTTTTACATGTAGAACATGATGGTGCCCTTGGTTGTGGATTTTGGGATACAATTTCAGATGTTTCGAGGCATGGATCTTGTTTAGGTGATGCTCTATGATGGCAGTAATCACACAGGATCACCAAAGGCATTCCGAGTAGACCCCCCCCCCCCAGTTGGGTTGGGAATGGGTCCATAATGACTTGATTGGAACCCTTTAGTTGGGCTTGGCAAGGGTACTCTATAGATTCCTAGAGTAGAACCCTCCATATGGGATAGGCATGGGTCCTCTTCCATTAGAGTGGAATCCTTCTATTGGCACAGGGCATGGGTCCTCTATCGACTCCTAGAGTGGAACCCTTTAGATGGGCTGGGAAAGGGTCATCTACCGTCAATGTGGAACCCTCCTATTGGCACAGGGCATGGGTTCTATATCTACTTCTATAGTGGAACCCTCCATCTATTCTGGGCATGGATCCACTACCATCAGAGTGGAATCCTCCTTCTAGGTAGGGAATGGGTCCTCCATAAACTATTAGAGTGTAACTCTCCTATTGGAACAAGGTATTAGTCCTCTATCTATCCACTGAGTAGAACCCTCCTTTTGTACTAGGGAATGGGTCCTCTACCTAGAGATTGTGGGCCCTTAACTGTGTGGAATAGTGATGAGGCATGGATTCACTTGGATGTTTTCTACTAGGAAGATACGCAAGATGCTGGGCATCATTATTGGACTTCTAAAACTATTGGAAACTCTTTTCATGGGCTGATATGTGAGATGGATATCCCCTTAGTCTTTCATTTGGGATTCTTTTACTCAGCATATATATATACACACACTTTTGTATCCATACCTTTATATTTGGTTACTCTTCTTTCATGGGTTATGAAAATGCATGGGGTATGTCACGTGATTTCTGTGTTTATCTTCTTATAGTTGGATGATGTTACTCTTTTATTATAGGTGGAAAAGACTCAACGTGTAGTCTATCTACACACCATGTTGACCCCCTTGTACTTGGATGAGGTTACTATTTCTCTTTATTTGGGTTGAGCTACATCCTTTTACTATATACTATCTTTTTATTCCTATTATATCTCTTACTGCTCCCCTTTAGATTTTGGGGCATCCTACTGTGTATGTATATACTCACCCCTGCATGGGATTTTCCTGTATGTGTTGTGTCTTATGCATATGACAGATAGGTCCACGGTGACTTCAGAGGAGCTTAGGTATACTAGGTGTTGTGGACCTCATATGGTGGTCGTAGCTTGGAGATCAGGATCTGTGCTATCTCAGTAGTTTACTTTCTAGTTTTTTTCAGGTTGGGACATATTTCTATTTGGGTGTGTATTTTTTCCCTTTACTTTTCAGTTTTCATTGTCATTCTCTTTTACACCCTAGAGGTTTTTCATGTTTGGTTTACTTTCTAGTTGTTGCATAATTTTATTATTATTACTCTATACTTCTACATTAATATGGTCGGGTGTGTGCCTACAGGTACATTAGTAAAATGCCTCCCATTTAGGATATGCCTTCTGAAAATTTTCTCTACCCCCTGGCCTATGGAGGCATTCTTGGGTTAGTTGCAGCTTGAACCTCTATTAGGATCAGGTCATGACAATCACCTTGAAGATCTAGCCTCAAACCCTGAATAAATCTTAAAGATTCACTATAGTAGGATCCCAAAATGATAGGGAGATCCAAAGGGAGACATGGATGGGCATGAGGGATGAATGGGATAGAATGGGTACCCCCTAAGGGTTTGATTCAAACAAGGAAAAAGGGTAAGATCAACTTTTAATTAAATTTGGACACTACACATGGTTTGGCCACACGGTTTGGAAAACAGTGTGCCAACTATGTTCCCTCTACTGGAATCTTAGAGAAACATGTATGGGTAGGCCACATGGTTTGTAAAAATTTATGACAACCATGTGGTTGGATATGATAAATAACAGAGGTTGTCAGATGGTTTGGAAAATCATTCCTCTTAACTGTACAATATACACTACATGCCAAAAACCTTTAGTTTTAGAGAAAAACTACTCGAAATGAGAATGAAATAAATAGAACCCAAAATAAATAAAATAATATAGTATTTTTGGGTTAGTGTGTGACATTTCTCTCCACCATGACATTTTATGCCCCAAAAAAACAAAGAAATCTGGTTGATCAAGACAAAGGGAAAAGATAAACTACTACTCAAGATAAGATCTTAAAACCTAAAGATGGAAAAACTAACACCCAATTTACTTTTAAAACCCAAAACTCTAAAATAAAAAAGATGTTGGAGGGATAATACTTGGAAAATAAGACCACACATCCAAGGAGACATCCAGTGAGACCAAATAACTTGAACCATCTAATGAGAGAATGGAGAGAGAGAGACTCGTATCTTTAAACATAACCTCAAAAGAATGAACACACCAACCCCTAACATAGAAATCACCAAATAAACTAATTATGGTATTTTTAGATCTCTATGAGAATCTTTCACATGATCTGGGGTCTAAGATTACCAACTACTATTATCGGGGTCAGGCGAGGTGGAAATAAAGAATTTCTCTATCAACTAGAATATGGAGTTCCAAAAAAGACCATATTCACTACAAGATCAATATATGGTGGTCTCTCCACTATATTAGGAATTTATTCACACAATTATTCCCTAAGTTGTAATAACCCATAAGTATTAACGAGAACCAAATCTATAAGAAACAGTGCATGGAATGATAAACACCACCACTTCACAACAACAAAATTCAAAAATTTCCCAATATGATACTTTCATTAAAACTAGAATTCCTAGAACATGGAAAAGAAAAGGAAGTACACTATATTATAAATTGGTGTCATCAAAAATCAAACCACAAAAAAAATTTACAATATTTCTAAAAGAGTATAGTCAGATAGAAAACCTAGGAAACCCAACGAAATAAGAAATTGGAAAAAGAACATAAGTTACCTAAGAGAAACCACTAACACCCAACAATCCTCAAAAATATTTCCAATGATTTAATACATCTCAAACAAGGAACCACCCAAAAACCTTAAACACTTTATAAAACCAAGAAATTTAAGGACTACCACTCAAAATGATGAAAATTAGGACTAAATTATCATAGTAGGAATACAATATACAAATAATAATACCCTAAAAAACATATATAAATAAGATTAACATGTGCTCTAGTCTCTGATTAAGGTAGGACAATCTAAGACTAAATCTTAGAACACTGACCCTTAGTGAACCCAACCAATCAGAAAAAATGAATCACCTTTTCTATTCATCCTAACTAATCACCCAATACTTTTCCTATTTGAAGAAGCGATACCAACATCGATTCATGCTCCTCATAAAAATGGATGATCCCTGAAACAATCGATACTCCTTAAGGAGTTTTCAAGCAGGATACCTAAAGAAAAGCTTATTCACAATTTCCTCAAATACACAAACCACCTAAGTCTTGAAAAGATTAAACCACTAAATGATGAATATCACCGATTTCCAAAATTGAACTTCACCTATACAACCAAAGAAAGAACCCTAAAGACCAACCATATACTCTTTACAGAGTATTTTTTGAGTCATACTCAAATAAAATAAAACATGAATCCATTGGTTAATGCTTCCCAATTCAGATAAAATGGTTCTAACATAAAATATAGATTAAAACTAGAAACACAATTCATCCACAAGAAAAAAAAAATCACAAAATTACCTCTTTCCCTTTGAAAATCCCCAACCTTAAATTTAAAAGATCAAAATGTAATTTGAAAAAAATGCCTTGAAAACATGTCATCTCCTTTCAAATACCAACCAAGTTCACTTAAAAATGTTTTCCAAACATCAATTTAAAAAAAACTCAAATGATCCAAATCACTAGTCCCACTTGGAAGAACACCACTCTGTTTAAAATTTGGATATTCATCTTTAAACCATTTTTCCAAACTGAAACATCTCTTTAAAGAAAAAAATTTAAATCACCCATTTTAAAAACTGAGTTTCCATATCTTTAAAATGGGTTGTTCAATAAAAGTACCATAAAAATACTTCTATAAAACGCTTCTTCATCACAAAAAAACCTTTACAAAATTAAAGACTTGTTTTAAGCTCTTAGAACCATTTCATAACACTCATTTCCATTTAAATATATTAAAATTTTACTTAAAAACAATTTAAAAATTCCAAAGTCCCTTTATTAAACCTTAATCAAACTCAATTAATCAATAATTCATAGTTGAAAATAATTGAATAATCCCTTCAAAATTCACTAAATTCAAACTTTTCCAATATTCCCATTTAAAAAATCCCTTTGACCCAATCATAAATTTTTGAATTTCCAAGTCTCATAATTTCACATTAAAAAATCATTCTTATTCTAACAAAAAATAAAAAAATCATATCCCAAAATCATATTTTCATTTATAGAACCCAATAGTTATTTGTAAACAACCCATTAGTTTGAGAAATCATCAAATATTTAAACAATTTCTAAAAACTTCATTTCAAAATCCAAAACAAACATAACTTACACAACACCTAGACATCATATCAAACATTAAAAAACATAAACAAATTATAGAAGGTATAATACAAATTATGAATCTAAGAAAACCTAAAATATTTATAACTGCACATGGTTTGGCTGAATAGCTTGGCAGGCCATGCACTAACCATGTGACTCCCATTAGAAGTCCCTAGATATGGATGCATTGTCTTAGTGCGATTTTCTAGATACTTCATAGTAATCGTACGACCTATAGTCCCTTCCTAATACCACTCCAGACATGGGTTTTCTCAATAATAACACCTAAACCCTCAAAAAGAAACTCAAGATACTCAATAAAAATTAAAAGTCTCAAAAAAATGAGAATCAATTCTCAAATCAAAGACATACTCATCCCAGGCTACCTTGGAAACTCAAGCCTCATCATGTGAGGGTGGTGATCAGGAACCCACTCATGATTTTAACTTGATATATGTAAATATTAGCTCCAAAAAACTATAAATCCCAAAATAACAACGGAAATCTCAAGCACCTAGGCTATCACAAAAAAACCTAGACCTCTAATATCATTCTTTTCATGAAACAACCTGATCCTCCCATGCTAGAAACTAGTATAAAACATTAATCATAACTCAATTGGGAATTATCTATAATAATAAATAATAGACAAATAACTAAAAATAGAATGGAAAAAAACACTACTAATGGAATAAAAAAAAGTAGTCAAACATACCTCCATGTGACCTCACGGGTCACCACCAACCTCAAAACACACTCGTTCCATTAGAAACTGGTAAGATGAAATTATATATACATATAGAATACATTTATTTAAATATTATTCATGATCTATTAGATAATGTAATAGGTTCTTAGTTTTTTTCTTAGGAATTAGGAATTCTGGACTCAAAGGAAGAAATGTAAAAAAAAGTTCCAAAAACATGATTTACACATCATACATGATGTGTAGTCCTCATTCATAGCATGCTTGCAGATCCATAAACTAACCTGTGAAAACAATACATGATGTGGAGAAAATACATGATGTGTACATTCATTACATTATATACATATTTAAAAGGTCATAATCCCACTAAAAGTGAATCACATACATAACGTCCAGAGATTGCATGATGTGCAAAGTTCGAAGGCTCACCCGGTCAAAGATACTGACTGATTTTCGAGTGGAAATTATAGATATCACATACATGATGTGCATCCAACTTAAACGATGTGTAGATTTAAGTACAAATTCACTTGATTCATTACATTATGTGAATTACTTACACATCATGTAAATTTTGGCATAATTATATTTTATTTGCTCCACCACATACAAAATGATGCGCATAATTTATTTTTTTATCATTTTCTTCCATAGTTTTCTCTCATTTTCATATTTTTTTTGTTATAAACCCATTTTAATTCATTTATTTAATTATTGTTTGAATCATTTTGAGTTTTTGGTTAATATACATCTGTTCTATTCTCGTTCTACATCCGTTTTGATTCCACTTACATTTGATGTTCGTTTTCAACACCGATTAATGTTCTTCATTAATTCTTGCAATGTTCTTCGTTGTTTCTTCATGTGAAATGATTTTTTGATGGAATTTACATTAATTTTAATTTTTTTATCTTTGTTCTTAATTTTTTTAATTTTGGATTGTTTATTTCTTGACTATTTCATAATTATGTGTAGCGTGTTTAGTATTTCTCTGCTTTTGATCAACACCACCATGCACGGTTAATCCTATTAGGGTTAGGGTTCAAGGGTATTGGTGTTTATGAGCCTAATGAATCTCTATATTGAACCTTAGTATCCCTATGGCTATTAATTAGGTTAATAATATTTGTTAATCACTTTATTTTGCACAACCTTGACCATGGGAAGTGAAATTGAACAAAACTAACCTAATGGGAGTTGATAAAGACTATGAACATTATTCTCTGATGATTTTTTCATAAAATCTAAGTGTAATGAACCTATTTTTCAGTTATACCCTAACCATGGGATAGTTTTAGCATAGGTGGATCTAATTGGTTTTACCAAAACCAATTGGTGACCTTTTCACCACTTCACATCCTAATCTGTAGGATTATCCCAAGCTAAATCTAGGATTATCATCTGTCAAGATCCTTGAAATTGAGCTTGATCTCTTCCTTTTATTAGTATTAAATAAAAACTACCTATATTTATAAAAAAAATTAAGAGTGGGTGTGAGGAATCGTTTCCAAGGATTTTGGTTCAGATAGTTGTTTTCCTACCAATGATCTCTTTAGGTTCAACCCCGCACTGCCACTTTACTATGCCCTAGTACTAAATTTAGTTTGGGACTATAAATTTCTAATTTGATCAATGCCTACAATAATTCAATGATGTGTGCAGTCGAGTCAAATTTTGGTTCCATTGTCAAGGATTGCTATTTCCTTGGCATAATAGACTTCAGATCGAACCCTGGATTACCTCACCCCCTTCCCCTTTCTTATTTTTCTTTCCCCATATCCTTTTAAATTTTTATCCTTTAGGAACACATGTATCCTCTCTCTCTCTCTCTTCTTCATGGGGAGTGCATGCGCCAGGAACCCTTGACTCACTCAAGAATCCTGGATGTACAAGAAAAAATTCTTTTCAATCTCGAGATCACTTGATCAAAAGATGCATGACACTACTTTACAATGGCTGAGTGTAATGATATTACACATACACACCCCCAAAACATACAATATGTTCCACATTCCAATCAGGGAGAGCATCCAGCACTATAGGTGCATACCATAATGGATTATGACTTTTCATCCATTAGTGATGTCACGCCCAGCATTTTGCGCCCACCAATTCAAGAACACACTTTTGAAATTAAGTATGGACTCATTCACATGATCTATAACATGGGTCAATTCAGTGCGATACAAAGTGAATACTCCCATAAACACATTTCTAACTTCCTATAGGTTTTTGATACCTTTCTCAACTAGGGAATATCATCAAACACTATAATACTTTGTGTCTTCCTATTATCCTTGTGTGACCAAGACAATAATTAACTAAAAAGTAAAGATATCTAGTCAATCATGATTTGGGATGAATTAGGAAAAAAGTTCTTGGACAAATACTTCCCTACGATACGGACTTAGAAGCTTCATAATGATATTCAAAACTTCACCCAGGAGGATAGAGAATCAACCTAGGAGGCATGGGATGAATTCAAGGATCTAATCCAAAACTGACCACATCACGAACAAGATGTGTATCTACAACCTTAAAAATTCTACCAGGGACTTCATTTGGCTATAAAAACTCTAGATGATGTTGCTACAGATGGTGGACTTATGCTTAAGACACCAAAAGTCAGTCGAGCCACTCTTGATGAATTCTCCCACAATTCTAGTCTATGGAAAAGTGATAGATGAATGATTTGGTGTGTAATCCATCAGGTGGAGGAAAGAACCTGCCTCACATCATAAGTAGAAGACCTGATAAAGAATCTGGTGTCTTTTCAACTACCCACTACCCCACCACCCCCTCATGTTCCTATCATATTTTTTTAGTCCTACAATATTTTTAGACGCCCTAATTCTTACCAAGACTACAGGACAGGTATTGAGGAACCCCAATTCCATGATTGTAAGTATATTAATTACAATCAACAAAATCAAAATTAACATAAGCACCAAGAATATTAACAATAGAAAAACTATCAGTAGAGGCTAGCTCAGTATCCACCATAGTAAAACCAAGGTTATTTTCAATAGTGGATTAGATAAGTACCACCAATGAACCAAGTACCACCTAGGTACCCACCATAAGGTCTAGATCCTTAACCTTAGAAAAAATTCCAACAACCTTTTCATAGATATCAACAATTTCCACCTACACAATTGCAGCAGTACCAATAAGCTCTACTAAGACCACCGCAACATGCCCAACCTCTCCATACCAATATTGAAAACCTACTCACCGCCTTCATATAGAAAGAATATTAAAGGATGAAAACCTAATAAATTGAAATGAAAAACCACAAGGTTGGACTACGCAACCTGGATCATCAAATGGGGCTGTTAGGTCCACTAGGCTGGATACCCTGAGAGGGGGGGTGAATCAGGGTATGACTAATTAAAAATTAATGCCCGTTCTGATCTTGTTTCGCTGTTAAGCAAAACACTCTTCTCTCTTTTCCCTGTTGCACGATATAAACAGAATGTAAAGCAAGCACAGGACACAGCAATTTTACTTGGTTCACCGCTAAGGGCTACGTCCAAGGAGCATACGCCGACAGGTTGTCGGTCGTACCAAATTCCACTAATCTTCACTAGCTGTGGATTACAAGGTTCGGGCTAGATCACTTCTATGCCCAGGCTCACTGCCTTTACAATGTTTAGGGTCAGCTCACTGCTTTCCCAAGGGTCACTCCCTGTTTCTCTCTCTCTGGCTCACTGCCGGTGGAGAGGATCACCTTCTTCCTCTTCCTGAGCTCACTGCTCTTGGATGGAATCCACTCACAGTTTATAGACCTGTAGGTCTCTTCATTTTCCTGAAAGAATGCATCTTCTCTTGTATGTAGATGCTCTCTTGAAGTTTAACTTTCACCCGTTGATGAATATCTCTTTGCACCGAAGGTATCGGGAAAACTTCCAGCTTCCACACAGTCTGAAAATCACTGCGGGAACAAAACCTTACTTGGCGCGCAAGTCAACCTCGGCGCGCAAGTATCGGCGCGCAAGTCACAACGGGCACGCAAGTCCCCCTCTGACACTTGCACAACACAAGCTTCCTCAACTCCAAACTTGCGCGACTCTCTTCCCTTTATGGCCAAACCACTATTGGCACGCAACTGCAAACCGGCGCGCAACTTCTAACATCGGCGCACAACTTCAACCACTGGCGCGCAAGTCCCACCTGCACGACCACACACACCACTTGCGCGACCACCACACCTGCGCGACGGGAGCTCTCGTCTTGAACTCCGGTGAGAAATGAGGAGGGGTGGTCCGGTATTTATAGGCAATCTGACCACCCTGCGCGACGGCGCGCAAGTCACCTGCGCGACCCAATTTCGGCGCGCAAGTCTCCTCTCCTTTAGACACTTGCGCGACCAACTCCCAAACTTGCGCGAACCTATTTCCTTAGCCATATTTTGATCTTCTAATCTTGAAAAACATGTGGCGCGCAAGTTTCCTATACTCCAAGTCCACGGCGCGCAAGTCCCTTTGCCAAAAATACTTTTCTTCATTTGCCGATTTTCAGGCCCAAAAATTTGGCAAACACTGGAAGGCGTCACCTTGTATCTGTTCTTTTGTACCGCCTCCAGATCTTCCATTCCTTTTATCGACGTTCTTGAATCAAACATGGATCGTTGACCTCAGCTCTTGAACTCGACATTCCATCATGAAATCCTCTTTGTCAACAATCACAACTCAGATGTCCACTTTGTCAACAAACACAATCACCTCAAAAAGGCTTCAATGATACCTTGAGGGATTTTTGCCCAACAATCTCCCCCTTTGGGTTTGTTGACAACTCTTCCAAACAAAGATACGTCATTGATTCTTCAACCTCCATTCGCCTCATTGCGATTCTGATAGCGACCAAGGATTTACTCAACACATACTCTAATCCCACATTTCCTGTGTTGTCCAAGCTAAGCTCTGGCTAAGCACGTTCAACTAGCTTCAACTCCCCCTATCTGGCTGCTCCATCTGTCAGCGTCTCCCCATATCATTTATGATTTATCAAATCTCCGCACTGTCTCCCCCTTGAACAACCACTATTTTCTCCCCCTTTGTCAACGAACCCAAAGGTCACGCCTTTGTAGTCTGTAACATAGTAGAGAACACATTAGCACAGTAGGGAAAACACAACATACCTCGGGGAGAGGGGGGGTCCCGCGTCCACACTATTTCAAGTGCGGGGAATCGAATGAACTCCCAGAGCTAGTCGATGCCTCTCAAAAGCTTCCTTGGGTAAGGCCTTTGTCAGAATGTCTGCAACCTGTAGCTCTGTAGGCACATACTCCAACTTCACGATGCCCTGCTCAACCTTCTCCTTGATGAAATGATACTTGATCTCAATGTGCTTTGTCCTGGAATGATGGACAGGATTTTTGCTAAGATTTATAGCACTTGAGTTGTCACACTGGATTCCGATCGGAGACTTTACTTCAACTCCCATATCCTCAAGCTGCTGCTTCATCCACAATAACTGTGTGCATGCTTGAGTGGCCGCAATATACTCAGCTTCTGCGGTGCTCAATGAAATGCAATCTTGTTTCTTGCTTAACCAAGAAATACACAATCCACCAAGATAGAATGCACCACCAGACGTTGATTTTCTATCATCTGCTGAACCGGCCCAGTCTGCATCAGTATATCCCAATAACTCTGTCTGAGATTTGTCATTGTATGTCAAGCCGAAGTCCACCGTGCCCTTGATATAACGAAGTATTCTTTTCACTGCAAGCATGTGACTTTCCTTGGGATTACTCTGATATCTCGCTGCTTGGCATGTGGAGAAAACAATATCAGGCCTTGTTGCGGTTAAGTACAACATACTTCCAATGATTTTCCTGTATTCTGTGATATTAACTGCCTTGCCATCCTCATCTTTTGATAATTTCATCCGGGTTGCAACCGGAGTCTTCATTTCCTTGGAATTATCCATTCCAAATCTTCTTAGAACCTCCTTGGCATATTTGTATTGAGAAATGAAAGTTCCATTCCTTCCTTGTGTCACCTGTAGACCAAGGAAAAACGTTAGCTCTCCAATCATTGACATTTCAAACTCATTTTTCATGAATTCGGAAAACTGTCTGCACTGAGCTTCATCTGATCCGCCAAAAATTATGTCATCGACATACACTAGCACCATCATCCTTTGATTACTGTCATTGCTGAAATAGAGGTTGTAATCAACTCCTCCTCGCTGGAAACCAAGCTTCTTCAAGTACTGATCAAGCCTTGAGTACCATGCCCTTGGTGCTTGTTTCAGCCCATACAACGCCTTCTTCAGCCTGCAAACTTTGTTCTCATCCTCATGAATGAGAAAACCATCTGGCTGCTCAATATACACCTCTTCTTCCAGAACCCCATTCAAGAATGCGGATTTGACATCCATCTGGAACACTTTGAACTTTCTTTGCACTGCTATGGCCAAAAATAATCTGATTGTCTCCAGCCTTGCAACTGGTGCAAATGTCTCATCAACATCTATTCCCTCTATCTGGGAGTATCCCTTGCACACTAGTCGTGCTTTGTTCCGAATCACTATTCCATCTTCATTCATCTTGTTGCGATAGACCCATTTAGTCCCGATGACATTCTTGTCTGCTGGTCTCGAAACAATCTCCCATGTCTGGTTCTTCTCAATCTGATCAAGCTCTTCATTCATGGCCTGAACCCAGTTTTCATCTTCAGCTGCATCAGAAAAACATTTCGGCTCCACTTGAGACAAAAACGATGCTTGTTGCGATGATTTCATTCTTCGAGTCTGAACTGGAGCTGTTTGATCACCAATGATATTCTGCCTATCAATTTCAGCTCGACTCTTTGGCTTTCTCACAGACACCGACTTGACACTTTCCTCTTCATTGTCAGTATCTTCTTCTGAGTCAGCTTCTGCCACTTCTGCTCCCCCTGGGTTGCTTACCTCATCATCACTTTCATCCAGGAACTGTTCACTGGATCGTTGAGTATTCTGCTCATTTTCAACTATAGTGACATCATTGCTTTCAATGATTTTTCCCAGCCTTTTGTTGAAACATTTATACGCTTTGCTTTTCCCGGAATAGCCAAGGAATATCCCTTCATCTCCTCGTGCCTCAAACTTCCTATGATGTTCTTTGTTGAGAATGAAACACTTACTTCCAAAGATTCGAAAGTACTTCAACGTTGGCTTCTTTCCGTACCACAGTTCATATGGAGTCTTCCCTTGCTTCGGACATAACAGGGACCTGTTTGAAACATAGACCGATGTCAGAACTGCTTCCTTCCAAAATTTCTCTAGCAGGTCCTTATCAATAAGCATTGTTCTGGCCATGTTGTTGATGATCTGATTTCTCCTTTCAACTACTCCATTCTGTTGGGGAGTTCTTACTGATGAAACTTGATGCCTTATCCCATGTTTCTCGAGATAGTTTTCAACCTGACTGTTTGTAAATTCCGTACCGTTATCAGTACGAAACTTCAGAATTTTCTGCCCAAGCATCTTTTCTGATTCCCTCCTGTACTGCTTTATGCAACTGAATACCTCTGTCTTATGGGTTATGATGAATACCCAGGCCATTCTTCTATAGTCATCAATGAAAAGTACATAGTACCTTTGCCCATTTATAGCTCGTGGTGAGATAGGTCCACATACATCAGCATGCATCAGTTCGAGCACTCTAGTTGATTTCTGTTCCTTTGGCCTGTATGTCTTTCTGATGATTTTCCCTTGTTGAAAAGCATCACACGTATGAGTGCGATCACGTGATAGTTTGGGAAGGTCTCTAGAAGCATCACATTTAACGAGATCCTCCATAGATGGTTGGCATAGATGACCAAGTCGCTTATGCCACAGCTGGTTTTCTTCCTCTCTGGATAAAAGACAAGTATCTTCTTCCCCACTTACAAGATAGAGATTTCCCTTTGACCTTTTTCCCTGCAGAACAGTTGTTCCATCTTTTCCTTTCACAACACACATCTTCTTGGTAAATTGGATAGAGTGCCCAGAGTCACATAGTTGACTGACACTGAGTAGATTATGACTGAGACCCTCTACTACCAAGACATCAGCACGTCTCATCTCTTTGCCCCCAAACTTGGCTTTCCCTGAGCCAACAATCTTCAGGCCTTCATCATTTCCAAATTTGACAACTCCTTCTTTGTCATATTTGATGCCTGTAACAAGATCCTTATTACCCGTCATGTGGGATGTGCAACCACTATCAAGGATCCAAACACCAGATCGATCTGATGCTTTAAGGGCAATCTCCGCCACCACATCCTTCTCATTTTTCTTCTTCTTGGTCCATACTTTTTCTTTCACACTCGGCATGGATTGAGGCTTCTGTTCTTTCTCAGAGTATGATGGACCACCCTCATCTTGCAGAGCTGCAAATCTGTTCTGAACTTTTAACTCACTTGTTGGTTTATTGATCTGCTGCTTGCGAACATTTTGATTATTCTTTGACACATTTCTCTGAATGATTGATGTGCAATACCTAGCCATGTGTCCAAATCCTCCGCACCAAAAACAGTGTCCTTCAAAATGTGTTCTGGAAAACCATTCTCTGTTTGGCTGCCGTCTCTGCTCATGTTCCCTTCTGTATCTCTTGGCTATGGAACACACAAACTGTGAATGTCCCATTTTCCCACAGCAATAACACCTGATATAGGATGCATTCCCTCGTGATATTTCAGCACTGTGATTTCCCCTTTGGGATCTCTGAATATTCTGATTCTGTTTTGTTCCCAAATCAACCTTCACTTTCGGGATGAGTGCTTGCGGTCTGACTGCAATTGTCGCCAATTTTTATTCTTGACTAAGCCCAGAAACGACCTTAACATCTGAGCTCAATTGCTGTTTCTTTCCTACTGAACTGCTAGGCTCCGCTTTCATCTTCTCTGTCTTCTGAATAGCCTGCTTTTCAGATATCACATTGGGGGTCAAGAGTTTATCTTGATCCTTGAGTTTTTGTCGCAGACTGACAACTTATTCTTCAAGCTCTTTGATACATCTAACCTACTCCTTTCCTGTGTTTGTCAGACAATCAATTTCCTTCTTTTGTTCCTCAATTTTAAGCTTATACTCAACAATATTTTCTGAGCTCTCTGGTGTTGAGGATTTTAGTCTTTCAATTTCTTCTAACAGCTCAGACTTTTCTTCATCCTGTTGTTGCATGTAGAGTTTGGCATCACGAACCACTTTATTGGATTTCTTCATTTTGGCTCTCCAAACATCTATCTCCTCAAGAGCTGCTTCCAATTCGGCTTCCATATCAATTCTCCCTTCAATTTCTTCTTCTTCTTTAGCATCAGCTTCTTCTCCCTTTTGAGAACTACCAACAATTGCCACCAAGGCATTTACCCCACGATCTCTGCAATTTTCTATTTTCTCAACTTCTTCATCCTCAGACTCATCTGAACTTTCAAATTCTTGTGAGAGAAGATTCTTTTTCTTGAAGAAATTTCTCTTGAATTGTTTCTTCCCTTTCACAAAAGCTGAAGACTTCTTTTTGGGAATTTCAGCGTCATCATCATCATCATCATCTTGAAACTTCTTGGGGCATCTTTCCGCAAGATGACCAACCTTTCCACATCTAAAGCATGCTAGTGGAAGTTTACCTTTAAACTTTCCTCTTCCTCTTTGTAGATTCGAAGAAAGGAATGACATCACCTCATCTGTCTCTTCTTCTTCATTAGAATCTTCAATGGTGAGCTTCTTCATGGCCTTAAATGCCACCTCTTTAGACTTCCCCTTTTCCACAGCCTCATTATCATCGTTCCTCATTTAATATGCAACCAAGGTACTGTGCAAATTGTCCAATGTCAGCTCTTTTGGATCTTTATCTTCTAGTACTGAAACTTTCGGATTGAACCGAGGTGGAAGTTTCCTCAAGATGCGCTTTACAATATTTATGTCTTCAATGAATTCTCCAAGACCTCACATATCTTCCACAACAATGTTTACCCTATCAAAGAATGCGTCAACAGACTCATTCGGGTTCATTTTCATATCTTCATATTTGTTCCACAACACCTGCAGCTTTGCCTCTCTGACTTTTGTGTCCCCTTCATATATATTCAAAAGCTTTTCCCACATGGAATGTGACGTTTTGCATGACATCACCTTTGTGTAGATGGGATTGGAAAGGGCTCCCCCTAAGGCATTGATTGCTTTGGAATCAGCATCCAACTCTCTATGCTCAGCTTCTGATAAGGCACCACTATTAATATCAGCTGTGATACCATGCATAGCTTCTGAAAACACATCCATTCCCAAGGATCGGAAATAGTGTTGCATCCGATTCTTCCATATCTGAAAATTATATCCGTCGAAGATCGGAATCCCTTTATGATTGGTTACCTCCATTGAGAGAAGAACAACTTTCAACCTTTCGCTCTGATACCACTTTTTAGGTCCACTAGGCTGGATACCCTGAGAGGGGGGGTGAATCAGGGTATGACTAATTAAAAGTTAATGCCCGTTCTGATCTTGTTTCGCTGTTAAGCAAAACACTCTTCTCTCTTTTCCCTGTTGCACGATATAAACAGAATGTAAAGCAAGCACAGGACACAACAATTTTACTTGGTTCACCGCTAAGGGATACGTCCAAGGAGCATACGCCGACAGGTTTCCGGTCGTACCAAATTCCACTAATCTTCACTAGCTGTGGATTACAAGGTTCGGGCTAGATCACTTCTATGCCCAGGCTCACTGCCTTTACAATGTTTAGGGTCATCTCACTGCTTTCCCAAGGGTCACTCCATGTTTCTCTCTCTCTGGCTCACTGCCGGTGGAGAGGATCACCTTCTTCTTCTTCCTGAGCTCACTGCTCTTGGATGGAATCCACTCACAGTTTATAGACCTGTAGGTCTCTTCATTTTCCTGAAAGAATGCATCTTCTCTTGTATGTAGATGCTCTCTTGAAGTTTAACTTTCACCCGTTGATGAATATCTCTTTGCACCGAAGGTATCGGGCAAACTTCCAGCTTCCACACAGTCTGAAAATCACTGCGGGAACAAAACCTTACTTGGCGCGCAAGTCAACCTCGGCGCGCAAGTATCGGCGCGCAAGTCACAACGGGCGCGCAAGTCCTCCTCTGACACTTGCGCGACACAAGCTTCCTCAACTCCAAACTTGCGCGACTCTCTTCCCTTTACGCCCAAACCACTATTGGCACGCAACTGCAAACCGGCGCGCAACTTCTAACACCGGCGCACAACTTCAACCACTGGCGCGCAAGTCCCACCTGCGCGACCACACACACCACTTGCGCGACCACCACACCTGCACGACGGGAGCTCTCGTCTTGAACTCCGGTGAGAAATGAGGAGGGGTGGTCCGGTATTTATAGGCAATCTGACCACCCTGCGCGACGGCGCGCAAGTCACCTGCGTGACCCAATTTCGGCGCGCAAGTCTCCTCTCCTTTAGACACTTGCGCGACCAACTCCCAAACTTGCGCGAACCTATTTCCTTAGCCATATTTTGATCTTCTGATCTTGAAAAACATGTGGCGCGCAAGTTTCCTATACTCCAAGTCCACGGCGCGCAAGTCCCTTTGCCAAAAATACTTTTCTTCATTTGCCGATTTTCAGGCCCAAAAATTTGGCAAACACTGGAAAACGGCGTCACCTTGTATCTGTTCTTTTGTACCGCCTCCAGATCTTCCATTCCTTTTATCGACGTTCTTGAATCAAACATGGATCGTTGACCTCATCTCTTGAACTCGACATTCCATCATGAAATCCTCTTTGTCAAAAATCACAACTCAGATGTCCACTTTGTCAACAAACACAATCACCTCAAAAAGGCTTCAATGATACCTTGAGGGATTTTTTCCCAATAGGGGCAGATCTCTATGACCTTATCTAAATAACTACCAGGTAAATTTCCCATTAACACTAAGATGCACCTGAGATAATAGGTAAAGGAAGTGGTTCTTAAGAGTTTAAAAATGCTATAATTTCAAAAATCATGAAAAGAGGAGGAAAAGAATCTAGAGGAACTTGAGAAATAGGTGAATGTCCTTAGTGAGGATTACAGTGATGGCATAAAGGAAAATTTTAAAGGAAAAAGTCTAGAATCATAAGCCACTACAAAAGCTCTAACAAAATAGAATCCCAAAAAATAATAATTTTATGTAGGACCACCAGTGAACAAACCCCCTATGTCATTCCCATAAAGAATGAGGCAAGGAAATATCAAAGACCAAAAGAAGAAGTTCCTATAAATGTTCAAATAATTACACATCAACATTCCCTTCTCTAAGGCTATCACTCAGATGCCTACCTACTCCAAATTATTGAAATATTTTATTTCTAAAAAATTTAATATGGAATAATTAGGTGTCATTTATTTAAACAAAGAATGCACTTATTTCATTCAGTAGAAGTTTCCCCCTTAAAATGAGAGACCCTGACAGCTTCTTGATTCCATGAACTATAAGGGAATTCAAATTTGGAAGAGATTTATGATATCTAGGTGTGAGAATAAATCTCATTCTTATGACTATCTTCAAGAAGCTAGGTATTGAAGAGTTAAAATCAACAAGAGTGTAAATTCAAATGGTTGACTGATCAATCAAGTGACATCGAGTAATTCTCAAGGATATCTTAGTTAAATTAGGAAAGTTTATATTTGACATATATTTCCTAATTTTAGAATGTAAGTAGAATTATATGTTCAAATTATTCTAGGATTACCATTGTTACCCCCTTGGAAGGCATTAATAGATGTTAACCAAGGGAGATAAATATTCAAAGTTGGAGATGAATATTTGTGTTCAACTTATAAAAGGATTACAAGAAAGTTAATGATTATTTTAACTATCAATTCATATTACATACTAATGAAAGATATCAATTTATTACCATTAAGGGTGATAGGTAGACCCTTTACCTTGATGAAGATGAAGACAATGATCAGGAGAATAAAAAATACTTTAAACCATTGACAAGGGGCACTATCCCACCATTCATACTATCTTTCATTAATCCACCATAATTGGAACTAAAACCTTTTTTGAGCACACTCAATTACTTGTTCCTTGAGACTGCGACAATACTTCCAGTCATTATCAGCTTAGAGCTGACTCAAAAACAAGAGGACGGGTTGATTGAAGTCAGAAAAAGACAAAAAAAAATCTATTTCTTATGGAGTGGATGACCTTAAGGGGATTATCCCCATAATTTTCACTAACAAAATTTCATTGGAAGAAGGTCATAAACCCAAATTCCAACCCCAGAGGTGACTCAACCCTCCAATGAAAGAGATGGTTAAGAATGAAGTTTTGAAGCTTCTAGATTCTAGAATAATATTTTTGATATTTGGTAGTGAATGGGTGAGTCCTATACAATTCATTCCAAAGAAAGACATCCTAACTATTGTGAAAAAATATAAAGATGAGTTTATCTATACTCAAAACATCATCGGATAGCGTATATGTATCGATTATAGGAAACTCAATATGGAAACCTGAAAAGATAATTTTCCACTACCCTTTATGGATTAAATGCTGGAAATAATATCAAGGAATGAATTCTATTGTTTCTTGGATGGATATTTAGGATACAATCAAATTGTAGTCAATCCAGATAACCACTCCAAAACTAAGTTCACTTTCCCCTTCGGAACCTCCGCTTATCAACGTGTGTCATTTGGTATTTGTAACGCACAAGAAACTTTTCAACAATTCATGACACATATATTCCATGATATGGTGGAGGAATTCCTATAAATCTTCTTGGATTACTTTTTGATGTATGGAATATCCTTAAATGTGTGCCTGAGTAATTTAGATCTAGTCTTGGAATGTTGTAAAGAAAAATTATTGGTATTAAACTAGGGAAAGTGTCACTTCATGGTCAAAGGAGACATATTCCTTGGACATAAAATCTCAAAACAAGTCATGGAAGTTCATCCAACTAAAATAAAAGTGATAAAATACTTACCTAGTCCTATGGTGGTGAAAGGGATAAAGAGATTTTTGGGCCACATAGGATTATATTGCTACTTTGTTAAAAAATTTGTGGAAGTAGCCCACCCTTTGACACACTTATTAAGAAAGACACTATTTTTGAGTTCACAAAATAGTTTTGATGGTAATTCCATATCCTAAAGAATATTTTGGTGTTCATTACTATCATAAATTCACCAAATTGAGATAAGGATTTCATGTTGATGTATAATGCAAGAGACTTCACTATTGGTGATGTCTTAGGATAGTGATTCAAATATCTTTTTCCCCACTTAATATGCTAGTCACACACTGAATTATTCTCAGGTAAATTATAAAACTATTGAAAATGAACTTTTGGTAGTCATCTGTGCATTTGAAAAGTTTCATCCATACCTTGTACTATCTAAAGTAGTGTTCTATACTGATCATGAAGCACATAAATATCTACTAAAAAAAGGATTCCAAACCACGTATGATACAACGGATCCTACTACTACTAGTGTTTAACACCATAATCAAGGACACAAAATCAAATGAGAATGTTATCATGGACTATTTATCCAAACCTCCACTACCCAACATTAAGGATGATGGTAATCTTAACATCTAGGATGAATTCCCTGATGAAACCTTTTTCATGATAAATACCCAAGATTGAACATGGTTTTTGGATAATGAAAATTATCTCGCCACAGGATCACTCTACCCCGACCATACCTATCAGTAGAGGAAGAGATTTTTAGACGAAGAAACACATTACTATTGGGATGATCTACTACTTTTTAAGTGTTGTTTTGATGGCTTAATGTGGCACTTCATCCCAGAAGATGAAAAACAAAGTGTTCTTAACATTTGTCATATGTCACTAATAGGAGGGAATCATAGACCCAAAGATACCGTGGATAAAATATTTCAAAGAGGGATATTATGGCCCACTCTTCATCAAGATTCAATGAACTTTTGTCAAACTTGTGATCGATGCCATCATATAGGTACTGTAGGGAAAAGAAATTAAATTCCCTAAAATCCCATCCTAGAAGTCAAACTCTTCGTCATATGGGGAATTGATTTCCTGGGACCACTTTATAATTATCATGGTAAGTTTTAAATCCTATTTCACATTGACTATGTCTTAAAATGGGTTAATGGTGAAGCCACTACTCATGAAACAGCAAAAGTGGTAATGAACTTTTAAAATAAAAATATATTTTCATATTTGGATTTCCCCAATTACTCATTAGTGATCAGGGAACTCACTTCACCAATAATGATGTCAAATACTTTCTTGAAAATTATGTAATTCGGTATAACACAGGTACTCCCTACCACCTGCAAATAAGCGGGCAGGTTGAAGTGTCAAATAGGGAAATTAAAAAATCTAGAGAATACGGTGAACGCTGGTAAAAAAGATTGGAGGTTCAAACTGGATGACTCCCTTGTTGTAAATTTGGGTGCATTATAAACAACTTTAATAGTAATTTTCAATTACTATTTCATGTATACAGTGAGATGCAAGATGTACACTTACCATTTTAGTGTAGACATTTTTGTGTCCACTATTAAATTTTAATGTCTATAAATTAATTTTCATATCAAATGGTTATATAAAATCTTAGGCTATAAGGAAAAGATCAAGATACCATGATATTAATATTAAATAGATATATTATGGTATATATACATCATAATGACTGGAAATAGTTAATGTTTGACTATCAAGTGCTAGGGTATCATAAACATTGATACTTCTTCTCATGAAGTTCACACTTGGTGATCTCTAGTCATTTAGATCATGAGGATAGGCCTATTTATAGTAACACCACATGTTTTGGGTATCAATGGTGGTTCCTATCTATGAATAAGTGTATTGATCTCCTGACTTTGTATCATTATCAATGTGTTCAATTTGATGGAATACTTTGTTGTAAGGAAAAAACCATGATAATGAAATCGTGGTGAGGTAGCTTGTGTTGGGTGGGTCATTGGTGGTATGACATTGGTTAAATGATGAAGATGGGATTTTTCAATTCCAAGTTTAGGAAATAATATCTCAGGCCAGGTTGATTGGGATGGTAGTGCCTTTATAAATCTATGGCTATGGTAGTTGAAGATAAATTATTCCAGAGAGATCAAAAAATAATAAAGAAATAAAGGGTGATGAAATAAGTATGCATCCTACTTTATGAGATATCTAAAGACAAAGAGATTGTAATACACAGTGTGTGTTTGTAGGTTGGTTGTCATTGTTATGACTACTCTTTATCTATTTAGGGGGCTTGATGTGTTGCTAGACCCCACTCTTGGTTTGTGAATACTATTTACTTTTATCGAGATAAGGGCCTAGAGGATCACACACAATAGTGTATTCAAGAATCTTCCCTATTTTGATGAATAAGAATATAGGACATGGTGGGTCCCACCACAAGATCTGAGTGTTTTACAAGTTTTATCGATCACCGATAAATAAATAAATTCATTATTATTCAAGTAAATAATAATTGGGTTGAATTTATTTATTAGAAATATTTACAAGTGTTTAAGTAAATACAACGATTAATATTATATGAATAAATATTATATTAATATTCTAGGTTCTTTTAATATTATCAAGAGTAATGAGTTGAGTTAATGACCAAGGTCTATCATGTAATATATATTTAATATATATTACAAGTATGTGATAAAATATAAATAATATTTATGGTGCAGTTAGTTTTTCATAATTATTTATTTATATCACTTGTTTAGTGGACATTTAATTCATGGGGGTCAGAGAACCATAATAAGGTGTGTTGAGAATCCACTATATAAATGGAGAGAATATAATTCCAATATACTATTCATGAGTTTGGAATTGAGAGCTTATATCTCATCCTAAATCCTAGAGAGAGAGATGCTCAATTCGAGTGAATGATCCAAGTTCGTCTTTGTGGATCGAAGGTTGGTGATCATCATGACGTTAAAGAGATCATCAGAGCTCTTCTATAGTACCCAAAGTCTAATGAACGGTGTGCATGTAGATTCGAGAATCCTATGTGGATGATCTTGATTTGTTTGGTATCGAATCATTTAAGCAATGATCTCCAATTACTTGTGATAGATGTGTGTACTTCTAATCAGAATGATTTAATCGTCATTTTTATTTTATATGATCCAATTACACCATGTGAGATCCTCATACTGTACCAAGGCTTGGATCACCTGAGATGATAAAGTTTCATTACTCTGATGATGGAAATTTTTTAAATCCCCAATCCACCGGCTTCCGCTATGCAGCCCGATACCAAAAACACTTTGGGCATATCGTATAGCTTATAAAACACCCATCAGTACTACTTCGTTCTGATTAGTGTATGTAAATACATGTCATCTTCCAGTGTAATTAGAGCACTGGTCTTTTTGGGCAATAAAAAAATTAAACATGGATTCTCAAAAAGTCATAGAATTTATAATTCTCTAACTGGATGATATAGAATAAATCTAGAGGTATTTCTATGAGAATGATAGAATTTTTAGAGAAAAAACAAAGAAGTAGAATGACCAAATAATCATGCATCAAATCTTCACTCCTGAGGATAAAGTTCTGTTATTCAATTCATGATTAAAATTTTTCCCTGAAAAGATACAATCATTATAGAAGGTTCCTTACCAAGTCATTAAGGTTTTTCTTTATGGAGCTATCGAGGTTAAGAAAGGAAAAGAACTACTATTAAAGGTTAATGGTAAAAAGTTAAAAATTAACCTAGAACCCTTCCAATAAGCATGCTTCATCACTCTCAAATTCACCTGAATAAAAAAAGTATGGATGTCGATGTTATTGTTAGTGCTTTATGGGAGGAAACCCAAAAAAAATCTTTTATTTCATTCTTCTTCTTAGGATTTTTGTTTTCATTTTACTAGAATTCTTGTTCATAGGTCATTCATAAACTTCATTGTAATCAAATTACTATAGTTAGCTAATTTGATTTCTCCAAGTTTTGATTGTATTCACCTTTTAATTTTTCTTATTTCATCTTGTTTTAACCTTGTGGGTTAATTTTTTTTCTCTAGTAAAGGTTTTTTCTTTCTAACAAATTTTCCAAGTTGCACAAACTCCACTCAAAATCCAATAAGTTCCCCCATAGAATGACATTCAATATAGGGATCTATTCATTCCCTAATTTCAATTTCAAATTGGTATTCCATTTTAATTTATGAATCTATTTATATCTCTCCCATTATGATTTCCAAAATAGTGTGGAAGCTATCTCATTTTAAGTGTGGGGTATTCTTTCTTGAGATTTACTATCGATACACATGAATTAATGCTTATTTCACTTATCTAGAATATATTTTTCACTGAAATCATGCTTTAAACTTGAAATATCATTGCACCCATTTAAATAAAATACAAAGTTAGGTTGTAAATTGTTAAAATCTATGTTTTATTCTTTTTTAGATTATTAAAATGATTGATAATTTTAGTACTTTAATTCTAATTATAGATTCTTTTGGTTTGTTTTTATTGACTTATTACTATATTTTATACCCTTAGTGATTTCCAATTATTTTATATACTCTCATTCCCAATAGGATTCTAGACTTTCACTATCATATTCTTTTCTGAGAATATTTATTGAGTGATACATGGGGCATGTAAACTAATCAGAACTTTCATTGAGATCTTATTGGGGCTATGACTAAACAAATACATTTTTAAAATGATTGAGGTAATGTTTGTGAGCCACTTTTTCTTGAGATGAACCTATACATATTTCCTTCTTTAACCTGTAGTATCCATGAATAACCTTATTAGGATGGATCGGTTTCAATCTGATTATCCCTTCCTACCCTTTTCATGGTATGATGCATGATTATAATTCAAAAAAGTATGGGTAAATTTTCATTATTGATGGGGAAAATATGTTTTTATTGAGGATATGTACTATGTAACTTTCACTAGACTGATATGATGTGGTTCATGATTAATTATTTAATTTTATATGCCTACCCTTTTCCTTTAAAAAATATATAGAAATAAAAAAGAAAAATATTTTGGGTTGTGTATTAGGAAGGTCAAAAATCATCATTACTAAACTGATGAATCCTACGATGGATCATATGTGGTTAGGGAATAGATTTGATACCTAGCCTAGACATGATTTCCAAAAAATAAATAAAAATAAAGGAATAGGGTACATTTTTTATGCTTACGTGTCACGACCCGACCCTACCCGGGCTCGAGCCGCAACTACCCCAAGCCTGCCTCCATAGGCCAGGGGCTGGGGACCAGCGCCGAAGGCACAATAACTCGGGGAGGCCTTTTACTAAGTACCTATGAACACACACACACAGCACACTCAATGCAAAAGTGCAGAGTAAAAAGGAAAAGCAAAGGGAAACTGCTATAAATAAACCACAGTGTGCATCGACATCTAAACAATAAAAGGTACAAGCTGAAAGGAAAAAGGGGGAAAACACGCACCCAACCAAAAAGTGCCACAACCCGGCAATAGGTAAACGAAAAGAAACAGCCGACGGGTCTGCCACCTGGAACCCGGACACGACCACCGCACGCGGTCCAAGCTCCCAAGCTCCTACGCTCCACTGAAGTCACGCTCCACCTGTTCGTCGTCTGCAAGGGCACACCAAGTGCGGGCAAAGCCCAATCAGGGGTGAGTATAAAAATACTCAGTAGGATACCCCGAAGGCTCGAGGGAGCAACAAAAGGTGGTACTGAAGGGTGAGCAGTAGAGCGAACAGAAAAGTAGAGGAGTACAACCGAAAGCGTAGTAAGGAGTAACAGCTCAACCCATCAAGAGAAAGATAGAAGACTCGTCCTACCACAAGAAGCTGGACGTGGAAAGCACGTGGCATACCCCGCGCGTCTTCGCCTCTCCTGAAGGAGAGTAGTCAAAACCCAAGGAGTGGGTACTCAAATCATGGTATATACATATATATGCTCTGCCATGAATCCCGAACATCGTCGTAAGGGGATCTTCGTCCCATAGCTCAGCCCAAGAAAATGAGTCACCAACAGTCCCAGACATAACCCCATCGATGCCCAGCATCCCGCACGTCTGCCCTAAACCGCAAGCCAAGGGGCTCAGTCACCGCACCTTGATACTATCCGCTTTGGGCGGCACTGACTCACCCGCACGGTTTTAGATCGCGTCGCAAGAACGCGTCTCGGTGGGGAAAGCGCCCCTCGTACTTGAGAGTTCTAGGGAAATCAAACCACGCCTCGTCACTGCCCTGCAGTCGAGAGGTCTCCTCACAGTCAAGCCGTCACAACATCGACCCGTACAACCAAGGGTCCCGCTCCGGTAACCACGGAGGAAAGCCACAGACTAGCCTAGTCGAGAAGACTGAGTTTGGAATGCTAACAAGTGTCCCAATGCCCAGCCCTGCTGGAGGGTAATTCATAACCAGATATCGGGTGACCCACTGCCCAGCCCCGCTGGAGGGTAAACCCTAAGACATCATCAGGCGACCCACTACCCAGCCCCGCTGGAGGGTAGACCTTAATAAATCATCAGGCAACCCACTGCCCATCCCTGCTGGAGGGTAGACCTGGAATAAGTCAACAGGCGACCCACTGCCCAGCCTTGCTGGAGGGTAGACCTGGAACTAGACGACGGGTGACCCATTGCCCAGCCCTGCTGGAGGGTAGACCCTAAGAGGTCGTCGGGTGACCCACTGCCCAGTCTCTGCTGGAGAGTAGACCCTAATAGTGTCGGGTGACCCACTGCCCAGTCCCTGCTGGAGGGTAGACCCTAATAGCGTCAGGTGACCCACTGCCCAGTTCCTGCTGGAGGGTAGACCCTAAGTGCATCGGGTGACCCACTGCCCAGTCTCTGCTGGAGGGTAAACCCTAGAAGTCAGTGAGCAACCCACTGCCCAGCCCTGCTGGAGGGTAAGCCCGAGGAAGTCGATGAGTAACCCACTGCCCAGCCCCGCTGGAGGGTAAAGCTCAGAACTGCCCTAGCCACATCCACTGAAGGGTACAAAACTGGCCAACCAGACACGGAGTGGGTATCGTGAAACCACCCAACTCTAGAACAACTCACCCAAAGGGGGTTCAACGTCTGTTCCATCACGGGGTGCCACTATCACTGCTACTGGACGATCCATCAAGAACGAAACCAGGGGGAGACCACTCAGCCCTGCTGGTCAACAAACGAGCACCGAGCCAGGGGAAAACTCCACCCTACTGGTCAAACAAACACACCGAGGGACCCTCTACGCCTTGAGAGGTCCAAGTACGCAAAGCAGAACCCGGCACGCACGTGGGTCCCACACAACGTGTGGCCCCATCTCAACCCCAACTGAGCGCACAACCATCCTCAGGTACGAACAACCACATGTACCTCCAAGCGTTCTCGTATACTCCCGGAGTATACCTCATTCCAGCCCAAAGGCTATCGTGCACACGGCACCCAGCGTCAACGCGAAGGCGTGACGTAACAACTCTACCTCAAAGGCCCAGGCACGGCCAACCACATCTCATGGACCAATTGTATCACTCTCCCAAGAGTGCACGATCACACGCCAAGCGTCCCCTACAACAAGGTAGGACGAACCACCACCGGAGCACCTTCCGTGCTTTCCACATTTCTCAAGATCATGCAAGAGGCTCCGCACAGCCAAACAGATCACACCGTTGTAATCCTTGCGGAAAAACACGCGATTTAGACTACTCACTCGCCCGAAACGGTCAATAGGTGGAAGAGGTACTATTCACCGTGACCAACCCGTGTGGGGCCCACACCAGAATCCCGAAACTGAACCAACGGATCATGCCACTGCGATCCCCTCAGAAAAACACACGGGATTGACTACTCAATCACCAAAAACGGCCACCCGGTGAAAAAGGTACTATTCACAATAGCCCGGTCGGGTGGGGCCCACACCACATCTCCGAAAGAGGTCAGGCGGACTGTGCCATCGTGATGCTCTCGGAAAAACATGTCGAAAGCACTACTCGCTTGAGTAGAATGGGTATCCGGAGAAAAAGGTGTGTTTCGGCGCACCGCACACGAGCGGCGTCACGTGGGACCCGCATCCCGGTCCCGAAACTCAACGAACGGATCACACCGTTGCGATCCTCTCGAAAAAGTACACAAGATGGACTACTCACTTGTCCAAAGCGGTCACCCGGTGATAAAGCTGTAAATCACCGTCAACTCCCGAAATGGCTCTCGCGGGCCCCGCACCATCGTGCCGAATTTGAGTGGGCGGATTGCACCATCGCAATCCCCTCGGAAAAACATCCAGAAACGACTGCTCGCACGCCCCGAATGGACATCCGAGGAAAAAGCTGCTAAAAGTTGCACGTAGCTCAAAAGATGGGCCGTGGAGCCCGCGCCTCAACTCCAGCCTCAACGCCCGGAACCACCCTAGAAACCTCTGTCTCGACACCAGGGTTCCAACGCCACTGACGGCGCTTGAATCGGACGCCGGACGCGTCCGCGCCGTCCAAAACAAGAATCTAGAAAAAAAAATGCTCGTCCCCTTAAGGACGTGTCGCGCCTCAGCGACCCCTCGTTTCGGGAATTAAAAATTCCCGAAACCATCTCAAAAACTCCGTCTTGACGCAAGCTCCGCGCTGCCGCAGACGGCACACAAAACGGACACCCGTAACGAAAGTTACGGGCGTTAGAAATTTTTGAAGGGGGAGGGCACTCCCTAGGCCCGGTCCGCCCTCAGCCGGCCCGCGGCCAGCTGGCCGCGGTCAACTTCATCGACCGGCCATCCAGGCCGGTCTCCTCTCCCAGCAGCGACCCGCGTTGCGCGGGTCGCGGTCGCCGCACGCGGGGTCGCGCACCCCGCGGCCTCCCCTCTGCCCTACGCCGGAGCCGAAGCCACCGCCTCCGCGCCGCGCGAAGCCGCCGCGGCCGGGGCTTGCTGCCGCGCCGAAGAGCGTCGTCGCCAGGGAGGGGAGCCGCTGCCAGGGAGGGAACCCGCCGCCGTCGAATCCCGCCGGACCACCGTGCCGCCACCGCCTGGATATCGCCGGACCACCGTGCCGGCCGGAAAACCCCAAAACCCGCAGATCTTCGTCGAGCTGTTGCGGAGGCTTCGGAGGTCGGATTTCGAATCCGAAATAAGCGTTGGAAAGCTCGGATAACGTAATACGTGACCATGGGAATCGATCGATGATCGGATAACAGTTCGACGCTATAAATTGGGATCAAAGATTTCGGAAAATTAAAAACGAAACGAAAATGACTCCTACCTCTTGGGCGATGCCCGGGGCTTCACGGGGAGTCAGCCGTCGCTCCGCTGCCTTGCCGGAATTGGCTCGCCAGAGGTGCCTCGCCGGAGTGCTTCGCCGGAGCTGGAGGAGAGGGGAGGGTTTGAGTTCGAAGGAGAAGAAGAAGAGGGTGGGGGTGCGTTTAAGTAGAAAACACTTAAACGCCCGCCCGACAGCCCTGAACCCGAACTCTCAGCAGGGTCAAGGTTAAGCCTCCCCTGGGGTAAACACAACCTACCAAGCACAACGGTGGTCTTGTAATTTTAATCTGAGACCCCGTTCAAAATTTATTAACTTAGCGCCCGAGGCCGCCAAATTACGAAAACGCCCCTGGGACCATTTTCCACAAACGGCCCGCGCCCGCGAAACTTATACCCATCCTAGGGTAAACAGCATGCTCCGAACTCAACGGTGCCCTCAGTTTTCCAATCCGAGCCACCGTTTAATAGATACTAGCATTTCTCCATTAAACGAATTAATTAATTAATTAATCCGTTTAACGTTCCAGAAGCGGGCGAGGGGTCCAAACGTCCCGCGCCGACAAGTTTTATGTCGTTACTAGGGTAAACACCCAATTACGGACCCATACGTACACTCGTATCCCTGATCCGGAACTCCGTTTAGGAGTTATCTCATTTATTTAGCATTTTCAGTGTGGACGCACTGAAAATTTAATTCCGGCCACTCCGGGGCTCGGAATCGCACGCCGTCTGAAGGCGCTGCTCTGGAATATCATCAAGAATATTCCAAAGTCTTTCGTAGAAAAACTCGGGTTCTTACATCATTCCCTCCTTCAAGCTTTTCGTCCTCGAAAAGCAAAACTAGGGAGCAACACAGGGTACTAAGCCCGCACCTGGCTTTCCGTACCCAAAAGAACTCACGCATAGCTCTGCGTCACCGCACACAGACCAAAGGATTGATCTGTCCACGCGAGTTCGGCCCTTGCCGGCGTCGTGCACCCACTCCAGACTTTGGGGTTAGGGCAAGGCGGTAGGGTATCTCGCCATCCCTTTGCACGGTCTCAAACGGCCCGAAGGCCCTCGGGGGTAGCTCACCTCCCCGGTCTAACCTCTACGTCACATGCCGCGACTGGAATCACCGCCCGCACCTGGAACAAGGCCCGGTGATTCCCTCCTTCAGAATATCCATATGGTGAAACACCCAAGGATATCTGGTCACGCTAGAGGCTCCACAGTCGATGCTCTCTTACACGCTCAAAAGGCGAAGGAGCCAACACCATCGACTAAAGGAAAAGGTCTCACGCCTTTTTCCTTACCAACACAGGGTTACACCTGACGCCCTGCATCACCCTGGTAACACATCAAACAAGGAGCAGTGGGAAAATCCTTTCACACGCAGAGCCTAACAATTCTACTTCAAGAAGTAGAAGAGTCACAAGGGGTACCTCTCACCATCCCATGCTCTGCAGGATCGTAGACATCCAAATCTCACGGCTACCCATGGTCCCAACCGTCAGCTCCCGAAGCCTGACGTGGACTGTCTAGTGGTGATGGGGAGATCTCGTAATGTCGTACCCCACCTCCAACTCCTCCCGCTCCTCTACTAGCACCACCTCTCTGGCCACTACTCCGATCACGGCGCTGCCTCTGTCGTGGCGGTGCACCTACTACCTGCCCGAAGCTCTCCGCAACTCGGGTCGGGCATTCTCGTGCCAAGTGACCTCGCCCATCACAAGCATAACACTGACTCTCTATGGGCTTCCCTGGTGCCCTCCGGTGCCACTGTGGTGTACGACCACGGCCCGGGATCCACTCACGGAAGGGCATCCTCGGCTGAGGCCCTGCGCCTTTTCGCCACAGTGGTATACGACCACGTCTCCGAAACCGGTAGTGGGAAGGCCACCTGCATCGAGGTCCTGTCCTCCGGCGCCTGCTAGCTACGGCAGACGTCCCAGCTCCGTCGCGCCCACTGCCACTATCAACCGCAAAACATGACAGGAAGCCCCCTGTCACCAACGCCTGCTCTGGCACCCTGGCATATGTGGAAATGCCCGAGGGTACTATGACAGCACGAATCTCTCGGCGGAGACCCTGCTCAAACTTTCGCGCTCGGAAGTTGTCGTTACGGACCAAGTCCGAGTAAAAGCATGCACGGTCTGCAAAACTAGCCGCGTACTCGGCCACCGTCATCCCTCCTTGCTGAAACTGCAGGAGCTCCTGAATCCGAACGGAGTGCAAGCAGGAGGGGAAAAACTCCTCACGGAGAAACAACTGAAATTCGTCCCACGAAAGTGATGACTCGTCAAGAAGCTGAGTCACCAGACTCCACCAACGCCAAGCTGCTCCACGAAAAAGGGTGGCTTCCAAAGCCACTCTCTGATCTGTCAGCGTCTGCACAAGCCTGAAAAGGAGAACCACTGCCTCGAGACAAACCTCTACTGCCTGAGGGTCTGGCTCACCACTGAACCTTAGCGGTCTCTGCCACTGGAACTCACGGAGCGCGCTCAACCTGCGCTCAATCTCAGCCTGCTCTGCTGAAATTGTCTACTACTCAACAGGTGGGGGTGCTGCTACCGGCCCACCCGGAGGAAGGGCTCGCATGATGGGTTCTGGACTGTGGCCTCGTAGCTCATAGGGTCATCGCCACAAACCAAAGCTGGTATCCGGGCTGGCTGTCTTCGCGGAGACATCCTGAATATCATCAAGGAGTGTCGCGGTCAAATGAGCATATATGTATATACCAATAGCAACGATGGGGAACTGACTCAAGAAGGACGGTCAAAGACTCGATCCTATGTGATGCACAAACAATTTACCTGCAACAAGTGTCTCAGCATGCCGAGTCGACAAGCGGGTTATCAAGGTCCTGGTGAATGGATACGTCGGCCGCCGCACCATCACTGGATTCCCTGGCCTGAGAGTCGCTCTCGAGACACGTTAACACTGTTTCCCTAAATCCCAACCAATTCCTCTTTTAGGGACGTCCACACAACGTCCCAAGGAACGAACCACCTCTGATACCACTTTGTCACGACCCGACCCTACCCGGGCTCGATCCGCAACAACCCCAAGCCCGCCTCCATAGGCCAGGGGCTGGCGACCAGTGTCGAAGGCACAATAACTCGGGGAGGCCTTTGCCTAAGTACCTGTGAACACACACACACAGCACACTCAATGCAAAAGTGCAGAGTAAAAAGGAAAAGCAAAGGGAAACTGCTATAAATAAACCACAGTGTGCATCGACATCTAAATAATAAAAGGTACAAGATGAAAGGAAAAAGGGGCAAAACACACGCCCAACCAAAAAGTGCCACAACCCGGCAACAGGTAAACGAAAAGAAACAGCCGACGGGTCTGCCACCTGGAACCCGGCCACGACCACCGCACGCGGTCCAAGCTCCCAAGATCCTACGCTCCACTGAAGTCACGCTCCACCTGTCCGTCGTCTGCAAGGGCACACCAAGTGTGGGCAAAGCCCAAGCAGGGGTGAGTATAAAAATACTCAGTAGGATACCCCAAAGGCTCGAGGGAGCAACAAAAGGTGGTACCGAAGGGTGAGCAGTAGAGCAAACAGAAAAGTAGAGGAGTACAACCAAAAGCGCAGTAAGGAGTAACAGCTCAACCCATCAAGAGAAAGATAGAAGACTCGTCCTACCATAAGAAGCTGGACGCGGAAAGCACGTTCCATACCCCGCGCATCTTCGCCTCTCCTGAAGGAGAGTAGCCAAAACCCAAGGATTGGGTACTCAAATCATGGTATATACATATATATGCTCTTCCATGAAGCTCGAACATCGTCGTAAGGGGATCTTCGTCCCGTAGCTCAGCCCAAGAAAATGAGTCGCCAACAGTCCCAGACATAACCCCATCGATGCCCAGAATCCCGCACGTCTGCCCTGAACCGCAAGCCAAGGGTCTCAGTCACCGCACCTTGATACTATCCGCTTTGGGCGGCACTGACTCGCTCGCACGGTTTTAGATCGCGTCGCAAGAACGCATCTCGGTGGGGAAAGTGCCCCTCATACTTGAGAGTTCTAGGGAAATAAAACCACGCCTCGTCACTTCCCTGCAGTCGAGAGGTCTCCTCACAGTCAAGCCGTCACAACATCGACCCGTACAACCAAGGGTCCCGCTCCGGTAACCACAGAGGAAAGCCACAAACTAGCCTAGTCGAGAAGACTGAGTCTGGAATGCTAACAAGTGTCCCACTGCCCAGCCCTGCTGGAGGGTAATTCATAACCAGATATTGGGTGACCCACTGCCCAGCCCCGCTGGAGGGTAAACCCTAAGACATCATCAGGCGACCCAATTCCCAGCCCCGCTGGAGGGTAGACCTTAATAAATCATCAGGCGACCCACTGCCCAGCCCTGCTGGAGGGTAGACCTGGAATAAGTCGACAGGCGACCCACTGCCCAGCCTTGCTGGAGGGTAGACCTAGAACTAGACGACGGGTGACCCACTGCCCAGCCCTGCTGGAGGGTAGACCCTAAGAGGTCGTCGGGTGACCCACTGCCCAGTCTCTGCTGGAGGGTAGACCCTAATAGCGTCGGGTGACCCACTGTCCAGTCCCTGCTAGAGGGTAGACCCTAATAGCGTCGGGTGACCCACTGCCCAGTTCCTGTTGGAGGGTAGACCCTAAGTGCATCGAGTGACCCACTGCCCAGTCTCTGCTGGAGGGTAAACCCTAGAAGTCAGTGAGCAACCCACTGCCCAGCCCTACTGGAGGGTAAGCCCGAGGAAGTCGATGAGTAACCCACTGCCCATCCCCGCTGGAGGGTAAAACTCAGAACTGCCCTAGCCACATCCACTGAAGGGTACAACACTGGCCAACCAGACGCGGAGTGGGTATCGTACAACCACCCAACTCTAGAACAACTCACCCAAAGGGGGTTCAACATCTGTTCCATCACGGGGTGCCACTAGCACTGCTACTGGTCGATCCATCGAGAACGAAACCAGGGGGAGACCACTCAGCCCTGCTGGTCAACAAACGAGCACCGAGCCAGGGGAAAACTCCACCCTGCTGGTCAAACAAACACACAGAGGGACCCTATACGCCGCGAGAGGTCCAAGTACGCAAAGCAGAACCCGGAACGCACGTGGGGCCCACACAACGTGTGGCCCCATCTCAACCCCAACTGAGCGCACAACCATCCTCAGGTACGAACAACCACATGTACCTCCAAGCGTTCCCGTATACTCCCGGAGTATACCTCATTCCAGCCCAAAGGCTATCGTGCACACGGCACCCAGCATCAACGCGAAGGCGTGACGTAACAACTCCACCTCAAAGGCCCAGGCACGGCCAACCACATCTCGTGGACCAATTGTATCACTCTCCCAAGAGTGCACGATCACACGCCAAGGGTCCCCTACAACAAGGTAGGACGAACCACCACCGGAGCACCTTCCTTGCTTTCCACATTTCTCAAGATCGTGAAAGAGGCTCCGCACAGCCAAACGGATCACACCGTTGTAATCCTTGCGGAAAAACACGCGAGTTAGACTACTCACTCGCCCGAAACGGTCAACAGGTGGAAGAGGTATTATTCACCGTGACCAACCCGCGTGGGGCCCACACCAGAATCCCGAAACTGAACCAACGGATCACGCCACTGCGATCCCCTTGGAAAAACACACGGGATTGACTACTCAATCACCCAAAACGGCCACCCGGTGAAAAAGGTACTATTCACCGTAGCCCGGTCGGGTGGGGCCCACACCACATCTCCGAAAGAGGTCGGGCGGACTGCGCCATCGCGATGCTCTCGGAAAAACACGTCGAAAGCACTACTCGCTTGAGTAGAACGGGTATCCGGAGAAAAAGGTGCGTTCCGGCGCACCGCACACGAGCGGCGTCACGTGGGACCCGCATCCCGGTCCCGAAACTCAACGAACGGATCGCACCATTGAGATCCTCTCGAAAAAGTACACAAGCTGGACTACTCACTTGTCCAAAGCGGTCGCCCGGTGATAAAGCTGGAAATCACCGTCAACTCCCGAAACGGCCCTCGCGGGCCCCGCACCATCGTGCCGCATTTGAGCGGGCGGATTGCACCATCGCAATCCCCTCGGAAAAACATCCAGAAACGACTGCTCGCACGCCCCGAACGGACATCCGAGGAAAAAGCCGCTAAAAGCTGCACGCAGCTCAAAAGACGGGCCGTGGGGCCTGCGCCTCAACTCCAGCCTCAATGCCCGGAACCACCCTGGAAACCTCCGCCTTGACGCCAGGGTTCCAACGCCACTGACGGCGCTTGAATCGGACGTCGGACGCGTCCGCGCCGTCCAAAACAAGAATCTCGAAAAAAACGTTTGTCCCCTTAAGGACGCGTCGCGCCTCAGCGACCCCACGTTTCGGGAATTAAAAATTCCCGAAACCATCTCAAAAACTCCATCTTGACGCAAACTCCGCGCTGCCGCAGACGGCACACAAAACGGACGCCCGTAACGAAAGTTACGGGCGTCAGAAATTTTTGTAGGGGGAGGGCACTCCCTAGGCCCGGACCGGCCCGGTCCGGCCGGTCCGCCCTCAGCCGGCCCGCGGCCAGCTGGCCGCGGTCAACTTCCTCGACCGGCCATCCAGGCCGGTCTCCTCTCCCAGCAGCGACCCGCGTCGCGCGGGTCGCGGTCGCCGCACGCGGGTTCGCGCACCCCGCGGCCTCCCCTCTGCCCTACGCCGGAGCCGAAGCCACCGCCTCCGCGCCGCGCGAAGCCGCCGCGGCCGGGGCTTGCTGCCGCGCCAAAGAGCTCCGTCGCCAGGGAGGGGAGCCGCCGCCAGGGAGGGAACCCGCCGCCAGTCGCCGCCGTCGAATCCCGTCGGACCACCGTGGCGCCACCGCCTGGATATCGCCGGACCACCGTGCCTGCCGGAAAACCCCAAAACCCGCAGATCTTCGCCGAGCTGTTGCGGAGGCTTCGGAGGTCGGATTTCGAATCCGAAACAAGCGTTGGAAAGCTCGGATAACGTACTACGTGACCATGGGAATTGATCGACGATCGGATAACAGTTCGACGCTATAAATTGGGCTCAAAGATTTCGGGAAATTAAAAACGAAACGAAAATGACTCCTACCTCTTGGGCGATGCCTGGGGCTTCACGGGGAGTCAGTCGTCGCTTCGCTGCCTTGTCGGAATTGGCTCGCCGGAGGTGCCTCGCCGGAGTGCTTCGCCGGAGCTGGAGGAGAGGGGGAGGGTTTGAGTTCGAAGGAGAAGAAGAAGAGGGTGGGGGTGCGTTTAAGTAGAAAACACTTAAACGCCCGTCCGACAGCCCCGAACCCAAACTCTCAGCAGGGTCAAGGTTAAGCCTCCCCTGGGGTAAACACAACCTCCCGAGCACAAAGGTGGTCTCGGAATTTTAATCTGAGACCCCGTTCAAAAGTTATTAACTTAGCGCCCGAGGCCGCCAAATTACGAAAACGCCCCTGGGACCATTTTCCACAAACGGCCCGCGCCCGCGAAACTTATACCCCTAATAGGGTAAACGGCACGCTCCGAACTCAACGGTGCCCTCGGTTTTCCAATCTGAGCCACCGTTTAAGAGATACTAGCATTTCTCCATTAAAAAAATTAATTAATTAATTAATTAATCCGTTTAACGTTCCAGAAGCGGGCGAGGGGTCCAAATGTCCCGCGCCGACAAGTTTTATATTGTTCCTAGGGTAAACACCCCATTACGGACCCATCCTTACACTCGGATCCCTGATCCGGGACTCCGTTTAGGAGTTATCTCATTTATTTATCATTTCCAGTGTGAACGCACTGAAAATTTAATTCCGGCCACTCCGGGGCTCGGAATCGCACGCCGTCTGAAGGCGCTGCTCTGGAATATCATCAAGAATATTCCAAAGTCTTTCGTAGCAAAACCCAGGTTCTTACATTACATGAGATACTCATGGACCCACCTTGAGATGTTGGAGCATGGACACACTTTTTCCTAGAGGATTCACTTCATTACACTATTCACAACTTACATGCATTTTAATTTATAAATTACCCTCCTTTTGATATTTATTTTTATTACTTTCCCATCATCCCTTATCCTTGGAGTAATTTGAACCATTTTTTCTAAATCCCTTATGATTGATTTTTTATTTTTCTTTATGAAGTAAAGATGTTAAAACCAATGCAAGCTTATGGTTAGGAGCATATATTCAGGGTATGAGCATAACTCCAGTTTCATTTTACCTTGGATGATGAGAGAAAATTTATTGTGATGTAAATTGAAAAATGGATATAGAATTTAAAGAATAGTTATGAAATTGTAATTAAAGGGAAAAAATAATATGGAAAAAGAACTAAACTATGAGGCATGACTGATTTTCTTAGCATGATTGATTTTATAGGACTAACCTTTTCTTCTTACACCTAGTTTTATTTTCCTGGTTATAATGAATTTTCTCTATTTAAAAAGAATCTTTTGGAATCTCGATTGACATTATTATTTCTTGAGGACAAGAAATTATTCAAGTGTGGGGGAATTTGATAATCTTGAATTATATATACATATTGGATACATTTATTTAAAGTTTATTCATTATTTATTCAATAATGCACTAGGTTCTTGGTTTTTTCATAGGAATTGGTAATTATGGACTCAAAGTAAGAAATTCTTAAAAAGTGTTGAAAATGGGATTTACATTTCATGTACATCATACATGACTTTTAGTCCTCATTCAGAGCATGCCTACATAGCCAAAGACCAACCCTTTAAAACTTTACATGAAGTGAATCCAATACATGAAGTTTACATTCATTGCATGACGTACATATTTCAAGGATCAAAATCCCACTAAAATTAAATCACATGATGACATGCATAGATTGCATGACGTGAAAATTTCAAAGGTTCACTCAGTTAAAGATACAAACATATTTTCAGCATGAATTTTAGATCTCACATACATGATGTGTAGGTAACTTACATGACATGAAGATGTCATGATAGAAGTAAATTAAGCCAGTACATGATGTGAATGACTTACACATCATGTAAATTTCATCCTTTTTATATTTTAGGTGCTCCTCTACATATATAATGTTGCGCATGATTTATTTTTATCTCGTCTTTTTCCATCATTTTCTCTCATTTTCACCCGTTTTCATTATAAACCCATTTTAATTCATTCCTTTAAGTGTTTTATCAAACCCTTTTGATTTTTTGGTTACTCTACATTTGTTCCATGTCTATTCTATATCCATTTTGATTCTACTTCTGTTCGATGTTAGTTTTCAACACTGATTGATGTTCTTAATCAATGCTTGCAACATTCTTCACTATTTATTCATGAATAGTTATTTTTTGATTTAATTTACATTAATTTTAATTTTTTTATCTTGATTATTAATTTTTTTAATCGTGGATTTTTTATTTCTCGACTGCTTCATAGTTATCCGTAGCATGTTTAGTATTTCTATAATTTTGATTAACATTTCCATGTGCAGCTGGTCCTCTTCAGGTAAGGGGTCGATAGTAGGGGTGTTTATAATCCTAAAGAATCTATATATTGAACCTTGGTAACCCTATGTATATTAATTAGTTTAATAATAACTTTTCATCATGTTATTTTGCATAACCTTGACCATGGGAGTTCAATTGAACAAACTTAACCTAATTGGAGTTGAGCACTACTATAACCATTATCCTGTGATTATTTTTTCCTAGAAGCCAAGACTAATGAACCTAGGTTTTCATTTATACCCTAACCATGGGATAGTTGAAGCATAGGTAGATCCAATTAGTTTGACTAAAACCAATTGGTGACCTTTTCACTACTTTTCAAGCTAAGTCGTAGGACTATCCTAAGCTAAATCTAGGATTATCTTCTATCAAGAGCCTTGAAATTGACCTCAATCCCTTCATTTTTAACTTCCATAAATAAAAACTACCTAGATTTAGTAAAAACCAAATTTGAAGAGTAAACATGATGAATCATTTCTAAGGGTTTTTTCTAATGGTTTCTTGCCTACCAGTGATCTCTGTGGGTTTGACCCTGCACTAATACTTTATTATGCCTTGGTAGTAAGTGTAGTTTGGGAATATGGATTTCTAATCTGATCAATGCCCGTTTGAATTCAAATACATGTTCAATTGAGTTAGTAACCTAAATCCATACCAAATCTAAAAATAAAATGATAAAAATATGTGTGAGTATTGAGATGCTCATTAGGGATGGTAAGAGAGAAACCACACCCTTATGACTTACCTTCAGAGAGAAACCCATTTATTAATAGTTTGAAAATACATATATTTAAAAATAAGGTTTTCATTTCCTTTCAAAACAAGTAGTGATTTGATATTTCAGAAAAACCATTTCCCTTATTATTTTCAAAACAATTTCTAAATAATGAGATACTTTCAAATAAACCATTTATATAAGGAAACATGTGATAAAATAAGAGTCTCAATTAGAAAGCATAATAGTAGAAATTATTTTATAAAATTGTTGCAAAACAGAGAAGTATAATACATGAAAAATGATTATCATGTGAAATTCCTAAACATCAAGTGAGGAGACCCTATATGTACTCATTTAAAAACCATATGTCAGTCTATAAATGTATTCTAAAGTCTATAACCAACCTAGATGTTATCATATAACCTCACTAATGGAACAACCCACCATGGCCTTTCCCTACCATAGTGGGATCTAGTCCATCTAATTGGGACTGAATAATAATCATCTCTCGGCCCTCACTAAGATTCCTAGGATCCCATGGATATAGAAAATTGAGGGGTGATGTGGCCTTAAAAAGATATCACAATCAAGTACATACATAAAACAATCACATCTACCTAGCCCACCTCCCAACACATGCCCATTATAAATTCACCCTTAGAATGGAGAGATTCATTGGAGGTGAATGATTTTAAGTAAAACATTAAAAGGTGGAAATTGGGACTTAACATTTTGAAATAAAATTGATCATTTGGAAAACCACTTGCAAACCATAACTTTAATGTTCCAAAACACCCTTTACAGTTACACACATATGAACCTTTATATATATATATATATAACCCTTTTTTTAATGAAAATATTCACACCACCTTGTGTTAACATGTATAAAGAGGGTATTCATATATATGTCTATATATGTATATGATTATAAGTTGGATTTAGTATATTAAATGATTATAAATCTCTTTTAAAATCTTTATGAAACTAAAAATTTCATTAGGACTTTATGTAAAATCTTTTGAAATAAAAAAACATCCTTGAACATTCTAAGTTTTCATAATGAAATATGTTTGGAAAGTTGATCAATCACTTAGTACACTTTCCACTTTAAAAAATGTTTGAAAACATGGATTAATAATGAAAAATCGTGCCAGAAACTTAGGGAAAGTACGGGAAAAAATGAAAGAAATTTATTCCAATCACCAAAACCATTTTCTATAATATAATTACTTTATAATATACTAAAAACACATGATAAAACATCCAAGAAATTATACTTTTCAATTAAAAGGCTCATAAATAGGGTAACCTACCTCAAACCTTATCACCTTTAATAATGGTGGATCAAATCTAACCAAGGAGGTCAAATAAAGAAATAAATACCAAAAGGAATCATAAAAAATCAAAGACCCAAAATTATAAATAAGGGAACATGAACCCTAGATTTTTGAAACCATGGTAGAAGAAGAACCAAGGATAAAAAAGGAAGAAGGAATGAGAGGAAGAGGTAAGAATAAGGTTACCTTGAAGATAGAGCCATAAACCTTAAATAAATCTTGAATATTCACTATGGGAGGAGCAGAAAATGAGAGGGATATCCAAGGGGAGGCTCGGTTGGGTGTGAGGGTCAAATGGGAGAGAAAGGGGACTCCCTGATGTTTTAATTTGAGCAAGGGAAAAAGGGTGAAATCAACTTTTAATGAAATCTAGGCATTGTGCACGGTTTGGAAAATCGTGCACCAACCATGTGCCCTCTAATGGGAGCCTAGAGAACCACACATGGGCAGGCCGCATGGTGTGATAGTGGTTATCACATTATTTTTGAAATATTTGGAAAACCATGTACCTTAACCATGAAACATACACTACATGCCTCTAGTTTTGGAGAAAACTACCCAGAAAGAGAATGAAATAAATATAACCCAAAAATAAATAAAATAATAGAGTATTTTCGGGTTAGGGTGTGACATATATGGATTTAATGTAATGAATGATGATGAGATTATGTTCATAATTGATGAACCTACTGTCTACTGGGAATCCATTGAGAGTTATAATTCTAATAAATGGTTAAAAAATCATGGAATCTGAGATAAACTCTATATAGACTAACCAAATTTAGAACTTAGAGGATGCACCTAAAGGTGTAAGACCCATAGGGTGCAAGTGGGTTTTCTATGAAAAAACTTACATGAATGGTATATTTCCTACTTATAAATCACACATGGTGTAAAATGGTTAAAACAAATTCATGGTATTGATGATGAAGAGACCTTTTCACCTATTACAATGATAAAGTTCATTTATATTTTGTTATCCATAACAACTTTTTATAATTATGAGATATAAAAAATGGATGTCAAAACTACTTTACTTAATGAGAATTTATCTGAGGATGTATATATGATACATCATGAGGGTTTTAAAGTTACAAATGATTCTACTAAGGTATGAAAGTTTCAAAGGTCCATTTATATACTAAATCAAGATTCTTATAGTTGGAATATTTGGTTTGGTGATGCAATCAAAGATTTTAGTTTCATAAAGAACATGGATGGATCCTGTATATATAAGTAGGTTGGTGGGAGTATAGTATTATTTTTAATATTGTATGTATATTACACATTACTTATTAGAAATTACATCCTAACACTTTATTCTATAAAGGTGTGGCTGGGTAAATGTTTCTCAATGAAATAAATGGGTGAAATTTTTTACATGACTAGTATGAAGTTCAATAGATATAGATATAATAGGTTGTTAGGACTGAGTCAGAACACATATATTGGTAAAGTTTTAAAGTGGTTAAGCATAGAGAAATCCAAGAGGGGTTATTTATCCTTATTTCTTATGAATCTGAGGAAGATTCAAGATCATTTGAAAGAGTTGGAAATGATGCATAGGATTCCATATGCGTCTGCTATAGGATCTATCATGTATGTCATGTTGTGTACTCAACCAGATGTCTCTTATGCTTTCATCATAACAAGTAGATATTAATCCAATCCTAGTGAGAGTCACTGAATTACTGTAAAGAATATTTTTAAGTACTAAAGAATGAAAAAGGATATTTTCTTAGTCTTTGAAGGAGAGGATTATATCTATGTAAAGGGTTATACATATGCTAGTTTCCAATATGAAAAATATTATATGAGATATCAATATAGATTTTTGTTTTTTATGAATAGTGGAGATATAAGTTGGAAGAGTTATAAACAATCATCCATATAGGAATTGATAATAGAGTCTGAGTATATAAATGCATTAGATGTTGTGAAGGAATTTGTTTGGATCAACAAGTTCATTATTGAACTTGGAGTGGTTCCTAGCATCAATGGAGTAATCGAGATATATTGTGAGAATAATGGAGTTGTTTCTCAGGATAAGGAACATTTATCTCACCAAAAGACTAAACACGTCCTTCAAAAATACCATCTCATATAGTAAATCATTGAGTGGGGAAATGTAAAGAACAATTGGGTGGGTACTAAGGAGAATGTAGTAGATCCATTGATGAAATTGTTATTGTAGTAGAAGCATGAGGTTCATATTGAATCTATTGGTATAGAATACTTGAGATATTGATATAACATTTGTAAATGTATCATATTATTATAATAAAGGAAAACTTCATTTATCATTCATTCATGTGTGCTGTAATTTATTTTACATGAACGATCGAATGATAATATCCCCTTAAAGTTTGATTTTGATTTATCCCTAATTGATGATAATCATGGATTATTATGGGTTATAATGAAATTTAAAGATTATCATGAATACACTCTTGTACTCAATACAAGTGGTTGTGTTTGAGGTATGAAGGCTATATTCATTGGGTCATAAGTAGGGACTTATTACTTGGTCTAATATGCTAAAGTATATCTCATGGGAAGTTATAAATTTTTCAATATACTTAGGGTTTTATACTTATTTTCAATCATTATTACCTCCTAAGGTTGGAGATATACCTAGCTTGGAAACCTCCCTACTTTGATACCCTACTTATGTGAGTCATTATATGAACTTAACTAATCAGGGGGTGGTTAGGTATGTTGTTCAATATTCAATCAATAGGAGTACAAAAAAGATGATATTTTTCCTCTTGTATGATAAGAAAATACATATGGACCTTGATTTAATTAGACTGAGGAAATACATGGTCATACTTTGTTGTTTCACATATGGTGTGTTTAGCTACATGGATGAGGAACATGTGATGTTCTCATCTGAAATATTAATGACATGTGATATATTTGTCGAATTGGTTAGTCTTTTTTAGAGAATCAAGAAATGATAAGAGACTTATACGAGATTGACATGTTCCATGTCTAGTGGTCATTCGATGTCATGGAAAAAGGGATTATATAGGTATACATACAATGCATATGATACATATTATGGTAGATATGTTCATATAGAAATATGAGTATGCTTTATGGAAATCACAACAGAATCCCTAGAATCCTGAGTAGCACTGACGCTTTTCTAGAGGTCACTCTTTGTTTGCATCTATGAAATAGGTATTTTATAGTTGTTTCCAACGGTGCTAAGGCCCTCATGGTCTCATAGTTAGGACCTTGGATACGGATAAAGTTTTGGACAAAGTGTTTGTTCCAAAATGAAGAGTGTTTGATGAAACCATATCCAAAAGAGTTTTAATGGATCCAAAAATTATTGTGAATTTTTTCATAAAGTCCTTATGAGATTTTAGTGAAAGTGGGAGATTGTTGGATGTTCACTAAAATACATGCATATGATGCATGAAGTATACATATATAATATATAATATTATATATATAGTGTGCATTTAATATATTCATATGATGTGTATATATATATATATTATAATACATATGATGTATGAATATAATATATATATATACACAATATATATATTATATTATATATGAATGAGATAAATATATAGTTGCATCTCATACAATGCCTCTCCCAAATGGTTTTATCACTTATGAATTAAATCGTTTGATTTATTATTGAATGAACATTCATTAGAGGAGTTAAATGAATTAACTCCAATGAGTGTAACTATTAGGTTCCATGAGAAGACACCTGAGTCATTTCAACATGGTCAATGCTATTTATTTCATGAAGAACATCGATAAAGGATATATAAGAGGATATTATCTTCTCTTGTTGGGTGTGTGATACTTCTAAACTATTTTTGAATCTTTATTTCATTCCCAAAATGCATTTTTCGCTTAGAGAATGTGATTTCACCCCTTCGAGTGTTCAAGGGTCCTTAAAAAGAATTCGTGGATCCATTGGTTGGTGTATCACCTCAGGGGAAGGGTGTTTTTGTTAACTTCTTCTTATGATTTACATCAAATGTATTCTACTGATATTGAAGATGGAATCTGCTACAACTCATGATTTCTAGGTGCTCTATTTTTTGATATTCTTATACATTTGATTTCTTAAAGATATATCTCCTGCATTTGGATTGTTTTCCACTGCCAAAGATCATTATATGATTGTACAAAACCCATCAAGGTACAACCACAAGCTTTCCTTCCATTTATTTCATTCCACCACTCATACCGTCCAAGTGCATGGGTATGCCGATTCACATTAGGCATTCTCCATATATATTATACTAGGATAAAAATGTCCCCTTTTTGGAACTATGTGTATCTTAATTCTTATTCTCACATGATATGTAGTAATTTCTAAATATATTATCATAGACCCCGTCACAACTTCCCCTCCACTTCCACCCCCTCCTAAACATTTTTTTATAACTCAATTTGATTGGCCCCGAGTCATAATATTCTAACTATCCTTGAATAATTCCCTCCCATATACCATACTTCATATCTTGATTGGTTGAATTACCACAAACCATTCAAATCTATTGGAAATGATTACATATAATCCAAAGGGACGCACTATAGTATGATGATGGCACATTAACCATATATATGGCCTCTATATACCCATCCAAAGGCATGTATTTGTCTTGAGAAAAAGAATATCTAACCATGTATGATTGAATAGTATTATAGTGGAACCCGTCATTAAAACATGGTTAGAAACCATCCTTGGTATAACTATCTAATCGTATGGTAATGGACCCATCATTAGAATGTGGTTAGCAATAATCCTAGCTTATCTATCATCATTTCACCATATCTAATTCAAATACATAATTCTATGATATACATCACCCAACCTCCTTATGTATAAACAATTAGAAATATTCCTGATTTTTATACCATAATTAGGCTTACATGTTGCCTAAATATACCCACACCAGATGCATGCCCAAAATTTCCCCTTCTATGGTAGTTCATATCAACATTACTTTAATTCGCATCGAGTCATTTACACCCTTTTCTAGATAGAAAAATTCTACTTTAGTCAAATATTTATGACCTTAAACTAAAAGAAACCCCTTAAAACAATGTTGTGAAACCTTAAACCTAAGGTACCCAATATGGTTTGTGTAGTAGAAATTTAACTACATTCATATGTACCCTTGAGATTGCTCATGCTAGCATTGGGTTTATCATTAATGTGGGACTAATTTTACCCTTATATAAGGTTGTAAAAATAGACCAACCTGGTCCAAAATTGCACAGGCCTAAAGGCACTATTTAGACTGAGCTTGGCCAGGTTTGTAGGGCTGGGCCACAGTCCTGAGTGATCGGGCCTTTAATATTGAGTTAAAAAAATTATTTTTTTTAATTATTATTATGATATTTTTTTTATAAAAGTATATATATAATTATAGATATCATATAAATATATTAGGTACAATGTATAGACTAATTGGTCTAGGTATAGTCTTGAAGGACAATGACAGGGGTTTGAATATCCTTTACCGTAAGTTTTCTGATAAAATTTTAGGCTTTTCTAGGCCTGATTTTGGCTTGCAGGGTAGGCCATTGGGTCGAGATTTTGGGTTGTATGACAACCCTAGTCTTTATTACACAATAATTCATGATTTATTATATAAGGATACATAATAAAATCCAGAATATCAAGAATTATAGTGTATTTGGGTAACTAGGTACATTACATACACTACAAAAAAATGGCGTTTCTCGAAGGTTTTTTCACAGCAATTTCAAAAACCGTTGCTAAATGTTTTCTCAAAAAAAAATTAGTGGAAGTTTTTTAGAGACGGATGTTGAAACCAATACTAAATTTTTTTTAAAAAAAATTATTTTTTTCAAAAAAAAATCTAAATTTTTTTAGCAGTAGTTTTTTTAAAAACCATTGGGAAATAGCGGTGGTTTTAAAAAACTGTGACAAAATTAAAGGTAAAAAAAATAAAAAAACTTTTATTTATGATTTATTATTTATTATTTACTCTCATACATAGTTTATTATTTATAATTTTAATTAATTATAATGTGTTAATTAATAAATATTTATAATTATTAGTTTATAATAATTTGAAACTTAAAACAAATGTTCAATAAGTTGAAAATCAGACTACGGCATCAATTGACCATAAATTTTGATCCAGAGGTTCGTTTTAGATATACAACAAGTCAAATAAAATCTTGTGAAATTAACTAAAACCAAATTAGATTTAAATTTTGTAATAATTAAATCAATAAATTTATTATAGTTTCAAGAAAAATAGGAAATCGAACTTGAACTTCAAACGACTATAACTTTTTATTTGGGTATCCATTTGGGCTCTACCACATATAAAATTGAAGCCTACGACAAGACCTATACCGTGGAGGGCTAGTGATGAGCTCATAGAGCTTAGCTCACATTTTTTCACCCCCAGAAAGGCCCAGAATGCCTCCAAAACTGAGTTTTTAGTCGGGGTATCCCAATTTATTAACATTCGATGGATTTTCAGCCTCATTTAAGGGGGTCATATTAACTTTTTCAGGTGGAGACTAAATTCATTCTCATATCTTACATTCATATTTATATTATGGTTTTGAAATTTTATCATTTTTTATAATGTAGTTTTATTTATAATTAAATATATCCATATTTTCTTATATTTACTTATTATAAATCACTTGTATAAATACATATTTACATATAAATGAATTTTTAAGCATATAAACCAAATGGAAATAAATATTTTTTATTCATTTCATTTAAAATAAATAATTATCGATTTTATATACATTTGTAAATATTTATACATATTTATGTTAATATATTTTTATATCATATATGTGTAGATATATATATAGATATTTATATTTACTTATGTATATATATATATATATATATTCATTTATTATTTTATTATTTTATTATTTTATTATTTTATTATTTTATTATTTTATCATTTATTTATTTTTTATTTTTTATTTTTTTTTATTACTTATCATTGATTGTTTATTATTTATTATTTATTATTTATTACTCATTATTTATTATTTATTATTTATTATTTATTATTTATTATTTATTATTTATTTATTATTTATTTATTATTTATTTATTATTTATTTATTATTTATTTATTTATTATTTATTTTTTATTTATTTTTTATTTATTATTTATTAATTTACTTTTATTGTTAATTTAATATTAAATGACTATTCAATATTTATTTATTATTTATTATTTATTATTTATTATTTATTATTATTTGTTTGTTTGTTTGTTTGTTTGTTTGTTTACTATTATTTATTTATTTTTTATTTATTTTTATCTATTTATTATTTACTTATTATTTATTTATTATTTATTATTTATTATTTATTAACATTTTTTATTGATTTATTATTTTTTATTATTTATTGATTATTTATTTATTTATTATTTATTGATTATTTCTTTATTATTTATTATTGATTTATTTATTATTTATTATTTATTTATTTATTATTTATTTATTATTTATGTATTTAATTATTAATTTTTATTTATTTATTACATATTTATTATTTATTTATTATTTATTATTTATTTATCATTTAATATTTAATATCCTTTATTATTATTCATTATTCATTTATTATTATTTATTTATTTATTATTTATTTATTTATTTAATATTTATTTTTTTAATATTTACTTATTATTTATTTATTATTTATTTATTTAATATTTAATTATTATTTATTTGTTACGTATTTATTATATATTTAATATTTATTTATTATTTTTTATTTATTACCTATTACTTATTATTTATTATTTATTATTTATTATCTATTATTTATTATATATGTATTATTTATTTATTAGTTATTTATTGAGTTATTTATTATTTATTTATTATTATTTATTATTATTTATTATTTATTATTTATTATTTATTATTTATTATCATTTATTATTTATTATTTATTATTATTTATTATTATTTATTATTATTATTTATTTATTATTTATTTATTTATCATTTACGTAATATTTAGTAATTATTTATTTATTACGTAATTATTATTTATTTAATAAATATTTTTAATATATTTATTATTTATCTATTATCTATTATTTATTACTTCTTTATTATAGATTCATTATATATTTATTATTTATTATTATTTAATATCATTATTAGTTTTTTATTTGTATATGTATAAGTATATTATATATTTTTTACTCACTAGATCAGGAGCTTACTGGAGTGGTAAAGTCTTTGCAGTATATCCAAGAGGTAAGGGGTTCAAATCTCTCCTAGCTTATATATTCGCCAAATTTATGCATGGCGTGTATGGAATATGCATGCATGGTAGGATAAATAATAAGTAATATTAATAAATAAATAAAAATTAAATAATGAAAAGTAAATATATTTTCCAGATTTATGCATGGCATGATGACATTCATGGAATATGCATGCATGGTAGGATAAATAATAAGTAATATTAATAAATAAATAAAAAAATAGTAAATAGTAAATAATAAATAATAATAAATTATTAATTACGTAAATAAAAAAATTAAAAAAACAAAACAAAAAACCTACCGCCAAACGAAACACTGTGAAATAAAAAACCATTGCCCAAAAAGCGTTGTGAAATGATTCCCAATACGCCAATATATGGCACTTTTAAAAAAGCATTGTGTGTCATTTAGCGGCGGTTTAAACTGCCGCTAAATGCCAATAAAATAATCGGGAAATGCCTTTTTTGTAGTGATGACAACTTAAAATAGTGGGTATGTTGGCATTATTGAAAACTTCTTTAATATGCTCATAATATTCCATCATTCTTAAAACTACATGGGATAACCTGAGGTTATGTATTGGGCATGGTATGCCTCTGGGCTTTCGGGTCATGTATTGCGAGTCAGTCAGGCCTTGTGCCGTGGGCCTACGGGTCATGTACGAGTTCCCCTTCAACCCTTAAAAGGGGGATTATCCATAATAAAATAAAAAAGAAGGCCTTCAGGCCATTCGGGGGCATGGGATAACCTGGGTACATACATACAAAAGGGGTGAGCTATAAAGCCCGGTAAGGGAATAAAAAAATAATAAAATGAAAAAAGTATTGCATGTTAGACAATAGGCATTTCAATGGAACATAAAAGGGGTGATAATCATAAACTTAAACAAAGAGGCATGATATAGCAAGATAACATAAAGGCAACATGAGAAAGTGTGGCAACAAATTTAAACATGACATCATAAATATAGGTCAAGGATAACTACCAAGACATCATAACATGGTGGGAAAATTCCCATAATGGATTAGTTTCACTCCTTAATCCCATATGTGATATCTCATGGGATTAAAACATTACCCAATGCATTGGAGTGCTATATAATTCTGGGTGCACTCTTCACTTTCATATCATATGCATGCATAAGTGTGTCACATAGATCATATAATATAGGGATGTATTTCATCAATTTTAACCCCATGATTAAGTAGTGTGGGTTACAGACATGGAAGTACCCAATAAATTAAGGATATATATATCTAGGTGAATACCCTTGAGTGGAAATGGGGGTGGATACTCACATCACAATTGTTTGGCATGAAAAATCACAGTGAAATTCTGGCAGCGTAACGGAAGTACTTAAAGATTCATAAAATGGACTAATGGGAGTTAAAGGGGCCTCTAATCAATTGGATATAAAAAATAAAGTAAGTGGGTTGTGTAAAAACATATCCCAACATTAGGAATGGGAAATCAAAAGACATACAATAGAGAATATGCTTGAATAATGAGGAGAAAGAGAGGATCTCTTTCTAAATTATGGCATAGTAACAACTTAGGTAAATGGTATGATGGGGGGGGATAAATGATCTATCATTATTAGGACATAAATTTTATATTATATTGGTCTTTATAAATTCATGACAACAAAACCAATTGAGATTCAAAAGGATAAATACAAAGAATGTGCTTAAATTGAAAATAATAAAGAGAGATACCTTACTAAATTTTGATATAGTAATAGTTTAGGTAAATGCTATAATGATAGGGTATAAAAGATATATAATTATTAGGAAAACAATTGGATAGTATAGGGGTCTTTATAAATTCATTACAACATAACCAATTGTGATTCAAAAAGCTAAATACAAAGAAGGTGTTTGAGTTGAAAAGGAAGAGGGGTCCCTAACTAAATTTCAGCATGGTAACAGCTTAGATAAATTCTATAATGAGAGGATATAAATGATATATAATTATTATGAAATAAATTGGATATTAGATGGATATTTATAAATTCATTACAATATGACCAATTGAGATTCAAGAGGCAAAATACAAATAAGGTGCTTGAATTGAAAAGAAGAGAGAGAGGTCCCTTGCCTTGAGAGGGTGATTCAAAAATCTTGGGAGGAGCTTCTTGAGATATTGGGGGAACCTTTTGAGGAATATAGAGAGGGGATGTCAGAATAAGGACATTATATAAGGTTTTTTAGTGAATGGTAATGGGATATTGGGTGGGTTTATATAGGAAAAGAGAGGGGAGTTCTTTATTATTTCTCAAACTTAGGTTTTGGGCTCGATATAATAAAGTAATCAAAAGCACAGACCTTTCCATGGTTTTTTCCCATGATTTCTACCAAAGATGAGTGATTTTAATTATTTTATAAGTCCAAATTCCTAATTCAATAAAATATTTCCCTTAGTGATGTGGAAGTGAGTCATGTTTATAAAGAAATGGGTTTAAAACCTTAAAATACAATATAGGTTTTGGAGGATTAATAAAGGCTTTATAAAATTAATAAAATAACCTCAAAATCACATTATTTTAAAGGGGAAACATAGATTTGGTCATGGATACTTTTTATATAATTTATTAAATCACTTTTTGTCCCTTTATGATGTCATAATACACATCGTATTTTATACCATATTTAATTTTTACCCAAAAATTTGATTATCTCGAAAAATTATGAAAAAATCATCATTGGATAATTTCAACATGATTATTAAAAAAATAATATTTATCTATCCAAAAAATTATCTAATTTTTTGAAATTTCACTTTTAAAACAAGAATGGATATTTATTGAGAAATGTAGGGTTTTTTTACAATAACAGTTTTCAAACCCTTATAAAAATTATATTTGACTTCATAAAATTATATTATCATTTGTATTTAATAAAAAATATTTGATTGTAATATTTTATTAAAATATAATTTATTTTTAAAATTCATGAATTCATCTAAAAGGAATGTATTAATTGAAATGGCATATTACACAAAAATACAATTTTTCTTTTATCGTATCAATTTCAAAATCATTTACAAAGTAACGATGATAAGAAGTAATTATATTCATTATTATATATAATATACATATTAATATTATTAGAGTCTTGATATATATCCCTTTATTACACTAGTAAACACCCTAAGGGTAAGGTGTGTGATGGTGAGATTTTCATGGGGTGGTTCAGTGTACATGGTTTGGGTCATGATCTTGATGAGCTTGAAATTATCCCATAAATGGTTTTTCTTGTGCTTTAATATCTAGATATTAGTTTGGGCTTGGTCAATGGAAAATACCAATGATTTTATATCCCTTGGAATATTTGATAAATGGGCTTCATAAGGTATGATCTTACTGGTCAAGGTCGTCACTTCCTTTGTCTGTTTAAATTGGGTTTATCAAAACCCTATATTTATACTAATCATATAATCATTATTAAATGGCTATATTATCAATGGTTATGATGCTTAAAATTATTTTAAATCTGATAAGATATAATAAAACCAAATAATTTCATGTGTTTTCTATAACCATAATAGGGCATTTAATTCAATCACAATGAGAATTTTATTTATAAAAGTTTTGGTCGTTACAATCTTCCCCGTTTAGAGATTTCTCCCACAAAATTTTCATTTAACACACTAAAAAGATGAGGTATAACACCCCAATATTTTACGGTATGTATCTTATGAAATAAATTCAATTTATTTGATGGCTTACATTTCACGCAACACTATGCTTAAACAAACTGTGACATACTATTAAATATTAACAAGACTGTTGGAATAGTAATATGACCGTTATGAATAATAAACTAGTCATTAGAATAATTAACTCACCAATGAATTTATAAATAAAATTTAGGTATCTCATAAATGAAAATATGATATATTTATATCATGGAATAAATAAATAAATGTTTTAAAAATGATAAATTAATTGTTAGTATTTTTGTGAAATGTAAATGTTCATTTATAATTTTATAATTAATATAATAATTTAAATAAAATTTATTATCATAAAATAGATTCATAATTAATATTTTATTGTATTATAATTATAATATAATTTTATGAGACCAAAATTAATTTTTCAAAGTGTCGTAAAATCAGTTATAGTTTTTAAATCGGTATTTTTTGAATAAATGATAATTTTAATTAAAAATTAAATTTCTCCTATTTAGAAAATTATTTTCATAAAATGGATTCTATTTTTAAAATATACACATTGAAAAATTATTAGGGTTAATTTTTTGGATTTTTCTTAATTAGTTAAATTTTTGTGAATAATAAAATATGATAATTTACGGTATTTAACATTTTAAGCCAAATGCATGAATTTTTGAGTCATTTATAATGTTAGATACCATTATTTAGAACTAAAATGAACTTGTTACTATACTTAGTCATAATAATTAACACTATTGATAGTCTTGATCCAAAATAATAAACAAGTGAATAAAATAATCAAAAACACCCCTCTCCTCCCACAATAAATACCACCCCTCACCACTCATTCTACTCACACCTTCTAAGAATTGGAGCTTACTGATATTATACCATATTCCTCTCTCAATCCTCTTCCCCACATCATGGTCTTTTTGGTCTCACCAAAAGACCATTTCCAAGTGCCTTAAGGAGGTTCTCAAGGAGACGATATTCAAGAGGTAAAACCCTCCTTTCTCTTTTAATTTCTTTTCTTTTCATATCATCCCCTTACCTCCCATATTCAAAGTGTAATGTTAATTAAAATATGAAATATATACTATAATTTTATTTTTTTGATTAAATATACATTATCAAATCTCTTCTCCTCTCCTTTTAATTTAAAAATGAAAACATCATCCTTTAGGTGTCGATTCACCACCTTCGTGGATGATGAGTTTTTGTTTTTCATTAACACCTTCAAGGATGGTCATAAAACCATTTTTATGGTTAAACCAGATTATAATATATTTATTACAATATATTTAATTTTCTGTAATTAGTATATAAACATAATATTAAATAAAATTATACTAGTTCGTGATGGTCGTAAAAACTGCCAAAATAAACTAATCATTTTTCATTAATGTTTCATCTAATGAATCATCTTCATGAAAAGAATGATATATAGGGCCATTTAAATTTATGGATGTGAATTAATAACATATAATTTAAATTCTAGATAACTATTCCAATTTTACAAGAACTTCTGTTATTATACACAAACGAACTGATCATGAAATCATGAAACTAACGCTCCCAGAACAATGAAATTAAACATTATAACTCGTAGAAATGACCATAAATGAACTTAATAAAATTATAATAAATAAAATATTTGTTTAATAGTTTCTGAATTAAGTAATTAATGAATATAATTTGATTATCCAGAACATTAAGTACAAGTGTAGAATGCTTTCAGATATAAGGTAAGGGGTTTCTCATCTCACTTTTACTTTTATGAGATATATTTCTTATTCAACACTTATTTCTTCTGTTTGGTGTATGTATGCTTCCATTTAATATATCATATCATGAATTTCATTATCTTCATGGTATTAAATATTTCATTTTATAAATATTTATTTTATGGGGCATACAATTTTACCAATTACAAAGTGGTAAGGGATTTCTTAACTCAATTTTTATTCATTGGGTTAAACTTATATTTCATTGATTATGTCATTATAAGATTATGTGTAAAATTAATTTTGATTATATTATGTTGTATTTACAATTTTTTATGTGTATTTACATTGAATACACATAATCCATTCATTTTATTAAAGATATTATCCTTGTAAGGGACTTCATCTCAATTTTCTTTCGTTAAGGCGTAATTTTAATGTTATGAACCTATTTTCTTTTCTATGGTGTATATACTAACCCTTTTATTTATTACCATTATTCATTATAGATTTAATTAAATATCCATATTTATTGTATCATGGATATGATTATTTCTTAATCCGTATACCAATTTTTTGTACGATGATTACTTTGAAAGTTATTTGATTAACTGGTGAAATAATGTTAAATCTATATTTTTTACTCAATATAGATATTTTTTGATAATTAATATTGATTCATGAATTAAATAGATCATTTTCATATTTTAGGAATTATTTTTACATGCATACATGGATGGGGTTAGGTTATAGATAGCCCCTCGATGCATCAATAGTCTCATGAGATGATAAAGTTTGCCAAATTAAATGGGTTTTTACCCACAATGATTAAACCATATTTTGAAAGGTATTGAAGGTAGAGGTACCATGATGCATGAGATCATGGCATCCAAATTATTATGCATTTACTTTATTAAGATTTCATATATTATTATCCATGAGATTTTTACTATGATATTATCTATAGATTTGGATTGTGCTCAAGTTATTGATTAAATGTCATTTATTTCCAATATTTTACATTGACATAATGATTACGCCTTATCCTCTCATGATTGAAAAAATGTTGATTAAATTGAATGTATTTCGGTTATATATATATATTTCTATATTGATTATGTTTATTTTATTATTGATTCATGAAATCACCTATTGTATTTAACCCTTACTAAGTATCTGAGCTCACCCTTTTATTTGTTCTCTTTTTCCCATGATATAAAGATGAAATGTTTTAATGAGTTAAAGGATGCAATTAATTTCCTTAGTTATGTTTTCTATTTTATTATAAATTTAATAAGGGTACCATGTATGTATCTAGTTATTTAAGACTACTAAACTGATCAATCCTTTAGGATTTAAATCTTGTATCTATGCTAATATAATAAAGTAAGGCACCAGCTTTGGGATACTAGGGTCCAGGTCTTTACAGTTGGTATTAGAGAAAGTTTAATAGAATCCTTTGGAACTAGATTTTAAAATAAACATAACCATCGTGATAACTATTATAATTTCTTATAACATTTAAAAAAATTACCATTAGAAAAAAAATATTTTGTGGCTCAATTCTCATGATTATTATTGGCTAACTCAGTGTGTTCCATTATTTACTGATGGATCCAAATGGAAGGAAAGGAATCAATACCCATAGAAAATGTATCCATTTCCCCATTGATAAAGTCGACACAGTTAGTGTTGGGGCTGAGCAGATCATGACCAGATTAGGAAATATTACTCAAGTTATGAAAAATAACCATACTACACCTATGTTGGATTGTTTCATGTAGCTAAAGCCCCCATATTTTAATGGGACTACTAATTCAGTGGTAGAAGATCAATAGATCAAGTCCCTTGAAAATAAATTCTTGACATTGGGATGTGATTAAAGGGAAAAGATAGTACTAGTGGTATATTGACTCAAGGGAGATACTAAGAAATGGTGGTCATTGATCCAGAATACTAAGAAGGAAGATTAAATAGAATACACAGAATGGGTAACTTTTAAAGAAATATTATTTGATAAATATTTATCTCATGAGCGACGAACTGAAATGAAGAGAAAATTCCTTAGAATAAATCAAAAGGAATAAGAGAGTGTTGCAAAGTATGAGGATACCTTCATAATACTATCCAGATATTCTACAGATTACATATGTGATTCGAAAAACAAGATTTATCTTTTCTTTGAAGGTATTAATTCAAGTCTCTAAAGGGCATTGTCTTCTCAAACATTTTCATCATATGATGAAATATTATTAAGTATCATCAAAATAGAGAATAAATTTTCTATATCTTATATGATAAAAGGAAATCAAGAGAAGAAGAGGTCAACTAAGAACCATGAGAAAATTAAGTCACTAAGAAGAACAATTAAATGAAGCATTTTCAATCTTATGAAAATTATGGGATGAAACATCCAAGAATATGTTTAAAGGGCACATGAGTGTGTTACAAGTGCAGATATAAGGGGAATTTGGCTCATGTGTGCAAGGGGAAATAAACTAAGGATATCCAGTGTTTCAACTACAAATAAATGGGGAATTATTTAAACTAATGACATAAGCGCTATGGGAATCTATCACAAAAAAGGACAAGGGGAGATGGCCAAGATTATGTGATCACTACTACTGAGGTAGAAGTACCCAATTATGTGGTATAATATACATTAATCCTATCTTCAAATTTATCCAATGCTTTATTTGATTCTAGATCATCACACTCTTTTATATCTACCCAGTTTTCCAAGAAAATTAGATATTTCCCTTTCTATTTAATTAGAAATTTTTCAATCAAAACTCTTAAGGGGGGGATCATTGCAACAAAGATGTGTTGGGAAGTCCCCATTATGGCATATGAACATGCTTTATTTGTTGAAATTATCATCATACCTATGTTTTAATTTGATATAATCCTCTGTATGGACTAAATTCAAAATATTATGTGAGAATTTATTGTAAGAAGAAGGAAATTACAATTTGTGAGAAAGATGTATAATTCCTTATCTTTAGAGTAGAAACTTAAACATTTGGCTCATATCTAGATCCACCCCCAATAGCTCTAATGAATTAAATTATTAGGGAGGAATAGAAAACAACATATAGGGATGAAGAAGGTAATATTAAAATTGATAATATACCTATTTTACAAGAATATGCTGATGTATTTCCTGAGGAACTACCTAGACACCCCCCAGAGTGTGAAGTTGATTTTTCCATTGATTTCATTCCTGATGAAAAATCAATATTAACGACTCCCTGTAGAATTGAAATTGTGGAATTATTGGGGATGAAGAAACAGCTAAAAAATTTTGGGTAATAAGAGATTTATTCACCCAAATTTTTCTCCATGGGAATCCTATGTTCTCTTTGTTAAGAATAAATATGGATCCATGAGGTTGTGAATTGATTATAGATAAATAAGTTTAATTATGATAAAGAACAAGTATCAACTGCCTCTCATTGATGATTTATTTGATCAACTTCACATATCTTAATATTTTTCAAATATTGACCTTAGTTCTGGATATCATTAATTGTGATTAAAGAAGGAATACACTCCAAAGACAGCTTTTCAGATGAGGTATGGATATTATGAGTTTACAGTAATTCCATTTGGATTGACTAATATACCCTCAGTTTTTATGGATTAGATGAATATAATATTCAAGGAATATATTGATGATTTTGTTTTAGTGTTCATTGATGATATTCTAGTATATTCTAAAACATACAAAGACCATGAGAATCAATTTCATATCATTCCTGATACTCTCAGAAAGAAAGAGTAATATGGTAAATTTTGCAAGTGTGAATTCTGGCTTCATGAAATTTCTTTTATTGGCCATATTATCTCTAAGGATGGAATATCAGTTGATCCTGTGAAGATAAAGGCATTCCAAGAATGGCCTAAACCAACAAACATAACTGAGGTACATAGTTTTATTGGTTTAGAAAGTTACTATCAGTGTTTTGTTCGGAATTTTTCCTGATTTTCTAACCTGTTAACCAAGATCATGTGTAAAAGGTTTAAGTTCATATGAAAAAAAATAATGTAAAAATTTTTTTTAAGAATTGAATAGAATATTATTCAATGCTCTAATTTTGACTCTACCATCAAAAAATGATGGGTTTGTGATATACAGTGATGCATCGAATAAAGGACTGGGTTGTTTCCTTATGAAAAATGATATATTTATCACCTATACATCAAGGATGTTGAAGATTCATGAAAAAAATATCCAACTCGTGATCTTGAGATAGCAGCATTAATATTTTATTTGAATATATGGAGACACTATCTCCATTGTGAAAGATGAGAGATATATATGGATCATTAGATATTGAAATACATCTTTACATGGAAAGAACTTAACAAGAGGAAAATATTATGGCTTGAGTTACTAAAATATTATTATTGTTCAATACACTACCACCCATAAAAAGAAAATAATGTAGAAGATGTATTAATAAAAAAAAATCATAGATTTATGACCCAAATGAGGTTTGAGAGAGATCTTATGTCCATGGATTTAGTAAATATGGATATGGGAATCTTTAAGGAAGGGGAAACATCACTCATTTTTTAAAATGATTTCTAAATCGTATTTATTTGAGAAGATAAAAAGTTCTCAATCTAATAGTGAGAATTTTTAAAAGAAAATTAAATCCGTTTAGGATGGAAAATTGGTAGACTTTGTGTATGAGGATAGAATTTAGAAATTTGTAAAGAGGTTTTGTGTTTCATCGATACCTCAGCTAAAAAGGGAACTATTAGATGATGTATATAGCTCAAATTTCTCTATACACTCTGGTATTACCAAGATGTATAAATATCTAAAGGAACATTTTTGGTGGGATAATATAAAGTGGGAAATTGTTGACTATGTTTCAAGATTCCTAGTTTTTCAACAAGTTAAGGCTGAGAGATAGAATCCTAGAGAATTCATGAATCCTATGCCTATTCTTATGTGGAAGTGGGATGAAATTACGATGAACTTTGTCACAGGACTACCAAGGACACCTAGAAGGAATGATGCGATATGGGTTATTGTTGATCGTCTGACAAAATCAAGAACATTTTATTATTATTAGAGAATATTTACCTCTTTATCACCTATAAAGACCCTATATTAATGAAGTTATAAGACTCCATGGTAAACCTATATCAATTTTTTCTGATCGAGATCCTTGTTTACATAAAAATTTTGTAAGAGTCTTCAAAAGGATATAGATATTGAGATTTATTTGAGCACCACCTACCATCCTCAAAACGATGGATATTCTAAAAGGACTATTCAAACATTGGAAGAAATTATGAGATCATTTTCACTTGACTTTCAAGGTATGTGGGATTATTATTTACCTTTGGTATAGTTTTCCTACAATAATAGTTTTCATTAAAGTATTCAAATGGAACCATATAAAGCATTATATGGTAATAGATTTCATACTCTGACTTGTTGGGATGAAGTTAGTGAGAGGAAAATTATAGGCCAAAAACTTATTGAAGAAACATTAATAAAGGTAAATACTATTCATGCTCATATTAAAGCAGCTCAAATCAGGAAAAAGAGTTATGATGATAACCGGAGAAAGGATTTAGAATTTCAAGTGGGAGATCATATCTTTCTGAGAGTATCTCTATGGAAGGGTGTCATAAGGTTCAGTAAGAAAGGGAAAATGAGCCCTAGGTACATCATAGAATTTGAAATTATGGAAATAATTGGATCTTTAGCTTACCGATTAGCAATACCACCATGTCTCTCCAAAATTCATGATGTGTTCCACATATCATTGTTAAGAAAGTACATTCCTAACCCAACGCATGTACTCACCTATGAAAAAATAGAACTAGAATTGATTTATCTTACTGTGAAGATTGTATCAAGATTCTTGACACTAGATAGAAGGTATTGAGAAATCAGATGACTCGATTGGTAAAGGTTCTTTGGAGAAACCATAAAATGGAAGAAACAACGTGGGAACCTGAGGATGTTATGAAGAAGAACCAGCCTCATCTGTTTATAAAGAAATATTCATGAAAAATTTTGAGGATGAAATTTTCAATGAAGGAAAGAATATAACACCTAAATATTTTATGGTATGTATCTTCTTAAATAAATTCAATTTATTTGATAGCTTATATTACACGCAACACCGATCTTAAATGAATTGTGATATGCTATTAAATATTAACTTGATCATTGGAATAGTAATGTGACCATTAGGAATAGTAAACTGGTCATTAAAATAATAACCTCGCCTATGAATGTATAAATAAAATTTAGATATATCATAAATGAAAATATTATATATTTATATCATTAAATAAGTAAATAAATGTTTCAAAAATGATAAATTAAGTGTTGGTATTTTTATGAAATTTAAATGTATGTTTTAAATTTTATAATTGATATAATGATTTAAAAGAAAATTTATTTTCATAAAATAGATTCATAAATTAATATTTTGTTGTCTTATAATTATAATACAATTTTATGCGACCTTAATTAAATTTTTAAAGTGTCATAAAATCAGTTATAATTTTTAAATCAGTATTTTTTGAATAAATGATGATTTTAATTAAAAATTATATTTCTCGTATTTAGAAAATTATTTCTATAAAATAGAGTCCATTTTTTAAATCTACACATCAAAAAATGGTTAAGGTGAATTTTATAGATTTTTTTGAATTATTTGAATTTTTGGTGAATAATGAAATACAGTAATTTATGGTATTTAACATTTTAATCCAAATACATGAATTTTTTAGACATGAATGATGTAAGAAACCATTAGTTCAAACTCAAATTCACTAGTTACTATACTTATTCACAAGATTCAATACTATTGATAGTCTTGAACTAAAATAATAAACAAATGAATAAAATAATAAAAAAACATCTCTCCTCCCACCATAAATACTACCACACAGTCCTTCTTATCCTCACACCTTCTAAGCCTTGGAACTTGATAATATTCTACCCAGTTCCTCTCTTGATCCTCTTATTCACATCCTAGCCTTGTTGGTCTCACCAAAAGACCATTTCCAAGTTCCTTAAGGAGGTTCTCGAGGAGATGATATTCAAGAGGTAAAACCCTCCTTCTTTCTCTTTTAATTTCTTTTCTTTGCCTATACTCACCTCATATCCCCTATCCAAAGTGTCATGGTGAATCTAGTATAATATATATATATATATATATATATATATATATATATATATATATATACTGGAATTTAATTTTTTTCATGGATGATGAGTTTTCGTTTCTCATTACCACCTTCAAGGATGGTCATAAAACCATTTTTATGGTTAAACCAGATTATAATATTTGTATTAGAACTTATTTAATGTTCTAGAACCAGTATATAATAATGATATTAAATAAAATGATACTAGTTTGTGATGGTCGTAAAAACCGCCAAAATAAACTGATCATTTTTCATTAACATTTTATCTAATGAATCATACTCATGTAAAAAAAGAAAATAATATATTAGACAATTTAATTTTTTGGAAGTGAATTAATACCATATAATTTCACTTATATAGAATTATTTCAATTTAAAAATAAATTCCATAAGCATACACAAGTGAACTGGTCATGAAACTATGAAATGAATGCTCCCAGAACAATGAAATTAAACTTTACAACTCATTGAAATTGACATAAATAAACTTAATAAAATTATAATAAATCATATATATATATATATAATAGGCTATAAATTGAGTAATTAATTAATCTAATTTGATTATCTAGGACATTAATTACAAGTTCATAATGATTTCAGACATAAGTTAAGGGGTTTCTCGTCACACTTTTACTTTTGTGAGATATATTCCTTATTCAATGTTTATTTCTTGTGTGTGGTGTATGTATAATTCCCATTATTATATCATGTCATGAATTTCATTATCTTCACTATATTAAATGTTTCATTTGATAAATATTACTTTTATAGGGAATACAATTTTACTGATTACAAAGTGGTAAGATATTTCTTAACTCAATTTTTATTCATTGGGTTAAACTTCTATTTAATTGATTATGTCATTCTAATATTATGTGTAAAATGACTTTTGATTATCTTATGTTGTATTTCAACTTTTTTTATGTGAATTTATATTGAATACACATAATCTATTTATTTGATTAAATATATGATCCTTGTAAGAGATTTCATCTCAATTTTCTTTCATTAAGGCATAGTTTTTATGTTATACACCTATTTTATTTTCTATGAAGTATATACTAACCCTTTTATTTATGATCATTATTCATTGAATATTTCATTAAATATCTATATGTATTGTATCATGGATCTGATTATTGGTTAAGTTGTATACCAATTTTTTATACGGTGTTTACTTTGAAATTCATTTGATTAACTTGGGAAATAATGTTAAATATAAATATTTTATTCAATACATATATTTGTTGATAATACATATGGATTCATGAATTAAATTGATCATTTTGATATTTGAGGAATTCTTTCGACATGCAGACATGGGTGGGACCTAGTTATAGATAGCCCATCATTGCATCAGTAGTCTCATGAGATGACAAAGTTGCCCAAATTAAATAGTTTTTTACCACAATGATTAAATCATCTTGTGAAAGGTATTTATAGTAGAGGTGACATGATTCCTAAGATCAAGGAATCCAAATTATTATGCATTACCTTCATTAAGATTTCAGTCATTATTATCCATTATATTTTCACTATGATATTATTTTTGGATTCATATTGTACTCAAGTTATTGATTAAATGGCATTTGTTTCCAATATTTTACATTTTCAGAATGATTATGTCTTATCCTATTGTTATTGAAAATTTATTTATTAAATGGAATGTATTTTAGTTATATATATACCTTTCCATATTGATTCTGTTTCATTTATTATTGATCCATGAAAGCTTCCATTGTATTTAACCCTTACTAAGTATTTGAGATCACCCTTTTATTTGTTCTCTTTTTCCCAGGATATGAAGATGAAATGTTTGAATGAGTTCAAGAATGAAATTAATTCCATTTTTATGGTTTATATTTGATTACCAATGTAATAAGGGTACCATGTATGTATCTAGTTCTTCAAGACTACTAAACCAGTCGTTCCTTTGGTATTTGAATCTTGTATCTATGACAATGTAATAAAGTAAGGCACTGAATCTGGGCTACTGGGATCTAGGTCTTTATATGAGGGTAATTATGTTTCATCACCTCCTTTAGTTCCCACATCACTTCTTCAAAATTGTGGTTTCTCCATAGCACTTTTACCAGGTTCATTGTCTTATTTTGTAGAAATTTTTCTCTACAATCTAAGATCTTCACCATTTTCTACTTATATGAAAGTTCATTATCCAACGGTACCACCTCTAGATTCAGCACATGTAAGGTGTCTGGTATGTACTTTCTCATACATGTAACACATCATGTACTTGAGATAGGTTAAGTGGGAGTGTTATTCTATAGGCCACCACTCCAATGTGATCAAGGATCTCAAAGTGACCAATGTATCTTGAAATAAGTTTTCCCTTCTTCCCAAATCTCATGACTTACTTCCATGAAGATATGAAGAGGAATACCTTATATCCAACCTCAAACATCAAGTATTATCAAAAATTTTCAACATAGCTCTTCTATTGACTCTGAGAAACCCTGATGTGATGTTGAATGGTCTTGACCTTTTCCACCATTTCCTTGACCATTTCAATAGTATTCGTTCACTAACTTAATCTCGGCATGTCGGTGTTCAGCATCTCCTACCATAAATGGATTCATAGTAATTCGTTTGGATGCTTGTGTGGAAACTATTATTGTATGATAACTTGACCAGATTAAGATGTTGATCTCATCCTCCTTTGAAGTCCATTGAGAATGATCTCAACATACCCTCAAGTGTTCAGATAGTCTTCTCAGGTTGGCCATCAGTTTGAGGATGATAATTCGTGCTGAAGTTCAACTCATTATTTAGAGTATGTTGATACTCTTCTAGAACATAGAGGATAATCTGGGGTCTCAATCAGATACAATCAATAGTGGTGTTCCATGCAGCCTCACCACTTCTCTAATGTATATCCTTGCTAGTTGATCAAGTGAGAAGTCCTCTCAAATTTCAATGAAGTGAGTAGTCTTTGTAAGATGATCCATTATAACCCATATAGCATTATTTACTCTTTTTTGTCTTCGGAATACCAATGAAAAAGTCCATGGTTATGTTTTACCATTTCCATGTAGTTATGGGTAATGGTTTCATCATCACCTTGTATTTTTTCCTTTCGGCCTTCACTTTCTGACATAAAAGACACCTTGATGTATATTCCACAATCTCCTTCTTTGTATTGTCCCACCAATGGTACTATCATAGATCTCAATACATCTTCATACTCCTTGGATGGATGGATAAGGTCAATCTATTTTCATCATCCAACATCTCCTTCTTTAACTCAAGATTTGATTGTACACATAGTCATGACCCAAATCTTACAACTCCTTCATTAATTTTGAACTCTGAGGATTTCCTTTTTCTTATAGCTTCCAACTTCATTTGAATTTTCACATCATCTCTTTAATAATCCTTTATCTCCTCCATAAAGGACAGTTGATCAATAATTTGTGAAAGGATTGATTATGTTTCGTCATTTATGATTCTCATGTCTATCCTTTTCAAGTATAAGAAGATTGGATCCTTCTCAATTCTCATCAATGATAAAATTTTCAGATCCTTTCAACTTAGAGCATATGCCACTTTATTCAATTTCCCATGATGGTAGTGGATTGAGTGGTCATAATCCTTAACCAACACTAACCATCTTCGCTATTGAAAATTCATCTATTTCTATGTGAATATATAATTGAGACCCTTAAGATATGTATATATTTCACACTTTTAGCCAAAGAGATAATGTCACCATATTTTTAATACAAAAATTACTACATCCAAATCCATATCATGCATTGGTTAGTTCTATTAATGAACTTTCAATTGCCTTGAGTTTGTCATTTTACATTAGTACACAACTCAAACCCTTATTTGAAGCATCGTTGTATACCATGAAAAGTTCCCCACTTGTGGGTAGCATAAGTATAGGTGCAGTGATAATCCTCTTTTTCAACTCCTTGAAGCTCTATTCACATTCATTATTCCAGAAAAACTTTACTCCCTTCTGAGTTATCTTTGTTAGAGGGTTTTACAATCAAGATAAATTTCTCAAAAATAAATTATAGTACCCAGATAATCCAAGGAAACTACAGATTTTCATCACAGATATTGGCCTTGGCCATCCTTCAATTACCTCTATTTTTTAAAGGTCCACAGATATCCCTTTTTTTTGTGATAACATGCCCCAATAATGGAACTTCCTTCAACAAAAACTCAAATTTTCTATACTTTTCATAAAGATTATCTTTTCATAAGGTTTTTAACACAGTTCTCATATGCTCATCATACTCCTCCTTACTTTTGGAATATATTAGAATATTATCTATAAAGACTAACACAAATTTGTTGAGGTAATCTATAAATACTCTATTCATCAAGTCCATGAATATTTTTGGATCATTAGTGAGTCTGAATGGAATTACTATGAACTCATAATTCTCATACCTTGTACAAAAAGAAATCTTGGAGATATCTTCCTTCACCCTTACTTGATAATACCCTGGTTGAAGATCCACCTTGGAGAATTATTGGGATCAATGTAGCTTATCTAACAAGTCATCAATCTTAGGTAGAGGATACTTGTTCTTTATCATGGTCTTTTTGAGCACACGATAATCAATGAAAATATGCATTGACCCATCCTTCTTACTAACAAAGAGGAAAGGTGCACCCCAAGGTGAAGCACTTGGGCATATGAACCCTTTATCTAGATTGTCCTATAGTTTCTTCTTCATGTCCTCAAGTTCCACAATATTCATTCTATATGGATTCTTGGATATTGGAAAATCCCCAAGTATAAGCTCGATTGAAAATTCAACCTCTCAGATAGGGGGAAGTCCAAACAATTATTTATAAAACACATCAGTGTATTCCCTCACAATGGGAATGTCTTCAAGGATAATATTTTCCTTAGACTCAATCATTTGAGCTAGATATGCTTGCTCGTAGGGAAATAATATCCATGCTTGAGATGTTTGTACTAAATAAGATTCATCCTCCTCTTTCACTTGTATATAATTGGAGGATGATTCATGATTCAGAGGATGATTTCCTTATCACAACAATTTATGTTGGGTCTATTTAAGAAAATTCAATTCATACCCTGAATTGAATCAAATTCCACTAAAGGGGGTATCAAAAGGTTCTTTGGGAAGTTCATCCCAAAAATTTCAACAGGGGAGGATTGTATACTTGGGATATAATAATTTCCCCATTTTTCATTTTCATTAATATTTTTACTTCCATTCTATGTGGTAGTGTTTGAATAGTTCTACTAAACTTTCATGATATGAAGGAATGCTTGGATCAAGAATCAAAAAGTACTTTTTCTATTCTTGAATGAATAACTTTTATACCTTTCACTGCTTCATTGTTGGAATCTACCTCAATGGTTATAATGGAATAAGCTCACCCTTGCTGCCTTGGAGTTTTTTTGACGCTGATTGTGTCTAACCACCATTTTATTAGTGCATTGATTTTCAAATTTCTCTTATTCCTTGCAATTAAAACATTAGACAATAGGATGAGGGTTGAATGGATAATTCCTCTCTTCCATTACATTGGTGGGTTTCTCCCGTCAGCAATTTCTAACTATGTTTTCTTTCTTCCTGCACCTAAGTAATTTCCTCATCCCCTTTATGAAATTTATAGGGTACTACTTTCCACACTTTTGACAAGTGGGATGTTGAAATTTCTTATCACCGTTATATTTCTACATCGCACTACCAGAATTAAACTCCACTTTCCGCTTCTTATCCACATGAGACCCTTGAGATTTTTTTTATCTCCATTTTAACTTTGAGGGCACATCAGACAATTTCTTTGTAGCTATCAAAGTCCAGAAATCACTGAGACATTTCATAGACTCAGTTTTTTCCCACCAAAGAAGCGGTCAAATTTTCATTTGGGGGTAACGACAAAGTTGAAGGCATATCGTGAAATTCTTGTGAAGTTTTCCTTGTACATACTGATGAATTCATCGCCTTTTTTCTTGAGGTTAAGGAAATACCTTTTCATTTTAAGTTGGAAAGTGTGAGAAAAATATTTATCGAAAAACATTTTCCAAAATTCCTTACACCCCATCGCTGCGATCTCTTCCTCAGGCTTCATATTATTGATCAATGTCCACCATTGATCAAATTCTCCCTCCATATGATAAAAAACCAGTATAACCTTCCCTTTCTCAAAACATTGAAGGATGGAGAATATATTTTCAATGGAACTGATCCATTGTTCTGTGATTAAGGGATCAAATTATCCATTGAAAGTCAAAGGCCTTTGTTTCATAAATATCTCAATTATAGATTGTTCTTTCTTAGTGGCATTTGGTAATTCCTCTTTATTAAGGTTTATATTCATAACTTGAGTCAACTGAGAGAGTATAATCACAAATTTCATGATTCTCTCTCTCATAGGGTTGTCCATCTCGTTTGGGCAGTCATCACATTACTCTTCACATTGGTTGTTTACTCGGTTCCTCATATTTCCAACCATTGTCTAGAATAAAGGAAAAATTAGGGATGAGTACTTTTAAACTATTAAACATATAAACAGAGATCTAATAACATTAAAGTGATAATTTATAAATGAAATTTATTCCTTAACTTATGAATTTATAGGATTTAATCTAAGTTATCCATGATCTATTTCCTAAAATAGACTCTTATTGGAATTTTTGTTCCGTTAATAAGAGTTTTTAATGAGATTTTGAATTTACCAAGGCATATCCCCTGGGAGTGGCAAACCAAGTGTGCAGCAAGGCTCATTGTCGTGCACCAGGTGACGATCGAGTCCATCTCAATGCATCCTTTTCAGGATTATTTCCCCTAGGTACCTCTATACCAGATCCACATCCACTTGTAGTATTCAAATAGGGATGTATTTTCCTGGAAACCACTTACTCTAAACTCTACCAAAATTAAGGTATGTTTTCTTATGTTTAGTATTATCCCTAAGGTTTTTGCTAGAGTTTCTTAATCCTAATATTAAAAATAACTAAACTTTAATCTGATACCAACTATGACAACCCTTGTCTTTATTACATATTAATTTATGATTTATTACATAAGGATACATAAAACAAACCATAAGAACAATAAGTCTAGTGTATTTGGATAATTAGGTACATTACATAACAACTTAAAACATGGGGTACATCGGCATTATTGAAAATTTCCTTAACATGCTCATAATATTTAATCGTTGTTAAAACTATATGGGATGACCTAGGGACATACATAAGAAAGGGGTGAACTATAAAACCCAGTAAGGTAATAAACAAAACATAACATGAAGAAATTATTACATGTTATACAATAGGCATTTCAATGGAATGTAAAAGGGGTGAGAAATCATAAACATGAACAAAAAGGCATGATATTGCATGATAACATAAAGGAAACATGTAAAATTTTGGAAAAAACTTTAAACATGGCATCATAAACATAGGTCGATTTTAACTTCCAAGACATCATAACATGGTGAACAAAGTCCCATAATGGATTTGGTTCACTCTCAAATTTCATATGTGACGTCTCATGAGACTAAAACATTACCCAATGCATTAGAGCATTATATAATTCCATTATTTTTATATTAAAAGAAAATTAATATATATTTGTAAAAACATATCCCAAAATTAGGAATTGAAAATAAAAAAGACATACAATAGTGAAGATGCTTGAATAAAATGAGAAAGAGAGAATCTCTTACCAAATTCCAGCATAGTAATGGCTAGGGTAAATGCTATAATGAGAGGGGATAAATGATATCTCATTATTAGGACATGAATTTTCCAGTATAGGGGTCTTTATAAAGTCATGACAACATAACTAATTGAGATTCAAAAGGCTAAATACAAATAAGGTGCTTGAATTGAAAAGAAGAGAGAGAGGTCCCTTACTAAATTTCAACATAGTAAGAGCTTAGGTAAATGATATAATGAGAGATGATAAATTATATACCATTATTAGGACATAAATAAAAATTAAAACATTCATAGAGAAGGATTATGTCCTTCCATCACTATAACAAAGTCATAAAACTTTATGGTGTATGGTAATGGATAATCCTCTAGAGTTTCTACTAAGATCTCCTTCACCCCTTCTCTAGATCTACATGTTTCATATACCATATCAAGAAAGGATTATCAATATCATCATATAATTTCATCATTTCACTAAAAAACACACCTATAATATTTTCCTGTTGAACAATAGGGGCTTTTGGTGTATCCATTGGTGATATCCTCTCTCCTGTGGTCAGTGATTCCGCACGTGCCCCAGGTACTTCCTTATATTGGGATATCTCGCATGTGTCCCATGGATTTCCTCTTCAACTATTGTAAACTCTTCCTTGAAAACCATGATATCAACCCTAGATATTAAAACATCATTGGTAATAATACAATATTTAACCTGGGATACTAGAGATTCATCAATAGAAGTAGTGGGTGCCACTTGATGAGCTAGGATGTTTACCTCAATTATTGGAGCCTTTACTTTGGTGTTATGTTATTTTGATGTGTTGAGAGGATCCACATCCTCATACTCCACATAAGAGGGTTACCTATTCGATAAAATTCACACTGTAATCATAAAAAAGATATGGTATAAATACCTAGACGAGATACAATAATTTAATTCAAGGAATAAATCATTATTCCCATGTGAATGTGTGTTTCCAATATATTAGCCTACTTTTTAAGCCTATGTTGATGTGGCAAAGTTTCTTGTTCTATTTTATGGCTAGACAGACCTGGTATAGGATAAGTGCCTATTGGGTCTTTCACCATTGCTTCTAACATCATCGTATGCTCCAGTGATAGGTTTTCCTCCACTGGATACCCCAATTCTTCTTCCCCTCTAATTGGAGTAATAATTATAGTTTATTGGGGAGATGCAACGGGTGTCCTCGCAACCTGCGTCGCCTATACAAAAAGAAATTGCATGTATGTTAATTTCATTTTAAAGTACATGATGGGGGATACTTTAAAGGTTTTTTCCATACATCTATAGGGTCAACATAATTAGCCCATCTCTGGTGTTACTCAACTCCGTCATGTGTGTCTACCTATAGAAGGGAGCTTTTCCATCAATCATATGGACCAACGTCCCTGAATATTTGAAATAAACACAAGCTCCAACAATATTGCTTTTAAAATTTATGCTATCTAGTGCCTAAAAATTCCATATATATGGAAGGTAAATGTATGATTGGAGACAATAACACACACCCCTATGAGAATTCACAACCACCCTTTTATCCCATTGGTGACAAGCCTAAGGATATTTGGATTCTAGAATTACATGTGAGTATAACTCTTCTAGTCTAAGAAGAGAAGCTAACTCTATACTTTAGATTCTTTCTTAACCATTCACTCTCAATCAGGATTTCACCTTAATTTCTTTGGATAGATCATCTCACCTTAGTCACATTTCATGTTGGATATTCAATTCTAATCTACCAATATAACTGAGAGTGTTGTTGGATCAGAAAATCATATTCTATAGTCATAATACTTTATTTTAATGAATTTCGTGTGACCCCATTCCATTTTTCCACAGATGAAGTGCCACTAACTTGGGACACCTACTCTTTCAACATGGATGTAGGGTAGGATAATATTTAGGCTTCAGCATATTCAAGTCATAGTCCAATGTCGACATCTATTGAGGACGGTGTGATTTCAATTTGAGTATCCTCCTTGATCATCATTGACCACAACTAGTGAGCCACCATAGGATGATGTTCCATCCTCAGTTCTACGTATAGTGTTGGTGTTTGCCTTTGTAATCACTAAAACTAATAATCAAAGCGATATGGTGTATAAATTATACAAATTATGTCACAATTAATCCTCTCAAACAAAAAGTAATCTCTTAACATCATCTTGTATGATCTCTCCTCGTATCCTTTGAAGTCTTTATCTATAACTACCTTGATTGGAACTTCGTTTTGTGGTAGAAAGTTGAATTATGAAGATATTAATAAAGTTTTGATAATTTCAATGACATTCAATGAGATCATATGAACCCCAAAGTATGAACATATGTTCTACATCAACACTAGGGGATCTCAAGTGGGTTCTGAAATTAATATGTTCTAAATTGTTCGATTAACCATCACAACATCTAAAACGACCCAGAGATAAAAAAAAAGAATATTTTCCTTAATATATATGTAACAAACACAGGTATCAACACTACCAAACAAATTAAAATCCCTTCCACTAGATGTGTTGTAATCATGAAGGTGTTAAACCTCACACAATATACAAATCAAGCACAGACAATATGTTTTCATTAACCACATTGATAAGAATTCGGCGAGATAGACTTCAGGGTCCACATTAGAGAAGGCCTTTCAGCCTCATCTTTCATACTTTCCTTAATCCAAATAAGGTTAGTAGGTACCTAGGGCTCCCTATTTAGGTATTATGGGTAATATTATAATATGTTAGGAATTTAACCTTTTCTTGTGTTTTTTCAAGAAGATCTTCATCCATGCATTGAAGCTTATATTTTTCCTCATGTGAGGCGCTTTGCACATGGCATTTTGTGCCTCCCTTAAAATTTTCTACACTAATAATGGAATTAGCACAACATCTACCCAAGAAACCTTTGGTGGGAGAAACTCATTATACATCTCCACAAGGAGTGGAGATACACTAATTTTGTACACATACCATAGAATAATTCCCACTTCTCTATATAGCATATGGAACAAATTTTTTTAAGGGATCCAACAACTAAATATATTAGGGATAAAGTTTATATCTATGTTCACATATGTTTGTAAATCCATATGGCTTCATATATGCCTAATCTTTTGAGTTGATTCTTAAATTCTACACACATCTTCCCAACCAACTAAGCCTGCATCCATTCATGCTTAAATATGCATTTGGGGTGTAAATACTAGATTGTGTTCCACCCATTGAGTTATTATACAGTAGATATGTGATAAATAAAAGTATATTTGTACTTATTAGGATCTAGAGTGTGTTTATGATGATCTGGAGTGGAATCCACGCACTGCATGATAAAGGTCACCTTTACAGGAACTTCTTTGATGTATATGCCCAACATCGAAATATCCACCCTTCCCAATATTGAAACATGGGTGAACCATGATATAGGTAGGTTTTGGTGTGGTTTCCAGATCAGTGCTTTGTTCAATAATCCATGGTTGTATAAAGGCAATAAATCTGATAGTGGAAATTTTTTAAGATTCTCTGGAAAAATTTACCCAAGGGCCTACATTTAAGGTCTGCACTAACAAACTTTATCAGGATCAATATCATAAATCATTGCCTGAAGGTGTGCTGTGACATGTTCAATAGAAATCAGATTTAATGATTAATCCATTTCCTATAAATAATCTAACATGGTGTTAGTCAAAATGTTCCAAAATAACTTATAGACAAAACATATGAAATGGGGAATAAATGAAAGAGGGAGAAATTATAAAGAAGTAAAAAAATTTCACCCAACTCCTTTAAACCAACACACCATGCCTATCTTTCCATTCCCAAATATGCATGCTCTAATATAAGTTCCCAACTCTATGTGCTCAAAACTATTTTCCCTTAGCAAAGTTTCATTTTTCTTTGACTTATGTGAGAGGAGCTCTCGTGATGGTCAACTTAAGAAAAAAAAGAGTGTGGAAATCTATGGGATTCACCCAGGTCTACATGCCCTACTGAGGTGGTCCCCCCTATTTATAAGAGCAGTGTAACACTTCATATCCCACATCAGCTCTTGAATCTAAGAAAAGTGTGCTCCCACATTCAATCAGATTATGCACCCTTCTTCAAGTCAGAAACAATTCTCAAGCCTCAATTTCCTCATAATTTGATCCTTTTCATCTTGAACAGATCCAAATTTGAGGGGGGGTTGTTAGTGCCCAAGAATTTTTGAATACATTCATATAAATTTGAAGAATAAAAGTAAAGAGTAGGTATTTTTTAACACAATTAAAGCAAGGAACCCTAGTGAGAACCAATGCATATACCCTAATTTCAATCAGCATGCCTGTGTTCCCACACACGAGAGACCTTATTCCAAGCATCATGCCCAAGCACTAACTACAACCAATTCTCTATGTGTGCCTGTTAGAGTTGGTTTCCTAGAACCAACTTTATATACTTTGATTACATGAATATTTGATGTATTAAATATTAAATTAAACATCTTATTACATATTGTTCATTGTTCTGCATGACCATATTGTAATAATTTCCTAGAGTATTTATCGCATTGATAAGGTCGTAGTAGTTCCCCTCTATGATGAGACACTTGAAGTGCAATTAAAATATTCTTAATATAGTTTTGTAGTTGGATAACATACTACGATGGGACACATAGTATATAGACAGTCAGGTGCAAGTACTTGTAAGCAGATGAGACTTCTTCTCATAAACTTCTCACTTGGTAATCTCTAAGATGGGATATTATGAGAACATACCCGCCAGTAGGAATTTCACATTCTTTGATTATGAGAGTGTGCCATGGTCCTTAGACATTAATATTATCATTAATTCATGTCACGACTCTCACACTTAGATTTTATGATGAAAACTTTCACACCATATGTTGGTGGGAAGTAGGGTGCATTGGGTATGTTACGAATGACATGATATTAATGGATAAGTTGAGAAAGGATTTATCCCTTCTATATTTATGGAAGTTGATATCTTGGCCCTTTGATTGAAATAAAACTATCACCCTAAATTTCATGGTCATAGTGTAACGATGAATTTATTTCAGATAGTCAAAGAATGATATATCAAACATATAGGTTGATGACACCGTCATGCAACCTACTTGATGAGATAATGTGAAAAAGGGATTATATTCCACAGTGAGTGTTCTTATGTGGTTTTTTTTGTTGCTACTTTAAGTTCTTTCTCTTGGGTTCTTTGACCCATTGCTAGACTGTAATTTTGGACTTTAGGCAGGACCGCCTAATGACAACAAGAAAGAATCCTAGAGGGACACACACTAAGTGTTTCTAGTAGTCTCGATTAAATTATTTTTGAATTTAATTAATGGAATAAATATTATTCTCAAAATTGAGGAACAATTCTATTTAAGTTATAATAATCACATAAATTAAATAAATATTTATTCACCGGATTGTGAATAAAATTTATTTATCTATTTTATTGAATATTTAATAAATATTTATTTACTAGTTTGTGAATAAAATATTTATTTATGAGAATAAAATATTTATTCAAGTGTTCAATAAATACAAGATAAGTTCAAATGGACCAAGACCATGTCTAGTGATAAAATAATTATTTACAAGTCAGTAAATATTATTTATCCATTTTGCGCAAGTTATCACACCACAAAATAATAATATTGTTATTATTATTATGTGTCATGGGATTTCATTCATGGTTATAATTATATTTATTGGTTTTTATGCAATTACATTTTGTAATTGAAATCCCAGCTTTATAAATAGACGGCTACATCTATTGTGTAATTATTTGAAACCAATTCCAAGTTTGGGAAAAGAGAATTGTTGTGCATAATAAATTCTCTCTCGACTCCTCATATCTCCCTCTCAAGAATGAGAAACCCAAGATAGAATTTCTTCAATATTGAAAAATGAGCGATCAAGAATGAACACCGCAAGACATTTAATTCTCCGCGCTATCACCTGAATAATGAGTGGCGTTTCTCAGAGACCATTAAAGAACGTGTGGATCATCGCTAGAGGAATTCTACCCTTGGATCCTTGCAAAAACAACGAAGGCAATCTGGAAGGGCCTTTTAGAATGATCAAAAACCATCAATGAAGAATTTTCCTAAGCCCGTGTATTTATTTCTTCAGATATTAAATAAATTAATTATAAATTTGACATGCAAGATCCTCTCTATTGGTTTCAGTAAATGATTATTAAAATAAATTTTAATATATAACCCACCACCACACACTTTTGTTTCACCCAAAACTAAAAAGTGGTATTAGAATGATCATGTTTAAATTTATAATTATTTATTTGATTGTTGATCTATACATAATTATGGTTAGATTTCATTTCATGTTATCCGTTATTTAATACAATTTTAATTAACATGTTATCAATATATTAATCATGTTTGTTTAGTGTTTCATTTTTTAAAGGTTTAAGAACAAATGAATAATGACCGAAGATGCCATCGAGAAGTGGAAAATCATTTGCCGGTAAAACTGGGTTACATAGCATGCGGTCGGAGCACATGTTGTATACCCATTCATAGTGTATCTAGATGCGCCTAGTAATTAATTACATTCGGTGCTTTTATTTCACACCACGTGTTGACTAAGACAACCTGGCACACGGCAAGTGGATACAGGGTGTGTAATTAGCATGTACACACCATGTAGTCTGACTAAGTCAACACATCAAAGCCTCAAGCATACAACTTGGATATACAGTGACCAAGGTAGATGACATGTAGCTACATGTACACACTGTGTAGTCTCCCATTAATGGATAAAATTAAAATTACATTAAATTTAAAATTTAAGCATTAAAACCTTATTTTATTGAATAGCACACCGCTGTGTGTTTAAAAATTTAATAATGGTTTTAAATAATTTTAAATAATAAATTAATTTATTGTAATTAATATGTCATTATTGGTTCTTCCATTTATTTTCCATGAATTCCATTAATTATGGGTATCTTCAAATAAGATCGGATTATCATTAAGATGAAAGAAAATTAATTAATTAATTAATTAATTAATTAATGCAAGTTCGTTTATCTTAAATAATAAAAGAACGAATAATGAAATGAATTCTAGTCATTTACTTTTGCGCATTCATTGTATGTGTGGTCATTCATGAGCTTGACCAAGACCTATGTACGTGTTTTCATTTATTTAATTAAATTTATTTCATAGTTTTGCGATTATTTAATATTAAATTAAAATATGGCCTGCGAGTCATCTCTCCCTCTATTATTATGTAGGACCTACATGTCCAAGGATATTTATATAATTTCCTTTAACCAATTATTTGGTCCCCCTCATCTATGTGTGAGTAATAAATGTTTTTAATTAATGGAGTATCCCAATGCGCATGGGGATGGTTCAAGACGGAACCATAATGACGCCAACTCGGTGATACATAGGTGGACACGTTGAATGTTGTAGCTCATCCAAGTCTAGTGAAAGGAGTTATTTCCCCTGGTTCATAGGTTGATTTAATGTTTTCTCATTAAATCGACCATTAGATAAGCTCATGATTGGGTCATTTATTTATTTATTTATTTATTGTCTAAATGTATTAAAATTATATTTATTGATGCAAGACCGCGATCACATAAATGAATGAATTAATATGTAAAGATGAAATTTAAATAAAATTGATTGTGCATAAATGTTTTATCCAAACATGATTAATTAATTAAGTAAACATCCACTTAAATATTAACAAGACATGTAAAAGATAAAACAAGATAAAAATTTATGCATAATAAAATAAAATCCCTCAATATAATATTAAGTTAGATTATGAATTTCATTAGTTGATTAGGAACAAAACTCAATATAACTATGTGTTTGACCAACCCTTGTTGGAAAACTTACTTTTATAAGGGGAGTTATTATGAAAGTTTTGGGTTGAATTAACCATTTTAAATCAAGAGTAGATATTTCTAGTCTTGGTGTAATTTGGAGGCAGGTGTTGAGAAAAATCAAAGTCAGGATTTCTGGATTGGGGAGTCTACTCAACGGATCAAGGATATGCAAGCCCGTAGTTGGAAAATATTTGTCTACCTAAATACCTTCAAATTAGATTCACCACCCCTTGTTGGGGTTATGATAAGGGGAATATGGATATTTTCCACTAGAATTTCCTAGAAACTAGACATTCCAAGTTCAATGGTGAGGGCTATTGGGACTTCATAAAATAGTAGTAGATTTCATAAAATAAATTATTTCTCACAAAATATGTAATCAAGAAAAGTACTAATAATCTTCACTTTTAATTGTAGAATAAAATAACAATCTCACTATCCCTATGATAAATATTGGATAAAGACAATCTCCTCACTAGAAGTAACTTCCAGGAGTGGTTTAGATGTCTTCAGGTTATTCTATGCCATGAACGAAAATCTTACGATCTAAAATCCACAATGCCTAATCCACCTACTCAAGAGGCGAGTGATGAAGAGTTCCTAGTCTACAAAAAAACATATGAATGATGTGGTAAACATTCAATGTTTGATTCTTTCAACTGTGTCTAGAAAACTCATGAATTTTCATGAAAACATGGATGCGTATAGCATGCTTGAGAACCTTCATGGTCTTTACAAGGAGAGAGCTAGATAGGAACGGTTTGATATTTCCAAGTCGCTCTTTCAGAGTAAGCTTGGAGAGGGTTCCCTATCTATGTCTCACTTAATCAAGCTCATTAGCAACATTGAGTTCCTAGATGTTCTAGGGTTTAAACTACCTGAAGAACTGGGCACCGGTCTCATTCTGGCATCACTCCCTCATAGTTTCTCCAGTTTTTTTGTGAATTTTAATATGATTAATATTGATAAGTCTCTTATAGATCTTCTTATCCTACTTTTCCAAGCAGATAAAGATATGAATCATGAAAAGCCTTATGTCCTTATGGTAAACTAATGGAAAGGGAAAGCAAAGATCTATAAGAATAAAGATTCTTCACACCCTTCCAAGAAGAAGAAGATCAAAGGGGGAGCAAGGGAATATGATGATGTTTGTTTTGCATGTGGTAAGAAGGGCCACTGGAAGAAAAATTTCACCCAACTAAAGAAGCAAGGGGAAGATTCAGATGAATCTGTTATCGAGTGAAATTTATCTATTTCTATAAATTGGATATTAGATATAGCTTGTGGTTCTCACATATATATTTAAATATAGGAACCAATTAGATTCAGAAAAATTGACTAAGAGGAGGTAGAACTAAGAGAAACCAACAGAGCTAAACTTGTTGTTGTAGTTATCGGGGACTACAACCTCACATTGTTGACTGGAATGATCTTGGTTTTAAAGGGTTGTTATTATGTGCTTTCAGTTACCAAAAACATTATTTCTGTATCCAGACTAGATCCAGATGGATTCATTTTCAAATTTTGAAATTAATGTTGCTTCTTTTATAAATATATCATTTGTTATGGTAAGGCACATTTACATAACGGACTTTACGTGTTGGATTACATGAACCAAGTAATGGCAATCAATAATGAAGTTACTTCACATGACTCATACCACACCCAACTTTGGAATCACTGTCTAGGTCATGTAAATGAGAAATATTTGATGAAATTACATCAAGATGGATATTTATATTCTTTCGAACTAAAACCACTTGGTGTATGTCACACATGTTTACAAGGAAAAATGACCAAAGCCCCATTTAGTGGGAAAGGTGAAAGGGCTAAAAAGATTCTTGAATTAGTTCATACTGATGTGTGTGGACCATTGCCTATTGAATCAATGGGTGGGTACTCATACTTCATAAATTTTACTAATGATTTTATTAGATATGGGTATATTTACTTAATGAGGTATAAGTCAGATTATTTTGATAAATTCAAGGAATGCAAGAATAAAGTTGAGAACCAGTTTAATAGGAAGATTAAGAAACTCTTCTCAAACTGAGGTAGAGAATATCTTAATCAATATTCCATTGATTACTTATGGGAGTTTGGGATCATATCCCAACACACTCCTCCTTACACGCCTCAGTGGAATGGTGTAAGTGAAATGAGGAACCGCACCTTATTGGACATAGTGAGATCAATGATGAGTCATGAAAGTCTTTCATTATCTTTTTTGGGATATGCGTTACAAACAGTGGCACACATACTAAAACAAGTACCAACTAAATCGATAAATATTATTCCATAAAAATTTTTGAGTGGAAGAAAAACTATGTTATTGAATTTACATGTTTGGGGAAGTGAAGCATTTGTTAAAGCCTCTTCAAGTAACAAACTTACATCCTGAGGCACAAAGTGTACCTTTATAGGATAACCCAAGGAAAAAAGGGGATATTACCTATACGGCCCCTCAGACAAAAGGGTTATAGTGGAAAGACATGCCATATTCCTTGATAGGGATCACATCTCCAAAATAGATAGTAGGAACGAGATAAACTTTGATAAAGTCGAGGCTCAAGGCACACAAAAGTTGGTACAGGATCATATTCCAAAAAGCCCCATGGAAGAAGAAACAATTCTAGATACACAAGAACTGTGTAGGAATACAAGAGAGGTTAAAGAACCAGAACGGTATAGTTTTCTAGTTACCAAGGATGGTGACTCATTATTAGTTGATAATAATGATCCTCTAAGCTAAAAAGAAGCGGTAAGTGGCACATATGTTTCCAATTGGAAAGGAACCATGAATTTTAAAATGAGTTCCATGTACAAAAACCAAGTCTGAATTTTGATAGATCCCTTGGTGGATGTAAAGATTGTTGGTTACAAATGGGTATTCAAGAAGAAAATAGACATTGAAGGACAAGTCAGTACCTATAAGGTTTGACTGGTTGCAAAAGAGTTTAAATAATGTTAATGTATTGACTACGATGAAACCTTCTCACCAATTTCAATGTTGAAATCTATCAGAATTATACTTTCCATTATGGATTACCGTGACTATGAGATTTGGAAAATGGATGTCAAAATAGCCTTCCTTAATGAAAACCTTCAGGAAGATGTCTACATGAAACAACCTAAAGGGTTTGTGACTCCAATGGATTCCAATAAGATATGCAAGTTGCAAAAATCCATTTATGGATTAAATCAAGTATCCAAGTCATGGAACATTCATTTTGATGAAGCCATAACAGAATTTGGTTTTATAAAGAACGGATGTGATCCTTGTGTCTACAAACAGTTTAGTGGGAGTGAAGTTGTTTTATTAATAATATATATTGATGACATATTACTTATTGAAAATGAAATACCAGTCTTACAGTCTGTTAAGGAATGGTTGAATAAATTCTTTTCCATGAAAGACTTGGGTGATGCAGCATGTATTCTTTGGATCAATATCCATCGTGATAGATCCAAGATATTGCTCGGCCTAAGTCAAAGTACATACATTGATTGGATGCTGAAGATATTCAGTATGGAACAATCCAAGAGGGGATTATTGCCAGCATCACATGGTATTCATCTTTCCAAGAAAATGTATCCTTGGACCCATAAGGAAATAAATAAAATGGAAAGGATTTCATACACATTAGTGATTGGGTCGGTCATGTATGTTATGATATGTACTAGGATAGATGTCACTTATGCATTAAGTGTGATAGGAATATATCAAGATGATTCAAGTGACTGTTATTGGATGGTAGTCAAAATTATCCTTAAGTATCTAAGGCGTACTAAGGATATGTTCTTGGTTTATGGAGGATATGAGGAACTATTCATCATAGGATATATAGATTCTATTTTCTAGACTGATCAAGATGAAATGAAGTTACAAATGGGATCATCTTCACTTTGAATAGAGGTGTTGTGAGTTGGAAGAGCTCAAAGAAGGTTATGGTCGCAGATTCTATAATAGATTCTGAGTATATTTCAGCTTATGAGGCAGCTAAAGAAGCAGTTTGGATACACAATTTCATCTAAGATCTTAATGTGGTACCTAGTAGTAAAGATCGCATCACACTCTATTATGATAATATTGCAGCGGTGGCTCTTGCAAAAGATATAAGGTCACATCAGCGGACGAAGCACATACTTCGGAAGTATCATCTCTTGAGGGATTTTTCTTAGAGAGGTGAAGTTGCAGTGGGTAGTATTTCCAAGGAAGACAACGTGGAGGACCCCTTGAATAAAGCCTTGACTCATCAGAAACATGATTATCATGTGAGGTCTAGTGGACTTAAAGTCGTAAGAAGTTGGATCTAGTCCAAGTGGGAGTTTATTAGAGTTGGTGTCCTAGAACCAACTATTTGTACTTTGATTAAATGAATATTTGATGTATTAAATATTAAATTAAACATATTATTACATATTTTTCATTGTTCTTTGTGACCATAATGTAATAATGTCCTAGAGTATCGCATTAATAAGTTCATAGTAGTTCTCCACTATGATGAGAACCTTGAAGTGTTATGACAGTATTCTTAATATAGTTTTGCGGTTGGATAACATACTATGATGGAACACATGGTATATAGACTCTCAGGTGTGAGTACTCTTAAGAATATGAGACTTATTCTCATGAAGTTCGCACTTGATAATCTCCAATATGGGAGATTATGAGAATAGACCCACCAGTAGGAATTCCGCATGTTTTGGTGTCATCAGATATTCCTATCTGCAAGCATGTGTAATGGTATATAGACTTTAAGATTTTCATTAATGCATATCATGACTCACTCACTTAGATATTCTTATGAAAACCGTCACACCATATGTTGGCAGGAAGTAGGGCATGTTGGCTATAACGACTCGCGCTTTACAAACATTAACATTACATAACCTTTTTCATAACACTTAAACATTATACAAATAGATGCAAGAAGACTGTACTAGTCTAGTTCCCTTGGAAACATGGAATAGATAAACACTAATACGTAAATAAGAAAAATTATCTCCCACTAGGTTCTTCTTGACTAGCACCCTTTTTAGACACCTCAAACATAATATATATCAACATAACCTGGGGAAGGAAGCATAAAAATGGGTGAGCTCAAATGCTTGGTATGGGTAAACAAGGTATAAATATAATCATAATCATGAGTATAAGGGTATGAGAACATTATCATGAAGATAGAAGATCATAACCTTCATATCAAAGATCATAACAGAGATCATGGCATAAAGATTGGCAGTTCATAAGACATGAATCATAATGAAATAAAGGGCATAGGCCATGAAATCATAACATAGGAATAAGACATGGAATTATGGCAACACATAAGCATATAATTATTTCCATAGTATCCAAGGCATCACTTACAATACCATTTTAGTGTAAAATTCCTTTAGTGAACCAGTTGAACCCCCGTTCCAACCCCATATTACTGAACCGAGTATACCCTCGCTCTAGCCCTATATTACTAAACTAAGTAAACCCTCCTTCTAGCATTGTATTACTAAACCGAGTAAACCCTCATTCCAACCCTATATATCTCATGATATATAAATCTCTGCCCAATGCATTGGAGGTAGATATAGGTCTCACCCATCTCATAATGAAATCATAGATACATGTGCCACAAGATCATAAATGAATATATCATAACCCATGAAATGAAATGGGTATCATAAACATGTAAACATATCATAACCTCTGGAAAGAGACTGGCTTCATAATCATTTCATCGTGAACATAACCCGTGAAAATAAACGGGTTTCAAAAGCATATAACCCATGAAAGAGAAATGGGTTTCATAACATCATGTCATCAAAACATAGTCCATTCAAAGAAATAATATGAATGGAAACATTGAATAATTTCCCCATAAAGGCATGATTAACACCAATGGATGTTATCTTAGTTGGGAAATAATTTTGAAATATCTTTTAGAAATATTTCTTGAGGAAAACATCATTTCTTCTTCGAAAAATTCTTTTTATTAGATAAAACCTTTTAAAAACCTTTTCTTTGAAAATAGATTTGAAAACTTATAAATGAAACTTTTAAAAAAATAAAACATTTTTAAAATCCATTTTTTCTTGAAAATTATCTTCAAGGATCTTTTGAAAACATTTTTGAAAACATGGTTTTTGAATATAATATATTTACAACCAAAGAGAGAGGTGGTCATATTTTACTAAAAACCTTATCTTAAGTACTAAGAGTATGAAAATGGTAATAACAAAGGATGATATCTTGAATAAACAGAGGATAAGAAAACTCGTGAATATTCTTGAGAGATGGATCATAATATTTCATCAAAGGAATCATAGACATAAATAATCTCGAAAAGCAATGAGATTCTCTCAATAAACTCTTATAACTTGGTATCTTTGAATCATGCTCTCCATGTAAGGAAAGAAAATTAAATTAAGCATATAATATCATGAAATATTTAGATTCTTGATATTTCATGTAAAATAGAAGTATTTTGCACCTCAAAAAAGAGTTTAGGGGCATAACAATACTTGATTCTCAGATAAGGTAAATTGAGACAAAACATTTTTACCGATTTGGTAACTTTTGATACTTAAACCCCATGAAAGAAGGATCATCAAATGGGAATGTGAATACCCATAAATTTAAGTTAAAGATTCATATAATACAATCACGGGTAGTACATAAATCATAAAAAAAAGAAATAGTGACAAACATAGCTTGTATCTTACATAAATTAATTGTGAGATGAAAATCCTCTTACCTTGTGTCTTAACTCTCTCCGTACTCATACAAGCTTCCTGTATAATAAATATAAGTTTATTATACATATTTTACATAATCATATTCTTATATCTATTACCATATATACTTTGATTATGACCTTATATTATCCACTTATTAACGATCTTATGTTAAGGTTTCACTTTAGGTAATATTCGTTTTTTTCTTCACATGTGTCTTAATTTGTTATATCGTTGATCCTTATACTTATATCATGATTCCAGAATGTAGAAAATGATATAAATATCAGGTATATCCAGTATATGTATATTATAATAATCTATAGCATAATGAATTTTTTAATGGAATATATTATTCATGGAGATGGTAAGTCGTACGTACACATGAACGATGTTTTCTGTTTTTATTACCATATTGAAAGAAAGTATGTAAATGAAATATATTTATATATATATGTATATGTATATCTATATATATATCATTATTCCAATAGAATTAATATATTATATATATCATATAACTTCACTAATCTCATCCATAATACATTCTATGTGGTGTGTGAACAAATCACATCGCTTTGAGTGGGCAGTAGTCCACACTTCTTCAAACAAGATTATCGTCTTAACACCAAATGGAAGGTAAAAAGATGTGTGTTGTAAAAGGAATACATAAGCTTAAAGACATAATAAATATAATATATTACATATATAAATATATTTTCCATCATAATTATCACCATGATTGATGGTAAAAGAGAAATGAACAATCATCGTTTCGTGAAGCAATAGTTCGTCGTACACAAAAACAGTATGTTCAACATCCATTAGATGGAGGTGTGTGTAAGTGTAGGTTAGACCCTTTTCATAAAAACATCCTAGTATATTGAGGACACTTGTTTTTTCACACAATAATGGAATAAATATATTGTAGGGGGTGAAGAAGGAAAATAATGGGAAAAAGCTTGAGAGAAAACGTTACCTCTTAATCGGGTAACCCCTTTTGGTTTATGCCAAAAGGCTTCCTTGAGAATTTTTTTGTCCAAAGGGAGGATTCAAGGTCTAAGGGAGGATTTTGGGGAGCATACTTGGGCAAATATTGGATGAACTTAAAAGGTTTTAGAGGTGTGAAGAATGGGTTGAGGTGGTGGCCTTTTATAGGGAAAGAAAAGGACTCATTTGGAATTTCTAGAAACAAGTTTGGTGTGCACATGTTCTTACCTAACAAAAGTCATAACAAACCAAGAAAACTCAAGAATTGAAGGTTTATGGACGAACTATGGATATTAAATGGGTGTTAGACAAGTTTATAGGTCATTTAGGCCCTTAATTTTAAGGTTTAGTCCCTAATTAAGCTTAATTTGGCATTAACTACTGTGATTAATTTTAATCACTTTTACTAATCATTTTGGTCAAAAATTAACATGGTTATATTAGAATCTAAATATTAGATTGAATATAATAGTGTATGTTAGATTTTTTAAATTCAATTCACAGAAGCGGAAAAATTAAGATTAGTGTTAATCTCGCGGACGGGACGAATAACGGGGTTTTAAAGTATGAAAAAGTTCAAAAGTTTGTTAAAATTTTATATTCAGTTCCAAAGTGAAATTGATTCTAATGAATTAAATTGTATTAATAGATGTAATATTTATCTAATGTGACCTTAAAAAATATTTATAATATCATTTAGCATTAATAATTAATTAGATAAAAAGGTAGTTTTTAACTAAAAAGCAGTATTTTTCACTATTCATCAAAAAATAAAATTTCTTAGAAAAATCCCAAAAATTCACCCTAAGATAATTTCAACATTCTGAATTCAAAAATGAATTTTATTTTATAAAATTCAATTTCTAAATATATCTAAAATTAATTTTATTATTAAAAGTGGTTTATTCGAGAAAATGTTGTTTTTAAACATAAAAAGGACTTTACCAAAAATCATATCTTTTATTATCAATATGTTTTATTTATATAAAACAATTATAAATAATATTTGAAAATTAGTTATTACTATTCATATTACTAAGTTTGATGGCTAGGTTATAATTATCTTACTTCAATAGTTAAAACAATAAAAAGAGATGTTTCATAGAAACTCAATGTTGTGTGTATCGTACGCCAACTCAGTGTTGCATGCATCGTATGCCAAGTCGGTGTTGCGTGTAGCGTACACCAAGTCAGTGTTGTGTGTAACGTATGTCAAATCAGTGTTGAGTGTAACGCATTCCAAGTCATTGTTGCGTGTGAAAGAAATCTTTGACTTAGTGCATTGCAAGATATAAATGAAAATTTAAATTTATTCGGAAGAAAAAAAGAGGTCCATAAAAACTCAGTGTTACATTCTACCCCTCTTAAAATAAATTTTTCCCTCAAAATTCATCACTTGAGTAAAAAAATGAGGATACTTCTGCTTCATTTTATCCTCAAGTTCCCAGGTAGCTTCCTTTAACTAGTGATTTCTCCACAAAACTTTGGCCAGACGAGTGGTCTTGTTTTGTAAAACTTTCTCTGATTTGTCCAGAATTTCAATAGGTTTCTCCTCGTAAGAAAGATCTTACTCCAACGGTATGACCTCTGAGTTCAGTAAATATAAAGGGTCAAGTATGTACTTCCTCAGGAGAGATACATGGAACACATCATGGACTTGAGAGAGATTTGGAGTAAGTTCCAAGTGATAGGCTACCGTCTCGATACAATCAAGAATATCAAAGGGGTCGATTTACCTAGGGATTAATTTCCCTTTCTTCTTGAATCTCATAACTTTCTTCCAGGGTGAGATTCTTAGAAAACCCTTTTCACCAACTTCAAATTCTAAATCGCGCTGACAGTTATCAGTATAACTTTTATGCCGGCTTTGAGCTGCCTTGATATGCTGCTGAACAGTTCTAACCTTCTCGACCATTTCTTTAGCGATCTCAAGTCCTAATAGATTTCTTTCTCCAACCTCATCCTAGTATGTTGGAGCTCTACATTTCTTCTCATAGAGGGCTTCATATGGTATCATCTGAATTCTGGAGTGAAAGCTATTATTATAAGAAAACTCAACTAGAGGAAGGTGTTAATCCCAACCACATTTGAAATATAGAGAACAAGATCTCAACATATCCTCTAGGGTTTGAATTGTTCTTTCAGACCGACCATCTATTTTAGAATGATAAGTCGTGCTGAAACTCAATTTTGTATCAAGTGGTTTCTAAAGACTTCACCAAAACTTTGAGGTAAACCTCAGATCCTGGTCTGATACAATGGAACGTGGTACTCCATGCAACCTTACCACTTCCTTAATGTATATCCTGGCATGATGATCAAGAGAGAAATCTTCTCTGATAGCAATGAAGTGTGCTAACTTAGTAAGGAAATCAACTACCACCCATATAGAATTAAACCCTTTAGAGGTTTTTGGTAGTCCAAAGACAAAATCCATAGTGATGTTCTCCCATTTCCATTCTGGTATGGGTAATGGATGCAACATCTCTTTAAACTTTTGTCTTTCGGTCTTAATTTACTGGCATACCAAACATCAAGATACAAACTCCACGATATCTCTCTTCATGACATCCCACCATAAGTATTCTTTAAAGTCCCTATACATCACCGTACTTCCAGGATGAATAGAGAATGAAGAACTATGAGCTTCCTCTAACAACTCCTTTAAATTTGGCATGGAAGGAACACATACACGCTTCCTGAACCTTATCATTCCATCTTGATCAGGGTTAACCTCAGGAACATTTCTAATATTCTTTTACATCTTTTCATCTTCCTTCTGTGCCTCCTTAATCTTCACTTGGATAGAGGGTTGAACATTTATTTGAGAAAGATAAGATTTTCCCCTTCCATCGGGATTTCTAGATCCATCCTTTGAAAATCCAAAAATATTGGATTTTATGTGATCCTTATCATAGATAATCTAACATGATCTTTTTGAATCAAAACATCGTCCACCTTGTTCGCTTTCCCAGAGTGGTAATGTATTGAGCAGTCGTAATCCTTTATCAACTCTAATCATCTTCTCCGGAACATGTTCAACTCCTTCTATGTGAATATATATTTCAGAATTTTATTATCAGTATATATATCACACTTTTCCCCATAAAGATAATTCCTCCATATTTTTAATGAAAAAATTACCGCTGCTAACTCCAAATAATGATTTGGGTAATTTTGCTCATGAATCTTCAACTGTCGTGAGGCATAGGCTATAACCGTGTTATTTTACATAAGAACACATCTCAATCCCTTATTGGATGCATCACTATAAATTACAAACTCTTCTCCACTATAGGGTAGTGTAAGGATAGGTGCACTAACCAACCTTCTCTTCAGTTCCTTGAAATTTTCCCCGCATTCATCTTTCCAGAGGAACTTGACACCTTTCAGAGTTAACTTGGTCAGATGATTAGATAGTTGGAAGAAATTCCCCACAAACCATTAATAATATCCGGCTAAACCAAGAAAGCTACGGATCTCATTCACTGTGGTTGGTCTAGGCCAGCTTTCAATAGCCTTCATCTTTGAAGGATCTACTGTTATACCATTTATTGAGATTATGTGACCCAAAAATGAAAAAAAAAATCAACCAAAATTCACACTTTGTAAAGTTTTCATACAAATTCTCCTTCCTTGGGGTCTTTAGTACAATTCTCAAGTGATTTTCATGTTCTTCCTTACTCTTTGAATAGATAAGAATATCATATATAAAGACTGCCACAAATTGGTCGAGGTAATCTCTAAAGACTCTATTCATTAAATCCATGAAGATAGCAGGGGCATTAGTAAGACCAAAAGGAATCACTATATATTCATAGTGACCATACCTTGTACGGAATGTCGTCTTGGGTATATCCTCCTTCTTGATCCTTAATTGATGATATCTATAATGAAGGTCAATCTTGGAAAAGTATTGAGTTCCACCCAGTTGATCAAATAAGTCATCAATATGAAGAAGAGGATACTTGTTCTTGATTGTGATCTTGTTCAACTCCTGATAATCAATGTAGAGTCACATTGATCTGTCTTTATTTTTCACAAAAAGAACTAGTGCACCCTAAGGTGATACACTTGGCTGAATGAATCTCTTATCAAGGTTTTCTTGGAGTTACTTCTTTAATTCCTACAACTCAATTGGGTTCATTCTATAAGGAGTCTTTCAAATTGGTATGAAACCAGGTATAAGTTCTATCAAGAACTCAAAGTCACATTTTGGTGGAAGACTAGGGAACTCTTCTAGAAAGAAATCCACAAAATCCCAAACAGGCATATCATCGATGTCGATCTTCTCCCCAACCATTTGAGATAAAAAAAACGCTTTTGAATGGGAATTAAGACTCGTACCCTAGATATAATCACCACAGGAAGTTCAGACTTATCGTCACATTGATGGATGATAATAGGAGGGTTTGAAATATCAAACGTAACTTCCCTTCCTTGACAATTGATGTGGGATTTATGCAGAGAAAGTCAATCCATGTTTAAGATGACAAAAAATTCGACCAAAGGAAAAATGAAAAGATTTACAGGAAGCACATTCCCACAAACTTCTCCTGGAGAGGAATTATAGACTTGAGATGCAATCATCGTACCATTACGGGTTTGCACTACTAATTCCACCTCTAATTGTTTTGGAGGAATCTTAACACCCTTATAAAATTCTTTAGATATGAAAGAGTGGGTAGATCCAGAATCAAATATTCCATTAGCAGTTCTAAAGATTACCTCGAGGTAATCGTTAGCAAAATTCCCATTCTCCTTACACTTATAGCACTGAATCATGGGAGGTGCATTATGTGCGGCTTTTTCTCCATTAGCATTTTAATCAAACTTATTCCCATCACCTCGACAATAAATTGCTCGATGGCCTTCCCTTCCGTACTTAAAACATTTATTAGACCTCCTAAGGCAATTTCCTTCATGTTTCTTCTCACACTTAGATCATAAAGAAAAGTTCATCTTCTTTTCTCCATGGTTTTTAGAGTTTCCTTTAAACTCCATCTTCCTCTTCTTGTCAAATCCATGAGATTGATACGTGACTCCTACCTCCATTTCAACCTTGATTTCACAACGCACAATCTCTTCATAGATACTAAAGTCTCTTATGGAAAACACACTTCTGAGACTTGGCTTTAATCCACCAAAGAACCTATCAACTTTACTTTTATGTTGGATGATAATTCCTAAAGCGTACCTCGCAAGTCTCGTGAAATTAGCCTTGTAGGTACCAACAGATTCATCATCCATTTGCTTCAACTTAAGGAACTCTTTCTCCATCTTGGTACGAAGAATTTGAGGGAAAGTACTTATTGAAATATAAGTTCTTGAACTCGTCTCAAACCATGGATTAAATCGCATCATGTTGCCTTGTATTATTGATTAGAGTCCTCCACTGATCTGCTTCTCCTTCTAAATGATAAACAGCCAGAATGACTTTCTCATGCTCCGAACACTGAATAACGGAGAATATATTTTAAGTAGTATTAATTCATTATTCAGCAACAAGCGGATCAGGAGACCCTCTGAAAGAAGGTGGACGTTGCCTCATGAAAGACTCAATAGAATGTTGTTCCCACCTTTGCTCATTTGGAAGTCAACCATGATTCATAGATTGAGAAATTTGGGTGAGCGTAGCAATAAAATTTTGCATTCCAACTCCCATAGCATTCGGTTTCTCATGAGGACAATCGTTGCATTGTCCATCACAATCGCCATTAACATAGTTCCTTCAGGTTCTAGCCATTGAGTAAAACCAAAATCATAGAGTAAGAAATAGTTATCATAATGAGGAACCACATAATCATGAAAAATCACTTGTAAGATGTCTAACTTATGAAACCTTCCTTAATCTATGACACCTTAGGTTTATCCTAAGTTATTCATAGTCAACTTAGGTTTAAATCCTTCATAATGGTTCGTGAATAGTTTGTGAATTCCCAAATCATATCCCTCGGGAGTGTCAAACCAGGTGTGCAGTAAGCCCCGTTGTCGTGTACAAGATTACCCCGAGTCAAGCCCAGAACATCTTGTCGGAGTTGTTACCCCTAGGTACATCTGTGTCAGAGCCACATCCAATTGTAGTATCTAGACATGGATTTATTCTTGGAAACCACTCACTCTATCCTTTACAAAAATTCTAGAACATTTTCCTATACTTTGACTCAGCCCTATACTTATCCTTAGATGTGTCCTTAGGGTCCTCAATAAGAATTTATCATCCTAGTTTTCAAAGTTTAACTAAACTTTTCCTCTGATACCAACTATAGCGACCCACACTTTACAAACATTAACACTACATAACCTTTTACAGAATACTTAAACATTAAACAAATAGACGCAAGAAGACCATACTAGTCTAGTGTCTTTGAAAACATGAAATACATAAACACTGATACATAAATGAGCTACATTATCTCCCACTAGGTTCTTCTTAACTAGCACCCTTCTTAGATATCTCAAACATAATACATATCTTCACAACTTGGGGAATGAAACATAAAAAGGGGTGAGCTCAAATGCTCAATAAAGGTAAACAAGAGAGACATGTAAGCATAATCATGAGCATAAGGGTATGAGAACGTGATCATGAAGATAGAAGATCATACCCTGCATATCAAAAATCATAACAGATATCATGGTATAAAGATTGGTAGTTTATAAGACATGAATCATAATGAAATAAAGAGCATAGGCTATGAAAGCATAACATAGAAATAAGACATAGAATTGTGGCAACACATAAGCATATAATGATTTCTATAGTAGCCAAGGTATCACTTCCAAGACCATCTTAGTGGACAAAGTCCTTTACTGAATCGGGTGCACCCCCGTTCCAGCTCTGTATTACTGAACTGAGTAAACCCTCGTTCCAACCATGTATTACTGAACCGAGTAAACCCTCGTTCCAGCCCTCTATTAATGAACCAAGTAAACCCTTGTTTCAGCTCTGTCTATCTCATGAGATATAAATCTTTACTCAATGCATTGGAGCGAGATATAAGTCTCACCTGTCACATAATGAAATCATACATACATGTGCCACAAGATCATAAATGAACATATCATAACCCATAAAATGAAATGAGTGTCATAAACATGTAAACATATCATAACCTATGGAAAAAGACAAGTTTCATAATCATTTCATCATAAACATAACCCATGAAAAGAAACGGGTTTCAAAAGCATATAACCCGTGAAAGAGAAACAAGTTTCATAACATCATGTCATCAAAACATAATCCATTTAAAGAAAGAATATGAATGGAAATACTGAATAATTTCCCCATAAAGGCGTAAGTAACATCAATGGATGTTATCTTAGATGGGAAATAATTTTTAAAGATCTTTTAGAAACATTTCTTGAGGAAAATAACCTTTCTTCTTTAAAAAATGTTTTTATTACATAAAACCTTTTGAAAACCTTTTTCCTTGAAAATATATTTGAAAACTTATAAAGAAAGATTTTAAAACAATAAAACATTTTTAAAATCCATTTTTCCTTTACAATTATCTTCAAGGATCTTTTGAAAACATTTTTGAAAACATGGTTTTTGAATACAATAGATTTCCAACCAAAGAGAGAGGTCATATTTTACTAAAAACCTTATCTTAAGTACCAAAGAGTGGAAAATGGTATTAAAAAATGAGGATCTCTTGAATAAACATAGGAGAAGGAAACTCATGAATATTCTTGAGAGATGGGTCATAAGATTTCATCAAAGGAAGCATAAACATAAACAATCTTGAAAAGCAACAAGATTATCTCAATAAACTCTTATAACTTGGTATCTTTGGATCATGCTCTCTGCGTAAGGAAATAAAATTACATGAAACATAGAATATCATGAAAAGATTGAGATTCATGATATGGAATGTAAAATGGAAGTATATGCACCTCAAAAGGAGTTTAGATGCATAACAAAACTTGAGCCTCAAAAAAAGCAAATTGAGACAAAACATTTTTACCGATTTGGTAACTTTTGAAACTTAAACCCCATGAAAGAAGGATCATAAAATGGGCATGTGAATAGCCATAAATTTAAGTTCAAGATACATAGAATAGAATCACGAGAAGTATATACACTACACAAAAGTAAAGAGTGGCGAACATAGCTTGTATCTCACAGAAATTAATAGTGAGATGAAAATCCTCTTACCTTGTGTCTTGACTCTCTCCGTACTCGTACAAGATTCTTGTCTAATAAATATAAGTTTATTATACATCTTTTACATAAGCATATTATCATATATATTACCATATGTGCTTTGATTATGACCTTATATTACCCGCTTGTTAACGATCCTATGTTAAGGTTTCACTTCGGTTAATATTTTTTTTTCTTCACATGTGTCTTAATTTGTTATACTGTTGATCCTTAGACTTATATCATGATTTCATAATGTAGAACATGATATAAATATCAGGTATATCCAGTATATGTATATTATAATAATCTATAGCATAATGAAGTACGTAATGGAATACACCGTTCATGGAGATGGTAAGCCGAACGTACGCATGAACATTGTTTTCCGTTTTTATTATTGTATTGAAAGAAAGTATGTAAATGACATATATATATATATATGTATATATGTATCATTATTCTAGTAGCATGAATATATTATACATATCATATAATTTCGCTAATCTCATCCTTAATACATTCTATGTGGTGTGTGAATGAATCACATCGCTTTGAGGGGGCGGTAGTCCACACTTCCTCAAACGAGATTATCGTCTTAACACCAAATAGAAGGTAAAAAGATGTGTGTTGTAAAAGGAATACAGAAGCTTAAAGAGATAATAAATATAATATATTACATATATAAATAGAGTGTCCATCATAATGGTCATCATGATTGGTGATAAAGGAAAAATGAATAATCATCGTTTCGTGAGCCAGTAGTTCACCGTACACAGAAACAATATGTTCAACATCCATTAAATGGAGGTGTGTGTAAGTGTAGGTCAGACCCTTTGCATAACAACATCCTAGTATATGGAGGATGTTGGTGTTGTCACACAAGAATGGAATAAAGAGATTGGAGGAGGGGATGAAGAAGGAAAATAATGGAAAAGAGCTTGAGAGAAAACATTACCTCTTAATCGGATAACTCTTTTTGGTTTATACCAAAAGGATTCTTTGAGAAGCTTTCTGCCCAAAGGGAGGCTTCAAGGTCGAAGGGAGGATTGCTGGGAGGCTACTTGGGCAGAGCTTGGACAAACTTAAAAGGTGAGAGGTGTGAGGAATGGGTAGAGGTGGTGGCCTTTTATAGGAAAGGAAAATGACTTATTTGGAATTTCTAAAAACAAGTTAGGTGTGCATATGTTCTAACCTAACAAGTCATACCAAACCAACCAAACTCAAGAATGGAAGGTGTATGATCAAACTATGGACAATCAATGGGTGTTGGACAAGTGTCTAGGTCATTTGGGCCCTTAATTTTAAGGTTTATTTCCTAATTAAGCTTAATTTGACCTTAACTGTTGTGATTAATTTTAATCACTTTTACTAATCATTTTGGTCAAAAAATAACATGGTCCTATTAGACTCTAAATATTAGACTGAATACAATGGTGTATGTCAAATTTTTGAAATTCAATTCACAAAAGAGACAAAATTAAGATTAGTTTTAATCTCACAGATAGGACGAATAACGGGGTTTTAAAGTAGGAAAAGGTTCAAAAGTTTGTTAAGATTTTATATTCAGTTCCAAAGTGAAATTGATTCTAATGAATTGCATTGTATTAATAGATGTAATATTAATCTAATGTGACATTAAAACATATTTATAATATCATTTAGCATTAATAATTAATTAGATAAAAAGGTGGTTTTTAACTAAAAAACAACATTTTTCACTATTCATCAAAAACGATGTTTCTCAGAAAAATCTAAAAAATTAACCCTAAGCTAATTTTGACGTTCTGAATTCAAAAATGAAGTTTATTTTATCAAATTCAATTTCTAAATATGTCTAAAATTAATTTTATTATTAAAAGTGGTTCATTCGAGAAAACAATGTTTTTAAACATAAAAAGAATTTTACCAAAAATCATATCTTTTATTATCAATATGTTTTATTTATATAAAACAATTATAAACAATATTTGAACAGTAGTTATTACTATTTATATTACTAAGTTTAACGGCTAGGTTATAATTATCTTATTTCAATAGTTAAAACAATAAAAAGAGATGTTTCGTAGAAACTCAGTGTTGCGTGTATCGTACGCCAACTCAATGTTGTGTGGATCGTACGCCAAGTCGGTGTTGCGTGTAACGTACACCAAGTCAGTGTTGCGTGTAACGTACGCCAAGTCGGTGTTGCGTGTGAAAGAAATCTTCGACTTAGTGCATTGTAAGATATAAATGAAAATTTAAATTTATTCAGAAAAAAAAAACAAGTCCATAAAAACTCAGGGTGTTACATTGGGTGCGTCACGAATGACATGCTATTAATTGATAAATCAAGAAAGGATTTATCTCTTCCATATTTATGGAAGTTGATATCTCGACCATTTGATTGAAATAGAATCGTCGCCCTAAATTTCATGGTCATGGTGTAATGACGAATTTATTTCAGATAGTCAAAGAATGATGTATCAAGCATATAGGTTGATGACACTGTAATGCAACATGTTTGATGAGATTATGTGACAAAGAGATTATATTACACAATGAGCGTTCATATGTGGTTGTCGTTGTTGCGACTTTAAGTTCTTTCTTTTGGGTGCTTTGACTCGTTGCTAGACAGTAATTTTAGACTTTAGGCAGACTCGCCTAATGCCAACGAGAAAGAATCTTAGAGGGTCACACACTAAGTGTTTCTGGTGGTCTCGATTAAATTTTTTTTGAATTTAATTAATGGAATAAATATTATTCTCAATACTGATGAATAATTTTAATTAAGTTATATTGATCACATAAATTAAATAAATATTTATTCACCGGATTGTGAATAAAATTTATTTATTTATTTTATTAAATATTTAATAAATATTTATTTACTAGTTTGTGAATAAAATATTTATTTAAGAGAATAAAATATCTATTCAAGTGTTCAATAAATACAAGAGTTTGAATGGACCAAGACCGTGTCCGGTGATAAAATAATTATTTACTAGCCAGTAAATATTATTTATCCATTTTGCGCAAGTTGGCGCACCACAAAATAATAATATTGTTGTTATTATGTGGCATGGGATTTCATTAATGGTTATAATTATATTTAATGGTTGTTATACAATTAAATTAAGTAATTGAAATCTCAACTCCATAAATAGACAGCTACGTCTATTATGTAATTATTCGAAACTAATTCCAAGTTTGGGAATAGAGAATTATTGTGCACAATGAATTCTCTCTCAACTCCTCTCTCCCTCTCAAGAACGAGAGCCCTAAGAGAAAATTTCTTCAAGACTAAAGAACGAGTGATCAAGAACGAACAACGCAAGACATTCAATTCGCCGCGCTAGCACCCGAAGAATGAGTGGCGTTGCTCGGAGACCATTGAAGCACGTATGGATCCCTGCTAGAGGGATTCTACCCTTGGATCCTCACAAGTGCAACGAAGGCAATCTGGAAGGGCCTTTTCGAACGATCATCAATCATCAACGAAGAAAGTTCATAAGCCCAAGTATTTATTTTTTCAGATATTAAATTAATTAATTATAAATTTGACATGTAAGATCATCACTCTTAATTTCGGGCAACAATTATTAAAAGAAATTTTAATATATCACCCACCATTGCACGCTTTCGCTACGCCCGAAACCAACAGTGCCTAAGTCAAAGCTAGGCACCCAAAATGGTTACTAAAACCCTGGGTGCCCAGGGTTACCTTTTCTATAAAAGGACCCCCAGCCTCCAACAAATAGAGGATACCTTAGAAACCATGGTGCATCGAGCCCTGGTATGAGCGCCCCGGTATTCCACATACCCCTATGAGTGATTTCTGAATTAAAACATAATGAAAAGAGATGTAAAACAAGGGTAAATGAGTCATCTAAGGGTTTCACACACAACACCTTCATGAAAGATCACTTTGCCCAATTCATTACATATACTAAGTCAAATGACCCCTTTTATGAAGATCTCCATTCAAGAAAGAAAAAATGTCATGGCGCTCGGATCACTCTAGTCTAAGCCTACCACACTCGGCCCTCAAGGGCTAACTTGGGCACCCCACTCACCCAGATCACCTACCTATGTGAATCAACTTTAATTCACCCTAGTAGCCTCCAAGACCTTATCGATGTCATTTTGCCAAAGTCTATCCCACAAAAAGCTTACTTTACCCAATCATACACATTTCCCTCCTATTATACATGATTAGGTCATTTTCTACATTCTTATGGCATGTGATATCATATATTCCTTTGATAATGGAAATTTGGAATCCTGTAACTGATCACCCCTAGATTTCCTCATATCATGGATCCTCAAAGTCCCATGAATCATGTAGCCACAAGAGGATTCTGGATGAGCTCATAAGGGGCGCAGCAGGTTTCGGGCTTTCCCTATCGTCGTCACCATCTTCCTCAAGTCTCTGGTGCATCGCTCTTCCTTCTCGGCGCTTTCCTGGCGAGTTCGCGGCGCGGTGATCTCGGGTGGCGTCGCTATTTGTCTATTGGGGTTCGGATCTGGCGGCGCAGGGTTCTTCCGCAACGGTGCAGCTTCTTTCTCTGCGGTGAGTTCGTGTGGGCTCAAATCTGGAGGAGTGGGGTTCGCACTCTCGTGGCGGGGTGCGATCTTCCACGGCAAGGTCTCAGGCGACGACATGTTTCGTTCGTGGTTCAGTTCTGGCAGCGCGGCGGGGTTCGTTGTTCCGCGGTGATTTCTCCAGGCGGCGACGAGTTTCATCAGTGGATCGGGTTTGGCGATGCGGTGGGGTGCTCTTCCACGGCAAAGTCTCAGGGTGGCATCAGTTCGTTTGTGGCCTGGATCTGGATCTGGTGTGTGGCGAGGATCGTCTGTGTCCTGGTTTTTACAGCGGAGCGGGGTGCGTTCTTTCGCGACGTTGTCTCCAGGCAACGGTGGGGTTTGTCAGTGGTTCGGGTCTGGCGTCGCGGCGGGGTGCGATCTTTTGCGGCAAAGTCTCTAGGCGACGACGGTCCGTCCGTGGCCTGGATCTGGCATTGCGGGTAGGTTGTGCTTCTGCGGTGAAGGGTGGTCGAGCTTTCGCAGTGTTGGGTGGTCTGTTCTTCCACGGTGAAGGGGTCGTGTTCCATGTCTTCCACGACAGGGGTGGTCGCTCCAATCTTATGTGTCGTGTTCCTCTAGGGAGAGTGCTTTGGATGGTTGGTGTGGTATCTGCGAGCGGTTTCAGTGGCGGTGACGGGTTTTTGAGGATCTTTGAGCTTCATCGTCGTCGGGGCGGCTTTTTCCTGGCGAGGATGGAAGACCATGGTGGCCTATGGTGGGACTGGGCTACAGTGACTTGGATCAGCGGACATTCCTCAGGAGCAGGCCCCAGAAGAGGTTTCAGAGCAAGTAGCATCCTCCTTCGCAGAGCTACCGGACCAGGAAGTACGAGAGGGTATGGCTTTCGCCATCAATATCGGGCCCCATGCAGTGCTGCATTGGGGACATGCTAGTCGACCAGCCTACGGAAGTGGAGTGCTAAAGTCGTTATTGTCACAAGTGCTAGGGAGGGGAAGCTCCAAGGGTTTTGGTCTGGGCTTTGGGTCATGTGTTAGGCATTGTGCATCTGGATCATCGGGTCATGGTAGGGTCTCGTGTCACTAAGTCTACGGGTCATGTTAGGATTCCCCTTCATCCCTTAAAAGGGGGTTTATCCATAATAAATAAAAACCTAAGGCCTTTGGGTCATTCAGCCAGTCATGGCACATGTTACCCATCATGGATAATAAGGACTCCACATATTAAAGAAATCAATGGCATCTATCATGGCACGAGCTACCCATCTTGGTTGTTCCTCATTGGGGCACACGTCGGGAGCAATGAAGCGTAAAACGATTCACAGAAGAGAAAAAGGAGGAAAATGATATTGGACACATAGATTTATGTAGTTCGGGAAATGATCCCTACATCCACAGAGAGACAAAATTTCATTATGATTCGGGAGCACAATTTACAAGGAGATCTCAAAATTTCAAGCACACACAAAACCCTACCCCGAAATGGGCTAATAAGGAGGGCGAAACACTATTCCACCAACTGCACAGGAATTTCAATGTGCAACAGTGAAAGGTGGCAAGAAGTCTGCATCGCTACAGTGTCGCAGCCACCCAAGTCCAAGATGCTACAATGACCGGCAGTTGAAAGTCTGCGTCGCTACAGTACTATTGACTCAAAAGTCTGACATGCTACAATAGTCATGTCAAAAGTCTGCACTGTTACAGTGCTCTGTCACTGTCGGTCGGTCAGCTTTACGATAGTGGTTAGAGTTTCTACAGTACCCCCAAAATTTGAGTCGGGAACCTTCAACCCCCGAACTCCCGGAACAGGGATGCGTTGCCCCCTGCAACCCCCAACGATCTCACTGCAGAGCTCAACTCGCGAAGTTGCAGTCCGGTGCATAGTATGGGTCTAAAGCATTCAACTCAATCATCATCCAGAATGGATCGTGTTACAGCAATCCAACACAAGTCCCACACCAAACCTTTTCTACGCATTTGTCACCTAATGGTCCTATAAAACACAACAATCTTGGATACTTAAAAGGCACAACACGGGTCATAATTGCATGGCCTTAAAAGGCAGTCCACTGGTCCTTATAACATAACCTTAAAAGATACAACATGTTGTGTTACATAACACGTAACTATGTGGGTTTTGATCCACTCAATAAAGATTTGTAAAAATCCCCTATTATGTGCCCAATCCCGTCATCATAACAATGTCCGCCTCCTTTCATCACATATGCCTTCTTGGATAGCATTAAATTCTTAAGTGCCTCTATATGTGGATTAAAACTATAAAGTAAACAATAACTTAGATTAAATAAAAGACAAAATAATTCCTTTGTGCACCACTCTTCTAGATGCATTAGTATCAATCAATCACTTTCATCAAATGGTTAAATGGTATTGTTACTGGAAAGGATTTTATGAATATACTTAAATCTATAAGCATCCTAAACTCAACAAAGTCTCATTAGAAACAACATTGTACTAAAGGTCACCACATCATGGATTTGTGCATGAAAGTTCATGGGTTACACGATAATGCATGTTGATTGATATAGCATCTTCTACTAAAAGATATTAATATCAATTATAAACATCATTGTATAATGATTAAAGGGGTTTATAAAACTTTTAAATGTTAAATGTTTAGATCTTGGTTTGTCCAAACATTACAAATTATTTATAACGTGTTTTAGCTTGAATGTTTGAGAAACTTTTATAATAATGAAACAATTTATATGTGGGGCGTGTGTTAAGCATTTGACATCATGATGAAAACCTTGGAGTATCCTTGAATTGAAGCTATCGTTCTCTCACTTTAACTAAGGTTATAGATATCTATAAGAATGACAAAATCATTCAACATAGGAGATTCATAGAAACCCATGGATACCGCATGAGGGAATCCTTTTGACTACTTTTTATTAATCTTCATCAACAAATGTAAACAAGGAGAACGAGCCCAATTGGACAGAATGATGGTGCATTCTTCATTTATATTTTATTGGATTCAAATGAATGGTTGAAACTTAGAAAAAATGAGTGTTTAGTGGTATGTTTTCACTATGTTTGAATAAGGGTTTCCCCCCACAAATACCCTGCACTTGTTTCGTAGGGACTTCAAGTCTAGGAATAAGGTGAAGGTTGATGCCGAGAGACATGGGTAACAGATTATAGGGATGACTGATAAGAACTAAAGTTGGTCCTTTTTAAAGAATTTTAAGTAATATAGATGTGGTAAACCAAGTTACTATAATAGTGCCTTTTCCAGATAATAGTTCAAAGGATAGAGGGGTCCAATTTAATATGGTGGACACTAGTTAACATAGCACAGATGTCCTTCAATAATTTGTTAGTATTTTTATAGCAGTATATTTGTATTGTCGTTGATGTTGGTTGCATTATCATTCTTCAACTAGGGGACAACGATTATAGAAACAGTTTGATAAATCACAAAATTTCGATACAGTCCCAACACCAGGAACATTAAAATGAACAAACCAACTTCAATTCTAAATGGAATAATCATTACAAGAAATATATTTAGATTCAGTTCACAGATAAAAGATTATACAAAAATACTTGAACCAGATTCAAATACACAGATGGAAAACAATCCGTTCATGCATTATAAAAACAATCAATATTACAGTAAGCTCTCAATGCACATAACAGGTGCTGATTTGATTCACCAAAACTCAAACTAATCAAGAAACTGTTCGAGACATGACAGAATCAAAACATAACCGTTTAATTAGTACATGAACTCATTAAAGCGGTAAAGAAAGCAGGAAATAAACACCGAGATTTATGTGCTTTGATACAAATTAGATCTATATGCATGGGGTAGGAGTATCACGAAGTTTCGCTATAAAAAATAAAATAGAAGACGAACCCAAGGAAAGCAACATCTACTCCCAAACTTTGATTGAATCACTTACACAAACGACCTTGAATTATATGTACAGGAGCGATATAATAGAATCAAAAATAGTGTCAAAATGTGCTTACATGGCCTAGTTTCTCTCACCAATAACTCAGTTACAGTTCAAATGGGTCAATTGAAACTAGAATCCCAAAGAACAAACCCATAGTTGAAGTGAATGATCATCAATATTCAGATTCACAAGCTATGAACCAAGAAGATTGATGACAGATGCGATGACCACTAAGGAACTCTGCCGCATGATCCAGGCAAGGAACCAAAGCTTGGAGAACTCCTCTTATTCTTCTCAAACAACTCTCTAATTTAAAATCTCATCTAATAAAGCAGAATCGATAGATCAAAGTAACAACCCCTCCCTGGAAAACTCTCTGCTGGAGAATCGAACCAGTCATACTAGGAATGAATCGCCATGGGATCTGAGGAGTTCACGTGGATTTAACTAAGGAGACAGGTGTAACAGAAGTAGTTACAGTGGGCGTCAGAGCATGGATCTCGGGAATAGATTGCACGGTCCTGATCTATCAGATGCATACAAAATAGGTAACAAGGGAAATCTCAGCAACACACGTAATGATGATAGGGCATCAAGGGAATACACGAATCAGTGAAAAAATACAGTAAACAATAGAGAATGTAGTCATAAGATCAACCTTATCAATAAATCAGATTAGAGCTTTGTAAAATAATGGATCTCGAGTAAGCAGACCAAAACAGAGGCTAAATCCGATGCCCCAACATAACAAATGAAACTGTCCAACTAGCATAAAGTATCCCAACTCAAAATTTAAGCCCAACTGAATTTAAACAGCCCAATCCAATTAAATAAGCAGCTCAACCCCAAGCATATTTTTATATAATCAAATATAAAAAAAAAATGCATGGAAATTTCAAATACATAAAATCAATTTTTTCATGAAATAACTAAATATAAATGCAACTAAAAATGCAATTTAATTTGCAATTCACTGAAATATAATTTCACAATTCTCCAACTTGCAAAATAAATTCGGAACCCAACACTCAAGATATCCCCACACAACCTAAAAATTGACTTAACAATCACGCGTAGAACAGACTAAAAGTGATGCATAGCTTCATGAATACAATTATTCCTCTAATGCTAACAATAACATGCTCAGAATTAAATACAATTCTAAACATAATGCATAACCAGAACCTTAGAATCACATACATGAGTTTTTCATTGAGATCGTGCCATTGAGGTATTCTCGGAACCGCTCACTGTCAGTTGCAGAAAAAAACAACAAAGCAGCAGAACCAATCCTCTAATAGAAATAAGGCATAATCATCTCAAACATAATTATATAAGTTGTCATAATTTGCACAACCAACATGCATAACTTGCACAACAGCCATATTTCTCTCTCTCTCTCTCTCTCTCACAGCTGCCCCATCAATTCTCAGTGGGAGAGAAGAGCACTGTCGAATTCCTCTTGAAGGAGCAGTAGCATGTCGGTGGAGACGCGCCATCATAATCCCCCTGAGGGAGGTGGCTCAGCGGCTATAGCGGCTACAGCGGATCAACGTTGCGGTATTACAGCACCAACAGAAATGGGATCAGGAGTGGCAGGCCCGAAGAGAATTTTGAATGGACTTTCGAATGGGGGGAGGGGGGGCATGCATGGGATACGTCCAAGAGGGGCAGAGGAGGGAACTCGAGCTAAGGGAGCAAGCTGAATTCTGGAACACATTTCCGGCTGGGCGCACGGCATATAGAAGGTGTCATTGCGGGGAGAAGAGCAATCGGCAAACGCGGTAACGGACTTAGTCATCCTCACAGGCAGCTCAATGCTGAATGCCAGGCGAGACACATCTGGTGGTATTGACCAAGAGCATGCCTAGCATTTTTGAGTATCGGGGGTCTTGGAGTCCGCATCAACTTGAGCCGCAAAAGGAAGATCTTTCATTAAAAATGGCTAGGGAAATGCACAGCTGGGAGACGAGGTCGCAGCAAGAAGAGGCGCCAGCTGCAGCACCTGGCGCAATGAAGACACGGGGGGTGCGATGCGGATTTGGCAGCGAATACTACTAGTAGTGTGCAATGTGCAACAACTACACTTCGTCAGTTACAGGATGTTGTGCAGCCGTCAGTGATCAAGGAGGATACAACGAAGCAGTGTAGTGGTGTGATTGGGATGAAGGACTCGGCCGCTATTGCATGTGATCAGATGCACATCGACCGAGGAGTTGAATTTCCTAAGGCCGACAGGAAGGATTCGAGGAGCTGGAACCCTCATGTGGAAATGTATTTCCGAAGACATGATCAAACCAAAGCGATGGTAGTATGCTTGGTTCAACAACCTCGTTTCAGGCAAAAGATTCAAGCGGATGTTGAAGATGGTAGTCCGCACACACAGAACCATTCCTCTTGCAAATTCGTTGTGCAAGCACTGGTCTCCCAACTTTGTTTAGACAAACTCAGCCAGCATTGGTGCCGGCCACTTTCGCCTTGGAATGAACTATCCAGGAAAATTGTAGAGGAGAAAGGCTATAGCCTGGATATAGAAGCAAGAAAGATACCACGCCCCGTAGGTTCAGGGTTTAACACGCAACAGATGTTATGCTACTTCGGTCATGGTAGCAACTCTTCCCAGAACCAGCTCAAAGTCACATAAAGCTTTTCAATACGGAAATGAGTTGCCCCAGTGAGAAAGCAGGAATGGAGCTCCAATCATGCATAAGGCAGACGCTAGATTTACTACAGGTAACCAAGAAACAAAGGAAAAGTATTTGGAGGATGCACTGAAGACGAGAAATCTTCTTAATGAATTCTCTCGGGGATCATGGCAATAGTTCCCTATTCAATCTTGAAGTTCATAAACGTGTATATACTAGGGAACGGAAGGCTAAACTGAGGACTGAGGCAGTTTTTCTCAAAGCCGCCAGGGATGGATGGTGTAACCTGGAAATTCGTATAAGGGATGTTGATGCTTCGCCAATCAATTTCGGATGGGAAATGGGTCCTTCGCTGGTTGATGTTTCATTGTTAAACAAAGTTTCCATTGCTCAATACCAAGGTTCAACCTAGCGAGCTGGTGTTACCAAGTTTGTGCAAGATACGAAGGAAACAATGCTGGGTGTGATACTCAGTCTTACCTGTGTCGGGAAAAGTAGAAATGGCACAGGTGAGCTTGGCTGGTCAGCCCTTCGTAGTTTTGTTTCCCCCAACAAGGCTCCTAATGTGGATACGTAAATATGGTTGGTGGGAGAAGTAGAAAGCAAGCCTATCATGGAGTTTTGGGGAGGCACTGAGAACAGTGGTACAACCATTTCTAGTTCGTTACTGCAGGTTCAATTCTTGACTGCTTTGAGCACATTGTTTATTGGTTGTTGCCTGTTAATTTTGGGTGGCTGGACATCAAAATTGTCATTTTCTCCACACAACTGGTTTAGAAAAACAAAACATGGTTCCACACAAATGAGGAATGCATGCATGTGGGAGGGAGTGGAAATTGTTGGTCCCAATGGACAGCTCAAGAGGGGGTGAATTCAGCTTCCAATTAAAAAATTTTGTTAGAAAACAATTTAAAAACCCCTCAATGTAAAACAGCTCAGCTAAAAAATATAGTAGGCATATATAATTTGATGTTTTGAAATAGTTCCTCAACCGCCTGATCAAAACCAAGTTGAAACTATTTGAAACAGATTTTAACTTTTGAAAATATTTTACTCGCACCAAATAGTATATATCACATATAAATGTTAACTATCAAAGTTATTCTTTACAAAACACAGTTTAGAAAATAGTTGAGAAAAATAGATGAAAAGATGTAACGAGATAAAACTGGTTTAAAAACAGTGTAAGCAAGGAATGAAAACACGCAGCGAAATTTTAAAACAAGAGGTTCAGTTCCAGGCTGGAACTTAGTCCACCCCACTTGACATTCACCCGCCACCAAACACATTTATTAAAACCTAATAAACAGAACCACAACCTGAATCGGGTTTTACAAGCAACAATTGCACACAAGGCGGCCCAAGATACAAACAACCACTTCCACAGTTATTCATGGGATAAAAAGTATGAAAAAAAAGAAGTTCAAGTACTCCTCTTTGCAGTACAGGAGAATTGCTAACAGATATGCAATGAAAGTAAGCACAAATCAAAATGTAAAGTAAAACAGAGCGTAAAGAGTAAGAGAAGAGTTCTGATGCAGCTCAATCTCTAATCAACTTTGGTTGATCAATTGTCTTTAAATCTGTTCTTAAAAACAGATGAGAACGATACGTCGAAGCTTCTACTCAGATGTAGTAGTGATGCGCAGAAAACAGTGTCACGAGCAGGTCTGTATTCACGTGTGTAGTATCTGTATCACCACTGTCTTCGTATCCCGCGTGAGGCTGTTGGAATACCCGACCGATCACCACAAAAACACAAGCGAAAAAACTTAGAAGGATGAAAGTAAATGCTTGAACACAAAGAATATTTTGTGCACCACCAAATTGGGATGCTTTTATGGAGAGGTTTCCATTGCTTTATATACGCACATAAAAGCAAAACGTATTTACAACGCAATTAAAACCACGTGGTAGAGTTAATGAGGTCAAACCGCGTTGACCCATAAATGAGGAGAAAACAATGAGGGGGGAGGGAAAAAACACACTAGAAATAAATCCCAATGAATGAAATTAGCCAACAATCACCCCCTAATTTCTATTACGTTCACTGGATCTCAACGACGCCAATCTTCGCGCGCAGCTCCTGAATCTGGCGCGCCCAAGTGACCTCGTGAGAATGTCTGCAGGCTGCTATTTCTCCCTCGAAACCTTCTCCTTGCTTGCCGCCGGCTTCTCTGCAATGAATGTGTCGTGTAGGCGGGCGAGCTTGACACGTTGGCCGTAATGAAGTGTAACTCATCGGGGTTGAGCTCATGTCGTGAAAACCCGGGCGGTGTTGTGGGCCCAATAATGTTGTTGATGGTGCAAAACCGAAGTGGGGCATCGTCGTGATCAATGTTTAGTGCTTCCACCATGTTGGATGGCGGTGAAGCGAACTCCACTGCGGCTGAAGGCACGGGCATCAACTTGAACACGTCTGGTGTTGCAACGTCTGCAGAGTGCGCACTAGTGGGTTTGAGTGATGAGCTCTGATCTCCAACAGTGTTGTCGGCCTCCGCATTCCATGGTATTACATGTCTTTGTGTGTTCGACGGTGAATGGATCCTTGGATCCTCACTACTCAACACACCTTGTTCATCAAAAGTACTCCAATCTCACTACTCCGCCTCGTCAAAGATGACATCATGCATTATATGCACGCGCTTGCTGATGGGGTCATGCACACGATATGCCTTGGACTCGGACTCGTACCCGACGAAGATCATCAGCGTACTCCGATCAGCTTCTTCAAGTGAGGCTTCGCATTCTTGACATGCGCAATGCAGCCAAAGGTGCGAAGAAAATGCACCGCCGGTCTTTTTTCATGTCAGGCCTCATACGGCGTCATCCCATCAAGGTTGTGTCGGCGCTCGGTTAAGGATGAAGATGGCGGTGGAGACAGGCTCACCCCAGAACATCCTGGGAAGAAGCCTTCAGCATGCTTTGATCCATGGACACCACAGTCTGGTTGCGTTGTTCAACGACCCCATCCTGCAGTTGTGAATAGGGAGCCTTGAGTTGTGGTAGTACGTCACGCTCGGTACAGTATTCACTGAATTCCACTGAAGTAAACTCGTCACCACAGTCGGTGCGGATGGCCTTCAGCTTGCGTCCTGTCTCCACCTCCACTGTGGCTTGAAAGCATCTGATTGTTGTCGAAGCCTGGTCCTTGTTTGCGAGAAGATTGAGCCACATGTAGCGGCTCATGTCATCCACGAGTAGCAAAAAGTAACAATTCCCACTTGGCGTCGTCGGCACGGCTGGCCCACAGAGGTCACCATGGACAAGGTCGAGGACTTGTTCTGCACGATACTTCACTTGCTAGGGGAAAGACACCCGTCGCTGATTCCCAATGGGGCAGCCGTCGCATACTTGATCCACCTAATCAATCCGCGGAAGCCCTCGCACCATATCACGTTAAGCGAGCTTGCGCAAATCCTAGAAATTCATGTGGTCGTACCTTGCGTGCCAGCGCCATGCCACCTCCGACCTCCTTGCAGACAAGCATGTAGGTTGTGCAATGTTAAGCCTTAGCTCGTACAAGCAATCGGGGAAGCGTTGCACCCTAGCTAGCAGGCATCGTTGCTTGTTGCGGATTTTCATGATGTCTCCATCGATAAGTAGCTGACAACCATTCTCATCAAACTGTATGATGGTGATGATGTTGGTGGTGAGTCTCGGGATGAAATACACCCCCGTGAGCATGTGGGGCTCACCGGTCTTGCAGGCGAACAGGGTCGTCCCACACCCCTCCATATTGACGTCAGATCCGTCACCAAACTTGACAGTGGCGCAGATCCCAATGTCAAGCTCGAAGAAAAAAGCGTGGGAACCGATCATGTGGTTTGTGGCACCGGTGTCGAGCTACCATAGGTTGTCGTCACGCGCCTCATTATGAGCCTTCTGTGCAAAGAGCTTTACCTTGACCAGCTGGAGAGGACTGCAGTGCGGCGGCGGGGAATTGGAAGTGGCAGATCGTGGCGGTGGGGTGTCGGGGAGCGCGGTGCCCGCCCTTTCCATAAGGAACGTTGGCTCGTCGTCGTCGCGATGGGTTAGAAAGGCCTTAGCCTGCTTCAGCCTGCTGCGACAATCTTTGGCCCAGTGACCCATTTTTCCGCAGTAGCGACGTGGGTCACTTGAAACATCATGACCGTCGTCGGATCCCCTATCATCCCTTAGTGGTTGTCGGCAACGCCAGTTGCCAGTCTTGGAGTCGTTGAAGGGTCCATCCCCCGTCTGTCGCTCCTTCATCCGTGCAACCCACTCGGTGAGGAGCAAATTCCCTCCATAGTCGGTGGTGGGCGCCGGCTCAAAACGATCCCCCACCGCTTTGAGTCTCTCTGTTACCTCCTACACAAAGAGCGTCGAGATATCGAGAATCGTCAAAATTGAAAGAGCAATTTGGGAGAACCTGGAGGGAACGACGCGCAGATACTTCTCAACGACCTTGTCTTGAGGCTCCGGATCGCCGAGGATCGTGAGTTGGTTGACCAACCCGGTGAGCCGCATTGCGAAGTCGTCCACTGATTCGCCGTTGCGAAAAACAATGCTTTCATATTCCTTGCAGAGCTTCTGAGCATTGGCCTTGCGAACGCAATCAATGCCGATGCGCATGGTCTTCACGGTATCTCACGCTTCCTTGGCAGTTGCCTTGATGGCGAGTATGGAGATCATCTCTGGCAGGACAGCGCGGAGGATGGCCTCCAACGCCATCCGATCTTCCTGGAGTTCGGCACAGTCGGTGTCGACCGCATCCCAAAGTCCACGCGCTTGGAGCATAACCTTCATCATCAAAAATCAGTCGTTGTAGTTCGTCTTCGTGAGGATCGGGTACGTTGTCGATCCCCCGATCTCCTTCACCACCCGATGTACCACCAGAGAGTCGCTACCACCGTCGACGAGGGCTATGGGACGTGCTGATGATGTCTGGGAGAGTCGGGGCGATGAGGGCTCAGAGTGCGGCATCGTTGATCAAGTCAACCTCCTTTGATACCAATTGTTGGAATACCCGACCAATCTCCACAAAAACACAAGCGAAAAAACTTAGAAGGATGAAAGAAAATGCTTGAACACAAAGGATGTTTTGTGCATCACCAAATTGGGATGCTTTTCTGGAGAGGTTTTCATTGCTTTATATACACACATAAAAGCAAAACGTATTTACAACGCAATTAAAACCATGCGGCAGACTTAATGAGGTCAAACTGCATTGACCCATAAATGAGGGGAAAACAATGAGGGGGGAGGGAAAAAACACGCTGAAATTAAATCTCAATGAATGAAATTAGCCAGTAGAGGCTTCCTTGTATTTAAGCACAACCCTTCTCTAATTATCCGTTACAGAATGATCATAAAGAAATCCTCGGACTAATCCTCTGAGCCTTCATTTTTTAAATGCTCTAACTTTCTCATTAACAGTTAAAGAGAAATAGCCATTGAAAAATTATACTTTAATATTTCCAAATTAGTCACGATCGATTGGATCTGCATACATGCATCGTGTATGGGAATATCCATAGAGGCAAAAGGTTCATGTATGAAGATTTGAATATGTGTTGAATCGCGTAAGCAAATAAATCACGTACGCGATTTTCCTTGGGAGAGGTTTGTCTGTATAGATTTTGGATACATGAGCAAATTGGATACGTCGGGCACTTTGCATACGTGAGTCAATTAGATATGTCAGGCACTTTGCATACGTGAGTCAATTGGATACGTCATTCATCTCTCATACGTGAGTCTTCACGGTAGCTTTAATTGAATACACGCGGTAGCCTGAAGTGAACATGCGGTAGGTTGAAATGAGCATACGTTAGCTTGACTAGATCACGGTAGCTTCAAGTGTTCATGTGATCGCTTGAAATGATCTTGCGGTCGCTTGGAATAGGCATGTGGTAGCTTGAGTCTTCATGCACAATCAAAGTCTCTGTGCCGTCGGTAGGTCTCAACGTGCAATAGGTCCAACACAGAGATTTCACTCTGTCATGAGGTCAGTTGTCCATCACGGTCGATAGACTTTCTTCGCGCGGTCGATTGACTTCAACTTGCGGTCGATTCATACTTTGCAAAAATCTGAGCCTGCCACACACAGTAGATCGAGACACTTCATGCGATCACAGGATTTCTTTGTGCGATCAATCCATGCCACGCACGGCCAATTAACATAACACACGGTCGGTCCATTTTCCTCATACGATCCCTCCATAGTTGGCAAAATTTCCAAGTTTGTCATACGGTCACTTGGACTCAACTTGCGATCAATCGGCCATAACATGTGGTCGCTTCACACGGAATCTGGCTACATGTAGTAGCTTCATATCTTCACACGGTAGATCGAGACTTGGCAAAATTTCACATTCATCCCAAAAAAACAGTTTATTAACATAAAACATAAAAACCATTAGAAACATAATAATCATAATTTGAGATCATTAGAATAAAGAATTATTGGTTTGAGCCAACAATCTCTCATTTTTTGATGATCACAAATCATGGAAAATTAATACTTAAAAACTAAAAAGATTGTTATTACTTAAATCCCCATATTATTACCTTACTCCCCCTTTTGGGATTATCAAAAAGCATGAGGCTATGTTAGAGGATAAAGTAGACATACAAGACATTAGATGATGGTTATGTAAGAGAAGTATGGGGAAAAAAAGCTTAACCAACTAATAAGCATTGAGATAGGCAAAATAAAAATGAAGAAAAGAGATTTCAATAAGCTCAAACAAAGTAATAAATACAAAAATAAAAGATCCCTATCGGATACTCTAATCAGAATCGGAGGCAACAGGATCTCGGATGTCAGAAGGATCAAGAGAAGCTTTTCCTTTGTCTTTGGAAGAAGTAGCGGGAGGTGCAGGGTGAGGTTGAGATATGGATGAAGCTTCTCGAATTGCCACACAGGTAGAGATAGATCTGAGATGTTGAACTGCCTGAAGTGGAGTAAGACCAAAAGGATTTGGAAAAGAAGCAGTGGATGCCCGAGATCCATGCTCCATAACCTGAAAATAGTCCTCTTTATTCTCCAGAAAGGATTCCAAAATAGGAGTTATAGTCCTCAACCTTTCTACATTAGTTTTAAAGGCCTGAGTGAGTGGAGGCATTCTTAGATCACTGGCCAAAGATTTGAACATTGTCTTCAAATCTGATTTGGTGAAAATTTTGCTCAGATAAACAATAGCCCTTTTTATTGTTTCTCTATCTTGGCCTGCTTGCTTGACATCAATTCTTACCGATTTCAATGCCTTTGATGTATGTGTTTGAAATCCATCAAGCACAATTTCTCTAGTCTTCTGGTATTCATCTAGCACCACCCTTATTTCATCTCTGATGATCTGTCGAATAAGGTCTTCATTAAAAGGAGCAGGAGATGGAACAGGAGGAGGTACAATGGATGTAGAGGCCTGAACTATAGCATTAAAATACCCTTGATCCATCTTCAACATCATATCTTGTAAATCACCTTGTAAAGCACCAACTTGACCTCTAAGACCTTCAATCTCATGATTCATGTGGTCAATTTTCAAAAACAATTTGGGTTGGATGTGAGCAATAATACTAGCAATAGTAAAAGCAATGTCTTCCCGTCTACCATATTCACCAGACTGTCCAAGACTCAGAAATATTTCTTTCAATACTTCAAGCAAGTCATTTTTGAAAGAGGTGAAGTCTTCCCTTGTGATAGAAGACAAAGGAGAAGTTTGAGGAATGGCGGTCTGCTCGGAAATAGGTTCCCTTTCTTCCATCTCAATTCTTCCTTCAAGATCAATTTGAGCAACTGAAGATCCTTTAGGATTTCTTGGAGTAATAGAGATGGTAGGTCCACCATGTCCAAGTGGACTGCCTCCATCATGATCAACGTTTGAATCAATGAGGTTGGGTCCAAAAAGTAATGAACTAGGTAGATTCTCCCCCTTGGTAGGTGATTCCATTTCCTTAGTCCTTGGAGTACTTCGTATGACTGGACTCCAATTAGATAAAGTTATGTCTGGAGGTGAGTTACCAAAATCAGATTTCTCAGATGGAACTGGAGAAGAATCATCGTGCTCTTTAGCATCCTGAGTATCCGCTTCAAAAGTTCTCCTAGCTTCTTCATCTAAATTAACAGCCTCGTTTTCTTCATCTTCTTCTGAGGAGTATTCTACAAGCTCATCAGGTTCCAAACTTGGATCCACATCATCTTTGGGTCTCAGAGGATTTTTTACTGGGTTATACTTCTCATACAGTTTGTCATCATCCACAACCCATGTCTTCTTCCAAGGATTCCAACCAACTCTCATTCTTTTGCAAGTGGTTTGATTCAAACAAATACCACTGGAATCTGTCGATTTTTCCTCCCCCTCAGAAACAATCCCCTTGTACTCTAGCAAGGCTGATATAAATTTTGGATAGGGTAAGGAATTAAATCTAGAAGATGTCTTACTTAGCTCCTCCATATGCCTCATAAGATATCTAGGCAAGTTTATCTGCACCCCATTCACCATTAGGTATAAGAAGAACAGGTCTTGGTACCTCACAATGCTAAAATTCCCTTTCCTAGGACATATAGCATGCTGAATAAACTTGTGTAGCAATCTGCACTCACCATTAAGTTCAACAGCATTTGGCCTTCGAGGACTTCTGTTGCCAGTTAGCTCTTCCAAGGCTCTTTCAAATTCGAAATGGGGATGGTTGATGGGGTAGTAGCTTTGACAGTCCTCATATTCTCCTTTATGAGGTACTTTTAGACTTTTTGCCCATGTCTTTGAAGAAAATACCAATTTCTGTCCATCAACAGATGTCCTTATGTGGTCTCTATGCTCGCCAGCTTCAAACTTCATATTAACATAAAATTCGTTCACTAACCTTGGGTAGAATGATCTGCAGTTCTCACTGACCCATGTTGTCCAGCCCTGCTGTTCCACAGCCTTCCATACCAAAGATCTACTTGATCTTAACCACTCCGCATCAACTTCCTTTTCTGGAATCACTTGTCGATACAGAAGATGCGGCTTAAGAGGCTTCATCAACTTACTGGAACTCGCTTTGTGCTTCTTCGCAGGAGGCAAAATTGTAGTAAAAGATAATCCAAGACCTCGCTTTCTGTTGACCATCTTGAGAGTTGAGGTTCTGATGGGTAGGGTTCGATTTGAGGAGAGAGAACGAGTGAGGGAGTTCAAAATCGAAGAGGGTGTGAGTTTCGACAGAAGGTGTTGATTGAGATTCTAATTAAAAAGTATTTTAAATCATTTAGGGATTTGAAAACAGTGACGCGCGGAAAATAATAAATAAAACATAAAAGAATAAAATTAGTAGTCGCAGCTTGACTGACCGCGTGGCTCGAGGTAGCTGGATCTGCCGTGACCGCGGCTTAACAGATCGTTTGGCGCGTGGTTCGAGGGGATATTATTGAAATTAAAATATTTATTTATAAATTATTTAAAATTATATTTATTCGTAAATGGTATCTAATATTCAAAACTATATTTATTTTAATTTATATGTATTTTTTTTTTTGCAAATTTTGCATATTTGTATGTTAATATTTTTTATAGTTATTGAAATTGAAAGTTTTAAAAAATAAATCTCTAGTGAATATTATGTATCAAAGTAAAATATAATTAATTTAAAATAATTTTGTATAATGATTATGTAAATTTTTTTAATTAATATATAGTCCATTGCAACTAAAAAAAATCAAAAAATTAATTAATTGTATTAAAATATTATTGAGGTTAAATGTATATATGTGATTTTTGAGATATAAAACAATGAAAATAATTTAAAACAATATTGTTATTTTAAAATATGGGGAAAAGGTAACAAAAAATTATTTTTTTAATAAATGTTATTTGTATCATTTACATAAAAAATAATTTCTTTTATTTCCTTTTAAAATTTTTAACTAAATAAGATCGAGAGAAACAACAATCATTTCTTTTTTTTTTTATTAATTATTGTGTTCAAACAAAAAAAAGAAATCAAAGTCTTTTCGTTTCTTTTCTTTCCTTTTATGAATTACAAAATCATTTTTTTTTCTTTTACTAATATATCACCAAACACAAACCATGTGATTGAGTGACGGGCATGGTAACGTTATCGACCGTATGACCAATCATCATAACCGTTGGCTACCGAAAGTACAATTCTAGTTTTAGCCATCATTAAAAAAGACTTTCAACCTGCTTGCCTATAGCTTCGCCTTTACTCTATGCAACTCCCATTCGCACCACTCAAACCCCCTTCACAATAGCACCTCAGTGTCTGCCCACGTTCCCATTATCTACCATTAAATGAAAAGAATCGTATAAATGATTGGATTAGACAAGCAAAATCCAATATACTAGAACAAACATGCCACATTCAATACACAGGCATAAATGTCCATCAGTTGATATTACAAACCATATTCACCCACAAGACCAAAAGTGTACGCAACATCTAGACCAACTATCAGAGGAGTCTGAAAAAAGAACACATGAGTAACATTTGCAGAGCCAATTTTAGTAAAAGTATTTACTAATAAACTAAAAACAAAGATACCCATTGCAAATGAGTATCAATTTTTGAATTGAACTAAGTAATCAAGAATATTCATAATCGTATGCAAACATTAAAATCGGTGAAGCAATGTAAAACAATCCACCAATTTAAGTAAACTAAAATGGGAGAAAAGATGGGGCGAGATACGATTGAGTAATCGATACATGATTTGTGAATGGCCCGAATACCTTCTTTTTTATTTTATTACGGATAATTCCCCTTTTAAAGGTTGAAGGGGAACCCGTACATGACCCGTAGGCCCAAGGCCCAAGGCCCGACAAATCCGCAATACATGACCCGAAAGCCCAGAGGCATATCATGCCCAATACATGACTCGTAGGCCCAACCAACTTGAACTGCCCCTCCTCAACTTTCTGCGTCATTGATCACCTAGCTCCCCACCTTGCATTGCTGATCGGCGAACATTGCCCCGTACAAAGTTGCACGGTGCTTGGTCCCGATGGCGGCTGTCATACCCTCTCATTCTTTCAATCCGGTTAGCTCTGCATCTGGTGGCTGCTACTCCTGTTGCTATGATCCTCTTCTGGGGCCTGTTCTGTGTGAACTGGGCTACTCCATGGTCTACGTGGCCTGAAGGCCTTTGATGACCTGAAGGCCCTTGAGACCCGTAGCCCCAAACCGGTGGCCCGAAGACCCAAATCGGATGAATAGTTCCAGCTGCTACAGTACCGAACAGTAACTGCCACAGTGTTGTTACAATGAATGCTACAATACTGCTACAGTAACCCAGAAATTTGCCTCCACCTGGTTTTGAACTCGGGTCTCTTGGATGCCAAGCAGGAGCCCCTACCACTCGGGTACGAGCTCGTTGGCTTGATACATGATTAAAAAACATGAATTGATACTGTTTCGTTCGGGGAATCAGGTGGGGTCTGAATGACGTTTTGTGGTGGTGGCGGCACGACCCTTTACGCTAGTCACACCTTTTTATTTCCACATCCTTTCCAGATGGTTTCCGACGGGTTTTATTCGTGGAACCGGAAACACCCAATGGTTCCCTTATTATTGCGATGTTCCATGAACCTGCTTTCCAAAGGCAGGTAGTCATTGGAAAATAATTCCAACAACACTTAAGGACTCACATTGGTCGAAATGATAGGAGGTCGGATTCATCGTACCTTTTTGAAGACAATCATTGCCTACTTTGAGACTCTCTTATAGATTTAAGATATGCTTGTGAATCCTTTTTTAAATCTCAAATATAGACTGTGTCGCCCTTATACTGACAATCAATTGATAGCATGTATTGGCTTTAGAATCATCTGTCTGTATCTGAGGATCTTCATCGATGAGGACATCTGTATGTATCTAGGGTTGTCCATCCATGGCACCCTTTGTATACAGATTAGAGATTCTTATGTCATTTATTAACATGATATTGGTTTTAAGCCATGCGGTGTGATGCTCTGAAATTTACCGTCATCCAGAAAGATAAGAATTGTGTTGTTGTTGGGATCGAGCTCATGAGATGGGCTTTTTACGCATCATTGTGAAAGGAATCAAAACCCACGTTGTTCAGTGCCACTTAATGGGACATATCATGCATTTTAAGAACATGTGATGAGGACCAGACCGTGCAGTTTAACGTCATGTGACAATGACGTTTAGGCAGAATGTGTTTAACCAACAATGTTGTGAGTCTTAGGTCGAAACGACCCGAGGGACCTGAAAGGGATATAGCCTCCCTGGTTAGATATGACCCTACTAAGAATATGACCCAGAGAAGATTAGGGTGAGTTTGGGGTGTTGGGTTTGAACCTCAGGGAGGCTTCCTATGTATCCCGTTTGAATAGGAATCAAAACACATGTAGTTCGGAATGGTCGGGGCTTACACCTATAGAGTAGGCCCAAGGCTGCTTCATTAAGAATGTGACCCTTTGATGGTTTGTCTCCCAGGGAATATGGCTCTTTGAGAGGATGGTAACATGGTTTTGGGGCTTACCCCTAATAGGAGGCCCATATGGATATTTGATCGTGTTAGGTCCCTTGGTACGACAATAGTGACTAGAGGGGGTGAATAGTCCTTTTGAATTATTAAAAAACAAATACTAATTTATCAGAGTTAGAACGATGTTAAAAGTTGCAACAAAAATAAAACAGATAACATAGAAAGTTTTTATAGAGGTTCGAATCACCAAGATCCCACTCCTCTCATCAATCTCCTCTACTTTGCAAGGAGACTAGTATACACTAAATCCCCACTTTTGAATGAGAGTGATAACATGATTACATACAAATACAAACGTATCTTTTTCACACCTGGTGGTATAATCCATGAATTTTGAAGGAGTCACAACCTACCTTCCTTTTGTCTGGGAGGAACAACTCGACCTCTCTTTCAGATGGGGGGAATAACCCAATGACAACTTTTGGATGGGAAAATCCTAAATCAAACTCTAGAGCAAAAACAGATGGTAGAAAGAATTACAACGAAGAAATAACAAAAAACAATTAAAATAGTAGTTGAGAAGATGATGTAGAAATTCAGTGCAACTCGAGTTCTTTGATCACTTCAATGGTGGAAGATGAAAACGATGAAGATCTTCAGTGATCACAAAAAAACAATAGATGTCGAAGAAGTTTCTTGATCTGTTCAAAGCAACATAAATTGTATCACTGTATTCTAATCCAATGAATCATCTACACTGGTACATGTGTTTGAATCCTTGAAGGGATCTCTGAGATCATTAAAGAAAAATCCTCTAGGAGCATATCCATAGCCAATATCTTCACGACACTTGTTAGTGTATAACAATATTATAGTATGACCGTTACCTTTTATTTGTTAAAGTTGTGTTGCAAACAAAACACAATCGAACTTTATATTTTTTTCATGAAATATTAAAATAAAACATTCAATATTTTAACAACAACAATTCTAAATGAATTAAAATTGTAAAACAATTGAAATAAAAACATAATCTTCCAGATTATACATACAACAAAAATTGTAGAAAAATAGAGCATCGTATGAACCATTAAACTACAAGTATATGTGTCCATAAAAATAATGTAACAATTATTATTACACACTTTTATAATTTTAGATCAACATAAAAATAGTAAAACAATTAATAAAATAGTTATTTTAATAACATCAATTAAAAAAAGAAATAAAAATTTTAGAACAAAATTTTAATTAACGGTGACTCATGACCCACCACTGAAATAGAGAGCAGTGGCTCATGACCTACCGCTGGAACAGAGTAAATGAAATCATTTCATTTTCAAGAAAAAATAAAATAAGCAACCGAAACAAAATTAAAGCATCTTAGAATAGTAAGAGTAATACACTGCACTCAAAAGATAAAGTAAGATATTCAAATAGAGCTTGAGGAAGCTCCTTTTGTGTCCCTGTATAGTAGGAAGAAACAACCGATGGAGAGAAGATGAAACACCATTGATGTCCAATAGTGGGTAAAAAGATTCATCGTTGATATCCAACAATGGGTAGAAAGTCTCACCGTTGATGTCTAATGATGAGTAAAATAACTCATCACTGAAGGCTAGTGGTAGGTTACTGACCCATCGTTGGTATTTTCCAAGGGTGACTCATCACCCACCATTGGAAATTTCCAATAGTGACTCACTAATCATACAACCAAGGGGATGAGAACCCCCAAACCAGAAGAAAAAAAAAGCGTCTGTCAACGCCTATAAGAAGAAACACAGAAGACAAGAAAGAACACCAAAGAAGAAAAAGATGAGCTTCTGTTTACTCGAAAGAAGATGCAAAAAGATCCAGAAGCTGAACAAGATAAAAACCGTAGGCTTGAAGACACTTGGTTAGCACAGTTGGAGAAAAAGAAGATCACAAGAGAACTGGAGAATAGCTGTCTATATGAGGAAGAAGAAAGGGTTTGGACAGTAGAAGCGCGATATTAGAAGTGCAACGTGAGAGTTCAAAAAAGATAAAACGCACCGGTGAATCTAGAAGATCAGATGAATGAAAAGAGAAGGTTTGGCGGCTGAAATGATCCACCGCTACTATTTGAGAATAATACAGATGAACAATGATATTAAAAATCACTATCCCACATCAAAATGAGAATGCAGTGACCAAGTGGTATATCATGAAAGGTGCACCGATCATGGGTTCAGATTAAAACACAACACACACAAGTTCTGCAAGCCTAGCGGGTGACCCATGCTCAACCTATGTGCCAATGGGAAGCACACTCTGGGCCTTATACATGGGCCCCACATGCGACATATGTGCACTATGCTCCTCTCAGCCTTTGTACGGGCCACGAGGGATGGACCTCCCACATGGGTTGACCTCAAGGTCCCCCTAAGCATGGTTGAAGGTTCAGACCAAGTGGCTTGTGCACATGGCCTAATTTTTTACAAAACTTAACAAAAAAATTAGAGAGTATAAAAATAAAAACCAATGATCAAACAAAATATTAGAAAATGTAAATAAGAGAGATTATTTTTAAACTATATTTATTTTAATTAAATGTGATGTAAGAGTAATTTACCAAAACAATGAGAGATGTAAAAATGTTAATACCCAATTACAAACAATATCCCCCTTTTTAAAATTAAAAAACTTACCATTTATTAAATTTTCAAAAAACTTTGCAAATCATTTATTAAATATTCAAAAACTTTCTCCCTCTTTTTGAAATTTATCAAAAATTACAATAGTATTTAGAAATAATCTATTTTAATCAAAAATCAATTACTGTAAAAGTAACAAAGTAAAATATTATAATGAGAGTAAAAAGATACAGTATTCAAAGAAAAAAGAATCGAGACAGTGTTGTAGTTTTAACAAAACATTTTTAACCAGAATGATCTAATTATCATTTAAGAATAGTAGATTATGACAATGAGATATAGAACTCAAGTAAAAAACATTAGCTAAATTTATCAAAAATATAAAATATACTAAGAAAAAGTTAAGCTTCCAGCATACCGCATTCAAATTCCATTTTCTCAAACTTAATATAATTTAAGGGTTTTGTGAAAATATCAACTAATTTTTTCTCAATAGGAATAAATTCCAAACATATATCACCTTTATTTATATGATTCATAAGGAAATGAAATCTACCATTAATGTGTTTAGTTCTAGAGTGTTGAAGAGGCTTTTTAGAAATTTAAATAACACTAGTTTAATCATATTATATGGAAATTTTATCAAAACTAATATTAAAGTCATGCAAAGTTTAATCTATCCAAATACTCTATGAACAACAACTAACAACAACAACATACTCAACCTCGACCATTGACAGTGCTACTAAAAGTTGTTTCTTAGAGCTCCATGAAATTAATCTTTTACCTAAAAAGTGACACATACCTAAAGTGTTTTTTTGGTCAAGTATGCAACCTCCAAAGTCAAAATTAGAGTAAGACAATAAATCAAATCAATTCTCATCAGAATAGAACAATACAATATAAGCATTACCCTTAATATATCTTATTAATCTTTTAATATCTTTAAGGAAAATTTATTTGGGGGGTGACTAATATCTAGCACAAATACAAACGATAAACATAATATCAGGACTAGAAGTAATAAGATACATAAGACTTCCTATCATACCTCTATAAAACTTATCACAAACAGGATTTCCAGATTCATCTGTATCCATCTTAGAATTTGTGCTCATAGGGGTTATCATAGTTTTACAAGAATCAATTCCAAACTTTTTTACAAGTTATTTAGTGTACTTATCTTGATTTAAGAAAATATCATCTTTCCTTTGATTAATTCATAAACTAAGGAAATTTTTTAATTCTCTCATTAAGCTCATATCAAATTCATTTTTCATTAATTTTGAAAACTCATTACTAAGTTTATCATTTGTATAACCAAAAATAATATTATCAACATAAATCTCTATAATTAGTATATCATTTGAAACCATTTTTACAAATAAGTTTGGATCAACCTTACCTTTACAAAATCATTTTGAATTAAAAACAGAGTTAATTATTCATACCAAGCTTGAGGATCTTGATTAAGACTATATAAAGATTTAGACAGTTTGAAAACATGATTTGTAAATTCATTATTTTTTAAACCAGGTGGTTGTTTAACATAAACCTCTTCTGAAATTACACCATTTAAAAAAACACTTTTTACATCCTTTTGAAAAAATTAAAAAAATTTAAAACTTGAAAAAGATAATAAAATATGAATGGATTATAATCTTGAAATTGGTGCAAATGAATCTTCAAAATAAATTCCTTATTATTAAAGGTATCCTTGGGAAACTAATTTTTCCTTATTTATAACTATATTTCCAGACTCATCCAATTTATTTCAAAAAATCCATTTGGTTCCTATAGACATTGTATATTTAGGTAACTCAACCAGATTATAGACTTTATTTCTATCAAACTGGTCAAGTTCATCATTCATGGCATTAAACCCAATTAGAATATTTTAAAGCTTCTTTAATATTAATAGGAACAAAATCAACTACAAAGGTAGAATTAGCATAGAAATTTAAAACAAATTTTCCAGTTCTAATTCTAGATTCAACATTTAGTATAACATTTTCTGAAGAGTGATCTTTGCGAGTTTTCCAAATTAAAGGACCAGATTAAGATGATATATTGATATCCCTACGAGCATTGTTAATTCTCGCCAACTTACCAAATTTAGAAATTTATAAACACAAAACAAACAATGCACTAAACTATTGGATAGTATAAGAATTGAAAGTCCGAGATCGAACCTGCAAAGATAGGGTTGAAGAAAATATTAATTAAATAACCTATACCTAAACTAATTTCGATTTAAATGTAAACTATCGAGCGTAGGATTTGTTGAAGAATGGGGGAGATGATAATAAAACGGGTGTCGGGCAGTGATAATTCCAGGTTCATGAGATGACAAGGTATAAAACAATTAATTAACAATTATATAGGTGTGGGAATTGGGTCTTAGCGAGTTCAATGGTCATGATAAACACTCTCCATCCTAAGTTCTCCTTTTCTCATGGTCAATTACTTTAGGTTACAAAGAATGGGTAACCCAAAACCTTATTTAAACATAGGGAAAGAACAAACCTAATGGTCATGGTGGAAGTCTAATCCCTAGGTCTCATATTAAACAAATGTATTCAATCTAGGCAATGGTTATGCACAAATAAAGAAATTAAACCCAATCCCGAACCCCGCTCACAATGGTCATGCAATAAAAATAAGGAAAGAGATAAAATTGAAGAACAAATATGGAATCCCAACATGAATCACAATTAATCATAAAATACTTCTTAAATTCAATCCCCCTTTATCACGCTTTCCTCGACGCGAAGAAATCGCCCTCTCATGTTAACCACGAGCGGGTGGATAAAAATAAATAAAGGAAAAATCCTACAAAAAGTGGAAAAGTAGTTGTGCCTTCATTCATTAGGCATCTGGTGGTGGTGCCCAATATAGAATTCTTCAAATGGGTGGCCATAGGTCCTTTTTATAGGTATTTCCCATAAAAACCCATGGTCTGTGTTGTCTGCATTTTCTCTACGCGTCACCATCATCATGAATTGTACCTGGGTACACGTCATGTACATTAGATCTGGGTTTTTCTTCCACCACATTGAATCCATAGATGATGCTTTGACTGTTTGAATTTCATCATGACGTGTACTGAGATTACACGACGTGTACTCATAGTCCACATTCTCCTCCATGTCCGTACAACTCTTGCGTGCATCAAATTAATTAATTTGGAACTTTGACTGCCGTCACATCATGTACTAAAGGTACACGATGTGTACTGGTCGTTCATAGCATGTATGCTTGTCATGACTTGTTCTACGCGGTCTACAACATGTCATGAACTGAAACTACATGTGATGTACTAAAGGTACACATTATGTGGGTGCTCTGCTCCAAAATTTTTAGCTCCACTTTGACTTCAAAATTCCAGTGTCTTTAAGCTCCAAAAAACCATCTCTTTTCATTCCTTTTTCAAATCTTCAACATTTCATGCCATAAAACATAAAACAAGTCAAATCATTCCAAAATAGGAAAAGATTATTCAATTAAATACAAGCATCCATTCATAATAATAATAAAAAATATATGAATGAAATAGACTTATCATATATGATCGCCATCAACTAATGCATTATTATCTTTTGGTTTATCTTCATCAAAGTTGAATTCTTTAAAATCTTTTGCATTATCAATAAAATCAATACTATACTTTTCATTATTTTCAATGAACTTGACATGCATAGATTCTTCCACTGTCATAGTTCCCTTATTATGTACTCTATAAGTCTTACTATTATTAGAGTATTTTAAAAATATACCTTTGTCGCTTTTTGAATCAAATTTATCTAGATTATCTTTAGTATTTAAAATATAGCCAGTACATCTAAAAACTTTAGGTTTGTTATTTTTAAACAGTTCATAGGGAGTTTTCTTCAACAAGGGTCAGATGTAAACTCTATTTAAGATATAACAATCAGTGTTAACTAATTCAACCTAAAAATATTTTGAAATGTTGAATCCATTAAGCATTGTTATTTAGATTTCTTGAATAGTTTGATTTTTCCTCTCTACAACACTATTCACTGTAGTGTTCCAAGGGCGGAAAAATTATGAAAATATCTATTAGTTTCACAGAATTTTTCAAATTTTAAATTAACAAACTCTCCTACTTTATCACTTCTAATAGAAGAAATTAAATAACCATTTTGATTTTGAATTTGCTTACAGAATGCAACAAACTTGTTTAAGGTTTCACTTTTATGAGATAAGAAAATGGTTCAATTAAATCTTCTAAAATCATCTACAATTACAAACAAATATCTTTTAGAACCTAAACTTGTAGTTCTCATGGGTCCAAAAAGATCAAGATGAAGCAGTTCTAAGCATCTAACAGTATTGTCCATATTAACAGATCTAAATGACTCTTTGTGTCGCTTATCGTTTAGACAAGAATCACATATATAATACTTACATGTACTAAATTTTGGAAGATCCAAAACATGTTCATGTTTAGCCAGCTTGTACAATTGTAAAAAATGAACATGTCCCAACATTCCGTACCATAGAATGTGAACTGTATCTACAATATTGAATCATTTTACATTTAGCTTGCTTATTTTGAAAAAATCAATAGAATATATATTTTCTTTTCTATTAGTATAAAATAAAACACAATTATGTTTATAAACAAGACATTCATTATCTTTAAATTTTACACTCATACCATCATCAATTTTTTTTGATATGCTGATTAAATTGTGTTTTAATACTTCTATAAATATTACTTTAGAAATTATAACAAAAGTTAATATACCTACTTCTCCAAAACCTTTAACCATACCTTTAGAGTTGTCACTGAAAGTGATAGTACCTCCATCACAAGAGTTAAAATATAAGTTATAGATTTCACCAGTTACGTGTCTTGAGCACCCAATGTCCATATACCATGTGACTTTGGTACTCTTCAGGAAGGTTTCCTACAAAACAAATCAAGCATGTGGTTGTTTTGTTACCCAGACTAGTTTGGGTCCAACTGGATTAGTAGAAAAAATTTTAGGTACCCATAAAAATTTGAGACATTTATTATAGGGTAATATAGAATAATTTTTTTTAGAAATTAAATTCTTAGTGTAGTCTAAAGACCGAGTAAACTTTAAAGAACATTCAATTTCATAATTTCCTTTCAAGTTATAACTAAAGAAAGTAACATTTGAAATATTCTCATTTGTGCCTTAAGAAAATAGTTCTATACATATGAATAACCTGATTATTATAGCCACAACCATTTTTATCATATTCGTGTTTTTTCATAGCCATTATTTTATCAAATTTCTCTTAGCCTCAAACAAAGACAGATAAGGTTTCCTTTAACCCAATAATTTCCTTTTTAAGGTTTTTATTCTCTTTCTGAATAAATTCTAGGTCATCACATATTTTCACATTTGAACATGATCCATACTTTTTCAGTTTCTTATTTTAATATGTAAGATGTCTGCATTCCTTTTCAACTTTATCTAAATTATCATAGACAAATTTAAATCTTATGGATGATCATCATCGTTTTTTGACAAGAGATATTTTATTTATATATTATAAACTTAAATTTTAACAATTAAAAATCTACAACCTTTTTCTATTCTATATTATTTAAAAAAGAATCATTCGGTTTTTTATTCTCTTATTTAATATTCTTATTTTCTCTTTATAGTTCCCTATATAATTCAGCCATTCTCAAGATATCAATTTGAAATTTTTAATTTTGATAAGTTAATTATTTAAATTCATTTTCAATATCAAATTCGTAACCAGAAATATAATTATAATTTGAGTGTACCTCATTTATAGTTGTATCCATAAAACATAAATTGAAAAATTCTTTTTCACTTTGAGAACCAACATCACTTAAGTCTGACTCTTCTGTGCAGCTCCATCTTGAATGATATGCCTTTCTTTTCTCCTTATTGTATTGCTTGTCTTTTCTATATTGTTTTAATTTGGGATAGTCTGATTTTATATGCCCCTTTTTCCTGCATCATAGAATATTAATTTGAAAACATCATATTTACTACTTTTACCAAATTTACCACCCTTCCTAGAATCCTTTTGATGATCTATTCTGTGATTCTTCTTAAAGCCTCTCCTACCCTTTATATACTTGTAAACACCTTTGGTGAAATTTTTAATTTCATCCTTCTCACTTTGTTGTAACTCGGAATCATAGGAATTAGTAATAACATTTATATTTGATTTAAATTCTACACCTTTCCTTTTATCATGGTCATCAACATTGTCATTCTTCATTTCCATCTAATATTGAAGTAGTGATCCTATCAATTTATCCATTGAATATTTAGAGAAATACTTACTTTATTCAATAACAACTTTCTTTGAATGTCATATATTGGGTAGATATTGAAGTAATCTTTTGATGAGAGCTTCATTATTCATAGACTCTCTGAGTGCAGCTATACTGTTTCCAATTTTGGTAAATCTATTATACATCTCATTTATTTTTTATTGACCAATCATTCTGAATTCTTGAACCTCAGCTCTGTGTATACATATCTTGATTCTCTGTAGCTTATAAATTCCTTGATGAGTGACTTTTAAATTCCTCAAGATGTAAGAAGTAGTTTTATAGGACGAAATATGACTATACATATTTCTACTTAGAGAGCAGTATAAGTAATTCATAACTTTGTAATTTAAAACGCATTTTGCAACATCATTACTAGTGATATTTTCTAAATCTACATTAGGCAGTTTACATGGTTTTGATATTATAGTCTAGTAATCAAGACCTATGTTTTTAAGAAATACCTCTATTCCGTCCTTCCAGTAAACATAGTCACTTCCATTAAAGTGAGGTGGTCTAATGAGATTTAACATCTCTAAATCATGATTTTCTATAACAAAGCAATGGATCTTTTCCCCAGACAATTAAGTCCAGGGTAATGGTTAGTTTAAAAATAGATAATGAAACAACTAAAACCAATTCATTAAAAAGAAACCACCCTATAATACCAATTTTTAGGTCTCTAGGTATGTCAGTAGTGGCTAGAGGGGGGTGAATAGTCCTTTTTGAATTATTAAAAAACAATTATTAATTTATCAGAATTAGAATAGTGTTAAAAGTTACAGTGAAAATAAAATAGATAACATAGGAAGTTTTTATTGAGGTTCAGATCACCAAGATTCTAGTACTCTCATAAATATACTCTACTCTTTGAGGAGACCGGTATATGCTAATTTTTCACTTTGGAATGGGAGTTATAACCCAATCACATACAAATAAAAATGTACCCTTTTCACACCTGGTGGTATAATCCTTTACTTTTGAAGGAGTCATAACCAAACTTCCTTTTATATAAGAGGAACAACCCAACCTTCCATTTAGGTGGGAGGAATAATGCAATGACAACTTTTGGATGATAAAATCTTAAACCAAACTCTAGAGGACAAATAGATGGTATGCAGAATTAAAATGGGGAAATAATCGAAAATAATTAAAATAGTAGTTGGGTAGATGACGTAGAAGTTCAATGCAGCTCGAGTTCCTTGATCAATTTAGTGGTAGAAGATGAAAGTGATGAAGATCTTCAGTGATCATAAAAAAACAATAGAAGTTGAAGAAGTTTCTTGATTTGTTCAGAGTAACAGAAATTGTTTCATCGTATTCTGATCCAATAAATCATTTGCACTAGTATGTGTTTTTAATACTTTAAGGGATCTCTCATATCATTAAAGCAATATCCTCTAGGAGCATATCCATAACCAATATCAGCACGACACTTGTTAGTGTATAAAAATATTATAATATGATTGTTACCTTTTATTTGTTAAAGCCATGCTGCAAACAAAACAAAACCAGAATTTATATTTATTCATGAAATATTAAAATAAAACATTTAATATTTTAACAATAACAATTCTAAATAAATAAAAATTGTAAAAAAATTGAAATAAAAACATAATATTCCAAATTATACGTACAACAAAAACTGTAGAAAAACAGAGCATCGTATAAACTGTTAAATTACAAGTATATGTGTCCATAAAAATAATGTAACAATTATTTTTACACACTTTTACAATTTTAGATCAACATAAAAATAGTAAAACATTTAATAAAAGATTTTTTTTAATAACATCAATTAAAAAAAAGAAATAAAAATTTTAGAACAAAAATTTAACTAATGGTGACTCATGACCCACTATTGAAACAAAGAGCAGTGGATCATGACCTACCACTGGAACAGAGAAAATGCAATCATTATATTTTCAAGAAAAAAATAAAAGATGTAACCAAAAAAAAATCAATTTCATTCTATAGTGTAACCAAAGGATTTATAAGAATCAATAAAATTTTTGGTGCCATTAAAAATACAACGGTGACTCATGAATCACCGTTTCATGAAGACAACGACGACTCATAACCTACTATTGGAAATGTCTAATAGTGAATTAGTGATTTTTTTTTCAAACAATAAGATGTTATAATAGATGAATAAATCAAAACTACTATTATAAAAATAAGTATAAAATAATAAATAAATAAAAAACAGATAGAATGCAAGAAGAAGTTGCTGCCAAGATTCAAAGCACCTATAGAGATAAAACCCATGAAAAAGCTGCAAATAATCAGAATTAAAAAATTATGATAAAAATAAGAAAAAAAAATTTAAAACAACTTCAAATAGTAAGAGTAATACATTGCACTCGAAAGATAAAGTAATATCTTCAGATAGATCTTGAAGAACCTCTTGTTGTGACCCTATATAGTAGGAAGAAACAACCAGTAGAGAGAAGATAACCCACTATTGTGGTGGGTAAAAAGAATCAATGTTGATGTCCAATGGTGGGTAGAAAGACTCACTATTGACTTCTAATGGTGAGTAAAATAACTCACCACTAAAGGTTGGAGGAAGGTCACTGACTCACCATTGGTATTTTCCAACAGTGACTTGTCACCCACCATTGGAAATTTCCAACAGTGACTCAACGAGTATCCAACCAAGGGGATAAAGAACCCTCAAACCATAAGAACAAAATCTCTGGTCAACACTTGAAATAAAAAACACAAAATACAAGAAAGAATGCTAAATAAGAAAAAAAATGAGCTTATGTTTTCTCAGAAAAAGATGAAAAAAGATTCAGAAGCTGAACAAGATAAAAACCATAGGATTAAAGACACTTAGTTAGCACTATCAGAGACACTAATGATCATAGGAGAATTGGTGAATGACTGTCCAAATAAGAAAGAAGAAAGTGTTTGGATAGTAGAATTGCAGGATTAGAAGTGCAGTGCAGGAGTTAAAAAAATATAATACACACAGGTGAATTGGGGAGATCAGATTGATGAAAAGAGGAGATCTGATGACTGAAATGATCCACCACTACTATCTGAGAAAAAGACAGATGAACACTGATATTAAAAATCACTATCCCACATCAAAACAAGATTTTGGCGGTTGAGCGGTATATCATGCAAGGTGCGCCGATCTTGAGTTCAGATTAAAACACAACACACACACATGACATGTGAGCCTAATGGGAGACCCATGCCTAATATATGCACTAACAGGGCACATAATCTGTACAAAACGTTCATGCACTATGCTCCTCCCAACCTCTGTGCGGTTCATGAGGGTTGGACTCCCACGAGGGTTGACCTCAAGGCCCCCCTAAGCATGGTTGAAGGTTCAACCCAAATGTCTTATGCATATGGACTAATTTTTTACAACACTTAACAAAAAAAAGTAAAGAGTATAAAAATAAAAACCAATGATAAAACATAATATTAGAAAATGTAAATAAGAGAGATTATTTTTAAACTATATTGAAATTAATTAAATGAAATGTAATATAAATTTATCAAAACAAAGAGATATGTAAAAATGTTAATAACCAATTATAAACAGATCGTTCTGATGACATTATCTTCACTAACCTCTAATCTCACGTGATTCATGCTCAATGTGGGAAATAATAGGAAGTGGAATATTTGACAATCTACATAATATTCTTCATTCATTGGTGGATGAGGGAAAGGATATGGAAGGTGGGGGGATTCCTCGCAAGAAAGACTAAGAGCTTACTCCAAGAGGGACTCCCTAAGGAGGAATTTTCTCTTCGTCCGTTGGTAGATGAGGATAAAGTCATGGTAGGACAGTCAGGAAGAGAAACGAGGCTTAGGTGTGTATGTCTCCTCTGTTGTTTTCAAACCCCAAGTATTGGGTCTTATGTATCCATATAGATATAGCCTGATTATTTTCACATATCGGCCATAAGATGCTGCAGCCTAGCCAGAGAAGTCATCCATTATCATCCTAAGGTTGGGATCATCCTTACCATGAGAATGTATAATTGGGAACACCCTGAGGATCCTACCTATTAGTTAGGATAAATGAAAGACTTAAATTACCACATGAATGTATAGTTGAGAGGACACACTGGCGTGCCTTGTGCTCTGATCATACATATCTAGAGGTTTTAGAGGAGGTCTCAACTTGGTCCTCCTCGGATGAGGCATCCAAGGAAATAGGTGCTCTATCATTGGTGATATGAAAGAGGTCTCAAAGGATGGCTTACACAGGATGGACCTAGGCGAGCTAAAGGGTGCATCACCCAAGGTGGACTTAAGAAATCTAGAGGTGCTTTTCCCAGGTAGGGTGATGAATAACCTAGGAAAGAACACTTGGGAAAAACCTTTATATAAGCTCTAAGGGTCTCCTTAGGTGATTCTGGAAGGGTCTCACACATGTTTGATCTTGGAGGGTGGTGGGAATGGGCTTTTCCCTAGTAATTGTGGAATAGGGGGATGTGACTCATCGCACGAGTCTTTAATCCACTACTCTGTCCAACATCATATATTGAATAATTCCAACATGTTTTTCCCTTTTAATTATTCTCTTATTATTTCTTGTATTTTGGTTTAAGTAAACTGCATGGGTCTTGTGGGTTTTATACAGTTTTTTTGGTATATAAATAAATTAAATATGGCTAGAAAAGGTGCATAGTTTTTGAATCAAATATGACTCCTCTATTGTTGCACGCGCGCATGTGTGTGTGTGTGTGGGTAAATAGTTAAGGTGTTTTTCTAATAAATAGAGAAACTTCCATGGGACAACTGGGACTAGGAGATGACCAAATTAGGGTAGAAGTGGGGGGGGGGGGGTAAATAGTTAAGGTATTTTTCTAATAAACAAAGAAACCACCATGGGACAATTGGGACTAGGAGATGACCAAATTAGGGTAGTAGTGTGATCTACAACATCAATCGAAGTACCCTTTAATCCACTACTTTGTCCAACATCATATATTGAATAATTCCAACATGTTTTTTTTCTTTTAATTATTCTCCCATTATTTCTTGTATTGTGGTTTAAGTAAACTGCACGGGTCTTGTTATTTTTATATAGTTTTTTTTAGTATATAAAGAAATGAAATATGTCTAGAAAAGGTGCATAGTTTTTGCATCAAAGATAACTCCTATGTTGTTGTGCGCGCGTGCGCGCGTGTGTGTGTGGGGGGGGGGGTAAATAGTCAAGGTATTTTTCTAATAAATAGAGAAACCAACATGGGAAAACTGGGACCAGGAGATGACTATATTAGGGTAGTAGTGTGGGGGGATGGGGGTGGTAAATAGTTAAGGTGTTTTTATAATAAACAGAGAAACTGCCATGGGACAACTGGGACCAAGAGACGACCAAATTAGGGTAGCAGTGTGCTCTGCAACGTCAATTGATGTACACTTGAATCCACTACTATTTCCAACATCATATATTGAATAATTCCCAAAAAATTCCCTTTTAATTATTCTCCCATTATTTCTCGTATTGTGGTTTAAGTAACCTGCATGGGTCTCGTGGGTTTTATATAGTTTTTTTGGTATATAAATAAATGAAACATGGCTAGAAAAGGTGCATAGTTTTTGCATCAAAGATAAATCCTATATTTTTTAATGTGTTTGTGTGTGGGGGAGGGGGTAAATAGTTAAGATGTTTTTATAATAAATAGAGAAACTTCCATGGGACAACTGGGACTAGGAGATGACTAGATTAGGGTAGCAGTGTGCTCTTCAACGTCAATCGAAGTACACTTTAATCCACTACTCTATCCAACATCATATATTGAATAATTCCAACATGTTTTCCCTTTTAATTATTCTCCCATTATTTCTCGTATTGTGGTTTAAGTAAACTGCATGGGTCTTATGGGTTTTATATAGTGTTTTTGGTATATAAAGAAATGAAATATGGCTAGAAAAGGTGCATAGTTTGTGCATCAAAGATAACTCCTCTGTTGTTGCTCTATCATTCAAAATTTTAGGTACTACTGGGAAATGGATCTATAACCATGCATATATACCCATGTTTTAAAAAAACCGTGGGTATAGGTGGTATTTTTTAACCTATACCCACGGTTTTGTTAAAACTATGGGTATACTAACCCCAATTTGAAGTTTTTATCGGGCCCCCTCCCAATTTTTCATTTCCTCCCCTGCATCTCCCCTGAGCCCTAGCCTCTCCATCCTCTCCTCCCCTCCCCAAACACGACCTCCTTCCCTTGCCTCCACCTTTTCCTCCTGGCCCCCTCCTCCCTCCCTCCACCTCCCTCCCTCTACCTCCGCGTCCATGGCCACATCCACCTTCCGACCCCCGCCTCCACCTCCCGGCCCTCACCTTTGCCTCCACATCCTCATGACCTCCACCTACTGACCTCAAAAGGTATTTTCATTCTCCTCACCTCTTCCTTTTTTTCATTTCTTTTAATCCGTGTTAATGAATTAAATATTTTTAGGTGAATCCCACCTGAGCATGGTGGAATTCATCTTGGATCAAGGGTATATCTATTCTCCTATATAAAAGAGGCTGTTGTGGGTATCCTATGAACCATTTGTCTCTATTTTCATGGAAGGTGACCAAGTTATGATATTCCCTAGGTTTTTCTATATTTTAGGGTGAAATTTTGGGATACTCTATTGTAGTTATTTTGTACTTTAAGCTTGTAGAATTTTTGGTTATTTTTTTTGGAAATTGATTACATTGGTTTCTCTTAGGTATTATTTATTCTTTAATTGTAGTTATTATATAATTGTATTTATTTAGTGATAGAATTTGGTTTGTTAATTTTTAGGTTATTATTAAATGTTGTTTGTAGTATGAAAGATCACTTATGGTCTTGGTATGTGATCTTGACATTTTTGATGAAAAATGCATAGGATACATTATGACTCATTGAGATTAGGTAGGTGATTGTTTCATATTGTTCATGTATCTTTATAATTTTATGCCTATGATATTATATATATGTAAAAGGGTGATTTTGATTGTTAAAAAACCTCAATAGTGATTGATATTCATTTGAAGAAATTAATAATATATTATATTTTCTCTAAAATAGAGTATTGTGTGTGACATAACTACCATGATTTGAAAAATATTTTTAGTTTACAATGATTTTTTGGTGACATTATATGATTGATTATGATTTTTTTATAAAAATAGTGATTTTAAAGAGAAACTTATGAAATTTCATAAGTCTGGAATAAGAATTTATTATAATTTTGTTTTTATAAATTGTCTTTGAAATGAATGGTTTAGAAATAATATATAGTTTTTATGGGAGAACTATATTATGGAAATTAGGTCTCATTTAATTTGATATCTTGTTTAAAATGGTTCTGTAGAATTTTTTAGGTTAAAAAGAAGAGATATAATTAAGATTATGGGATTTGTTGATGATAATGGATTATTTAAATGAATGTTATTGAAATGTGGTTAAAAAATGAAAATTTATTTTCTAAAAAGGGATTTTCACTAGTTCTGTTCAAGGATGGTGTGGGGTTAAAATAAACATGATATGAATTTTAAAGTATTTATAAAAGAGGTACATGAATGGTAGTTTAAGGAAATGAAAATGGATAATTTTTTTTTCATATATTGTCTACTCTAATTGAACACATGTATACAATTCATAGTTTTAAATCTATACTTGTGTGTACTCTATTGATTTAGGGACTCCCTTGGCCACATATATCACCTTGTGTTAAATCTATACTTGTGTTAACCATTTAATACATTAATCTTCCAAATGTTGATGAAAATAGAACTTTTTCCATATATCTCACCTTATCCTCTATTCATGTTTCTCTCCCCTTTGATAATTTAAAGTGACTAACCAAAATATTTGAAACTAATTTACATCAGATCACTTCAAACCGCTCGACGACATTTCGATTTTACTCCCTTTGAGACAAAACTAAGATCTCATTTCTCATGTCTTTTTCAATATTAATCCCATGAATCTTCCTTAAAATACTAAAATACTTCATTTTGATAGATATAGATAAACCCCACTTCAAATCCAAGAACTATTGAATGTACAATCCCATTAGAATCATATCATCAACATACAATAGTAGGATGATAAAGCAATCATCATTTGACACTTTTTTGACAGCAACAGTGATTTGAGTCATTTTTTATGAAACCCACTTTAACCATAAAATCATTGAATTTATGGTTACGTTGATTTGGTGCAATTTTCATTCCATATAAACTATATTTTAGCTTACAAAACAAGTCCAACTTCCTATTGACCTTGAAACAAGTTGATTGTTTCATGTAAATTTCTTCCTCCAAATCACCATGTAGAAATGATAACTTTACATCCATTTTTTCTAAACATAAACCACTGATAGTAACCATTATTAAGATTTTTTGGATGGTACTATGTTTTACTACTAGTTAAAGTTTACCATAGAAATCCACTCTCTCTTTCTATTAAAATACTTTCACCAACCGCCTTTCTTTATACCATTTAATACCATACACTTGTTCCTTCAATCAAAAGACCCATCTATTTTCCATCTCTTTATTTCCTCATGGTAATATTGTTAGATCCTAGGTTTCATTGGAATATAATGAATCCATTTCCTCCTCCATAGATAACTTCCATATACTGGAATTGCATACTAATGTTGCCTCTTACAGGATTCCAAGTTCTCCACCATCTATTAGATGTCGATAATGAAAATCATGGCCATATATTTATAACAATAATTTAAATATGGCATAAAATATCAATTCAATATAATCCTTCCACTTTTGGTGTAACCTCTTTTTTGTATAAACTTTTAAAATCTGAACATCTAGGGATTAGCTTTATGCCTTTAAAGGCCTTGAGAATTTAGGTATATCTACCACTTTTTTATCATCAAAAAAGTTTACTCCATCATCTAAATTCAATGGAACATGAGTTATTCCAATTATATCATCCAAATCAACTTGAGTATGGCCTATGGATTCTTTGAACCCTATTTTAATCTATGTTATGTTTTGGTCTTTATAAAACACCCTTTCATTAAAGAGAATGTTTAAAGATCTGATGATCTTCTAAATTTTGTCATCCTAGAGAGGATAACCAAAGTTCTTATATCTACAGACTATAAATAAATAAATTTTGGAATTATCATAAAGATTTCCCCTCTCCTTAGCATCATTGTTAACATATGTTAGACGGTAGAAAAATTTCATATGATGAATTTTTGTTGGTTTATCATACCATAACTAATCAAAAATATCTTTTCTTACTAGTGTTGATGGAATTATATTGACTAAATACATAACAAAATTTAGTTATTTCAACTATACTTCTTTAGACACAGTGTAATGAAACCTCATGTTGCATGCCTTCTCAATTAATGTTATGTTCATCTATTTGGCCACACTATTTTATTCTAGTGTACCAAGAAAAATTTTCTCATGCATGATTCCCTTATTCAAGAAATATTTATCAAGGTTCCTTATATTATATTTTTCACCATTATTTAACCTACGACATTTGAGACTTTTTCTAGTCTCTCTCTTGACCATGGATTTCAAATTGATGAAAATTACAAACAATTCAGATTTATACTTCATGAAATATATCCACATTTTCTTATAGTTTCATCAAATTAAAAAATATAAGGAACTTCCATGATACTAAATTGGGACTGGTCCCCATACATAAAAATGAAAAAGTTTAATATTTCCGCATTGATTCTTCCTTCTATTAAACTTAAATAAAAATATCCTTTGTTTACTAAGTATATAACACTCACAATTTATAACATTGGTATGATTAAGATTCAATACATCCTTTTCCAAAAGAACCTTCATATTCATATCACTAGGATGACCAAGCTAATTATTTCATAACTCCAGACATACAGTAGTTATAGTTCTAACCAAAAAACTTCAGTATGTACATTTGGTTAGATACAAGGTTCATTACTTAAATCCCCTTTCCAAAACCATTAATCCTAGATTTACTTTCTATACACCATTATAAAAATTAGCATCATATCCCTCATAATATATTTTTCTAATAGAAATGCTATTTTTCTATAAGCCTACGATATGTTATACTTCCTTTAACATTAGCATGCATTCATTTAAAATCCGAACATTCACATTACACTTTATGAAAACTTCAAGAGACTCATCATACACCAAGTGTACCTTGATGAATTTTTTGGATACATAATTATCTATGAACCCATGATCTGATATGGAAAGAAAAGATTCTCCAGAATCAACTATCCATGATTCCACTGGATTATGAACACTTAACAAAAAATCACTATTATCTTCTACTGACTTTAAAGAACTAAAACTTAAAGAAACCGATCTTTAATAATTATATTTATAATCCTTGTAATCATTATTGAGATTCCTCCTATTACTATAGCTCCAACAAGCAGTTCTGAGTCTGTTTGATTTACCTCTACTCTCATCTCTAGACTTCTTATCTTTCTTTTGAATCATTTTCTGGTTGGGTGACCTTCCTCTACCATATATAATAAAAGTATTTCTAGATGTTCTTAGACATACCTCCACCTAATTTCTTCATTAAATATTAAATTAATTACTTCTTCAAAGAAAAAGTTTTATTTTCTAATAGAGTTACTAGAAGAAGTGACCATTGCCTCCTAAATATTTAGTAGCACTAAAAATAGAATCAATTCTAATATATCATTTTTAAAAGTGAATTTTAGTAAATTTATCTAACTTTGGATCATGTTATAGTCATTAAAATGGTTTTAATTTGGTCTTTATTCCATCAATTCATCATAAGAACCTTGTTTAAATGTATTGTCGTTTCATACATGTCTGTCAAGGTATTCATTAGTGCTTGAGTGGTTTTCTTCTCTCAAATGTTTAAAGCAACATTCCTCACCAATGTCACCCTCACCATTACGAGTGCCCTATGATCTAGCCATTACCATTAAGATTTCTCTATATTATCCAACTTAATTACATTTAATGGAATACCTATTTCATTTTGGATGTAATAATCATCCATTGACATCCTTTAGAAGCTATAGTTGCTTTAGTCAAACTTATTATCCCTAATATTTAAATGAATCAGTTATAGACATATGCAACACTAAGAGGTGGGGTGAATCCATGTTAATGAATTTTTAAAAAAATTTGATCTTTTATATCCCATTTCTTATTTATTCTATTGTAGTTAGATAAAACGGATCCATAATTCTCCCTTATCACCTTTGATTATACATAAAACACATCCAAATACACACACACATAAAGAGGACAATGATTTATATGGATCAATATTCAATAATAGTTTATAATCCTTAGTGTGAGTGGAAAAAACCTACAAACAAATGACCCACTATTAATACAACTATAAGCTACAACAAGCATATAGTACCCATGAACTTTCGTTACACTATAGTCTCCTGAAAATGCATCAGTATGCATGAAATGGATCTCTTATTCTCCCTTATCACCTTTGGTGTACTACTTGACTCTTCTTTTTTATCCTCTATTACTTAAACAACATCATGAAAGTAACACCCTCTTCCTATTTGGTATGAACAACAGTATAAAAACTTCTTCATAGAAGAAAACATGAGTGTTTCACCTTCTTCTTATTCCTAATTTTTTTGAAAATTAGACTACATAGAATCCTAAATCTTCTTATTTAACTTCATTATAACATGAAAAAAATAAAATCTTCTTTCTCTCTTAATATCATCAACAATGGTACTAGTTTTCTTCCTCCTTATCTTTGAATAACTGAAACATATAGTGAGCAACTAATTCAGATCTCCTTCCCTTCAAAACAAAGATTTTCTTCTTTATAAATTGCAACATTGATCACCACACACTACTCTCCTTTGATATGTAGTGGATATTTATAAAAATAATAATACAATAGTGTTAGTATTCTCTTTCTTCCTTCTTCTCTAAGTGTTACCTATACCATGTAATTATGATGTTTGGGCCAAATGCTTGTGGCCTGTACTGTACACTAGCCTGTAACTTCCATGGGTTAAGCACTATGGTGAGCTCATTCGGGGTTGTAGGGGGCAACGCACCCCTGCCTCGGGGGTTCATGGGCTGAAGGTCCCCAACCAAAATTTCGATTTACTATTGTTTTGAAATGATCTATGGATAGTTATAACACTATAATTACATAGTGTGGGAAGTAATTAAATAGTAAATTAAGACAAACATGATAGATATCATAAACCAACAAAACTAGACTCAACTAGAATGAATTTTTGTTATACTGTTTCATGTTGATAGGTTGATTATGTTTGTTTTTTACCCATGTTTCATGTACAAGTTGGTATGTCAGTTGTTTCCATTCAATCATGATATTTACCAAGTATTGTGGTTTGTATGTGGTTTGTATTTTTTTTACAGGTTTAGGATGGCAGGAAGGCTGGTAGTGCTTGTTTGGGATAGGTATATATACCTAGGGTTCAATGAACTGTGGGTATATTATGTATAGTGAAATAATCTATACCCACGGTTTTATAAACCATGGGTATAGATATATTCCCACATTTTAACTAAAACTATGGGTATTATGAAAATTTACAGGGCTATACCCACGGTTTCATAGAAACCATGGGTATAGATCTATATCGACGCCTCAGTAGCCCATATTTTATGGAACCGTGGGTATAGTCTATACCCACAGTTCTATGGTCTATATACATGGTTATAAACCATGGATATATGTGATTTTTCTAGTAGTTATGTGTTCTTATTTTTAGGGCAGTGGAGGTTTGTGGCGATGAAAAACACACAAACAGATGAATAAAATGGATGAACACGAGGGATTTAACATAGTTCAACAAGTGTTTCCTATTTTCATGGGATAAGGGGGGATATTTCTATATTTCTTCCCTCAATATAAAACATCAGAGGATTCATAGAGTTACAATGGATTTTTCTGGTTACAAGTACATGGGATTCAATCCCATTTTAAAGATGTAGTGGAATAATAGATGTCAAGGGTTTGTTTGCCAACCCTTGAATCTTTCCACCTTCAGCCGCTGCATGTTCACTGTGTCGGCTGCCAACCATGGAATATACCCACCAAAGGAGACTCATCCTACTAATAGAAGACTCCCATAATTTGGAGTTTCCCACACAAATCTCCCCCTCATGACCAATTTGGGGTAGAAGCTAGACTCACAGTCTTCTTACAGGTGTCCAACTTCTATTTCGGTAGAACCTTCATCAGCATGTCTACCCCATTATCATTGGTGTATATTTTTTCAAATTTAAAAAATCTTTATTCCAATACATTTAGGATCCATTTATATCACATGTATATGTGTTTGGACCTGGAATTAAATGTTGGGTTCTTGCTAAGATGAATAGCGCTCTGATTATCGCAATAGAGAATATAATTCTCCTAACTCTATCCCAGTTCCTGTAAAAAATTCTTCATCCAAAATATCTATTTATAACCTTTAGTGACCGCGATATATTATTATTTTATGGTAGACAAGGCAACACACTTATGAAGTCGCGATTTCCATGAAACTGCTCCCCCTACAAATGATATCAGGTACCCAAATATGGATTTCCTTATGTCAACATATCCAGCCATATCTGCATCTGTATATCCTTCTAAAACATGTTTATCAATACAAAAACATAAACAATGAATAGATATACCTTAGAGATACCTCAATATCCATTTGACTACTGTCCAATTCTCCTTTCCTAGATTTTATAAAAATCTGCTCACAACGCCAACAACATGAGCAATATCTGGTCTGATGCTCACTGTGGAATACATAAGACTGCCAACTACTGACTGATAAGGAAAATTTTCCATTTCTACTTTCTCCTCCTCATTTTATGGACTCTGACTTGTCATGAGCCTAAAATTACTTGTAAGTGGAGTTCTCACTAGTTTTTCCTTTCTAATGTTGAATCTTTCAAGAACCTTCTCAATGTATCACTCTATAGATAGCCAAGTAATCATCATACCAAGAATCTAAGTAGAACTCTAAAGTCCTTCATTTCAAAAGAATTGTTCAAATCCTTCTTCAACCTGTCAATCTTAGTGATATATTTTCCAATAATTATCATATCATCAATATAAATAAACAATATAATAAAATCACCATAAAAAAACTATTTGATGAAAATACAGTGATCAACAATTGTCCTCCTGTACTCATTTTCCTCCATGAATGAGTCAAATTTTTTATACCATTTCCTCGATGCCTGTTTCAAACCATATAAACTTTTCTTGAGTTTTCATACCAGGTTTTATTTAACTTTAACCTAAAATCCATCTAGTTTCTCCATGTATATCTCATCATTAAGATTTCCATGTAAGAACACCGTCTTTACATCTAGTTATTGAACCTAGAGGTTCAGACTAGCCTCCAATCCAAGAACAACTTTGATAAAATAAATTTTAACCACAGTAGAAAAAATTTCATCAAAGTAAATAACTTTATTTTGACCAAATCCCTTCACAACCATTATGGATCTGTAGCATGGTTTTGATCTGTTATCTTCTCCTTTAATTTTGTGCACCCACTTGTTCTTGAGTGCCTTCTTTCCTTGTGGAAACTCTACCAAATCAAATTCATGGTTCTTGTGCAAGGATCTCATATCATCTTGCATGGAATTATTCCATTCCATCTTCTACTAACTCTTTATTGCATCATCATAACTGTCTAGCTCTCCCCTATTAGTGAGCATCACATACTCATGTGGTGAGTATCTATGACTTAGTTGTCGTTCTCTAGAGGATCTCCTAAACTGTGCTTGGGGGGGATATGTTCTGGAATATCATATTATGGATACATATCAATAGATGGAGACATATTACCTGGTAGTGATGTATCATTAGTGTTGTGTATCTCTCTCACACTAGTTAGAATTGATGGTGGAGAGACTGGTTTCAGACTGATTGGAATTTACTTAGACTATAACTTCTCTACATTTTCTAGATTCTCAAAATCTTCAATCATTTTATCCTCAAGAAACACTACATCTATTCTTCTGATGATCCTCCTATTGATAGGATCCCAGAGTCAGTATCCAAACTCCTCATGAGCATATCCCAAAAAAGATACACTGCTCTTCTTTTCCATCCATCTTCTCCCGCTCATCTTTCAGGATGTGAACAAATTACCTATAGCCAAATACTCTCAAGTGTTTGTATAAATCATCTTTACCTATAAAAAAAACTTTATGAAACATTGTAGTTCAGTGGAACTACTGAAGAAAGGTTGATAAGATCAATTGCAGTCCTCATTTCCTCCCCCCAAAAGGTGTTTGATAACTTTACATTTGAGAGCATACATCTTACTCTCTCACAAATGGTTATGTTCATCCTCTCAACAAGACCGTTATGTTGATGTGTCTTTGGTACTGATTTTTACAGCATGATGTTGAAACTCGTATAGTACTCATCAAATGGACCACAATACTCTCCTATATTGTCTTCTCGCACACACTTTAACCATCTTCCAGTTTCTCTTTCAATCTTCACATTAAATTGCTTGAAAACATCCTTCACTTGATCTTTAGTTTTCAAGGTAAAAGCCCATACTTTTCTAGAATGGTCATCTATGAAGGTAACAAAATAAATAGCACCACCCATCGACTTAGTGCTCATCATGCATACATCAATGTGAATCAAATCTAAAACATTTTCTTTTCTAGATGGTATATAACCACAAAATGACACTCTGTGTTGTTTTACCATGATGTAATCAACACAAGTATCCGCACGCGTACCTTTTATTCCAAGTAATAGATATTTCCTAGAGAGCATTCTGATTCCTCTCTCACTCATGTGACCCATCCTCCTATGCCAAACTTCTATAGGAACATCTTTCCTGGCTGTATTGACTTCTCCTCCACATGGTATGGAATCTGTGAGATAAAAAGAAGTATCTTTATTTACTTTATAAATTACCAAGTTACCTTTGATAAGATTACATTTACCATCACCGAAGGAACTGACATATCCATAATCGTCAAGAATCCCAGTGGATATCAGATTCAGGTGAATATCATGAACATGCCTCACATCCTTCAACAACAACCTGCATCCAATATTAGTTTCTAGAAAAGTATTACCAATACCCATAATTTTGAATGTACCATCATTTCCCATCTTCACATGTCCGAAACTCCCTGAAGTTTAAGATGAAAAGAAATCTCTTATGGAAGTGACATGGTAGGAGGCGCTGAAATCAATCACCCATACTGAGTCTTGTCTTGTAAGACTGACCTAATTATCTTCTTGAACAATGACAATTTCTTTATCGACAATTCAAACATCATTATTTTGGGTCTTACCATCCTAATTCCTCTGCTCCACCTTCAAATTTCTACACTCCCAGATGAAGTGTCTGGACTTGACATAGTGGTAGAACTTCATGTCATATCTCGATCAAGATTTTGATTACTTCCTCCTTTGCAGACTTTGGTCACAAGGTTCTCTTCCTCTGCTTCTTTCCTTCCATTTCTGCTTCCCTTTTATTTCAGTGAAAATAGCCTCTGATTTAGGTGTATGTCCCTTATCTTTTCTTCTGGACTCTTTATTCAATATTCTGTCTTTCACCATCTCCATAGTGATAGTTCCACCTAGAGTTGAATTATTGACCGACACAACTAGTCTATCCCATGTATTGGGTAAAGAAATCAATTTCAACAGTTCCTGTAACTCATCATCAATCATCATTTTTCATGGAATTCAATTGATCAATGGTACATTAGAACTTTCTCATGTGCTCTGGTACATTGGTCCCATATTTTTATTTCAATTTGAAAAGACTTCTTATCAAGTTTTCTTTGTTCTATGTGGTTTTCCTTACATACATCTTTTCTAATTTTCACCCTAAAATAGAAGAATCACGTTAATTATATTTTTTTGGAAGATGCTCTTGTCGATCCACTATTTGATTTGGGCAGCACACTTTTTGTTGTGCATGACCCACTCCACATCAACTGGAAAAAAATTGGCTGATGTCTTCTCACAGGATTAACCACTTATTGATGAATCCTCTGGTTTCACTATAATGGGTTGAGTGGTCTCTACTATTGTTTTTCACAAATCTTTAATATATAAAAGATCATCCATTTTGGGTTTCTAGATGGAATAATTAAAATCATTGAGATTAATCATGTTACCAATATTTTCATCCATTAATACAGTTGAAATTTTGAAAATCTAACAATACGAATATGTCCGAAATGGTCTAAATAGCTAGAATTGACTCCTGGATCACTGAAAACAGACCCTGATTGGCCGAGATATAGCCAAAAAATTTCAACGATCTAGATCAACCTCTAATGTGGTGCTGATGTGGCTCATCAGAACAATTGCCAAAAAGTCTCCCCTGGTGTGAATAGTACCATCTTCTCTGGATAGGGGGTACTGTATCACCCATAGTTTAAACAAAACTTTGACCGGCTCTACTGAATTAATTTCAGCTCCGTTTTTACACCACTTGCATCATTGGAATTGTCTCGCTGAGATCTTCATAAATCTAGCCTCAAAATTCTTTTTGACCAGCTTCAATTTTCTAATCATTGGAAAAACCTTTCACCGCTTTGCCATTTCAACCCCGAAGCCTATGATGCCACTTTATTGGGGTAGCAGAGGTTTGTGGCGACGAAAAACACTCAAAAAATGAAGAAACAAATGAACATGAGGGATTTAACATGGTTCGACAAGTGTTGCCTACATCCACAGGAGAATGGGGGCCATTTCTATAGTTCTTCTCTCCGAATAAATCATCAGAGGATGCACAGAGTTACAATGGATTTTTCTGGTTATAAGTACATGGGATTCAATCATGTTTTAAAGATTTAGTGGAATTATAGATGTCAAGGGTTTATTTTCTAACTCTTGAATTCTTCCACCTCCAGCTGATGTGTGTCCGCTGTGTCAGCTGCCATCCATGGAAGATGCCCACCAAAGGATACTCATCCTACTGATAGAAGACTCCCATAATTGGGAGTGTCCCCCACACTTATGTTTTTGTGTGTGTTGATCAATTGACATTGCTAACATTTGGTATCAAACCAAGATTGTTTTGATCCACAATGTCACACTCTAAGTCCGCATCACCCCGACATCAACCCTTTGGTGATACATCGTGTGGCAAAGGGGGTTAGGGTATTGACAACATATCCAACCCTCATGAAGACTAACTTTAACGATTGGTTCTTAATGGTGAAAGTCATGCTCTAGGTGCGTGAACTCTAGGATGTCGTCTATATTTACGGTGCTGAACTCAAAAAAGATAGGTTGGCATTGGAAGTCATCATGCATGTTATCTGGTCAAGTATAGTCTCAATACTCACTATCAAGGAAAGCATCAAGGGGTAATGAGACACTATCAAGACCATGCACATCCGTATTGATCAAGTGCACTATTTCAATGCACAAAATCTATACAAGGAGTATAATGACATTGCTTTTTGTGATAATGAATTGGTGGAAGACTTCACTATGAGGCTCATTGGTCTGGTCACCTAGCTCACAATCCTTGGAAATCCGAATCCTTTGGACAAGGTTTCATCCCCTCCAAGATCTCCCCAACCACCCTTTCAATTGAGACACATCTCAATCTCTTGACACTCTCTATAAAGGAGGAATCAGGGAGATTCAAAGTTGTGTTTTGAGCTAGTACCCACCACCAACACTAAAGGAAAGTTGCTTCTCATCAAGGAGGAGTGGGTTATGCGAATGAAGCAGTGGGAGCTAGGGGAGGGATCATCCAATGACTCCATATTCAACAATTGTCCTTGCATACAGTCATGAAAAAATACTAACAATGATGGAGGCATGAATTTAAGGGATGAATTAGGATCTAATGACAATATTGATGTCTTAAGAGAAAAATGATGTTACTATGACAAAATGGACCATTGGCCCAAATATTATCACAACAGGCTAAAATAGGATGAGTCTCATCTAATGAATGGTGATGAAGATGATATCTCTCTCCTTATGGAAAGAGAATGTACCACGATGCCTGATTCCCCATCATTACAATCTGGCACTCCCAAGTCCCCACCGCTTCAATTTAGCTATCCCTGACTGGTCAAGGAAAAGAAATTTACACAACTAGATTGGGAGGAGGCGCATGACAACAACCTATGATACCTCATCACTGATCTCTAAAACCACATGACTGGACCCCACATTGTAATATCCCATTATGATTTTCAGGTACTCCTTTGTCTGTGTTTTGTTTTTCATCCTACTTTGAGGGCTTCTCTCTAAGTTTAGAGAATTTTCAATTCACTTTGGAGTTTTACTGTTAAAAACTATGTTTTCTGCTGTCTGATGGGTGATTACACACAATGTATTTGGTTTACACGATGTGTATTTGTCTCTAGGAACATGTCATGAAAGATTTTTAGGGTGTGAAAAGTTACATTTCATGTACTTATAATTCATGATGTGTAGGGGAAAAATAATTTTTTAATAAAAAGGTAATTCATTTTTCAGCATTTTTAGCCTTTGTGGATTACACAATGTGTAAGGGGATTACACACCATGTAATTATCATGATTTACAGTTTGGGGGGGGGGTTGTATGATTTATTTTCATTTCATTCTATCATGAAACCCTCCTACCTTAACCTAGATCCTTCCCTAGCCAATTTTGGATCCCTCCGATCCATCCATATCATTCGTTTGGTGATTGATCATTTTTTTTGTTTTGGTTCATCTTTCCAGGTAAGTAGATCTTCCCATATGAGTTTTCTTCCGATCTATGTTTCTCTCCTCCTTAGATTTTAATGGATCTAAAATTATTTTTTTGGATCTTGATTCTAGGTTGTATTCCTAGATCTTCAATTACATCATTATTCATTGGTGGTTATCATCGTGGGTTTTGGATTTTTAGATCTTTGATTTAAAGGTAGGTTGCTCCATTTGAGATTATCCATGAAATTTAAACCTTGAATTGATTGATTTGTTTGAAATAAATTTCAATTGATTTATAAAACCCCCATTTGATATGATTTTAAATTGGAATTTTAAATAGAATAGATTTTGAGAAAAAATCCCAATTCTAATGGAATTGGAAGTGTGGGATGAATTTTGAGAATGATGGAATTGATGATATTATTTGAGATTTATTTGAGAAAATGGATTAAATTGAAATGATTAAAACCCATGATTGGTTTTGGATTAAAAAAGGTATGAAATGATGAAAAAACTATGTTTTAGTTTTGAAACCGAATTGGTATATTTAAATTAAAAATATCACAATAAAATTATAAATGATGATTTGATTTGAAATGAGATGATTTTCCCATTATTTATTGATTTATTGAGCACATGTGAACCTGGATAGTTAGTGGGTTATTTAGGATAATAATTCTAGGGTATTGATCCCCTAGAAATGTATTGATGATGACAACTCTAACAAAAACCTTATTCGGCATGATTACCCCCAATGGGATATTGATGAGTCTTATTTGGCCTAAACCTGAGGGATGTTTACACACATGTTTAGCTATGATCACTGATTTGAGAAGTGTGAAGAACCTATAGCCCGAAATTAACATACTTTAGGGAAAATAACCATGGTTCTTATTATGCATGATTTGATTATATATTCCATCGATTATAGAACCATTTTACTCATGCCAAATAATTTTTATAAATTATTTTATAGAATTTTTTTATTTAATCCATGTTTGAAATGTTTTTCATCTATTGAAAAGAAAGCATGTTTTGTTTTAAATATGAAAAATGATAAGTTATGCCATGCCCTGTTTTATTTAAATTGAAAGCATGATTGGTTTATTGATATGACATCTATTCTAGAACACTTGGTGAGACCCTAATAGGCTTTATAGTTCACACCCTACATTTTCCTTCAGGCATTTGTAGAATTTCTTATGCTCGGTCTGAGGAAAGGGAAATCACCACTTGGAGGTAGTGGATGTTCTTGATCCTTTAGAACATGGAGTAATGATATAGGTGACCGGTGGAGATTTTATCCACTTGTTTCATGGGATGTTTAAGTTTTCAACTTGTTAGATACTAAGTACTTTGATTATGTAATGATTTGGGTTTTGTTTTACACGTTGTTTCTAGTAATTTCTCATTTTTTGAGTGTTGATCATACTAACTTATAGATTTCATCTTCTATTGTTTTGTGGAAAATTAATTCCCTCTTCTATCATGTATGAGGCCAGGTGATAGTTGCAAACCCATGGGGATCGAGAATTTCCTTTGGGCCATGTTAGAGCTGGATCGGGTATCCCGGTACCAAGGTATCTGGGATAGTTCGTGATAAATTGGTATAAGAGGTTCAGGTCAAGTATCTTTCCTTGATGTCAGTATGTGGTTTGGGATGTCTTGATGAGACTTATGAGGTAGTTTTGAGTGAGGTTATAGTCATCTCTTATCTTAATGAGCCTTAAGTCACCATGGGTGTTTGGGAAAAGTGTCTTTGAGGAATTTTTTGATCTGATTATAGTCTTTTCTTTGAATTTGATCTGAGTATGATGAAATCTCAATCTTAAATTTTTACTCATTGGAATTGATATTCTTGTACCTATTTTTTGAGTTACTGATATGTGTATCCTTTCTGATGTATTCAATATTGTCTGCTGATGTTGTGTAGCATCATGCTTCCAAGAATACGTTTGAATAAGACCTAGGAAGAAGTTTTTGGTGAACCAAAATGAGTGAACCCTCCCATGGACCAGAGTATTGTTGATACTATTGTGCATGTTGTCTAAACTCTGGGACAGGAACCTACACCCATTCCCGTTCAGGCTCCAGTTGTGGAATCTCAGAGGGATGAATCTCAGAATCATGATCAAGAGTTTCTTTTCTAGAATCCACCAGCATTCCAAGGCTCTAATGATCCTCAAGAGGATGAGGATTAGTTAAGAAAGATATATCTTCTTTTTGATTTCTTTAAAACTCCTGAATCAATTAAGGTAATGTGTGCTACCATCAAGCTAGAAGGACTTAGTAGGAGATGATGGGATTTTATGGTAATGATGAATAAACATGAGGGTTTGGAGTTGAAGGAATTTAGAGTTATTTTCACCGACTAGTACTATCCAGAATCTATGGTACTAGATAAGGTTATAGAGTTTTTCAGCCTCCAGTAGGCAGACATGACCATGATGGAGTATGCAAATCACTTTGTCAATCTTGTGCAGTTTTCACCTGAGATTATATCTAATGAGAAGATGAAGACTCAATGGTTCGAGATGGGTCTTCGACCCAATATTCATTTTCATGTTTTCTTACTAAAAATTTATTCTTATGTTGACATGATTGATAGGGAATTGATGGTTGAGCATGATATGGCTAGTAATTTAGGGTTGATGGGAGTTCCTTTTACTCCTAGTGGAAGTTTTGTTAGTTCCTTTAAGTGAAAGGGAGAGCGTGATGAGCAGTATGGTGGATCTGGATAATAGGTGCCTTCCATACCTCCTGTAGTGTCTATAAGAGACCCTTTGACTTACTTATAGTGTGAAAAGGCTGGGCATTCGAAATGGGTTTTCACTAAGGCTCCCAAGATCTGTAATTCTTGTAGATGCTCAGGTCACTTGAAGAAATTCCTTTATATATTTTCTTCTCTATGTTGTGCCATAAGATCATCAACACCTAAAATTACTGAGATGAAATCAGATACTTCAATAACAAAGGGGTACTAGCCACAAACATCTAAAATGAAGCTTATTTATATGGTGGAAGATTATCTAGAGGAAGTTGATATAGGTCTAGAGAGTGTGATAGGTACCATCACTATATCTTTATCTTTAGTGACTGCTTTATTTTATATCGGTGCATCTCACTTGTTCATATAATCCCCTGTTGTTGATTTGATAACCCTTCCTATGGAGATTTTATCTTATATGATGAATATTATTACACCCCTCAGAACGAAGAGAGAGCAGGGTCTCTATTGTCCTACTTATGTTTTCTATTTATCAGAGATTAAGCTTACCTAGAATTTTCTAGTTCTCAATATGAAATCTCCTGGCATTATTCTTGGGATGGATTGGATAATTGTTCATGAAGATCATATTAAATTTCATATACAACGAGTATCCTTTACCATGATTGATGGGGTAATCCATATCTTTTAGGGAGAATGGGTCCTGATATTGAGTAGAGTTAGACCTTATTTTTCAGATTTGGGTAGGGTAATATCAATGTTTGCTTTTGACTTGGAGAAAGAATCCTTGAGTGATGATCTCTCTCTAGTTTTCATCAAGTTTCCTGATGCATTTCCTTCTTATTTATCTGGGTTTCCATAGGTAAGATAGGTGAAGTTATCTATTGGTTTAGTGCCCAGTACTCAATGAGTGTCTATTCTTTCTTACAGTATGGTACCAGCTGAACTGAAAGAGTTGAAGACTCAGTTGGATGATTTTCTTAAGAAAGGTTTTTATATTCCTGAGTGTGTCACCTTGGGTGGTACTTATTCTCTTTACTGAGAAGGGTAATCAAAAAATTCACCTATGTGTTGATTACAAGAAGCTCAATCGAGTTACAGTGAAGAAAAAATATCCGTTTCCACAAATTGATGATCCATTTGACCATTTGAAAGGGGAGAAGTTTTTCTCAAAGATTAATCTTTGATCTCATTATCACCATTTGAGAATAAAAGAATCTGACATTAAGAAGACTACCATCAAAAGTAGGTATAGTCACTTAGAGTATCTTGTTAGGCCCTTTCGCCTGACTAATTCTCCTGTAGTCTTTATAAATTTAATGAACATAATCTTCCATGAGTATCTTGATACATTCATGGTAGTATTTATGGATGATATTCTTGTTTAATCTAAGTTAGAGGAGGATCATGTGAATTATTTGAGAATAGTTCTATAAATATTGAGAGATCACATACTTTACAAAAAAAATTCAAAGTGTAATTTATGGATAAGGGAAGTGATATACTTAGGACACATGGTGTCATAACATGGTATCTCAGTTGATCCTGAGAAGGTGAAAGCTATTATGACATGGGAGAAACCATGCAATGTTTTTTAGATACAGAGGTTCTTGGTTTTGGTGGGATACTACCATAGGATTGTGAAGAGTTTCTCAAAGTTAACTTTTCCAATGAATGATCTCACTTAGAAGGGAGTGAAGTTTTCTTAGGATTATAAATTTTAGAGATATTTTGTTGAGTTGAAATTTATTTTGACTTCTGCACCAATTTTGACTATTCCAAAGGCTAGGTAGAGCTATGTGGTCTTTTTTGATGCATCAGGTTTGGGTTTGGGCTGCGTTCTCATGTAGGGTGATCACATGGTAGCCTATGGCTCTAGGAAACTTATTCCACATGGGAAGAACTATCTGATGCATGACCTTGAACTCATAGTTGTGATGCATGAACTTAAGAGTTGGCAACATTACCTTTTTAGAGAAAGAATCACTCTTTATCCTGACAATAAAATCTTGAGTTATATCTTCTCTAAAAGATATTTGAATCTCCATCAGAGGCATTGTGTAGAGTACCTACAGTAATTTTATTTCAACATTTCTTATACCTTGGGCAAAGGAAATGTCATCATTGATGATCTGAGCCGGAAAATTCCAACCCAGGTCATGAAAGAATCATCATAAGAGTGAAATTTGATGGCTCACTTTGGTTAGTCACACTTGAGAGTCCATGATAATGATTCTAAGGAATTTTTGACTAATTTTCAGTTAATTTCCTGGTATTTTCCAAATTTACCCAAGTTTTTAGGGTTAAAGCGATCACTTGTAGTGTAGCTTGGGTTATTAAATCCTCAGAGACCAAAGAAGAAACCTAAAGAAACATACATTCTAAGAGGGATATTTAGAAATAAAGTGGCCAAATTTGGTTTTTTTGAGATAGTTTAAATGAAAAATAATAAAACTAAGTGAATTATATTTATGAGAAAGGGTTGATCCTAGGTTATTACAATGTATTGATTGGATGAAATTATTTTTAAGGATTTCAATTTCATTAGCTCGAGAAGGATTCATTCAATAAAATCAAACTAACCTCATCACTTAATGGTTTAACACCTTCACATACACATGTTAATCACCTATAAACTTGGATGATTATTTTTATGAGAAATCCAAGGTAAAGGATCTTATTATCACATGAAAAGTGTGGCAATAAAATTCAAAAAGGAAGAGGAAGAAATAAAATCATTGAATGAAAAACTCAAATAAAAGAAATGATAAAACATTTAAAGAGTGAGAAATAATATCCAATACATCCAATTTCCACTACCTTATATAAACCCATGAGAGTATTATCCTTACATTTATGCAATTCATCATATGGAATATGAGAGTAGACTCATGAGGGAATAATTAAAGAAGTAAAAACAATAAAATAATGAACAATCCACCAATATGTGGAGGATTTATCTCTTCTCTGTGTGAATAAATTCACACCTTAATGAAACTATATCAAAGTGATAACAAAAATAACTTAAAATTAAAATAAGAATAAGTTTTATTAAGAGACTAAGGTGATTCGAGTAACTTACAATTGAAGAAATTTAATTACAACATCAAATTGGATGTATAACATTATAATGAAAACATACACAACCCCTTTAAAATCCTCCACCACCACTGAATTAAATAGCCATTTTGAAATAATTTGTTATATCCCCAAAAAGTAAAAGTTTTACCAATTAATTATGGTAGGTATAGGTGGGTGGAAAGTTAGGGGAGAGTGGACTTTTCCACCCTTGAAAAAAATTAGATCCAAATTGCATCCACTCAATAGAGGCACTGAAATGAGCTTCTAGATGACTGAATTTATGTGGGACATATAATAATAAATTGAATATATGGAATTCCTATAACAAATTTCAAAATTTGAGCCAATTTGGCCTCATATATGAGGATTTATGATAAAAATGGTGGGATGTTATTCTTTCCAACTGAATCTGGTCTAGAATTTCATCTTCCACTTGGTCCATCTGGATAACCCCTTAAAACTATAAATTATCTCTTTCCATAGTTGAATGAAATGTTACCCAACTTTTTATATATCACTAGATAAAATTTTAGCTTCATTGTGATTTAATCATGGCCATTATATTCATATTATTGGGCTATTGTCGAGTTCACTTTGCCTAGAATTTCCTGGGTTAAATGTCCAAAATGGCAGTCTTCCAATGTGAATCTCCAAGTACTCCAAAAGGATGAATTGTTAAAAATGTAATGGGAAACCAAATAATTAAATATAAAATTCAAATCAATACCAATGGGTGATTTAAAATGTGTCTCAAAATGTACCAAGTAATAGTGAACTTTAAGAAATAATTATAATCATAATGTGAAATAATGGTCAAATTGTAAAATGAACTAAAAATGGTGTTTATGAATAATAAAGAACATGAAAATTATATTTTATAACAATGAATATTAGCCTATTTTAATTTATAATCACACCCTCAACTTTATTTTTGTTATTCCCAAGTAAAAAGTATCTCAAAAATATGAAATTGAATTCCATTTTCCAAAAACATTTTAATATACAATTCTCACTAAAAGAAATCATGCCCAAAAAAATATGAAACCTATAAAAATAATATAACAAATTATATGATTATAATAAAATCACAATCCTGATACCATTACTTTATTCAAATCCATCAACAAATTTCATCCAATTTCAATGAAGCATGATGATGTGTTGTGCATCAGAATAGAAATGGGGGTTTATTTTTATTCAAGGGGATAAAATGGAAGCACTGGGTGGAATCAAATTTTAATATTAATATGAGTATCTATTTATTTTTTTATTTTTTTATTTTATAAATTTTCCATTGTAATTTTAATTTGATTGAATCGAGTAAACCCCTATAAAAAGCCTTCATCGATGACTCCCAGGCTCAAAGACCTTAAGGTACCAAGTGAAGCTCACATACTTGAGCATTATCTTGAGTTAACTCAATAACAAAAATCAAAATACCAAAAATAGAGATAAAATTCCCAACTTTGGGATAGAAAAATATGGAGTCACAATACCCTAGTGTTGAAAGCCACACATTAGGTCAATCCATTGCTCTATGCACAAATTTATTATTGTTTTTTGTTTATTTTTTGTTTTTTTAATACTCATGTTAAAATTAAAATGATCACCAAACCTATGCTATTTATTACGGTACCCCAATAACTCAAACTAATACCCCATAATCTAAAGGACATGCATTCTGAATTTTTGTTTTAAATGGATGAAAAATGTAAATGGTGAAAAATCACATTAGATAACCATACTTTCCAAAATCCATGCTTATGAACATAAACTTGGATTAAAATTAGAATCAAGGAATGAAAAATTATTTCATTACATTTTCTAAATCTAGTTTCCAAGTTTTCTACTAAACTTACTCTGATACCAACTGTAATGCCCCGAACCCAGTTTCCCAGAGCTGGTGAATTATTTCATTACATTAGCATGCTTACAAGAAATTCATATCCCAAAGGACCAAGTAGTTTAGTAGTTTTGGAAAACTAGATACATACATTGGTTAAACATTACAACTTCAAAATAAATACAACATAAAAGTTTTATTGGGAGCATCCACAATTCTAAGTTTATTCCTACAGGTCATTCATAATAAACTTATTCATGTCCTAAGAAAATGAAACATAAAAAAGGGGTGAGCTTAGATGCTCAATAAGGGTAAGTAATGTAGTGAAAGACATCATAAACATAAACATTAAGCATGATGAATAACTAAAAACACATTATTTTAAAAATAAACTTGAACACATTATGGTAGGAATAAGAGATGAATAAATAATTATATAATAAATCATAATCATGGGTATTCTACTAGTTGAATAACCACATGAAATTTCAATTACTAGTTTCATAATGAGGAAATGCATAATACCGAACATCATAACCATACGTCAAGGCCTCGTGCCAAGACTATAGTTTATCTCATGAGACCTACTGATACACCAAGGGGATATAGTAGACCCCACCCGACACTTACTAAGTTCAATGCATTCCTATTATAAATGAGGATAAACATAAACACCATATACATTCATATTTAAACTAACATATGATATGTAAATAGCTTCCCTCGTATATTAAACATAAATCCTAACCATTCGAAGTAAATTGGTGTATGTTACTAAGATAGAACATCCAAATTCAAACTAATCAGAAAAACTTCAACAAAATATTGTAGATGATATCATAAGATATAAACCTCTATGAAATACAAGATTTGTTAAATTATATTTACATAAATAAATATACTTTTAAATGATACCATTGAGAAATTCTTGAGGAAATAATCCTTAAACATTCCAAAGTGTCCCATAATACCTTGAAATATTCAAATAAAAATCCCTTAGAATATCATGAGAATAATGAGACTCTTGATATGATATAACAAGGGTAATTACATACACCACATTCAAGGAATAAGTGGTGAACAAGGCATATATCTCATAAAAGTTAAAGTGGGGTGAGAAAAATCTATTTTACTTTGGAAAGAATATTTCTTTTGGAAAATCATTTTTATTTTCCATAAATCTAGTTTTAAACACGTATATACCAAAAAATAAAAGGTAAGGACATTTAGATTAAATTTTAGGCATAAATTATGTCCCACTGAAGTGAAATAATGTAAAAAGTGTTTTTAAAGAAGCTTTAGAATTAAAACATTTTAGTGAGGTTTATAGAATTCATTAAAGAGATTTTAAAGCACAAAGGAATGTTTGATTCCATAAAACAAGAAATGAAAAAAAATTGTTTTTCATGTTAAAATGTGTGATTTTATAAAGATAAATTTGGCTTAAAATATATTATAGATTGAACTTCAAAATAGGTAATAATTTGAGAAGTTCCTTGAATCGGGCTTGCATTTCAGAATAATTTTTGAAAGATTATTTTAAAGCATGTAACTACCCATAAAATAAAGAAGGATCATGATTGGTAAATATATATATAAAATTCACAAAAAAATTTATGAGGAGTACATAATAATAAATAATAATTTCATTGAGGTTATTAGAGAATAAGAGCAACCCGAATGAAAATAGTGGTTCGAGTATAAAATACTTACAACTTTGTAATCAATTGAATACTATGCCCCAAAATTAATAATCATAAAATGATACATTTAATATCATTAAAATAAAGATATTAATGATATGAAACATCAATGTGTAGTATACATACATCATACACAAGTAATAGTAGTGAATATAGAATATCTCACAAAAATGGAAGTGAGATGAAGAAACCCTTACCTTAAGTCCGAAGGTGTTATCCACTTGATCTTAATGACCTGAATAATTAGATTTAACTTCATTAATTAATAATTATAGAACCTCCTATTTATGTAATCGATTTATTATAACCCTATTAAGTTCATTAATGGCCTTTTTGATGGGTTAAGAGGCTCAATTTCATTGTTTGGGTCCGTTTGTTTCATGATCGGTATACATATATACATGAATAGAGAATTGTGTAAAATGAGGATGGTTGTAAAGAATTTAAGTTATATTTTATTTTTAAAAATACATAAGGTTACATATTTGTTAATTTAATTTAGTTACTTTGAGTTAATATGAATCATTATATAAATTATTTAATAAAAACTGTTGGGGTTAATTGGCGTTTTTTGAACATAATGAACTCATTTTGCTTATAAATCAAAACCATGTGTACAAAAAGATTACAAAACCATAGATGAGACATAATACATATATTATAGTCTATTTAAATCATAATAATGGTTTCATTACTATAATTTAATACAATAATAGAAATTTAAAACCTATCATCTTTGAATGTGGTAAATTAACACATCTCAGATGGGGTTTTTTACTATTAGCATAAAAGAAGGGTAAAGGAGAGATGATAATAAATTATTCCATAATCATAAAAAAATTACAGTACATGAAAGGTACTAGATTTTTCATAATTTTTGGATGAGGAGAGGTGAGTATAGAAAAGAAAACAAAGGAACTTGAAAAGAAAGTAAAAGAATTGAAAAGAGGAATTTACCTCTTGAATTAATCTTCCTTGTGAGCCTCTTTAGGGGAGAGGATTTAGTCTTTTTCTAAGAAAAAGGGATTATAGACATGGGGGAGGATCTTGTGAGGATATTTAATCATAATTTATGCAAGGCACAAGGTTTTAGAGGAGTGAAGAGAAGAGGGAGTGAGGGCGGTTTTTTATAGTGGAGGAGAGGAGTAAATTTTGAATATTTAATTCATTATTTAATTATTTTGCTCAAGACAAGAAATAGTGTTTGATTATTGTGACTAAAAATAGTAATAATTAAATTTTATTTCGAACCAATGTCCATTTACATCATCCGCGACTCAAGCATGATGCATAAATTCATTTATTTAGCGTATTTTATAAATTATCGAATTTCACTATTCACAAAAAATTCAAGTATTTTAGAAAAATTCAAAAATTTAATCCTAACCATTTTTCAATGTATATAATTAAAAATTATACTCAATTTTATCAAAATAATTTTATAAATAAGATAAATTTAATTTTTAAATAAAATCATTATTTACTTGAAAAATGCAGATCTAAATTTAAAACTAATTTTATAATACTTTCAAAAATCAACTAAGGTATTATTAAATTATCCTAAAATTATAGGAAATAAAAATATTTATTTATTAATACATTTTATGAAAATTATTTTTATTTTAAATCAATTTATTAATTTAAAATTTTAATTAAATATTTATTACTCACAAAAATACCAACGCTTAATTATTAATTTCTAAAATATTCCATTTCATTTATAAGGTGTCTAAATTTTATTTATACCTTCATGTTTGTGGTTAATATTCATAAGGGTCATATTACTATTCATAAGGGTACATTAATATTCATACGGTTCAAGTTACTATTCACCAAAAATGTAAGTTGATCTTATCGGACTCTAAATATATTACTGAACGCAACTACGTATGTCAGATTTTTGAAATTCAAAACACAGAAGTAGAAAAATTATTTTCATTGGCTAGGTTACAATAAAGTGTTGTTTTTTAGATACTCAGTGTTTTATGCATTCAATATTAAATTTATTTTCGAATCCTTAGGGTGTTACATTCTCCCCTCCTTATAAAAATTTTGTCCTCAAAATTTGAAATTGAACTTCAAATGTTAATGGTTGATACTTGAAAATTCCCTTATGGGAAACCCATATCAGAAATATGATTAAAATATCCTCTTAATAAGAGGGAAATGGAAATGCATCGCTTACTATAAAACTACAAATTCTAATTGGAAAACATGGTCATGGAAGAATAATCAATCCATCATGTTCTAATGGAAAGTGATAGAGAACATGCTCAGATGAAAGATCATTACCACAAAACCTTAAACTAAAGTTATGAAAAATTTCATTGATGTCATGAAAAAATATGATAATAGGACAAATTTTTTATTTATGAATCTTTTCCTATATTTGAGGAATTATTCCACTTTTATAAGAGTATAAATATACGTTTCTATTTCAAAAACACAATATTATCCTTTGTTTGTTCCTTGAACTATCTATACTTAATATTTTAGAACATGTTGCATAATGTGGTGACATTAAACTCAAAAACCTCATGCAATGATCAACTTAAACCATTTCATAAATGGTTTAAATTTCCAAAAGATCATGATCCAATACTTTAGAATAATTTTTATATCCATACTTACTAGATCCATGTACATGGGGTCCTTGGAAATCCTCATTTTGTTTAGAACTCCATTATCCATCCCGTTCAATGCATCTGGTACCTTATTTTCCTTTAATCAACATGTAGCAGACCTAAATTTTCACATTCCAAAAATGTGAATATCTTCATCACGTGTCCTCTTGAAATGTGGTAATAAATAAAATTACCATATAACCTTATTATAAACATGCATTCATCCTTACACATGCTATTGGATATATTTATTATATAAATTTTTTTTGTAGACTCCATCAATAATAGCACAAAATACTTATCAACAAGACAATAATCAGTTTTGAGGTAGTTAGTACTAATTAAAATAAATCATTTCTTTATCATTATATTAATCATCAGGAATATATTTAGGGTTGTATTTCCCTAAACCATATACTTTCCCAAGATATTAACTTTATACTGAGTCACTTATCCTTGGTACAATTCATCATATGACCTCAAATACTTAATGAAATAGTACTATAGTACAATCCTCATATATTAAATAATTCTTATAACCAATACACTGATGATAAAATATTCAAATTACATGATTCTTGACAAGGAATGTTAATACTTATACTTCATCCATGGCAGTATCATGACTTTATCATTATCTAGTAACATAATTTGGGGCATATTCCTTTGACGCTTTGGACACTGATTTGCATAATGTCCCATCTCCTTGCAGTTGAATCATTGTACATCAAAAAACTTTTTCTTACGCTTGCAATCATGAAATTGGTGCCCTTTTTCTTCTCACTTATAACAAACTCCCATTCCCTTCAATCATTTAGCAAGATGATTCTTTCCACAGTTATCACATGCAGGAAAACCCTTCTTTCCCTTCCTCCCTTTATCTATATTTTTCTTTACCATCCTATTCTTTTCTTTATTCCCTTAAAAGCCATAGGACTCATAGAATTATTTACATATCTTGTTAACACATGATACTATTTTCTCATATGATTAGGACACTTGAGAGACTATATTCCTTCGAAATGATGGCTTAAGACCATAAGAGATATGAGCCTTCTTACTATTTTCATCACATGCATTAGTGAAGTTCTCATTCCTTCTACAAGGTTCCATTTCTATATAACAACATACACTATATTAGGTTATGAATCATAATGTATAATCTCAACTTAGAAAAATACTTAGCATAAATTGAAATCCTATGCATATCTAATCTCATAATCATAAACATGTTTTCTTTAAGGAAAAATTTACATTTAAATCCTTCATAATGGCTTATAAAGAAAGTGTAAATTATCCTAACCATATCCCCTAAGAATGTCAAATTAGGTGCACTTTAAGGCCCATTGTTGTATACTAGGATACCCCGGGTCAAGCCTAAAAATCCTTGTCAGAGTTTTCACTCCTATGTACATATATGCCAGAACCACGCTTACTTGTAGTATCCAGACATGGATGTCTTTTCTAGAAAGATCCACATAATATATTCCTTACCAAAAATCTAAGATATTATTGTATACTTATCCTCAAAGACTATATTAGAGTTTTTTTCTATATTTTACATTTTCTAAATCTAGTTTCCAAGTTTTCTACTAAACTTCCTCTAATACCAACTGTAACGCCCTGACCCCCATTGCCCGGAGCCAGTGTATTATTTCATTGCATTTTTATGCTTACAAGAAATTCATATCCCAAAGGACCGAGTTTTTATTAGTTTTATAAAGCTAGATACATACATAGGTTTAACATTACAACTTGAAAAGAAATACAACATAAAAGTTTTATTGGAAACATCCACAACTCTAAGTTTATCCCTGCAGGTCATTCATAATAAAATTCTTCATGTCTTGAGAAAATGAAACATAAGAAAGGGGTGAGCTCAGATGACCAATAAGGGTAAGTAATACAACATAAGATATCATAAACATAAACATTAAGCATGGTGAATAACTAAAAATGTATGCTTTTAAAAATAAACTTGAACACATTATGGTAGGAATAAGAGCTGAATAAATAATTCCATAATAAAGCATAATCATGGGTATTCTACTAGTTGAATAACCACATGAACTTTTAATTAATAGTTTCATAATAATGAAATGCATAATGTGGGACATCATAACCATACTATTAAGGTCTCTTGCCAAGACCATAAATATCCATTTTTGTCAAGGCCTCGTGCCAAAACTATAGTTTGGCTCATGAGACCTACTGATGCACTGAGGGGCTATAACGGGCCACACTCGACACTTACTAAGTCCAATGAATTAATATTATGAATGAGGATAAACATACACACCATATACATTCATATTTAAACTAACATATGATATGTAAATAACTTCCCCCGTACATTAAACATAAACCCTAACCATTCGAAGTAAATTGGTGAATGTTATCAAGATAGAATATCCACATTCAAAATAATCAGAAACCCTTCAACAACATATTGTAGATGATATAATAAGATATAAACCTATATAAAATACAAGATTCATCAAAGTATTTTGACATAAATAAAGATACTTTTAAATGAGACCATTGATAAATTCTTGAGGAAATAATCCTTAAACATTCCAAAGTGTCCCATACCACCTTGAAACATTAAAATCATAATCCATAAAAATATCATGAGAATAAGGAAACTCTTTATATGATATAAAAATGGCTAGTACATACACCACATGCAAGGAATGAGTGGTGAACAAGGCATATATCTCCTAAAAGTTAAAGTGAGGTGAGAAAAATCTATTTTACTTTAGAAAGAAGATTTATTTTGGAAAATCATTTTTATTTTCCATAAATCTAGTTTTAAACATGTATATACTAGAAAAGAAAAGTTAAGGAAATTGATATTACATTTGATTCATAAATGATGTGCCACTAAAGTGAAATTATGTAAAAAGTGTTTTAAATAAGCTTTAGAATTAAAACATTTTAGTGAGATTTAAGGAATTCATTAAAGAGATTTTAAAGCGCAGAGGCGTGTTTTCTTTCATAAAACTAGAAATGACCAAAAATAGTTTTTTAATGATAAAATTTTTGATTTTAGAATGATAAATCTGGCTTAAAATAGATTATATAGTGAACTTCAAAATACGTAAGAATTCGAGAAGTTCCTTGAATCAGACTTGCATTTCAAAAGAATTTTTGAAAGATTCTTTTAAAACATGTAAATACCCATAAAATAAAGAAGGATTATGATTTTTAAAAATATATAGAACATTAAAACATAATTTATTAGGATTAAATAATAATAAATAATAATTTCATTGAGGTTAGTAGAGAATAAGATCAACCCGAATGAAAATGGAGGTTCAGGTAGAAAATACTTACAACTTTGTAATCGATTGAATAGTATGCCCCAAAATTAATAATCATAAAATGATACATTTAATATAATTAAAATAAATATATTCATGATATTAAACATCAATGTGGAGTATACATACATCATACAAAAGTAATAGTAGTGAATACGAAATATCTCACAAAAATGGAAGTGAGATGAAGAAACCCTTACCTTAAGTCCGAAGGTGTTCTCCACTTGATCTTAATGACTTGAATAATCAGATTTAGGTTCATTAATTAATAATTCTAGGAACTACTCTTCATTTAATTGATTTATTACAACCTTATTAATTTCATTAATGGTATTTTTGATGGATTAAGAGGTTCAATTTCATTGTTCGGGTCCATTTGTTTCAAGATTGGTATACATATATACATGAATAGAGAATTGTATAAAATGAGGATGGTTGCACAGAATTGAAGTTATATGTTATTATTGAACATCAATAAGGTTAAATGGTTTTAAATTTCATTTTTTTACTTTGAGTTAAGATGAATCATTATATAAATTATTTAATGATAACCGTTTGGGTTAATTGGCGTTTTTTGAACACAATGAACTCATTTTTCTTATAAATCAAAACCATGTGTACAAAAAGATTCCAGAACCATATATGAGACATAATAAATATATTATAGTCTTTATCAACCATTATAATGGTTTCATTACCAGAATTGAAGATGATAATAGAAATTGAAAACCCATCGCCCTTGAATGTGGTAAATTATCACATCTTGGATGGTGTTTTTACTACTAGCATAAAAGAAGGGTAAAGGAGAGATGATAATAAATTATTCCATAATCATAAAAAAATTATATTACATGAAAGTTACTGGAGTTTTCATAACATTTGGATGAGTATAGGTTAGGATAGAAAAGAAAACAAAGGAACTTGAAAATAAAGTACAATAATTGAAAAAAGGAATTACCTCTTGAATTTATCTTCCTTGAGAGCCTCTTTAGGGGAGAGGATTTGGTCTTTTTATGAGACAAATGGATGATGTAAATGGGGGAGGATATTGGTAGGATATTTTATCATAATTTAGGTAAGTAAAAAAGCTTTAGAGGAGTGAATAGAAGAGGGAGTTAGGGGGTTTTCTTTTATAGTGGAAGAGATGAGTGAATTTTGAACATTTAATTCATTATTTAATTATTTTGCTCAAGAAAAGCAATAGTGTTTGATTATTATGACTAAAAATAGTAATAAGTGCATTTGAGTTCAAACCAATGGAAATTAACATCATCCATGACTCAAGCATGGTGCAACAATTCATTTAATTTTCATATTTCATAAATTATCGAATTTCACTATTCACCAAAAATTCAAGTATTTCAGAAAAATACCAAAAATTCATCCTAAGAATTTTTTGATGTGTAGAATTAAAAAATGGACTCCATTTTATCAAAATATTTTTATAAATAAGATAAATTTAATTTTTAAATAAAATCATTATTTACTTGAAAAATACAGATTTAAATTTAAAACTGATTTTATAATACTTTCAAAAATTAACTAAGGTATTATTAAATTATCCTAAAATTATAGGAAAACAAAATATTTATTTAGGAATAAATTTTATGAAAATTAATTTTCTTTTAAATCAATTTATTAATTTAAAATTGTAATCAAATATTTATTACTCACAAAAATACCAACACTTAATTATTAACTTCTAAAATACTCTATTTCATTTATAAGGTGTCTAAATTTTATTTATACCTTCATGGGTGTGGTTACTATTCATAAGGGTATTTTACTATTCATAAGGTTCAAGTTACTATTCACAAAAAATGTAAGTTGATCTTATCAGACTCTAAATATCTTAGTGAATGCTACCACATATGTTATATTTTTGAAATTCAAAACACCGAAGTGTAAAAATTATTTTAACTGGATAGGTTATAATAAAGTGTTGTTTTTTAGAGAATCAATGTTTCATGCATTCAATATTAAATTTATTTGCAAATCCTTGGGGGTGTTACAGTCATTGTTATAATTTCTAACAGGTCAAGGCTGAGTACCAGAAACCTTTGGGTTTTCTCTAACCCCTTGCAGTGCTGATTTGGAAGTGGGATGAGATTTATATGAAGTTTTTGGCTGGGTTTCCTCATACCCCTTGAAATAATAATGTGATATGGGTTGTGATTGATTATCTAACCAAATCAGATTACTTTATACCCATCCATGATGCAACCAAAGTTGAGGAATTGGAAAGTCTGTATGTGTAGAGGATTTTCAGGTTTCATGGTGTTCCATCTGTAATAGTCTCTTATAGAGATACTTGGTCCACTTCTAATTTTTAGAGAGTCGTCTAGGATTCAATGGGGATCTTAGATAAGATTGATAATGAAATATCATCTGCAGACAGATGGCCGGACAGAACATGCTATATAAATTTTGGAAGGCATGCTCCGTGCCTATGTCCTCGATTTTGGTGAATCTTAGGATAACCACTTGATATTGTTTGAGTTTTCCTATAAAAAAAAGTTACCATTCATCCATTCATATGGGTTCCTTTGAGGATTTGTATGGCCGCCCGTGTAAATATCTATTTTGTTTGTCAGAGATTGGTGAAGCTTCCTTGGTTGCACCAAGATTGGTCCAAGAGGTAACGACTAAGATTTAGCTGATTATTCATAAAATGGTAATGACACAGAGTTGATATAAATCTTATACCGATCATCGTCGATGATTGTTGGTGTTTTAAGTTGGTGATCGAGTATTATTTGAAGTTTCACCTCAGTTGGGTCACCGATATCTTGGGGAACATGGAAATATTGCACTACAATTTGTGGGACCTTTTGAGTCTGTTGAGAATGTGGGGAAAGTGGCTTACTGTTTAGAACTTCCACCCCATTTTATGATGATATATAATGTGTTCCATGTATCATAGCTTTATAAGTATCTTTCTGACCCATATCATGTCTTGAGCTAAGAGGATCTTGATGTTGACCTTGATTTATTCATGACCAAGCATCCAATTAGGATTGTTGATTCTAAGATAAAGGTACTTCATGGGAGGAAGATACCTTCAGTCTGTGTGCTATGGAAGCATAGTTCTTATTCTCATGAGAAGTGGGAGCATGAGGAATTGATGATAGAGCAGTGAACTCATCTTATTGATATGGAAACTTCTTGATAGGATTTATGAGGACATAAATTTTTTATAGTGGGGATTTTGTAACATACTGTTATGATTTTTAAGTACTCCTTTGTCAGAGTTTTTTTGTTTTTCATCCTTATTTTTGGGATTCTCCTAAAGTTTGGAGAAATTCTAGGGTAATTTAGTGTTTTACTATTGAAAACAAGGTTTTCTACTATATACTGAGAGATTACACACCATGTATTTGGTTTACATAATGTGTATTTGTTTCCAATAACATGTCATAAAATATTTGCAGAGCATGAAAAGTTACATTTCATGTACATGGAATTCACAATTTTTAGAGGAAAAAAATCAATTTTTAATAAAAAGGCGACACATTTTTCAGTGTTTTTAGCCTTCAAGGATTACACGATGTGTAAGGGGATTACATTTTTGTGAAATTATCATGAGTTGCGGTTTTTAGGGTGTTGTTTGAGTGATTTTCATTTCATTATATCATGAAACCCTTCTCTATCAACCCAGATCCTTCCCTAGGAAATTTTAGAGACCTCCAATCCTTTTGGATCGTTCGTGCAGTGATTGATCATCTTTTTTATTGTGGTTCATATTTCTGGGTAAGTGGATCTTATCCTATGAGTTTTCTTCCAATATCTCTTTCTATCCTCTTTAGAGTTTGATGAATCTAAACTTATTTTCATTGGATTTTTATTCTAGGTAGTGTTCTTAGATCTTCGATGCAATTGTTATTTGTTGGCAGATCCTGTTGTGGGTTTTGGTTTTCTAGATATTTGATTTAAAGTTAGGTGCTTCCATTTGAGATTAGACATTCAATTAAAACCATGAATTTCTTGATTTGTTTGAAATATATTTCAATTGATTTATAAAACCCTAATTTGATATTATTTTAAATTGTAATTTCAAATGGCATGGATTTTGAGAAAAACCCCAAATTCTAATGGAATTGGAATTGTGGGATGAATTTTGAGAATGATGGAATTGATGAAATGATTTGATATTTATTTTAGAAAATGGATTAAATTGTAATGATTAAAACTCATGATTGGTTTTGGATTGAAAAAGGCATGAAATGATTAAAAACCTATGTTTTGGTTTTGAAATTGAATTAGCATATTGAAACTAAAAATTGGGAAATTTAATTGTAAATGATGATTTGATTTGAAATGATATAATTTTACCATTTTTTATTTATTGATTGATCACATGTGATCCTAGGTAGTTAGTTAGTTATTTGGGATAATAAGACTACGATCTTGACCCCTAGTAATGGATTGATGATCAAAAATATAAAAAAGAACCTTGTTCAGCATGATTATCCCTAATGGGATATTGAGGAGTCCTATTAAGCCTAAGAACAAGGGACATCTACACACATGTTTAGATGTTATCACTTATTTGAGAAGTGTGATGATATTATGGCCAGAAACTAACATACTTCAGGGAAGACGACCATGATTATTATTATGTATGATATGATTATATATGTTATTGGGCAAAAATACCTCAAGATAACATTACATTGTTTTTAGGTTGACTGTGTTTGTTAACAAATAACATTTCCAAGGTCATTTGTGGAGTTCTAAATATATTTTTGACAAGGTATTTTGAAAAAGATCCAAGATAAAGGAATGGATGATTTGGAGGCAATATAGAAAATTATGTATACAAGGTGGTGTTGTTTCCCAGTGTTTAACAAATTTTTGGGGTCTAAAATTTTGAGGATCTCTTGATCATCATGAAAGTTGGATTTCCATGAATGCCTCATAAAAATATATAAAACTCATAGATTTCATGAATATTGGAGTTTCATTAAGGTATGGATATTTTTGAAGGAATTCAGTATTGAAAATGATGGGTTTCATGAAGGTATGGAGCATCATGAATGTGCGATGAAAAAACCATACACTCCATGAATAAGAGGAGTGAAGAATAGAGAATGTGTGAAGGGTTGATGGTAAATCTCCACAATTAAAAGAAGTAGAGAATCAAGAATGCATGAAGGGTTGATGGTGATTCTCCAGGAATATGAGAAGCTTCGGAAATGGAAAAATTTACCTAGTGCTTCATGAAAATAGGGAGCCTTGTGAATAAGGTTGGAGATATTCTCAAAAAGATGATGATGAGGATGAAAGATTCTATAATGGGATGAAACACCTATAAATAGGCCTCTACCCACATAATTTGAAAAGATAAAGAATTAATTAAGATTCAAAGGCTCTGAATTCATGAAGGTGATTTGCAAAGGTTGTTTTTCAAAAAATGTTCACGAAGAAATGAAGTTCATGAAGGCTATAAAAGTTGACTGAAAGTGTTGAAGTTCATGAAGGATTTATAAGTTAACCAAAATTTTTGATCTTCATGAAAGTTTCAAGCTTCATGAAGGATAATTGATATTTGAAAAAGGAAGGAGCTTCATGAAGGTTAGTTGATCTTGATGAAATGAAGGTGCTTCATGAAGGTTGTTTGAGCTTCATGAAAGTGGTGAGCTTCATGAAGGTAGTGAGTATCATAAAAGTATTAAAAATAAATTTCCTAGTAAATCTATGGTAAAGTGATATTAATCAAGTGGATAAAAGTGGGACTTCAATATATCATCTACCTAAAATTTAGGATGCATTCATTATTTCTAATAAAGGTACCTACATGTCCATAAAATGTGTGTGGAACCTTTCCAGAGTAGTGATAAAAGAAAGAGAAATAAGGTGATCCTTACCACTAGCAGTGATCCATTGAAGGAAAAACCAAGGAAGTGAATCTTGGGAAGTAGTGAGATATCCCTGAACTTTATAAAGGCAGCGATCCTAGGTATAGAAGTGATTTATCCTGAAACTTGAATTGGCACTGAGCCATAGTGAATTTGGTACATTATCACATTTTTTTTATGCTCCTTAGACGTAGCCTAGTGAGGGTAAACCAAGTAAAAATCTACGTGTCCTTGTGATTTCTTTCTTGCTTTATTTTTTGTGCATCATCATCAAATAAAGTTAGTAAGGATAAGATCAATGTAAACTCTAGAAATCAAATGAAGTGACCCTTATAATAAAGAGTTCAAGATCCAGTGGGGAAGGAAATTTTTTGAAAAGAATATCCACACCTTTATTCACCCCTTCTCTCAGGGTATCTAAGCCTCTTTTGTCCCTAACAATTTTTATTAGAGCATTGGTTTCTTTTATCAGATTTGTTTTCTATGACTTGGTTCAATTGATTGTTGAAATGGAAGTTTCAGTTTTCTCTTATCTTGGTGTGCCATGGAAAAGGGAAGAACTTCAAAGAGGAAGGAAAAGTATGGTGGAATTACTCAGTGTGGAAGTGTCTATGGAGAAAGTGAGATTTAGTTGAAATAAACCAATAATGTGCTGAATAATGGTTTAAATGAATTTGATAGTGAAGATATTTACTCATTTAATGATGCCACAATAATGGGAAAAAAACCTAACATTCCCAGTGATACTAGAACTATGGAGGATGAAGAAATTCTAAGAAGACCAAAAGTATAATTTTTCCATTTAATAAAGGAATTAGGTTATAAAATGAATGAATAAAATTATTATAAAGACATAAGGATCTAAGTGTAATAAATTTAATTCAAAAAGTTAAAAGGATTAAATAAAATGCTTATTGAAGTGGCCACATATCTAAGAGAGAAGAATTATTCCCAAGCTAAAGAAATAAAAAAACTGAAATCTGATGATCTTACTACAGACTAGTTAGAATTGTTACATGATAATAAAATTCCATAATAAGACAATGGGTGCTTTAAATACTCTATTTCTCATATTAATTTTATAATAATGGTGAAAAGTTACATGGTGGATAATCTCACTTGAACATTGGAATATGATATGATTAGTGGGAAGAATATCAATAGAGAACTTGATGCTCAAATTGAATCAAGCGATATAAAGATTCAACAATTGCGAAAAGATCTAGAATCAATCAAGAAATAAGTGGAGAAATCTAATTCCAAAGGCATCCCAAATTGAAGGATGCCTTAATTTTATTATTTTACCATCCTTCAGATGTTAATAATGAAATTAAAAGAAAATACGCTATTTCATAGGAAAAAACATGAAATTATTATCTCATCCTAAAGTCCACCCAGTTTGGGAAAATCCAGTATTGGATATAATGAACCCTCTCCCATGTATGATAAAAAGATAGTTGTGAATAGTTCCATAAATGGGAAAAATCCTATGGATATTATAAATAGACCTAAAAAGGATTTTACAGTAAGTAATGAATGTATGTGCTATTTTTATGGGATGCATGAAGATACTTTAAGTTTTTGTTTTGAGGATTTGGAATATATTTCATACTGTGAAGATAAAAATATTTATAAATATGAGAATAAGAAGATGCATCTTGAGAAATCTGAAAGAAGAGTCTCTCAGAAGAAAGTAAACATAAAATGCTACTATTGTGGAAGACTAGGACACACCATAAGTATGTGTCAAGAATCCCACAAGATAAATGTAATAAGAATAACTCTATACGTATCAATATCTAAACCAAGAAATGATGACATGAGGTATGTTTTTAATGGTATATTTTTTATATTTTCTAATCATGGGTATCTGATAAGATATTGTAGCTAGATGAAAGATGGGAAGGAAAAGAAACCTAAAGGGAGATCCTTAACTTCATTTGTGTATAACTAAAAATGATATACTGGAAAACAACATGATAAGTTGAAAAATAGGTGTAGATCCTCAAGGGAAACACAAGATTCTCAACAAAAGGAATATTATTCACCTCCTTTGTTACACTCAAAATAGATCTCTTGGAAATAACGTGAACAAACATGGATGGAAAGGGAGGAGAAACTCTAGTTTTGGTTCATTCCAAAAGTAAATAAGTGAAGGAAAGAAAAATATACCTCAAATAGAGGATTAAGAAAGAGCATATGACCAGTGGATAAATTCCGACTCATAGAAAGAGTTATGAAAAATGGAACATTGGTGGAGCATCAAGGAAGGAAAAATATACTAGTGGATTTAAACCACAAATTTTCAAAAAGGAAAAGATTATATAATCTCTATATCAAAAGAAGACTCATCATGAAGTTAAAGAATTTCTAGTCACATTTCCAGAACAATTGAAGTTAGCTAGGAAAATAGAACAAGCATAGAAAGAGTACACTGATTTGAAAGAAAGTATCAAAATGTTTATCCATCAGGATTGACCACAATTATCTTATTAAGTATTCCAGTGGAACCCCTCTCCTTATATGTTTAAATTATATTAACTGATGTTCAAATGTTTCAAGTTTTAGGGGAGATACAATCTAAGGGTAATTTCCATCAAAAGATGAAAAGTGGTGATGTGATGTGCTCCAAAATGTCAATTGATTCAAATCTGTACAAGAATAAATTTTACTATATCTAAAATCTCAATGGATGAAAATTGTATATGAATTTGAGTAGAAATAAGGAGTCACCCACTATAAATCTTATTAAAGGCATCTACAACTGGAAAATGTTATCGATCTAGAGAAGTTTATCAAACCTATAGTCACATGTGAAGAAATGATGTAGGAGAAGAAGAATGTTTGTGGGTCTAAATAGTGGGCCTAACAACATGAAGAGTTGTATATCATATGGGGAGAATTCAATCTCCCAATAGCATGAAAGGTCTCAATGGTATAAAAATTATGAAATTTTATGTTTTCTTACATAAAAAAGACTAATTGGGGGAGAATCAATGACATTCACGTTTTTTTTATGATTATCTATTTTGTTCTAATAATATAGTATTTAATGACTATTTTTAAGATACCAAGAAGTTTTGAGAGAAGATTAACAGTGTTTCCAACAAGTGGTCTCACCACTATGAAGAGTAATTCAACATCTGAAATCATCTAAAAAATTAGTATTAATGATTTATATCATTGCAATGTTGGAGGTCTTCTGGGAGATTGTTTTGAGACCAACAGATAAGAATGTAATTGGTACCAAATATGTTTTTCACAATAAGATGAATGCAGATGTCATGACCTGACCCAATGGGGCCTGAGCCGCAACTCCCCAATCCCACCTCTAATAGGCCAGGGGATAGAGACTAGCATAGAGAAAGAATATTAAACATACGAGAGGCCTTTTCATAGAGTACCTGTATGCACACACCCACAAAAACCTCGATTCAACAGTGCATAGATATATACAACTGAAGAGACTAAAATGATTTTATACAAATATCCCAAAATAGACTAAAAAATAAGTAATGAAAGTGTAAAATGGAAAAACATGATCCCAACAAAATAAAATTCTAAAAGTTCCCATCCTTTTCAGATGGAGGGGATCACTATCAAATGAAATTGCCAAAAAGCTCATTGGGTCCTTAGAGGACTCCATCGAAAGGCATGTTGCCTGTACAAGACACAACACATGTGGGTAAAGCCTGTGTAAGGGTGAGTATAAAAATACTCAATGTAAATCAAATAAATACACAAAATTCCACTTTATTTTCCTTTAAAATCACATATGTGTCTACATAGGAAAAAAGTTATGTAATGAACGAATCTAAATGTAAATTTTTAACATAATAGACATATTTTTTTGATATAAATTTATTTCTTAATTTTTGGGTCACTTAAATTAGATTATCATATTTATAATATTTTATTTTAATGAAAATTTAAAGATATCACATTCATGTTTTAAAAAATATATCATTTTTATAGGGTTACACAGAAGATATATTCTATTATAAATATATTTTTTTGAAATATAGAAGATTTATATTCATCATGGTATTTTATTTTTAAATTTTAGTAAAGAAATAAGTATATTAAATAACTACAAAATGATGAGGTAGTAATTATTTTATCAACATAAATATCAAATAAATGTTATTAAAAATATTAAAATAAATATAATTTTAGATAATTAATGTGAACAATTAATTTTATAGATGATCTTTTCTTCTTAGGGATATAATAAAATATTTTGTTCTAAGTTAACTTACTATCTTGATATTTTTAAAAATCCAAAAAATGAATAGTTTCAAAATTGACACTATTGATATGTTATCAAAATAATGTTTTATTAAATTATTTAAAAAAATATTTAAAAATACCAAATAATTATAATATGGTTTAAAATATTCTAAATTTTTCTTTTATGGTCTAATTGACACCAAATAAGTAAAATTTACAATCTTTTAATATTGAAAAAGTTGTTACCTTAGTTAAAATTAAAATATGTTAACTAAGGGTTAATCAAAATGATAAGGTCTAAAACAATAACAAAACTTGTCAAAATCTATTGGTTAATGATATTATGAGATTATTTAATCTTATCTTCAAATATATATAATTTTTTATGTATTTTTATTGAGATTGAATTAATTATAAATTATTATTTTTTAAGATTCCAAAAGTGTCTCTCACCTTTATTATAAAAGGACACCTCCTACCTCATTTCATTTCACTACCATCAGTCTACTAGCTTGAACAACCTCAAAAAAATTCTCTTCTCAACTCCCCTAAACACATTCTAGTGGTGCTATTATTCCTAGAGGACCAACTCTAGAGTCATTCAGAGGATATCTAAAGGAGTCGTTCTGATGAAGTGGAGGTTTTAATGTTTGCGAAGGAAGTCAAGACCTAAGGTAAGAAATTTATGTCTCACTTTTATTTATGTGTGACACATGACTTATACACTACTTATTTATTCTATGTTGTGTATATACTACAAATTAATGTATTTTATGATTATTATCTAGAAGATTATGGTATTTTTATATCCTTATAAATTTATTTCTTTCATAGGGCATATGATTCTACTGATTATAAAGTGATGAGCATTTATTTAACAATATCTTAAATATTTGGGATTATTTCATTTTAATTATCCATTTGGAAATATTTATCATTCATGTCCATATTTTATAAAAATGTTTTCAATAAAAATGTTTTAATATTCTCTTATGGATGTTTAAAGTCATTTTTACCCATTTCTGACTTTTTAATACACGGTTTGAAAGAAATCTTTTGTTGTTTTTCAAATGAGGCACTTTTTGACTTTTATAGAAAAAGTATGAGACAAATTTTTTCTTTTAGCTTATACAAAATGAATGGATTTTTATGCTTTCATGACACCTTAATGAATTGAAGCTTCCTTTACAAGTTTATGTTCAAATAAAATGTATTCATTTAAAATTGTATGACATTTTAATAAAAGAAAATGTTTTCAAGAAGAAATGATATTTTCCTTAAGAATTATTTTCAAGTGATATTTCAAAATTGTTTTCTATCTAAGATAATATTATTTGATGTTACTTATATTTTACTGGGGATGTGATCCAATGATACTATTGTTATTATTTATCTAAATAGTTTATTTTTATGATGGATTGATGTTTATGAATTATGATTCTCTTCCATAAGTTATGTTATGAAGATTTTTTTATGAAAATTATTTATTTTTATGGGTTATGATATGATTTATGTTCTTATGGAACACGTATGTATGGTTTTCATTATGTGAAGGGTGAGACTTATATCTCCCTCAAATGCATTGGGTAAAGATTTATATCTTATGATATAGACATGGATGAAATGGGAAATGATCATGGTTTTGTAATACAGGACTGTAACAGGAAGTAAACTCGGTTCAATAATACATGATTGGAATAGGAAACAAACTTGGTTTAGTAATACAAGGCTATAATGAGGAGTGAACTCAGTTTAGTAAAGAACATTTTCCACTATGATAGTTTGGGGAGTGAACCCATTACACTATGATAGTCTTCGAAAAGAGCCTTGACTACTAAGGAAATGATTTTATATTCTTATGTGTTTTCCACAATTCCATGTTTTATGAAAAAGTTATTCTTTTATGATTTATGACATATTAATTTTTATGACTTAATATTATGATTTTTGATATGCAGGGTGTAATTTATAAATTTTATATTCATATTATTTTACCCTTATGTTTATGTTATCATTCATTTCTCCTTTTTTTACCCTTACTGATCATTTTATCTCACCCTTTTCTTATATTTACTTTCCCCAGATTATGAATAAGGGTATTAAGTAAGATGCATCAAAAAGGGTTTTAGTTATGATAAAAAAAGTGAGAGACAATGTAGATATTTTATGAACCAGTTGTTTATGTTTCCAAGTTTCCAAAGATACTAAACTAATATAGTCTTTGGGTGTGTGTTTATGTAATGCATGAAATGTTCCAAAAAATTATGTAATATCCATGTATGACAAGCTTGGTTCATTATAGTTGGTATCAGATCAAAATTTTAGTTAACATTTGGAAACTAGGATGTGAAAACCTTAATGAGATCCCTATGGATATTTCTAAGGATATGTCTAGGGATGTCTCTAAGGATAACCCTAAGGTGTCATAGAAAGGTGTCACAATTTAAAAATCCTATAGGAAATATGCCATGATTATATATTTTTCTACTATAATAATTGTTTCTCACACTATGATTTCTAGTTTTAGTCAATGTAGGAAACTATAAGGAACTGAGATAACATTGAATCTCATGGAGAATTTGGTGACTATGATCAATAAAATTGGGCAATTATTGGAGATAAAGAGTTTGTGATTATGCCTAATTAGCTATTGCGATATATGATTAAAAATGTGAACATTGGTGGTATTCCTAAGACATAAAATAAAAGGAATATAGACTTTTATTAATGTTCACATGGTGATGAATATAGATGAAAGAAGACTCAAATTCCTTTAATTCAAGAAGAAGGGAAGAAGAACCTTGATGAATATCTCAAATGGAGGGGAAGATGTTATCTATGTGGAAAACAAGGTCATTGAGCGATGAACTATCGTGGAGTTAAATGTCTTCTTTGTAGAGAACATGCGCATTACCCAAATCAATGCCCTGACCTAAGAACTTACTTCTAAAACCAAGGACCTATTCCATGCCAATAATTGAAGATGAAGGATTGAAGTGTTTATGTATTTGGATTTAATAATTATGAAACATATAAGGATTGTTCAGTTTATGTGTTTTTTACTGAGGATTTACAAGAATATATTTAATGGTTCCAATGAACTAGAAATGCGATTTAATGGCATGATGAAATTTTGACTAAGGGAAGATAACCCTTAATATGTTCCTAATGTCTATATAATGATGTTTGGATAAAGATATTTTGAATATGAATAAGTAAATTGGATGGTACTTATTTCCTTGGAACTAATTAAGTATTTATTAAAAAGTGGTTTATGCTATCATGGATGAAGTTTAAAACTTTTAGACTTAGAGAATATATCTAATAAACTATTGAATAAGGAAACATGCATGTTTTCAATAAGGATTTATGGTAATTTAGGTTATTACCATGTTTCCAGAGAATAATTGATGAAGGTATTCACATGTTTAGAATGTGACAACCAGTAACTACCCTTTTATATATGGGGGATAAATTTGAAGCTGATTTAGTACACTTCATTATAATGTTTTATACTTTCATCTTTTTGAAGGGTTATAAGGTTAAACATTTTTGGAATGGTTTTAAGTTAAATTTATGATGATTTTTTAGAGATTAAGGTATTATCTCACTATAAGAGGATTTATTTATATTAGATAACATGTGCTAACATTTTTTTATGATAAAGACAGATGGAATGACCTGTCATTCTATTTATGGATCTCTTGATCTAAAAATGCTTTAGGAATAAAAAATTCACCTTTATTTATTGGAAAAAGAAATGAAGTGTAAATTGATCAAGGAACAAAAAAGGGTTAGATTGTTCTGACATAAAGTAAGTATATCTTCTCATGAAAATTATTTAACTCTAGGGAAAGGATTTTGAAATAAAAAAATGTTATCCTAATATATTATTTTCTGATGAATTAAATGGCCCCTTAGATCATCATATATTTATAGCCTTGTGATTGTTAACTTTATCCTAACCATATTCTCTATCACTCTCCATCATAACTTGATAGTTATATTTCTATTCCATGTCCATGTTTTCACTTTCCACCTATGTTCTCCTATGTGGAAACCTAGTTATGATCTATTTTTCATAACCATTATATTTCTTACTTTCCTTTTAAAAGAGAGTTTTAGTATTTATTTTTATAATGTGGGTTTCTATGAAAGGAAATTTCAAGTATTAAAACTTTGATAAACCATAAAAATTTCTAGGGATACATTCATTTAAAGGGGGGAATAATTTAACACCCCGATATTTTGTGAAATATATTTTTTAATTAATTTAACCTTTTCTATATTTTTCATTTCACACAATACTGAATATATATTTTGTTATATGAAAACACTATGTTTGGATTGCATTATATACAACACCAAGTCAATATTACACTACACGCAACATTTAAAATAGATTGAGATACACACAACACTATTCTTGGCCTATGTTACACACAACACATAGTTCTTTTGATAGCTTGCATTGCACACAAGACTGAGTTTTACTGAACAATAATATATTATTAAAATATTATTATGAAATATAACAAGATATAAACTAGCCGTTAAATTAGTGGTTATAAATAATATTAACTATATTATGAAAATATATGGTTTATAAGATGAATTCATTGGTTACTAATTAATTAGAAACAAAATATATACTAATTAAATATAAAGGAAATATTTTAATTTTTATGTTCTCAAAGTCGTTTTGTATTAATAAATTAAATTAATTATAATTAGTGAAAGATATTAATGAAAGATATATTCTATATATTAAATAAAATATTTTTGATATTCTTATAATGGATATTATATACATAAGATAAGATCCAACCAAATTTCATACATAAAAACCTATATTTTTCAAAAGGGTAATTTTACCGCCTTTTAATGGTGAACCTATTTTAAATACAAATTTTGAAACTATTATAGTTTTTATATGACAAAATAAAATTATTTTTTGAAATCAGGATATAAAAAATTACTTGGGTTTAATTTTTAGTATTTTTCTGATAAGTTTCGTATTTTGATGAATAGTGAAAATACAGATTTTTATTGAAAATTGTACAAGGTTAAATTATATTTTGGATCAGTTATAAATTTTAATCAGTTAATTTTAATTTAAAATAATACAATTATGGTTTTTTAAAATAATTTTATACATGAATTTATTGTAAAAACAGTTTATATTTTAAAAGGGCATTTTTCCAAAAAACTATTTTTCATGGTGTTGTACCAGTTTTATTTTAAATTTAATTATGAAAATTATGTGTTTTTAATTTTAAAAAATGGATTCCAATTTTGGGTTCATAAGTTACAATTTTTTTAAATAGGTCCCTTTTATTTTTTTCCAATATGAATAGTAACTATGGTAAATTTTGTTACTGCGGTGAAGAGTAAATTGAGTAATTTAGGTTAAAAATAAAATTTTAAAGATAATAAAATGACTCTAAAACGTTCCCAAATTTTATTGGATAACTAAAATTATATGTTTAACACATAAGGATCTAAATTAAGTTATTTAATGGACACTTGTCTATAAAAATGACTTATATAATATTTAAATCAAAGAAAGACACAAAATGTCACTTTCTTTGTCTTTAAAATCACATATGTGACAAAATAGGAAAAAAGTTATGTAATGAACGAATATAATTTTATATTTTTAAAATAATAAACTTATTTTCATTATATAATTTTTTTATGATTTTTTGGGTCACTTAAATAATATTATCATATTTATAATATTGTATTTTAATGAAAATTTAAAGATGACACATTCATGATTTAAATAATATATCATTTTTATAGGGATACACATAATATATAGTTGACTATAAATATTATTTTTAAATCTAAAAGATTTATCTTCATCATGGTATTTTATTTTTAAATTTTAGTAAATAAATAAGTTTATTAAATAATTACACAACACTGATGTAGTAATTATTTTATCAATGAAAATATCAAATAAATGTTTTTAAAAATAATAAAATAAATAAAATCTGGGTAATTAATGAGATCAATGAATTTTATAGATTACCTTGTCCTCATAGGGATGTAATAAAATATTTTTTTCGAAGTTAACTTGTTATCTTGATATTTTAAAAAATCCAAGAATTGAATAGTGTCAAAATTGACACTATTTATATGTTATCAAAATAATGTTTTATTAAATTATTTAAAAACAATAAAACATTTTTAAAAATACAAAATAATTATAATATGGTCTAAAATATTCCAAATTGTTCATTTATGGTCTAAATGACATCAAATAAGTAAAATTTACAATCTTTTAATATTGAAAAATTTGTTACCTTAGTTAAAATTAAAATATGTTAACTAAGGGTTAATCAAAATGACAAGGTTTAAAACAAAAACAAAACTTGTCAAAAATATATTGGTTAATGAGATTACAAAATTATATGATCTTAGATTCTAATAAATTTCATTTTGGATATATTTGGATTAATATTGAATTTATTATAAATTAATATTTTTAGAGATTATAAAAGTGACCCTCACCTTCATTATAAAAGGACAACTCCTCCCTCATCTCATTTCACCACCATGAGTCTTCTATCTCGACCAAACTCTACAAAATTATCTTCTAAACCCCCATAGACACATTCTAAAGGTGTTTTATTATAATATTACCAACTCTAGAGTCTTTTAGAGGAGATCTAAAGGATCCGTTTCGAAGAAGAGTAGGTTTTAATGTGTATGAAGGAAGTCAAGACTTAAGGTAAGGGATTTATGTATCACTTTTATTTATATGAGACACATACATTATACACTACTTATTTATTATATGTGGTCTATATACTACCTATTAATGTATTTTATGAGTCTTATCTAGAATATTATGGTATTTTTATATCCTTATAATTTTCTTTTTTTCACTAGGAATACGATTCTACTGATTATAAAGTGATGAGTATTTACTTCAAAATATCTTTAATATTTGAGATTTTTTCATTTTAAGTATATATTGGGGAATATTTATCATTAATTTCCATGTTTTATAAAAAAAATTTCAAAAAAAAAAGTTTTAATATTCTCTTATGGATGTTTAAAGTCATTTTTACCCATTTTTACTTTTTTACTACATGGTTGGAAAGAAATATTTCATCATTTTTTCCAAACACGGTACTTTTTGATTTTTCCTGAAAAAGTAAGATAAGAATGTTTTATTTTAACTTATACATCATGAATGGATTTTTACACTTTCAATATGATTTAATTCCTTGAATACCCCTTTACAAGTTTACAAGGTTATTTTTAAATAAAATGTTTTCTTTTAAAATTGCATGACATTTTATTAAAATAAAACGTTTTCAAGTAGAAATGATATTTTTCTCAAGAATTATTTTCAAGTGATTTATCAAAATTATTTTCCATATAAGATAACATTATTTTATGTTACTTATTTTTTATTGGGCATATGATCCAATAATACTATTCTTATTCTTTCTCTGAATAGTTTATGTTTATGATGGATTGATGTTGATGAATTATGATTCTCTTCCATGAGTTATGTTATGATTTAATTTTTATGAAACTCTTTTATTTTTATGGGTTATGATTTGATTTATCTTCTTGTGGAACACATATTTATGGTTTTCATTATGTGATGGGTGGGACCTATATCTCCCTCCAATGCATTGGGTAAAGATTTATATCTCATGATATAAACAAGGATGAAAGGGGAAATGATCTCGGTTCAGTAATATAGGACTAGAACAGGAAGTAAAATTAGTTTAGTAATACAGGACTGGAACAAGAAGTAAAATCAGTTCAGTAATACAGGTATATAATGAGAATTGAACTTGGTTTAGAAAAGGACTTTGTTCGCTACAATGGTTTGGGGAGTGAACCTATTCCACTATGATAGTATTGGAAAAGAGCCTTGATTACTAAGGAAATGATTTTATATGCTTATTTTTTTTACCAAAATTCTATATTTTATTCCAAATTTATTCTTTTATGATTTATTTAATAATAATTTTTATGACTCAAGTTTATGATCTTTGATATGAAGTTTATAATTTACAAATTTTTTATTCATATTATTTTACCCTTATGTTTATGTTATGATTTATATCTCCTTTGTTTAACCTTAATGAGAATCTGAGCTCACCCTTTTCTTATGTTTCCTTTCCCTAGGTTATGAAGAAGGGTATTAAGTAAGATTTTTCAAAAAGGTTTTTATTTATGATGGAATAAGTGGGATATGATGTAGATATTTTATGAACCATTTGTTTATGTTTCCCAATTACCAAAGACACTAAACTAATATGGTCTTTGGGCGCATGTTTGTGTAATGTATGAAATGTTCCATAAAAATGATGTAATATACATGTATTTTAATCATATTTAATTATATCTTAGGCCAAAATAGAGTCCACCATTGTTTTTTACATAGAAAACTACTTAGGATAGGTTACTTACAAGTCTGAATCCGAGTTCCAAAGAAGGAGATACGAATCAAAGAAGATCTATAGAAGAAATAAAAGGAGTACTCTACATGTACTGGGGGCCACAAGACATGTGAACTCACCCAAGAACCTAGACATGTATCCTATATACATGGTTTTCTAATCCATGCTGGGTTACATAGTGTGTACAACCTGTACATGGTGTGTCCTGCTTCACCCAGCCCTTAGTCGCGTTCCTCTCCCACATGGCCTGACCATACATGCCCCTTACATGCTGTGAATCCCATACTACATAGTGTGTTTAGAATAAATGTAAACTTGTCCATGTGGTTTTCTCATTCCCATGTTTGTGTACTTTTACACAGCCTTGTAATTTTACACGGGTAACCCAATCCATGTCCCATGGCCACACGACATGGGGTCACTACATGGTGTGTAACTTTAGTAGATGGTGTGTAGACCCAAAAAGTTCTTCTTCCCTAAATATAAAGGCATACACAACATTTCCACTATACCACAAACTATGCAGATGGTAATCCCAGTCAATGATTATCTTAGAATTCTTCAGATTCGCCCTAGTTTACCCCAAAACCTGCAGATCAACCTAGGAGGGATCTCTAGCATTCGTAATAGGGATCTAAAATCTTTAAACAATGAAAAATAAAGGGTATTGGGACCAAAACACAAAAACACCTACCTTGATGTAGAAACTCCAAATATTCAGGTGTATAATGATTCTTGGATTGCATTTCTCCTTGATTTGATGATGATCAATTCCAAAAATGGAGATTAGCGGTACCTCGTTGCATTGATTCAACCTCATTTCCATCATCACAAAAGGGGGAGAGGATAGGAGTAACTACTCTTTTGGTTTGTGTGCACAATGTGAGGGGAGGGGGAGGTTTAGGTTATGTTTTTAATTAAATTTTCATTTAATTAATTAATCCACCACATAAAACCCCACCGACTCACCTCCAACCAAAAATCTCAACACCGAAAACTTTATGTCGCACCTAGGGTAAACACAATGGTCTGAACTCAACCATGGTCTTAGATTTATGATTCGAGACTCTACTAGAGAGTTATTAGTGTTTCAAGAGAAACTGAGTGCATGTGAAAAAAATATATTTAATATTTTTAAAATCATAGCATCGAGGCTCTCCGGGCCTCAAAATCCCGCACCGACTCAACGCATGGCTTCAGAAATATTCTTATGAATATTCCAAAGTCTTACAGGTTAAAACTTAAGTCATAAATTATCCCCACCTTAGATATTTCAATCCTTGAAAAAAAAAATACTTGGCACAAGGGAAGAAAATGAGCTCTCCACTGGAACTCCCATGCCAGTGAGCTCACTAGGGGTTCTCATGCTACTTCCAAGTATGCACTTGGGGGAACCACCAAGGAAAACCACACTCACATCTAGTTGTAACTAGGATAACATCATGAAACCGACACATGTCTCCTCAACTGTGCCAGGTGGAAAAGCACTAAGTGACATGGTCTATCTACAGACATGGGGCTTAGTGGTACACCATATCACTAACCGAACACAGATATTGATGTAAACCCACAATTCACATCCACCCTTAGATGAACTACACAAAAAACTCCTCAAGCATCACACTTTCAAGGTTTACACTAAGAACGCGAAGGTAACAAAAAAAAAAAATAGGATGGTATACCCATCCAACCTTTATAATCTAGACACAAAAAGTTCATGGCATACCCCATGCATATTCGACTCTCCTGGAAAGAGAGTAACCTAGACTAGAAACACCGCCACACCCATTAGTGGAATCCAAATTGAGTATGGATGGTAGGAAACCAATCCACACTACAAAAGAATATTAGGGTATAACTCTTCCACTAAGGAATGGTTCTAAGCAAGGCTCTCCCTACACCAGGGATTCTAAGTGAAAGGGTTAAGTAGACAAGATCCAATAGAAAATCTAGGACCTGCTTCAAAAATCCAGCGCACAACTTCACCCTGAGCACATGATTCTAAGTAACTCATTCTACACACCCCAATACTATCTAATTTGGGTGATAATAACTCACCCACACAGTTTTGGTTGCATAAAAAAATTAATATTAGTGGGGAAAGTGTTTCTCTTTCTCGTGAGTCTAAATCTAGGTCAAATTGTGCCACGTCCTCCTCGAGTGTCTCACATAAAAATCTAATGATAAGTGCACAAGGGTACTAATTAATAATAAATTTTTACCCAAACACTCACACTGGTTCTTACCAAGCCCTCTATCTACAACCACCAACACATCACCTGACCCTGAACACACAATTCAGAGGAACTCATCCACCACACCTAGATACTATTCACTTTGGGTGGTACTGACTCACCATCACAATTTTTCTTACATCACAAAAAAAACTTATTAGTGAGGGAAGGACCCCTATTCTTCATCAATTCAAAGTTACCATGAACCACACCCACACAGGGTCACACCAATTCCCCACATCACCCTGAACAAACATCGAGTAAGAAGTATAAAGAAAAGAGTACCTCACAAAAGTGTCTAAAAATTACTACTATAGAAAGTAGAAAGGAAACAAAGAAGACCTATATTTATCCTCAGAGCTTCTGGGTCAAATTCCTCCATGGCCTGCAGCTGCCCTCACTTGCATCCTCTAGCTCCCTAAGCCTAGCATGGACCACCTGGGGGTAGTGGTAAAAATACCTCTAACCGACTACCAAAAAATTCTACTCTCCCAGCTCCTTCTCTACATCCTCCATCTTATGGAATTCTCTGCTCTAGATACAACCTATATTAAGGAGGCCCATTGAACAACTCCCTCTCAACAGCATGATAGGTTAGAAAACCTCTAGCAATATGTCCCTAACCATCACAAGCATAACATCATCTCTCATGCAGCTGACCTAATCCCTAGCATAGATCTTGTTCTACAGGCCCATGTTCTTGAGACTGGGAAAGGGTATGCCTCTTGCACTGTGATCCTATCATATGTTATCTTCAAGCTATTGCAGATGCCTCAGCCTTGTGACCACTACTGTAGGCCACATCCACCCATCCCTCTGCCAGGAAGCTCTATAATACTAGAGCTCACTCCAGTACCCCTACAGAAGAGGGAAGGAACAAGGATACCACACCTGGACAGACATCTCTAAAGAGGACTTGATCAAATTTTCAAGCTCTGAAGAATAGGTATCGCATCATATACAAGGAGTAACATGAAAGGTCTATGAACCTCGACGAGAACTCCTCCATAATCATGCTACCCTACCAAAGCTATATAAGCTCATGGATATGCACTAACCTCAAATTAGTTGGGTAAAACTCTTACCTAAAGAGTTACTAGAACTCCAAACAAGTGATAATCACCTCATCATGGGACTACATCACCAAAATACACCATTTCCTGACCGAACCATGCAGAAGGATTAACACTAGGACCACCATTTGATCCAGAGGTGTCCTCACGAGGTGAAAAACATGTGTGAATACCTTGTGCCAGTTATAAAATACATGGGATTATGGATCACCTGATACCTTATAGGTCTCTACCTCTGGAACTTGTGCAGTGCACTCATCCTATGCGCATCCTTGACCTGAAATTCCGGCACAACCATCTTCTCAATGGGTGGTGGCTCAACTGGATGACCACCCGAAGGTACCGCCTCAGAACTAGTGCCTTGCAATGAAGCCTCATCACATTGTGGATCATCACCGCAATCCTGCCATGGTACCCAGTCTAGCTGTCATCATGGAGGAATCCTAAAATATAATAAAAATACACCATGGTCAAAGAGTATATCTGGGGAGATAACTCAAAAAATAAAAGGAAAAAATCAAAACCCAATCCTATATGATTCACGTACCATTTATTTCCCTGTGACCAATGTCCTAATGTACCAATTCTAAAAGTAGGTTATCAGAGTCTTGGTGAATGGATACGTCAGCTGCCGAACCAATATTAGAACCTATGGCCTATGATCCAAACTCTAAACCCTAAAACTATCGCTATGTAACCCAAACCAAGCTCATGAGACTGTGATCCCAAAGTGGAACTTGGATATGATACCACTCTGTCACGATCCGAACCGACATGGCCTGGACCACAACTCCCCAAGCCCACCTCCAATAGGTTAGGGGCTGGCGACTAGAAATGATAAGGTATATCACACATATGGGAGGCCTTTTCCTAGAGTACCCCCACACCCATAAATAGCTTGATGTAACAGTGCATAGATATAGAAAACTAGAAAAACTAAAATGCATGCATAAAACTATCCCAAATTAGAGTACAACAGAAGTAATGAAAGCGTAAAAGGGAAAAACATGCACCCACTAAAATAAAACTATAAAAGAATCACACCTACTCAAAAGGAGGGAATTTATGTCAAATACAACTACTAGAAAGCTTCTTAACCTAGATATGGAAAACACCTTGGTCGGTCTAGCTCACTAAGCTCCGCATGCCTCAGGTCCTTCAAGGACTCCGTCTAAAGGCCCATGGATTGAAAAAGACACAACACATGAGGGAAAATACCATACAAGGGTGAGTATAAAAATACTTATTAGGTTACCCAAAAACCCAAAAAGAAAAAGGGAGCGACTGAAAGGAAACAATCCACTTGACCTAGTCACAAGGGATCCCAATCAAGAGAGAAACTCCATATCGAACCATTCTCAACTATACATGACAATTAATGACAAGTTAGCTTAGTATACAAGAGGTGTTAACCCAGAAATGTGAAAACATCATAAGGAATCCCAAAAATCACCTAGATATACTCATCTCAGAATCCAAGTATCATGAAGTTCTGACCTCATAGCCAGTAACATGATTCTACTCGAGGCTCTAATGGTAACACAAACCAGGATAACACACTCTATGATCTCAGCCATTCTAGATGGAACCCATCCAAGAGATACACTCCATCAGAAACAACTCACTAGGTCTAGCTCTAGTTCCCATCACTAGAGGTCTTTCCATCGATAACCTGCACCCTGTGCAATGCTATAAGAACCCAAGTAGAGAGGCTCGCCTCTCAATACTGCACACAGTTGAGGGATCACTGCTTCAGACTAAGAACCACATGCATCCTCTATACTAAGAGATAACAGGGGGACCCACACCTCTCCATGGCCCTACAGTATAAGGATTACTGTCTCCTAACTAACCTGCAAAACCTCTGTCACTTCTTATTGGAGTGGCCAACACCTCAGTCTGTTGAGGAATCACTAACTCCTAACCAGGCATTACTCAAATCTAGTGGAGAGGCCCAATCCTTGTAACTGTACTCAATAGCTGACTGATATCTAACTCTAATGGAGAAACCTCTCCCTACTACTACTCAGAGATGGGGGAGTACTACTCCATAGGTGAGGACCTACACCCTATTATGATAGGGGAGTACCACTCTATGGATAGAGGACATGCACCCTAGTACTATAGGGGATTACTACTCTACCAACTCATTTACTATGGGGGACCCACACACTGATACAATAGGTGAGTACAAAACCTAGGCTAGAGGACCTACTCCCTAGCATGATAGGGGATTGCCAACTTTTCTAGAAGAAAAAATATGAAGGACCCACACCCTGGAGTGACATGGGAGTTTCAAATCCATGGACAGAGGACCCACACCTTGGTCTAATAGGGGAGTACTTTCTATATAAGGAAAACTAGTATAGAGGGCCTACACCCTAGTATGATAGGGGAGTACTGTCTCTAACTATATGAACGATACAGGGAACCAACACCCTAATCTATCAGGGGAGTACCAACCCTGGAAGAACTACTTAATGTTATAGAACCCTCACCCACAATGTGGGGAGCCCCATATCTAACAAAGCAGAGAGGCAAGAGAAATCCACACCCTGATGCCACACTGGAGTACCAATCCCAGTGTCTCTATTTACAAAAATCACCACACTACCAACCCAAATAATCCAGGGGACCTAGATCCTAAGGTGAATGGGAAGGGTACCGACCCCGACGTCAACCCACTGATCCACCCCGATCACTTCCAAGGTTAAGTACCGCTTCACAATTGTTGTTATTTAAACATGAAATATCATACCTCATAGGCCAAAATAGAGTCCACAAATATGTTCTACATGGAAAACTGCTCAGGATAGGCTACTCACAAGCCTGAATACGAGTTCCAGAGAAGGATATACGAAAGACAGAAGATCTCAAAAAGATCTCAGAGGAGTACATGGCATGCAATGGGGCCCACATGTCATGTAAACCCACCCTAGCACCTATCCATGTATCCTATATATATATTTTTATAACCCATACATGGGTACATGATATTTAAAACCTGTACACAAAATTTCCCACTTCACCCGACCCCTGGTCGTGTTCCTCTCCCACACGGCCCGACCAGCCATGTCCCTTACACACAGTACATACCATACTACATGAAATACTCAGGCTAAATTCCCACTTGGACATGTGCCTTTCCCATTCCCATGTATGACACCCTATGTACATGTAATTTTATATGGACATGTACTTTTACACAGCTAACCCAAGCCATGTCCCATGGCCATATAACATGGGGTCACTACGCGGCGTGTAACTCTAGTACACGACGTGTAGACCCCAAACGTTATTATTCCCCAAATAAGAAGGTATAAATAGTGTTTCTAACGGAATATACACCATTTTGATGGCATTTATAGTCAATAATTACTTTTTAATTTTCTTGATTTTTCCTAGTTTACCCCGAAACCTGCAGATCGACCTAGGAGGGATCTCTAGCATTCTTAATTGGGCTATAAAACCTTAAAACAATGAAAAACAAAGTAGATCAAGACCAAAGATCAAAACCACCTACCTCAAGGGTGAAATTCCTAAGATTAAAGTGTATAATGACACCCATATCATGATGATCCTTGATCTGATGACGATCAGTGCCAAAAACAGATATTGGCAGCACCTCATTGCATTGATTCAGCCTCATTTCCATCATCGCAAAAGGGGGAGAGGAGGGGAGAAACTCTTCTTTTGATTGTTGAGAAAAAAATGAGGTGAGTAGGAGTTTTAGGTTATATTTTAAATTAAATTTTCATTTAATTAATTAATTCACTACATAACTCCCCACCAACTCGCTTCCAACCAAAACTCCTAGTGTAGACAACTTTATATCATGACTAGGGTAAAAAAGGCGTTCTAAACTTAACTACGATTTCAAATTTCTGATTAGAGACTCTAATCTAGTGTCATTCTTATTTAAATATAAAATATTAGTTCGTGAAAAAATATATTTAATATTTTTAAAATCACAGCCCTGAGGCTCTCTGGGTCCTTGAATCTCACACTGACTCAGTGCCTGGCTTTGGAAATATTCTTAGGAATATTCCTAAGTCTTAGAGGTCAAAACCCGAGTCATTATTGAATATGAAACATTGATCCAAAAAAAAATCATGATTAATGTGAAATGGGTACTCATAGGTATATGGTATTGATGTTGATGAAACATTTTCACTTGTTGCGAGGCCAGAGACAATTAGATTATTCTTAGCCATAACAGTGAAAATAAGGTTAAAGTTTTCCAGATGGACGTCAAGTAAGAATTTATAAATGGGTTTTTGGAAGAAGAAGTTTATATTGAGAATCCAGATAGTTTTCTCATTCATGAATATGATAATAAAGTTTTTTTGGATGAATATGGTGCTATATGGGATGAAGAAAGCACTAAGAGCATGGTATTCAAGACTAGATCAGTTTTTAAAGAAGCTCGATTTTCAATGTGGTGGAGTTGATTATAATATCTATGCAAAAAATGATAGTGATCAAAGGATGATTGTGTTGGTGTATGTTGATGAAATAATATTTGGTGGATCAAATGAAGCATAGTGAAAAAAGTTCACATAATTCATGAAAAGTGATTTTGAAATTTCAATGATTGGTGGGATCACATTTTTCATTGGTTTACAGGTGACACAAGGAAATAAAGACACATTAATTTCTCAATATAAACATGACAAGGAGGTTTTGAGAAGTTTTTTAATGGATAATTATAAGGAGATAACTAATTCTGTGGCTACCCAGATGAAAATGTCATGGGATGATGAAGACAATGCAGTTAATGTTACATAATATAGGAAAATCATTGGTAATATATTTTACTTGACAATGACAATAACTAATATTATTTTTTCCACATTCCAAACATCATGATATCAGAGTAATCCCAAGGAAACCTAATTTATTGTAGTAAAAATAATACTTCATTATATCAAGGGAATGGTGGATTTTGGTTTACTTTATAATGAAAAATCTCAACAAGAGTTATTAGGATATACAAATATAGATTGGACTGGTTCAATAGATGATAGAAAATCAACATCAGGTGGTGCATTCTATCTTGGCATATTTTGTATTTCTTGGCTAATAAAGAAGAAATATTTCATTTCATTGATCATCGTAGAATCTGAATATATTATGGCCACTCAATCTTGTATGAAATTATTATGGATGAAGTAGCAGCTTGATGATATGGGAGTTGTAGTGAAGTCTCTAATCATAATCCATTGCGATAATTAAAGTTTTATAAATCTTAGAAAAAATCCAGTCCATCACTCAAGGACAAAGAACATTGAAATAAAGTATCACTTTATCAAGGAGAAGGTGGGTCACATGCTTATGAATTTAGAGTATATTCCTATAGAGCTACAAGTTGTGAAAATTATTATAAAGTACATACCCAAAGAAGCATTTTAACATCATTGACTGGCTCTTAGAGTTCAGTCGACTACCCGAACTTGAAAAAGTGTGGATGTGGGACCCCCTATCCTTGGGGGTATGATGTATTTTTCCCTGAAGTACCAATCTGTGTTCTTTACCCTATTACAGATCATAAAGGAGTTACATTTAGGTTCATTGAAAAATAGGGAAAATTATGGCTATAAAAGGGGGAGAAAATGTCTTAATCATGACAAGGGGAGAAGATGAAATGGTGAACAATGAAAGTATGAGAATTTTTAAATCTAAAAATGCTAAATATGATCAATCAAAGGATATATATCATAAAATATACATCTCATGATAAAAATATTTGAGTGGTTTTGGAATGAAGTGATTCATTGATGCACTTTTCATATTACTCTTGTTTCTCATTCCAAGCAAGGATCATGTGGACTTAGAGTATGTCTTGAGTAAATATTTTATTTCTATCTAAATCTCAAGAATTGAATGTTAGTATAATTTGGAAGAAGCTATAATGAGGTATTAAAATGTGAAGAGTTTTCAAAAAACCCAAAGGGGAAAAATTGTTGGGAAAAAATCCCTCAAGGTAACATTGTAGTGTTTTTGGGTTGATTATGTTTTTTGAAAAAGAATGTTTTTGAGGTCAGTTGTGGATTTAAAAATATATTGTTAATAAGGTATGTTTATAGATATCCAAGAAAAAGGAATGGATTCCCTAGAGGTGATACATAAAATTACGTATACAAGGTGGCGTCATTTCCCAGTGTTTGCCAAATATTTGGGATCCAAAATTTAGAGAATGGATCAATTATAGAGAAAGTTGTATTTACATGAATGCATAATAAAAATATGGAAAAGGAATATATTTCATGAAGATTTTACTTTTTAAAAGTTATGTATCTTTGTGAAGGAATTCACTGTCGTGAAGGTTGTGTTTCATGAAGGTGTGTATTATTAAAAATGCACGATGAAAAGACGGTATATCTCTGTGACTATGAGAAGTAGAGCCTTATGAATACATGAAGTGTTGATGGTAAATCTATGTTACTATGATAAGTGAAGAATTTTGAATGTGAAAAAGGTTTGCGGTTATTCTCCATGACTACGAGAAGCTTCACGAATGGATGCTTCATGAAAATTGGGAGCTTCACAAATGAGATTAGAGAGCTTCATAGAAAGGTGATGAAGATGATGGAAGATTTTGGAATGGGAGGAAATTCCTATAAATAGGTCTATACCCCCCTCATTTAAAAAGATAAATACTTAATAAAGATTAAAAGGCTCTAAATTCAGGAAGGTGATTCATGATGGTTGTTCTTGCGAAAAAGTTCGTGAAGGCTATAAAATCCCACTAAAAGTGTTGAAGTTCATGGAGGCTATATAAAATGATCAAAATTTTTGAGCTTTATAAAAGTTGTGGTATTTGAGAAGGATAAGTGATCTTCATGAAAGGAAGGGTCTTTGTGAAGTCTAGTTGAGATTCGTGAAAGGAAGGTTCTTTGCGAAGTCTATGTGAGCTTCGTGAAAGAGGTGAGATTTGTGAAGGTAGTGAGAATCGCAAAAGTATTAAAAAGGAATTGACTAATAAATATGTGCTAAAGTGATATTAATCAAGTATATTAAAGTGTGACTTTAATAGATCATATATCTACAATTTAGGATACAATAATTATATCTAATTAAGGGAGCTACATGTCCATAAAAAGTGTGTTATAATGGAAGAGGAAGAATGTGATCCTTACCACCAGTAGTGATCCGTCAAAGGAAAGATTGAGGGAGCGACCCTTAGGAAGAAGTGAGCTATCCCTAAAATTTTTAAAGGAAGTGATCATAGGAATAAAAGTGATCTAGTTTGAACCTTTAATTAGAAGTGATCCATAGTGAATTTGGTAAATCAAAAAATCGTCGTTGTATACTCCTTGAAAGTAGCCCAATGAGGGTGAACCAAGTAAAAAATGGAATGTCCTTGTGATTTATTTATTTCTTTACTTTTTGTGCATCATAATTAGAAAAATTAGGTAAGTATAAGATCGATATAAACACTAAAAAGAAAATAAAGTTACCCTTATAATAAAGAGGTCAAGATCTAGTAGGGCATAGAGAATTTTGAAAATAATATTTGTACCCTGATTCACCCCCCTCTCAGGGTATCCAAGACTCTTTTGAGACTAACATATTATATTGATTATAGAACTATTTTAATCATGCCAAATGATTTATATAAATACTTTTATATAAAATTTTTATTCAATCCATGTTTGAAATGTTTTCTATCTATTAATAAGAATGCATGTTTTGTCTTAAATATGAAAAATGATATGTTATGCCATGACATATTTCATTTAAATTGAAATAATTATTGGTTTATTCATATGAAATATATTATGGAACAATTGGTGATAACCTAATAGTATTTATAACTCAAAACATACCTTTTCCTTTGGTCCTTTGTAGAATTTTTTATACCAGGTCCGAGCAAAGAGAAAGCACCAATTAGAGGTAGCAGATGTTCTTGATCCATTGGACCATAGAGTGATGATGGAGGTGAATTATAAAGATCTTATCTATATTTTGGAAAAGTTTTTTGAGTTTTCATCTTGTTATATACTGAGTAATTTTATAATGTACTGCTTTGGGTTTTGTTTTACCTATTATTTATGGTACTTTCTCCTCTTTGGAGTGTTGAGGATACTGATTTGTAACATTCATATTCTACTTTTTTTGTAGAAAATTAATTCCCTCTTATATCGTGTACGAGTCTAGGTTCTAGTCTCTAACCTATGGGGACTAGGAATTCCATTTGTTACATATTAGAGTTGGATCAGGTATTAGGGTACCAGGGTATCCATGTTGGTTCATGACATGATTTGTCTTCTCTGAGCTTGTCTCTGAGATCTGTAAGACCATAAAAATTAGCGATGGATCTATCATCAACATCGATGGGTGTGGGAAGATCTTGTTTTCCCATAAGAATGGAGAGAACCATGTTATTATAGGGGTGTATATAAAGACCCTGACCAAAGTAGCCCAGAGCCGATGGTTACTTTAATACATTGACATAAGATACAAGTGATCACATCTCGAATGTATTAATAATTTAATAGTCTTGAAAAACTAGATACATACATGGTTTCTATTTTTATACTGGAAATAAAATATAAAAAATAATAAACATAAGTATTCTACATCCTTGAACTCACTCAAAGATTCTTTATTTATATCATGGGAAAAAGAAGACAAAATAAGGGTGAAAAAAATGCTCGGTAAGGGTTATGTAAAACAAAATATATATTGAGTAAATAAGATGTAATCAATATGATAAGGTAAATAACTAAAAACACATGTCATTTAATTAATAACTTAAACATGAATAATAACATGGAAGGAATAAATGATGATTAAATAATGTCATATAAATAATAACATAAAAATGTGACTACATATGAAACAACTTTATATTTTGGGAAATATATATTTTCAAATGAATTTAATCTTTTAAATATTTTTCATTACACATAACACTAAGTTTATCTTGCGTTACACACAATGCTGAGTTAAAAAATATGTGATGTTAATAAAATGTTATTATATGATAGTTATCACCTAACTTTTGAAATAGAAGGTATGAATAATATTTACTAAATTATGAAAATATATGGTTTATACATGTGTATATAATTAATTTTTTGGTGACCAATTAATTAAAAATGAAAATAAAAACTATTTTAAAATAAAGAAAATCTTTTTTTGAAAAACTATTTATGAAAACATGTTTTACCTCTATAAATTAAAAAAAATCACTTTAGTGAATGATTTTAATGAAATTTATATAATATATATTCAATCAAAATTTTAACAATCATTTTATGTTTTTTATAGACAAGAGATAAGAATAAATATAATTTTACACTTAAAAACTATATTTTTTCTAAAAATCAATTTTGTTTACTTTTTGTGAACTTGTTTTTTTTATAATTTTAGATTTTTTTTTGATAAAATAAAGTTTATTTTTTAATGATAATTTCATAATTATCTTAGAGTGAATTTTGGGGAATTTTTGGAAAAGATTATTATTTTTGATAAATAGTGAAAAATATTGAATTTTAATTGAAATTTGTCTTTTTATTTAAATTATTTATAAAGTTAAATTAAATTTTAATTTAGTTTTAAATTAAAATTAGTTAATATATATATATATATATATATTAATCCAATTCAGGTCAATGTAATCATTTTCATATTGAATTTTGATATTAAAACCTTAAAACTTTTGAACCTTTTCTCTTTGAAAACCTGCTTTCTTATCACATCTTCAGGATTAATTTGAAATTAAACTTTGAAAATTATATAAATTGAATTTTGAAAAAAGTATTCCATATTTTTAATCAGAATAAATTATATTATATAATAATCTCAACATATTTTTTGGTAAAAATGAATAGTGAAAATAGTAAAAATTATTTACCAAAGTTAAGGTAAAAATGGGTTTACCAGGGGTTAAAATAAAAATATAAGGGTTAAAATGATCTAAAAACTTGTCTAAAATCTATTGGATATCCATTTTTTTACCCTATAATGTATAAGTCTCGAGATTAATCTATTTTGGACACATTTGGCATGTGAAAAACATGGGTAAACATTTTTCTTTTTAGAAATTACAAGTGTGTCACTCACCTCACTTATAAAAGGCCACCCCCTATCCTCTCCTCTTCACACCTTCAAGTAGTTTTGGTTCATCTAAACCCTAGATAAATAAATTAAAAACTTATCTACTCTAATCCTATAAGCCTTATTTTTTTTTTCATAAAGTCAACCCATGAAGGATTTTGATTCAAACCTAAGGAGGTTACCTGAAGAAGAGGTAACGTTCTTCAATGAGTGTTATTATTTTATTTCTTCTTCCACCTCATTAAATTATTATTAAAAAATGTTGATATAATAAACTAAGTATATTTCAATACCTAGATGTATTTATTCTAAGTTAATGACCTACAACCATCCACACTTCTATTAAATGGGTTACTAAATCATCATTCATGTGTACAGCGGACCACCACCTCACAAACCGATGTCATTCGTTTTTCCATTACCACCTCTCACGGTTAAGTATTATGATCTATATAAAGTATATATATGTGATATTTATAATATTATTATACCTATTGAGTAATTATATCATATATATATTTTTAATTTCCATTCTGTATGAAATACGATAATGTTGTTCGTGTGTACAGAGGACTACCGCCTCATGAAGCGACGTGATTCGTTAACACTTTACATTAAAGATAATAAGGGTAAAGTTAATCAATATATGTGATATAAAAAAATAATTATGAAATTAATTACATATTTATCATTCTTAAAATATAACATATCATTTTATTTTTTACCTTTTCACTCACTAAAAGATGATAACATCATTCATGTATGTGTGGACTACCTCCTTCACGAAGTGATGGGACTCTCTCTTTTCATCACCACACCACATAGATGATATGTATAAGTATATTTAAAAAATAATATGCTATTTATGATATTATTATCATTATTAAACATAAAATATTACTTACCTTCTTTCCATAATGATTGTTGAAAAATAGAAATGTTACTTATGCGTACGTACAACCTACCATCTCCATGATCGTAACATACTTAATTTATCAAAAACCATCATTAATGATTAGTATTAAAAGTAAAGTTGGTGTATAAATATTATAATCATTTCATTATTATTATTATATAGATTATGTAACCATGATCAAAGTAATAGGACTGAAAATAACAAATCAAAACATATACAAAAAAAAGCAGTTATTACCCGAAACGTGATTTTAACAAGGAATTAGTAATAAATGGGTAATAAATGGTAATAAGTAAATAATATATGGTATAATATATATAATTATGGTTATATAATAGATTAATAATAAACTTATATTTATTATATAGGAGGTGTGAACTTGTATGAAGGAAGTCGAGACTTAAGGTAAGAGATTTCTAGTCTTTTTTTTTCTGGGAGACATATGAAAATTCACCACTTGTTTATTTTATGTGATGTATATACTACCCCTTTTACACGTTATATCATGAATAAACTTATTTTAATGATATTACAAGTTTCATTTAATGTTATTATTTCATGGATCTTATGATTTAATTTTACCAAAGTGGTAATGGTTTGATGATACAATCCCATCATTTATGAGAATTATTTATGATTATTATTCTAATGATGAAATATTATGATCTATTTCTCAGGAAAACCATTAATTTTATTATTCTATGGTTATTTCATGATAATACATTTTCCCCTTCATTTTCTTCTCTTTATGTACTCAATAATTTAAAATAATATTTTTAATAAAAATCATCTTTAATTATCTCTTTAGTCAAAAAAAAAAACCATTTTTCTTCCTAAGACATATTTTATAAAAATGTTTAAATAATTTTTTTTCTCCAAATAATTTATTAAAAAAAATTTACCCATGTTTTAATTTTTACAATTTTTTTAAAGGAATCTCTATATTTTTTTCCAAACAATGCTCGTTTAGATTTTACTGAAAATGTGAAAGGAATATTTATTTTAACATGTATGGCTTGAATATAATTTCCCATCGCCATGAATATTAATTCATTTAAATATTCATTTACAAGTTTTAAAGTTTATTTTAAAAGAAAATGATTTTAAAAATGTTTTATGTTTTAAAAAGTGTTTTTTAAAGAAAATTTATTTTCCTTAAGAAATGGTCTAAGTGTCTTTTCAAAATTATTTTCCATCTAAGATGTCATCCTTTGATGTTACTTTTGATTTAACAGGGTTATGATCCATGTATACCATTATTATTATTTCTATTAATGGTTTATGTTTCTGATAACAAGATGTTTTTAAAACCCATTTCTCTTTCACGGGTCATACCATGATAAAATTATTATGAAGCCCACTTCTTTTTCCACGGGTTATGCTATGATGAAATGATGAAATGACTATGAAACCTATTTCTTTTCCAGTGGTTATGATATGGTGAAGTGTTTATGAAACCCATTTAATTTCATGGTTTAGGATATTATGAATTTTTTATGATCTTTTGGCACACATACATATGATTTTCATTATGTAATGGGTCGTACCTATATCTCCCTCTAATAAATTGGGTAAATATGGATAAAAAATGAGTAAATATGTTTTATATGGACCTATTTAAATGTTCAAAATGTTATGTGTGAACATAATTACATATTCACAAAGATATAAATGAACCTAATTACATGTTCACAATGTTATATGTGAATCTAATTACATATTAACAATGTTTTGTTTGAACCTGATTACATGTTCATAGTGTTATGTGTGGACCTATATTTCAGGTTCATAATGTTATGTATGGACCCAGTTGCATGTACGTAAGTTTATGTGAGGACCTAATTTCATATCCTTAACTTAATGAGTGAACCTGTCTCTATTTATACATGTTCAAAATGTTATAAGCTGACGTGTATGCCATAAATCTATGTATCCTGCCAATGTTATATTCTTATGACTCATATTCTTTGATTAAATTATGATTCATGTCTTATGAAATTCCAATATTTAGGCCATGACTCATGTTTATGATCTATGATATGTATAGAATAGTTTTTAAATTTTATTCTTATGTTCTCATATCCATATGCTCATGTTATACGGATATATCCCTTGTTTACCTATACTGGGAATCTGAGATCATCCTTTCTTATGTTTCTTATCCCCAGGTTATGAAGAAAGGTTTTAAGTAGGATATGTTTGTGAAGATTACTAAAGGGGAAGATTTTTATGGGGGATGTTAACAATATTTCACCAAATTAGAAGATTATGTACCTAGTCTCCAATGATAATAAACTATTATGGTCCTCAGGCCTGTGTTTGTGTATTGTATTGAATATTCATAAAATATATATAATATATATATAAGAAAATCCTAGGACACTATAGTTGGTATGAGAGGAAATATTTAGTTAACCTTTAAAAACTAGGATGAGAAAAAATTAATGAGATCCATAGGGATATTTATAAGGATATGTTTAGGGATATATCTAAGGATAATTATAAGGATGAGTCAAAGTATAGGAAAATGTTTTAGAATTTTGGTAATAGATAAAGGGAGTGGTTTCCAAGAAATTACATCCCTATATGGATACTATAAGTGGATGTGACTCTAGCATAGAGGTACCTGGGGGTAATAAATCTGAAATGGGCACATTGAGTTGGACTCGATCGTCGCTTAGTGCATGAAAACGGGCTTTAATGCACACCTAGTTTGACACTCCCAGGGATATTCTATGTATATTCAAAAACACTTTATGAACCATCATAAAGTATTTAAATGTATGGTGACTATGAATGACCTAGGATAAACCTAAGGCTTCATAGATTAAAAAGAAGGTGTTATGATTTAGACATCCTATAAGTGATTTTCATGATCATGTGGTTTCCCACTATGATTATTGCTGCTCACACTATGATTTTTGATTTTAGTAAATTATGGGAACTAGAATGAACCAGGTTAACATAAAAAGCGATGAAAAATTTTCTAATGAGAAGACAAATGGGATGATGACTGGAGTGAAGGATATTGCAATTATACCTAATCATTTATCATGGAACATTATTAACAACGTACCCTTAACCAACTCTAGAACTCACCAAAGAAGAGAAGGACAGAGTTCGATGAGATTTTGAGTAGTGGAGACCTCAAAGGAAAGAAGATTCAGTTTCCTATATGTTCAGAATGTGGGAAGAAGCACTCAAGGGAATGTCTTAGAGGGACAAGAATGTGTTTTGGGTGTGGAAAAGAAGGAAAAAATAAAGTAACTACAAAGAAAAAAAATGAAAAGTTTAGTTAACTCAATGGATGATAATAATGGAATCCATAATATATCATTGACTATGGAATATTTTAAATTTGGAAAGTATGGGCATTATGAAAATCTATGTCCTAAGGGGAAAGCTTGTGAAGTGAATAAACAAGGTTTCATGAGTAATGGTTTTTTTGATGATGAAGAGAATACAAATGAAATATGAAAGGAAATAGGTATGAAGGAATAAGATGATGAAGCCTAGTTAATTTTTTAAGAATGAATTAGAATGACTGAAGTGTTTATGTTTTCTAATTCAAGAATTATGAAATATATAAGGATTGTTCAATATAAGTTTTTTGTAAAGTATTTGCAAAAATATGTTGAATGGTATTGATGACCTATAAAATTTATTTAATGAAAAAGTGATATTCATGAAAAACACATGATTAATGGAAATATAACCCTTAATATGTTCCATATATTGAGATAATGATGTTGGGATAAAGAGACATTGGATATGAATAAAGTAAAATGGATAATATTTATGACCATGGAACTGATTAATGATTTTTGGACAAAGTGGTTTCTGTTATCATTAATGGAGTTTATAGAATTATTATATTTATGGAATATATTTAATAATCTTGGTTTTATTCAAGTAATGAGGAAGTATGTATGTTTTCATTAAGGTTTTATGGAAATTCATGTTATTACCATGTTTCAAGAGAATACATGATAAAGGTATTCACATGTTTGGTATGTGAAAATCAAGAGGCACTTTATGATATATGTGGGATTAATGTTAAGTTTATTTTGATAAATTTAGTGACCTTATTTATAAATTTTAAATTTTGGAAGGGTTAAAAGGTTAACCATTTATGAAATGGTTTAAGTTGATATTTGGATGAAATTTTAGAGATTTACGTATTACTTCACCATATGAAGATTTATCCATATGGGATAACCAATGTTATATTTTTAACTAGAGATATAAGGAATGACTTATCATTATTTTATGGATATTATTTAGTTATTAAAATAAGAAAAATTCATCTCTTAGAGTAAGAGATAAAGTGGAAATTGATCTAGACACAACTGAAGGATTAAATTGTACCTATTAAATAAAAAGATATCAAGTAAATACATTTCATATGTTCTCAGTCTAGATGGAAAAGGAATTAACCAACATTAGGAAAAGGATATTGAAATAAAATACTATCCTCTTATCATCATTTTTATGATATCAATGACCTTTTTCATGCCTCTTTATTTTATGGATTTTTAGTTGTTAACTTTATCCTAACAATGTTATTTATCACTCTTTATAAGTATTTGGGTGTTAGTTTTCTCTTATTTTCCCATGTTTTCACTTCCAACTATGTTATACTATTTGGAAACCTCAGATGTGTTATTTCAAATTAATTTCACACATACCTTTTCTTTTTCAATAGGATGTTTTAGTAACCCTTTTTGTGATGTGGGTTTCTAAGAAGGAATTTTCAAATGTTAAAAATTTGACGATCGAGATGAATTTTGAGGAAGAGATTCATTTTAAGGGGGGTAAAATGAAACAATCTAATATTTTGTGAAATATATATTTTTTCAAATGTATTTAATCTTTTCTATATTTTTTTATATGTAACACTAAATTTATCTTACGTTACATGCAACACTGAGTTTAAAAAAACCCGCCATATTATTAGAATGTTATTATATGATAGTAATCACCTAGCTATTGAAATGGTGGGTATGAATAGTATTAACTAAATTATAAAAATATATGTTTTATCCATGTGTATAAAATGAATTATTTAGTGACCAATTAATTAAAAATGAAAATAAAAACTATTTGAAAATAAAGAAAATCTTTTTATGAAAAACTATTTATGCAAAAAACATGTTTTACCTCAATAAATTAAAAAAAACAATTTTGGTTAATGATTTTAATGAAATATATATTATATATATTCAATAAAATGTTTAACATTCATATTATGTGTTTTATAGACAACAGATAAGAATAAATCTAATTTTATGCTTAGAAATTATATATTTTTTCTTTCTAAAAAACAGTTTTGTTGCCTTTTTTTGTGCACTTTTTTAAATTTTTTTTTGAAAATTTTAGAAAATTTATTTTAAAAAATGAAGTTAATTTTTGAAATCATCATTTAAAAATTATACTAAGGTGAATTTTTGATAATTTTCTAAAAAGAATATATTTTTTGATGAATAGTGAAATATACTGAATTTTAATTAAAAACTACATTTTTTTAAAATTATTTATAAAGTTAAATTATATTTTAAATTTTTTAAGGAAAAATAGTTAAATTATATATCTATTAAACCAATTTATGACATTTTAGTCATTTTGATATTAAATTTTGATATAAAATCCTTGTAAACTTTCAAACTTTTTCTCTTTGAAAACCTGCTTTCTCGTCCCATCTATGAGATTAATTTTAAATTAAAATTTTCCACTTAAATGAATTAAATTTGGAAAAATAGATTAAATAATTTGAATCATAATAATTAATTTTATATAATAATTTCATCTTAATTTTTTACTGAAATTAATAGTGAAAACACTAAAAATTATTTACCGCGGTTAAAGTAAAAATGGGTTTATCTGGAGGTTAAACTAAAATGATAAGGGTTGTAATGAACTAAAAAATTTTCTAAAATATATTTTATGTACATATTTAGACCTTATCATATATAATTATCAATAATACTCCATTTTTACTATTTTGGTTTGTGAAAAACATGGGAACAATGTTTTCTTTTAAAAAATTATAAGTGTGCCACTCACCTCACTTATAAAATGCCACCACTCTCCTATCCTATTTACATGTTAAAACCCTTTTTAGACAATAATTACTTAATTAAATACCCAAATTAAATACTTTCATTTTATAAGCCTTATTTTTAATAGAAATCTAACATAGGAAGGCTTTTGATGCAAACTTAAGGAGGTTACCTGAAGAAGAGGTAACGTTATTCAATGTGCGTTTTTATTTTATCACTTACCCCACCTCCTTTAATTATTATTAAACCATGATGATATTATTAACTCAGTATATTTCATATAATTATTATTTTTATGTTAATGCGATGAACTAAAACCATATCCACTTCCATCAAATGAGTTATGAAATCATCATTCGTGTGTATGACAGACTACCACCTCACAAACTGATGTCATTCGTCTTTCCATTACCACCTCTCATGGTTGGGTATGATGATGGATTCATAGTATATATATGATATTTATAAAACAATTATACATATTTATTCATTATATCATATATAAATTTTTTAATTTCCATTTCTTAGGAGATATGATAACGTTGCTCTTGGGTATGGCTGACTACCGCCTCACGCAACGATACAATTTGTTAACTATTTACATGGAAGATAATAAGGATAAATTTAATAAATATATGTGATATACATGAAATAATTATTATATTAATTAAATATTTATCATTATTAAAATATAATATATCATTTTCTTCATTACCTTTTCACTCACTGAAATATGATAATGTCATTCGTGTAGGTGTGGACTCTGCCTTCACGAAGCGATGTGACTCTCTATTTTCATCACCACGCCACATGGATAACATGTATAAGTATATTCAAAGAAATAATTTGTTATTTATTATATTATTATCATTATAGAAAGATAAAATATTAATGGTTGTTGAAAAATGGAAATGTTACTCATGCGTACGTACGACCTACCGTCTCTATGATCATAACATACTTCATTTATCAAAACCATTTCATGATTGATATTAAAATTATAGTTGATTTATAAATATTATAATTATTTAATGATTATTATTCTTGAGATTTTAGAACCATGATCAAAGTAAGAATACTAAAAATAACAGATCAAAACATATATGAAAAACAAAGCAGTTATTACCTAAAACATGATTTTAACAAGGAATTGGTAAAAAATGGGTAATTAATGGTCATAAGTAAATAATATATGGTATAATTTATATAATTATGGTTATATAATAGATTTATAATAAAATTATATTTATTATATAGGAGGTTCAAACATGTACAATGGAAGTTGAGACTTAAGGTAAGGGATTTCCAGTCTCTCTTTTATTTCTAGAAGACATATAAAATTCACCACTTGTTTTTTTGTGTGGTGTATATAATTCACATTTAAAATGTTATATCATGAATATAATTCTTTTTATGATATTATAAGTTTAATTTAATTTTATTATTTCACGGGGATTATGATTCAACATTACCAAAGTGGTAATGGTTTTATGATACAATTTGATCATTTATTAGGATTGTTTATGATTATACTTCTAATGATGAAATCATATGATATATCTCTCAATAAACTCCTGAATTTTATTATCTTCTAGTTAAGTAATTATAATATATGTTTCCCTTCATTTTCTTCTCTTTATGTACTCAAGAGTTTAAAATAATGTTTTTAATAAAAATCATCTTTATTTCTCTATTCGGCCGAAAACCCATTTTTATTCCACAAAACATGTTTTATAAAAATGAGTTTTTTATTTTTTTTTACAAATGATTTATTAAAGACATTTTTAACCATATTTTAGTTTTTTTAGAAAAAATTGAAAGGAATATTTATATCGTTTTCCAAACAATTCCTGTTTGTATTTTACCGAAAATGTGAAAGGAATATTTGTTTTAACATGTATGACATGAATGGGATTTCACACAATCATTAAAATTATTTTATTTAAATATTACTTTATAAGTTTTCAAGGTTATTTTCAAAGAAATAGATTTTTAAAATGTTTTATGATTTAAAAAGTGTTTTTCAAAGAAAAGTTATTTTCCTCAAGAAATATTCCAAGTGTCTTTTCAAAATCATTTTCCATATAAGATCACTTATTTTGATGTTAATGTTTCTTTAATGGGGATATGATACAAGGATAACCTTATTATTATTTATCTGAATGATTTATGTTTATTATGACAAGATGTTTATAAAACCTGTTTCTCTTCCATGGGTTATACGATGATAAAATTATTATAAAACCCAATTATTTTTCGATGAGTTATGAAATGACGAAATGATGAAATTATTATGAAACTTATATGTTTTAAAAATGTTATGATATGATGAAATGTTTATGAAACCCACTTCATTTCATGGGTTATGATATAATGATTTTTTTTTGATCTTACAGAACACATACATGTGATTTTCATTATGTGATGGGCAAGACATATATCTCCCTTTAATGAATTGCCTAAAGATGGATAACTCATGAGTAAATATGTTATGCATGAAACTAATTAGATTTTTATAATGTTATTCATGAACCTGATTACATGTTCACAATGGTATGCATGAACCTGATTACATGTTTATAATGTTATACATGAACCTGATTACATGTTCATAGTGTTATGCATGGACCTGTATTTCATGTCCATAATGTTATGTGTGGACCTAATTGCATGTCCATCAGTTCATGCGAGGGCCTAATTTCATGTCCTTAACTTAATGAGTGAACCCGTCTCTATTTATACATGTTCAGAATGTTATAAGCAGATGTGTATGCAAAAAATTTATCTTTTCTTCCAATTTTGTATTCTAATGGATCATGTTCTTTGATTCCATTATGATTCATATCTTATGAACTGCCAAGATTTATTCCATGACTCATGTTTATGATCTATGATATGTATGGTATGTTTTTCAAATGTTATTATCATGTTATCATACCCATATGCTCATGTTATATGGATATATCCCTTATTTAACCTTATTGGGCATCTAAGATCACCCTTTCTTATGTTTCTTATCCCCGAGATATAAATAAAGGTTTTAAGTAGCATATGTTTATGAAGAGTACTAAAGGGGAAGATATTTATGGGATATGTTGAATATCTTTCACCAAATTAGAAGATCGTGTACCCAGTATCTAAAGACATTAAACTATTATGGTCCTCATACATGTGTTTGTGTAATGTATTGAATATTTATCTAAAAATATGTAATATATATTTATGAAAATCTTGGGATTCTATAACATCCATGGATAACATAAAAACATAAATGATCACATGGATAAAATTAACTAGTTTCATAATGATAAAATACATAATGCCAGACATCATAATCTTACTATCAAGGCCTTATACCAATAAAACATACATAAACAAGTAAAAAATATACCAAATACCCAAAATAGTTTTTATCATGAGACCCACCAATGCATTGAGGGGATATAATGGACCCTACCTGTCACTTACTAAGTACAATGAATTCATCATATGAAAGGGGTGAATAACAATTCAATACATAATTAACATAACCAATTATATCTAAAAACTAGAATATAAAATGTTAATATTTTCCCCAAAAAATAAATATAATATGATCATAAACCACCCGAAGTAATATGGAAAATGGTATCAAAAGATTATATGTCACACCCATTTTTTAGTCATTTTATTTATTTATTTTTTTCTCTTGGTGTCGGGTGATTTTGCGTAAGTGCGGGTGAGTTCCAGTTTAAAATTTTAATGTTGGGATAAGTTTTTGGTTTGAGATAGTGCGCGAACACCATATGTTTAAGATGCGCAGTCTGCTTGGGCATGTGCTTTCCGCTTGGGTACGTGTGACCCGCTTGCAGTCCGCTTGGGTAACGTACGGTGCGCGAATACCGCACGGTCATCCAGTTTTAACGTTATTAAATTAGTTGGTTGAGCGGATAAATAAATAAAAATATATGTGTATATATGTTTATGTTTTAAAGTTATGTGTATATATATATATATGTTTATATGTGGTTATATATAGTTATATATGTCTATAATGTGTATATATATATATAGATGTCACACCCGTTTTTTTAGTCATTTTATTTATTTATTTTTTTCTCTTGGCATCGGGTGATTTTACGTAAGTGCGGGTGAGTTCTAGTTTAAAATTTTAATGTTGGGATGAGTTTTTGGTTTGAGATAGTGCGCGAACACCGTAAGTTTAAGACGCGTAGTCTGCTTGGGAACGTGCTTTCCGCTTGGGTACGTGTGGCCCACTTGCAGTCCGCTTGGGTAACGTACGGTGCGCGAATACCACACAGTCATCCAGTTTTAACGTTATTAAATTAGTTGGATGAGCGGATAAATAAATAAATATATATGTGTATATATGTTTATGTTTTAACATTATGTGTATATATATAAGTTTATATGTGGTTATATATAGGTATATATGTCTATATATATGTATATATATATAGATATGTGTTTATATTTTTTTTAAAAATGGTTTTATTATTATAAATGTTTTGATTATAATAATAATTATTATTAAAGTTTGTAAAATTATTATTATTATTATTTATATTTGAATTATTATTATTATTATTATTATTATTATTATTTATCCCTAACCCTAACCGCATCCCCCCTTTCCCCTTCCTTTTTTCGCATCGCAAGCCCCCCCTCCTACCCAGGCCTCGCTCTCCCTGTTCGGCCTGCTGTGCGCCGCACCTCCCTACTCACCCTCCGCCGGCTGACCTCCCCTTTTCCCCCTCTCTCGCCCGCCACACGAGAGTCCCCTCCCTCTCATTTATCTATTCCGTTTCCCCCCTCTTCCTCGTTCCCAGCTTCCGTCGCCCCCCTATTCCCCCGTTCCCAGCTCCGGCACCCACCCCTCCTCATCGACCTCCCCCCGACGCCACCCTCCGACAACGCCTGCCATCGCCACCCTCCGACGCTGCCCTCCAGCAGTGCCCGCCTCCTATCGCGCTGCCCTCCGACAGCACCCGCCTCTCATCGCGCCGCCCTCCTGCAGCGCCCGCCACCTCCCTTCCCAGTGCGCAGCACCTCGCACAACGATCTCCCCCTCCGACCACACCTACCCAGCTCCCATTGGCCACCTCGACAAAGCTCCCTACCGACCACACTCACGCGACCTACACTTCTTCTGGAGATGACCTGAACTCCCCTGGAAACTACACCGGTGCGTGCCTCTCTTCCGGCAGCCACTTTCCTTGCTAGCAACCCTCTCCTCTTCCGGTTTGGGTATGTTTTATTTCATCTAATTTGGTAGTTTTCTTCAAGTTAACCAAATTTTTTTGTCATGGTTTGTTATTCGCGTGTTTTTCACGGTGGCTAGGGGATGCATTTGGTCCGCGAAGCCCTTTTCCCCCTTCTGTTGAAGTGCTGTTGTATTCGCGCACCTCCGAGGTAAGTAAATTTGCACATTTTAATTTCTGGAGCACTCTGCTATTGCTCACGCTCTTTCATTTAGTTTTAAAACTTGATTCACAACTTTTTTATGCCTTTAATTAGCCTACTATAGTTTTCTTGAATATTTTTAAAGTTGTTAAAAATATGTTTTAGTTAGTTCCTAGTTTACGTCTTCTTGCGTCTGTACTGATATTCTTGTTTAAGTGCCAATCTTGCTTTGACAATTTTTTTTAATATGATTCGCATCCCTATGGTATCCTTTTACATCTTTTGTGATGATTTGGCATTGGTGGAATTAGTTTAAATTGGTCTTTGTTCTGATTGTTTAATTATGTTTATATTGAAGTTAATTGATGTGATTTTGGGGGTTTTTCCTTTAGTTTTGCTCTATAATAATGGTGAAGATGTGATTTGAGTTTTACTTGTGAACTTGGTGATTTCTATAGAGTTGGTTTTTGAATCGTTTCTTGATTCCTTTGTTTGGATTAATTTTATTTTGGTGTATTTTTTTGTTTTTGAGTCCCTGGTATTTATTTGGTCGCACGTTAGTCTTCGTCGCACTGACTTTGGGTGTCGATTGTTTTGTCAAGGTGTGGCGATGTTACTTTTCTAGTGAGTGCGCTTTTGTGGGAGTGCAGGTACATGAACAGGTGGCCGTGTGAGTTTGAAAGCATTGGCTTGTCCAATTCTTTGAGGTAGGTGTTTCCAACCATTTCCCTTTTTGATTCCAACCTTGAGCACTTGAATGTTTTCAATTAATTCTTTTATATCGTTTCATTTCTGTTGTGTTTACGAAAAGCATCTAACATAGTTATATTGTTGTTTTAAATTTCTGAAAGTGTCTTTTGATGTTGGTTTATATGAAATGCATAGGTTCTTGGTAAAGTTAGATTGAGTTCCTTGTGATGTGTTTGATTGTAATTGATAGTGATTGTGTTTTGGAAATGCAAGATTTGGTTTGGTGTGTTTGTTTGACAAAATGATGAACCAATAGGTTGTTTTAGAAAAGTTTTGGAAATGGTGTTTGGTTTGAAAGATGCAATTTGCTTTTATAAAGTGTTGTGAAAGAATTGGGTTTTGTTTCAATGCTAAGTGTTTTATGAAAATGGTTTCTAAGGTGATTCTTCTAAAAACTAGATGTGCCGTTGGATGTTGGCACATCCATGGGAGCACAAGTGCTTGCATGGATGTGCCTCCAAATGAAAATGACACATAAAAACTATATTTTATTAAATATGGGTTTTTGATGAAATGGTTTGGTATTGCAAGGAGGGATGAAAAGAAGTTGGCCCGATTGGATTTTGGCGTGAGTTGAATGGTTGTTCGTTTTGAATCCCCGTTTGGTATTGGGTTTTGAGTGGGGTGTTTGTACTGACTTTTGGGAAAAGTGTGTGTGCCTGATTGGCAACTTAACTCATTTACGAAATGTTTTGAAACTGCACATGCTGTGAAGGCCCAGTTGGCACCTTTTTGAATGTGAAAGAATTTCATATATACATATTTGTGGGCATCTCTATAGGGGGACTTTCCTTCAAGGGTTGTCATGTAGTGGTGTCCGTGTAAGGGGTTGGAAAGTGCGGTGAGATGAGTCACACGTGCGAGGGACTCCTACTTACACAGTATTATCAAAATCACCATGGGTTCCTGGGCATCTTATAGATTATCGAGAGACGGTTGCTAGCCAGCCCCGATTAGACGGGCTAGTTCCCCCTTGGTAGGTAGGGCTTGTGGGGCGTGCCACTGGTTGGCTATTAGGGCGGCCAGTTTGTTATTGACTACGGAGTACCATGCCGGCAGGTAGTCTGAAACCGAGTACGTCCAGGGGTTTTCTAGGGATGTTTAGGATCACCCATGGTTATTGCTTATATATGCTTGTTTACTTTTACTTGCACTTGGTTTCCAGCATTTACTTATTACCTGTTCTTCTTTTGAAAAAATGTGATAAACGTGGAATTGAAATTTAGTTTTCAAGAAATGCATTGTTTTTGAGAAAATGGGTTGTGGTGTGTGTTGGTTTTTGAAATGGTAAATCAGGATCCTTTTTCTTTTAAAATATTAAAACCCTATTTTCTATCTTTGTATGTACAAACTAGTGTTTTTGGGTTTGTTTCTAGAAAGTGGTCTTGGTTGGATTCTATGGTTTACTTTGGCATCCATACTGAGCATTTTTAATTCTCATGCCTATTTTATCTTTTTAGTCACAGGTTTCCCACGTTCAAGTTTTCTTGGCTGAGTTTCTCATTTGGGAGAAATGTTGGCCTTGGTTGGGAGGTGACCGAAGGGTCACATGGAGGTACGTCTGCTGTTTGGTTTCATTTCTTTCCGCTACTAGAGTTTAGTGATTTTGTTCTGTTTATTCTTATTTAATTTTTTATCTTTTATGGGCCAAATTGTTCCCAATGTTTTAACTTTGATGCCCGACACTAGTTTCCATCCCGGGGGGATCGGGAACGCCCCTCGGGACTTGCCGCGAGCCGGCTCGGGTGACCGGTTCAGGGTCGACCCGGGTTGGTTTGTGACAAAATGGTATCAGAGGAGGCCCTTGATATTTGGGGTGTTTGGTAGAAGGAGATTAGGATTGTCGTGGCTCAAGAGGTAGGTTACGGGTCGGTGCTTGATCACCACCGCCCGTGACGAGACCTGAGTTACCAGGGGTAGTCTGGGTTTTGAGTCTTTTGCCTTTGGTTATTATGGTTTGAGGGATGATAATGAAGGCATATTGGTTCATGTTGTGGCCTCACATGGGGTGGTTACCCATGTGGAGTCTAAATGTCCAGTTCAAGGTCCTTTTAGTGATATACCTTACTCGGGATATGTCTCACCACTATGTCTCCAAGTTAGGAATATGCACTAGTTCCTCGTTCCGGTGGATTGTTGTTGACTGTGTTTCATTTTGATCTTGGTCGATGTGAGTGTGTGTTAAAAAAATGGAAGTTTTTTTAAAATGGAAAAGTGTTTCTTTTAAAATTGTTTTGAAATTGGTGAATTGGGTTTTTAAAGTCGAAGTGTTTTGATTTGGAATGTTTTATTTCTTGTTTGGATTTTATGAGGGAAAGAAGTGTTCGAACCTTGGTATTCCTTATGGAGGATCACATGTGCATCGATATGTGCAGAGAGTGCATGGGAGAACTTGTCCTCAAGAGATGTAGCCGGGATTTGGTGAACGCACATGTGATAGTCCATTAGGGGCCATAGGCGAGTTTTAAAATTTTAAAAGAAATGAAGGTTTTTGAAAAAGAAATTTTTACTTATGTTGGTATATGTTTAGCTTATGAGTTTGTTTCCCTTGGATCGGGCTGTTTCTTTGATTGAGTTTTGGCTAGATGCCAATTTCAGTTGTGTTTTTCGTGTTGTTCTGAGTATGCTGCCCAGAAAGGTCACTAATGTTGCTAATGATTCATGCCCAGTTTTCAGTTCTTTTTGCATGTTTCCTATCGATCAAAGTAATCTAAGTCCGTGAGGGGCAGTTGTGTGGTTGTGGAAATTAGAGTGTGTCTTTAGGTTGTTTGGAACTCCCAGGGTTGTTAGGGTTCATATCGTCTCAGGTTTATTTGAGGGTCCAGTTCTGGACTATTAAAAATGGATGTCTCACTAGCATTGAAGATTGGGGTGTGTTTAATGGTAATTGGCTCTGGTGCTGGTTCCCCATCTGGCAAGGAGTGTATGTCGGAGGAACCTGTCGCCAGGACACCATCTTCATCGGTGCTGACTTCCTATTGTCTAAACGTTCTCTTATGTTCCACTAGTGTAGCCTCTTTGGGAATTCTAAGACATCATCTTGCATCCCTTTGAAAACGGGACACCGTCGTGGGTGTTTGAATCATTAAGGAGAAGAAGTTGGGGACTAGAGGATGCAAATGACTGACTGTGCGGCAGGAGATGCTTCAGCCATCAGATCCCCAACCACAGGTCTCGGGGTGAAGCTCGCGCATAGTCAGGAATTGATGAGAGTGTGTGGAACCTTGGTCCGGTCCATGTTTTCAGCCTCCTGAAGGGAAATATCCAAAGTTTCCTTGTTTGATTCTTGTTGTCGTTGTAAGCTCATCCTTGTTGTGGTTGCACGATGAGCTTATTCTACTGCAATCCAAGTGGCCTCATTTTCTCTTGGTGTAGTTTCTAAATCATTCAGATTCTTTAAAGGGGCGTCGAGTCCATGACTAAACAAACCCGTTTTGATCTTGGGGATGGTCTCAGCTGCGTATGTTAGGGGGATATTTGGTTCTGTAAAATTAATGGTTGTCGTTTCTGGGCTCTTTATTAGGCCAGACGCCTCTCCGTGGCTTTTCATTTTTTGTGTTTGAGTTTTGTAGGAAATTCCTCCATCCCGGTGTCTCAGTGTGCCAGTTTTTTTTCCAGAATAGTTTTAATCCTGGTGGTGGAGTTGTTCCGTTAGCATTGAGAAGTTGGGATGAGTTCAGTTTGGGGAGTTCCCGCGTTTCCCCCCCTGGGGTGGTGTGTTTGAGTTTCAAGGTCTTAATGTTAGTGAATTTCTGTGGTGGGGATAACCCTCCCATGTTCTCCCCTCAACCTCGGACAATTTTTGTATTAGAGTTGGTCGGGTGTGACTTGTGTTGGTAGTGGTCACCCGAGCCTCTCAATTTCTTCTGGTTTTGCCTGGGCACGGACTCCAGTTATGCTAACTGTTGGCTTGGTGACTTTATAGGGGCAGAAAGTGTTTGTGGTGGGGAGAATTGTCACACCCATTTTTTAGTCATTTTATTTATTTATTTATTTTCTCTTGGCATTGGGTTTTTTGCATAAGTGCGGGTGAGTTCCAGTTTAAAATTTTAATGTTGGGATGAGTTTTTGGTTTGAGATAGTGCGCGAACATCGTACGTTTAAGATGCGCAGTCTGATTGGGCATGTACTTTCCGCTTGGGTACGTGAAGCCCACTTGCAGTCCGCTTGGGTAACGTACGGTGCACGAATACCGCACGGTCATCCAGTTTTAACGTTATTAAATTAGTTGGTTGAGCGGATAAATAAATAAATATATATGTGTATATATGTTTATGTTTTAACGTTATGTGTATATATATATATATGTTTATATGTGGTTATATATAGGTATATATGTCTATATATGTGTATATATATATAGATATGTGTTTATATATATTTTTTAAAAATGGTTTTATTATTATAATTTTTTTAATTATAATTATTATTATTATTAAAGTTTGTAAAATTATTATTATTATTATTTATATTCAAATTAATAATAATAATAATAATAATAATAATAATAATAATATTATTATTATTTATCCCTAACCCTAACCGCATCCCCCCTTTCCCCTTCCCTTTTTCATGTCGCAAGCCCCCCTCCTACCCAGGCCTCGCTCTCCCTGTTCGGCCTGCTGTGCGCCGCACCTCCTTGCTCACCCTCCGCCGGCTGACCTCCCCTTTTCCCCCTCTCTCGTCCGCCGTGCGACAGTCCCCTCCCTCTCATTTCTCTATTCCGTCGCCCCCCTCTTCCTCGTTCCCAGCTTCTGTCGCCCCCCTATTACCCCGTTCCCAGCTCCAGCGCCCCCCCTCCTCGTCGACCTCCTCCCGGAACCACCCTCCGACAGCGCCTGCCATCGCGCCTCCCTCCAGTAGTTCCCACCTCCCATCGTGATGCCCTCCGGCAGCACCTGCCCCCCATCGCACCACCCTCCCGTAGCGCCCGCCACCTCCCTTTCCGGCGCAAAACACCTCGCATGGCGATCTCCCCCTCCGGCCACACCTACCCAGCTCCCATTGGCCACCTCGACAAAGCTCCCTTTCGGCCACACTCACACGACCTGCACTTCTTCCGGCGATGACCCGAACTCCCCTGGAAACTACACCGGTGCGTTCCTCTCTTCCGAAAGCCACTTTCCTTACTGGAAACCCTCTCCTCTTCCGATTTGGGTATGTTTTATTTCATCTAATTTGGTAGTTTTCTTCAAGTTAACCAAAATTTTTTGTCATGGTTTGTTATTCACGTGTTTTTCATGGTGGATAGGGGATGCATTTGGTCCGCGAATCCCTTTTCCCCATTCCGTTGAAGTGTTGTTGTATTCGCGCACCTCTAAGGTAAGCGAATTTGCATATTTTAATTTTCGGAGCACTCTGGTATTGCTCAAACTCTTTCATTTAGTTTTAAAACTTGATTCACAACTTTGTTATGCCTTTAATTAGCCTACTACAGCGTTCTTGAATATTTTTAATGTTGTTAAAAATATGTTTGAGTTAGTTCCTGGTTTACGTCTTCTTGCGTCTGCACTGATATTCTTGTTTAAGTGCCAATCTTGCTTTGATAATTTTTTTTAATATGATTCGCATCCCTATGGTATCCTTTTACTTCTTTTGTGATGATTTAGAATTGGTGGAATTGGTTTAAATTGGTCTTTGTTCTGATTGTTTAATTATGTTTATGTTAAAGTTAATTGATGTGATTTTGGGGGTTTTTACTTTATTTTTGCTCTATAAAAATGGTGAAGATGTGATTTGAGTTTTACTTGTGAACTTGGTGATTTCTATAGAGTTGGTTTTTGAATCGTATCTTGATTCCTTTGTTTGGATTAATTTTATTTTGGTGTCTTTTGTTGTTTTTGAGTCCCTAGTATTTATTTGGTCGCGCGTTGTTCTTCGTCGCACTAACTTTGGGTGTCGACTGTTTTTTCCAGGTGTGGCGATGTTACTTTTCTAGTGCGTGTGCTTTTGTGGGAGTGCAGGTACGTGAACAGGTGGCCATGTGAGTTTGAAAGCATTGGCTTGGCCAATTCTTTGAGGTAGGTGTTTCCAACCATTTCCCTTTTTGATTCCAACCTTGAGCACTTGAATGTTTTCAATTAATTCTTTTATATCATTGCATTTCTGTTGTGTTTATGAAAAGCATCTAACATAGTTATATTGCTATTTTAAATTTATAAAAGTGGCTTTTCATGTTGGTTTATATGAAATGAATAGGTTCTTGGTAAAGTTAAATTGAGTTCCTTGTGATGTGTTTGGTTGTAATTGATAGTGATTGTGTTTTGGAAATGTAAGATTTGGTTTGGTGTGTTTTTTTGACAAAATTATGAACCAATAGGTTGTTTTAGAAAAGTTTTGGAAATGGTGGTTGGTTTGAAAGATGCAATTTTCTTTTATAAAGTGTTGTGAAATAATTGGGTTTGGTTTTAATTCAAAGTGTTTTATGAAAATGGTTTCTAAGGTGATTCTTCTAAAAACTAGATGTGACGTTGGATGTTGGCACATCCATGGGAGAACTAGGTGCTCACATGGATGTGCCTCCAAATGAAAATGACACATAAAAACTATATTTTATTAAATATGGGTTTTTGATGAAATGGTTTGGTATTTCAAGGAGGGATGAAAAGAAGTTGGCCCAGTTTTCTTTTGGCGTGAGTTGAATGGTTGTTCGTTTTGAAGCCCAGTTTGGTATTGGGTTTTGAGTGGGGTGTTTGTACTGACTTTTGGGAAAAGTGTGTGTGCTCGATTGGCAACTTAACTCATTTACGAAATGTTTTGAAACTGCACATGCTGTGAAGGCCCGGTTGGCACCTTGTTGAATGTGAAATAATTTCATATATACATATTTGTGGGCATCTCTACAGGGGGACATTCCTTCAAGGGTTGTCATGTAGTGGTGTCCGTGTAAGGGGTTGTCAAGTGCGGTGAGATGAGTCACGCATGCGAGGGCCTCCTACTTACACAGTATTATCGAAATCACCATGGGTTCCTAGGCGTCTTATAGATTATCGAGAGACGGTTTCTAGCCAGCCCCGATCAGACAGGTCGGTTACCCCTTGGTAGGTAGGCCTTATGGGGAATGCCACTAGTTGGCTATTAGGGTGGCCTGTTGGTTATTGACTATGGAGTACCATGCCGGCATGTAGTCTGAAACCGAGTACGTCCAGGGTTTTTCTAGGGATGTTTAGGATCACCCGTAGTTATTTCTTATATCTTCTTGTTTACTTTTACTTGCACTTGGTTTCCAGTATTTACTTATTACCTGTTCTTCTTTTGCACAAATGTGATAAACATGGAATTGAAATTTAGTTTTCAAGAAATGCATTGTTTTTGGGAAAACGGGTTGTGGTGTGTGTTGGTTTTTGAAATGGTAAATCAGGATCATTTTTCCTTTAAAATATGAAAACCCTATTTTCTATCTTTGTATGTACAAACTAGTGTTTTTGGGTTTGTTTCTAGAAATTGGTCTTGGTTGGATTCTGTGGTTTACTTTGGCATCCCTACTGAGAATTTTTAATGCTCACACCTATTTTATCTTTTTAGTCATAGGTTTCCCACATTCAAGTTTTCTTGGATGAGTTGCTCATTTGGGAGCAATGTTGGCCTTGGTTGGGAGGTGACCGAAGGGTCACATGGAGGTACATATGCTGTTTGGTTTCATTTCTTTCCACTGCTATAGTTTATTGCTTTTGTTCTGTTTATTCTTATTTACTTTTTTTTATCTTTTATGGGCCAAATCGTTCCCAATGTTTTAACTTTGATGCCCGAAACTAGTTGCCATCCCGGGGGGATCGGGAACGCCCCTCGGGACTTGCTGCGAGCCGGCTCGGGTGACCGGTTCAGGGTTAACCCAGGTTGGTTCGTGACATTATATCCCTAGTAAATCATAATATTTACTAAATAATGTTGACATAGATTAAAGTACATTAAAAATATCACTAGAATATTTCATGAATAAAACATTCTTTTCATTTTAAAACCACTTATTTAAAATATAAAAATTTCCAAAATATCAAGGAATACATTTTATTTGAAAATAATACTGAAAACTTGTAAAGTAATCTTCAAATAATTTGGTGTTCATGAAGTTAAGAAACTCTATTCATACCGTGTATGTAAAAACAAAAACTTCTTTCCCATTTTCTGTAAAAAGTAAAAAAGTACCTCATTTGGAAAATGAGAAGAAGATTCCTTTGAAATATTTTTATAGAAAGTAAAACATGGATAAAAATGAATTTATAAAATCATAGTATAATAGTAAAAACATTATGGAAACATTTTAATTAAAATATGGATATGAAATAAAATGATTCCTAATTGAATAGAAAAAAAGTCAGTTTTCCTTATAAAAAATATTTCCATCTCTTGAGTTCTTAAAAAAAGGAAAATTAAAGGAAATTTTTTAATCTCCAGAAATAATCATAAGAGAATAAAATTAATGGGTATTAAGATAAAAAATCTTGTAAATGTCCTCAATGGAAACTTATACATAAACAATCCTAAATAAGGTTGAGATTGTGAAATAAATCATTATCAAGATCATATCATTGAAGTGATAATTAATAAATTAAGTGATTATGTGTGACAAATTTAAATCCAAAAAAAAATTGTAAATAAAATATAACACAATCATATTTCATTTCAAACATAAATTGGAATAACATAGTCAATGAACCTAATGATTGGAAATTGAGTTAAGAAGTTCCTTACCACTTGGTAACTTTAATTTCAAATCCAATTGGATGAAATAATTTTAATTTCAACTTAAAAAAACCATTAAGTATGAAGGATTCATGATATAACATTTAAAATGTCCAGTATATACACCATATAATATAAATTAGGTGTATAACATTAGTATAATCTTCAATGAAAGGAAATTGAGACAAAATCCCTTACATCATGCTTCCACTTTTTTGAACATGATTTAACCACCAGTATAATGGTTTTAAACTTTTTATTAATTTATAAAAAAACTATATTCATATTTATGATATTATATATTATCCACTGATAACATTTCAACATCTTTTAAATATTTTTTTATTAAAATCATCATTTCTAAGTGTAAACTGTCTCATTTTTTCATGTAAGTTTCAGTTCGATAGATGTCCTTTCACCTTTCACATGGTTCCATCATCTCTAGAATTATAATCATGATATAAATATAATATATATTAATTATATACATATTTAAAATCATCCATGAAATGTATATATAGAAAAATGAATTACATCATTCATGGAGATGGTTGGTCGTACGCATGCATGAACATTGTTTTAACATTTTAATGGATGGAACGAAATAAAGGTAAATAATAATTTACTCTTTAAGAATCATTATTATATCATATATATCATATTAATTAATTAAATCTATCCTTATTACTATCAATATAAAGCGTAAATGAAAAATGAATCACATCACTTTGTGGATGTGGTAGTCCACAAGTACGCATGAGCGACATTATCATTTTACAATGAATTGTATGGTAAAAAGAAATATGTGATATTGTAATTCCAAAAAGCATAATTATATCATAAATATTATATATATCTATATATATTCATTATTTCTATATTTATATGTTGGTGATGAGGTGTGCAGTGTAAGCAGGTGGGCAGAAGATTTAAAATTTTCATCACTGGGTTGACGTAACTTCACCATCTTTGATGATCTGATCCCCGATAAAGGCTTGGGGATCTCTTGTGAATTTATTTAAGCACAAAAATTAAACCAAATGATTACCTTGTTCAAATTGATTTCATGTTTGAAAAAAACTCATCATTAGTGACCATTTCCCGAAGGATCTGAGGTCAAATCCCTCTAGATCATCCACACATGCTTTAAGAGTATGTAGAAACACCGATCATCAGTTTCTAGGTTCCAGTGTAGAGGTCCAATAAAGTTTTCAATATCCCTATGATCACCACTATATCATTCCTTATATTTGAAAAGAAGATATAATATTGAACGCTTTGAACAATCTCTTCTCTCTCTAGGATGTAGGAAGGAAGAGATAGGATCTCTGAATTTCTAGTGGATGTATAATGTCTCAGAAATGAGCCACCTCTTGCTTATATATTGGGAATTAAACACTTGTAAAGGGTTCCCTTACCCCCTTATAAATAATTCCCAGTAAATAAGACATAAATGACACGTTATGAACTACTAACTGTGTCATAATTTCATTTATATTTTTATCACTTACCTGTAATATATAATAAATGTATTATGTGATAAAAGTGAGCCATTAACTCAACTCATTATTCCCACAAATATTAATGAACCTTGAATATTAAAATAATATTCATTAGCATAATATTTTTCATGTATTCACTTAATACCTTTTGAATATTTTTAATAAATAAATCTAACTCCAATTATTATATACTCTAATAATAATAAATTTATTTATTCTTTTACGATCGTTTATTCTTGGGCATGTCTTGGACCCCATAGTGGGGTCCAGTATGTCCTATACACCTATTCTGATGAATAGGGGATACTTTTGAGTATTCCAAGTGTGTGAACATATAGTCTATTATCTCGATAACTATTTATGTAATTAATTTATTTATAACTTTTTATTTACTCCCTTTACTGATTTTATATGAAAAGTACATAATTGGTGTGAAATATTCATGTTTTAATATTAAATATAAATTTTGATCATTATTTGAATTAATCTAGATTCGATCCAGTTTAATGTTTTAATCATAAATCTCATAATAATGATCCTAATTTTGTGATTATTATTTTTTAGGGTTACTTATTCAATTTGCAACATATCGTTAGAAGTAATCTTTGGCCATTTTGGCCATTTGAATGGTCATAAGATCCACACAAGAAGGCCTAAAGAATTTGTGAAGAAACTGGACAAGACATGATGATAAAATTTCTTGGCTCCATCCAAAATACAAAATTTTATGAAACTCCTAAATATATTCTTTAATATCCAAAGGAATCATGGATAAAAATTTCAAGGCCAAAATCCAACCAAAAGAGGCCCAAAGGATGCTTTTAAGTCTAGACCACCATTCTGTCCATGAATTAAAATTATCACATATTTATTGAATTTTCTCATTACATATTCATCCATTAGATCTGATATTTTTCAGTGTGAAATCCAAGATATGGATGAATTACTTTTTAGAAGAAATTCTTTATATTTTAGGGTATATTTCTATTCAAAAACCCATTCACATTTCAGCCTTTGAAAAAGTTTTGATAAAAATGGAAAACTGCACATTGTTTAGTAAAATAGCCATAACATTGGAAGAAGAAGTCTAGTTGATTCCATATTTTTATATTATATAGGAAAAATTCATATATATAACTTTTAAGAAGAAGACATCTCAGGATTATGCGACCTGAATGGTCAAATCATTGATCCAACCGAAGGGGTAGTTTTGGAATGAAAACAATCCACCTATTTGGGATATATATACATTCCCATCTTCTCCTTGCAAGGGTTTGACATTTAATAACTTAAGGAGTATAATGGATTAACTATATCCTTTCCAAGGACCTAATATGAATTTCATTGATCTTGTTTCAACAAGAGAGACCTCTCCTCCACTTTCCTTTTCTTATTTTTTGGTTGTTTTTATTTGTAATCATGTAAGTGTGTTTTTATTTTCATCCATATTTTGTTTCATAATATTAATGGTCTTAAAATTGTTTAATTAAATCAAAATAAACCCTTTCTTATTTTGTTTTCTAATTCAATCCAAAGTCTATATTTAACTTTATTCACTACTCATGTGTATGTTCGACGCACAACTCGTTTCTTATCTCGTTCAGTTCGTTCTATTTATAATTCATAATAAACATATTAAACTAGAGTAATATCCATATCAATGTCTGAGTAAATCTCCCAGTGGGGTGATTCATAATTTGGGGATGATAAGAGATTGAGATATTTTGTTCGATTAATATTCATTAAATTAATATTGTGTATGTTGAACTTAAAATGTCATGGATTAATGATATGTTTTTTAAAGAGTGGTTTACATGGATTATTGTAACCATAAATATACTACCATAAACAATTTTGATTGATATTAAATACCCAAGTTAAGTTTAGGCTTGGATTAAAGCCTCAACACTTGGGAATTTTGATCAAAATCATCTTGTGAAGTGGGTGTTAATTTAATGAAATATAAAGAAAAGCTCAAGGATATCATAAGATTACATACCGAATGTTGAAGTTATCCCAATATTTATCAAATATTTAAATAAAAAACATCTACCAATCATTTCATTTAAGAACTGCAAACAAACCCCCTATTAACAAGATAAATTAATTAAAACCAATTAACTCTAAAATTTGTACAATCATTAAGGATTCGACCCAAGTGACGATATACGCATTAACATAGCACTGGAACCTTGAAAGTTAAATGGGAGACAATCATCCATGCTTCAAATGGTTCTTTTTATGGGTATGGTGCGTTAATTAGTCAGTAGTTTTTGTTTTTTGTAAAAAAATAAATAAAAAAACAATTCTAAAAAAACACAAAGAAAAACCTGCCTTCTCATAAAAGTCATAAACTGAAAAAACCACAAAGAAAAACCTATATTCTTTGTACTTATAAATTTTATCTAAATGACTCGTTGCCTCCCAAACAATCCATCATATTTGTTTGACTGAAAAATTGAGCGAACTCTTCACCGACTTAGGAGGAACATTAGGGATAATCAAATCACTCTTAATGTATTCTTTGTCCAACCAATTGAACTAGAAATGAACAATCTTAGGAAACAAACCTTAAAAGAACTTTATTAACCTAATATTAATTACAAACACCTTGGTATTAAATATCCAAACATCAAGGATGATTTCAAGCTCAAATTGATTTTGATTCATCTTCTACCTCATTTCCACGGGCTATCTGGTGAGGATCCTCATCTTCACCTCAAAGAGTTCCAAGTGGTGTACTCTACCATAAATCCTCAAGGGGTTTCTAAATAACAAATAAAACTTCAATGATTCCATTTCTCCTTAGTTGAATCCTCCATTTCATGGATCTATTTCCTACCTCATGGTTCTATAACCACATGGAATGACATGAAGCGTCTCTTAGATAAATTCATTCATACTTATCGTACCGATTCTATCCAAAAGGAAATAAGTGGTATGAATAAATTACCCAATAAATCAATCCATGAGTACTAGTAGAGGTTCCAAAAGCATATGGAAACCTTCCCACACTACCAAATCCCTAAGAAACTCTTGATCCAATACTTCTATGAGAGGTTATTGGCTATGGAGAGAACTCTCATTAATGTTGGAAGTGGCGGTGATCTTATTGGTAAAAATTTCATAGCTACATGATATATCATAAGAAATATGGCTAAAAACATGCATAAATTTCATACTTGAACACATTATCAATTAAAACAAGTCCAAGAGAATGAATCCATAAAGCCCAATAAGATAACCAAGTGGATGAGTAAACTTACAAGTCTTGTGAGACAACTAACTATGGCTTCCAAAGCCCCAAACTCATCTTCGCCACAACATATGTTCCATGGAACTATCATGAATTGTGGAATCTATAGCTCATCATCTCATCTAACTAACACATGTCCACAACTTCAAGAGGATCCATCTGATTCATCTAGTACAATGGAGCTCAATGAAACATATGCTTAGAGGAACACCAACCCTCAAAAATCAGGTCATGCACAAGACTAATTATGGGGGAGTTGATGTTACTAATTTATTTATAAATTTTTATTTACTCCATTTAATTATTTTCTATGAAAAGTTCATAATTTGTGTGAAATATTAATGTTTCAATATTAAATATAATTTTTGATCATTATTAAAATTAATCAAGATTCAAGTTAATTTAATTTTTTAATAATAAATCTCATCCTAATGATCCAAATTGTGTGATTATTGTTTTTAGGGTTCCTTATTAAATTTAAAACATATCAATAGAAGTAATATTTGGCCAATTAGGCCATTTGAATGGTCATATGGACTGCACAAAAAGGCCTAAAGAATCTTTGAAGAAATTGGACAAGCCATGATGATACAATTTATGGACTCCACCCAGAAGACCAAATTTGACGAAACCACTAAATATATTCTTGAATATATAGAGGAATCATGGATAAAAATTTAAAGGCCCAAATCTAACAAAAAGGGGACGAAAGGATGCTATGAAGTCCATACCACCATTCTATCTGGGAATTAAAATCATCACACATTTATTGAATTTTCTCATGATATAGACATCCATTCGAGATGATATTTTCAGTTTGAAATAAAAGATATAAGCGGCCAAATTTTTATAATAAATGGTTTGGATTTGAGGGTATCTTCCTATTCAAAACCCATTCACATTTTAGACTTTTAAAAAGTGTTGATAAAAATGGATAGCTACAGATTGTTTAATAAAACATCCATAACATTGGAAAAAATGACCAATGACTGCCAAATGTTTATAGTAGATAGAAAAAATCTATATATTAAACTTTTAAGAAGAATATATCTTAGTATTATACTGTCTTAATGGTCAAATCTTCAAGCAAAGTAGAGGGGCAATATTGGAATACAAACAGTCCACCTTCTTGGTCTATATATGCATTCCCCTCTTCTCTTTACAAGGGGTTAGCATTTCATCACTTAATGAGGAGTTTTGAAATTAATAGAGCCTTACCAATGGCTTTATAGGACTTTCCTTGATCTTGTTTCAACAAAAGATACCTCTCCTCCACATTCCTTTTCTTATTTGTTTTCGGTTGTTTTTATTTGTAATCGTGTAAGTGTGTTTTCATTTCAATAGAATTTTAATGCATGTTTCTTCTTCTTCATCTATTATTTTTATCCACATTATGTTTCATAATATTAGTGTTCTTAAAATAGTTTAATTCAATCAAAATAAACCCTTTCTTCTTTTGTTTTCTAATTCAATTCAAAGTATGTATTTAACTTTCTTCACTACTCGTGTGTGTGTTCGGCACACAATTTGTTTCTTATCCCGTTATTTTCATTATATTTATAATTCATTATCATAAAAATATTAAACCAAAGTAATAAACATCTAAATGGCTGAGTAAATATCCCATTGGGGTGAGTCATAATTTGGGGATGATAAGCGATTGATATATTTTGTTCAATTAATATTCATTAAATTAATATTGTGTGTATTGAACTTAAAATGTCTTGGATTAATGACATGTTTTGTTTAATGGGTGGTTTCCATGGATTATTAGAGCCATAAATACACTACCATAATTTTTTTTGATTGATATTAGAACACTAAGTTAATTTTAATCTTGGATTAAAGCCTCAATAATTGGAAATTCCGATCAAAATCATCTTGTGAAGTGGGCGTTAATTTATTTCAATATAAATTAAAGCTCAAGGATATCATAATATTACATCCCCAATGTTGAACTCACCCTAATATTTATCAAATATTTAAATCAAAAATCATCCACCAATCATTTCATTTAAGCTCTTCAAGCAAACCCCCCATTAAAAAGACAAATCAATTAAAAACAATTGACTCTAAAATTTGTAACATCATCGAGGATTTGACCCGAGTGCTGCTATACACATTAGCAGAGCACCAGAACCTTGAATGGTTGATAGGTGACAATCGACCATGCTTTAGTGATGAATACTATTTGAAGACCAAGAGAAGAGTCTAGAAACTCATCAAGACCCCAAAGGAGATAAGGAAAAGTCATATCAATGAAAACTTTTCCTATAAACACATGTCATATAATATAATCTCTTTTTTCATATGATATATCATAAAACATGATGCATAATTGATTTCATCACCCTTTATCACTTTATTATTCATTGACCTGACTAAAGTTACTTCCCTTCTTCTACCATAACCATGGATTTAATGAAGGTACCACCATCCTAATCAACTGGGTTTGAGATATCACTTCCTTTCAAAAGAGAAAAAATTATCTTGTTTATTAAATTAATTTCAAACCACCAAAAACATACCCAACACAAGCTACCTTTCTATGAAATCAATTTCATGGTTTTTTTCTTACATCAAAGTGTGTAATAAAATTATATACACTAATAATAACCTCAATTAAAGAGACCATTACATGTGTTCATAGATAGGAATAACCAATGACACCTAAAACATGTGGTGTTCCTATTGGAGGTTCAGTCCTCATTATTTCATCTACTCAAGATAATTAAGTGACAAATTCATAAGAATAGTCTCAATTATTATGAGTACCCATCACCTGATGGCCCCACATCATCTATATCATGTCAGAATGATGTATCTAGACCATAGGACATAAATTTAAGATTACTAACATGGTATCTATAGATTCTCATTATAGCTTGAGAACTGCTATATACTTTTGATAGGGCATGTAATCTAAGGAAATTACCATAAATTTAGTGGATGAAGAATTAATAATAGTATTATGAAAAGGTAAAAACATGTATATATCAAACTGTATACATGTAATTTAAATCAAAGTACATACATGAGTTGGGTCTATGGAACCCACTTACAACACTCCCACTTGAACTAGATCTAACCACTAACAAGTATCAACCCACTAGATCTCACATGAGAATCATGATTCTGTTAAGATATGGACTTAGTCAGGGGTATACAATGCTTCCTATGTGGATAATATAATAACAACTAATTCACCTCTATAAGTAAAACCCATCAATATATGAAACTTCCAAAGTATATTCTTTTTCCTATGGTGTGACCTGAGCTCCTTGATAGGAAAAACTGCAACAGTATTATCACAATAAAATGGAATAGGGTATACACTTCTATAAACAACACTAATTCCTAAGAAAAAGTTTATCATCCAAACAAGCTCCTTATCTGCATCAAAATCCATGATATACTCGGATTTTGTTGTAGAGTTGGTGCACACAGGTTTCTTTGAACTTCTCCATCTCACTGCACCACCACTTAAGAAAAAAGACATATCCTGACAATGATTTTAGTTCATTATGATCTTTTTGGAAACTAGAATCACCAAATCCTCTCACTAATAGTTCCTTATATCCTCTATGCACTGGGAACATATCCTTTATACATATTAAGTACTTCAAGATAGTTTTTACAGATTCCTAATTCAACTCTCCTGGATTATCTTGACATTATTTAACCATGGTTAAATAAAAGACAACATAAAACCTTTTACATAACATGACATACATGATAGATCCCACTACTAAAGAATAAGGGATTCTACTCATTCTTCAAATCTCATCCTGTGTTTGTGGACACATTTTCTTAGAGATATTGATACCATGTTACATTAAAAATAACCCTATCTTATATTGTTTCATATTTTACCTTTTGAGTACCTTTTCAACATATGTACTTTGAACTAGCCCAAACAACCTCTGTGATCTATCTCGATAGATCTTGATCCCTAGGATGTAGGCTACTTCACCTAAGTCTTTCATGGAGAATCATTTATTTAACCAAGTCTTAACTGACTGTAAGACTTACACTTTTTTTCCATAATTAATATGTCATCAACATGTAATACTAAGAAAACAATAACATTCCCACTAACCTTATCATAGACACATGGATCACTTTCATTATTGAAGAAACAAAATTCTATTATGCCCTCATAAAAATGAACATTCCATGATCATGATGCCTGATTCAACTCATAAATGGATCTCTACAGCGTTCATAATTTATTGGAATTCTTTGACTTAATGAACCCTTTGGGTTGAGTCATATAGATAATTTCAACCAACTTCCAATTTATAAAATTAGTTTTTAAATCCATTTTCCAAACTTCATAATCATGGAAGGATTCTATTTCAAGTAATATTATGATGTATTTCAACATCGCTACTAGTGAGAAGGTTTCTTCATAGTATATTCCTTGAAATTTCATGAAACCCTTGACTTACACTTGTGACTTATATGTATTTACTTTACAATATATTTCCAAATACCCAATGAGTTTTACATCAGTTGGAGGGTCTACCAAAATACAAAATTGGATTTTATACACAGACTTCATCTCAAAATGCATAACATCTTTAAATTTAGTAGCATCATTTCCTTCTATTACTTCCTTGAAGGTTATAGGTTCGTAATTCTCTAAGAGTAATGTGTCACCTGACTTGATGACAAGAAAACCATATCACTATGGTTCTCTAAACTCTCATGTTGACCTATATATTACTTATGCATTGGTAATATATTCATCTCTTACTATCTCTTGTGGAGATTGTTATCGTACCAACTATCATACATATGAAGAATAAACTTCATCAAAGTCAATATTTCTACCACTATTTCCATTTTAAGTGTGTTATATTTCTATAAATATGACATGTTTTTCCACAATAAATTTTCTATATAAAGGGTTATATAAGTAATATCCTTTTGTTTCATTAGGACAACCTATAGAGATGCACTTCATACTTCAAGATGCTAATTTTTCACTAGGTATAGTCTTGAAAAAATCCTTGCATCCCCATACATGTACATGTGAAAGAATGGGTTTATTTTTATACCTTAAGTCATATGGAATCCCATTTATTGATTTAGTTGGTACTAGATTAAGGGTATATAATGTTTTCTGTAACATGTATCCTCAAAAGGATAACTGAATAGTTTCCTAACTCATCATTGACCTGACCATATCAAGTAAGGTCTGATACCTCCTTTCACTAACACCATTACATTGAGGTGTATAAGGAGGAGTGAGTTGAGATACTATCCCACACTTCTTCAAGTGATCAATAAAAGATTGGTTAAGATACTCTCTACCTCCTTCTGAGTGGAATACCTTAATCTTTTTAACAAGTTGATTTTATATTTCATGTTAGTATTCTTTAAACATTTGAAAGGTATTTGACTTATAAATTATTAAGTAGATATATTCATACCTACTATAGCCATAAATAAAAGTAATGAAGTATAAAATCCCACACCTTTCCTCTATTGAAAATAGACCACATACGTCAGTATGAATCAATTATAGTAATTTAGTGGATCCAACTCCTTTCCCAGTGAAGGGTGATTTGGTAATTTTCCATTGTAAACAATTATGATTCCATGAACCCCTCACCAAAAAGATATCGCAGTGAGGGGAGAGAGATAATGACTTTCTGAGTCCCGCCTTCAGTAGGCCTTGGGTTGGTGACTAGCACTGAGGGTATAATAAACTTCCATAAAAGAGGCATTACCCTCTAAGAGAAACATGTAAAAGAGAGTGATAAGAAGGATACACCAAAAAATACCAACTCAAACATATATATATATATATATAAATATATATACATATATTTATATTTATAAAGAAAACCCAAGTAAAAACATTCAATGTCATACAGTACTAAACAACTGAAAGGAAAACTACAAGTACCCAAAAGGTAAAGATGACAGTGACCACGAAGCCCAAACAGCTCCTACAAAGCCACGAGCTAGTAATATTCATCCGGATCTCCAACCTACTATGGATGACCTGAAAAATGTTTATATATACATAGGTTTATCATAATAATATACTCAATAGGATCCTCCCCATAGCATCTCAAGCAAAAGATAAATAAAGCATGCTAAATCACAATGAACAAAAGTGAAACTGACTTGTCACGTAAATAGGTATACTAAGTTCCTAGCCTCACCATGACTAAATCTCACCAAGTATTGCATAAAATAGAGCATATAATATAATAATAAAACATCAAGGGTACCCTTCTCTTTCTTTCTCACTGGTTTTCCGCTCTGCCCCAATATTGCGAATCCTGATCCATATCTCTCCAAAAGTAATCCAGCCCAAAGACACTTGGGAAAGGAATCACAACATACACATTGTGTATAATATAATCAAATCATCCCATATCACATATCCATATATAGTAACCAAGTAGTTTCTGGGATCCACCACATTTGGTATGACGTATATCAAACATCAGGTATTACACCTCAAGCCATTACATCCCATACATTGAGTAAGTAACACAAGACATCACAACCAATACGTGTCATACCTATAATAATACTTTGGATACTATATCTGGTAATACATTTGTGTGAAATAACCACAATCCATCATATACCTCTACACACATATAATGTAAAACTAACTACTGTGCGTACTAACATAAGTAACTACCAAGAGAAGAGAGTGAGACAAAAGGGGGTAGTTAGTCATCCCTCCTCCCACTAGGATGTTAGGGAGATCACCCTCCCAGAGTCCATTGGGTGTCATTATCCCTAATAGACATGGTGGGGTAGTGTATGAAATAAAATAATATACATGATAAAATATATATCACAACCACACTATGGGAATAACCTAGTATTATACTCAACTGTAGTTAATGTCACTCAAAATTCTGAATGCCACTACTAAGACTAGATATCATATAAGCAATCAAGCATTTAAAATAGATACATTAATTACTTATTTAATTTTTATCATTTACTTCTATTAATTAATTTATTTTCCATTAATTAACTATTAATTTTTTCCATGTTACATTACATTAATCATTAGAGTAAATTCCATGCCCTCCAGGCATAATCCAAACCGAGTCCATGGTTTAACAATATTAACATCTTTTATCATTTTAATTCCATAAAAATCAACCCTATGGTTAAGAATTAATTATTCATTATTAGAATCATTCCATAAACCAGGTACTCTAGGAAAACCATCCTATGCTACCACCAAGAGGAAACATGCAACTAAGAACATCCAGCTACCTCAAGCAGTGGGAAAAAGGAATGCAGATAAAATAAAAAACCTAGATATCAACCATTAAATAGATTCATAAGAGAGTGTACCGGCTCTGTATATCACATCAATGGGTAAACCCAGATTTAACCCATTCTATAACCTCTGGTGCCATCCATGAAAACCACATGCATATCTCGATGCATCTCTCAATCATAGGCGTCAGCTACCACCCCATTATCCGGGCCTCCCTTCCTACACCACATCAGTCTTACTAGGCTCAGCCATCTTAGGATCATATCACATCCAAGCCTCCCATCCCATATCATCTCAGCCATCCCAGTATCAACCATACCAAGATCATCCATACCAGGCTCATAACATAAGGCTCGTATCTATAGTACATCATAAAAATATTAGGAAGAAACAAGCTTAACCAACAGGGAATCTAAGCCCAAAAAATAAGGCATTATACCTTAACATGAAAATGAGACCTTATGGCTCTAAAACAAGGCACTAATACTTCTCAAACCAATGAGAAAATAAGGTCCTAGAAATTATATTTATCAAATAAATGTTTTTTATTTTATCTTGAATTAACTGATTCATTATTCTCAGGTTCTAACTACGGGCAGCCTAAGGCATCAAGCTATAAAAAGCTAATAAATTAATTAAAAAATTAATTTAAACATGCTTCCAAACATCCAACCACTCTCATTTATCATGCCTTTTTATTATTATCAACAATCATAAACATGCTTCACATTATTTATAAATTTCATTAATCATATAGAAGATCACATTTTCAAATACACATGTACATTGAATCAATTTGATTATCATCAAATTACGTCAACCATCATATTACAAACATATCGCTTCTTTAGTTTACCAAGAATCTACATAATCTAGGCAAGGATGGTCCTAAAATTTATTAATAAAAATTAAACAAACAAGATCAAGCATTATAATGGATTTTTTAAAGATGGTAGTGAACCACCCCACACATATCATCATCCACCAATGATGTATAATAATCAGGAGTTCTAAAATACCACATCATACTCATTTACATGACTGACCTATTTGAAAAAGAATATACCACCTAGTTGGATTCTCTATATGCATGTAAAACAATCAAATTAAGTTTATTGACATGATTAATATAATAAATCCAATAAGGTATAAGTTTCTATGAGACATTTGTAACGTCCCGATCATTTATGAATAAAATTCCCTTTATTTTAATGTCTTATGGATATATAAAACACATGAAATAATTTTATTATTATTATTGGGTTTAAATGACCATTAAGTATCATTACCATTAATAATATATCCATTGAACAATGATCACAAGACTAGTATACATATAGTGTTTTAACAAATCATTTTTACACAAACAAAGGAAGTGATGAATTCAACCAGTAGGATCATTCCATTTAAAGACCATTTATTGGATCTTTAGAGGCAGATAAAAATTCTATTATTTTCACTAGACCAAGACTAATATGAGATCCAACAATTTAATCATGAGCAAAACTGTTTATGGGAGAAGTTCAAGCTCATCGATATCACAACCCAAACCATGTTCACCGAACGACCCAAAGAAAGCCCCATCATTGCACACTTTACTCTTAGGGTGTATGTTAGTATAATACATGGATATGTAACAAGACACTATTATTATGATTATGTGCATTATTTTTTAATATAATAATGAATATACTTTCATTTTATTATTTTTACTTTGTAAATGATTTTTAAATCACAAATAGTATTTTTTTGGTTAATATTAAAATTCAATTAGGAAATCTATTTTAATGAATTAATGGATTTTTGAATTAAATAATATTTTAATAAAATATTATTATTAAATTACTTTTATTAAATATAAATTATCCTATAATTTTTATGAATTCAATTATAACTTTTATTAAGGTTTGAAAACTATTTTTATCAAAACCCGTCAATTTTCAATAAATATAGGTTTTTATTTTAAAAATAAAAATTAATATATTTAGAAAATTATTTAGATAAAATGAATATTATTTTTTTAATCATTACATAGAAATTATCCAATGGTGAATTTTTCATAATTTTCTGAGACAGTCGAATTTTTGGGTAAAAATTAAGAACTGTATAAATATTTAATGTGTTTTATTATTTCATAATGACCCAATAATGATGTATTAAAATAATATAAAAAGTATATTCGAAAAATATATGTTTTAATTTAAAATAATTTAATTTTAGCTTTACTTGATTTATTTTATAAAGCCTTAGTGAATCCTCCAAGACATATAAAATATTTTAAGAATTTAAAATCATTTCCTTAGAAATGTGACTCACCTCCACATAAGAAAGGAAAATATTTTAATATATTATGCCCTTATCCTTATAAATTAATTAATACCACTCACATTTTTCAGAAACCATTGGAAAAAACCATGGTATGGTTTTTGGTTTTGAATATTTTAGTGTGTAGGGTCCAAAACCAAAATAATAAAGAATTCTCCCACATTTCCTATATAAACCCACCCAATATCCCATTCCTCTTCACTAAAACAATTTATATCTATAAAAATTTCTGCCCCATACTCCCTATAGTCCTCCCAAGTCTCACCCAATCTCCCAATAATCCTCTCCCAAGCCTTTGGGATCACACATCCAAGTAAGGGATCTTCCACCCTCTTCTTTTATCAGGCATTCCTTTCAAGTTATGTCCTTTTTAATTTCATTTTTTCCTATGTTGGGATATGTTATTAAATTTATCCCTTAATTTCAATTTTATTTATAAATTATGAGATCCCCTTACACTCTCATTTATACCTCCTATGATCCTTTATGTATACTCGTTACCATGCTAAAATTCCGTAAGGGTTTCCTTCCTTTCTCATTCTATCCAAGTTTCCTTATATTTTTACACCCTTTTATTTTCAATTAAAAATGATGGGGTATATTTTCACACCTCCCCCATACTGAACTCATTATGTTTTTATAATTGTATACCTCTTTCTCCCTCATTAATCCCTCTCATGTACACCCATTACCATACCGAAATTTCGTAAGAGTTATTCCATTTATCCCCTTTCTTCAAGTTTCTTTATTATGTTACACCTTCTATTTCAAATTTTTTTGAATTGGGACATGTATTTATATAACCCCATTACTGTACATTTCATGTATATATGATTAGATACCCCTTTCTCTCTCATCAACCATTTTTATGAATTTTTATGTCACGTCGTTAGGCTGCCGAAATTGCACCACGATTTTCCATGCCAAAATCATCAGATAGTGAATACCATGCCCATTTCTCTATCAAGGGTATTAATATTTATGCACATATAATTATTGATTATATAATTTCATGTATTTATTTCACATTACTTTATCTTGTAATAAATGATGATTTTTAATGAATCCATGTTATATGATCTATGTGGCACACTTAAGCATGAGATTGAAATGATTATGAAGGGTGTGCCCTGATAGCGCTCCAATGCATTAGGTAATTTTTAGTATCATGATAATCCATGTGAAATATGGTTTTACTCATGATAATTCATGCACAGTGAGGGTTTACTCATGCTAATCCATGTGCAATGAGCCTTGGATCATGCTAATATCATGTTGTATGTTGTTTCCACATTTTCATGTTATGATAATCATGATATATAATTCCTTTATGTTCATGTCTATATCATGATCTATTGATATTCCTATTTCCTAAAATGTATTGTATTTTTCATGTTATTCCCTTTTTACTCCCTTACTTCACTTTATAGCTCACCCTTTTCTTATGTATGTCCTCATGTTATCCCATACAATGCTAAGTATGAAGGAATGTTGTGGTCATGTAAAAGAAGTTTTCAATAAAGATATTGTGTTTTATGTATTAAGTTGTAATTTAATGTTCCTAAGCCCTAAATACACTATACCTATTGATATTCTGGGTTGTATTAAGTGCAATTTTATGTAATAAATCATGTCTAAATATGGAATAAAGAGCAGGGTTGTTATAGTTGGTATCAAAGGGCATGTTTAGTCATTTTTGGGATTAATGTTATAAAACTCTAGTGAAAGCCTTAGGGATAAGACTGAGTATAAGAAAATAATCCCTAAATTTTGGTGAGTATAGAGTAAATGGTTTATTAATAAAATAAATCTCTGTCTAGATATGAACAAGTAGAGGTGGCTCTGGAACAGATGTATCTAGTGGTAAAACCTGAAAACACCGCTTTGAGCTAGACTCGAATGGGAACTGGTGCATAAAAAAAGAAATTGATGCACTCTTAGTTCGACACTCCCATGGGATATTCTTTGGTAAATTCATAATATTATTATGAACCATTATTAAGGGAACAAAAAAAATCCCATAATAATATACATTAAAAATTAGATCATGGATAACTTAGATCGAAGCCTAGAAATTCATAAGCTAAGGAGATAAATGAAATTTATAAGTTACACCTTTAATTTCATTGGATTACTCTTTATGTGTTAAAATATTTAATATACTCATCCATAATTTTCCTTTTATTCTATCCAATGGCCAATAATATGAGGAATCAGGCTAACAACCGATGCGAATGGAAATGTGATGAATGTTCCAATGAATTCTTAATAAAATGAGAGCTCAAGTATGACATATCTTGATTATGCCAAACTAGCTATCAAAAATCACAATTAAAAATTGTTACTTTTTTTAATTCCCAAGGACATCAAGTAAGAGGAAGATGAAATCTCATGAAATTCCATATGATAAAGGTAATAAGGGAAAGAAGACCCAATTTACTTCATGCAACAAGTACGAAAAGATGCACCAAGGGAAATGTCATAAAGGGACTAAGAGATGTTTTAAGTGTGGAAAAAGGGAAAAAAGTATCCAATTGACATGAAATAATGGATAATTTGATGGATGGAAAAACATTTCCATATATGGAATCTTACACAGTTCTATGTCATAAATTTGGAGAATTCAGGCATTATCCAAGACAATTCTCTATTGTAAGGGTTGAAAATCATAAGGAGCATAAAAAATCTCCATGATCAAGGGAGCATGAAAAGTATTATACTAAGATGGATAAATATTAATTAATTACATGTAACCACTAATTAAAAGTAGTGTATGTCATAACGTATTTCAATTAATTTCCTATTATTATATCTTTTATGTTTTCTAAGAACATTTTGTCCCCACCAGAAATGATATTAAATCATTAGGGAAAACTTCTATAAGTGTCGAATCACCTGTTGAAGTTTGTGGGAATGTTCTTCTTGAAAATATTATAAGTCTCCATTTGATTTAATTTGAGTAAAAATGAAAAATTCATTACCTATGACTCATGAAAGTTGAAAATTAATGAGCAAAACTATCCCACACATTCTCTAGAGTTGGAATCAATGATCTTTGCGTTGAAAATATGGAGACATTATCTATTTGGGGAGAAGTTCGAAATATATACAAATAAAAAAAGTCTCAAATATATATTCACACACAAATATCTTAATATGTTCCAACAAAGATGGTTAGATCTAATCAAAGACCATGACTACTAAATCCATTCCACCTTGGGAAAGCAAACAAGGTGATAGATGCTCTAAGTAGAAAAGACCCAATGATTCTATCATTTATGATAATTGAAAAGGATCCAATATTCTTAGATTTGATGAATATGGACATGGGAATCATAAATAAGGTAACATCATCAATCCTTTCACAAATTATTTCTCAACCGTCTCTTTTAGAAAGGTTAAAGGATGCTCAAAAAGATGATGTGGGAATTCAGAAGAAAGTGGAAACAATCAGAAAAGGGAAATCCTCGTATTTCAATGTTAATGAAGAAGGAATTTTTAGATTTGGGTCAAGACTATGTGTTCCATCAAATTCACAGTTAAATAAAGAACTTTTTGATGATGCACATAGTTCTAATTTATCCATTCATCCAGGAAACACAAAGATGTATCTAGATCTCTGAGAACATTATTAGTGGGATAACATGAATAAGGAGATCACCGAATATAAATAAAATTGCTTAGAATGCAATCAAGTGAATCTTGAGAGGAATAAGTCTAAGGGGATGATAAAAACATTACCCATACCAACATGGAAATGAGAGAACATCACCATGGACTTTGTCACCAGACTTCTAAAGACATCCAAATGAAATAATGCTATTTGGGTTGTTGTGGATCGTCTTATAAAGACTACACACTTCATTGCGATTTGAGAGGATTTCTCATTAGATCAACTGGAATGTATATAAATTAGATAAGAGGCAGGGCTACATAGAGTACCACTATTGATTGTATTCGATCAAGATCCAAGATTCACCTCTAACTTCTAGAAGAGTCTCCAACACGCTCTGAATATTGAGCTGAACTTCAGTACAACTTATCATCTTCAAACTGGTGACCAATCTGAATGTACTATCCAGACACTTTATGAAATTTTGAGAGATTTATCAATGGACTTAAAAGGTGGATGAGGGCAACATCTTCCTTTGGTGGAGTTCTCTTATAATAACAGTTTCCACTCAAGCATCCAAATAGTTCCTTATGAAGCCCTTTATGGGAAGAGGTGCAGAACACCAGAATGTTGGGATGAAGTTAGGGAGAAAAAACTTCTAGGTACAGAAATGGTCAAATAAATGGTAGAGAAGGTTAATAACATCCAAAAACACATCAAAGCTACTCGGAGTCGATAAAAGAGCTATACTGACAACCATTGACGAGACCTAGAGTTTGATGTTGGATATATGGTTTTCCTCTGAATATATCCATGGAAGAGAGTGATGATATTTGGGAAGAAGGGAAAGCTAAGTCCAAGTCACATCATTCCTTTTTGAGATCCTTGATTGCATCAGAATAGTGTTATACTGACTAGAACTCCCACCAAACCTATCTCAAGTACACGATGTATTCCATGTATCACTCTTGAGTAAGTACATACCTGACCAATCACATGTACTCAATCTAGAGGTGGTACCATTAGAGAATGATCTCTCCTATGAATAGAAGCTATTGAAGATCTTAGATCATAGAGAAAAAGTTCTATGAAATAATACGATGCCCCTTGTTAATGTGTTGTGGAGAAACCACATGTTTGAAGAAGAAATGTGGGAACCAGAGGATGTGATGAGGCAGAGTTACCATCATCTATTTTAGTGTGGGAAAAGAAAATTTCTATGGTGAAATTTCTTAAGGGGGGAATGTTGTAACGAACCAATCATTTATGAATAAAATTCCCTTTCTTTTAATGTCTTATGGATATAGAAAACACATGAACTATTTTATTATTATTATTGAGTTTAAATGACCATTAAGTATCATTACTATTTATAATATAGCCATTAAATAGTGATCACAAGACTAATATAAATATAGGGTTTTAACAAATACTTTTAACACAGATAAAGGAAGAGATGGCTTCAACCAGTAGAATCATTCCCTTTGAAGCCCATTTATTTGATCTTTTGAGGGATATATCATTTCTAATAATTTTCCTAGACCAATCCCAAGTAGAGATCCAACAACTTAAGAATGAGCGAAACCGTTTATGGGAGAAGTTCAAGCTCATAGACATTACGACCCCAACCATGTTCACCGAACGACCCTAAGAAAGCCCCACCATCACACACCTTACTCTTAGGGAATATTTTTGTGTAATAAAGGGATATGTAACAAGACTATATAATTATTATTATGTGCATTATTTTTGTATAGAATAATGAATATACTTTCATTTTATCATTCTTACTTTGTAAATTATTTTTAAAGCGTAAATATTATTTTTTGGTTAATATTAAAATTCAATTAGGAAATCTATTTTGATGAATTAATGGATTTTTGAATTAAATAATATTTTAATAAAATATTATTATTAAATTAAATTAATTAAATATAAATGATCCTATAATTTTAATGAATTCAACTGTAATTTTTATTAAGGTTTGAAAACTGTTTTTGTCAAAACCAATCAATTTTCAATAAATTTCAGTTTTTATTTTTAAAATTAAAATTCATATATTTATAAAATTATTTATATAAAATGAATATTACTTTTTAAATCGGGATGTTCAAATTATCCAATGGTTAATTTTTCATAATTTTCTGAGACAGTCGAATTTTTGGGTAAAAATTAAATACTGTATAAATATATAATGTGTTTTATGACATCATAACGACACAATAGTGATGTAATAAAATACTATAAAGGGTATATTTATAAAAATATTTGTTTTCCATTAAAATAATTCAATTTTATGTTTATTTAATTTATTTTATAAAGCCTTACTGAATCCTCCAAGACATATAAAATATTTTAAGATTTTAAAACCATTTCATTGAAAGTGTGACTCACCTATACATAATCAAGAGAAATATTTTAATGTATTCGGTACTTAGCCTTATAAATTAACTAATACCACTCCCCTTTTCTGGAAACCATGGGAAAAACCATGGTATGGTTTGTGGTTTTGAATATTTTAGTGTGTAGGGTCCAAAACCAAAATAATAAAGAATTCCCCCACCTTTCCAATATAAACCCACCCAATATCCCATTACTCTTCACAAAAACCATTTATAGATCGACCAAACTATGTCCCATACTCCCTATAGTCCTCCCAAGGCACCACCAAGCCCCCAAGAAGCCTCTCCCAAGCCTTTTGGATCACACATCCAAGTAAGGGATCTTCCACCCTCCTCTTTTATCAAGCATTCCTTTTATATTATTTCATTTTTAATTTCCTTTTTTCCTATATTTGGATATGTTATTAAATGTATCCCTTACTTTAAATTTCATTTAAAAATTATTATATCCCATTACACTCTCATTTATCCCTCCTATTATCCTTTATGTAGACTCATTGCCATGTCGAAATTCCGTAAGGGTTTCCTTCCTTTCTCATTTTTATCCAAGTTTCCTTATATTGTTACACCATTTTATTTTAAATTAAAAATGATGGGGTATGTTTTTGAACCTCCCCCATACTTCCCTTATTATATTTTTATGATGGTAGACCTCTTTCTATCTCATTAATCCCACTCATGTATACCCGTTACCATGCCGAAATTTCATAAGAGTTATTCCATTTCTCCTCTTTCTTCAAGTTTCTTTATTGTGTTACTCCTTCTATTTCCAAATTTATTGTGTTGGGAAATGTAATTATATTAACCCTTAATTTCCATTTCATGTATATATTATGAGATACCCCTTTCTCTATCATCAACCATTTTTACGATTTTTTTGTCATGTCGTTAGGCTGTTGAAATTGCACCTCAATTTTCCATGCCAAAATCATCATGTAGTGAATACCATGCCCATTTCTCTATCAAGGGTATTAAAATTTATGTACATATAATTATTTATTATATAATTTAATGTATTTATTTCACATTCCTTTATCATGGAATAAATGATGATGTTTAATGAATCCATGTTATATGATCTATGTGGCACACTTAAGTATGAGATTGAAATAATTATGAAGGGTGCACCCTAATAGCGCTCCAATGCATTGGGTAATATTTAGTTTCATGAGATGCCATGTGAAATGAGAGTTTACTCATGCTATTTTTTATGCAATGAGGGTTTACTCATGCTAATACATGTGCAATAATCCTTTTCTCATGTTAATATCATGTTGTATGTTATTGCCACATTTCCATGTTATGATAATCATGATATATAATGCCTTTATGTTCATGTTTCTATTGTGATACATTGATATGAATATCGCCTAAAATGTATTGTATTCTTCATTTTATTCCTTTTTTACTCCCTTACTAGGCTTTATAGTTCACCCTTTTCTTATGTATGCCCTCAGGTTATCCCATGCAATGCTAAGTACAAAGGAATGTTGTGGTCATATAAAAGAAGTTTTCAATAAAGATGTTGTATTTTATGTCTTAAATTGTAATTTAATGTTCCTAATACCCAAAGACACTAGACCTATAAATATTATGGGTTTTATTAAGTGCAAGTTTATATAATAAATCATGTCTAAATATGAAATAAAGATCAGGGTTGTTATAACTTTCCTGGTTCTATAATTCAGAGACTTGACAACAATTTCAGAATTAAATTCAATCCACATAGTAGTCCACTTATGTTTAACAACATGTTTTATATCATAAATAATCTACAGAATCCCACCCTTTTATTACACAACTTTTCATTACATGGTACAAATACAAGATCTTTTAAAGTTTATTTTCTTGGAAACCAGTTACATAAAAAATGAAAACACAAAACATTATTCTAATCTAGTTGAAAGGATTATTAATGGGTTCATCCTAAGTTATATTTACTAATTTTCATAACCTGGGGACATACATAAAAGGAAAGGGGTGATCATGAGTCCCAGTAAGGTAATAAACAAGGGAAACATTTATCATGTGATCATGAGGAATATCAATAATAACATGAGGCATAAAAATATATCTTGAATAAGAGACCATGAGGAATATCATAATAAAATAAACATGAATAATAACATGGAAATGTGTCTAAAATATTTAAATGAGTCATTCATGAGAATATCACCAAGGTTTTTCACCAAGGTGTCATAAATTAAGATTACCAAGGTTATTCTCTAAGGTATTATAAAACATGTCATCTATAGAGATTAAATTATTTAACCAATAAATTGGACTGATATCAAGGAAAAAACTTCATATGTATTAATTAATATGAACCACATAGATCATTATCAAACATTTTATAAATAACCCATGGAGAATAAAGAATGAATTTCTTATCAAAACTATGGCATTTTAAAAGTGCTTAAAGGAATGATCATTATGTCATTTTTAAACCACTGAAAGAAAATAAGGGTTTCATGTATGTTAATACCTAAATAAAATAAATAATTTTTATATCTAAGTGAATACCCTGGGAAAATAAATCTGTTTGGTTATTCAAAAAAGAAAATAAATGAGAATTTCTTAAGTAGAGAGAGAAATTTTGAGAAATAAATTCAGCAGCATAACGGGTATAAAAAGTGGTTTTAGAATGGGTAAAATGAGTTGGGAAAAAGGAATTACATTGATAAAACATAATTTGGAAGTAAGGTTATGATCAAAAGGGTAATAAAAGAGAGTAATCATAATAATTAGAATACACATACCAAAAGAGGTTCTTGAATGGACGAGAAACAAAGGATAAATTCCCTTACCTTGAAGAGTTACTCCGAAATCTTGAGGAATGGATCCTTGGGGTATTTAGGACACCTTAGGAGGAATTATTGGGAGGAAAAACTACTAGAGATTCATGGATAATGGATTGGGAGTGAAAGTAAATAACTACTATAAAACTAGCCTTTAACAGCACTATAAATGGCCTTTATCAGCGCTAGAAAAGCACTGACAATGTGAGAAACATTAAAAGCCCTGAACTTTTATCAGTGTTGAAAAATCACTGATAAAGGTGTCATTTATGTCACAACCCGTCCTCGGGGCCCATGCCATGACTACCCCAATCCCACCTTCCATAGGCCAGGGGCTGGCGACTAGCACCAAAGGCGTAAATCCCGATAACTGGGAAGACATTGCCATTATAAAAGTAAACAAAACACCACAGAGTACAAGCGGAAGTAAAACACTAAGTACAAAGAGAAGTGATAAAAGGTAAATGGGCCAGAATACAAACCCAAATGAAAGTACAACTACAACTGAAAAAAGTACAACAGAAAAAGACAACAACTGGAAGAACGAAAGCGGCTCCTAGGTCGTCCTCCTCGGATCCTACCTGAAGGGTAGGTACAGATGACGCAGCTCCTGGATCGTCCACCACGGATCCTACCTGAAGGGTAGGTACAGATAGCCTCCACAATGCTCTCGCCTGTCAACCTCCTCCGTGTGTCGTCTCGTCATGAATTCCACCTCTGGATACTGACTCATCGTGTAGTCCACCTCTGGGTACTGACTCATCGTGTAGTCCACCTCCGGGTACCGTCCAATCCTCGAACACTCGGCCTCCGTCAGCACTGCCTGTCGTCTGCAACCAACACAATGAGGTGCGGGCATAGCCCATGCAGGGGTGAGTATAACGATACTCAGTAGGGACCCCGAGACCCTCAAGGTCTCACTAAAAACCAACAAGGATAACCACAAAGAAGATCTCAACAGATAACCTCTACTTAGGTATATGCTCATGCATATACCTAAGTTATCAAGTAACCCATCTCAATCATGAGGAAAAAACCAAGATCATGAAATCAACGGATAACCACTACCCATGTATATGCCCATACATATACCTAAGTTATCAAGTGACCCATCTCAATCATGAGGTAAACACAAAGGTCAAAAGTCTCAGCTCAAACCAGGATTTTCATTATCGAAACCGTAACTGTTGAAGAGCCCCGTCTTTGGAGTGTACAGTGGTCCTGTCATGACTCCGAGGTACTGCTCACTAACCTATGACTGCTGAGGTACTGCTCCTGTCGAGTACCGCGGTTCAGCCACCCAAACACAGTAGTGCTTCCCGCCGGGGTATGTCACCCAAACACAGTAGTGCACACCCCCTAGTAGCCTGCTGAGGTACTCTCCGGACGAGTACTGCGGGTCTGCACTGTCACACAGGTAGTGCTCCGTCCGCCATGGGTCTGCACCCAAACAAAGTAGTGCTCCATCCACTGGGCTAGTCGACTCACTCCAAGTCGAGTCGGTCAAGCAGTCATCATGTCTCAGTCGGCTACACGGTCTCCGTACTCCGCACGCTCGTCTCTGGGAGGGTCAGCTCCACGAGCTACAGGTCGATACTCCAAGTATCTCAAAGTCCCACGAAGAATTATCTCAAAGGACCGCCTCGTCATAGGGGTCTCAACGCAACAGATGGCGCGTCAATCGGACACCCGATCTATGAGTTATTAGCCTTTTCGTCCCAGGGACTCGGTTGGTTTCGTGAGCGAACCAACCCGGCCGTATCTCAACTGTACCCCAAACTCTCATAGGGTATACTCATAGGGACCGTTTCTCAACGATATCACCAACGCCACTGACGGTTCGTCAAATGGACGTCTGGTCTGAAAGATAACAGCTTTTCCGTTCCAAGGGCCCGGTTGGATTTCGGGTACAATCCAATCCGGCCACTATACAATAGCAACCAAAACTTGGGCGAAGTATGCCAAAAGTTCCGTCTCATCAAGAGGAATTCAACGAGACAGACGGCGCGTCAATCGGACGCCCGGTCTGTGAGTTATTGCCTTTTTCATTCCAGGGGCCCGGTTGGTTTCATCAGCAAACCAACCCGACCGCACTCCGACGACATCCAAACCTCGAGCGGAGTAAGCCAAAAGATCCGTCACACTTAGAGGAATCCATCAAAGTCGATGACATGTCAATAGGACGTCCGGAGCTCAAGATATGAGCATTTCCACTCCGAGGGCCCGGTTGGTTTCGTATCCGAACCAACCCGACCGAACCCAAAGTGTTCCAAAACTTTAAGTGAAATATACCGAAATGACCGTCTCGATCCAAGGATTGCATCTCTGCTGACGGTGTGTCGATCAGAGGTCTACAGCTCAAGATATGGGCGAAAGACCATGAGGGGTCCGAAAACGGGGGTTTCGAGCCTGGACCGACCCGGCCCGAGACCCCCTAGGACGGCCCTAACCGGGTCGACCCGACCCGGGTGCGGGTCCGGCCCGGCTGGCGCTGTCCGGCCCGGCTGGGCACGGCCCGACCCGGTCTCCCCAATCCGGCCTGGCTCGGCCGGGGGTTCGGCCGAACGGCCGAACTGTGCGGGGGGCGTTGCCCCCGCATGAAGAGCCGCGACCCCGCGGTTGGGGCCGCCCGTGCCAGCGGACGCGGCAGTCGGCCGCCTCCCGCCGCTCCCCTCCGATCCCGTGAAGCCGCGGCGGATTCTTCCGGCGGTGCTCTGGGTGCCGCCGCCCCTGACCGCCGGCGCTGCCGCACCAGCGTGGCGCACTGGCAGGGGCTTCCGCAGACTACCGAACGTGCTCCGGTGGTCCGATTCGCCTGCGGTCTTCGCCAGTGGTCACCCCGGGATCCGACCTTCGCTGCAAAGATCCCACAACACCCGTGCGGCTTCGTTTGTTGTCGCCCGTCAATCCGCACGTCAATTAACAAAACGCGCCGTCTTCATGGTTCTCCAGCGCGACGCGATGGCGCCGTGCCCCTTCGCCATGGCCTGACTCCGTCCGTGGATGTCTTCGGGTTTCTCCGACGCGGCGCGACGGCGTCGCGTCCTTGTTCGTTTTCACGGCGCGGTGCGGCGGTGCCGCACATTCCTTGCCGCACGTTTCCGCGCGGTGTGATGGCACCGCGCCATTCCTATTTCAATCCACAAAAGAAACCCACATGGATAAGGAAGAGGGTCGTCTGTGTTTATGCGGTCCAACCCACTCTCGTTAATTGATAGAAAATGGTCATATTTCACAAAGAACGTCAAGGTAATAATCATGAACAAATTAAATAATAATCCTCAACATCAATCCGCATGAACGAACGATCCGCGGATCAACCTGGAATTGGTTGGTCCGCGCTCGTCGTTCTTTTCTCAAAAGATAAGAGAACACCAAAATAAATTCCCCTACCTTGATAATTGATGTCGCACGTCGGGCATCGCGGAAAACAGCGTCGCGAGGAAAGAATTCATAGGCGACGTCGGAGTGCGTCTGATGCGGCGTCTCCTCACTTGTCGCGGAGAAGAGAAAAGATGGCACGTCGATCATTTTTCTCAGAACCGGCATTCTTCGTCGAAGAAGATGTCATTCTTCGTCGAGAAGGAAGTCCTCTTCTTCTTCACAAGAATTCTCTCCCAATCTTCCTTAGCACAACGAAATCCCTCCCAAAATAAAAATAATAAGCCACCCTCGTTATTTTATTAACACAAGCCATTTCAAATTTCAAAACTCAAACACTTAATTAATTAATTGAGTAGGTTCAATTAATTAATTTTTGTATGTTGGCAAGAGTTAAGAGAGGGAGAGAGAAGGTCCTCTTAAATGTTGGGAGAGTTAAAGAGGGGTTTCTTTGAGAGTTACAAATTAAAGAGGGGGGGGGGGAAGGTTATGAGAGTTATGGGAAGTTGTATGGTTGGGGCTTGTGTGGGACCCACCTCACTATTATCCTCACATGGGTAGTTAGGTTCCCCACCCCAACTCCCCCATGTAGGATATAGCCACTTAGATATAAAAATAAAATTGTTCCACAATTTTATTCACTTCATATATAACCCACAAATTTTAACTTCTCCTCCCAAGCAAACGCAATTGTGATAAAGGTCCCCTTAAGCAATTACCGGCGTTGCGACTTCATCGGTGCCGTCAGATTTCAATTCTGAGCACCAGTTCAAAAGTTAGAAAAACCCGCTCGTTGGTTCACTGAACGTACCCGAGCTAAATTTCAGAAAAATGATTCCGGGCACACCGGGCCTCGGAATCAGGCGCCGTCAGAAACTGCGTTCTTGTAAAATTCCAAAGAAAATTAGGAAAAAAATTTCCTTGAAATTTCCGAGTCTTTACATTACTCCCACCTCAGGGCTTTACGTCCCCGTAAAGCTTCAACACAAACTAGGGTCACAAAAGCGGTATTGAGTACGCATTTGAGCCTTCCGCTCCCATGTGCTTACCTAGAGATTCCGTACTGCCAAAGAAAGCGCACCCGAGGAATCGATCGTCCTTGTAGGATCCGCTCATATCGATCCTCGATCCCTACTGGAACCTCCGTGGAATTAACCCCATCGCCATCGTCCTGCTCCTCATGGTCGATGATATGCGAAGGGTCGAGCACTTATCTCCTCCGTTGAGATACCTGGAAAACGCCGTGCACCTGGTGCAACTGAGGTGGATGGGTCAAGCGGTAAACCACCTCACCTACCCAGCTGAGGACCTAGAAAGGTCCGTTGAACCTCGGAGATAACTTGATGCCTTGGCCACATCCCCGTAAACCTCATCGAGGTGAGACCCGTATAAGGACGTGATCGTTATCCTCGAACTCTAGAGGTCTCCAATTCCTGTTAGAACTGAAACTCAAACGACTGCTGCCACAAGGGTATGGTTGAACGACTCAAGAGTGATCGGTCGCACCCTCCTGTGCATGAGTTACCCTGTGCTGCCTGGGGTTTCCTTTTTCGCTGACCAAGGAAAACCCATTCCGACATCGTAGTTAAACCACAACCTTTTTTCCTAATACAGTCAATCCGTGTATGAACTGTGGATCCAATCCATACTCAGACCAATGCTGTAAGGCCTCAACACTACCACCAAGAGATTCCAACTGAAACTCTCGCCTCGAGGGTCTGACCACACTGTCGGCGTAAGTGTGATTATCGAGTCTCCTCCCAAGGTATCGCCAGACGTGAGGGTCAAGTCCACGACTTATCGAAAACTCTAGGTCTGGAACAAGATTTGTGAAAGCAAGGAATGATTCATATCGACGTTCGTTACTACAACAGCTAGTAGTAGACACAGACTGTCCCTTGAATCATTTTTAGAGCCATTGGGTCATACTCCTTGACCGCATGCAGCTACTCTCTTCCTCTGCCCTCCAGTGTCCTGAACCTGGCGGGGATAACTAAGGCGGGTGGTTGTAGCATGTTAAGATGTACACCACCTCATGCTGCTCTCCTAGATCTGCCTCCATGTCTGTTGCTCCACATACTCATCTATCCTTAAAGCTTCCTCTTCTTTAAACATTTAACACGCTCGAGTCTCTAAGACTGGAGCCGGTTTCCTGTTTCTTACTGCACTGTGCAGTCTTCATCCGCTCCTGGATGATCTGTACCTTCTTTGCATATGATCTGAAGGAGATGCTAATATTTCTCCTTTGCCAAAAAGAGAAACTTGGTCTCATCCCCAGGATGAACCACGCCCATTGCCTAATACAGTCAATCCTGACATGAATGAAACATTCACGCCATAGATGACGTCGTAAGGCCTCGACGTAACTACTAAGAGATCCAACTATCACTCTCGCCTCCAAGGGTCGAGTCACACAGTCGACATCAGTGTGAGGTCACTGGGTCTCCTCCAGTAGAAATCTCGAAAGTGAGGGTCAAGTCAACAGTTTTAACTGGGACCACTCAGTATCAACCAAACAAAAGGACAGGAAAGCAAAAAAAGATAAGTGTCTTTTTTTTATTATTGAAGATCATAGTACAAAGACACGAATACAACAACAACATGGAACTAGAAGTACAAGAGACGTATCCACTAGTTCTGCTCCTGTCTACCTGCTCCCGGAGCTCTACTGCCTTGTCCACTGCTCGGCTGTTGCTCAAGCACCCGCCGCTGCTTCTGCCTCGGTGGCTCCTCCAAAGCCTGCAGATCAACTGTACGAGGAGTCGGACAGTCACGTGCCATGTGACCCTTTCCACCGCATGAGTAACACTGTCTGTTTCTGGCACGCCTAGATCTGTCCCCACCCTGGGTGCCCCGCACCACCGATCCTAAAACTCGAGATCGCCCAACTACTGGTCTGGTCCTCCTGGACCTCTGCATCATCTGTCTACTGCCCACAGATGACTCGGCTACTGATCGAATAACACGCGGCAAAGGCAGCAGCTCCTGAACACGCTCGGGGTGTAGATCTACTGGCACAAACTCTACCATGAATAAGGTCTCTAAGTCTTCCCATACGAAGGTCATCCCGTCGAAAAACTAGAACAAGTGGCTCCACCACCTGCCTGCTGCTGCCTGAAGAAGGCTGGCAGCAAAGATCACCATGAAGTCTGTCGACATCCCCACTAGACTGAAGACTCTCACCACAGCCTCCAGCCAAACCTCAGCCGCCTGCAGGTCCATCTCTCCCCAGAACCTGGGTGGCCTCTAGCGCTGGAACTCGTGAAGCGCACTCAAGTGGCGTTCATCGCCTACTGCTGGGGCTGGTGGCATCGGTGGCCCAACGTATGGTAGTACCGCTGGTGCCTCCACTGGTGCCTCAACTGCAAGAGGACCCTGTACCGAAGCCTCGTCACTTGGCAGGCTGTCAGTACGCACATCCCTCTGGGCTGTAGCTGGTCGTCTGAGAAAAGGCATCCTGAAAGAAACAACGTGACACGGTCAAACTATTATATCTGGTGAGCTGACCTGGTTTGAGCTGATAATTAAAGGGAAAACCTTTGAAAACACACACGCAATCAGTGTTTTCGTGCACAAAGTCAGAAATCAGTTGTCAGGGTCCTGGTGTATGGATACGTCGGCCGCCCGCACCAATATTGGACTCCCTGAACTAAATACCACACTCGGTACCCATAACAATATTGCTTCACAGAAAGAAAATATCAGAGTTATAAGTTCTGCAGTCGAACCGACTCCTCTAATACCAATTTGTCACGACCCGTCCTCGGGGCCCGTGCCGTGACTACCCCAAGCCCGCCTTCCATAGGCCAGGGGCTGGCGACTAGCACCAAAGGTGTAAATCCCGATAATTGGGAAGACATTGCCTTTATAAAAGTAAAAAAAACACCACAGAGTACAAGTGGAAGTAAAACAATAAGTACAAAGAGAAGTGCTGAAAGGTAAATGAGCCAGAATAAAAACTCAAATGAAAGTACAACTACAAATGAAAAAAGTACAACAGAAAAAGACAAAAACTGGAAGAATGGAAGCGGCTCCTGGGTCGTCCTCCTCGGATCCTACCTGAAGGGTAGGTACAGATGGCGCAGCTCCTAGATTATCCACCACGGATCCTACCTGAAGGGTAGGTACAGATAGCCTCCACAATGCTCTCACCCATCAACCTCCTCCATGTGTCGTCTCGTCGCTAAGTCCACCTCCGGATACTGACTCGTCGTGTAGTCCACCTCCGGGTACTGACTCATCGTGTAGTCCACCTCCGGGTACCGTCCAATCCTCGAACACTCGGCCTCCGTCAGCACTGCCCGTCGTCTGCAACCAACATAACGAGGTGCGGGCATAGCCCGTGCAGGGGTGAGTATAACGATACTCAGTAGGGACCCCGAGACCCTCAAGGTCTCACTAAAAAACAACAAGGATAACCACAAAGAAGATCTCAACAGATAACCTCTACTTAGATATATGCCCATGCATATACCTAAGTTATCAAGTAACCCATCTCAATCATGAGGAAAACACCAAGATCATGAAATCAACGGATAACCACTACCTAGGTATATTCCCATACATATACCTAAGTTATCAAGTGACCCATCTAAATCATGAGGTAAACACAAAGGTCATAAGTCTCAGCTCAAACTAGGATTTTAATTATCGAAACCGTAACTGCTGAAGAGCCCCTTCTCTGGAGTGTACAGTGGTACTATCACGACTCCGAGGTACTACTCACTAACCTATAACTGCTGAGGTACTCCTCCTGTCGAGTACCGCGGGTCAGCCACCCAAACACAGTAGTGCTTCCCGCCGGGGTATGTCACCCAAACACAGTAGTGCACACCCCCTAGTAGCCTACTGAGGTACTCTCCGGACGAGTACCGCGGGTCTGCACTGTCACACAGGTAGTGCTCCGTCTTCCATGGGTTTTCACCCAAACAAAGTAGTGCTCCGTCCACTGGGCTAGTCGACTCACTCCAAGTTGATTCGGTCAAGCAGTCGTCAGGTCTCAGTCGGCTACACGGTCTCCGTACTCCGCACGCTCATCTCTGGGAGGGTCCGCTCCATGAGCTACAGGTCGATACTCCAAGTATCTCAAAGTCCCATGAAGAAGTATCTCAAAGGACCGCCTCGTCATAGGGGTCTCAATGCAACAGACGGCGCGTCAATCGGACGCTCGGTCTGTGAGTTATTAGCCTTTTCGTCCCAGGGGCCCGGTTGGTTTCGTGAGTGAACCAACCCGGCTGTATCTCAATTGTACTCCGAACTCTCATAGGGTATAATCATAGGGACCGTTTCTCAACGAGATAACCAACGCCGCTGACGGTTGTCAAACGGACGTCTGGTCTGAAAGATAATAGCTTTTCCGTTCCAAGGGCCCGGTTGGATTTCGGGTACAATCCAACCCGACCACTATCCAACAGCAACCAAAACTCGGGCGAAGTATGCCAAAAGTTCTGTCTCATCAAGAGGAATTCAACGACACAGACGACGCATCAATCGGACGCCCGGTCTGTGAGTTATTGGCTTTTTCGTTCCAGGGGCCCGGTTGGTTTCATGAGCGAACCAACCCGACCCGACTCCGATGGCATCCAAACCTCGAGCGGAGTAATCCAAAAGATCAGTCTCACTTAGAGGAATCCATCGAAGTCGACGACACGTCAATCGGACGTCCGGAGCTCAAGATATGAGCATTTCCGCTCCGAGGGCCCGGTTGGTTTCGTATCCGAACCAACCCGGCCGAACCCAAAGTGTTCCGAAACTTTCAGTGCGATATACTGAAACGACCGTCTCGATCCAAGGATCGCATCTCCGCTGACGGTGCATCGATCGGAGGTCTACAGCTCAAGATATGAGCGAAAGACCGTGAGGGGTCCGAAAACGGGGGTTTCGGGCCCGGACCGACCCGGCCCGAGACCCCCTGGGTCGGCCCGAACCGGGTCGACCCGACCAGGGTGCGGGTCTGGCCCGACCGGTGCGGTCCGGCCCGGCTGGGCGCGCCCCGGCCCGGTCTGCCCAAGCCGGCCCGGCTCGGCCGGGGGTTCGGCCGAACGACCGAACCGTGCGGGGGGCGTTGCCCCCGCGTGGAGAGTAGCGGCCCCGCGGTTGGGGCCGCCCGTGCCAGCGGACGCGGCAGCCGGACGCGTCCCACCGCTCCCCTCCGGTCCCGCGCGGTCGCGGGACCGTGCTCCACCACCGCAGCTTCAGCCGCGGTGGATTCTTCCGGCGGCGCTCCGGGCACCACCGCCCCCTACCGCCGGCGTCGCCGCACCAGCGTGGCACACTGTCAGGGGCTTCCGCTGACCATCGGACGCGCTCCGGTGGTCCGATTCTCCTGCGGTCTTCACCAGTGGTCACCCCGGGATCCGACCTTCACTGCAAAGATCCCACAACGCCCGTGCGGATTCGTTTGTCATCGCCCGTCAATCCACACATCAATTAACAAAACACGCTGTCTTCGTGGTTCTCCGACGCGACGCGGTGGCGCCGCGCCCCTTCGCCATGGCCAGACTCCGTCCGCGGATGTCTTCGGGTTTCTCCGACGCGGCGTGACGGCGTCGCGTCCTTGTTCGTTTTCACGGCGCGGCGCGACGGCGCCTTGTATTCCTTGCCGCATGTTTCCGCGCGGTGCGACGGAACCACGCCATTCCCGTTTCAATCCACAAAAGAAACCCACATGGATAAGGAGGAGGGTCGGCCGTGTTTGTGTGGTCTGGCCCCCTCTTTTTAATTGATAGCAAATGGTCATATTTCACGAAGAACGTCAAGGTAATAATCACGAACAAATTAAATAATAATCCTCAACATCAATCCGCATGAACGAACGATCCGCGGATCAACCTAGAATTGGTTGGTCCACGCTCGTCGTTCTTTTCTCAAAAGATAAGAGAACACCAAAATAAATTCCCCTACCTTGATAATTGATGTCACATGTCGGGCGTCACGGAAAACGGCGTCGTGAGGAAAGAATTCGTAGGCGACGTCGGAGTGCGTCTGATGTGGCGTCTCCTCACTTGTCGCGGAGAAGTGAAAAGATGGCACGTCGACCGTTCTTCGCAGAACCAGCGTTCTTCGTCGAAGAAGATGTCGTTCTTCGTCAAGAAGGAAGTCCTCTTCTTCTTCACAATAATTCTCTCCCAATCTTCCTTATCACAACGAAAGCCCTCCCAAAATAAAAATAATAAGCTACCCTCGTTATTTTATTAACACAAGCCATTTCAAATTTCAAAACTCAAACACTTAATTAATTAATTGAGTAGGTTCAATTAATTAATTTGTGTATGTTGGCAAGAGTTAAGAGAGGGAGACAGAAGGTCCTCTTAAATGTTGGGAGAGTTAAAGAGGGGTTTCTTTGAGAGTTACAAATTAAAGAGGGGGGGGGGAAGGTTATGAGAGTTATGGGAAGTTGTAAGGTTGGGGCTCGTGTGGGCCCCACCTCACTATTATCCTCACATGGGTAGTTAGGTGCCCCACCCCAACTCCCCCATGTAGGATATAGCCACTTAGATACAAAAATAAAATTATTCCACAATTTTATTCACTTCATAAATAACCCACCAATTTTAACTTCTCCTCCCGAGAAAACGCAACTGCGGTAAAGGCCCCCTTAAGAAATTACCGGCGTTGTGAGTTCATTGGTGCCCTCAGATTTCAATTCCGAGCACCGGTTCAAAAGTTAGAAAAACCCGATCATTGGTTCACTGAACGTACCCGAGCTAAATTTCGGAAAAATGATTCCGGGCACACCGGGCCTCGGAATCAGGCGCCGTCAGAAACTGCGTTCTTGTAAAATTCCAAAGAAAATTAAGAAAAAAATTTCCTTGAAATTTACGGGTCTTTACAATTTATTAGTTCTTTAATTTAGTTCCACTAAAGGAAACCTTTATCATTACTTATAAAAGTGTTGATAAATGTGTTTTTTATCATCACTTTTAAAAACACTAATAAAGGGTCATACTGCAGTATGCTATTACAAAACACTAAAGCACCATAAACACACCAAAAACACACCAGAAACACATAATATATCAACAAAAACAAGTCCCAATACATAATTTAAATTAAATTAAATTTATAACACAAATAACATAAAAAAACTATAATATAGACATTTTAAATTTTGGTTTATACAATTATATAAATACAAATTATTACATACATTCAAAAACAATCCTAACTTTCAATGTTTCAATGATTTCCATTGTCTTTATTTGTCGAAATGACAACATTACATGAGTATTTTCAAACAAACCACCTCATCTTGAAAAAAATAATCCACCTGTATACCATCCTATGGCCCGAAGGCCTTTAATTTTTTTTATTACAATAAAACCCCCCTTTAAGGGAGGAAGGGTAGGAACCCAAAAAGACTTCATGAAATTAAGACATATCAAAATTAGAAGGTATTAGAGAGAAAAACCATACTGACAACATGGAGCTTCCCCTCCCCAGCATTTGATTGTGATGAAGCTCTCCACCGTTGCAAGGCTGTTCAGCTAGCAAGTGTCCTGTGTCAAAGCACAAGCACGATCTGATGGCTGATGCCATACCCTCTCAAAAATCCAAATATGTATAGATATGAAAAGATGAACCACCAAATCTGGATCCTCCTCTGAGGCCTATTCTATGTTGTCGAGTTTTTGTTTCCACAAATACAAAAAATTCAGCATTCATAAAAGCATCAAAGACAAAGAATGTAACCCAAATGCCAGAACCACCACTGAAATATCCCTCACTGCGATGAACCCATGTGGATATCCTTGAAACCATAGACACAAACGAGAAACCCAAAGAAAACATACACTCTAAAAGCAGGAAGCCAAGATAATTCCACCCAGGGATGGAAGACCCAACAACCACACCAAAAGAGCATCACCAGAGAGGGTAACCCCACTGATCTGGACCAGAAGCGCCACTCTAAGTATGAATCCAATCAGAACTGAGATGAGGAGGAACCTGCACCATAGGCCAAAATGATCAATCATACGGGGAATGAGAGGAACCCATGAGGGATGGGAATAGAGCCACCCTGGCGGCATCAACAACAAAAATTACCACAAAGCCCATAGATTCCATCAGAACCACTTGAAAGGACCACAAACTTCCACCTAAATCCTCACCTAGCTGGAGTGAAACGCGGAAGATCAGATCCCAACCCCTGCACCATGGAAGAACATCATGGTCCCATGGCTGGAAGACTACCCCATCGTAGAACATAATTGCAAACCCTCATTGGAAGAATCGTAACCCCTTCACCATTGGACCACGACCTATGCCAGACAAACAAGATGACACCGACACCATCACCGCACCACATCACCGGACCTCAACCCCATCACCGCACTGGACCATGACACCAACACTGGATCTCGACCCCACCACTACACTGGGTCATAAACCCTTTACCGGATGAATAGAAACACAACTCCGATGCCATAGAACTGCATAGACCCCATAACCACGGAAGAACCATACCTCAACCCTAATGCCATAAAAGATCCAACCACCCTTCTCCATGAAAGGGTGCCACCCTACACTACTAGATCCGAGACACCCTTCATTCGAGAGGTCAACCACCCTGCTGTGAAAGAAATACCACCCCGCATAGCCTGATCCGAGCCCACAGAACGAGATCAACCACACCACGAGCATGTTGGGAGAAAACCAAGGAGGAAACATTGCCCTATGGAAGACAAATAAAATGGAAGTGATGGGGAAAACCTAAAGCCGCTGTGCCCCTTACGGGATCATCACTCACCCCCTCCTGTATAAGAATACAATTATTATGAGTAATACTAAAAAGAAATAAATTAAACATAAATATGAAATAATATATTAATTCTATGGATAATGATTTTACTGTACTAATATCAATATTACCTCTATGATTGATTATTAGAGGGAACTTGAAATAAAGTGATAAATTTCAACACTACAAGAGCGAATGGTTTTGTGGGAGAAGAAGTTTGTGTATGTTTTGGTACAGAAAGGGATGAAAGATGGACATAGAACCCAAACTCAAACAAAATAATCCACCTGTATAAGAAAAATATTATTATATGAGTAATACTAAAAATAAATAATTTAAACATACATATGAAACAATAGATTAATTATATGGAGAATTATTTTACTATGAAAAAATCAAGATTACCTATTTAATCGAGCATAGGTAGCATCGTTGATCTTCCAACAAAGGTAGTAGAAATAACTTGAAAGAAAGTGATAAATGCACCAATGTAGGGGTGAAGAGATTTTAAGGGTGAAGAAGCATGAAAGTTGGATAGAGAACCCCCAACTCAAACAAAATAATCCACCTATATAAGAAAACAATTATTATGCGAGTAATACTAAAAATAAATAAATTAAACATACATATGAAACAATACATTAATTCCATTAATTTTGATTTTACTATGGAAATATCAAGATTATCTCTGTAATTGAGCATAGGAAGCATCATTTCTCTTCTTTCAAAGGCAATGGAGGTAACTTGAAAGAAAGTGATAAATGCACCACTATAGGGGTGAAAAGATTTTAATGGAAAAGAAGCATGAAAGTTGGATAGAGCACCCCCAACTCGAACAAAATAATCCACCTTTATAAGAAAAAAATTATTATGTGAGTAATACCAAAAAGAAATAAATTAAACATACATATGAAACAATAATTTAATTCTATGGATAATGATTTTACTATGAAAACATCAAGATCACCTATGTAATTGAGAATTGGAAATTTCATTGATCTTCTTGCAAAGGCAGTGAAGGTAACTTGAAAGAAAGTAATAAATTAACTACTGTAGAGGTGGAAAGGTTTTAAGAGATAAGGAACATTGAAGTTGGATATAACACCCCCACCTCGAATAAAATAATCCACATGTGTAAAAAAATAATTATTATGTGAGTAATAATAAAAATAAATAAATTAAACATAAATATGAAACAATAAATTAATTTTATGGACAATGATTTTATTGTGAAAACATCAATATTACCATTTTGATTGAGCATAGAAAACATCATTTCTCTTCTTTCAAAGGCATGACACATGGAAAAAAATCTTCTAAAATAAATGAACTATACAAGGAATAATGAAAATTAAATCAAGGTTCCATTATATATTTTTTGGTAAAATAGAGAAAGTATACCATAACATTACCTTGTCATCTATCGAAAGGGTTTCCTTCATTATAGTTTGTTCTTTTGAGGGATTGGTAACATCATCATGTGAAAAATACATTTTCCACATGAACAGTCAAACATTTATTTTAGATTATGTTAATGTAGTAGAGAACATATAATATTACGAGGAAAAAAATAATATATTAAAAAACACTTTTACCTTCCCATTGAACTATATTTTTTAAAGGTTTCAAGGATTTGGTTCCTCTTTCAAGAATCCAAATCCCCTCTTTGTGGTCCCCTCTAACATACAAGACATTGTTTATAGTGGGATTGATATGAACTAATTGTGATGTCCCAATGAAAGGGTCATCCTTGATTGAATTTTCATCTCACTCAACATTTTTTTAGTTTCTAGTAGGACAATAAACCAATTCTTATTTGTTATACTAGAGAAATAAAATACTTTCAATGCTTGTGATGCCATTATGAATGGCTCGTCTTTTTCCCCTTCTACACTAAAATTCACCTTCACAAAGCCCATTTCATCAAATTTCACTCCATTGATATTGTCAACCAATTTTTAATGGAAAAGTGACACTTGAAATGATGTATAATCCAACTTTTATATCTGTTCGATAATACTAAAATATGACATATTTTCATAAATTGGATTTCTATCCTTAGAACTAGATATGTGCATCGCTTCAGCCACAAGCGTAACAACACTGTTTTGTATCATACTGGAGTCATCACATTCTTTTGTATAGAACATATAACCATTGATTACAAAACCAGTGTAAGATATAACATTTGCATTTAGTCCTCTGACTAGCCATTGAAGTCATTTAACAATTGAATTCAGATTTTTAGATAACTCCTTATAAATTTGATCTCTAAACCATCCTATAAACTATTGATTATGTGTATATGATATCCATCTTTCAGCCCTTGATGGATTCAAATCTATAAGAATTTCTTTGTGGGATTCAATTTATGGATCAACATATTCACTATTATGTAATATGTAAAGATGTGATTGCACCCACTCTGTCAAGGTAATTGTAAAAACATATCTTCTAAAAATCCCTTTGCCCATAAGGTGTTCTATATGACGAGACTTTGGGAGACTTATGATTTCAACATCCAATATGTAATCAATATAGAATTCAATAGCTTCTTAAACAATATATCATTTTGCAATACAACCTTCTGGCCGACTTCGATTCTTGACATACCATTTCAAAATCTTTATATACCATTCAAATAGGTAAATCCATCTGTAATGGACATGACCACATAGTTGAACCTCTCTAACCAAGTGAACCTTCAGGTGGACCATTATATCAAAGAGTGATGATGGGAAGAACATTTATAATTCACATAATATAACTGAAATATCCTTATTCATGATGAGAAACTTACCTGGGCCTACAACTTTACTGCATATGGCTTTGAAAAAGAAGCAGAGTCTGGTTAATCTATGTTGTAAATTTTGAGGTAGAATGAAATGAAAAGAAACTAGTATTAAATCTTGCATGAAAACATGAAAGTCGTGTGATTTTATTCCTTGTAACTTCAAATTAGTCACTGACACGACATTCTTGATATTTGATGAATACCCCTGTAGAACTTTTACACTCATAAGGAATAAAAAAAATTAAAATTTTTCCTGTCTAGATAGAGTGTAAGCTAATGGAGGATGGAAATTCCACCTTTTACCCTTCATCGGTGCCAACTCTTTTGTTATACCCATTTCAATCAAGTTTAACCTAGCCTTGACATCATCTTTCATTTTTCCAGGAACATTTAATAACGTGCCAATAACACTATCAAATACATTTTTTTTCTACAAGAATTACATCAAGAAAATTTCCGACATACAAATAATTTCAATACAATAATTCAAAGAAAATTGATCTCTTCTTCCAACCTAATTTTGTAAGGTTTTTCAAAAATGGTTTACCAAAAACAGTGTCAATCTTTTTTACTTTTTTGTGCAGTTGATCGCCTATTGCTAGAGATGATGTTGTACCTTGTTCGATATTCCTATTGAATGCTGTTGTCCATATCGGTATTTATGTCATTGAGGTAAAAAAAATTTATGTCATAAAAACACAGTCTTATAGGAATGTTTCAACCAAACTGAGTATGTGCGTTTTTCAAAAATGGGACACCCCAACATGATTTTAATGCTATATCTTGATAAATTTCCATAAGCAGGGAAGTAATTTATCATTCCATACAACATGGACCTCAATGTGAATTCTTCACTTCTATGAGCATCATACATTATAACACTTGTATTCCACATCAATTTCAGAACTTTGATCAATGGAGCCAAATAGACATCAATATCATTACCAGGTTGATTTGGTCTATATATAAGTAGAGACAACCTAATGTATTTTTGCTTTATGAATAACTATGGAGTCAAGTTATAATTTACCAACATGTCATTCCATGTATTGTGAGTACTAATATGCACACCAAAAGTATTTATTCCATCTGCAGATAACACATGGCGAAAGTTTCTCAGCTCATCTCTAAATTCAGGAAACTCATAATAAATTTTCTTTCACTAAGGAGAATATGATGGATGATGTAGGTTCCCATATTTAATTATTGTATCTACATTTCATGTTAATTGTCTTGCGATTTCCTGAAATCCATATAGTCTTCTAAACTATAGAATGATAGGAAAATACCATACAGATTTTGAAGGAATTTATTCATTTTTCTTATATCAATATGCACCACACTTAGGGCATTTGATGAGAGATTCATGGTCATTGTGAAACAATATGTAATAATTTGGACAAACATTTATTTTTTAGAGATCATTCACATTGAACGTAACATTCTTTTAGTGGCATATGTTCAGTATGGTAGTTCATTTTCTTCAGGTAGAATATCTTTTAGTTTACCAAGTAGTTCTGTAAAGTTGGTGTCACTCCATCTATTTCTATATTTCAAATTATATAACTTCAATACAACTGAAAATGTTTTTTATTTAGTATAATAGATACACAATGGTTTCTTGAAAAAACTATTTAACTCCTCAAACAACTTTGGATAATCACAAAGGTCATCTTCAATTTCTAATTTCATTTCTTCCATGAGATCTCCATCATATTTTACAAAGGTATTCATATCAAATGATTCATAAACCGTAGTATCATCCCAATCAATGTCCACATTCAGTTTCTCCTCGTGTTTAGTCCAGTATTTATAGCTTTGATCTATTCTTTGAAAAATAAAATGTTTTTCCAACTCTTCCAGACCAATTTGTCTTGAATAACAACAATGTAAACATACAAAAAGGATTTTAGAAGGGTCATTTGCATGCTCTCTTGAAAACTTGATAAACTCTTTAACCCCATCTTCATATTCGTTTGTCAAATGATTAACATGAATCCATTTTCAGTTCATATCCATCCTATTGGGTTCATAAAAGATTAATTTTATACAATATATAAATAAATACACATAATATACTCATTATCAAAAGTGAAAGTTATAGATAATTCTAATAAGGGAAATATGGATCATTTCTACTAGAATATATGAGCGCCTAGATATTCCAAATCCAATAATAAGGGCTATTGGAATTTGAAAAAATAGAGGGAGATAAGGGAAGATAATAAATGATATTATCACTAAACTTTATAGGTGTAAACTGGAAGATGGATAGTGTAGTGACCCTAACCTAGATTACCCAAACAACACCAGGTCAGACCATCTTATAACCTCTAACACACCTCAAGGTAACTAAAGGATGGTTTAAAATTTGGGTGTAAAAAACCATAAATGGGAGGTGGTATCCCCTCCAAATAGAAACAAATAGTACCATAGGTCGAACGAAATTCTAGCATGACCCTTGGGGTCAATAGACATGAAAACCCAAAATCATCATTACCCGATATAGGCATACCTGTTATACAAACAACTATGGAAATAAATTATGAAATAACTCTATAGACACAGATACATATCATTCTAGTATAAAAACTCACTCACTTATAGTCTATAAGAAATATCAAATAGATAAAAACATGATATTCAAACATAACGTGAACTAAAGGCACCATAATGATTCAAAAATTGAAGGCTTGATGTGATAAAACCCCATGTGCTTAACTGGGGATGACCCCTTTAAATCATCTCTATAAGAAAACTAAGGACCATAGTGAATTCTAAGAGAAAATAGATCCTATGATACATATAACCAATAGAGGAAAAAATTATTTAGTAAGAAGATATAAAACACAGTAGTAAAATAACAATGAATAAATCCAAGGTTTAGTGTTAGATATAAACCAAAGGATCATACATCAAAGTCAATACAAACAATAGACCAAAAATCATTCCCTAAAAAATGGATCATAAAAAAATCGTAAATAATGGATCATAAACAACAGGTCTTAAACAAATCGTAAAAAAAGAAATAAAAATTGAAACCAAAAATACACAAAGAAAATTGGAAGGCCTACCTTGATAGGTTGAATAAAATTCAAGACCCTCTTTGGATGTTGAACGATATGTTCAGAGGTAGTCGAGTGGTGTGATTTGACCTTCGATTCACTAAGGAGGAGCACTGACAGTAGGTGGCTTCTGCAAAAACCTTCTATATGGTGACATGTTCATAAATGGTTAGGGTTTTTAAAATAGATCGAGACACTTTTATTAGTGCTGATAAAACCAATATTTATTGTCACTAAACTTATACCACTAATAAATGTTAATTTATCAGTATTTTTTTAGTGTTGATAAATTCTCATATTTATCAGCATGAAAAAAAAACGATGATAAAGATTCTTTTATCATCGCTTATTACTAAAACATTGTTAAAGGATTTATAATTATAATTATAAATAAAAAATTGTACATATTTATAAATAATTAGTAAATATATATAAATATAAATATAGTAAATATATTCCTTTTTAAATATATTTATTATAATTTTATAATTATTTATCTACAATTATAGAAATATTTTAAAAAAATATTATTTACATCATTATATATTTTTATATAATTATACACACACATATATATATAATAAATATATATAAATATAAATATATTAAATATATTCATTATTTAAGTAAATTTAGTATAAATTTAATAATTGTTTAAATATACATAATTATTTATTTATAATTATATAAATACTTTTAAAAAAATATTTATTTATTTATAATTATAAATATATAATTGTATAAATATAGTGAATTTACATTAATAAATATATTTATTTATAAATATCTTTTTAAAAATATCTTTTTAACATTATTAATGAATATCTAATTCTGTGTGTATGCATATATGTACAAAATGAGTGAAATTGAATAAATTAAGAATATATAGGTAAAATTTAACAATATTGAAAAAATGGATAAGTTCTATGTGTGTGCATATTGTATATAAAAATTCATTAACTATATGTATATGTGAAATCAATATAACACACGTTTGATCTATGTTAAATTGAAAAATCAAACAACATTCAATTATATGTACGTCGAGTACTATGCAATTATTCAATATTTTTAATTCATATTAATTTTTAATTATATACCACTATTCAATGAATATATGAAAATTTAATATAATGTACATAAATATTTTTAATATATAATTATATTTGTATACATTAATATATATCTATATATTTAATATACACAATTTAATAACATTAATTATCATAATTATCTCATTAATAAAATGATTAATATTTAGTAATATATAATCAATCAATTAATTTTTATCAATAATTATTTAATTAATAAAATTTTTAATATTTTTTTGATAGACACGTTTTTTATTTTTTATTTATTTAATTATTTCAATTTACCAGCACTAAAAACACGTTGATGAAATAAATATTTATCTACGCTAAACATAAAGCACTGATAAAGTGTACCCTTTATCAATGCAAAAAATAAAGTGCTGATAAAGTATACCCATTATTAGTGCTAAAAATAAAGTACTGATAAATGATACCCTTTATTAGTGCTAAAATTAAAGCATTGATAAAGGTTTTCTTTATCAGCGCTAAAATAAAAGATCTGATAAAAGGCTAAATTTATCGGCGCTTTCTTTAGCACTGATAAATATTCTATTTATCCAAGTTTTATTTTAACACTGATAAATAACAATGCTGCTAAAGGCCAGTTTTGTAGTAGTGAATGGAGAAATGGGTGGGTATTTAAAATAAATGTAGAGGATTTCTTTAATAATTTCCAAATACAGGCCTTGGAAATCTAGGTTGTGGAAAAAAGAAAAACCATTAGCTTGCCCATGGTTTTTACCCATGGTTTTGGATATTTAGGTCATATTTTAAGTTATTTCAACTCACAAGAACCGAGAATCATTTTATATTACTTATTTTGGCATGAAAAATTAAATTTTTCATAAGGTAATGTTTTTAAAATCAAAGTTTCAATTTTAGACTTTATAAAGTCATTTATGGGTTTGGAAATTGATTAAAATCCATTAAATTAATTAATAATAATAAAATAACATATTTTAGGTTGTGGATTATGGTTAATTAATTATTACATCATTATGACATAATTATGAAGTCATTAAACATACCAAAAACCCAAAACAATTTTTTACTATTCATGAAAAAATAAAGTATTTTAGAAAATTATCATAATTTCACCCTAACCCAATTTTGACGTGTTGATTTAAAAAATGATGTTTATTTTATAATAATAATTCTCTGAATATGGGAATATTTACTTTTAAATATAAAAATCCCTATTTATTAAAAAAAATATCGGGTTGAAATACATAGTCAAATTTTCAAGGTCATAATAAAATTATTTTATAATTTATATTTAAATAAGAGTGTTTTAACATAATATTTTATTAAAATAAATATTACTCATAATACCTTAGTTTATTATAAAAATTTATATCTTTTCTAAAAAGTACAATTTGTGTTTGAAAAATCAATTTATCAAATTCCATCTCAATTAAACCTATATTTTATTAAGAAAAACTATTCTTAAAATGGAATTGATGGAATAAAAATTTTATTTATACAAAGGATTACACTTTAAGTAACTATGTCTGGGACATGTAACTCCTTATAACACATGCATATGACCTAAGGGTAAGGTGTGTGATGACGATATATTCATGGGGTGACTTGGCTAACATCGACTGAGTGGTAATCTCCACTAACTAAACTTCTCCTGTAGGTGATTTCGTTCAAGATTCACTTGTTGAAGCTCAACTTAGGATTGGTCAAGGGAAAACCCAATGATGATACCACCCTCCCAAGTTTTGAAAAATGGGATTCAAACAGAATGAAACTACTAGTTGAGGCAATCTATTCTTCTTTCTATATCAATTATACTTTTTCATTTCTACTTATAAACACTAATTTTAATGATAAAATTATTACCAAGAGTATAGTTTCCAACAATCATATTGACTAATATTTATATAATAGTTGAATCTCGATGGTCACATTTCCATTTATACTCTATAAATATCACTTTATTATTAAAGATAGATGGTTTTTTTGTGTGTGTATAATATAATATAACACACATTTTTGAGGAAAAAAATATCATTTAAAAAAATTCTGGGTTGTTACATCATCATTCATAACTCAGGTTCATATGCAATTCTAATTCTGATATAATGATGAAAAATTTCTTTGAAAAATCCACGATGGGTTCAGAAAATACCTCCACAACCCGGAGGTTCTAGTATGTTGGAGGCCACACTATCAACATTTTCCTTTATCTAATTATTAGTTGGAGGAATCTACCCAATAAATTTGAGGACCATAGGCTATTTTGGCCTTCTTGGAACACCCAACATCCCCTTCTTTAGATTCTTAAGCCAATTAATTATAAAATAATTCCATATTTACATTTTTTTATCAATTTCAACATGCTATTCCAAGAATAAGAGCATGAAAAAAGCATAGCATAGATATCATACTATCTAGAAAACCATGAGGAAACCCGCTATCATGGTACAAAGAAGAAACATCGTAAACATGCAATCAAATCCATTTTATTTAATCCAGTTTAATATTATTAGGTCAATTCCATTTCCATACAAAGGGATAAAGCATGATTAATTTATGATTGCACATAAATAAAAATAAGCAACAAATCCCCTACCTAAAAGGCATCAAAGTTCTTTACAAGAGAACAAACCAATGTTGCGGATCCTGATCACCTCTCCCACAAGAAGTTACATCCATCTAAGGACACTGTGATACAACCATGACATAACCACACAAACAAAAAACTAAGAAAAATACATTAAAACCATCTTAGATCATGATCCATTGCATGATAAGAAGAAATGGGAGGAAACTGGACTAATCAGGGAGAAACTGGTAGAATAATAAAGAAGGACACACCTTAGATCACCACAAATAACCAAATATCGATGAAAGAAGCCCAAGGATTGATCCCTATTGAAGGGATATCAAAACAGCGAAGGGAGGCACCAATTTCCACTATAAATCAATAGAAGAGGGTATGTTTTGAGAAACACTAGAGCGACTACACCCTTTAAAAATGTGTTGTACAGGGGATTTATATGATATGTAAAACATTTAAACATTATGTGAATGTTGGGATTTGGTTCTTGATGAAAAATTCGGCGCCTCGAAACTTTTAACCCTAAATTAGTACACGTAATGAAGCACCCCATGAACCATCCTTAACAAGCTGTGAACTACACATACATGATGTGAAAACCCCTTACACATCATGTATTCTCCTAGTTTCTAGATTTTTACAGTTGAACCCTCTAGACTCACTCTAGGCCTCCTTTGACCACCACGAGCCCCAGAAACACGCAAAGGGAAAAACTACACATATCCAAGACCTTACATTAGATATCTATCAAATAATTCTAGTCCTAGAGAATACAAAACCAAAACCAGAGAGAAAATTGGAAGGGGTCATCCAAACAACCACCTCGTGAGATACTTCTTGAAGACCACCCCATCTTAGGAGCTAAACTACCCCACTTAGAGGAAACTTGCACAAAACCATGAAACAAAAACACACAACTCCTAAACACTCTCCCAAGGGAGATACCTCTCAAATGAGAGTAGAGACACAAGAAACAACAAAAGGAAACCATCTCATAAACTAGAAAGATACACATCCAAAAGGGAATGACAATATAAGAGAAAATATAAACATCAAACCGCTTGGGGTACTGAGTGTGAACCAATGACTCAAATTACCAAGTACTCTCCTCTACACCAACATGTCTCAACAAGACACAAACCAATGGAATATCACACCCATAAAACACCTTCTCCTGGAGATATTGGATCTCCACAGGTTTCTCCTAGAAGGCTGTATCATCATCAACATCGATCTCACCCAAATCGATGAAATGAGAGTCATCATAAAGATAATTATGGAAATGAAACACATGAAAACATCGTATATCCGACTCATCTATGGGGGAAGTGATATCTGATATTCCATGACTCCACCATGAGCCAAAACCTCAAAAGTCTCAACAAACCAGGGAGAAATCTTACTCCCATGACCAAACCTTTGCTGCCCACAATGAGGAGTCACCTTTAGGAACACATGATCTCAAATGTTTAACTCCATAGGTATCCTCCTATGATCAAAATAGGATTTATAATGATTCTTTGATGCCTTCATCCTCTCATGAATTACTTGAAACATATATGTCATATTCTGTACTAGTTCTGACCTAAGAATCACTACCACTATAGCCCCAGTCCAGTACAACAGAGAGCAATAAGTTTGATCATACAAAACTTCAAATGGTGTCATACCAATGGTGGAGTGAACAATATTATTATAAGAAAACTAAACCAAGGGAAAGTGATTTAGACATGAACCACCAAAATCTAGGACACAAGAGAACAACATGTCTTCAAGATTCCGATTGTTCCACTCTGTCTGACCATTTGTCTGTGGATGAAAAGTAGTGATAAGATATAAATGAGAACCAAAATCACCCTAAAGACCTATCCACACCTTGGAGGTAAAATTAGGATCTCAATTAGATATGATCAACCTTGTGACTCCATGGATTCACACCACCTCCTCCAAATACCACCTTGACAAAACCTCTACTTAGCTCAACTCTCAAGCTACTATAAAGTGGGCTGATTTAATCAAACGATACATTATCACCCATATAGAATCAAATAATCCCTATGATCATGGTAAAATGGTAATTAATTACATTTATATGTCCTACCACTTATACTGGGGAACATCAAACAGCTTGCGAATACCATCGAGAACAAGGTTCTTGAACTTCACATTCCAGTAGACTAAACATCAAGAAACAAACTCCGTAACTGCATGTTTCAACCTAGGCCACCAAAACTAAACTCTCCAGGCTTTGTATATCTTGGACATACCGGGATTTACTGCCAAAGGAGAATTATGGAACTCCCAAAGAACCATATCACACATTTCCTAAGGAAGGAAGATATTCCCCTAGAATAACACCCGATGTTGTACATCCTCAGACCAACCATTAGGGGCATTTCCCAAAAAAACTCTGTCTCTATAGACCTCCACCTCAAAATCTCCCAACTGGGAATCCTCCACCTATTTAACCAAAGATAACCACACTGCCATACGGAAAAGACAACATTTTCCTATAACCTCTCCCATATCTTGAGGAATCACTGGGAGTTATTCCATCACTCTTCAGGAATCTATGAATTTATACACAACATAACTATATTAATTCCTTCTCAACGCATCAGCTACAAAATTTCACTTTACTGGCATATAAAAAATCTCAAATTTGTAATTTTAGTACCCCCAGTTTTTGGTATGTAACCCTTAATTAATTATTTTTATGGTTATAAAGTGTAAGGGTGATAGTTGAGAGTTTTGAGAGAACTTTGGCAATGTTTTTGGAGATAAAGGAAAGCTGCACAGGAGGCACACAGTTTGTCTAACCGTGTGGCCAAACCATGTGAAATGGGAAGTTTGAGGCAGTAATCTTTGGCATGGTGTGTTCATGGTTAGGGAAACCGTGTTACGAGGCCATGTGAGGGTCTGCCTAGGCAGTGGATAATGCACAATTAGCGCATGGTTTTTCTAACCGCGTGAACTAACCATGCAAGAACTTAAGTGAGATCCTAAAAAAGTGGGGCTCACACGTTTTGGCCTCTAAATGGATCTTTTTTCTTCATAAGTAGCCATAACTTGATATTTTTATTCTCCTAAGGCTAAATAAGGTTCTCCCATCATTCCAGAGGTGATCTGAAGACTTTCCTTGGTGAATTGAAGCCGTATTCTTGAGGTATGTGATCGTTCTTCATCGTTCATCATACGTTTCTTAGATCTACTTATCCTATAATATTGGTTTCTTATATATACACCCGTTATGGGTATATCTATGTGTGTGAATGATAAATATGGTGAGATTTGGTCTCAATCTTGTTAGGAGAATAGATATAAGGTAGGTTCTTGGAGAATCGACCTGATTTTCTTGTGCGTTCTTCATTCATTGTGGTTTTTGTCAAAACCTTTGAGATAGGAGGCTTATTTCTTGACTCCACTTAGTATAATTGATTGGAATTATTTCAAAGTGATTGATTTTTGTGAAATTGATTGTGTTTTGGATGTTGAACAATTATTGGAAAGCTTCTTTTTGTGATGATTTGGTAAAGGGTAAAATTCTGAAAAAATGGGGTTTTGATTAAAGTGCCTTTATTATTCATTTTAAATTTGGACTTTAAAATGTTAATTTTATAAAATAATAGAATATGGTTTTATTAATTTGTTTTCAATAAAAGAACAATTTTATTGAAATCGATGACACGTTGGTTTTGGCATTGGTGTAATGGCATAATGGTTGTGTGTATTCATATTGCATTCTGGATGGATAAGGGTTAGGGGTCTCCCCCATCAATGTTGGGATTGATTAGGGTTAGGGATATCCTCTATCAAACATTCATATTTCATTCGGGATGGATAAGGGTTAGGGGTCTCCCCCATCAGTGTTGGGATAGATAAGGGTTAGGGATCTCTCCTGTCAAACATTCATGTTGCATTCAGGACGGATAAGGGTTAGGGGTCTCCCACATTAGTGTTGGGATGGATAAGGGTTAGGGCTCTCCTCCATAAAACATTCATATTTCATTCAGGACAGATAAGGGTTTGGGGTCTCCCCCATCAATGTTAGGATGGATAAGGGTTAAGGATCTCCCCCATCAAACATTCATGTGAATTTGGGTCAGATAAGGTTAAGAAGTCTCCCCCATCATTATTAGGATGGATAAGGGTTAGGGATTTCCCCCTCTTCTAGGTTTCATGCATGGTCAGTTGTGTTGATATGTGGAATGGTTGCACAAAATAGAATATTAAATGACTTAAATGGTTGGTTATGTGATTTACTTGTAAAACTGTTTTCTATGGATTTAGTTTATATTCTAATATAAACTGTTTTTAGAAATGATTTTATAGAAACTATTTTATTTAAATGTGGATAAATTTTCTATCCTAGTGATGTGAGTAGGGAAATCATTGGGGGAAAACCTAGTGAGTTTTATACTCATCCCTTCTTTGGAAGTTTGGTGTCTTTGCAGATTCTATCATCTGGGAAAGGGGAAAAGGTAATGTTTTACACATTTTTAGCACTACCTCATGATGTTTGGGCTGTTCAGAGATTTTGGAGCTTGGAGATTGTGTATCATGGAGTATTAGTGTCTTTTAATAGTCTTGTGTCATTTATCCACTGTGTACTTTGATACTTGGTTATTCTTCCGTTGTTGTATATTTTGATGTGGTTTTGAGATATATGAAGTTGTTGAGTTGTCTTTCATTTGTTAATGCATCATCTAGTGAATGTTTGTTTATGGTTGGTTGGTTTATTTATTAAAGGTTAAATCTTCCCCCACTAGTATTTTAAACCCTTCGGCATTTATTTTCTATCCATTGTTACCTTGGGGATGTCGCTTAAGGTCTAACAATGACTCGTTGTACTCTCAATCCAATGAGAATTGGCAGGTCATTAGTCAAGTCCTTCCCTTATGGTACAAATCATCAGTATTCTTGATCTTGGAGTTGGAATCCCCATTCATCTATTCCTTGGGTTGGAATCTTAAACAACATTATTATTGTTGGAACTTAAAATGTGTGGCATAAAAGGACGTATCTAACCCATTTATGTGGAACTTCAAGTTGCTAGGGTGTTGGGTACATAAGTGTTTTGGATACACTTCTAGAATGTTATAAATATCATTGTCATGGGTTTAGCCAATGATATGAGCATGACATGCATTATAGAGGAATGAATTCCCAATAGGATTTTATATCTCATGGTGAGGAATGATATCTAATTTTGTGCAAAGATGTAAATTTTTGAAAAATGTAGAATTTATTTTCAAATGATTTTTTTGAAAAGTGGATACTTGGTGTATTTTGAAAATGGTTCGATTTTCAAAACCAATAGTTGATTTTCAAAAATGGCTGAACATGAAAAAATTTTGTTTTTGGAAAACAATGTTGTGATAGTTGATGTGATATAATTCAAAATACTAAGCTATCAGTTGTTGGAGAGTGAGATTGATGGAGTTTGTTGTTGGTTTAGGAAATGGCATCTAGTAGGCGTCATAGATACCAGTTGGAAGAGGCCAGTGAGAATGTGGTTTCACTTGAGCCACAGGTGAACCAAAAGTTGGTCCAAAGAATCACTCGGGATTTTAAAACTATTGAGTTGGGACTGATATTAGATACTTTGTTTACGATATCTATCACTGCTGAAAATCCAAGTGGAGGAAGTATGGTTTTCTTCACTAGAGGAGCTAAGAACTCTGGCACTAAGTGCAAGAGGAAATCAGAAATCTTTTCTCAAAGAGGAAGAACATATCGTAATCGGACCAGAAGATCAATTAACATTCCTCTAAGACCCAAGAGAAAGCTTGGATGTTTTAAGTGTGGTTCACTAAGTCACATAAAGCAAGAGTGTATAGAACAACTGAGAGCATGCCACAATTGCAATAAGATGGTACACCTTAAGTGATTTTGTCACATTGCTCCAAGTTCGGGTGTCAGGGACACTTCTCTAGTGTCGAAAACACCATATGATTTGATGAAATGAGTGGAATCCTAGCAAGACAATAAGGAGAAAAGTGCAGAAACAAAGCAATTGTATGGAGCTGAGAAGATGATGGTTGCTGATCAAGCTGGACCATCTATGGTGAGAGGTACGATTATTTTGAATTCTATCCTTGTGCAAGTTCTCTTTGATACTGGTACATCACATTCTTTCATTACTTCTCATGCTATCGACTTTCTATGTTTAAAGTTGGAAATTATGTCTTCTATTTTAAAACTGCAAACTCCTCTCAGTGAAAGAGAATATCAATCCTTTGTGTGTCGAGCATGTGTTATAACTGTTGATAGAGCTGAGATAAAATGGAACTTCTTGATGTTGAACATATATGTCTATAATGTAATCCTGTGTATGGATTGGTTGAAAATGTTCAAGGCTCACATCAATTGTTATAAGAGAATAGTTAGTTTCATGACTGAGGATGGCATTGAGCATCTCTTCAGTGGAGAAAGGATGGTAAAGAAAGGTGAAAAGAGCATGTTGGCACCAATGGTGGGAACAATATCTTACCAGTTGGTAGCATTGACTTTGGCATCAATGGAATAGATCGAGGAAAATAGTTTTTCAGTAGTTTTGGATCGACTTCCAGATGTATTTTCTGAGAACTTCTCAAGGTTACCACCTATAAGGGAAGTGGAGTTTACGATTGATCTCCTTCCGGGGACTATTCCTATTTATCTTCCATCTTATAGGAAGGAACCAATAGATTTACGGGAATTTAAAGTGCAATTGGAAGAACTGGAAAGAAAGGGTTTCATTCAGCCAAGTACATATATATGGGCAACACTGATCTTGTTCGTGAAGAAAGAAGATGGAACTCTTCAGATGTGTATTGATTATCGTAAGCTTAACTATGTTACGATAAAGAATAGATATCCACTTCCATGCATTGATAATCTATTCGACCAGTTAAGGGGAGATCAGTGGTTCTCCAATATTGACTTACGATTAGGATATCACCAATTACGAGTTCGGAAGGAGGATATTCCAAAGATAGCTTTCAGAAGCAGATATGGACACTATGAATATGTAGTCATGCCTTTTGGTCTAATGAATGCACCAACATTCTTCATGGATTTGATGAATCATATATTTCAGAGATATCTAGATTATTTCGTTATGGTGTTTGTGGATGATATCTTGGTGCATTCAAAGACAAGGGTTGACCATGAGGAGCACCTAGAAACAGTCTTACAAATCCTAAGATATCTCCATTTGTATTCCAAATTATCAATGTGTGATTTTTGGATACATGATGTACATTTTCTTGGCCATGTGATTTCTAAAAAAGGCATTTTTGTGGATCATGAAAAGATATAAGCTGTTATATCATGGAAACCACTGAAGAATGTCTTTGAGATACAAAGTTTTCTTAGTCTAACTAGTTACTACCGATGCTTTGTGTGTGATTTCTCATGATTAGATTCACCAATGACAACTATGACAAAGAAGAATGCTCCATTCTAATGGATATAGGAATACCAGAAATACTTCTAGGAACTAAAAGTTCATCTTACATTGGCACCTATATTGATATTTCCAGAATCAGTACAGGGGTATGTGGTGTACCATGATGCTTCAGAATTAGGGTTGGGCTATGTTCTCATGCAAAAAGACCATGTGGTTTCTTATGGTTCAAGGAAGTTAAGGGTTCATGAGAAGAATTACCCAACACACAATTTGGAGTTAGCTATAGTCGTCCTTGATTTGAATACATGGCTACATTATCTCTTTGGTGAGAAATTTACTGTGTTCAGGGACCACAAAATCTTGAAACACATTTTGTCACAATGAGATTTAAATCCGAGGCAATGGAGATGGATGGAGTATCTCTAGATGTTTGAATTTGACTTTTTGTATACAATAGGAAGAGGGAATTCAGTGGCAGATGCATTGAGTATAAATTCATATTCTCAGTTGGAAAAAGAATCTTCAGATGAATGGTAGTTGATGTTGGTCTTAGATGACATGCATGTGTAATGTGAAGACCGAGGTGATATTGCAGTTTTATTTTCAGCTACGCTTATTCTTGATTTGGTAATGTGGTCAAATAGGCACAAACATCTGATGTAGAATGTATGGTAATGAGTTCAAAACTCAATGGTGGGGAGACCATTGAGGGTTGGAAACTTGATGAGAGTTCAGTTTTGTGCTTTAGATATCAGATGGTTGTACCTATGGCTTGTTAGGAAATACTCCTTCATGATTACCACCATTCGATATGGGTTTTACATCCAGGTACACAGAAGATGTATAAGGTGTTAAAGGCACAATTTTGGTGGAGCAGCATGAAAAGGAAGGTGGCCGAGTTCATCTTGCGGTGATTAACTTGTCAGCAAGTTAAAGAAGAGCATCAGAGACCATCAAACATGTTGTAGTCTTTACTTATCCCCGTGTGGAAATGGGAGTAGATAACAATGGATTTTGTTATAGGTCTTTCAAGAACAGTTCAGAAACATGATTCCATATGGGTGATAGTGGATCATCTTAACAAGTCGGCCCATTTCATCCCTATTTGTGAAACTCATATGGTGTAGGATATGTCAAAAATCTACATCTGAGAAGTGGTAAAGAGGCATGGCATACCAGTTTCAATGGTCTCAGATAGAGATCCGAGGTTTACATCTCGTTTCTGGAAATCCTTACATCAAGCTCTTGGGACTCAGTTGACTATGGGCATGGTGTATCATCCTCAGATAGATGGGAAATCCAATAAAATGATAAAAATATAGGAAGACATGTTACGGGCTTGTGTAATGGATTTTGGTGGATCATGGGAGGATCATATACCCTTAGTAGAGTTCTCATACAATAAAAACTACCAAGCCTTGATACACATGGATCTTTTTGAAGCATTATATGGGTGTCCTTGTCGTTCTCCACTATGCTGGATGGAAACAAGTGAAACTTCACTTGTAGGGATGATCCTTATCCAAGAAATAGCATAGAAGATCCAGTTGATCAGAAAGAGGATGGAGATGACTCAGAGTCATCAGAAATCTTTTGAAAATCATCATAGAAGACCGTTGTCGTTCGCTGTGGGCGATCATATCTTCTTGAGGATATCTCTAAGGCTTGTACATCATCGTTTCAGGAATCAGGGAATTCTATATCCTAGATACTTAGGACCTTTCGAGATACTAGAATGGGTTGGAGAGGTGGAATATTGGTTGACATTACCACCATAGTTCAGTTCTATGCATAATGTGTTCCATGTATCTCAGTTGAAAAAGTATCAGCCTGATCTTGACCATATGATGAGATGAGATCACGTTGACCTAGATCCGGATGATTCATTGATACATATCCTAATACAGATTGTGGATATGCAAGAGAAATTCTTGTGTGGAAAAATAATCGGTCTAGTGCGGGTTTTATGGATGCATTGTCAGATTCAGGAAGAGACTTGGGAATGTGAAATGGAAGTGAAAGAGTGATGGCCGGAACTCTTTCAGTTGGGTGAGGGTTTTATACTTTCTGAGGACGGAAGAACAATGGTGGGGAGAATGTAGTACACTTGATTTCTGGTATGTAACCCTTACTTAATATTTTTTTATGGTTATAAAGTGTAAGGGTGATAGTTGGAAGTTTTGAGAGAACTTTGGAAATGTTTTTGGAGATAAAGGAAAGTCGTACGGGCGGCACAAAATTTGTCTAATCGTGCAGCCAAACCATGTGAAATGGGAAGTTTGAGGTAGTAAGCTTTGTCATAGTGTGTGCACAGTTAGGGAAACCATGTGAGGAGGTCTTGCGAGGGTCTACCTAAGTAGTGTCTAACACACAGTTAGCACATGGTTTGTCTAACCGTGTGAACTAACTGTGCAATCACTTAAGTGAGATCCTAAAAAAGTGTATCTCACATGTTTTTGCCTCTAAATGGATCATTTTTTCTCTTAAGTGGCCATAACTCAGGATTTTTTATCTCCTAAGGCCAAAGAAGGTTCCATCATCATTTTGGAGGCAATCAGAAGGATTCCCTTGGCAAATCGAAGCCAGATTCTTGAGGTATGTGATCTTTCTTCATCGTTCTTGATCGGTTTCTTAGATCTACTTAGATCTACTTCTCCTCTTCTCTTAGTTTCTTAGATATACAACAATTATGGGTATATCTATGTGTTTGGATGCTAAATATGATGATATTTTTTCTCAATATTGTTAGGATAAGAGATCTAAGGCAGGTTCTTGGAGAATCGACCTGGTTTTCTTGTGTGTTCTTCGTTCATTATGGTTTTCATCAAAAACTTTGAGGTAAGAGGCTTCTTTATCGACTCCACTTAGTATAACTGATTAGAATGATTTCAAATTTATTTATTTTTGTGAAATTTATTGTGTTTTGGTTGTTGAAAAACTGTTGGAAATCTTCTTTTGCGAAGATTTGGTAAAGGGTAAAATTATGGAAAAATTCATTTTTTGATTAAAGAGCTTTTATTCTACGTTTTAAAATTGGAATTTAAAATAGGGATTTTTTGGAATAATAGAATATGGGTTTATTAATGTGTTTTTAATAGAATAACAGTTTTATTGAAATGAAGACACACTAGTTTTGGCATTGGTTTAATGGCATAATGGTTGTGTGTGTTCATATTGCATTCGGGATGGATAAGGGTTAGGGGTCTCCCCCACCAGTGTTGGGATGGATAAGGGTTAGGGATCTCCCCTGTCAAACATTCATATTACATTCGGGGCGTAAGGGTTAGGGGTCTCCCCCATCAACATTGGGATGGATAAGGGTTAGGTCTCTCCCCCATCAAACATTCATATTGCATTTGGGACGGATAAGGGTTAGGGGTATCCCCCATAAGTGTTGGGATGGATAAGGGTTAGGGCTCTCCCATGTCAAACATTCATATTTCATTTGGGACAGATAAGGGTTAGGGGTCTCCTTCATCAGTGTTAGGATGGATAAGGGTTAGGGATCTCCCCCCGTCAAACATTCATGTGCATTTGGGTCAGATAAGGGTAAGAAGTATCCCCCATTATTGTTGGGATAGATAAGGGTTATGGATTTCCACCTATTATAGATTTCATGTATGGTCAGTTGTGTAGTTATGTGGAATGGTTTCAAAAAATAGAATGTTAAATGACTTAAATGGCTGGTTACGTTCTTTCCTTGGAAAACTGTTTTCTATGGATTTAGTTTATATTCTAATATAAAATGTTTTTAGAAATGATTTTATAGAAACTATTTTATTTAAAAGTGGATAACTTTTTTATCCTAGTGTCATGAGTAGGGAGGTCATTGGGGGAAAACCTACTGAGTTTTATACTCACCCCTGCTTTGGAACTTCAATGCTTTTGCATATATTATCTTCCGAGATAGGGGAAAAGGTAACGTTTCACACATTTTTAGCACCACCTCATGATGTTTGGGCTGTTTGTAGATTGTGGAGCTTAAATCTTATGGAGCATGAAGTATTGTGGTCTTTTAAGAGTCTTTTTTAATTTATCCATTGTGTACTTTTATACTTGGTTATTCTTCCATTGTTGCATACTTTGATGTGGTTTTGAGATACATGAAGTTGTTGAGTTGTATTTCATTTGTTCATGAATCATATATTGAATGTTTGGTTATGGTTGGTCAGTTTATTGGTTTATTTCATAAAGGGTAAATCTTCCCCTACATGTATTTGAAACCCTTCGACATTTATTGCCATCATTTGGTGCCTTGGGGATGTCACTTAAGGCCTAGTAATGACTCATTATACTCTTAATCCAATGAGAATTGGCAGGTCATTACAGTAATCCTACAAGAATTCCATCAATTGATGTTGATTCAAGTTCAAGTCATGCTGAGAGAATACATAAATCAGGCTCATATGGTCAGTAAAAACTAAAAAACATTGACTAATGAGGTAATGTCGCCACAACTTTGAAGAAAATACCACTGCCTCCAACTCAAGATCATGGGTGGTATAGTTATGATCACATGGATATAATTTTAGAGACCTATAAGAAAAAAATGATCTCTACTGTATTAGAATACAACCCAATCCAAGATTCAAATTAGCATAGAAAAACACAAACTAATCTCCTTCTACAAGAAAAGAAAGGACTGGAGCACTGAACAACTACTCTTTCAGGTACTCAAAAGTTACATGACATTGATCAGTCCACAAGAATGCTTGATATTTCTGGGTCAAGGCTGTTATAGGAGTCACAACCCAAGATAAATTAGCTATGAACCTCCTATAATATCCTATAAAACCAAAGAAATTCTTCTCCTCTACCAATATCCTGGTGGATTCCCAAAAACAAATTGACACTATATTTGAAGGATCCATAACTACTCCCTACTGTTATACTATATTCCCTAAGAAATGTAATTCATGAGACCAAAAATTACACTTCAACAACTTTCTAAATATCTTCTCATGACAAAGAACTCCCAAAACAGCACATAGATGCTCTGCATGCTCCTCCTCAGATGCAGAGTACATAAGGATGTCGTCGATGAAAACCACCATAAACTTATCTAGGAACTCTCTGAACACTGTGTTCATCAACCCCATGAACACAACTAGAGCACTAATCACATCGAATAACATTACAATGAACTCATAATGCCCATGATGAAAATGGAAATCTATCTTATGAATATCCTCATCCTTCACCTGCATATGATGATATCCTAACTATAAATAGATCTTTGAGAAACAACATTAATCCTTTATCTAATCGAATAAATCATCGATACGTGGATGAGGATAGTGGTTCTTCACTGTCACTTGGTTTAAACGATGATAATCAATACAAATCAGCAAACTACCATCATCCTTCTTCACAAAAAAAACTAGTGCACCCCAGGGTGACACACTCGACTGAATAAAACCTCATTGCAATAGATCATTGATTTTTACTCACATATCTTGAAACTAATAAAGAACCATCCTATTTGGATACATCGAAATAGGAGACACTCCTAGCTGTAGATTGATCCCAAACTCGATCTCCCATCAAGGGGGTAATGATAGGTACTCTTCCACAACCTAGGTACTCTTCCACAACCTTGGGAAACACGAACTTCTGAACCTATGATGATCTCAACATCAACTCATCCATCAAATAAGATAAGGATGGAACATGCCTCTAACCCATATGAGGGTCTCTCTTGCCAAAAAACACCACCGTATCTCCATTAAAATCATAAAGCACAATCTTCCTCCCAAAAAAATCTGCGATATCCTGCACTGAATATAGCCAATATATACCAAGGATGATGTCATATGGATATATTAGTAAACATAAGAAATCTCACCAAGAGTGGTTCTACCTCAGCACTAGCTCACAGTATCTACATACTTTATATAAGTCATCTAGATCTCTAACTCGTATAGTCAATTCCAAGGGAAATGGATGCCTATCTACCTCAATTCCCAATGAATTGAAAAGGGTAGGTGATATAAAGGAGTGAATCTCTCCTGAATCAAACAAAACATGTACCTAGGTAGAAAAAAAGGAAAGGGTACCTTGAATAATGTCTGGATCACTTGGCACTGAAAACCCTAAAACATGAAGCTAACCATGACCTAATCCACAACCTCTATGACCCTGCTCATGACCACCTCCAAGTCCATGCTCTTCTCTCTAAGGACTAGAAGAATCTCGGGGATGCACTCTGCCATCCCTGTCATGACCCCCTCCCACCAAAGATGCCCCTCCTGAGCTGGCAATGGTGGAAGGGAGATAATGACCCCCAAGTCCCACCTCTAGTAGGCCCCGGAGTGGCGACTAGCATCAAGGGTATGAGTTTTTCACAAATATGGGAGGTATTACCCTTTTTATTAATTTAAGATTTGGAAATAGGACGAGTCAAACACCAATACGAAGAAAGGGAAAAAGTATAGAAATAGCCCAAAACCAATCCCATATGCATGCTTTATACAATAGTGAAATGATGTGGCCTTATTTTTACTTAGTTTGCCACATCTTTTTGTTAATTTTTATATAATTTATTTAATTAATTTAACACTTTTTAATAAATAAATGCACTTTTGTATTTTTATAATTAAATTTGTTAATTATACATTTTTTTATAATTAATTGTGTAATTTTAGTCTTTAAAATAATAAATTTTTTCTTTCTTTATTTTTAATATAACTAATTATCAATTATAATAATTACTTATAATATGTTCATTTAATATTGATTTTTTATTATTATTAATCTATTTATTTGTTAAATATTTTAATTTTTAATTTTAACTTTTTCGCTAACGTTAACTAGGTTACCGTTAGTCAGGTTACCGCTATAATGTAACAGTGACCTTTGTCACCGTTATCCATTTTACGCTAACGGTGACCTTTGTCACCGTTGCGTTTAGTTTTGATGTCTATCGGTGACCTTGCATGTATCGGTGACCATTGTCACCGATACTCTTTCCTATCGGTAGCCCTTATCTAAGTATAATGGTAAATTTAATTTAAATTACCAGTGAGCCTTCAAATTTATCAGTAGCGGTGATCCTTATATTATAATTTTTCAACATTTAGTTCTTTTTAGTTTGGTTTATTATAATTCTGATTATCTTTCTATTAAGTTAAATTTTATTTTAAACAATTATTTAATCAACATAATTCTAATTAATTATCTTAGACTTTGTTTTTATTAATTAATCTTTTAATTAAGTTACATTAGAATAGGTTAATTTTATTATTTTATGTGTTTAGTCTTCCTGCTCGTCATTTAAGTAAGTTATGTGTGTTTTTAAATTAATTAAATTGGTTCACCCTTAATTTTATTAGTTCAAATAGTTAATTAATTAATTAATTAAGAGTTTTTAAACTTTAACTATATTATTTTATGTATGAAGATTGGGTATTAATTCAATTTTATTTCGTTTTAGCCTACCGGTGAGGTATACGAGCCTACCAGTGACTTCTTGTTTTAACACCCCTTCTATCGGTAACCTTGCTACCGGTCCACACCTCACTGATACTTCTTTGTATCGGTAGCCTGTGCTTTAACAGTGACCCTTTTCTTTTCAAGTCTAACGGTGAGGTTTTATTTTGGCTACCGTTAACCTCTTTTAATTTTATTTCATTTCTAATGGTGACTTTGTTTTTAATATTTAACGGTGACCCTTTGTGTACCCTTTTTACCCTCACCGTTATAACTTTAATTTCACCTCACTGTTAGACAATTCCAACCTCACCGTTAGACTACCGCTGCCTCACCGATAACCAACTCTACTACACCTCACCGTTACAACTCTTTTTCCTCTCTCTCTTTCACTGTCACTACATCACCCTTTCACCTCTCCAACTCACCCTCGCTTCCCCTGCGTGCTACCCATCAACCATCATTTCCCCTGTTTCTCACAATCCCTTCGCTATTCCTTCACTGTGCCTCAATAAAAATCTCCTATACCTTATAAATAAATCCAGAACAATCATTACTCATTGTTTCATCCAAACCTGATTCAGACTCTTAATAAAAAAATAGAACCAGATTCAAACTGGAAAAAATAATTTTAATTCTTTTTTGAAACCATGAGGGATTTTATTTCCAGGAATTCCACCTCACCCCTTGCAGGGAAGAAGTTAATCTCTATTTCGCCGCACCACTGGAGGCAACCCACTGAAGGAGGCCTTTGATTCCGAGTCGCACCACACCTGTAGGACTTGTTTCACTGCTGGAGGTGCTGAAAATTATGGATATGAACCAAAGAGGTCCCCAGTCCGTCGTTTGCAGAAGAAACCCAAGCCGACGCTTGGTAGAGGAGAGATGCCATATGGGGTAGAGGAGGCCGCTTCTGTCCGCGCTAGGGCTGAGCCGCCGCCGCACTGTTGTCGCAGCATAAGGTGGAGCCGAGAAGGGAGAGGTCCAGTCCTTCTGTGACACCGTGGAGGCCGTGCCGCTGCTGTCCGCCATTGGGAGGAGCCAAAGAAGCTGCTATGTGAGAGGAGGTCCATAGGCTGAAGTCAAGCCAAGAGCCATTTCTGAAGCGGCCACGCTGCGCTAGACTAGAGGAGACCGCCACACTCTGCTGAAGTGTTGGTGAGAAGCCTTGCTTGTGTGCCGCTAGTTTCAGAGGAGGAAGAAAAAAACTCTCCCCCATGCTACGCGAGGAATGGGGGAGGAAAAAGATAACACAAAAAAAAAATATATAGTAAAAGCAATATAATATTAAAAGTAAAGTAAAGGAAGATGAAAAAAATATAAAAGGTAAAGTTAAAGTAATATTAACTTTACATAAAAGTTAACTTTACTAAGTCAAATTAATATAAAATAATTTATAAAAGTTATTAATTTAAAACATTTATAATTTTATTAAATGGTTAAATTGTAAATTAAACTAAATAAATAATAAATGTAAATAATAAATTAATTCACTATTAATAGTATAAATATATAATTAATAATAATTATAAGTAAACTAAAAAAATATTCTTATTGATTTTAAAATATTTAAAATCAAAGTATTAAATTATTATTATTAAAATAAACTAACTAATGAATTAATTTAGAAATTTAATTTCTTTAATAGTAATAATTAAATTATTAATATAATCTTAATTATAAATTTAATTATTTATTTATGTTGTCGGTTTTAATAACTTCGTTAAAAATAATAAAATTTACAACTTAGTAATTTTTCTATTAACTTAATTAAATTAATGAATTTTTAATAATTTATGTAATACCATATTAATATTAAATGGATAGATTTAAAAATAATATAAAAGTAGATAATAATTATCCATTTAAGATATTTATTATTTAACTTTAAATAAGTATTATAGTAAACATAAAATAATAACTGTAACTTTTTAATTGCTTTTGTTAAGTGTTAATTATTTCATTTTGTATTTATTGCGTGTAGGTTCATTGAAGAGGCGGAAACGCATCCAGATACATACAACTAACTCAATGGGAGTTAGTTAGGAGGGTAAAATTAGCGTGACGTGCTTGTCGTAAAAAAAACGCACCTTTTGCATTACGTGGGTGAAAAACTTTCTAAGTCGGTGGAAATCGAGTAGTGGCATGCAGATTTTGAAAACAGGGTATATAAATCAGATCAGTAGCAGAATTTGGGGGGTGACTCTCATTTTTCCATTCCACGACAACATCCAGACGAGAGCAGACTCCGAGGAGCAGCGCTAGAGACGAGCAGGAGACCAAGGAGCCCGAGAGCAGAGCAGTACTTAGGGAGTACTTCTTCCCTCTGTCCTTAATATATGTTCTCTGTTCTTGGATTTTTTTCACTTCTTGAATCAATATGATCATAGATTGAACTTTCTAAACTCGTGAATTTTAAAACCTTCTGGTTATGTTTTTTAAATCTTCGTTTGCTTGTCTTTTTACGAAATTAGAATCAGTTGGTGAGATTGATTCTGTTTCTAATATTTGATCGTTTAAACTTCAATTTTTGAAATTTAATAATTCAATTTCAACTGGCGAGGTTTTTTTGAATGCATTTTTCAGAAATTTAATGTCATTAACTTTGGAGATTTATGGTGAATTTATTTCCAAAAGTTACCTTTTAAAACTACTTTGCAGTTTGGTTGAGTTTTGGTGTGGTGAACTCCAAGACTTGGTCATCTTCCTGTTGAGTTTCCTGGCGAGGGAAATTCTTCAGACTTTTTTGAAGTGTGTTTCGATTTTGAGCTATGGGAGAACATCCATTCGAACTAGTAGTTTAGAATTCCTTGAGTAATTAGCTGATCTCGCTTTTTTTTCTTGCTGCTTTATACTAGTATATTGTATTACTCTTAGTTTAACAGTACTTAGTATAAATTTAGTTACTTTTTTTTAGAAAATATAGTTTCTTCATCCTATTTCCATTTACAGCAATAAATATTAAAAAAAAAAGTAAAAAAAAAATGTCTACCTCACTGCTGACAACAGTGAGGTTTTTTAGTTTAAAAACCTTAGAGTTCTCTTCTGCCTTCTCTGTGGATCGACCCTGCACTGCTATACTAGTGTAGGTTAATAAATGTAATTTTGAGGGCCGTGACGACCTCCAACCTCTTCAAAATTTGGCGCTGTTGCCGGGGAAGGCACACACTGAGAGTATAGGGTTTGAAAAATATATAAAAAAAATTAAAAAAAAACACTAAAAAAATCATAAAAAAACTATAAATTTGAATCTGCTGTTTAACTTGAATTATATGGAAGTTCTGTTTGAATTCTTTGTGTGTGTTTGATCTAAAACATTTTAAAAAAAATGGAATATCTTCATAATTTGAATCAACCTGGACATTACTGTGTTTGTTATGGAGATTATGGACATACTGCTTGGCAGTGTGTCTATAACTAGCCACAACAGACTTCTTACACTAATGAAAATGAACAATATGAGTTTATTCCTAACACCCTAGCTAAAATAGAATTAATTGAGTCCAAATTGGATGCTAGGGTGTAATAAATTAACAATTGGTTAAATAAAACCCATGAAATTCAACTTAGATATTCTCAAGAGCGAGATAAAAGAATGAAAAGAATAGAAACCATGCTCTTGGAATTGCAACAAAGGGTTAAAGACCAAGAAGTATTTGAAGAAAAGGTAAAAGAAAATGTTTACAAAAGATTTGAAAATCAAGTGGAAGAAGAAATTGATAATGAAACTGGACAAGAACCCATTCACTTTGAAAAATATGACTTTGTTGAACTAAATCTGGAAATAACCAACTCTCTAAATAAAGAACACATCATTGAAAATCCAATAAAGAACTTTAATGGAATTGAGTTGGACAATTTTGAAGATGAATTGAAACAGATTGAAAAAGATAGCCCAGTTCTTTATGTCATTCCTTCTTTTGAGAAAAATCACTGTTTTAGGAGTTTTGAGAATGAGGTCACTCGGGTTGAAGATATACTTGGAACTGAAAACTTGAATGGTAAAAACTCTTCACCCAAAATTTCTGAAATTTTGAACATTGAGTCTGAACATGATATTGGGTACACTTTGGAAGAGAACCTTAAGTTGGAAATCACAGAATCTCAAATCTTTGAACCTAAACTGAAAACTTCTCTTTCATGTTTTGAAACTCCAAACCCAATAAATTATGAACTGTTGTTGGATGATGAGGATGAGGGAATGATTTTTGAGGAAAGACTAATTGATGAGTTTTCATTTACCTATTCTCTTAGTGATCACTTTTATGGATCTTTGTGTACTAAAATGGAAATTAGTGTTGTCATTCCTGGGGAAGAATGTTTGAATTTGATCAATCTTGAACATGACTTTATTGAAGCTGAATTGAACATTACTCCCCCTGATTTGAAATTTTTGGAACACACTACAGACCTTGTTTTAGAAAGTGAGCCTTTTGAACTTGAACTTAAAGTAGAGGTTGAACACACACTTGAGTTAGACAAAAATTATTTGTTTGAAGTAGTAGATGTTGAATGTTCATTAACAAATGAGGATCTTTTGGAAGAGATTTATAACATTGTTAGAGCTGAACCTATGAGTGATAAAATAAATTCTCTTCCCTATCTGTCACTTACATCCTCAAATGTGAAGGGTGCTGAGCTTCCTCATGATACTGATAGTAGTCCAGAGGGGGAGTCACACTTGAGTTCCATTTTCTATGATTCTTTTCAGCATGTTATTGAATTCCCTTTTGAGCCTCCTAATCAGAACTCACCCATGAGCACCCTTGAATTTGAATATGCTAATGATGAAGTCAAGAGAGATAGCTCTGAAGTCATTGATACACCCTTTGAAGCACCTAGTTCTGTTCTGTCCCTTCATGTGTCTTCAAATATTGAAATGTATGAACTTATTCTAGAAGTGGACAACACTATACCCACTAATGTTAAATGGTGCTACATAGGGGTTAATTCAGGCTATGAGAATTCCATTTTTATCTGCTTATGTTTTAGTGCCCAAAATATTCACTGTTCTGTTAAAAATAATTAGGGAAAACACATGTGGTGGTTTCTACTGAGTAAACCACATCCACCTAGTGACTACGGTTAGTTTCTAGGTGAGTCTGGCTGGGGACTTTAAACCTAGCGCTGCATGGGAGGCAACCCATGGGTTTTTGTTGTGTTAATAAATAAAAAACTGTAATTAAATAAAGTCTAACTGAGGACTTTAAATTTAGTGATTCATGGGATTCAACCCATGCTCTTTCTTTGTTCTTATTTTACTTTGAATAAAGTGCTGCTTTGCATGTTTATATATGCTCTATTTTTGCTGGATATTTGTTCCTAGTTTATATACTCTGTGTTTCTAGGAATTCTACTACTGTCATCTAAAGAGTGGAATTCCCATGCTGGAGGTTTAATGAAGAAACTTCATTTTAGGGAATTATTCACTTTCTGTATTTATTTTATGATTCTGTGTGATTTAATAAATTCTATTTGTTTTAAAAATCCAGCTGCATGTCACTATTTTAGGAAGAAAAATTCTGCATGTACCTTATTGTTAGAAATTGAAACTCTGATAAAATCATACCACTACTTGAACTTAAGTGTGTGTTTGTGGGGGGGGGGGGTACATGTAGACTGTCAATTTGTTCATTGAGCATGTTTGTTCTGTTAGGTGTTGTATCATGCATCATTATACTTTATTGAAAACCCATTTGAACCCAATCTGTAACTTGCTACACCCTTGTAGTTACAATCAACTATTTGAATTGCATTGAAAATTTGTTTCACTGGACTTAGTTAATAATGCATGTACTTGTTACCTGTGAACCTGCTGTTATTTAACTATTGTGGAAAACAATTTTTTGTTGAACTATAATGAGACCTTTATACATGTCATATATCTACTTAATTGAAAATCTGCTTTGAACCTTTACTGATTAATTGTTCTTCTCCATATTTAGAAGTCAACTTTGGGGAAAAAGTTGGGTTTTAAGTGTGGGGGAGGGGGTCAATTCTTGACTGTGCTAAACTGTGTTAATTCTCATCAATTACCACTGCTTTTAAACTTTTTTTCAAAAAATGGTCAAAATTTTTCAAAAAAATTCTTTCACAATTTTAGGCTTTACACTGCACTCAAATGAGTCTTGCCTTAGGATGGTGCTTGATTGGAAGTTGAGTCTTTATTTGAGTCTGAAATGAGTGTTGGTGGATGATTTCTGAGTGGAACTGTTTAGTGTTTTAATGAATTTTGGTTAGTAACTTCTTTTGAGAGTGATATGGGAAACCTTTTAGTGGATTTAAGATCATAATTTTAGGTACTGGAAGTTTGAATTTTATCCGAGGAGCCTTTTAATTCTTTTAATTTATAAAAATGATCACTTATATTGAGTCAATGTAAATGGTTTTTATATAAATCCTTTGTAACTAGAGTAATACTGGGCATCTGGGATCCCACGGTGAATCTCTGAGACCTTAGATACTGGGTGCATTTCTGTTTATAATAAACCCTCTCTAAACCTTTAATAAGTGCATTGCACAGTGCTTAGCACAAATTATATGGCTTGGGGAAAATAAATAAAGTGTCTAGGGTCAAAAATGAATTCATTAAGGTGAGGGGAATGATGAACTCCAGATGAAGAAGGGGAAAACTGGTTTGTATGGGAGTCATTTGGGTTGACTCAATAAAGTGGCTAAAAATTATTTATATTTATGTATTTTCTGGAACCAAGGTGTTGAGTCAAAGTACAAAGTTCCTTTTGTTAAGATTTTAATTCCACATTTTTTTATCCTATTATCACTCTTGAATTTAGAAATTGAGCTTGAATTGAAGTGAGTCACTAGGCAGAGTCATATATGAAGCATGACACCTTCATTTATGGATGATTCATGGCTTACTTTATTTCCCTTTGAGTAGTTGTTATAGGCGAGACATTATTTGAGGCTATGTTTTCAATAGCCTAAGCACACTTTTTGAGTCCTCTGTTGAAACTTCTATGAACATAACTGATTTGTATAATTCACATGTTTTCAAAGATGATAAAACATGAGATTGTTTAAGGACAAACAATGTTTAAGTGTGGGGAAATTTGATGTGGCCTTATTTTTACTCAGTTTGCCATATCTTTTTATTAATTTTTATACAATTTATTTAATTAATTTAACACTTTTTAATAAATAAATGTACTTTTTAATTTTTATAATTAAATTTGTTAATTATACATTTTTTTATAATTAATTGTGTAATTTTAGTCTTTAAAATAATAAATTTTTTCTTTATTTATTTTTAATATAACTAATTATCAATTATAATAATTACTTATAATCTGTTCATTTAATATTAATTTGTTATTATTATTAATTTATTTATTTGTTAAATAGTTTAATTTTTAATTTTAATTTTTTTGCTAACGTTAACTAGGTTACCGCTATAATGTAACAGTGACCTTTGTCACCGTTATCCATTTTACGCTAACGGTGACCTTTGTCACCGTTGCATTTAGTTTTGCTATCTATCAGTGACCTTGCATGTATCAGTGACCATTGTCACCGATACTCTTTCCTATCGGTAGCCCTTATCTAAGTATAATGGTAACTTTAATTTAAATTACCGGCGAGCCTTTAAATTTATCAGTAGCGGTGATCCTTATATTATAATTTTGCAACGGTTAGTTCTTTTTAGTTTGGTTTATTATAATTCTGCTTAGTTTTTTATTAAGTTAAATTTTATTTTAAAAAATTATTTAATCAACATAATTATAATTAATTATATTAGACTTTGTTTTTATTAATTAATCTTTTAATTAAGTTACATTAGAATAGGTTAATTTTATTATTTTATGTGTTTAGTCTTCCTGCTCGTCATTTAAGTAAGTTATGTGTGTTTTTAAATTAATTAAATTGGTTCAACCTTAATTTTATTAGTTCAAATAGTTAATTAATTAATTAATTAAGAGTTTTTAAACTTTAACTATATTATTTTATGTATGTATATTGGGTATTAATTCAATTTTATTTCGTTTTAGCCTACCGGTGAGGTATACGAGCCTATCGGTGACTTCTTGTTTTAACGTCCCTTCTATCGGTAGCCTTGCTACCGGTCCACACCTCAATGATACTTCTTTGTATCTGTAGACTGTGCTTTAACGGTGACCCTTTTCTTTTGAATTATAACGGTGAGGTTTCATTTTGGGTACTGTTAACCTCTTTTTATTTTATTTCATTTCTAACGGTGACTTTGTTTTTAATATTTAACGGTGACCCTTTGTGCACCCTTTTGCCCCAGACCGTTATAGCTTTAATTTAACCTCACTTTTAGCCAATTCCAACCTCAACGTTAGACTACCCCTGCCTCACCGATACCCAACTCTCCTGCACCTCACCGTTACAACTCTTTTTCCTCTCTCTCTCACTGTCTCTACATCACCCTTTCACCTCTCCAACTCACCCTCGCTTCCCCTGCGTGCTACCCATCAACCATCATTTCCCCTGTTTCTCACAATCCCTTCGCCATTCCTTCACTATGACTCAATCAAAATCACCTCTACCTCATAATTAAATCCAGAAGAATCATTACTCATTGTTTTGGCAAACCTGATTCAGACTCTTAATAAAAAAATAGAACCAGATTTAAACTGGAAAAAATAATTTTAATTCATTTTTGAAACCATGAGGGATTTTATTTCCAGGAATTCCACCTCACCCCTTGCAGGGAAGAAGGTAATCTCTGGTTCGCCGCACCACCAGAGGCAACCCACTGAAGGAGGCCTTTGATTCTGAGTCGCACCACACTTGTAGGACTTGTTTCGCTGCTAGAGGTGCTGAAAATTATGGATCTGAACCAAAGAGGTCCCCAGTCTGTCGTTTGCAGAAGAAACCCAAGCTGACACTTGGTAGAGGAGAGACGCCATGCGGGGTAGAGAAGGCCGCTGCTGTCCGCGCTAGGGCTGAGCCGCCGCCGCACTGTTGTCGCAGCATAAGGTGGAGCTGAGAAGGGAGAGGTCCAGGCCTTCCGTGACACCGTGGAGGCCGTGCCGCTGCTGTCCGCCATTGGGAGGATCCAAAGAAGCTGCTATGTGAGAGGAGGTTCACAGGCTGAAGTCAAGCCAAGATCCATTTCTGAAGCCGCCACGCTACGCTAGACTGGAGGAGACCGCCGCACTCTGCTGAAGTGTTGCCGAGAAGCCTTGCTTGTGTGCCGCTAGTTTCAGAGGAGGAAGAAAAAAAATCTCCCCCATGCTGTGCGAGGAATGGGGGAGGAAAAAGATAACACAAAAAAAAAATATAGTATAAGTAATATAATATTAAAAGTAAATTAAAGGAAGAAGAAAAAAAATATAAAAGGTAAAGTTAAAGTAATGTTAACTTTACATAAAATTTAACTTTACTAAGTCAAATTAATATATAATAATTTATAAAAGTTATTAATTTAAAACATTTATAATTTTATTAAATGTTTATATTGTAAATTAAACTAAATAAATAATAAATGTAAATAATAAATTAATTCACTATTAATAGTATAAATATATAATTAATAATAATTATGAGTAAACTAAAAAAATATACTTATTGATTTTAAAATATTTAAAATCAAAGTATTAAATTCTTATTATTAAAATAAACTAACTAATGAATTAATTTATAAATTTAATTTCTTTAATAGTAATAATTAAATTATTAATATAATCTTAATTATAAATTTAATTATTTATTTATGTTGTCAGTTTTAAAAACTTCGTTAAAAATAATAAAATTTACAACTTAGTAATTTTTCTATTAACTTAATTAAATTAATCACTTTTTAATAATTTATGTAATACCATAGTAATATTAAATGGATATATTTAAAAATAATATAAAGGTAGATAATAATTATCCATTTAAGATATTTATTATTTAACTTTAAATAAGTATTATAGTAAACATAAAATAATAACTGTAACTTTTTAATTGCTTTTGTTAAGTGTTAATTATTTCATTTTGTATTTATCGTGTGCAGGTTCATTGAAGAGGTGGAAATGCATCCAGATACATACAACTAACTCAACGGGAGTTAGTTAGGAGGGTAAAATTAGCACGACGTGCTTGTCGTAAAAAAAACGCACCTTTTTCATTACGTGGGTGACGAACTTTCTAAGTCAGTGGAAATCGAGTAGTGACATGAAGATTATGAAAGAAGGGTTTATAAAGCAGAACAGTAGTAGAATTAGGGGGGAGACTCTCATTTTTCCATTCCACAACAACATCCAGACGAGAGCAGACTCCGAGGAGTAGCGCTGGAGACGAGCAGGAGACCAAGGAGCCCGAGAGCAGAGCAGTACTAGGGGAGTACTTCTTCCCTCTGTCCTTAATAGTTGTTCTCTGTTCTTGGATGTTTTACACTTCTTGAATCAATATCATCATATATTGAACTTTCTAAACTCTGGAATTTTAAAACCTTCTGGTTATGATTTTTAAATCTTCGTATGCTTGTCTTTTTACGAAATTAGAATCAGTTGGCGAGATTGATTCTGTTTCTAATCTTTGATAATTCACACTTCAACTTTTGCAATTTCATAATTCAATTTCAACTGGAGATGTTGTTTTTGAATGATTTTTTCAGAAATTTAATGTCATTAACTTTGGAGATTTATGGTGAATTTATTTTTAAAAGTTACCTTTTAAAACTACTTTGCAGTTTGGTTGAGTTTTGGTGTAGCGAACTCCAAGACATGGTCATCTGCCTGTTGAGTTTCTGAGAAAGGGAAATTCTTCAGACTTTTTTGAAGTGTGTTTCGATTGTGAGATATGGGAGAACATCCATTCGAATGAGTAGTTTAGAATTACTTGAGTAATTAGCTGATCTCGCTTCTTTGTCTTGCTGCTTTATACTAGTATATTGTATTACTCTTAGTTTAACAGTACTTAATATAAATTTTAGTTACTTTTTTTAGAAAATCTAGTTTCTTCATCCTGTTTCCATTTACAACAATAAATATTAAAAAAAAGTAAAAAAATGTCTACCTCATTGCTGACAACAGTGAGGGTTTTAGTTTAAAAACCTTAGAGTTATTGTCTGCCTTCTCTGTGGATCGAACCTGCACTGCTATACTAGTGTAGGTTAATAAATGTAATTTTGAGGGTCATGACGACCTCCGACCTCTTCATGAAACAAAACTACAAGTATATAAAATCTCCAAGTACTGTACCAAAAAGTAAAGAAAAAACAACAACAACAAACACCATCAACTCCCCCTACCTGACTAGTAAGGTCCCACACAGTTCCTGTAGTCCTCCTGAAAACCTAAAAGCAAACATAGGGTGAGATTACAAGTATACTCAGTAGGGAAACCTAAATCTCTCATGCACAAGTGGGGAGACATCCTAATGCCTCGTGAGAAAACATAAGAACCAAAACCTAGCAAGTAATCTATCTACCCAGCCTCACCAGTCACACTCACCAAGTAACACAAGTCAATAGAGTATAGTAGTAATGTTATCAAAGTATGGGTACCCCACACCACCTTCCCACTGGTTATTAAAGACATCCTACGCATCAGACCAATCCTGCCATTCTCACCACAGTCCCATTGCCTCATCCCGCCCGCACACACCTGGGCCACATCCTCACGCAGTCCCACTGCCAATCCCCGCCCGCAAACACCTGGTCCAAAACTGTCACATGTAACCACACCTGCAAACACCTAGGCCAAAACAACCACCGCCATGCCCGAAGACACATGGGATAGAAGATCTAATTCCACACCCAAAGACACCTGGGCCTCGTCCTGAAGACTCTTGGGAAACCACCAGCCCGCATACACCTGGTCCAACCACCACACTACCCTTCATGAATATTATTGGGCTAATAATGGACCTCATGCCATCACAACCTGCCCGAAGATACTTGGGCTACCCGAGAAAGGGAGCAGAAAGGAGCTAATAACCAGCCACTAATAGAAGTGTTGGAAAAAACACCCTCCCCCATGAAATGGGGGTGTTCAGCACTAAGTGCTCAACATGGATGGGGTGTGTAAAGAAACATAAAACGTATAGATTTATATAAGTATAACAACCACTCATCCCATCCTAAGGCTTCTACACAAAGATCTGAGCACATGCCTTGGCACTGCTACTTCGAGAGTATGCACACAAAAAACAATCCCAAAACCCATTTAATGTTTTCATGTTTCAACAACTTTAGTTATCAATTTCTTAACTACCGGGAAACTATCAACAACCAAATTGGATCAAGCGTTCATAAAACATATCCTTGCCATCCACAAATCAAGTTAGGAAAACACAAGCAACACAAACAAGTCCCTTCTTATTAACCAACCAACCCCATTGATTATTATTCCCGTTCCATTACCAATCCCCACCATTCATTAACTCTTCCACTTTTATTTATTATTCAAAACCCATAGTTCGTTCAAATTCAAACCCATCCCTGCAGCCCCGCTGCCAACCACCATAACCACAAACACACCAAAACTCATACATCATCACCCCTTGATACCATTTATCATAGCCCCGCTGCCCATCACTAACATAACATTCACACCAACCCACAACCAACCCAACCGCAACCCCACTACTCACCTGATCCACAACAACCCACAAAACACCACCCTTTCACATAAAAAAACCCTAAACAGCACCCACATGTTTATTATTTCATTTTGTTTAACCGGGGTGATCACACAAGGGTTCCAGGTATTTAATCAGCCAACTTTACATGATTAACCAATTTCCACATTCAATAACATTTTCATCCATAAGAAAAAACCCAGAAGGATAGGGAAACATTTAATTGCGTAAGCAAAGGCCCCCAATGACCATGACTTTTAGTAGGTAGAAGATCATTCAATTCACAACATAATATCACAGGATCTAAATAATGTAACTGCATTCACAAACTTCCCATCACCATTATATAAGCCAGTTATTATCTTTATTAAACCGTTTCAAATGTGTTTCATGAAAACAAGAGGACACCCACCCCGCATGATGCACAATCTAGAGAGATGAAGGTAAGATCCCTACCTCAACAGGTTCCGATGTCCTTCTACGAACACGACCACCACGATCACAAGGCTTATCCCAAAACGACTGCACCCACCAAGGATGTTGTGGCACCACCAAATCAACAACACAAGAAACTCCCTCAACACGAAGATCACATGTCGTATCATGGAAAGAAAATGGGAGAAGTAGGATCATAAAGAGAATACAAGAATAGAGGTTTAACATGCCTTTTTAAAGTCGTTCGTCAAAGGCCATCATTCCCATAAATTATCAGTAGTCTCCTTGGTTGGAAACTGCATAGGGGAAGTCTAAGAAGAGGGAACAGAATAGGGTGTACAATGTTCTCCTCGCTGAAACGATTCCACAGTCACTGACGGATTGACTATCGAAGTCTGGATGAAGAAGTTAGGAGGAAGGCTTTTAGGTCATCCGGGAGCGTCGCCGTTCGGAGAAGAAGAGAGGTTCGTAAATAACACGTGACCCTCTATTATATAGGAAACGAAAAGGTAAAACAGTACCCAACGTGTATTTATGAATACACAACGTGACTATACAACTGTTACGCTGTTTGAATAGTCAACACACGACACGTCACGCGATTTCCATGCGTTTAATGATAATAATAACTACAATTAATAATAGGTGTTTAATTGACCCGAGACATGATTCATAAAAAGGTATTCATCATTGGTCTTAAAATGACCATCATAAATTCAGGGTTTCAACGTCACAGACGGTTTGCAATTCCAACACCGTATGGAGGAGATACGTTGGATACAAGATCCCATAATAATAACAATGTTATTATTATTGGGTGTTTCGTGGACCCGAGCCACGAACCATAATTTAATATCCAAACTTAGACTTGAAATGATCTTATTAATGACAGGATCACATCGCCACTGATGGCAGGTCAATCAGAAATCGCACATGGGAGTTACGGTGGGTCAAAGATTTAATAATACTATTAAATATATTAATTCCCGAGCGTTTCTGGGACCCGATCTAAAAACCAGAAAAAGACATCCAATATTGGACTCATAATTTCCATCTCGTAGTCAGGGTCGCACTACCGCTGACGGTTTGTAAAACCGAGGTCGTACGAAGAAGTTATGGATGAAACACGGTTTACCCAACAAAAATAATAATAACATTATTATATTATTATTATTATTTTTAATTTAATTTAATTACTTAAAACCCCATATCCAAACCCCCACAAAAAAAAACGCCTCTCCTTTGAATCCATGTCAACCACACCCCACCCCCTTGATTGATTTCCTTTTTTTTATTTCTTTTTTTATTTCTCAACTTTTGATATCTCATATTCTCTCTCAAATATCTTCCACAATTCCCTCATGATCCAACCAAAGGTGGCGCCTCCCCTTCCTCATTCCATGCCCAACACTCCCCAACCTTCATTCCCTTATGGTTTTTATTATTATTTTCTTTATTATTCCATCACTTTGTAATCTCTCTCCAATCTCACTTCAATGTCATTATTAATAAAATTAATATTAATAACACCCATCATTAATGTTCTAATTTAATCCCATTAAATTAGATTACTATAATTATTCTCATATTAAACTAAAACCATTCCATGCGACTCACAACCATTTCATTTAATTGAATTAAATGACAAAACAAAATTAATATAACTTACATATTCAACCCCTTTTTAATACATTTAATTTCATTAACCTCTAGCACATAGTTTTACGCCATCATTGTTATTTATTTTTTTAAATAATAATAACAATTCATCAACTTATTTTATTAACTCATCACCATTATTATTTTTAATAATGATAATATTTACGCTCATTGAATTGACCACGTTAAACCACCCCATTGGATATCTGAATTTGACCATGACACGTCAATGTTGCATAACATCCGCCAATTTAATTATTTAATTATATTTATTTTTATTTCACACTAATTAAATTGATACAACTTTTATTAAATTAAAACCATTCAATTTAATAAAACCAACATATTTTTACGCCACCATTATTATTATTATTTAACATAATAATAATAACGAACTCACCTTTAATTTTTTTAACACACCACCATGCTTCTATTGTGCATCTTCATTTATTTGTTTTCAATAAATACCATGACTCATTTCATTAATTTCTCATTATTATTAATATTATGAATAATATTAATAACACAACACCCATTATTATTATTCAAATTTAATTTCAACAAATACTCAATTAATAATAAACTACATGTTTCTTTTATCAACTTCTAATGGGTCACACACCTTCCCACTTCACATCATTAATAATAATAACACCCATTAAATCATTTTATCATGATTATTCTCTTTTTAGTTTAATTAATCACACAATTTATGTCATCATCATTATTATTTAACATATTTTTACGTTATCATCAGTATTAAAAATTATCATTATAAAGCACGTCGTGTTGACCACATCAATTTCAACAAAGGAATGGATCAGAGGGGTCCGAGACATTACATCAGATACCTCTCAAAACATTCTCATCCTCGAGAATTAAAAACCAACCCATAAAAAAGAATAGATCCAAACAACCACTCCGCAAGGTACCTCTTAGGGATCACTTCATAACAGGAAACAACCGACAACCCTAATTATATGAGTTAGGAATTCCTTATCCCATATCGAGATATTATCTGCTTTAGGCGGCACTGACTCGCCTGCACGGGTTTAATCGCATCCACATTAATGCATCTCGATTAGGAATTAGGTATTCTGACTTCCATACATTAAGATTTTCCAAACTTACTCTACCCCCAGCACCATAAAAAACAACAATAAATTTCCCGAACACATGGCTTGAGGAATTCCTTCTCCCATGTCGAGATATTATCCGCTTTAGGCAGCACTGACTCGCCTGCACGAGTTTAATCACATCCACCTTAATGCGTCTCGATTAGGGATCAGGTTATCCTCTCCCCACATGTTAGGACTATTCACACACATTTAAAGGAAAGAGGGAAACAACATAGCATTATAGACTCATGAAAAACAAGGTCCAGGCCCAAAGCATGGGTGATAATGAGTTTCAAAAAAGGAGTGTGATGCTTCTGAATTTAAACAAAACATAAACAAGATCATTTAAGTAAAACCAAAAACATCTCTCTCAATATCTGGCCTGGCTAGGGTTGCCACTTCTGTTGCATGAAACTATCCGCATCCCACCCCTCTGCCTCTCTATTGATGTCTAGGTGCCATAGTTGTATGGTAAACAAAGAACGCCTAATCCCAAGTAGCAATGAAATTTTCTCAAGGTTTCATTTTATCATTTTTATTTCAATTTCTTTCCCAGAACACCCAAATCAAGTAGAACATAATCATGATGATGCATGTACCTTCCCTAGGGTCTCTACCCTGCAATCAATGTAGTCTCACTTGGTCGTTTGGTAGGCTCAGAGTCCTTGCATCGGATCACGAGGGTCCGTAAAATACCGTGTCCTAGACGGTCTTACCTGGCCTATGTCATGCACCAAGATTAACCAACACTGTTACCCTACCATCCCATGCAATCCTCACTGTGCCTAACTCCAGACTCTATCCCATATCTCAACCATCACCTCTGATACCATTCTTTCACGACCCCCTCCCACCAAAGATGCCCCTCCTGAGCTGGCAATGGTGGAAGGGAAATAATGAACCCCAAGTCCCGCCTCCAGTAGGCCCCGAAGTGGGGACTAGCACCAAAAGTATGAGTTTTTAACAAATTTGGGAGGCATTACCCTTTTTATTAATTTAAGATTGGGAAATAGGATGAGTCAAACACCAAGAAGAAAAAAAGGAAAAAGTATAGAAATAGCCCAAAACAAATCCCATATGCATGATTTATACAATAGTGAAACCAAACTACAAGTACAGAAAAGCTCCAAGTACTGTACCAAAAAGTAAAGAAAAAAAAACAACAACAAACAGCAGAAACTCCCCCTGCCTGACTAGTAAGGTCCCGCACAGTCCCTGTAGTCCTCCTGAAAACCTGAAAGCAAATGTAGGGTGAGCATACAAGTATACTCAGTAGGGAAACCTAAATCTCTCGTGCACAAGTGGAGAGACATCCTAATGCCTCGGGAGAAAATAGAAGAACCAAAAACTAGAAAGGAATCTATCCACCCAGACTCACCAGTCACACTCACCAAGTAACACAAGTAAATAGAGTATAGTATTAATGTTATCAAAGTATGGGTACCCCGCACCACCTTCCCACTTGTTATTAAAGACATCCTACGCATCGGACCAATCCTGCCATTCTCACCGCAGTCCCACTACCTCATCCCGCCCGCACACACCTGGGCCATATCCTCACGTAGTCCCACTGCAAAACCCCACCCACAAACACCTAGGCCACAACTGTCACACGTAACCACGCCTACAAACACCTAGGCGAGAACAACCACCGCCATTCCTGAAGACACCTGGGCTAGAAGATCTACTTCCATGCCCGAGGACACCCGGGCCTCATCCCGAAGACTCTTGGGAAACCACCTACCCGCAGACACCTGGGCCAACCACCACACTACCCTGCCCAAAGATTCTTGGGCAAATAATGGACCTCAGGCCATCACAGCCTGCTCGAAGATACTTGGGCTACCCGGGAAAGGGATCAGAAAGGAGCTAATAACCAGCCACTAATAGAAGTGTTGGGAAAAAAACCCTCCCCCATGAAATGGGGGTGTTCGGCACTAAGTGCTCAACATGGGTGGGGTGCGTAAAGAAACATAAAACATATAGATTTATATAATTATAACAACCACTCATCCCATCCTAAGGCTTCTACATAAAGATCTGAGCATGTGCCTTGGCACTACTACTTCGAGAGTATGCACATAACAAACAATCCCAAAACCCATTTAATGTTTTCATGTTTCAACAACTTTAGTTATCAATTTCTTAACTACAGGGCAACTATCAACAACCAAATTGGATCAAGCATTCATAAAACATATCCCTGCCATCCACAAATCAAGTTAGGAAAACACAAGCAACACAAACAAGTCCCTTCTTATTAACCAACCAACCCCATTGATTATTATTCTTGTTTCATTACCATGCCCCACCATTCATTAACTCTTCCACTTTTATTTATTATTCACAACCCATAGTTCGTTCAAATTCAAACCCATCCCTATAGCCCCACTGCCAACCACCATAAACAAAAACACACCGAAACTCGTACATCATCACCCCTTGATACCATTTATCGCAGCCCCGCTGCCCATCACTAACATAGCATTCACACCAACCCACAACCAAGCCAACCACAGCCCTGCTGCTCACCCGATCCACAACAACCCACAAAACACCCCCTTTCACATAAACAAACGCTAACCATCACCCACATGTTTATTATTTCATTTTGTTCAACCGAGATGATCACACAAGGGTTCTAGGTATTTAATCAACCAAATTTACGTGATTAACCAATTTCCACATTCAATAACATTTTCATCCATAAGAAAAAACCCAGAAGGATAGGGAAACATTTAATTGCGTAAGCAAAGGCCCCCAACGACCATGATTTTTATTAGGCAGAAGCTCATTTAATTCACAACATAATATCACAGGATATAAATAATGTAACTGCATTCACAAACTTCCCATCCCCATTATATAAGCTAGTTATTATCATTATTAAACCGTTTCAAATGTGTTTCACGCAAACAAGAGGACACCCACCCCGTATGATGCACAATCTAGAGAGATGAAGGTAAGATCCCTACCTCAATAGGTTACGATGTCCTTCTATGAACTCGACCACCATGATCACAAGGCTTCTCCCATAACGACTGCACCCACCAAGGACATTCGCGGCACCACTGAATCAAAAACACAAGAAACTCCCTCAACATGGAGATCACATGCCGTAGCATGGAAAGAAAATGGGAGAAGTAGGATGGGAAAGAGAATACAAGAACAGAGGTTTAACATGAATTTTTAAAGTTGTTCGTAAAAGACCGCCGTTCCCATCAATTATCAGCAGTCTCCTTGGTTACAAATTGCAGAGGGGAAGTCGAAGAAGAGGGAACGAAACAGGGTGTATGATTTTCTCCTCACTGACATGATCCCATAGTCACTGACGGATTGACAATTAGAGTCCGGATGAAGAAGTTAAGAGGAAGGCTTCTAGGTCATCCGGGAGCATCACCGTGCGGAGAAGAAGAGAGGTCCATAAATAACACATGAACCTCTCTTATATAGGAAACGAAAAGGTAAAACGATACGCAGTGTGTATTAATGAATACACGACATGACCATACAACTGTTACGCTGTTTGACTAGTCAACACAGGACACGTCACACAGTTTCCATGTGTTTAATGATAATAATAACTTTAATTAATAATAGGTGTTTAATTGACCCGAGACATGATTCATAAAAAGGTATTCATCATTGTTCTTAAAATGACCGTCATAAATTCAGGGTTGCAACGTCACAGACGGTTCGCAATTCCAACACTGTATGGAGGAGATAGGTTGGATACAAGATCCCATAATAATAACAATGTTATTATTATTGGGTGTTTCATGGAACTGAGCCATGAACCATAATTTAATATCCAACCTTATACTTGAGACGATATTATTAATGACAAGATCACATCGCCACTGACGGCATGTCAATCGGATATCGCACATGGGAGTTACGACGAGTCGAATATTTAATAATAATATTAAATCTATTAATTCCCGAGCATTTCGGGTACCCGATCTGAAAACCAGAAAAAGACATCCAATATTGGACTCATAATTTCCTTCTCGTAGTCAGGGTCGCACTGCCACTAACGGTTCGTAAAACCGAGGTCGTATGAAGAAGTTATGGACGAAACACGGTTTGCCCAACAAAAATAATAATAACATTATTATATTATTATTATTTTTAATTTAATTTAATTACTTAAAACCCCATATCCAAACCCATGCACCACAAAAAAATTCCTCTCCTTTGACTCCATGTCAACCACGCCCCACCCCCTTGATTGATTTCCTTTTTTTATTTATTTTATTATTTCTCAAATTTTGATATATCATATTCTCTCTCCAATATCTTCCACAATTCCCTCATGCTCCAACCAAAGGTGGCCCCTACCATTCCTCATTCCTTACCCAACACGCCCCAACCTTCATTCCTTTATGGTTTTTTTTATTATTTTCTTTATTATTCCATCACTTTGTAATCTATCTCCAATCTCACTTCAATGTCATTATTAATAAAATTAATATTAATAACACCCATCATTAATGTTCTAATTTAATCCCATTAAATTAGATTACCATAATTATTCTAATATTAAACTAAAACCATTCCTTGCGACTCAAAACCATTTCATTTAATTGAATTAAATTACAAAACAAAATTAATATAACTTACATATTCAACCCCTTTTTAATACATTTAATTTCATTAACCTCTCGCACATAGTTTTACGCCATCATTTTTATTTATTGTTTTTCAATAATAATAACAATTCATCAACTTATTTTATTAACTCATCACCGTTATTATTTTTAATAATGATAATATTTACTCTCATTGCATTGAACACATTAAACCAACCCATTGGATATCTGAATCTGACCATGCCAAGTCAATGTCGCATAACATTCGTCAATTTAATTATTTAATTCTATTTATTTTTATTTCACACTGATTAAATTGAAACAACTTTTATTAAATTTAAACCATTCAATTTAATAAACCCACCATATTTTTTATTCCATCATCATTATTATTATTTAACATAATAATAATAACGAACTCACCTTTAATTTTATTAATGCACCACCATGCTTCCACTGTGCATCGTCATTTATTTGTTTTCAATAAATAGCATGACTCATTTCATTACTTTCTCATTATTATTAATATTATTAATAATATTAATAACACAACACCCATTATTATTATTCAAATTTAATTTCAACAAATACTCAATTAATAATAAACCGCATGTTTCTTTTATCAACGTCTAATGGGTCACACACCTTCCCACTTCACATTATTAATAATAATAACACCCATTAAATCATTTTATCATGATTATTCTCTTTTTAGTTTAATTAATCACACAATTTATGTCATCATCATTATTATTTACCATATTTTTACATTATCATCAGTATTAAAAATTATCATTATAATGCGTGTCATGTTGACCACATCAATTTCAAAAAAGGAATGGACCGGAGGGGTCCAGGCCATTACATTCCCCGTATCCTTTATGATGACCCTGGACTGGACCACCCTACTGCCACTGTCTCAGTTGAAACTACCTAAACAGAGGAACCTGAGGTGGAACACATGGAAATGATGACTGTTTCGAATTTTCAGGCGCTCTCACCACTGATAACCTTGGTATCAAAAAGAAAAAAAAAATTCATATGATCCCTTAGAATAGGTTTGGGAGTTTCCACCCCAGGAGAAACAATATTTTGAAGGCTGAAACCTACCCCTGACTGACCAAAAAATCTTTTGTCTTGAGAATTTGGAACCCCATACCATAGATCTATTCCATGAGGAACCATGATGAATCTCCTCTCATGAAAAATCGGTTTTAGCCAACATCCTCTCAATAACCTCTACTCTCTCCATCACCTTGAGATACGTCTTCAACATAAAAAGGGTGACCTGACACTAAATCTCTGGATGCAAATCCACCTCAAAATTACTCACCATAGCCTTCTCATCTAGCAATAGGTATGAATCATATAAAAAGGGTCCTAAAACAGATCCCAAAATCTTGCACACTAGAGATTCCTTGCCAAAGGGAAATCAACTCTTGGATACTTGATGCCTTCATGGTTGAAGAAAGGAACTCTACTCAGAAGTGGTCTCAGAACATGTCCCACAAAACTTTTGAATCCTTACGATCTCTAAGGAAAAATAACCACCACTGCCTCATTGCTCTATGAAAAATCGTCATAGCTAATGAAACCCAGTGCATCTTTTGAGAACAAATCAAATTGAAAGATATCTCAAAATCCTCCAACCATTCTTCTATGAATGAATATGAAAGGGATCCCTCATACTTCTTTATTCTTTGGCACTGAAACTCTTAGAGTGTCCTCCTCTAAGTGTCGTCATCATCGACCTCTAGTTTGCGGCAATCTGTTAACACATCCTATTGAACATCTTCAGCGTGAAAATGATGAGGATATCTAGTTGGATCCATTCTTGTAAAAAGAATAAACTATTAGAGCTCCTCAACCTAGAATAGGGAATATTTAACTTTAATTAATTAATTAATATCTTGTTAAGATTTTATCCTATATAAAGGTATTCCCATTTCAAAATAGGCACAAAGAATAATGATGAGTGACCCTTTTCTGGATCTCTACCCTATAACCAATATCACTTTATTTAGTAGGATCAATAAACTTAAATGTCCATGCATTAGATCATAGGGGGCCCTAAATAACTTTTTCTCAGTCGATATCCTGTGTTTACATTAATTACTAAACTTATATGACACCATTTCCCTACCAACCCATGAAACCTCACCTATGCCTAACTCCAAACTCTATCCAATCCATCAAAACCGAACCTCTAATACCACTATATCAAAACACCTTCCCCAAAAAGATACCTCAATGAGGGGAGAGAGATAATGACTGCTAAATTCTTGCCTCCAATAGGCCCTAGGTTGGCAACTAGCACCAAGGGTATAATAAACATGCATATGGGGGGAATTACCCTCTAAGAGAAACGTGCAAAAGAGAGAGATAAGAAGGATACACCAAACAACACCTAATCATATATATATATATATATATATATATATATATATATATATATAAACCAAGTGAAAACATGCAATTTTATACAGTACTAAACAACTGAAAGGAAAACTACAAGTATCCAAAATTTAAAGAAGGTAACGACCATGAATCCCAAACAACTCCTAAAAAACCACGAACTAGTAATATTAAGCCCAATATCCAACCTCATATGGATGACCTAAAAAACAATTTATATATATGTTGGGTGAGAATAATAGTATACTCAATAGGATCCTCCCTGGAGCCTCTCATGCAGAAGATAAAAAAATCATTCTAAAGTATTGTGAACCGCAGTGAAACTAACTCATCACCTTAACAAGTATACTATGTTCCCAGCCTCACCATGGCCAAATCTCACCAAGTATTGCAAAAAAGAGAGCATATGATATAATAATGAAACATCAAGGGTACCCCTCTCCTTCTTACCCACTATTTTGACACTCTTTCCCAACATCGCACGTCCTGATCCATCACTCCCCAAAAGTAATCCATCCCAAAGACACATGGGAAAGGAATAACAACATGCACCTCTTGCATCACATCATCACATTATCACATTATCCCATATCCATATATAGTAACTGAGTAGTTTCCAAGATCCACCACAGACCGTATGACGTATACCAAACATCAAGTATTATACCTCAATCCATTATAGCTCATACACCGAGTAAGTACAGCAAGGCATCAAAACCTATACATGCCATACCTATAATAATTATTTGAATACTATATTCAGTAATAAATGTGTGTAAAATAACAATAATCCATCACATTCCTCTACACACATATATGGGAAAACTAACCACTATGCATACCATCATAAGTAACCACTAAGAGAAGAGAGTGGGGCTAGAGGGGGTAGTCAGTCATCTATCCTCCCACTAAGATGTTGGGGAAAACACCCTCCTATAATCCACTAGGTGTTGGTCACCCAAACCGAAATGGGTGGGGTAGAATATGAAATCATAGAATATACATGATATGATATATCTCACAACCACACTATGATAATAACCTACTTAGACTAACTATAGCTAATGTATCTCAAACTCTTGGTTACCACTACTAAGACTAAATATCCTATAAGCAATCAAGCATTTAAAAGAGAAAAATTAATTACTTCTTTACTTTTTATCATTTACTTCCGTAAATTAATTCATTATCCATTAATTAACCATTAACATTTTTTACACGTTACATTACATTAATCATCAGAGTAATGTTCATGCCCTCCTGGCATAATCGAAATCGAGTCCACAGTTTAAAAAGATTAACATATTTTAGAATTTGTATTCCATCAACATAAACCATATGGGTTAAGAATTAATTATTCATTATTAGCATCATTCCATAAACCAGTTACTCTAGGAAAACCATCCTAATCTACCACTAAGAGGAAACATGCAACCAAGCACATCCAACTACCTCAAGCAGTGGAAAAAAGGAATGAAGATAAAACAACCAACTTGACTGATGACCATTAAATTGATTCATAAGCGAGCATACTAGCTCTCAACATCACATCAATGGGTAAGACTAGCTTTAACCCATTATATCACCTCCAATTCTATACCTAAAACCCACATGAATTTTCCAATACATCTCCCCATCACATGCATCATCTTATGCCAAATCATTCTGGCCTCCCCACCCACATCACATCATCCTCACTAGGCTCAGCCATCCTAGGCACATATCACATCCGGGCCTCCCCACCCATATCACCTCAGCCATCCTAGGATCATCCATATAAGGATCGTCTATACCATACTCATTACACAAAGAACATATCTAGAGCACATCACAAAAACAACAAGAACATACAAACAAAGACAACAGGGAAAATGATCCCTTAAAACAAGGCATTCATCCTTTACATGAAAACGAGCTATCACAACTCCAAAACAAGGAACTCGATATTCTTAAACCAACAGTAAACCTAGGACCTAGTAATTATCTTTATCAAATAATTATTTTTTATTCAATCTTTAATTAATAGATTCATTATTCATTTGTTCCGACTATGTAAAACCTAAGGAATCAAGCTATATGATGCTACTAAATTAATTAAAAATTTAATTTAAACATGCTTCCGAAAATCCAAAAATTCTCATTTATCATGCATTTTTATTATTATCAACAAGCATGCACTTTATTCATATTATATATCAATTCCATTAAGCACATGGAAGATCAAATTTTCAAATACACTTTCACATTGCATCTATTTGATTATCATCATATTATATCTATCATTAGATTACAAACATGACTCTTCTTTAGTTTATTAAGATAATTAATTATCAATTAATTCTAGATTTTCATTCTTTATAAATTTCAAAATTCTATTACAAGAATAATAACATGAGAACAAATCATAGCATATATATCACACTATCTAGAAAACTATGAGGAAAACTGTGATCATAGTACAAAGAAGCAACATCATCAACATGCGATCACAACCAATTTATTTAATTCAGATTAATATTATTAGGTTAATTCCAATTCTATCCAAAGGGATAAAGCATGATAAATTTACAATTTCACATATATAAAAAGAATCAATCAATCCCCTACCTCAAAGGCATAAACATTATTTGCACAAGAATATACCAACATTGCAGATCCCGATCACCTATTCCACAAGAAGATGAATCCATCCAAGGACACCATGACACAATTGCACTAAAAAACAATGAAGAAAACTCCATTATAACCAGAAGATATCTTGAGCTATTGTATGGTGAGAGGAAATGGGAGGAAAATAGATCGATTAGGGAGAAATCACTAGAAAACAAAGGATAAAGGCACCTTGGATCACTACTGATCACTATGGATTGAAGATGGAATCCCAAGGATTGATCCCAATCGAAGGGATCTCAAAAAACTGAAGGGAGGCACTGATGGCCATTGAAAATTGAGAAAGGAGGGTAGGGTTTGAGAAATACCTGATCGAATACACCCTTTAAAAATGTACTTCAAGGATTTCAGTCTTTAGTTATCACCGAAAAAAGATTCATCTAGAATATCTTAACCCTAAATTAATAAACATAGTAAAGAAACCTACAAACCATCCTTAACAAGATATGAACTGCATATACACAACGTGAAAACTCCTTACACATCGTATATTCTTAAAGATTCTAGCTTTTTATATCCAAACCACTCGAGAATCACTCTATAATTCCTCTAACTACCACGAGCCTCTGAAATACTTAAAGGGCCAGACTACACAGATCTGAGCCCTTACACATGACATATATCTAGGGGTTTCAACTCAGTTTATTCTAAAAACCATGCTTGATGTAATCTTTTATAAACACTTCTCATTTATAGGACTAAACATGAAGTTCCACAAGAGGGGGTTATATGAGTCATTTTTTCTATCTTTTAATTGGTTTACATTGTAAGGTTTTTGAGTTTAAGTATATATAATCTATTATAAATCTGCATTATAACATAACATATGTTATCCTTATAAAATAGATAACATTTATTTCCAAACTTAAAATAAATTCCCATGGTGTCCAAACTCGACACTGTGATTATTTTTTTGGTAACTAAAGGAACGTAATAATAATTATTTAATACAAGAACCAAACCATGATGAAAAGTCATATGATAATCTTGTACTGCCAAGGATGCTAGTCTTGCACCATTTAAAGCTTAGAGACCTACCTCACCCTTTTTTATATTCTAGAATCTACTCAGTTTCTATATATGAATACAAATGTGTTGCGAAACATGTAGTATCCAATACCCATATTGTAGATAAAGACATATTGCATTCAATGAAAAAAATACTAGAGGTAAAAGTGTTTCCTTTATTATTTTTCTCATCCTTTCAATTCTTATTACAATTTCCTTTCTTTCCATAAGAAAAGAAGAAAACCTCCTACCCATTTCCCTCTCTCTGTATCTTTATCATTTTGGAAGGATAGTGCATTGGTGTCTTCATCTTGGGTTTATCCTTAGACCCCTTAGCCTTTCACTTCCTCCTCTTTTTCACTATAAGGACTGAATAATTAGTATTCTTTATATTCTTATATGACTGGAGAACTAAATCCAATAGTCTTAGGAGTGACTTTTTCATGTTATTCATGTTTTAATTGACAATAAAAGATGTGAATTATGGTAGTAAATAGGAAAAAATGAGACCAGTTTCTAGTTCTTGGATTAGTTTGAACCCAAGGGATTAAAGTCTCAAAATGTACCCAATCATATTGAGTACTTGAGATCTTTCTTGATTCCCTTCTACTAGCTTGCACCAATACAGTGCACTTGATATCTCATATCTTTAATGACTTTATCTCTCATGATATAACTCTTGTAGATGAGTTAGCAACTTGTAGGAATATTCATGCTCATGTATTTTATACAGTTGATTTTATATCTATGACAATATGATCCATTTTAAATCCAGTTCATTATCTATAAGCTTATTATATTTGTCTTTATCTTCCTTGATTGTTCCGTAAGGGGTATCAACAAGAAGTGATAACTCTTGTACATAAATATTCCTCTCTTGGAGTAATAATATGTGAAAGTTTATGTACCACTCCTGAAATTTATAATTAGTCAGTGTATTTTTGTAACACCCTATTACCTTCTAAGGTATTCCTTTCTCTTTGGTCCTTTGGTTTGGTGGTTTTAAGTAGAATATGGGCTGTTTACTATCTGTTGGGCGATTACACACTGTGTAAATGTATTACATGTAGTGTAATGTTCTCTAGGAAGATAACGTGAAGAATTTACAGGGCATGAAAGGTTACAGTTCATATAATTGGAATTAACAACATGTAAGGGAATAATCATATTTTAATAAAAAGGTGGTTCATTTTTTGGTGTATGCGGCCTTTGGGAATTACATGACATGAAGCTAGGTTACACACCATGTAACTCTCATGGAACGAAATTTTAAACATGTTGCACATCTTATTTTCATTTTATTCATTTTTTAGATCTACACATCTCAACCTAGATCTATCCCTTGGTGATTTTTTAGATCTAAAATTCCTTCGGATCATTCATTCAGTGATTTATCATCATGTTGGTTATGGTGCATCTCTCTGGGTAAGTGGTCTTCCTGTCTCTTTTGTTATCTATTTCCATTATCCTTGGAGTTTGATATATCATCTTAGGATTGATGGATTTAAACTATGTGTCGTTAAATATTTATTCTAGGTTGTGTTCCTAGATCTTCTGTTCCTTTATCCTTCTTTGAAAATTCTTATTGCGGATTTTGATTTATGTGATTAAAAGTAGGTGGTTCTGTTTAAGATTGGTTATATAATTAATACCTTGATTTTATTGATTGTTTGAAATTTATTTCAATTAATTTATGAAAATCCAACTCTATATAACTGGTAAATGGAATTTTAAAGGACATAGATTTTGGGGAAAACCCCAAATTCCAATAGAATTGGAATTTGGGAAATATTTTAAAATTCATGGAATTGATGAAATGTTTTGATAATTGATTTTAAAAAATTGATTAAATCAAATTGATAAAAACCCATGATTGGTTTTGTATTGAAAATGCATGAATTGATAAAAAACCCATGTTTTGGTTTTGAAATTGAATTAGAATATTGAAACTACAAATTAGGTAATTGAATTATAAATGATGATTTATTTGAAATGAAATTATTTTCCCTTTTTTTATTGATTGATTGAGAACATGTGAGCCTGGGTATTTAGTGGGTTATTTGGGATAATCATTATAGGATGATAATTCCCTAGCAATGGATTGGTGATGAAAACTCTAAAAAAAATCTAGTTAGGAAAATATTATCCCTGATGGGTTGTTGATGGGTCCTATTTGGCCTGAGCGTGAGGAACATGTGTACACATACCTACTATGATCACTAATATGAGATGTGTGAGGATCCTATAACTAGAAACTATCATACTATAGGGCAGATGACCATGGTTATTATTTTTATTATTTTGATATATATTCCATTGATTTTGACTCTATTTTACTCAATCCTGCTAATTTATATAAACAGTTTTATATAAAATGTTTATTTAATCCATATATGAAATGTTTCCATCATTTTAAAATGAAAGTAAGTTTTGTTTTAAATATGAAAGGGTATTTCCATTCCCTGTTTTATTTAAATTAAAATCATGATATGGTTTATTATAATGGAATCTATTATAGAACAGTTTTTGAGACCCTGCTGAGATTTATAACTCACACCATATTTTTTCCTTTGGGAATTTATGAGCAAAGGGAAAGTGCCACTTGGAGGGGTGGATGTTATTGATCCTTTGGAATTGGAGTGAAATTTACTTTGGGATGTTGTGTATTTATGATGAGTACTTGATGATGTACTATTTTGGTTTCTTGTACTTTCTCCCTTTGGAGCATTGAGAATAATGACACATATATGTTATCTTATGCTATTTTTTGGAAAATTTGTTCCATATTTTATCTTATGTGATTCTAGGAGCTAGTCGCCAACCCATGGAGATCAGAAATTCCATTCAGACTATGTTAGTGTCAGCTTAGGTATCAGGGTAATAGGGTATTCGAGCTAGTTTGTGAAAAACTGATATTATAGGTGTAGGTTGAGCATATTTCATATATGTCAGTATGTAGTTTGGAATATCTTATCAGGACTTAGGAGGAAGTTGCGAGTGTGTGCCTAGCTAGATCTCATTGTAATGAGCCTTAAATCACCATGGGTGGTTTGGGAAATGCACCTTGAGGAATAATTTAATGTAGTTTTAGCTTTTTCTTTACTTTTGATTTGGATAGGTTGAAATCCAAATCTCATATTCTTATCCCAAATGGCTCAAAGGCCTTCTTTTTATTTTATTATGGTTAATCCCCCTTTTAAGGGTTGAAGGGGAACCCATACATGACCTGTAGGTCCAAGGAACAAGGCCCGTCATGGCTTGCAATACATGTCCTGAAGGCCCAGAGGCATACCATGCCCAATACATGACCTGTAGGCCCAACCCACTAGAACTACCCCTCCCCAGATTCTGCATCATTGATTGTCTAGCTCCCCACATTGTATTGCTGATCAGCTAGCATTGCCCCATACAAAGCTGCACGGTGCCTGGTCCCAATGGCGGTTGTCATACCCTTTCATTCTTCCAATCCGATTAGATCTGCTTCTTGGTAACTTCTATTCTTGTTGCTATGATCCTCTTTTGACGTCCTCAATTTTTTTTTGATGTTGTTTAGTATGATTCCTATAATAAGACATGTGGATAGTAACCAGGAAGAAGTTTCTGGTTAACCACGGTGAGTGGATCCTCCCATAGATAAGAACGTAGTTGAGATTGTTGTGTGTGTTGTCCAAGCTTTGGGATAGTCACCTGCACCCTTTCCCATTCAAGATACAGCTATGGAACCTTAAAGGGATGAATATTGGAATTTTTCTTAGGATTTCCTTTACAAAAAACAACCAGTTTTCCAAGTTTCTAATGATCCTCAAGAGTCTGAGGATTGGTTGAGAAATATAGACCTTCTCTTTGGTTTTTTAGAAAATCCCGAAGCTATTAAGGTGAAGTGTCATACTTTTAAGTTGGAAGGGCTTAGAAGAAGATGGTGGGATTTGATAGTTATGGAAAAGAAGCACAGAGTTTTAGAGTGGAAGTAATTTAATGTTCTTTTCACTGATTAGTTCTATCCAGTGTTCATGGTGCTGGCTAAAGATATAGAGTTTTTCAAACTCAACTAGGCTAATAGGACCGTGATGGAATATGTAAACTGCTTTTCCAATCTTGTGTAGTTTTCACATAATATTACATTGAATGTGAATATTAATACTTGAAGGTTTGAGATGGGTCTTCGACCTAATATTAATTATTATGTTTTCTTACCCAAGATTTCTTCTTATATTGACATGCTGGATAGGGTGTTAATGGTTGAGCTTAACCTGACTGGTAAGTCAGGATTGACGGGAGTTCCTTTTTCTCCTAGTTGAAGTTATATGAGTTCATTTAAAGTAAAGAGTAAGTGTAATGATTATCATGGTGGATCTCAACAATAAGTTTCTTCTAGACCTCCTACAGTGTCTAGAAGAGGCCTTTTGACTTGTTTCTAGTGTGGCAAGGTTGGACATTCGAAATGGGTTTGCACCGAGGAACCTAAGATTTGTAGTTCCTGTGGATGCTCAAGACACTTGCAGAAGTTATATTATATATTTTCTATCCCATATAGTGGATGGGATATCAGCACCTTAAAATACCATGGTGAAGTCAGATTCTTCATGAACAAAGGGAATCTAGCCACAAACATTCTGAATGAAGCTTCTTCATGTAGTGGAAGAATCTCTAAAAGAAACTGATACGAGTCCAATGACCATGAGAGGCACTATCATTATAACTCCATATTTAGTGATTGCATTATTTGATACTGGTGCATCTCACTCATTTATATCAACTTGTATTATGAACCTGCTAAATCTTTCTATGGAGCTTTTATCTTATGTGATGGATATTACTCTTCCCCTTGGAATGAAGAGAGAGTAGGGTCTCTATTATATTGCTCATGTTTTCTCTTTATCAGAGATTAAGCTTACCTAGGATTTTTTGGTTCTTGACATGAAACCAATTGATGTAATTTTTGGGATGGATTGGTTTATTGCTAATAAATACTGAATTGAATGCTCTCTTTGATGGGTCTCCTTTACTATGACCGATGGGATGAGCTGTATCTTTCAAGGAGAATGGGACCCAAGATCTAGTAGAGCCTGACCTTCTTATCTAAAGTTGGGTAATGTAATATCAGTGTTTTCTTTTGACCTAGAGCAGGAATCTTTGAATGATGATCTACCTCAAGTTTTCTTTTTTGTTTCCTGAAGTATTTCCTTCTGATTTCTCTAGGTTTCCACCGGTAAGAGAGGTAGAGTTATCTATTTATTTAGTGCTTGGTACTCAGTCAATATCTATACCTTCCTATCATATATCACCAACTAAAATGAAATAGTTGAAGACTCAATTGGATAATCTATTAGAGAAAGGAATTATACTCCTGAGTGTGTCACCTTGGGTGGCACCTGCTCTCTTTGAAAAGAAAGCTGATGGGACCTTCACTTGTGTTTTGATTACCAGAAACTCAACCAAGTTATAGTAAAGAAGAAGTATATGTTTCCACAGATTGATGATTTGTTTGACAAGTTGAAATGGATGAAGTTGTTCTCAAATATTGATCTTCGATTTGGTTATCATTAGTTGAGAATCACTAATACAAAAATAGGTTTTAATAGTGCTAGTAAAGAGCCTTTAATAGTTCTTATAAAGTGCCATCTACATAGGCACTATTAAAAGTAAGGCTTTAACAATGCTCACAAAAAGCACTGTTAAAGGGGTCCTTTAACAACGCTAAAAAAAGCGATGTTAACGACACCATTTAATGAAACTTTTTGTGAGCATAGTTAAAGGGGCTAAAATCTTATTTTTTTAGAGATCTATGATCCCGACCTTATCATCACTTCCACGAACCATTTAACAGTGCTCCACCCCCTTTATTAGAACTTTTCACCCCACAACCCCTTTATCAACACTTTTAGAATTTCACAGCCTCTTGTGCCCACCTAGATTCCAACCCCATACCTCTCCTTTGAATATGGAACACATTTACAACTGCACCATGTTTTTTTGTCATTATAATGATATTTCTATTTATTTATATACATATATTTTTTATTCATATATTTATATAATTATTTTTAAATACATTTATAAATATGTTATATATTATATTCATTTACATATACTAGAATATAATATAAATATATATCTATTTTTTAATAAACATATATATGTATATATAAACATTATATATATATATATTTGTATAATATAAAAAATGGTTAGATATTGTTTTAAATACATTTTTAGAATATGTATTTATTTACATATATTAGAATATAGAAATATATATATATATATATATATATATATTAATCATTGTTATACACATGTTTATATATAAACATTAATTATATATGTATATATATACATATTAATGCATTTTGGTAAAGTAAATAAAATGGGAAATTTTTTAATTTAAATAAAATGAATAATAAATATTTATTTTATATATTTAAAAATTCATTTATATATAAATATGTTGATATATTTATTTATATAAGTTATTTATTATAAGTAAATATAATAAAATATGCATATATTTAATTATAAATAAAAATAAATTGTGAAAAATGATAAAAATTCAAAACCATAATGTCAATATAAATGTAATACCTAAGAATAAATTCACTCCCCACAAAAAAAAAGACAAAAATACCCCCTTAAATGAGGCTGAAATTCTATCAAATTTTTAAAAATTTGGATACCCCAACTAAAAAATCTATTTTGGAGGCATTTTAATCTTTTTTGGCATAAAAAAATGTAACTAGGGTTACCATTAGTCACTAGGTCATAGATCTTGTCACATTCTTTTATTTGATATGTGGTAGAGCCCAAATGGACACCCGGATCAAAATTTATGACCTTTTTGAAGTTTAAGTTACATTTTAACTTATTTTAGGTCTTTTATTAATTTTTTGATTTTTTTATCTCCAAATTGTTATTAAATGACTATTAATTGATAATAATTAGAAAATTATTAATAAAAAATATTTGTTAAATTATTTTATATATTATTTTCACTAAATATCTTATATATTAAGTGTAAATGAATATTTAGCCTTATTTAAAACATATTTAAAAAATATATATTATATTTATATCAATATTAATATATTAATATATTAATATTTTATTTTTAATGAAATATAAGTTTTTTTGAAATATATCCTCTATTAACACTAGTAAAAAGCATTGATAGGGGGTCTTTCTCAGCACTTCTAAGCAAGCGCTGGTAAGGGGGGATTTATTAGTGCATTTTTACAAGTGTTGATAAAGGTCCCCCTTTAGCAGTGCTAAAAAAGAACTGTTAAAGACCCCCCTTTAACAACACTTTTTCTAGCATTGACAAAAGGGGTCTTTAAGAGGGATTTTATCTAGTTATATTAAAACCCTAGCGCTGGATAAACTTAGTTTTATAGTAGTGAATAAAAGAATTTCAAATTCAAAAAACTTCATTCTGGAATAGATATGGCCATTATGAGCATATTGTTATTCCATTTTGTCTAACTAATGACCCTACAGTCTTTATGGACTTGATGAAAAAGATATTCCATGAGCATCTTGATATGTTTGTGGTGATCATTTTGGATGACATCCTAGTTTACTCCTAGTATGAGGAGGATAATTTGCATCATCTAAGAGAAGTTTTGGAATTGTTGAGAAATCATAAAATTTATGCCAAGTTATTGAAATGTGATTTCTGGATTTGATAAGTGAATTTATTGGGACACATGGTCTTGGAACATGGTATCTATGTTGATCCTGAGAAGGTGAAAGATGTTATGGAATGACATCAACCACATAATATTTTTGAGATTCAGAGCTTCTTGGGTTTAGCGGGGTATTATTTCTAGTTCATAAAGGATTTCTAGAAGTTGAATTCTCTGATGACTGCTCTCACTTGTAAGGGAGTGAATTTTTCTTGGGATAAGAAATGTCAGAGTTCTTTTATTGAGTTGATTTTTTAATTCTATGCCAGTATTGAATCTTCCAAAGGTTGGGTAGGACTATGTGGTCTTCTCTGATACATCAAGTTCATGTTTGGGCTGTGTTCTTGTGCAGGGTGATCACATGGTAGCCTATGGCTCGAGACAGTTTAGGTCTCATGAGAAAAATTATCTAACCCATGACCTCTAACTTGAATCCATGAGGCATGTACTTAAGAGTTGGCGACATTACCTTTTCATAGAAAGATTTATCATATATTTTTACTATAAGATCCTAAGTTATATCTTCTCTCAAAAATATTTGAATTGCTGTCAGATGCATTGGGTGGAGTAACTATAGTCTTTTGATTTCAACATAACCTATATCCTGGGGAAGGGGAATATTTTTTTTGATTCTTTGAGAAGAAAACTCCTGACCCAGGCTATGAAATAATCATCAGAAGAGTGGGAATTTATGGATCTTTTTGTATAGTTTCATATAGGAGTTCGGGAAATAGGGGATGAGGTTGTCTTGGGAAACATTCAGTTGAACTCCACTCTTCTTGATATGATTCTTCAGGAACAACAACTTGATGATGAATTATGTAGCATTAGAGAGTCTATTTATGGCGGGGAGACCATTGGTGAGTGGTTGTTTTCCATAAAGGGTATTCCATCTTTTTGGAATTGGTTTGTGGTGCTGTTATCCACGAGGAAGGATGTGATGGGGTATTTCCATAATTCCCAATGGGTTGCGAACCTAGGAACCACAAAGATTTTCTATGATATGTGGTGAAAATTCTAGTCTCCATGTATGAGATAAAACATTGCTTATTTTTTCTCTTGTTGTTATACTTTCCAACAGGTCAAGCTCGAACACTAGAGACCTGTAGGTTTGATTCATCTACTTCCAATATTGATTTGGAAGTGGGATGAGATCTCTATAGACTTTGTGGTTAGGTTGTTCTGTACCCCTTGAAAGAATAATGTTATATGGGTTGTGATTGATCATATTACCAAATCAGTTCACTTTATACCCATTCAAGATACAACCAAATTTTAGGAGTAAGAAAATCTCTATGTGAGAGAGATTATTCATTTATATGGAGTTCCATATTCTATAGTCTATGATAGAGATCCCCATTTTACCTCTCATTTTTAGTGAGTAATTTAGTAGGAGATGGGATATTAGGTTCATTTGAGTATAGCGTACCATCCTCTGATGGATAGACAGACAGAGAGGGATATATAGATTCTTGAGGACATGCTTTGTGCCTACATCCTTAAAGGTTCCGGGTGCAGTGGAAGCGTGGTTGTGACGACACCCAATTTTGATTTTTACCATGATCAATAATTATTCCGGGATCAATACGATGATGAATTCCAGTCTTTATGGAATATAATCAAAGATTTAGATAAAGAAAAAAAGAGGCCCAAAACTTTTAGAGAGGATCTTGCACACCATGTTTATAATTAATTTAATTAATTTCATAAAGAAAAATAATACCTATGTCTTTGGTATTTTTCTTCATTGATGACGTTGATCATCTGGATTGACCCTTCCGGATTATCTCATTGCGGTTGTAAGGATCCAAACTAGAATCCCGCTAGTGGTGATCCTTACAAGTTCTAATGGCCTCTGATTGACACCGCTCATTCTCTAGGTTCTAGCATGGCGAAGCGAGTGTCTTGTGTCAGTCATTCTTGATCGCTTGTTCTTTGGCCTTGAAAAATGTCTCTTGTTCTTGAGAGGGGGAGAGAAGAGGATTAGAGAGAGAAATTGTTTGGCTCAACAGTTCTCAATTCACTAGGCATGTGGTGTGGTGTGGTGTATGGAACAATAAGGGTACTTGACTATTTATATACATGGAATTTTAGTTACAATATTTAATTGCGTAGAAACAATTAAATACATTCATGAACTTAGAGAAAACCCTTGCATTTAATAATAATACCGCGTCATTATTTATAGTGCACCAACTTGTGCAAAATAGAATTATAAATAAAATTCCACATCACAAAATAATAGCAGCGTTATTTTAACTTGTGCCAACTAGTTAAATAATTATTTACCATCTTGCAAATAATTATTTTACTACCAGACCGACCTTGGTCCGCTCAAAATCCACTTCCATTTATTGAACACCCGAATAAATAAATAAATAATTTATTATCTTAAATAAATATTTTATTTACAAACTAGTAAATAAATATATATTAAATGTTTAATAAAATAAACAAATATATTTTATTTAATTTAAGCGATCATATTAACTTGAATAAAATTATTCCACGGTCTTGATAATAATATTTATTTCATTAATTAAATAAAAATAGAATTTAACTGAGACCACTAAAAACACTTAGTGTGTGACCCTCTAGTATTCTTTCTCATTGGCATTAGGTGAGCTTACCTAAAGTCCAAGAGTAATCTCTAGCAATGAGTCAATGCACCCAAGAGAAAGAACATAAAGTCGCAACAACGACATCTACATACAAACACTCACTGTGTAATATAATCCCTTTGTTGCAATATCTCATCAAGTAGGTTTCATGATTGTGTCATCAACTTTTATGCTTGATATGTCGTTCCTTGACTACCTGAAATAAACTAGTCGTACACCATGGACATGGAATTTCTCACGACGGTTCTATTTCAATCAAAGGGCCGATATATAAACTTTCATAAATGAAAGGGAAAAATCCTTCCTCGAATTATCCATTAATAACATGCCACTCGTGACGCACCCAACGTACCCTACTTCTCACCAACTGTCTGCATGACGGTTTTTGTCAGTAAATCAAAGTGCATAAGTCATGACATGTATTAATTATTATCTTAAAGTCTAAGGATCATTATACATGCTCGCAGATAGAAATATCCGATGACACCAAAACATGCAAAATTCCTATCAGCGGGTCTGTTCTCATAATCTCCTATCTTGGAGATTACCAAGTGCGAACTTCATGAGAGAAAGTCTCATATGCTTATGATTACTCGAACCTAATGGTCTGCATGCTATGTGTCCCATCATATCATGTCATCTAGCCGCATAACTATATTTAAGAATATTGTTATAGCATTTCAAGGTTCTCATCATAGCAGGGAACTGCCATGACCTTATCAATGCAACAAATACTCTAGGACATTATTGCAGAATAATGAAAAATATGTAATAATACATTAAATATCCATGTAATCAAAGTAAAACCACTTGGTTCTAGGACAACAACTCTTACAATCCTCAATTTTGGTGGATCTTGGGAAGAACATTTGGGGCTGGTTGAGTTTTCCTACAATAATAGTTACCATTATGTGATCATAATGGCTCCTTTTGAGGCCTTGTATGGTTGAACTTGTATGGAAGACCTTGTAAATATCCATTTTATTGGTAGTAGAACAATGAAAGTTCCTTGGTTGAAATGAGCTTGGTCTAGGAGATTTTAGAAAATATTCAGTTGATTCATCAGAGAATGTTGATGACACAAAGATAGTACAAATATTATACTAATCATTATCTTAGACCATTGGAGTTTTTAGTTGGTGACGAGGTGTTCTTGAAAGTTTCACCCCATTTGGGTCATCGATGGATTGGGAGGAAATGGAATTTTTCTCCTCATTTTGTGGAACCTTTTTAGATTGTTGAGCATGTGGGGAAAGTGTCTTATTGTTTATAATTTCTTCCATAGTTGGCGTTGATACAAAATGTGTTCCATATATCTTAGATACGAAAGTATCTTTCCATCCCATATCATGAACTGAGTTGGGAGGATCTTTATGCTAAGATAATTTATCTGTGACTAAGTGTGATGCCCCAGAAATATTTATATTTGTAATAATAATATTTTTTTAATTATTAGTATTATTATTATTTTGTTTTGTTTAATATTGGTTCCATCCAAAATAAATTCTTGCAGAATAAAAAAAGACATATTTTATTCAATAGAAATACTAAAACCTTATATTTGAAATAAGGTCAAAAGACCATAATGAACATATAATACCTACTAGAAGACCTATCAGAATCACTAAGAGACCACAAAACACAAAAAACTGACCAAGAAAGTAGTGAATATCCTTCAGGTTTGTCACAATGAAAAACATTATAGAAAGAACTATGGAAACCATACTAATCATCAAGGGAATGTAGAGAACCATATTAACCGATATGGTTCTTGAAGTTTGGGACACCCTAAACAAGTATTTTTAAGGCCTTGAAGATAAATATGACTGTTAATAGCCATTGGGGTCTTTAGATGACTGTTGGTTTCTGTAACGGTCACAACATTTTATAACCACTAAGTATTTTTATTATTTTAAGTATTCTAAGTATATAATTATTTTAAGTATTTAAAATGTTTTAAAATTATTTAAATTTATAACATTGGTTAAATAAAAACTTAGTTTTAATTAAAGATATATTTTATATTTGGATTTTAAAAATATAATAACCATGAGGTTTCTTTTAAAATGAACATAAATTTATAAAAGAAATGACATGGTTTTTTTAATTGAGGTTGTATTTAGATTTTGAAATTATAATGTTTAAAACTAAATATTTATACAAACTTATGAAAACAATGGTATTTATAATTTTGTTTAACCATAAGAAAGAATATATACAAGGAAATTAATATATATGTTCTGTTTTAAAACATTAATATATATATTATATATGTTCTTGTGTTTAATGAAGTTTTGTTTTTGATAAAAAAATTTGGATGAGTACCCCACTCAACTGAGGGAATCCTTGAAGGACAAGACCTTAAGGTATGAGTGGGAATATCACTTATACAACCAAGGTCATAGAACCGTGAGAGCAGCGCATGCATGTTTCATGCCAAGTCACACATAGGTTGTTCATGGTGAGGCCTAAGCGCGCACAAAATCATGTGTAGGGCTTGGTTAGTCATGCGCAGGGGGTGAGGCAGCTTGTGCACAGGTGGGGTTAAGGTTGGGCCAAGCCCGCAGGTGGGGGTCCCATGTGTAAGGACCCTATGGCGTGTTCTTGTGTTATTGGCGTATGGCTGGTACACTGAGTATTATAAGGCAGTCTTGAAACCATGTAGTTTTTGATGTGGGACACCTTTTTTTTATGGGAAATCTAATCCAAGCTATCCATTATCACCATGCAAGATCCCAACCATCCAATCCGGTCTAGCCTTTGAAGTCCACCACTGCTCCCTTTTTCCATTATTTTCATCAACAATCCAATTCATATGCGTTTGATCTTGACTGCACATCCCTTTTTAAAACTCGTGGTTTCCCCACAACTGTCCGATGAAATCCATGATTAATCTCAACCATTTTTACTTTTTTTTAAAACCCTAGAAGTCACCGCAACCATCTGATCAACCCACTCCTAATTTGAACTATCCATTTCCTTTCCCTTATTCTTCTCCTTCTTCTTCTTCCTCATGCCTCACCAGTCGATGCCGCCCCATCCTTTTCCACTATTTCTTCCTCCTCCTGTGAATCTTTCCATCACTCTCCTCAGACCCAACCCTTTTTGTCTTTCTACAAGTCCACCAAGGGTTAATTAGTTTAATGCAAACCCCTTTGGTGTATCATGGAATTTTTACATAAAATATATATATTATCAAACAACTAATCCATTTAAGATTTGCGTTGATCACAATTTTTGTTTTTGTCTAAATAGTTAGATTCGTTTTTCTTTATGATTCTTTGTTTATATTTTTATTTTTAACCATAGTATATAATATTATATATATACAGTTTATATAAACCATTTATATAAACCTCTATTTTCACCTTAACCCTATGGGTTTTCCTCCTCCCAACTCTTCTTTAACTTCTTCTTATCTCAACCTCACCTTTGAAGACTGGTAAGGGTTTAATTAGTACTATGTTTGATTAAACCATATATACTTATATGTGTATATACGTATATATATTAATACCAAACCTATTTCTGTTTTATATTTTTTGAATGAAGAATATTTTTATTTAAATGATGTTCTTTATTCATGTAATACATGTAAATGTTAATCTAGATTTGTTTATTTTACAAAAACCCATACATACACCTTGTTTATATACGGTTATATGTATATATATATATTCTAATTCTAGTCTAATTTTGGTTTTTAAATAATTGATATTAGTGATTGAATATGTTTTTGAAAAGTATGATACTTGTAAGGAATTATCAAACCTTGTTTTGGTTATGCAAAACCCATATATACACTTTGTGTATATACGGTTTTATATGATCTTCAAATCCTATTCTATTTTGGTTTTTTTAAAGGTTAGGCCTGAAGCCTCAATTTATTATTTAAAGAAAAGGCCTCTTTAGTGTGGGTAGAGGTAGACCCATTACATAGCCCGAATGCCTAAGGCCAAGTGGCCTGAATACAAGGTTTGGAAGCCCATGTTTTGGCCCAAAGGACCCCTCGGTGAACAATACTTCTATAGTACCTAGTCTGTTACAGTACTACCACCGCTACATTACCTATTATAGTGCCTCTGCTGCTACAATGCCGCCACTGCTACAGTCGCCGCTACTATAGTACAACTACAGTACCCCCTGAAAATTTTTTCCCAGCCCGAATTTGATCCTGGGCCTTTTGGATTCCTAGCAGGAGCCTGTACCACATGGGTATAGTCTCGTTGGCAAAACATGTGTAGGGTAACGCTCGCCTCCCACTGGGGTCCCTCGCCATGCCCAGAGTGCACCGCACATTCCCTGGTTAGGAAAATGGATTTGAATCGCCCTGTGCATAATATGCACAGTGTTTGAGTCTGGCGGGACTTGAGCCTGGGCCAGTTCCTACGGAGAGCGAGGGGTACAACCAGCGGGTACCACTCAGCTAACACCCCATGGGAAAATGTCTGTAGGGTAACACTCACCTCCCACTAGGGGGGCCCTCCATGCCCAGAGCATGCCGCACGTTCCCTGGTTAGAAAAATGGATTTGAATCGCCCTGTGCATAATATGCACAATGTTTGAGTCTAGCGGGACTCGAGCCTAGGATAGTTCCCATGGAGAGCGAGGGGTACAACCAGTGGGTACCACTTGGCTAACACCCCATGGGACTCTTTTTCAAGTGATATTTATTAGTAAATAACTGATTTTTTTATGCATGTAATACATGTAAAAGGGTTTACTAAGAGTGTTCTTTGAGTTTCTAAACTTATAAATATATATATATATATAAGTATATACTGTTATATATATATATGTAAATATTTTTTAATCCTAATATAATTAATCTTCATTTATTCTTAAGAATAAACAATTATTTTTAAAGGTGACCCCTCTCCTTATACTTATTATTTTAATTCTGATTTTAAAACCCACATGTATATATATATGTAAGTACCAGAAATACATATATGCATGTCTTGATTCATTTTAAGAAGTATTGATGGTATTAACCTAGTGATGATTTTATGTCTGAAAGTTACATTTTTATTTGTTCAAAATGTTTTGTACAATACATAAGTGATCATATCAATAGTTAATCAAGCTAGATTACTTTTCAAAGAAATACAAGTGTTCATATTCCTACATGTTTTACATTTGTAATAAACCCTTGAATTGGATATTTTAAATTCATGTCTTAAATGTTTATATGATCACAAATACAACTTGATAATGGAAAACAATAACAAAACCTTGTTTGGTTATTGTGTGCCTAAAAAGTTTAAAAGACGACATTACCTTGTTATTACAATTAACATTACATTCATGCATCTCAATTTATAATTTTAGGATAAATAGTTGGAATTATCTTTTGTTTAATACCAATACAAATATGTACATAAACACATATAGTGAAGTGTTTGTTTAATTATTCTCTTATGTGTCAACATCCCACATGAAATGAATGTTTTACATTTACAAATATTATACTTTAATTCATGATGAATCTTCCTCAATGAATACTATTAACTAGTAAAGTTTATGATTTAATTTTACTAACACTCCTATTTATCAGTGTATGGTTTAAACATGAATGATAAGTATCTTAAATTTGAATACATGTGTTTTGTTATTAAAATGTTTACTTTCAGGAAACAAGGGTTTTGAATTTAATAGTGAAAAACCATGCAATTTTTAGATTAATGCTTACATTTATTGTATGATTCACTTTATTTATGATTATTGATAGTAGTAGAAAAATGAAATTTATCTCTTATGATAACTTATGGATTAAGAATTTAATTATTAAAAGTGGTATGAGACACTTTTAATAAAAGACACAAATTAACTATTCAAAGTGGTATGAGACACTTTGAATAAAATACATAATTTAATAAATCAAAGTGATATGGGACACTTTGATTAAAATAATTATTAGAAATATGAGTAATTAATAGGACTTATTATGTGCTGGGTGAGGCCCACTCGGTAGGTCTCATGAGACAAACTAGGTCATAGCACGAGGCCTTGATAGAATGATTATGTATAGCCTTGGCATGAGGCCTCGACAGAATGTTATGATTGTCATGCATTATGCATTCCCTCATTATGTAATTAATATTTAAACCATGTGATTATTTGACTAGTATAATATACTTGGTTAATAATCTTTTACTTATGACAATGGTAATAAATGCACATGGAAAAATGAAGTATGTACTTGAAAAGTATTTTATAAGGAAAGTGTAGCATCTATTTTCAGAACTTTGAAACAGAAGTTAGAAATACATATGTCATTTCATGAATTGAATTTTATGTGTCAATTGAATTATGATATTGTTCCTTGTGCAATTATAAGTAAGTATTATTACATGTGTTAAATTGTAACTGCATCCTTGCATGCCACCCTTAATTTAGTTTAATCAACTCCTGGATTATATGAAGTATTCCATACATTTTTGTACAAGTATGCATACTTTGATTTGTGTTTTACTTGTTTCCTTTAAATACATATATAACTTCTTATTTATGAGATTTTCCCTAAAAATTATTTCTAGTAACCTTTGAAAAATGATGATGAAGCACTCCAAGAAATGTTGATTTCTTTTGAGAAAATGTTTTATGTGTGTTTTTTTAAAAAGAATTTCATTAATTAGTTTTAAAACCCCTTAATAGGAATTCTTGTAAACACCCTTAATTTTTAGTTTATTTTTATAGGATTAGTAGATTTTTCAGCTTTGATTTCTTCTTGTGGTGGAATCAATATAAATCTTATCTTACAGTTTTGAAGAAAAGTATCAGCTGTATCTGGTTTTCCAGAACCTAGAACAAGAAGATCCTCTGTGATGAGATGTGATGTGTAATTTTATTAGCATAATTTTTATAAAAAAAATTACACAACATGTTTTAGGCACAAACACCAGCCTTCTGGAGATGGTTATGTCTATCATCATATGGAAAATTAATAATTTTTAGAATATAGGCATAGGGGAAAGTATCATGAAGGTATCTTCATATGTTTAACTTTTTCTAAGAATCATCTAGCTATAGGAAAATTCTAGGAAGCTGTAATGGAGGGTGACCTTTGAGAAGATTATCTATTCCAGGTTCTGAGTTTTAGTATGTATGGGATACTCTATGACATTAGAACTCTCAGAAACGAGGTAGTTCGGTAGATATATAAGGAACGAGTCTATGCTAAAATATTTGAGCTCCATACCTCTCTTTCCTTCCTCTGTAAACCTGAGTGTTTTATGCCTAGGTTTGACCCTAACTGCTCGAGGTGTATCTGGGATAGAGAAATCAAGGAACTGAAAACTAACCTAGGAATCCATTTGAGGTCATCAATGGATTATCCACGGTGGTGGACCTAGTGAATATATAAATTAAATATTTTTCAATCAATTTTGTTAATCAATAATAATTAAAAAATATCTTGTAGGGACATCGAAGTTAATGACAGAAGTTGGTGCTATGGAAGACTAGGATTACAATAGAATTGTGAGGACACAATTCCATTAAGGGGGGATAATGTGACACTCCTAACATATTTATATTTGTAATAATAAAATTTTGTTAATTATTAGTATTATTATTATTATTATTTGTTGAATATTGGTACTATCCAAAATAAATGTTTTCATAATAAAAATAAGACATATTTTATTCAATAGAAACACTGAAACCTTACATTTGAAATAAGGTCAAAAGATCATAATTAACCTAGAATACCTAATAGAAGACCTATCAAAATAACTGGGATACCACCAAACAAAACAAACAGACCAAGAAAGTAGTGAATATCCTTTAGGTTTTTCATGATGAAAAACATTATGGAAATAACTATTACAACCATACTAAGCATTAAGGGAATGTAGAGCACCAACTTCACTGAAATAGTTCTTGAAGTTTGGGACACCCTAAAAAAGTATTTATAAGGCCTTGAAGATAAATATGACTGTTAATAGTCGTTGGGATCTTTAGATGACTCTTGTTTTTTGTAACAGTCATAACATTTTATATTCGTTAAGTATTTTTATTATTTTAAGTATTCTAGGTATATAAGTATTTTAAGCATTTCAAATGTTTTAAAATGATTTAAAGTTATAGCCTTGGTTAAATAAAAACACAGTTTTAATTAAAGATATACTTTATTTTTGGATTTTAAAAATATAATAACCATGAGTTTTCTTTTAAAATGAACATAAATTTATAAAATAAATGACATGGATTTTTTAATTGAAGTTATATTTAGATTTTTTACTTATAATGTTTAAAACCCAAAATGTATACAGATTTATGAAAACAATGTTATTTTGAATTTTTCTTACCATAAGAAAGAATATATATAAGGAAATTAATATATATGTTCTATTTTTAAAACATTAATATATATATATATATATATATATATATATATATATATATTCTATATGTTCTTGTATTCAATGAAGTTTTTTTTTTGATAAAAAAATTTGGGTGAGTACCACACTCAACCGGGGGCAGCCTTGAAGGCCAAGACCTCAAGGTATGAATGGGCATCCCACTTAGACAATTGAGGTCAGAGAACCCTTGGAGCAGTAAATTCATGGTGCATGCCAAGTTGTACACAGGTTGTGCATGGTTTGGCCTAAGCGCTCGTAGACCTGTGTGTAGGTCCTGGTCAGTCATGCATAGGGGGTGAGGCAGGTTGCGCACTGGCGCGAGTAAGGGTGGGCTAAGGCCCACGGGTGGGGGTCTTGTGTGTAAGGACCCCCCAATGTGTTCTTCTATTACTAGTGTATGGTTAGTATGCCAATTATTATTAGGCGGTCCTGAAACCTTATAGGTTTCGATGTGGGACGACTTTTTTTATGGGAAATCTAATCCAAGTCGCCTAATCTCACCGCACAAGATCTCAACCATCCAATCTAGTCAAGCCTTCGAACTCCACCACCACTCCCTTTTGTCACAATTTTCATCTAACATTCAATTCAGACATGTTTGTTCTCGACCGAACATCCCTTTATAAAACTTTTAGTTTCCCCGCAACCGTCTGATCAAAGCCACGATTATTCTCGTCCGTTCTTCTTATTTTAAACCTCGCAAGTCACCACAACCATCTGATCAACCCACACCCAATCCAAACCATCCAATTCCTTTCCCTTATTCTTCTCCTTCTTCTTCTTCCTCACACCACAACAGCCACCATCTCCCCATCCTTCTCCATTGTTTCTTCCTCCTCCTGTGAGTCTTTCCATCTCTCTCCTCGGACCCATCCCCTTTCATCTTTCCACAAGTCCACCAAGGGTGAATTAGTTTAATGAAAACCCCTTTGGTGTATCATGCAAGTTTTACATTATATATATATATATATATATATTCAAATGACCGATCCATTTAATATTTTTATTGATAATGGTTTTTTGTTTTTATCTAAATAGTTAGATTCAGTTTTCTTTAGATTTCTTTGTTTATATTTTTATGGTTAAACATAGTATATAAAATTATATATATATATATAGTTTATATAAACCATTTATATAAACCTCCATTTTCACCTTAACCCTATGAGTTTTCCTCCTCCCAACTCTTCTTCGACTTCTGCTCATCTCAACCTCACATTTGAAGATAGGTAAGGGTTTATTTAGTTTTGTGTTTGATTAACCCATATATACTTATATGTGTATATAAATATATATATAAATACCAAACCTATTTCTATTTTATACTTTTTTAATGATGAATATTTTTATTTAAATGATGTTCTTTATTCAAGCAATACATGTAAGGGTTAATCTAGCTTCATTTATTTTGAAAAAACCCACATATACACCTTGTGTATGTATAGTTAAATATATATATATATATATATATATAGATTCTAATTATAGTCTGATTTAGGTTTTCACATAATTGATATTAGTGATTGAATATGTTTTTGAAAATTATGATAATTTTAAGGAATTATCAAACTTTTTTTGGTTATACAAAACCCATATACACACTTTGTTTATATACAGTTTTATATGATCTTCAAATCCTAATATATTTTGTTTTTTTAAAGTGATGTTTATCAGTAAATAACTAATGTTTTTATACATGTAATACTTGTAAAAGGGTCCACTAAGAGTTTTTTTTGAGTTTATAAACTTATAAATATATATATAATTATATACGGTTATATATATATGTAAATAGTTTTTAATCCTAGTCCGATTAAGCTTCATTTATTATTAGGAATAAACAATTATTTTTAAAGGCAAACCCTGTCCTTATACTTATTCTTTTAATTCTGATTTAAAACACACATGTATATATATATAAGTACCACAAATACATATATGCATGTCTTGATTCATTTTAAGAACTTTTGATGGTATTGACCTAGTGTTGATTCTATGTTTGAAAGTTATACTTTTATTTGTTCAAAATGTTTTATAAAATACACAGGTGATCATATCAATAGTTAATCAAGCTAGTTTACTTTTAAAATAAATACAAGTGTTCATATTCCTACATGTTTTACATTTGTAATAAACCCTTGAATTGGATGTTTTAAATTCATGTCTTAAATGTTTATACGATCACAAATAAAACTTGATAATGGAAAAAAATAACAAAACCTTGTTTTGTTATTGTGTGCCAATGTTTTTTAAAAAAGGTCATCACCTTGTTATTATAATTAACATTACATTCATGCATCACAATTTACAATTTTATGATAAATAGTTGGAATTATCTTTTGTTTAATACCTATATATGTACGTGCATAAACACATATATTGAAGTGTGTATTTAATTATTCTCTTATACGTCAACATCCTACATGAAATTAAGGTTTTACATTTACAAATATTATATTTTAATTCATGATGAATATGCCTCAATGAATACTATTAACTAGTAAAATTTATGATTTAATTTTATTGACACTACTATTTATCAGTGTATGGTTTAAACATGAATGATAAGTATCTTAAATTTTAATACATGTGTTTTGTTTTTAAAATGTTTACTTTCATGAAACAAGGGTTTTGAATTTAATAGTGACAAACCATGAAATTTTTAGATTAATGCTTACATTTATTGTATGGTTCACTTTATTTATGATTATAGACAGTAACAGAAAAATGAAATTTATCTCTTATGATAACTTATGGATTAAGAATTTAATTATTCAAAGTGGTATGAGACACTTTGAATAAAAGGCACAAATTAACTATTCAAAGTGGTATGGGACACTTTGAATAAAATACATAATTTAATAAATCAAAGTGATATGGGAAACTTTTATTTAAAGAATTATTAGACATATGAGTAATCAATAGGACTTATTATGTGCTGGGTGAGGGCCACTTGGTAGGTCTCATGAGACAAACTAGGTCATAGAACGCGACCTTAATAGAATGATTATGTATAGCCTTGGCATGAGGCCTCGACAGAATGTTATGATTGTCCTGCATTATGCATTCCCTCATTATGTAATTAGTATTTAAACCATGTGATTATTTGACTAGTATAATATAATTGGTTAATAATCTTTTACTTATGATAATGGTAATAAATTCACATGGCATAATGAAGTATGTACTTGAAAAGTCTTTTATAAGGAAAGTGTAGCATCTATTTTCAGAACTTTGAAACAGAAGTTAGAAATACATATGTCAATTCATGAATTGAATTTTATGTGTTAAGTGAATTATGATATTGTTCCTTGTGAAATTATAAGTAAGTATTATTACATGTGTTAAATTGTAACCGCATCCTTGCATGCCACCCTTAATTTAGTTTAATCAACTCCTGGCTTATATGAAGCATTCCATGCATTTTTGTTCAAGTATGCGTACTCTGATCTGTGTTTTACTTGTGTCTTTTAAATACATATATAAATTCTTATTTATGAGATTTTCCCTAAAAATTATTTCTAGTAACCTTTGAAAAATTATGATGAAGCACTCCAAGAAATGTTGATTTCTTTTGAGAAAATGTTTTATGTGTGTTTTTTAAAAAAGAATTTCATTAATTAGTTTTAAAACCCCTTAATGGGAATTATTGTGAACACCCTACATTTTTAGTTTATTTTTATAGGATTAGTAGATTTTTCAGCTTTGAGTTCTTCTTGTGGTGGCAGCAATATGAATCTTATCTTACAGTTTTGAAGAAAAGTATCAGTTGTATCTGGTTTTCCAGAATCTAGAACAAGAAGATCCTCTGTGATGAGATGTGATGTGTAATTTTATTAGCATAATTTTTATAAAAAAATTACACACCATGTTTTAGGCAGGAACACCAGGCTTCTAGGGTTGGGTCCTCACAGTTGGTATCAGAGCAACGGTCTAGATAATTATGGAAAATTAAAACAAACCTAAAAAATTTTCTATGCTTTGCTGAGTAGAATTTTTTTAAAAAAAATTTAGATGGAAGGAGAGGGTTCACAAAAAAATCTCTTGTCTCTTCATATTGAATTTCTTGATAATATAATTGTAAATTCATGTTCAGAAGCATACCAGCCTTTCGCGAACCTACATCTAACCTACAAACACCTCTATCAAGTGTTCATCAACCCAAATATGCTTCAGTGTTATCAGGGAGATGGTTATGTATATCATCGTATGGAAAATGCATAATTTTTAGAATATAGGCATAGTGGAAAGTATCATGAAGGTCTCTTCATATGTTTAAAATTTTCTAATAATCATCTAGCTATAGGAAAATTCTAGGAAGCTGCAATGGAGGGTGACCTTCGAGAAGCTTATTTATTTGAGGTTCTGAGTTTTAGTATGTATGGGATACTCTACGACATTAGAACTCTCAGGCATGAGGTAGTTTGGTAGATATATAAGGAACGAGTCCATGTGGAAATCTATGAGCTCCATACCTCCCTTTCCTCCCTCTGTAAACCTAAGTGTTTTATGCCTAGGTTTGACCCTAACTGCTCGAGGTGTATCTGGGCTAGGGAAATTGAGGAACTAAAAACTAACCTGGGAATCCACTTGAGGTCATCAACGGATTATCCACGGTGGTAGACCTAGTGAATCTATAAATTAAATATTTTTCAATCAATTTTGTTAATCAATAATAATTAACACATATCTTATAGGGACATATAAGTTAATGACAGAAGTTGGTGCTGTGGATGTCTAGGATGAAAATAGAATTGCGAGGACACAATTCCATTAAGGGGGGATAATGTGACACTCCTAACATATTTATATTTGTAATAATAATATTTTGTTAATTATTATTATTATTATTATTATTATTTGTTTAATATTGGTACAATCCAAAATAAATGTTTGCAGAATAAAAATAAGACATATTTTATTCAATAGAAATACAGAAACCTTACATTTGAAATAAGGTCAAAAGATCATAATTAAACTAGAATACCTAATATAAGACCTATCAGAATCACTGGGATACCACCATACAAAAAAAATAGACCAAGAAAGTAGTAAATATCCTTCAGGTTTTTCATGATGAAAAACATTATGGAAAGAACTATTAAAACCATACTAAGAATTAAGGGAATGTAGAGCACCAACTTCACTGAAATAGTTCTTGAAGTTTGGGACACCCTAAAAAAGTATTTATAAGGCCTTAAAGATAAATATGACTTTTAATAGTCGTTGGGATCTTTATATGACTGTTGTTTTTTGTAACAGTCATAACATTTTATAATTGTTAAGTATTTTGATTATTTTAAGTATTCTGGTATATAAGTATTTTTTAAGTATTTCAAATGTTTTAAAATGATTTAAATTTATTGCCTTGGTTAAATAAAAACACAGTGTTAATTAAAGATATACTTTATTTTTTGATTTTAAAAATATAATAACCATGAGGTTTCTTTTAAAATGAACATAAATTTATAAAATAAATGACACTGATTTTTTAATTGAAGTTGTATTTAGATTTTGTACTTATAATGTTTAAAACCCAAAATGTATACAAATTTATGAAAAAAATGGTATATAGAATTTTTTTAACCATAAGAAATAATATATATAATGAAATTAATATATATGTTCTATTTTTAAAACCTTAATATATATATATTATATATGTTCTTGTATTTAATGAAGTTTTGTTTTTGATAAAAATTTTTTGGGTGAGTACCACACTCAACCGAGGGCAGCCTTGAAGGCCAAGACCTCAAGGTACGAGTGGGAATCCCACTTAGACAATCGAGGTCAGAGAAACCTTGGACTTGTGCATTCATGGTGCATGCCGAGTTGCACACAGGTCATGCATGGTTTGGCCTAAGCGCCCGTAGACCCATGTGTAGGTCCTGGTCAGTCACGCATAGGGGGTGAGGCAGGTTGCGCACCGATGCGAGTAAGGGTGGGATAAGGCCCACGGGTGGGGGTACCGTGTGTAAGGACCCTGCAGTGTGTACTTCTTTTATTAGTGTATGGTCAGTATACCAAGTATTATTAGGTGGTCCTGAAACCTTATAGGTTTCAATGTGGGACTACTTTTTTACGGGAAATCTAATCCAAGTCGCCTAATCTCACTGCACAAGATCTCAACCATCCAATCCAGTCAATCCTTAAAACTCCACCACCACTACCTTTTGTCTCAATTTTTATCAAACATTCAATTCAGACACGTTTGATCTCTACCGCACATCACTTTTTAAAACTTTCAGTTTCCCCGCAACCGTCTGATCAAAGCCACGATTATTCTCGACCGTTCTTCTTCTTTTAAACCTCCCAAGTCACCGCAACCATATGATCGACCCACACCCAATCCAAACCATCCAATTCCTTTCCCTTATTCTTCTCCTTCTTCTTCTTCCTCACACCGCACTAGTCACCATCTCCCCATCCTTATCCATTGTTTCTTCCTCCTCCTGTAAGTATTTCCATCACTCTCCTCAGACCCATCCCCTTTCGTCTTTCCACAAGTCCACCATGGGTGAATTAGTTTAATTAAAACCCCTTTGGTGTATCATTCAAGTTTTACATTATATATATATATATATATATTCAAATGACCGATCCATTTAATATTTTCATTGATCATGGTTTTTTTGTCTAAATAGTTAGATTCAGTTTTCTTTAGGTTTCTTTGTTTATATATTTATGTTTAAACATAGTATATAAAATTATATATATATAGTTTATAAAAACCATTTATATAAACCTCCATTTTCACCTTAACCCTACAGGTTTTCCTCCTCCTAACTCTTGTTCGACTTCTGCTCATCTCAACCTCACATTTGAAGATAGGTAAGGGTTTATTTAGTTTTGTGTTTGATTAACCCATATATAATTATATGTGTATATAAATATATATATAAATACCAAACCTATTTCTGTTTTATATTTTTTGAATGATGAATATTTTTATTTAAATGATGTTCTTTATTCATGTAATACATGTAAGGGTTAATCTAGCTTCGTTTATTTTGAAAAAACCCACATATACACCTTGTGTATGTATAGTTAAATATATATATATATATATATATATATATATATATATATATTCTAATTATAGTCTGATTTAGGTTTTCACATAATTGATATTAGTGACTGAATATGTTTTTGAAAAGTATGATACTTTTAAGGAATTATCAAACCTTGTTTTGGTTATACAAAACCCATATACACACTTTGTGTCTATACAGTTTTATATGATCTTCAAATCCTAATCTATTTTGTTTTTTTTCAAGTGATGTTTATCAGTAAATAACTGATGTTTTTATGCATGTAATACTTGTAAAAGGGTTTACTAAGAGTGGTTTTTGATTTTCTAAACTTATAAATATATATATAATTATATACAGTTATATATATATATACATAGTTTTTAATCCTAATCTAATTAAGATTCATTTATTATTAAGAATAAACAATTATTTTTAAAGACAACCCCTGTCCTTATACTTATTCTTTTAATTCTGATTTCAAAACCCACATGTATATATATAAGTACCACAAATACATATATTCATGTCTTGATTCATTTTAATAACTATTGATGGTATTGACCTAGTGTTGATTCTATGTTTGAAAGTCATATTTTTATTTGTTCAAAATGTTTTATACAATACACAGGTGATCATATCAATAGTTAATCAAGCTAGTTTACTTTGAAAATAAATACAAGTGTTCATATTCCTACATGTTTTACATCTGTAATAAACCCTTGAATTGGATGTTTTAAATTCATGTCTTAAATGTTTATATGATCACAAATAAAACTTGATAATGGAAAACAATAACAAAACCTTGTTTTGTTATTGTGTGACAATTTTTTTTAAAAGAGGGCATCACCTTGTTATTATAATTAATATTACGTGCATGCATCTCAATTTACAATTTTAGGATAAACAGTTGGAATTATCTTTTGTTTAATACATATATATATACATGTATAAACACATATAGTGAAGTGTGTATTTAATTATTCTCTTATGAATCAACATACCACATGAAATTAATGTTTTACATTTACAAATATTATACTTTAATTCATGATGAATATGCCTCAATGAATATTATTAACTAGTAAAGTTTATGATTTAATTTTATTAACACTCCTATTTATCAGTGTATGTTTTAAACATGAATGATAATTATCTTAAATTTGAATACACATGTTTTGTTTTTAAAATGTTTAATTTCATGAAATAAGGGTTTTGAATTTAATAGTGAAAAACCATCCAATTTTTAGATTAATACTTACATTTATTACATGATTCACTTTATTTATGAATATAGATAGTAACAACAAAATGAAATTTATCTCTTATGATAACTTATGGATTAAGAATTTAATTATTCAAAGTGGTATGTGACACTTTGAATAAAATACACAAATTAGTTATTCAAAGTGGTATGGGACACTTTGAATAAAAGACATAATTTAATAAATTAAATTGGTATGAGACACTTTTATTTAAAGACTTATTAGAAATATTAGGAATTCATAGGACTTATTATGTGACGGGTGAGGCCCGCTCTAGCCTCTCGATGCATCGGTAGGTCTCATGAGACAAACTTGGTCATGGCATGAGGCCTTGACAAAATGATTATGTATGGTCTTGGTATGAGACCTTGACAAAATGTTATGATTGTCTTGCATTATGAATCCCCTCATTATGTGATTAATATTTAAACCATGTGATTATTAGAGTAGTAGAATATCGTTGGTTAAAAATCTTTTACTTATGATAATTTTAATAAATGCACATTGCATAATAAAGTATGTACTTGGAAAGTCTTTTATAAGAAAAGTGTAGCATCTATTTTCAGAACATTGAAACAAAAGTTATAAACACATATGTCATTTCATGAATTGAATTTTATGTGTTAAGTGAATTATGATATCGTTCCTTGTGAAATTCTAAGTATTATTACATGTTTTAAATTGTAACTGCGTCCTTGAATGCCGCCCTTAATTTAGTTTAATCAAATCCTAGCTTTTATGCAGCATTCCATGCATTTTTGTACAAGTATGCGTACTCTTATTTGTGTTTTACTTGTGAAATTTAAATACATATATAACTTCTTATGCAGGAGATTTTACCTAAAAATTATTTCTAGTAACCATTGAAAAATGATGATGAAGCACTCCAAGAAATGTAGATTTATTTTGAGAAAATGTTTTATGTGTGTTTTTTTAAAAGGAATTTCATTAATTAGTTTTAAAACCCCTTAATGGGAATTCTTGTGAACACCCTAGGTTTTTAGTTTATTTTTACAGGATTAGTAGATTTGTCAGCTTTGAGTTCTTCTTGTGGTGGAACCAATATGAATCTTATCTTACAGTTTTGAAGAAAAGTATCAGTTGTATCTGGTTTTCTAGAACCTGGACTGAGAAGATCCTCTATGATGAGATATGATGTGTAATTTTATTAGCATCATTTTTATAAAAAAATTACACACCATGTTTTAGGCACAGACTCTAGGATTCTAGGGTTGGGTCCTCACACTGAGTATATAGTCAATATTGTTGATTTTGAGACAATATTACTTCATGGGAGGATGATACCTATGGTCCATGTGTTATGGCTGCATGGTTTTGATTCGCATGAGATATGGGAGCATGAGGCACTGATGAGAGAGCAGTGCCCTCATCTATTTGATATGGAAAATTCTTGACAGGATTTTTTGTGATATAAAGTTTTTATGGTGGGGAGGTTATAAAACCCTATTACATTATAAGGTACACCTTTACCTTTAGCCCTTTGGTTTTGGAGTTTTCAGCATAATCTGGGTTATTTGTTGTCTGATGGGCAATTACACACCGTGTAAATGTATTACACATCGAGAAATATTATCCAAGAAGATTCCATGAAGCTTTTTAGGGAATAAAAGGTTACACACCGTGTACTTAGAATTCACGATGTGTAAGGTAAAAATAATATTTTAATAAAAAAGAAATTCCTTTTTCTGTGTATGTGGTCTTCAGGAATTACATGATGTGAATCCGGGTTACACATCGTGCGACTCTTTTGGAATGAAATTTTGAAAATGATTTAAATATGATTTTCATTATATTCATTTTTCACCCCCACCTATCTCAAACCAGATCCATCCATAGTTGATTTTAGTGATCTCCAATCCCTTTGGATCATCTATTAAACAATTTATTTTCATGCAGGTTGTGATGCACCTCTCTGGGTAAGTAGTCTTCTTATGTCTTCCATTCTCTCTTTCCATCCTCCTTAGAATTTGATAAAACATCTTGGGATTGATGGATATAAACTCTATGTTATTAAATCTTGATTCTAGGTTGCGTTCTTAGATATTTCATGCCTTCTTCATTAATTGGTGAGTCATGTTGCGAGTGTTGATTTCCATGATTAAATATTGGTGGTTCCATTTGAAATTTTCCATATAATTAATACCTTGATTATATTGATTATTTGAAATATATTTCAATTAATTTATGAAAACCCAATTTGATATTATTTGGAATTGGAATTTTAAATGACATGAATTTTGGGGAAAACCACCATTTCCAACAGAATTGAAATTTGGGGTGTATTTTGAAATTGATAGAATTGATGAAATGGTTTGAGTATTGATTTTATAAAATAGATTAAATTGAATTGATAAAAACCCATGATTGGTTTTTTATTGAAAAGTAATGAATTGATGAAAAACCCATGTTTTGGTTTTGAAATTGAATTGGAATATTGAAACTAAAAATTAGGCAACTTAATTGTAAACGATGATTGATTTGAAAGGAAATGATTTTCCCATTTTTGATTGATTTATTGAGAACATTCAATCCTGGGTAGTTAGTGGGTTATTTGGGACAAGAACACTAGGATTATAATTCCCTAGAAATGTATTGATGATGACAACTCTAAAAATATCTAGTTAGGTAGATCTTATCCTAGATGGGATGTTGATGAGTCATATTAGGATTGAGATTGAGGTATGTGTGTACACATACTTTCCATGATTATTGATATGAGATACGTGAGTACCCTATAACTAGAAACTATCATACCACATGGTAGATGACTGTTGTTCTTGTTGTAATAATTTTGATATATATTCCATTGATTATGAAACTATTTTACTCATGACTTCTGATTTATAAAAACTATTTTATATAAAATGTTTATTTAATCCACATATGAAATGTTTTCCATCATTTTAAAATGATTTTTTTTTTTAAATTATAAAAATTTATTTCCAAGCCCTGTATTATTTAAATTGAAAGCATTATTTGGTTTATTATTATGATATTTGTTATGGAACACTTGGTGAGACCCTACGGGGCTTTATAGCTCACACCCTACCTTTTCCTTCAGGTGTTTATAGATTTCCTTCTTACAGGTCAGAGTAAAGGGAAAGTGCCTCTCGAAGGGGGTGGATGTTCTTGATCCTTTGGGCTTAGAGTGAAGTTTCCTTTTAGATGTTGTGTCTTTCTACTGAGTACTTGTTAATGTATTGTTTTGGGTTTTGATATACCTATTTGGTTTCTAGTACTTTCTCCCTTTGGAGTGTTGAGCTTTTTGAAATGTATATGTTTTCTTCTGATGTTTTATGTAAAATTAATTACCTATTTTATCTTGTATGATTCCAAGTGATAGTCACCAACCCGTGGGGATCGGGAATTCCCTTCAGGTCATGTCAGTGTCGGCTCGGGTATCAGGGTACCAGAGTATCTGGGCTAGTTTATGAAAATTTTCTTTATCCAGAATTGATCACAGTGATAATGTATTGGTGGTGGTGATTTCCATGTTATCTATAAAAAATAAATTTAGCAGTTAATACTTTATCTGGATTTCCAATTATACATATCTGATTAAATCTTTTAATGTATCCCACTATTTTATCAAACCCTAGTAGCCCTCAATACTAAATTTAGAATACCTAGTTTCTTGAGTATTATAGTGGAATGGATCCTATAAAACTCTTCTAATAGTCCAAGTTATGGATATTCTACTACTTAGATAGTTTTAAGGTAGGATCTAGACTGTACAACTACATTAAATAACGGTTCCTTGAACTATTGATTGAAGTCACAACCTCTTAGAATCATAACCTTGATTCCCTCAACACTTTCCCTCTAAAGTGTCAATAAGCTAGATATGGATATTTCTTTGCTGCCATCTTTAGTTAAGTCAACCCATCATTTTCATAAGAACTCCCAAGTAGTAGGATACACCCTCACTAGGGCTGGAGAGAACCTCATACACACAGTTTTGTTCAAATGTTAATGACTAAAGGCATTACGAACTAATATTACATTGAGGGTTTTTATTGTTACTTGATGAATAAATTAGTTTTCTATTTATTATGTTCATACTATGTAATCACACTCACAACTGACGAATGAATTAATAGAAAACATTCATTACATATTTATTTGTTTAAAAACATGCATTATATGTCTATTATTTTATGTGTTCCCGTACTTATGCATATTTATAAAGTAATAAACAATGAAAAAATTAAATAAACTACCCAAATGAACTTGATAATTCGGTATTGGCTAATCCATTTATGCTGAATGAATCAAATATGACCCTTTGGGTAAAAAACCCGTGCCAAGTTTGACTAGTATCGTAGCTTTCACCTAGACCCAATGTTTGCACATCTCATCTAGAATACTACCTCATCATGGTGTAGTCCATGTCTTATAGTGTTATAATCATAATATATAAATAATCGCATGTAGGTGAGGGGGTCTTGAGAAATGAAAAATATATATAAAATTATACTAAAGGACATGCATACCCTTATATATATTAAACAAAGAAAGACAATGCACAAGCCGCCAAGATGGTGAATGTCGACGGTGATTTTTCTTGTTGAAGGGCTCTTCTGCATCTTGAATGCTCTGGCCATCAGCACCGATGGTGAAGGGAAGCAATGATAACGGTGAGGTTCCTACGCTAATGATGGTTGTCAGCAGGTGATGTGACCTAGTGACATGGGTGAAACATAGATTATTGCCTTGGGTTTGGGGTTATGTTTTCAAATTTCAAATTTCATATATGATTTTGTAGCTTTGGAATCCCTTTGTGGTTACCGCTTACACTTAAAGAAAATATTTTGAAAAACAAAAAATAGAATTTTAGTCACAATCCGCCAAAATAAATTAATTATTACATTCATTGCCTGCAGTTGTATTAATTAATTAATTAAATTAAAATACTAGAGAAACATCGGTCAATCAATTCTCAAGACTAGTCGACATATAAATTAAATGCGCAATAAAAATTAAAATGTGACAAATTTAAGTCTAGTTCAATTAAATAGATTAAACTAATTATTTAATTCAAGTAATTTATTATATTTGGTTCCATAATTAATTTAATTTTATTCCAAAAATTAAATTAATTTTTTAATATTAAATTATTCTATTTTATTAATCCAAAAATTTTGATTATTTTTTCAAAAATATTAAATTGTTCTTGGGCCTTCATGTGGCTTGGAAAACCCTTACAGGTTTTCTAGCATTTTATAGGCTTGGATATGGTGAGGTGGGTTGGGTAGGACCCGCCCCGACCCATTTCGTGTTAGGCAAGACCCATCCAGGACCGTTCTGAGTTGGGTAGGACATGGGTTGTCCTGTATTGGGTCGGGATGACCCGAATATACCTCCATTTGATTGTTTCCCAGGAGGCCATATGAGGAGTTTGTGGCAAGGGGCTACTGGGGAATTGTGAACCATTTGAGGTAGACCAAAACATCAGTGATAATGAGGACTAGGGAGGCCGACTATGATGATAACGATGACGATGACCATAAGCGGAGGCATCATAAATTGGGTAAGCAGAGGTCGGTAGTGAGTGGCATGCATAGCAGCAAGGTGGGTTGGCTGGGAAGGGGTAATGTGGTAGGGGTAGTGGATGGAGGAGCCTGCAACGGTGGCGGTGCCCGGCGATAGGTGGGTTGTCAGGAGGTGGCACCGTGATAGGAGGAAGGGGATCCAAAAAAGATTCCATAGGAAGACTCCCCACCATTTATTTTTAAATGTTTTTTTGGATGAAGTATGGACCTCCTCCTCTTTATCCGTTCCCCTTTTTTATTTTAAAATTTTGTTGTCCTTTGATTTTTTCCATAGACTGAATTGTTGGCATATTGACACAATTCCCCATTCCTTTAAACTTTTAAATTATTATTTTTTTGTTTCTACCATTATTTTACAAAATCCTAGTCTTGTGGGATTTTGAAAAATATTTCATCCATGGTATTTCATACATTTACTGGAGGAGTTTTAGCCACCTCAATTTGGTTGAAACCTGCCAGGAATTGGGTCACAAAAAAAAATGATTGAAAATTTGATATATATATATATATATATATATTTGTGTGTGTGTGTGTATTTTCTTCAATTTTATACCCATGTTTTGATCCAAATTAAATTTTGGGATGACCGTAACTTGGTCATCCGATATCATATTGATGCATGATATTTTCTATTGAGACCAAAAGGAAACCCTATACTTAAATTTAAGTAAAATTTAATTTTTTTTGGATTATAAATTTTATATGATCCCTTTGATACCAATTTTTGGTATTAGGGTGCACAATAGAAGTATATGGGATGGAGATTTAAAATATTCATCTCTGGATCAACGTAACTTCATCATCTGCATTGATTCGAGCCCTAGTAAAGGCTGGAGGATCTCACAGGAATTTATTTAAGAAAAAAAACGAAACTTAATGATTATCTTGTTCGAATTAATGGTGTCCTCGACAAAAACTCATCACTAGTGACTATTTTCTTGAAGGATCTGAGGTCAAATCCCTCTAGATCATCCACACACACTCCAAGAGTCCACAGGAACGCCGATTGTTAGAATCTAAGTGCGATCATGGAGTTTCATTGAACCTTTAAACATCCCGATGATCACCACTATCCCGTTCCTTCGATCCATTAATGAGATCAAAGATTAAATGCTTGGAATGGGATATTCTCTATGTAGGATGTGAGAAGGAGGAGAGAGGAGATCTCAAATTTGAGTGGATGAATCATCCCTTAGAAATGAGATCCCTGTTATTTATATAGTAGTAATTATACACCTAGAAAGGGTTACTCGACCCCCATATAAATAAGGCCCACTAAATAATCCATAAGTGACAAGTTATGAAAAACTAACTTTTTCATAACATTATTTATATTTTTATCACTTACTTGTAATATATAATAAATATATTATGTGATAAAAGTGACTCATTAACTCGACTAGTTATTCCCACAAATATTAATAAACATTTAATATTAAAATAATATTCTTTCATATAATATTTTTCATGTATTCACTTAATACCTTATGAATAATTTTAATCAAAAAATTTAACTTAAATTATTATATACTCAAATAATATTGAATTTAATTATTCATTTGTGATCGTTTATTCTTGGGCATGTCTCAGACCCCATGATGGGGCCCAATATATCCTATACACCTATTAATAAAAATAGGATAGACTTTTGAATACACTAAGTGAGTAAACCTCTAATCTCTTATATTGATAGAAATAAATACTATTCACAGACCATGAGTGGAGTCTAGAAACCCATCAAGGCCCATAATAAGATAAGGAAAAGTTAGAGAAAAGAAAACCTTTCCTAAAAACACATGATGTGTAATATAATATATTTTTCATATGATATAACATAAAGAAGGATTCATACTTGATGTCATCATCCTTTCTCATTTTATTATTTGTTTAATTGATTGGACAAACATACCATATTCTACCATGGCCATAGATTTAATAAAGGTACTACCATCCTGATCAACTAGACCTGAGACATCACATCCTTTCAGAAGTGAAAAATTATATCTTAATTATTCAATCAATTCCATACCACCAATGATGTACCCACCACAAGTTACCTTTCTACGACATCAATTCCATAATTTTCATCTTGCATCAAAGTGTGTAATAAAATATTATGCAAAAATAATAATCTCAATTCAGGATACCATTACATGTGTTCATATATATAAACAACCAATGACACCTAAAACTTGTAGTGTTCTTATTGGTGGGTCAGTCCTCATGATCTCATCTACTCGAGATCACTAAGTGTGAACTTCATGAGAAGAAGTCTCAATGCTTACGAGCCCCCAAAAACTGATGGTCTCACAACATCTGTATCATTTTATCATTATGTATTTAGACTATAGGTCATAAATTTAAGATTAATTTTATGGTATCTTAAGGTTCTCATTATAGCATGGGAATTTCTATAACGCTTTGATATGATATGTAATCTAAGGACATTGACATAAATATAGTGGATGCAGAAGTATCAACACTATTATAGAAAGGTAAAAAAAGTATATATCAAGTTGTATACATGTAATGGTAGTAAAATTACATACATGAGTTGATTATATGTAACCCACTTGCAACATTATAACCATATAAATAAAATGGAGATAAAAAATGAATTAAACCGCTACGTGGAGATGAAAATCCGTACATACACATGAGCGATGCTTTATATTTTCATTGGATGTAAAAGAGAAGGAAAATGGTTATCCCATAATCAAAATATTATCTCAATATATTTATGACACTGGAATTATTATTTTTAGTATGAGTATATTATATTTAGAGGAAGTAGAAGAAGAAAGAAATTTTAAAGAGACAATTATATCTTCTTTGATAAAATTCCTTTTCCTTACACCTTAAACCCTATAAATTTAGTATTCTACCCAAAATAAGACCTCTAGAATGTGGGGAGGGATGTTAGGAAGGTATTTGGGTAGAAATTGACCAAAAAATGGCTAAAATTAATGTAAAGAAAAGATAAAAGGTGGTTTATTTTATAAGTGATGGGAAGAATGTGAGGCCTCGAATCTGCGCTTCTAGATTCAGTTCATAAAAATGTTTTTTCTTTTTCATAAAAGATAACTAAAACAATACACAGTATAGTTAACATTCCAAGAAATTTTTTGGTCTAAGTTCTAGAGAATTAGACAACATCCTACAATTTATCAAAGTTGTAATAAAATAAAACAATTTACTTCATTTACGTTAACTACATAAGTGACAACGTCCATCATAGAATTTCTAAAACACCTGTGAAAAACATTTTAAATAAGGGATGGATAGAAAATTACATAGTAAGGGGTTTTAAAATTAGTGAACAAAATTTTATGAAATCTCCTTTGAAAATAACTTTTGAGAAATACTTTTGAATATTATTATGATAATACCTTAAAAAATAATTATATAAATACATTTTTTAAATTATCATTGAAATTAATTACACTTTAAAAATAATAAAACACTTTGGAAATACTTACACTCAAAAATCACTTTAAGAATAATCCAGTGATTTTTCTAAAAATAATATATAGGATTTTGAAAACAAAACATTGAGGCCACTTGAAACATTGAAGGATATCTTGGGCCTACCCACTTGAGGGATGAGTTCACTTCCCACTTCCCTATCACATTTACAAAGTTCAAGCACCTAATTTTATAAAAAAAATTTAAGCTTGCCTTATATATATATATTTCACTGGAAATTTTTGCTTTAAAACTTACCAACATATTTAAATTCATTGATGTTTTTATATATTTACAAACACACACACACACACACATATATATTTGTATACAATTTCAAAAAAATAATTCTGTTAGATTTAGAGAAAGAGAATTTCATCACCATTAGTCAGTGTATAAATATATAATGTTAATGAAAGAATAATTAACATTCATGTATTAAAATTTCATTCATTAAACTCATAAAATCAATTTCCAAATTAGTTTCCTATAAAGGAATTTTATTCAATGAATATGTTCATAATTAAAAAATCATTAAAATTAAACTTGGTTTTCATGAAATATCACATGTTATAGACAATGGAAATATCTCATAATATGAATGAAATTCATGTTTGTGCATGTATTTGAACACATAAAATGATAGTTTTTATTATTTAAAACGTACTATAAATAATAAACATAAAATGATAACATGAAATAATAACTTTTATTTATTATAAGGAATAAAATAATATCTTTTCTTATTAGAAATTTAAACATTCATATTTTGATGAAATCAAAATAGATCCCTTTAGAATTGAGAGTTAAATAATTAAAAGAAAATATTTGTTACTGTTTTATGACATAATTTAAACATAGAAATTATTAGAATGATAAATATCATGGTTTATACAAAATATTAATTTTATATAAAAAATAATCCCCATTTTTTATAAAATTAATTCCCTTATTAAAGGGTCCTAAAAATATAAACTTAAATCAAAATAAAAGACCATATAGTACTAAATTTAAAAATAAAATTACTTCTAAATTTGAATAACTTGATTATCATAAACATGTATTTATTTGAAAAATAAACATATCTCGTATGATAAATAAAAGAAAGAGGATTTTCCCTTACGAATTTAAAAAAAACATTTTAAATGATATTGACATAATGTGGAACAAATATAAAAATGTTTGAAATCAAGGAAAAATAATTTCCCTTATAGAATTAAATTAATATATATGTATAAAAAATATTGTAATTGTTTTTGAAAAATATAAGTCTTTACATAGTGCATAAATAATCACTTGCTACAACGTAATTTGAATAAATAATAATTTGAAGACAATTATTATAAAAATAAACTCCCTTACAAGTTATTTACAGAAGATATCCTCTTCTTCATGATAGAAAGCTTACTCTCTCATATTCACTATCTCTCAAAATGGGAAAACACATAGCATAATAAAGAGAAACATAACACTCTTACTACTTCTGGACTACCTCTATACACTTTCTTACTTATACACTCTGTAAGAAAAAATATGTGTATATTTTATTTCGACATACGAAGAGATTTTAATGATCGGTTTGTATTACCATGCAAGATAGTCTACAATTGATGATCAACCAAATGATTTAACATTAAAAAATAAATCAGAGGTGAAATATCACATTCGAATGAATCTGGGCGAACTAAATTTATTCAATGGTTTTGTCTAACCAAAAAAATATTTTCCAGAACAGATAAATACACTTAAATTGGATATTTACATTTTATTAGATTAACCAAGATTCTTCATGAAGATTCAAAGAAACGAACACTAATTTCTAGAATTGTTGACGTAAACTATTTCCAAATTAATACATGAATTTAATTTCAACACTGTAAGAGACATAAAGGAGAATAAAATTCAAATCATTGACCAGAAGGGGACAAAAGATGTTGACCTCAGAAAAAAATTGAATAAATCAACAACAAATGATATTGCTAAACTGATTTCATGAAGATTCGGACACTAACCAAATACCTACTTGGAAATCTGTAAAATTACCCATATTTGGCAGCCAAATCTACATTTTAAGCCCATGCGGTCAAACCCCCTTCGCTTGAACTCTTTTATAGATAAACGAATCAAATCCGTCACTATGCTCAAGCCTATTGTCCTTGACAGACTTAGACTCCATTACTCTGTTTCCACATGAGAACCCTCGATTGCACTTTCCTTCGACCATGACCAGTGCTCGACTCTCCCTTTGTGCACTCAAACCCCTTAACGAAGCCCTTACTTCATTTTCCTCATGTTTTGACTTAACCCTCATCTTCATCTCTTTTTTGTTTTTTTAATTTATTCATCATTTGTTATATATATATCATTTTTTTTCATATTTCGTATTTTATAATTTAAAAATAATTATTTAATATTTATCATATTATATGATTTCATTTATTCATTTTATCATTCTTAATTATATTAATGTTTCAGTTTGAAAATATTATCATAAATATATATATAAATTAATAATATTCATAATTTTATAAATTAATGCTTCAGATTAATTCTTATATATAAATTATTATTACACATAATTCATAAATCTATATTAAAATTATTAATTATATAAAATTTATTTTATGGTCAACAAATTATATTTCCTTCTAAAAAATGTTTACTTAAAATATTTTATCAATTTTCAAATAACTATTTTTTTTAATTTTTTTAAAAAAACTAATCACTTATTCTTTTACATATATATACATTTATTTATTTATTTATTTATTTATTTAAGGGAAATAAAATTAATTATATTTTTTTATTTGTAAACTGAATCGATAAAACATATATTAATGTGTTAACTTCTTATAATTATAAAAATATTATAAATATTAAAAATTATAAATTTAACTATGATCAAATAAATATCAAAATATTTTTATAAAAAAAATTATATACAATTTTGAATATTAATTTAAAATAAATATTATATATATATATAATAATGTTTTAAAAATATATGACATAGGATTTAAAAACTATAAATTGATGAAATAATTTAATACATCATTTATAACAGAGGTATTATTCTAAAAATAATTTAAATTAATATTATTTGTAAATATTATTATATAATTTTAAATATTTAACTTAAATAATAAGTAAAGGTTTATTTTTAATTATTTAAATTACAAATCAAGTCATTTTTTATAAGCACTTATTATTATTCTCAAATTCTGTGATGTCACAAAGAACACTTTTTAATTACTTAAAGTATTAAATTAATATAAATTAATTTTAGGTTAAATGGTTCTAAAATTGATATAGTTAGAAGATAAGATGATATTGATTCTAAATAATCTCATATAATAAAATTTGGACATGTTTTGGTTATGTTTTTACCCTTATATCATACTTTCAACCACTCTTTTAACCCTTTTAACAATTACCGTGATATCAATGTTTTTACTCTTTAAGGGTCAAGAAAAATATCATAAAAGGAAAAGTGACACATAAATGGATCATGGTTGATATTTTAAACCACATACCATTCACTTGGATGGATATAGGATATTTATAAATTTTAAATCATTTATTAAAATATTGTGTATTATAAAATATCATTAATGTCATTTTTGAAAATATATAAAATATTATAATATAATATGTGTCTAACTCATGTCAAATGGTTCCAAAATGATATGAATTAAAATATAAGGAAGACATGGTACTAATATAATCCTCCAAAAATAATTTTACAGGTTTATATATCATTTTAATCCTTATATTTTGGTTTAGCCCCTCGCTTAACCAATTTTAACGTTAACCATGGTAATGACAATTTCAAGATTAAAGGGTTATAATTTACTTATAAGATGAAAATTGGATCATATATGGACATGAGATGATATTTTAGACTATTTATTATCCTAATTTTTATATTTAAATATATTTATAATTTTTAAATAATTAAATAAAATACATGTAACATAAAATACTATAAATGTCATTTTAAGAACTATTCACATAATCTGACTTTGAAAAAAACATGAGAGAAATGGAATTAAAATATAAAACCTTTAAAAATATCCAATATGTTATAGTAATCTTAAAAATTCATGTCACACTATAAATCACCCTAAAAATATTAATTTTAATATTTTTAAAAAAATTTATTTTATTTTTCTATTAATTGAATAAATACCATATCAGTGTTGCGTTAACATTTAAGGTAATAATTCAATCACTAAAAATTAAAAATAAATTACCATCATAAAAATGAATAAATAAAGTTCAAAATAAACTTTTTTTATTCTTTCAATATGTATATTTACTCACATATATTCTATGATATCTTATTTAATATGTTATTTTGTCTTTTTAGCTTTACGCAAGCATTGTACAAGAGTTTAGATAAGATTCTTTTAATATAACTTAAAAGTTTGAAAATATAAATAATAATAATTATTTATGAATTATATTTAATAAAAAATACTTTCAAAAACTTTTTACTTATCAATTATTATCTATAGGACACCAAATTTAACTTTTCTAGTGCTGCGCAAGTACTACATCGACATAGAAAGTGTTTTTCATGTTTATGATGAAATAATTATAATTTATATGTTTTGAATTATTTTTATATTATTTTTTTTATAATAATATCATACATGAGTCTTTTAAAAATTTTAATAAATTTTAATATCATATTTATGACTTGGAGATATCATAAAAGACATTGTATTTCATGAAAACTATATTTTTTACTATTCACCAAAAATTTATCTTCTTCATAAAAATATAAAATATTAATCCTAGGATAAATTTGGATTTATGAATCCAAAATTAATTATATTTAATTATATTAAATCCATATAAGTGACAAAAATATTTTTAATATAAATGTGTAAATGCAATGAAAAACGGGTTTTAGGGAAATGGGTTTTTAAGTCCAAAAATGAACTTATACCAAAACCAAATATAAAGACGATTCATATGTAATTAATTATATTATTTATAAATAAATGAGTCTTATATTAATTTAATATAAAATTAAAATCATGATTTATTTTTTTAATGAAAATAAATGATAGTTTTACAAAAATTTCCATTATTCACTATTCACTGAAAAACAATATTTTAAGAAAAATACCAAAATTTCACCCTAAAAAATTTTGATATAATAATTTCAAAAATTATGTTTATTTTATAAAATAAAATTTAAAAAATTGATATAAAACAATTATTATATTTTCTCATTAAAAAAATAAAAATAAATTTTGAATAAAGTGCATTTTTTAAGCATAAAATAATTTCACTAAAAATTGAGTGCTTATTTCCTAAGCATTAATCAATATATTTTTATTGAGTGAGACTATTATACATATATGTCATAATTTGGTTACTCATATTCATACCCACTAATTTTACAACTAGTTTATAACTGCCACATTTAAATAATAATATTTTTATAATATATCTTAATTCGCTTACAACTCAATGTTGTGTATTAAGAAAGCTATCGAGGTTATTATTATTTTAAACTAAAATTTTAGGGTGTTACATCCCCCCTAAATAAATTATGACGTCACGATTTTATCTCATCCATTAATGGTTCAATATTTGAAAATACCTTTATTGAAAACCCACATTAGATAAAGGGATAATAAAACTTTTTTTAAAAAGGTGATGTGGAAAGGATAAAAGTTACCTAAAATAACACATACTCAGGTTACCAGATAAGGAGAACATTATTAAGAAGTTAAAATATATAATTTTATGAGAAAAATAATGTCCAAGGACCAATATAGAGTGATATAGAATATGATAATGATAAATCTAACGATCTTAAAACCATAAATTAATGAGCGGTGAAAAGACCATACATTAATCATAAATGAATGCAACAGGATAAAATTTTTGTTTCAAGATCCTTTTCCTAGAGTTGGGGAGTTACATTCCCATAAAGACTAAGAATAGAAGAAAATATACTTACTTGAAAGGTATAATTTCATCCTCTAATAAATTTCCACCACAATCTCATATTTTTCTCCAAATAATGAATATTCATGATTAATTTTTCATGTCTAAATCATTGAAATCAACTTCAAATAGATCATATAACTACTCAAAAGGATAAAAAGTTATTCCTTCTATCTTTAGAAATTAAACAAAACCAAAATGGTTACCATAAGGTAAGATAATATCCAAAATTAAACTTATATATGAAGAAATAATACACCAATCCCCAAAATTCAATATTAATCCTCAATGTTAAAACTAAATCATTCAAAAAATAACCATGCTTAAAATTCTTCAAAATATTACTAACTATGTTTGAAACTAAAAAATCAAAAGTATTTGATCACATATTATTTTGAGATTAATTTAACATTTATCTCTAATCGACATGTGTAAATCATAAAGTCATATCCCCAAAATTCATATTCCCAAATCATATAATCTCCAAAATTTTCTAATATTTTCCATAAATAACATATATCACCATAAATCCAAAATAAAATCAAATATACTTCCAAAATATAATTCAACCTTTATAAAAATATAATCTTATCCAAAACTATTTCTATTTACCTTAATCATATAATTTTCCAAAAAAACTGAACTTTTTAAAAAATAAATTTAATGACATAGTCACCAAATCACTTTTCAATCCCATGATGATTAATCATATATTCATAACATGTAATCATCCTTTATCCGAAATAAACATTACTAACTCAACATAAAGAACATATTAAGGTTTATCATTCTATTAATCATATGTTCCCATATTTTAATAACCCATAATTACTTTAATGTTAAAGATCATATTAACCCTTGGGGTTATAAATACCTTTAAACATATGTACAAAAATATAAAAGGATTTTTCCTCAAATAACATTTTCTCTAAAATACATACTAAACCCAAGGGTTTCATTTCTATAAATGTCTCCCAAACATCCTTAATCATAAAACCTAAAAAAAGGTATTTATAACTTTAAACTTATCACTAAACTTAGACTTATCAATACATGCCACTTTAGGTTTATCCCATATCACTATGAAATATCCTAGGTTTCCATAAGTTTTATCCTCTCATTTATCATACTAGTTTATAAAGGAAATGTAAATTAACTCAAGAATATCCCTCAGGAGTGTCAAAACAGGTGTGCAATAAGGTAATATTCAATGTGAACCAGAATGATGGCCAAGATATACTCAACCAACACTTTTATATTTTATTACCCCTAAATGAATCTATAAAAAAACCATGTATACTTTTATTATCAAGATAGAGATGTATTTCTAGGAAAACTACATAATATCTTCCTCACAAAAACATTAGGATGTTATCCTATACTTTGACTTATCATCAAATTTATTCATACAGTTATATTACCTATGTTTTTTCTAAATCTAGTTCCCAAGATTTCTTCTAAACTTGTTTTGATACCAACTGTAAAGACCCCCACCTGAGTATCCTAGAGTTGGTGGTTACTTTATTACATTAGCATAATATACAAGCAATAAAATCTCAACTAAATAGTTTAGAAGTCTTAAAAAACTATATATATAAATGATTATCATTTTTAAATTGGAAATAAAATATAAAACATAGTGAAAGTAAATAATTTTCATCCTAGAATTCATTTAAAGATTCCTTCTTCATATCACGGGGAAAGTAAAAAAATAAGGGTGAGCTCAAATACTCTTTAAGGGTTACATACAATGGAATATATCTTGAATAAATAAATTATAATCAATATGATAATGTAAATAATTGAAAACACCTGTAATTTAATCAATAACTTGATAATAAAGAATAATATGATAGGAATAAATGACAATCAAATAATTCCATATAAACAATATCATAAAAGGGGGATAAATACATGGATAACATAATAACATAAATGATCACATAGATAAAACAAGATTAAATAAAAAAAATAAACAATCATATTTCATTTCATACACAATTATTTCATATCATAGTAAATGATGTAGAAGTATAACCCAATGACTGGAAATTGAGTTAAGAAGTCCCTTGTCAATTGGTAACTTTAAAACCATATCCAATTTGATGAAATAATTTGAATTGAAACTTAAAATACCATGAAGTATGAATTATTCATGACATAACATGTAAAATTGGTAGTATATAAACCATATAAAAGAAATTATATGTACAACATTAATATATGCCTCAATGAAAGGAAATTGAGATTAAATCCATTACCTCACTCTTTCAATTTGTTGAACATGGTTTAAGATCATGTATAATGGTTTTAAACTTATTATTAATTTATAAAAAATACGTATTCATATCTATAATATCATATATTATCCAATTATAACATTTGAGCATCCATTTATTAATAATTCTTTATCAAATTTTCATTTATAAGTGTTAGCTGTCTCGTTTTTCATGTTAGTATTGGTTCGGTAGATTTGATCCTTTTTTCCATTATCATGGTTATGTCATCTCCATAATTATAATAATTATATAAATATCATATATATTAATTATATATATATATATATTTAGAATCATTCATGAAAGGTAGAGATAGAAAAATGAATTACACTATTCATGGAGATGGTATGTCGTACGTACGCATGAATGTTGTTTTAAATTTTTGATGGATAGAAAAAAGAAAGGTAAAAAATAATTCAAATTTATAGAATCATAATTATATCATATATATCATATAAATTCATTAAATCTATCTTTATTACCATCCATGTAAAATAGAAATGAAAAACAAATCACATCACTTCGTGGTGGTGGTAGTCCATACGTACGCACGAGCGACATTATTGTTTTCTAATAGATTGAAATATAAGAAGGAAGATATGGTATTATAATTAAAAAAGAATAATTATATCATAAATATCATATATATTTATTATTTTCATCTTTATAACCATCCAATTAAAATGGTGATTAAAAATGAATTACACAGCTACGTGGAGATGATAAGTCGTACGTACGCACGAGCGTTGTTTTCACTTTTTGTAGGATAGAAAATAGAAATAAAATGGTTGTATCATAATCATGATAACATATTAGTATATTTTTGAAACTAGAGTTATTATTTTAGGATGGTTATAATATATTTATATGAAGTGTAGGAATAAAGAAATTTGAAAGAGACGATTACCTCTTCATCGATAGGCTTCCTTCGCTTTACACCATAATCCCTCTAAGGTTGTTATTATGCCCAATATAATACCTATAGAATTTTTTTAGGGGTGTTAGGAAGATATTTAGGTAGGTATCGATAGATAAAAATGGTTTACAGAAAAGATATAATGGTTGTCCTTTTATAAGTAAGGGGAATGACACTCTTGTAACTACTTAAAGTATTACATTAATATAAATTAATTTTCAACTTAAAATGGTTCCAAATTGATATATTTATAATATAAGATTATATTGAGTCAAAATACTATCAAAAAGTAAAATTTTGAAAAGTATTGGTTATGTTTTCACCCTTATATCTTAGTTTCAACACCCCATTAACTCTTTTGATAATTACTGTGATATCAATGTTTTTTACTCTTTAGGGGTAAAGAAAGTTACCATAAAAATAAAAATAACACATAAATGGACTATGGTTGATATTTTAAAATAAATAAAATTAAATTGTATAAATGTAGGTTTTTGTATAAATTTTAAATCATTTAATAAAATATCATTTATTATAAAATATCATTAATTTTATTTTTAGAAATACATGAAATATTATAATATAATATGTATGTAACTCGTGTAAAATGGTTCCAAAATGATATAGATTATTATATAATGAATATATGGTCTTAATATAATTATATAATAAAATTTTTATAGGTTTATATATCATTTAAATCATTATATTTTGGTTTAACCCCTTGGTTAACCAATTTTAACCTTAACCATGATAATGACTTTTTCAATATTAAAGAGTTATAATATTACTTATAAGGTGAAAATTGGACCATAAATGGAAAAGGGATAATATTTTAGACCATTTAACATCATAATTATCTATTTTTAATATTTTTTATAATTTTTAAATAATTTAATAAAATATATTTAACATAAACAACTATTAATGCCATTTTAAGAACTATTCACATAATTTGACTTTAAACACAATATGAAATAAATATAATTAGAATATAAACCCTTTAAACATCTCTAATATGTTATATTTATCTTAAAAATTCTTGGTACACTACAAATACCCCAAAAAATATTACTTTTAATATTTTTAAAATCATTTATTTTATTTTTCTATTAATTGAATAAATACCACATCAGCTTTGCATAAAAATTTAAGGTAATTATTCAGTCAATAAAAATTTAAAATAAATTACCATAATAAAAATAAATCAATTATGTTAGAATAAACGTTCTTATTCTTTAAATATGTACATTTACTCACATATATTCCATGCTATCTTATTTGATATGTTATTTTTACTTTTCCAGCCTTACGCAAACATTGCACAAGAATATGGATAAAAGTCTTGTTATATAACTCCAAAGTTAGGAAATATAAATAATAATAATTATTTATACATGACATTTAATAAAAATGTTGTTCAAAGATTTTTTTCCTATCAATTATTATCTTTAGGACACCGAATTTGACTTTTTCAGTGTCCCGTAAGTACTGCGTCGTTAATAAAAATGATTTTCATATTTATCAGGAAATAAATTACAATTTATTTTTTTGAATTATATTTGTATTATATTTATATTATATTATCATATAAGATTATTTCCATATGTTGAATAATTTTTTATATGATATTAATGTTTTGGAGATATCATAAAAGATATCGTATTTCATAAAAACTACATTTTTTACTATTCACAAAAAATTTGACTTCTTCAGAAAAAATATCAAAAAGTCATAATAGGATAAATTGGAAGTTATAAATCCAAAAATGAATTTAATTTCATCAAATTAAATTCCTATACTTGAAAAATACTTTTCATATAAATGTGTAAAATGAAACGAAAAATATTTTTCAGGAAAATGAGTTTTTAAGCCTAAAAATGAATTTATACCAAAATCAAGTATAAAGATGATTCCTATGTAATTAATTAGATTATTTCTAAATAAATGAGACTTATATTAATTATAGATAAAATTAAAATCATAATGGTACTTTTCAATGAAAATAAATGATAATTTTACAAAAATTGTTATTTTTTCAATATTCACTGAAAAATCAACATTTTCAGAAAAATCCCAAAATTTCACCATAATATAATTTTTATATGAAGATTTAAAAAAATAATTTCATTTTATAAAATAAATATTCTAAATTTTTCATAAAATAATTATAATATTCTCTAAAAAATCAATAAAAAACATTTTTGAAGAAAAAATATTTTTGAAGCATAAAATGTTTTCACTAAAAATTGTGTGCTTATTTCATCAAAATTAATAAATAAGTTTATATTGAGTATAAACATTATAAATATATTTCATAATATGGTTACTCATAATCATACCCACCAATTTAATAGCTAGATTATAGTGGTCACATTTAAATAATAATATTTTTACAATATTTCTCAATTCACTTAAAGCTCAGTGCTGCGTGTTAAGAAAGCTATCGATATTATTATTATTTTAAACTAATTTTTTGGAGTGTTATAATATACTTCATCATGAGGGTCCCCAACAATGTCATCAACATTAAGCATCTTGACGAGGATAATTCCTAATTATTAACTAATGGCGACATCATGAGGATTTTCAACTAGTAGTGATGCTTACTGGCCAAGGTGAAGTGCTTCCCTGATCAGTCATATAAGATATGACTCGAAATTTCACCATAGGTATGATTTTCAGTGTTGGTGACCTATGAAATTCTGATCGACTAAGCTTCCATTAAAGACACTAGAACTTCTGCTGGTCGACCCACTGTAAGTTCCTATGAAAATCTACGTAGTGGAAAACCAAACATCCAAATATTCACTCCTATTTAACTGAGTGTATCAGAAGTAGGATGTCAAGACACCCTACCCACCGCAAAAATTCAACCTTGTGCACACCCTAGCATAAACTTATGTACATACAATACAACATAAATTCAAATCAATGGCAATACATGCAATATAAGCACATAAAAAAATAAACATATGAGATTATTGTGATATAGAAAAGTTATCCTACATGCATGGGATGCACACTATGAATTTATCATATTACTATAGGTACACTAATTACAAGAAACTGAATTTTTTTTCTAAGAATTCATTACAGAATGATTAAAAAACTATAAGCCTCTGATTCATTGTTTACATTTCACACACATTGTTCATGATTAGGATGCATTGTTTGGGCTCAGTCCCCATTCTTTTTATAGGAATCCCAAATGGATTTCTAGGTCAAACCACCATCACACATTCATAGAGAGACTACCAGTTACACCATTGACCTCATCCACTTACACCGATAAAAAGTTCTAGTGTGTTCCTTTGAGATAATTCCTTCCAGAGTGTCCAATGATCATTCTAGACCATCCTTAAAGTCACCGATAGAGAAAAATACTGATGGTTTTTTTCTATTTAAAAGATGAACTATCATTATTTTCACAACAAGCCAAACCATCTTCCACTAATTGAAATTATGGTGACTTGAAAATGAGTGAAATAAATTTCAATAGATGAACTTCTGGTGATATGAAACCAGGCTTCACATCCTAACAATCTCCCACTTAAAGACTTATTTCTGGGATACACCAAAGGAAACCCTTTAATATGATTCCTTCATTCCTTGCAATATTTCTCCTCATTCTTCTTCTTATTCCACTCACCCAATCCTTATTGAGACATGATGCTTCCTTAAAATTTATTAATATTAATTCTTAGTGAACATGTTCACTATATTTTAGATTTTGAATTTCTGTTAGAAATCTAAAACTTTTTCCTCCAGCATATGTCTGATAAAGTGGTACTTCAGGTCCATATGATTTATCTTTGCATGGAAAACCCTATTCTTAGCCAATTGAATTACACTTTGTATATCACAAAAAAGAATATCTTCTTCTTGAATTATTTCTAATTGATTCAGGAATTACTTTAACGAAACCATATCATTCCTAACTTCTGTTACCACTACATACTCTACTTCCATTATACATAATGTGACAATCTTCTACATTCATGACATCCAATTTATTTTTTTTCCTCCGTAGGTAAATAAAAAATCTGTTGTGAACTTCCAACTATCTAAATCTCTTGAAAATTCAACATCAAAAATCCTTGCAGCGGATCTTCCTTCCCAAAATAAAGAGAATGTTCTTTCGTTCCTTTCAAATACTAAAGGATCCACATAAAAACTTCTCAATATTACTTTCCTAGATTAGACATAAATATTATTATAAATCCCACTGAAAATTCTATATCCAGCCAAGTATAAATCATTACATACATTAAACTTCCAATAACCAAATAATATGAAACTTTCTCCATGTATTGATGCTCATTTTCTGTTACAGGTTCTTGTTTCTTGGAAAATTTAAAGTGTCCAACAAGAGGAGTAATTATTGGTTTGCATTCATCCATACCAAACCTTTCAATGATTTTATGAATATACCCCTTATAATATAAAACCAACATTCTTGTATTCCAATCTATTTATATTCTCATCCCCAAAATCTTCTTGTCTTTCCCAAGATCTTCTATCTCAAAACATCCAGGAAACTTGCATTTCAATTTCTGAATCCTTCGTTCATCTGGTCTAACTAGAAACATGCCATCGATATATAATAAAAAGTGATGAAAGTTTTATCATCCCATTATTTATGATAAAAATAGTTATTAGTATTTATCTAGTTAAACCCTTCATCTGACATAAATCAATCAAATTTTTTATTACATTGTCATGGTGTTTGCTTTAATCCAAACAATCTTTTCTTAAATTTACATAACAAATTTTGGTTCCCAACTTTAGAGACACCAATTGGATACTTCATGTAAATTTATTAATCCAACTCAGCGTGAAGGAAATATGTATTAACATCCATTTTTTCATGATACAAATTTTTTTATGCCACTATACTTAGCACTATATTGATGGTTAGGTGTTTAATTACAATTGAGAAGATTTTTGAGAAATAAACTCCTTTGTTCTATTGAAAACCCTTCAAAACTAGACATGACTTATACCTTTTCTTTCTATCATCCCCTTCTTTAATTTAATAAACCTAATTATTCTCTATTTCATTTTTACCTTTCGAAAGTTCAGACAACTCCCAAGTTTTTTCAAACTTTAATGAAGTTATCTCCTCATTCATGTATAACTCCCACTGTTTAGAGTCACTAAGTGTTATCGCTTCCTCTGGATTTTTAGTTTCTCATGCATCTGTTTGGAGTATAGAATTTTTTTAAACACCATACCTTTGAACCAGTCATTTGATTTTGGTCGATCTTCTCAACTGAATCAGCTACTCTAAACTACTTGGATTAGCTCTATCAACCAATATTTGAATTTTGAATACTCTGAATTATGGGACCCATAATTCTAGTGCTCCCAATCAAGATTTATCCTACCTTAAGCTTTATAACTGATCAAACTAGACCTAAACATTTGATTTTTTCTCAACTTCCTTCTCCGCCAAGTCCCAGTCCTTCTACTAAACCTTTTCATTAAAGATAACATCTCTGCTCGTGATGATTTGTTTTCTTTCATCATCCCATAAATGATGTCCAAAATTTTTATCTCTATAACCAAGGGAAAAAACATTTTGGATCTTGATTCAAGTTTATCTCTATCCTTAGTATTTATGTGTACATATGTTAAACTACCAAAAACATTAAGATGTTGATCTTCCAGTCATTTTCCAGACCATAGTCCCTATGGAAGTTTCCGTCCAACTACTGGTATTTGACTTATGTTGATGAGACATGTCACTATGTTGAGTGCCTCTTCCCAAATAACCTTAGGAATTTGTAATGACCCACCAATTATCATTAGCTTGAGAGTACAAAGAGTCATTACTAGTTCTTAAGCGATATCCCCAAGGCACCAAAGGATGGCAATAAATGCCTAAGGGTTTCAAAACAAGTGGGGGATGATTTACCCTTTTTGAACATACCACAGAACCAACAACCATAACCAAACAAATCAACTAAATGATGCATGATAAAATCTAAGAAAACTCAACCAATCATTTTATCATAAACCAACCAAAAGTACCACAATGGAAACCAACACTAAATCATAGTAAATAAAGGAAAGACAAACTAAAAGACTAAAATATGACAACTCAACTACATGCTCCACAAGATCCAAGCTCCAACATCAAGAACAAGACCAAGTATCACGAGGTAGTGCTATAAACATGTGACACTTTGCCTTTTCCAACATCCTGGTATATGACATCTTCAAAAGCACCAATGTTCCAAAGCAGGGGGTGAGTAATGAAACTCAGTAGGTTTTCCCCGATGACTTCCCAACCCATACCTCTAGGATAAAAAATGTTAGCACATTTATATAAAAAATTTTATATAAACTATTCCAAAACAGTTCACAATATAACAAGTCCCATGTCAAAACCATTTTCCAACAAAAACCATCTTTCTCAAGAAAAGCAACCAAGCCGAGTTTCCAATCAAATTAACATTTCCATTTTGGAACATCCAATCCATTTCAAAAATACACACAACCAACCATGCATGCAACCTGGACCTAACTATACTCGTGAGTGGTGAGTTATCCTTCCACTAATTCGTCACTTAGTGGACTACCTTTATGGGGGTACTTCACTCCCTTATATGTCCCTTTTGATGGGGGTACTTCTCGCCCTTATCCATCCAACCTTTTGATGGGGGTACTTCTCACCCTTATCCATCCCAATGCATATGAACACACACCACAACCCATGAAAATCCATGCCAAAACCAAGTGTGTTCAAAACCTTTCAATAAAGTATCAAACCTTTTATTGAAAACCATTTATTTCAAGAAACAAAACCATAGATAGTTTAAAATCACCCTTTTTAAACTCACTTCAAAAAACACTTTCCAAAAACACACCATTTACAACACCCATTACTAAAAAGGGGTTTCAACCATTCTTTCACAGCAGATAAACAAACCATTTCATTCAAGGAAAAAAATTTGAAACTAAGCCTTCAAGTTCTAATAAAGAGGAATTGAGAGTAAAGCCACCTACCTCAACAAAATAGGCGAAACCAACCAAGAACTGGGTCAAAACACCACAAAACCTCCTTAGATTCCTTCCTCTATCACCAAAAAGACCAAAACCCAACTTAAAAGTCATCCACTACCTTAGATCTACCCACCTTGGGCATAGATCTAAGGATCCATAAAGAGGGAAGAAGGAGATCTAAGAAAACTAAAGGAAACGAGCCTCACCGCGATCAACCTACTTCTAAACGCCAAGGTAAACCTCCGGATCGCTTCCAAAATGCCTGGTAAGTGTTCCCCCACCTTCACCAGAGAGAAATACCAAGTTAGGGCCGTCTAGGAGCAAAAACGATTGGGTTTAAAGATAAAATGGATTAGATCCTTAAAAATAAGATCTAAGTTGACTTCACGCACGGTTAGTCCGCACAGTTAGTCAAATCGTGTGCTAACCATGCGGTAGTCACTGCTTGGAAGGGGTGCTCCGCACGACCTCCTCGCACAGTTTTCCCAAACTGTTACCACACCGTGCGGTCTCCTCTGTCCAAAGTGACACCACCTTCATGGCTTCCGCATGGTTTGGGAAACCTGTGCAAAGCTCGTGTGTCACCGCCTTTTTTCCCTTTGACCCTTTAAAAGTCTCCAAAATTTCCCAACCATTTCTCATATGCTTCATGTACTTAAAAAGCATAAAACAAGGGTTACTTACTAGAAACTGGGGGTACTACAGAATTAGCAAGTAAAACCTCATGCTTCGAGCTATCTCCATCATAGTTCGGTTCATTATTTCAGCTACACTATTTTTCTATGGACATTTGGCCATTATTTTCTCATTTCTTATTCCCTTATTATGGTAGATGTTCTGGAATTTGTGTATGGTGTACTCACTACTATTTTCAATCTTAATACACTTCAAATTTCACCTATATTCCCTTTCCTCCAAATCTTTCTAATGAGTAAACACCTAAAACATTTAAAATTATGCTTCAAAAAGTAAATCCATAATTTTCTAGTGGCATAATTAATGAAAATAATAAAGTATAGGGAACCACTATAGGAATGGACAAAGATAGTTCCCCAAACATTTTAGAGTACAATATCCAACTTCCAATTCCTGGGATTCTAAAAATCTAAGTAAAAAGGAAATCTTTTTTGTTTCCCCAGTATACAACTTTAATACTTTCCAAACCCCATGTGATCAAGATGTAGTATACATTTTTTAATATAAATTTTATATTCTTCTCACTGAGATAATTTAACACACAGTTCTATATATCCAGATCATCACAATTTATACTTTAGATGACCTCACTCCCATATGAATTTATGATCAAGCAAAGAGTCTCATCCTTTATTACTTTTTCAATCACTATGGACCCCCCAGTAACTTTCCATACCACATTTGAAAATATGGTTCCATAGACAACATTATCCAATTTTCCAATGGAAATAATATTTTTCTTAAGTCTAATGATGTTCCTTACTTACATTAATTTCAAGGATCCCACATTCTTTATCTATATGTTGATCACTCCTTTTTCAACAACTTTCATGTCTTTAGCATATGCTAGATGGAATTTCCCAAAATTCCTAGATACATAACTAACCATGGATCTTTGATCACAAATTGAATGATAAGATGATATGGATTCAATTACCTAAGCTCCCACCATATTATTCACACTAATTTTGTAATTTATACTCGTTTATGGTCTATTAATAGAATTTGAACTACTATAGGTTGACGCTCTTCATGTGTTATCCTTGTGATTCTTGGAATCCTTCTAAAAATATCATTCCTTCCGTATTTCTAGCATGTAGAACCAGTATCATTCAACTTACTCTAACTTATTTTATGGGATTTTTATTCCTCTGGTTTCTTTTTTTATTTTTGATGGGGTTACCTTCCCCTTACATCAGTATTAAGGGGACCACCGATCGGTGCCTAGACTTCCATTCGTTGAAGTTCTTCATTGAGTATCATATTCCTGATACCATCAACCACCAAATCCATTTTCCCACTAGGGTTACTCACAATAGCAACCATAACATCCCAACTCTCCAAAAGTGGAGATAAAATAAACAATGCCCATACATCATCAAAAAAGTTACTTTTACCAATTGGAGATACCCATGAATCATGTTGAATACATTCATGCTATGAGTGGGTTTCCTAGAACCAAATCCTATATGTACTTTGATCAAAATTACATGTATACAGTTTGATATATATATATATATGTGTGTGTGTTTAACTTACCATAACAATGTTGGTACTTCTACATCTACAACATTTATGGTAATGTCTTTGGATCACATATCATATGAAAAGGTTATATCAGTTCCTAGGCTATAATGAGAACCTAGAGATACCATGAAAATAATCTTGAACATATGTCCTATATTTTAGATACATCATACTGACTTGACAAATATGATGTTTGACTATCATGTTATGGGGGATGATAGGAATTAAGACTTCTTCTCATAAAGTTCGCACTTAGTGATCTCGGGTAAATGAGATCATGAGGAATGACCTACCAATAGGAACATCATATGTTTCAGGTGTCATTGGTTATTCTTATTTGTGAACACATGAAATGGTCTCTTAACATGATATTATTATCAGTGTATACTATTTGATTATATACTTTGAAGCAAGAAAAAACTATGGCATTGATGTCATAGAGAGGTAGCTTGTGTTGGATGTATCATTGGTGGTATGACATTGATTAAATAATCAAGATATAATTTATCACTTCTGAAATAAAGTGATATCTTAGTCCTAGGTGATTATGATGGTAGTACCTTCATTAAATCCATGACCACAATAAAAGAAAGTAAGTCCGTCCAATTAGATCAACAAATAATATAGAATGAAAAAATGATGATATAAATCATGTATCCCTCTTTATGAGATATCCAATGATAAAAATATTATATTACACAACATGTGTTCATAAGAAAGGTTGTTATTGATATAATTTTTCTTATCTCTTTAGGGGCCATGATGGGTTTCTAGAATCTACTCTTGATCTGTGAATAATATAAACTACTACCGATATAAGGGCCTAGAGAGTCACACACATAGAATATTTAAAAATATTCCCTATTTTGATGAATAGAAGTATAGGGCATGGTTGGACCCACCATGGGGTCCTAGATATGTTCAAGAGTAAATGATCACCAATGAATAAATAAATTCATTATTATTCAAGTATATAATAATTGGAGTTGAGTTTATTTATTAAAAGTATCAGCAAGGTATTAAGTGAATACAAGGAAAAATATTATATGAATTAATATTATTTTAATAGTTAAGGTTCATTTAATATTTTTTGGAATTATGAGTCGAGTTAATGAATCACTTTTATCACATAATATATTAATTATATATTACAAGTAAGTGGTAAAAATATAAATGAAATCATGACACAATTTGTTGTTCATAACGTGTTTTTTATAGCTTATTTAGTGGACGTTATATATACAGGGGTTGGGGAACCCTTTTTGGGTGTTTAATCCCCACTATATAAGTAAAGTGGAGCTCATTTATGAGGTATTATTCATCCATTCGAATTTGAGAACTTATCTCCCCTCCTTTCTACATCCTAGGTAGATAAAGATTCATTCCAAGAATTCGATCTTCATTCTTCATCATTGATTCAAGGAACATGATCATGTTGATTATTGCAGCATCAAATAATTCATCTTACCTCTACACTAGCACCCAAAATTCAATTATCAACATTCATGCAGACTCTTGATGCATGTGTGGATGATCTAGTGGGGTTTGAACTCAGATCGTTTGAGCAATGGTCTTTAGTTACGAGTGTTAGTCGAACATGCCATTAATCCGAATGAGGTAAAAGTTTGTTTTTATTTTTGTGCTTAAATAAGTTAATGCAAGATCCTAAGGCCTTTATCGAGGCTTAAATCTCTAGAGATGAAAAAGTTATGTTGATCTAAGGATGAAAATGTTTAATCTCTAACCCACAGGCTTCCAATGCATGCCCTGGTACCAAAAATTGGTATCTAAGGGACCACACTAATTTTCTAAGTCATGAAAAATTAAATTAGCCTTAAATTTAAGTATAAAGGGTTTCATTTTAGTCCCAACATCAAAGACCGCATATCGGTCTGATCTTGGATGAACAAGTTACCACCATCCAAAGTTTAATTGGATCAAAATTTATTTTTACGGGTACTAAATGTCAACAAACTACATTAATTAGGCATTGAAAAATAAATAAGAAAAATTCTAAAAAAAATTAAAGGGATAGGGTTTACCTTGTCCAATAAATCAACCAAAAAAGAAAGGGGGGGGGGGGAGTGGTGCAACAGGTGAGGATAAAAAAATTAAAATAAAAAAACATATTTTTGGGGGATGGCTTCCACCGGAATCCACCATTAAAAAAAAAATAATTCAGAAAAGTACGAAGGGGTCACCCCCCTGTCGACTCGACTTCTTCTCAGACCAACTCCCACCACACCACTAACTCCCGACCCAACCATTGTGTGGGATATCCCATCCAGTCACCATTGCCTCCTCCACTTTATAGCCCTAGTGCCACCGTTGATGTTACCTTCTCTGATCAACCCTTTAACAATGTGCCCCTCTTGGACAGCTGCACCACTCAGCTCTATGTGCCACTCACCACCACCTGCAGCTTACCCAACACCAGTACGCCACCACCATTGGCCTCCCCAGCCATAGTCCTCCCAATGGCCACGACACTCGCAGTCAGTGCTACAAAGCCCGCACAGATTCCTCCTTCAAATCGGCCAACCCATTCTAAATCTGGGTTAGCCCAACCTCGTACAGGGAGGGGGGATCCAGATAATCCCGAAACGGACCTAGACAGGTTCTACCTAGCCCGCAATGGGAATGGATGGGTTCTTCTCGACCTTGAATGAGCCTATGCAGGTACTGTTTAATCCGCAATGGGTCAGCACCACGCAACCCGCGTGGTTTCCTCTTACTAATCAGTCAAACCATGGTAAATCCGAGTCCGACCAAATCCATATAGGGCGAGGTGGATCTTTCCCATCCTAGAATTTCCTTGGGTAGGTTCTTCCTGACCCGGAATAGGTATGAGCAGTTTCTGATCAACCTGGAACAGGCCTGTGTGTGTACTGCCCAACCTGCAATGGGTCTGGACGGGTTCTAGGGTCTGGATAAAATTTTTAAATATAAAAAAATTAATTAAATTTCGGATTAATAAAAAAAATTAATATTTGAAAAATAATTTAATTTTGGATTAAAATTAAAATAATTTTGGGACCAAACAAAACAAAATTATTTAAATTTAATTAATTTATTTAATTCATTGAATTTATATAGACTTAATTTTATTTCAATTTAATTTTTATAGCGTTTTTAATTTATCAACCGACTCGTCTTGGTTATTGACCAACCATTGTTCGTCGGAGTTTATATTTATTTAATTAATTATTACAATTTCATAGGACGATTGTAATAATTATTTATTTTTTATGGTATGTGCATTGTCTTTCTTCATTTAATATTTATAAGGGTTTTCACATCCATCAACATTATCTATATGTATTTTGTGCTTCCCGAGACCCCCTCGTATGTGTGTGAGTGTATGTATTACGAGGATAAATTGTAAGATGTGGACCACACCAAGATGAAGTAGTATCCAAGAAGAGATATAAAAACATTAGACCGATGTATAAGCTAGGATACGAGTGAAGACTCGACCTAGGTATTATACCCTTAAGGTCATGGTTGATCTATTGAGTATAAATGAATCAACCAATACCAAATTCTCAAGATCAGTCTGGTAGTTTATTTAATTCATGCATTGTTTATTATTTTTATGAATATACATGTTTATGTAAACACATAAAATAATAAAAAATAATTCATAAAGACGTGATGGATGTTTTCTATTAACACACTATTCAGTTGTGAGCATGATCACACAGTATGAACATATTTAATAGAAAGTATTTCATTCATTGAGAAATAATAAAACTCTCAAAGAAATATTAAGTCATAACACCTTCATTCAATTAAATTTGAACAAAACCAGGTATACGAGGTGCTCATCATCCCCAGATGAAGGTGACTCTTACTACTGGGGAGTTCTTATGAGAGTGATGAGTTAACTTAACTAAAGTTGGTATCAAAGTAGTCACAACTATATTGCTTCCACTTTCAAGGAAAAGTGTTGATGAAATCAAGGTTATGATTCTAAGTAACCGAGACTTCACTCAATAGTTCAAGGAATTATAAGTCAATGAGGTTGTCTAGTCCATTTTCTACCTTGAAATTCTTTGAGTAGTGTCATATCCAAATATTGGACTATGAGGATATGTTTCAAGGATCCTTACCACTAGAATACTCAAGTGACTGGATTTTCTGAATCTAGTAGTGAGGGATACTAGGGTACAATAAAATAACATGAGTCATTTAATGATTTAATCAATAATGTCCATCAGTAATTGAGATAAAGTACCAACTGCTAAATTTACTTATTATAGAAAACATGGAAATAACCACCACCGATACATTATCACTGCAAATAATTCTAGATAAAGAAAATATGTTGACCGTCTATAACTTCCCGGAGTGGAACAGATGCTTGCATATAGTACTATGCCAAGAGAGGAAGCTTTATGTGCTAGAGTACTCACTTCCTACTGAGACCCCTTAAGGAGAAAACCAGGCAGATAAAGACAAATATAAAAAACATGTAGATGATGCACTAGATTTATAATGTATCATGTTGTCATAAATATCTAGTCAACTATAGAAAATGTACGAGGATGAAGACACCTACAAGTTTCTACCTTATCTCTAAGAGATATACCATGAGAGAACAAGTCAATAAAGGAATAAAATATAAAGTGCACTATATAGGTGCAATATAGAAAAAGGGAATCAAACAGAACCTCATCCACTCAAGATTATTGGGTACATTGATATACTTTAATCCCTTGGGTTCAAACTAAACCAAGAACTAGCAACTGATCTCATTCTTGTCTCTTTACTACCATGATTCTTGACTTTTATTGTTAAAAAAACATGAATAACATGATAAATTCTCTCCCATACCTTTTGTATTTAGTTCTCCAAGATGATAAGGACATGAAAAATACCAATTATTCAATTCTTATAGTGAAAAAGAGAGTAAAGGGAAATGATAAGGGGTTTAAGGCTAATCCCAAGATGAAGACTCCTATGCACCATCCTTCAAAAAAATCCAAATATATAGGAGGAAAATAAGTAGGAGGTTGTTTTCTTTGCATATGGAAATAAATTACACTAAAAGAAGAATTGTATGGCTCATAAAAAGAATAAAGGAGACACTTATACTTAAATTATTTTTGTCATTTAATGCAATTTGTCCTTATATATAAGCTGGGTATTGGATACAACATGTGACTCACACATTTGTATTCATATACATGAACCAAGTAGATTATAGAAGATTTCAAAGGGTGAATTGGATCTCTAAGCTACAAATGGGGTGAGACTAGTAGCCTTAGTAGTGTGAGATTATCATTTGACATTACCTAGTTGTTTGGATCTTGTATTAAATAATTGTTATTACATTCCTTCAGTAACCAGAAACATAATCTCAATGTTGAGTTTGGACACTATGAGATTTTATTTCAAGTTTGGAAATAAATTTTGTCTCTTTTATAAGGATAAAATATGTTATGGTATGACACATCTTAACAATGGATTGTATATACTTGAACTCAAAAAACCCTGTAATGGAAATCAATGAAAAAACCAGTGAAAATGACTCATATAAAACCCCCCTATGGAACTTTAGGGTTGGTCATGTAAATGAAAAGAATTTAAAAAATAACATTAAGAAAGGTTTTTAGACTCAAATAAGTTAAAACCCAGGGATGTACGTCATTCTTGTTTACAAGGGAAAATGATCAAAGAACCCTTCTTTGGTAAATGAGTAAGATCCATTGAATTTATAGAATTGGTTCATACTGACGTATTTAGTCCGCTTCCAATAGAGGTAAGGGGTGGGTTTTTGTATGTCATTACTTTTACCGATGACTATAATAGATATGTCTATATATACTTAATAAGGTATAAGTAAAATTCCTTTAGGATGTTTAAGGAATATCAGCATGATGTAGAAAACCATCTTGGTAAGAAGATTAAGGAACTTTGCTCAGACTGAGGTAGATAATATCTTAACCAAGTTTTCATTGATCACTTGAAAGAGTGTGTGATAATATCCCAACTCAATCCTCCTTATACACCTTAGTGTAATGGTGTTAGTGAAAGGAGGAATCAAAACTTTCCAGACACAGTCAGATCAATAATGAGTCAGGAAACTCTTCCATTATCCTTTTGTGGATATGTGTTGTAGATAATGACATATAACCTTAATTGAGTACCAACTAAAATAGAATATGGAATTACATATGAGTTATGGTATGTAAAGAAACCCAATTTTTCACACATATGTGTATGGGGATGCAAGGCTTTTGTCAAGACTATACCTAATAAAAATTTAACATCCTAAAGCATGAAGATCATCTTTATAGGTTATCCTAAAGAAACTAAATGATGTTACCAATATAACCCTTCATATAAAAAACTGATTGTAGAAATACATGCCATATTTCTAGAAATAGAGCACATTTACAATGGAAATAATTGAAGAAAGATTGATTTTGATGAAGTTGATTCTCCAGATGCATGAGAGTTGGTACGAGAATAATCTCCAAAAGAGATGGTGGAAGATGAAGATGACACTATTAAAAAAATCATATACCAATAGTTTGGAGGTTCATTGGATAGTTTGGAATTGGTATAAACCTATACCAATGGTTTTGGAATTGTTGGTATAGGTCATATAAAATACCTATATCAATGGTTATGAAATACCATTGGTATAAGTATTGTAAAAAAAGATATCCAGGTTTTGATCTCAACACCTCTCGTTTATATTTTGAAAACCTAACCACGAAGGTACAATGACTTTTGTGAACATAATTTGATAAATATATGTATTTATGTCTATAAGTAATTTAAATTTTGATGTATTTAATGTTATTTTAAAAAATAAATCAAAAAAAATTATGTACCTATACCAATAGTTCTCAAAACTGTTGGTATAAGTACACAAATTTTGGAATCTATTCAAACGGTTTTTCCAAAACTGTTGGTAAAGGGTCTCTCTAAGGTACCTATACCAATGGTTTTGGAAAAACTGTGGGTATACGGTATCTCTAAAGTACCTATAGTAATTTTTTTGGCAAAACAATTGGTATATGGTCTCTATAAGGTATCTATAGCAATTGTTTTTCCAAAACTATTGGTATATGGTCTCTATAAGTTACCTATACCAAAGGTTTTTACAAAAATGTTTGTATAGGTTCTCTTTAAGGTATTTATACTAATTATTTTCCAAACCGTTGGTGTTGGTCCATTGGTATAGGTCCGTTGGTATAGCTCCAATTTCTAGTAGTGCGTTCCTGAGACAAAAGTACTACATTGGGCAACTTGAGAGGTTAGAGAACCAGAGAGATGTGTTTTTCTAGTCATTAAGTTAGGTGAAACATTACTATTAGAGAATGATTAACCTATAACCTATAAGGAATTAGTAAAAGGTAATGATGCTGCTAAATGGAAATATGTCATGCATTCTGAGATGGAGTTCATGTACCAAAACCAAGTTTGGATTTTGGTAGACCCTCTATCTAATGTAAAATCCATTGGGTACTAATGGGTATTCAAGAAAAATTTGGGAATGGTTGGTAAATTAAATAATTATAAAGAAAAACTGATTGTGAAGGGTTTTAGGCAACATCAAGGCATAAAATATGATGAAACCTTCTCACCAATAGATATGATGAAATCCATCATAATATTATTTGAAATATTATCCTTCCATGATTATGAGATTTTTAAAATGGATTTAAAGACTTATTTTATAAATGGGAAGTTGTTTGAAGATATATATATGATTCAACCTGAAGGGTTTATTAAGTCATAAAGTGTTAATAAAGTATGCAAGCTACCGAGATCCATTTATGGGTTGAAGATGGTATGATGATCATGAAATGTTAATTTTGATGAGGCTATAATATAATTTGGTTTCATCAAAAACAAAATCGATTCATGTGTCTATAAAAATTTGAGCAGGGATTCCATCGTTTTCCTTGTATTATATATTGATGACATATTAATCATGGGAAATGAAGTACAAGTCTTACAGTTAGTTAAGACTTGGTTAAATGAATGCTTCTCTATGAAAGACTATGGTGAAGAAGACTACATCCTAGGGATCATGATCTATTGAGATAGATCACAACGGATACTTGGTCTAAGTCAACATACATATTTTGACAATGTACTCAAAATGTAAAATATAGAATAATCTAAGATAAGGTCATTTTCAGTGTCACATGGTATCAATCTCTCTAAGAAAATGTGTCCAAAAACACAAGAATAGATTTACAGAATGAGTAGAATCCCTTATGCTTCATTAGTGGGATCTATCATGTATGTCATGCTATTTACTGAGATTGATGTTTCCTTTTCTTTAATCATGATGGGAATATATCAATTCAATCTAGGAGATCTACATTGAGAAGTTGTAAAAACTATCTTGAAGCACTTGAGATATACAGAGGATATGTTCCTAATATATAGAGGAGATGAGGAACTAGTTGTGATGGGATAAAATAATGATAGTTTCCATACTTAGTCCATGTATTTTTCCTAAATGGTGATACAGTGAGTTGTAGAAACTCGAAACAACCTGTGGTTGTCGGAACTATAGTAGATTCTGAGTATATCATGACTTCCAATGCAGTTAAGAAGATAGTTTGAATACACACCTTTGTCTCATATATTGGTGTATTTCCTAGTTGTGCAAACCCTACTCCAGTTTATTGTGATAATACTATAACAGTGGTGCTTTCCAAGGATACCAAGTCATACCAGAGGAAAAAAGAATATACTTCAGAAGTGTTATCTCTCAAGGGATTTTACTTGGAGAAGTGAAGTCACAGTTAATAGATTATCCACATAGGAAAACATGGAAGACCCCATAACTAAAGTCATGTCTCAACAAAATCATGTTTCTCATATGAAAGACAGTGGGTTGAGACTTTTTAGAAGTTTTCTGTAGTGCTAGTGGGAGTGTTGTGAATGAGTTCCCTAGACCCAACTCCCGCATGTACATTAATTTCCATTACATGTATACAGTTTTATATATACATGTTTTTACCTTACCATAATAGTTTTGGTACTTCTACATCCACTAAATTTATGGTAATGTTCTTATATTACATGTCATATCAAAAGGATATAGTAGTTCCTAGGATATAGTGAGAACCTAGGGATATCATTGATATTAATCTTGAATATATGTCATATAGTCTAGATATATCATAATAACTAGACACAAATGATGTTTGACTATTAGTTTTTGGGAGATCATAAGCATTGATAATTTTTCTCATGAAGCCCACACTTAGTGATCTTGATTAGATGATATCATGAGGGCTATCCTAATAATAGGAACACCACATGTTTCAGGTGTCATTGGTTGTTCTCATCAGTAAACATGTGTAATGGTCTCCTGACTTGAGATTATTATTGGTGTACACTATTTGATTACTTAATTTGATGCAAGATGAAAACTATGACATTAATGTCAAATTGAGGTAGCTTGTGTTGGGTGTATAGTTAGTGGTATGACATTGATTGAATAATCAAGATTTATCACTTCTGAAAGAATGTGATATCTCAGGCCTAGTTGATCAGGATGGTAGTACCATCATTAAATCTATGGCCATAATAGAGGAAAGTAAGTCTGTCAAGTTAGATTAACAAATAATAAATAAATAAAGGATGATGACACAATGTGTTCATCCCTCTTTTTGAGATATCCTATGATAAAGAGATTATATTACACAATGTGTGTTCATAGTAATGATTATCATTAGTATGACTTTTCCTTATCTATTTAGGGGCCTTAATGAGTAACTAAACTCCTCTCTTAGTTTGTGAACAATATTCATTACTATCGAGATAAGGGATTAGAGGGTCACACACATAGTGGTAGTTTCGAGCACAGCAGAAGAATCCATAGGTGGGGGATATATTAAAATTTCTTTTAATAATTGTTCCCCGAAACTAAGAGAGAGAATATTGCATGTCAAATTTATAATTAATTTATTTAATATTTGAATAAATAAATACCCAAGCTTAGGAAATTTCTTCATTGGTGAATGTTGATCATCTGAAAATACCCTTTTATATTACTTTCTTTGAACTATGAGTATCTTAGGATAGAATCCTCTTAATGGTGATCCATACGTACTCCTAGGATCTCTGAGCAATATCGCTCGATCTCCGGGTACAAGCACAGTGAGTCAAATGACTTTCATTATTCATTATTGATTACTCATTCTTAGGTCTTGAATAAATATACCTTACACTTCTCATTGTTGAGATAGAGAGAGAAAAAGGAGTTGATAGATAAATCATTGTGCACAACAATTCTCTATTCTCATTTTTTGGATGTTGTACACAATAGACCTAGCTGTCTATTTATAGAGTTAGTATTTAAGTTAAAATATTATTTAATCACATACCAGCCATTAAATAACATTTATTACCTTTAATAATCCCCATTCCAAATAATAATAACTATATTATTATTATTTTGTTGTGCGCACAAAATTGCACGATAAAAAATATTATGTAACTACCTTAATAATTAATATTTGTCACCAGAATTGGTCTTCGTCCATTCGAACTCCTATAACATTTATGAATAAATTGAATAAATATTTTATTTATAAATAAATATTTTATTCACAATCTAGAAAATAAATATTTATTAAAATATTCAATAAATAAAATAAATATTTTATTCATAAGTCAGTGAATAAATATTTATTTAATTTAAGAAATAAATCTAACTTGAATAAAAGTATTCCTAGTACTTGAGAATAATATTTATTACATTAATTAAACTCAAATAGAATTTAATTGAGATCAACAAAAACACTTAGTGTGTCACATCCCGACCACCTCTTTTATTTATTTCATGATGTTGGATCTTTTAATTGAGGTTCAAGTTGAGTATCCCACAAAATTCTTGTGGTTTGGTGGTTTTGGTTTGCTTCTAGCCCTATGATTGGTTACTGTGAAAGGTATTGGGAGAAAGTGGAATGATGGGGAGTTTGTGACACCCACAGTATCACTACATTGTGTTTAAATCATTCAAGGATCATTGGGTGGGATTTTCTAGTGTTTGGGGTGTCGTTTGAGGGGTTTTGACCAATTTTCAGGTCATACGGTTTGACCACAGTTTTCCCAAATCGTGCAACTTAAACCTGTAAAGTTTCAGAATTTTTTCTAGTAGCATCCGCACAGTTTGTGCACAGTTTACAAAACCATGCAACAAAACTATGCATCCCATTATAGGATAAATATATTTTAATTTCAAATTTTGATTTAAGTGATTCCACCTTCGATTTGAATCCCTACCTGTTGGGTATCGACCAAGCCCCCCCTTCATTCTCCTTCATTTGGGACACTTTTTGGGAAATTTCTCACCAAAGGTTAGTGATTCTTCATGATTTCTTCATCAAATCCCTCCCTTTCCTCTTCTCCTCTCTTCACTCTCTCTATTTCTTGATTTTCTTTATGGCTTCCTTCCTTATAAAAACCTTAATGTCTAGGGTTTAAGTTTGGTTCATTTTTCTTTGGATCTAGAGTGTGAAAATAGTCCATGGGGATTAGATCTCTCCTCTATGAAGGTTTTGTTGTGTTCACACACCACCGAGGTAGGTGTTTCTATGTTTTTCCTTTCCGAATAAAACCATTTTTTCTTGGGTGTCTTCCATTAATTTTTAAATGTGTTTCAAACCATTATAATACTCATGGATAGATCATTGCAGTGTTTTCTTACTGTAATAATTTACTAAAAATAGGTTTTGAAGTGATTTTCTATTTATTCCTATGTGTATGCACACCAAATGTTCTTGATAAAATTTTATTTAAGTCTTTAAGGGTATATTTGGGTGAATTGGGTGGTGTTTTCCCATAGAATCATTTTATTAAAATTGATTGGTTTGTATTTGGGTATGTTGTGTCAAACGTGGTGGTTTTCATGAAATGGTTTATTGTGTTAGTGGAAAGCGTGTGTTGTTTTCTTGAAAACTATTTGGGGAAAGAAGACTTATGATATTCCATTGGATTTGGGCACATCCATTGGTGAACAGAGTGCACACATGGATGGGTTTTCAAATGATGATGGTATTGGATGTGGTTCTTCTCTTGAACCCTGGTTTTCAAAAAAAATACCCTCATCTTCTCTTCCTCCCTCTCTTTATTAAATGGTCCCATGACTCCCCAAATGGCTTAGAGCGATTTTCAAGGTTGTAAGGAAAGTGATGTCCCATTTGGTGTTTTGAAAAGTATGATTGGTTTCTAAATGATAATAAATATAGTTTGGAACCTTTAAGTATGTTTTGTGTGTTTTCATCTTGGTTTTTTGATAATGTTGGATTTGGAGTCAAGGACCATTTGGCATTGCATCCTTAAAATTGGTTACTTATATTGAGTTTTTTAATGGTTGGAAATTTTTTTGAAAGTGTATTTAGGATTGAAATGACATAAGGCCCTGTTGAGACTTTGTAATATTGAGAAATGAATGTGGTTTTGAATGTGTGAATGCCTGGTTCGCATCTTGAAAATGTTTTGTAAAACGGATGAAGGTTTATATGATGCGATGACATGGTTGACACATTGTATGATGTGATATGTGTGTATATATATATAGGTAACCTCTATAGGAAGGGTTCCTATTTATGGGTTATCTTATAGGGTTTCTGTGTTTGGGGAGGCTAGTGTGGTGATGGTAGGTAAGGTGAGTCACGAGTGTGAGAGCCTCCTAATTACACAGTATTACTACCACCATGGGTTCCTAGGAATCTTTTATAGGATCAAGTAATGGTAGCTTTGCAACCCCAATTAGATGGGTTGGTACCCTCCTAGATTTTTTGTCAGGCCAGGAGGGCTGTGCCACTAGATTGTCCAGTTGAGGGTGGCCAGTTGGTTATAGACTTAGATGATTCACCATATGTCAGTGGCTGGTTCCAAACTGAGTGCATCCAGGGGTCTTCTATGGATTTTTATGAAAGCCTATGGTTACTATCTATGTTTTCTTGTTTTTATTTTTTTTATTTAGTTCTTAGCTTGTACTGTTTATTTAATTATATTCAACAAAACCCTATTATTATTTGGTTTGGATTTTGGGTTATAAAATGGTAATCTATTGAAAATATAAATGTGGCATGCATTGGATTTTAAAATGGAAAGGCTATGTTTGTTTAACAAAAAGTGAAAACCCTATTTTTGTAACTGTATTTTCAAACTAGCATAAATGATTTTTTTTTGGGAAAGGAAACACATGGATTCTCTGGTGATTGCCTACTGATTTGTCTAGTTCACACCCTAGTTGTGCCACTTAGTGTCGGTAGACCTGAGATGTTTTGTAGGTCCTAATTTATCTTTAGGTTTCTAGGTTCATGTGCTCACCGTCGGAGCAGTTGGGTCTCGTGGTTGGAGGTTACCAAGAGGACACATAGAGATATGTTAGGTGTAGTTCTGTTTCAGTTTTGTTTTTAATTCTTTTTATCCTTTTGTTTTAATTGAATCTGTTTGTTTTTTATCTGATATTCATTCATTAGTTTTGCAGTGTGTTCAGTTTCTATTTTTATCATAGTTTATTGGGCTAAAATCATTCCAATTGGTTTATATTTGATGCCTGACACTAGCTATCGGCCTGTGGGGATCGGGAACGTCCTTCGGGCCTTGTCACGGACCAGTTTGGGTGACATCCTGGGCTGGTTCATGACAGAATGGTATTAGAGTAGGCCCTTTTTTATTTTGGGTGTCAGGTAGTTGGAGATTAGGACTGTCGAGACTCAAGATGTTGGCATGAAAAGAGCGTCAAAAAATATTTCTCATCCTAATCCTTGAGTTACCATGTGAAGTCTGAGAATTGAGTATTTCGTATTTATTTTGGATTGCGGGATGACAATGGAGGTGAGACGATGTTATTTTGTGATCTCACATAGAGTAGTGACCCATGTGGAGTCTGAGTACACAGTTTAAGATCAACCTAGTTGTTGATTCTTACTTTGGGAATAGCCCACTACCATGTCATCAGGTTAAGCATAACTACTAATTATTCATTCCGATGATTGGTATGAGTTGTGTATTGTCTTGGTTTCATTTGGTATGAGTCGTGATTAATTTCAGTCTTGGATGATGTGATTATTATTTTAAAATAAAAAATGGTTTTTGAAATGGAAATGATTTCTTTCAATGGTTTTGGGATTGAAAAAATGGGTTTTAAGGGAAGGTGTTTTGGATTTAAATTTGGAAACCCTTGGGTTTTGATGAGGATAAGGAATTTGAGACCCTTAGTACTCCTAAATGTTCACATTTGTTAGGGTATGTATAGAAACACTACTACAAAAACGGTAAAGGGAAGTGCCACCTTATATCTGTGCTAAGAAAAAACTGCTGATAAAGGATACCTTTATCAGCGCTAAAAAAGCGCTGATAAAAGATCCTTTATCAGTGCTAGAAAAGTGCTAATAAATAATCCCTTTATCAGTGCTAAAATGTTAGTGCTGATACAGGAAGGATTTATCAGCGCTTTTTAGTGCTGATAAAGAGGACCATTATCAGCGTTGAAAAAAGCACTGATAAAGGTAGTCTTTATCAGTGCTTTGTTAGCACTGATAAAACCGTAGTCCATTTTTTTATAAATTCGGTCACACTGTGCCCTCGTTTTATCACAACTTAAATCTCTCGCTGTACTGGAACCCTGCGACTCCCCTCCGCTGCCCGCTGAGTCGCGCATTTCCAGACCTCCGCTGCCCTCGAGCTTCTCGTTTCCAGACCTCCGCTGCCCACTGAGCTTCACGTTGCCGGACCTCCACCGCCCTCGAGATTCACTTTGCCGGACCTCCGCCGCCTGTTGAGCTTCGTGTTGCTGGACCTCTGCCTCCCTCAAGCTTCACATTGCATGGTCTGAAAAATCTATGAACCCCCTTGTAGTGGCTCATCATAGGATGAATGGTTTATTTTTCCCAACGACATGATTTTCCCTAACAATGATTCAACCGTGAACACCCCCCAAAACCACCAAAATTTCTCAAAATTCACTCAAAACATCTTTAGATAATCCCCAAATATAAGGAGACCAAAACAAGGTTCTAGATATACCTGAAATAAGTTAATTATATTTATAAGTCATGTTTTCCAAATCATTTTTTGATTTTTGGATTTTACTATTGATGATTGTGATGAATAATTTGCTTTATGTTTGGTAGTTGGTACATGGGAGACCTTAGATTTGTGGGTAATAAAATGGGTTCTACTCTAGTTAGCCTTAAGGTGATCACTTGAGTCTATTTTTGATGTCCCCAAGAGGCCTCATTTATATTGATTGTCTGGTCACATAATCGGGTGGTGTTCCGTGAGTGAGTCAATTTCCATTAGAACCTATAGGTCAGATATCATCCTATGTTTCTCCAATTAAAATTAGTTTCTTTCCCATAATTATTTTAATGGATGATTTTGTGATTATGAGTTACTCCCATTGATTACCTTTATTATTTACTTTTTCTACAGTTTAGTTTTTATCTAACCTTGATTATTTATTTTTTCTTTTATCATTCCTCCATTATTCTAGGATTTTCTATTAGTATAGTTTTTTTTACTGTAAATCAAAATGTGGAATCTTTGGGGAATGTTTGACATGGGTTGATTTTATTTAAAAGGGATTTCTTAATATATGTGTTGTTCTTTTTATAAAAGTAGATTAAGTTATGAAAATATAATTCCTTGTGAATTTTTTCATTTATAAAAAATAAAATATATATTTTAAAAAATGGTTGACCACAATGTTTTGTTTTTTTAATAGATTGAATGCAATTTTTTAATAGATGGAGTGCATCTGTGAGTGAGAGAAATACTTGTTTTCATTGATGGAAGTGTTGAGGTAGTTCAATGAGTGAGCTGAGCTAATGATATATAATTTTTCAGTATCTTGATATCCCATGATATTAAATGGGAATCAATCCTTATTTAGTTCTTCAACATGGTACAGTAAGTGATCGCCATCAGAAAGAGGGATCCCTCTTGGTTGAAGGATAAATTCATTTCAAAGTTTTATATCATACAATAGGGACATGAACCATGTTTTTTAACTTCATGCAATGAGAACATTGGACACACATTTTAATATCTTGTGATTAGGATTATGATAATGTATTTTAAGGTTGAATATATTTTACCAAAATGTCACACGGTTTCATATCATGAAACTCGAACATATAGTGAGGGTGAGGTGAATTTTCCATCCATAGAGTCCCTACAACATTTGAAATATGGGTAGAGGATGAAAAAGGTTTAAGTTCATCATTCATGGACCAAAGGGGGTGTGTCCCAGAATTTTTGACGTGTCATGTAAGAATAACGACCTGATGTGAGAAGGGGCTTGTGGAGAATCAACACCACACGAAACAACATATAAATAGGATGTTGGATTTTTAGTTCAAATCCATATATCCCAGACTAAATGGATGGTTTATTCATGTAAAATATCTCTTGATAAACCTAGTATTGGTGGAAATATTGATATACTCATCATCAATGGAGATCAATGAGTTTACACTATCAGAGTGAAGTTTATGAAAAATTTAAGGTCCTTCCCACTTGGATTCCAGTTTCACTAGATTCCTCCTAGGTATCATCGATTACCTTAGATACAACACCATGTCACCATAAAGTAAAAAATGAAGGATAACCTTTTTCTTTAAGGACAACACCACTCGGTTCTGATGCATTTCTAGGTCATCGAATGCTTGAACCTTATTTTCTTTGAGGGGTTCCCCCCTTCTTTCCTTCATGCTATCTAAGTGACTTTGTCTGGAAGTGCACTTGTATGGAATGATGCCCAGACCACCAATCTTTCTAGCCTTTCCACCCCTACCTCCATCTCTATCCTTCTCCCTCGCTGAGGTTACTGACTACTTCTCTGTAGTGTCCAGGCCCCTTCCTAGCAGTGTTTGTTCTGTCTCCCTTGGCTCTGAGCCTGTCATCTAGCTCCAAATACTTATTAATCTAGAGAGAAATCCCTCACCAGCCCCCAAGTTTCATTACCCATCCTTCCCATTCCCCTTTGGATCCTCATCTCCCACTCATATGAAGCTTACCAACCAGAATAGATTACGAACATGTTCAAAATCAAGGGACCTCAATGAGAGATCATCCTGCCACTTCAATAAGGATATTAGCTCTAGATCCAATGCCAGATCCCTATCCTATACCCATCATTATTATCTTCATATGTAATTCTCATGGTCTTAGTGCCCATGTTAAATCAGACTTCCTCACCATAGAAATCAAAATGTATAATGTCATTGTTGTTGTTGTTGTCAAATAACACAAAAAACCCTATAATAATCATATAATTCTCCTGGAAGATTAAGTTGCATGGATTTATACATTATGACCACTCCAATAGACACAAATGGGTATTTTGGCATAATAAATATGTTTTTGAGACTGTTCAATATTTCAATAAATTCATCACTACCAAGTTGTCCAACAGTGACACCTCCTTCCTTATGAATTTTGTTTTTAGAAGCTATGACCCTCTTCAAAGGGAATCTCTATGGAGTGAACAAAATAACTTCGATCCTGGACACCATCCATTGTTTGTTGGGGGTTAATTTAATTTCATTTCCATCCCAAAGGAAATGAAAGGTAGAATCCCATTCCAAAGGAAGGCCATCATGGAGTTTGTTCAGTTCATGGCTGGGAAGGTCCTCATTGATCTCAGCTTCTGAGGTGACAGTTTCACCTAGTGCAACAACTGTAGGGGCCATCACAACTTGTGTAGTATATTAGATAGGTGTCTAAACAACATGAAATCCACTAACCTATTCTCAAATACCATGTTTTTCCATCTTGCTTGAGGTATTTTGAACCACTCCCCCCTCTTGGTTTCCATTTCTTCTTGGAATGATCATCAAGAATGGTTTCACTCCCACCACCAGTGGGTTAACATCCTAGGGTACCCGGACATGGTTTGTTAAATATGGAATGAACCCTTGTAGGAGTATCGGGCCACCTTCAACCTCATTGACCTGACCTCGAACCCCGATATGTGCGTGTTCGCCCCTTCCTCCTCATGAACCTTCACCACCTGGGACTACTGTCGCATATGGGCTCCTTCAGAGTATTTTGATAGATGGAATGATACCTTGGGTTTATTGGATTATTAACACTAGTTTGAGATTTATGTGTGACTATATACTTATTATATTTTCTTATTATTTCTTACACACCACCACTTGAGTCGAGTAACCTGATTGAAATCTATATTGGTACTTTGGTTCTGATGTGGATATGATTTTTTATGTGTTTGTGACATGTGTATGTGTGGATATATGGGTATTTAGGAATGATGTTATTGAATGTAGGGAAGATACCTAGGAGTGGTAGATGTATCATTCTTGATTATTCTTGTGTTTGGTCTGGGGTGATTTGAGGAAACTATAATGAATCTAAAGTAATTATATTTAATAAAGATGAATAAATACTAATGGTTACGCTCTATTAATATCTATTTTTATAAGTAAGTGGTTCTCTTCTACTATATTTGTAAGTCTTGTTTTGTGTAATTGAACCATAAATACTAATATTTGAGATTCAAATAGGATGAAGATGAATAAATATTGGATGGATACTAATCGTTTGACAATATAGTACGAGAACGGAGTGAAAGAGTTCATCAAATTTGCAAAGGATCACACAAAGGATCCTTCTCAAATATTTTTTTCCATGTTTAGGTTGTTTTTATTCTAGAATACTTACTCTAGAGGAGTTGGAAGAACATTTGATATGTCACAAAATAGATTGGAGTTATAAATTTTGGAATAAAAACGGAGAAAAAGAGAATGTAGCTACTGGCTGGGATAATACTGCGTTTTATGGATCATCATATATGAATACAAATATGGATAATGAAGAAGACCGTATGGAGGATGTGATTAAAGATGTCAATAATGATGAAGATCATATTGAGTAAATGATAAAGACAATTGAAGATGAACTCTGTGATTTCCCAAATTTTTTTGAGAAGTTAAAGAGTTGTGCAAAGACGCCATTGTATGCTGGTTGCACCAAGTATATAACATTGTCAGCTGTACTGAAGTTGTATAAATTGAAAGCAGACAATAGATGGAGTGATGTTAGTTTTACAGAACTAATTTCTCTCTTGAATGACATGCTCCCTAAAGATAATGAGCTCCCAAGCCGGAAATATAAAGCTAAACGAATGCTACACTCAATGGGTATGATTTCTGAAAGAATACATGCCTGCCCGAAAGACTGTAAATTTTTTTTCAAGGAGAACAAATCACTTACAGAATGACCAAAGTGTGGTGATTCTCGATACAAGAAAGATGAATCCAATCCTACGAAAGTTTTGTGGTACTTTCCAATCATTCCAAGGTTTAGTCTTCTATATGGAAGTGAAGAAATTGCAAGACAATTTTCGTAGAATGTAGATAAAAGAAATAAAGATGGGAAATTACGTCATTCAGATGACTCTCCTCAATAGAAGAAAATTGATCATGAGTATCCTGAATTTGGAAAAGAGTCGAGAAACCTTCGTCTTGCGTTATCTAAAGATGGAGTGAATCCTTCTGGTTTTCAAACCATCACTCATAGTACATGGCCTATTATGTTGGTAAATTATAACCTGCCACCCTAGTTATGCATGAAGTAGAAATTCATCATGTTATCTATGATTATATTAGGACCAAAACAACCAGGTAATGATATTGATGTTTATTTGGCTCCTTTGATCAAGGATTTGAAGTTATTGTGGGATTTAGGTGTTATGTTGTATGATTCTTATAAAAGTGAATACTTTACGTTGAGAGCGATGTTGTATGGGACAATAAATGATTTCCATGCTTATGGAAATTTGTCAGGATATATCATTAAAGTAACTCAAGGGTATCCCGTGTGCGAAGAAGATACAGAATCAATTAGGTTGAAACACTCATCAAAATATTTGTTTCTAGGACATCGTAGATTTCTACCTCATCGACATAAGTACCGATCTTGGACGACATAATTCAATGGAAGTTCAGAACAACGCACATCACCGTCTCCACTAACAGGTGATCGATCAGCTGTTTGAGAAAGTAAAATATGTGAACACTATTTTTGGTAAACCATTTTTGAAAAACCTTACGAAAATCAGTTGGAAAAAGAGATCAGTTTTTTTTTGAATTACCATACTAGAATTGTTTGTACTTCATATATTTTCTTGATGTGATGCATGTGGAAAAAAATGTATGTTACAGTGTTATCATAAAGTTGCTAAATTCCCCTGAAAAAAAATGATGGAATTAAGGCAAGTTTGGACATGATTGACATGGGAATACGAGAAAAGTTGACTCCCGTGAAGGGTGAAAATTGAATGTTTCTTCCTCCAGCTGCTTATACTATTTCTAGGGAGGAGAGATACCAGTTTTGAAACTTCTTCAATGATGTAAAGGTTCCAGAGGGGTATTCATCAAATATCAAGAACATTGTGTCAATGAATGATTTTAAATTAAAAGGTTTGAAATCGCATGAATTCCATGTTTTGATGCAAGATTTAATTCCTATATATTTGCGTTGCATTTTTCCAAGAATGTTTATTATATGTTAAGCAAACTTTGTTTCTTTTTCAAATCTATATGTAGCAAAGTTTTAGACCTAGCGAAATTGCCAGCTATGGAAAAAGAAATTGTCATCATATCATGTGAATTAGAAATGTTCTTCCCACAAACATTCTTTGATATGATAGTTCATTTTATGATTCACTTGGTGAGAGAGATTCGACATTGTGGTTCTGTGCACTATAGATGGATGTATCCTGTTGAACGGTATATGAAGATTTTGAAAGGGTATGTCAAAAATCGAAGTCGGGTAGAGGGTTGTATAGTGGAGTGATATATTGTTGAGTAAGACATTGAATTTTGTACCGAATACCTATATGATGTGGAAAGCATTGGTATCCCAAAATCTCATCACACTGGACGCATTGAGGGTGAGGGAATTTCTGGAAGAGATGTTGTGACAATCAGTATTACAGATTGGGAGCAGACCCACCTTTATGTTTTTCATAACGATTGGGAGGTTTCTCTATATATTGAAACTCACAAAGAAATTCTTAGGCAGTTGAATCCATCAAGGGATGAAAAATGGTTATCAAATACACATAATCACCAGTTTATTGGATGGTTTTAGGACTGTATTTTTAAGCAGTTGGATGAAAATCCAAATTCAATTTCAGAACGACTTCGATGGCTAGCCGCTGGACCAAGTGTGTATGTATTATCTTACAGTGGTTATGTAATTAATGGTTATACATTCTATACAAATGAACATGATGAAGATAGTACCATGAAAAATAGTGGAGTTACACTAGTGGCTGAAGCGATGCATGTTTCTGTTAGTAAGGACAGAAATCCAATTTATGAAAATATGTCATACTTTGGCATTATCAAACTAATATGGGAGTTGGATTATACGACATTCCAATTGCCGATTTTTCAATGCAAATGGGTTGATAACAACAGTGGTGTTAAAATAGATGAATGGGGATTTGTTAAAGTTGATTTTAGTAAAGAAGGGTACAAAGAAGAATAGTTTATAATGGAATCACAAGTGGTACAAGTTTTTTATGTTCCATATCCCGCAAACCAAAAGTGGTCGATTGTTCTGTTAGCATCCCAAACTACTGAAGGTTCCGATGAAAATTTGGTTGAGTATGATCCTTTCAGTGGTATGTCGCAATCATTTCGGAGCGGTCCCAATGTAGATGATGTTTTTCATGTTAGAGGAGACCACAATGAAGGGATTTGGATAATCAATAGAGGTGTAAAATCCCTTCATCCTTTGAAAAAAAGAAAGAGAGTTCAATAAACAAGTTATATTTTGTTTATAATATAGATCTTGTTATCTCATGTTATTATCTTATCATTACTGTGCTTATGTAATCTAAATTAACTGTTCAACCACTTTTGCAGATAATGACTTCTGCACATTCTGGTGCTCCTAACCTTGAGGCTGAACAAGTCTCTCAAGCTGTTGCTACGGCTGCTGCGGCTGCTGCTACTCCTGTGGCTGCTCCTACTACTCTTGCTACTCCTGCTGCTCTTGCTACTGCGGCTCCTGCTACTCCTAGTGTTGAGGTCCAACAACCATCATCACATGTCGTTGCTACCATTTCAGATGAACATATATATGATGTTGATATCGATGAAATGGCCGGGAATGAAGGATCGATGTTGCAGAAAACACAGGTGCGTCGTAGTTTGACGGTGTTAGCCAAAGTTTTTAAGGCTAAAATCAAAGGCATCAAATTTAAAGTCAGATGAAATGTACGAGGCCAACATGTGAATCCCAACAAGCCTATGTTTAGTAGTTATATTGGAGTTGTCACTCAGAAACACGTGCCGATTGACATAGATTCATGGCACCATGTTGTGTTTGGGTTGAAGGCTGTGATCTGGGAAGAAATTACGGTAACATTATGAATTTATTTCTTTAATTTACTAGCAAATAAAATAATAAAACAATGTATTACTCTTCTCAATGTCTTGCAGAATAAATTTATAGTAGAATATTTACACAAGGATTATGTACTAAATCTTGCAGGAAGGATTCATTGAGGTTTTCGCACTATTTTAACAAGATGTCACCTGAAAGATTCTAAAGGTAAAATAAACCCGCACCCACCCATTGCCTACACTCACCTGATATCCCAAGAAGCATGGGATGCATTTATTGTCCGCCTTGGGGATGAGAAGTTTCAGGTACATTGTGGGTGATAATATGTTGTTTGAGGATACGTGTATTCATCACTTTGATTGTCAATATTTCATTTATGAAACAACAACTCTATAAAGAAAATAAGGAACGTGCATGAAAACCAACATACCCCTATCGTAAAGAAAGGATGGGGTACGCTTCACTAGAAAAGAAAGTGGTACGTATTTTAAATTTACAGTAATATTGTTAGGTGCCAACAAACAACATCATAATTATCTTTCTATGTTTATATGTAGATTGATGAGTCTAAAACCAAATACACTTCCATCCCACATCATGTGATTTGGAAGGAGGCATGTGTGAATAAGGAAGGTAAGATAGTAGACGAGAACACACAAAAAGTGTGGGAAATTTGTGTAAGTATGACACGATGATAAAAAGATTTGTTTTAAATTGCTATTACATAAAAATAATTAGTTATTTTCCTATATCCGACATTCACAGGAATTAGCTAATCCTGTAGTGGATGTAGACCTATTATTGACGGCTTTGAAGCAGCCAAAAAAATACGGTCGTGTCAAGGGTGCGGTGTTTGGGGTGACACCCCGAGTATATTTTGAGAAGAAGAAAAAAACAGATGATAGAGATGAAACATTGAAACAAATGAGCGAAAAACTAGAAACCCTTGAAGAACGATTGCAATGGCAGGGAGAGTTGATAACAACTTTTATGGGTGGGAAGCAAGGAGAAGACACAACTCAAGAATAGCCAGCACGTGAAGATCCCGCCCCACCCCCACCAGCTTTGAGGTGAGCCATTCCCCTCAAATAGCTGTCTTAGTCGTGGTAATCAATATTCTAATAATTATTCCCATGAAATGTGAATTAGACAAACATTGATACTTTTCCTTTACTGATCTTTTATAGGGTGATAATGATTGTGATTTATATCTGTCAACATCCACCTATCACCTTGTAGCGAGGGCTATAGTGTTCAACATCCCAAATGACACGCTGCATAATAGACCACTTTCGAAAGATCATCTGAAAGTGATGATTACTGTAGCTCAGGAGCCAAATGTAGAGCTACCTATTCCACTTGATAACGATGATATTCATACAGTTGAAAAGGCTATTGGGACATTCATTTCATGGCCGTCACAACTTGTAAGAGTATATGCGGCCAAAGAGGTATTTATTTCCTTTTTTTTCAAGCTAAAACTTTAAAAATTAATGAAAAAAGGGTCTGAACCAATGAATGTTATTATAGACGGAGAAAGGGAAGGGGGTGACAAACGTTGGCTCAAAACCATCTAAAGGATCGACCAACCGATCCCAAGGAGCTACTGAAATCACAATAACACCACCAGTTCTCTATCCACATTTACTAGCATTGAAGACTCATGTGGATATGAAGCTAAGAGGTGGTAGTAGCCATATAGTGGTTTTCGAAGAGAATATATACGGTGTGGAAAGTCAGGATTTTGTTGCTGCTGAAAATGTAAATGAGATCCTTGAAAACGGTTGGCTAGGCGTCACAATTGTAAATATATATATGAGGTAATTTTTCGTGAATTGATTTTCTAAAAGCTGATCTAATGTGAAAATTATGACTAAATGCATTTTATATTGTTGACAGACGTATATATGAAAAACAGTTGAAGGAATTTTCTCATGAGCCAAAATTTGGACTCGTTAGTCCTCATACCACATCATCACATCTAATGAAAATAGAGCCATCAAAAAAGAGTGAAATAGTGAACGGCTTGCAGAAAACATTTGAAATCAAGATTACAGATGACAGACTCTTCTTAATACCAACCATGAAGAGGTAAAACTCTATGATTAAAGCATATCAATTATATTTTTACTTCTTTTATTACTTATTTCTTTTTGTGTTTTTAGGAAACATTGGATGCTAATTACAGTGAACTTAGATACTCCAGAGATTTATTTTCTGGATTCCAAGAAAGGATATCCATCAAACCGACCACACATGATGGAGTTTGTGAATCTGTAAGACACTACATCCTTTTTTTAGGTCTAAACATCAAGTAATATAATTTATATTATCTTTTACTGAGGATTCTATTATGATAGGGTGGTGTATCATTATCATCTAAAAAAAGGAATGAGGACAGGGGCTAAGCATAAGGAGGAAAACAAGTACTACATCTAGACAAATATCATGGTATATATAATAAAATTTCACTATCCAAATACAACTCAACACAAGTTACTTATTCTCCTATTGATTATTTTTTTTACAGTTTCCAAAATAAACAAACGATAATTATTTTGGTTATTATGTTTGTAAATTTATGAAGGAGATCGTTTTTCATCAAGAAACAAGCATCCCTAAAGAGGTATTTTCAAAAACAACTACTAGTTCATTTAGTTTATTTATTAATTCTTTATTTTTATATTTTGCAGTACTACTATGACTGAAAAAAATCCTCATACTCACAAGATGATATAGATATGTTCAGAAACGAGTGGGATGCAAACCTGATGACGGATTGTACACAAATAACATGAAGATATGACTTGGGGATGTGTACAATTGGCAGTAATTTTTGAGAGGGGTTTAAGGGATCAAAAGATGACACATTGTTGTATGTAAATGTTCATAGGAATATTTTAATTGTTATTAAATAAAAAATCCTTTATCCAATGATTCAATTACCCATTTTAACATATGATATGAACCAACAATATGCAAGAATGATGAACCACTCAAAGGGTCTCTTTTTTTTAAAATGGATAGATTTTTAAGTGAAAACAACAACTGACCTACGGAAATCCGACCAAACACATTCGGATTGTGTTGATCCTTTAAAAGAATGATCCAAGGGTGCATTGGGGACGTGTACAAGTCAACACCGCCTCAATATGAGGCACGGTGTGGCTGGTACCACTCAAAGGGTCTCTATTTTGTTTAAAATGGACAAATTTTTAAGTGAAAACAACAACTGACCTACGAAAATCTGACAAAACACATTCAGATTGTTTTGATACTTTAAGAGAACCATCCATAGGTGCGTTGGGGATGTGTACGAGTCAAACCTGCCTAAATCCGAGGTACGGAGTGGTCGGTACCACTCAAAGGGTCTCTTAAAATGGACAGATTTTTAAGTGAAAAAAACAACTGACCTAAGGAAATCCAACCAGAAATATTCGGATTGTCATGATCCTTTAGGAGAATGATCCACAGGTCCTTTTTGAGGTGAATGAGTAATCCCCGCCTCAATGTGTGGCATGATGTGATTGGTACCAGTCAAAGGGTCTCTCTTTTGTTTAAAATGGACACAATTTTAAGTGAAAACAACAACTGAACTACGGAAATACGACCAAATAAATTAGGATTGTGTTGATACTTTAAGAGAATGATCCACAGGTGAGTTGGGGACGTGTACGACTCAACCCTACCTCAATTCGAGGCACGGTGTGGCCGGTACCACTCAAAGGGTCTCTCTTTTGTTTAAAATGGATAGATTTTTAAGTGAAAACAACAACTGACCTACGAAAATCTGACCAAATGCATTTGGATTTTATTGATCCTTTAGGAGAACGATCCAAGCATCCTTTTTGACATGCACGAGTCATCTCCACCTCAATCTGAGGCACGGTGTGACTGGTACCACTCAAAGGGTCTCTCTTTTGTTTAAAATGGACACAATTTTAAGTGAAAACAACAACTGACCTACAGAAATCCAACCAAATGCATTCGTATTGTATTTATCCCTTAGGATAACGATCCACAGGTCATTTGTGATGTGAAAAAGGCATCCTCGCCTCAATCCCTGGAACGGTGTGGCCAGTACCACTCAAAGGGTCTCTCTTCTGTTTAAAATGAACAAATTTTTAATTGAAAACAACAAATGACCTACGGAAATCCGACCAAACGCATTCGGATTATGTTGATACTTTAGGAGAACGATCCAAGGGTCCTTTGTGACACGAAAGAGTCCTCCCCGCCTCAATCTGAGGCACGGTGTGGCCGTTATCACCCAAAGGGTCTCTCTTTTGTTTAAAATGGACACAATTTTAAGTGAAAACAACAACTGACCTATGGAAATACGACCAAACACATTCAGATTGTATTGATACTTTAGGAAAATGATCCAAATGTCCTTTGTGACGTGAACGAGTCATCCACGCCTCAAACAGTGTGACTGGTACCACTCAAAGGGTCTCTCTTTTGTTTAAAATGGACACAATTTTAAGTGAAAACAACAACTGACCTACGGAAATCCGACCAAACGCATTCAGATTGTGTTTATACTCTAATATAATGATCCAAGGGTGTGTTGGTGATGTGTAAGAGTCATACCTGCATCAATATGAGGCACGGTGTTTCCGGCACCACTCAAAGGGTCTCTCTTCTGTTTAAAATGGACAAATTTTTAAGTGAAAACAATAACTGACCTACAGAAATCCAAAAAAACGTATTCAGATTGTCTTTATCCTTTAGTATAATGATCCAAGAGTTTTTTTTGATGTGTACATGTCATCCCTGCCTCAATCTAAGGCATGGTGTGGCCAGTACCACTCAAAGGGTATCTCTTTTGTTTAAAATGGACAAATTTTTAAGAGAAAACAACAACTGACCTACAAAAATCCAACCAAACGAATTTTTATTGTCTTGATCCTTTAGGAGAATTATCCACGGTTCATTTGTGACATGAAAGAGTCATCCCCGACTCAATCCGAGGCACGGTGTGGCCGGTACCACTCAAAGGGTCTCTCTTCTGTTTAAAATGGACAAATTTTTAAGTGAAAATAACAACTGACCTACGGAAATCTGACCAAATGCATTCAGATTGTATTGATCCTTTAGGAGAACGTTCCATGAGTCCTTTTGACGTGTAAGAGTCATACCTACCTCAATCCGAGACATGGTGTGGCTGGTACCGCTCAAAGGGTCTCTCTTCTGTTTAAAATGGACAAATTTTTAAGTGAAGACAACAACTGACCTATGGAAATCTGATCAAACGCATTTTTATTGTCTTGATCATTTAGGATAATGATCCACGGGTCCTTTGTGACTTGCATGAGTCATCCCTGCCTCAATCCGAGGCACATTGTGGCTGGTACCACTCAAAGGGTCTCTCTTCTGTTTAAAATGAACAAATTTTTAAGTGAAAACAACAACTGACCTACGGAAATCTGACCAAACACATTCAGATTGTGTTGATCCTTTATGAGAATTATCGACGGGTACTTTTTGATGTGGAAAAGTAACCCTTGCCTCAATATGAGGTATGGTGTGGCCGGTACCACTCAAAGGGTCTCTCTTCTGTTTAAAATGAACAAATTTTCAAGTGAAAACAACAACCGACCTACGGAAATCTGACCAAACTCATTGGTATTGTGTTGATCCCTTACGAGAACTATCCAAGGGTCCTTTGTGACGTGGAAGAGTCATTCCTACCTCAATATGAGGCATGGTGTGGCTGGTATCACTCAAAGGGCCTCTCTTTTGTTTAAAATGGACACAATTTTAAGTGAAAAAAACAACTAACCTATGGAAATATGACCAAACTCATTCGGATTGTATTGATCCTTTAGGATAATGATACACGTGTTCTTTTTGACATGCATGAGTCATCCTTGCCTCAATCTGAGGCATGGTGTGGCTGGTACCACTCAAAGGGTCTCTTTTTTTTAAAATGGACAGATTTTTAGGTGAAAACAACTGACCTATGGAAATATGACCAAACACATTAGGATTATGTTGATCCTTTAAGATAATGATCCACAAGTGCTTTTGGGACGTGTATGAGTCAACCCTACCTCAATCAGAGGCACGGTGTGGCCAGTACCATTCCAAGGGTCTCTCTTTTGTTTAAAATGGACATATTTTTAAGTGAAAACAACAACTGACCTACAGAAATCTGACCAAACACATTTGGATTGTCCTGATCTTTTAGGATAACAATCCATGAGTCCTTTGTGATGTGTACGAGTCATCCTCGCCTCAATCCGAGGCACGGTGTGGCCGGTACCACTCAAAGGGTCTCTCTTCTGTTTAAAATGGACAAATTTTTAAGTGAAAATAACAACTGACCTACAGAAATCCAAACAAATGCATTTGGATTGTCTTGATCCTTTAGGAGAACAATATAAGGGTCCTTTTTGACGTGAAAGAGTCATCCCCGCCTCAATCCGAGGCACGGTGTGGCCGGTACCACTCAAAGGTTCTCTCTTCTGTTTAAAATGAACTAATTTTTCAGTAAAAATAACAACTGACATACGGAAATCTGACCAAACACAATCATATTGTGTTGATCCTTTAGGAGAAAGATCCACCAGTCCTTTGTGATGTGGAAGAGTCATCCCCTCCTCAATACGAGGCACGGTAGGGCCAGTATCACTCAAAGGGTCTATCTTTTGTTTAAAATGGACACAATTTTAAGTGAAAACAACAACTGACCTACATAAATTCAGACAAATGCATTCAGATTGTATTGATCCTTTAGGAGAACAATCCAAAGGTCCTTTGTGACATGCACGAGTCATCCCCAAATCAATCTGAGGCACGGTGTGGCCAGTACCACTCAAAGGGTCTCTCTTCTGTTTAAAATGAACAAATTTTTAAGTGAAAACAACAACTGACCTACGGAAATCTGACCAAACGCATTCTTATTGTGTTGATCCTTTAGGAGAACAATCCATGTGCCCTTTGTGACCTGGAAGAGTCATCCCCACCTCAATACAAGGAACAGTGTAGCCGGTAGCACTCAAAGGGTCTCTCTTTTGTTTAAAATGGAAACAATTTTAAGTGAAAACTACAACTGACCTACAGCAATCTGCCCAAACACATTAGTATTGTATTTATACTTTAGGATAATGATCCAAGGTTCCTTTTTGATGTTCATGAGTCATCCCCGCCTCAATTCGAGGCATGGTGTGACCGGTACCACTCAAAGGGTCTCTCTTTTGTTTAAAATGGACACAATTTTAAGTGAGAACAATAACTAACCTACGGAAATCTGACCAAACACATTCGGGTTGTATTAATACTTTAAGAGAATGATCAACGGGTGCGTTGGGGATGTGTATGAGTAATCCTATCTTCAATCTGAGGCATGGTGTGGCCGGTACCACTCAAAGGGTCTCTCTTCTGTTTAAAATGGACAAATTTTTAAGTGAAAACGACAACTGACCTACGGAAATCCAAAAAAACGCATTTGGATTGTCTTGATCCTTTAGGAGAACGATCCAAGGTTCCTTTGTGACATTTAATAATCATCCATGCCTCAATACGAGGCACGGTGTGGCCAGTACAACTCAAAGGGTTTCTCTTTTGTTTAAAATGCACACAATTTTAAGTGAAAACAATAACTGACCTACGGAAATCCAACCAAACGATTCTAATTGTGTTGATCCTTTAAGAGAAAGATCCACGGGTGTGTTGGGGATGTGTAAAAGTCATCCCTGCCTCAATCCGAGGCACGGTGTGGCTAGTACCACTCAAAGGGTCTCTCTTCTGTTTAAAGTGGACAAATTTTTAAGTGAAAACAACAAATGACCTACGGAAATCCAAAACAACACATTCAGATTGTCTTTATACTTTAGGATAACAATCCACGAGACCTTTTTGATGTGTACGAGTCATCACCACCTCAATCCGAGGTATGGTGTGGCCGGTACCACTCAAAGGGTCTCTCTTTTGTTTAAAATGGACAAATTTTTAAGTGAAAACACCAACTGACCTACGGAAATCCAACCAAATGCATTCAGATGGTCTTGATACTTTAAGATAAAGATATAAGGGTGCATTGGGGATGTTTACAAGTAATCCTCGCCTCAATATGAGGCATGGTGTGGCTGGTACCACTCAAAGGGTCTCTCTTCTGTTTAAAATGGACAAATTTTTAAGTGAAAACAACAACTGACCAATAGAAATTTGACCAAACGCATTTGGATTGTCTTTATATTTTAGGAGAACAATACACGGGTCATTTTTGACGTGTAAAAGTCATCCCCGCCTCAATCTGAGGAATAGTGTGGCCGGTACCACTTAAAGGGTCTCTCTTCTGTTTAAGATGGACAAATTTTTAAGTGAAAACAACAACTGACCTACGAAAATCTGACCAAATGCATTCGGATTGTATTGATCCTTTAGTAGAATTATCCAATAGTCCTTTGTGACGTGAAAGAGTCATCCCCGCATCAATCTATGGCACAGTGTGGCCGGTACCACTCAAATGGTCTCTCTTTTCTTTAAAATGGACACAATTTTAAGTGAAAACAAATACTGACCTAAGGAAATCCAAAATAACACATTCTGATTGTATTTATCCTTTAATATAATGATCCACGGGTGCATTGGGGACGTGTAAAATTAATCCCCGCCTCAATCCGAGGCACGGTGTGGCCGGTACCACTCAAAGGGTCTCTCTTCTATTTAAAATGGACAAATTTTTAAGTGAAACCAACAACTGACCTACAGAAATTTGACCAAACGCATTCTAATTGTCTTGATCTTATAGGATAACCATATAAGGGGCCTTTGTGATGTTTACGAGTCATCCCCACCTCAATTCTATGCATGATGTGGCCGATACCACTCAAAGGGTCTCTCTTTTGTTTAAAATGGACAAATTTTTAAGTGAAAACAACAACTGACCTACAGATATCTGATCAAACGCATTACAATTGTCTTGATCCTTTAGGATAATGATCCATGAGTCCTTTGTGACGTTTAAGAGTCATTCCCACCTCAATCCAAGGCACAGTGTGGCCGGTACCACTCAAATGGGTCTCACTTTTGTTTAAAATGGACACATTTTTAAGTGAAAACCACAACTGACCTACGAAAATTTGACCAAATGCATTCAGATTGTCTTGAAATTTTAGGATAATGATCCATGGGTCCTTTGTGACGTGTACAAGTCATCCCTACCTTGATATGAGGCACGGTGTGGCCGGTAACACTTAATGAGTCTCTCTTCTGTTTAAAATGGACAATTTTTTAAGTGAAAACAAAAACTGACCTACAAAAATCCAACCAAATACATTCAGATTGTCTTGATCCTTTAAGATAATGATCCATGTGTGCTTTGGGGATGTTTAAAAGTAATACCTACCTCAATATGAGGCACGGTTTGGTTGGTACCACTCAAAGGGTCTCTCTTATATTTAAAATGGACAAATTTTTATGTGAAAACAACAAATGACCTACGAAAATTCGACCAAACGCATTCAGATTGTCTTTATATTTTAGGATAACAATACAAGGGTATTTTTTGACATGTATGAGTCATCCCTGCCTCAATCAGAGGCACGGTGTGACCGGTACCGCTCAAAGGGTCTCCGTTTTGTTTAAAATGGACAAATTTTTATGTGAAAACAACAACTGACCTACGGAAATCCGATCAAACACATTCATATTGTCTTGATACTTTAGGAGAATGATCCAAGGGTCCTTTTTGACATTCATGAGTCATCCTTGCCTCAATATGAGGCACTTTGTGGCCGGTACCACTCAAATGGGTCTCACTTTTGTTTAAAATGGACAAATTTTTAAGTGAAAACAACAACTGACCTACGGAAATTTGATCAAATGCAGTCAGATTGTCTTGATATTTTAGGAGAATGATCCAAGGGTCCTTTTTAACATGTAAGAGTCATCCCAGCCTCAATCCGTATAACGACCCACACTTTACATACATTATTAATACTTCAAAATTGAAGCACTCTTATTACAACATATGACAAAACCACAAAGGACCGTATAGGTATAGTGTCTTTAGAAACTGGGAAACATAAACAACTGGTTCATAAATCTTCTACAGTGTCTCCCATTTATTTCATCATATCTAGGGTCCCTTTTAGCATATTCTACTTAATATCCATCTTCCTGACCTGGGGAAAAGAAAGCATAAAAGGGTGAGCTCAAATGCTCAGCAAGGGCAAATAAAGGAAATAAAAATCATATCATATCTTTATCAAAACCTGCAAAAGAGATCATAATATCTTAACATGGAATAAATCATAGAAGTGAAAATGAGATCCCCATAATCATAACATAAAACTTGAAACTTTGTGGCATGCACACATAATCATGGAAATCATTTCTTGTTAGTCATGACTCATTGCCAAGACTATCTTAGTGGACAAAGTCCCTTTCTGAACCGAGTTCACTCCTCGTTTCAGTCCTGTATCACTGAACCGAAATAACCTTCCGTTCCAGCCATGTCTATCTCATGAGATATAAAATCATTACCCAATGCATTGGAGGGAGATATAGGTCTCACCCATCTTATAATGAATCCTTTCTTATGTGTGCCACATAATCATAAAACATACATCATCGCATAACACATATAACAAAAATGGGATTCTTGAAACATCATGACATCATAAATCAATTCATATATGATAAAGGAATTCATAAACATAATTCCATCACAACATAGTCAAACCAATGTAAAAATATGGATAGAAACATAACCCTTTATTATCTTAGATGGAAAATAATTTTGATAAAACACTTGAATTGAATTCTTGAGGAAAATATCCTTTCTTCTTCAAAAACATTTTTCCTTTCATAACATGTCATACAACTTTAAAATAAAAGAAGTTGATTAAAAATAAACTTGAAAACTTGTAAAGGAAGCTTCTTTGAAGTAATGTTTTAAAAATCCATTCATGCCGTATAAGTTAAAAAAAACATTCTTCGTACTTTTGTCGGAAAAGTCAAAAAGTACCTCGTACGGAAAAACGACAAAAGATTCCTTTCATATTCTTTACTAAAAACTCACCTAAGGGTAAAATTGGATTTAAACTATTTCAAGTGGATGGAAACAATATTACATATTGAGGGAACATGGATGTGGATGATAAAATACACCCCAGTAAATACTTACGAATAAACAATCTCGGATAAAAATGAGATTGTGATATTTCCCTTACCTTAGGTCCGATTAGCTTTGTACGTGTCCGAAGCTCCTGTATAATGGTTTAAATAATGTTATTGACTTATTCCAGAATCATACATATTTATATGATATCATATATGGTCATATTATTAGCTTCTTGTTAGTAATATTTCATTGTTACTTGTTACTCGGGTCTTTATAACTTTTTGTTCTTATGCATGTTTTGTCGAGTAAATTATTATTCTTATCATTAGGTTATAGATAATTCATTTCCAGAATGGTATTAGTGTAGTATATACCATATTCATTCATTCAATTCATTTATATAATCATTATTAAATGAAGATCATGTAGAACAAGTCGCATCACATCGTGGAGACGGTATTCCGTACGTACGCACGAGTGATGATATCGTTCCTATGATCGTGGAATTGTATTGGAGTATATATATATATTATTTCAGTATCAATATTACTTCATAATAATCATATATAGTTACTCATTACACCATTATACCCATCCTTGTAAGGTGATGGTGGAAAATAGATTACACCACGGCGTGGAGACGGTATTCCGTACGTACGCACGCGCGGTGATTTCATTTTTCTGTAAGATGGATAGAAGGTGAATTAGGGTTGTTTCATATTTATAATAACATATCAGTATGTAAGTAATACTGATGTTATTACTTTATCATGAAACAACTAAAGAAGAAGAAGTTGAAGAAGAAAGAAATTGAAAAGATCGGTAATGGATATTACCTCTTCTTTGGAACGCCTCTTTGAATCCTCCACTTAAGGAACTAAGAGTGGTCTTTGGAGAAGACCAGGACCTCTAGGACTATTATAGGGAAGTGGAGAGGAGAAAATGGCAGGGGTTGGCCGAGATTGAGTGCTCAATTTGGTGTGAGGAGGAGGGGGAGGAGGTGCCCTTTTATAAGGGAGGAGAGGGGCACCTTAGGAATATCTCAAAATATTATTTTATATTAAAGTCAAAATCGGTTTATAATGGTTCCAAAGGGTCTTATTTCGAAGCTAAAGTGGGGATGGGTCGAAATCCTATCAACCAATAGGATTTAGACAAGTTTAGGGTATTATTTTAACCTTATCAATTAGATTTAACTCTAAGTTAATTAATTTAACTTTTACCGTGTCTTTTTGTTTTCTTTCACTATATGATTAATACACTTACTATAACATGCCAAACGAACCCCAAATTGTTTATTATTAATATATATATCCTTATCTAAGTCATTTGGCCGAAACTTAGATTTTTAGGAATAAAATAACAATTAATAATATAATATTTGATTTAAAAACTATTTTGTGTCAATTTTGACACTATTTGATATATGATTTTTGTGAAAGTCATAACAGAATTATATGTTCGAACCAAGTTGATTAAATCAACAATAATATATCATAGTAACCTAGAAAATTAGTTTAATTCATAAAAAGTCTTAAATTAAATTTATTTTGGTATTTATATTATCAATTTTGTCAATATTTCATTAATAAGATAATTACTGCATCATCTTTGTGTCATAAATAAATTAAATTATTTGATGTCTAAAAATTAAAAATAAAATACCATCATGTAGGAAATCTTTTTATCTTTCTAATGAATATTTACAATCGAATTTATCTTATGTATAACCCCATATTAAAAATGATTTACTTATTAAACTTTGATTTTAACTATTTTAACCCTTCTTTAAATAAATTAATAATAAATGTCCTAATCTAATCCAAGTGGGCCTAAATGGTCATATTTTATTCCTAAGTTTGTTTTTGGTCGAATTACACTTGTCCAATAGAATTAGGACATGTGTTAGGGTAATATTAATATCATATTTACCCTTAGTTACCCTATTTACTATTAACCGCGGTAAAAAAAATAAAAAGTTACTATTCACCAAAAAATTATTTTCATCTCATTGAACCACATTTTAGTCCTTGATATTAACCGTGTCTCTCGGATTTTTGAAATTCCATTCACAGAAGCGGTAAAATTATGTTTTATGCAAAATTCAGTTTTTAACCTACCACTTAGTGGTTTCACTATTCATCAAAAATTGAAAGTTTTCAGAAAAATACCAAAATTTCACCCTAGGCTAATTTCGATATTCTGAGTCCAAAAATGAAGTCCATTTTGAAAAATTAAATTTATAAAATTTCAAAAAGTGGTTATTACTATTCATAACGGCTAGTTTTAATAGCATATTGTTGTTTAGTGAAACTCGGTATTGCGTACGACACAAGCTATCGAGGAAGGTCGCGATTGCGTGTAAAGCAAGCCAAGCAAGTGTTGTGTAGAAAAAGATTCCTTTGATGATTTATATAACATAAAAGTCTCGGGTGTTACATTCTACCCCCCTTAAAAAGAATTTCGCCCTCGAAATTCGTCACTTTGTAACAAACAAATGAGGATACTTCTCCCTCATCATATCCTCAAGCTCCCATGTAGCTTCTTCAAGTTGGTGGTTCCTCCATAAAACTTTCACCAAGCAAGTGGTCTTGTTTCGTAGGACTTTTTTGCTACGATCCAGAATCTCTATCGGCTGTTCTTCATAAGAAAGATCTTGCTCCAGCGGTACAACTTCTGAGCTGAGTACATGTGAAGGATCTGGTATGTACTTTCTCAGGAGAGATACGTGGAACACATCGTGAACTTGAGAGAGATTCGGTGGAAGCGCCAATCGGTAAGCTACCTTCCCAACACGATCCAGTATTTCAAAAGGACCGATATATCTAGGGCTCAACTTCCCCTTCTTTCCAAATCTCATAACCCTCTTCCAGGGAGATATTCGTAAGAACACTTTATCGCCCACTTCAAACTCTAGGTCTTTTCTTCGGTTGTCGGCATAACTTTTCTGTCGACTTTGAGCTGCTCTTATGTGTTGTTGAATAGATCTGACCTTTTCTGCCATTTCATCAACGAGATCAGGTCCTAATAGCTTTCTTTCCCCAACTTCATCCCAGCAAGTTGGAGTCCTGCATTTCTTTCCATAGAGAGCTTCATAAGGAGCCATTTGAATACTGGAGTGAAAGCTATTATTATAAGAAAATTCCACCAAAGGTAGGTGTTGATCCCAACCTCCTTTGAAATCCATAGAGCAAGCTCTCAACATATCTTCTAGGGTTTGAATTGTTCTCTCAGACTGACCGTCTGTCTGGGGATGATAAGCAGTGCTAAAACTCAACTCTGTATCCAGAGTGTGCTGAAGACTTCTCCAGAACTTCGAGGTAAATCTCGGATCTCGATCAGATATAATAGAAAGTGGTACTCCATGCAATCTTACCACTTCCTTTACATATATCCTGGCAAGCTGATCTAGAGAGAAATCCTCTCTAATAGCAATGAAGTGTGCAGACTTTGTAAGACGATCAACTATGACCCAGATAGCATTATTGCCTTTGGATGTTTTAGGAAGTCCTGTGACAAAGTCCATAGTGATGTTTTCCCATTTCCATTCGGGTATGGGTAATGGTTGTAACATCCCCTTAGACTTCTGTCTCTCAGCTTTAACTTGTTGACAAACCAAGCATCGAGAGACATATTCAGCAACATCTCTTTTCATGCCATCCCACCAGAAGTACTCTTTCAGGTCCCTATACATCTTCGTGCTTCCAGGATGAATAGAGAATGAAGAACTATGAGCCTCATCCAGCAGCTCCTTCTTTAATTCGGGGATGGGAGGAACACAAACCCGATTCCTGAACTTTATTATCCCATCACAATCAAGGTTGAATTCAGGAACATTTCTCACCTTCTTTTGTAACTCGACATCTTCTTTCTGTGCCTCTTTAATCTTCACATGTATAGATGGTTGAACATTCATTTGAGAAAGATAAGATTTTTCCCCTTCCATTATAATTCCAAGATCCATCCTTTGTAAATCCATAAATATTGGATCTTTTGTGATCCTCATCATGGATAAACTAGCATGGTCTTGTCGACTTAATGCATCTGCCACCTTGTTTGCTTTCCCAGGGTGGTAATGAATTGAGCAGTCATAATCCTTAATCAGCTCCAACCATCTTCTTTGGCGCATATTCAACTCCTTTTGTGTGAAAATATACTTTAAACTTTTATGATCAGTATAAATATCACACCTTTCACCATAAAGGTAATGCCTCCAAATCTTTAATGCAAAGATTACCGCAGCCAACTCCAAATCATGTGTTGGGTAATTTTGCTCATGGATTTTCAACTGTCGTGAGGCATAAGCTATCACCATATCATTTTGCATAAGAACACACCCCAATCCCTTCTTGGATGCATCACTGTAGATCACAAACCTTTCTCCACTACAAGGCAGTGTGAGCACAGGTGCACTAGATAACCTTCTTTTCAACTCCTTGAAATTCTCTTCACATTCCTCTGTCCAGACAAACTTAACTCCTTTCCGAGTCAACTTGGTGAGTGGATTAGATAATCGTGAAAAATCTTTTACAAAACGTCGATAATATCCAGCCAAACCAAGAAAACTTCGGATCTCAGTTACTGTTGTTGGTCTTGACCATCTTTTGATAACCTCTGTTTTTGCTGGATCCACAGATATCCCCTCTTTTGAGATTATATGACCCAAAAATGCAACTTTTTGAAGCCAAAATTCACACTTGGTAAATTTGGCATAAAGCTTCTCCTTTCTCAGGGTCTTCAATATAATTCTCAAGTGATCTTCATGTTCTTCCTTGCTCTTTGAATAGACAAGAATATCGTCTATAAAGACTACCACAAATTGATCAAGATAGTCTCTAAAGACTCTATTCATTAGATCCATGAAGATAGCAGGGGCATTAGTAAGACCAAATGGCATCACTATAAATTCATAGTGTCCATACCTTGTACGGAAAGCCGTCTTTGGTATATCCTCCCTTTTGACCCTTAATTGATGATACCCTGAACGAAGATCAATCTTGGAAAAGTATTGAGCTCCGCGTAGTTGGTCAAATAAGTCATCAATGCGTGGGAGAGGATATTTGTTCTTGATAGTGATCTTGTTAAGTTCTCGATAATCAATGCAGAGTCTCATTGATCCATCTTTCTTCTTAACAAATAGAACAGGTGCTCCCCAAGGTGACGCACTAGGGCGTATGAATCCCTTATCAAGATTCTCTTGGAGTTGCTTCTTCAATTCCTGCAACTCAATTGGGGCCATTCTATAAGGTGTCTTTGAAATAGGCAAAGCACCCGGTACGAGTTCTATTGAAAACTCAACTTCACGATTTGGTGGAAGACCCGGCAATTCCTCCGGAAAGACATCATCAAACTCCCGTACAATGGGCATATTCTTAATCGTGAGTTTCTCACCAACCATTTGAGATAAATAACCTTCATTTAGTGGAATCAATACCCATAAGATGGAAGAAATTTCCACTGGAAGGTTATGTTCATCCTTGCATTGGTATACGATCGTAGATTGATCTGGAATATGAAATGTGACTTCCCTTCTTTGGCAATTGATATGAGCTCCATATAGAGAAAGCCAATCCATGCCAAGAATCACATCAAATTCCACTAAAGGAAGGATCACAAGATTTGCAGGAAGCACTTTCCCACAAACTTCGATCGGAGAAGAATTATAAACTTTTGATGCGATTGATGTGCCATTAGGTGTTGTCACAGCTAACTCAACATCTAATTGTTGAGGTAATACAGTGATACCCTTAGAAAATTTTTCAGAAATAAAAGAGTGGGTGGATCCAGAATCAAATAAAACATTTGCTACTTTAGAGTGGATGGTAAGTGTACCTTTCACCACATCGTTATCGTACTCCACCTCGCTGATAGAAATTGCATGTGACTTTCCTTTGTCTTTAGCCTTAAGAGTTTGTTGACGTCGACCATCATCATCAACCCTTGGATTTGGGCATTGATTGGCATAATGCCCCATCTCCTTGCACTTGAAACATTGAAGTGTAGCAGGTTCATTCTGTGTATCCCTTCCTTTGTTTGCATCATTAGACATCTTCTTCCCATTATCACGGCATTCAAATGCCCGATGACCTTCCTTTCCACATTTAAAACATTTACTTGTCCCTTTAAGACAACTCCCTCCATGTTTCTTTCCACACTTTGAGCATAAGGAAAAGCTCATCTTCTTTTCCGTGTGCTCTTTAGATTTTTCTTTGAATTCCATCTTCCTCTTCTTATCAAACCCATGTGACTGATGGGTTACTCCAATCTCCATCTCGACTTTGAGAGCACATCGAACGATTTCCTCATAGCTATTGAAGTCCCTTATGGCTAACTCCCTTCGAAGACTTGGTTTTAAGCCACTAAAGAATCGATCGATCTTACTCTCAGGTTGGATAATAATACTAGAAGCGTACCTTGCAAGTCTTGTAAAATTTGCTTCATAGGTACTAACAGATTCATCATCCCTTTGCTTCAGTTCAAGGAACTCTTTCTCCATCTTTGTTCGGAGAATACGAGGGAAGTACTTATTGAAAAATAAGTTCTTGAACTCGTCCCATTCCATAGACTCAATTTCATCCCTTTGCCTCGTATTCTTAACAAGATTCCACCATTGATCCGCATCTCCTTCCAAACGATACACTGCTAGGATGACTTTATCATGCTCAGAACATTGAAGAACTGAAAATATCTTTTCAGTAGTACTAATCCATTGTTCAGCAACTAATGGATCAGTAGACCCGCTGAAAGAAGGTGGACGCTGCCTCATGAAGGATTCAACAGAATGTTGCTCCCTCCTTTGCTCGTTTGGAAATCCTGCATGATTCATAGCTTGAGAAAGTTGTGTGAGCATGGCTACAAGATTTTGCATTCCAGCTCCCATATCGTTTGGTTGCTCAGGGGGACAATCATTGCATTGCCCATCGCATTCCGCATTAACACGGTTCCTTCGGGTTCCAGCCATTGACTAAAACCAAGAAGAATAGTGTGAGCAACACTAATTATAATAGGAAACCACATAATTCAAGAATAAAATTTTCATGCTTATGGTCTTATCCTAGGTTATTCATGGCCATTTCTAAGATTGTGTTCTATGCTTAGACTTATTCTTAGGGTTCTTACTAAGGCTTTCACATCCTAGTTTCCAAAGGTTGACTATACCTTCCTCTGATACCAACTATAACGGTCTGGAATTACTTCCAGTGGACTATAGTTGATACCTATCAGGGCACTCCATGGGCGGCTACACCCCCTGGGCGGGACACACCACCATCCCCAGTGGCAGCCATTTCCACATGAAGCCCTTGGGCGGAGAGCCATGCTTCGTCCAACGCTCACATGTGAGAGTTCCCAAGGATCGGATACATTCCTACCTCCTTTGCCTCTGATACCAACTATAACGACCCACACTTTACATACATTATTAATACTTCAAAATTGAATCACTCTTATTACAACATATGACAAAACCACAAAGGACCGTATAGGTATAGTGTCTTTAGAAACTGTGAAACATAAACAACTGGTTCATAAATCTTCTACAGTGTCTCCCATTTATTTCATCATATCTAGGGTCCCTTTTAGCATATTCTACTTAATATCCATCTTCCTGACCTGGGGAAAAGAAAGCATAAAAGGGTGAGCTCAAATGCTCAGCAAGGGCAAATAAAGGAAATAAAAATCATATCATATCTTTATCAAAACCTGCAAAAGAGATCATAATATCTTAACATGGAATAAATCATAGAAGTGAAAATGAGATCCCCATAATCATAACATAAAACTTGAAACTTTGTGGCATGCACACATAATCATGGAAATCATTTCTTGTTAGTCATGACTCATTGCCAAGACTATCTTAGTGGACAAAGTCCCTTTCTGAACCGAGTTCACTCCTCGTTTCAGTCCTGTATCACTAAACCGAAATAACCTTCCGTTCCAGCCATGTCTATCTCATGAGATATAAAATCATTACCCAATGCATTGGAGGGAGATATAGGTCTCACCCATCTTATAATGAATCCTTTCTTATGTGTGCCACATAATCATAAAACATACATCATCGCATAACACATATAACAAAAATGGGATTCTTGAAACATCATGACATCATAAATCAATTCATATATGATAAAGGAATTCATAAACATAATTCCATCACAACATAGTCAAACCAATGTAAAAATATGGATAGAAACAGAACCCTTTATTATCTTAGATGGAAAATAATTTTGATAAAACACTTGAATTGAATTCTTGAGGAAAATATCCTTTCTTCTTCAAAAACATTTTTCCTTTCATAACATGTCATACAACTTTAAAATAAAAGAAGTTGATTAAAAATAAACTTGAAAACTTGTAAAGGAAGCTTCTTTGAAGTAATGTTTTAAAAATCCATTCATGCCGTATAAGTTAAAAAAAACATTCTTCGTACTTTTGTCGGAAAAGTCAAAAAGTACCTCGTACGGAAAAACGACAAAAGATTCCTTTCATATTCTTTACTAAAAACTCACCTAAGGGTAAAATTGGATTTAAACTATTTCAAGTGGATGTAAACAATATTACATATTGAGGGAACATGGATGTGGATGATAAAATACACCCCAGTAAATACTTACGAATAAACAATCTCGGATAAAAATGAGATTGTGATATTTCCCTTACCTTAGGTCCGATTAGCTTTGTACATGTCCGAAGCTCCTGTATAATGGTTTAAATAATGTTATTGACTTATTACAGAATCATACATATTTATATGATATCATATATGGTCATATTATTAGCTTCTTGTTAGTAATATTTCATTGTTACTTGTTACTCGGGTCTTTATAACTTTTTGTTCTTATGCATGTTTTGTCGAGTAAATTATTATTCTTATCTTTAGGTTATAGATAATTCATTTCCAGAATGGTATTAGTGTAGTATATACCATATTCATTCATTCAATTCATTTATATAATCATTATTAAATGAAGATCATGTAGAACAAGTCGCATCACATCGTGGAGACGGTATTCCGTACGTACGCACGAGTGATGATATCGTTCCTATGATCGTGGAATTGTATTGGAGTATATATATATATTATTTCAGTATCAATATTACTTCATAATAATCATATATAGTTACTCATTACACCATTATACCCATCCTTGTAAGGTGATGGTGGAAAATAGATTACACCACGGCGTGGAGACGGTATTCCGTACGTACGCACGCGCGGTGATTTCATTTTTCTGTAAGATGGATAGAAGGTGAATTAGGGTTGTTTCATATTTATAATAACATATCAGTATGTAAGTAATACTGATGTTATTACTTTATCATGAAACAACTAAAGAAGAAGAAGTTGAAGAAGAAAGAAATTGAAAAGATCGGTAATGGATATTACCTCTTCTTTGGAACGCCTCTTTGAATCCTCCACTTAAGGAACTAAGAGTGGTCTTTGGAGAAGACCAGGACCTCTAGGACTATTATAGGGAAGTGGAGAGGAGAAAATTGCAGGGGTTGGCCGAGATTGAGTGCTCAATTTGGTGTGAGGAGGAGGGGGAGGAGGTGCCCTTTTATAAGGGAGGAGAGGGGGACCTTAGGAATATCTCAAAATATTATTTTATATTAAAGTCAAAATCGGTTTATAATGGTTCCAAAGGGTCTTATTTCGAAGCTAAAGTGGGGATGGGTCGAAATCCTATCAACCAATAGGATTTAGACAAGTTTAGGGTATTATTTTAACCTTATCAATTAGATTTAACTCTAAGTTAATTAATTTAACTTTTACCGTGTCTTTTTGTTTTCTTTCACTATATGATTAATACACTTACTATAACATGCCAAACGAACCCCAAATTGTTTATTATTAATATATATATCCTTATCTAAGTCATTTGGCCGAAACTTAGATTTTTAGGAATAAAATAACAATTAATAATATAATATTTGATTTAAAAACTATTTTGTGTCAATTTTGACACTATTTGATATATGATTTTTGTGAAAGTCATAACAGAATTATATGTTCGAACCAAGTTGATTAAATCAACAATAATATATCATAGTAACCTAGAAAATTAGTTTAATTCATAAAAAGTCTTAAATTAAATTTATTTTGGTATTTATATTATCAATTTTGTCAATATTTCATTAATAAGATAATTACTGCATCATCTTTGTGTCATAAATAAATTAAATTATTTGATGTCTAAAAATTACAAATAAAATACCATCATGTAGGAAATCTTTTTATCTTTCTAATGAATATTTACAATCGAATTTATCTTATGTATAACCCCATATTAAAAATGATTTACTTATTAAACTTTGATTTTAACTATTTTAACCCTTCTTTAAATAAATTAATAATAAATGTCCTAATCTAATCCAAGTGGGCCTAAATGGTCATATTTTATTCCTAAGTTTGTTTTTGGTCGAATTACACTTGTCCAATAGAATTAGGACATGTGTTAGGGTAATATTAATATCATATTTACCCTTAGTTACCCTATTTACTATTAACCGCGGTAAAAAAAATAAAAAGTTACTATTCACCAAAAAATTATTTTCATCTCATTGAACCACATTTTAGTCCTTGATATTAACCGTGTCTCTCGGATTTTTGAAATTCCATTCACAGAAGCGGTAAAATTATGTTTTATGCAAAATTCAGTTTTTAACCTACCACTTAGTGGTTTCACTATTCATCAAAAATTGAAAGTTTTCAGAAAAATACCAAAATTTCACCCTAGGCTAATTTCGATATTCTGAGTCCAAAAATGAAGTCCATTTTGAAAAATTAAATTTATAAAATTTCAAAAAGTGGTTATTACTATTCATAACGGCTAGTTTTAATAGCATATTGTTGTTTAGTGAAACTCGGTATTGCGTACGACACAAGCTATCGAGGAAGGTCGCGATTGCGTGTAAAGCAAGCCAAGCAAGTGTTGTGTAGAAAAAGATTCCTTTGATGATTTATATAACATAAAAGTCTCGGGTGTTACAATCCGAGTCATGGTGTGACCGGTACCACTTAAAGGGTCTCTCTTCTGTTTAAAATGGATAAATTTTTAAGTGAAAACAACAACTGACCTATGAAAATCTGACCAAACGCATTTGGATTGTATTGATCCTTTAGGAGAATGATCCATGGGTCCTTTGTGAGGTAAAAAAGTCACCCCTTCCTCATCTAAGTCATGGTGTGGCTGGTACCCCTCAAAGGGTCTCTCTTTTCTTTAAAATGGACACAATTTTAAGTGAAAACAACAACTGACCTACGGAAATATGACCAAACGCATTTTTATTGTCTTTATCCTTTAAGATAATGATCCAAGAGTGCGTTGGGGACGTTTATGAGTAATCCCCGCCTCAATATGAGGCACGGTGTGGCCGGTACCACTCAAAGGGTCTCTCTTCTGTTTAAAATGGACAAATTTTTAAGTGAAAGCAACAAATGACCTACAGAAATTTGACCAAACACATTTGTATTGTGTTTATCTTTTAGTATAACGATCCAAGAGTCCTTTTTGACATGTATGAGTCATCACCACCTCAATCCGAGGCATGGTGTGGCTAGTACCACTCAAAGGGTCTCTCTTTTGTTTAAAATGGACAAATTTTTAAGTGAAAACAACAACTGACCAACGAAAATCAAACCAAACACATTCGGATTGTATTTATCCTTTAGGAGGACGATAAAAGGGTCCTTTATGACGTGCATGAGTCATCCCTGCCTCAATTCGAGACACGGTGTGTCCGGTACCACTCAAAGGGTCTCACTTTTGTTTAAAATGGAAAATTTTTTAAGTGAAAACAACAACTGACCAAAGGAAATTCAACCAAAAGCATTCAGATTGTCTTGATATTTTTGGAGAATGATTCAAGGGTCCTTTGTGATGTGTACGAGCCATCCTCTCCTCAATCGGAGGTATGGTGTGGCCGGTACCACTCAAAGGGTCTCTCTTTTGTTTAAATTGGACACAATTTTAAGTGAAAACAAAAACTGACCTACGGAAATCCGACCAAACGCATTTGGATTGTCTTGATCCTTTATGAGAACGATCCCGGGGTCCTTTGTGACGTGTAAGAGTCAACCCCACCAACCCCTGGACCCCCCCACGCCCCCTGGACACCAAACCACCCCTGGACACCCCACCCCTCTGGACACCCCCACCCCCTGGAAAGCCCCCTCAACCCCCTTGACACCCCCACACCCCCTAGACACGCCCACGAACAGCCCCCCCCACCTTGGACAGCCCCCCCAGACACCCCCCCTCCTTGACACAACCCCACCACCTGTATACCCCAAACCCCCTAGACACCCCCCACCCATGGACGACCACCCCCACCCTCCCAGACACCACCAACCCCCCTTGGACAGCCCCACCAACCCCCTGGACCCCCCCGAACACCCCCACCCCCTAGAAAGCCCCCCCGACACCTTGGATACCATCCCACCCCCATGGACACCCCATAGACACCCCCCACCTGGACACCCCCTGCCTTGGACACCACCCACCCCCCTTGGACAACCCTACTAACACCCTAGACCGCCCCCACCCCTGGATACCCCCACCCCTGGAAACCCCGATCCCCTCGGACTCCCACATCCCACCCTCTTGAAAACCACCCCACCCCCTGGACATCCCCACCAACCCCCCGGACTGCCCCCACCCCCCGGACACTCGACCCACCCCCTAGAAATCCCCCTCGACACCCTGGACACCAGCCCCCCTGGACAGCCCCCCCACCTGGACATCCCCCTCGTAGACACCACCCCACCACCTAGACACCCCCACCCCCTAGACACCACCACCCTCCTTGGACAGCCCCCAAACCTCCTGGACCACCCCCACCCCCTGGACACCCACTTCCCCCCAGACACCCCCTTCCCCCCAGACACCCCTACCCCCCCTTGGACAGCCACCTAAAACCCCTGAACAACCTCCCTAACCCCTTTAATTATGAATAGAATTATTTATGTATTTAATTAACTTTTGAATTATGTGTTAATGGTTTATGGGTATACTTGGTGTAATTATATTATGATTTATGTGTTAATTTTGTATGGGTATACTTATTGAGATGCTGAATTATTTGGAGGTGTTGTTTGGGCGTGTTGTTGCAGAATTTTTTTTTGCAGCAGACATGGAATTTATCAGTGCTTTTTTAGCACCAATAAAGGGAACCCACAGTGTCACTACATTGTGTTTAAATCATTCAAGGATCATTGGGTGGGATTTTTTAGTTTTTGGGGTGTTGTTTGAGGGGTTTTGACCAATTTTCAGGTCATACAGTTTGACCACAGTTTTCCCAAATCGTGCAACTTAAACCTGTAAAGTTTCAGAATTTTTCTAGTAGCATCCGAACAGTTTGTTCATAGTTTACAAAACCATGTAACAAAACTATGCATCCCATTACATGATAAATATATTTTAATTTCAAATTTTGATTTAAGTGATTCCACCTTTGATTTGAACCCCTACCTGTTGGGTATCGACCAGAGCCCCCCCTTCATTCTCCTTCATTTTGGGCCACTTTTTGGGAAATTTCTCACCAAGGGTTAGTGATTCTTCATGATTTATTCATCAAATCCCTCCCTTTCCTCTTCTCCTCTCTTCACTCACTCTATTTCTTGGTTTTTTTGTGGCTTCCTCCCATGGAAAGATCTTAATGGTTAGGGTTTATGTTTGGTTCATTTTCCTTTGGATCTAGAGTGTGAAAATAGTCCATGGGGCTTAGATCTATCCTCTATGAAGGTTTCATTGTGTTCTCACACCATCGAGGTAGGTGTTTCCATGTTTTTCCTTTCCGATGAAAACTGTTTGTGCTTGGGTGTCTTCCATTAATTTTTAAATGTGTTTCAAACCTTTATAATACTCATGGATAGATCATTGCAGTGTTTTCTTATTGTAATAATTTTCTAAAAATAGATTTTGAAGTGATTTTCTATTTATGCCTATGTGTATGCACACCAAATGTTATTTATAAAATTTTAGTTAAGTCTTTAAGGGTATATTTGGGTGAATTGGGTGGTGTTTTCCCATAGAAACATTTTATTAAAATTGATTGGTTTGTATTTGGGTATGTTGTGTCAAATGTGGTGGTTTTCATGAAATGGTTTATTGTGTTAGTGGAAGGCGTGTGTTGTTTTTTTTAAAACTATTTGGGGAAAGACCACTTGTGATATGCCATTGGATTTGGGCACATACATTGGTGAACAGAGTGCACACATGGATGGGTTTTCAAATGATGATGGTATTGGATGTGGTTCTTTTCTTGAACCCTGGTTTAAAAAAAACACCCTCATCTTCTCTTCCTCCATCTCTTTATCAAATGGTTCCGTGACTCCCCAAATGGATTAGATCTATTTTCAAGGTTGTAAAGAAAGTGATTTACCATTTGGTGTTTTGAAAAGTATGATTGGTTTCTAAATGATAATAAATCTATTTTGGAACCTTTGAGTATGTTGTGTGTGTTTTCAGCTTGGTTTTGTGATAAAGTTGGATTTGGAGTCAAGGCCCATTTGGCATTTCATCCTTAAAATTTGTTATTTGTATTGAGTTTTTGAATAGTTGGAAATTGTTTTGAAAGTGTATTTGGGATTGAATTGACATAAGGACCGGTTGAGACTATGTAATATTGAGAAATGAATGTGGTTTTGAAAGTGTGAATGCCTGGTTCGCATCTTTAAAATGTTTTGTAAAATGGTTGAAGGCTTATATGATGCGATGACCTGGTTGAAACATTGTATGATGTGATATGTTTGTATATATATAGGTAACCTCTATAGGAAGGATTCCTCTTTACGAGTTATCTTATAGGTTTTCTATGTTTGGGGAGGCAAGTGTGGTGATGGTAGGTAAGGTGAGTCACGAGTGTGAGTGCCTCCTAATTACATAGTATTACTACCACCATGGGTTCCTAGGAATCTTTTATAGGATCAAGTGATGGTATCTTTCCAACCCCAATTAGATGGGTTGGTACCCTCCTGGATTTTTTGTCAGGCCAGAGGGTTGTGCCACAGGATTGGCCAGTTGAGGGCGTCCAGTTGGTTATAGACTTAGGGGATTCAGCATATGTCAGCAGGTGGTTCCGAACTGAGTGCATCCAGAGGTCTTTTAGGGATGTTTATGAAAGCCTATGGTTACTATCTATGTTTTCTTGTTTTTATTTTTTTTATTTAGTTCTCATCTTGTACTGTTTATTTAATTATTTTCAACAGAACCCTATTATTATTTGGTTTAGATTTTGGGTTATAAAATGGTAATCTGTTGAAAATATAAATGTGACATGCATTGGATTTTAAAATGGAAAGGCTATGTTTGTTTAATAAAAAGTGAAAACCCTATTTTTGTAACTGTATTTTCAAACTAGCATAAATGATTTTTTTGGGAAAGGAAACACTTGGATTCTTTGGTGATTGCCTACTGAGTTTTCTAGTTCACACCCTAGTTGTGCCACTTAGTGTCAGTAGACCTGAGATGTTTTGTAGGTCCAGATTTTTCTTCAGGTTTATAGGTTTATGTGCTCACCTTCAGAGCAGTTGGGTCTCATGGTTGGAGGTTACCAAGAGGCCACATAGAGATACGATCAGTGTAGTTCTGTTTCAGTTTTGTTTTTAGTTCTTCTTATCCTTTTATTTTAATGTAATTTGTTTATATTTTTATTTGAGATTCAGTCATTATTTTTTCAGGGTGTTCAGTTTCTATTTTTATCATAGTTTATTGGGATAAAATCATTCCAATTGGTTTATATTTGATGCCTGACACTAGCTATCGGCCAGTGGGGATCGGGAATGTCCTTCAGGCCTTATCGCGGACCAGGTCGGGTGACATCCTGGGATGGTTCGTGACAGAATGGTATTAGAGTAGGCCCTTTGTTATTTTGGGTGTTAGGTAGTTGGAGATTAGGACTATCGAGACTCGATATGTTGGTATGAGAAGAGTGTAAAAAACTCTTTCTCATACCGATCCTTGAGTTACCAAGGGAAGTCTGAGAATTGAGTCTTTTGTTTCTATTTTGGATTGAGGGATGAAAATAGAGGTGAGATGATGTTATTTTGTGATCTCACATAGAGTAGTGACCCATGTGGAGTCTGAGTACATGGTTTAAGATCCTCCTAGTTGTTGATTCTTACTTTGGGAATATCCCACTACCATGTCTTCAGGTTAAGCATAACTACTAGTTCCTCATTCCAATGATTGGTATGAGTTGTGTCTTGTCTTGGTTTCATTTGGTGTGATTCGTGATTCGTTTCAATCTTGGATGATGTGATTATTATTTTAAAATGAAAAATGGTTTCTAAAATGGAAATGATTTCTTTGAAAGGTTTTGGGATTGGAAAAATTGGTTTTAAGGGAAGGTGTTTTGGATTGAAATTTGGTAAACCTTGGGTTTTGATGAGGAGAAGGAATTTGAGACCCTTAGTACTCTTAAATGTTCACATATGTGAGGTTATGTATATAAAGTTAATGTTGGAACATGCGTATAGATGATGTGGCTAAAAGTGGATAAACACATATGTCGTAGTTCATAGGATTCCATGGGTGGGGTTTTGAAACCAAAATATTCTCTTGGATTTTTCTAAATGGTTTGGAATGGAAAATGATTTTGGAAAATTGTCTTTGTTTTAAAAAAATATGTTTTTGTCTTGTGAAAAATGGATTTTGGTGTTTTATTTTTGGCCTTGGAAAAAGGTGGTTTTGGAAATTGAAATGAAATTTCAGTTTTTGAAAAGAATGATTTTGATTGTGCTTGAGTATATTTGGTGTGTGAGCCATTTTTTTGGATTGATATGGTCCTTTGGTTATGATTTGATTGGATGTTGTTTTTTCGCTCTGTGCTTTGATGTTTTCCAGAATATGCCGCCCAAAAAGGTCTTCAAAGTTTCTAGTGAGTCATGACCAGTTCCTGATTCTTCTTAGTTGTTACCTATTCTTCATGGTGATTGAGTCCCATTAGAGGTAGTGACGTGGCTTGAGGAAGTTGAGCGTGTCTTCATATCATTGGGAACTCCTGAATCTATTAGAGTTCATGTTGTTCTGGGTTCATTCGAGGGTCTAGCTTTGGACGAATGAGAGTTGTTTTTCCCACCAATGATGTAAGTTGGAATGATCTGAGAAGTTTTTAAGTCCATATTTATCTTATGTTTTATACCTAAGGAGGTGAATAAGAAAAGGGAAGAGGTTATGGGTATTCAACAAGGTTGGTAGACGGTGAGAAGTTTTGTAGGAAGCGTCACCCAAAGAAGATGTTGTGATTGAAGGATGTCAATGTCTAACTATGAGGTAGGAGATTCTTTAGTCATTAGGGATCCATCCATAGACCTCAAAGTGAAGCTCGTGCATAGTCACAAATCTTTGGGGGTGTGGGGAACCTTGGACTAGTTTTTGTCCCCATTTTCAAAATAGAGTTGGTTGAAGTTTCTGTGTTTTAGTTTTTTTTGTTATTGTAAGTTCATCATTTCGCTGTAAAAAGTATGATGGACTTGTTTTATCATATTATGAGTTTTTTATTTATCTGAATGTGGATATTTGAATCATTCATTTTTATTTGAATGTGCTTAGCCCTTATATGGGTGGGTTTCGATTTTAGTTCTGCTCGTTTGGAGATGCTTGAGTTCTGTGGAATTAATAGATGGTGTTTCTGGTTTGTTGTTTGATTTGAGTTCTTTTATCTACATAAGAAGCAGGGTGATACCTTTTTATTGTAGTCCTGACTTGAAATTTTTAGTTTTGGGAGCCTTTGAGTGAGTTTTTGTTGAAAAATGAAAATTTTGGGGCTTGACAGTGGGTGGCGCACAGTTAGCGTACATTTAGGGAAAACTGTGTGGTTTCTCCTAGGAAATCGTGCGACTTGAGTTTAGTGCAAGGGGGTTGGTGAAAGACCCAAAAAAAATTAGAGAAACTGTGCGGAAAGCATGCAATATGATTTGGGAATCGAGCAGTGGCATATCGCACGGTTGGCACATGGTTTATCAAACCGTGCAGACAAACCGTGTGACTTACCCATATCACTAAAAATGTGAGATTCCAAGTTTTACCCTCTAATGTTTTGACCCTAATTTGGGTTTCCCCTTGTGCCGGGGGTTCTTGGTTCATGTTAGGAGTTTTTTCATTGGGCCAGTCTAAAGTAGTGCTTTGGTGTTAGTCAGGTTCTTATGGTGGGGAGAAGCCTCTTGTATTCCCCTATTGTTCATCGTGTTGTGGATTATCTTAGAGTTGGTCAGGTGAGACTCATAGATTGAAAGGTCACCTCGATGCTTGTGGTTTCATTTGGATTCTTTTGAATTTGGGACTGAGTTTTGTTTACAATTCGGTTGGATGAATTTTTGGGGGCAGAAAGTGTTTGAGGTGGGGAGAATTTTCACACCCCAACCATGATTTTCATTTATTTCTCGATGTTGGATCTTTTGGTTGAGGTTTGAGTTGAGTGTCCCAAAAAAGTCTTTTTGGTTTGTGGTTTTGGTTTTCTTATATCCCTATGATTGATAATTGTGAAAGGTATTAGTAGAAAGTGGAATGGTGGGAAGTTTTTGACAACCACAGTGTCACTACATTGTGTTTAAATCATTCAAGGATCACTGGGTGGGCTTTCCTAGTGTTCAGGGTGTCATTTGAGGGTTTTGTACAATTTTTCAGGTCACACAGTTTGAGCACATTTTTCCCAAATCGTGCAACTTAAAACTACAAAGTTGTAGAATTTTCTAGTAGAATTCTCACAGTTTGTGCATGGTTTACAAAACCGCGCAACAAAACCATGCATCCCATTACAATCTAAATGTATTTTAATTTAAACAGCAAATTTAAGTGATTCCGCCTCCCATTTGAAGCCCTACCTATTGCGTATCGACAGAGGGAGCCCCCATTTGTTATCCTTTGTTTTGGCCCACTTTTTGGGCGATTTCTCACCAAAGGTTAGTGATTCTTCATGATTTCTCCATCAAATCCTTCCCTTTCCCCTTCTCATCTCTTCCCTCTCTTGGTTTTCTTTGGGGTTTCCTCCCATGGATTAACCCTAATGGCTAGGGTTTATGTTTAGTTCATTTTTCTTTGTATCTAGGGTGTATGAATGGTCCATGGGGCTTAGATCTCTCCTCTTATAAGGTTTCATTGCGTTCACACACCACCGAGGTAGGTGTTTCCATGTTTTTCATTTTTGATGCAAACCATTGGTACTTGGGTGTCTTCCATTAATTTTTAAAAGTGATTTGTACCTTTATAATACTCATGGCTAGATCATTATAGTGTTTTCTTGTTGTAAGAATTTACTAAAAATAGGTTTTGAAGTGATTTTCTATTTATGCCTATGTGTATACACACCCAATATTCTTTATAAAATTTTAGTTAATACTTTAAGGGTAGATTTGGGTGAATTGGGTGGTGTTTTCCCATAGAAGCATTTTATTAAAATTAATTGGTTTGTATTTGGGTATGTTGTGTGAAACATGGTGGTTTTTATGAAATGATTTATTGTGTTAGTGGAAGGCGTGTGTCTTTTTCTTGAAAATTGTTTGGGGAAAGACCACTTGTGTTATGACATTGGATGTGGACACATCCATGAGTGCACGAAGTGCACACATGGATGGGATTTCAAATGATGATGGTATTGGAAGTGGTTCTTTTCTTGATCCCTGTTTTTTTAAAAGGATCCTTATCTTCTCTTCCTCCCTCTCTTTATTAAATGGTTCCATGACTCCCCAAATGGATTAGAGTGATTTTCAAGGTTGTAAGGAAAGTAATGGCCCATTTGGTGCTTTGAAAAGGATTATTGGTTTCTAAATGATAATAAATTCTGCTTGGAACCTTTGAGTATGCTGTGTATGTTTTCATCTTGGTTTTGTGATAAAGTTGGATTTGGTGTAAAGGATTGTTTGACATTGCATTCTTAAAAGTAGTTATTTGTATTGAGTTTATGAATGGATGGAAAATGTTTTTAAAGTGTATTTGGGATGGACTTGACAAAAGGGCTGATTTACACTTTTTAATATTGAGAAATGAATGTGGGTTTGGAAGTGTGAATGCTCGGTTGGCATCTTTAAAACGTTTTTGTAAAACGGTTGAAGGTTTATATGATGTGACGGACCAGTTGGCACCTTGTATGATGTGATATATATGGGGCACCTCTATAGGAGGTATTTACCTTTATGGGTTATCGTATAGGGTGCCTGTGTTTGGGGAGGAAAGTGTGGTTATGGTAGGTAAGGTGAGTTACACGTGTGATGACCTCCTACTTACATAGTATTACTACCACCATGGGTTCCTGAGCGTCTTTTAGAGCACCGAGTGATGGTAGCTTGCCAGCCCTGATTAGACGGGTTGGTACCCTTCTGGATTTGTTGTTAGGTCAGGAGGGTTGTGCCACTAGATTGGCCAGTTGAGGGTGCACAATTGGTTATATACTTAGGGGCTTCACCATATTCTGGTAAGTAGTTCCGAACCGAGTATGTCTAGGGGTCTTCTGGGGATGTTTAGGAAATCCCATAGTTACTATATATGTTTTCTTGTTTGTATTTTTTTCATTTGGTTATCAACATTCACTGTTTATTTAATTATTTTCATCACAACCCTATTATTATTCAGTTTGGATTTTGGGTTATAAAATGGTAATATGTTGAAAATGGAAATGTGGCGCACATTGGTTTTTTAAATAGAAAGGATATGTTTGTTTAATAAAAAGTGAAAAACCTTTTTTTTGTAATTGTATTTTCAAACTATCATAAATGGATTGTTTTGGGAAAGGAAACACATGGATTCTATAGTGATTGCCTACTGAGCTATCTATCTCACACCCTACTTGTGGCACTAGGTGTCGGTAGACCCAAGTTGTTTTTCAGGTCCTTATTTTTTTTAGTTTTCTAGGTTCATGTGCTCATCATTGGAGCATTTGGGTCTTGTGGTTGGAGGTGACAAAGAGGCCACATGGAGATCTGGTCAGTGTAGTTCCATTTCAGTTTTGTTTTTAGTTTTTCTTGTCATTTTGTTAGTGTATTTATCTGAGATTCAGTCGTTAGTTCTATAGCGTGTTCATTTTATATTTTGATCCTAGTTTATTGGGCTGAAATCGTTCCATTTGAGTTATATTTGATTCCTGACACTAGTTGTCATCCCATGGGGATCGGGAATGCCCTTCGGGCCTTTTCACGGACCGGGTCTGGTGTCTGGTCAGATGACATCCCAGGCTGGTTCGTAACATGGTGTGTGACCCTCTAAGATTCTTTCTCATTGGAATTGGTTGAGTTTGCCTAAAGTCTAAGATTATTGTCTAGCAATAGGTCAAATCACCCAAGATAAATAACTTAATGTCGCAATGTCGACAACCATATACAAACTCTCACTGTGTAATATAATCTATTTATCACAATATCTCGTCAAGCAGGTTGCACATCCATGTCACCAACATATATGCTCGATATGTCTTTCTTTGACTATCTGAAATAAACACATCATTACACCATGACCATGGAATTAAATGCGATAGTTCTATTCCAAGTATTTTTGAATTAGATGGTCTTCAATCTACATTCTCTAGAAGCCAAAATATGTTCCATCAAATTTATCAACATAAATCTTCCTTTTATCTAATGTCATGACTAAGCTACTATCGGTGTGCAGAACCTTTAATGTTGAACCAAATGCATCTAATACCATTTTTTTTGGGTCCTATTAAACTCTAATCAATTGAGATACTAGTAAATACAATGAAAATTTTGTTGGTTGATCCACCATAAGTTCCTACACAAATTAGTACAGTGGAGAACCAAATATATAGAACTTCACTCCCCGTCGACTGAGTGTACTGGAAGTAGGAAGTCAAGGAACCCTACCTGCCACACAAATTCGACCTTGAATGCACCTTATTAGAAAATTATATGCATAAAATACAATATAAATTTAAAGTAATGGTAATACATGAAACATAAGTGTATAAAGAAAAAAATGAAAAATGAAAATAGCACACTTTAGATGAGTTGTCCTACATGCACAGGAGGAACACTATGACTTTCTTGTATTATTGGAAGTACAAACATTAAAAGCAACCTAAAAAACACTAGTAAGAATTATTTATAGAATTATTAACAAACTTTAATCCTATTATTCACTATGTACCTTTCATATGCACTATTCATGATCATGATTCATTGTTCGGGGTCAGTCCTCACTTATTTTTATAGGAATTATAACCGATTTTCCAGTTCAAACCATCATCCTATATTCATGGAGAGGCTCTATATGGAATGTTACCTTTGATCAACAATAACACTGTTGACCTAAAAAACTTTCACTGGAAAACAATTCTAGAGTTTTCCTTTGAGAGAATTCCCTCTAGAGAGTTCGTCGATAATTTTTAAATGCCCTTGAAGTCATCGATAGAATTAACTACCGATGGTCCTTCTACTTCTGAAAAGATAACTACTACTATCTTCACACCAAGCTAGGTCATATATCGTTGAGTGAAATTCCAGGGAACTGAAAATCGGTGAACAAAATTATGATAAATGAAATTACGGTGATATGAAACGAGGCTTCACATCCCAACATTCGACAAAGGGCTCAGAGGAGGCATGATGCTGACATGCAAGGTACGACTACCTAAATTTCCAAGATCTGCGCAAGCTCACTCAACAAAATATGGCATGAGGGCTGCCACTGATTGATTAGGTTGATCAATTTTGTGACAATTGTCTCATTGGGAAGTAACAGTGAGTGTCTTTCCATGAGAAAGTGAAGCATCACATATAGCACATCCCTGACTTTATCTACGACAAACTCCGTGGGCCGATCATGTCGATAACACCAAGTGGGAAACATCACATTCTGATGCTCATGGATGACATGAGATGCTACGTATGTCTTAGTCCACCATTGAGGAAGGACCAAGCTTCAGAGTCAATCAATCACTTTTATACCACATTAGAGGTGGAGACAGGGAGAAAGTCGAAGGTCCTCTTCATCGATTGCAGTGGCGAGTTCACATCGATGGAATTCAGAAAAAACTGCACTGAGCATGGGATATAATGACAACTCATGACTCTTTATTCACCACAGTAGAATGGGGTCATTAAACAATAAAACCAGAATGTGGTCGCTATGGCTAGAATCATGCTTAAGGAAAATGATCTCCCCATGATATTTTAGGGTGATATAGTCTCTATCGCTATTTACATCCTCAACCGTACACTGACATGAAGCCTTGATGGGGTGATGTCGTATGAGGTTTGACATGTAAAGTATTTGGTGATGCACTTTCTGCACACATTCAGCTACATTGTGCATGTAAATAATGTGAAGCCTCACCTAAAAAAGCTAGATGATCAGGAGCATGCCGATGATCTTCATTGGGTATGAGTCTGGATGCAAGGAATACCGTGTGTACGATCTTGTTAGCAAATGTGTGAACATAACACATGATGTTATCTTCGACGATGTAGACTAGTGGGACTAGAGTGCTCTGAATGGACAAGGTTTTTTGAGTAGTGATGATCCATTCACTGTCGAGCACACTACAATATATGTACCCGGGACCACAGAGACCGATAACACTTCCAGTGACCAAGGATTGTCACCCATACCCACTAGTACATGCTTTGCAAACACTGCAACACTAAGCATGGATGAGGTGATTCTCACACCATTAGTTGTAGCAGAGTTTTTCTTTGTCGCCATCCAACTTGAAAGAAGCACATGACACCAATCACAACGACGCCCCACTTTGGTTCTGAACCCTTCATCACATCATTAGGCCAACACCACCACCTAGGTTTTCACTATGCGGGCTTGACTCTGGAAAGCCGTATATCACTATGCCAGACGATCCAACCTCCTTCGGCAAAGCAGAACAACATCTGTGCTGGCGTAAGGTGATGTTTGAGGAGATGAATTCGATCGAGGACAATGGCATGTGGGAGCTCATTTATTTCCCCATTATCCATCATCCAATTGGGCTCAAGTGGGCCTTCAAGGTCAATTGGGATGAGCATAACAAGTTGACAAAGCACAAGGTGAAGCTCATTGCAAAGGGTTATTTCTAATGGTAGGATATTGACTTTGTGGAGGTCTTTTCCCCTATCACACACATGGAATAAGTTCAACTTCTCATCGCGATGGTGGTGCAAGAAGGATGGGAGTTCCATCACATGGATGTCAAATCAACATTCCTTAATGGAAACCTCCAAGAGGAGGTATAGTTCAAGTAGTCGCCTGACTCCATCATCAAAAATCAGGAACAAAAGGTGCTTCAACTCCGAAAGGTGATCTATGACCATCACCAATCTCCTAGAGCATGGAACAACAATCTCGATGTCATCCTTTTGACACTAGGATTTTGCAAGAGAGGATCCGAGTAAGCTATGTACACTTGTGAAAATGGTGCGTTTCATTTGATCATCAGGGTGTACGTCAATGACTTTATCATCACTGACATCGATGTCACCAACATCAGCATGTTCAAGATCAGTATGAAGAATCTATTCCGGATGAGCGTCTTGAGATTTCTCTCCTACAAACTTGACATCGAAGTAAGCCAAGGGTCAAGCGGAATTTCCGAATACCAATCCACCTACACGTCATGCTATTGGAAAAGAACGACATAGGGGAGCACACCCCCTGTCAAGTGTTGTTGGAGGCCCACTTGAAGCTGATCAAGTCAAGCGCATACCCACTGGTCGATGTTTGTCCATACCAAAGAATCATCGTTGGCCTTTGGTACATAGTGCATACACAGTTAGACATTGCTTACATGGTGGGGGATATGTAAGCCGGTTCATGGAAGAACAAAAAAAAGATCACTTGGCCACAGTTAAGAACCTATCAAGCTACATCACCAAGGCAAAAAACTATTGTGTCTGCTATACAAATAAAGGTAGAAAGTTGGTCGATCTTGCTCAGATTCGGTGATAGCGACATGATCGGTGACATCGACGACTACAAGAGCACCACTCGGGTGTTCTTATTCTTTGGAAACAACCCCATCACCTAGAAATCGAAGAATCAAAGTTAGTTACACTTTATTCATGTGAAGTGGAGCACATTACCGTGATGACCGCAAAGTATCAAAAATAAAGACAACAACTGAACCTGTTTACCCTTTTCACAGCACATGCCTTCTGCGCTGGGCCGATTATTGCGATAACTCTGGACAATTAGAAGTAACCAGAGGATGAGTCTCCTTCAGTGCTTGAGCTTCTATACCAGTCATATAGGAAGATGTCTTTCTTAATACCTACACACAAAATCTCTTGAGGATTTGAAGGGAATAAGTTAAAAAAAAGTGAATCCTGGACTCCAATCTGATAGGCTACTAGAATTGATCCTCATGTCTCACAGATAGATGAATTCGATAAGGATTGGTGAAGAAGGATCAATTTATATACCAAACCTAGAGTCCCCTCATCCGCCATGAGAAACTAACCAAGTCCATGGCATATGCTTTTGAGAGTCACCTAATTTTGGAAAGGTAGGGGCGGTACTGGAAGATGAATCCACAGGGGCGCGTAGCAGGATCATGCCCATTGCTAAATCCAATCAACCAGTGGAAGACAGAAGTCCTATAATTATCACATACCAATGGATCCATCAACATCACCTGAGAAAAATCTTTATCTAAGGTTAAATTCTCAGGTAGTTGGCATGCATCAAACAGAACAATTTAAAGGTGGATTTGCAGAAAAACGCCCCAAGATTACTAGAGATGAGCAGAGAAGTATACCAGCAATTATTTTATTCTCCTGGATGATATAAAATTCATAACAGAGCACTCTATTTATAAAAATAAAGACATACATAAATCAAATAAAAAAAAATTCAAATATAAAATCAAAATCTTCAATCTTATTGTAGGTGTTGGTTGTCTAGTATTGAAGTCTCTTAGCCTATATCATAACAGTAAATGTTATTGTCACCGAGAATAAAAAAACAAGTTTATTTTTCAACATCCCTCCTAAAATTTGTTTTTTATTTCATCCCAAACATTTGATTCATCCTAGAAAACACATCATACTTATACGGTTTCATAAAGATATCAATAACTTATACATTTTTTTTGCCGACAATAAGTTTAACTTCTTTATTCTTCACATGATTTCTAATGAAATGATAAATCATATCAATGTTCAATTATTTGACAAAAAACTGGAATTTTCACCAAACCAATTTTTGAATGATTTTCAAGGAAGATCTCAGTAGGTTCTTCTTATTTGTAACCCAAATACCATAAAAAATTTACGAGCCATATGCTATAACACATAGTTGAGTTGGTAGCAACATAGTCAACTTTGCATGATTTTTTGAGCCAAAAGAGATAATATATTACTAATCAAAAGCACCAGGCCTACAAATCCACTCTGGAAAAGAGTCAACCCAAAAATGATCGCCCCAAGACTTCCCATGTTGCGCCAAATGATGAGCATCCAGATTACCCCCACGTTTGATAAAAGAAAATTTTTATTCTGCAAAGATTTCACTCATCGACCAAATATTTCTCAGAATAAGCCCAAACGGTTGCAAATCCTCCTCCTTAGATAAAGTGGTAATCACCTCAAGACATTATAATTCCACCATAATATAATTCCAACCTTTTGAGCAAGCAAGAAGGATCCTATGAAGGATAGCATACGCTTCTGCCACCACAGGACTCTAGGAGGCTTGGACAACCATGCAGTGGGCTTCCACAATTTGGCCATTATGGTGGTGAGCAATGAGACCAACACCTAACCTCGAATTATCCGTGACCGCCTCATCAATATTGATTTTGATAAAATACTATGGGAGGCGATTCTAGCAAAGGGATTCATGCCGAGTGCTACTGAGTGAGTGTCTCGCATCATTCACTTTCCCGTAATTTATCCATTAAACATCCATTTCAACCCAAATACAATCTTGGGTCATCTTCATTTGGAAAACATACTTGTTTCTTCTAGTCCAGGTCAACCAAGCAATTGTGCATAACAACTCCACCACTTTCAATTCCAAAAAAGATGCCCATTTAAAGAGATTTTGGGCCAACCCGATAGATGGGTCAATTTTTTTAAAGTTTGGTCCCCATTCCTTCCACACCCATTCAACCCCACAAAAAAAGATAATTGCATGCAAAGGAGATTCCACCTCTTGGAGGGATAGGGGACAGCTGTCATCCTCCACAAGATGGAATTTTACCAATAGGTCGTGGGTTGGAAGTACACCAGAGTAGACCTACCGCCAAAAAAATTTATCCTTGGGTGGAGAAGAAAGTGACCAGGTCTTCTTCCAGTAATCAACATGGTGGGCCTAAGACAACTCATGGACTCACAATTTGTATCCTGATCGAACTGAGTACCTCCCAGAAGATTCCACCACCCAAAAAATATGATCATTACCCATCCTTGGCATGAGAGTGATACTGAGGATGAGATGATGGACAACCTCATTGAACAAGCTGAAAACCTTTCCCTGATCCCAGTCCTCTAATGAATCATTGATTAGATCTCACACCCTTGAATTTTCAGACCCTGGAACAACAACTGAGGAAATCTTGAGGTTTTCGCCTTTTGCCAGCCACTGATCATTCCAATCACTAACTTCATTAACATTATCAATTCTCCAAAAACATCCTCTTTCCAGAATAGGTTTAGCTCCCCAAATGCTTCTCCACAAAAAACTTGGTCACAGACCAAGATGAGCATGCAAAAAGTCATAATGAGAAAAATATTTTGCACGTAGAACCTTTGAGAAAAGGGCATTTGGATTGGAAAGGAGGCACCATCCTTGCTTCTCCAGAAGTGCCTCATTAAACCATTTAAGGTTCCTATATCCAAGACCACTACAGAACTTCAAAACACACAATTTCTCCCATGACATCCAATGGGTGTTATGTTTTCCATCATGAGATCCCCACTAAAAGTAATCCAAATGATATTGAATTTGATCAACAAGAGTTTCCAAGAATTTGAAAAGAAATAGAGCATAGGATGAGATTTCCTGGGCCACTGACTTAATAAGAACCTCCTTCCCCTACCTTGTATATCTTCCTACTAGACCATATGTAGATCAAATTATCCACCCTTTCAATAATTGAAGCGAACACATGTTTCTTCTATCTACCGATAATGGTTAGAAGGCCAATGTATTTTAAATTCTTATCCACCAAAGGAAAGCTACATAATCATTGCAACTCCTCCCTCTTTTCTTGTAACAATCCCTTAATAAAAGACAATTATAACTTCAAAGGGTTAATACGCTGCCCATACACCCTTTCATACAGTTGAATGTTTTTTAGAACTAAAATGAACTCTTGCAGGGTCGTACGTGCAAAAAGAAGACTATCATCTGCAAAGAAGATATGGGAAATAAGGGGCCATTATGACATAACTTAGCACTATGGATAAATCCTTACTCCACCGCTTCCAAGAGGTGATGAGAAAAAACATCATCCACCAGAATGAACAGATAAGGCGAGAGAGGACCCCCTTGTTGCAAACCTCCTGAGTGCTTAAAATGCTCTAAAGAGGCCCCATTAATATTAATTCTGAATGTGGAAGTAATGATATTAAAAATCCATTTCCTCCCAAATCCCAACCTAAAAAGAACAAGTTTAATAAAGGTCCATTCGACTCTTTCATAAGCTTTAATCATATCAAGTTTCATTGTCATGATGCCTTTTTTGGAATAGGACTGGGTTTTCATAGAATGTAATAATTCATATCCGATGGATGTATTATCAGTAATGGATATTCTTGGGACAAAAGAAATTTTATTTTCAGAAATAAGATCTTGGAGGCACTCCCTAATCTTGGCCACCAAGATCTTGGAAATGATTTTGTAAACGACATTGCACAAACCGATTGGATGAAATTCCATTACTTTTTGTGGACATTGGGTTTTTGGGATGAGAGTGATAAGAGTTTCATTCAGGGTGTCAAGTGAAGATATTCCTACCCACACTGCCTTCATCAGGGCAACCACATCATACCCAACAATATGCCAAAAGCATTTAAAAAACAAGTCATGAAACCCATTAGGCCCCAGGTCCATTGTAGAGTGGATAAGATGGAGGGCCCCAAGCACTCCATCATCTGAAATATCTCTCTCCAACTTTCGATTCATATCCTCCATGAAAATTTTTAGAATGCAATTAGTCAAACAATCTGGAGTGTCAATACCTTCTGTTTTATAAATATTACTGAAAAAATTCCGATTAATGGAGTGAATGCTAGTGTTATCATTAACAAGACTCCCATCATGATTCTTCAGTTGAGAGATATGGTTTTTCCTTCTCCTTGCAGACACGCTTTGGTGAAAAAAGTTAGTATTCTGGTCACCATCCCTTATATGGTATTCTCTTTCCCTTGTGAACCAAAATCCCTCCTTCTCTCTTAAAGCCTCATTAAGATTCCTTTCCGTAAACGAAATATCCTTGAGAACGGAATCACAAAAAGGGAAAGAGTGAAATCACTTTAAGTAAATTTCTGCATCATTAATGTGGTTATCGAATTCCTCAAACCTAACCTCCATCCAATCCTATAAAAAAACACAATATTTTAGATACTGGAAGCGATGCTACCATTCGAGCCTTCCCAAGCCGACCGAACCACCTTCTAAACATTACTATCCTAAATCTACAAACTTTAAAAGTTGAAGGCACACACATTCCTCCATATTTCCCCTTGAGAGATCATCGAAAAAAATGATTAGACAATGGTCAAAAGAAACCAGAGGTAGATGAACAATAGATAAGGCATGTCAAAGAGCTTTCCACTCATCTGTTCCTATGAATCTATCCAATATTTCAGCAATACGATTCTCTATTTCTCTACCCCGATGCTAAGTAAATAGAGATCCAGAAAACTTAAGATCATGAAGAGAGTTCTGCAAGAGATAATTCCTAAAATATTCCATAGCGAAACCACTCCTAAAGCACCCCTTTCTTTTTCTTGATGAAGAAGGAATTCATTGAAGTCACCCCCAACCAGTAGAGGGCCAGGCAGGGAGTTTCGTACCCTGTTCAGCAGGTTTAAAGATTTGTGCTTATCTTGAAAACCATACCACCCATAAAATCCAAGAAAATACTAAGTTAGAGAACCTGGAACATCAACTGACACGATAATGTGATTACTCGAAAAATTTTCAACTTGGTAACCAAGGTCCTCCTTCCAAAAGAGGCACAAACCCCTAGAGTGTCTCTGTCTTCCAATGGGAAAGACGTTATGGAAACCAATTTTCCCACCCAATCGGCCAGTATCCTTATAATTCAACATAGTTTTGTATAAAAAACTATATAAAGGTGGTATTTTGAACTCGATTGATGGAGTGAAAAAACAGTTCGAGGGGTTTCCATGCACCCAACAGTTCCAACATAGGATCTTCATTTCTCTAGGAGGGGCTGAGACACACTAGCCTCCACCTCTGTAATTTCGCAAAACCTTTCATTTCCTACCACTTTCCACCTCTTAGGAAGGCTCTCATTCATCTTACCATCCTCCAAAGTTTTTTTGTGCTCACCAGTATGATCATTAACTAGATCTGTACTCCATTACCCTTTAATAATCATTCTCCATGTATATTGTTTTTTAGCACCTATTTTCATTAACCCAATCATATCTTCTCCATCCTGTGAGGTAAGAACTAGAGATTCAAATCCTGGAGGGAAAGCTATGTCTTGGGGATCAACACAAAAATGTGAATCCAATTGTACTCTTCCTTTCATTAAGACCTCTTCCCAGTCACTATTTTAATATCCAAAAATATTGAAATATTTAATGGGTGTATAGAATATACCTCCATTGATAATACATTTAATGTACCTAAAAATTAGTTTTTACAACATTCAAATGTGTCTAACCGGGATTCTACATGCCTGTGTCAATGAGACCTACTTCGTAGAGATTATCTTGTAAAGTGCATGTCAGGTATCTCAAGATCCTAACCAGATTTTTGAAATAGGTAGGATCAATATCTCTAGTATCACTTCTTTGTGATTCCAATCCTGCTCCAACTGAGGTTGTAACTAGGTTGTAATTTTCCATGTTTAACTTCATAATTTTCATGGCACGATTTCCTTGTGAATTAAATATTTATCCAACTTTTTTTTTAAATTTTATGATGAGGAAGTTATCCATATCTTTGATATCAATCATTTCGAAATCTTTGACCATGATCTCCTTGAAGGATGAGAACATGGTTGGATTATATCCTATGAAAATAAGACCATCAACATATAAGAAATAAAATGATATGATTTTATCATCTTCCATTTTCAGATAGAGTGAGTGATCATATGGACACTTCTAAAATCCACCAGATTAAAAGTAATCATCAATACTAGTGTTCTATACATGCGGTGATTATTTAAGTCCATAGAGAGCCTTATTTAGTTTTTATACCTTTCCTTCTCTTAATTTCTTCATGTATCCAGGTGGTTGATCAATGCAGATCTCCTCATCCAAAAAACCATTTAGGAATGTTGACTTCACATATATATGATGGATCTTTCATTTTTGTTGGGTTGTTATAATAAAATATTTTCCATCCTTGCAATGGGTTCAAATACTTCACCATAGTCAATTCCTTCCTTCTGTATGTAGATTTTGGTGATGAGTATTGTTTTACATATTAGGAATTCTCCTTGAGTGTTCTTCTTAGTTTTTAACACCCACTTCACTCCAATTTCTTTGTGCACTTCTGTTGGATGTGTTAAATACCATTTTTTGTTCTTATTGATGGAAGAAATTTCCCCATCCACCATTTTCCTCTATCTTTAATCAAAATTAGCTTCCTCAAAGCTAATTGGATTAGAAGCTTCCAAGAGACAATACTAGTTCACATAATTCTATATTGGCCTTGTGCTTTAATATATTTATACAATACATCAAAATTTTTGGGGTTGTATATCAAAATTATATTGTTCAATGACTTCTGATGTAGAAGTATGTGGTGATGGAATCATTGGTTATTTAACTCCTCATTCCTCTATTGATATTTCTTTATCATTTTCTTACTCTTCTAAAGTGAGTTGTACCTCTCTTGAATATTCATATTAATTCCATTTCCAAGACTCTTTTTCTTCGAAGATGACATCTCTACTGAAAATAATCTTCTTGGTGATGGAATTATACAACCCATATCCCATTTCTCAATCTTTTTATCCTGCAAGGACACACTAAACTACATTGTCATTGAGCCTTGTTTTTTCCTTTGGAATTCTAACATAGACATTATACCCAAAAACTATGAGATGTATTACACTGGAATTGTGATTACTTCATGCTTCATGTAAATTATTTTCTTTAATATTCTTTGAGGCATTTATTGACAAGATACACTACATAAAAAGTCGCTTCGGCCTAGAAACTCTTAGTCACACCTTTTTATTTCAAAATGATTCTCAGCATGTTGAGGGTGGTTTAATTATTTCTTTTAGCTACTCCAATGAGTTGAGGTGTCTAAGAGGAAATAAATTGTTGTTTAATTCTATATTTATTGAGCACTATTAACTCTATAATGATAAATTATATCCAAATTTTTATGCTATAATCATTAATAAATGTTAGACAATTTTTTCTTTTTCCATTTGATTTTAAATTCAATAGACCACACACATAGATATAGACTAACTCATGTGGTGTAAAAACTTTACAATTTGCTTATTTGAATTTTTTTTATGTGTTTATTAATTGAAACATGTATTTCACAAACTTGATTCATATGTTTGATATTAGAAATTCCATTCACCATATTCTTTGTAATAACCCAGATTGGGGTACCCAAACAGAACCGAGCCAAACTACTAGAGCACATTTGGTTCACCTCTTGATCACTAGAGGCTAACAGAAAAATCAATGGATAATGGAATGACTGGTGGGAGATGATTTCCCCTCTTTATAGGTTGAAATTAGAAATAAATGATAATATGAAGTATAATTGATAATTTAACATGGACCATGGTGTCAAATAACCTAAAAGAACCAAATCTGAGTGTTTGTTAGAGGGCCCTTATACACCACATATCTAGTCAAAACATGGTAAAAAACCACATGAGCATGTATACACATCATACCATCAACTAAAATTTTTCATTAAATCTATACATGGGTGAAACTAGGAAATTTTTTAATATATATAAGGTGTGTCACTCAAATGCTCCGTTAGGAGCTCAAAATAGGAAGACCCGAGGTAACCACCTCGATGTGAATTGCTCTGAACAACCCAATTCAACCATATTTTTCATTATTTTTAGTATATATTATATTATAATTAATATAAATATATTAATAGAATATGGTAAATAATTTCATACTATTTTCATTATGTAAACTACGAGCTTAATGTAAAATCGACCTAAATTATAGATTTTATTACTTAAATAATTAGTCCATGTTTTAGTGTTGAATGGACAAGATTTGAAATGAATTTTATTTACTTTTATAGTGAAAACAAGTTAATCATACATGGGGGGTGTGGAATGCATAGAGTAAATCAAAAATCCCAAAGGCTATGTAAGAGTAAATTCATCTTGTGTGAGATTAAATGGAAAAATATGAGGTTATGTAAGATTAATTCGGCCGAAGCTGTGCTATATTATATTAAATAAGCTCCATTGGAGATTAAGAATAACCATAACTCCTAGATTCTATGTAAGATTAAAATCCTTGTCCTGAAGGTTATGTAAGATTAAACTGCTGCATCATCCCCTCACATTAGATTAATTACCTTAGGTAAACTGTTATGTGAGATTAACTTCAAGATGGATCCACAACTTTCTAGGCTACCTCACATTAGATTAAAATATAATTCTTGATGCCCACGTATTATTAAGATCAATATTATAAGAAAATACTATAGGGATTAGTCATAAAGAAAACACCCAATTCACCTTATCTACCCAAATCAAGAAATGAGAATCACACAAATATTTCTACTGAAAATCACATCAATTATTGATTCTTCTTGAAAAGTTTTGAAGATCAATCATGGGAGATAATGACACATATCAAGTTTTTTGAAATTGAATGAAGAAAACTATTGGTCAGTCTGTCCATGTGGAAGCTATTCATGAGATGAGGTCATGAGATTGATTTTCATTGGTATAAAGGATATATCCCTGATGCCTATTTAAACAGTCCCATCTACTATTTACAAGGGATTTTGAACCTTGGCCTTTTATTATGGATTTTAAGTAGTATAAGTTTATTTATACTTTAATTTATACATTTTTAATTGCAATACTATATTATGTAATGCATCTTTTATAGATTTTCTAGATTTTCTGCAGGTTCCCACTTATCCTTAAAGTGGCTTCTTCAATAAAATAAAAAAAATGGATTGGTTATATTCACCTCCATGAACATGGAGAGCTAACCCAGAGGCTGGTCTAGGAGAGGTGTTATGAGTTTCACTAGATTTATTGTATTTATATATTTAAGATAAATTTATATCTCTACAAATTTAGTGGTTTGTAGGGATGAGAGGTTGGTGATAGTGCTTCTCACCCTTTTCTTTCTCTTTTTTCTTGTCATACCAAATCACAAGTTCCCCTTCCTTTACCCAGTCATCTTGGAATACATTGGATCCATATTGGTTAAGTGATTAATGGATGTGGTTTCATCCTAGGGAGTCTAGTAGGGTAATCTCTTGATCAAGGATTATTCTAATGGTTTCCCATTAAGGAAGAGGGTGTACAACTTGCTCAAGGGTTCTTGAGTGAGATGTTCATTCACATTTTCAAAGGGACAATGAGGGATATTCTTGTATATGATGGAGTGTGAATATTGAGTATGAATGATACCAACTAGACTAAGATATTAAAGGTACTCATTAGAACTAATCCCCGAGAAACGCCTTTCTGCCTAACATATGTGTTGAGTATACATTAAATGTTTTATTTTCTACTTGAATTTCATCATGAATATCCACCCTTGTATTTATTTTTATTTAAACACTTATAAAACTATAAAAATAATTAATAAGGGAAAGATATGGTGAGTGTATTAGCTTGGTTATTTGTTAGGAGACCCTAGTAATCTCCCTTGGTGCATTCTCGAAGTTCAAAAATATTTGTTTCTTGTGAGGCCCATGATAGCCTTGCTTCATTGGCACCACTATTGGGGAGCTAGCTAATCATTCATTATTTTTTTAACATGTAAATAGCTACATACATTTTTATTCAATTTTTTTGATTATATCCCACCTAGTATAATATTAATTTAAAAAACATGTCTCCAACATAGAGAAATGCTTGGTATGAGTTTAAAATTTTGGTTTATCAACACTATCCCCAATATCATGATCACCATATGAGCCCCTTTGTGTAAAATGAAATAGGAAAACAAACTATTGTAAGACAATCAAACCTAGATAAGAGATGTAGGTTTAAGTGGACTAAACTAGCACCATGCTGCAATAATTGATGAGTTAACATGAAGAGGAGGATAAATAACCATATAAGAGGAACACTCTCTAGAGCCTCTGATCATATCAACTATGAAGGTGGAATAAGGAATAAAAAGAGTTATAAACCCACTTTATGGGTCATATTTTATAGATTACCTCAATGATCAATAAGAAATACAAGCTAAAACACTTCAGGGAGATGATAGAAATTTAAATTCACCTGTTTTTACCTTTTTTGAAATTAATCTGAACACACTCACTCAATTTTTTGACAATATTAATATAGTAATTGGAATATTCCATGGATAAAGGTGATAGAAGAGAGGAAGTGAGTTTTTAGGAAATAATGGAGTGTCCACTACCCACCCCTTTGGATAGATTCCTTTAGTAATTATATGGAGAAGAAAAAATAAAACCTGACACCATAGAGGTGGATAATCATTCTTTAAATTTCTTTAATTTTTCACATTCTTTATTACATTCTGGCCTCCTTGGTCCTATCTGTTGGTTGGAGTAGACAACTAAAGAGGGGTGGTGGTGGTGGGGGGTGGGGGGGTGAATTGAGTTTTGAATTAAATTCCTATTAAAAATATTTAAAATATAAATCCACTTTGTTTATAAAATACATCCCAATTAACTAAAATAGTAGAATTATATAATATGATCTTTCAAAAATCTTCTTAAAAGTTTGATAACAACTCATTTAAAACAACTTTAAAACTATTTCAAATTTTTAAATAGATTTACTAGGATGAAACATGGTATATATAAAACAAATTTAAGATAACTATGAATGAAATGCTTTATTATAAAGTTTATAAAACTAAAATAGATTTTATTTAATTAATAGAGTAAAATAAAATATATAAAACACTTAGTAGAATAAAATATAGGAGGTTCAGTTTCAAGCTGAGACCTAGTCCTCTCCACATGAAAATAACTCATTGCCGAAAAATATTATAAATAAACTTATCCAAAACCTTGATCGGGTTTAATACAAAACAACTCATAAGGATATTCGGGCTACACATACCCTCTTCCATAGTTCTATGTGGGAGAATAAAAAGATAACAACTACACACAAGTAGTCCATGCTACACAACCCCTTCCCCAGTTCTTCATGGGAGAACATATGAAAAAGAATAAGATATAGTGTCTCACACTCTCTAATATAGTACAAGCGCTAGTGCTAAAATATATACATTGTAAATCACACACAACTCAAAAGTTAGAAAAACCAAGTAAGAGAATGGAAATGATTTGGTGTAGTAGAGTAGGTTGTTTTGTTGTTCTACAATAGATTCTTCTCTTCTTGTTGTCATTTTTCAATTTGTAATTGACGCAAGAATATGTTCATATGTTCTTTTTTGTGTTGTTGAAGTTCAATAAATAACAGAGTCATAAATGTTCAAAGAACATAGTACTAGTTTTTCTTTTTCATTCATGAAAAAAATTCAATGTCTGTGTTATGAACACTTATATTCTCAGTCTTCATCCATCCATTAATTTTTTTTTTCAGAAATAATCATTGAAATAATCATCATTAAAGATCTTCATAATTTAGAAGGAAGTAAAGCCTCAAAAAATGATTCTGATAGACATTTAATTTTGAAAATAAAAGTAGTTGAGATAATATATTTAATAATATAATACTTACTTTTAGGTACAATCACTTTAGATTTTCAACATCATTATTCATGGTCACTTAGACTTTTCCACATTAGCATCCACAGTGGAAGTCGTTTTAAGATATGCCACATTAGCATTCATGGTCACTTCAATACTTCATGATATTTATAGTTTGATCTCTTGATAGGTTTTATAGTTTATCACTTGTACCTACAATCGATCATTTGAATTAGGGTTGATCAATTGAACATACGATCGATCCAATACTTCACCAAATTTTGAATTTTGATCATGGTCACTTCATTTAGTCTTTTGGTTGATTCTATACTTTATTAGATGTATAAATTTTACATATGGTCACTTCCTTCAATATTTTATAGATAAGAAATGATCATGTAGTCGATCCATCACTTGGTGATTTTTGATAGACTCATGGCCAGTTCCATATCGATCCAAAGATAAATAATTTTTATTAAAGGAGAACGGGGACAACAAGTTAAGGTCGGTTTGAAGTAATTGTGGTTGAGGGAATCATACCAGACCAAATCCACAAAATCAGGGGAGGGATGACAAAAAAGATCATACAAGGATTATCCTGGAATCCCTTAGAATCCAAACAGTCTTCAACTTTGTTCCCTTCATGCCAGGTATGAAAAAGAGTAAACTGATTGGTGATGCTCTTACACCTTCATATGTGGTAAGCAACAGACCAGGGGGTGTTGATATTATCTTGGAGAGAGGAATAGATAATTGAATAATATGTTTTGATCTTATACAAAATGATATTACTATAAAGTAAAATCTCAAGCTCGTTGATATTGCTTGTGCGGTCAATCTACTAGACTTGCATTTGATCCATCTATTTGTAAAAATCTTTATCACAATGGTCACTTGAGATAAAAAATGCTGTCTCTGGGTTTGTATTATGTTATCTTGAATCCTTTTCCATATATCCACCATGGTTGATCCAATGATCTTATGTTAGATTCATTTTTTGTGTGGTCGATTCAAGACTTGTGGAAATTTCCATTCTTTTCTAAAAAATGATTTAACTTTAATAAAACATAAAATGGATTATAATTAACATAAACATGATTTTTGATTATTTTAAAAAGGAATTTATAGAATAAACCAACAATATCCCCCTTTTTTATGATGAAAAATCATGACATAAATATTTATATAAAAATATTAAATATAAAACATTAAAGATTATAATCTGTTGTAATGTAGAATTAACTATAATGAAATCATTATCATTTTGATAAAAATCCATGAAATAATTTATTCATCCTTTATATATTCCATACATTTCACTACCCCTTTGGGATAATAAAAAATAATTCATAAAGTATGAAAGATTAAATATGGAATAAATAGAAAATAAATCATACATAATAAAGAGAACAAGGACATATAAATAAGAATAAAGATACATTTCATTAATTGTTCAAAAAAGTTTAAAAAATGTCTCTATAAAAATATACTCAGATTCTAAATCTGAAAGAATCATAACGGTATAAGGGTCAATAGGGAACTTCCATTTTTCAAGAACATGTGTAAAAGAAGAAGTAAGATGATGAGAAGTAGAAACTCTAGGAATAGTGACACTCTTTGCAATAAGAATGATGTGTCCAAGAGCCTAAGAAAGAGTGATACCAAAGGGTTCTGTAGGAGGTTCATGTGAGGTAGAGGTGGGAATAGATGAATCATAGACTAAAACTATGGTTGAGAATTGAGAATGAGAGGAATAGATGTGTGGAATAAGAAGAGTAGGATGTTCTAGAAAAAAATCATTACCAACATACATATAAGGCTATAATATCCTTGTGATATAATCCACAATCATTTCCACATGTTACGTATCATGAAGGAACTCATCCTTTTCTGACATGAATTTATTGAGGAGAGGATTCATTAACAATAACTTCTCCATAATGGCATTGAAGTCAGCTGTCAAGGGTGGCATCTGCAAATCCTTGGCCAAAGATAAAAAATGAGTTTTAAGGTTTACAATGGTGTAAATCATTATGAGATAGTAATTAATTTAAACCTTGATTACACCTTTCTCTTTTTCATTCTTGATTGATTATTATCTAATAAAATCAATTTTTTTTTCTCCATGGGAAGTAATATACATTTTCACTTGATTTCTGATATCCTTTATGTTGTCCATTACATTTTGAATCTCCTCATGAATCAACCTTCAAATAAAATCCTCATCAATAGAGATTGAAGTAGGAGGAGGTAATGATGTAGACATGTAAGTTATGGATATATCGATCATCATCTAGAGATACCTTATATCCATGGAAACCATCTATCAGTCATATCATCTTGCAGGGCTCCAATGTGTACTCTAAAACTTTCCATTTCTCTTATGAAATATTGAATCTCATGGTACATATGATTTATTTTCAGGAACAACTTGGGATGGATGTTTGCAACAACACATTCAATAATGTATGAAATATCCTCAACTTTTCATGATTATTATCCCAAACAATAGTAAAAAACACTTCTTTTAATACTTCCAAAAGTTCATTCTTGAACCGTATGAATTTTGTTGAATTTATCACTGAAGTAGGTACAAAAGAAGTTCCAGATTGTTGATATGGATCACATCAATCTTGTGAAGGATTAGATTTTGTAATGAAATCATCATTCAATCTAGAATAATGATCACTGAACTCATGGGTTTTCTTACATGATTTTTCTTTAGGAGAAAATATCCCTATAGGTCTTTCAACTTCATAAAGAGAAGCCTCAAATTATTCTTCATAATCTTTCATAGAAACCAATTTGGTTCTTGAATAAGATTCAAAAACTAGTTATTATGGATAATTATTTTCAGAAACATATTTGGGAGAGGTAGGAGTAGAAAAAATCTTTAACACATCCTCAAAAGACTCCAGTATGAATGCTCTTTTTGAAACAAGTATAGAATGAAGCTCTGGCTCAACATGTGCTTTCTATTTCAAAACTACAGGAATATAATGACCTTGTAACATTGGTGAATCATCATCATTATCTTCACCCCTTCAATCCTTATTACTAGGATCATACATACCTATATCAATGAAAGGGTTACTTGGAGGGTATTCTTCACTAGAAGGCGAGGAATCAAAGTTGGGAGCTCCCCCTATCTCAAACATAGGAGGACTCTCAACTATTTGATCCACATCATTATAAATTTTTGAATCAATGAGAGCTGGTCCAAACAACATTGATATAGTAAATCTCTCACTTAGATAATTAAAACACCTTATATAATGACTCACTCTCTTTATACATTTACATTACATCATTTTGGTGTAATACTTAATACATTTCACAAACATATGCCTAAATACTATATTAGTATAGTGACTTTGGAAACATGGAAACATAAACACTGGTACATAAGTGAGATACAATATCTTCTATTAGGTTCTTTCTGAATAACACCCTTCTTAGAAACATCATACACAATACATATATTCATAACATGGGGAATGAAAACATAAAAAGGGGTGATATCAGATTCTCAGTAAGGGTAAACAAGGGAGATATGTAATCATAAACAAGATAATAAGGGTATATGAATGTGATAAAGACATTATAAGATCATACCCTACATATCAAAGATCATAAACATGAATCCTGACATAATGATTTGCAGTTCATAAAACATGAATCATAAGGGAATCAAGAGCATAATCCATGAATGTACAATATAGGAATAAGAAATGGAATTGTGTCATATAAATAAATATGTAATATCATTATCTATAAGTCAAGAAACATTACTAGAACTTATCAGGGAACTTTATGGGGACTACACCTACTCAGAGGGACACACCACAATCCCAAATTGCAGTACATTCCTTATAATGGATCATGTTTCCCCATCTTCCCATAGTGCACCGTGTTTTCCTATCTTCCCATCTTTATAGGGACTACACCTACTGGATGGGACACACCACAATCTCTATTTGCAGTCCTTTCCTTGTAAGGGAATAGGTTTCCCCATCTTACCATAGTGGATTGGGTTTCCCTATCTTCCATAGTGGATTAATCTCATCAACTTGAATCCCATCATTATCTCATGAGATATAAATCTTTACCCAATGCATTGGAGGGAGATATAGGTCCACCCATATCATAATGAAATCATACATACATGTTCCAAAAAAACATAAAAAATCATATCATAATCCATGAAATGAAATGGGTATCATAAACATGTAATCATAATATAAACTTTGAAAAAATAGATAGGTTTCATAATCATTTCATCTAAAGCATAACCCATGAAAAGAAGTTGGTTTCATAGAAATATAACCTATAAAGAAGAAAAGAGTTTCATAAACACCATTCCATCAAAACATAAAGCATTCAGAGAAAGAATATAAATGGAACCTTTGGGTAATTTCCCTATAAATTCATGAGTAACACAAAATGGATGTCATATTAGATGAAAAATAATTTTGAAATATCTTTTAAAAACATTTCTTGAGGAAAATATACTTTTTTTGAAAAATTATTTTTAAAACATAAAACCATTTGAAAACCATTTTATTTGAAAATAAACTTTAGAACTTATAAAAAACTCTTGAAAATATTTTGAAAACCATTTATTTGAAAATAAACACAAAAACATTAAATAAATCTTGAAAATGTTTTGAAAATTGTTTCTTTGAAAAAAATTTGAAAACTTATAAAGGATTCTTTGAAAACCATAAAACATTTTTAAAATAAATTTTCATTCAAAATGATCTTAAAATATCAACTTTAAAAACATTTTTGAAAACATTTTTGAAAACATGGTTTTTGAAATTCATGGAATGTGTCTCAAAGAAGAAAAATTGCAACAAAACTACTTTATTGATTTGGTAACTTTTAAAACAAAAACCCCATGAAAGAGAGATCATAAAATGGATATGTAAATTTCCATAGATTTAAGGATAATAAATATAGAACATGTTCATAGACATTATATAAGGACCCGACCTTAAAACATTACATAATATTGAATTAAACGAATAATTCACATTGAGGATCTTTTCATGTTTAAAGTTTTAGAGAATTAGGACATAACTATTGCATCTCAAAATAATAAAAAGTAGACACTTATACACTGTTTCCTTTTTTTACAAAACATGAACTCTTGAAAAAAAGAGTCATGTCTAGTTCCATGTTAAAGTCAACACGACTTTTCCTTGATCCCATCCTTGACCCTATTCATCTTTAAGTCCTGTGAAAACATTTCAAAACTTGGGATGAACATAAAAGGCTCAGTAAGGGTTAAAAAACAATGAATGGAAACTTTTGTTCATAAATATATACAAAACATGAACTCTTTTACTTACCTCATGAAATCATAAGATTTATGAAATACGCATAGAAATCATAAACCATAAAGATAACTTGTGGCATCCATATCATACTTACATTGTAGCTATCACAACTATATAGGGAGTTAATTTGGAATACCCATCACAGTATATTCCCTAAATCTCTTAGGATAAAAATTTACGTTTACCTCCGTCACGTTACCCAATGCATTGGAGAGCTATCTCAGGCTCACCCGCCCTAGGTTTATCACGGAACCACCCGTATACGTAAATAATTCCCAAGAACCATAACATGATCATAACACATAACATAAGCATAAAGGAAAGATAAAATTTCAACATTGAAATAATAAAATATCATTTCAAGATATTTAAATAATAAATCCATTATCAAAATCATTTTCAATACCAAAATACGTAAAAAGAGTATATGGTATTTATTTTTCCTTTTAAAAACATTCCGGCTTGTTAAGGAAGCCAAAGATCAAATAATAATCACGGCGGTGGAAAGGTCATTGTCACCGCTTATGTAAAAAAACATTCCTTTTTGTTGTTTAGTAAAATGATTCGTATAAAAATATTCTATTTTAATAAAATGAAAAGTCAAAGGGGTTTATATACCGTATAAAATAAAGTCATGTATAAAACTAAAAATGCCTCAATGAAAGGAGATTGAGACGAAGTCCCTTACCTCGCATCTGACATGACTCGATCATTATTTAATCTCTTGAATAATAAACTAAAGTTATTTTCTACTTGATTAAGAACATTTTTCAAGTTTATTATTCCTTTTATATCACTTATTACCATGTAATAAACATTATGTAATCATTCAAGTTAATAAAGTTCGTTTTGTCGATATTTGGTACTTGAGTCAAAAATGAACACCTTATATTTACAAGTTTCCCATGTGGTCAATAGTCCATTATATCCAGAATGAAAATCATTATTTAAATATCATATATATAATATATATCTAGTATATACATGTATTTATAATAGTACATAACATTTGGAGGTAAGAAATGAAATGCACCATTCATGGAGACGGTAAGCCGTACGTACGCATGAAGGCTACTTTCATTTATATTTCTTATTTTAATGGAATTAAAATATAATTATACAAAGTTATATTATAATTACAGTATAATATCATATATAATATCATTAACTCCATCCTTTATACATCCCACATAAGGAATTAACGAATCACATCACTTTGAGGGGGCGATAGTCCGCACTTCCTCAAATGAGATTATCTTATTTACCCACTATGGAAACCATAAAGGCTTGCTATAAATGGGAAGTACAAAAGCATAAGTAAATAATAAACATAATATATATCATATATAAATATAGTTCCATCATAATTTCCACCATGAGAGGTGGTAAGATGTAATTGAATAATCATCGTTTCGTGAGGCCTTAGTTTTCCATCCACAAAAATATTATGTTCTTCATCCATTTGATGGAGATGTGTATAAGTGTAGTTTGAATAATTCTCATAACAACATCCTAGTATATTGAGGATAATGGTGTTGTTAAAAAAGAAAGGAATAAAAACAGTTTATGGGTTGGAGAAGTAAAATAAATCAAAACAATTTAGGAGAAACCGTTACCTTTAATTTGGGTAAATTCCTTTGGTTTGAACTAAAAGGATTTTTAAAGTTCCTTATACCTAAGGTAAGGCTTCTAGGAGGAGGAGAGGGATGTAGGGAGCTTAATTGGGTAGATATTGGACGAGCCAAATGGCTTGAGAGGTGTGATGAATTGGTTAGAATTGGTCTCCTTTTATAAGGGGGAGGAGGGGCTCTTTAGGAAAGTGTGAAACAATTATATTATTATATAATGATATTCGGTTTCTAATGGTCCAAAAATCATTATAGTCTAAGATAAGATGAGTCATGGTCGAAATAAAATCATCCAATTAGAATTGGACTTGTTTTTGATAATATTTTAATCATTATAATCTTATTTATTTAAATCATTTATTAATGAGGTAAATACTGCATCATTATTGTGTCATAAATAATTTAATTTATTTGATGTCTAAAAATTATAAAAAACTACCATGATATAGGAAATATTTTTATATTTCCAATGAATATTTATAGTCGAAAATATGAATTATATAACACCATATAAAAATTAATTACTAACATAGTTTTGTTAATGTCAATTTTGTCTTTACATTAAATTAATTAATCTAAATTGTCATTATCACTTCCAAGTGGCTCAGTGGGGTCCCAAAATCGACCCAAATATGACCATGGTCGTAAATGACTCAACCAATAATGTTTGGACAAGTTTTAAGGTAATTATGAATTATTATAATATTATTTTAACCTTGAATTACCCTATTTACCTTTAACCGCAGTAAATAAGTCAAAAGTTACTATTTACCAAAAATTATTTTCATCTTAATGAACAAAATTTTAATTATTGATAAAAACCATGTATGTAGGATTTTTTAAATTCAATTCACAGAACTGGTAAAATTTCATTTAAATGAAAAAGTCAGTTTTTTTAACTACCACTCAGTGGTTTCCCTATTCATCAAAAATTGAAGTTTTTCAAAAAAATACCAAAAATTCAGCCTAAGTTATATTTGATATTCCGAATTCAAAAATGATGTCTATTTTTCCAAATTCAAAACATATAAGTGGCATTAATTAATTTTAAAATTAATTCCCATTATCAAAACAAATAGCGTGTTTTTAAGAAACAATAACTATCAAAAGATTGATACTTGTTTATGTCCAATTTCAAAGTGAAATTAATTCTAATGACCAACATTGGATTAAATGGTAAAAATATATTTTAATTTCACTTTAAAAACAACTAAAAAGATAATCTAACCACATAAATAAATAAGATCAAAAGGCATTTATGAATTAAAATACAATATTACTCACTATTCATTAAAAATGAACTTTATCGAAAAATCCCAAAAAATTACCCAAAGTAAAATTTGATGTCCCCATTCTAAAGAAGGATTTTATTTGGTCAATTAGAACATATAAAAATTACCAAAACTAGATTTAATGAGGGTTCTCCATTAAAAGGCGGTGAATCGGCCTTTTAATATAAATTATGCTTAAAATTAGTTTAATTCACATTTTAAGCCTATAAATTTTATTGGATAAATGTAAATACATTTAACAAACATGTATAATCATATTTTAGTTAGTTTCATTCATTCCCGCCAATACAATGTCTAAGAGTTAACTACTATTTAAAATAATAATATTATATTATTAGTGTGTAATGTAAGATTCCAAAGAAACTCGTTGTTGTGTATCGGGTATGCTATCGAACATAGCAAACCCTTTAAAGTAAAATTAATATTTAATTGAAAAATATTAATAAATACAAAATATGACTTATTCTTCATTTACCTGGGATGTTACATCCTTCCTCCCTTTTGGGAATTGCATCCTCGTAATTTTTATTCACTTATCAAAATAAGTGGGGGTATTTATCCCTCATAGCATTTTCAGATTCACACATTGCTTCTTCAACCATATGGTTCTTCCAAAAAACCTTTACCTGGTGAATTACCTTATTCCACAACACTTGCTCTCTACGGTAAAGAATCTGGACTGGTTGTTCTTTATAAGAGATATTCTCTTCCAACTGAACTACCTCTTGACTCAAAACATGAGATGGATCTGGAATATACTTTCTCAACATCGAAACATGAAAAAATTGTATACCTGAGATAAAATTGGAGGTAAATCCACTCTATACGCAACTGATCCAACTTTCTCCAGAATTTCATAAGGTCCAATGAACCTCGGACTCAACTTTCACTTCTTACCAAGACGCATCACACTTTTCCATGGAGAAACTTTGAGAAAGACATGATCACCTACCTCAAAAGAAAGATCCTTACTCTGGTTATCTGCATAACTTTTCTGTCTTCTCTGAGTTTTTCTCATGTTCTTCTGAATCAACTGAACTTTCTCTACCATCTCTTCTACCAATTCTGGTCCCATCAGCTTCCTTTCACCTACTTCATCCCGAAAAGCTGGAGTTCAACAACGATTTCCATATAATGCCTCAAATGGATCCATCTGTATACTGGAATGAAAGATATTATTATATGAAAATTCAACCAAAGAAAGATGTTGGTCCTAACTTCCCTAATAATCCATCGAACTGGCACATAACATATCCTCCAAGGTCTGAATTGTTCTTTCTGACTTCCCATCTGATTGAGGATGAAAAGATGTAATAAAATTTAATTTAGTACCCAATGAATTTTGAAGTCCTTTCCAAAAGTTATAAGTGAACTTGGGATCTTGATCAGATACAATAGAGATGGGAACTCTATGCAACCTGACTATCTCTTTAACATACAACCAAGCAAGTTGATCTAGAGACAAAGTATCTCTAATAGGAAGGAAATGTGTAGATTTATTCAATCGGTCAACTATAACCCAGATTTCATTATTACCTCGATATGTCTTTGGTAATCCCACAACAATGTCCATGGTTATATTTTCCCATTTACACTCTGGAACTGGTAAAGCTGAAGCATTCCTTTTGATAACTATCACTCATCTTTAACCTACTGGCAAGGCAAACACTTCACAGTAAAATCAGCAATATCTATTTTCATTCCATCCCACCAGTAATACTCCCAAATATCTCTATACATCTTAGTACTGCCAGGATGAACTAAAAATAGGGAACTATGAGCTTCACATAACAACTCATTATTCAACTGTGAATCACAAGGTACACATAATCTCTTTCCTAATATCAAAACACAATCATTTTCAACGTTAAAATTAGGAAACTTACCCTTCTAAACCAACAAAACCTTTTTCTACAACTCATTGTATTCCTTATGCACTTGCTTAATTTTTTCTAATAGAGATGATCTCACTAAAACCTGAAACAAAACAGAAGAATTTCCTGCAACAAAAAATTCTATGCCAAATTTCATCAAATCAAAAACCAAAGGATCTCATTCCAAATGTATCATGGATAATGAAGCATTACTTTTTCGACTCAAAGCATCATCCACTTTATTTGCTTTTACCGGATGGTAATGGATCGTGCAATCATAATCCTTGATTAATTCCAACCATCTCCTCTGTCTCATGTTCAATTCTTTCTTAGTGAATATATACTTCAAACTTTTGTGCTCATTATATATTTCACACTTCACTCCTTACAAATGATGCCTCCAAATTTTTAAAGCAAAAACAAAATCAGCTAATTCCAAATCATGTGTAGTGTAATTTAACTCATGAGGTTTCAAATGACATGAAAAATAAACAATTACCTGATCATTTTTCATTAGGACACAACCTAGTCCTTTCAACTAAGCATCACTGTAGATAACAAAATCACCATTTCTGGAAGGCAGTTCCAAAACTGGATCATTCACCAATCTTCTTTTCAATTCCTGAAAACAATCATCACATTCTTTTGTCCAGATAAACTTAACACCTTTTCGAGTTAACTTAGTCATTGGACTAGATAACCGTGCAAAATTTTCAACAAACCTCTGGTAATAACATGCCAAACCAAGAAAACTATGGATCTCGATTATATTTGTGGGTCTTGGACATTCTTTAACAACTTTTTTTTAGCGGGATCAATGTTTATGCCATTTTTTGAAACAATGTGACCAAGAAAAGAAATTTGTTGTAACCAAAACTCACACTTGCTGAATTTTCCATAAAGTTTCTTTTATTTTAAGGTTTGTAAGACAACCCTTAAATAAATTTCATGCTCCTCTTTACTTCTTTAATAAACCAAAATATCATCAATAAAAACAACCAAAATTTTTCACCTGAGTCAACTGAGCCATCACTGCAACACACTGTTCAATTCTAATTCTGACCATCTCAGGATACAGATTTGAAAGGTCAATTCCCTCTGTATGCCTTCCCATAAAAGCTACTCTGTTTACTCTGTGGAAAACCATTCTAAACACAGAAATATCTTATGAGAAGAAACATGGTAATCTGTAAATGCTATATTATTTCAATATTAACATAAATTACTTTATGGATATTAATTTAACAATACCCTAAATCCTAAATTTGTCTAAACCGACCTTTGATACCAACTATAAGGACTAGGCCTTAAAACATTACATAATATTGAATTAAAAGAATAATTCACATTGAGGATCTTTTCAGGTTTAGAGTTTTATAGAATTAGGACATAACTATTACTTCTCAAAATAATAAAAAGTAGACACTTCTACACTGTTTCCTTTTTTTACAAAACATGAAATCTTGAAAAAGAGAGAGTCATGTCTAGTTCCATGTTAAGACAACACGTCTTTTCCTTGAACCCATCCTTGACCCTATTCATCTTTAAGTCCTGTGAAAACATTTAAAAACTTGGGATGACCATAAAAGGCTCAGTAAGGGTTAAAAAACAATGAATGGAAACATTTTTTCATAAATATATACAAAACATGAACTCTTTTACTTACCTCATGAAATCATAAGATTTATGAAAGACGCATAGAAATCATAAATCATAAAGGTAACTTGTGGCATCCATATCAAACTTACATTGTAGCTATCACAACTACATAGGGAGTTACTTTGGAATACCCATTGCACTATATTCCCTAAATATCATAGGAGAAATATTCACGTTTACCTCCGTCCCCTTACCCAATCCATTGAAGAGCTATCTCGGGCTCACCCGCCCTAGGCTTATCACGGAACCACCCGTATACGTAAATAATGGCCAATAACCATAACATGATCATAACACATAACACAAGCATATAGGAAAGATAACATTTCCACATTGCAATAATAAAATATCATTTCAAGATATTGAAATAATAATTCCATTCTCAAAATCATTTTCAATACCAAAATATGTAAAAAGAGTATATGGTATTTATTTTTCCTTTTAAAAACATTCCGGCTTGTTAAGGAAGCCAAAGATCAAATAATACTCATGGCGACGGAAAGGTTGTTTTCACCGCTTACGTAAAAAACATTCCTTTTTTGTCATTTAGTAAAATGATTCGTATAAAAAGATTCCCTTTGAATAAAATGAAAAGTCAAAGGGGTTTATATACCGTATAAAATAAAGTCGTGTATAAAACTAAAAATGCCTCAATGAAAGGAGATTGAGATGAAGTCCCTTACCTTGCATCTGACTTGACTCGATCGTTATTTAATCTCCTGAATAATAAAATAAAGTTAATTTCTACTTGCTTAAGAACCCTTTTCAAGTTTACTATTCTTTTTATATCACATATTACCATGTTATAAACATTATGTAATCATTCAAGTTAATAAAATTCGTTTTGTTGATATTTGGTACTTGAGTCAAAAATGAACACCTTATATTTACAAGTTGCCCATGTGTTCAATAGTAAAATATATGAAGAATGAAAATAATTATTTAGATATCATATATATCATATATATCCAGTATATACATGTATTTATAAAAGTACATAACATATGGAGGTAAGAAATGAAATGCACCGTTCATGGAGACGGTAAGCCGTATGTACGCATGAATGCTAATTTCATTTCTATTTATTATTTTAATGGAATTAAAACATAATTATACATAGGTATATTATAATTACAGTATAATATCATATATAATATCATTAACTCCATCCTTTATACATCCCACTTAAGGCATTAACGAATCACATCACTTTGAGGGGGCGGTAGTCCGCACTTCCTCAAATGAGATTATCGTATTTACCCACTATGGAAACCATAAAGGCAAGATATAAATAGGAAGTAAAGAAGTATAAGGAAATAATAAAAAACAATATATATCATATATAAATACAGTTCCATCATAATTTCCACCATGAGAGGCGGTGGCGGTAAGATGTAATTGAACAATCATCGTTTCGTGAGGCCTTAGTTTTCCATCCACAAAAACATTATGTTATTCATCCATTAGATAGAGGTGTGTGTAAGTGTTGTTTGAATAATTCTTATAAAAACATCCTAGTATATTTATGATACTGTTTTTGTTACAAAATAAAGTAATAAAAAGAGTTTAGGGGTTGGAGAAGTAAAATAAAACAAAACAATTTAAGAGAAACCGTTACCTTTAATTTGGGTAACTTCCTTTGGTTTGAACCCAAATTTTTTTTGAAGTGCCTTCTGCCTAAGTTAAGGCTTCTAGAAGGAGGAGAGGGATGTAGGGAGCTTAATTGGTCAGAGGTTTGATGAGCCAAATGACTTGAGAGGTGTGAGGAATTGGTTAGAAGTGGTCTCCTTTTATAAGGGGGAGGAGGGGCTCTTTATGAAAGCGTGAAACTATTATTTTATTATATAATGATATTCGGTTTCTAATGGTCCAAAAATCATTATAGTTTAATATAAGATGATTCATGGTCGAAATAAAATCATCCAATCATAATTGGACATGTTTTTGATAATATTTTTATCATTATAATCTTATTTATTTAAATTATTTATTAATGTGGTAAATACTGCATCATTATTGTGTCATAAATAATTTAATTTATTTGATGTATACAAATTATAAATAGATACCATGATATATAAATTTTTTTATCTTTCCAATGAATATTTATAGTCGAAAATATAAATTATATAACACCATATAAAAATTAATTACTAAAAGAGTTGTTAATGTCAATTTTGTCTTTACATTAAATTAATTAATCTAAATTGTCATTATCACTTCCTAGTAGCTCAATGGGTTCCCAAAATCGACCAAAAGATGACCATGGTCATAATTGACTCAACCAATAAGGTTTGGACAAGTTTTAAGGTAATTTTGAATTATTATAATATTCTTTTAACCTTGAATTACCCTATTTACCTTTAACCGCGGTAAATAAAAGTCAAAAGTTACTATTCACCAAAAATTATTTTCATCTTAATGAACCAAATTTTAATTCTTGATAACAACCATGTACTTTGGATTTTTGAAATTCAATTCACAGAAGTGGTAAAATTTCATTTAAATGAAAAAGTCAGTTTTTTTAACTACCACTCAGTGGTTTCATTATTCATCAAAAATTGAAGTTTTTCAGAAAAATACAAAAAATTCAGCCTAAGAAATATTTGATATTATGAATTCAAAAATGAAGTCTATTTTTCCAAATTCAAAACATATAAGTGGTGTTAATTAATTTTAAAATTAATTCCCATTATCAAAACAAATAATGAGTTTTTAAGAAACAATTACTATCAAAAGATTGATACTTGTTTATGTCCAAATTCAAAGTGAAATTAATCCTAATGACCAACATTGGATTAAATGGTAAAAATATATTTTAATTTCAATTTAAAACCAACTAAAGAGATAATCTATCCATATAAATAAATTAGATCAAAAGGCACTTATGAATTAAAATACAATATTATTCACTATTCATTAAAAAAATGAACTTCATCGAAAAAATCCCAAAAAATTACCCAAAGTAAAATTTGATGTCCCCATTCTAAAGAAGGATTTTATTTGGTCAATTAAAACATATAAAAATGACCAAAACTATATTTAATGAGGGTTCTTCATTAAAAGGCGGTAAATCAGCCTTTTCATATAAACTATGCTTAAAATTAGTTTCATTCACATTTTAAGCCTATAACGTTTATTGGATAAATGTAAATGCATTTAAAAAACATGTATAATCATATTATAGTTTGTTTCATTCATTCCTGCCAATTCAACGACTAGGAGTTAACTACCATTTAAAATAATAATTTTATATTATTAGTGTGCAACGTAAGATTCCAAAGAAACCCGTTGTTGCGTATCGAGTACGTTATCAAACATAGCAACCCCTTTAAAGTAAAATTAATATTTTATTCACAAATATTAATAAATATGAAATATGTCTTATTCTTCATTTACCTGGGATGTTACACAGTATATACACCACACAAAGTAAATAAGTGGTGAATATGGTATAAATCTTCTAGAAATAAAAGTGAGACTATAAATCCCCTTACCTTATGTCTTGACTCTCATCGTACTCATTCAAGCCTCCTTTTCTTTGGGTAAATCCTTTTGATTTTCACAAAAGGGATTCCTTGGTTGGATTTATTCACAAAGTGAGGATTCACGTATGAAGTTTAACATCCTCATTTTTAAATGATAACAAAACCACTCTTTTGTTAATAAATTAGACGTATTTTGGTGTGAAAATTTAAATTTTCAATACTTGTGTTTATTATGGGTTTAACAAAGGCTAAAAACCTTGTTTACCACAATGAAATATTCTATGGAATGTTTTTGGAGTTAGGTTCTCAGTCATCATGGGATTCTAAGGCCTGTAGAACCTCAACATTGATAAAATAGAAATATTAAATATATTTTATTCATAAGAATGTGCGTTTTTTTCCAAAAAATGAAAAAATCCCAAATGGTGTGTCATATAAGAAATCTAAGACTACAGTTAGTTCCGAAACTCCAAGTTTATCCTAAGCAGGGTATAACTTTAATGTGCATCAAGTGTTTGGAAATATCGCATGTTATAATACCCTATTTATTTTTAATTAATTAATTATTCCATTTTTATATAATAAATAATTAATTTCTCACAAAAAATGCATTGTATAAGAAATTTGAGACCACTATTAGGTCCAAAATATCGGGTTTAACCTAGGCATAGTATAAATTTAATGTGTGTTGGGTTTTTGGAAACATTACACATAATAATACTCTATTAATTTTTAATTAATTTATTATTCCATTTTTATTATATAAAATAATTAATTTCTCACAAATGATGTGTCAAATTAGAAATCTGAGACCACCGTTAGGTCTAAAACGCGAGATTTACCTTAAGCGGGGTATAACATTTGTGAGTGTCAGGAATTTGGTAATATCACACCTGAAGATAATTTAATTGGTTTATAAATTTTTTTTGAGAAATTAGAAATAATAATAATTATTTGTATTATTAATATTTTTATTTGTGTTGAAGAAAATGAAAATATATGTGCACAATTAATAAATTGTGTTGCGGTGTAAATAATAAGTGAAAAATGTAATAATTGTGATATTAATAAATCTACCAATTAAATGAAAATGTGAAATTAATATTAATCTATTAGGTGTTATAGGTATTTAATAGATGTTTTTATTAACATGTTAATGGTGGAATTAATGTGAGATAATTAATAAAAAAATATTATTGTTGTTATTATTATTTTGCGAAAAATAATATACGTGTTAAATATATATGTATGTATTTACATGTGTGTTTCCCTCCAGAATTGGGGATTACCTCATCGATTTAAGGTTCAAACATTCCAAGCGGTTTCTAACAGGTTTGTTCATAGAACCGGAAACATCCAATGATTCCTTATCCATTTGAACTTACTTTCCAAAGGTAGGCACTCATTAGTTCTGGACTGATGAGGCTTAGGAATTTGCATTGGTCGAGAGGATGGGAGGTGAGACTCATCACACCTTTTGAGGGGAATTATTGTCTACTCCAAGACTCTTTTTATAGATTTAAGTTATGTTCGTGAATCCTTATTACATTACCAAGTATAAAATGAGCTTTCCTTTAGATCTGACAATCAATGATTGATATGTAGAAAATTTAGAGAGTCTTTTATATGTATTCGAGGTTCTTCATCGATAGAGAATCATCTGTATTTGTTAGAGATTCTTAGTCAATGACATCCTTTGATACATAAAAGTCTCTTGGTCATTATGATGACCATACTGGTTTTAAAGCCACTCAGTGGGGCACTTGAAGTTTATTGTCATTCAGAAGGAAATTGATTATTTCAGAGTTGGGATCATACTCGCTGATGGGCTAATTACGTATCCTTTTATTTTATAAAAGGAATCATAACCCATGTTGTTCAAGAAAGGGAACATGATGTTTATGATTGATGGCTCAAAGAAAGATGTCATAATTAATTTTACACTCTAAGCTCACGTGAGTCATGCTCGGTGTGAGAAACAAGAGGTATTGGTAAAGCCAGACAATTGTTCCATGAAAGGTGAAATCATAAGAAATGATGTGGGGCTTATGTATGTATGAATACCCAAACAGATGAAGATTAAGATTTACTTCAGGGAAGAAATCCAGGAACAGGGTCCATAAAGGTATATGTACTTTATAGAGATTTGGATACTCTAACTTGGGGCTTACTCCTGAAAGGGAGGCCCGAATTAAGAGGGGTCTTATGATTGGGTTTTACTCCTGAGAAGGAAGACCAAATCAAAAGTAAATTAGGACTGGTTAAGGGACTTGTGGCTTACTCCTAAGGAGGATTCCCATATTTGAGACTGGGGCTTATTCCTGAAAAGGAGGCCCAGGTTAATGAGGACTTGGGACTTACTCCTGAAAAGGAGGCCCAGGTTAAGAGAATTATGGTTGGGGCTTACTCTTAAGGAGGATGCCCATATTTGGGAATTTTAAGATTGGGGCTTATTCCTGAAAAGGAGGCCCAGATTAGGAGACTTGGGGCTTACTCCTAAAGAGGATGCCCAAAATTATTGGGAATTATGACTGGGACTTACTCCTGAAAAGGAAGCCCAGGTTAAAGAGGACTTGGGGCTTACTCCTAATGAGGATGCCCATACTTGAGAATTATGACTGGGGCTTATTCCTGAAAAGGAGGCCCAGGTTAAGGGGTTCTCTCATATTAAAGGATGAGGATAAATGAATGAAATCTCAATCTTTAGTGACATAAAGATGTGTAAATCACTAGGTTTTGGGAGATATTCCACATAATTCATTTCAGATAAGGAAGTTAATCAAGAAAACATGCCATAAATGGATTTGAAGAATGTATTGAAGACTGAATCTTGAATAGGAGAGGTAGAATGGTATAAGAGGGGTTAAATGGGCAGGAAAGGAACCCAAAAGGATAGGGGAGCGCAAGTCCTGACATGCGCGCAAGTACTGCGTAGGTGCGAAAGTCATGGTCGCGTAGGTATACCGGCGTGACACATGGGTACTTGCGCGATTTTTAGTCCTTAGGGCAATACTTGGGCGATACTTGGCTCAAACCCTTGGTATTATCCCTAGAGGCTTTCCAGAAGAGGGTGCACAAGTTCTGGTGAAGAAGTAGGGCGGCGCACAAGTGTGTCCATTTCCCTTAAGGTTAAAACATTTAGGCGCGCAAGTGTTAGTGAATTCTAACACTTAGACCTTACTCCTCTTGTTTAGACCTTCCATTCTAGGTAAATAATTACCTTAGAAGTGTTCGGAAGACCTGAAGAAGAGACTTGGGCGTTCAGAGCTCTGTATGTGAATTCTGGAAAAAATTCCTCCCTAAATGGGGGGCCTACAGGGTCTATTTATAGGCTGGAGAAGACCCCAGGCGGTTATCACTTAGGGCGTGCAAGTCACTTGCACGACCATTAGGTGGCGCGCAAGTATACTTGCACGACAGTAAGGGAACTTGCGCGGCGCATGTGCATTTGAAGCCTTGTTCATGCCTTTGTCGATTTTTGATGTTTTCTTCAAAGGCTGAATCAATTTGTTCTAATTAATTTTCCTTTCCATTCTTCTAGACAATGTGATGAAAAGGAGCATCAACAAAAGTCCCCCCTTAGAGTTGGATCCAAAAGAAATGAGGATTTGACTCTGAGGAAATCAAGAATCAAAAGGAAATTGGGGCGCGCAGGGTATGGCGCGCAAATGAGCTTCGGGCGCGCAGGATCTGGCACGTAGGGTCTAGCACGCAGGGGTATGGACTTGTCTATAAATAAAGGGCCTCACTTCCATACAAAGCATCCAGATTTCAAACTTTCAAGCTCTTGTTGCGCAAGTTGCCTTCTCCTCGCAAGTTGCTCTATTTTCCGATGTTTCTTTGCTTTCGCACTACTGTATAGGTATTTTTACTTGTGCGGTGATACTTGCATGCCAAAAACTTGTGTGTCACATTATACTTGCATGACACATCACACTTGAGTGCCAAGTTTAGACTTGCGCGCCTTAATGCCTTTTCCATTTTTTTCAAATTCTTTCACAAATTTTATGAAAAATCAACTTACTTAAGAGTTAATTTATTCAACTCTTGTGCAGATTTAATGGATCCCAAGAGAATCAGAACGGCTGATGGACTAGCTAGTAAGAGGATTAATGACATGATGAACATTGTTGGCCATGATTACTATGATATCTGCGACATCACTCTCCCAGATTTGGCTAAGTACTTAAAAGAAATATCATCTCAATTTCCCACAGAGCATCTACCTGCCTCTATATGGTCATGGTCATTTGCAAGGAGTAAATGTTCCAGATGAAAAAATTATATTCCTGAGATGCAGCTACACTGCTACTCCTCTATTTCGGTTATGTTGTGCATTAAGAGCAACAACATTGACATGAACTTTCAAATTTTTCCTGCATGTCATTTCCTTGAAGATACGAAAATGGAAAACCCATGGGCTGAAATGTTTTCCACTGCCGTTTGGTGGAGAGAAGACAAATATGGTATTAGAACAATATCTGAAAAGAATACTCTCTCCAAATGTCTCTTTACTTCCAATGCTTCATTATCAAATCCATGTATCCATCTTCCAAGTCTCTTGGACAGAAACAGAGTCACTGTTTGATCAGTAGAAAATTTTCTCAAACCGCACTCAAGAACATTCTTTTACAATTGTTCTAAGAGGAGCTAGAATTGCTGCATCTCTTATGGTATCTAGTTGAATGAATGAATTCCAGGTGGCTACTGATGAAGCTCGGGATGTCGTAAATCAAATGAAGAGTTATGTTGAAAGTCTTTTGTAATTCTTGAAAAAGAGAAGAGACTCCAGTCTGTGGATGTCCTTCTAACTCTTGTGCATCATTGAAAAACACTTTCACATTCAATCATTTGTACCAACATTCTCTTTTGCTAACTGCTTAAATTTTACCTAAGCCAATGGGCCTAGTAAGCATAGTTTGATTTTTACTAGGATTATTATAAATAACCCTACAAACTTTGAATCTTTTAATTTCTCAATATTACCTAAATCATACAAAATGTATGTTTAGTGATCTGTAACTTGACTTTTATTCATAGTTCCCTTGTATTTTGTGGGAAGTTTAAAGTCATGCACGTCGGACATAAAAAGGTTAATGTTTAAGGTCGAAATAGATTTGACTTAAATGGATTAAAATTGACTCAATTCCTTGAAAATTTATCTAAAAACATATTACCATACTCAAGTATGAGGGAAAATATGTAAACTATGACTTAAGAATATTTGAATTTGAGGAATGATATGAAAAAGAGATAAAAGGCATTAGAAGAAGTAGTTCCCAAGAATGAAGTTACCATTATTTAACAAAACCGTTAGGGGGTTGAATTATGCAGGGCCACCTAAGGGAATTGACTGCATAGTTAAATAAATAGCATCTTTTGGGTGACAGGTCCATTATGTAGACTACTTATGCAAGGCCACCTAAGGGCACGTGATGAATAGTTAGGCAAAAGAACTCTCAGAAATTTTAGTTTCCTAGTGCTAAAAATCCAGTGAAAGTTTATGGAAATTCAAATTTTCCAAAGTATAGAGTTTGCTGTATGGAAAGAGGTACTTGAATATGGAGAAGATATTTCCAAACAAGATTATCGAAGAACTGGATGGATATCACTCATACGAAGGTCTGACCCAAACATAGGGAAGGAGAATATAAACCATAGAATTGAATACTTTCAGATCATGAAAAAGTATATGGGACAAGTATGTTAAGGATGTCTATTTTTGTGGATCGCTACATATTGTCAATAAGACAAATAAGGAAAAAATAGGATTTCTTCCCAAGAATGAAGTTACCAGTATTTAAAAAACCTGTTAGGGGGTTGAATTATGCAAGGCCACCTAAGGGAATTGACTACATAGTTAAATAATAGAATCTTTTGGCTGACAGGTCCATTATGTAGACTATTTATACAAGGCCACCTAAGGGCACGTGCTGCATAGTCAGGAAAAATAACTCTCAGAAATTTGACTTTTTTGTGACTAGAAGTCAAGAATATAGTTAGGAAGATCTGAAAATATTTAAGGTTAGGATTATGACACAAAAAGATGGGTATTGTCCAATATATTCAGAGATACACAGATCAATTCTAACCATAATCATGTTGTGGATGAGTCCTAAATGGAAATGTTAGACTTCAGTACGTATCCCATAAAGATGGGAATTAATCCATACGTAGTTCTTGAACTATAGTTTAATGTCATGTGGGACAAAAGGATTAGAGATCTTAGTTTAGGGTCATAGATCTTGGACCATTATAAGAAATACACAGTGTGTGTTTTCATGGGGACTTTTCAGCCAGAGGACTGAAAGAGGAATTTGGGGTTAGGCCCAAAAGACTTGGGGCTAGATTCGAGGGACAATCAAATGTTCCTACGTATCCCATAAGGATGGGAATCAAGAACACATAGTTCTAGAACTACCCTATGTACAAATTTAGTTCGTACATGTGAAGGGTGAAAGGGGAATTTAGTGCAATGATGGTTTAACCCAAGATAAAAGGTTCAGGTATTTCCATGTATGCACATAGTCTTTGAAATGAAACATGATTGAAAATCAATGTAAATAATGATTCCCTCTCAGGTGAGAGTATCAAATAATATTATAGTTTATTGTCATACTGGACAAAAGTGTCGTATAGTTTAACATCGTATAGAAAGGACGAAAGTTAACCAATGTAAAGATATTTATTCTAGGGGCGGCTTCACGAATCAATATCGTATGAGATGGAGGTGAACCGATGTGAAGAGATTGGTTTTGGGCTTGAACCTTGGGAGGTTGCCTACGTACCTATCCTAGAAGGCAAGGATCAAAGTCCACGTAGTTCAATTAAAGAATAAATTAGTGATCAAGTTGTCCTTGGGGACAACGACCTAGAAAATAGTGTTGGGACTTACATATGGTTAGTATCCCAGAGAGAGTGTTATGGTTGAAGTTTGCTCTAAGCTCACGAGAGTCATACTCGGTGTGAGAAACAAGAGGTAGCAACAACCCTAACGATGCACAGTTTAATGTCATGTAGGACATATGAAGGGACTATGCAGTTTTAAAGTCTTGCAATTAGGACTATTGGTGCTGCACAGTTTAATGTCATGTAGCAGGGACAAAGTACAGATTAATGTCATGTAGTACGTATTAAAGGACTTTCTGTACAGTTTAGCGTCATGTAGTTAGGACGATGGAAACAATACAGTTTGATGTCATGTTTGGATAAAAAGAGGACTATACAATTTAATGTCATGCAGTGAGGACAAAATAGTACACCATTTAACATCATGTTGGACGTATTAGGGATTTTTTCATAGTTTAATGTCATGTTGAACGAAAAAGGGATGATAAAGTTTAGCATCATGTTGGACGTAAGTGCCAATAGTTTAAGGTCATATGCATGGACCATGGATAATGCAGTTTAACATCTTGCTGGACGTAAGGGACTTGCAAATAGTTTAGGGTCATATGCTGGACCATAAGTGCCAATAGTTTAAGGTCATATGCATGGACCGTTGGTTATGTAGTTTAACGTCTTGCTGGACGTAAGGGATTTCTATATAGATGAACGTCATATAGCAAGGATGATGAAGGGGGGCACAGTTTAAGGTCATTTTGGACGAAAGTGAGAATAGTTTAAGGTCATATGAATTTACCCTGGATGGTGAAGTTTAACGACATGTTGGACATAGGGGATGTGCAAATAGTTTAAGGTCGTATGCATGGACCGTTGGTTATGCAGTTTAACGTCTTGCTGGACATAAGAGACTTCTGTACAGTTTAGCGTCATGTATTTAGGACATCATAGTTTAACGTCGTGTGGGACAAGAGTAATAAAAATAGTTTAAGGTCATATGTATGGACCATGGATGATGTATTTTGTGTTTATACAAAATACTTCTTAAGAAATATAGCATTGGTTGGAGTAGTGATGAGTTATCCATTCATTGAGATTAAATAATAAGCTCCATTGGAATAGACCTTATGTATTGAATAAGGTCCTTCCCATTTTGGCTCAAGATTGGGAGGTTTCTTTCCTGGTATCATTGGAGTTCTGAGAAATAATACCAATTCTCCCTGAGTGAATGAATGAAGACGAACTTTTTTTATTGAAAGCTCGTGCTATTCGATTCTGATAGACTTCCAAGTGGTGCAAAGTGCCCAATCTTTTCTCATCTAACCATTCCAATTCATTCAATCGTTTTTGAGATTGATCATCTATAGATGACTGATGAGAAATAGATACTCTGAGCGAGGGTAGTTGAACTTCAATGGGCAATATGGCTTCCGTTCCATATACGAGTAAATATAGAGTTGACCGCATTGCAGTGCAGGTGGTAGTCCAATAAGCCCATAAAGCATGAAAGATTTTATCAGGCCATGATTTCTTATCTTTATCCACCATCTTTTGCAGTATATTTGAAATAATCTTATTGAAGGCTTCTATCTGGCTATTGGCCGCTGCATGATACCGAGATGAATGATTGGATTTGATGTTGTATTCTTGATACAACTTCTTCACCTAGGATGAACAGAAGTTGGTGCCATTGTCCGTCAATATGGTATGAGGGACACCAAATCTGGTAATGATGTTAGACTTGATGAAGCTAAAAATGCATTTAGAACTTACTTACTTGAGAGGTACTACCTCTGCCCATTTGGAAAAGAAATTAGTAGAAGTAAGAATATACTTAAACTACTTGGCCGTAGCTGAAGGGTAGGGTCCGACCACATCCATTCCCCATGTTGCAAATGGCCACGAGTATTTAGCTGTATGAAGCAACTCTGGAGGTTGATGAATGAAGTTGTCATGCACTTGAAATGAATGACACTTCTTTGTGAAATCAACACAGTCTCATATCATTGGAGGCCAAAAGTATCCAAGCCTTCAAATCTGATAAGACAGTCTATGTCCAGACTGGTGGACACCATAGACTCCTACATGCACTTCTTTAATGAAATCCATTATCTCTTCACCATTAATGAATCTGAAGAGAAATCCATCAAAACAATGTTTGTAGAGAATTTTCTCTAGGTGATATGGGCTATCATAAAGAGTAAAATTGACCACACGTCGTCAGATTTGTTCTTTCTCGGCTCTATCAGGTGGAAGTGTTCCATTTTGAAGGTATTCCATGATAGGTGACATCCATCCTGTAGTATGACCATACGGTTCAGGAATGGGACTAATTTCATTGATCTCCTCTATTCTAGTTCGAATATAATCTGAAATTGCACGACGGTGGGCAATACTAATGGTTGTCTCGTCCCGATTTGGATCTGCTAGAGCTGTGGCTATATTAGCCAGTGCATCAGCTTGAGCATTTTGTGATATTGGGACATAAGAAAATGTCAGTTCCGAAGGGAATTCCGCCATTAACTCTCTGACGTGATCATACAAAGGGATTAGTTCTTCTTTTCTGATGGCATAATCCCCATTGACTTGTTTGATTACCAGGTCTGAATCACCTTTCACCTTTAAGTGATTCACTTGTGCTTGAAGCGCCAACTCCAAGCCTGCGATGAAAGCTTGGTATTTTGCTTCATTATTGGTACCACCTTCCCACAATAAGAAGGAATAAGGCAACACTAACTTTTCTGGAGAAATGAGTACAATTCCAAAGCCAACTTTGTTGAACTTAGGATTTTCCATTTTCCTCCCTGTTGGACTTCTGGAAGCACCATCAAAGTACATTTCCCATGTCTGAAGACTATCCTGAAAAGAGAAGACTTCCTCATTAAGGAGTTCAATATCGGAAGATGTGTCTTCCACTGAAGGGTGTTCAGCCAGGAAATCAGACAGAGCTTGGCCCTTTATTGCCTTCTGAGACACATACTGAATGTCGAATTGCTGCAAAATAACTGCAAACTTTTCTAGACGTTCTGTAAGCATTGGACGACTAAGGATGAATTTGAGCAGGTTATTGCGAGATACCAATTGGACCTCGTGATGTTGAAGGTAGTGTCTCAACTTCTAAACTACAAAGATTAATGCCAGACAACACTTCTCAATACTTGAATACTGGGTTTCTGCTTCAATCATAGTCTGACTGAGGTAGTAGAGGCTGTTTTCATTCCCATCATCATTCTTATGAGCAAGAAAAGCACCCAATGATCGCACTAAATCTGTCATGTAGAGGATAAGTGGTCTTCCTTCAACAGGTGGCATGAGTACCGACAGACTCAAGAGGTATTTCTTGAGAATATCAAATGCTTCTTGACATTCTTCAGTCCACTGGTAAGTGATTCCCTTCTTCATCAAATTGGTGAAGGGTAAACTTTTTCCTGCCAAATTGGCGATGAAACTCCGAATATAGGCTAAATGTCCCTGAAGCCCTCTCAATTATTTCAAATTTCGAGGAGGTGACATACCAAGGATTGACTTGGTCTTCTTAGGATCGACTTCAATACCACGATGGCGTACAACAAAGCCGATAAGTTTTCCTAAGGTTACCCCAAAAGCACATTTTAAGGGGTTCATCTTTAAATTTTGTTGTCGAAGCTTGCAGAATATGACTTCCAAATCAACTAAGTGATTAGAACGTTGTTTGGATTTGACCACCAAATCATCCACATTGCATTCAAAAAACTTCCCTAAAAAGGGTTTGAAGATATGATACATGGCACACTGATATGTTGCACCTACATTCTTTAAGCCAAAAGGGCATTACCCGGTAGCAAAACACACCTTGAGGGGATATGAAGGCTCTCGATTCCTTGTCTTCTAGGGTCATTCAGATTTGATTATATCCGGAATATCCATCCATGAAGGAAAGTGCTTCATAGCCAGCTGTTTCATCAATTAAAAGTTCTGTAATCGGAACTGGGAAATCATCCTTAGGACAATGCCGATTAAGATCTCTGAAACCGATGAAAACTATAATTTGTCCATTCTTTTTCTTTACAGGGACAATATTATCCAACCACTTGGGATATTGACCTTCTCTGACGAAGTTAGCTTTGATAAGCTTATCCACTTCAGCTTCAATTTTGGAAGCATAAGTTGGGTGTGTTCTTCTTGCGGCTTGCTTAAATCCTCGATGCTCTTATGGTAAACCCAAATGATGAGTAGCAACATCAGGATCAAGACTAGAAATTTATGTATAGTTCCAAGCAAATATATCTCGATTTTTCTTTAAAAAGGAAATATACATCTCTTGTTCTTCAAGAGTCATGGCCGCACTGATTAAAGTGGGGTGTGGATCTTATTTTGTACCTAGATTTATTTCTCTGAGTTCATCCACAGTGGTAGAGATACCCTCTTCAAATGTTGGAGTATCATCTCTGAGATCTTCCTCTTCTTCTTCATCATGTGTTATTTCTTCCATTTCTACTTACATATTAGATGTTGAAGCATAATTTCCATGATCATAAGAGATGTTAAAATTTGAAGATCTTGAAGAAGAAGCTTCCAATTCTGACCCAATTGATGATGAAGGGTCTTCCTTGGGAAATAAAGAGGAGATGATGGATTGAGAATCGACATCATTGTTCACCTCCGATGTTTCTATAACTTCTTCTGGACTGATTGGAGAAGTATAGACTTTATGGATTTCAGCAGATGAAACGAAGACATCTCCATTTGAGCTTTCATCATTGCCTAGAGGATCACCAATTTCTCCCATGTTGTCTGGCTCGATTGCTATAAATGAAATTATGGATCTTTCCAAAAGAGTATTTTGATTTGGGTCTATCCTGTCAATTTGACTGATAGGAAACACATAATCTGTACTCACATGTGTAAATGGATTTACTGGAATCTTCTCCAAATCATATGGAGCATTAACTTTGGTAATCTCCCTGGTTGTGGATTTATCCTTTCCCTTCATGTGATAGAATTCCACCTCAATATTTGGAGACTCACATGTCTTTAACGGGGCCTTATCACCATATAATGTCCCAAGTTGACCATCGAAACAATATTTGAGACATTGATGGTACGATGAAGGGATAGTCACATGTTGATGTAGCCAGGGTCTTCCAAGCAAGATGTTGAAGGCTGAGTCTTGATCAACAACCATGAAATCTAAATTGTATAAAAGATCTACAAACTGAGTTCTGAGTGTAACTTTGCCCAGTGGTTCTTGTTCATTTTTATCATATCCTTGTAACGTCATGGTAGAAGAAGATAAATCAGATTCCTTGAGTCCCAATCGACAAAGTGTATGAATGGGCATGAGGTTGACTCCTGAACCATTATCAATGAAAGATCTTCGAATGTCTACGCCATTGACCTTGCCAGATAAGTACAAAGGTATAATATGTCCATGCAATAAATCATCTTCATCTTCATCAGTAAAAGATATTACTACATGGCACTCTGCAGGATTATTCTCTATGTGATAGACTTCAGCTGTAGCAATTTCAGTTTCAAACTTCGGAGGACTTGACAAAGCCTCGATGAGTGCCTCCCGAAGATCTTTTGATAGATTTAAAGCATCCAGAATTGATAACTTGGCTGGTACATGGGACAGGTGTTTCAATACATCATAATTTTGATCCAGAGGTCTGCGTTTCCCAACAGGAACATGTGGTTTAGCAGGTGCCTTGGAAGTTGATGTTTTGGAAGTTGATGCATCTTATATCGGGTTAAGAGTTGGAAATATTCCTGGCCTTGGAAGATCAGACCGATTAGGTCTATTTACCTGCTGAGAGGATGAAGGTGGAACCTCCAACCGATCCACCAAAATAACTGTGCCAGGACTGAATTTGCTATTGGTGGAAGAACTTGCTTGTTCTTGCTGAGCTCGCTGAAGGGATCTTCCACGAGTTTCTGCTACATACACAGTTCTAGCAGGGGTAGAATTTGAATAGTAGCTTCTGAAAGATCCACATCTTCCCTTGTATACCAAACCCCTGGAACTTCCTCTGATTCCTCTATTTGATATAGGGAATTCGGGCTCATCAAAATCGAAACTGCAACTGGCATATGGATCTGTTAATTGAATCATATTAACAGAACTGAAAATCAACACTTCATCTGATGAAGATCTTCCTTATTAGCCTGTTTAGGATGTTCCATTTGGTGGGATGGTGCCCGTGGCTTCGAATTATATGGAATGAAATCTTCTAGAGTCAAAGACAGCTTATGCTTTGACACATACTCATCTTCTTCTGATTGTTCCTCTTTCTTGGAACTGTGCCATTTCTTTGAGGATTTTCCCTCTGATAAAGAGGGTTTTGCTACGACATTCATGGAAGAAGTTACAATTGGTTTTTTCAATTGTGTTTGATAAATAGCATGAGTTCGGTTGATCGCCTTTCTGACCATCCAATCATCATATTTCTACACATTTTTTCTTTTTACTTTTTGCCACTCACCTTCCTCCTCTGGATGTGTAGCAGTTACACATGCTACTTGAGCTGAAGAACCTTTCAGTTTGACTTGTCCCGAGTCAAACATCTTTTGTTGGAGGTCTTTGAAGACAAAACAATCTTGGATGGGATGCTCTAACATTTGACGAAATGGGAAATAGTTGGGATGGTCTTCATCTCCTTCCTTGTTTTGCCTCTTGGGTATTGGCAATTGAACCAAATTATTTTCCAGAGCCAAAATGAAATAACCAGGAACTTGTTCATTTCAGAAAGAGTAAACTTTTGTTTTTCAAATCCTCAAATTATTTTTGTCTTTTATCTCTTTGATTATCTTGACGAAACAACCTCTGTTGTTGGCGCTCAGAAGGTGGAGCCCTTCGAGAAGATGAAGGTTTTGAGGTTGAAGCAGGAACAGGTGCTTGTTTAAGCATAACTGTAGCAGTATCTACTTTACCCATTATCCTTCCTAGAGCTGATGGAATTATATGAGATTTATCCATAGTCTGTATAAGAGAATCTTTAATCTATTGAGCGATTGAAGTAAGGTCTCGAAATCCTCCTGTGTATTTCACAGGGATCAGCGGTGTGCGTAATTAATCATGCAGATTTACCACACAGATTGGCAACAGTTTCTCTTGAGGGAGTGCTAAGCTTAGGGAATATATTAATCCCTTCCAACGAGCAATGAAATCTGAGACCCTTTCATTCTCCCTTTGCTTACAGTTTGTAAGATAAAAAATTGTTGTCTTTGGAAAAGTTGAGTTGAATTGAAGAAGAAATCGTTGACGGAGATCTTCCCATCTGGTAATTGACTGAGATTGCAATCTTGTGTACCAGAAAAAGGATGGTCCTTACAAGGTTCACACGAAGCATCTGAGTTTCACTGCTTCTTGATGCTATGGAGTTCCCATCACAGGATCGCAACAAGACACGTAATGCGTCAAATGCTATTCAGGGTCACCTGATCCATTGAAAATAGGGAATACAAGGTTCCCAAAACTTGATGGGGGAGAGACTGAATCTACCCATTCAGGGTAAGCTCTCTTTTCTAGTTGAACCTGCACATGCTACCCTTCCATAGTCTATAACCGAGTTTTTAATGACTCAATGGTAGTTATTAAGTTTTGAGAAACATCCGGTTGAGCTTGGACCTGAACAGGTGCACTGACTGAAGCTTGGATAGGTATTGCAGTTGGTACTACAACTGGTGGAAGCACTGCCAATTGTTGTTGCACTTTACCCGTAGGATTAGACCTATGAGGGTGTACTAGTAGAGGAGGATATTATTTATCCATATCAGTAGCTGCAATAAACTCCCTTGGATGACTGAATCCAGCACGTTTAGAAGGAAGACTACCCTTAAGTAGTTATGAATTCATCCTCCTCAATTCCTTCATTTCTTCCTCCTATTGTGCAAATCTTTGCTCTAGTGAGAGTGATTGACCTTATCCAGAGGAAGGATATGTAACCTGATTCTTTTTCTTCCCCTTTTTTGATCCCTTTAGGATAGGGGGAAGTTGGTTATTTGAAAGAACACCCATATTTTGGGTAAATCTTTGATTCCGTGTATGCACACCTTCTTCATTTGTGTCTGTTCGTACAACTTCCTGAGCAGGAACCTCTTCATCTGAGTCCCCTGAGTGAGCCTCATCTGGTGGATCAACAACAATGGAATTGATGACATTAATTGATGCATAATGCATTGTATCCCTTCTATTAGAATTTCTGTGATATTTTCTTTTTCCATGCCTATGACAAGACATTGACTTTTGTTGGTTTGATCGCTCAGGAACTTCTTGACGAACCGTAATTTGGATAGAATCTCCTGATAATTTGTCTCTTCGTTCCTCTTGGGGATTCTCCCCCAATCGAGAAAAAACTGACTTTCTCTGAGGAGGGGATTGATGATTTGAAAAAGTCCCCAGTCCAGTGAACTGGGGCTGTTCCTGCTGTCTTTGCTCAACTCCTCAAATCCTATTTGTTGATTCTGAGGGTTGGTATAAAATATTCCCCAGTCTAGCAAGATGGGGTGGCTCTTGACATGCTATGTCTGAGACTTTCTTAAAATCTCTCCTAATCTTTTGGACCTTAGTCTGGAAATTAGATGGATACATCAATCGACACCCACTTTTATCACCCGGCTCAAAAGACCATTGGATGATTTCCGACACTTCTGTCACTTGATGATGTGCTTGCTTTATACGAGAGGCCTGTTCAATATTATCATTTGCTTGATTCAGGATTAATTCAACAACTTCTTCTCTGTATTCTTGATTTTGAGAATAACTAGTTGATGCATGTTCTTGGGAAAGCTTTTAATTACAAACAAAACCCATTGACTATGGCCGACCACGGGTAATAACATTGCATGAGACCATTTTCAGCGGGTTTTGCTGACTGGAGAGCACAATGAAATGTAGTTCTCCATGAACACCCCATTTTATGACATGAATACCAGATGAGGCATTGGAAATTAACTAGCGCAATCTTCTTAGTGTGCCAAGGCATGAACGCTGAAGGGCTCTCTGCTTCTTTTCAGCCTTCGGATATCGAGAGACTGATAGAGATGCCAAATCAATTTGGTGTTGTAACCCTTCTATTATCTTAACCTAATTTTCATATTCATCATAAGATAATACTTTCTTTTTCAACTGACAAAGAGTTTTCCATATGTTGAGACAAATATCATGAATTCCATCTTCCGTCAACATATCTAGAATGTCATACTGAGAGTCAGCCAGAGGAAAAAACATGACTGGCACTTCACCTTTTTCCAGTTGTTTTCTCATGTTCTGCATTTCCTCTTTATCATTCAATAAAGATTCTTCTACCTGATTTTACCAGAGCTGGTGGTTCATTGTTGCTTCATCAGATTCAACAATATTGGTAGAGAAATCACTGATCAAACTAGAAGATTCATGACTTAGGGGTAGTTAGGAGAATGACCTACACCCTGGGATATCTTCTGATTGAGAAAGTATTTCACCTGATAGAGATGAAGCATCAGACATGACTAGTTTCACATTTTCAAGTGCCTCAAGATAATAGGGCTTTATCGACACTAAATTTTCCACTAGATCATTTTACAGGAAATGTGCATCACTACTGCGGAGAGTACATTCGTAGCGAAATTCATCATCATAAGAAGGACCACCATGGTGGGTTATAGCAGAAGATGAGATCTCTTACTCCTTGGTCTTCTGACCACATAGAGGGTTCCTTTAGCTCGCATCTGAAGATGAAACTTTGAGATCGACCAAATTGTCATGAAGCAAGCCTTCATGAGAAAATGTCTGTTGAATACCTTAAGAATTAATGTTCCCACTATTGGGAAATGAGGGAGAAAAATCTTTAATTCTAACAAATAACTATATGAGGGCTTCAAGAACTCCAGCATCGAGCAAGGCCTTGTTACAAATTGACTCTTGATCTCTTGACTATGCTGGGTGGGTCTTCTTCCAAGATGCCTTCTTACTCGCCTTGGAAACCACCTGTTGACGAACGTAGCTATTCTGAGTAGGTGTATGTGCCTGATCAGGATAAATGGCCAGGTTAAACTGACGATCTCTATTCAAATCAGGTGTATTTGACTGACTTTGTTGTCCGTATGATATGAGGGAGTATTCCCCACAACCCTCTTGGAATGGAAAATATGTGTGTATCTACTCCAGATTAAACTGTTGATGTGTCACTCCACTGCTAGGGACAAATTTGTGTGTCTTTCCCTGAGATGTTGCTGAAGTAGTTATAATATCCTGGAAAGCATCCAGAATATGAAGATGGATTTTCTTCTGCTCTTTCACCATTGATAGAATATGCTTGGTGACTTTAGCTGCTGGAATAGGGATATATGTCCATTCCATGCCTAGAGTAGGTGTATGTGCCTATTCCTGTCCTCCTTTTCCTATCAGTGAATCCTAACAGTACTCAAGTGTAGGGGTAGAGAGTTGAGTCTGCCTCCTGTTTTTCACCAGAGCTTTCCAACCGACTTCTTCGAATGCTACAAAGAGAGACTGTTGGTAGGCTTGATCAGTACTAATAGGTGTATGTGCCTACTAATTGCAATTCGACGAACGTGGTTGACGAGCTCCATAATAGTAGTCAGATGAGCCTGCTGACTAGCTGATGATGTATAAACATGTATATGTTCCTACCTATAGTACTCTGCCGGAATTTCTTGGTGGGATTGGCATGATGCTTCCAGACGAGTCTGCTGGACAGCAGAATTAAAACGGGCAGGTGTGTGTGCCCGCTCATTGCTTTCCACCAAGTTAGGTTGGTGGACTTCTCCGGAGATGGAAGAGATGAGAAACTGCTTGCTGTTAATCTGATTTCACCTCTGGTGATTTGTCTTTCATGCTCGGGTTCGAGGAACCTAAGACGAATGCCTGGATTCGGTACCCTCATCATGTTTAGGGAGCACTGCCGCACGAGTCTGGCGGCAATTATTGGTGGGAGCCCTCGGGAAGGACTCCTGTCTCCTTGAATTAAGGCCCTGAGGGACCTGCTCATTCACCTCCCCAGAATAAGGGAGTGAATGTTGATTGCATTCTGGGGAAAACGACCTAAAATGGTTGTAGATGGTGGTTAGCACCGCCTTCTTCTTAATCACTGGTCTTCGTTGTCCAGATGACCAGGGTGAATTGGTCACTTAGAGGGCTTTTTGGGCAGCCTCCGGAGTTGGAATGGTACCATTTTGACGGTACTCCTTAACCAGTGCATTTGATACCCAGCGTTGAAGACGCTGAGTAGGTGATGTCGTCCTCAGAGCAGACGATGATCCAGTAGGAGTAGCAGTAGTGGAATTCACAACAGCGGTATTCATAGGTGTGAACTTGAGATCAGCCATTTCTTAGAATGGAGAAAATCTTAGAAAAGAGTGCCTATTTGATATAACAGACGTAATCAAGATAAGTCCAGCCACTAAATCTTTTGGATGAGCACATATGTAAATGATTGTTTTTTGGCCCTCTCATTGAGTTTTAAATAGGGGCCTAACAAATAAGTAAAACATCGTTTTAACTTGGTTAAGGATTCATGTCGGGTTCACCATTTTTTGTTTCCCTCTAAAATTGGGGATTACCTCATCGATTTAATGATCAAACATTCCAAGCGGTTTCTAACGGGTTTGTTCGTAGAACCTGAAACATCCAATGATTCCATATCCATTTGAACCTACTTTCCAAAGGTAGATTCTCATTAGTTGTGGATAGATGAGGCTTAGGAATTTGCATTGGTCGAGAGGATGGGAGGTTGGACTCATCAAACCTTTTTGAGGGGAATTATTGTCTACTCCGGGACTCTTTTTATAGATTTAAGTTATATTCCTGAATCCTTATTACATTACCAAGTATAAATTGAGCTTTCCTTTAGATCTGAAAATCAATGATTCATATGTAGGAAATTTAGAGAATCTTTTATATGTATTCGAGGTTCTTCATTTATAGATAATCATCAGTATTTTTTAGAGATTCTTAGTCAATGGTATCCTTTGATAAATAAAAGTCTCTTGGTCATTATGATGACCATACTGGTTTTAAATCCACTCAGTGGGGCACTTGAAGTTTATTTTCATTCAGAAGGACATTTATTATTTCAGAGTTGGGATCGTACCCGCTGATGGGCTACCTACGTATCCTTTGTTTTATAAAAGGAATCAGAACCCACGTAGTTCGAGAAAGGGAGCATGATGTTTTTTTATTTACCTCTATAATTGGGGATGACCTCATCGATTTAATGTTCAAACATTCCAAGAGGTTTCTAACGGGTTTGTTCGTAGAACCAGAAACATCTAATGATTCCATATCCATTTGAACCTACTTTCCAAAGTTAGGCAGTCATTAGTTGTGGACTGATGAGGATTAGGAATTTTCATTGGTCGAGAAAATGGGAGGTCGGACTCATCACACCTTTTTGAGGGGAATTATTGTCCACTCCGGCACTCTTTTTATAGATTTAAGTTATTTTTGTGAATCCTTATTAGATTACCAAGTATAAAATGATATTTACTTTAGATTTGACAATCAATGATTGATATGTAGGAAATTTAGAGAATCTTTTTTATATATTCGAGGTTATTCATCGATAGAGAATCATATGTATTTGTTAGAGATTCTTAGTCAATGGTATCCTTTGATACATAAAATTATCTTGGTCATTATGATGACCATACTGGTTTTAAAGACACTTAGTGGGGCACTTGAAGTTTATTGTCATTCAGAAGGACATTGATTATTTTAGAGTTGGGATCGTACCCGCTGATGGGCTACCTAGATATCTTTTGTTTTAGAAAAGGAATTAAAACCCACGTAGTTCGAGAAAGGGAGCATGATGTTTATGATTGATGGCTCAGAGAAAGATTTCATAATTAATTTTACACTCTAAGCTCACGTGAGTCATGCTCGGTGTGAGAAACAAGAGGTATTGGTAAAGCCAGACAATTGTTCCATGAAAGATGCAATCATAAGAAATGATGTGGGGCTTATATTTGTATTACTGCACAAACAGATGAAGATTAAGATTTACTTCAGGGAAGAAATCCAGGAACATGGTCCATAAAAGTATATGCACTTTATGGAGATTTGGATACTCTAACTTGGGGCATACTCCTGAAAAGGAGGCCCAAATTAGGAGGGTACTTATGATTGGGTTTTACTCCTGATAAGGAAGCCCAAATCAAAAGTAAATTAGTACTGGTTAAGGGACTTGGGGCTTACTTCTAAGGAGGATGCCCATATTTGAGACTTGGGCTTATTCCTGAAAAGGAGGCCCAAGTTAATGAGTACTTAGGACTTACTCCTGAAAAGGATGCCCAGGTTAAGAGAATTATGGTTCGGGCTTACTCCTAAGGATGATTCCCATATTTGGGAATTTTAAGATTGGGGCTTAATCCTGAAAAGGAGGCCTAGATTAGGGGACTTGGGGATTACTCCTAAAGAGGATACCCAAAATTAATGGGAATTATGACTGGGACTTATTCCTGAAAAGGAAGCCCAGGTTAAAGAGGACTTGGGGCTTACTCCTAAGGAGGATGCCCATTCTTGAGAATTATTGCTGAGGCTTATTCCTGAAAAGGAGGCCCAGGTTAAGGGGTTATCTCATCTTAAAGGATGAGGTTGAATGAATGAAATATGAATCTTTAGTGACATAAAGATGTGTAAATCACTAGGTTTTGAGAGATATTCCACAGAATTCCTTTCAGATAATGAAGTTAATCAAGAAAACATGCCATAAATGGCTTTGAAGAATGTCTTGAAGATTGAATCTTGAATAGGAAAGGTGGAATTGTATAAGAGGGGTTAAATGGACAGGAAAGGCACCCAAAAGGATATGGGTGCACAAGTCATTCAATGAAGACTCTTCCTGATTAGCCTGTTTAGGCTGTGCCGTTTGGTGGGACGGTGCCCGTGGCTTCGAAGTAGATGGCATGAAATCTGTCAGAGTCAATGACAACTTAGGCTTTGACACATACTCATCTTCTTCTGATTGTTCCTCTTTCTTGGAACTGTGCCATTTCTTTGAGGATTTTCCCTCTGATGAAGAGGGTTTTGCTGTGGTATTCATGGCAGGAATTACAATTGGTTTCTTTAATTGTGTTCGCAAAATAGCATGAGTTCGGTTGATCATCTTTATAACCATCCAATCATCATATTTTTGCACATTTTTGCTTTTGAATTCTTGCCACTCACCTTTCTCCTCTGGAACTGTAGCAGTAACACATGCTACCTGAGCTGGAGAACCTTTCAGTTTGACTTGTCCCAAGTCGACCATATTTTGCAGGAGGTCTTTGAAGACAAAACACTCCTGGATGAGATGCCCTAACATTTGATGAAACATGCAATAGTTGGGATGGTCTTCATCTCCTTCCTTGTTTGGCCTCTTGGGCATTGGCAATTGAAGCAAATTATTTTCCAGAGACAAAATGAAATAACCAGGAACTTGTTCATTTCGGAAACAGTAAACTTTTCTTTTCAAATCCTCAAATTGTTTTTGTCTTTGATCTCTTTGATTATCTTGACGAAATGACCTCTGTTGTTGGCGCTCAGGAGGTGGATTCCTTCGAGAAGATGAAGGTTTTGAGATAGAAGCAGGTACAGGTACTTGTTTAAGCATAACTATAACAGTCTCTGCTTTACCCATTCTCCTTCCAGGAGCTAATGGAATTATACGAGATTTAGCCTTAATATATATAATAGAATCTTCAATCTGTTGAGAAATTGAAGTAAGGTCTCGAAACGCTCCTGTGTATTTCACAGGGATCAGTGGTGTGTGTAATTAATCATGCAGATTTGCCACACAGATTGGCAACAGTTTCTCTTGAGGGAGTACTAAGCTTAGGGAATATGTTAATCCCTTCTAGCAAGCAATGAAATCTGAGACCCTTTTATTCTCCCTTTACATAAAATTTGTATGATAAAAAACTGTTGTCTTTGTCAAAGTTGAGCTGAATTGAAGAAGGAATCGTTGACAGAGATCTTCCCATCTGGTAATTGAACGAGATTGCAAGCTTGTGTACCAGACAAAGGCTAGTCCTTGCAAGGTTCACATGAAGCATCTGAGTTTAACTGCTTCTTGCTGCTTCATATTTCCCATCATAGGATTGCAACAAGACACGTAATGCGTCAACTGCTTTTTAGGGTCGCCTGATCCATTGAAAATAGGGAATACAGGGTTCCCAAAACTTGATGGGGGAGAGGCTAAATCTACCCATTCAGGGTAAGCTCTCTTTTCTGGTTGAACCTACATACGCTTCACTTCCATGGTCTCTAACTGAGCTGTTAATGACTCAATGGTAGTTATTAACTTTTGAGAAACATCTGGTTGAGCTTAGACCTGAACAGGTGCACTGACTGGAGCTTGGACAGGTATGACAGCTAGTACTGCAACTGATGGCAGCATTTCCAATTGTTGTTGCACTTGACCCATAGGATTAGAACTGTGAGGGTTTACTAATAGAGGAGGATATTCTTGATCCATCTCATTAGATGCAACAAACTCCCTTGGCTGACTGAATCCAGCACGTTTAGGAGGAAGACTACCCTGAAGTAGTTTTGCATTCATCCTCCTCAATTCCTTCATTTCTTCCTCCGGTTGTGCAAATATTTTCTCTAGTGAGAGCGATTGACCTTCTCCAGAGGAAGTATATGTAACCTAATTCTTTCCCTTCCCCTTGTTTGATCCCATTAGGAGAGGGGGAAGTAGGTTATTTGAAAGAATACCCATATTTTGGGTAAATATTTGATTCCATGTACGCACACCTTTTTCATTTGTGTCTGTACATACAACTTCCTGATCAGGAACCTCTTCATCTGAGTTTCCTAAGTGAGCCTCATATGGTGGATCAACAACAATGGAATTAATGACATTAATTAATGCATAATGCATTGAATCCCTTCTATCAGCATTTCTGGTATATTTTCTTTTTCCATGCCTCTGACGAGACATATCCTTTTGTTGGTTTGATCCCTCAAGAACTTCTTGATGAACCATATTTTGGAGAGAATCTCCTGATAATTTGGCTCTTAGTTCCTCTTGGGGATTCTCCCCCAATCGATAAAAAACTGACTTTCTCTGAGGAGGGGATTGATGATTTGAAAAAGTCCCCATTCATGTGAACTGTGGCTGTTCCTGCTGTCTTTTCTCAACTCCTCGAATCCTATTTGTTGATTCTGAGGGTTGGTTTCAAAGAGTCCCCAGTCGGGAAAGCTGGGGTGGCTCTTGACATGCTATTTCTGAGAATTTCTTAAAATATCTCCTGATCTTGCAGACCTTAGTCCAGAAATTAGCTGGATGCATCAATCGACATCCACTTTTATCACCCGACTTAAAATACCATTGGATGATTTCCGACACTTCTATCACTTGATGATGTGCTTGCTCTATACAAGAGGCCTGTTCAATTTTCTCGTTTGCTTGATGCAGGAGTAATTCAACAACTTGTTCTCTGTATTCTTGATTTTGAGAAGAACTAGTTGAGACATCTTCTTGGGAAATATTTTAATTAAAACAAAACCCATTGACTGTGGCCAGCCACGGGAAATAACATTGCATGAGACCATTTTCGGCGGGCTTTGCTGACCAGAGAGCACAGTGAAATGTAGTGCTCTATGAACACCCCATCCTCTGACATGAATACCAGATGGGGCATTGGAAATTAACTGGTGCAATCTTCTTAGTGTTCCAAGGCATGAACGCTGAAGGGGTCTCTGCTGATTTTCAGCCTTTGGATATCGATAGACTGATAGAGATGCCAAATCAATTTGGTGTTGTAACCCTTCTATTATCTTAACATGATTTTCATATTCATCATAAGATAATACTTTCTTTTTCAACTGACAAAGAGTTTTCCATATATTGATACAAATATCATGAATTCCATCTTCCATCAACATTTATGGAATGTCATACTGAGAGTTAGCCAGAGGCCAAAACATGACTGGCACTTCACCTTTCGCCAATTGTTTTCTCATGTTCAACATTTCCTCTTTATCATTCAATGAATATTCTTCTACCTGATTTGACCAGAGCTGGTGCTTCCTTGTTTCTTCATCGGATTCAACAAGATTGGTAGAGAAATCCATGATCAAACTAGAAGATGCCTGACTTAGGGGTGGTTCAGAGAATGACCTACACCCTGGGCTATCTTCTGATTGAGAAAGTATTTCACCTGCTAGCGATGAAGCATCAAACATTACTGGTTTCACATTTTCAAGTTCCTCAAGATAAGAGGGATTTATCGGCACTACATTGTCCACTAGAACATTTTCCAGGCAATGTGCATCACTACTGCAGAGAGGACTTTTGTAGTGAAATTCATCATCATGGGGAGGACCACCATGGTGGGTTACAGAAAAAGATGAGATCTCTTGCTCCTTGGTCTTCTGACCACACAGAGGGTTCCTGTGGCTCACATCTGAAGATGAAAATTCGAGATCGACCGAATTGTCATAAAGCAAGCCTTCATGAGGAATTTTCTATTTAAGACCTTTGGAATTAATGTTCCCACTATTGGGAAATGAGGGAGTAGAATCTTGAATTCCAATAGATAACTATCTGAGGGCTTCAAGAACTCCATCATCGAGCAAGGCCTTGTTACAAATTGGCTCTTGATCTCTTGACTGTGCTAGGTGGGTCTTCTTCCTAGATGCCTTCTTACTCACCTTGGAAACCACCTGTTGATGAAAGTGTCTGTTCTGAGCAGGTGTATGTGCCTGATTAGGAGAAATGGAAAGGTTAGGCTAACGATCTCTACTCAAATCAGATGTATTTTCCTGACTTGGTTGTCTGTATGATATAGGGGAGTATGCCCCACAACCCTCTTGGACTCTAACAGATGTGTGAATCTAATCCGGAGTAAACTGTTGATGTGTCACTCCACTACTAGGGATAGATTTGTGTGTCTTTCCCTGAGATGTTGCTGAAGCTGTTATAATATCCTGGAAAGCATCCAGAATATGAGCAGAGATTTTCTTCTGCTCTTTCACCATTGATAGATATGCTTGGTGACTTCAGCTAGCAGAACTGGGATATACGTCCATTATGTGTCTAGAGTAGGTGTATGTTCCTGCTCCTGTCCTCCTTTTCCTATCAGTGAATCCTGACAGTACTCAAGTGTAGGGGCAGAGAGTTGAGTCTGACTCCTTTTTGTCTCCGGATCTTTCCGACCGACTTATCCGAATGCTACCAAGCGAGACTGTTGGTAGGCTTGATCAGTACTAACAGATGTATGTGCCTACTGATTGCAATTCGCCAAACGTGGTTTATGAGCTCCATCATATGTAGTCAGACGAGCTTGATGACTAGCTGATGATATATAAGCATGTATATGTTCTTTCCTATAGTACTCCACCGGAATTTCCTGACAGGATTGGCATGATGCTGCCAGATGAGTCTGCTGGACAACGGAATTAAAACGGGCATGTGTGTGTGCCCGCTCATTGCTTGCCACTAAGTTAGGTTGGTGGATTTCTCTGGAGATGGAAGAGATGAGAACCTTCTCGCTGTTAATCGGATTTCTCCTCTGGTGATTTTTCTTCCATGATCGGGTTTGAGGAACCTAAGCCAAACGCCTGGAGTCGGTACCCTCATCATGTTGAGGGCGCACTACCGCACGAGTCTGGCGGTGATTGTTGGTGGGAGCCCTCGGGAAGGACTCCTGTCTCCTTGAATTAAGGCCCTGAGGGACCTGCTCATTCACCTCCCCAGAATAAGGGATTGAATGGTGATTGTGTTTAGGGGATAACGACCCGAAACGGTTGTAGATGGTGGTTAGAACTGCCTGCTTCTTAATCACTGGTCGTCGTTGTCTGGACGACCAGGGTGAATTGTTCATTTGGAGGGATTTTTGGGTAGCCTCTAGAGTTGGAATGGTACCATTTTTATGGTACTCCTTAACCAACGCATTTGATACCTATCATTGAAGACGCTGAGTAGGTGATGTCATCCTCAGAACGGACGATGATCCAGCAGGAGTAGCAGTAGTGGCATTCACAGCAGCGGTATTCACAGGTGTGAACTTGAGATCATCCATTTCTTAGAATGCAGAAAGTCTTAGAAAAGAGTGCCTATTTGATATAACAGACGTAATCAAGATTAGTCCAGCCACTACATCTTTTGGATGAGCACATATGTCAATGATTTTTTGGGCCCTCTCATTAAGTTTTAAATAGGGGCCTAACAAATAAGTAAAACATCATTTTAACTTGGTTAAGGATTCACGTTGGGTTCACCATTTTTTGTTTCCCTCTGGAATTGGGGATTACCTCGTCGATTTAAGGTTCAAACATTCCAAGCGGTTTCTAACAGGTTTTTTCGTAGAACTGGAAACATCCAATGATTCCTTATCCATTTGAAACTACTTTCCAAAGGTAGGCACTCATTAGTTGTGAACTGATGAGGCCTAGGAATTTGCATTGGTCGAGAGGATGAGAGTTCGGACTCATCACACCTTTTTGAGGGGAATTATTGTCTACTCTGGGACTCTTTTTATAGATTTAAGTTAGGTTCATGAATCATTATTACATTACCAAGTATAAAATGAGCTTTCCTTTAGATCTGAAAATCAATGATTGATATGTAGGAAATTTAGAAAATCATTTATATGTATTTGAGGTTCTTCATCGATATAGAATCATCTGTATTTGTTATAGATTCTTATTCAATGGTATCGTTTGATACATAAAAGTCTCTTGGTCATTATGATGACCATACTGGTTTTAAAGCCACTCTGTGGGGCACTTGAAGTTTATTTTCATTCAGAAGGACATTTATTATTTCAGAGTTGGGATCATACCCGCTGATGAGATACCTATGTATCCTTTGTTTTAAAAAAGGAATCAGAACTCACGTAGTTCGAGAAAGGTAGCATGATGTTTTTTTGTTTCCCTCTGGAATTAGGGATGACCTCGTCGATTTAAGATTCAAACATTCCAAGCGGTTTCTAAAGGGTTTGTTCATAGAACCGGAAACATCCAATGATTCCATATCCATTTGAACCTACTTTCCAAAGGTAGGAGATCATTAGTTATAGACTGATGAGGATTAGGAATTTTTATTGGTCGAAAGGATGGGAGGTCCGACTCATCACACCTTTTTGAGGGGAATTATTGTCCACTCTTGGACTCTTTTTATAGATTTAAGTTATGTTCGTGAATCCTTATTACATTACCAAGTATAAAATGAGCTTTCCTTTAGATCCGACAATCAATGATTGATATGTAGGAAATTTAGAGAATCTTTTATTTGTATTTTAGTTTCTTCATCTATAGAGAATCATATGTATTTGTTAGAGATTCTTAGTCAATGGTATCCTTTGATACATAAAATTCTCTTGGTCATTATGATGACCATACTATTTTTAAATCCACTCAGTGGGGTACTTGAAATTTATTGTCATTCAGAAGGACATTGATTATTTTAGAGTTGGGATCGTACCCGCTGATGGGATACCTACGTATCCTTTATTTTAGAAAAGGATTCAGAACCCACGTTATTTGAGAAAGGGAGCATGATGTTTATGATTGATGGCTCAAAGAAAGATGTCATAATTACTTTTACACACTAAGCTCATGTGAGTCATGCTCGGTGTGAGAAACAAGAGGTATTGGTAAATCCAGAAAATTGTGCCATGAAAGATGAAATCATAAGAAATGATGTGGGGATTATGTATGTATGACTGCCCAAACAGATGAAGATTAATATTTACTTCAGAGAATAAATCCAGGAATAGGGTCCATAAAGGTATATGTACTTTATGGATATTTGGATACTCTAACTTGGGGATTACTCCGGAAAAGGAGGCCCAAATTAAGAGGAGACTTATGATTGGGTTTTACTCCTAAGAAGGAATCACAAATCAAAATTAAATTAAAACTGCTTAAGGGACTTGGGGATTACTCCTAAGGAGGATGCCCATATTTGAGACTGGGGCTTATTCCTGAAAAGGAGGCCCAGGTTAATGAGGACTTGGGACTTACTCCTGAAAAGGAGGCCCAGATTAAGAGAATTATGGTTGGGGCTTACTCCTAAAAAGGATTCCCATATTTGGGAATTTTAATATTGGGACTTATTCCTGAAAAGGAGGCCCATATTAGGGTACTTGGGGCTTACTCCTAAGGAGGATGCTGAAAATTAATGGGAATTATGACTGGGACTTACTCCTGAAAAGGAAGCCTAGGTTAAAGAGGACTTGGGGCTTACTCCTAAAGAGGATGCCCATACTTGAGAATTATGACTGGGGATTATTCCTGAAAAGGAGGCCCAGGTTAAGGGGTTCTCTTATCTTAAAGGATGAGGTTGAACGAATGAAATCTCAATCTTTAGTGACATAAAGATGTGTAAATCACTAGGTTTTGAGAGATATTCCACAGAATTCCTTTCAGATAAGGAATTTAATCAAGAAAACATGCCATAAATGGCCTTAAAGAATGTCTTGAAGAATAAATCTTGAATAGGAGAGGTGGAATGGTATAAGAGGGGTAAAATGGGTAGGAAAGGCACAAAAAAGGATAGGGGCGCACAAGTCATGGTAGGCGCGCAAGTACTGCGTGGGCGCGCAAGTCATGTTTATGCAGGTATACCTGCGAGGCACATGGGTACCTGCGTGATTTTTAGTCCTTAGGGTAATACTTGGGCGAGACTTGGCCCAAACCCTTGGTATTATCCCTAGAGGCTTTCTAGAAGAGGGCGTGCAAGTTTTGGGGAAGAAGTAGGGCGGCGCGCAAGTGTGTCCATTTCCCTTAAGGGTAAAACACTTAGGCGCACAAGTGTTAGTGAATTCTAACACTTAGACCTTACTCCTCTTGTTTAGACCTTCCATTCTAGGTAAAGAATTACCTTAGAAGTGTTCAAAAGACCTGAAGAAGAGACTTGGGCATTCAGAGCTTTGTATGTGAATTCTGGAAAAAATTCCTCCCTAAATGGGGGGGGCAAAGGGTCTATTTATAGGCTAGAGAAGACCCCAGGTGGTTATCACTTAGGGCACGGAAGTCACTTGCACAACCATTAGGCAGCGCGCTAGTATACTTGCGTGACAGTAAGGGAACTTGTGCGACACATGTGCATTTGAAGCCTTGTTCATGACTTTGTCGATTTTTGATGTTTTCTTCAAAGGCTAAATCAATTTGTGCTAAGTCATTTTCCTTTCCATTATTTTATACAATGTGATGAAAAGGAGCTTCAACAATGTGTAGGTGTATATATATATGATGTGTATATATGTGTGTTATATATATATATATACTGGTGTATATATGAGTATATATATATATATAGATTTTTTTCAATATATATACATATATTTAATAATGAATTTTATTTAAAGTATGATTAAATGTGTTTAAGAGGACAAGATAAAAATAATGAAAAATTTAAATAATTAAATGTTTGATTTAAGGAAGGGCTTTGGGGGAGCACTATATATAAAGGAAGAGTGGAAAAATAAATTCCCACCACATGGATTCAAATGTTTATATAATTAATGCTATTAATTGGTTTTAAATAAAATGATATATTAATATTATAAATTTCATTATGGGGATGCATATGGGAGAAATACAACCCCTTTTCATTCCTATCCTCCTCCCAATATCACCCTTCCCTTTCTCACCTCCTCTCTTCTCCATTATTTTTTTTTTTTATTTTCATAATTTATTCTAATCTTCAATCATCGATATATCCTACAATATTTAGCTGATTGAAGTTTCTTAGGTATCATTGGGTTTGTCTTGATGAGGATAATATTAAAAATATTTTTTTTATGAAAATAAAAAGTTTTCAATGGTGTGGTTAAACTCGGGCATCAACCCATGCCGTCAGTCATCATTGCAAATAAGTTAGAAAGTCCTTAACTTTTTCACATGTAATATACAGTTTGTTGACATTATTTTTGATGTACATGTGTAGCCTTAGGATTCCCTTACTATCTACCCTTTAAATTTAATAATGCCTTATGTGTTTCTTTGATAAATATAATTATGCATTCTTAAATGAAATGTTTAATATGTTAAATCTATTTTTAATAAAAAATGTCTTGAAATTATAATAAAACCCATCAGATGATTTGTATTGTATTCTAAAACAAAAAATTATTGATCAGTGATTTAAATCATGCTTTAGACTAATTCTTCAGATGATTATATATTTTATTTTTTCCATTTTATAATGAAAATTTAATTGTTTGAATTAAATGAAATTCCTTGAACTTGATGGATTGCCTTATTTAAATGTTTAAATGTCATGCCTCGACTTGTTTATCATGTTACAGATGACCTATTTTCCTTGAAGTTTTAAATGAATTAAATTAAATGTAAATTATTAGGGTGGTATGGCCACACCACTTGTTATAATTAATTATACACAGTTTATGTAAAATTTTTCAATGATATGATTTGAATATATTCAATGACATGATTTATGGTGGTTTAAAACCTTTAAAGGAATTTTTTTGAGTGGTTTAAACTAACTACCTTTTTATTTGATACAATTATTTATAGTAATTATGATAAGTGGGATCACACCATCATGTCACGTTGATGACCAAATAAATTAAATAATTCCTATTAAATTATAATTGTTCGTTTTAAACTTCCCCTTGGATCCCATTGGATTTATAGGCATGGAGACTCAAACCTGCAGTCATCTGATTGGTGTGCCATCCTTGGACATTACTAAAACTTGGTCTATTTGGACTTAAATCCCTACAATAAATTTAGATAAATTGTTTGATTTCTGGATTAGACCTTGAGTTGGCATAATAATAAATTGCGTAATTTTTTATGATAGAATCACTTTGAATAATCTGCTAAATTAATATATTAACAAACTTAGGGTCAAATGATTTATTAAATAGGTTTGATATAATTATGATGATAATTAGAAACTTGGATTAATGAAATTAATTGGTTTTATAGATAATAATTTGTTATAAATTAATCATTGTGTCTTATGAAGACAAATCTTGTATGTTTGATATTAGAGTTGTGATTTTTTTCTTAGATTTTGAGATTATGTGATATCAATGTGATTGATACCTGAGGGTTTGATACTGATTGACATATTGAGTTTTCTTGGATATGACTCAAGTTTAATATAGATGTGTGAGGGCTTGGTGCAAGTTCTTTCGTACTGCTTGAGGGAAAGGTACATAGGCACTTGATACCCAAGGGTATAGAATATGATTATATGGGATGTCTGAGGACTCATGATTGGTGTTGACGTATGAGGGCTTGGTGAATTCTTTCGTATCAACTATGGACTAGGTGAACTGGTACTAAATGCATGAGGGAAGAGTATATTATTATGTTGGATACTTGAGGGCTAGATGCACAATCACACGATGCCTGGTGGTGAGATTCTAGTTATGCATGAGGGTGAGGTTTTGGTTAGAATAAGGGAAAAGGCCATATGTTATGATATATTATGAGTGATTTATCTTGATATAATAGGATCTACTCACACACATATATATATATCTTGATTAGGCCAAAGCAGGTGGTATGTGACGGGTGTACGTTTAGGATCCCTGAAAAAGTTTTTATTATTTAATTTGTAATCAATTTTCATTTATAATGTATGTCACACTGTCATTTATTATTAATTACATGAAATGGATTGTTCTAGACACAGTGGGTGTCGGTCTATTGAAATTTATATCACACACCCTGCTTGGGAACTGTTTGGAACCTGAGTTGATCTTCTTACTTGTAAGTCTTTGGATTCATTACTTGTGCTATATTGTGTACATGAGAGCTAGGGAGCAGAGGACCGGGATCTTGCTCAGGATTCTTAAGGATTTGACCATTGGGTTTTTTCTTTTCTTTTGTAAAAGTGTACTACTTGTACTTGGAGCATCATCTCTCATACATTCATTATTTTAAATTGGCATTGGCCATTTTTATTCAGATATTATCTTATTCTTCCACTACCTTTCTTTATTTTATTAATACTTCTACATTTATCTATTTATTATCCAATAAACTATTGTGATAATATGATATATATGGTATATTCTCCCCACTATACCATCAATAAACCCTCTCTGCTGGTCTACATCCTTTGGAGTATGGGGAGGCGCACTTGAGGCCATGTGGTGACCGGTCTAGCCATCATCTTAGTAGCGAGCTAGGTTGTGACGTTACAAAGTGATATCAGAGGAATGTTGTTATTTTTTTTTCATTTATATTACTTTTTGGGCTTGGTAGATAGGATACTAGGAATGTGTTGTCACTTGGTAAATAGTTGTTCCTAAGACTGATCATTCCATGTATGGGAAATGACTAAGTGGCCAAGGATGGGATTGTTGTTCATGCTTCTTTCTATTATTGTTGATATTATTTCACCTTGAGTGAATGATTTACTTTCCACTTCTTATTTATTTATGATATTTTTAGTATTTTTCCCTTGGCCTGGTATGGCAAGGATAAAGCATTGAATGCATCATAATAGGTACATGGAAATTCACATGCTATGCATATTCCGTGACATGTAGTTGCATATGTAGGCCGCTTACTGATTTTATTTGAGTGCCTTGATTGTTATGCCATGCTTGATTGTATAAAATGATTAGCTATTTTTTTTCCATGTTTCCTAACTACTTAGCATGCCTTCCCTATTTAGGATACCATGCTTCTATGATTTCAATATAATGCTTTGTGTTAGCTTCTTATAGAAACATGGTTCTCTTTGTTTTAAATATGTAATTAATGGAATGGGATAAATATAATTAGTTGTGATTAAAATGGGATCCATTTTTTAGTTTTAAGGTGTATGGGGCCTTACAAATGGTAAAATTTAACCCATATACTCAATCCATCTACGAGTTTCAAATATTATTAAATACTATTCTACTTTAATTTAAATTGAACTGGTTAACCATCTAAATGCTCAACTGTACTCAAGTAGGTCAGTTGGGGCATGGTACTTATGAGATAACCCTTAATTATTGTTTATAACTTTAAATGTTAATAAACTTTTATTAGGTTGTAATATGATGAACCCAAGTTGGCTTAGCGGGACCCTTGTAGGTAGATTTATGTTTAAAAAATTAAAAGGAATTTATTCTAGTAAATTTACTAATTATTACTGAATTCTAAGAAGTGTAAAATGTTTTTAAAAAAGGAAGTTTTTTGAGACTTTCTAGCTTTGATTTTAGGTTTTGGTTAAATATTTTAAATGGTTAGTGATTAAAATGTGACTAAATGAAATAACTTGAAAATGGATCCTGTATACGTGTCCCCTGTTTAAACCCTCATGTGAGGGTATCTTGAGATTTTCATTTGAGTAGCATTGGAATAAAAACATGATCATTTTCCATAGTTTTTTTCTTTTTATCAATGGATTAAATGATCGGATATTTAGTGTAGTGTTTTTAGTTTGACATGACCTAGTGATAGGGTCAATACTTGTGCTTTTGTAAGGGGATGGATTACAGTAGGTAACACCATTAGAATTCAAATTCCGTGATAAATATTGCGAGTTTCTGAAATTTGGTTTCATTCAAGTACTATTTTCCCTTGTAGGACTGCTAGCTTCTAATGACACCCTTGTTTGTATGGGTGGTCATGTATCTTCGACCCTTCATTTTCCTCAGTAATGGATGACTTGGTATAACATCATCCGAGTTAATAGTCATATGGTGTGATATCACTTAGGGTTAAATATTTTGTATGAGCCATATGATGCTTGAATACATAGGGAATACAACCTATGGATAATATTCAGGATGTTTCATATTGCTTTTGGAACCCTGGGGTAGCATGTGTTCTTGTATGTGGTGCCCATAGAGTGTTAAATGACGTAAAGAACTGGTTGATTTTGATAGGATTATCAAGCCTTGCACTATTGGGTACGGTCTCAGGTCATCTACATGGTAGAGTGACCTGGGAATAAAGAAATCAAGTTAGTCCCAATGCCCAAGATGAATTTCAGAGACTCAGGTGTTTTGACACGCCGATCAGTTTGGTTTTGATTTTCATGAAAATCATTTAAACATTTGTGTTTATGGTGGTTTTGACTTATAATGCTTTTGAGTAGCTAGTCTATCCCTTCTTTCTATGACTAGGACACTCCTAAGGTGGGGAGTGGCGCGTCAGTTTTAGTGTTTACGTGTTGGTACTTTCTTAGCATCACGATGTTGGTTTGGTTAGAGGTGTATGCATCCTTTGAGAAACATCATTGGTCGTGGGTGGTCTATGATGGTTAATATTGAATGATCAATGGAATGTATCAAGTGATAAAGGCTTGGTGATCAATTAATAGTAGTACGTTAGTAGGTAAAGATGATCTTTTTTCAAGGGAATTCAACCAGTAGTGGTTCAACTGGTATTCTTGGTAATATTCTAACCCTCTTAGTGTACTCTTATTTAACCAATGATCATGTAACCTATCTTGACTTTGTACTTGATGAACTAAGAGAGTGTCATCCATACACCTCACTAAATCTTTAAAAGATGTTGTTCTTGTTTAATTGGTCTCCCAGTGAAGCACATCGTCAGGTTAGGGCAAGTGTAGTTTAAAGGTCGACATTGTCTTCTTGGAAAGATTGTATGACCAGTTCTGTTTGGTCGATTTGGAATTTGAATATTTATTTATGAGGGAGCCCCTAATATGGCCTTAGAAGTAATTGGGTTCGTTCTATTAAAGAAAATCATGCCTGGAGTGTCACTCTAATGCTTAGAGGCATGCTTTTTAAGGCAATTCTAACTATGGAGGTGTCATGGCTCGGAATTGTCCCCCTTCTAAAAGGTTGAGATCTATGGTGGGGAGAACCATCAGTTAATTTTCTCAAGATGCTACAACATGGTCGTGTATCTAGCTAAACAGGATCAGATAAGCTCTGTTTCAATGTTTCAGTTGAGAAAATGGTCATTAGCTCAGATCTTAATGGCTTAAGTGCCACTTGTCTAATCAATGCTTAATGGTGCATTGGGTGTTTAGAAACGCAACAAGAATGTCTAAGTGAGACTCCATTCTCAAAGGCCTTTTGAGGATGAGAAGTTATAAGGTGTGGAGGTTGAACATTCACATTTTTAAATGATAACAAAACCCCACTTTTGTTAATAAATCACAAGTATTTTGGTGTAAAAATATAATTTTCCAATACTTTTATTTATTATGGATTTATCAAAGTGTAAAAACATTCTTTATCACTTTGAAATATTCTATGGAATGTTTTTAGAGTTAGGCAGTCAGTTAGTGTGAGATTCCGAGGCCTGTAGAACCTCGAAATTGATAGAATATAAATATTAAATATATTTTATTCATAGGAGTGTATGTTTTTTTCCAAAAAAATGAAATAAATTCTAAATGGTGCATCGTATGAGAAATATAAGTCAACCATTAGGTTCAGAAAGTCAGGTTTACCCTAGGCAGATGTGTATCAGGTGTTTGAAAACATTGCACTTGATAATACTCTCTTTATTTTTATTTAATTTATTAATCCTTTTTTATATAATAAATAATTAATTTCTCACAAACGGTGTATTGTATGAGAAATGCAAGACTATCGTTAGGCTTGGAATACTGATTTTACCCTAGGCATGTTATAACTTTAATGTGCTTCAGGTGTTTTGTAACATCACACATAATAACACCCTCTATGTTTTTAATTCATTTATTATTACATTTTTTCTATAAGAATTAATTAATTTAGCACAAACGGTGCATAATTTGAGAAATATAGGACCACTATTAGGTCCAGAACATGGGGTTTACCCTAGGCGGGGTATAACATTTTATATCATCAGACGTTTGGTCAGATCACACCCGAAGATAATTTAATTGGTTTATAGATATTTTATTTGTGCATTTAGAAATAATAATAATAAATTTTATTATTAGTATTATTATTTGTGTTAAAAAATTGAAAATATAATTCCAAAATTAATAAATTGTGTTGTGTTGTAAATAATAAGTGGACAATGTAATAATTGTGATATTAATAACTGTACCAATTAAATGAAAATGTGCATTTAATATTAATTTATTAGGTGTTATAGGTTTTTAATAAATGTGTTTATTAACATGTTAATGGTGGAATTAATGTGTGATAATTAATAAAAATAATAAAAAAATATTGTTGTTGTTATTATTATTTTGGGAAAAATAATATATGTGTTATATATATATATATATATATATATATTTACATGTGCAGGTGTGTGTGTGTGTGTATTGGATGTGTATATATGTGTGTGTTAATTATATATATATATATGGATTATTTTTCAATATATATTCATATATCTAATAATTAATTTTATTTAATGTATGATTAAATGTGTTTAGGAAGATGAGATAAAAATAGTGAAAAATTTAAAGAATTTAATGTTCGATTTAAGGAGGGGCCTTGGGGGAGTGCTAGACAGTAAGGCAGAGTGGAAAAATAAATACCCACCACCTTGATTAAAATGTTTATATAACCAATAGTATTAATTAGTTTTAAATAAAATGATATATTAATATTATAAATTGACTTAGGGGATTCACATGGGAGAAAGCCAAACCCTATTAACACATATCCTCCTCCCATTGTCACCCTCCCCTTTCTCACCTCCTCTATTCTCTATTATATTTTTATTTTATTTTCATAATTTTTTCTAATATTCAATCATTGAAATCTTCTACAATATTGATCTGATTGAAGCGCCTTCAGTATTGTTAGGTTAGTATTGATAAGGATAATCTTAAACCTATTTTTTTATGAAAATAAAAAGGTTTTAGTGGTGTGGTTAAACTCGGGCATCAACCCACGTCGCCAGTCATTATTGTACCTAAGGTAGGAAGTCCTTAACTTTTTCACATGTAATATACAGTTTATTGACATGATTTTTGGTGTGCGTGTGTAGATGTAGGATTCCTTTACCATACACCCTTTAAATTTAAGAATGATTTAAGTGTTTTTTTGATAAATTTCATTATTCATTCTTAAATGAAATGTTTAATATGTTAAATGAATTGTTTAATAAACAATGTCAGGAAATTACAATAAAACCCATCAGATGAGGTGCATTATCTTCTAAAACAAAAAGTATTGATTAGTGATTTAAATAATGTTTTGGATTAATACTTTAGATGATTATATATTTTATTTTTTTCCATTTCATAATGAAAATTGAATTGTTGAATTAAATGAAATGACTTACACATGATGTATTTCCTTATTTAAATGTTTAAATGTTTAAATTTCATGCCTCGAATTGTTTAGAATGTTCAAGATGACCTATTTTCCTTGAAGTTTTAAATGAATTAAATTAAATAAAACTTATTAGGGTGGTACAACCACACCTATTGTTATAATTAAATAAATAGAGTTTAAGTAAAATGTTTCATTGATATGATTTGAATATATTCAATGACATGATTTATGGTGGTTGAAAACCTTGAAATGAATTGTTTTGGGTGGTGTAAACTAATACCCTTTTTATTTGATACTATTATTTATAGTAATTGTGATATGTAGGATCGTGCCTTCATTTCATGAGCATTACCATATAAATTGAATAATTATTACTAGATTATCTTAGATTCCGATAGCTTTCATTATCCAACTTTATCCTAGCACATTGGATCTTCACATTTCTTTCCATAGAGGGATTCTTAAGGATACATTTGAATGATTGATTGAAATTTATTTCTATAAGAAAACTCAACTAGTGTAAGGTGTTGATCCCAAACACCATTCAAATCCAATGAACAAGATCTCAAAATGTCCTCTAGGGTTTGAATTTTTATTTCAGACTGACCATCCTTTTGAGGATGATAAACAACACTGAAACAAAATTCTATGTCACGTTCTTGCTAATGACTTCACCAAAAATTTGAGGTGAACCTCAGATCCTGATCAGATATAATGGAAAGTTGTACTCTATTCACACTTAATTATTAAGATGATTGACTACCACCCATACAACATTAAACCCTTTAGAGGTTTTGGGGAGTCCAATGATAAAATCCATAATGATGTTCTCCCATTTTCATTATGGTATGGGTAATTGATGGAACACACCTTTAGACTTTTGTATTTATTCCTTAACCTGATGGAATACCAAGAACCGAGATACAAACTCTGTGATATCCCTCTTCATTCCATCCCACTTGAATTATTCCTTAAAATCTCTATACATATTCATACTTATAGGATGAACAAAGATTGAAGAATTATAAGCTTCCTTTAATGAATCCTTATTCAAATATAGTGTGGAAGGAACACATAAATAGTTCCTAAACCTTATCATTTTATCCTGATTAAGGTTAAACTTAGGAACATTTATAAACTTCTTTTTCAACTCTACATATTTCTTCTATGCCTCTTTAATCTTCACTTGGATAGAGGGTTGAACATTAAATTGGGAAAGATAAGATTTATGTCCTTCCTTATGGATTTATAGATCCATACTTTGTAAATCCAGAAATATTATATCTTCTGTGATACTCATCATGGATAATCTAGAATAATCCCTTCGACTCAAATCACCAACCACCTTGTTCTCTTTCCCATGGTGGTAATTTATTGAGAAGTTATAATACTTTATCATCTCTAACCATATTCTCTAGAGAATGTTCAACTCCTTCCATGTGAATATATATTTTATACTTTTATGATTAGTATATATATCACAATTTTATCCATAAATATAGTTCATCCACATCTTTAATGATAATATTACCACTGCTAAATCCAAATCACTAGTTGGGTAATTTTTCTTATGGATATTAAACTATCATGATGCATAAGTGATAACCATGTTATTCTACATAAGAAAACATCACAATCACTTATTTAATGAATCACTATAGATTACAAACACTTATCCACTATAGGGTAATGTAAACATAGGTGTGCCGACCAAACTTCTCTTTATTTCATTGAAATTTTCCTTACATTCATTTTTTTAGAGGAACTCGACACCCTTTCAAGTTAGCTTGGTCAGAGGATTCGATAGTCATGAGAAATTCTCCACAAGCACTAAATAATATCCAGCTAATACAAGAAAACTATGGATCTCAATCACCATGGTTGGTCTAGGACAACATTCAATATCCTCCGTCTTTGATGGATCTACTTATACACCATCTCTTGAGATTATGTGACCCAAAAATGAAACCTTTTGTATCCAAAATTCACACTTTGTAAATTTTTCATACAGTTAATCCTTCCTTAGGGTCTTTAGTACAATTCTCAAGTGGTATTCATGAATTCCTTTCTCTTGGAATAAATAAGAATATCATCTATAAAGACTACCAAAAACCAATCAAGGTAATCTCTGAAGACTCTTTTCATCAAATCCATGAAGATAAAAGGGGAATTAGTAAGACCAAAAGGCATCCCTATATATTCATAGTGTCCATAACTTGTATGAAATTAAATCTTAGGTATATCCTCTTTATTGAACCTTAATTAATGATATCCATAACAAAGCTCAATCTTGGAAAAGTATTGATATCCGTGCATTTGATCAAACAAGTCATAAATACATGGAAGATGATACTTGTTTGTGATTGTGATCTTATTCAACTCTTGATAATCAATGTAGAGTCACATTGATCCATATTTCTTTTACATTAAGATAACAGGTGAACCCCAAGGTGACACACTTGGCTGAATTAATCCCTTATCAAGGTTTTCTTAGAGTTTAATCTTCAATTGTTGCAACTCAATTAGGGCCATTATATAGGGAGTCTTTGAAATTAGTGTGGAACTAGGTATGAGCTATATCAAGAACTCAACTTTAAATTTTGGTGGAAGGCTAGGAAACTGTTCTAGAAATACATCCATAACCTCCTGAACAATAGTAATATCATTGATTCCAATTTTCTCCCCAACCATTTGAGATAAACAACCCATTTTAATGGGAATTAAGACCCATAAAATGGATGTAATCTCTATATAAAGTTCATAATTATCGTCACATTTATAGATGATCATAGTTTCATTTGAAATATGAAACTTCACTTCATTTCCTCTACAATTGATGTGTGATTTATGTATAGAAATCCCATACATGCCTAAGATGACATCAAATTAAACCAGGGGATGAATGAAAAGATTTGCAGGAAGTAAATTCCCACAAACTTAAATTGGATAGGAATCATAGACTTGATATATAATAATCATACCATTAGGGGTTTTCACTGTTAATTTTACATCTAATAATTTTGGTCGAATCTTAATACCCTTAGAAAATTTTTTTGATATAAAAGAATAGGTAGATACAGAATCAAATAATACATTAGCAGTTCTAGAGTGGATGGTAAGTGTACCTTTCACCATGTTGTTATTACACCCCTCATCAGAAATAGTGATCTCATAAGATTTACCATTATCACTCAGTTTAAGAGGTTTCTTACACTGATCGTTATCACCAACCCTTAGGTTTGGGAATTGGTTAGCATAATTCCCATTCTCCTTACACTTTAAGCACTGAAGTGTGGAGGTTCATTCTATGCAGATTTTCCTCTATTTTCATCATTGAATAACTTCTTTCCATCAATGCGGAAATAAATTTCATGATGTCCTCCCCTTACACTCTTAAAAAACTTGTTAGAACCTATAAAACAATTTCCTCCATGATTAATTTCATACTTGAAGCATAAAGGAATGATAATATCCTTCTATTCATGATTTTTATATTTTCCATTGAACTCCATATTCCTTTATTGTTAAAACCAAGAGATTGATATGCAACTCAAACCTCCATTTCAACTTTGATTTCACAATGAAAAATATATTTATAGCTACTAAAGTCACTTATAACCAACCCATTTCTGATACTTGGATTTAATCCACTGAATAACATATCAACTTTACTTTCGGGTTGGATGATAATTCTAGAAGCATACCTCATAAATCTTGTTAAATTAGCCTCATAGGTACTGATAGATTCATCATACTTTTTCTACAACTTAAGGAAATCATTTTATATATTCATATAAAGAACATGAGGAAAGTACTTATTTAATAATAAGTTCTTGAACTCATCTCAATCCATGGATTCAATTTCATCTTTCTTCCTCGTATTCTTGATTAGATTCCACCACTGGTTTGCTTCAACTTCTAACCGATAAATAAATAGAATGAATTTATCATGTTATGAACATTTTATAACAGATAATATCTTTTTAGTGGTATTGATCTAGTGTTTCGAAATAAGTGGATCAGAATACCCACTGAAAGAAGGTGGACATTTCATCATGAAGGAATCAATAGAACATTGTTCCGTCCTTTTCTCCTTTGGAATCTCAACATGATTTATAGCTTAAGAAAGATGTGTGAGTATAGAAATGAGATTTGGAATTCTATATCCCATATAATTCAGATGATCATGAGGAAAATTATTGCATTGTCCATTGTAATCACCATTAATGCGGTTCCTTCGGGTTCCATACATTAACTAAAACAAAAATAATAATAGAGTAAGAAATAGTTGTAATAGTGATGAACCACATAATCATGAAATACACTTACAGGATGTCTAAATTAGGACACCTTCCTTAATCTATGACACCCTAGGTTTATCCTAGGTTATTAATAGGCAAATTATTTTTAAATCATTCATGATGGTTCATGAAGAGTTTGTGAATTACCAAAGCATATCCCCTGGGAGTTTCAAACTAGGTGTGCAACAAGGATTGTTGTTGTGTACCAGGTTACACTCGAGTCAGGTACGATGAACCATGTCAGAGTTTTTACCCCTAGGTACATCTGTGCTAGAGCCACATCCACTTTTAGTATACAGATAGGGATGTATTTCTTGGAAACCACTAACTCCATCCTTTACCAAGATTCTTGGACATTTTCCTATACTTTTTCTCATATTTAAACTTATCCTAAGAGACATACCTAGACACTTCCTTATAAATATTCCTAAGGATATCACTAAAATCTTGTCAACCTAGTTTCCAAAGGTTAACTAAAATTTTTCTCTGATACCAACTATAACAACCATATATTTTCATACATTAACATTACATCAGTTTTGTGGAATACTTAATACAATACACACCCAAAGACCATATTAGTCTAGTGAATTTAGAAACATGGAAACATAAAACGTGGTACATAAGTGTGGTAAATTATCTCCCACTAGGTTCTTCATGACTAGAACCCTTCTTAGACACATATACATAATACATATCTTCATAACTTTGGGAATAGATACATAAAAATGGGTGAGTTCATATGCTCAGTAAGGGTATAAAAAAGAGATATGTAAGAATAAAATTGAGAATAAGGCTATGAGAACATGATAATGACATTATAAGATCATACTCTATATATCAAATATCATAAACATGAATCATCTCATAAATATCAACAGTTCACAAGACATGTATCATATGGGAATCAAGAGCATGAGACATGAAAGCACAATATAAGAATAAGACCTAGAATTGTGGCATACACATAAACAAGTAATATCATTCCCAATAAGTCAAGATGCATTTATAGAACTTATCAAGGCACTTCACGAGGACTACACCTACAGGGTGGGACACACCACCATCCTCAATTGCAGTCCTTTCCTTGTAAGGGGTCTAGTTTTCCCATCTTCCCATAGTGGATCAGGTTTCCTCATATTCTCATATTCATGGGGACTACACTTAATGGGTGGGACACACCCCCATCCCCAGTCATATTACTTTCCTTATAATGGATTAGGTTTCCCCATATTCCCATAGTGGATCGTGTTTCCCCATATTCTATAGTGGATCAAGCCCCTCGACTTGAATCCCATTTTTATCTCATGAGATAATTTTTTAAACTAATTCATTAGAGTGAGATATAGGTCTCACCCATATCATAATGAAATCATAGTACATGTTCTAAAAATTCATAAACAATCATATCATAACCCATGAAATGAAATGGGTATCCTAAACATGTAATCATATCATAACACATAGAAAAAGAGATAGGTCTCATAATCTTTTCATCAAAATCATAACCCGTGAAAAGAAGCATATTTCATAGAAATATAACCCATAAAGAAGAAAAGTGTTTCATAAACACCATTCCATAAAACAATAAACCATTTAGAGAAAGAATATGAATGGAACCTTTATATCATTTCCCCCAAAAGGCATGAGTAACACCAATGAATGTCATCCTAGATTGAAAATAATATTAAAACATATTTTAAAAAAATTTCTTGAGGAAAATATCCTTTATTATTTGAAAAATAAAATTTAAAACATAATTCTTTTTAAAACCCTTTTATTTAAAAATAAACTTGAAATCTTATAAATAAATCTTGAAAATGTTTTTAAAACAATTTCTTTGAAAACACTTTGAAAACTTATATAGCATTATTAGAAAACCAGAAAACATTTTTAAAATTACTTTTCATTGAAAATGATATTAAAAGATTATCTTTAAAAACATTTTTTATTTTTTTGAAATTCACAGAATGTGTCTCAAAGTAGTCAAATTGTAACAAAACTAATTTACCGATTTTATAACTTTTGAAATATAAACCCGATGAAAGAGAGATCATAAAATAGATATATAAATACTCATAAGGATAATAATCGTATAATATGTTCATGGGAAGTATACACACAATATAAATTAAATTATTTGTGAATAATTTATAAATATCATATAAATAAATATGATAATAGAAATCTCCTTACCTTATGTCTTGACTCTCACCGTACTTGTTCAAACGTCCTCTTCTTTGGGTAACTCCATTTTATTTGAACAAAAGAGATTCCTTGGTTGGATTTCTACAAAAGGGAGGATTCAAGGAAAAATGGAGGGATTTTGGGAGATTATTTGAGTAGATTTTGGGTGAGACAAAGGTCTTTAGAGGTGTGAATAAGTAGGAGGTGTGAGTGCCTTTTTAATTGGAGGAGGAGTGACATTCTTGTAAATTTTTGAAAAGGGAATTACACCCACGTTTTTTCTATGAAAAGTGAATACAATAGTGGATAAAATAATATCCAAGTGAGTAAATGGTATAAATATGATCATACAATGACTTTTGGAAAATTTCCTAGGTCATTTTGGCCCTTAAGTGTATGGTTTAGTCTCTTGTTAAGCTAATTTTCCTCATAATCATTGTAATTAATTTTAATTAATTTCACGAATATTTTTGTTGAAAAACTAATTTGTCCTTATTATAAATTAGAAATTATTTTTATTATAAATATAGAATAATTTTTTACAAATTATAATAATATAAGTGGTAGAAATTAATTTAAAATTAATTCTGTAAAAGGGTTGCGACAACGAGTTTTTAAGAAAAAATATTTAAAAGTTTGGGATGTTTTGATATCCAATTTCAGTGTGAAATTGGTTCTAATGACATAAATTGAATTAATTTATGTAAAATTAATCTTATTACTCTTTAAAATAAAATTAAAATATAATTTAACTATATAAATAAATTAGAAGAAAAAGTAGTTTTGAAATAAAATTCAGTATTTCTAACTATTCATCCAAAATTCAGTATTTCGTAGAAACTCAGTATTGCGTGTAACAAAAGACAAGTCAGTGTTGAGTGTAGAAAAAGGTTAAAATTGTGTCACTTTTAATGTTTGAATTAATGTTGTTTTCATTTAAATACATTAAATAAAATTAATTTATTCAAAAAAAAGTTTCAAAAAAACTCGTGGTGTTACACCTTCACCTACCGATTCAACCAATAAAGGAATTTGAAGCTCTTTTGTAGATTCTATAGGAAGGTTATAAATATATGTAACTTATTGAGTAGAATATAATTCTTATATAATAGGTTTTATATCATCTATAACCTCATGAACATGAGTTCCACCTACGCTCTCCTCAAAATATTTTTGAGTTTCTTCAGCAAAATCAATAGAATATTGATAATTTCCCCTATCTGAACAATAACTAGCCTCAATAATCTCATATGGTTCCAAAATAGGATCAATGATATCTCTTGGAAAAGAAGGGTGTGATATTGGATTAAATCTCTCATAAATTATCTCCTCATTAGTGATCCACATCATTTTACAAGTATTCTAGCTAATCTTCATCCTTTTTCTAGTGGTTTGATTCAAATAAAACCCCTGAGGAAACACTATTATTTAAAGTCCCATAGGGTCCAATATTTTCTATTCAAGAAAAATAAAAATAAACATAGGGTATGTAAGAGTGTTGAATATCAAAGATGGGCTAGTTATCACTTTTATAAACCTTATAAAAAATCAAGAAAGGATTATCTGAATACCACGAACCATTAGGTATAGAAAAAAAATCTTGATACCTTAAAGAGATAAAATCTCCCTTACTAGGCCTGATAATGTGCTGAATAAATTTCAACAGTATCCTACATTATGCACTGAGCTTATTTGAAATCGGTATCTGGTAGGTTCTTACATCTATTAGCTCTTCCATAGCATTCCCAATCTCAAAATGATAATAGTTTAAATGGTATAAACATTGATACTCTCAATATTCTACAGGATTTGTAACTCTTAAACAATACACCCAAAAGGTCAAAGTGAACTCACACTCAAGAACAATGTTAACAATTTGAATCACATTCCCATGATCTATAGATTCAAACACCAAGTTTAGGTAAACCTATTTTACTAAGTGTGGATAAAAGGGTTTATTTTTATTCATGTACAAACTAATCCATTTCTGATGAATAACAACTCTCTATACCAATGAAAAACTGGTTCTAAACCACTCAACATTTACTTCTCTCTTGGAAAATACTTAATGAGAAATGATATGTGGTTAAAAATATTTCTAGATTTTCTTGAGATGGATTTCACTCTCTCGGATAATTCAAGAGAATATTATCTGAAATATCTATTCACTTAAACTAAGAAGAATATGATTTATGATTTTAGAGGATAGGGATTTAAAGAAAGGTTCGAGATAGAGGGTTAGAAAAGAGGGTTTGGTTTGGGTAAGAAAGAAGTGTAACAATTCGATTATGATTTTATATTTAAATCATTTAAAGTTTTACTTGTACAATAACGTGTGGTAGATAATAATAAGTATTTGATATATTTGTAAACCCATATGATAAGAAATAACTAATAAAACACTAGATAATATTAGAAATTATATATACCTATAAAAAATTTAAAATAAGATAAAAATATTTCTAAAAAAATTAAATTGAATTAATCATACCTAATTCATGTTTGATATAATTTATTCTATCAATATTAAATGGTTTGGTAAATATTTCAACAAGATGATGTTTTATAGTAATGAATTCAAGACTTATATCACCCTTTTGAAAATTAACTCTAAAAGAGTTATGCCTTATATCAATATTCATTGTCCTAGAATGAGATACACGATTCTTAGAAATGATTATAGAACTTTTATTATCACAATTTATAGCGAAATGTCTAAATTTATATCCATAGTCCCATAATATGTGTTTCATATATAGAATATATGCACAAAAACTACCTGTAGATGTGTACTTAGCTTCATATAATGTGATAGAATTCTATTTCTTAATACACCATAAAGCTAAAGAGTTGACCAAAAGATGACATATTCCAAAGGTTCACTTTCTATCTGGCTTACAACCACCAAATCAATATATGAATAACTTACTAATTCAAATTCAAGTCCTTTAGGGTAAAAAATTACAAAATTGGTTGTATGATTAAGGTATTTAAAAATCCTTTTAACAACATTTAAATTAGATTCTTCTGGGGTTTCTTGAAAAGGTGCACACATGCACAAAATGAACATAATATTAAGTCGGCTGGTAGTTAAGTATAATAAAATTCCAATATTACCTATATAAGTAGTTTGATTTACTAATTTTCTATTTTCACCATGATATGGCTTATATATTGTACTCATGGGAGTATCACTACTTTCAGTGCTATTAAAGTCAAAAAATAAATAAATATTATTTGTGTATTTTATTTGATTTAAAACAATTCTCTATTTGTTTTTAAAAATTCTAAATCCAAGAAAGTATTTTAACTCACCCATTAAAATACTTTCGTATTCATTTTACTTCATTTTGGAAAATTCAATTCACAAGGATTTGTTGGATGATCAAAAAACAATATCATAAATATATATTCGAACAACTAAAACATCCTTTGAAATTATTTTTATAAATAAAGTAGGCTCAACAACACATTTTGAAAAATCACTTGAGATAAGAAAAGTGTTGATCCTATCATACCGAGCTCTCAGAACTTTCTTTAAACCCAAAAAATATTTTTTAATTTAAAAACTTGATTTGTAAAGTGAGGTTTTTAAAAAAATACATCATCAATAATATATCCATTTATGAATTCACCCTTGACATCTATTTGTTATAGTTTAAAACTAAGATGTGTAGCTTATGAAAGAAATATTCAGATGGCCTCAAGTCTATACAATGAAGTAAAGGTTTCTTTATAGTCAATAAATTATTCTTGACTATATCCTTATGCAATAAATCTACCTTTTGTTTCTAATTATTGTGATAGAGTCATCAACCATATTTCTATACACCAACTTAGTGCCAATGGTTTGGTAGTATTTGGCTCTATCTTTTAATTCCTAGACTTTATTCCTTTCAAATTGGTTCAATTATTATTTCATTTCTATTACCCAATGTTCATTATTTAATGCTTCATTGATGTTCTTACGTTCAAGTTGTGATAAGAAAGCATGATGTTTAACCTGGTTTCTTAGTGAGGCTCTAGTTTTAGTTACACTATATAGACATCCAAATATAACATCTAAAGGGTGGTATTTAAGGGTTATAATAGTTATAGGGATAGAATTACTTGGTACTTAATTGTATTATTTATGTTTAGGAAGATATTGATTATCCATCCTATATAATTTATTAGGTAAATCAGCAGAAATATTCTAATATTTATTAGTATTATTGATATTCATATTTGAAATATCATCCTCAATATTTTTTAAAGAAGGTTTGGATTCATCTGGACTTGTCTTGTAACACCCCGACTGCAATTACCCAGAGTTGGTGCATTATTACATAACATTGGCATGATCACAAAAGATCATGTCTCGAAAGACCAATTAGTTTTGTAGCCTTGAAAACAATAGATACATACATAAGTCTTACATTACATCATACAATAAAAAACTAAAACAACATCTTGTCTCCATAGACCACACTCATATCCCCTCACACTATCCTTACAGGTCTTTCATAAAATACTTCTTCATATCCTGGAAAAAATAAAACATAGAAAGGGGTGAGCTCAAATTCCCAATAAGGATAACAATATAGCGGAAACTTTCATAAATAAGCATAAACATTTAAGTCAATGTATAAATAAAACAAAAGACTTTTAAACTTGAACTTCAACATAATTTGAAAAAATTAAATTAAATAATGCAATTTGCTTATTCACATGGATATTCTACTAGTCTAATAATCACATGAAATATCAATAACCACTTTCATAATGATGGAATGCATAATGCCAGACTATCATAACCACATAGTCAAGGCCTTGTGCCCAGAATACAAATAAGATTTTGTTAAGGCCCTGTTCCAAGACACTAGTTTGTCTCATGAGACCTACCGATGCATCGAGGAGCTATAGCGGGCTCCACCCATCACTTACTAATTCCAATGCATTCCTCATATGAACAGGTTTAAATATAACATAAACATTCGTATTAAAACTAGCATACGAAATGTCAATACTTTAACCATAAACCATGAATGGTATAAAAATAACAAACCCACAGTAAAAAATATCCAAAAACCTTCAATACAATATGGACATTTTTTATCATAATAAATCAACTTAAAAAAAGCTTAAAATCCATCACAGGATGTTCACATAGATGAAAACAAAACTATTTGAGAGAAATATCTCTTTTTTTTAAATCATTTAAAAGTCACATAATTATATAAAGAAAAAATTTACTTTGAAAATATTCTTATAATATTTTAAGGTAAGCTTCAATGATTTTATAATGGTGGAAAATAGCCGCACCCACCGTATAAGTTATAAAAACATTCTTACCTTAATTCTGTCGAAAAGGTTGAAAAGGACCTTGTTTGGAAAACGATGGAAAGATTCCTTTATAAAAATATTATAAAAAATCAAACAAGGGTATAAATTACTTTAAAACATAGTATATAAAATAGTAATAATTATTTGAAATACATTTTTAAGAAACATTGATGTGGATGATAAAGTGGTCCCAATAGATAATTACATATAAACAACCTCGAATAATGAAGAGATTATGAAATAAACCATTGCCTTGTACTTTTACTTGGTCTAGGGTAGTTTAACCTCCTATATAATGGTGAAATAATTGTTATTAAATTATACAAGAATCATATACATTAATATGATATCATATATGATCTTTTAACATTACTATGTTAATAATATCTTAGTATTATCGTCGTTTCGGGTGTTAACATATTCATTTTCCTTTATGTTCTTTATTTTATGAGTCATATTTTTTATGGATGGGATGTATATTATTCATATACAGAATGATATAAAGTCCTCAAAAATTATTTTTAATCATCAAATTAATTTTTTTCTTGAATTGATACGATGGGGAATGAATCTCATCGCGTTCGTGGAGATGGTAATCCGTACGTACGCACAAACGCTACTTACATTTCATTTTTCATTTTAAAAGAATAAAAAACAAATAATAAATAGGTATATTATTATTACATTATAATATAATATCTTATATATGTTACTTATTCTCATTAACACCATCTTTTATACGTTCCATGTGTGGTATTAATGAGTCATATCACATTGAGGGGGCGGTAGTCCGCACTTCCTCAAATGAAATTATCATATATATATACAACATGAAAAAAATAATGGTATGATATAAAATGAAATTACAGAAGCTTATATATAAGATAAATATCATAAATATCATATTTAATTATAGTTTCATCATTATGGCCACTGTGAGAGGTAGTAGGAAATAATTTGAATAATCATCGTTTTGTGAGGCGTTTGGTTGCCATCCACAGAAACATTATGTTCTTCACCAATTAGATGGAGGTGTGTGTAAGTGTAGTTCTAATAATTCTCATAAAAAAATCCTAGTATATTTGGGATACTGTTTTTGTTACAAAATAAAATAATAAAAAGATTTTAGGGGTTGGAGAAGTAAAATAAAAGAAAAGAAGTTAAGAGAAATCATTACCTTTAATTTGGGTAACTCCCTTTGGTTTGAACCAAAAGGACTCTTGAAGTGCATTATTCCTAAGTTAAGGCTTCTTAGAGGAGTAGAGGGATGTAGAGAGATTAATTGGGAAGAGGTTTGATGAGCAAAAGTCTTGAGAGGTGTGAGGAATTTGTTAGAAGTGGTGTCCTTTTATAAGGGGGAGGATGATCTCTTTAGGAAAAACTTAAAGTATTATTTTATAATAAATTCATATTCGGTTTATAATGGATCAAAATTAATTTATTTCTAGGATAAGGTGAGTATGGGTCTAAATCCTTTCAACCAATAGGTTTTAGATAGGTTTGGTTCACTATATTAAATTTATCTTTTTGATTTAACTCTTAGTTAAATAGTTTGACATTTACCATGTCTCTTTGTATTTTTATATTATATAGTTAATAAACATACTATATACATCCAAGAGACCCAAAATTGGTCCAGTAATGGTAAAAATATCATTATATAAGTCATTTTTCTGAACCTTATATTTTTAGGAATATAATATCAATTAATAATATAATATTTGTTTTACAAATTATTTAATGTCAATTTTGACACTATTTAATAATTGATTTTTTTTAAAGTCTTAAGAACTTTATTAATTAGAAACAAATTCATTTAAGTAATAATAACATGTAATATTAACCAATAAAATTAGTTTATGTCATCAAAACTTTCAAATTATATTTATTTTAACATTTATAATACCAATTATTTGATTCTTTCATTAATAAGAAAAATACTGCATCATTATTGTGTCATTAATAAATTTAATTATTCAATGTCTAAAAATTATAAATAAAATACCATTATGTAGGAAATATTTTTAACTTTTTAATAAATATTTTTAGTTGAAAATATAACATATATAACTTTATTTAAAAATTGTTTTTCTGAAAGATATATGCTTATGTCATTTTTATATTTACTTTAACTTAATTAATATAAAGTGTCATTATCACTTAAAAGTGGCTCCATGGGGTCCCAAAATAGACACAAAGATGACCATGGTCGGAAATGTATCAAAAAATATGGTTAGGACATGTTTTAGGGTAATTTAATTTTATTATAGTATTATTTTTTTACCTTTATTTACCGGATTTACCCTTTAACCATGGTAAATAAAATATTTACCGAATTAATTATTCCAAATGTATAAAAATAAAAGTTACCTATTTACACAATTTGGACCTCCTGATTATAAATATGGAATCCATTTTTCTAAATTCAAAACACAGAAGTGGAAGAAATTAATTTAAAATTAATTCTCGTTGTCAAATCAAAAAGCGTGTTTTTAAGAAATAATAACTATCAAATGATTGACACTTGCTTTTGTTCAGTTTAAATGTGAAATTACATCCAATTAACAACATTTTATTAAATGGTAAAAATATAATCTAATTATACTTTAAAACCACTCAATATTATAATTTATAACTATAAATTAATTTGATTAGAATAATTTTTTTAATTAAAATTTATTATTTTTCACTATTCATCAAAAATTGAATGTTTTTAGAAAAATACCAAAAATTAACCCTAAGATAATTTTGATATTATGAATTCAAAAATGAAGTCTATTTTACCAAATTAAAAATATATAAGTTTCATTTATTAATTTAAAATTAATTCTCGTTGAAAAAACCAAAAGGCGTATTTTTAAGAAATAATATCTATCAAAAGATTAACACTTGTTTATGTCCAATCTCAAAGTGAAATTACTTACAATGACAAGCATTGGATTAAATGGTAAAAATATAATCTATTTATACTTCCAAACCATTAAAATTTATAATTTAACACTATAATTTATTTTGATTAAAAAAAAGTTGTTTTCAGTTAAGATATAGTATTTTTCACTATTCACCCAAATATGAAAGTTATCAGAAAAGCACAAAAAATTCCTTGAAACTAAATTTTTATGTTCCGATTTTGAAGAAGTTTATTTTTTCAAATAGAATATATAAAAGTTTGAAATATTGGATTTAAAAAGGGTTTATCATTAGGAAGAGGTAAAAGTGCATTTTTTGAAATAAATACTTCTTTTATCTGAAAAAATGAATTTGTTCTTAAATTATGTCTATGAAACAAATAATATGGATTCTAAAATTATAAGGATTATATATAGTTCAATATTCACTTAATACTATTCATAATCTCTTTTGAACGGCTAGTTTGGTAATCTTGTGGTGCGCTTGAACCCGGTGTTGCATATAGTGCAAGTTATTGAATTACTTTGTTGAAATAACGTACTATGAAATATTGGGGTGTTACATTCTTCTCTCCTTCAATAAATTGCATCCTTGCAATTTGAAATTGTTCTTCTAAAATAAAAGGTTGAAAATAGAAAATAACTTTGGGAAAACCCAGATCGGAAATTAGGTTAACAAAATTTAGTCTTAATAAGAGGAAAAAGAAAATGAATGGGTCACCACCAAATTATGATCTCGATTAGGAGAACATTGGTGGAAATTAGAGACATATAATTGGAGGAGAAATGTAAATATTTATAGGTAGTGTTTGAGGTCATCAATCACAAACAAGTGTAAAATTAAGGTCCTTAAATTCATCAATATATGATGATTTAAAATACCATCGGTTCAACAAAACATAAGGTATTAGGATAACATATTTTTGGTTTTAAGGTCCCTTCACTACAGTTTAAGAATTAATTTCTTCATAGAATAAGATAAGAAGAAAAATATATACTTGACAAGTAGAGTTCCATCCTTTAACTAATTTCTAACACAAACTTATCTTTCACTCTAAATGATAATAGAACTTAAAAAAATATTCTATTTATCATATTCGTATAGGGTTCCAAAAAGAAATGTATTTATAATTCATCTACCAGACCCTTAAAAAACTACATTATTAAATCCCGGAAATCACGTGGGCCAGTGGTAGGTGATATTCCCTTGTCGCCCTTCGGTTACAGGTTCAAGTCTCGTGGGCTTTCCAGACACAACGGGTTGCCGCCCGACCTCCGAGTTTCCCTTTTATGGCAATCCAAAAATAATCTCAAACTAGAATTATCCAAAATACTTCTATCCAAACTCACAGTCCATAATTTATAAGTAAGGTAAACATAATGAAGATCCTTTTTGTCGCGTAATAACATGTGAACACTTTCATCATGTATTCTTTTAAAATACTACAACATCCTGAATTACCATAAAACCTTATTGATTACATTCATGATCCCTTATTACTTATAGAATACTGGATATACTCCTTCTATCCAAAAATTTTGTAAAATCCAACAATGATAAAATATACAAATCATTAATGAGTTTCAAGGTAGTCAAGAATATCCAATATAATTTATCCAAATCAATCATGTATTATTCCAAAATCACTACCTCAGTATCAGAACCATATTATGGTTTATCTTTCTCTCAACCATATATTTTCCAAAAATTTAACCTGCTATTGAGTCACCTTTTTGGTTCCACACAATCTCAAGTCCTTAATGAAATAGTACTGCAATACAATCCTTATATACTCCATAATTATTATAACTAGTACATCATTGATACAAAACTCAAATGACATAATTCTTTAATAACAATATAAGAACTCTAATAAATTCTCCTCATTTGTGGTAGTATCACAACTTGATTATTATCCAATAGCATCATTTGGGGCATACTCTAATGATTTGGACATTGGTTTGTGTAGTGTCCCAACTCCTTGTAGATGAAGCATTGTACATTTGAAACCATTTTCTTACCCTTGCAGTCACGTACTTGGTGTCCTCTTTCTCCACACTTATAAAAAACTACCATTCCCTTCAGGAATGTTCTAGGGTGTTTCTTCCCACAGTTATCACATATGAGAAAATTATTCTTTTCCCTCTTCCCTTTATCCATATTTCTCTATTCCATCCTTTTCTTCTCTTTCTTCCCTTCAAATCCATAAGACTCAGATAATTCTTTACTTATATTATTAACACATGATACTATTTCTTCATATGTTGAGAATACATGAGATAATATTTCCCTTATAAATGTTGGCTTAATATTTTAAAAGATATGATCCTTCTTTCTCTTTGGATCATACGTATTGTTGGAGTTCACATTCCTTCTACTGGGCGCCATTTCTATACAATGTCATAAACTAGGTCAGTTTATGAATTGCAGTGAATAATTACAAAACTTGTAAAATACCTAACATAAATTGAAAGGTTTATGGATATAATCCATAATCATAAAGATATTTTCATTGAGGAAGTATATACTCATAAACCCTTCATAACGATTTGTAAAGAAAATGAGAATTATCCTAAGCATATCCTCCGAAAGTGTCGTAACCAAGAGTGCAGTAGTGCCTATTGTCGTGCACCAGTTTCCGTTCGAGTCTAGCTCAAAGCGGTGTTTTCGGGTTTTACTGCTAGGTACATCTGTACCAGATCTTCCTATACCTTCTCATATCCAGATAGGGATGTATTTCTTGGAAAACTCAAAAAATATCTATAATACAAAATTTCTAGAAAGTTCTTCTATACTAATCCTCAAAGTCCATCTTAGGTCTATGTTCTCTAATCAGAGTTTATCTAAATCTATCTTCCAAGGTTTGTACAAAACTTCATCTGATACCAACTGTAACACCCCAACCCCAGTTACCCAGAGTCGGTGCATTATTACATAACATTGGCATGATCACAAAAGATCAAGTATCAAAAGACCGATTAGTTTAGTATCCTTGGAAACACTAGATACATACATAAGTCTTACATTACATCATACAGTAAAAAACTACAACAACATATTGTCTCCATAGACCACACTCATATCCCCTCATACTATCCCTATAGGTTATTAATAAAATACTCCTTCACATCCTGGGAAAAATAAAACATAGAAATGGGTGAGCTCAGATGCTCAGTAAGGATAACAATATAGTGGAAACTTTCATAAATAAGCATAAACTTTTAAGGCAATGTATAACTAAAACAAAAGCTTTTTAAACTTTAACTTCAGTATAATATGGAAAAAATAAAATTAAATAATTCCATTTAATTATTCACATGTATATTCTACTAGTCTAATAATAACATGCAATATCAATAACCACTTTCATAAAGATGGAATGCATAATGCGAGACTATCATAACCATATAGTCAAGGCCTTGTGCCCAGACTAAAAATAAGATTTTGTCAAGGCCCTATTACAAGACACTAGTTTGTCTCATGATACCTACCAATGCATCGAGGAGCTATAGCGAGCTCCACCCATCACTTACTAAGTCCAATGCATTCCACATATGAACAGGTTTAAACATAACATAAACATTCGTATTAAAACTAGCATACGAAATGTCAATACTTTATCCATAAACAATGAATGGTATAAAAATAACACATCCATATTCAAACATATCACAAAACCTTCAATAAAATATGGAAGTTTTGTATCATAATAAATCAACTTCAAATAAGCTTAAAATCCATCACAGGATATTGACATAGATGAAAACAAAACAATTTGAGAGAAATATCTCTTTTTTTAAACCATTTAAAAGTCACATAATTATAAAAGAAAATATTTACTGTGAAAATATTCTTATAAGCTTGTAAGGGAAACTTAGACGATTTTATAATGGTGGAAAATAGCCACACTCGCTGTACAAGTTAAAAAAACATTCTTATCTTAATTCTGTCGAAAAGGTTAAAAAGGACCTTGTTTGGAAAACGACAGAAAGATTCATTTATAAACATCTTATAAAAAATCAAAAAGGGTATAAATTACTTTAACCCATAGTCTGTAAAATAGTAAGAATGATTTGAAATACATTTTTAAGAAACATGTATGTGGATGATAAAGAGGTCCCAGTAGATAATTACGTATAAACAACCTCGAATAATGGATAGATCGTGAAATAAACTCTTAACTTGTACTTTTCCTTGGTTGATTGTAGGTTAAACTCCTGTATAATGGTGAAATAATTTTTATTAAATTATACAAGAATCATATACATTAATATGATATCATATATGATCTTTTAACATTACTATGTTAATAATATCTTAGTATTATCGTCATTTCGGGTGTTAATGGATTCATTTTCCTTTATATTCTTTGTTATGTTTTTCATATTTGTTATGGAGGGATGTATATTATTCATATACAGAATGATATGAAGTCCTTAAAAGTTATTTTTAATCATCAAATAAAAATTAGTCTTGAATTGATATGATGAGGAATGAATCACATCGCGTTCGTGGAGACGGTAATCTGTACGTACGCATGAACGCTACTTCCATTTCATTTTTCATTTTAAAAGGAATAAAAAACAAATTATACATAGGTATATTATTATTCCAGTATAATATAATATCTTATATATGTTACTTAAGTTCATTAACACCATACCTTATACGTTCCATGTATGGTATGAACGAGTCATATCACTTTGAGGGGGCGATAGTCCGCACTTCCTCAAATGAAATTATCGTATATATATACAACATGAAATGAATAATGGTATGCTATGAAATTGAATTAAAGAAGATTATATATAAAATAAATATCATAAATATAATATTTAATTACACTGTCATCATAATGGCCACCATGAGAGGCGGTAGGAGATAATTTGAACAATCATCATTTCGTGAGGCATTTGGTTGCCATCCACAGAAACATTATGTTCTTCACCCATTAGATGGAGGTGTATGTAATTTTAGTTCTAATAGTTCTCATAAAAAAAATAATAGTATATTGAGGATACTGGTGTTGTTTTAAAAGAAAAGAATAAAAAGAGTTTAGGGGTTGGAGAAGTAAAATAAAAGAAAAGAAGTTAAGAGAAATTGTTACCTTTAATTTGGGTAACTCCCTTTGGTTTGAACCAAAAGGACTCTTGAAGTGTCTTATACCTAATTTAAGGCTTATAAGAGGATGATAGGGATGTAGGGAGATTAATTGGGAAAAGTTTGGATGAGCCAAAGGGCTTGATATGTGTGAGGAATTGGTTAAAAGGGGTGTCCTTTTATAAGGGGGAGGAGGGGATCTTTAGAAAAAACTTAAAGTATTATTTTATAATAAATTCATATTCGGTTTATAATGGCTCCAAATTAATTTATTTGTATTATAAGGTGAGTATGGGTCGAAATAATTTCAAGCAATATGTTTTATACAGGTTTGGGTCACTATATTAACTTTATCTTTTTGATTTAACTCTTAGTTAAATAGTTTGACATTTACTATGTCTCTTTGTATTTTTATATTATAAAGTTAATAAACTTACTATATACATCTAATATACCCCAAGTGGTCCATTAATGGTACAAATATCATTATATAAATCATTTTTCTGAACCTTATATTTTTAGGAATAGAATATCAATTAATAATATAATATTTGTTTTAAAAACCCTTTTATGTCAATTTTGACACTATTTAATAATTGATTTTTTCAAAGTCTTAAAAACTTTATTAATTCGAAAAAAATTCATTTAAGTAATACTAACATGTCATATTAACCAATAAAATTATTTTATGTCATCAAAACATTCAAATTATATTTATTTTAACATTTATAATACCAATTATTTGATTCTTTCATTAATAAGGAAAATACTGCATCATTATTGTGTCATTAATAAATTTAATTATTCAATGTATAAAAATTATAAATAAAATAAAATTATGTATTAAATATTTTTAGATTTATAATTAATATTTATAGTCTAAAATATAACATATATAACCCTATGTAAAAATTGTTTTTCTAAAATATATATGCTTAGGTCATTTTTGTATTTACTTTAACTTAATTAATATAAAGTGTCATTATCACTTACAAGTGACTCCATGGGGTCCCAAAATAGACCCAAATATGCCCATGGTCGGAAATATATCAACCAATAGGGTTAGGACATGTTTTAGGGCAATTTAATATTATTATAATATTATTTGTTTACCCTTATTTACCAGATTTACCTTTTAACCATGGTAAATAAAATATTTACCGAAGTAATTATTCCAAATGTCTAAAAATAAAAGTTACCTATTTACACAATCTTTGACCTCCTAATTCTAAATATGGAATCCAGTTTTCTAAATTCAAAACACAAAATTGGAAGAAATTAATTAAAAATTAATTCCCATTGTCAAATCAAAAAGCGTGTTTTTAAGAAATAATAACTTTCAAAAGGTTGACACTTGCTTTTGTCCTGTTTAAATATGAAATTATGTCCAATGAACAACATTGTATTAAATGGTAAAAATATAATCTAATTATAATTTAAAACCACTCAATAGTATAATTTATCACTATAAATTATTTTGATTAAAAAGTTGTTTTTAATTAAAATTTAGTATTTTTCACTATTCATCAAAAACTGAACGTTTTTAGAAAAATACCAAAAATTCACCCGAAGATAATTTTGATATCCAGAATTAAAAAATGTAGTCTATTTTACCAAATTAAAAACATTGAAGTTTCATTTATTAATTAAAAATTAATTCCTATTGTCAAAACCAAAAGGCATATTTTTAAGAAAAAATATCTATCAAAAGATTGACATTTGTTTATGTCCAATCTCAAAGTGAAATTACTTACAATGACCATAATTGGATTAAATGGTAAAAATATAATCTATTTATACTTCCAAACCATTAAAAGTTATAATTTAACACTATAAATTATTTTGATTAAAAAAAAGTTGTTTTCTGTTAAAATATAGTACTTTTTCACTATTCACTCAAATAAGAAGGTTATCAGAAAAGCACAAAAAATTCATTGAAACTAAATTATTATGTACCAATTATAAATAAGAAGTTTATTTTGTCAAATAGAATATATAATAGTTTCAAATATTGGATTTAAAAAGGGTTCATCATTAAAAGGAGGTGAAAGTGCATTTTTTGAAATAAATACTTCTTTTATCTGAAAAAATGAATTTGTTCTTACATTATGTCTAAGAAACTCATAATATGGATTCTAAAATTATAAGGATTATATATAGTTCAATATTCAGTTAATACTATTCATAACTACTTTTGAACTACTAGTTTGGTAATCTTGTGGTGTGCTCGAAGCCGGTGTTGCATGTAGTGCAAGTTATTGAATTACTTTGAAGAAATAACGTACTATGAAATCTTGGGGTGTTACATGTATCATCAAAAGAGAAATGAATAGTTTCATCCACAAATTTATATTTCTTGTTAAAGAACCTATATTATTTATTAGTGATTTAATAACTAAGGAAAATTCCTTCATAGATTTTTGGTGAAAATATTTCTAGGTTCTCTTTTGTGTTAAAAATATAAAATTTACACCAAAAAACTCTAAATTAATTTATTTTGAGTTTTATTCCATTCCATAATACATATGGAGTCTTTTTAAAGATAGTTTAACTATATTAATTATATATAAAGCTATGTAAATAAATTCATCCCATAGAAAGATAAGAGTGTAATATTCACTAAGCATTATTCTAGATATTTCTTGAAGAGTATTATTTCTCCTTTCAACAACCCCATTTATTGAGGTGTTTGAGGTGGAGAGAAATTGAGAGAATAGTCATGTTATGAGCAGAGATATTAAAATTATTTATTCTCAAACTCTTATCCATGATCACTTCGAAAGGACTTTATGGTAATTCCATTAAGGTTTTCTCTAGATTTAGAAGACATGGAAAAATAGGAAGCTGGTTCACTTTAATGATAATGGAAAAAACACCAGGTATATATTGAATAATATGAAACCATAACATAAGAATAATGTTTTATTGATAAAATATAAAATTTAGATAGTCAAAATAAATCCATATGAACAAATTCTATTGGTTGATGGGTAGAGATCTCTTTCTTTGATTTCAAAGATATTTTGTGTTGCTTTTCCTTTTTACACGGATTACACACTTTATATTTGGGAAATTATAGATTAAGTTGATCTTTGAATAAACCATTATTTGTTGGATTTATAAGTGAGTATATATTAAAATGATCCAGTCATCTATTCCATAGACAAGATTATATATAAAAAGTACTCAAGTAAGAAACATTTTGAGAAAATAAAGAATCTAAACTAACAACATAAACATTATCATTTCTAAAATTAGTAAATACCAAAGAATTATTAGAATATTTTTTACAAGAATTAGTTTCAAATTTTATATGATAACCGTTATCACATAATTGTGATATGCTAATAAGATTATATTAAACCATCAAAAAATAAAACTTTAGAAATAAGGACATATCTAGAGTTACCAAATTTTCCATGTATGATGGGTTTTCCTAATTCATTGTTACTAAAAGTGACATACCCACCATCCACCATTATAAGGTTTTTAAATCTTGAATATTATCCAAATATATGTCTAGAACATCCACTATCTAAATAACATAGATTATTAATGGATATTTTTAATAATTTATCCTAAAATCAATTAAATACACATTGGTTTTGGTACTGATATCTTTTTGGGTCCAGAGAGGTTAGAAATCAGATTTTTTGGAATCCAATTTTTTTATAGGTGTATTAGAAAAATATTTATCATATTTTGAAAGAAATTACTTTTGAGGTCCAAAATTATTATAATTATTTCCAAAACTAATATCATTTTTAAAAACTAAAGTTATATTTTTAAAACTAGGAATAAAATAGTATTTGTACAGTTTAATTTTTTATACATGTTGATAACAAAAACTAGCTCTTGGGTTAGGTACAACCTAACTGTTAGGGCCAATAGGGGCCTATATACCCTGAGAAGGGGGGTGAATCAGGGTATGGATATTCTTTTCAAAATTCTTCCTGCCCCACTGGATCTTGACCTTTTTATTACAAGGGTCACTTTGTTTGCACTTGTGTGATTTTTATGATCACTTATTTTCTTCTTTGCCTGATGATGATGCTTCAAATGCAATGAAAAGATGTAAGCAGGCAGACACAAAGATTTTTACTTGGTTCACCCTCACTGGGCTACGTCCAAGGAGCATACACAGACAATTTGTCGTGCGTACCAAATCCTACTAATCTTCATAAGACGTGGATGAAAATTCGGGATAGAGCACTTCTATTCCCAGGCTCACTGCCTTCACAAGGTTTAGGGTCAGCTCACTGCTTTCCCAAAGGTCACTCCCTATTTCTCTCTCTCTGGCTCACTGCCGGTGGAGAGGATCACCTTCTTCCTCTTCTTATGCTCACTTCACTAGAAGGGAATCCACTCACAGTTTATAGACCTGTAGGTCTCTTAATTTGCATGAAATAATGCATATTCAACTGTTGATAGATGCTCTATTGAAGTTCAACTTTCATCTACTGATGAATACCTCTTTGCCTCTGAACACTGGGCAATTCCTTTTGGAAACACCTTCGCAAAGCACCCTACTTCGCGAAGCATCCAATTTCACGAAGCTCAAACAAGCCTTCGCGAAGCTCCTAACCTTTCGCGAAGCACTTTCGCGAAGCTCAAGCCGTCGCAAAGAAATGTCCCTCGCGAAGCTTACTAAGCCAATGCGAAGCTCGCAGGTTTCGCGGAGCTACAATAGCCGCCGCGAAGCTCCTCTTTCGCAAAGCACACTGCCTTCACGAACCACCTCTGCGAACCAAGAGCAATGGATTTTCTTTGAAAATTCTCTCTACTTCTCTCGAGGGGGTCGGCCTCTATTTATAGGCAATTCCACTGACCCTCGAACTTTCCGCGCAAAGTCAACGCCACATCATCTCAAATCGTGAAGCTCCGAAGTTTCCGTCGGAATTCTGTCCAAATCGCGAAGCACCACAGAAATTTTCCGTTCGCGGAGCTCGTCGTAATCACAAAGGATCACCGTCAACATTCCTTCGCGCCTTCTCCACGAAGCTCCCTCGCAAAGCCCTTCACCGCCGCGATGTGCTTCAACTCTGACGTTCGTGAAGCTTTGACGTAATCGCGAAGCATCACCACCTCCATTTTTCTGGTCTTCGTGAAATCCAAACCATGCATCCTATCTTCATGAAATTCATGCCTTTGCCATATTAAATTATGCTCTTCCCAGAAATCCTATTTTCGCGATGCTCATCAAACTCAAAATTTTGGACCCAAAAATTTGGCAAACACTGGGAAACGGTGCCACCTTGTACTGCTCTTTTGTACCGCCTCCAGATCATCCTTTCCTTTGTCATCGTTCTTTGTCAACAAGGATTGTCAACAACTTCTTGGGAACTCGACAATTCTCCATGGAAACCTGCTTTGTCAACAAACAAAATCAACCAAAAAATACTTCAATGTTACATTGAGGGATTTTTTCCCAAAACTAACTTCCTAGAATTTTGTTTAAGGTTTCTATTCTTCTAGAAAAACCTTCACTGTGCCTTTTTAAATATTCATTTACTATTTTTAAATTAGTATTCACTTTTCATAGATTATCATTCAATTATTTTTCAATTATAAGAGAATTTTTTTATATAAAAAGTAATATATGAGCCTTTTTTATATTTATATTTTTATCTTTTTGCTCATTCATGATATCTTCTAGCATAACACAATATTATTCTAGTTATTCTTTAGAAATTTCTTACTCATCATGAATATGATAAGAAATATAAGGTACCTCAGAGGTAGTAGCTATAAATCATAAATTATATTTTTCATTAATATTTTCTTAGTTTGAATTTGAGTCACTGGAGCTATCCTAAAATGCACTCCAATTAGATTTAATTTATATTTTTATTCCTTTCTCCTTATATTCATATTTTTTTTATTTTAGGTTTCAAAAATCATACTTTATGTTCCCTTTTCTTTTTCATTCATAATGGGTGATCTCATTATAAGAGTCATCCTTTTTCCAATATTTATTCCAGTTCCATTTATGGACATATTTTCCTTTATAGTTAGACTTTCTAAAAAACTTCTTCCTTTTATAGAACTTGGTAAAAATTATGGATAGATATTCCATTTATTTATAACTTTCAATGTCACCTTCACTTCCACTTGTAATATCATTTTTAGAAATTTCGTTTTTCCATTAAATATGATCCTTTAAATGTAATATATTTTCATTTCACTTCATTATACTTATTATTTAATTTTAGATTTTATTCATACATCATCATCTTCCCAATTAATTATTTGATTGGAAATTTTTTGATGTCCTATGATTCACAAATAGATACTTAAGTGCCTCTCAATCGGTTTAGTAGACATCTCGATATTCTCATTACTTGAGATTTGTAATCCCTAATTTTTCCAAGTGTAGTCATAGTGTTTATGATCTAATTAAACCAAAGATACATGTCACAAATATATTTGTTAGGTTTCATTTGGAAAATATCATACTTAATAGAATTTGTATTCAATCTCATTTCCTTCACATTATAAGTGTCTTAATGTGATACAAAGAGGGTATCCTAAATAAGATAAGCATTAACACAAGAAGATATTTCATGAAATTCATCTTCACCTAAATCATATAATAAATAATTTATAGATTTACAATTTTAATCCTAAGAATCTTTAATAGTTGCATCCCATTACTTTCTAGCAATTTTGGGTTTCACATATTTGTTTTCTATAGATCCCCAAATATCAAATACCATTCTCTCAAGATATATATTTTTTATTTTCCATTGAGCATAGTTTTGACCATTAAAATAAGGAGGTCTATTGGTAGCATAACCTTCAAACTTATTCTCCATAATATCATATTATAATGTAAAAAATAAATAGATCTTGATAAAATAATTGGTCAAAATAAATAGTAAACAAATAGAAATAAATCCCTTTAATACCAAATGATGGCCAAAGTAAATAACTCAAGATGGGGGGGGGGGGTTAATTGAGCTTCCAATTAAATTTCTATTAAAAATATTTTAAAACCAAATTCCCTTAGTTTATAAAATACATATTAGTTAACAAAAATAATATAAATATATAATTTGATCTTTCAAAAATATTTTTCAAAGTTTGATCACAACTTCATTAAAGTATGGTTAAAACTATTTTAACTTTTGAAATATATTTAGTAATATAAAACATGGTATATTAAACAAAAATTAAATATAAATATCAAATTAATGTTATGTTATATAATTTAGAAAACTAAAACAGTTTTGATTTAAAAAATAGGGTAAAAAAAATATAGAACATAAAGTAGAATAAATTAAAGAGGTCCAGTCTCAAGTTAAGACCCAGTCCCCTCCACTTAGAAATCATCTACTGAAAATTGGTTTATTTTAAATAAACTAATCCACATCCTGCATCAATTTTAATAAACAATATCTTACAATTATTTCCAAGAAATATAAATCCACTTCAATAATTCTATGCGGGAGAATGAAAAGATAACAACTGCATGTAGGCAGTCCAGGTTACACTACCTCTTCCATAGTTCTTCATGATAGGATAAATAAAAAATAATTAGAGAGAGTATACAAAAATATTTAATATAGTAAATGATATAGTGATAAAATATATACAACATAATGCACAAACATATCAAAATTAATAAAAACAGAGTAATATAAGGGAAATAGCTAGGTGTTATAGAGTATATAGTTTTGTTGTTCTGTAGAAGATTCTTATATTATTATTGTTTTCTTTCAATTTAGAATTGATATGCGAATATTTTCAGATTTTATTTGATTTTTTAATGAAGTTTAGGAAAAAAATTCATATATGTTCAAATAACAGAGCATTGGTTCATCTTTTTCATTCATAGAAAAATCTGATGTCTGTGTTACACATGTCTCTATCCTTAGTATTCAATCATCCTTTTAAAAAAGCTTTTTCCAGAAATAACCATTTAAAGAACCATCTTTGAAGATCCTTCTACTTTACCAGGAAATACAGGCTCAATAAATGCTCCTGATAGACATTTAATTTTTCATATAAAAGTAGTTAAGTTAATATATTTGATAATATAATACTTAATTTTTGGTATGGATACTTTAGATTTTCCATATCATTATTCATGGATAATTTAGGTATCCACGTTATCATCCACAGTGGTGGCCATTTTAAGATATGAAACATTAGCATTCATTGTCACTTCAATGCTTTGTGATATTTATAGTAGGATATCTTGAAAGGTTTTATGGTCGATTACTTGTACCTAAGACCGATCATTTAAAATTATGGTCAATTAGTTAAATGTATAGTCGATCCAATACTTTACCAAATTCTAACTTCTAATCACAGTTTCTTCATTTATTATTGAGGTTGAGTCTATACTATTTCATATTTCCAAATTTCACATATGGTCACTTCATTCAATATTTGCTCAATAGGAAATGATTGTTTAATCGATATATCACTTGGAAATTTTTGACATAATCATAGTTTCTTCCATATGGATTCATGGTCTATAGATATTTTGTGTGGTCTATCTACTAGACTTGTGTTTGATCCATGTATTTATAAAAATATTTATCATGGGGGTCACCTGAGATACAACACTCAATCACTCGTTTTGTCTTATGGTAGCTTGAATAATTTTCCATATATCTTCCACAGTTGATCCAATGATCTTATGGATGATGAAATTTTCATGTGGTCTATTCAAGACTTAGGGAATTTTCCATTCTTTTCTAGAAAATGATTTAACTTTCATAAAACAAAAAATGGATTATAAATAACATAAAAATTATTTTTGATTATTAACATAATGAATTAATAGACTAATACAACCCTGTCAATATAGATTCAGTACTATACATATATGCTCTTATGAATTTTTATGGTGAGACCACATGAGAGGTAATCAAGTTTGAATAAAAGTTAGAGGATTTTGAAGTGTGTCACAATTAAGCATATGAAAATGTTGTCACAATATTATTTTCAAATAATGAAAATGGTACTAAAGATAATATAGAATACAATACACACCATGTTATCCAATCTTAACAATCAGTGGAAACCACTCCTCAAGATGGATAAGAATAATGACACCCTTACATTCTATTCCTTCCTCCACAAGTCTAGTGGAAGGATAAAGTAACAGAGGGAAAAAAATTAGTGTTTTTTTGTAGGGGGTTCTCCATACGAAGTTTAAAGTGAAACACATTGGAAGGAAGATAATGTTTTAGTTTAAATGAAACAAATAACATCCTTCATTAGATTTTAGGTGACCACTGATACTATCAACTAGGGGTAATAAAAACCTCAGGCACACTTGGGGGTACAAGACAAACCTTCCCTTCCATTCCATCTTTCATTTTTTTATTTTAATAAATATAATTAGTTTTTTTTGTTTTCTTTATAAGTTTATAAAAGAATTTCAATAAAAGCTTAACTCAAGTTTCCTAAGACCAATTAGTCATGTTGTGTCACTCCTTAATATTAACTTAAACAACTCTATTCTTTTAATTCTATATGATTTAGAAGGAAGATATTGAATTCCAAGTGTTGGTGGGGGGATATTAACCTATTTTAATTTGAGTGTGTTTTCCTTTATTTACTTTTTTTATTAAAATAAAATGGTCGTGAAGTATTTTACCACTTGGATAAATTTTGTTTTTTGGTTCTGTAGGAGATATGATTCATTTTAAAAATATGTATTTTCTTTGAAAATTAGAGAATAAATCATAATTGGAAAACAAATTTAGGTGGACCATATTTTTTTTCCTAAACTGGATCAATGAACTTGAATTTAAGTGGATAAATTATTAAAAAAAATTAGTAATTCATGGTTTCATTACTAAAAAACCAATTGCATAAATTCATTTGAATTGGAGTATTTTTTAGTAGTTGGGATCTATATGTAACGTCCTAAACCCGAATGCCATGTAATAGTGCTCCAAGCCCGATTAGCCACATGGCCTAAAGTAATTCTCCATAAATTCCAGAGGCTGTTGACTAGTAGTGAGGGCCTAGGTGTGATAGTGGGGAGACTATGCCTTCTTTAGCAGAGTGTAACACACCAAAATAACATACAAATATTAGAAGCAGTAATACCATATAACAGAAGTAAACATCGAAAGACTAATAATATAAATAACCATACGTCATATCATACAATAGATGATGCTACATGTTACATGTTCTAGAAAACAACCAAAATAGGTTACACTTCATTCATATACAATACAAGTTCCAGAAGTAAAAAATAACAAAGAGAATCTCAGAAACATTGCAAGCCTTATCTTGGTCCCATTATCTTCTTCTCCTAAGCAGCATATCAAGTACATGTAGGAGGGATATTTACTTTATCAACACATGCAACCATATAATCTTTTTGGGCCCAAAACATAGCCTAAGAAATGTGTGAGACTAAATCCCAGTAGAAAAACACCCAAGGTCTGTGCCAATCTATCAGTGATTATATATAATAGGAAGTGTACAAAAGTGAAGCAATAATCTAGGAAGTACTCAAAAGTAAATAATCTTACAATAACTGGTTTCCTTTTAAGGTTCATTTCATCATCCATTTAATAATTCAATTATATTGAATTCATATATCTCAAGATCTGGCCTAAGCCTGACATCCCCCGTATAGCTTTAAGCACAAAAGATGCCTCAAAAGGCCATCTAAACAAGTATAAGTGAAGACTGAATACAAGCTTGTGCTTTGGTTTAGAAGATTCATCATAAACCATTTCATTTCAATACTCAAATATAAACTGAGACCATCCTTGAAATTACTAATTTAGAATTCAAGTATCACTCCAGGTGAAAATCCACCAACACCCTACAAGCCCGGCTCATTGAACCTCACAGGAGCCCGATATCACTCTAGGTTTGGTATAAGTCCATGTCAATTGAAGCTGTCCTTGGTGGTCCTATAGGGAAGCCCCAAGTATCACTCAGGACATATAATCCAAATTCCTCTATAGCCCATCCATGTAAGTCCTATAGGGATCCATGATTCACTCAACATTTAAGTACAACCTCTATGGGCCCATCCATGGAATCCATGGTTCACTCACGGCTTAAACATAATTAACCCTTTGAGCTCATCTAAAGAATTCAAACAGAATCAAAGGTTCACTCAAGGAACAAGGTAAAATAGTCATATGAGCCCATCTATGGAATTCCAAATAGAATCCATGATTCACCCAAGACTAATTAAAATTTCATCATAACAAATTCAATTAAACATTTCATTATCCATGCTAAGTTTAAAACCAAAAGCATATAATATAACTCACCACCAAGGGGTGTCTCAAGCAATGACCAAACTCAAAAGGCTTGGCCTTTCATTTAATCACATGGGAATATTTATCATAATATGAATCACATATAAATTAAACTATTACATGTCATAAACATTGATCAACTCACGTGGGTGGGTTCACAATTGGAGAAATTCATTCCAAACACGCCTAAAAAAGCATAAACATTCATGGGTCAAGGGGAAATTCAACCATCCCATACCCTAAACAATTCAATTAAAATTTAACACTATTAAAATTCCATTTAACAACCAATTTCATTTTTAACAACCCATAAAATGGAATCAAAGTCATGCCTCATTGGCATCCTAGACCAAACAACCATAAACAATCATCCAAGGGAACTCACCCATGGGGTGGATGTTAATCAAGGTATAAAACCTATTCCACGGTTTAAAACACCTATTAAATTACCTAAAAAACAACAAAAAACAATAGGGTTCAAATATAAATCAAGGTGACACCCCAAAAATGGGCATGTGACACTCCGACATATATAAATAGCTTGAAAATTATCAAAATACACAATACCACCTACATTAGGATTGTGCTAGATAGCTTATCTAGTATCAAACTCTGATTCACCATGTCTTGGGAGAAATCTTAAGAACATATAAATATGGTATATTAGGTCATATGAGCCTAAATACAAATAGTGCAATTGATAACCAGAATAATTGAGAAAGGCTAAAAAGGAATCAATGCCTTACCAATATAGATCCGATGAGAAAGACAAAACTCGAATTAGAGATCAGAAGAAGAACGTAGCTCAAGGACTAGATTAGACTTACAAGGGGAGCTCCCATTATGAGGCTTTTGTGTGATGGGAGGAGGAGAATTATACTTTTAGGTTATAACACAATAGGGTAAAAACTATCATTTTACCAAAAAAACTATGTTGCACGGTTTAGGTGCACGATTTATCTAACTATGTTCTGTTTTACACGATTTATCAAAATGTTCACCATTTCACATGTTTTACTATAGGAGGAAGGGGTAATCACACAATTACCTCGCACAGTTCAAAAACCGTGTGCAAACCATGCATAGATCCTCTATCAAGTTCTGCAAAAAACTGTAGAACTAGCTGCACAGTAATGGATCTCCTCCCACACAGTTTCATAAAACCGTGTGGCTAATAAGCTCCCACTATCTAGCCTCACGTGGTTTAGTCAAACTATGTGACCTACCCCGCACGATTTTAACTAACCGTGTGCCAGACATAAAACACCCAAAATTTGTGTTCCGAGCTCCAAACTAGCCCCAGACACCTTCAAGCCTTCCGTGACCCCAATGGTCAGTCACATTAGGCCTCATTTAAGTATTTAAACTTAGAATTGAAAGAAAACACAATATCCTTACCTCAAATAAGAACTATGTTCTTACAAACTTTCCCCCTTAAAATTCGTCATCAAATTTTCCTTATATGGGTGGTGAAGAAATATTTGAGAACAACTCCAACCACTAAGATCGAACATCAGTCTCCATCTCCCAAGTATCGTCCAACACTTGTCCATGCTACCATAGAACCCATACTAAATGAATAGACCGACCTTGGAGAACCATCATGCTACAATACACAATTCTTATAGGATGCTCCGCAAAGGAAGCATCTACCTATAAATAAAATTCAACAGGGTGAAAATTGTGAGATGGTTTTGAAAAGTAATGTCACAACTGAGAAATGTGGAAGACATTGTGCATAGCTCTATACCTCTGAGGTAACTGCAACTGATAGGAAACTGACCTGACTCTCTATAGAATCTCAAAGGGGCCAATGTATCTAGGTGAAAGCTTACCCTATCTTATGATCCTATTGTGCCCCAACATTGGTGAAACACATTGGAAAACCCAATCCCCAACCTCAAACTCTAGAGGTCGTCTGTGGTGATTGATGTATGATTTCTAATGAGACTGTGTAGTATCCTTCAGCTTCCAAATCAACTAAACTTGTTATGTTGTCTCTTGGACAAGACGAGGTCCCATCATAGATGCCTCTCCTGCATCCAACCATCATAGGGGTTATCAGCATGGTATATCATACACAACCTTATATGGATCCATCTAAATATTATCCTAAAAGATATTATTATAATAAAATTCAACCAGGGGTATGTTCCTATCCCAAGAGCCTCTAAAATCAGGGACGCATACCCGAAGTATTTCCTCAAGCACCTGAATCATGCACTCTAACTAGGCATCTGTCTAAGGGTGATAATTTATGCTTATAAGCACCTATGTACCCAACAAACTTTGTAGAAACTTCCATAAATGAGAAGTAAACCAATCATCCCTATCTGAAATGATAGAATTTGGGACCCATGTAGTCGTACAATCTCTTGGATGTACAACCTCCCAAGATTATCAACACTGAAGGTTTCCTTGATTGGTAGGAAATGTGAAACCTTCATGATAATTTTAACAACAACCCATACAACATCATTACCTTGAGGAGACCATAGTAAAACCATCACAAAACCCATCACAACATCATTCCATTTATACTCAGGAATGAGTAGATGCTTTAAAATTCTATCTGGTTGCTGGTGTTCTGCCTTCACCTGCTGACAAGTGGAGCACCTCATGAAAAAACCTGCTACATATTTTTTCATACCTGACCACCAATACTAATGATGTAAATCCTAATACATCTTGGTCACACCAGGATAAACTACTGACACAGAGGTATGAAAGTCCCACAATAGTTCTTCATGCATGTATGAAGAGACCCACACACGAACATGTAAACATAGAACCACATCCTTTCTTATGGTACAACTAGGAGGAGGTTCCTCACCTACCACTCTCCTATAGAAATAGGCCTTCAGAATCCAATAGTTGCCTCATCCTCACTATGTTCACCAGGTTAGAGGTAACAACTAAGGATGAAAGAAATGTCTGCCCTTGACATTTGTGCACCACAAAGTGCATCTCAGAGAACAACACCATAAGCTTCAAATCACTAATGGAAAGTTGCAATGCCCATATCTGAGTCCTCCTACTCAGTGAATCGACCACTGCATTTTCTTTACCAAGCCTATAGTCAAGCTCGAAGAAAAAAGACTAAAGGTATTCCACCCACCTTCACTACCTTAGATTCATATAACGCTATGAAAATATGTACTTGAACCTTTTTTGGTCTATGTACACCAAAAACACTCTCCCTATAAGTAATGTCTCCAATAGAATAATGTGTGAACAACAATATCCAACTAGAGATCATGAATTGGTAATTGCTCTCATGTCACCCCAACTGTTGAGACCCATATGAAACAACTCGTTCACCCAACATAAGAACTGCTCCTAGCCTAATACCTGATGCGTTATAGTACACAGTGTAACTTCTTCCTAGCTCTGGAAGAATCAATATTAGCATAGAAGTCAATCTACCTTTTTTCTCTTGAAAGGCTCTCTTATAGGAATATATCGATAAATACTTCACACCCTTCTTATTCAATCCCATAAATGATGTTTATAAGCATGATAGGTCCTTTATGTAACTTTTATAGTAACTAGACAACCCTAAGAAACTCCAAAACTCAAAGGCGTTCTTGGGATGATCCCAAGAAACTACTGTTCTCACCTTCTCTAGGTACACTAATACTCCTATCTCTGAGATGATGTGACCCCAGAAGTGAATCTGATCCATCTAGAAGTGGAAATCTGTGAGCTTAGCATATAACTAATTCTCTATTAGTGTATTAAATATGATCTCAAGATGTTTGGAATAGTTGTTTTGATTGTGAGAATACACCAAGATATCATCTCTGAAAACAAAAAAAACGAGTTGAGATAAGGGTGGAACACATGTTTCATTAGTTCCATAAAGACTATAGGCGTGTTTGTGAGGCTGAACGGTATAACCAAATACTCATACATACCATACATGTTCTTAAAGGTCATGCGAGGTATGTTTGATGGTCTAACATGCACCTAATGATAACAAGATATCAAATAAACCATAGAGAAAATCCAAGCTCCTCAGAGCTGGTTAAAGAGATCATATATACACTGTAGAGGATACCAGTTCTTAACCATTAATAAGTTAAATTTCTAGTAATACACACATAGCCTAAGGGTACAACCCAATTTTTTTTCAAAAAGGATTGGAGAATCCCACAGAAAAGTACTAGGTCAGATGAAACCCTTTTCCTCTAAATCCTCTAGCTACCTCTTGAACTCTTAAAACTCCACTGTAACCATCATGTGAGGAGGAATATGTCCCTAAAATGATAAAATACTAGAGGGAAGGCATGTTACCTATTCATCTAGATATAAACTCACAATCTGGGCTATCATCCCACCCAACCCATGACGCTCAGGTCCAGATCAGATCACCTGGACATCTCATTATCCTTTGTATAGAAATGATCCACCCTCTGGTGATGTAAAACTTACCCTACAGTGATAGAAATCAACAAAGGAATGGAAGTAAGAGAAATAGTCCATCCCAATAATGACATCAAATCTTTTCATTTTGAGGATGTAGAGGTTCCATACGAAGTGACACCCACCAATCTTAAGGGGGAACTTCCTGAACTAATGCACACCTTCTATCCTGATATCTAACAGAGTGTCTAGCATCATCACACCATTAGAATTATAAACACAAATCCCAAGTCTCTCTACACTGGGAATATATATAAAGATATGTGAATCCCCAGTATTTAAAAGTACAAAAGCTAAAAAAGAGGCTACTAGAATAGTACCTCTAATAGTATAAGGTATGAGATACTTCTCCTACTAGGTCTATTGCACTGTATATTTCTATCCTGTACTGTATCCCTGTGACACTGACTGGCTACCATGAGCTGATCCACCATGCTATTGATGTGAACCTGGGGTCTAGTTACCACGACCATGACCACCACCTCGATCTGAATGGAATGATGAACTCCAGCTCCCTGACTGGTGAGAATATATAGACCATATTTCTAAATGTGGAGTTAGTACAGACCCTCTCTCACTAGATGCTGGAGAAAACATTATTTAGAAGAGCTATAGATGACCATTGTTTCCACAAGATCAACACTTGACTGGGTCTAGTGGACATTATGGCCTTGTATTCCCCAGCCTACCGCACTTATAGTACCTGAATTGGATACTTAAAGATACGTTCTAACAACTAATATCACCATGAGGTAGATCAAAATGATGCTTCCTACTACTAGTCGATACAGTACCAGATCTAGGTATCGAACCACCCTGGCTCGCACCTCTATACTCCCTTAGGTTACACTCTATGATCATTTCTTAATTCACTATAATAGATAAAATAGTCAACCTGAAGACATTCACTGGTGATTAGATGTCATACCTGATACCATCCTAAAATCTCATAGCCTTTGATATGTCATCACCCATCAGAATAGGTGCGAAACACTACAACTCTGTAAAACAGGACGAGTAGTCCATAACTGACAAAGTGCCTTGCTCCAGGTTTATAAACTCTTGATTTCTATCAACCCTCAGCGTCTTGAGATAGTAGTAATCTTATAATACTATCTAAAAATCTCCCTATTCCATATCCCGATGATTCTATGTCTGAGTGATAACGTCCCACCATCTCTTGGAATAATCACACAACATATATGTAGCGAGCATTACCCTCCTCTCATAAGGCATCTCTAAATGATCAAAGATCAAAATCATGGACACTATCCATGACTGCACAACTTGTGGTCCACCATCCCCAAAAAACATGGGTGGATGCTGATTCTGGAACACTCATGTCCTCTTTTCCATAGATGTAGCAGACTTTAGTGCTTCCTGAAAGGTTTTCATAAACCTCATAAAGCCTTCACGGAACTGTGCATTAGCACCTATGTCCGATATAATATATAATGTTGCAACTAGAAAACTGGAGGGTCCATTGGTAGCCTATGGCCTACCACCCTTGGGGTATGATCATCACCACCCTCTTGGTGTAAAACTAGAGGTCATCATGGTTTCATGAATCTAAAATTCCAAACACATGCCTCAGTTCAAGATCATTATCAAGGTTCACAACTCAAAAGCAAAAATACAAAAATAGGATAGGTCAAAACCTTCCTTTTTTAGAACTAACCCCTCTTCTAGCCCCATGTATCAGGTCTGGGTGTCAAACCAAAGAGAGACACTACCAAAATATCACTACTAAGTTCGGGTCTGGTTAAGTTCTCCATCAAAATCCATATCAGTTTTACTTGTTTTTTTCTTGTTTGTTTCATCTTCATCACATCCACTTTTAGAAGGGTAAACCAATGGTATTCCACATTCCAATATGTGGAGACCCATACTCCCTACAAATCAATTCTTGGCATCCACCTATATAACATCCTATCACAATTCTTCTTAAGGCTGGAACATGATCCACCGAATTCTGATCCAAGAGGGCCCATACAACTTAGGGACCAAAGCTTAGCGGCCATACAATATGTACGATAATATATATACCAATATACCTATCAAAATAGTAGACATATTTATCACAACATCTATCACAACAATATACAATCAATAATGCTATTTAAATGGCATGAAAATTATGCATGTCATGTGATTTCTATCAAATTTCTATATGATGCATGAGATGGAATACCCTCATCTCATTGAGTTTCAATACAATCAAACTCACAATAATATCAATAATAACAACATAACACAATTTCATCGCCCAACGGTGAAATTGAATCAATTGTAATAGCTAAAAACCCAAAAATCAATAATTCAATTTGAGGCAATTTGGCTTTTCCCTATACGCGGGTTAGCTACGCCCGAGCACAACTCATTACCAAATTTACATTCCTTCCTATTCCTTCCTATCCCATTCAATTGTTTCTAAATAGTAAATAAAATCAAGAAAAGAAACCCTCTGATACCACTTTGTAATGTCCCAAACCCAGATACCATATAATAGTACTCCGAGCCCGGCTGGCCACATGGCCCCAAGCGCATCTCCCAAAACACCAGAGGCTGCCGAATAGCATTAGGGGCCTATGTGTTATACTGAGGAGACTATTCCCTCATTAATAGAGTGTAACACAACAAAATAACATACAAATAGCGGAAGTAGTAATATCATATAACAGAAGTAAACAACGAAAGACTGATAGTATAAATAAGTAGAATTCATATCATACAATAGATGATGCTACATGTAACATGTTATAGAAAATATCCAAAAAAGGTTACACTAAAGTCATATACAATACAAGTTCAAAAATTAAAAAAGACCAAAAAGAATCTCAGAAGCATTGTAAGCCTCAGCTTGGTCCCATGCTCTCTTGCTCCTAAGTAACATATCAAGTACCTGTAGGAGGGCTCTTTCCCTTATCGAAACTTGCAATCATATAATATTTTTGGACCCAAAAGATATCCCAAATATGGTGTGAGACTAAATTTCTGTAAGCAACTACCTAAGGTATGTTCCAATATATTAGTGAATATATATAATAGGCAGTGTACAAAAGTGACGTGGTAAGCTAGGAAGTACTCAAAAATAAACAATCCTACAAGCACTAGTTTCCATTTAATTTTGATTTCCTCATCCATTTAAAAATTCAATTATATTCTATTCATATTTCTTGATATCTGGCCTAATCCCAACATCACCCATATATCTTTAAGCACAACAGATGCCTTAGAAGACCATCTAAACATGTATAAGTGAAGACTGAATCCAAGATTGTGATTTGGCTTCGAAGATGCATCATACACCATTTCATTTCAATATTATAATATAACCTGATCCCATCCTTGAAATTCCTAAGTTGTAATTCAAGTATCAATCCTAGTGAAAATCCACCAACACCCTACAAGCCCATCTCGATGAACCTCATAGGAGCCCGATATCACTCTAGGTGTGGTATAGGTCCATGTCAACTAAGCATGTAGTTGGAGGTCTTATAGGTAATCCCCATGTATCACTCATGACATATAATCCAAATTACTCTTGATCCCATTCATGGAAATCCTATAGGAATCCATGATTTTCTCGGCATTTAAGTACAACCTCTATGAGCCCGTCCATGGCTTCCATGGTTCACTCACATCTTAAACATAATTAACCCTTTGAGATCTTCCAAGGAATTAAAAAAAAAATACAAGGTTCACTCAAAGTACAAGTTATAATAGTCATATGTTCTCTTCCATGCCATTCTAAATAGAATCCATGATCCACTGAAGTCTATTTAATATTTCATCATAAGAAATTCAATTAAACATTTCATTAACCATGGTAAGGTCAAAATCCAAAGCATCTAATATAACTCACCACCAAGGGGTGTCTCAAGCAAGGAAAAATATCAAAAATATTTTCCTTTCATTTAATCACATGGAAATATTTCTCATAACAACCATCACATGTAAATTAAACTATTACATGTCATAAACATTGATCAACTCATGTGGACAAGTTTACAATTGGAGAAATTTATTCCAAACATACCTAAAGAATCATAGATATTCATGGGTAAATGGGAAATTCAACCATCCCATACCCTAACTAATTCAATTACAATTTAACACTATTTAAATTTCATTTAACAACCAATTTCATTTTAAAAAATTCATAAAAGGGAATTAAAGGCATGCCTTATAGGAATCCTAGGCCAAACGGCCATAAATGGTCATCTAAGGGAACTCACCCATAGGGTGTACCTTAATCAAGGTATAAAAACTATGTAATTCTATAAAAAAACCTATTCAATTACTCAAAAAAACAACATGAAACAATATGTTTTAAATATAAATCAAGGAGACACCCCAAAAATGGGAACACGACACTCCGATATATATAAACAGCTCAACAATTAGCGAAAGGCACAAGACCACCTACCTTAGGCTCATGATATATATCTAATCCCATATCAAGATCTTATTCACCCTAGTTTTGGATAAATATTAAGGGAGGATGAAGAATGGGATATTAGGGAATATGATCCTAAATCCAAATTTCACGATCTATAACCAGAAGAATCAAGAAAGGCTAAAAAAGAATCAAGGCCTTACCAATACAGATATGATGAGACCGATGGAACTCAAATCAGAGGTCGGATAGAGAATGTAGCTCAAAGACTAGTTTAGGATTCCAAGGGTATCTCCCCACATGAGGATGTTGTGCTATGGGAGGAGGAGAATTAGATTTTTAGGTTATAACACAGTAGAGAAAACAGTCATTTTACCCAAAAAAACTGGTTTGCATAGTTTAGGTGCATAGTTTGTCTAACCATGCACTATTTCACATGGTTTACTATAGGAGTAAGGGGTAGTCACATGGTTACCTCGCACAGTTCATGAACCATGCACAAACCAAGCATAGAGCCTCTGTCAAGTTCTACAAAATCTTGAAAATTGGCTGTACCACCATGCATCTCCTCCCACATGGTTTTATAAAACTATGTGGCTTGTAGGCCCCCATATCTAGCCTAAAACAGTTTAGTCAAACCATATAGCTTACCCCATATGGTTTTCACTAACCATATGCCAGGAATAAAACACCCAAACATTGGGTTCCGAGCTCTGAATCAGCCCTAGAAAACTCTGAGCCTTCCATGACCCCAACAAGCACTCACATTAGGCATCATTTAAGTATTTAAACTGAGAATTTAAAAAAAACCACTAGATATATACCTCAAATAATAACTATGTTCTTACACTATAAAAAACTGGACCGGTTCGACCTGATGCATCATCTAATTCGATTCACCATAAGGCCTCAAGTATGCCTCCCCGTATGCTAGAGGCTACCCACTAATAGTGAGGGTCTACAAGTATATAATCGAAAGACTATACCCTCTGGTTAGAGTATAATAATAGTGAAAATAAACCAAAACATAAAATTATAGAACATCAGATCATGCATAAATAAATAACTAAAAAACAATATGCTATAATAAATGAGGTGTAAAAACAAAGAGTCATACAAACTCCTAAGCATGATAAAATAGAAAACAATTGATCACCCACTATTCTAACCACATATAAGAATTAAATAAACTAAAAATAAATTCTACAAACTTTATTGACAATACCGATCCATACTACATACCTGGTCTCCACAACTATCATGCTGCACCCACCCAATATTTAGAATCCACATGATAAGTCCTGCTCGATCAAGAAACACTAGGCCTCAACTTGATCCATCATGAATCTTATACTACATCCAAAAGTTTATATAAGGTCTTCATGAACATTTAATTGCATGTATAGGGGGTGATCAAGAAATTTCTATAGGACACCCCCAATGAAAAACCTATAATATTTTGTAATAGTAAGTTCATGCACACATAATATTCCCAACCTATTCAGATTATAATAATAACTGACAAAAAATAAATAACCAACAATATAGGGATAAACACTATAAATAAATAAACTAACCCCAGGATCTAAGGTGACACCCGAGGTAAATCTACCTCCACTTAGGACTATGCTAGAGGACTTAGAGCATGTGGCTCAACTAGTCACATAACATTAGGCATGTTCTCTAGATTTACATAGGAACTCCAAGACATATAACAATGAAACATACACAAGTAACAAACCCTAGTGTGTAACCATAGGCATCCACATGACAACACACATCTCTACTGGGCTCTAGGACTCTAATGTAATGATCCAAACTGGAGGAAAGAACCCTACTAACACTGACAGAACCTATCTATAACATGATGGTCCTATAGAACTAATCTGATCCCTAAAATATATAATTGATGAAGGGATAAACCCACAATTCAAGTCCTATAAGATTTCCAGAACCAAGGAAATCCATCCTTAGTAGAGGGAAAACATCTACTATCCTAGGGGAGGTTTCACTCCCCTAGATAATTCATTTGATCCCTATACACATCTATCATCAACCAACCAAAAGAGGTGAGCACAAAATAAAACTTTGTGCCAATTCCCATTCCAATGATATCCCAAAGGTATTATCTTTAATCCAATAACTAAGTAGAAATTACCTCAAACATATTCACCCATAAGCTATAAAGTCATGGTCCAGTCAACATACAAACTCATCAACCAATCCATTGAATTATCATCACTAATCAACTCTCAGTCAACAAAGCATAGGGCTCCCTCAGCCCCATGAATCACCTTAAAACATTCATCATAAGCTATCAAAAATCCTACCAAGGGGTCAAACATAACATGAGGATCCCATGGTCCTCATAGACATATCCTTGATATGGATTCCCTATAAGGGGATCCTCAACCATATCTAGGATTTAGGCCATGCTCGTCATTCAAATACTCAATAGACCATCAATGGCCCTCGACTAGTCAATGAACATAAATCTATGCATAAGGGAATCCTCAAAAAAATCCAATTCTATAAGGGAATTATTAGTGGTCCTTAGGAAAACGTTATAAACATGTCACCCCACACAACTACTGTATTGAATCTAAACCATTGGTCTATCCATCACTGGGAAATATATCCAAACTCCCCTTAATGGCCTCCCATTGATCGTAGATGACAAATGCTCCCATAAGGGAATCTATAAGGGTCTCTAGAACCCATATCTAATCTCATATCAATTACCCCATGCCATTCCAAACACCTCAAAGTGTTGTTCCAGCCTCAAAGGGCTCTACCAGATCTAGTTCACTAGGATCATCATCACATCCCTCATATAAGGGAATCCTTGAGATTCCACCATGCCCTTATCAATATTTACGTAATGGATCACAGCCATACTTGGCACTCCATTGTTACATCTTATACCAAGGGATCCAACATAACTGATATAATATGAAAAAAACAAGATCTAAACCTCAAGCAACTTGATCTAAAGATCCAAACCACTCAAACCTTGAGCAACTGGTCTTAATACCTAAATACCATTGAATGATATCATTAGATATAATACTTGGTCCTGCCTTTTTGGTACCATTTGAAAAATACCAAGAGGAAATTCCTAGAAACTATAATCCAATGTATCTCATGCTCATGACCCTCACCTGGGGATCATATCTCACATCCCAACTCATAGGGGGATTTGAGATCAAAACCCAAAGAAAATCCTCCTTCTAAACATCACATAATCTAAAACTCTATCCAAAATATCTCTAAATTCCTAAATAATTCTACCATAATGATCTATGTAAAAAATGATTATAATGAACTACTCACATGTCCAATTCTAACTCCAAGGTGAAAAACTGGAAAAAAAATATACAAGGAGGAAACGTACATGATGTTCACCCAAGGTTACATGACATGCATCTCAAGAAACCCGCCCTAGTCATGTTTCTCGGATGACCTAGTGTGTGATTTCTAAAGTTCATGTTGTGCTTATCTCATAAAAGGCATGTGCAATAAAAAAGGCACCTGTCCATGTTCCCCATACGACCTCTAGACAAAAATGATACATGACCTTTGGAAATGTACTAAACATGGGATATGGCTATGTGACCTACATGACCATGTTCCCTAGAACGGGGTGTCTAGCCATGCACCCAATCACACCCTGAGTGTATCTACATTGTATGTTCCAAACATGCATCATGTGTGACCACATTCTTTAACCATTTTCCAATAAAGAAGAACACATGGCATGTGTTCTTGAACCCCATTCCATGGATCGGGTTTTATCCAATAAAAAACCTCCCCAAAACACCTATAACCCTTGATAAAAGGAAACAAAGGGGAGAGAACCTCTAGAATGTGTGATAATCCAAGGGGGAAAGAAGTAGAAAGAGAATAAAAAAATAAATAAAATGGAAAAAAGATAAGAAAAAATGATCATTGCTGACGTCGATGACTAGTTTGTGCCATAAATAGACCCCCCCATTTAAGACTCAAGCATATAGTTATAATCTTAATATGATTATCTATTCAAATAATATAACCATTCAAACATGTGAAAATAATTAATATTTAAATAATTAAATATTAATATTCCACTAAAAATAAAATGAGTCAGAATTCCAACAAAATCATTCCCTAGGGTAAACTCACCTCATTTTTATAACATTTTGCTATTTTAGTGATTTATTTATACATAATTTGATGATGTGGATGTGTATGAGTTTTGTTTATTTTTTCAGTTAATATACTCTAAATAGAGGGTATATTCTCCCCAATGTATTCTTGTTGACTTTCACTACTAGCCGATAGCCTTCGATGTACATGGTGGTGTACTTGAGGACTTATAAATAATTGACTTGGATGATGCATCAAGTCAACCTAGGTTAGTTTGTGAAAAAATGGTATCAATTGGGTCATTTATATTTGTCTTATGATTTGGGGATTTATTATATTGGTGGTCTAGGAATGTGTTGGAACTTGTGATGGATATTAGACTGGTTTGTGTTGAACACCTTTGTCGATAGGAATTCCAAGTTTTTGAGTGATGAGATTTCTATTTACTGGTTTCCATTTTTAAAGTTGGATGATTTAACCTAGTGTGAGACACTTGAGGTTGTGGATTTATGATTTAGTAGTTTTTTAATCTTATCTAATTATGGAAAGATTCTTATGTACATGTATAATTCTAGGCATATAGGATCCTATTAATAGATTCCTATCTATGTGTGGTTTTACTAATGATAGAGATTCAATTGTTTAAAGTTTAAAAAATAACTTCTATCATGTTATCCCATATATCTTCTTGGTGGAATTAAAATCAAATGAACTAAATGTATATATTTTCTTCTAATAATAGAAAATATGGATTGTCTGGTGAGATGTTCCCTGGTGATGGAGATGTAGTCCCTTCATCGAGGGATACATGGGTATCTCTTGTGGGTCGACACAGACATTGGATGCCCTATTGCTATAACTATTGTTGACTTGATGAGGGTATATGATTATTGAGAGATGGTAAGATCAAGATCAAATTTACCAGTTGAGGTGGATTCCCTAAGGATATGGTACCGATAAAGTTATAGGTTTGGATTGTAGGGGTGGTGTTTTGAACCCTCATAGGAGAGGGTATTGTTCTTGTTGTGTGTTATCTACCAAACCTTATGGTGGGGGCCCAATGGAATGATATACATTAGGATATTGGGTGGGTATGGTTGATCTTATAATCGGTGGATCCCACTAGGTTATACTATCACTAGGGTATTTTTATACAATGGAAACTTTTGTGGTTAGGCATGAGGAGAACATGGCTTGAGAGGTTGAGTGCTGAAAGTGATCATGGTTTGATTGAAATGACAAGTTTAGTGGATACTTACCCTTGTTTTTTATACTCTTTTAGTGGTGTGATGGGAGTGTGATTTGGAGCTCAAGGTTTTGGATTGATTAATGGGTGATGGGTGGTTTTTTTGTTTTACTTGGAATGAGTGTGATAGATTCTGTGCTTTGAGGGGAGTATTGAGGGTGATCCTATATATTGAAACTAACTTGTATGAGGAGTATGGCCAGTGGTTTAGGAACATGAACCTAGTTTCCTTGAGGTATGCATCATGTGTTAATGAGTTAATTTTTGTGATCAGATTGTGTAGTAGCATGATACCATTTTGTTCATGAGAGCCTATGATAGATTCTTATAGAATCACTCTACCTTGATGAGGAGAGTTGTGGTTGGGTCATGTGTGTGTTTTTTGAGTGTTATTCACATCTTGGGGAACCTGGGTGGTGTATTTGAGGTGGGCTTGTTGAGTTCAATGCATGAGAAGTAGTGAAAGGGAACCCATATAGTGGAGAGTGAACCATTAACTATTAGAATATGTGATCCTCATTATAAGTGGATTGTTGATCATGGGTGATGTCATTACTGAGGAACCAGGGATGTGTAATGGTTACTATTTTTCTATTGGTGCTCAAGTGTGATTGGTTCAACCACACCCAATCATTGAGTTCAATGATGAATGGAGTATGGGCATTGGATCCTGGTGCTTTGGTTGTGAGGTGATGATAAGGACACACTTATGTTGAGGATTATCATATTAATCGCAAATGAATATCTATCATTTTGGGAGAGTTATGGGAATTGTTTGACTAGTCATTAGATGGTCGAGATAGCATTAGGTGCACTAGTACTTGGAGTGAGAGCATGAATTATGGTTAACTACGATGACTTATCAGGGAAAAAATATAAATTTTTACTATCATATGATCTTAGGTAATTTTTATGGCCACTATATTGGTCCATGTATAAGGCATTTACCATAGGGAATGCATTTTTTTTGGAATTCCAAACCATTCTATTTTTAGAGAAATATTATTATTTAAATAATTAAATATTAATTGTTCATGCATGTTAGAATAGTGATATCTTTTGAATGGAGCATCAAATTGAGATTTTGACTCCATGGTTGAGTTAGAATGAGGTAAAATTCCATATAGATTATTATTGAAACTTTAAAAAACTGAAACTCCAACATTAGTAAAACCACAAATAGATAGGAATATTCCATGAGGATCCTATGTTCCTAGAATGACTCAAGAAAATAGGCCTCCTTCCATAATAGGACAAGATCCAAAAATGAATAAAACATAAATCCATAAACCCAAGTTCATCATACTAGGTGAAATAATCCAATCATAAAAATAGAAACCGATAAATAGTAAGTCTATTGCCTCAAAACTTTTACTTCTTATTGAAAAAGATATTTTAGACAAACCATTATAATATCCATCACAAGTTTCAACAAATTCCTAGACCACCGGTCTACCAAATCTTCAAATCATAAGAAAAAGATAAAATAATCCTCTGATACCATTTTTTCATGAACTAGCCTAGGTCAACCCGACATGTAACCCGATCAAATTCACCATAAGGCCTCAAGCATTCCTCCCCATACACCATAGGATATCAACTAGTAGTGAGGGTCTACAATGATATATTGGGGAGATTATACACTCTATTCATATTGACTGACTGAAAATTAATTTTTTATTATAAAACACTTTTAAGGGAAAAGTGAGAAACCACATACAACCAAAAAAACTATCGGACCACACCAACCCAGCAAGTAAACCATAAACAAGCCTTTATCGACACAAGGTCCCTCGGCAAGCAGTCCCGTTCAGAAGCACGGGCATAGAACCGATGGCGAAGCCATACCCTTTCAGACATCCAATTCCAAGAGGCCTGCATCAATGGAGAATTAATGCTCTAAACCTCTTCTAGAGCTGGTACAAGTATTGTGCTGAAGACCATCATAAAGAAAACTTCAAAGAAAACAGAAAGTGACCCGAAGCAACTCAAGCACAAAAAACCCAAGCACTCACACCAGCCAAGCACAACCACCAGATTAAGCTATGTAGCTAACCAGAAACTTAATATTGCTCGAGTCTGCTTCCCTAAATAATTTCCATGTTAAGGAAGATAGGTTTAGGCCTGCATTTTCCAATATCCGCTTCTCAAAAAACAGACACCAGTTGATCCCAGGTCTGAATGTACTCCTCAACACTAATCTTCTCATGGTTGAAACATCCTACCAAAATTGAGTCCTGCTTATCGATCCAAGAATATTATTACTCATTAAGAGACACCTCTGGAGACCTCCCCATAATTCTGGCAGCCTCCTCCTCATTAGCATTGAGCAATAGGACCTGTTCTATCACTTCTTCTTCAGAGCATAAAAGTAGAACCAAGGGCTGACAATTCTTCTCCCCTGTCCTCAAGTAGCTCAATGAATCCATAGACATCCTCTTATCACTCATCCTCTTTACTGATTGAGTCTTCAGAAGAGGAGGTAGAGAAGAATAGTCCTTTCTACCCTTGCTCCTCCTAGTCTTCTGATTTGGCGTTTCATCAGCCGAATTCCTGTGCTTATCTTCCTTGCACTCATGATCACATCCTCAAACTGCCTCCAGAGAGTAGCTGGGGGAAGCACTAAAGTTTGATTCAGCAAGTCTCTCATATTTTTTATTCAGAGGAATTGATATATGTGGTCTAGAAGTAAGACCCCCTGAATTCCCCTTCTCGGATTCCCAGTCCTCCCCCAAAGAAGGCCCCTGCAACCCCTGCTGCACAAAACCACTAACCGGCCCTGTTGGATTGGACAAAGTAATCTCCCCCCCTATCCGCCATCTACAACACAGCTTCCTGGTGACCAGAATCTTGAATTTCCCCCCTGTCTGCCATCTGCAACACAGCCTCCTGGCGTCCAGAATCCTGAATTTCCACCCTAACCAAGTCTTGCTAAACTCGACTACACTCCTCTACACCAAGGGAAGTTTAATAATAATCTAATTCCAGCCTCAACCTATTAAATACATCAGCAACCGAAGGATTGGTTTGAGGCACCAAATACTTCTTCATAGGAGACCGATACTGAGAAAGCTAACTGGACCCTTCCAAAAGTGCCCCCTTGCACGTAGCTGGACTGTTAAGCGTTGCCTCTTCCATTTGCAAACTTCCAGAAGGGTCTCCCCCACCCATAGTTCCTTCCTCCACTATAGGCTTCTGTATGAGCATCTCACATTTTCCCTGACCCCATATTCCACCCCACAGTAATTTCTCCTCCTAAAAGTTTGATGAGATCCCCTACGACAGACGTCCAGTGAGTGACCAAGACGATTGCTACCAGAACAGAAATCAGTCCAATTCTCATAGACCACCCTTTTTTTGCAGCAGTATTCCTCACCCACAGTGATCCATACATACTCAAAGGGTACCCTTGAATCATCCACTTCGGCACAGACCCGTGGATTAATGGGGTGACAAAGAGCTTCAGTTCGGCTATTAGAGCACATATACCTACCGAGCAAATTCCCTAGCATACGCATAACCGAAGGATTTTGAAATGGAAGGGGAACGTTCAGGAAGCTTACCCAGGCCTCTATAGTTTAAGCATCTCACTTCATATGCCAATCGAAGGACCATCAAAATTGGAGAAATCAGAAGCCAGTGAAGTTACGAGAAGCACTTGACCATGCCTTGAAGAGGTCAGCCTACGAGGAGAATATGATCATCATGTGTTGACTATCCAACAGACCCACTGTTGCCCTATCTTGCAAATCCCAAGCGCTGAAGACATGCCTATCGAATGCATCCACTGATGGTCGCTGCTGAAAAAACCTATCAATTAAGGTATTCATAAGAAGATACATGGTTTCCAAGAACTCTATGTCTGATAAGGGGAGATTAGGGTACCCATCAAGCAATTCCAAAACATTCAGTCCAAGAGGGACTTGAGGAAAAGGGGGAAGAAATTAGGGCTTTGTGAAGGGGATGAATGGGAGAGACATCCCTTTTCTGGGTGCTGAAGGTCCCTCCTCCCCTGTAAGAGGGGGAGAAGCCGACGCAGAGGTGGCCGCCGCCGCCACAACAAGGTCACGACTAGGTTTCCACGAGGAAGCTGGGTCTTGGATGGAACATCACATCCTTCTAAGGCCACTACACTATTCATATTTTAATAAAATAATAAATAAAAAAACTCATATACATCCACAACATCATATTACACATAAATAAATAATTTAAACTACAACATGCTATAATAAATGAGGCATGGAAATAAATAGTCATAAAAACCCACTAGCATGATAAAATAGAAAACAACCGATTACCCATTGGGATGACCACATATATAGAATAAATAAACTAGAAATAAATTAAATAGTCTCTACTAACAACACCAATCCATACCATATACATAGTCTCCACAATTATTGAGCTGCACCAACCCGATTTTGAGACTCCACACAAGCAGTCACACTCGATCAAGAAACATTAGGCCTCCGCTGAATCCATAATGCAACCTATGCACCATCTAAAAGTAGATATAAGGTCCACACACACACACACACACATAGGTTCATGTGTAGGCATGATAAATAAATATCAGCTGGCCACCCCCAATGGTGAACCTATAGTCTATTGCCATAACAAGTGCATGCTCACATGATTTCACCAGCCTAGTCAAATACTAATAATAGAATTAATAATATAATTAAACAAAAAAAAGGGAATAATAAATAAAAAAATATCTAACCCTAGGATCTAAGTTGACACCAGAGGTAAATCTACCCCCACTCTATGCTATGATGGGGGAATTATAGCATGTGGATCACCTTTCCACACATTATTGGGAACATATTCTAGATATATACAAGATATCCAATATGTATGACAAAAAAATTTGTATGAATTTCAGACCCCAGGGTGCAACTATAAACATCTATATAATAAACCACATATCTACTACGATCTAGGAATCCAATAGAACAATCCAAACTGGTGACATGAACTTTAATAACATCAAGAGAACCTTTCTAGAAGATATTAGTGATACAATATAACATACTCCATAAAATATGAAATCATTGAAGTGATAAAACCATAACCTGGTTCCTCCAAAACATCTAGGACCATAGACACCTTTCCCTAGCCTAGGTAAATATCTACTGGATTAAGGGGGCTCGACTCCTTCAAATCATGAATTATCTCCCTAGAGCCATCTAACATCAACTAACCAATGGATGAGAGAACCAAATAAAAATCATGGCCAACACCCAGTATATCGAAATCTCAAAGAACTCCTCAATATAATACCTAATCATAAAATTACTCAAATATCCTCATCCATAGGCTATAAAATCATGGGTTAATCAACTAAAAACACTATTATAAATAACATCCATACCAACGCACCTATACTAATGGTTTTCACAAACTGTTGGTATAGGGATATTTATAAACAGTTCCCCAATGGTTTCAGACAACCATTGGGATAGGACCACCCTATCCTAATGGTTTATTAAAACCATTTGTATAGGGTTCATTATATCAAGGTATCCCAAAGGTTTTTTAAAACTTTTGGGGTGTTTTCCTCAAATATGCCCAACAGATCAGAATCCTTCTACCTGTGTGATTCCCTAAACCATAGATCCCCTATTCCCTAGCCTATGATCCCTTCTTCCCAATAGTCGATCCATCCTTGATTCAAGGCATTTTTTGTTCTTCCACTTAAAATCTATAAGTTCTAACTTAATTATAATGTTCTGCCTCAATTTATTTTTTGTTTTGTGTTTTTATTTTCCCTAAATGAAAAATACCCTCTTCTTAACAATGTGTGAACCATTATTTCCAACCGAGGATCTATATTCAAGTCATTTTTTGTTCTTCCAATTCAAATAAATAATCTCTAACTAAGTTATATATCTTGTGTTGATTTAGTTTTCCTTTTTTCCATTCGTATTGATTTAAAGATAGGGTTATTTTTGTTTTGTGTTTTGATCAGGAATTTTGGTTCTTGAGGATTTATTTGGAGGTGTTTTTATAATATTTTAGTTGTCTCAAAAGTTATTTAGAATTATATGAAAGTATCAGTTCCATGTAATTTGTTTAGTGAAAAATAATATAGCCATTGTGTCACCAGGAACTCAATGAGGGGAAAAATGGAGGGGTTATCCCATATACACCATCAGGTACTGAGTGGAGGTGTATTATGTATATGGTATCCCAAATGTCTATGGGTTTTAATCTTCTATTTTTTTTCTATAATATTGAGGGAGATTCATCCCATTATAATGTTAGGGTTTTATATATATTTTCTAGAGTGGATGGTCCCTTAAATTTTCTCCAAACTTCAATTAATTTTTATTCTTGGTATGATGGTCATATAGGGAATGTGGGTTTGTGTGATAAGAAATTGAGTCAATATGGTATAGGAGTTCAAGTATGAGCAAGTGAGACTCTTTAGAAACATAAAATACAAGTCATTTCTAATAAATATTTATTCTAGTTTTGCTCCATAATTATGTTAAGTCATGGGGGGATGCCTATAATTGGAATTAGAACTCATAGAGGGTTCCTATTCCCATATTGGGTCTTATATCACCTTGAGAGGTAAACCAATGTGGGGTTCAAAAATTATATCTTAATTAAACAATAAGTGCATTTTATGTGTGAATAGTGTCTATAGGATAATAAAGAATGAGATAACCCAAGGGTTTTAAAGTAGTTTGTATTCAAATGATATTACACCAACTCTTCAAATTCTAATCCCAAATATATAAATATCAACTATAGAAACTTCACTTTTGAAAGAGAGTGAAAAATATTTACAACCTTTCATTTTTTAACCAGGAGACACAAACCCAAATAAACATGGATAATAAATAAAAAATAAGGAAAAAGGATATAATCATAACATATGACATGAGTCATCATAATATACTGACAGTAGTTATTGGAAGATGTTTTGGAGTGATGTAGTAATGATTGAAAATGTATTTAATGATATATACATTCTATATTAATATTTTAATAAATATTTAATTTGTTTGGATCTATAATAATTTTTAAATAATAATAATAATATTTTTTATACATGTTATTAAATTTTGGGTTTTATTGTGAAATGAGTGGGAGAAAATATAGTGCTAATAAGGGGTGTTTCAAAGCTAGGATATAAGGACATAATCCATCAATATGGTCTTTATATAATGATTTTCCATAACATCCACTGTGTTTCACATAATATCCCAATTTATTCCTTTATAATGACCCACTAAATAAACTAAATTGAAATAAATTGATTAGAAACTAAGAAAACTAAATTGTACCAAACTGACCTAACTAGAATTGAAAATAAATGAACCGAACATATCAACCCTTTATACTTAAAACCAATCGAACTAACAAATCATATCTATATCATAACCAAACTGAAATGACCAAACCAACTGAATTGAATTGAAATGACTTGATTTGACCCAAGTAGACTTGAGTAGACCCAAAAAAATCTAAAATACATCAAACTGAACTAAAATAAAAATAAGTGAACTAAATTGAACCTAAATAAAAAAAATTATATAGCAATGATAAAAAACGAACTGAGTTGAATATTATTTAATAAAACCATAATAAGTATGCACTGACCCAATACAAAAAAATAACCAAACCCAACCAATATCACGGTATCATATTTATAGTTTAATTCAATATCATGGTTTTATATTTATAGTATTTTGTTATATATATAGTATTTTGTTGTCTTTCATATTATGATTCTCATACAGAGTAGTGTGTCAGTTATGGTTTTATATAAAGTGAAAAATTATCATTTACTTAAATATATTTTTTATTAAACTTAAATATTATTGAATTACATTCAAAAAATGACTTATAATTTTTTTTACAGAATGGATAGAATTTGGATGTATGAAACTGATAAGATACCAAGAAATTTTCAAAACAATTTGGAGATATTTTTAGATTTTTCATTTGACAATAATTCAGATAGTGGCCACATACACTTCCCATGTTATAATTGTGTTGGAATACCTTGGTTGATTAATGAAGAATTTAGCTACCATATAACCAAATATGGTTTTGAAACAAAATACTATGTGTGGTATCACAATAGAGAGAAAATGGAATCTCAAAATGCTAATAAACTAAATGAGAGGACTGAATTAGAGAATTTTTTATATGTATGGTTTTTTTATTTGTTATCATGATATGGAAAGGATGTCGACCCAAGAATACTTTGATACATGCACACATGATGCATCTAATGAAAATGATGATGTTGATAGGGTGAAAAAATTTAATGATGCTTCCATGACTCCAGTTTATCAACAATGTGGTAAAATGAAGAAGCTAGAATTTTTAATCTGATTACTTCATGGGAAAACCATGTATGGGATTTCTAATACTTCCATCAATTATATTCTTACCTTATTAAAGGAATTAATTTCAGATGATGTAGATATTCCCTCAAACCACTATATGTCATGAAATTTAGATGAAGAACTTAGATTTTTTTTTAAACAATTCATGCTTGCCTGAAATATTGAAGATTATTCTTGGAGGAAAATGCATAATGAAATGATTGTATAAAATGTGGCACATCCTGATGGAAGCCAAAAGATGATGGAACACCATACCATGTTCCATAGAAAGTAATGTGGCACTTTCAATTGATCCATAGACTCCAGAATATTTTAATGTCAGAGAAATATCAATAAAAATATGACGAGATGGTATCGAGAGATAGAAGAATAATGATTTGTTGGTTCACCATGTAGATGGATTTTCATGGAAGAGATTTGATGCTCAATATCTTGATTTCACAGCTGATGTGTGTAATGTGAGGTTGAGTCTTTCATGTGACAATTTTAATCTGTTTAGGTAGATTCTTACTTTTCACAACATATGGATGGTTTTTATACACATTTATAACCTTCCCCCATGGTTGTGTATGAAAAAACCTTTCACTTTCATGAGTATACTCATATATGGACCTTTAGATCCTGATAATGATATAGATGTATACATGAAAACTTTAATAAAAGAGTTGAAACTTATTTGGGATGTGGGTGTGCGCACATATGATGCATGTCCAAAATATATATTTCGGATGTGTGATGTGATTATATGGATGATCAATGATTTTCCTGATTATGAAATGATGTCTGTATGGAGCATGAAAGGAAGACTATCATGTCCTATTTTTATGAAGAATAAGTTTTCCGTAGTTTTAGTTTTATAGTTCATCAACGATTATTTCCAATTGTATATCCATATATAAATAATCTTCAAAGATTTGAAAATACTATTGAGACTGACGATCCACCTCAGCATATGTCTGGAACTAATGTTTTTGGGGAAAAACCCCTCAAGGTAACAGTGAAACATTTTTGGGTTGGTTGTGTTTTTTGAAAAATCAGGTTTTAATGGAGAATTGTCGAGTTCTAGAGATATTGTTGACTAACCATGTTGACAAAGAACCATGAAAAAAGAATGGAAGATATGGAGGTAGTATAAAAATAAGATATATAAGGTGGCATCATTTTCTAGTGTTTTCCAAATTTTTGGGGTCTAAAATTTGGAGTTTGTTGAGCATTGAGAAATTTGGATTTCCTTAAAGATCTCATAAAAATATAGAAAACGTATGATTTTTTAAAATATGGGCTTCATGAAGTGGATTTTGAAAAGACCTGAAGAATGTTGATGGTGATCTCTATGATTATGATGAGTTTCACAAACGACAGAGGTGAAGAGAATTGCAAGGAAGCATTGTGGTAGTGAAAATGTTTTCAGATAAGGATTTACAATTACAAAAATCATCACGGTGGTGGCGAAAAGGAATTGAAAAAAATTCTCCATGATTGTGATGAGATTTATGATCTAGAGAATTTCCATAGACCTTCTTAAAAAAGAGAGAATTTTGGATGAAATTTCAGATCTCTACAAAATGGGATTACGTGTTTCTAACATGGCGTGGAAGGTTTTGTAGTCAGTGGGAAACACCTATAAATAGCCCTCCACCCCTGAGAGAAGAGTAGAGAGAATTCATGAAAAATATTATAGCTCTCAAATAAAAAAGGAGTTTCACAGAGGCAGTGTTCTTTATGAAAGGAAAAAGATTCACAGCGGCTAATCTAACTCTGCGAAAGAGGTGTGCTTCACAAAGGCTTGTCCAGGATTTAAAAAAGTAGTTCACTCTGTGAAGGCTTGATATTTTTGAAGAAGTTTTCTTTTCAAAGAAGTTTTCTTTGTGAATCATTGTGCTCTGTGAAGCAATTTTCTCTGCGAAGGTGTGTGCTTTGCGAAGAGGCAGGAACTTTGCGAAGGCTTGTTTTAGCTTTGTAAAATTAGGAGCTTCGCGAAGTAGTGATATTTGTGGAAGAGATTTAAAAATATATTTCCCAGTATTCAGTGGAAAAGGGGTATTCATGAGTGTTTGAAAGTGGGACTTCAATAGAGAGCCTACATATAGTAGAGGATGCATTCATTAGTGATAATTAAAGGACCTACAAGTCTATAAACAATGATTGGATCTTCTGAAGAAGTAGTGAACAATTTAGTTGAGAAAGTAGTGAGATTTCAAAGTGTGATTGGTTGTAAACTAGGAGGGACAATGAGTCCACTTTGAACTTGTAAATAATAGTGTGCGTATAGTGGATTTGGTACATCTGAACATCGCCAGTGTATGATCCTTGGACGTAGCCTAGTGAGGGTGAACCAAGTAAAATTGTTGTGTCCTATACATTTTTTAAGATTAGTTCACACTCTGAAATGGGATGGATAGAGAATAGAATTTTTTCTAAAAATGAAACAAGATCCAAAGGGGTAGTTTTTTTAATATGTCATACCCTGGTTCACCCCCCCATCTCATGGTATCTAACCAAGTGGACCTAATAATTGGTATCATAGGGAAAGGTTGATATTAGTGTTTCTCTATCTCAATAGAGGTCACTAACCATAATGGGTTGCGATATTCAATGGGAGAAACTTTTAGTTATGGAATAATCTAATACTACACTACTTCTGATCTTTGGGATTGTATGTGTTTACAACAACAATGCATGGTATCTTAGCCAACATTAATAGTGGTGCATTATCAGAGGCTAAAAGTAAGGGAACTGGATGATGATTCAAATGGAATCAATGCTTTAGGGGGAGTCTTATCCAATTATATCTATATGTAGGTGATTTCATTCAAAACATCACATGCTATGTGGGAAAATCTATTGAATATATATGAAGGAGATACAAAGGTTAGAGAGGAAAAGATGCAAGTTCTGTGAAACACGTATGAAGATCTAAGAATGAACCCAAATGGGTATGTTGATGAATTATTTGATAGGGTAAATATTATTTTAGAATAAATATGAGGTCTTGGAGAAGTCATTGAAGACATAAAGATTGTGAAGTTCATCTTGAGGAAACTTCCCACTCGGTTGAATCCAAAAGTTTCAGTTTTGGAAGATAAATATCTGAAAGAACTGACAATCGATAAATTTCATAGCACCCTTGTAGAATATGAAATGAGAAATGATGACAATGATGACATGGAAAAGGGGAAATATAAAGTGGTTGAATTCAAGGCCATGAAGAATCTCACCATGGAAAAATCCTAGTATGAAGAAGAAATAGATGAGGTGATGTCATTCATATATGCAAATATATAGAGAGGAAAAGGAAATTTCAAGGGGAAACTTCCACTAGCGTGTTTTCGATGTGGAATGGTTGGACATATTGTAGTAAGGTTTCCTAAGAAGTTTTAAGAAGATGATGAGGATGAAGTCGAAATTACCAAGAATAGGTATTCTTCCTATATGAAAGACAAGAAACCGTTCAAGAGAAATTTACTTAAGAAAAAGAATCTTCTTTCACAAGAATGTGACAGTTTAGATAAGTCTAAGGTTAAAGAGGTTGAAGAGATATAGAACTGCAAAGATCATGGAGAAAATGATATGGTAGCAGTTGTCGGTAGTTATCTAAAAAAAGGAAGAAACCAATGTTGATGAAGAATAATAATAAGTTTAAGGAAGAGTCGATATGGAAGCTGAATTAGAAGTAGCTCTTGAGAATATAGATATTTGGAGAGAAAAAACAAAGAAATCCAAAATAGTGGTACATGATGCCAATATCTATATGAAACAACGAGAAGACTAAAATTATGAGTTGATGAAAGAAATTTAAAATCTTAAGTATTCTTTATCAGTAGACTCAGGAAAAGTTAATGAGTACAAAATTAGAGTTGATGAACAAAGAAGGGTGATAAATGGTTTGGATAACAAAGCTAAAGAACAAATCAAATGCATTAAAGAACTTGAAGAAGAAGTTTTCAATCTAAGACAAATATTTAAGGATCAAGGAAAAATCTTGTCTCCCAATATGACATCGACAAAGAAGATCACCCATAAGATGGAAATGCTGGAAGTATTGAATAGTGATCCAGCAGAAAAGAAGCAACAATCATATTCAGATGTTAAGACTAATGTGGGGCCTGACAAAAAACAGAAAGCTGTGAAAGTTGAATTCAGACTGTAAGAACCCGTTCCAAGATTGTAGGTTGATTTTGGAATGAAGAATAATTAGAATATTCAAAGACCCCATGGGAAAACTAGCAATATAGAAGTGACATGTAGGAATGAACCCTACATCAAGTGTTATTGTTGGGGAAATATGGTACATTTACAAAATACATATTCTATTTCCAAGAGATACCAAAGGGAACAAGAATAATAGTAACATCCAAATAGAGATCAATATTATAGAACATGTTTTGAGGGATATTTTTTTTGGGTGGAGGATTTTCTCTCATGGCTAGATACTGTACATCAATCATGCAGAGGAATGTTCCAAAATAAAACCCAATCAGCCGGAAGTAGAAAATTAGAGAATCAAAAAGTGAGATAAAAACAAATAATTGATTTTCAGTGCTATAAGATGAAGCTGGTCCATCATAATCTGAGGAAGATAATGATTTTCAAACTACACCGAGTGTGAATTCAATGACATGGATCAAAAAGAAAAAGGATGAGAAAGCAGTGGTAGTAGAAATTTCCCTTAAAGCATCAGATCATTCTGGAGTATGGATCCTTGACAGCTACTGCACATCCCATATGTTAGGAAATAAGGATCTTGTTACAGGCATAAAATATGACAAATAAGGAGTTGTCAAGTTTGAGAACTATAAATGCCTAAAGATTATTGGCTTAGGAAAGTCTAGGTTGGGGGGAACAGAAATGAGACATGCTTATGTCTTATTAGTAGAAGGTATCAGTCACAATATACTTAGCGTCAGTCAACTATGTGACTTAGGGAATTCTATAAGGTTTACTAATAATACATATATCATTAAAGGAAGAGATGGTGCAGTGGTTCTATAGGAAAAAATAACAATGGGAAATCTCTAACTTGTAATTGGAGAAGAATATATGTGCTTTTTGTCTAGAGAGGAATAAAACAAGCTCTGACATAAATGACTAGGTCATCTATGTCAAAAATCCCTAGAATATCTGGTGAAGTGTGATGAAACTAGAGACCTCCCTAAGCTATCACGTGATCGTACACATATGTGTGATGTTTGTCAACAAGGGAAGATCATCAGAAAGACATGAGAAGAAAAGGAAAATAAGTCAACAAGAGTACTTTAAGTGGTGCATGATGATGTTTGTGGACCTATACCACTAAGATCCATTAATGGGAAGAGTTATTATGTTCTTTTAATTGATTCCTATACCATAATTTCATGGGTATTTGTCATTTCCCATAATTATGATGTGTTTAGTTGCATAAAAAGTATCAGAGGGAATCCGAAAGGATGATTGGACATAAAATTCTAAAGTTTTGTACTAATAATGGTACAAAATTCACAATCAATTACGTGGAATACTATCTCGAGAAACACGGGATAAGGCATGAAGTTTCTTTAGTGAGAACTCCCTACTATAATGGACTGGTTTAGAGGAGAAATTAGATCATCAACAACATTTTCAGAATGATGCTTATTGAAAAAGACCTACTAGAGAAATTTCGGAAGGAAGTAGTATTGACATTAGTCTACATATATAATAGATATTTTTTGTGTCCAAAGGAAGGAATGACTTCATATGAGATGTGGTACAGAAAGGAGCCGGCAGTAAAATACTTTACAATATTTGGAAGTAATTTCTTTATTCTTAACAAAGAAAAACACATGAAGTTTGAGTCATGAAGAGATTAGCTGATATTATTTGGCTACTCAGGAAAAATAAAAGAATATAAATTCTTTAATAAGAGGCTAGGGAATGTAGTTGAGAGCAATGATGTAACTATAATAGATAATGAAGAGAATATTTAACAATACAGTGAACAATTTTCTGATGAAAGTGATGAGGAGGCAAGAAACACAGGGGGAGAAAAAGTGGCAGGTTCTAATTCAGAAGAAGATACTAACAATGATAAAGAGTATGGAAAGTATATATATAAAAGGAATCCAAATAATCAAGATGGAATTGATAGAAAAAATATCATTGGTGATCAGACAGTGCCTGTTCAAACAAGAAAAATGAAGTTATTACAGCATGAATCTTTCTTATATCAGGTAGAGCTAAAATGTTTTCCTAATACAGCTAAAGATGAAAATAGGGTCCAGGCTATAAATGAAGAGCTAGACTAGATTGAGAAGAATCAGACATGGGATATTGTTTCAAGGCCAAAAGATAAGAATGTTATTGGGACTAAATGGGTATTTCACAACAAGATGAATGAATATGGCACAATGATTTGAAACAAAGCACAACTAGTGTGAAAAGTTTACTCCCATATTGAGGGCATTGATGTCGATGAGACATTTTCAACTATTTCAAGGATGGAGACAATCTGACTATTCTTGTCCATTATTGTACAACATAAATTCAAATTGTTCTAGATGGATGACAAGTCTACATTTTTTGAACATGGTTCTGGAATAAGAAGTGTATATTGAGAAGCCAGATGGTTTTCTCATTCATGAAGATGATAAAAAAGTTTTTTGGATGATGAAGGCACTATATGGATTGAATCAAGCACTAAGATCATGGTATTCAAGGTAAGATCCATTTTTAAAGAAGTTCGGTTTCCAGCATGGTGGAATTGATTAAAATTTATATGTAAAAAATTAAAGTAATCAAAGGATGATGGTGTTGGTATATGTCATGACATAATCTTTAGAGGATCATATGAAGAACTGTACAATTTTTTTTTAATTCATAAAAAATGAGTTCAAAATGTCGATGATTGGTGCATTGACATTTTTCCTTGGTTTACAGGTAACATAAGGAAGTAATGACACATTCATTTCTCAATCTAAATATTCCATGGAGGTTTTGAGAGGTTTTGGAATGGAAAATTCAAAGGAGATGAAGACTCCAGTGGATACCTATATGAAACTATTGTGGGATGACAAAGGCAAGGAGGTTAATATCATAGAGTATAAGAAAATAATTAGAAGCCTATTGTACTTGATAGCTACAAGACCTGATATTGTATTTTCCACATCCCAGGAAGCGCAGTATCAAAGTAATCCCAAAGAAGGCCCCATGCTTACAGTAAAAAGAATACTTCTGTATATCAAGGGTACTGCGGATTTCAGTCTAATGTATAATGACAAATCTCAGTAAGAGTTATTGGGATATACAGATACAGATTGGTCCCAATCAGTAGATGATATGAAATCAATGCCAAGATGTGTTTTTTATCTTGGTGGAGTGTGTATTTCTTGGCTAATCAAGAAACAATATTTCATTTCGTTGAACACCACTGGAGCTAAGTATATTTTCGCCACTCAAGAATTCACAAAATTATTGTGGATGAGTTATAATATTGATTATATGAGAGTTGAAGTGAAGTCTCCAATCAGAATCCACTGTGATAATTAAAGTTCTATCAATATTAGCAAAAATAAAGTCCATAACTCAATGAAAAAGCACATTGATATCAAATATAATTTTATCAAGGAGAAGGTGGAGCATGGTATTGTGAATTGGGAGTATGTGCCAACAGAACTTCAAGTTGCAGACATTCTAAAAAAGGTATTACCCAAAGAAGCATTTGAGAGGCATCGACTATCTCTAGGAGTCCAGTAGATTCCCCGAACTTGAAAAAGTGTGGTTGTGGAACTCACCCTCTCCCTAAGGTATGATGTGTTTTTACCAAATGTATTGATATGTGTTTTTACCGTATTGTAGACCGCAAAGAATTGAATTTTGGGTTTATTGAAAAAGGGTGAGAAAGTGTGGCTTGTTATGGGAGAAAATTTCTTAAGTCAAGACATGGAGAGAAGATGATTGATGAAGCCATGAGGTAGGGAGAGTAATGAGATAAGGGGAGAGTATTAAATATGACAATGCTACAAGTGATCAATCAAAGGGGACATATCAAAACTGCTAAGGCCTATGATAAAATTAGTTTATTGGTATTAGTGTGGTTTCAATAATTGATGTTAGGAATTAAGTGATTCATTGATGAACTTTTCATACTACTCTTGTTTCTCACATTGAGCATTACTCATATGGGCTTAGAGTATTTGTTAAGTAAATCCTTGATTACTATTTGAATCGAAAGAGGAGAATAGTGGTAGAAGATGGTAGGAGATTTAATGAGGTATCAAAGTGAGGATAATCATTATGAGAAGAGTTGTCAAAAAACCCAAAGGGGGAAATTTATGCGAAACAATCCCTCAAGGTAACATTACAACATTTTTGGGTTGGTTGTGTTTGTTGACAAAGTAGGTTTTCATGGTGAATTGTTGGGTTCTCAAGATATTATTGACAACCCATGTTGAAAAATAACCATGAAAAAATAATGGAAGATCTGGAGGTGGTTCAAAAAGAACAGATATAATGTGGCGCCATTTTCTAGTGTTTTCCAAAATTTTGGGGTCCAAAATTTGGAGTTTGGAGAGAATTGTGAAAATTGGATTTCTTTAAATATCTCATCAATATATGGAAAATATATGAGTTTTGTGAATACGGAATTCATGAAGTGGATTTCTCAAAGATATGAAAAATGTTGATGGTGATCTCTATGATTACGACGAGCTTAGCGAATGGTAGAGGTGAAGAGCATTTCGAGGGAGTATTACAGCGGAAAAAATGTTTTGATGGAAGGATCTGCTATTATGATGAGTATCATGTTGGAGGTGCAAAGGAATTGATGGAACACTCCATGATTATGAAGATATTTGTGATATGGAAAATTGATGTGGAGATTCATGAAGAAGAGAGAATTTTGGTTTAAATTTAAAAGCTCTTCAGAATGGGCTTACGTGGTGATGGCATGGTGCGAAAGGTTTTGGAGCCAGTGGGAAATGCCTATAAATATTCCTCCACCCCTGAGAGAAGAGTAGAGTGTTTTTTTTCAAAAAACATATAACTATCGAATCACAAATGAGGTTTGAAGAGGCAGTGTTCTTCACAAAAGGAAGGAGATTCTTGGTGGCTAATCTAGCTCTGCGAAAGAGGTTTGCTTCACAAAGGCTTTTTCATGATTTTCAAAATCAGTTCACTATGAAAAGTCTTGAGATCTGCGAAGAAGTTTTCTCTGAGAATCAGTGTGCTCTACAAAGCAATTTTCTATACAAAGGTGTGTACTTTGCAAAGAGGAAAGAACTTTGTGAAGGCTTGTTTGAGCTTTTCAAAATTAGGAGCTTCGTAAAGCAGTGAGATTTGAGAAATTAATTTAAAAAGGCATTGAACAATATTTAGTGGAAATGGGGTACTCATCAGTGGATGAAAGTGGGACTTAAAAAGAGAATCTACATATAGTGAATGATTCATTCATTAGTGATAATGAAAGGACCTATAAGTTTATATACTATGAGTGGATCTTTTGAAGAAGTAGTGAGCACTTTAGTTGAGAGATAAATGAGCTTTTATATTGTGACTGGTTGTAAACTATAAGGGACAATTAGTCCACTTCAAACTTGTAAAGAATAGTGTGCTTATAGTGTATTTGGTACATCGGTACATCGCCAGTGTATGCTCCTTGGATGTAGCCCAGTGAGGGTGAACCAAGTAAAATTTCTGTGTCTTTTGCATGATTTAAAATTTATTCATACTCTGTAATGGAAATTATAGAGAATAGAGTTTTTTATAACAAAGAAACAAGATCAAAAGGGCCAGTTGTTATAATCTATCATAACCTGATTCACTGCCCCTCTCAAGGTATCTAACCTTGTAGACCTGACAGATCTTCTTAATGAATTGAAAGATTTCAGTTTTTCATCTAAGTAGGGTTAAATGAAATCTATAAAGAGAAAGAATGTTTACAATAAAACCTATTACAATTGGAAGAATATGGGTATTTTCTTTGAGTTTCCTTATTGGTCAAACAATTTGTTACGTCATTTCTTAAACATAATTCACATTGAAAAGAATATATGTGATTTTTTTTCGATTCTTCTAAATTTTAAGTTAAAGATAAAAGATGATTTATGATTCTCGGTGTGACTTGGTGGATTAGGGGATCAGACCAAAATTTCATCCTATGTGTATCAGTGAAAATAAATGGAAAGTTCCATGTGATTCTTATGTGATAACAACTTTAGAAAAAAAAATCAATTTCTGAAAGTACTAGAGAATATTAAAGTTTCTAATGGCTATTAAAGAAATATAGAAAAATAGGGCATCAATGTTAGTGTTTTTTTGTGCCGCTTTCCAAATACTCCGACGTCATTCCCGTCAACCCACTCTCATGGAGGCAATTGACAAAGAAATTCAAGGATAATTCTTAGGCATAGATATGGGTAAAAGAAATTTATTGGATTTAATGTAATATTATTATTTTATTTATATGAATTAATATTTTTGTGTCAGATTCGTTTTATTTTTCCCGATGGTGATGGTGCATGACAAGAATGTCTAATGGAATTAGGTGAGATTTGGGGAGCCTATAAACATGAGTTGTATATTGGATGGAATGATAGATTTGGCACAGAGTTATAGGAGATACTTGTCATGGATGGTTGTCTAATATAACATTATCGGAAAATTATTACTATTGTATGATAACCAAGTTTAAGTTATTAATCACATTTGAGGTTTTTAAATGAAAATTTTCATGTTTTTCATTATTATTTTCTTTTGTATTATTTAATTTTATTTAATAATAATCCCAAAAAACCAAAAAAAAACATTGACACTAAAAAATCCCTCCACACTTTTGGGCATAATATGATGTTAGATCATGAGGGGAAGTAGGTACAACTTTCATTTATTATTTTTATTTAAGACTTTCACTTTCTATTGTTTTTTACATAATTCATTCGATTTCTAAAGTTTTCATATAATTTTAGTTATGAAATTAATTATTAGTAACCTATTTTAAATTATGGTTTCCTATGTTCAATTTCATTATAGAAGGAGTTATTGAATATTGAAGGATGCGTGCCTTGAAAAAAACTTTTTTGCTCGAGTAGAAAGAAAAAAGATGGAAGTACAGTTAACGAATCAACATAGTAGAAAATTGTAAGTTTTACTTTGTTTATTTAAAATTTCAATATCAATTTTTTAACTTAATAATATATTTATATTTGTTAGAAGATGCTTTGGATTCCCTTGATTCCCAGGAACATGACAATTTTGGGCCAAATAATCACTTATATCAGGTTTTGGGAAATGAGAACCATGGCAGAGTGTGCAGCCAACCTGGGAATAGTATATTCTCAATGAGGTATTAGAAAAATTTAAGTACCAATTGTAGTACCACTAATTTGGAAAGGGTTAAGGCATGGGTAGGACATTCTGAAAAAGTGTCACATATGTGGAAGAATGGGTTGAATGGGAAAACTCTAAATTTATGAAACTAATAAAAGTATTATTTCCATCACTTACACTAGAGACCAGTGTGGCTTGTGATGCATATATGTCATCAATGAATTTGATAGATAGTGCACTAGGAGTTAGTCTTATTTGTGGTCAAGATGATGTTGTTCTTGGCGATGGTGATGGAAATGGTGAGGATGATGGTAAGGAAGAGACCGAGGACAAGGGAGATGATAATTCCAAGGATGAGGATAGGGATGAGGATGAGGCTGATTATGACGGTGATGATAGTGATGTTGATGAGGGATGGATTGATATATTACATTTTTTACTGATATTTATGACATTTGATGTTTGATTATTTTCTGTGATTGAATATATGGGTGATATTTTGTATGTTTGTTATCAATGGTAAAATTCATCAATTGATTTGTTCTGTTATCATTATTTGAGGATTATATATTGGTTTCATTGTATGTTTTTTTATTTAGAATGTTTTTTTGGTATTATTGCAAGATGAGGATGTTATTTTGTTGTTTTGATTATAGTGGGCAGTTAGTTTCATTATTTACTATTTTCTATTTTGATTGTTTGTAGTTCCTATTGTAGGTGAATTATGTTTTTATGTTTTTATTGAATATTCATTGAATTGCAGGTAGTAAATTATGTTCTAATTGTAGATAGTTTTGAGGTGCATTGTAGGTGCTGGGGGTATTGATTTGTATTGATTGATGTGGCAATGCTGAAATTTAAAGTTAATGAAATAATAAAAATCCAGAATCTTTTCATTTGTTTATTTACCTATCTTGTTTATTATTGAAGTTGGTTTTCTACCTCTATATGATGATAGTTATGTAAAATCCCCATATTGAACAATTTTCATTGATCATTGATATAATGACTTTTATAAGGGTTGAATGTTTGCCATGCCTATGAACCCTGATGTGAATTTAGAGAAATTAAACCATTATAAAGAATATTGTTTGATGCTGCATGTGGCTATTGGTTTAAGGATATTTATGGTGTAGTTCCAGCCAAACATTGGTAAACCTAGATATCTATGTGTATCTAGTAATTCATAATGTGATGTTCATATAGACACACATGATCATGTGTTATGTTAATTCATGATCTTTCTCTACATGGATTCTGGGTCAGGACACTACACATATTTTAGTACTTTTATCATCACTTTTAAAAAGTATATCTTTCCAAAAAATACAAACATTATCATCATCTATAGAGTATAAAAATAAATAAATAGTATATTTCCATATGAGGTGAGTGTTTAGGCCTTGTCAAAGATATCAATACCCTTTATAATTTGGTGATAAATTTTCGTCCCATGATTTTTCCTTTCTTCTTGAGTATAATTACCATAAAATGATGAAATAATAGCTTAAATAAGTTATGGGTAGGTCCCTACTAAATGTATGAAAAGATAAAAAACATCCAAATGATTTAAGATACCTCATCTCTCCCCTCTACGGATCAATAAAGTCATAATTTTATAGTGGATGATGTACTATGATTGATCCATAATATATAATTATTTGATTCAGTAGCACAATCAATAGATAATGGGTCTCTAGTGATCAATATATATACATATATATATATATTTAAATTCTTTCAACACTGATTCTAATAAATCTAGTATATAAAATACATTGGGATCCAAAATATTATACACTCTATTTGATGGGACTATAGGATATCTGGATCATACTATATATATTTTTCTTTGATGATGTATAAGGGATGGATGTATGTAGGCACGATTTCCTCTAAATCAAATGAGTACTCTAATATGATATGATTGTGTAATATGTTTGGTTTAAGGGTTATTTTGGTGGATTGAGTTTGTGATTGGGTAACTAAAGGTTGGTTGTTGTAATGAGTTTTTTTAGTGAGAGGATTATTTTGTTAGCATTTTTATATATAGGTATATATTCTATGATTTGAGGTACCCATTAAAACAAAATTGTTAAAGGATAAATATAGTATTGGGAAGGATGGTGACATATTGAAGGCAAGTTTAATAAGAATGGGGTTTAAACAAAGGATTGAGGTGTTTATTTATGGAATTTAAACTATATAGGTTATGAGAATGGGTTTGGGAAGGTTTAGAGGAAGGTAATTGGTAGGAAAAGGTTTGGTTATAGATTAGGTTTTTTGGGTTTGGTCAAGGGAGATGAAATTTTTGGGAGAGAATTTGGGGAAAATATCATGGTATTTTTTTATTTCTTATATTTTTATATCTAGGCTAGAAAAACCATAATATAGAGGGGTAAATTAAACCATTTTTTGGATTGGTATATATTTAGAGATTTGAATTAATTTTAACCCTAAAATTAAACAATTAGATGGTTGATGTTTTGAAAATAGTTAGTCTTTGAGTTTTTTATTTTACAGAATCACCATATCATTGTTTTATAAACATGTTATTAAATTTTTGATGGTATCAATAAAATGAGAATATGGGTTTACCATAGCATATTAGTCTCCATTCTCATGTTATTATTTTTTCAAAATACTTAGTGGATATAGAATGGGTTATAATGGGCATGGCTAACGCCAAGGTTTTATGCAGATATTGGGACTCAATTTTTATTAAATAAAATTGTGTGAAGATTTAAAGGGAATATAGAGAGTTTCAATATAAAGGGAGTTTTTAGGTGACGTACATGGAGTTTCCTCATGCCTTTTAGTGCTCAGGTTCTAGCAGTCTATATTCCCATACCTTTCATTGTTATATCTGTACCTTGTCATGATACTCCCATACCATTCCATGCCTTTCCACACCCACACTCTTCTTCACTAGAGATCCCATACCAACACCAGAGAAACCCTAATTCACATTCCCACACCACCCAAGAGCCCATATTAAGACATCCTTGTCTCACACACCCACACATCGTACCCGAGAACCCTAGGCGGTTATGAGAGAACACAAGCACCCATACCTCTTTTAGCCTGTAAAGGTCCCCTAGCCTCCCCATTTGGACAAAGGTTGACACCAAGATCCATTTATATTCATAGAGCTATAACATGACCTACTAAAGATAAAATTTATATGCCAAAAATTTTAAAACTATCCCTACAATGATTTATTAAATAAAAACCTTGGAAAAGTAATTAAAACTAGTGATATTTGGGACATCCAAAGGTTTTAACACCCAAACTCTTACAAAAAGACCATTTCACCTAATCCTTCACTATGAAAAGGGTGAATAAACCCTCTTGATAATGTATCCTAAGAAATAAGATTCAATCCTTGTGGTGCTTAAGAATATATTAGTGGATTCATGCCTAGCTACACTCATTTGAATAATTATATCTAATTGAACTTCAAGAAAATGTATATATGTTCCTACAAGAAATGAATACTCATCATCTAATTTTCTAGTGGTATTTTTTTATAATTATAGAATGAATAATTGTATATAAATGACTTGTTAATATCTGAATTCATCATAAATTATTTACTATATTGTCTGAATTATTAAATTTTCTACTATTTTTTCTATAAGTGCTATATACAGGTCCTGTATGCAAAGGATGGGAGGCTGCTATCTGCTGTTCTGAATTTTAGAAAAACCCTATACCAATAGTTTAAAAACAATGATATACTGTTGAAAAATCATATATATACCAATTGTTTTAATAAACTATTGTAAAACATCTATGCCAACGATTCTTTAACTTTTGGTAAAGTTTGTACTGATGATATATACCAACGGCTAACAAACCGTTGGTAAATATCTATACCAATGGTTGTAAAAAAACCATTGGTATACTGCAATTTTCAGTTTCATATACCAACAGTTGATAAATAAACATTGGTATAGGCCTATACTCACACCATACTACCCAACGTTTTTGAAAACCATTGGTATAAGGTATACCATTAGTTTTGCAGCTTATACCAATGGTTTGAAACTATTGGTATAGCCTGAACTTCTAGCAGTGAAAACCTATAATCCAATCTGCTAAAAAATCAACACCAATCAAATCTTATTCAATAATGAATAGGTCTCCCTAAATCCCCTAAATCACCTCCAAATATCCCCTATGAGATCTTACCGACCATAAGATGGGGTCAAACATAACACAAGGTGTAAGAACCCAGATCTTCTTTTCAGGTATGTGACCCCTTGGTTGATTTTTTTCTTGGTTTTAAAGTTAAGGGTGATTCTTGGGAGAGTCAGGGAAACTTGAAATGAAGTTTTGAGACAAAACGAGGAGCTGCACGGGTGGCACATGGTTTATCTAACCGTAAGGCCAGACTGTGCATAGCTGGGACTCAAGGAAGTGGCAACAACACGGTTGTACCACGGTTAAGGGAAACCATGTGAAGAGACCGTGCGAGGAGTGTTGGAAAGGCAGTACAGACTGCATGGTTAGTGCACGGTTTGTCTAACCGTGCGAGAAAACTGTACATGCACTTAAATCTAGATCCTAAATTTGTGGATCTAACTTGTTTTGCCTTTAATCGCCTTGTTTAAGCTCTTAAGCAGCCATAACTTGGGATTAATCTCCCTTGAAGGTTGGAGAACTTCTATCAAGCATTTTAGAGGTGATCCGAAGGATTATCTTGGTGAATCAAAGCCGGTTTCTTGAGGTATGTGATCATTCTCCTTCATTCTTATTTGGTTTCTTAGATCTACTTAGATCTACTTCTCCTCTTCTCTCGGTTTCTTAGATCTACACCCGTTATGGGTAGATCTAAGTGTGTGGATGCCAAATATGTTGAGCTTTGGTCTTGATCTTGCTAAGAGGAGAGATCTAGGGTGGGTTTTTGGAGAATCAACCCGAGTTTCTTATACATTATTCATTTTTGGGGTTTTATTCAAAACCTTTTAGGTAGGTGGTTTGATGCCTTACGTTAAATGTCTTTGACTTTTGGTGAAAAAGTGTTGGATACCCATGTATCAGGTATCTTTGGTTAGGGCTTGATCCTATAATATTATCTGCCTTAGATTTCTTGTGTGCTCGAGGCTGTTGGATGAAAAATGATTGCTTGTTAGCATGTCTAAGGATCACCCCATGGGTGTTTTCCTTATTTTGGCTATTTATCGTTGTTTGGATTAGGTTTCCTATGAGGTAAAACTTGTTACACTAATTTCCTACCTTGATATGAATAATTTCATGTGTTGCCTGTAGTTTAAATGTTTTTGATGCACTGTAGCTATTAGCCAAGTAGTTTGTCGACCATACTTAGGGCTGCTATGAATCGGTTATGTACGATTGCTTTTACTTAGGGCTGCGGGAACCTGGTGTAGCAAGACCATAAGGGGAATTGACATTGAGTGCTTCCTCAGAGGGCCTGTTTAATTATTACCACTAAGAGACCATAAGGGAGATTGAATTGGTTCTCTCTTAGAGGGTATGATAATTATCTAATCGAGACTAAAGGGGGAATTAGATGTAAGTGCTTCCTCAGAGAGTCTGCAGTATCGCTGCAAGACCATAGAGGTAATTGATGATGAGTGCTTCCTTAGAGTGTCTTTTCCTTTTTGAGCACTTGACCATAGGGGACTGCCCGTGTGAGCCACCCAGAGGGTCAATGTGATAAATTAATGTTGGTGGGTTGTGATGAGTTCACTAAGCCAAAGAATAAGATTGGGGTTGTACTGCTTATTGTTAGGTAGTCTTTTGAGATACCTGTTGTGTTACCTGCTATGCCTCTGATTATAGATTTTTTTTGCTAGATTCTTTGGTTGATGATTAAATGATTGAATTAAATTAATGGATAAATGTGAATGGAGTCTTTTAGGATTGTTTACTCAGTGTACTCTTGTTTCTCTGCTGTATTTATTTCATTTACTTTTTCTATATTGCTCACTAATAGTAGGGCAAAGATCTTGTGGTGGTTTCCTACTGGGATTAGTCTCACACCCTGTTTGGGTCCTTCTTTTCGGCCCAAACAGGTTATATGGTTGCAGGTGTGGATAGGGATTGTGGGCCTTCTACCTCAGGTGCTTGATTACTGGTTAGAGCTGGAGAGCATGAGACCGGGCTTAGGCTTGCGATGCAGCTAGAGATTACTGTTTACTTTTAGTACATGGGTTTCAGTTGTATTTCGGCATGTTTCTTTGTTACTACTTTCCGTAGATACATGTACCATGCTGCATCATTTTTATATTACACTTTGCTTCTACTATTAGTTTCAGTTATTGTATGTTGTTTACTGCTTCCGCTATTGTTTATTATTTTCCTTATGATGCGTACTTTACCAAATGAGGGCATAGTTTCCCCACTGACTCACCAAGGCCCTCGATGCTAGTCAGTAGCCTCTGGAGTTTTGGGAATCATGCTTAAGGTCATGTGGCGAACCGGGTACATGGCACTAGTTGAGTGGCTCCGGATTCGGGTCGTTACAAAGTAGTATCAAAGGAGGATTTCTTTCTTTTCTGTTTTCCTTACTGTTTGGCGACAATAGACAGGGATAAGAAGGAATGGGTAGTTGGTACTTAACTATGCCCAAGAGTAATTAACGCATGTACAGGGAAAAGCTATATTACCTTGTAATTTCATTTTTTAGTTTTTTCAAGTGTTAACACTAATTATATTTCACCATTGAGTGATTCACTTGATTTGTGATATTACAGTTTATATGATTGTGGTTCTATTTTGTTGCAACCCGATAAGATGAGGGTATGCCATCTCATGCATCATATAGGCACTGGTTAGAAAATCACATGTCATGCATTTTACCATGCCATCTAGAGTGCGTTAGAAATTGAATGTTGTTGTGATAGATGTCGTGATAGATTATGCATGATGTTGTGATATTTTCTATGATAGAGATACCTTCTATGATGATAGGGTATTGTTTATTTTACAGCTTATTTAGCATGGATGCCAAGCTTTAGTCTTAGAGGTGTTATGGGACCTCGAGGATCGGAATTTGGTGGATCATGGGGTTATCATACTGTTTACTTGTTATATTAATTGTTATGATTTCGAGCTATGATTCGTAGGGATTATGGGCCCCCACGGATCAGGATTTGACACATAGGTGCTGGTTTTCAGTGTTTTTCAGTGGTTTTGGGGTGTTTTGTATGACTACTACCTAGAAACCTAGATAACATGGAATGTGGCCTTATGAACACATGCCATGTGTTCTTCTGTTCGCAAAAAACTACTTTTCGCGGTTACACACCGTGTACTTTGAATACACGTCGTGTACTTTCCTTCCGGGTGATCCAGCTGTGTAATTGAATACATGGGTTGGAAAATCTTAGGGACAACACACTGTGTACATTGTTAACACGCCGTGTAGTTGTGGCCCGTGTACCAGCCAGTGTGACTAACAACACGGATGGGAAAGATCTTTATGAAGCGCCGTGTTGTTTGGGTTACATAGCCAGTTTGGCCAGCGTACACGCCCAAGTAAAATATTTCTGGAACATGCCATTTATATAGATTACATGCCGTGTAACCATGTTTTTCCAGTCTTAAGAGTTTTTCCTCTTCTATTCCGTTTTCACTCTTTTATGTTTGCAACTGTGCTCGTCGTTGATAAAGGTGTGCTTGACCCTGCAGAATCTTGCTGCCAAGATGTCCTCCCGTTGCACGTTAGGGGTCTAACAATGATCGTACACCGGATATGGAACTGGAAGTTATCTCGGATACTGGTGTAGACACACAGTTCCATGAGGGATTCATGAGGTTCAGACATACCTTTCAGGGAGCTCAGCAACCTGCCCAGCCTATGGCAGAGCTTACGCGAGTCTTCCAACAGCAGCATCCTCCCACGTTCTCCAGAGATGGAGGATCCCAGGCTCTTGAATCCTGGTTCGAAGCTATGGTTTATATCTTTGATCATCTTGAGACACCCCCAGACAAGAGGGTGAAGCTCGCGACTTACATGCTGGGAGATTCCTCTAAGAGATGGTGGGACGTAGTTTCTCAGGCAGGGAATCAGCAGATAGTTGCTTGGGAGGAGTTTCAGCGTACATTCTACGACTACTTCTACCCGGTGATGCTGAGGGATGATATAGCCATAGAGTTCATGAACTTGCAGCAGGGAGCTCTTTCAGTTATAGAGTATTCCTCCCGCTTCACTGAACTGCAGCGATTCACTCCCGTTCAGGGTAATGACAACCTGTTCTTAGCAAGGAAGTTTTATGAGAGACTCAGACCGGACATCAGATCGCGGGTGAACGTCTTCCAGTTGACTTATATTTCTTTGATAGTCAACCAAGCGTTGATCACGGAGAGGAATCTGATGGATACTGGAGTAGTGAGCGAGGGCGGTTCAGCATCCAGAGTCAGTACTCTTTCTATTGACAGCAGGAAGCGCCACTGAGAGTCTACACGAGGTGACTCGAGGAAGCGAGATGTTCCTTCAGGTAGCAAGGTTTTGTGTTACAAGTGTGGAAAGGACAGGCATAAGAATCCATAGTTCCCAAGGGACACAATGGAGTGCCGATCTTGCGGTATGATGGGTCACCTGCAATGGTTTTGCAAGGTTCTTCTTCCAGCAGCTAGTGATGGTAGTTCTATTTTATCTCATCGTACATGTAAAGGATTACCAGTTCTGCAGAATACTGGGGGCTGGAGTTCTTCGGGTCATTCAGGCCAGGGTAGAGGCTGTGGAAGTGGTGGTCAGGCTCAGGGAGAATCAGCTCAAGGATCTCAGGCTACTACACAGGGCCGCGGTACAGGCCAAACTTTTGCGGTAGAGAAGACTCATTAGGAGCAGGATCCTGGACCTTCTACAGTTCGAGGTATGATCTTAGTATCCTCAGTTTTTTCTTCTGCACATTTCTATACAAGAGCTTCTCATAGCTTTATTTCTGTGCACACTGTGGAGAGCCTTAGACTTACTATCTTGACTTCTGAGATTATGATGAAACTAGACACTCCCTTGGGACTTAGAACTGCTAGTGTGCGTCAGTGCAAGGAGTTCTCCCTTGAGGTTGGTGGGTGTCACTTCTTGTGGGATCTTTATGTCCAAGAGATGACAGGTTACAATTTCATTATCGGAATGGACTGGCTAGTTCTTTTTTAGGCCTTTGTCGATTTCTATCACCGCAGGGTGAGTTTCACGTCACCTGAGGGCATACCTTTTCTTCACAAGGGAGAATGGGATGTCCATGTGAGCAGAGATGGACTAGAGCATCATGGTTTGGGCTGTGTTACATCCCAAATTTCTAGTTTATATCTGGAAAATCAGGGGACTTCTAAGATGGATTATCCTCCAGTGGTTGATAGTTTTCTGGATGTCTTTCCAGAAGACTTTTCAGGGTTGCCTCTGGTGCGTGAGGTAGACTTCTCTATTGAGATTATGCCAAGAGAAACACCGGTATCCATACCTCATTATATAATGGCTATGCCTGAGTTACAAGAGCTCAATAAGTAGTTGGAGGAGTTGTAGGAAAAGGGTTTTATCCGACCCGGTACTTCTCCTTGGGGTTCACCAATTTTATTTGCGAAGAAGGAGGATGGTACTTTACGAATTTGTGTGGATTATCAGAATCTGAACTAGTTTAAAGTCAAGAAATGATATACCTTGCCAAGGATTGATGATAGTTTTGATCAGATTTGAGGATCCAGGGTGTTCTCGAAGATCGACTTGAGATCCGACTATCATCAGTTGTGTGTCAGACCATCGGATATACCTATTACAGCCTTCCAGAGAAGGTATGGTCTATACGAGTATTTGGTGATTCCGTTCGGTCTCACGAACGCCCCATTAGTTTTCATGCCACTGATGAACAAAGTTTTCCATCCTCACTTGGATTCCTTCGTGGTGGTTTTCATGGATGATATCTTGGTGTACTCTCACACTCAACACGACCATGCTTCCCATCTTGAGATCGTATTGAGTACACTGAGAGAGCATCAGTTATATGCTAATCTCTCAAGGTTCCACTTCTGGATGGGTGAGATTCACTTCCTGGGTCATGTCATCTCAGAGATAGGAGTATCAGTAGACCCAGAGAAGGTGAAGGCAGTAGTTAACTAGGAGCAGCCGAAGAATGTCTTCGAGGTACGAAGTTTCTTGGGACTGGCTTGTTACAATAAGCGATTTATACAGGACTTCTCACACTTAGAAGCACCGTTGATGGGCTTGACTAAGAAGGGGGTGAAGTACGTTTGGTCAGAAGCCTGTGATTCAGCCTTCTAGAAGATGAAGGGTAGATTGACTTCATCACCGATTCTTGTTCTACCAAAGCCGGGCAAGAGTTATACAGTTTTCTGTGATACATCTGGCATTAGGCTTGGAGCAGTGGTTATGCAGGAGGATCTTGTTGTTGCATATGGATCTCAACAGTTGAGGACACATGAGAAGAACTATCCTACGCATGACATGGAGTTGGCTGCAGTTGTTCATGCCTTGCGTTGTTGGAGATATTAAATTCTGGGAGAGTATTTTTTGGTATATACTGACCACAAGAGCCTCAAGTATATCTTCACACAGCATGAATTAAATCTAAGACAGTGGAGGTGGGTCGAGTACCCACAGTCCTTCGACTTTGAGCTTGCTTATATGCATGGGAAGGGCAATGATGTAGTAGATGCACTGAGAAGGAGGACTCAGTTACAGGCAGTTCAAGAGGACCGCAGCGAGTGACAACTTATGGAACTGTTCTCTGAGATGCATTTGGAGGTGCACGACAAATAGGGATAGACTGTTCTTTCTTCTATAGCTGTTACCTCTACTCTTCTGGATCGAGTTCGAATGAGGAAGCTATCAGACTAAGAAGGCCTAGTCCTACGGGAGGGTGTGTCAGGTGGAGACCCTACTCCAGGGTGGGCAATGGGCGATGCTGAGGTGTTACTTTTTCATAGCCGCGTATGGGTTTCAGCAGAAATATGTGAGGAGATGATGCGGGAGTTTCATGCTTCAGCTTGGGCAGTTCATCCTAGTGTCACAAAGATGTATATAGACTTACGACGTCAATGTTGGTGGCCAGGTATGAAGAAGGATGTGGCTGGTTTTGTTATGCGGTGTTCCACCTGTCAGCAGGTGAATGCAGAACATCAGCAACCAATAGGGCTTTTGAAGCAGTTACCCATTACTGAGTGGAAATGGAATGATGTCGCGATGGAATTCGTGACAGGGTTACCGAGGTCTCCTCAAGGGAATGATCCGGTTTGGGTTGTTGTTGACCGGCTCACGAAGGTTTCTCATTTCTTACCGATCAAGGAGACATTCAGTGTGGATGATCTTGAGTGGTTGTACATTCATGAGGTGGTACGACTTCATGGGGTTTTGAACACTATCGTTTCAGATAGGGATTCCCACTTTACTTCACATTTCGGGTAGGGGATACAGAGGGATTTGGGTACATAGGTACTTCTGAGTAAAACTTACCATACCCAGATAGATGGCCAGTCAAAGCGCACGATTTAGGTGCTGGAGGACATGCTGCGAGCATGCGTCCCTGATTTTGGAGGTTCTTGGAAGAAACATATACCTCTAGTGGAGTTTTCCTATAATAATAGTTTTCAAGAAACTTTTCAGATGGCACCATACAAGGCTTTGTATGGTAGGCCGTGCCGATCACTGTTGTGTTGGATGGAGGTAGGAGAGGCAGCTATACTGGGACCTCGTCTTGTTCAGGAGACCATAGAGCAGATGGAGTTGATTCGGAAGAGGATGGGTACTGCACAGTCTCAGAAGAAATCTTATGCTGATCAGCGGAGAAGACCTTTGTAGTTAAAGGTTGAGGATCAGGTTTTCCTGCGTGTTACCTCGAGGATGGGACATAAGAGGATTAGGAGACAAGGAAAGATTTCACTGAGATACTTCAGGCCATTTGAGGTTCTGGAGAGAGTCGGGCTGGTTGCTTAAAGGTTGCATACAGGTTACAGTTACCTCATAGGTACCAAGCTATGCACGACATCTTCCATGTTTCTCAGCTTTGATAGTATTTCTCAGACCCATCCCATGTTTTTCAACCTGAGGAGGTTGAGTTGGAGCAGGATGCATTTTTCGAGAAGCATCCTCTCAGGATTTTTGATCGTAGTGCTAAGGTTCTCCGTGGCCAGTTTGTTCCTCTGGTACGAGTGCTATGGCAGCACAGGAGAGTACATGACAAGACTTTGGAGAGGGAGGTCGATGTATGATCACAGTGGCCAGAGTTGTTCGAGGTTTCTTCTTCTACGTCGCGTTAGGAAATTCAGGGACGAATTTCTTTAAGGGGGGAAGTTTATAAGAACCCAAATATTCTTTTCAGGTATGTGACCCCTTGGTTGATGTTTTTCTTGGTTTTAAAGTTAAGGGTGATGCTTGGGAGATTCGAGGAAACTTGAAATGACGTTTTGAGAGAAAACGGGGAGCTTCATGGGTGGCGCACAGTTTGTCTAACCGTGCGGCCAGACCATGTGTAGCTGGCACTCAAGGCAGTGGAGACCACACGGTTGTCGTATGGTTAAGTGAAACCATGCGAAGCGACCGTGTGAGGAGTGTTGCCATGGCAGTACAGACTGCACGGTTAGCACACAGTTTGTCTAACCGTGTGAGAAAACTATGCAGGAACTTAAATCTAGATGCTAAATTTTTGGATCTAACTCGTTTTTGACTTTAATCGTCTCATTTAAGCTCCTAAGTGGCCATAACTTGGGATTAATCTCCCTTTAACATTGGAGAACTTCTCTTAAGAGTTTTGGAGGCGATCCGAAGGCTTCTCTTGGAAAATCGAAGCCGACTTCTTGAGGTATGTGATCATTCTCCTTCGTTCCTGTTTGGTTTCTTAGATCTACTTAGATCTACTTCTCCTCTTCTTTCGGTTTCTTAGATCTACATCCGTTATGGGTAGATCTAAGTGTGTGGATTCCAAATATGTTGACATTTGGAATTGATCTTTCTAGGAGGAGAGATCTAAGGTTGTTTTTTAAAGAATCAACATGAGTTTCTTGTACATTCTTCATTGATGGGGTTTTCGTCAAAACCTTCGAGGTAGGTGGTCTGATGCCTTATGTTAAATGTCTTTGAGTTTTTGTGAAAAAGTGCCAGATACCCATGTATTGGGTATCTCGGGTTAGGGTTTGATCCTGTATTATTATATGCCTTATATTTATTATGTGCTTGAGGCTGTTGGATGAATAATGATTGCTTGTTAGCATGTTTGAGGATCACCCCATGGGTGGTTTCCTTGTTTTTGCTGTTTATCACCATTTAGCTTAGGTTGCCTATGAGGCAAACCTTGTTACACTGATTGCCTACTTTGATATGAATAATTGCATGTGTTGTTTGAAGTTTAAATGTTTTTGATTCACTATAGCTATTATCCAAGTAGTTTGTTGAACATACTTAGGGCTTCTACGAATTGGTTACGTACGATTTCTTTTACTTAGGGCTATGAGAACCTGGTGGAGCAAGACCATAAGGGGAATTGACATTGAGTGCTTCCTTAGAGGACCTGTTTAATTATTACCACTATGAGACCATAAGGGATATTGAATTTGTTCTCTCTCAGAGGGTTTGATAATTATCGAATCGAGACTAAAGGGGGAATTAGACGTAAGTGCTTCCTCAGAGATTCTGTAGGATCGCTACAAGACCCTAGGGGGAATTGGCGATGAGTGCTTCCTCAGAGTGTCTTTTCCTTGTTGAATACTTGACCATAGGGGTCTACCCGCATGAGCCACCTAGAGGGTCAGCGTGATAAATTAACGTTGGTGTGTTGTGATGAGTCCACCAAGCAAAATAACAAGCTTGGGTTTGTACTGCTTGTTGTTAGGTCGTCTGTTGAGATACCTGTTTTGTTACCTGCTATGCCTCTGATTATAGAGTTTGTTTTGCTATATTATTTGGTTGATGATTAAATGATTGAATTAAATAAATGGATAAATGTGAATGGAGTCTTGTAGGATTGTTTACTCAGTGTACTCCTATTTATCTACTGCATTTATTTCATTTACTTTTTCTATATTTCTCACTGATAGTAGGGCACAGATCTTGTGGTGGTTGCCTACTAGGATTAGTCTCACACCCTATTTGGGTCCTTCTTTTCGGCCCAAACAGGTTATATGGCTGCAGGTGTGGATAGGGATTGTGGGCCTTCTACCTTAGGTGCTTGATTACTGGTTAGAGCTGGAGAGCATGGGACCGGGCTTAGGCTTTCGATGCTGCTGGAGATTACTGTTTACTTTTAGTACTTGCATTTCAGTTGTATTTCAGCAAGTTGCTTTTTTACTACTTTCCACAAATACATGTACCATGCTACATCATTTTTATATTACACACTGCTTCTACTATTAGTTTCAGTTGTTGTATGATGTTTACTGATTCTGATATTGTTTATTATTTTCCTTCTGCTGCATACTTTACCAAATGAGGGCATAGTTTTCCCACTGACTCACCAAGGCCCTCGCTGCTAGTCGGCAGCCTCTGGCATTTGGGGAAACATGCTTGAGTTCATGTGGAGAACCGAGTACGGGGCACCAGTTGAGTGGCTCCAAATTCGGGTCGTTACACAATGCTCCCATAGTCCTCATATCTATATACTCAAGCATGTTTCCCTACTAGGGCCTCTTCAACCATATCTAAGATCTCAAGCCATACTCCTTATACAAATACTCAATCGACCATCAATGACTGTCAACTGGTCACTGACTATAAATCCACCCGCAAGGTCATCCTTATGGAAAGATAACCCCACAATGTCATTAACAATAGTCATCATGACCACTTCATAAACAAGACATCCTATAGGGTTCCTATATCAAATCCAAACCATGGGTCCAATTATCACTAGAAAATATCTCCTAATGACCCTCAATGGCCTCCCACTAATCCCCAATCTACAATAAACCTGCAAGTGCATCCACAAGGGTATCTCAAACCCACATCCTATCTCATCTCAACAACACCCTACCATTCCATACACCCCATGGTGTCACTCTAGACTTAGATGGATTTACCACATATAATCCACTAGTATCATCAACACATATTTCTGATAAGGGTGTACTCGAGAGTGCCTCAGACCCTTCTCAATCTCTGTTCAATGGATCCTAGCCGTACCCAACACTCCACTGTTCCATCTCATCCCAAATGCTCTAAAAAATCTGATCTGATCCATAAATAACAGGATCTAAACCTCAAGTAACTAGATCCAAATATCAATCCTACTCAAACCTTAGGCAACCAGTCCTAATACCTAAGGATAATCCAAATATATCATCATAGATAATAATACATTAAATATTTATAAAATCATCGGAATAATATAAATAATAAATCCTTAGAGTCCATAATCTAGGGAAACTCACAAGATCATGACCCTCACCCAAGATTCTCATCTCACATCCCAACCTACAGGAGGATTATAGATAAAAAATACATGTAAATCCTACATCTAAACATATACCAACAAAAATTTCCATCAAAATTTCCTCTAAACAATGGATAGATTCAAAAATCATGATCTATATGGAAGAAAAATTTTAATAGACTTCTCACAAGTCTAATTCCTACTCTAAGATAAAAAATAGAAAAAAATATCCTAGGAGGAAAAGTACACGACATGCACCCCCATGGTACACGATGTATACTATAAGAAACCCTCCTTGGTCTTATATCCTAAATGATCCAATGCATAATTTCCAAAGTATATGACATTCTTATATTGTACATTATGTGTACAACAAATTGGGTACTTGTCCATGTAGCCCACACCACCCCTGGAAAAAAAATACCACACTGACTCTAGTCATGTATTGCACATGAGATCTAGCTATGTAAACTACATGTCCATATACCCCAACACGGGGTGTCTTTCCATGCCCCCCACCACACCCTGAGTGAATTTACATGATGTGTCCCAAAAAAATATTCCATATAAATAGATTCTTTAACCCTCAACCCAAAAGTAAGAATGCCCGACATGTGTTCTTAAACTAAACACCATGGGATCATGTTTTCCTGAACAGAAAACCCCCAAAATCACACAAAAACTGTGATTCTCCCGAAAATCACAGCATAAAATGCTGAAGCTTTAGTCCCCGATTCACACCACACTAATACCAAACCCCAGTCCAACTCTATCCCAGCTCCCATTATGATCCCCTCCTCCCTATACCTATTTATCTCTCGATTGAGGTTAGAAAAGGGGAGATACCCTTACGTTCATGTGAGAAACCAAGAGGAAAAAAAGGAAAATAAAATAAATAAATAAATAAAAACAAGAAAAGAAATGAAAAAGGGCTAAGGCCCATCCATGATTTCTGTGATGGGTTTATGTCTTTCCTTAGAACCCCACATTATTGACTAAACCATGGTGTCTAAATATCAATACAATAATATTTTAAAAAGATATCACATTCAAACATGCATTAATAATTAATATTTAATTAATTAAATATTTATATTTTGATAAAAATAAAATGACTCAAAATTCCACCCAACTCCTTCCCTAGGTTAAACACGCTATATCGAGACCAAAAGAGATATCAGAAAAATTATCCAAGATCATTTGATAGGCTAAATTACAACTTTTCCATTGAAAACCACCCAAAAGAAAAAAATAAAATTTATCATGATTTCCTAAATCCATAATGGTGTGGGTTATTACAAGATCAAATATAAAGTTTCTCAAAATAAACAAAATCATAATGTGTGTGTGTTTGTGTGAAAAAATAAAATCCATTAACGAAGAGTTTATTTTTGAGTCAGTTGTCCAAAACCGTCTTCCATGCCTTGGATATCACAAATAGAATTAGAGGATGCCTGATGTTTTGAATTATTAATTCTATATTATCCCTACACACTTAATAAGTGTGGTGAACATGAATAAATAAAATAAAAATTTTTTGAATAATTTTTTGGTTATAGAGAGAGATATAAGGGAATGTGAATACTAAACTTGAATAAACAAAAACAAAATGAATTTACCTAATATAATTTTATAGTAATGAATCAATGTTTGTGAAATTTTAATGAATTTTGAGAAGCTTGAATAAGGGGGAATTAAAAGTGGTATTTCATATTGATATTTATATTTACTTAAATACTTAAACAATTAAGACACGTTACCCAATGATTTTATAATGGATAAAATGGATTCTAAATGAATATTGTTTTTCAGAGACATTCCTTGAGGACAAGGAATAATTGAATTATAGGGAAGCGATTAAACCATATTTTTCATTATATATTTTAGTATGATTAATATAAATATATAAATATAATATTATAAATAAATAAATATTAATTTTATTAAGTGAATAATGAGATTAATGTAAAAGCCACCTAAATTCTAGATTTTATTGCTTAAATAATTATTATGTGTTTTAGTATTGAATATTTGACCTTTAAAATGAATTTTATTTTCTTTTCTAAAAATAGGTTAATCATACATGAGGGGTGATGGATATGTAGTAGTAAACCAAAAATCCCAAAGACTACATAAGAATAATTTCATCCCATGTAAGATTAAACAAAAAAATCTAAGGTCATGTAAGATTAACTTGGTCGGATATGAGCTATCTCATATTAAACTGACCCTATTGGTTCTTGAGTAAGAATAATCATGCCTCCCGATTTCAATGTAAGATTGAACTCCTTAGCCTAAAGATTACATATGACTAAACTGCCACAATAGTCTAAAACATCATATTAATCCCCCTAGGACAAGTTTTATGAGAGATTAACTTTGAGAGGGATTTGGAACATTCTAGTCTAACCCACATTAGGTTAAAATCTAATTATTGATTCCTATATAAGATTAAAACCAATATTATATGAAAATTTTGTTAGTGTTATGGTTGGGTTTTTTGAAGTTGGATAGATTTTTGGTGTTTGTGTTGAAGTTTATTTGTTTGTTTGTTTTTTATATTATAATACCTAAAATTAAATATGAGTTTTTAAGATTTTTATTTTTAGGTTTAATTTTATTCTAAATGTTTTGTCTATCATTTAGCTTTTTTGTGTGAAATTGGTTATTTGTTTTTCATCAAATCCATACATTATTTTTTTTATTCATAAAAAATAGATCTAAATTAATATGAAATTATATTTAAAGTCAGATGAAATGAAATTAAAATTCATATGATTTGTTTTTAAAGTCATAAGAAATATTGTATACATTATGAACTTCTGCAGATTGTATTTTTCTTACCGAAATGGATTTTTAAATTTTTTTAAATAATAATATAAATATTTTGAACTATTTTTATGATTATTTTATAAGTTTTATGAATTTATTATTTATTTTTTTCATTTTTATATACTCTATTAAAATAAATTTTCTAGTTTTCTAATGTTTTAAAAAATTTAGTAAATTATTCTTAATTTCAAGTGTACACTGATATTTTTCATGTGGAAGAAAACATTTTTCTTATGCATTATAATAAAAAATCATGTGTTTATAGATTGAAAATAATGTGTACACATATTGAATTTAATGTGTACATGGATTGAAAATCACATGTATGTAGTTAAAAAATCATGTGCAAACACAATGATTTTCATGTTTACACACATTTTACTTAACTTTTTTAATATTTTAAATTGTCTAAATTATTTTAATATATATTATCTATTATTATTTTTATTCATGTATATGTTTTTTCCCATGAAGGATTGGTGTGAGTTTTGGAAACTCTTTTTAAGACACATTGGACTTCTTAAAATATTGAAACCCACGTGGAGATGATCATGGTTCTCTTTGAAGCAATCCATTGAGAATTTTTTTATAAATTTTGACTGAAGGAACCTATTGTGTGAGGAATGAATTGGATAACATATTTCAAGATATGAATCATGAAATTGATGAAAATTTTCATCTGCTACTATGATTTTTTTCCACTAATAGAGCAATAATTGTCAAGAAGCTACAAAATTCAGCTACATTGTTAAAGTGATCAAGATATATCAAGCTATATTTAATTTATTTTATTTATAACTGTTTTGGTTTTAATTGTCATATTCTTTTATTCTCTGTTTGTTCTTAAATAACCGGTTTATGATTTCTCCTTCCAAAAATGAGGTTTAGTTTTTTTGGTTACACCACTATTAAAAGGTATGTCTTTAGAATTGTGAATCTTATTAAAATTTAGGTTTATATTGGTTGTTACTTGGTCTATAGAAAGGAAAAGATAGTTTTTATTAGGTTGTTCCTCCAGGTGAGAAATATTTAAGTCATGTAAAATGTTTTCAATTCCTTTCAAAAGTAGGATCTTTGTTTTTTTGGTGATATTCTTCTTGCTGAGTATATAAGAGTGAATAGTATATATAGAATAAATATGATCCAAACAAGTATAAAAACCTAGTGTTCATTAGTTTACTTTTCACTACATTTATTTTGTAATACTACTATATTTTCTTGGTTTATACTATGCATGTTTAAATTTTTTCACCTATATATTTTAAATTACTCTGAAATATTTAATTTAATTTTTTTAAAGGTTTATTCACCACCTTTAGGCCTCTTTGACATCTCTTTTTGGTCCAACAATTGGTATCAAATATAATTTCTTTTGAATTTAGGTTATGTTTCTTTTATTATGAAAACCTTTTCCTAGACTTAACCATACAAGGAAAATATCATTTTTGAGATCTCATATATTAATTGGAATGATGAATGGATACAAAAATATCCAGTATATTTTGATTTAAATGACTACATTTATTGGTATGATTAAATGGAGGCATATCTTAAACATTTGAGTATTCATCACTGGAGGATAACTGTGAAGCCATATAAGTTACCGGATGCTGATCAATATACACTTGTATGTAATGAGTTGGAAAGATATGTTTTTAATTAAAATGCGATGAATATATTATACCATGTTATTAGCCATAAAAATTTTATACATGTTTAATTATGTAAAATAGTACTAGATATATGGAGGATACTTAAAGTAACACATTATAGGAATGATGATCTTAAACATACAGAGTTGAGAATGCTACATACAAAGTATTAGGTCACTAAAATGGGAGAATCTGAAAATGTGAACCAAATGTTCTATATATTCACAAGTATATTAAATGGGATGAGAATTACAAGATAAGTGATATACAATATATTTTTGGTTGAAAGGGAACTGAGGTCACTACCTAAAGGGGTAATGTGAAGAAGGTTGCAATATATGATATTTTTTTAAAGAGTATACTTTGAATGAAATTTTCAATTCACTACTTAAATATGATTTGGAGTAAAATAATATCGATAAGGAAGAAATATTAACCAAGAAAGTTATATCATTTAAATTTTACATAATAGTTCCACCTAAATCTTATGATTCTGAGCTAAAGGAAAATGAGAAAGATGAAATGAACACATTTACTAAAGGATATTTTAAACTAATTAAAAGAAAGAAAGGATGAAATAAGAGACCTAGAAAATATCATCATAAGACTAAAATAAAGTGACATAAAATTTAACATTATAAAATATATTATTGTATCCTAACTAACATTATATGAGTGTAGAAAGAAGAAAAATATTATGTCAGACTATAGAAAGTTAAAGTAATTAAAAAACCTACACTGGTATAAGATATATCAATAATTTAAATGTGTCGATGCTCAAAAAAACCCCACTTGTTTTACTAATATTATTATCTTATGTGATTTTAGGTCACTATCATATATTTACTTAAGTGATATCTTGACGGAAAGCTTTCATGTTCAATATGATTTAATTTAAGTTTGAATAAAATTTCCTAAGGAATTTATTTTATAAAATAGTCAAGTTAGAAGAATTTATCTAAAGGAGTTTATAATACACACCTAAATGAAATTATCTTACGGATGTTGGAATTAAAATTCTAGAAAATGAATTTATCTTATGAGAGTTTGACATATTCGAGTTATCTTATGATGGAGGATATTTTCATATAATGTAAATAAATTATCTTATGAGAAGAGATTTATAAGTAAATTATCTTATATATTGATAATTTCAAAGAGATGGCTATTTTTAAAAGTCTTTTACCAAATTCAAACCAAAATTCTCTTACACATTCATGATTTATCTTACGAAAAAAGGTTTATCTTTCTAGAATAGTGTATCTAGATCAAGTTATCCTATGCCAATGGAATTATCATATGTGGATTTAAAATATCACTCCCAAATTGGGATAAATTTGAATAATAATATATTATAAAGAAAAAAATATTTCGATACTTTATATTATGTATTATAAGAGAGTTAGATGTCATTAAAATTATTAAAGTCTTTCAATTAAAATACTTATGAAATAAAATAAATTGAACCTAAAGTATCTTGAAGTTGGATTATATTTTCAATATTTAATTGATTTTCATAGGAATTTATTATTATTAAAGTATTTCATGAAAAATATAATAATTTTTTTGGTTCATAAAAAGTAAAAATGTCTAAATGTATATAGTCCAAATGAAATAAAACTCATATTTACAAGAAAATATATAGTCGTAAGGAAGACCATAGCTGTATTTGTTGCTACCTATGGATTTTAAATTTTTAGAGAATAAAGTAACATGTAAAGATAGTTATTGTTTTTTTAAATTATTTTATTCAATTTGGACCATTGGAATATATAAAAATAATTTTAATTCAAAAATTGAGAAAATAGGATGAGTTTGTAGTTATTGTGCACATTCAAGAACACGAATTCTGTACCCTATTTTTCATGTGTTTTTTACTGTGCGACAATGTGTATAAATAGTGATTATGTTAACCTTAAAATATCATCTAATATATTCTAATAGCATTTATAAGCTACTATGAAAATATATATTCATTCTCTGATGTTCTTCATCAATTGTTAGTTTCTTCTTGCAACTGTGTATTAAATGAGATATCTTTCCTATGTCTGTTTCAATAGCTATATGTACCCACTCCTTATACAAAGTGTAGTAGAAGTCCTTGAATATGTATTATAAAAAAAATACACCTATTAAAATCTATTGGAACCTTTTTAATAAGTTTCATTTTCTTATTCTCAACTATTGAGGTCCCCAAGAAAAGGACCCGTATATTTAAAATCACCAAGCATGTGAAGAGAGTGTTAGTGGAGTGGAATAGAGGATCCTTGTGCCCCAAACCACTATAATTTTTTTATATTAATCTTTACTTATATTTCATTTTCTACTTTGTATTTTATAAATAGTGAAGGATAAATTTACATTTGTTTTTATAGAGGGTATTTTTAAAATTGGTGAAAATTTAATAAATCAATTCACCCCATCTCAAGTCATTATGAAATATCTAATAGGGAAACAATTGGTATCAGATCAAGTGACTTTAGAGTTATCAAATTTTACATGTTAAAGTATGAAGATCAATTTCTGAGTAGCTATAATGGTCAATTATAATGAAGGAATGTCAATGGTACGAGTGCCTTACTTCAATAAAGAACATTATGGTTATTAGAAAACTCAAATGATATTCTATTTGAAAAATCTTGAATTGAAAATTTATCTAAAATATATTAAGACTTATGAAGTTCCTAAAGGTGAACCTAAAACATGGGATTCTGTAACATACAATTAATATAACTTAAACTCCAAATAAATGAATTCAATTATATGTGGATTTGGTGCGGATAAGTTAAACCATGTTTAATAATTTAATACAACTCATTAGATATAAAAAAAATATTTGTAGAATATTAAGGTAATGATAATTCTAGAGAACTTGGATATAATACTTCCAAGTTAAAGTTTGACACATTAAAAATGGTTGAATGGAAAACCATCACATAAATAAAAGGAATATTAACTAAGATTGTGAATTATGAAGCTTCCTTGGGTAATCTAATTCCAGAATCAGATCAAACATTGAGGGTTCTCAAAATTCTACCATTTAAATGGTTTGAAATTTTAGCTGCACTAAGAAAATAAAATCCTATCAAAAACCTAAAGATAAATGATATTATTGGATCTCTTATGATGTATGAAGCAGAGATGTAGGATGAAGTTTAAGATAAAAAATTATTTATAAGGGAAATGATGCTCTAAAATCTTTTACTTATAAGGATGCAAGGAAAAAAGAAAATAAAAATTATTATCTAATTCATCAAAGGATGGATATTCAAGCTATTTAGAATCTGATAGTAAACTAGCTCAATTTTCTAGGAATTTCAAAAATTTCTATAATAATAGAAGAGGATTATATAATTCCACTAATAAATATAATAATTTTTTTGGAAAATCAAAAGAGGTCAGATTATATGAATAAAAAAATGTAGGACATATCAAACAAGATTTTCCTTAGACGAAAGAAAAGAAAAAGTCCAAGAAAAGGTTCTTCAAGAAATTTGGTTACAAGAAGAAAGAAAATAAAGAAATAAAAAACAATTGGATTTATTTTTAAGACTCTAGTGATTATTCATCTATCAAACTGTTTAAGAATTAAATGAGTATTTTTCAATGTTATAATATCAATATGATTCTCTTAAGAAAAAAAATAATTCTCTTATAAAATTATATGATTCTATTATAAAATATAAAATAAGATTTATCAAAACAAATTTCAATATTGGAATCTAATATAGATACATCCACTTCTACTTGTGTTGTCCTTGGAAATAAAATAAAGGAATTAATGGATGAAGTAAAATACCTCAAATATGTTGCAAGAATTTTTACTAACGTAAATAATTACCTCAATAAAAACCTTGGTAAGAATAAAATAAAGAAAAAATAAAATTGGAATAGGAAGTAATGGTGAAAGATCTAAGTTGCAAAAAAAATATTTATTTCCAAGTTTTAAAGGAAAAAGTATGTCTACCGTCACTTGTTTTCACCATAGATTTAATGAAAATTATGAAAATTATTTATACCTTAGAAAAACTAAATTCTATAGTGTTATATATGACCCTATTTGAAAGAATTTATCTAATTTAAAGACTTGAAATTCTTCTAGTTAAGACAGATTTAGGTTCCAAAATCATTTATTTCTAACATTGCTAGACCCAAGAACATTTTGTTACTAAATAAAATTCTTATTTAATTTATATAAGGAAATTTACATAAGGATAATGGAAATAAATGGTACATGAATAATTTATGTTCAAGGCATATGGGTGGAGACTTTGTAAACTTCCACTCGGTCTCAAAGGTTGATGGAAGAAATTTCACTGTTGGTGACATTAAAAAGGACAAGATTATTGGATTTGGATCATTTAGAAATTTAGAGTAAGTACATATCAATAAGGTATTATACATTAAATGATTGAATAAATTTTTTTTAAGTATCTCTCAACTTTGTGATTTGGGGTTTTCAATAATTTTTTCTTATAATTATTGCTCTCTTTTTAGAGATAAATTGATTATGTTTAGAGAACTGAGAACTAAAAATGATTAAAATCTAGATCTGAGTTATTTATGTAAATAAAATATAAACTATTTGAATGAATAAATTTATGAATCTTATATTTTTCATAGGATAATTGTACATTTCAATGTTTATTCTTTGAGATAATTATCCTTCAAAATTTTGATTTATGATTTTCCTAAATTTAAACTGGATAAAAAAACCATGTCATTAATGAGAGATGAAAATTTTATAATTTTTAACTTATTTTCAATAAAAATTACCCCTAAATTAATAAAAATATTGATAAAATCATTCATATTTTATACTTTGTGTGATTTAGGAATTTATTATAATTTGGATTAAAATATGGATTTTTTTGATTATTTGATTTTTAATTAGATGGGAAAAATAAATTCATTGTTTTGGAATATAATTGTAAAATTTTGAAGTAAATTTGGAAATTATATTATTAAATGGACCAAACTTGGACCTTTTATTATTTTATTTTGGAAGCAATAAATTGTTTTTTTAGAAATCTTTAATTAAACTGATTAAATGATTTTAATAATGAGTTTCAATTATTTTATTCATTTTTTTAATTAAAGGAAACATATAATAATTGAATTTGAATTTGTATGAAAATGTGATTTTTAAATTGGGAAATGATAAACTGGAAATTTTTAATGTGATACACATAAAATTAATTGAATTATTTAGAATAATATTTTAAATTGATTAGTTAAATAATTAATTGAAATTTATTTTTTAAATTTTTTCAATGTTTTTATTTAAATATATTTAATTAGAAAAAAACATGTACTAAAACAATATGTGTGATTGGTGGTTAATATTCACAAAGGCTTGGAGTGATCACAAAACCATCCTCATGTGGTCAATCCAAGGACAGAAAAAATGGAAAACACTTTGATCAACTGCATATTTTATTTTTACCACCACCACTGCAAATATAAAAAATAGAGAGAGTGCTCACACCCTCTTTACAATTGAATGTGCCTCCTTTTCTCCATATTAAATTGACAACAACACTTCCCAAGATCGTCTGTATGTAATCAATCCACCACGAATCTTCCTTTAACTTGTAGCACCCCTACCCCTATTCATGGTATCTTAAACTACCCCAAATCAACCTACCAAAAATGAAGCTACTACAAATGAGAAATTGAATATTTTCGATGAACACACCTAGGCCATTGGATGTAGAATCTCCTGATAACTGATTTGAATATGGAAGTCGACACTGATAATGAAGAAACTGGTGTTGAGGATGATTTCCAAGAGGGAGATGATGCCAAATAGGCCCAATGTTTTGAAATTGATATTGAATATAAAAAATTTGAAGATAATATTAAACTACTTTGAATATTTTCATACCAGAGATGCTAAAAATGTGATCGGCTAGGTGCCATCATTGATGGATCTTTGAATAAGGTAAGATTTAATTCGAACATATAGAAATATGACTGAAGAAGATGAGCATCCCATTTATGCGTCCACCAGAATCTATCCATTTCACTTGTAGATTCTAAGACTGAGATGAAGAATCATGTGGAGGTAAAGAAAACTGGAGTAAAAAACCACATTTTTGAGACACCTTTTCAAATCCAAATGAGTCTCATGCTCATAGAATAATATGAGGTTGATGAAATCCAAGATTATCCAAGCTTATAGAATCCAAAATCACCACTAAAGAATCCATTAACTTTTTGATTGAATTAATAAAGGATCAATCCTCTAAAACCTGATGTTTATTGGAGAGGATGATTTTTATATATTTTTTTTAATTCAATCTTTTATGTATTTGTTTCCTTGTTTAGGTGAGGATAATGATGAGGCCTCAGTATAATCCCCACTCACCAGATGTATTCCCAAGGAAGATCACACACCAACCATTCGATGAAATAAATGAACCAAGCCTCATTCCCCATCCACCAATTGAGAACCACACCCAAGATACCCAGGATGAGTCAGATCATCATGAAAATATCAAGCCAAGACTTTGTCATGCTTCCAAGTTTCAAACAAATAGGAACCAATTTTGACCGGGGATGTGCAAAGATGTTGGAATTTAGTTGACGAGGAAGATAATACGATTTTTGGTAGGTTAATGGAAGTATAGGATCATAGAATACATCTGATAAATTATGTTTGTAGGTGTAAGGGAGGGATACTGTGATATCCTTGAACCAAGGTGTGTGACTTAAATCAAACTGAATATCAGAAGAAGATAACCTACATACTACATATGACTTGAGATTGCAAGTCCAAGACCCTGTTTGGGCCTACACTAGCTTCGTCCAACTAATAATTAGGTCCAAAATTCTGAAGTGCACATGAAGGAATCATGACCAAATCCTAAGTCTAAGTGATCAAAATCAATTAAACAACATGTAAAATGCCTCATGTGATCATACAGAGCTTGTGTTTCCATTGGAGTTGATAAGAAAAGGATCATTTCATCCTAATTATTCTCAAATACATAAGGGCATGATCATGGGAAGAAATTTATCTCAACTGAATTGATGTCGACCCTCAACCACAACACATGAAACTTTTCCAACCTAAATGGGAGCTCTCCTTAACACTTAATGTGAGGAGGAAAAAGGTGATGTTTATAAATATTCTCCTCAACCTATTTTTAAATGTATTTGGCATCTATCAATCGCAGCTCCAACCCTATGTAATTTCTCTACATTTTAATTTTAATTATAATTATATTAATTTTTCTTAAGGATGTTCTTCTCATTTAACTAAATTTATTTATGTTTTCTCACCCCTGTGTTGTACCCATTGATATAAATTTATACAATCATGGATAACTGACCTGATGCAGGTGGTAAGGGGGGAACGATATTGAAAATCTTGAATTGATGCAATTAATTCTAAATCTATATCCTCTATAATTATAGCGTGATAATGGAGGTGTAGTTTTGAGGAGGTTATTTTCACTCTAAATTCCATTGAAAATATCTTAATTTTCTAGTTGTTACACTTTAATGTCTCCCTTTATTCAGACTACACTTATACCAGTATATTTATATGGATTGGAAGGAAGAATGGTATGTGATTTCTACTAGAAATGTGAGTGAGTTTGTTTACTCGATTAAGGAATTTTCATAACCATTCACCAAATAGAAAATATGGAATTACTGATATGTTTAAGGATCTCTTGAGTAGATTATTAGTTCTATGTAAAAGAAAATAGTGGAGAGTGAATAGATAAATTAAATTGAATTTGTTCATTTAATTGGAAGATTTAGAAAAAAAATTAAATAATGATGGATCCCATTGGAAGTCATCCTTAAGACCATATGAATTTCTCACATTCATTCAGTGTGCATCACTATTTCAACTTTGTTCCAAATTTATATTCAATAAAAAATGAAACAACACTTTTCAATTCAGGATTCTTTTAACACATTTAAAACAAAATTAATATTAATAAGTGATTTGGAATACTGAAGACCCAACCACACATGATCCTTATTAAATGACCTTGTTAAGACCTATTCTGAATTCAAAGTTTTAATAAAATAATTTTTTTAATATGGCCTATAATGAACACACTATCAATGATTGATGCCAAATGAAAAGAAAAAAAATCCTTTTTTAAACCAATTAACGAGGCTGATACTTTTAGATCCTTATAACTTATTCATATGAATTTTTAGCACATCTAGAATAGAGAGACTCAGTGGTAAATCTCTTTTTTATGTTTTAGTTGATTATTTTCAAGATTTTATTAGGTTTAATTTTTTATACTTAAGAGTGAATCTTGTTCTATATTTATTATTCTGTTTAAGCTAGTAAAAAATGAAAAAGATGATAAAATTGTTTCTTTAATAAGTGGATATGGGAGTAAGTTTTAGAATCATAAACTCAATTAATTTTTATTAAATCATGGAATATAAATTACCTTATCTTCTCCTAGGAAACCTTAATATGATGGTATTGTTGAAAGGTATAATATGACCTTGTGATAAATTACTAGAACAATTTTCGGAGAATATAGAATTTCCATTAATTTTTTAGATGAAGCTGTTAAAACATGCTACATAATTAATAAAGTTCCTATGAGTGTTATATTTATGAAAAACTCTATGAGTTATGGAACAATATAAAATTTAATATTAGATAATTTAAAGTTTTGTATGCAAATTGTACATCTTGAACACCAAGGATAATCTTGGTAAGTTCAATTCTAAGGATGATAAATTAATCTTCCAAGGTTATTCTACTAGTTCTAAATCTTATAGATTATTCAATGAGAAGTAAAATATTTTTGAATAATATACTCATGTTAAATTTGATTAAATTAATCCCATCACAAAAGTTTTAAATTTATTATTTATGTGATTCTATGGAAAAATTGTAACTTGAAACACTTTTTAATTATATGAAGGATGATGGTGTATAAAATTCTCAATAATAATCCATTTATAAAAGAATTTAATATAAATAACCTGAAAGTGTGATTCCTAGAAATCCTAGGTCCCTCAAAAACCATCCTTTATAGACTGCCATAGGAATCCTAGATGAGGATTTAAGACTAGAAGAAATGCTTGTTACATAGTAGAGTTTCATGTATTCTTAGCTCAGCTTGAACCTAAAACTATATAGGAAGCCTTGAGTGATGATACTTGGGGATTTTACATGAAATATTAATTAAACTATCTCAAGAGGAATAAGATATGAGAATTATTTTATAGACCCTTAAATTATCATATTATTATAACTAAATGGGTATTTAGAAATAATAAATATGATAATGTTGTGATTACTAGAAAAAAATCAATGTGAGTTTCTAAATTTTATAATCAAGAGGAAGGAATATATAATAAGAAAACCTTTTCCACATTCCTAGACTAGAATCCATTAGATTAATTAAAGCTAATGCATCTCATATGAACTTTAATATTTTGAATATGGAAATAAAATCTACCTTTTTAAATGGATTTTTAATAGAGGATGTGTATGTTGAATATACACCTAGTTTTAAAACCCTCATTTTCAAAATTATATTTTCAATATTACTAAATATCTATATGGTATTAAATAAGAACCAAGGGATTGGTATGAAAGGTTAAGTTTTTATATTTTATGAAATGGTTTTAATTTAGATTTTGAAGACCCTACTTTTTTTAAAAAAACTTTATCAAAATACATTTTATGAGTTCAAATTTATGTTAATGATGTGAATTTTGGCTCAAAAGATCAAAAAATATTTAATAAATCTTAAAAAACATTTCAAAATAATTTTAAATGAGAATGTTGGGCGAGATAAATTTATTTATTAGATTTTAGATTTACCAGAAATATTTTTTTAATGTTTTAAATCATAGAAAATACACATATGATTTACTTAAAATACAAGGACTTGAAATTTGTAAGACTTACTCAACTACTATGAGTTATAAAATTAAGCTTAATTTGGTTGAATCTAGGAAACTAGTTGACAATAAGATGCATAAATGAATAATTGAGATCTTGATTTATCTAACTCAAAGTAGGCCCAATATTAAGTTTTATGTATTATTTTGTGTAGGATATTTAATAAAATCCTTAATTATCAAATTTATTACTGTTAAAATAGTTTTATTGTTTTTAAAAGGAATAATGTATTTATATTTACTATTTGAGTTTTTTTTTATTTTGATTTAATTTAATATTCAAATACTAATTTTGGTGGATGTAGATTAGATAGAAAAAGTTCCTTAGAAACCCACCACTTTCTAGGGTAATCTTTAGTTTCATGGACAAGTAAATAATCAACACTATTGCATTACCAACTTCTGAAGTTTAGTACATTGCAGCTGGTAGTCGTTATGCGTAAAAATATATTTTCTTAAAAAATTTCCTTTTCATAATTTTATTATATTAGAATAAATAATGGTTTAAATGGGAAGTATTGATAATATATATAATTAAATAAGTTAACATCCATCTAGTAGTTATTACTAGACATGAAATAATTTTTTTTATGTATAAGAAGATACTTGTTTCTTAAAATTATTTTTATACGTTATATATAATTATATTAAAATTTATTTTAACACTTTTAAAAATTAAATTGTATAAAATGATTTGAATATTTTTTATCGGTATTTCCATATTAGTTAATGGGGGTAAATATCGCTTCTAGACATAAAATTATGTTACCAATGTAAATATTGGTTACCACAATAAAACGATTATTTTTCAGAGAATGATACTTTTCCAAATATTGACTATTTTTTATTAAGTGAATCTATTTTAAATTAAAACTATAATATTATTTTTAATCATATTTATAAAATATATTAACACTCATTTAATTTTTATTTAATGATAAATAATATTGATAACATTTAATGATTAAAACAACATTTTTTTTACATAAACAGTTTTTTACAAATTATATGTTTTTATTTTAAAGTTAATTTTCTCATATTCATAAATTTAATTATATGAAATAGAGTATAAATTTATATTTATTTCATTGAAATATGGTAATAAAGTCTGTATTATATTTCTAGTAATAAATTAATTACCACGATATTTGTTTAGTCAAATTTAATATGGGTAAAAATGGGAAATCAAAAGGGATTCAAATTTTACAAATTCATATTGATAGATATACCTTCAAGAAAGTATTTTTTAGGTTAGAAAGTATTACCGACACATATCACCAAAATTTCCCCACCAAACTCACATAACTCTCATGAAATTATATTCTTACCCCTTACCCAACTTTCTTTTCCAATGATTTGTCCCTCCTTTTCACCTATAAAAGGAGGTCACATCCTCCCACTTCTAGACATGCCTATAGTTTGAAATTATCTTGAAAATATAACCAATTTATTTATTTTAGAGTCTCTATACATGTTTTTAATCCCCAAGACTCAACAAAGAGCCTCAATTCCCACATTTATAAAGGAAACTTAAAGAGGAGATTAAAATTCTCAATGTAAGTGTTACTTACACTTTAACTTCCTTTATTTATCCTTCCCATATGCCATCCTACAAACCCATTCTATCCACATGTATAAAATGACATAATTATAAATAATATACTAAAATATTATTATATTTATTGTATAAACATTATCCATTCTCCTCCCATTCAATTGAAAAAATGAAAATGTTTTCCATGCATGTGTGTTTACTACCACGTCCAAGAACGACATGTATTATTTTTTCATGAATATCATTAAAGGATAGTTATAGAAATGAGTTAACAAAATATATATGTTATTTATGTCATAATTTATATTTTTTAAATATAAATTAGGCATTCTATAAGTAATATTATTACTAAGCGATCACTGTAAAAAGTAACTGCCTAAAATGATCATACTATGAGGAAAATTGATTTTTGTTATAAATGGAAACTTATTTTTAATTTAAATTATTCATATAAATCTTCTAAATTATGATTCTTAACCTTAAAAAAATATAAATAATTCCATTATACATTTTTGATAATTATATTATAAGAAAGAATCTCTTCTATAGCCATACTCACACATAAATTATAACATGTTCTTATTGGGTCAATTTAACTAGCTACACAAACAATGATATAAATTTCTATCATGGATGGATTTAGAAACTCATTATTGGATATTAATAGGTAAATAATTATTTTTTGGGTTCTTTAATGGTAATATAGACATGTAACTCATTAATTAAGACAACATTATTTGTTCGTTATAAATTACAGAAACAAGCTCATCCCCGACTTCATCGTCATGAATAATAAATAAAAAAATTATAAAATAAAATTATAAATTTGTTAATAATTATAAATAATCAAAAAAATAACCTTTTATGATCTATGAATAATTAAAAATTTTATAGTATTGAATAACAACACTGCTATTATTAAACTAGTTCAAAATAATCAAGATTAATCACAACCGATATTGAAAATAAATAATAATGAACTAATATACATGTATAAAATAATTATAAATGAAGGTTAAAAAAGGTTATTATTATTATCAAGGTTTCTAAATATGTGATTAAAATAGTTATTCTTTTTATACAAAATATTCAAGAACTTTAGTAAAATTTAGTAATTAAGTTATGGGTTTCTTATCTCAAATTTTTACCCCTTGATACATATTACTTATTATAAACCATGTTTTATTTATAATGGTGTATATATTTCACTTTTAATATTTTGTATCATGATCCAATCATTATTCATGTAATTAAATGTTTTATTTGAAATCATATCCTTTAAGGGGTTTTGACTCAAAATTTTCTAAGGTCATAAGAGTTTTCTTTGTCTCAATTCCTATTTCTTGAGACATACTTATTGTTATAAACCAATTTAATTTTATCTAATATATATATATATATATGACTATTTTACATTTTATATAATGATTTATATTTCCTTTATGATATTTTAATTCTAATTTCAAGCTCTATCTCTAAGAGGGTTTTTGATTAAAATGATTACCAAGCCGTAAGGGTTTTTGGTATCACAATTTTTCTTTACTGAGATATAATTCATATTCAAAAATTGTATGATTTATATGGATTATATATTTGAAATGTATTTACTTAAAAATACTATCATATTATTTTATTTTGGGGGATTAAACTTGAGAATATATAATACTACTTTTATATTTCCAAATGATCCTCTATCTTAAGAATAAACTTTCTTCCAATACATTACCTCTATGAAAAATACACATTTACTTACTTTTATTAATGGTATTTCACCAATATTGCATACATTAATTGTTTGTATAAATTATTACCTAAACCATATACCCATTACTCTATTTGTTGTTAAAATATTTTTTTATTGATTGAGGACATATTTACAATCTGTATAATTGTTATTCCAATATAGATGTTTATTATTTAATAAGGAATGATGGTTATATATTATATAGTTTATTAATTAATTCATTTGATAAATTAATTGGAATTAATTAATAGAGGTAGGGTCCTGATATAGATATCCCCTTGATGAATCAGTAAGTCTCATGATACAAACTATCCTAGGTATTTGGTGTATGTCTGTCCAATTATTTATGTATGTTGTCTTGGAATAAGGCCTTGAGCGTATGTTTATGATGTTAGAAATTATGAATTTAATAACCATGAAATAATTTACTATTATCCATGTGATTATTTATGTAGTTTTTTTATCCGTGGATTTATTTTATATTATGTGATAATTTATATGTAATTATTTGATTCTTCTTTCCTCCTTTCATATTAGCCATGACATGTTTATGCCTTAATAGCCTATGATATATGTTTTCCATTACTAAGAATTTGATCTCACCCTTATTATATTTCCATTTACCTAGGTTATAAAGAAAAGTATTAAGCATTATATTTTTGGAAGTGTAGCATGTGTGGAGAATTTATAGTAAATGTTGAAAACTTACTATGGATTAAGTTGTTCTTAGTACAGTGAAAAAAATACCAATTTGATACAAATAACATGGGTTATATGAATTAAATATTCATCCATATTCACTAAAACTATAAACCTAAATAATCATTGAAATGTATGTGACCCAATATTTATTAGTGACATTGTAATTATGGAGGTTTAATTTTGGGTTGTTTCATTATATTTCAAAACCAGCATATAATGAATATATCTATTGTAACTAGGTTCTGAGAGTGCAGGTCCAAGGAACTACAATTGGTATTAAAGTAGAGATAATACAAATTTATATTTTAGTATATTATCATATGAGTATAACTTAAGATATGTAGATATCATATTGGGTTTGTATGTTTAAGGTTGACCATAAGTTTAATGGAATATATTCCATTTTTAGGCTATATATTATTGAATTTTTTGGTGATTAAGGTTATTTAGGGAAATGTTTGTCATAGTTTTAAGAAGAACACACGATCAAGGTATAGGTATCCCTTAGGGTTTATATTCTATTTTAAGTTAAATAAATTTAGGTTATTTTACGTAATTACTAATATCTATTAGAAGTATACACGATTAAAGTATATATTAATTAGTATGTGATAAGGTTTTAGTTATATTTTTGGAGCATAGATTTCCATGAATTTTTAGTTTATGATTTAGTAAGAATTGTCTTGATTACTAGTAAATATTGGGATTAGAGAAAATTAGTGGAAACCATAGACATAAGTCTATGAATATGATAACATCCCAACATTTTGTTAAAGTAGTGATTGTGTGGTTTACCTAGAAATTACATCCCTTTATGGATAAAGACAAGTAGATGTTGTCTCTAGAATAGATACACATAGGGGAAATAACCCCAAAATGATGGTTGGGTATTTACTTGATCTTCACCCGGGGCACAAAAAAGAGAGCTTACTGCACACCTGCTTTGAAACTTTAGGGGGATACACTTTAGTGATTCACATTCTCTTTTTAAAATATTTTGAAGGATTTGAGAAAATTTTTATGGTATGGTCAGAGAATATATTGAGGAATATATAATGAATAACTTATATTGAGGCCTAGATATTTATAATTTAGGTTATATATAACATCTATGAGTTATTTCTTAAAAACTCAATGTTTTCCATTATAAAATTTATTAATTTATGTTTTCTCATCCTTAACCATTTGGTTTTAGTAATTGATAAAGCATAAAGGAAACAAGTTAATGATGAGTTCCATAAAAAAAATAAATATTTTACCAATGATAAACATAATGGGATAAGAAATATTATGATTATTGAAAACCATTTATCATGAAATATGATTAACAAAATTAACATAGTTGAATTCCTAGACACACAAAAGAGGAGAAAAATAGAGTCCCATGGAAGTTTAGGAGATAAAGAATATGATGGAAATAAGATTAAACTTCATATGGTTTAATAATTTGGGAATAATCACCAATGGAAATGAATTAAAGTAACTATAAGATTGTTCATTTGTGGAGATAAAGGTTATCATGCTCACAGTTGAAAGGGAAATAGAGAAGATACCAAAATTTTCTACTTCAATTACAGGGAATTTGGGCATTATGAAAGTTAATACCCTAGTCTAAAGACTAAAATTTTTGATAGGTAGAAACAAATTCTAATAATAAGGGAAGTAGGGAAATAATTTTGAACCAAAACTATTGAAATGAGTTTAAAAAAGGATGTGGAGTGAGAAAAAATGATCATCCACTCAAGAATTGTGTGTGTTGTGTTTGATTCCTATTCTACCTACTCCTTGTATCTAGAATGTTTATTATCACCTCAATCCTTATATTTTGAATTATTAATAAAAACATATAGAGGTATGATTATTATTTCCCAGGTCTATGAATTTTCTTTAGTATATTTTTATGTGAATGTTCTCCCTATAAAATACTATTTGATATTGTTTAGTTCATGGATTGGATCTCTCTACAAAGGGACAATGATAGTGGAAAAGATAGTAAAATCACATTTAAATTTCTAAATAAAACCATGATCAACTATTGATATAAGGTTTTTAATGAACACTCTAGTAAAAATCACTCAAAATGTATAGGTCTTAACACTAAATCATGTGGGGGGAACATAGATCAAACCATTAGAAAGAAACACAATATTTGAGATATGAATATTATGAAGGAAATGATGATTTCACTATTTGTAACTAAGATAGTGAGGATGAAACCTCATTAGAAATTAAATTATGGGTTGTTGGTACGGCCGGAGGTCGTCACGGCCCTCAAAATTACATTTATTACTCCTACACTAGCACAATGGTGCAGGGTCGAACCACAGAGAAGGCAGACGAGTGATTTCTAAGGTTTTAAAACTAAAACCTCACTGTTGTCAGCAGTGAGGGATGCATCTTTTTACTTTTTATAATCTTTTATTTTATTGATTATATAGAAACAGGATGAGGAAACAAGATTTTCTAACAAAGAAACTAAGTTATACTGAGTACTGTTAAACTAAGAGTAATATAGTATACTAATATAAAGCAGCAAGACAAAGAAACGAGATCATGTAAGTACTCAAAGGAATTCTAAACTATTGGTTCAAATGGATGTTCTCCCCATATCTCACAATCGAATCACACTTCAAGAAAATATGAAGAATTTCCCTTTCCAGGAAACTAAACAGGCAAATGACTAAGTCTTGGAGTTCGCCACACCAAAACTCAACCAAAATGCAAAGTAGTTTTAAAAGGTAACTTTTGGAAATAAACTCACCATAAATCTCCAAAGTTAATGATATTTACGTTCTGAAAAATTCATTCAAAAACAACCTCGCCAGTTGAAATTGAATAATGAAATTGAAAATATTGAAGTGTGAACGATCAAAGATTAGAAACAGAATCAATCTCGCCAACTGATTCTAATTTCGTAAAAAGATAAGCATATGAAGATTTAAAAATCATAACCAGAAGGTTTTAAAACTCCCGAGTTTAGAAAGTTCAATCTATGATCATATTGATTCAAGAAGTGTAAAACAACCAATAACAGAGTACAAATAATAAGGACAGAGGGAAGATGTACTCCCCAAGTAATGCTCTGAACTCGGGCTCCTTGGTCTCCTGCTCGTTTCCAGTGCGGCTCCCGGGAGTCTCTGCTCTCGAATTGGTGTTGTCGTGGATTGTTGAATGAGAGTCCCCCCCAATTTTGCTGCTTTCTCTGCTTAAAATACAATCTGTCATCTGCTGCATGTCACTGCCACTACTTCCACCGACTTCCAGAGTTCTTTACTCACGCACTTCAAAATGTGCATTTTTTCGCGACCGGCACGTCGCGTAATCTTTTCCCTCCTAAATAACTCTCGCTGAGTTGGTTGATTGAACCTGGACGATTTTTGAGAAATTGAATAAACCTGCAAGTTAGAAAAGAAACCTAAATAAACGAGAACACAAATAACGAAAAATAAAAAAGTTATTATTATTATTATTTTTAAATTTACAGTTATATTACTCATTAACAATTAACTAAAGATAATCATTAAATATCTTAATTGATATTTATTATTTATATATAGCATTTTTATTAAATGCCATTGAGTTAGTTAATAAATATAAATACTAAAATAGTTAAATAAATTGTATAAAATGTAATAAAAAGATGTGGCAAACTGAGTAAAAATAAGGCCACATCAAATTCCCCCACACTTAAACATTGTTTGTCCTCAAACAGTCTCATGTTTTATCATCTTTGAAAAAGTGTGAATTATAAAAATCAGCTATGTTTAGAGAAGTTTCAACAAGGGACTCAAAAAGTGTGCTTAGGCTATTGGACACATACCTCAATTAAAGTCTCGCCTAGAACCACTACTCAAAGGGAACTCAAGTAAACCATGAATCATCCATAAATGAAGGTGTCCTGCTTCATATATGACTCTGCCTAGTGACTTACTTCAATTCAAGATCAATTTCTAAATTCAAGAGTGATAAAAGGATAAAAAAATGAAAGTGGAATCAAAAACTTAACAAAAGGAACCTTGTACTTTGACTCATCACCTTGGTACCAGAAAATACATAAAAATATATAATTTTTAGCCACTTTATTGAGTCAGCCCAAATGACTCCCATATAAACTAGTTGTCCCCTTCTTCATCTGGAGTTCATCATTCCCCTCACCTTAATGAATTCATTTTTGACCCTAGATACTTTATTTATTTTTCCCAAGCCATGTAATTTGTGCCAAGCACTGTGCAATGCACTTATTCAGAGTGTACAGATGGCTTATAGTAAACAGAAACGCACCCAGCATCTAAGGTCTCAGAGATTCACCGTGGGATCCCAGATGCCCAGTATTACTCTAGTTTCAAAATATTTATATAAAAACCATTTACATTGACTCAATATAAATGATCATTTTTATAAATTAAAAGAATGAAAAGGCTCCTCGGATAAAAGTCAAACTTCCAGTACCTAAAATTATGATCTTAAATCCACTAAAAGGTTTCCCATATCACTCTCAAAACAAGTTCCTAAACAAAATTCATTAAACCACTAAACAATTCCACTCAGCAATCATCCACTACCACTCATTTCAGACTCAACGCAAGAATCAACTTCCAATCAAGCACCATCCTAAGGCAAGAATCATTTGAGTGCAGTGTAAAGCCTAAAATTGTGAAGAACTTTTGAAAAATTTTGACCATTTTTTTGACAAAAAGTTTAAAAAGCAGTGGGAATTGATGAGAATTACAATTAAACACAGTTTAGCACAGTCAAGAATTGACCCCCTCCCCCACACTTAAGACCCAACTTTGTCCCCAAATTTGACTTCTAAATATGAAGAAGAACAGTTAATCAATTATGGTTTAAAACAGATTTTCAATTTAGTAGATATATGACATGTATAAAGGGTCTCAATGAAGTTCAAAAATAGTGTTTGCCACAATGAATAAATAATCAGCAGGTTCATTGACAGGTACACCCATGCTTTAACATTCAGTCCAGTGACAAAGATTTTCATTAAAGCACAAAAGAAGTATATAATGTGTGGGTGCACAATAAACTGGGTGTAAGCATTTTAAACAAAAAGTTCAATAATATGTTCAATATAGTAGACAAAGTTCATGCTAAACACCTCAACGAAACAAGAAGATTCAAATGACCAGCATCATGTACTTCCCCCCCCCCCACACTTAGTTTCATGCAGTGAAAAGATTTTATCAAAATAGTGAAATTCAATTTTTTAAAGCAGGGAAGCTCAGAAAGATTTTTAATTCATTAGTTACACAACATGTAGCAGAATTTTTATAATACAAGCAGAATTTTAAGCAAGCAGAATTTTATTAACCAAAACAGGAGCAGAAAAATAAGTGCAACAAGTTGAAGTACTTCCCTGACTAATCTCTTGTCCAAAAATGACCATGGGAATTCCACTCCTTAGATGACAACAGCATCATTCCTAAAAACACAAAGCATATATGAGCATATATGAGAATGCAAAGCAGCACATTATTTAAAGTAAAATAAGAACAAAACAAAAGTAAACACAAAGAATGGGTTGACTCCCATGAAGCACTGAATTTTAAGTCTTCAGTTAGACTTTATTTAATTAAATTTTTTTATTTATTAACAAAACAAAAACCATGGGTTGCCTCCCATGCAGCGCTAGGTTTAAAGTCCCCAGCCAGACTCACCAAGCAACTAACCGTAGTCACTAGGTAGATGTGGTTTCCTTAATAGGAACCACCACATGTGTTTGGCCCATTTATCTTTAACAGAACAATGAAAATTGTGGGCTTCAAGACTCAATACAACAACAACTAAATTATCATATCCTAAAATAATCCCTAAGTATCACCCTTTAACAGTAATGGGTATAGTGCTGTCCACTTCCAGAATTGTTTCAGAGTTATCATGATTTGAGTTCACATGAAGGGACAACATAGTACTAGGTGCTTCAAAGGGTATGGCATTATTTTCATGGCTTTCTCTCTCAACTTAAACACTGATAGGTTCAAATACAAGGGTGCTTGTGGGTGAATACTGAATAGTAGGTTCAAAAGGGGATTCAATAAAGTTCTGAATAGAATCATGAGCATTGGAACTCAAGTCTAATTCCCCCTCTGGACTACTATCAGTATCATGAAAAAGCTTAGAACCCTTCACAGGTGAGGATGGAAGTGAAAAACAATAAAGAGAATTTATTTTATCACTAAGTGGTTCATCTCTAACAATGTTATAAATCTCTTCCAAAAGATCCTCATCTGTTAACTCACATTGAACATCTACTACTTCTATCAAATCAGTTCTGCAACCATCATATAATGTGCGTTCAACTTCTCTTTCAAGTTCAAGTTCAAAAGGCTCACTTTCTAAAACCATGTCATTTTAGTGTTGAAATTCAATTTCAGGAGAAGAATTGTACAATTCAGTTTCAATAAATTCACTTTCCAAAATGTTCATGTTAAGACAATTCTCCTCAAGTTGATCAACACTGATTTCCATTTCATTGCACACTGATTTAGAAAAGTGATTACTATGAGAATACGGAGATGAAAACTCATCAATTAGTCTTTCTTCAAATATTATTCCCTCATTCTCATCATCCAACATCATTTCAGAATTAATTGGGTTTACAGTTTCAAAACATGGAAGAGAAGTTTTCAGTTGAGGTTCAAAAAATTTAGATTCTATGTTATCCAGCTTAAGGTTCTCTTCCAAAGTGTTCCCAATTTCAATTTTAGGCTCATTGTTCAGAATTTCAAAAAGATTGGGTGAAGAGTTTTTAACCTTCAAGTTTCTAGTTTCAAGTGTATCTTCAACCCGAGTGACTTCATTCTCAAAGCTTCTAAAACAGTGATTTTTCTCAAGTGTAGGAATTATGAAAAGAACTGGGCTATCTTTTTCAATCTGTTTCAATTCATCTTCAAAATTGTCCAACTCGATTCCATTAAAGTTCTTTATTTGATTTTCAATGATGTGTTCTTTATTTAGAGAGTTGGTTATTTCCAGATTTAGTTCAACAGAGTCAGATTTTTCAAAGTGAATGGGTTCTTGTCCAGTTTCATTATCACTTTCTTCTTCCACTTGATTTTCAAATCTTTTGTAAAAATTTTCTTTTACCTTTTCTTCAAATACTTCTTGTTCTTTAACCCTTTGTTGCAATTCCAAGATCATGGTTTCTATTCTTTTCATTCTTTGATCTCGCTCTTGAGAATATCTAAGTTGAATCTCATGGGTTTGAGTTAACAAATTATTAATTTGTTCCACCCTAGCATCTAGTTTGGAATCAATTAATTCAATTTTAGCTAGGGTGATAGGACTAAACTCACATTGTTCATTTTCATCAGTGTAAACATCTTGTTGTGGCTGGTTATAGACACACTGCCAAGCAGTATGTCCATAATCACCACAACAAACACAGTTAGGTCCCGGTTGATTCCAATTCTGATTAATATCCATTTTTAATTCAAAATTTAAGGAGCTTAAACACACAACAGTTCTCTGTGAAGCATATTTTTCTTTTCACAACAACAAAAGTAGCAGATACAGTTCAAAGTAGTTTTTTTTAAATCAGTTTTTTTTGTGTTTTTTTTGTGTGTTTTTATTAAACCCTAGACTCTCGGTGCATGCCTTCCCCAGAAACGGCACCAAATTTTGGTACGGCCGGAGGTCGTCACGGCCCTCAAAATTACATTTATTACTCCTACACTAGCACAGTGGTGCAGGGTCGAACCACAGAGAAGGCAGACGAGTGATTTCTAAGGTTTTAAAACTAAAACCTCACTGTTGTCAGCAGTGAGGGATGCATCTTTTTACTTTTTATAATCTTTTATTTTATTGATTATATAGAAACAAGATGAGGAAACAAGATTTTCTAACAAAGAAACTAAGTTATACTGAGTACTGTTAAACTAAGAGTAATATAGTATACTAATATAAAGCAGCAAGACAAAGAAGCGAGATCATGTAAGTACTCAAAGGAATTCTAAACTATTGGTTCAAATGGATGTTCTCCCCATAGCTCACAATCGAATCACACTTCAAGAAAATATGAAGAATTTCCCTCGCCAGGAAACTCAATAGGAAAATGACTAAGTCTTGGAGTTCGCCACACCAAAACTCAACCAAACTGCAAAGTAGTTTTAAAAGGTAACTTTTGGAAATAAACTCACCATAAATCTCCAAAGTTAATGATATTTAAGTTCTGAAAAATGCATTCAAAAACAACCTCTCCAGTTGAAATTGAATAATGAAATTGAAAATATTGAAGTGTGAATGATCAAAGATTAGAAACAGAATCAATCTCGCCAACTGATTCTAATTTCGTAAAAAGATAAGCATATGAAGATTTAAAAATCATAACCAGAAGGTTTTAAAACTCCCGAGTTTAGAAAGTTAAATCTATGATCATATTTATTCAAGAAGTGTAAAACAACCAAGAACAGAGTACAAATAATAACGACAGAGGGAAGATGTACTCCCCAAGTAATGCTCTGAACTCGGGCTCCTTGGTCTCCTGCTCGTTTCCAGTGCGGCTCCCGGGAGTCTCTGCTCTCGAATTGGTGTTGTCGTGGATTGTCGAATGAGAGTCCCCCCCAATTTTTCTGCTTGCTCTGCTTAAAATACAATTTGTCATCTGCTGCATGTCACCGCCACTACTTCCACCAACTTCCAGAGTTCTTTACTCACGCACTGCAAAATGTGCATTTTTTCGCGACCGGCACGTCGCGTAATCTTTGCCCTCCTAACTAACTCTCGCTGAGTTGGTTGCTTGAACCTGGACGGGTTTTGAGAAATTGAATAAACCTACAAGTTAGAAAAGAAACATAAATAAACGAGAACACAAATAACGAAAAATAAAAAAGTTATTATTTTTTTTTTAAATTTACAGTTATATTACTCATTAATAATTAACTAAAGATAATCATTAAATATCTTAATTGATATTTATTATTTATATATATCATTTTTATTAAATTCCATTGAGTTAGTTAATAAATATAAATACTAAAATAGTTAAATAAATTGTATAAAATGTAATAAAAAGATGTGGAAAACTGAGTAAAAATAAGGCCACATCAGTTGTGAACACCATTAAGTGTTTGTTTAAATATATATTATATAATTTATTTAAGGATGGGGGTGGGGAATGTAACTATTTACACTCTGATTTTTCACTTGGATGAAAATATATTAAATGAAAATACCTCAAGAAGAAAATAAGTGAATGATATCATGGATCACACACTTGTTAGAATATGTATCATGTAGGCCCAAAAAATATCATCGACACACAGGTCCTACCTGCATGCCCAATAGTATTGGACATGCGCAAGTAGGTGTGCCCAGTAGCCCTGCGTGACCCACCCTATGTGACCCTTTTTCGTGACACACCTATGTGAACCAAATCCTCCACCTAGGGTCCTAAAATTTCCTATAAATATGACCTTGGGGCTCTACATTATACATGAAAAAAACTTGGATAATCCTTGAAGCTCAGCTCACCCTAGTCCTTCTCCTAGGCCCTCAAAAGCACTAAGGTAGCTCTCCAAAACTCAAGAGATAAGAGAATATAAGAGGTCTAGTGGGATCAAAGTCACTCAAAGTGGAGAAAAAACCCCTACGTGAGGAGCCACACCCTCCCTAATAAAGAGATACAAGAGTAAAGGTCCCTTACCAAACCCATGACCTACGCGAGACCCCTCCAGGGACACCTGAGGAAACCATTAGATCTTAGAGTAAGGGAACACCCAAGTATTGTTTCCCAAGTTTTATATCATCCTTAAAAAATCTCTTGCTCATAATCACTTCTAATCCACACATGACTGACCCTGCTCGGGGCCTCCCTTTGGATCGCAAATCCTTCACCTGTGTAAGTCTCCTTTGAGCCCTCTTTTATCCAAAAATTGAAGGGAACCTATTTAATTTAGACTCCAATATGAGGGAGAATAAATAAAATCCTCCATATAAGCCTATATAATTTCACAACCATGGATATAGTGGAAAAAATGTGTCTGCCATTCGGTTCAATTAGAGGTGTCACGTACTTCTCTTACCTGATGGTAGGTACCTCGGGGTGCATGTAGTTATGAATCCCTTTAGTCACAAGTACCCTAACCTCGAGGATAGTTATAGGGACTTCCCAGTCTTAGAAACTAATTCTTGGTCCTTTTACTTTCATTTTAATCTCTAAGAAACCAGTGATATGGCCATGTTCTTCAATCATCATCTATGAGACCAAGGGCCTCTTGTTTTATACAGTAAGGGAGGGGATCATGCTTAATTTTTTTCTTTTATAGGGATTAATGGATTATCCTCTTCCCTTATCTAGGACTAGGTGTAGGGAATACCACTTGGAGTAAGCCCCTAGCATTTCTTTTGGGTCATATCCAAAAGAGTATTAAGATGTGACTATCCTGGTTGTGAAAACAAGAGAGGATATGGGAACATTAAATAATTTCTTCTTCTCTCATATCCCCAACCTCTTCCATCAGTGGAAGAAGTATCATGTGGTTTTACAAATCTATTGTTTCATCTTTTTTGTCACATTAAATCATGAATCATGTGGAATTATCGGTTATCTTCAATCATTACATCCACATGGTCAGATGTATGTCTCAGCAAAGAATCCTTTTCTAGATCTTCCTCATGCCTTCCTTCAGAGGGCCTCTATAGGCTTGGGTCCTCTAATCCATGTATCCATATCGAAGGGTCACATTCCCTATGAGACAAAGGGCCTAATATTGATTATAATTCCCAAATCAATCCTCCTAAAGGGACACATTCCCTGTGATACAAAACTTTAGAGGACCTCCATAGGCATGGGTCCACAACCCCTTCCGAACTACATGGGATTTGATTCCCATCCAAAGGATATACATAGGAAGCCTCCATGGATTTCAAACCCTACAACCCAAATAAATCCTAATTGTCTTTGGGACATATTACCATTAGGTTTATGTCTAGCCTGGGAGCCCACATCCCTTACAGGTTCCCTGGGATGCTTCAACAGAAGTCCCGTACAAAACTTTGACTAGACACCTTTTTCCAAGATATCCTTGCTACATAATTTTAAACTTCATAGTTTTGGTCCTTATAAAATAACCTTAAAAGGTATTATTTTTTTATTTAAAAGGAACAGAACTACATGGATTTGGATTTCATTCACAAGGATACATAGGAATCCCATATTATGAGCCCGATCCCCACATCAAAATTACTCTCACCTCCTTGGATGATAAATCCAAGAGAACCCCAATATGTGACTTGAAACCAACATTATGATAATAAACAACTAAATAATCTCTAATATTTTCATAAAAGGGTACCATTTATGGGAAATCTCAGACACATATAGATATCTCCATCGATTGAGAACCTCAGATATATATAGATGATTCTAATTTTCATACATGCTAATAATTGTTTTTTAATTCAAGGTCAACCCATGTTATACTTGGGAATGAATGAAGGATTCACGAATATGTTTTAAATATTTAAGAGAGTCCAAAAGTAGGAAATAATCCCCCCCAAAAGGGTGTGATGATCCTGAAATCCCATCCACTCAGCCAATGTGAGTCCCTAAGCATCATTGGAGCCATTCCACAATGACCAACCGCCTTTAGAAAGTAGGTTCATGAAACATCTCAAATAGGGGAACCGTTGGGTGTTTCCATCTCCAGGAACAAAACCTATTGGAAGCCATTCGAAAATGGTGAACCCAATGTGAATGATTGTGAAACTATTCATACCCCCACAATCAAGTTTTCAAGAATGATCAACACACCACACATTTTTTTGAAAAAATAGTGAACCCACATGAATGATTATGAAACTATTCAAACCCCCACAATCAATCCATAAAGAGTAATAAACACGCCACATATTTTCATAAAAAAAATAAATGGTGACACTGATGTGAATTCTTAACCAATATGATGATTTCACCCACATGTCTGGCCCCTTTCTCACCCAAAATGGGAGTGGAAAAAAATGAGACAATCAATTTTGCTTGTGGTTTTTTATTATGATAATTATTTGATGGGGTTTTTTTGTTTGTATTTGTCACATGTATTTTAGGTACCTTAAATAAGAACTCACTTTGATCCAAATAGAGTAATACTAGTTTCTAAAGACATATTCTTCGACCACTGCTCATGCTGGGTCATCAACCAAAAAGAGGACACCATCACCAACCCAACATATTCAATGCTGGGTCTCAAATGCATTGGTTCAAGAGTTCCAAAAAAATTATACCCTCACAAACCTAGAGGTAGCTTAACATTACCTACAAATTATGAAGCCCTACTAACTGTCCACTAAACAATGGTTGGAGGCCCATAAGTCGGAAAAACCAATTGCTGTCTTAAACTGTTTCATGATCCTATCCCTAGAACACAACAATTATCTTCTCCATTATATTAGGGATCCAGATCAAGAGGCCACTGAAAGCCTCATCTAGAAAGAATAGGGGTACCTCAAAAGGTATCTTTTATGGAGCCACCACTACCAATGTCATGCATCGATAAGACCTCAACATGATTGGGGTGTTGTCCTTAGGATTCTAGCCCAGGTCATTTAGACATGGGCACACAAGATAGACCACCAAGGGAAGAAATCAGACAACAGGGAGCATGGAAACACTTATGTTCCCTCTCAAGAAGTATTCTAGTAAAATTCAGTGGTAAACCACCTCAACCAAGTCCACTATTCAAATTCATCAAAACAACTAGAACATACAAAAATAACTTCCCACACTATCTAAGATAACTAGAACAATTCAATAGCATCTAGAGAATCCTATTAGTTAAATTTGATGGTGAATTATGAGCAGGAAAAAACACCATCATTCATAAAAAAAGTCTTCCCGTCAAACATGGTAGAAAAACATGACTAGGCACAAATACCTTCCCACACCAGCCAAGCCTACTGGCACAGTTTGAACAACTTCAAAGAAGATCGTTAGTTAAATTCAGCATCAAATTATGAGTAGGCACAAACAAATCCCCTGCCAGCAATTCATTTTTTCCCCATTTATAGAATCCGATTTATGGGTTCCTGGTTCCCAAACTTACAACCAAATACAATTCAGATAGTATAAAACAAGATAGAACTTACACATCATAATAACCAGATTCATCTCCGCATCCCAAGCATGATTCCTCTTCACTGGTCGCTGATTCCCATTCCGGATGCCTCCAAAACCTTCCACTTTGGACCTAGATGCAAATTTGTTCTAGAATAGATTGATATAATGGATCCTTCTTGGTCTTGCTACCCTTTTTAAAAGACAAAGTCACCTCATTATTCCTCTTTGATGAAGATCTAGTCCGCATAGGCCTCTGAAGAAATGAGAAGTCCTTCCTTGGTCTTCTTCTTAGAGTAGCAGACAAGGATCCATCAGTTGTGGATATCATCTGATTCCCACTTTTAACAACATCACTAAAGGATCGACCAACTGGACCACTCATGTTCTCTTTCCCACCCCTCGGATCCTCCCTTCCAATTCCAGGTCACTCCCTTAAAGCAGCAGCAGCAAACTCTACGTTGATTCCCATATTCTAGACTGGAGTATTACACTCCATCAAAGGGGGCTGATGATCTTAAATAGGAGCATTTTCCACAGGTGTTTTGACATTGTCTCCCAGCCTTTGTTCCATGATCCTCACTGAAGGATCGCGCCTTCCCCATTAGAATTGTTATCCTCATCCATGACACCTTCTTCCTGTCCCATAAATTCGGCTTGTTGATCCTCCCTGATTTCTTCACCAACCGAATCAGGATCATGCACCCCATGTTCAACCTGCTGGTCATCTAAGATCTCCAGACTAACCTCACCTCCCATCATAAAAGCCTCCTCCAAACCCGCATCCAACAAGTCTTCAAAAAGCCCCTGAAATCTGTTATTCAGAGCTAAAAAAGGTTTGGCCAACGGATCAAGGCCTTTAGCAGCCTTAACATTTGTGGAGACAACTTCCACAACGATGACCACTCTATATTCATCACTTTTCAATGAACCCAAATCAACCATGGGAGAAACAGGTACTCCCAAGTCCCTCCTTAACCATTGAAAAACCTCAGACACCAACAGATTATCCTGTGTCGCCTTAGCACCGGAAGCTTCAGACACCCGATGAGGACTCGAAGGATTGACAACCCCCTTCTCATCAGAACAACCTGGACCCCGTCCTTTGTCAACCTGTTCTATAGCTCTCGAAACCATACCCTCTTGAACGCCATTACAAGCACCAAACTCAGATCTCACCAAAGCAAAATTCCCATTACCACGGGCCAACATCAACCGAGACTGATGCCCCCTTCGACAATCTTCAACCGAATGACACAATCTCTTGCTATATCCACAAAAATCGGTCCAATTATCATAAAAGACCTTCTATTTTCATTGTTATTCCTTGCCGATAGTGATCCAAACAGAATCAAAAGGGATGCGGGACGCATCCATCTCGACACACAACCGAGGGTTCATAGGATCGAAAATCACCTCGGTATGGCTATCCGAGCAGACGTATCTACCAATCATATTGCCTAACATGCATATAATCGAAGGGTTTTGGAACGGTAAAGGAAGAGACAGAAAACTTACACAAACTGCAATTGATGGCGCATCGCGGTTCATATGGAGATTGAAAGACCAACGCAAAAGCAGGAAATGAGATCCATTGAAGCTGCACGGAGCCCTCACCCATGATTGGATGAGGTCCTCCTCTGAATCGAACCTAATCATAATTAGTTTGCTGTCCAGTAATCCAAACACCGCTCTATCTTGAAGATCCCAAGCTCTGAAGACAAAGTGGTTGAAATCATCAACAATGTCTGCTAGTAAAATTCAGTTGAAAAACACAAGTAAGAAAACACACACGCCCACATCCATTAAGCATATTATCCTAAACTGGTAGCAATTAGAGATATTAGCCACAAAATTGCAATAATATATAGGGGGAACACCCATATCTTTAACCCAAAAATTGAGTAATGTTAGTACCCAGTGATAATAAATGGAGGATATTTGAAGGCACACACCCCTTCTCCAGCCATAGAATGATAACAAATATCTGCTCCAGTAGCTGAAGTTACCAAGCACAACCTGAAAATGGTGAAAGGGAGGATGAAAATTTGTGATAGCAATCTACAAACCTTATGGGATATAATAACGACAGTGGAAGTGGTAATTGAGAAGCCACACAACTCCATACCCATAAATGGGGTGACTCATCAGCACAAAAAAAGCATCATTCTTACGGAGGCACACACCTATGATCCCATCTAGGAGGGTTATGGGACAAATTCTCCCATGATATACAAACAATAAAATTAGGTACATACCCCATTCCAAATAGAGGTAATCAGCCTATTCCAATTACCACTCTAAGGTAGGAAAAACCCATGCCAAAATTCTAGAAACCTATAAAAAAATTCCAACAATGACATAAGATCCGATCAAAAAAGATTCCATATATGAAAAAAAATTTCACTAACATTCAAACCAAGTAGTTTGTAAGAAGGCATCCAAAAAGAAGGGTCCCTAAATGTGACTAGAAAATGAAGAGCTAATCTACGACCCCAATCTCTTTAATTATAGAGTTCTTGAAGCCCTAAGATATTTATCTATGGTATCTCAATATCTTACTCTCCCATAACCAAATTAAAAGAATACTAGAATTAGTTCTGAAGGTACTCTCATGAAACATCACCATAAAGGCTTGCTTCATGTTGAGAATCTAATTGATCTTGAGATCCCATATCCTAATGTGATCCACAACAGCCCTCCATGTGGCCAGAAGAACAAACAATAAGAAAGAACCATTTCTATCATCCATCTTAAAGGTCCTCCTAGGGTATACGATACAATAACTATCCTTATAGTTGGACATCAATCGGTGATGGTATTCCTCCCCATGATGGAATTTCATTTTTTCAAGGATGTCCCCCCCTTAGAGATTTAATGATAATAAAGACATCATACCGTGAGGCTCTTAGGAAAACGAGGCCAGTCATGCCTGATACCTTTTCATTAAAAAGTGAAATCCTTTCTCGTTTGAAAGATATCATAAAGTGATAGTAATTATCCAAACCACCTTTGAATTTCCAACCTTCCAATATGATAGAGGAAGTACCTACTAATCTTACTATTTATAATAAATTAGTAGGAAGGAATCCACATTTTTCGGAGCAGGTTGAGGAGCCTCTGTAAAAATATGAAGAAGACATGTTAAACATGTGGTGGAAGTTTTCTAAGGATGACATACCAGTCATGTTTTTGCCTTTATCTATGTCCTTATATAGTATTCTAAAGGTTTTTTAGAAGATTGTGTGAAAAACATTTCCCTCAATATATAGAAAAATATTTTTAACTTAATAAAAAATGTATTAACTTATGATGAATATCTAATCCACACCAAGGTAATATAATGGATGCACCACCAAATTAACTTGGTAGATCTCCTAGCTGCGCAACATCCAAAATTGGGAAGACAATAAGGATCCCTTAAATGCGCCTATCTCAATATGTTAAAATAATTATATCAGCCAATCAAAGATTCCCCATTCTATTTTCATATCATAGGATGGGGTTAACATGGATAATTCCATTTCATCACACTCATAAATCATTACAGGTCGCCAAAGGTGACATCATGAAATGTCATAGCTTCAGTCCATATTTAATAAATGGGCTCAATCTATGAAAGATGGTGTGCTAAAAAAAATATCCCTGACAGACTATTACAGATGTCGATCCAGAATAGAGTGATCCATCAAAATACTTTTGAACCAATCATTTGAAAATATCAAGAAATCATTCCACTTAAGGGAAGTCAACCACCAGAGAGTAAAAATGTTGAAAATGTAAAAAATATATTTGGAAGAAGGTAGGTAAGATACATGACATACCATGCATCCAACCCATGTCCTAACACTATTATGTAAAATTAAGAAATCATTCGCGATAGTATAATCCACAATAATCTAGAAGAAACCCTATCCTGAAGGGTTGGGGATTTTTTTAACAAAACCGTTGACATTGGAAAAAAGGATCGAAAGGTTTTTGAAAGGGAACATGAATAGACCCAAACCTCAAGGCTGAGGGATTTTTTTAACTCAACAATCTCTTCCCCAATGTAAGTTAGTCATATTTCAATTAGGGGAAGTGATGAAAAATGGATCTTCCTAGTTTTTCTAATCATGTGACCCAGTTTCCTCACTGGGAACATGCAAAACAAAATTATCTAGTGATCCCCTTCATATTACCATTTGGTAAACTATTCCAAGAGTAATATTGGTGAAGAGGATGAATCCTAATGGAGAAATCAAAAAAATACAGTCTCTGAAAGAGAATAATGAAATTATTATCATGAATTACGCATCAGTGCATGACATTAACACCACCCCTATAGACCCTATAGAACTTGTGGCCAATAAATAGGATTCGGAGGAGTAAGTTTCAATTCATAATAAAATCCACAATGAAATAATCAAAAGAGGTGTGCATACCTTGAACCAATGGATTGCTCTAAATTTGGGGATTCCCTCAATCAATCCATTACTACCTCCTTGGTGAGCATTAACCAAAGAAAAGGTTAAAGGTATGGTTGAGCCTCAACCACCTCCTAAAGAGATTTAACCTCTCAAAATCGAGGAAATATTCACTTGATAGGAATAGTATATGAAAGAGTTGATAAGAATTAATGTAGAATTACTTTGAGGAAACATTTCAATTGGATATATTCTACAGGAAGAGACTCAAACAGCACTCCCAACCAGTGTACCTCAACAAAGAGGGTTCAATCCAACATATGAAGTGGAACCAGAACATATTATAAATGTATTAGACTAAATACTAGTATATTTTGGCCTTATGATAGTAATATACCAGGATTTACCTCCCTTGGGAATACAACCAGGGTTGGATTAAACACATCCTTAGATACCAATCCCTACAGGTTACCCACTATAAATACAATTAGGTTCACCATAGATGGATCTACCTATTGATACCCTTGATCAAGACCTTATTTAACTATATGTACCTTGATGTATCCTCAATACTATTAAGTAATTGATAGCTCTTTTTGAATCCATGATAGAATAGTGTGCACCAGTATATCCAGAAAAGAGGACTTACCCTGAATGGGTGAAACCTACCCCTCCCCCACCAAATTTTGGGAACCCTAAATTTTTTATTTTTAATGGATCAGGGGATATAGAGAGATATTTGATGAATTTTGTGTACCACTTTGATCCCATTATGGGGAACAATGAAAATAATAAGGAGTGAAACTTAGATACTTTGTACAAAAACTGCAAAGTCCAGCCTTTGAATAGTACACCAGTTTTTCAGTTTGATCAATAAAGGGATGGGAAGATCTACATCAAAATTTTATTTTTCAATTCATATCAATGTTATAATAGAAAAAATTCCTTGAAATATCAAATGAAAAATAGTGGGATAATGAGAGGGTTTTAGATTTCATTGCTCTGTGGAAAGGGTTGACCCACCCCCTGAACCTATAGCTTCCCCAAAAAGATTTGTTTCCCATATGTATAGAGAATCTCTATGATGAGTTGTGCACACCACTCATCACTGTTAAATATATAGGAGGGTTTTTAGATCTCACTATATTGGCTCAGAAAATAGAAGATTCAATCTTGAAAATAAAGGCCAAATATTGAATAATTCCTTTAGCTCAAGGGAAGAGAACTTGGAAAGAAGAGGATACCACAGTCATGCTTAGATCAAGCTCCAAAACCTATTCCATATCATGTGAAACCCTATCTTGAACATCAGTATTAACTACCTACTCATCAGTATGTGTTAAGGGAGTAGAGAAAAAAAATTGATGAGCTAAAGAATAAGATTTATTCATTATGAGATGACCAAGTCCCTGTATACTTCATCACAACCTTGAAAAAAAACAAGATCATGTTTCCAAATCCTAAGGGTCCTGATCAGGATTGTCTCAAGGATCTTCCAAACTATTTCCCCTTCAACCAAAAATTTTTCCACACTATTCAACAATTATTTTTTTCAAAGAAAACCTACAGAAAATGGTGTACTCTAGATAGGTAAATCAAGTTAAGCTACATACATAGGTAGAGTGTGTTTCTACCACCAATCCAAAGGAATATAGTTAATGGAAGGAAGACACTAAAAAATATATGTATTAGTTCAATTATTAGATGGTTATAAATATTATCAATTAGACTCAAGATATCATCAAATTATAGTTTAAGAAACCAAATACTCCCCCATATATTACAACTATGACACATATAACTTCATAGACATCGTAATACTCTAAAATCTAATCTTCTAAGAAATGTCAAAGCTGAAAGGGAAGAAATAAAACACTGGAAGATGAAATTTTACCAAATAAAAATGTGCCTTTGACTCTTTAGGACTTCATACCTTTAGATCTTAAAAGAACGTATGCCACCCCTCCAAATAGTGTAACCAGAGTTTACTTGGTTCCTCATTAGATGTGGAGTTAATCTATGATTCCATTAATGTTATTCAATTAACGGATCCATTCTCTCATGATGAGTGTGGTTATAGACTTGAGTCCTCTATATACAATTTTTTAACAAGGGGAAGAGTCCATAGGGGATAAGGCTATAGGGGAATACACAATTGTATATTAAGTCAATACTCCGCTCACATCCCTGCTCAGATTATCAACATGGCAAAAACTCATGGGAGATCCCTCTAATAGTCCTAATAGGTGCATGAAATCTCCCCCACATATGACAAAGATTACCCTAAATCGATCATCCTAGAAGATAAACTAAAGAGTATGCTATCACCAACTCAAACTCATCATGGTGGAAGACCTATTCAACCTAATCCCCAAAGGATAGGAGTGCCTTCAACTCCATTTCCAAGGGCTAATCTGCCTACATCAAGTAATTCAGTTTCTAAAGTTCCAATAAAATAAAATCCCTATGTTGGGAAGCACAAACCTTTTTCCTAGATGTATGTCATTTAAAGGAATTGTACCAGATATTAGCTAGGTTTTCAATCCAAGATGCTTTATATATATATCAAAAGGCCTCTGGGAAGCACTCATAGAGGCTTTTTGAAGTCCTTAGGAATTTGAAGCTGAAGTCACCACTACTGAAGTTTATTATGAAGAGATCAACCCCAAATAATTCCACACAATCATCTATTTCATAGATCAAGATATATATTCCATTATAAAATGACACATTATTAATTTTTATTTATTTGTTAGGATCTATGATGTTGACATCTGATAAGATTTCATTGACAATGGATTAGGATTCAATCTCATTTCAGTATGAATGCTTCTCCGACCAGGTTATAGTGAGGCCCACTTGTCTCCTCACACTCTAATGATACTTGTTTATGAAAAGGGTGGGAAAAATCCTCTTGGAAGGATGAAGATCAAGGCTCTGTTTTGGGACCTCACATCCAACTCAAAATTTCGGTGTTTTCAGCAAGACACTACTTTCAATGTTCTGTTGGGAATGCCTTTGTTGCATCAGCATGAAACAATCCCCTAATCATACCACTAATGCATCAAATTATTCATTAATGGTCAAATAAGGAAGTTTTATGGGGATAAATACCCCCTAGATTCCTCTAAAACATAGTAAATTGATGCAGGATTCTGCCAGAGGGAAGGAAAACATCCCGTGATCAAAGAAATTTCTCAAGTCACAACCCTGAATTGTCTAGAAGTGACATCGTAAAATCCCTTAAAACTAACAAGTGAATAATATGTGACACCTATCCATAAAATCAATGGCATAAACCCAAATTCATGTGCATATTCAATAACATTCATGATATCATTCATGAAAACTAAGATTGAAAATGTTGAAAAGGTCACAGAATCTCCAAAATGTGGTAGAATCTTAGATGAAAATACCCTCATTCCATCCAAAGATCCCAAAAAGATATATTCCTCATCAACTGATCCAAAAGAGGATGAGTATTATCCTTCTAAATCCCCCACTCTATCCCCTCTAGAGATTAAATAAAACCCCACATTGTCAATAGGGTCATAGGGAGTCACTTCATCTTTTGGATGTCAAAATGTCGACTCCCCACCTAACTCTAGAGAACATTATCCATTTACCACTTCCCCTAAAAGTAAGGAATAAGGGGATGAATAAGATCAAGAGGAAAAGGAATAGAAGGAGGAACTCATGGATGATCCTCCAATATTCTAGGAAGGGGTTCCTACCACCATTAATGAACTCAGAGAAATAAATCTGGGTATAGAAGAGGAACCATGAACCACTTTGACCTGTTCATCCATGTCTTCCGAAGAACATGAGGTATACACCTCATTTCTAAATAAAAATAAGGACATTTTTCCTAGAATTAATCATAAATTCCAAGCCTTGATCCTAAGGCACCGAGGATACAAATTGAAATCCAGAAGGACACACCAAACTCACGCAACTAAAATTGAGGATTAAGTATACAAGATCATAAGATCTAATTTCATTTGGGAAGTCCATTATATAAATTTACTAGAAAACATATTTTTAGTGAATTAGAATAATGTGAAAATATTGACTTCATATATATCAACTGGCACTATCCGAAAGACAATTTATCAGTCCCAATAAAAGAGATAATGATTGAGTAAAGGGATGGATATTTAGCACTATCCTTCATGGAAGGCTATTCATGGTATAATAAAAACCTAATGGACTAAGAATATGAAGAATCTACTACCTTCAGGGCCCCTTATGAACTATTTTTATATTGGGTAATTACATTTTTCATGAAGAATGCTAAAACTATATATCAATGTTCTATGCACCGCATCTTTAAACCCTTCTTGTGAAGTTTTTTGAATTAAATGTTGTTGAACTAGTGGTTAAGTATCAAAATCGTTATGAACATTTAGCTAATATTGAGTTTTTATTCAACAATATGAGACAGCATACCTTGAAGATGAACCCATTGAAATTTTATTTTTGGGTTACCTTAGGGAATTTTCTCAGCTTCATCGTATTCCATCACGGTATCAATGTTTTCCATGAGAATACAAAGGCTACCATTCATATGTCACCACCTCATAACCATAAAGAGTCGAGGGTTTTATATGGAAACCTTGTCTATATTTGGAGCTTTATATAAAACTTCACAGTTAAGTGATTTCCCTTTACTATGTTGATGAGGAAAGGGGTCACATATCAGTGAATCAATAACGATTTGTAAGCATTTGATAGACTCAAGATATATCTCTTAATTCCATCAGTACTGATTCCACCTATAGATGGGAAGCCACTCATTTTTTACATGAAATCTTTAGAATAATACTAGTTCTTTCTTTGCAGAAAATAATGATGATTGGAATAAAAACAACCTTTATTAATTTCATTGGACCATGCTCTACATTGAGACTCATTATTCAGATATTAAGAAGATATGCATGGGGTTAATCTTCATATTTCAAAAAATGATGCACTACCAACAAAGCCATGAGGTCCATTTGGTCTCTTCCAAAAAAATATAAAAATATATCCTCCATAATCCTATGTTGACTAGATGTTTGGAATAGTGGGTGGTTATCCTATAGTAGTTTCAAATTCAGTTTGTGCCTTAGAAAGTAGTAAAATTTCAGCCTTTGGAATATTTCCTTATAGAACATCCATATAGAGAGACAACATAGTTGAATATCAAATTTCTCAATGTAGAGATCTTGTTTATTCAAGAGGGGTGCTAGGTGCGAGATATGTATTTCGACAGTGCATCCAAAAGACCAATAGGGAAGATAATGGAAGAACCCAAACTAAAAAAAGTAATTTTGGGAGTCATGATCATCTCTTTAGAAAAGGAAGTTATTATTTAATCATTCATGTTGTCAGAAGACAACACAAACAATGAGGGAGAGTATCATTCCCTAATTTCAGGGCTTGAACTGGCCCTTTAATTCCCAATGGGCAAGCTATAGGTGAAAGGAGATTCAGAGTTGGTAATCAAATAGATCAATGAGGATTATTCTATTAGAAAAGAAGAGATAACCCCCTTCTTGACTATGTTTAGGGTCTAATGGAAGACTTACCCTTAGCGGTGACATTGAATCACATCCCACAATTGCAAAATGCCTAGGCCAATGTGTTGGAAAATGCATCCATGAATATAGAAGATATCTATTGAGATGAAACATGCATCAAAATTATGCATCACCAAATGGTCTCACATTTTTTTCACGCCAGCATGGAAGAATTCAATGAGATCATTCCCATCCCAAAACCAGATATTACCAAGAATGTTTTGTTGATATACATTGTGGAATACCTTCAAAATGGTGTAATCACATCAGAGAGATCTAGAAAAGAGAGAATATAATGATGAGCGACCATGTTTACTCTATATGATGACCCAAATCACAAAAATACTCTTTAAATCAGGTTTTAATGGAGTTATTCTTAGATTCATCGATATATAAGAGACTTCTACTATCATGAAAGAAGTTTATATAGGATCTTATGGTGGCCACCAATTAGGGTTCAGGCTTGCTAATCAAATAAAAAGGCTAAAATGTTTTTGGCCTTAAATGACATAGGATTGCACAAAATTTAACAAGAAGTGATATTCATACCAATTTTATTCCAACTTTATCCATAAACCTCTGAATTTTCTATATATAGCTAAATAATTCGGCCATTCACCATATGGGTAATGGATGTTGTAGGGCCATATCCTTCAATTACGACTAAGCGGTATAATTAAATCTTAACTGCTAACAAATTCTTCTCCAAATAGGTTGGGGAAATAAACATCAAAGAAGTCGGGACCAAAATCATTATCATCTTTGAAAAATCGAAAATCATTACCATATTTGGTGTCCCTCATGCAATACTGATGAATAAAAAAACCAATTTCTATTCTGCTGAGTTGGAAATGATGTATTAGAAATATACTATCAAATCCAACCATTCATCCCCTACCATGTGGTAGATAATGGATAGATAAATACCATTAACATGACCCTATAAAAAAGTACTTGAGTATATAGTGGATAAGGACAAAAAGTCTTGGCCTAGAAAGAACTTTCATTCCTTGTGGGTCTACCAAACTATGACTTGTACCTCTACATAGGAAACCCCATATTCACTTGTATACGTGATAGAAGCAGTCCTACCCATTGAAGTACAATTACCCTCTCTCTATATTGCCACATATGATCAATTACCCATTTATGGGAAATCCTAAAAACAACAGGACAAATTAGAATGATTGGAAGAGAAAATATTGCATACCTTACTTCACTTCGAGGTTCATCGAAACTAGATAGCACATGATTTTAAAAAGAAAGTTATTCTTTGATCGTTCCTCCAAGGAAAATTTGTACTGGTCCTCATGAATCTAATGATACCAGGAAGGAAGCCTCCAAAGTTTGAGCCAAAATAGGAGGGACCTTATTCCATACATAAGGACCACTATAATGGAGTTTATTACCTAATATTGATGGATTGATATCTAATTATGGACCTTACCAATGAAATATTTCTTGAAAAAATACTTCGTGTGATAAAGGAGGAGTTTGTATCATCTACACAACATTAAACTACATAGTCGTTCTTTGTCACATGACATTAAAAATAATGACATTTCAGCCATGTCATAAAATGATAAACTGCATGAAATCAACATCCTAGAAATACAGTGTTAAACTAAGTAGAATCATGGTACTATATGCATGAAATTAAAAGGAAAACATTTGATCTTAGTAGTACGACCTAAAACTATTAGAAATCTTAGTCTAATATGTAAGAATTTAAACTACACATGCTAACATATTAGTTATAAGATGTTAAATTGTATGAAAATGTCCTTTATGCATGATGTAAAACTACATGGTTCATGTCATTGTTTCATGATGTAAAACTACATAAAATTTTCATCTATGCTTTAGTGGATTATTATCTTTAGTGTTGGTATTCCATCGAAACTTTTTGAAAGAACTATGTGTGTATTGATTCTTGTCATCATAAGATACATAGTGATTCTTAGATATCCAATCCTAGATCCAACTGAAACATAAAAATTAACACTCTCTGTGTATAGTTCAAAACTACATATGAATCATTATAATAACTATATATGTATTGATTCTCATTCCCATGATATACATAGTGATGCCTAGAACTTATGTTCTGGGCCCATCCTTGAATAAAAAACACCCCCTCTCCTATAGACAAGGGGAGATCCTTGCATGAGACCTTATCTCTGGTTCCCTCATCCGAGAGCCCATCATGGAAACAAAAAAAACCCCTCTCCCACATATAAACAACTAAAATTTATGTAGATCACTATATACCCAATGGACAATTCCATTCTACATTCTTCCTTTGTGCTTGAACGCATTCCTTCTACACATCATACTCCCTATCTTTGTAAATATCAAATCTCTATAATATTTCCTTGTCCATTGGTTCTAGGATGTCAGATTACTAAAGAATCCTTTGTATGACTATGCAGTATTATACCCCAGTTAGATTTTCATAAGTCACCCACCAAAAGGGACCATCAACCAGAGGATGACACTATTTGACTATATAGTAAACTCCCTAGTTGGCTTTGCATAAGTCACCCACCAAAAGGGTCTTTCAACCAAAGGTACATACATACACAAGAGAGACCTATTCTATCTTTGTAATCCTCAACAACAGTATTCTAGAAGCAAATTTTTGAACATTGGTTTGCGATCATTCCTTTCATTTTATCCCATATCACTCCTACGGATCCAAGAACCCCCAATACCAAGGCATAATTTTTTTTTACTCATGTACAAATTACATTTTGGAATCTTTAGAATGCTAATAATTACATTAATCATCATATCCATGAGAGATATGGTCTTAGCCATATGACCAAGAACTACAATACACCTTTATCCTAGTCACATGATGGAAAAATGTTTGATAATGTATTCATCACTTGACATAAAAATGTATCCATACCCTCTATAACAAGTATAGGATTCCCTAGGAGACCATCATAGGAATCATCATATAAAAAATATTAGATTCCTCTTATGAGATGATTTTATGAATTCCTCATTTTTCATCCTTACTGCACAAAACTAAACTCCATGGTTAACATCTCTCTTATTTGGAGTTGAAACTTAAGAACTGTGTGTGGATTGGTTCCTGTCATTATAGGATATTTAGTGACACCCAAATATCTAGTCTTGGTTCCATTCACAATATTTATTTTTCATGTTAATTCACATTTATACTTACCACATGATTCTAAACTACATGGATGATGTCCTCCCCACATGAAGCTAAACTATACGGTTTCCCAGAACTATGTATGGATTGATTCTCATTATAATGAGATATATAGAGACACATAGATCCTATATCCTAGTCTAGCCACCAAAAAATAAACATGTCCCCATACTTCATTTCTATCTCATTTTCATGAAGGAATAAACCTTGGAAACTCCTTGTTTGTCACACCGAGCATGTGATATTAAGATTTTTAGTAATGGATTCCTCGAATGATCAATGAATATCAATTCACATCAGGGTTACTATGGTCCTAGTCACAATAACATAAAATGGAACACCAAATGTCCTTAACACATGACATTAAACTGCACAATTGTCATATTTTGAATAATGTAAGTTCAATAACTACCAATGGATATATTCTGACTTTGATAAGATATGTAGTGACATCTGGACCCTACATCTTGGTCTTGCCATGATATGAATAAAAATACCCCTTTCCTATGTATGGGTCAGACCTATGTGTGGAAAAATTTCTCCATATTTTTGATAATTTTGATATGAGATGCTACTTATATACTCATAAACATTCCTTCCACAAACCAAACTTTGTGTCTGGGAAAATATGAATCTACATAAACTTTCCCTAACCATTGGTTATAGGATGTCAGATTCTTGAAGAAAACTTTTTCTGACTATGCATTAATACACCCCAGTTAGCTTTGCATAAGTCACCCACCAAAAGCGCCCATCATCCATGGGATTACACTATTTAAATATGTAGTAATAAACCCTAGTTGGATTTGCATAAGTCTCCCACAAAGGGGCCTATCAACCATAGGTACATAACTCCCCTAGAGATACCTATTATATCTTTATAATCCTTAAAAAATTATGTTGGGAACTCACTTTTTAAATATTAGTCCATGGTCATTCCCTAAATATTTTTCCCATATCACTCTTCATATCCAACCCCCTAGAGTACAGCTTACAAACCTTTCCCCTTTATGACTGAAGATGATTCAACATTCTTGAAAAAATTACTATGAAAGGGAAAATCACCAATCTTATACAATCCAATCAATATTTATTTATTTTATTATAAGAGAGTACAAAGGAAGAACAATGTTACAAAGTAAAAATAGTTAAGAGATCATGGGGTTCTGAAGGAATGGATACCAAGGGTGTCCGCTCGAACTAGGTTGAATCCCTCCATAGGGAAGGACCTGAGACTTGAGAAACAAGAAATCCTTACACCATGGATCACCTTAGAATTCAAAAAATCAGTATCAACATTACCTTCACTCCATGTATGAAAAACATCCATGTGGTTGTTCATGACCCCCTTGCAACTTCAGAGGGTATATTTAATAAACTAGGGGATAGGGCCAAGGCCACATATAGCATCGTAAATAGAAAGAAAATTAGTTTCAATAGGCGCAAGGTTTATATTAATATTACTACACAAAAAGTGACTAGTGAGAATTTCTTGAGCTTCTGCTTAAAGGGAACCACCTCAACCAAATAAAGTCCAAAATGCTAGGACAAAAGATCCCATTAAGTCCCACAAAACCCCACCACCCCACATAAGATACATGTTTCATGAACCATCTGTGATCATCTTAAGGACCTCATGATGAGGGTACCAGCAAACCTATCTCCCTAGAATAGAACATGAAGAATTGATAGGTGTATACATGCTAGAAAAGAGAGTCCTAAGAGTGGGGGATACCTCACAATTTTTACAGAGGAAAATCAAATCATTTAATGCATTCCGGGTTTTGAAAATAAGACCCATTCTTGAACCTGGGACTCCATTGTGTTAGGATTCATTATTCTCTTTCCAAATACCTCAAAAACCTACCATAAAGAAGAGTGAATGTACCTTTTTCTCAGGTAAATGGATCCCCACCCCCTGTAAACATCTATTGATGAAGGTCATACTCAAGGCCTCTTGGGTAGACCGACCAATGAAGCCATCAAACCCATGAAACACCGAGATCACCTAATCACTTTCAAAAAATAAATGCTTATTGTTTTCAACCCACGATTCCAAATAATAGTGTAAATTTGAGGCTATACTCACACCTAGATGTTTGATATTATCCTTATTGGGAAGTGTATTGTTTCTAACCCTCCACATTAGAAAATTGATCTCCATCCGAATCTATTTACACAGAATCACTTCACCATATTCATAAAAATCATGGGCCACTATGTTTATTCTATAAAAGTATTTTTTTGAGAAAACAAATGAGGAGGGTCCAATGAATACGCATCTATCCTGCTCAAAATTCAACACTATGTTATCAAATATGGCCTTTTGTTCCCTGCCCAAGATAGCATGGATGAAGCTTGAATGAGTACTTGGTTTCGTAAAATTGATGTCCAAAGTAGGAAAACTAGGAAATACAAACCTTATGCACACCCATTTAAGATACCATATATTTATTTATCATCTACCCACAATCCTTCAAGTGTTATTTTGGAGATCCAATAAATAAGTATATATCATGAGCCATGTAGAAGAAGGGATACCTCTCTGACTACCCATGTCAATCCCATACCTATCCTGCATGAACATTCCCCGAAGAATATTCCCCTTGAGAACCTCCCATAATATCTTGTCATGAATTCCCTATATTATACTTGAGACACTTATAACATTGATTCCACCCTAAGAAAAAGGTCTTACCATTCTATACCATGCTGCCTAGTGGTTCCTACTTCCCATTTGTGCATCCCATAAGAATGAATCCACGATGTTATCATTTCGGGAGATTACCCCTTTTGGGACCCTGATAAGGGAAAGGGCGTACATGGGAAAAGATAAAATCACACTATTAATGTTAAACTATAGAGAAAAAGGACCTTAAATTATATCCCTTAATGTCCCTTCCACAATATGTTAAACTACATAATCAATTTCCTATTCACATGACATTAAACTACTTGATGCTTCAACCCTTTTCGGGGTGGAGCCTTTCCTCATGATTTTGGTTATCCAATAAAATGGTCCCTCCTTTACACAAGCCAAATTCAGGTAAGATTAGTTTCCCATTCATAAAAAATTCCAATACAGATACTCTCTTCATTATTAGATGCATTCCCTTGACAAACCATCCTTAGTGGTCTTAAAAAATCAGGATCTTTAAAAACCACCCAGCCATCAATAATGGAATGTCAGATTATTCAAGATACATTTTTATAACAATGCAATAATACACTTTAGTTGTCTTTGCATAAGTCTCGAACCCAAAAGGGAATGTTTGTAACAACCCTAAAATTTATAAATAAAATTCCACTTTTGATTTAATAAAATGTATCATTATGTAATATGGCTATAGAAAACACATGCACTTCTTTAGTTTTATTATATCCTACCATATTTAAAATACCATTAAGTATCTTTACAGTTGATAATATAGCTATTGAATAGTGATCACATGATTATTATAAATATAGGGTTCTAACAAATACAATCAACATAGACAGAGGAAGTGATGGCCTCAAATATTAGGATCATACCATATAAAGCCCATTTATCAAAGATTTTTATGGAGATAGAATCTATGGGATTTTCCCTTGATCCATCCCAAGATGATATCCAATAACCTAATCTTAATAAAAACCATTTACATGAAAATTTTATCTCATTGAGATCATAAACCAAACCACGTATACTTAACCACCCCATGAAAGTCTTACCATCGCACACCTTACTATTAGAGAGTTAACTACTATATTAAAGTGATATGTATCAACACCCTACTAAAATTAATATTTATATTTTATAGAATAGTGAATATGTTTTCATTTTATTATTATTACATTATAAATAATTTTTATTTTTATTCAATAAAATAAAAATTATATTTTCGGGTAATATTCAAATTCAATTAAGGTATTTATTTTCTTGAATTAATAAATTTTTTAAATAAATAATATTTTAATAAAATATTATTATTAAATAATGTTTTTTAAATATAAATGATCATATAATTTTAATGAAGTCAAATGTAACTTTTATAAGGGTTTGAAAACTATTATTATCAAAAAACACAACATTTATCAATAAATATTGATTCTTATTTTAAAAGTGAAAATTCAAATATTTATAAAATTACTTAGAAAAAATTATTATTAATTTTGAAATCATAATTTCTAAATTATCCAACGGTGAATTTTTCATAATTTTATAAGACATTTCAATTTTCAAGTAAAAATTAAATAATGTATAAATATACGGTGTGTATTATGACCTCATAATGAAACGAAAGTGATGTAATAAACACAATAAAGGGTATTCAAGACCAAATAAATGTTTTAAATTTAAAATAATGTGATTTTATTTTTATTTTATAAATTTTTTAAAGCCTTGATGAATCCTCCAAATCATTAATATATCTCAAGGATTTAAAATCATTTATTTTAGAGTATGACTCACTTGCCCATAATCAAGGGTATTATTTTATTATTTTTGGAAATTTTTATTATAAAATAATAAAAAGCACTCCCCTTTAGTATAAAACATTTCAAAACACCATGTGATGTTTTCTGGTTATGGATATTTTATTATATAGAGTCCAAAACCTAAGTTTGAGAAATGATAAAGAATTCCCCAATCATTTCCTATATAAACCTACCCAAGATACCACTTATCTTCACTCAAAATATTTTGAGAATATAATTACTCTATTATCCATTTAATAGTGTCCTCTTAAGGTTCCCCAAAGCTCTCAAAAATCACCTCCCAAGCATTTGAAGTCATAATCACAAGGTAATGGATTCTTTCCTTATATTCTTTATTCAAGTTTCTTTAATATATTTTGCCTTATATTTCCAATTCCTATTACTGGGATATGTTTTTCCATGTCACTTTTTCTATCCATTTTATTTCCAAATTATTAGATACCCCTTTATCTATCATCAACCCATTTTATTATTTTTTAATTAACATTATTATGCTTCAGAAATTTCACCGTGATTTTCCATGCCAAATAAATGAATAGTGAATACCCATTACCTTTTCCTATCAAGGGTTTCCACCTTTATGGAATCATAATTAATTTATTAAGGACATAAATGGATTTATTCCACACTCCATGATTTTGGAATAAAATTTTATGACAATTTTTTCCATGTTTTATGATCCATATGGCACACTAAAGCATGAGAATGAAATGAATGTGATGGGTGAGCCCAAAATTATATAGCACTACAATGTGTTAGTTAATGATTAGTCTCATGAGATTTCATTTTGGGGAAAAGAGTGAACCTATTTACTTTATGGGAATTTTTTCATCATGACATCTTGGAAGGTATCCTTGACCTATTTTTATGATGCAGTGTTAAGTTGTTACCACATTTCTATGTTTCCTTTATGATTATCATGTTATATCATGTATCATTGTTCATTTTTATGATTATCACCCATTTTTTTCCTTATTGATATTACTATTCTCTAATATTTCTTTCTTTCTTTAGGTTATTCCATGTTTTTCCTCTTCTGGGCTTTATAGCTCACCCATTTCTTATGTATGTCCCCAAGTTTTCCCATGTAGTTTTATGTTCGATGGAATATTATAATCATGTTAAATAAGTTTTCAAGAAAGATGACATATTCCCTATTTTAAGTTGTTATGTAATGTACCTAACTCCCCAAAAAACTAGACTCCTTAATCTTCTCAGTTTTATTAAGTGAAATCTTATGTAATAAATCATGTATTAATATGAAATAAAGAGCAGAGTTGTTATAGTTGGAATCAAAGGAAAAGTTTAGTTATTTTTGGGATTAGGATTAAAAAAATATAGTGAAATCCTTGGGGATAAGACTAAGTATAAGATAAAATCCTTAAATTTTTAAAAGTATAGAGTAAGTGGTTTATCATGAAAATATATCCCTTTCTAGATACTACAAGTGTATGTGGATCTAGAACATATGGACATAGGGGTAAAAACTAAAAACACTGCGTTGAGCTAGACTCAATCGGGAATTGGTGCATGAGAATTGGCCTTGCTGCACACCTAGTTTGAAACTCCCATGGGATATGATTTGGTAAATTAATAAGCTCATTACAAACTATTATTAAGGGAAAAAAATATACCCATAAGAATATACGTTAGGAATTAGATCATGGATTACATATTTAAAGCCTATAAAATTTTAAATTAAGGAAATAAATGTATTTTATAGGTTATCTTTTTAATTTAATTGTATTCCCATTTATGTGTTTAATATTTTAAAAATAATTATCCCAAATTTTCCCTTTATTATTTCCAATGGGTGGAAATAGGAGAAATCAGGTAAACAATCATTGCAATGAGCAATGTGATGACTGCCCCAATGAGTTATCGAACTTAATGGGAGTGGTAATCAAGAACTTTGTGATGATACTCTCTCAGTTGACTCAATTTTTAAATATAAATCTAGACCAAGAGAAGTTCCCAAATCCCCCTAAAAAATAACAAGCTGAAATTGAGATCTTTATGAAACAATGGCCCCCCGACTTTCAATAGATCATCTGATCCCTTAATCATGGAACAATGGATCAACTCCATTGAGAAAATCTTCTCCATCCTTAAATATTCTAAGAAATTGAAGGTTATACTATCTTTTTATCATATGGAGGGAGAATATGATCAGTGGTGGACATTGATCAAGAATATGAATCCTAAGGAATAGAATAAAGTAATGGGGTTGAAGGAATTCCTATTTCATAGATAAATATTTTCCTTACAATCTCTGACTTAAAATGGAAAGGGATTTACATGACCTTAAGAAAAAAGATGATGAATCTATCAGGGTGTATAAGTAAAAATTAACAAGACTTGCATGATATGATTAAAACTTTATCGTTACCCCTAAATTCAAGGTTAACCACTTCTTTGGTGGGATAAAACCTAGTATATGAAAAGACATGGTGATCCAAGACTTTGATAACTATGAGAAAATTATCTGATGTACCCTCAAAGAATAAATGAAGGTCATAACATCTCAATGGTATCACATGGATAAGAAGTGGAAAGTGAAGTTTATTTTTGGTGGCCCGATGTAAAATCTAACAGTGCTAAGAAATTTTAACATCTCACTTATCAAAGGTGAAAAAAGAAGTACCTCATAAATTACCAATGGGGGAAGATAAAATAATTTAGGTTCTAGAAGGAAGGATACCTAGATAATGGTTACGGATTGGAGAAACCCACTAATGCATTGGAGGACAGAAATGATCCAGTAAAACCTTAATGAATTTTTCATTATTTCAACTACAAGGATCTAGGGAACTTTGAAAACTAATGCACTAAGACAAGGGTTTTTAGAGACAACCAACAAAACTACAATGTAACAAGGTAGAGATTTTTCCATCACAACCACTGAGGTGGATCCCAACAACAAAGTGGTGATAGGTATGATAGTTATCCATTCAGTAATAGTGAATTTAATTTTTGATTCTCGTTCTATGTATTCCTTCATATCAAAAAAGTTTAGTAGAACTATTCAAATAACACCACAAATAATGGAAGTCGAACTGTCTGTAAAAATGGAAAACGTGTAAATTATTTCATCCCAATTATATAACTCCTACCCTATCAAAATTTGTGGGTTGAAATTCCCTTTTAACCTTGTAATACTCCATTTTTTGGAATTTGATTCAATTGTTCATATGGATTGTCTTTCCCTATATAAATCCAATATAAATTTCTACAAGAAGGAAATCACTCTTTGTATTGTGAATCGTCCTCTGATTATGTATAAATGAAAGGAGATGGATGAATCTTATTCAGAACCAAAATCTCAAGGAGGGATATTATTTCCCTATGAGAAATAATATCTAGATAAAATGATTGAGACTAAGTAAAGATCATTCTTGAAGACATGCCCATTATGAGAGAATACAATGATGTGTTTCCCGAGGAACTACCTGGTCTTCCTCCTAGATGAGAGGTTGAATTTTCAATCAAGCTTATACCCCAGGTGTTACCATTATCCAAGACTCTGTATAGAATGGCTATTGTGTAACTTGGGGAGATAAAGAAACAACTACAGGAGAATCTAGATAAAGGGTTCATATATCCAAGTGCTTCATCATGGGGGTGCACTTATCCTCTTAATCAAAAAGAAGGATAGGTCAATGCACCTTTGAATTGATTATAATGTGTTCAAAAAGATCACAATAAAGAAAAAATATGCTCTTCCATAGATCGATGACCTGTTTGATTAAAAATGTGGGAAAAAAATAATTCTCCAAGGTGGGTCAATGGTCGGGGTAATACCATGTTATGGGGAAGAAATATGATACCCCCAAGACTATTTTTTTACAAGGTACGAGTACTATGGGTTTATAGTAATGCATTTAAGACTAACTAATTCTCCAAAAATAATTATGGACTTGATGAATAGAGTGTTTATATATTACATTTAATTTTTTTGGTAGTATTTATATATGATATTCTAATATACTCAAAAATCAAGGAGGAGTATGAGGATAATCTGAGCAATGTGATAATGACATTACAAATGGAGAAGATTTATACCAAGTATAGAAAATGTGAGTTATGGTTGAAGGAAGTCTCATACTTGGGGAATATAATCATAAAGAATAGGATATTTATAGACCCTTTAATGATAGAATCTATTAAAGGATGGATAAGTCTAACATTAATGATAGATATCTGTAGTTTCCTTAGATTAGTTGGGTACTATCATCGATTTTTGAGAAATTTCTCACAATTTTCAAACCTTATAACCAATCTAACTTAGAAGTAAGTCAAGTTTTTTTTTGAATGAGGAATGTGAATAGAGCTTCAAGGCGTTGAAAAATATACTTACCACTACACCTGTACTCACACTACCCATAAGCTGAGAACTTGTTTTTGGTATTTAATGATTATTTGAAGAAGGGATTAGGCTATGTGTTAAGGAAAAATTATATAGTGATAACCTATGCTTCAAGGTAGTTGAAAGTTCAAAAATAGAACTACCCAACACATGATCTGGAGTTGGGTGCAGTGATATTCTCTTTGAAAATATGGCGGTTTTATCTCTTTGGGGAGAAGTGTAAAATATATATGGATCAAAAAATCCCCAATTATATAGTCATATAGAAAGAGATGAATATACACCAATGAAGATGGTTAGAGATGATTAAGGACAATGACTTCTCAATCCACTACCATCCTAGGAAAGTGGATAAAGTTGATGATGCTCTTAGTAGAAAGGATCCATTAATTTTATCATTGATGAGAATCGAGAAGTCTCTGATATTCTTAGATTTTAAAAGTATGAATATGTGAATCATAACGGAATAAACATCATTAATACCTTCAAAAATTATTTCTCAATCATCCCCTCAAGTGAAGATAAAGGATGCTCCAAGAGATGATGTGGTAATTTAGAAAAAAGTGGAAGCTATAAGAATAGAGAAATCCCCTGAGTTTTATGTTAACGAACAAGGAGTTATAAGATTTGGGTCATGACTATGTGCACCATCAAATACTGAGTTAAATAAGGTGTTATTAGATGATGAACATAGTTGAACATTATACATCCATCCTAGAAGCAAAAATTTGTTTCAAGATCTCCGAGTGTACTATTGGTGGGACAGTATGAAGAATGAGATCAAAAAGTATATATCAAGATGTCTTGTATGTCATCAAGTGAACCAGGAAAGGAAAAAATCCAAGGGGATGATGAAACCATTACCCATACCTACATGGAATTGGGAAAACATCATCATGGGCTTTATCACTGGAATTCCAAAGTCATCAAGATGAAATCATTCTATCTTGGTTGTGGGGTATCATATTTCAAAGACTACACACTTCATTGGGATTCGAGAGGATTTCTCATTCGATCAACTTGTAAGGATATACAGTAGAGAAGTGGTGATGCTTCATGGAACACCACTATAGATTGTATTTGATTGAGATCAAAGATTGAAATCCATGTTCTTAAAGAGTATTCAACATTCTTGAAATACTAAGTTGAACTTAAGAATGGATTATCACCCTCAAAATGATGGTCAATCTGAGCAGAATATCTAGAAACTCAGTGACATGTGGAGAGCATTATCAATTGACTTCAATAGAGGATGGGATCGACATCATCCTCGGGTTGAGTTCTCAAAAAATAACAGTTTCTAATAAATCATCCAAATGGATACCTATGAAGCCCCTTATAAGAAGAGGTGTAGAACACCTGCATGTTTGGATGAAGTTGAAATGGTTGAGGAAATGGTGGGAAATTCAAGACCATTCAGTATCACATCAAGGCTGCTTAGAGTCGACAGATGAACTATGCTTAAAATCATCGAAGAGACCTAGAGTTTGATATTTGTGACATGTTATTCCTTGTCATATATTCATGGAAGAAAGTGATGATATTTGGGAAGAAGGGAAATCTTAGTTTGAGACACATCGATCCCTTTGGGATCCTTGACCGCATCGGAGTGGAGGCCTATCAACTAGAACTCCCACTTAACCTATCACAAGTACATTATGTATTCCAAGTATGCCTCTTGAGGAAGTACATACCAGACCCCTCTCATGTACTCAATCCATAGGTAGTTCCACTATAGAATGATCATTCATATGAAGAGAATTCAAGGAAATTCATAGGTTTTAGAGACAATGTTCTATGAAATAAGATAATGAAACTTATGAAAGTATTGCGGAGAAACAAAAAGTTTAAAGAAGCCGCGTGGGAATCATAAGAGGTGATGAAGCATATTTACCCTCATTTTTTATGTGTGGGAAATTAAAACATTTAGGGTGAAATTTTTTAAGGGGGGAAGATTGTAACGACCCAAACATTTATAAATAAAACCCCCTTTTTGATTTAATTAAATGTATTATTATGTAATATGGTTATAGAAAAACATGGACTTATTTGGTTTTATTATATCCTATCATATTTAAAAAACCATTAAGCATATTTACCCTTGATAATATAGTCTTTTAATTTCTATCACATTATTAGTATAAATATAGGGTTTAAGAGATCCAATTGATAGAGACAAATGAAGTGATGGACTCAACTAATAGGATTGTACCCTATGAATTATTTTTATTAGAGCATCAAAGGGAGATAGATTCTCTGGTATTTGACGTTGGCCAATACCAAGATGAGATCTAATAACTTAAGCATGAACAATAATATTTACAAGATAAATTCAAGCTCATCGTGATCATGACCCAAATCATGTACACCGAACCACCCCATGAAAGTATCACTATCATGCACCTTAATCTTAGGGTGTTCATTATCATATTAAAGGGATATGTATCAAGAAACTAATAAAATGAATATATATTGTATATAATATTGAATATATTTTCATTTTATTATCATTACATTATAATTGATTTTGATTTTTATTCAATAAAACAAAAATTGTATTTTCAGGTAATATTAAAATTCAACTAAGGAATTTATTTTCATGAATTAATGGATTTTATAAATAATTTTTTAATAAAATATTATTATTTAATAATTTTTATTAAATATAAATTACCATATAATTTTTAGGATGTCAAATGTAATTTTTATAAGAGCTCATAAAATGTTATTGTTAAAAAACCCAGTATTTCTCAATAAACATCGATTCTTATTTTAAAATTGAAAATTCACATATTTATAAAATTATTTATATAAAATGAATATTATTTTTGGAATAATAATATTGAAATTATCCAATTGTGAATTTTTTATAATATTTTGAGGTAGTCAAATTTTTTGGGTAAAAATTAAATACCGAATAAATATACAATGTGTATTATGACATCATAATAAACCAAAATTTATATAATAAATAATATAAAGGGCATCCAAGACAAAATAAATGTTTTCCCTTTTAACATAATTTTATTTTATGTTTATTTTATTAATTTTATAAAGATTTTATGAATCCTCCAAAATCATTAATATGTTTTAAGGATTTTAAATCATTTATTTAAGAGTATGACTCACTTCGACATACCAAAGGGTATTATTTTATTATATTTGGTCCTTGAACTTATAAAACAATGAAAACCAATCCCCTTTGGGAGAAACCACAAGAAAAAAACATTTGAAGGTTTTTGGTTTTTGTTATTTTATTATATAGATTCCAAAACATAAGTTTGAGAAATGATAAAGAATTCCTTACTCATTTACTATATAAACCAACCCAAGCTCCCACTTCTCTTGACTAAAAATAGTTGGAGTACATCCTTACTCCATCCTACCCTCTCTAAAGTTATCCCAAGTTTCCCAAAAGCTCTCAAGAAGCTCCTCCCAAGCATTTTAAGTTACACTATCAAGGTATGATATCCTTTCCTTATCTTATTTATTCAAGTTTTTTATTATCTTATGCCTTCTATTTCTCATTCCTATTATTGGGATATGTTTTACACATACCTTTTTCTGTACATTTGATTTCCAAATGATGAGATACAACTTTCTCTATGACCAACCCATTTTATTAATTTTTATGTAACACCGTTATGTTGTCGAAACTTCACCACAATTTTTCATGCCAAATAAATGAGTAGTGAATACCCATACCCTTTTCCTATCAAGGGTGTTCAATTTTATGAACTTATAATTCATTGATGGGGACTTACATGGATACATTCCATACACCATGATCATGGATTAAAATTTATTGATAAATGATTCCATGTTTTATGATATATGTGGCATACATAAGCATGAGAATGAAATGAAGGTGGGAGGTGCACCCTGAATTATATAGTGCTATAATGCATTGGGTACATTTAGTGTCATTAGACTTCATGTTGGGATAGTTAGTGAACCTGATTACTTTATGGGACTTTTTCTATAATGATGTATTGGAAGTTATCCTTGACCTATGTTTATGATATAGTGTTAAGTTGTTGCCACATTTACATGTTTTCTTTATGATTATCATGTTATATCATGTTTCATTGTTCATGTTTATGAAACTAACCCCTTTTATGACCCATTGATATAGCTATTGTCTAACATGTATTACTTTATTCATGTTATGCCATGTTTATTACCTTACATGAATTAATAGGTCACCCCTTTCTTATTTATGTCCCCAGGTTATCCCATGTAGTTTTAAGTTTGATGGAATATTATGATCATGTTAAGGAAGTTTTCAGTAAAGGTGATGTATTCCCCATTTTAAGCTGTTATGTAATGTTCATAATTTCCAAATACACTAGAATTATTGATATTCAAGGTTTTATTATGTGTAATATTATGTAATAAATCATGTATTAATATGAAATAAATATTAGGGTTGTTATACTGTTATCCACAAGATGATGTTTTTTTTGACTATACGGTAATACTCCCAAGTTGGCTTTGCATAAGTCACCCCCCAAAAGGGCCTGTTGACTAGAGGTACATTCATCCTTGGGAGAGACCTATTCTATCTTTATAATTACCATTGAAAACATCATTCTTTAAACAAATTTTCAAATATATTTCATGGTCTATACTTGTATTTTTGTCTCACATCATGTTTTAGATCCAGAAAAAAAATCCTAACCCAAAATTACCCTTTAGGTATTTAAAGAACATCATAATATTTTTGGGTAGAAAGCCCTTCTTGGGTTGTCACTCCGTAACTCATGGTAAAATATGTTCAACATAAAAAACCAGTCACATTATCCTATATTATAATACTATAAATTTCCCTAAAAAAGAGGCACAATACTTTCCTAAGTGTATGTGTCGCATCGAAAGGTGCATACCTAGTCTACGTGAATGAAGCTTCAAAAAAAGCAGAAGAAAATAGTCTAAAAAGAATACTAGCATGATGATATCAGAAACATAGAAATTAGAAGAGGGATAGTTGAGGCCATCAGACCTATTTATACGCATGGGAGATACTAAGAACAATCTATATGTGTGAAACAACAATGCGGATGGCCTGCGTGGATGACCGACACAGATGACATATGAAGAACTTTTTAACCCTCTACCTCAGGATCATACCCTCTTCTTCTAATTGGATCCCATACATAGGGATGAATTTTTTTTGACACTCCATTTTGTCATGTGGATGAAAATATATTAAAGGAAAATACCTAAAGAAGAAACGAAGTGAAGGAAATTTTGGATCGCACAATCATTAGAAGCTATCTCATGCAGGCCTAAAATTAGCATCGACATGCATGTCCTACATGACTACCCAAAGAAATTGTGCAGGCCCAGGCAGGTGTGCCCAGTGGCCCCAAATGATCCACCTACATGACCCATATGTGTGACTCAACTCCTTCACCCAGGGTCCCAAAATTTCCTATAAAAAGTACATCAGGGCTCCTCATTACACATGATAAAAAAACCTAGAGAATCCTTGAAGTTTCACCCACCCTAACCCTTTTCCCAAGACCTCAAAACCACCCAAGTACCTCTCCAAAACCCAATATAATAAGTAGTCAAAGGGGGATAGTAGGAAAAAAGTCACTCCAGGGGGTGAAAGACAAAACACCTACATGCGGAGCCACACCCTCACTAATCAAGAGATACTAGCATGAAGGTCCCTTCCCAAACTAGGGTCCTAAACAATACCCCTCCAGGGAAACCTAAGAAATCCCTTGGAGTATAGAGAAGAACCACACCCATGTTTTTTTCCTTGATTATCCTCTATATAGAATAAATATCTTGATCACACAGGCCAACCCTGTTTGAAGAACTTCTAATCCATACATGCCATAACTTGCGTGAGACCCTCATTTGACTTGCCAAGCCTTCACCTCTGTAATCTTCATTTAAGCCCTCTTTAATTCCACCAATGGTAGGGAACCTCCTTCATTATTACTATCATATGATGAAGACTAAATAAAATCCTCCACCAAATCTTCCAAAATTTTACAAACATTGTGAGAGATACACCAGTGTGTCTCTCACAATGTTATTAATTCCTTCAATCATAGGTTTCTTGTAATTGTCCTACCCTATGAGTAGTGTCCTCGGGGTGAATGTAGTTATTAATTCCTTAGGTTATGAGGAAACAAACCCTGGGTAAATAACTAGGTACTTTCCGGTCTTAGACATGATGCCTAGGTCCTTATTCTCACATCTTTATCTGTAAGACATAAAGGATATGTCCATATCCCTAAATCATTGTCTCTGAGACCAGAAACATCCATTTTTAGATAGTAAGGGAGGGGATCACACTTGATTTTCCATTTTATGGGTATTAGTGGATTATCCAACTCTATCCTCTAGAACTAGGAGCATGGAATCCCTCCTGGAATAATCCCCTAGCCTTTCTTATGGGTCTTATCGATAGGGGTAGTAAGATGTGACTATATTGGTTTTGAAAATGAGAGAGGATATGGGAACATATAATTCCTTTATTATTCCTTCATATCCCAAGCCTCTTCCATATGTGGAAGAAGGATTTTTCGGTTTTACAAGTCATCCAATTCACTTGTTTCTCACATTTAGGCATGATTGACATGGTCTTAGAGGTTAGCTATAATCACGACATCTACACAGTCAGATTCATGTATAGATAGTGAATCCTTTTCCAGGTATTCCTCTTATCTCCCTTCAGAGGGTCTCTATAGGAACGGGTCCTCAAAACCATGTATCCATCACAAAAGGCCACATTACCTATGATACAAAGGGCCTCATATTAGGTGTAATCCCCAACTCAATCCTCTCAAATGTTCACATTTCATGAGAGAAAAACCTTCATAGGACCTCCATCAACATGGGCCCTCAACTCCTTATGAACTAAGTGAGATTTGATTTAGGTCCAAATGGGATACATAGGAAGCCTCCCTAGGGTTCAATCCCAACACCCAAAATCAACCCTAATTATATCTGGGTCACATTACCATCATGGTCATGTCTAACATAAGATCCCACATACCTTATAAGTTCCCTAGGCTTCTTTGGTATAATTCCCACACCAAACATTAACTTGACACCTTTCTCCTAGAAATCCTTGAAACATGACATTAAACTACAAAATTTAGTCCCCTTCAAATGACCTTAAATGGTATGATGTGTCCTGTTAAGTGGCTCTAAAATATGTGGGTTATGATTACGTTCAAAAGGAAACCTAGGAAGACCATATTATGGTCCCAGTGTTGACATCAAAACAACTCTCATCTCCCTAGATGATGATAAATTCTAGAGTTCCCCACCAAGTGTCTTGAAACCAGAATCAGGATAATAAATGATCAAAGATTGTATAATTCATTCATAAAAGGGTACCATTGATGTATAACCTCAGATTCATAAAAATATCTCAATTGATGTAGAATTTTGGATACATATAGATGATTATAAAGTTTATATGTTCTAATAATTAATTGTTAATTCTGGGTAATCGATGCTATAATTGGGAATGAAGGAAGGATTCAAAAACATGTCTTAAATCTTTAAGAGAGTCCCAGAGTGGGACATAATTCCCCCAAAAGGGTGTGATGAGATTGAATACTCATCCTATCAATCAATAAGATTCACTAAGCATAATTAGAGCCATTCCCCAATGACTAACAACCTTTTGAAAGAAAATTTATAAATCATCTTGAATAAGGGAACCAATGGGTGTTTCCGGCTCCACAAAGAAAACCCTTTAGAATACATTCAAAAATGTTGAACCAGATGTGAATGATTGTGAATCTATTAAAACCCCCAAAATCAAGATGTCAAGAATAATCAACATTCCACACATTTTCATCAAGAATAGTAACACCCTAGGATTTTAAATTATAGATTTTCTTTCAAAATCAAATACATTTAATAAGTTTCTTCATAGGAAATACCAAACCAAAAATAATCGTAGAACATTATATAACCATTAAAATTTAACCATTGAATTTTTGAGTAAATATAGAGTTAACCAAATTATAATATATATATAGAAATAAAAAATGTCATTTTTTAATTAGTACAAATACATAAAAAATAAAATCATTGAATGAGTAAAAATAAATTTTCTTAAAAAAATTAATTTTGATGCACTATGATGTTTGTTATTTGTGAATAAATAATGAAATAAATTTATTAATATTAATGCAATAAATTTATTTTTTTCTAAATAAGATACATATTTCTTAATGTTTTTTTATGCGTTATGTGAACTTATATGAAAATTTATTTTTATCAATTTTATAAATTAAATAATATAATATTATTTGAATATTTTTATTAGAATTTCGAAAATATTTAATTGGGTCAATTTAATTTTGATTAATAAAATTAAGTTACCAAGGTAAATATTAATTACAGTAGTAAAATAATAGTTTTTCAAAGAATGATACTTTTATAAATATTGATTTTTTTATTAAGTGGATATATTTAAATTAATACTCTATTATAGTGTAATAAACTATATATAAAATATATTAACACTCTTTTAATTTTTAATCAATGATAAATAATATTAAGAACACTTAATGATTAAAATAACTTTTTCCCTACAAAAACAGTGTTCAATAAATAATATGTTTTTATTTAAAAGTTTATTTTCTCATATTTTGTATTGAATTAGATCAAATGGGGTAAAAATTCAGAATCATAACTTTTAGTTTTGGTTATAAGTTCCATATTTTATTTTTTAAAAAAGATTATTACCATGGTTAATTTTTAGGAAAAGTTAATAAGTGTAAAAAGGATAATCAAAAGGGATTCAGATTTTACTAATTTATCTTGACACTTATACCTTATAGAAATTATTTTTTATGGAGAAAAGTCTTACCTAAATGTACCACCTACATTTCCCCACCCAAATGACCTAACTCTTAGAAAATTCCATTATTACCCCTTACCCAACATTCTTTTCCAAAGATTTGTCCTTATTTTTCACCTATAAAAGGAGCTCACTTACTCCCGCTTCAATCAAGAACTATAGTTATATATTCCCTTGAAATGATTCTAAATTTACTTCTCATAGAGACCCTATACACGTTTTCAGCCTCTATCCTCAAAAAAGAGCCTCAAGTCCCTCATTTACAAAGGATACTTCAAAAGGAGATCAAAATTCTCAATGTAAACACCACTTAGCCTTTAACATCGTTTATTTATCCTTCTAATTCACCCACCTCCAAAAACTTTCTCACTATATGTATATAATCAAATAAGTATAAATAATATACTAAACTGTTATTATATTTATGCTATAACCAATAGCTATTCTCCTCTAATTCAATGAAAAAATGAAAATGTTACTCTTGAACTAATGGAGACTACCACTTTTATGAATGACATGTCTCATTTTCTCATCACAAACTTTCAAGGATGGTTATCGAAATGGGTTTACTTAATATAAATAATATTTATATATTCATTTATATTCTTGAAAAATGAATTAGGTATTATATAATTAATATTATCAATATTATATCACTATAAAACTAACTGCTTAAAATGAATGTAAGAAACATGATTAATTTATAAATTTTAACTTATTTTTCATTTACCTTATTCTTATAAATATTCAAAATTACGATTTATCACCTTAATAAAATCTAAATAATTTCATTATTATTTTTTGATAATGATATTGTAACAAAAGAATATCTTCCATAACTATACACACATATAAATTATAGCATGTTCTTAATGGGTTAGTTTAACCACCTACATGAAAAATTATATAAATTTATATAAAGAATGGATTTAGAAACATTTTATTGTAAATTAATAAGTAAATAATTATTTTTTGTTTTTTAATGGTATTATAAATATTTGACTCATTAATTAATATAACACTATTTGCCCCCATAGGCGGATGGGGTGGCTGGGGGGTTGGGGGTATGGAGAGAAAGTCATGGGGTCAAGTCCCCAGACCTTGTTTTTAGTGTGCATTTATGAAAAAAAATCCACATTTTAATATAACACTATTTGTTTATTATAAATTTCAAAATAACATGCTCATCCCCAAATTCATTGTCATGAATAATAACTACTAAACTTTTAAAATGAAATTATAAATTTATAAATCTTCTTAAATCTCTAGTTAAAATATTTTTTATTATCCAATAATGATATAATTTTGTAGAATAATGAATAACAACACCTCTATTACGAAACTAGTTCAAAAATGATCAAGATTACTCACAACTGATATTGAAAATAAATAATAATCAACTGATATAAATATAAAAATAATTATAAATGAAGGTAAAAAACTATTATAGTTATGAATATGGTTATTTAATAGTATATTAAGATTGTTATTCTTATTATACAAGAGATTCAATCACTTTAGTGTTGGTTAGAAATTAAATTAATATTTTATCATCTCAAATTTTCACACCTTGAGACATATTTCTTATTATACACCATGTTTTATTTGGAATGGTGTATCTACATAAAATTTAATATTTTGTATCATTAACCACTCATTATTTATGGTTTTTAATTTTCCTTTCGAAATAATACACTTCAATAGATTTTGACTAGAAAGTCTCTAAGGTCATAAGGGTTTTCTTAGTCTCAATTCCCATTTCATGAGACAAACTTATTTTTATAAACCATTTTACTTTTATGGTGTATATAATACCTCTTTTATATATTAAATAATTAATTATATCTCATTAATGATATTTTAATTCTAATTTCAATATCTATCTCCCATAGGTGTTTTTTTATTAAAATGTTACCTAAGCCAGAATGGTTTTTAGCATCTAAATATTTCTTTATCGAGATATGATTCTAATTAAACACTTGTATAAATTTTGAGGTGTATTTAATGTACATGGAGTAAATTCTAAACCCACTTTAAACTACCTTCTTTTTAGGTATAAAACTTGTGAAGATCAATTAAAATTTTTGTCTTTCCAAACCATCTTTTGTTATAAGAATGTTTTTTCTTCCAATAACTTTTCTTTGTGAACATTCTATATTTTATTACATTTAGTAAAGGGTGGTCACCTAGATTCCATACATATATTGACTTGGTAAATTATTCATAGACCTTATACCCATTACTCTATATGGTTTTAATATATTCCAATTATTGATTCAGGGAATATTGACAATCCATATACTTGTTATTACAATACATGTATCTATTGTTTAATATGGAATCTTGGTTATGTATTTCATAGTATATTCATTCCTTCATATGATGAATGAATTCAAATTAATTAGTGATGGGTGGTTCCCATAATATATGGCCTCTCGATGCATCAATAAGTCTAATGAGACAAACTAACTAGGGTATTTGGTGTATGCTTTCCCAATTATTTATATTTATTATCATGGAACAATTATTGGAGAAGTTTTTTATGATTTACAGGGTAATTTATTTGATCAGTATGAAATCAGTTAACATTTTCCATGTGATTATTTATATTTTTTTATGTTATGCATGTATTTATTTCTACTCATGTGGTCAGTTATATGACGTTATTTGATTCTTCTTTATTCCTTCCATATTAGTCATTCCATGTTTATTCCTTAATAATTTTTGATATACATTTCCCTTATTGAACATTTGAGATCATTATTCTTATTTTTTTATTTACCAGGGTTATAAATAATATTATTACGTATGATATGTCTAGAAGTGTACCAGGCATGGAGAATTTATGGGAAGTGTTTAAGACTTATTATCAATAAATTTATTCCTAGCATCGTGGAAAAAGTTTCTACTTGATAAAAAAAACATGGGTTCTTTTTAGTTAAATATTTTTCCTAATTATCTAAAGCCCTAAACGTAAAATATCATTGTAAATGTGGTTGTTTATGATTGGGTTGTTTCAGTTTTTTTTCAAAAATGGCATGTAATGAATATTTCTATTGGCACCCTATTCTAGGAGTGTGGGAATATGGAACAAAATATTACAGATGAAACAAACCTTGATGGATTTCAGATTCACTTTTGATCATGTGAAAATTAATTTTGAGAAAAATTCTACTATCAATAATTCCAAGAATCTAATACTTCTTTTTGGGAATGAAACATGTTGATTTATGGAATCATTTATTAGGGGTTCATTCACAAAAAAATGGCATCTTTTTCGAATTGATTTGTAATAAAAATCAATTAGGATACATATTTATAAACTCCGTCCATTTTGATCTATTAGATTTTATTAAAATTAAATTAGGTTTATTTTATTTTAAATAATTTTATCCTAATTAATGATTTTATTTAGTTGGATAAAATACTGTAATTCATGTTAATTTATACATAATTATTTATTTATATGAAATAAGTAATGTTCTATTTTCAACTATTAAATTATGTTTTATTTAATTGAATTATTTTTCATGTTAAAAATTGAAATATAGACTTATTAGTTTTTAGGATTTTGTTTTATTGTGTCACTCTAAGTGACTCATCATATTCCCTCTAAGAGAAATTATTAGTCCTTAGTTCAAGAAAATGAAATATTTGCAGACCTTGAATTCTATTTTTTTGAGTCCAAGCCCTTATTCCTCTAAACCTTTGAAAAACTATTTATTTCTCACCAGGAATGGAAAATTCATGAAGAGTTCAAGATACTACATCTAGAATCTCAAATAAATATATGATCTTGCACAATTTTTTCATAAGGAAAGTAGTTTATTTTAGCTTATTGGATTAAACAAACACATTTCTAAAGAAAGTTCTAAACTTCCAAGGATGGAAATTCATTTTTGATGAGAAAATAACCTGGTTATTTTATAATAAAGAAGGTATAGAATTGAATGGAAATTATGCGTTTAGTTTTATTGAAAATAAGTACTTGGTTGTTTCAAGATTAATCAATAAGATATTTTCAATTTCATCAGTTAAGTTTTTAAAATAATCTCATTTCCCTCATGAAGGAATATTTGAGTTCAAAAAATCTATTTTAAATTTCTACGCAGTTAGTTATGTGGAGATAATGAAATCAATTTTTGGATTTACTTCAGTTTATAAGAAGTTGGTTAAGGATCTTGAACCCGAGATAGAGATTTTAGTAATGTTCATTTAGACTATTATTTATCTGTGTGTATGAGAGTTTGAGAACATTTTGTTTCAAGATGTATATCTGCTCTATTTTATAATTATTTAGGTTAAGATGAATCCACATTGGTATATGTTGTGGTTTATGTACCATATCAACAACAAGACCATTTGTTAAATACTTTTAAATATATTTTAACTCTTGTATTTGAAAAATTTGAGACTAGGGTATGTGAAGTGATGGAATCTAAGTGCAACAGTTTGAAAAACCGAAGAGCTAGTGTCCTTAAGAAAAGTAAATATTTCTAGATCCATTCCTTAAATAAGCTCATGACAATTGGATATTTAGAAGATATTGAAGATAACACTGTTAAAGTTTAAGGGGAGAATCCTGTGGAAGTTGTTAATGAACCTACTATTCGAGGATTAGTAGTTGAAGTTGCTGCCATTCATGTTGAAAATTTAAATGCAAAAGTGCATATGGTTGTAGATGATGGCGTAGTTGGAACTTTTGATGTTTCTACTAGAAATTTTCCCTAGGATTTAATTAAAAATGAATATATTTGGATAATAACTATAATTAAAGTTATCTCTATAGAGACCGCTTCACACGTTATTGGATTTGGACATGAAATTAGAGATGAATTGGAATAATTTTATCTAGGATAGATAGTTTTAGATGATTCAGTTGAGGTTCTGGTGCCTGTTTCAGATATTGTTGCACCATAGTAACATGAAGTATTTGTGCCTAAATAAGTTCATAGTTTTGAGGATAGGGAAGCTATGAACAATTCTATCAGATATTTTGTATTAGTTGAAGGAATTGATAAGTGAATTATCACAGTCCCTAATGATGCTTCTACTGATGTGATGATTCCTATAGCTAAATATATTGATCGTATAGTGAAAATATAACTAGTTATTTTTTTGGAAATGAAGTTATGGGTTCAAATAAAGAGAAAATTAATAGACACCTTTGATAACTAAAAGAATATTAAATCAGACTGATCTAACCTACAATGGAGAAGAATGGTGAGTCAACCTTCCAAGTACTAAAGAGGGAGAAGACAAATCCTATTTGAACAACCATGTTTAAACAATTACTTAGTGAATTATATTATAATTCAATGAAATGAATGAAGAAATAGACAATTTTTAATCTGAGCTCAAGATATCAAGAGATGAGTTAAGAAACCTATCAAAAAACTCAGCCTCCAAGTATGATTTATATAGAATGAGGGAGATGACGGATGTAAGGAATGATATTATTAAAACCCTTTAACCTATTACCACTAGTAGTTCTTTATATATATCTATAGTAAGTTTTATCATTGAGGTATTAGTTAAAAGAATTAATGTAATCCTTAGTTTCTAAGTTTGAGTTGTATAAGCTAAAATTTATAGTGAAAACTCAATTAAAAATTCAAAAGAACATGCCCAATATCCAATCTGATATTTATTCCTTTTTGTTAGATGGAATTAAGATTATTCAAGTTGATTTAAACTATTTTATGAAGATGGAGATATCTCAATATGAGTTTCTCAAAGGTCTCAAATCACCTCAAAATTATGTATCACCATCTGGTTCAGTTGAGTGTGATGATGTTAAGGGGATGTTGGATTATTTTCTTTTAGAACACAGAATGATTATTGATAGAGATATATCTCTTCAATATGACATGGTATTTGTTGATACAATTCAATAGTTTCAAAATAGTTTTGTACTAATGTTTAAGAATAAAAATATGATATTAAAAGATAACATAATAGACTTTATAAATCCTTATCTAATTGTATTGTTTTTTTTGATCCAACTATTGTCTCTCAGAAAGAGTACTTTGTGAATCATCTTGATTTATATCAGTTTATTATGAAAGGTCTTGAGGACATTGTTTATCCTATCAACTAGAACATTTAAATATTGAACTCCTAGTTGGTTAAACATTAGAAAATTATTAACGATAGTATTCCCTCTACTTCCGTGGAATATTCAAGAGGGGATGATTTTATTTAAGAAAAAGATTATCAAAATTAATCTAAGGGTAAATAAGTTAATAATACCAAAGAAATAGAGGCTAATCTAGATATATCTATAACTCTGGTCAATTATTTAAGAATTTCAGTTTTGCGGATGGATGTTCTAAAGAGTCTGATTATAGGTTGTGAAATAAAATCCAATTTACAGACAAGTGAAAAGGTTTTTGGTAATAAGGTATGAAAGTAATATTAAATTATCCTCGATTTTAGTCAATAAGAAATCATTAAGAGGCCAGATATGTGTGCATATGCACTATTTCAGTTGTAAGCTTAAATATCTTTAGGAACTATTCCTATTGGAAGATTTCCTATATCTAATAAGAAATTATAGAAAACCTTTAATTCTAATACCTATTATCAGTATGAGAATCATAATACTACTGAGAAAGCCATACCACACTCTCCACCAAGTTCCTCTACCATGTTATTTTTTTCTACCATAAGAAATTTTTATAAGACTTGGGATTGTGAAATTTATGACAACCTGTTTTCTAGTACATGAAATACTTCCAAGGGAGATGACATTGGAAATGCAGTGGAATTTAATTCATCCACAACTTTTAGTGAGCCTCACCCTTAGGATCTTTCTATATCACCGCTCCTTTACCAACCAATTCCTTACATCTTGTAAAAGCTCACTTTTTTTAAGAACCCTACTCTAAAATCCAAACCTATAGATCCTACATCCTCATACAAAAAATCATAGATCTAATACCTTGATGTTTTCCTTTCATTTTGGATGTATTCTAATTTAAATATGTCGTTTCTATTGATAATGAAGTATTTTTTTTGTTTTTTCTCAATATTTGGATGTCCTATACTATTTTTGATTTCTTATTACATTTTTCTTTTTTACTCAGTTCATACAAGTCCATGAAAAATCATTTTAAATTTCAGTTCTTTATATTCTTTTAGTTAAATATTCCAGTTTTATAAATCAAAATGTGTCTTATCCATTCTTATTTAACTTCTTTTTTTAATCTCATAGAAGGGGTAAAATTTATATGAAAACACAAAATTTTAAGATCTATCCCAACCTCACCTGATTTATCTCGACCATGTTAAATCTATAATTTTTTTTAAAAAATTTAGGGGTTTTATGAACATAAAAAATGGGGTTATTGTTGGACATAATTATATTATTTCAATGTACCTAAATAATTCGTATGTTTTAATGCTAAAGAAATCACCCCTTATATTACTAATGTGTTTATATTAAGTGATTTTATGTTACTATCATATATTTACTTAAGTGGTATCTTGAATGAAATTTTTCACATTCAATATGTTTTAATTTATGCTTAAATAAATTTACCCAAAGAATTTATCTTATGCAGAATCAAGTTTGAAGAATCTATCCAAATGAATTTGTCATACACACCTAAACTAAATTATATTACAGGAAATAGAATTCAAATTATAGAAAATGAATTTATCTTATGGGAGTTCGACATAATTGAATTATCTTATGATATAATATTTATCTTAGAACATAAATATATTATCTTATGAGAAGACATTTGTAATTAAATTATCCAACAAATTGACAAATTTATGGAGATGGATATTTAGTAAAGTTATTTATCATACAAGGACCTAAATTATATTATATATTCTCAATTTATCTTTTGATAGAAGACTTATCTTATGAGAATAATGTTTCTAGATCAAGTTATCCTAAGGTGATGAAATTATAATATGTGATGTTAGAATATCACTCATAAAACTGAATATCTATGAAGAAGAATATCTTGAAAATGAAAACAAGACTTGTTTGACTATAGATTATATTTTTATGAAAAATGATTCATCTTCTAAATCATTAAAGTCCCTTAATGAAAATACTTATGAAATAATATCACTCAAAACTGAAGTCTCTAGATGGTGGATTATATTTTAAATATTTAATTGTTTTTTAAGTAAATCCTTACCATTATAGTATTTTAGGAAAAGTATACTCATGATTTTGGTTCATCCAAATTACTAATTTATGAATAGAGAAAGGAATAATTAAATAAATATCCCATTTGTTAAAAAATATATAGTTCTAAGGAATACCATGGTTATCTTAGCTTTTACCTATGGTTTTTCTTATTTTAGAGAAGATGGTTGCATGATAATTTCATATGCTGTATTTTAATATTTTTATTTTATCTCTACCATTGTAACATAAAGAAATAATTCAAATCCCAAAAGAGAGTGAATAGAAATAGTTTTTGTTTTTTTATGTAGATTCAATAAAAAGAACCTTATACAATATTTTTCATGATTTTTCTTACCGTGTGAGCAAGTGTAGAACTATTACTACTATTAAGTTTGAAATATAATATACTACTGTAAGATCATAAGACCAACTTATTATGGAAATACTTAAGAGAGAGAGAGAGAGTGTGGGGGGGGGGGTGAATTTTAGTTTAAAAAACCTTGTTTAAAAAACCTTAAAATAAACAATACACAAATCTTATTAAGTATGATTATCAAACTCAGGCTCAGTTTGGTTAAAAAACTCATAGAATCAGAACCATAAAACGGTATGATTATATCAAAGTTAAAGGATTAGAATCCTGAAAAATTCAATAAATAAAAGTATATTAATCATAATCAGAGTTAATATGATAAAACAAACAATATATAAATATGGATAAGATGAACCACTTTCTATTACATGTAGAATAATAATAATTTTTAATGAAATAAGTAATACAATAGAAATATAATTGTAAGAATGAATTACAAGCTATTATTAAAAATATAACACTTTTAACCTTAAGAGAAAGGTAGTCAATAACCTTTACTAAAGGTATCTACTATTTTATACTAACAGTAAAGTCTATCTTTCCTTACAAGGAAATCCCTCGATATGAAGACCAGAATGGCTATCTCTTCCTATCCCCAAAATTCCTCAATACGATGATCGTCTCTGTCTTACTATCCCAAAAATACCTCAATCCAATGGATTGGATTCTTATTATTCATATCCCCAAAATTTCTCAATTGTAACAATGATAAAACACAAGTAACAATTAAAAAATTTCTTATGGAGAACAACTGACAAGGTTTCTTTAAGAAGACAACTCTCTAAAGAAATACAAAGATTAAGAACAAGATCTTGACACTAATAATGCTTCTAAAAATTCAAGATAAAATGTTATAGACCATCTATAAACTCTTAAAAATACTTGATTTTTATGGGAATCCTCCAAATGGTAATATTGTGATATCCCAAAAGTCATATTTCTAGGTTCGTTACAATCAATTCGATCAGTTGGAACTTGACATCACATCTTAATTGAAAGTATGACATCCTATTGATTAACACCATTACAATGTTAAATTTTTTCCTTAAGATAATAATTTATTATATATTTCAACTATAGAATTAAGTCTGTATGATGTACTTCCTTTACAATGTCAATACAATAAACATTATGAGGGTTAGTCCGATTGTATTAGAACCAATATTAGTCTGATTGTCAAGAATCTTTCAGTATGAAATACATGACTAAATTCTAAATTCTGGCCTAATAAAGGTGATTCCAATTTATCAGACACATTCTCATTCCGATTACTATAATAAAGAAGAGTAAAGTTTATATCCATAATACTTTAGAATTTTTTTTAATTATGGTAAAAATTATTTTTTTCTAAAAAACACTCTAAAACAATTGGGACATAAAAAAGTTAGTAAACATGTTTTGAGAAAGTGTTTATGATTTATAAATGTAAATGAATGGAAAAGTAAAAAATTAGAACTTATAACTAAACAATATCCCCATTTTTGGAATGCAAAAAACCCAAAACAAAAATAAAAAATATGTTCAGAAACACATAACCCATTTCTTATAAGAATTTCATATTCAGAGTTAATATTTAAACCTAAACTCCCCTGAGTTGATAACTCTTTTCCATATGATGGAGAGTATGATGTTGAATACTATAGACTCATCCTTTGGATAATATATACCATTTTGATAAAACAATCTTTCCTTTGGAAGATATTCCCCCTTAATATAATAACTCCCATTTTATAAAAACTTTTACTTATTTAATAATTTCTCCCCTTTATAAAAAATTCTCCCCAAAATACATCGACCCTCCTTTTTTGATTTTAAAAAATAATGGGGAATGAATATAATGTTCTTTTAAAATTTGGAAATTTTAACACACAAAACAATTCTGAACAAACCAATCATCTTTATATGTATTAAATAACGTAAGACCAATCATAATTGGAAAACATTCAAGTATAATACAAATTGGATGAAAAAAATTCTATTAACAACATTCAAAAATGTTTTACAGAATAATTACATCAAGTGTAAAAAATAAAAATATATTTTTTCTTCATTATGGTATTAAAAAATTCTTGATCTTCTTGAACTAATTTTGGTCTTTCTCTATCTTCTCATCTTTCTCTTCTTGAATCCAAATTTTCTCAGAATTTTTTTTGATTTATTCTCTTAGAACGATTACTTCATACTCACTGGAATAGAGTTTGAACATACTAACACCATGTATCTGATCTTTTATTTCAAATTATTCACCTCCTTAGTACAATAATAAGTCGTATCTCTAAACTCATCCACAAAATTCACCCTATCTACTATGTAATTTGGTAACTTATTGAAGGATTCAGCTGATTCTATCATGATTTTCTTCACATCATAAAATTGTTCATCATGTATCTAAATATTATCATCAATCTAATGAAAATATTTAACTATCTAATTACATGAATTTTTATAACCTTGGTAACTTTCTTGGAAAACTTTCAACCAAGCTTTAATTCGAATGAATTTATCTATTAAAACCTTTATCGATTCCGACATCACATTAATATTTTATTAAATAATATGAAACCAAGATTAAAGGTTTAGGAAATAAGGAATAACTCCTTCTAACCATTTCAAATCATGAAAAATATAATCCACTCCTTTTAGATCTATGGTTCTCACTGAATCTGATTGAACTTTCTAAACCTCAAGAGGTTTTTTTCTTCTTGTTCTGACATCAACTTCCTTACATTTATTTTTATCTATTTTTGAAATGACATTCTCAAATTATCTTGAAGAATTGTTATCATATGATAAACCCAAAATTTATTTTTCTTTATTAAACTCAAACTTATTATCATATTTGGTTTTTGAATACTGATCATATTCTTTAATTTATGAGGATTTTATTTCTTATTCTAATGAAGATTATAATCTTTAAGGACTTTTAGATTTTTATTATTTATTAGTCTTGGAGGGAATGTCTGATGAGGATGATGATGATAATGAATCTCATGAATCTTTTTCTATCTGTGGTTTTTCATTATCATTTACCTCATCATTATCATCCTAATCTTCCTCTTCCTCATCCACTTCTTCTTCAAATTTTGTTTGAACTTATTCATATTTTTCCTGTTCTTATTTTTTATCTCTTTATTTTTATTCCTTGTTTTATTTTCCTTTTCTATTAACTTCCTCAAAAATTTCCTTATCCATCTCTTCTTGTAAATTCCTTTGTATTCTATGAGATCCCTTACCAACTAGTTCCAATTACAATTGTTTTTATGGGATGACTGGGATTGATTCATCTTCAAAAACTTTTTTCTTTCCTCTATCAGTAACTAATGTAATTTCATCTTCAACAACTATAGTTTCTTCAAATACTAAACCATCTTATGGGTTAATCTAATCAGTGTGGGAAGTAGGTAAAAAATAATTCCTATAAGCTCTCTCTACACCCTTCATCATATTTCCAAAAAGATACGCATCTTGTAATATTTTATTCTATTTCTTTTTCTTCTCTTATTATTTCTATTTTTAGTAGCACAAATCTTAAATTATTTTTCCTCTATAGGGTCAATTCTAATTTCTGGTTCCTCTTGCTTCTTCCCAGATTTCTTTTTCATCAATATATTAAAAACATCATCAGACACATTTTTATATTTCTTTCTCTTTTTTTATAGGAGAAGTATCTAATTTTATCTTCTTCTTCTTCTCAACCATTTATGACTTCCTTGATGGTTTTTATTCCGATACTGTACAATCAACCTTCTCAACAAATTTATTTGGTCTACCATAAAAATAATTCATTCTATTCATCATATAATCACTGATAAATGAGATCTTATCCTTTATCAGATATGATTTATTTGTGACTTTGAAAACTTTCAAACACTCAAAAACCATTTTTATAATCAAGGATATAAACATAATAATTTTAGACTTAATTGATCCCGACTTAATGTTGTCCATGATGATAAATAAAAACTTAATCCGATCCATAATCTTTATATTTTCATTAAAATATAATATAAACACATTTGATACCTTGAGAGTATCTATTTTTACCTTTCTTGGTATAAGAAAACCTTTAATACATAATGAAATAAATCTATTTTTCTAGTGCAATATGGGATAATTTCCTTGTCGTTTAATACTCAAAAAATAAGGAATCTCCAACTCTGGTTTTGATAAATGTACCAAGAGAGCTAGGAAGCTAATGTGAAGGAAAATAACCTTTTCCTTCAATAGGTACTCCAATAAAATCCACAATCATATTATAAAAAAACTTATATTTCTTTTCATACAATGAAAGATAATCCTTTTATTTTCCTTCTTTATTAAAAAACGGAACTGATGCATAGAATTCATGAATTAGATCTTGATAAAATAAATCAAATTCCTTATCTGGTTTCTCAAAACAAATGGATTCCCAAAATTGAAAAGAGATAAAATTTTTCAGAGTAGAATCATATTTATTATTAAAATATATCTTTACCAACCTTTCTATGAAAACACACCACTTTAAAAAGTCCTCCTTGGTGGACATCCGATCTAAGAACTAAAACAAATAACTGGATGTAAAGGAAATATTTTTCAGACTGAAGATCTTAAGTGGTGCAGAAAGGCAGGTTGAAAACACAGATCGACCAATGTCGGATAGAAGGTGGTCCCACCTTTATATAGGCACTTGTGGTAATTTTTTTTTGAAAAGCAAAGCAAGAGATTCAAATAAATGAGGCAAATTACAAGAGTCTAAAGGAGGAGATTTTACACTTGTCCCTATTATAGGAACTTGTGGTAATGATTCATCTTCCAAAACAAAAACAATGGTTGAGATTAAAAGCAATATGATCTGACATTTGACATTGTTCCAATGAAATATTTAAAAAAATTAAAATCTCAAAGTTTTAAAACATTTATTTAATTGAGAATAAGGCTGATTATAATTTTTTTAAAAAAATTTAAAAACAAAATTTTTATAAAAAAAGTATAAAAAACCAAAATTATAAACTAATCATAATGAAATAGTGAGAAAACATAAAATAATGGAAAAGTACCTTTTGGAGTGGAAAGATCCATCAATGTTAATGACCATTTATTATTAATTTTTATATATTACAATAGACTTAAGATAAAAATAAATATGATAGTTTTAGTAAAAACACATATTATAATAATTTTTAATAAAAAATGAATTATTGTAGTTTTAGGAATAAAACTAAATTCGTTGATTTTGTTACTCTGAAAATTTTGTAACAAAATATTATTTTGAAAATTTTGTAACAAAATATTAGATTGGAGAATTTTTATAGCACTTTATGAGTCTAGAAATAATTTTGATGATTCTGGCTTCAAAAATTTTATAATGAAGTATGAGTATGGAAATCTCATTATGATAAAATTTTAGAAAAACTAATAATTTTAGAAAAAATAAAAGTTTTTTGAAAAAAATATATATATGTATTTTCCCTATGAAAAGGAGTAACTTAATGTATGATATCTGTAAAAAATAAGTATATATGAATGATTATTTTACATTCATCATTTATAGATTATATTTAATGTATTCAAATCTATCAGAATTATGGGGTTTTGTAAAAATTTCAGTAATTGGATCTTACATTCTAATTAATTGTAAAATGATATCTATTTTAAGTTTGTGATATCTAAGGAAATGGTTTCATATATATATTTTATTACCAGGTGAGTGATTTTATGAGTTTTTACTTAAATTAATGTCACTTGTATTATCACAAAGTATTTGAGCTTTAGTAAAAATCATGCCATAGTCAGTGAGTGTGTGTTGAATACAAAAAACTTGAGCATAACGACTTCCATCCACCACATACTTAGCTTCACTAATGGAAAGTGCTAATGAGTTTTGTTTCATAAAATATAAAAAACTAAATAATCTCCTAAGAAATGAAAAGTTTTAGATGTACTTTTTCTATCCATTATACATCCACAAGTGAGCATCCATTTTTTTTTATTCAAAGTCATTTTCAGAAGAATAGAAAAATCCAAAATCCATAGTTCCCTTAAGATAATGAAAAATTCATTTTATATCATTTAAATGGGATTATTTTTAATTTTATTAGTATCTTGAAAATAATCATACATAAAACATTTAATATGGATGGCTAGTAGTTAAGTAAAGTAAACTTCCTATCATACATCTAAAAATATTTTGATCAACTGGAAGCCTAGTCTCAACTAGGTATAAAGTTTTTTATATACCAATGAGATTACTAATACATTTATTATTTTTTATCCAAATTTCTTAAGAATATATTTTATATAATTATTTTGAGATAAAAAAGCTTCTTTTGGTTTTTTTGAAATTTTAAAACCAATAAAATATGTTAACTGACCCATTATACTCATTTAAAACTCAGACTTCATAAGATTCCTAAATAAATCTGTTAAATATTTTTCATTTGATCTGAATAAAATTTCATCAACATAAAATTTTAAAATCATAATGTTTTTATTAACTTATTTTATAATTTTTTTTGGATCCGCAACTCCCTTAACAAAATTGTTTTGTATGAAAAATCTTGTTAACCTATCTTACTGAGCTCTTGGGGCTTGTTGATGTCCATATAAATATTTTTTATGTTTATAAAAATATTTATAAGGTTTTTTATTTTCTAAAATTGTGTGTTTTTCAACATAAACTTACTCCTGATCATATCTGTTAAGAAAATCACACTTCACATCCATTTGAATTTTTTTGAAATTAATGAATGCTATAAAGGATAGAAGTATTCAAATAGATTCAAGTATTAATATCAGTTCATAGCTTTCTTAATAATCTATTTTATATTTTTGATTACAACAATTATAAAAAATAAAAACTTTATTTCTAATAATAATTCCATTTTCATCACACTAATTCTGAAAAACCCATTTTACTCTAATTTTAGAAGTTTCTTTAGGGTGTTTAACTAAATTCCAGACTTTGTTTCTGTCAGACTCATTGAGATCCTATTCCATTTCCTTAATCCAATCCGAATAACCTAAATCCTCATTAGTATTATTAGGTTCAAATATGGATAAGAAATCTAGATGTTAAATTTCATTTCTTAAGAAACTTCAAGTACCAACTAGTTGATCTACATCACCAATGATACTTTCAATAGGATGATTCTTAAGAAACAACTGAATTCTTGGGTTTTTAAAATACTATTCTTAAAAAAATGTATAAAATAGTCCTAGGGAATAACTTCAGAAAAAAATTATTATGTAATTTACTATTGATTATTACTTTCTAACAAACGTTGAAAATCAATTTTAGAAATAAAATTTAGGGAGGATGTATGTTGGGGTTGTTTAAAAACAAATGGATCAGTTTCATCAAACATAACATGTACTGTTTCCTCAACAATACAAGAATTTTTATTAAAAACACTATATTTCATAGAATTAGTGGAATAACATAAGGATATTACTTTATTGAATTTTGGTACAAATTTATTTAAATTATCTTTCCTATTCAGGATGAATGATTTAAAACCAAAAACATTGAAGTAAAAAACTTTTGGTTTTATTCCTATCCATAAATCATAAGGATTGTTGTTAAAAAAGGTATAATTAAACCTCAATTTCTTGAATAACATGAAATACTAACCACTTTAGTCCAAAAATGGTTAGAAACTAAGTATTCAATTAGCATTGTTCTAATTATTTCTTGAATAATTATATTTGTTATTTCAACTACACCGTTTTTTGGGGGTTATAGGTGTTGAAAAGTTATGTTAAATACCTTTATTACTATTTTTTTAAAAACATAATTTAAAAATACTCCACCATGATCACTATGAATAGTTATCAGGGGAATGTTTTTCTCATTTTTATTTTTGGATTTAAAAGTTTTAAAATAAAAAAGGATTCATATTTCTGTATGAGAAAATAAACCCATGTATATCTAGTGTATCATCAACTAAAACATATATATAATATTTTCTACTGATACTTCTAGTTTTTGTAGGACCAAATTTTTCCATGTGCACTAACTTTAAATAATTAGAATATGAGGCTTCACTAATAGATTTAAAACTTGGATTATGTTTATTACCACATTGATAAGGGTCACATACTTTTAATGTATCAAACCTAAGTTATGGTAGGTACTTACTAAGTCCATTCGTAGTTAATTTTGATAAGTATATAAGGTTAAAATTTCTTAACCTTATATTCCATAACTAATATTTATCTTCAATTACACTAATTCATGGTAAATAAAGGCTCCCAAGGATTTCTAAGTTAAGTTTATAAACATTCTCATGACGATTGGAAGGAAAAATAAATTCATCCTTGGAACTAAGTACAAAAAATTTATCATTCCGAAAGTTCACAAGGTAACCTTAATAAAATAATTTACTTCTTATTATAGGGTTGTTCTTAAGACCATTAACAAATAAAACATTTGAAATAATTACTTTACCAAGAAGAACAATATTACCTATTCTGATAATCTCTCCTCAAGAATTATCTCAAAAGTGAATTTCTCACCTTTCACTTAGAATATCTTCTCAAAGAAGTTTTAATTACCATTAATATTCTTATAACATACACTATCTATGTACCATGTATTCTTTTTGTTGGTACTATATTTTTTTTCTAAAAATAAAATCATTAGGCTTTCGGCACTCAAGCCTTCTTGGGTCTGGTATTATTAGAAAACAGAACTTTAGGTAACCAAATATGTTTGAAAAAAATAAACTTTTTAAAAACCCAGAGATTGAACCTTGTTTAATGAAAAATTATTTTTAAAATGTCCACCACTTTGAATCTTGGTAAAAAAGAAGAACTTTTTGGAATAAATAAATTGTTACTAAAAATAGGTTTTATATGAAATCCCCATTCCGGAACTACTCCCATGAGGAAAATTTAGTTTATAAATTTTATCAAAGTTTTCTTTTCTGGTGGTAAAGTTTTATCAAATTTTATTTAAAGAATAAATTTATGATTTTAGTTTCACAAATAAATCATTATCCTCATTAGTAATGGTTTTGGATTTATGTTTATCAAAACTAGTTAGAAAACTATCCTTTTTATAAAGTAATTTTTCAATATCTTTGTAAATAGTATATTTTTCAGAATTAGTCTGATCAAGATCTTTAGAAATATATGCTATTTAATTAGTTAAAACACTTATACTTGAATTGTCCATGTCATTTTTTCACATATCATTATTATGTTTTTTATAAATTTTAAATTTCTCATTTTCTAAATTTTTAGAAAAATAGGTAACTTTATCAAAAGAATTTAAAAAATTATATTCACTAGCTAAGGAAGGTTCTTTATCCGATGATGTAGAATATTTTTCATTAGGGTAATTTTCAATTAATTACATATTTTTAATCTTTTCATCTATTCATACATTTTCCATAAATCATTTATTAAGCATGAGTACTTTAGAAAAAATCCCTATGTTCCTCTATCCATAAATTTTATTATCAGATGAACTTTCAGAAGAATCACATCCACTAAAACTCTAAGTGTAATAAGCTTTCAAAAATTTTTTCCCTTAGACTTGTAATATCTCATAAAATTTATTTCTAAATATATTTCTAAATTTTTTTTTTTTTTCAGATTTGGACAATATGGTCCGATATGTCCAGCTTTCTTACACACGTAATATGTGACTTAATCTTTCTTGACACCTTTATCCTTATAACACTTTTTGTATCAGTATTGGAATTCCTTCTTTCCAAAAATATTATTCATTATTATTTTGTAATTAAATAATTCATTATTATAATATTCAGAGGTACTTGAGTTAGATTGAATAACAAATTTATTCTTTTTTACATATTTAACAACTTTTTTAGGAGTTTTATCTTTAAAAGGAATAGTAGAAGTAGTAGAAAAAGAAACAACTCCATTTTCCTTATTTTATTTCCCAACATCAATCATTAATATACCTTTTTATTGAATAATAGTTATAATATGACCATATAAGGTAAGATTATTTTACTTCATTGTCTTATAAAATTCCGTTCTCTTTGATTCCCACTCATTGGTTACAGTATAAATTATATTTTCAACAAGGATTTCAACATCAAGTATTTATGAAAATTACCTTTTAAACTATTAAAAATTATTATAAACCTATGGTAAATCTTTTCAACATATTCTACTAGTAAGAAATAAAAATCTTTATAATCTACTCTGAACATGGATCTTCTAGTTTTAAAAACATTATAAGTTCAAAAGCGCATGACTTCTAACTTTTTACATATACTGTAAGAATATTATCAAGAAGATATCAGACTATAAATGCTTATTATCATAGATAATGACAAAGTATTCCTTACTATATAGTTTAACTGATACTATTGCTTTTCTTTATTAGTAAATATAATAACTTCCTTATCAAGAATATTATAATCTCTAATAATAATCACAAAAATTATCAACTCCTATATTGATAAAAAAATTATTCATCTTATCTCTCTAGTACTCATAATCCGTACCATCAAATATAGGTGGTCTATTTGGATTTAGATTGTCTATTGAGCTAATATTAAGACTTTCCATCTTAAAAATAGAAAAAAATCTTTTCCACAGATACATGTGAGTGTAAAAAGTTTATAAAAAAAAATTGTATACCAAAACTTTAAATAACTTGTAATAGTAAAGAAAGTTATAGTCCAATAAGTATATGAGTGGTAAAAACCAACTCTAATAATAATTATAGGATCATAAGATCTTTTTATGATGTAAATAATTACAGGGGGTTAATATTATTTTAAAAAATGTAGATTAAAACACATTAACCTAAAAAAATACACAAATATTATTAAGTATAGTTATTAGACTTAGACTCATTCCAATTAACAAACTCACAAAATAAAATCCATAGAGTGGTACAATTTTATCATAGTTAAAATATTGGAATCATGATGGATCTGATTAATCAAAGTATGTTAATAATAATCAGAGTTAATAAGATAAAAAAATAATATACAAATATTAATAAGATGAATCAGTTTCTATTACATGCATTAAAATGGTAACTTGTAAAGAAACAAGCAATAAAATAGAAATGTAATAGTAAAAATGACTTACAAGATATTATTAAAAAGATAAATCTTTTACCCTTAAGAGAAAGGTATTAAAAATCCTTGAATAAGGTTATCCACTACTTTATACTTATAGTAAATTATATTTTTTCTTATATGGAAACCCCTAGATATGAAGATCAGAATGGTTCTTTCTTCCTATCCCTAGACACCCTCAACATGATGATCAACTCTGTCTTACAATCCCCATGATCCCTCGATCGTATGTATTAGATTCTCTATATTCCTTTTTATAGAATCCCTTGATCGTAAAAACGATCATAAAAAAGTAAAAATTACAAAATTTCTTAAGGTGAAAACACTAAAAGGTTTCCTTAAGAAGACAAATCTCTTAAGAAGTACAAATATTAAGGATGATTTGTTCACAATAAGTATTCTTCTGAAAATTTGAGAGCAAATGTAATCTACCATCTACAAACTATTCAAATGACTTGGTATTTATAGGAATCCTCCCAGCAATCATATTGTGATATCCCTACGGTCATATTTTTGAGTTTTTTGCAATGACTTCACGACCTAGCTCATGACATCACATTATAACTAAATGTCTGATGTCATATAGACTAACACTGTTACAATGTAAAATGTTTTCCTTATGATAGAAATAAGTCTTACGTACGAGGGTAAGTCTGATTTTATTGGTACCAATATCAATCTGATTGTTAATACTTTTGTCAGTATGAAATACATGACTAAAGTCTAGCTTCAGGTATGATAAAGATGACTCCGATTTATCAGAAAAATTCTCATTTTGATTACCATAATAAATAAATGTAAAGTTTATATTCATAATAATCTATAATTTTTTCTATGTATGGTAAAAAGTAATGTTTTCTACGAAAACATAGTAAAACACTTGGGACATAAAAAGTTAGTAACCATGTTTTAAGTAAGTGTTTGTGATTTCCAAAAGTAAGGAATGGAAAATTAAAAAGTATAACTTCTGACTCAACAGATACATTTGAAAAACATTCTAGATATTCTATATAAATATATATTCATTATTTTAAGTTCTTTATTAATTATCAATTGGTTATTACAATTTTATACCAAACCATATCTATTTTCTATGTCTATTTATTATTCTAGTAAGTACACACTCATTATAATATGTTTGATGGAGGGTTGTAGATAGGTCTTGAAAATGGAGATACCTCTTAAAATCTTTTGGAACATTTTTAATAATTTACATTTTCTTGCACTCAACCATCTAGAATCCCAAGAAAAGGTCTTGTATAGTGAAAATCCCCATGATCATGGAGAGAGTATTGTTGGAGTGGATTGAGGGATATTTATGTATGAAACCACTATAAATTTCCTATGCCCTTCTCTGATCTTCTATTTTAATTTTTTATGCATACTTAATAAGGAGTGAAGGGTAAATTCATATTTGTTTTTATATAAGGCAATTTTAAAATTTCTGAGAACTCAATTGAATACCTTCTTAAGTAATTATACAATATCTATGAGGACAATAGAAGAAAGAAGGAAAAACAAGAAATATAAGATGAAAGAGAATCATGTACAAAGGAAATTTTTTTGTGATGATTTATAATTTTTTAAGAAAAAATGAGAGATTGAAATTTGAAATTGTAAGTTTCAAAGAAAATTACCCTAATTTTGTTCAAGGAAAGAAATTGTATGATAAGATGGTGTTATTAATGAAAATAGATAAATATTTATTTGGGTATGACAATTAAATAATTAAGATATATATGACTTTATTTGTTAACATTACATTAGAAAAAATTTATAGTACTACAAACATTAGATGTAATTTGAGTGGTGACTATTCAAATGGGTACTCATTGATAAGACTTAATTTTTTTAATAATTTATCTTTTATATTACCCAATAATTAATTTATTATATCCACATGGGTGGGTAAAATATTATTACTAATCTATTTGTCCATAAGATATAATCAGTAAAAGAAAAAATTTAATTTAATTTATTTTCTAGGAAATCTACCTTAAGAGTTTCAACAAAACATGGAAGTAGGAACTCAGCCCTTCCCAACCCGATTAAATTAGGTTTTGTGTTCCTATTAAATAGGTTTTAATTTTGTATTTAATCCCCAATTCTTAATTAGATCAGGTTCAGATATCACTCATAGGGTATCCAAAAACGAATACACACACACACAAACACACAGATATTTATTATATATTAAATATATCCAACCACCACTCTACCTTCTCGTCTATCCTCTCTCCCCTAATGCTACCCTACATCAGGCACCATCCCTTAGACACCATCCTATTTTATTTGAAATTTCTAATCTCCTAAATAAAGGGTTGATGGGATCCCCTTCTATGATCAACACAAGACACATCAATCCAAATGACATCATTAATAAAAAATAAACACCCCACAAACATATAAAAATTATTATATAATTATAAATATTATATTTAAAATTTATATTTTTAATAAAATATAAAATAACTTATGGATTGGTAATATTTATTATATTTATAATACTATAAAAAATATAATATTTGGAGGCATTAAATGTATTTTATAATAAAAATATAGTAAAATTATAAAATAAAAAAAATTAAATTGGTATTTAAATGGGTTTTGGATTTAGATGGATAATAAATTTTAGGTTCAGGTTTCGATTTTGGTATTGTTAAAAGGTTTTTAATTGGGTTTATTTATGGTGTATCCTTAATGGGTTTGGGATCAGGTACCTACATTTTTGTGGGAAACTAGACTATTTTATCTGTAGGTACATATATAACAGATCCTCTAGGCATATGAATAGGTACCCATTGAATTTTTTATGTATAATCAATTGGTTGGATGTTCTGTAACTTTTGAAGATAAATCTAAATGCCTTATTAGAGGCCATGAAGATTTATGAATTATTAAATCTATTATAATTCCTAAGATTTTATATGTTGAAGGTATTTATTATAACATAGTTAGTACATCAATTATTTTTGATAATGGTATGAGTGTTAATTTTGAAAATAATAGGTGTTTAGTTTTTAATAGTGATTCTGTTTTATTTTATACAAATGGATGGGATACTATTTATTTAATATTATTTATAAGCAAGTGAGTAGAATTCCAAGTGTATCAATGATTTAGATATGAATGATAATATTTAGTAATGAAGGATTGGACATGATAATTTTTAGAAGCTAAAGAAATTGGTCAAACATGGGAATGTTCTAGAGATTCCTGATTTTAAGGTTAGTAAGTAGTTTTTTATTGATTATTGTTTAAAAGGTAAGAAAAATAATGAAAATTTTATTCCTATTAACATTGTTAATAATTTTAAAATATTTAGACCATTAAAACTATTACTTATTGATTTGTTAAATCCTATAAAAACTGCTAGTTTAGGAAGTAAGAAGTATATTTTGAATTTTTTGATGATTTTAACAGATTCACTTGGAATTATTTTTTAATTCATAAATGTAAAAATTTAACTAAGTTTATTAATTTTTATAATATGGTTCACAGTAAAAATGTTATTTAATATTTTTTATAAGTGATGAAGGAGGTGAATTCTATAATATAGATTTTTAGAAATTATAGAAAGATAATGGATTATTTTTATTTTTTTTGTGCCTTGTACACTAAAAATGGTATTGTAGAGAGTAAAAATATAACTATTCAAGAAATGACTACCACACTTAATGAATTTAATTCACTTAAATTATTTTAAGCTAAATATGTAAATACAAATTATTATATTTTAAAGATAATTTTTATTAATCCATTATTAAATAAAACCCATATGAATTATTTAAATGAATGGAACCTAAGGTTGGTCATTTTATATTTTTTGGTTGTAGAGTTTTTATTTTAAATAATAAAGATAATTTTGATGAGTTGTATTTTAATAGGGATGAATGTATTTTTATAAGATATTATAATAATTTTAAGGATTATAGAATATATAATAATAGAAATATAATAGTTTAAGAGTCTATTCTTTTGAAATTTTATGAAAATAGTAGTAAATATATGCCAAATTTATAAGATTTTGAAGAAGTGTTTAGGGAATTTTACTCTAGTGAAGAATAATCTAATATTTTTTATATATAAATTGATAGGGAGGATATACCTAATCAATATGATCTTAATAATTGTGTAAATAATAAGGATAACCCCCTAGAAAAGGTAATTGGAAATGTTGAATATGGATTCAGAACTAGAAATTCGGTTTTTAATTTCTTCTTTCTAATTCTAATTTTGATTTTGTGTTTTTTTTTCAACTAATATTCATGGTTTTTTGAATGATTCTAATTGGATTATTGATGTGAAATAATTACTTAATAAATTTACTGTAAATAATGTTTATAATCTAGTGAAACCCCCTAAAGATAAAAATATTATAAGAACTAAATGGTTTTTTAGAAACAAAATTGAAAAATCTAGTCAAATAGTTAATAATAAAGATAAAATATTTTCTCAAGTATTATTTCAAGTGGGTAGAATAGATTCTAAAAAATATTTTTATCCAATTTCTAAAATTTAAGCTAATAGTAATTTTTTAGATTTTTCTATTTATAAAGTTTTAATTTTTTACAAATGGATGTTAAGTGTGTTTTTTTACATGGTGAAGTTTTTGGAGAGGATTTTTTCAAAAAACCACCCAAATTTGAAAATACAATATCTACATATCATGTTTTAAATTTTCAAAAGATTTATATAGTCTTAAGAAAGATCCTATATCTTGGTATGACTGATTATCTTTATTTTTATTGAATAATTGATTTGAGAAAGATAATGTTGATCTAAATTTATCTAATAATAATATTTATAATGATATTTTAATTGTTTACATATATATTTATGATATTGTTTTTGGTTATTCTAGTGATATGATTTATAAAGATTATTATAAGTTAATAACAAGTGAACTTGATATGAGTTTAATGCGTGTATTAATTTTTTTTCATGAAATTTATTTTTTCAATGAAAGTATGATATGTTTATTAACTAACCTAAGTATTATAAAAAGATAGTAAAAATATTTGGTCTCAGATCTATTAAATTTTTTTAAAACCAATGTGAGTATTAATTATAAATTAGATTTAGATGCATATAGGAAATCGATAGATAATAGACTATTTAGAGGTATGATAAGAGGTTTTTTATATTTTACTACATGTTGACCTGATATTATGTTTTCATTTTTTTGTGTCCTATATTTTAGTATAATTTTAATGAAAGTCATTTAATGATAGTTAAAATGATTATTATATATGTTAAAGTAACTATAAATACTAATTTGTTTTATATTAACTATAAATGTTGGGATATAATTTGTTATCTTTATTATGATTTTAGTTGATGTATGATTGATAGAAATATAACATCAAGTATGTTTTAATTTCTTGATAAAAGTTTAATTTCATAGAGTTTAAGAAGCAATTATTAGTTTTTTAATCCACATCTAAAGATGAGTATATTTCCATAAATAGTAATTATTCTCAAAGTCTTTAGATAAGAAAAACTTTATTTGTTTTTAATGCTTATTTTGATAAATTGCCTATTTATTACAATAATACTTCAACTATTTCAATTTTAAAGAACAATTCATAGAATTAGAGGAATAATCATACAAATGATCGATTTCATTTCATAAGTGATTTTCTTAATAAATTAGATATTATTTGGAAGTTTATTTTAATTAATGATCAAATTACCAATATATTTACTAAACCTTTGAATGTAGGAAAGTTTGATAAAATTAAATTTAAACATGGTACGACAGAGATTTTTTTTATTTTTTAAACTTTTTATAACTAGTTACTATTTTAAAATCATTGCTGGCTTGATGTATTGAATCTACGGTTTAGGAATATATTTTATATGTTAAATTTTACTAATTTTATTCATAATAATTTTGTAATCAGGTATTTTATTGCTTGTGATTATTATCAAGTATGTTGTTTTTCAAGTGTATATTAATAAAATTTTACAACAGTTATAATAAAAGATTGTATATTACATTATTTTTTGTTCATAAAACCATGACAACCATTTTGGTGTTTTTAGTTTAAACATTTATTATTATTTTTATCTTAAGTAAAAGGTGGATAATTTTCAAATAATTATTACTATTTCAACATTTTGATAAATTTCAATAATGGTATATTTTTTTTAATTCATTTTTAGTTTTTTAATTTTAAAAAAGGGAAATATTATTTGTGCTAGGATTTAATTTTTTTATGTTAAGTATGTTTTTCGTGTTTGTGTTCAAATTTATTTTTTTGGTTTTTTTGAATATTAAAATTCCTCACAAGAATTATATTGAATTATTATAATTTCTGATAGCACTATTAAATGTGATTAGTTTTATTATTTTAATTTTAAATTTCAGTTATGAAGATGGTTCTTTTTTGATTTAATTTTATTATAAAGTCTTTGTTTATCATTTAAATTTTTTATGTAAAATTGGTTATTTTTTCTTGAAATTCATTCATCTTTTTGTTAAATTCATATTAAATTATATTTAATGTCATAAAAATTGAGATTTTAAATCACATGATATTACATTCAAATTCATACCATTTGTTTCCAAAGTTATAGGAAATTTTTTATTCATTATGAAAATCTATATATTTTATTTTCCTCAGAGAAATGGATTTTATCTATTTTATAAATAATTATAAGTTTGTTTTGAATTATAGTTATGATTATTAAATAAGTTTTATTCATTTCATATGTAATTTTTTCCATTGTGATATACTATATTAAAATATGTAATCTAGTTTTCCAAAGTTTTTAAAAATATAGAAAATGATCTCAAATTCATGTGTATGGAAATATTTTTTATGTGTACATAGATATTTTTCTTGTGTATATAGATTGAAAATCATGTGTACACATATTGAAAATCATATGTACTTAGATTGAATAAATGTGTATACTTATAGAAAATAATGTGTATAATGTTGGAAAATCATGTGTATGCACATTCATTTTCATGTTTATACACATTTCACTTAACTATTTTATGATTTCAAATTATCTAAATCTTAATAAAATATATTATTTGTTATTATTTTTATTCATGCACATTTTTGTTTTAGCACACAGGGTCGGTGAAAATTTTGGAAACAATTTTAAACTATAATAGACTTCATCAATATGGAAACCCATGTGGAGATGACCTTGGGTCACTTTGAAGCTAGATTTTGAGAATTTTTTTATAAATTCTAACTTTAGGAACCCATTGCTAGAGGAATGATAGGGATAAAATATTTAAAATATGAATTATGGATGTGTTGAAATATTTTATCTTCCACTGTGATTTCTATTCCACTGCTGGTGAAATCATTTTTAATAAGCTACAACATTAAATAGAATTATTGAAGTGATCAAGCTACCTAAAGCTGCATCAAATTTTTATTATTATCAATTATTTTGGATTTAATCATTAAATTATTTTATTCTTTTTTTGTTATTAAATGACATGTTTATAATTTTCCTTTCCAAAATTAGGGTCATTCTTTTATACCACTATTAAAACATAGGTCCATAGAGTTGTGACTCTCATCAAATTTCAGGTTTATCTTGGTTGTGCCTTATTCTATAGAAAGGCAGGGATAGTTTGTATTGGGTTGTTCCTCCAGGTGACAAAAAAGAATGCCTTGTAATTTTTTTCACTTATTTTAAAAACTTAGGGTTTTTTAGTGGGTTACATTTGTATTTCTGATTATATAAGGATGAATATTACATATATGATCATGTTTATCTGAACTACTATAAAAATTTGGAGTTCATTGTTTTATTTTCCCTAAATTTTTTAATACTATTTATTTTTCTCTATTTCTAATATGTATGTCTATATTATTATACACGCATGATTTAAATTACCAAAAAATATTTAATTTGAATATTTTTTAATGTTCTATTAACCCCCTAGATACTAGTTTGACATCACTTTCTAGGACAACAAACACTATAGGGCATAGTCATAAAGAAAATTCCCAATTCCCCTTGTCTAACCTAATTGGTTAATGACCATTGCACAAATATTTCAATTTAAAAGAAAATAAGCAGTTAATTATTCCTAAAGATGTTCAATGCTTGATCATGGGAGGTACTCATATAGGCTAAGACTATTGAAACCAAATGGAGAAGACCATTAGACTGTCTTGATGGAAATGATCCAAGAGAGGAGGCCACAAAACTAATTTTCACCAGTATAAAAGAGGAAGCCCTAATTCCTATTTAAACAATCTCATTTATCATTTATAAGGGTTTTAAAAACATGTAAATTAGCTATGTATTTGAATTAGTATAGGTTTATCTACACTTTAATATCTATATTACTAATTTCAACTCCCCATTTCCATTCATTTATTTTTTCTCCTTATCTATTTTTTTGTTTTTGTAATATGATCTTTACATACATGATCATAGAGAGTTAACCCATTTGTTTATTAGGGATTGGTGTTGTGAGTTTCACCAAACTCATTGTATTAATATGTTTAAAGTCAATTTCTAACTTTCACAATTTAGAGGTTTGCAAGGATGAGAGATTGGTGACAATGATTCTCACCTTTTCCTTCCTCTATTTCCTTCATAAACATAATCACCAATTATTATTCCTTTACTCATTAATATTGGTACTCATTATAGATAATGTGTTTAAGTAATGAATAGATCCAATTTCATCCTAGTGGTCTAGTAGGGTGATCTCTCGGTCGATGATTTTTCCATTGGTTTCCCATGAAGGAGGTGGGTGTGCAGTTTGCTTAAGGGCCCTTGAGTGAGCCATGTATTCAAATTTTCAAAAAGCCAATGAGTGATATTCATGAATATTATGGAGTGTGAATGTTGACTAAGGCTGAGACCAACTAGAGTGATATAGTGAATTCACTCATTATCACTAATCTAGGAGTACCACCTTTCTACCTAACATTTGGGTCGAGTATGAATTACAAGTTTTATTTTATGCTTTCATTTCATTAAACAAATACACCCCCATATTTATTTTTCTATTAAACACATATAATAGTATAAAATAATTAATAAGGGTAAGATGTAGTGAGTGCATTAGATTATATATTTTTTATAAAACCCTACTTAGCTACCTAACTATATTCCAAGATGTCACAAATCTTTGTTTCCTGTGAGGTCCATAAAAAAATTTCATCACAACCCCCATTTATTCCCCTTCACACGTTCACCAAAAAAATATGAAATAGTTCACATACTCCACACACCATGAGAAGTTTCTATTTATGCTCTGGTACACTTATATCATGTAACTCCACATTTACATGGGTCATGCAAAATAGAGTCTACAAACATCCATAAGGGAACATGTGTATGGTCGGAGTAAAATGTACCAATTGGAAGTCACCACCTGACCTTATCCAATATGTCATAAGGGATAGTGTTCATTATTGGAATATAGAGTGGGTAGGTAAGCAATTAAACATAGGTAATTAGTCAACATAGTGAAAATAAGTAAATATCCATGTTATATAATAAAATAAACATCAAGGAATATGTTTTACTACTATAATTATTTTCATCCAAATCTGTTACACCTAATTTGAATCGTTCTTGGAATCAAAGTAGGATACCTTATGAAAACCCATATTTTATTACACCTTAATTCCTGATTTATTACATAAAAATACAATTGATTCAACCCTATAAGATCATGAGTCCCAGTGTGTTTGAGAAATTAGGCATATATAAAATTAACTTGAAACATGGGTAAAAAAATATAATATACAAACTATAAAAAATTCCCTTATATTCCTTGGAACTTCCAAAGCTGCATGGGATAACCTAGAGATGTACACAAGAAAGGGGCGTGATATAAAGTCTAGTAAGGGTATATAAAACATATCATATGATAAAGTAGTACATGTGATCTAATAGGAATATCATGTTAATACAAGAGGGGTGGGAGTGATAATCTTGAACAATGAGGCATGATATAGCATGATAACATAAAGGTAACATATGAATGTGAAAACAACATAAAACATGACATCATAAACATAAGTCAAGGATAAACACCAAGAAAACATAACATAGTGTTCTTAGAAAAACCTCCCATGAACTATAAATAAATTCTCACGAGTTAAAAACATTTCCTAATTCATGAGGGGATATATAATTTCAGGGTCACCTATCACTTTCCTATCATGAACATGCATAAGTGTACCACATTGGTCATATAATATAATGACACCTTTAATCATATTTGACCCTCTGATTTAAGAGTTTGTTGTACATAAATGGAAATAAAAAATCAATAAAGGATTAGTAAAATTATGTTAATTCCATTGAGTAGAAATGGGAATGGGTATTCAATAAAAAATGTTTCTCATGAAAAATCATAGGATGTTTTTGAAAGCATAACGAAGGTACATAAAGGTTTATGGGAGAGGTTAATGACAGTTAAAGGGGTCTCTCATCACTTTCACATCATATGGAAAGTAATAGGGATGCGAAAAATCATATCCCAACATGACCAATTGGAAATCAAAATCCATAGTACAATGTAAGTGTTTGAATAAAGAGGAGGAGAGGACCCCTTACCTTGAGAGGGTGCTTATAAAATATTAGGTTGATATTCTTATAAGACTGGCAGAACCTTGGGAGGGATATAGAGGATTAATATAAGAGTATATTAATTATATATTGTTTTTGGGATATGTGGAATGAGAGGATGGGTTGGTTTATATAGCCAAATAGAGGGAAGTTCTTTATTAACATAAAAACATAGGTTTTTGACTCTATATAATAAATTAATCCAAAACAAAAACCATACCATGGTTTCTACTCAAGTGGTGTGGATTTAATTTTTTTCTAATTAAAATAACTAAACTCAATAAAATAATACCCTTGGTGATGTGGAAGTGATTCATGTTTCTAAAGAATTGATTTTAAAACCCTAAAATGTAATATAGGTTTTGGAGGATTCATTAAGGGTTTACTAAATTAATCAAATAACATAAAAACATAATATTTCAATAGGGAAATATATACTTGGTTATATATATATATTTTATGGCATATATTAGATTAATTTTGGGTTATTATGATGTCATATTACACACCGTATAATTATACTATAATTTATTTTTACCAAAAAAATTGAATATCTCAAAAAATTATGAAAAACTTACCATTGGATAATTTTAAAATTATGATTAAAAAAATAATATTTATTTAATAAAAATAATTCTATAAATATTATAATTTACACTTCAAAATAAAATATCCCCATTTATTATAAAATACTTGTTTTTGACAAAAACATTTTTCTGACACTTATAAAATTACAATTGACTTCATAAAATTTTATTTTCATTTATATTTAATAAATTTTATCTAATAATAATCATTAAAAATAGTTTCTTTATTGAAACTATATATTTACCAAAATACCATTGTGTATCATCATATCAAAATAAAATATTTATTACACTCATTATTTAATCCTTTAATAAGTAATATTAAAAAGTGATAAATATAATAATTTTTTTATTAAAAAGAAAATATTAAAATTTTTCTATTTTGGTTTAGATACATAACACTTTATTACAAAATATAATTTCATAAGGGTAAGGAGTATTATAGTGAAAGTTTCATGGGATGGTTCTACAAACATCGTTTGGGTTTTGATGTTGAAAAGCTTGAACTTATCCTTTAAATGGTTTCAATCATGATTTAGATGTTAAATATTGGATTGGTCTTGATCAAGGCCAAAGACCAATGATTCTGTTTCCCTTAAAAGCTTTGTTAAATGGTCTTCATAGGGTACAATCCTACCGGTCTAGGCCATCACTTACTTTTTCTTTGTCAATTGGACTTTATCATAACCCTTAATATACTAATATTAATGGTCAATATAAAATGGGTATATTGTCGATGGGTATGATGATTAATGATATTTTAAATCCAATATGATATAACTTATAATGGTCCAACATAAAAATAATTAGTGCATGTGTTTTCTATAACTACATTACTTGATAAGACATTTATTCATCCAAAAAGGGAATATAATTTATAAATATTTGGATTTGAACATTATTCCCCCCTTCAGAAATTTTATCATTGAAAATTTCATTTCATACACTATAATAAATTTTGTTACTTCAATTTCATTACTCCTTATAGTTCTTATGTAGCTTACTCAAACTTGTGGTTCGTCCACGACACTTTGACCAGATGAGTTGTCTTGTTTCATAGAGCCTTGTCTCTATGATCTATGATCTTCACTGGTTTCTCCTCGTATGAAAGATCATTATCTAATGGTATATACTATAGGTTTAGTACATTCCATGGGTTTGGTATGTACTTTCTTAAGAGGGATACAAGGAAGACATCATGTACTTGAGATAGGTTATGTGGGAGTTCTAGTCGATAGACCACCACTCTAATGAGATCATGGATCTTAAAGGGGCCTATGTATCTAGGACTAAGATTTCACTTCTTCCAAAACCTCTTGAATTTATTACATGGTGATATATGAAGGAACACTTTATCTCCAACATCAAACTCAAGGTCTTGTCGATGATTTTATTCATATATATTCTATATTCATTTTGTTTATTTTATATGATGCCAAATGGTTTGAACCTTATCTATTATCTATTGGATAAGATCAGGTCTTTTATACTTTCTCTCTCCAACATCATCTGAGTATATTTGTGTTTGAAACCTCTTCCCATATCAAGCATCATGATGTTCTATTTGAATGTTAGAATGGAAACTATTGTTATATGAGAACTCCACTAGGTATAGGTTTTAGTCCAACCATCCTTAGAAATCCATTGAACATGATCTCATCATATCCTAGAGAGTTTGAATGGTTATCTCAGACTGGCCATTTGTATAAGGGTGATTAGTAGTGCTGAAGCTTAGTTACATATCCAATGATTATTGAAGGCTTCTCTAGAACCTTGAGGGAAACCTTGGATCTCGATCAGATAAAATATAGTGTGTAACTCCATGATATCTTACCACCTCGATTATATATATATATATATCTTGGTGAGTTGTTCTAGAGAGAAATATTCCTTAATAGAAATGAAATATTCCAATTTTATAAGGTGACAGACTACTACTCAGATGTAATTTTTGACTTTAGGTGTCTTGGGGAGTCCTAAGAAAAAATAAATGGTTATGTTATCACATTTAAATAATATAATGGGAAATAGATGAATCATACCCTTAGACTTCTATCATTTATCCTTGAATTTTTGACATGCCAAGCATCGAGATACAAAATCCAAAGTCTCCATCTTCATGTTATCCCAGCAGAATATTTGTTTCATATATCTATATAGATTAGTGATTCCTAGATTAATAGAGAAGGATGGTCTATGTTCATTATCATGAAGTTCACTCTTCAGTTCTGGTTTTTAAGGGACACATATCTGGGTTCCAAAACTTATAACCCCATCTTCAACAAATCTTAACTCAAGAATATTCACTACCTTCTTATGTAGAATATCATCATATTTTTGTGCTTCTTTGATCCTCTTAAGAATATATGGATGAGAATTTATTTCATAAAGGTAAGGAAAATATCATTTTATTACTAATATCTCCATCCTCTTCATGTACAAGAATATTGGATACCTTATAATCCTTATTATGGATAGGGTAGTAGGATCCTTTCTATTTAGAGTATTTACTACTCTATTTTCCTTACTAGGTTAGTAATGGATTGAATAATCATAATACCTGATCATCTCTAACAAACTTCATTGGTACATATTTAGTTCATTTCTAGTGGATATATAATTTAGGATTTTATGATTCATATATATGCCACATTTTTCTACATAGAGATAATGTTTCCAATTCATTAATACGAAGATCACAATTACCATTTCACGATCATGCATTGGGTAGTTATACTCATTGGTCTTTAATTGGTGAGAGGTATAGGCTATCAATTTGAAATCTTGAATGAGTACAAAACCAATTTTTTTTTTGATGCATCAATATAGAACAAAAATCCTTCCCCACTAGTGGGAAATGTTAGCATAGGTGCAGTGATTAGCCTCTTTTTTACAACTTTGAATATTTATTTGTATTCATCAGTTAAACAAACTAGACTCCCTTAGAATTAAGCTTGATTACTGGGATTTAAAATTTTGATAATTTTCTAAAAAAGAAATGATTGTACCAAAATAATTCATGGAAACCATGGATTTCAATCATATATTATGGTTTTTTCTATCCTTCAATTGCTTTAGTTTTTTATGGATCTATAGATATAACTTTTATTGCGATGAAATTTCCCTGGAAGGTTAATTTATCCATCCCAAACTCACATTTACTATGCTACACAAATAACTTTTCCTTTTACAAAGCCTTCAATATGACATTCAAATTCTCCTCATGTTCCTACTTAGTTTTGCATTAGATAAGAATATCATCTATAAAGAATAACACAAATTTTTCAAGGTAATCACTAAATATGATATTTGTCGAGCACATAAAAGTTTATGGATAATTACTGAGTTGAAATGGAGTCACCATGAACTCATAATACCTGTACTTTGTGAGAATAATAGTCTTGGGGATATCCTCCTCCCTTACCATTACTTGGTAATATACTGATTAAGATCCACCTTGGTGAAGTATTGTGATCCATGTAACTAATTGAACAAGTAAACAATCCATGGTAGAGGATACTTTATATTTATCATGATATTATTGAGTTTATGATAATTAATTCATAGGTCCATTGACCGATATATCTTCTTGGTGAAGAGGCCAAGTGCTCCCCATGGTGAAGCACTTGGGCATATAATCCCATTATCTAGATTCTCCAGTAATTTTTTTTTAGCTCCTTAAGTTTAAAAACATCTATTCCATATGGAATCTTGTATATCAGTAAAGTTCTAGGTATACACTCAATTGAGAACTCAACCTAATGGCTAAGAGGAGTACCCTGAAATTATTTGGGAAACACATCACTGAATTCACATATTAGGGAATGTATTAATGGACGATAATTTATTTAGTCTCAATAATTTGAGAAAGATACACTTTATCATAGGGTGATAATATCCATGATTGTGATGATGATAATAAAGGTAATTAATCCTCCTCATTGAACTTATATAAAACTAGAAAATGATTTTCAATACAGAGGGTGATTTTGTTCTCTCAGAAATTTATGTTGGCTCTATACAAGGAAATAAAATCCATGCCAAGAATAAAATATAATTCCTATGAAGGGAGTATCATAAGGTTCACTGGTAAATTTTACCTAAAAATTTGGATAGGGGATGGGATGTATTATTGGGATGAAATAATTGACCTATTATCTATCTTCATAGATAAATCAACTTCCATTTTTTGAGGTGGCATTTGAATAGTTATACTAAACTTTCATGATATTAAAGAATGTATAGAACCATATTGAAGAAGTAAATTCCCTATTATTCAATAAATAACTAGAATACCTATTTTAACCTCATTATTTGGATCCACTTAATAAGTTGTGATTTAATAAGCTCACCCCTCCAAGCCTTAGAGGTTGTTAGAATCATTTATCATCGAAAACACTTGGATTAGTGCATTGGTTTGAATAGTGTCCTCATTCCTTATAATTGAAACATTATACAATAGGATGAGGGTTGAATGGACCATTCCTTTCTTCCATAGCATTGGTGGGTTTCCCCCATAAAAAATTTCTTACTAGGTTACCTTCTTTCCTACTATTTAAGAATTTTCTTATCTTCTATAGGTAATTCAAAACATGTTTCTTCCCACACTTTTGAGAAATGGGATGTTGGAATTTCTTGACATCATTAGATTTCTCTATTGCATTACTAGAATTAGACTCCATTTTCCACTACTTATCCTCACGAGGACCATGAAATTCACTAATCTCCATTTTAATTGAGAGGTTTGATTAGAAAATTTCCTCATAGTATTCAAAGTTCTAAATTTCTAAGGCTTCTTATAGACTCAGTTTTATCCCACCAAATAAGCGGTCAATTTTAATTTCAAGGGTAATGAAAAGATGAAGGAATATTGTGAAATTATTGTTAAGTTTTCTTCATATTCCCCAATGGATTCATCAAAATGTTTATTTATTCTAAGGAAATATGTCCCAATTTTAAGTCAGATAATGAAAGGAAGATATTTATTGATTTTTTTCGAGAATTCCTACCACTATATAACTTCAATATCCTCCAAAGGCTTTGTATTTTTGAGCAACACACACTATTGATCAACTTTTTATTCCATATAATAAACAACTAGTATGAAACTATCTTACACTGAGAATTTAATGATAGAGAATATATTTTTAATGGAGTTAATTAATTGTTCTGTGATTAAAGGATTGAAAGATCCACTGAAAATTAGTGGCCTTTTTCACATAAAGGTCTCAATTGAATCTATCTCTTTGTAGGGGGGGGGGGTGGAATCGCGAATTTATTTTGATTCAAGTTTTATTTCAAGATTGATTTAACCATTAAATTATCAGGATTAAGTTCTTGATTTATGATTCCATTAGGTTGGGAATCTCATTTGGACAGTCATTATATTGGTCATCACATTGGTTGTTGATTCAATATATCATATTTCTATCCATTGACTAAAATTCAAGGGAGAATTATAGATAAGTATTTTGAAACTATTAAAAACATACAAAAACATTAATATTAAAGTGATAAATCATAAATGATATATATTCCTTAACCTATGAATTTATAGTCTCCAATCCAAGTTATGCATGATTTATTTTATAATATAAAATATCATGATAATATTTAGTCCCTTCACAATGGTTCTTAAGGATATTTTGAATTTACCAAAAATATACCCTGGGAGTGTCATACTAGGTGTGTATCAAGAACCATTTTTGTGCACTAGGTGATAATAAAGTCCTTCTTAATGTTCACTTTTCATGGTTATTATCCCAAGGTAAAACTATGCTAGATACACATTCACTTGTAGTATCAAGACACGACATATTTTCTAGGAAAACACTTATTAAATAATTTAACAAAATATAGGGTTTTTTATATGTTTAATATTTTACCTAAGGATTATTCTAGAGCTTTATAATCCCAATCTCTAAAAATAACTAGACTTTTCTCTGATTCTATCTATGAAAACCCATGTTTTATTACACCTAAATTCATGATTTGTGACATAAAGATACACTTAATAAAATCATAATAAAATAATTAGGTCTAGTGTATTTGGGAAATAAAATAAATATAATATTAAAATGAAACATTAGTACACCATCATTCTTTAAAAACTCTAAACAAGCCCTTATATTCTTTGGATATTACAAAACTCCATGGGATAACCTGAGGATGTAAATATTAAGGGGGTGAGCTATAAGGACTAATAAGGGAATACATAAAACATAAAATATGATAATGTAGTACATGTGAGCCAATATTCATATAAAATTAACACAATAGGGGTGGTAATAATAATCTATAACAATGAGGCATGATATAACATGATAACATAAAGGCAACATAGGAATGTGGTAACAACATAAAACATAGAATAATAAACATAATTAATTGATAAATAAAAAAATAACATAACATAATGTGAGTAGGATAAAACACATGAACTATACATGGAATCTCATGTGATATAAACAATACCCAATGCATCAGAGGACAATATAATTCTGGGTCTACTCGTCACTTTTATATCATGTACATGCATAAGTGTTCCACAGAGATCATACAAAATAAGGATGCCTTTCAACAATTTTAACCTGATGGTTAGTGAGTGTGGGTAACATAAATTGAAATTCACAAAATATGAAATATTTATACAACTAGTTAAATACCTTTTAGTAGAAATGAGAATGGGTATTCACTATAAAAAAGTTTGGTATGAAAAATCACAGGATGTTTTTTTGTAGAATACCAAGGGTACATAAAGGTCTATAGGAGGATTATATGATAGTGAAATGGATATTTTATCACATTAAAATTATAAGTAAAGTAATATGGATATTCAAAAACATATCCCATAATGAAAAATTGGATATCAAATGGAAAATTATAAAGGACGTGCTTGAATAAAAAGGAGTAGAGGATCCTTTACCTTGAGAGGGTACTTCTAAAATCCTGATAGGAGCTTATTAAGATATCATGGGGAACTTGGTAGGGATATACAGAGTGAAGGGTAAGGTAAATTTAGGATCTAATGGGTTTTAGTTAAGAGGAATGAAAGGGAGGAAGAGTGCGTTTGTATAGAAAAAGAGAGGGGAGTTTTAATTAACTTTTAAACTTAGATTTAAAACTTTATATAATAAATTAATCTAAACCATAAAAAATATGATAAAAATATTATTTTTAATATTTTATTGGTAATAAATGACACAATTTCCACACATTTTGCAAAATATTATTATTTATTGAATATTTGTTATTAGATCATTCATTTATAAATTTGATGAAAATTCTTGTTCTGACCCTTTAAAGTGAACTGTGGTATTTTAGTAATAAATATATTTTTTAGATTATTTGAACATAAATTTTATTAGAAAAATTATTCAATTGATGGGTTAAAAATTTAATTTAGATCATTTTATTTGTATCTTTCATTTTATTTGAGTAAAAGGTCTATGAAATCAAATCCAGACTAGACTCAATAGATTGAACACCACTTCAACATTTGGTCTATATCTTATAAATCCATGCTTGGTTTGGGATGAAATTTTGATAGAAGATATAGAATCCAATTAAACCCAAATAATCATTCTATAATTATATATTGTTCGTGCCTTTTGGTGGTAAAAAAGTTTGTTAAACGTATATTAAAGTATTTCGACAAATTTCACATTCATTCTTGTAAAGTCATGGAACCCTAGCCTCCCATAATATCTATAAATGGGTATTTTTATCATTGGGAGTTATTTTTAAGTGAATTATAAATTTAATAGTAGATAATATGTTTTTCCACTCCAATTATCATATAATTTTAATAGGGGTATCTTTTGAGGTAAGTATCCACTCATCAAAGTTTCCTCCATCTTCGCATTGAAGTGTTTGTGTTTTTTTAATAAGATCCTCATTTATCTTTAATTTATTATATTAATTTAAATTTATTTCTTCTATACTTTTCCTTTTTGGGCAGTAAATAAAAATTAGAAATGTAATTTGGTTATACCCTTTATAACCCTTTTCACATGAAAAACATTTTCACAATGACTACACTCCCTGTGGAAGTGTATATTTTATTCATAATTGATCTAATTATCACCTTCTTCACTTATTTAATTTTTAAACTTATGATATAATTAAATTATGTTAATATTATATATTAATGGGGTTTTAACTTAATAGAAACTATATAAGAAAATGAAAAATTAACACAGAACACATGGGGTCGAGTAATGTTTGAATTTTGAGATCATGATCATAATCGATAAAACAAAATAACATGGGATAAATTTGAAAATTTTAAATATAATCCCTAAATTTAATTCATACACAATTCTATTATAGATATATTTCCTAATTCACCACTAACTATAAGCTTCCTTGGAGTGAGAATCAAAGAAGGGTTCTACAACTCCATGTTTCGAAGATAACCAAGTGTTTAATTTATTTCATCTTTGTGGTTGAGGTAAATTATCATAGTGTTCAGGTGTTAAAAAATTATGGGATAATAAGTAAGTTGATGTTAATTTAAATTATAATCATTAATAATTATGTGAAGTGGTAGAGTTATATATATTACTCCTTTGAGAAAATATTTTCTAAAATAATATTCTTGTTATGTTTTACGATCAAATTTAAAAAAGAAAAAAATACAATATTCATCTAATATTAATATTGAAGTTTTATTTATGTAAAACCCATATCCTTTTAATTAGAATGTTTTTTTATTCTATTTTTTTAAATAACTTTGTGATTTTTTCTTACGTACTTCCTCCTTTGGGAATGACCTTGGTCCAGCACTCTATGACACCTAACAACCCCCAAAAAAACACATCATTTGAGAGCACCCATGAAAATGAATTTCAAATTTGCACCATTTCCAAATAAGAAATTTTTTTATTCAAACAATTAGAGTTATGTTTTCGAATTTTATTTATTTCTCTTCTTCTATTTTTATTATTCCATCTTTCACCTTTCTTAATTTTCCTTTTTTCCTTTTTGGGACCATAAATTCAATTTTTTATATTTTTATTATGGTCCATTTTCCCCATTTATTTTTTATTTTAATTTTATTTATGACATGAATTAATCCTGAAGATCTTTTAAATATTGACCACAATACTGAATGAATACTTGAGTCCCAAATAAAATAGTATCAATCTATGGAAAGTTTCAACATTCATCTAAATGGAGAATTCTTCAATTTTAGCATCATTGATGTTGGAATTACTTTTGAATCAAACATAAAACTAGAACCATTGGCTAAAAATAATAAAAATGGAATTCATAGAAACATTGGATAATTGGTTACACCAGACTTTAATTATTATCCAACTTTTATTACATATCCAAATTTGGAATCATATATTGAACTAAAATATGGATTTAAACACTTTATTACAAAATTTCATAGCCAATCTGGTGATGATCCCAAGAAACATACAAAATATTTTAATGTGGTTTTATCAACCCTAAAATCATGGAATATCTCTAAAGACCAAATTAAACTAAGAGAATTCTCATTCTCCCATGATGAAAATGAAAAATATAATATTTATTATTTTAAACCTCAATATATATAATGATGGAATGATTTGAAATGTCTTTTATTATATAGTTTTTATAGCTTCAAGGACCACTTACAATAAAAAATAGATCTAAAGTATTAAGTAAACACAAGGTAAGTTGATGTATGAGCACAATAAGTGATTCAAAAATCTATTAACAAGCATAAAGAATCACCAAATCAGTGAGAAACTCCTCATCCAATAATTCTATGAAGGCCTCAATACTATAGAGAGGAGCATGGTGTATGAAATAGCTAGAAGGGAATTTTTTTAAAAAACACCAGAAGCTGCACATGCATTAATTCAAAATATGGAACAGAACTATCAATAATTTGGAGATTAAGGTACACTAGTAGTTAGAGGAGTTCATCAGCCATGTCCTTATTCTCTTGAAATTTTTTCAATGATTCTTAGTTAGTTTAATTTACCACTTTACTGAGACAAATTTATCTAGCTCAAAAGGCATCCCAACCCACTTCTCTGAGTCTTGGTGGCATTTTCACCGAAACAGACCACCCTACCAACTGTTTCCCCCAATTATAAGTGACAGAGGATTGAACAACCATATTACCTAGGAGACCATATCATTAGCAATAATAACCACACCCCCAGAAGAATTATGATTACTTTAAACCAAAATAAAACCAAAGGTGTATAGATCAATAAGACATGAGGTATTACACTGGAAAAAAATAAAGGCCCCCTTTTCATCAAAACTTCGATCAGCCTCTACTTTACAAACATCGATTTTAATAACCCCAAAGGATATTTGAAGCCAAAACATTAACAAGTAAACAAGAAAAAGGTAATCATCAAACAAAGGTATATTCTAAGACTGATTAACTTTTGAAAAAAATTGTTCTTAATCAACAGAATGACCTAAGGAGTTATTTTTTAGAGTTGAAGGTGTTGAAGAAAAAAATGTTCTAGATTGACACCACACATCATGAACTAGAAAGTAATAAATATAGAAAAATTCCATCCCAGATTAATCCAAATACCAAGGGAAATTTTAGTTCCATTACATTGATAATTGGTAATAAAACAATTGATATAGATGCACCTATCATTTCACTAGGATAGACCAAAACTCTATAGAATCCCCATTCAAGAACAACCGATGAGTATTCTAAGGAGAATGGAAAGGGTGAGAAAAACAAAAATTATTTCCCTCCTAAACCCATTCCATTTACAGAGACAGTTATACAAACCAATAATATGGATGAATAGGTGATGAAAATAGAGTTTTGGATATATTCAATAATTTTGAGATCAACATCCCCCTACTTGAAGCAATCAAGAAAATTCCAAGGTATATCATGTTTTTTAAATAAATATTCACAAAGAGAAAAGGTATAGAGGGGAATGATAAGATAAAACTTGGTAGGAATGTATCTTCACTCATATCAACAACCTTGGTGTTTTTTAAAAAGTGAAAGGACAATGGGATACTCACCATTCCATAAGCCATAGGGGAGTTTGATTTCTATGATTCTTTATATCATTTGGGTGCCTCCATTAATTTCATTCCTCACTCTATTTTCAATTCCTTGTTTGTTAGATAATTTAATTTAATGAGGGTGGTGGTGAAATTGGATAATATATCCAAAACATACCCAATGGGAGTACCCAAGGATGTCCTTTTTTGAGTGAGGGATATGATATTTCCAGTATATTTCTATGTGTTAAATATGGAGGGTGATCAGGAAAGTTCCCATTATCCTGTCATTCTTGGTATTCTATATCTCAAAACATCCATGAAAATTATTTCTGTCTATAAATGAACACTTTCTATGGATTTTGTAGATGATATTGTATGATTTAATATTTTAGAATCTATAAAGTACCCCCCAGAGGACCATTATGATTTCTTTATCTCCCATTATAACCTATCTTGTAATGAATCCCTAAATCTTTACTATAAATCTTTTATAAATGGGGATCATTCCATTTATAGAGATATATTTATTATTGGTTTAGTTTAATGCTAATAAATACTTTCACACTTATTTATCATGATCAACCAACACTAATTTTTTAATCTTCTATGGATTATTTTTGTCATTACGAGCATGTAATTTCTGATTATGACAAAGATGTTGATTTTGAAGATGGATTTTAGGAATTATTCACTAATGTGCATGATTTACATTCAGATAAAAATATTCATTATTTATATATTTTAGGCCCCACATTATTGCCATCAATATTGAACCCTCCCAAACTGGAACTCAAACCATTATCACAAATCTTAATATACTCATACCTATTTAATGATGAAAAATTACCTATAATTATTTCTAATAATATCCTAATAGAAAAAACAGAATTTTAATTATTTTAAAGAAAATATTAGGGGCATTGGGGAGACTATAGTATAAAAACTAGGTATTATCCCCTCTATTTATATGAATAAGATTATTTTAGAGGTTAGGGATAAATCTGTTAAACAACAACATTATAGACTTAACCCCGCAATATTTGATGCTGTAATGAAAGAGGTAGAAAAATTGCTTGAGGTGGGTATAATTTACCCCATTGATGACTCTTAGTGGGTCATTCCTGTTTTTATTATACCAAAGAAAACCAGGTTCACTATTATAAAAAATAAAAATGGCAACTTAATTCCTATAATAGTTAAAAATAGTTGGGGAATGTGTATTGACTATAGGAAGCTAAATAAATCCACTCATAAGGACCATTTTCCAATTCCATTCATCAACACGATTTTAGAGAGAAAATTATAGCTAGGAAACACAATTTCTTCATGGATTTTTTATCTAGTTATTTTTAGGTTACCATTGCAATAGAGGATCAATAGAATATGAAATTCACCTACCCATTAGGTACATATTCTTACCAAAGTATTCCACTAAAAATTTGTAATGTTCTAGGTACCTTATAGTCATTCATGATGAGTATATTTTATAATTTACTTGATACATGGTTGTAGGTTTTTTGGATGATTTTACTATGTATGGTTCCTCATTTTATGAGTGTCTCTTGAGATTTATAAGAGTGTTCCATTGTCTCCTTGAAAAAAAATATGGTTTTGATTTTAAAAAAATGACATTTCATGGTGATATTGGAATTTTTATAGGCCGTGTAGTGTCATTGAATGTAATTGGGGGTGATGGATCTATGGTAGATATTATTTCATCATTTATATATACTACATGTGTCTTTTATGTTTGATTATTTATTTTACATGTTGGTCTTTATCAACATTTAATTATAGATTTTAGTAAGGTTTCTCTATAATTATCTCAATTTCGTAAAAATAATATTGATTTCTTTTTTGATTATTCATGAAGGATTTAATTTTATGAGATAAATAAGAGTCTCACTACAACCCCATAGTCCCTATGGTAGGACCTCCCATTTCAACTTATGTGTGATTATTTAAACTTCTTAATTGGAATAGTATTATCTCAGGGGGTGGAAGGGCGGTGCTATGTGATTGATTATGCATTGATGACTTGGGATTCAGCCTAAGAAAAATAATTCAATATTAAAAAGTAGTTTATTACTTTCAGATTTTATTTATACAAATTACTCTCTTATTTATTGGGATCTAAATTGTTTGTTTTCTCTAATCTTGTTGCTTTGATATACCTCATAAAGAAGCTAGATGCAAATCTGTAACTTATTCATTGGACGCTCCTTCTAAAATAGTTTGAAAAAAAGATAAGGGATAAGAATGGATCATAGAACTTGGTAACAAACCCCATGATCAGGATAACTCACATGTTTGAATCGTGATACCCAAAACTAGGAACCAATTCAGGACATTTTCTATGATTAGCACCTCTATGTTAACTCAGGTATGCATCCTTGGTATGCATTTTTAGTGAATTAATTATTTTACTTTTAAATTAATAAAAACATGAAGAAACAACAAGTTAAAAAAGTTAAGAGTGAATATAGGTTTTATGTGTGGGATGCTCCTTACCTTTGGTTCATTTTTAGTGACCAAGTCATTAGGAAATGTGTTCCTAATCACGAGTCTGAGTTTGTTTTTCATTTTTTAATACACTTGATTGTGGTTGAAACTTTGGACAATAAAGGAAATCTAGTAAGGTATTAGGATATGTATTATATGTTACTACCTTGTTTTATGATTCACAAGTTTTTAATAAGTCATTCTGTCATTTCCTACACACTAGAAACATTTTTAGGAGACATAAGATGCCCCAACAACCCATATTATTTTCTGATATTTTTTATGTATGGAGAATGGATTTTATGGGTCCATTTATAAGATCATTTGGTTATATTGTAAATTATTTTCACTTTTTATTATGTTAGTAAATAGTTGGAGGCTAAGGAAAACTAGGCTGATGATTCTCATTTTTAGTTGATTTTTTCAAGGCTCAATTTGTTTGAAGGTTTGGAGTACTAAAGACTATTATTATTGACCAAGGGACACAATTTTTCAATCAAAAATTTTATTCCCTCATTAGAAAGTATTGGTTGACACAAAAAACATCAACACCATATCACCCTTAAACAAATGGTCAGGATAAAGTTTTTAATTATTAGTTGAAGTAGATATTAGAGAAAATGGTACAACTAAATAGGTTGGATTGGAGAAAGTGATTTGATGATTTAGTATGAGATTATAGGACAACATTAAAAACTACCATTGGTATGTACCCATTTCAGATCATTTTTGGTAAATCATGTCATCTTCCCATGAAGGTCAAGCATCAGACATATTAGGCTATAATAAGTTAAACATGGATGTAGATGAAGTTTGATATCAAAGGAAGATAAAATTTTAATAGCTTTAGGTGATTTGATTTTCATCATATGAGAACTCAAGACTCTATAAGGAAAGATAAAAAGAAGTTCATGATAAAATAATACCAAAAGGGAGTTTCATACAGGATAAAAAGTTCTTATCTACATTTCATAATTGAAGATGATTCTTGGTAACTTTCATTCTATATGATTGGTACAATATGTTGTATCTCATATTTTCACTTATGGTGCACAGGTGGTCACTATATAAGATAAATGAAGGAGATTTATAGTAAACGTGAATCAGTTAAATCATTAAATTGTGGGATCCCCCAAACATGCAGTTTATTTCATCACACTACATGAGCCTGTCATCACTTGAAATTATTAGGTTGTCCCTTTCCCACTTACAGTTATGATATTTGACCAAATTTTAATTCTAAATTTCAATGGAATATATTATTTAATAGATTAATATTTTGGAAAATGAAATATTATAAGTGTGGGGGAGGGGATAAAATTTTATGGTATCTTATTTAGAATTTTTATTTTTTTATTTTTTGTGTGTTTTTTGTTATTAAAAAAACTAAAAATAGAAAAAATGTAATAAAAAAAATCATGTAACATGAACATTTACATGTGAAACATATGAAAAACAAATTTTTTCAAAATTCATTAGTATCATGATATTAATGATAATTATTTCATCATAAAGGTTTTATTTTTATAAATTGAAGTCATCAAATATATGATTTGTTGTGTCTTTATAAAAAAATTTAGATTATGACACCATTCTTTGTGATATTTTTTTATTGTAAATTAGATTACTAATTTCTCGACACAAATTTTCAAGAACCCTTGAATTGTAAAATTTTTCCTATTAAATTGAAGATATATCCAAGTTAGGTAATTATTTTTCCTACATCAAAGGTTGATATATACATTTGTTTCTCTTTAAATTATTTTCACTACTATACAGAATTGACCTATACATGTGTAACTGATTTACAACAATTTGAAGCCCTACAAAATCAAAATAAAAAATTATAGAAAAATTATATTAATAAATAGGGGAGTAATAAAATGTACAACATATGGGGATATCTAGGTTGGGATCTTATGGTTTTAATTTCTTGAATTATTAAGTGAGTGGGTCTTGAAAGTTGATTGAAAAGGAATATAGAATAGATTTAGTGGAATTAAAATAGATAAGAATAATTTTTTTTATGACGTTAATATACTGAATAAAGGGTGTATATTTGAGCTTAAAATGGTTGGAACACATACACACATGGAAAATTTGTGGCATAGTAGTACCATAACTTGTTTCACTAAAATTAGCGTCATTAATCTCACTGGTCTATCTTTGGATATAATTTTTGATTCAATGAATCAAAAATTTATTTATATTTACTCTTTATGAGATTATTAATTTTCCTAAATTTATGTTTTGGATTGGGGAATATGAACATTCATATCTTGTCACAATTTTCCAGAATGCATGACATGTGACTTTTCCCTGGAGTTCCAAAGGGAAAATATGGGGGAGTTGATATAAAAGAAATTAATTAAATATTTTATGGGTAAAAAATGACATAATTTCCTCACATTGTGATAAATAAGTTTATTTATATAATATTTGGGATTATATCATTCATTTACAAATTTGATGAAAATTATAGTTTTGACCCTTTATGTGAATTGTGGTATTTTAGTAAAATAATTATGTAGGTTATTTTAACATAAAATTTCATAGAATACGTACTAAATTAATGTGATAAAACTTTCATTTAGATTATTTAACTTGGATCTTTCATTTGATTGGATAAAATGGTCCATGAAGTCCAAGATCTATTGGTATTGACAAATTGGGCACCACATCACCATTTGTGCCATATCTTATACATAAAAGATCATATTGGGATAAAATTTGGAGTGTAGATAGATAAAAAAATTCCTAAAAAATAATCTTGATGGATGTATAGATGGTTCATGCATATTGGTTGTCAAAAATTTGGTGAAATCTGTATTAAATTATTTGGCCGAATTTCTTATTCACACTTGTAATGTTATGGAACCCTATACTCCCAAACAATCTATGAATGGGTATTTTTATCCTTTGGTGGTGGTTTTATATGAATTATTAATTTAGGGGAAGATTATAATTGGTTCCACTCCAATTATATAATAATTTTAAGATGGGTATCTCTTGAAGTAAGGATCACCTCATCAAAGGCTCATCATTCTTATTCGAATTGTAATGTTTGTGTTTCTATAATAAACTCTCCATTTATCTTCCATTTATTATATTATTTTTAATTTATTTCTTATATAATTCTCCATTATGGTATGTAAATAAAGGGTAGAAACATTATTGGGTTATACCATTTCTAAAACTTTTCACATGCAAAACGTTTCTACGATGAATACACCACCCATGGAACAATAGTTTTTCTTCATAATCAATCGAATTATCACATTCTTTACTAATTTGTTTTGAATAAATGATATACTATAATTTAACTAACATTATATTTTAATTGATTTTTTAACTTCAAAAAAACTATGAATGAAATTGAACAATTAATACAAAACATGTGAGGTTAAGTAATGTTTGAATTATTAGTGCATGATCTTAATAGGTAAAACAAAACAATACTAGATCAATTTTTTAGAGTTAAAATATAATCTATAAACTAAATTAATCCTCAATTATTATATGGATATGATCCATAATTCACCACTAACTACAATATAACCTTATAAATAAAATTAAATCAGGGTGTTATGACTACATTTTTCCAAAGTTGGCCTAAGGTTTAATTCATTTCATCTTTTTAGTTGATGTAAATTCTTATAAGGTTAAGGGGTTGACGAATTAGAGGATGATAATTAAGTGGATTTTAATTTAGAATATAATGATTAATAATTATATAAAATGGTATATTTATATCTATTAATCCTTCTAAACAATATTATCAAAGAAAATATTCTCATTGTGTTTTACTGATCAAATTTGAAAAATAAAAAAAATACAATCTTCTTCCAACATACATCTTCAGGTTTTATAAATGTTAATAAAATCATATAATTTTGATTAGTGTGTTTATTTTATTTTACATTTGTTTTAAAAATACCTTTAATATTTTTTCTTAAGTACTTCCTCCTTAGCGAACTACCTTGGCTAGCCACTCTACTGCATCTAAGAACCAAAAAACACACACACACACATCATTTGAGAGCGGCCATGATATAACCATTCACCATCCCATAGTTTTTCCCATGTTTTTTTAAAAAATAGGAGTGGATTTAATTATTTTATAAGTATAATAACCGAACTATTAAAATAGTACCCTTGTTGATGTGGAACCGAGTCATGATTGTAAAGAATTGATTTAAAAACCTTAAAATATAATATAGCTTTAGGAAGATTAATTAAGGGTTTATAAAATTAATGAAATAACTTCAAAAAAACATTATAAATTGGATATATATATATATATATATTTGGTAATAGAAACCTTTTATGGAATATATTATATCACTTTTGGGTTATTATGTTTTCATATCACACACCATATAATTATACTATATTTGATTTTTACCCAAAAAATTTCTATCTTAAAAAATTACAAAATATTCACCATTGGATAATTTTTATGTGATAATTTTAAAAAAATATTTATTTTATCCAAATAATTCACTAAATACTATAATTTACACTTTAAAATAAAGAATCCCTATTTATTGAAAAATACTATTTTTTTGACAATAACACTTTCCTGACCCTTATAAAAATTATATTCGACTTCATAAAATTACATTATATTTTTTATTTAATAAATATTATTTAATAATATTATTTTAATAAAATATAACTTATTTCAATAATTCTTGAATTCATAAAAAATAATGTCTTTATTGAAACTATATATTTCCCAAAAATACTATTGTGCTTTATTATATCAAAATCAATTTTTTATCAAACTCATTGTTTAATAATTTAAAAAGTAATATTAAAAAGTGATAAATAAAATAATTTTTTTTTATTAAAAGTAAAATATGAAAATTAATACTATTAGTTTCTATATACATATATATTTATCGCACCAGCAAGAACCTTAAGGGTATGGTGGGTGATGGTGAGATTTTCATGTGGTGGTTCAATGAACATGGTTTGAGACATGATCTATATAAGAATGAAATTATCTCATAAACTTTTTTTCTCATGATTTAGTTGTTTAATATCAATTTATATTGACAAAGGAAAAAACCTAATGATACTATCTCCCTCAGAAGCTTTGATTAATGAGATTCATAGGGTACGATCCTATTGGTTAATGCATTTATTTCCTTTTTCTATGTTAATTAGAATTTATGATAACCCTTAATATACTAATGTTAATGGTCACTATAAAATGAAAATATTATCAACATTTATCATTCATAACAGTATTTTAAATCAGGAAGGATATAACTTAAAATGGTCCAAAATAACCAAATTAGTGCATGTGTTTTCTATAACTGCATTACGTGATATGAAATTTATTCAATTAATAATGGAATTCCATTTATGAATTTTTAGGTTTTAAGTACCTTTACTTAAAAAGGGGCCTATACTTTTAAGGTGTTCAACAGATTCAGACTTACAATGAAGGAAACAAACAAACAAATAAATAAACAAAAAAAATTAAACATATGTACATAAATAAAAACAAATATACATTAATATATACATATGTATGTATATATCAATATTTTTGGGCTTTGGGGCCACAAATTTGATCCTTGGATCCTTCAAGGCCTTTGGGCCACCCGATGCCTTTGGGCTAGTAAGGCTTTTGGGCCACCTCAAGGCCTTCAAGCCACCTCAAGGCCTTTAAGAAACCTGAAATTGTGCTTAATGGACTAGGAATACTTTATATAGAGCATACTCTAGATGAGGATTCATAGTAGGCATATTCACCAGAGTAGAAGATAATAGATGTGGAAGAAAGTGAGGGTATAGTGTTTCCATCAGGACCAGCCCATGGATTCATGGGAAGCCTAATCAAACAACAAAGTGAATGTGGAGATCTTATATCACGATGAAGAAGATGGGGAGGACCAGTTCGATGTAGTTATAGTCTATATATTTTCTCTATGACATACGAGTCATATAATGTCTAAGCCTATGTAGATTTTAAGGGTTCCTCATCATAACATGAGGGGGGGGGTTATAAAAATAAATAAAATGAAGGCCTTCATGCAATTTGGGTATGTATGTATCAATATATATATATATAATCACCCTCACAGGAAGTTATGCATACTCACTCTAACTCGGGAGACCGTCTCATTTCATGGAGGTACCATATATCATCATCATCACCTAGGAGGCACCATATTCTCACAAGAATGAATTAAAATATATCGAAATATAATAATATATATGAATGTATGTATGTATGTATGCATATAATCTTTCATCTTTATGTGAAATATACTTAAGTATATATGAGATACCTATGAGTAAACAAATCAAATTCCTAGAGCCAAAACCTGAAAGACAAGGCTCAACACCAACATATACCCAAAAATGAAAATTGACTATGTGTATTGATCTAGAATCTTATCAATGAAATTTTCCTTCTTATCATTGTGTAATATTTAGTAATGTAGTATAAATCACATGAAGCACATGATGAAACAAAAAAGTTATTATATTAATATGAAAATTATATTTATAGTATAAAAATGGACATTTCATTTGAAAGTATTAAAATATGAAACAAATATAAAGTAAGACAATAATTTTAGGAAAATTTTGATATGCTCAATCCCCTAGAATAATCTCACCCACAAAAAATACTATAGAAATGAAGCATAATGTTAGTAATGAAATATGATATTTGAAAATGAAAATACATATAATATTGAGAGAAAATTTATGTTAATGAATAATGAATGAAAGATGTGTTATTTATAGAAATTGGGGATCCTACATTACCGTTACAAATCTAACCGTTAGAATAGAAATTAGACTATTGGAATAGTACCCTAATAGTTGGAATAGTAATCTGGACATATTAATTGTTACCATAACATTAGAATAATACTCTCACATATGGAAGTGTAAAATAATATGTATTCATCTTATGAAATGAAAATATGATATCTTTATAACCTGGTATAATTAAATAATTTTTTTAAAAATGATAAATTAATTATTTTTATTTTTGTAAAACCTAAAATGCTTTAATTTCAAATTTATAGTAAAAATAAGGATTTAAAAGAAAATTTATTTTCACAAAATATATTTAAAAATTAAAATTAAATTTTATTATATTGATAATCTAATTTTATAAGACCATATGTAAAATTTCAAAGGGAGAGAAAAGTGATTATAATATTAAAATTGTTATTTTTAAAATGAATGATGATTTTATTTAAACATTAAATTTATCATATTTATAAAATTATTTTCATAATTTTGATTTCATTTTTGAAATCTAAATTATGAAAAATGGTTAGGGTAAATTTTTGGTATTTTTATAAAATAATATATTTTTCGGTAAATTGTAAAATAGAGTAAAATATGATATTTAACATTATATGATAAATAAATGATTTTTAAGTCATGTATAAGCCATTATTTTTAACTCACATGCACTATTTACTATATATATCTACAATAATCAACTTAATTTGAATTCTTGAAGTAAAATAAGAAACTAATGATTATAAAATTCAAAATACCCCTCCCCTACCCTTATAAATACCATCCTAACCACCATTATTCTCACACTTTTTAAGAATTTAATATTTCCATATATATACCTAGTTTCATTTCCAATACTCTCCCCCACATAATAGTTGTACTATTCTCACCAAAATTCCATTTCAATGAGCCTTACGGGGTAGCGTAAGCGGAGACAACCAAAGGAAGAGGTAACATACTCAACTAATATATTTCAATTTTATTCTTTTTTCTACAACCCCCATATGATATCCATACACTTAAAAATATTAAAACCACTATCGAAAATATACTTTTATATTATTATTAAGGTTTAATATCCATCTTATACCCTCCCCACTTTTGTTCCTAAAACAAAAACATTGATTACAATACTCTTGGTTCAACGCCTCCATCAACAACGCACATCATTTTTATTTACCACATTCAAGGATGGTCATAAAATTATCATTGTGATTAAATAATATTTTAATAATTATATTATAAATTATTTCTTGTTTATTTAATTAATATATATACATAAAATTAAATAATATGAAACTAGTGCATGATGGTTGGTAAAACAGCCTAAATGAAAAACTGCCTAACGTTAATGTTTTTGCTAAGTGAATCATCCCTATGTCAGAAAAACAAAGTATATTTGTGAACATTAAAAATTAAATAAGTAAATTAATATCATTTAATTTCACTTATGTAGTTTTATTTCCATTTTATAAGAACTTCCATAGCTATACTGAAGTGACCCGACATTGGAACCATGAGGCAAGCACTCACAAAAAATAAAAATTAAACTTTATATATCTATGAAATGGTAATAAATGAACATAGTAAAATTATATATAATATATATATATATATGTTAAAGGTTATTAATTAATTAATTAATTAATTTGATTATCTAGGACATTAAGTTTATGTGAAGAAATATTTTGGAACATAAGGCAAGATATCTCTTCAAACCACCATTTTTCATTTGGTTAGGAACTTTCTATATATTACCTCACTTTACCACTCTAATATTATTATTCACTTATTATATATTTCGTATATATGTCCCACACATATATAACTAGCTTAATCCATTTTTCCTTTATGGGTATATACATGTTTTAAAAGGTTCCCTTTTAAATTTTTGTCACACCTCGATCTTGGAATTTCCAGTATTCTATTAATTTCTTGGATTTATTCCTTTATTTTAGGTTTTTATTGAGTCCAAAAATTGAATTTTTGAGTATTGTAGTTTTTGGGTGTCCTGTTAGCTGGTACACTGTTTGGGTGTTGACCATCTGAACTGTTAAAATAGAATGTGTTTTCAGTTCATTTTCTTTTTGAATGGTTTGACTTGCATGGTTTGAGCACAACTTGGGGAAAACCATGAGAGGTCAAGAGAAAATCATATAGCTTGAGGTTTGGTGTTGAGGACATGGAGCATGGATTTAAAAGGGTTATAGTAAACTGTGCATCAAATTTGTAATAGATTCTGTAGATTAGACAATGGTATTTTGAACTGTTGGTGCATGGTTTGGAAAAATGTGTGGCCAACCCATGTGAGGATACCTTATCTCCAGTAGGGTGAAAACATTTTGTGGAAGGTTTTTAAAACTATGTGGCCAAACCATGTTATTTTCCTAGTCTATTAAAAGTGTGAAATTCCTCATTTTCCCCTACATTGTTTTAAGACTATTTGAGGATTTTCCTCTTTTATTTGACCTAGGTGCACCATGGGGGCCTCCAATATCCCTCTATATTTCCCTCCATCCCCATTGAATAATATTGAAGGTTCCTAGGTAAGTTTATTTGAATTTTTGGTCTATTTCCTCTTTTCCTCTTCCTTATATCTTGGTTTCAAGGTTTCTCTTGGTGGGTTTTTTCTCTTGGATGAACCCTAACGGTCACAGTTGATTTGAGTTTCTACTTATTTTATTTTAGGGTGTAATGATCATACCTTGGGGTGTATTATCCCTTATTCCAAAGTTTCATTTCTTTTTCAAATCATTGAGGTAGATGTTTCCATTCATTTCCTTTTATTCAAACTATGTTGATGCTTGATATCTCATTTAATGCTTTAAACATGTTATAATATTACCTATGGTGAATTATTATAATTGTTTTTAGTGTTTTCATGATGGAAAATGGGTATAAATTTGATTTCCAAATAGTTTACTTAATTATTATTATATTAAAATACATCAAAGGTGTTTGATAAAATTCTAATAGAACTTTTTAAAGTGAAATTAGATATTTTGGATAGTTTTACCCTTGGTTAGGTTTTGGTAATTTGGTTGGATTGTGAATTGGAATATGTATTTGGAAATTATGATTTTCATGTTGTGATTCTTATGTGTGTCTTATTGTTTTGGTTTTAAATCATGTGATAGTTTGTTAAAAAGGGTTCTGGTGATTTCATAGATACATGAAGAGTTTCATTGAATGATTGGTTTGGGTTTTCTAAAATTAATTTCTAAGTGTTTTTGTATTTTAAAATAGTGTGTTGGATTCTTTTAGAAATGTGTGTTTTCTTAATGGTTTCTTGAGGCCCATCTGGAATCTTGAAAAAAATTTCTATCCCTTTAACCATGGTTTTCCAAAGGCTTATTCTCCCTTTGTTCTTTATCTTTCCTAGATGGTTCCTTGATTTATAAATAGTGTGTTGGTACTTTATACAACTTTAAATATGGTTTCAAGTGTGTTTCTAAAAGATTGGATGCTTTAGTATTTTGAGATATAGTTTTTTGAAATATTGGTATAAAGTCTCATTTAGAAGTTTAAGATATACTTAGTAACTAACTAGAATAAGAGGCACATTTTTAAATTTTTTATTGTTACATTTTTTACATGGTATTTGGAATGGGGTTGGATTTGAAATTTAAAGGCCAGTTTGGAATTGTTCATGAGAAAGTGGTGTTTTGTATTTACTTAGTAAATGGTGTGGAAATGTATTTTTAAATGTATTAGGGTTGGAAATGTTAAAGACTTTGTTGTCACATTATGTTGTATTTGAAAAGTTGGTTATGGTGTAAAGTAATTTGAAGGTATAATGGAACCTTACGATGCTTTGGGAGTTGGTTTTGGGTCTTATGTAATGTATGGGCCCTGTTGGAAATTTGGAATGTTTTGAAAAAGTATTTAAAACTTGTTTAGAATGGAGGCCTGATTAGTATTTTAAAATGTTGAGAAAGTGGTTTTGAAACACAAATGATGTGACAGACTGATTGAAACTTGTGAATGGATTTTGTTGGGAGACAACTAGACATTGGGATGCCTTCCCCTCTAGTGAATCATGAATGATGATGTTATGGGTTTTGGTTTATGTTTGGAAGCTATGGGACCTTGGGATGTGTTCCCCTATAGTGGCTCATGCACGAGGATTCTTTGGGTTATGGTTTCTATACCATGTTTCACTGAGTATTTTTATCATGGGATTATAGGGAATCATCTAGAGGGTCGAGTGATGGTTGCTTGTTGACCCCAATTAGATGGGTTGTACCCCCTTGATTTTTTGGGAGGCTAGGTGGGATGTGACACTAGATTTTCTAGTCTAGAGAGGTCAATTGGTTTTTTTCTATGGTGCTGCACCATATGCCGATGGTTGAATCTGAACTTAGTATATCTAGGGATTGCTACTACATATGTTTAAAAATTCCCATGATTATCTACCTGTGTGTTATGATTTTATTCTTCTAATTGTTTGGTTTTATCCTTGATAGTTTTTGTCTTTCTTATTTGTTTCCATTACTTTATGCATATCCCTTTTTCAGACCAATTTGTAAGGATTTGTATTTTGGGATTTGGTTTTGAATGGGTTTGTGAAAAGTGGAACCATTTTTTTAAAAGGAATGCCTCATGTGTTGTTTTAAAAGGGAACTTGTGGGAATTTGTTTTCGGTTTCTTAAAAGGAATAAAATACAATTTATTGAATGTATTTCAAACATGTTTTTGTGGAATGTTTCTGTAAAGTAAATGCATGGAATATATGGTGATTAACTACTGATATTTTTAATCCCACACCCTACTTGTGTCACTCGGTGTTATTAGACCCAAGATGTTTTGTAGGTTCAGGTTTTTGGTTTAGTTTTCCTTTAGATCAGGTAGGTCTTGTGATGAGTGGTGAATAAGAGGTCATATGGAGATTGCTTTACCATGTTTCACTTTTCATTTTTTATTCAGTATTTTATATTCAATAGCTATTTTATTTGAATTGGTTTGTGTAATTATTAATTTTTAGTTATTATTGGTTCTATTGCGTGTTTAGTTTTGTTATTAATCTTGGTTGTTTATTAGACTAAATAGTTTCCAATAGATTATTTTGATGTCTGAAAATAGTTTCCATCCAATGAGGATCTGTAATTCCCTTTGGGCCATGTCTCAAACTGGGTCGGGTGACGGGTTAGATGGAAGCTGGGGACGATTCATAAAAAAATGGTATTAGAGGAGTCCCTTGTTATTTGGGTAGATTAGAGATTAGGACTATCGGGACTTAAGAGGTAGGTACAGGAAGGGCATTATGAACCCTTGGTCGTTCTGATCCTTGAGTTTCCAAGGGTAGTCTGGGACATAAGTATTTTGTTTTGGTTTTTATTTTGATTGGATGGGGAATGAAAATGGAAGCTAGCCAATGTCATGTCATGATCCCATGTGGAGTAGTGACCCATTTGGAATCCGAATGCACAATTCAATGTACTCTTAGTGGGTAATTTTTTTTGGGGTATGGTCCACAAACATTGTTGTCAGGTTATGGATGACCACTAGTTCCTCATTCTAGGAGTTTGATGTATGTTATGTTTTGGTTTTGTTCTCATTGGTGTGAGTGGGTTTCCATAGGAAAAAATGGTCTTTGGAGTGGAATGGAATTTTTTAAATAAAAATTATTTTTTTCAGGTGGGTTTAGATTGAAAATAGAAATGAGGTTTTAAATGTTAAAATAATTTTGGATTTTGAAAAGTTTGGGAAACTGTGAGGAAAATTGAATTGATTATTTGGTAAATACTGGCATTTTCTGATAAATTGGTATGTGTGACCCTTAGTATTCCATTTGGATGTTCACATATATATGAGTGTGTATGGAAAGTGCATGTTGTATTGTGTGCATGGAAGATAAATGTGGATGTGGGATAGAAACATATATAGTAGTTTATAAGATACCGGGTGAGTTTTTGAAATCAAAGGCTTTTCTTGGTTTTTCCAAAATGGGTTCTGAATGGGAATGTGATTTTTGATAATTTGTTTTTTTAAAAAAGTGGGTTCTTGTTTTATTAAAAGTGGTTTTAGGTATCTAGAAAGTGTCCTTTGAAGGAGGAAGTTTTGGAATTTGAACAAAATATGGTTTTTGAAAAAAGATTTTGGTTTTTGTTTGTTATGTTAAGCTTATGAGCTAGTTTTTCTATCCTAGGACAGTCCTTTGGTTTCATTTTTAGTTCTATGTTTTCTTATACTCAGAATATTCCACCTAATAAGATCCCCAAAATTTATATTGTGTCTCATTTAGTTTCTGGTTCTTCCCAATTCTTTCTCATCTTTCATGGTGATTAAGGTCTATTAAAGGTGATGGAATGGATTGAGGAAATTGAGTGAGTCTCCATGTCATTAGGATCTTCTGAGGATGTTAAAGGCTGTGCTGTTATGGGTTTGTTTTAATGTCCACGTTTGAATCAATAGAGGGTGAAGTTTCCTTAATCTTTGAAAGTTCTGATGATATTGGGTGCATTTAAGGTCACATTCATCCAATGGTTCATTCTATAGGAGGTGAATTCAAGGAAGGTGCAAGATCTATTCAGTATTCAGTAGGGTCAAAGGATGGTTAAGGACTATGTTGATAACTTAAAGGAGTTGGTTTACCTTTCTTGGGAGATATCATACCAAAATTAGTTGAAATATTATCTCTTCTTATGGGGCCTTATTGAAGATATAAAGGAGAAATTACTCTCATCGAGTGATGTCTGCTTTGAGAAGTTGGATGATTAGGCATTCTTAGCTGAGTTGGTTCCCAAGGTGTAGTTGGAAATAGTTGATTCCCCTGAAGGTTCCCCATATGTCTATAGGTGTGTGCTAGAGGATCTTGTTTCCAAGAATCCATTCACATCAGTTCTGAATTCTCATTCATCAGATCATTTTCTTTTGTGCATTCAGTGTGGTCAGTTTCGGAATTCAAAGCTATATTTTATTAATCCTCCAAATATGTGTCATCATTTTTTTCATTTGGTTCATTCATAGAAGTTTGGTAAAAATAATTTCCTGAGGAAGAAGTCCTTATTAGAGGTTTTCATCTCTTGACTATGGGCAAGCTGATGATTTGAGACAATAGGGGTCCACCCATAGGCCATGAATTGAAGCTTTTCACATAGTTAGAAATTATCGGGGGTGTGGGGAACCTTGGCCAGTTTTTTTTCTCTATTTTTGGATTGAGGATGGTTAATGTTTATATGTATAAATTTTTACTATTGTTGTGATTTCCCCATTTTTTTTAAGAATCTTGGTGTTTTGATTCTTTTTTAATTCGAGTGGTGGTGCCTTTTTAAATGGGATTATTTAATTAGAAGTTCTTTCTTGTGTGTGCATAGACTTCTGTGGATTGGTTCCAGTTTTCAGTAGTTCTCATTTTAGAGATTTTTGAGTCTTGGGGAGTGAATGAAATGTGTTTTTTTTCTATTTGGTTTGAGTACCTTCTATGGGGATTCCCCTTGTGCTAGGGTTTTTTTGTTCATGTTGGTATTTTTCATATCGATGCCTTTATTAGGAGTTTTAATGTTCGGCATTCTAGTTAGGTTCTTATGGTGGGGAGAAACCTCCTCCCTATTTTTATCGATTATTTTCCTTGTGGTTTCACATAGAGGTGATCATGTGTTAATTATGAAATGAAATGTCACCCCAAGGTTGATGGATTCATTTTTCTGTGTTTGGGTTTTAGATTGAGCTTTATTCCTCACACAGCTGGGTGATTTTATGGGGGTAGAAACTGTTTTTGGTGGGGAGAAATATCTCACCCAGATATTTTAATTTTATTTATTATATTAATTTTTTGGATTTGGTCCTTTCGTTGAGGTTTGTGTTGAGTTCCTAGTTTTTATTTTTGTTTTTTAGAGTTTCCAGGTGTCTTTTTAGCTTGTTCATAGTTTGTCTTCATTGTTTTGGTGTTAACCATGCAGTCTATTAAGGAAGAGGGTTTTTATCAGTTCATTTTATTCTTTTACAGTTCGACTTGAATGATTTGAGAACAGCTTGGGGAAAACCATTAGTGGTGAAGGGAAAATGTGATTCTTGGGTGTTGGAGTCTAGGGAATGGAGAATAGACTATGCACAGTTAGAGGAAACCATACGAAAAGCATGAATAGGATTATATAGATTGGATAGTGGAATTTACCACGATTGGAGAATGGTTTGAAGAACCGTTCAATTAACTTATGAAGTGTACCTTTTATCTAGTAGTGTGTTCACAGTTGGTGCATAGTTTTTCAAACCATGTAGCCAAACCATGTGAGTTTTGAGGTCATTAAAACTGTGAAATTAATCTTTCCCCATTCACTGTTTTAACCCTATTTCGGTATTTTCCTCCCCCATTCAACCTAGGCACACCATGGGGCCACCAATTTCATCCTCTCTTTCCCTCATTCTTCTATTTAAGCTTTTTAAACGTTCCTAGGTTTTTTTTTGAGTTTCTGGTTTTTTCACTCTTATCCTCTTCCTCCTATATTGGTTTCTTGATTTCTCTTAGTGGGAGGATCCTCTTGGACAAACCATAAGTGTTATGTTTGATGTGTAATTCGATTTATATTATTCTAGGGTGTCTGGATCATCCATTGGGGTCTATTATTCCTTCTTCTAATGTTTCATTGCATTCACATGTCATTAAGGTAGATGTTTCCATCCTTTTCCATTCAAACACACTCCATTAGGGGTTTATCTTTCCTTTAATGCTTTAAATATGTTATAATTTTACTAATATTGTGTTAGTATAATTTTTTTTGGTGTTTTCATGATGTAAAATGGATGTGAGATTGATTTCCAAGGAGTTTTTTTAAGTATACCTATATTTAAATTCATTCGAGGTGTTTGATAAAATTCCAACAGAACTTTTAGAGTGTAATTGGGTGTTTTTGGTGGTGCTAACCATTAGTTATGTTTTAATAATGTGTTTGGATTTTTAACTGGACAATGTTTGTGGAAATTTTTTATATCATTTTGTGACACTTATGTGTGGATTTTTATGTTGGTTTGAAAGAACATGATGTTTCTTTAGAAAGGGTTTGGGTGATTTCATGGATACATGAAGAGTTTCATTGAATTATTGGTTTGTGTTTTCTTAAATGAATTTACATGTGTTTTTGGATTTACAAATTATTTGTTGTATTCTTCAAGAAATGTGTGGTTTATTAATGGTTTCTTGACACCTCTTTGGTAGCTTGATAAAATTGGATCTCCCTTGAATGATGGTTTTCCAACGGATTCTTCTTCCCTTATTATTTTTACTTCCAAAATGGTTCCCTGATTTCTATATGGTTCATTGGTCTATCATGTGAATTTAAATGCGGTTTTAAATTTGATTATAAAAGATTTTTTTTATTTGGAATTTTGAGATTTCATTTGGTTAAGTATTGGTATAAAGGCACATTTGGAACTTTAAGACATACTTTCTAACTAAGTGGCATAAGAGGCCCATTTGGAACTTTGTGTTGTTACATTTTTTTACATTGTCTTTAGAATGGGTTTTTATTTGAAATTTAAAGTCATGTTTATCATTTTTCATGTGAAATTGGTGTTTTATATTTACTTTGGAAATGGAATTGTAAATGTATTTGGGTAGGAAATGTTATAGGCCCGACTAGAACCTTGTGTTGTATTTGAAAAGTTGGGTTTTATGTGAAGTGATGTGAAGGGTGATTGTAACCTTATGACGTTTTGGGAGTTGGTTTTGGATCTCATGTGACGTACGGGCCTGGTGAAAATTTTGGAATGTTTAGGAAAAATGATTGAAAATTTAGGTAGCATGAAGGCCGAGTTGGTATGTTAAAATGTTGGTAAAGTGGGTTTTGAAACTCAAATGATGTGATGGCCTGATTTGAACTTATGAATATATTATATTTGTAGAGAATTAGAACATGGGATGTATAACCCTCTAGTGTCTTGTGAGTGAGGATGTTGTGGTTGTTTGATTATACTTGTAAACCACTAAACCCTAGGATGCGTTCTCCTCTAGTGGAGCATGCATGAGGATGATGTTGGTTATGGTTGTTATAACATGTTTCACTGATTACTTTTATCATGGGTTTCCTACGTGTCATATAGAGGGTCAAGTGATGATTGATTTTCAACCTCGATTAGATTGGTTGTACCCCATGGATTTACTGAGAGGAGAGGTGGTATGTTCCATTAGATTGGCTAGTTTAGAGTAGATAGACGGTTATTGTCTAGGGAGCTATACCATACTAAGAAAGGTGAGTCTGAACTGAGTATGTCTTGGGATTTCTTCTAGAGATGTTTAGGAAATTTCCATGATTATCTACCAACATATTCTTGTTCTCTTATGTTGTTGTTGGTTATTAGCCTTAATAGTTTACATCTTATTTCTTGGTTTCCTTGAATTTTCACATATCCCTTTTTAATAATTTTTTATATATTTTTATGTCAGATTTGGTTTTGAATGGGGTTGTGAAAAGTAGAAATATTTTTCTAAAAGAAATTTTGTGTTTGTTGTTTTAAAAGGTAATACATGGGAAGTTATGTTTGGCTGCTTGAAATTAATAAAATTCTATTTCATAAATGTATTTTAATTTAGTGTTTGTGGACTATTTTGGTAAAGGAAATACATCGACTCTGTGGTGATTTACTATTGTTCTGTTTAAGATCACACTCTACTTGTGCCACTCGACATCAGTAGACTATATACATTTTGTAGGTTTAGGTCTATGGTCTGGTTTACCTTTAGGGAAGGTAGGTATTTTGGTTAGTGGTGACCAAGAGGTCACATAGAGATTATGTTAACATGGTTATGTTTTCATTTTTTATTTTGTTTTTTTATGTTCACTAGCTGCTGTATTTGGATTATTTGATGTATTTATTACGCTTTAGTTATTGATAGTTCTACTGTATGTTATGTTTGGTTATTGATCCTTATTGTTTGTTGGGATAAATAATTCCCATTTTATTATTTTGATTTACGACACTAGTTTTCTATCCGTGGGGATATGAAATGCGCTTTAGGCCTTGTCTCAGACTCAATCAGGTGTCAGGTTAGATGGTAGTTGTGGTGGGTTCATGAAACACTATTATTAGAGGATTTCCTTGTTATTTTGAGTGTTAGGTAGATTGGAGATTAGGATTTTTCAGGACTTGAGAGGTAGGTACGAGAAAGATACCACAAACCCTTTCTCGTTTTGATCTATGAGTTTCCATGGGTAGTTCAGGACATGAGTCTTTTATTTTTGTTTTTGGTTTGAGTGTATGGGGAATGAAAATGGAAGCAAGGCAATGTCATGTCATGATCTCACGTAGTGTAGCAAACCATGTGGAATCTGAGTATAAGGTTCAAGTTCCTCTTAGTAGGTAATTATTTCTTGGGGAATGGTCCACAAACCATGTCATCAGGTTATTTTTGAACACAAGTTCCTCATTCCAGGATTTTGATGTAAGTTGTGTGATGGTTTTGTTCTCATTGGTCTAAGTGGGTTTCCAAAGGAAAAATGGTCTTCAGAGAGAAAATATATTTTTTTAAATTAAAATTATTTTTTACAAGTGATTTTTGATTGAAAAGTGATATGGTTTTTTAAAATATAAACTCATTAAGAATTTTGAAAAGTTTGGGAGAGTGTGGAGGAAAATTGAATTGATAATTTCATAAATTCTTGGGTTTTATAATAAAGTGGTATGTGTGACCCTTGATATTCCTTATAGATGTTGAAATATGTATGGAAATTAATGGAAAGTGCATGTTTTCAAGTATGAATAGATGATATAAGTGGATGTGGGATGGAATCATATGAAATGGTTCATAGTATACCATGGTTGAGTTTTTGAAATCAAAGGTTTGGATTAGTTTTTCAAAATGGTTTTTATAGGGAAAGTTATTTCAGGAATTGGTTTTTCTTTAAAAAATGGGTTCTTATTTTGTGAAAAGTTTATTTTTTTATCTAAAAAATGGCTCTTGAAGGATGTGGTTTTGGAATTTGAATGAAATGTGGTTTTTGAAAATAGGATTTTGGTTTTTGTTTTTGATTTTAATCTTATGTGCAAGTTTTACTAGTCTGGGATGGAATTTTGGTTTCATTTTTGGTTGATGTTGATTTCAGTTATGTGTTTTCTTATGTATAAAATATTTTGACCAGAGCGATCCCCAAGTTTCTATCAAGTCTCGTATAGTTTACGGTTCTTCCCATTTTTTCCCATTATTCATGGTTATCAAGTTCTATTAGAGGCATTGGGATGACTTGACGAAATTGATAGTGTCTTCAGATCACTGGGAAATACTGAGGCTATTAGAGTTCATGCTATTATAGGTTTTTTGAAGGTTAGAGTTTAGATCAGTGGAGGGTGAATGTTTTGTTATCATTAAAAGTTGGTATGACATGGAAAGAGTTTAATTCCACTTTCGTCTGATGGTTCATGATGGAGGAGGTTAAGGCGAGGAAGGTGGAGGAGCTCTTGAGTTTTTAGAAGGGTCAGCAGACAGTGAAGGCCAATGTTTACCACTTAAAGGAACTAGTTTTATTTTATTTGGATATAGAATCCTAAAATTCATTTAAATCTCCTATATTGTTTTAGAGAATTCATCAAGATATCAAGGAGAAAGTCCTCTCATCCAGTGAATTCCTCTTTGAGAAGTTGGTAGATGAGGTTTTTTTAGACAAGTTAGTTCCTGGGGTGCCGTCAGTGGCAATTGATGCCCATGAAGGTTCCCCATCCAGAAAGAGGTATGTTCTAGAGGAGCCTATTTATAAGAATCCCTTCTCTTTGGTTATGACGTATCATTCATTAGACCATTCTCTTATGTACTTTTAGTGTGGTCAATTTGGGCATTCAAATCTATCTTTTCATAATTTTTCAAAGACATGTCATCATTGTGGATATGAGGTTCATTTTTAGAAGTTTTATAAGAATCCTTTCTCAAGGAATATGTATTTATTAGAGGGTGTGACCTCTTAACTGTGGGGAAGAATATTCTTTGTGGAAATAGGGATATATCCGTAGGACCTGGGGTGAATCTTTTCACACAGTCAGGAATTGTCAGGGGTGTGGGGAACCTTGGCCCAGTTTTTGTCTCTAGTGTTGGAGTGGAGATGGTTAAAGTTTCTATATATTAAATTTCACTCTTATTTTTATTACCATATTGTTGTAAGAATATTGGTATTTTGTTTCTTTTGGAATTATAGTGGTGGTGACTTTTTGAAAGTGAGTCTTTAATTAGTAGTTTTTTCTTATATGTGTATAGCCTTTTGTGTATTGTTTCTGGTTTTCAGTCATTCTTATTTTGGAGATGTTTGAGTGTTAGAGAGTTGATGAACTGTTGTTTTTTTTCATTATTTGGTTTGAATTACTTTCTTGGGGTTTCCACTCATACCGAGGGTTTTTAGTTTGTGTTGGGAGTTCTCATATTAGTTCCATCATGTTGGGAGTTTCAAAGTTGGTCATGATAGTTGGGTTTTTATGGTAGGGATAACCCTCCTTATAAAAACCCTACTCTTTATTACACATCAATACTTGATTTATTACATAAAATTTCACATAATAAAACTCAAAATATCTATAAGTCTAGTGTCTTTGGGAATTAGTTACATTACATAACAACTAATAACATACGATACAAAAAATTATTAAACACTTCCTTGACATGATCATAATATTCCAATGAACATAAAATTATATGGGATATCCTAGGGAAAAATATAAGGAAGGGGTGAGCTATAAATCCTAGTAATGGAATAAAAAAGGAATAAAATTAAGAATAAAATAATTTTAGACAACATTCATATCAATGGATCATAAAAGGAACATGAATAATAAGGCACAATATAACATGATAATTATAACATGGGAAATGTGGAAACAACTTAAAACACTGAATCATAAAATTAGACCAAATCTAAATCTACCAAGAACTCATGGTGGAAAAATTCTCATAAATTAATCATGTACAACCCTTTCCCAACATGAAATATCATGATACTAAACATTACCTAATTCATTGGAGCATTATCTGGGCACACCCATCATAATCATTTCTGTCTCATGCTTAAGTGTGCGACATTGATCATACTTCATGGATTCATTCAACATCATAATTCATTCCATGAACATGGAATATAGAATAAATACATATAAGTTCTAAATAAATAAGTATATGTGTATAAAGGTGAATACAATTGATAGAAAATTTGGTATGGTTTTCACTACATAATTATTTTGGAATGGAAAATCATGGTGAAATTTTAGAAGAACGAGGGCGTTACATAAAAATTCATAAAAATAATTGATGAGATATAAATGGGAATTTCATCATTTAAAAATGTAATGGGAATTAATAGGGACATGTAAGTAAATGTACTAAAATTATTAAATTGAAATGGAATGCATAAGCTCATAAAGAAACATGAATTAAGGATATTGAGTGAGGATCCCTTATGAAATTTCGACATAGTATCATCTTATGTAAGGTTCCAAATGGTAGAGGATACATGATCCCTCATTAAATAAGTTATAATAAGGTATTTATTATAAATTAATTAAAATATAACCATTTTAAATTAGAAGAACTAATTTCAAAGAAGCTGCTTGAATTTGAAAGGAGGATAAGACGGTGAGAATCCATTACATGAGTGTGTAACTACAAAGGCTTGGGAGGGGATACCTGAAATCCTGGGGGAACATTGGGAGGAATCTATTGAGTGGATGACAGATTTTGGATGTTCTCTAAGTAGTTTATGCAAAGATAAATGGGAGAATCAGAGGGTTTATAAAGGAAAGGAGGGATATTTCATTATTATTTAGTTTTTAGAATCTACATAATAAATATCCAAAACTACTAAACATCCCATGGTTTATTACAATGGTTTATTCCATATATTATTGGTTTAAATTATTTTATAATTCCAAGTAAAATATTTATTAAAATATTACAATTGGTGATGTTAAGGTGAGTCACACTCTTAAAGAAACAATTTTAAAATTTTAAAATATATTATAAGACTTGGAGGATTCAAAATGGCATTAAAAAATAAATCAAATAAACTTAAAAATAAACTATTTTAAATTGAAAAATATATATTTGGTAGTTTATTTCATTTATATTACATATTACATCACACTTGAGTCATTATTATGACATAAAACACCAACTATATTCATATGGTATTTAATTTCTACCTAAAAATTTTACTGTCTCAGAAAATTATGAAAAATCCACCATTGGATAATTTTGAAATTCTGTTTCCAATCATAATAATCATTTTATCCATTTTTTTAAATATGTGATTTTTCAAATTTAAAATAATGAACAACATTTATTGAAAATGATGTGTTTTGATGACAATAGTTTTTGAACCCTAATAAAAATTACATTTGACATCATAAAAATTAAATGATCATTTATATTTGATAAATATTATTTGATAATAATATTCCATTAAAATATTATTAATTTCAAAAATGTATTAATTCATATATTCATTAGTTGAATTAAAATATTAACTAAAAAATATAATTTTTTCTTTATAAATATATAAATCATTTATAAAGTAAAAATAAATAGATGAAAATACATTCATTACTCTATAAAAAATAATGTTAATACTAATATTGATAGTGTCTTGATACATATCCATTTAACACACCATTATATTCTCTAAGAGTATGGTGCACGATGGTGGGACATTCATGGGGTTGTTCGGCAAACATAGTTTGTGCAATGATATCGAAGAGCTTGAACTTCTTCTATAAACAGTTTCGATCATGCTTAAGTTATTGGATCTCATATTGGGATTAGTCTTGGTCAAATACCATTATTATTTCTCCCTTAGAATCTCCCATAAATGGGCATCATAGGCTACAATCCTAATAGTTGAGGCCATCAATTTCATTGTATGTGGCAATTAGATTTGTTAAAACACTATATTTATACTAGTTATGTGAGAAATTTTCAATGACTATATTATAAACGATAATGATACTTAATGTCCATTTAAATCTAATTGGATATATAAAAAAAATAAGTTCATGTGTGTTCTGTAAACATATTTTATAATAAGGCATTTAATTCAATAAAAAGGGGAATTTTATATATAATAGTTCAGGTCATTACAATCTTAACCCCATTAGAAATTTCATAATCAAAATTTTATTTTCCCATAATAAAACAGATGAGAGTAACTTTTCTTAATCACCTCCTCTAGTTCCCATATTTCTTCATTAAACTTTTAGTTTTTCTACAACACTTTAAGAGGGGGAATTTTCTTATTTTGTAGAACTTTTTCTGTATGATATAAGATTTTCACTGACTAATATTTATAGGAAAGATCATTCTCTAATGTTACCACCTCTGGACTGAGTACATGTGAGGGGTCCGGTATATAAATTCTAAAGAGGGATACATGAAATACATCATGTACTTGAGATAGGTTCAGTGGGATTGCTAGTCGATAGGACACTGCTACGATGAGAGAAAGGATCTAAAAAGGGTTGATGTATATTGGAATAGATTTCCATTTTTCCGAAATCTCATAAATTTGTTCCATAGAGATTTATGGTGGAATAATATGTCTCCAACATCAAACTCTAGGTATCATTGATGATTATCAACATAAATATTATATCGAATCGGAGCATCCTTGATGTGATAATAAATGTTCTTAACCTTATCTACCATTTCCTCAACCATTTCAAGACCTAAAAGTTTTTATTCCCCATCTCCATCCCAACATGACAGTTTTCTACACCTCTTCCCATAAAGGGATTAATAGGGAGCCATATAGATGATCTAGTGAAAGTTGTTGTAAGAGAACAAGACCAGAGGAAGATGTTGGTCCCACCCCCTTTGAATTCCATATAAAATACTCCTAACATGTCTTCTAATGTCTAAATAGTCCTCTCAGATTGGTAATCAGTCGGAGGATGATATCCCACACTGAAATTCATCTTATTTTCTAGATCATTCTAGAGAATTTTCAGAACATGGAGGTGCAGCTTGGATCCTGATAAGATACAATAGATAGTGGTACTCTATATATCCTTACCTCTTTTATGATGTATACCCATTCCAATTGATCAAGTGATAAATTATCTTAAATCACAATGAAGTGTACAATCATTATAAGATGATCCACAACAACATAGATAACATTGTTTCCATTGGATTTATTCAGAAGTTTGGTGACAAATTCCATGATGATGTTTTCCCATTTCCATGTTAGTATGGGTATTGTTTTCATCATTCCATTAGACTTATGCCTTTAATACCTCACTTACTTAGATACTAGGAACATTGATATATATTCAGCGATCTCTTTCTTCATGTTGTTCCACCAATAGTGCCATCAATGATCTCAATACATCTTTGTGTTTCATGGGTGAATAGAGAAAGTAAAACTATGTGAATCATCCAATATTTCCTTATTTAACTTTGGATTATATAGAATACATAGTCTTGAACCAAATATAACAATTCCTTCTTATTTAAAATAGAACTCTAAGGATATCCCTTTTCTTAGAGTTTCTACTTTCTTCTAAATTCCCACATCATCTTTTTGGGAATCCTTTAACCTTTCTAAAAGAGATGTTTGAGAAACCATTTTTGAAAGTATTTATGATGTTTCCTTCTTTATGATTACCATGTCTATCATCATCAAATCCATAAATATCAAATCCTTTTCAATTCTCATCAGTGATGGAATTATTGGGTCTTTTCTAATTAGAGAATATGCCACCATATTTTCTTTACCATGATGGTAGTGGATTGAGAAGTCATAATTCTTGAAAATATATACCATATTCACTAACACATATTAAGCTCTTTCAGTTTGAATATATATGTGAGGCTCTTATGATCAGTATATATCTCACACTTCTCCCTACAGAGATAATGATGTCATATTTTCAATGAGAAGATCATATCTGCTAACTATAGACCATGCGTGGGATAGTTTTTATCATTAATTTTCAACTATGTTGTGGAATATGAAATGAATTTTTCATTTTTCATCAATCCACGACCTAATCCCTTCTTTGGATCATCAATAAAAACTAAAAAAAGTTCCCCACTCGTGGGTAGTGTGAGAATCGGGGCAGTGATAAGCCTCCTTTTCATTTCCAGGAAGCTTTCTTCACATTAATCATTCCAAGAAAACTTGACTCCCTTCCATGTTATCTTGGTAAGAGGGTTTGAAAATCATGAAAAATTTCTCACAAATCAGCGATAATATCCAGATAACCCACAAAAGATATGGATATCTGCCATGAATTTTGGCCTTGACCACCCTTTAATTTATTTTTTCTTTGAAGGATCCATAGATATCCCATTACTTGTGATGATATTCCCCAATAATGATACTTCCTTCAACTATAAATCATACTTTCTATACTTTTCATAGAGATTCTCATTTGGAAAGTTCTTTAGCACAATGATCAGATGCTCCTCATGCTCCTCATTGGTTTGGGAGTATATTAGAATATCATCTATAAAGACTTCCACAAAATTTTTGAGTTAATATATAAATACTCTATTCATTATGTCTATAAATATTGTTGGAGTATTATTGAGTCTGAATGACAATACTATTAACTCGTAGTGCCAAACCTTGTAAGAAATTTTTTCGTGGGGATATCCTCTTTCTTTACCCTAACTTTGTAATATCCCAAACACAAATCCACCATAGAGAAGTACTGTTCTATAAGTAGCTAATCGTAAAATTCATCAATCCTTGTCAAGTGGTACTTTTTATTTATCATAATCATGTTGAGATCACAATAATCAATGAAAAGGTGTATTAACCCATCTTTATTCCTAATAAAGAGTACTGGTGTACCCTATGTTGAAGAAATAGGGCATATAAACCCTTCATCCAGAGTCTCCAAAAGTTTTTTATTTAGCTCCTAATGTTCCACAACAACCATGCAATATGTATTATTAAATTTTATAAATGCACTAGGTATAAGATCGATTGAAAATTCAACCTCTCATCTAGGAGGAAGGCTGGGAAATTCTTTAGTAAATACATCATCATATTCCCTCACAATAGGCATATATTCAAGGAGGGTTCTTTCCTTAGAATCAATCATTTGATAAAGATAAGCTTTCTCATAGGGAAATAATATCCATGATTGTGATGATAGTGAAAAATAATATTTATCCACGACCTTGAACTTGCATATAATTGGGGGTCGATTCATCGTAAAAAGAGTGATTTCCTTATCACGATAATTTATGTTGGATCTATATAGTGAAATCCAATCCATGCCCTGAATTGCATCAAATTACATCAAATGGAGTACAAAAAGGTTCTCCAAGAAGTTCATCCCACAAATTTTGACATAGGAAGAGTTATATACTTGGGATGAAATAATTTCCCCATTTTCTATTTTCACCGGCATCTCTACATCCATGCTTTGTGGTGGTTTATAGATAATTATACTAAAACCTCATGATATGAAGGAATACATTAAACCATAATAAAAAAGTGCATACATTATTCTTGAATGAATAAATAGAATACCTTCCAAAACTTCATTGTTAAGATTCACCATGGTGGTAGTGATGGAATAATCTTTCCCTTGCTGCCTTATGGGTTATTGGTTGCCACTGAAAACTCTTGGATTAGGGAGTTTATTTTCAAAGTGCCCAAGTTCTTTGAAGTTGAAGTAATGGTTAATTTTTTGAGTGTTTACCAGAGCTTTCCTTTCCTCTGTCACATTCATGAGGTTCTCTTATCAGAAATTCTTATTTAGGTTTCCTTCATTCCCACACCCAAATAATTTCTTTATCCCCCTTAAGAAATTTTTAGGGTGCTTCTTTCTGTACATTTGAAAATTGGGATGATGAAATTTATTATAACCATTCAATTTCTCCACAAAAATTCCATAATTAAACTCCACCTTTTGCATATTATCCCCATTATACGAGTAGGATTATCTGATATCCATTTCGACTTTGATAACACATAGGACAATTTCCTCATAGCAATCAAAGTCATGGATTGTTAGAGCTTTTAATAGACTAGGTTTTATCCAAAAAAAGAAGTGGTCAACCTAGAATTCAAGGTAAACTACAAAACTGAAGGAATATCATGCAAGTATTATGATTTTTTACTCATATACCCTAATATATTCTTTATATTCTTTATTGGGTTCAAGGAAATACCATTCCATTTTAAGCCAGAGAATGTGAGGACATTTTTAATTAGTTTTTTTTTCTATAATTACTTCCACTCCATTATTTTGATTTCTTAATTAGGTTTAATATTATTCATCAATGTACACCACTTATCAACTTCTCCCTCTATATGATAAAAAACTATAAAAACCTTCTCTTGTTTGGAACATTAAAGGATGGAGAATATCTTCTCAATAGTGTTGATCTATTTTTTTTTTGCGATTAAGGGATCCGATGATCCGTTTAATGTAGGAGTCCTTTGTCACAAGAAGATCTTGATTGTGTCTTGTTCTCTCTTAGGGGGATTTAGAGTCTCCTCCTAACACATGTTTATATTTATAACATAAGAAAGTTGAGAGAGTATTTTCATGAATTTCATGATTCCTACTCACATCAGGTTTGGCATCTTGTTGGAGAAGTCATCACATTTCCCTTCACATCAATTTTTAACCTAATTCCTCCAATTTATAGCCATTTGCTAGAATAAAAGGGAAATTAGGGATTATTATCTTACCTTATTAAACACATAATGGTTAATACAATGATAATAAAGGGATAAATTTTAAATTAAAAATTTCCCTTAACATATGAATTTCTAGGCTCTAATCTATGTTATCCTTGATTTTCTTCCTAACATTTATTATTATGGGATTTTTTTGTTACCATAAAAATGGTTCATAATGAGCCTATGAATTTACCAAAGGATATACTTCAGGAGTATCAAATGAGGTGTGCATTAAGGATCGTTTTCATGTACTAGATTATCCTAAGTTAGTCCCAAAACATCTTGTCAGAGTTGTTACTCTTAGTTTCATCTATGCCAGAACCAAATAAACTTTTAGTATCCAGAAAATGATATATTTTCTTGATAAACCAATTAATATATACTAAAATAAATTTTAGGGATGTTTTATTATACTTAGTGTTATCCCTAATGCTTTATCAAGAGTTTTCTAATCCTAATCCCAATATTAATGAAACTTTTGTTCTAATACCTACTATAACAACCTTGATCATTATTACACAATAATAATTGATTTATTACATAAAATTAAACTTAATACAACAAAAAATGTCGATAAGTATAGTGTATTTATAAATTAGTTAGATTATATAAGAACTTATAACATGGGATACAAAACATTATTGAACACTTCCTTGATAGGATCATAAAATTGTAACAAACTTAAAACTGCATGGGATATCCTACGGACAAACATAAGCAATGGATGAGCTATAAATCCCAATAAGGGAATAAAATAGTCATAAAATGAATAATATAATACATGTTTGAAAATATTTATATTAATGGAGCATAAAAGGAACATGAATAATAAGGCATGATATAGCATGATAATCATAACATGAGAAATGTGGCAACAAATTAAAACACTGAATCAAATACTTAGGTCAAGGATAAATCTTCCAAGATCTCATGGTGTACAAAGTCAAATAAAGTAATCATGTAAAAACATATCCCAACATGACTTATCATGATACTAAATATTACCCAATGTAGTGGAGTGCTATATGGGTCAACCCATCATAATCATTTAATTATCTTACTTAATTGTGCCACATAGATCATACATCATGGATTCATTCAACAATATAATTTATTCCAAAATCAAGGAATATGGAATAAATACATTTAAGTCTCCAATAAATAAGTATATGGGGATAAAGGTTAGTACCATTGATATAAAAATGTGTTTGGTATTTACTACACAATTATTTTGGCATGGAAAATCGCTGGGAAATTTTAGTAGCATAACGACATTATATAGAAATTCAAAAAATGTTTGATAAGAGATAAAGGGTTAGATAATAATTTAAAAATCATATTTTTAGTAATAGGTACATTTAAGGAAATTTAAAAACATTACTAAATGGAAATAGAATGCATAAGTTCATAAATAAACTTGAATAAAGGATATAATGTGAGGATCCCTTACAAATTTTGGCATAGTAATGACATAGGTAAGGGTACAAATGGGGTAGGATAAATGATTAATAATTAAAATAAAATAAAATATATAGTAAGGTAATCATTATAAATTAATTAAAATATATCCATTTGAAGTTATAAGTAATATTTCAAAATAAGTTTCTGGAATTTGAAAGGAGGAGAGGCAGGTGGGAATCCCTTACTTGAGTTTGTGACACCAAAGGCTTGAGAGGGGCTTACAGAAAGATTGGGATAACATTTTTTGGACTCTATGGAGTGTATCGAAGAGTTTGGATACACTCCAAGGTGTTTTAGTAAAGAAAAATGGGAGCTTGTGTGGGTATATTTATGAAGGATGTGGATTTTATTATTATTTAGGTTTTGAACTCTACATAATAAAACATACAAAAGCATAATCCAGACCCTAGTTTTTCCCATTTTTTCTAAAAACTTTTATTGGTTTAAATTATTTTATAATCTAAAGGTCATAACATATTAAAATATTACCATTGGTGATGCAGAGGTGAGTCACACTTAAAAAAATGATTTTCAAATCGTAAAATATATTATAAGTCTTAGAGGATTCATAATGGATTTATAAATTAAATAAAATAAACATAAAAAGCATTATTTTAATGTAAAAAAATATATTTGGTCGTGTATACCATTTATATAACTTAATACATCATATTTGTGTCATTATTATGTCATAAAATACAAAGTATATTTAAATGGTATTGAATTTTGCCCCAAAAATTTGATTGTCTCAGAAAATTATGAAACGTTAACCATTGGATAATTTTGAAATTATGCTTCCAAAATTAATATTCATTTTATCCAAATAATTTTATAAATATTTGAATTTTCACTTTTCAATAATGACTGACATTTATTTAAAATGAGAGGTTTTTGATAATAAACATTTTTGAACCCTAATAAAAATTACAAATGACATCATCCAAATTATATGATCATTTATCTTTGATTAATAATATTTAAAAATAATATTCCATTAAAATGTTATTTATTTAAAAAATCTATTAATTCATTAATTCATTAATTAAATTTGATTATTAACTAAAAATATAATTTGTGCGTTATCAAAATAAAAAACATTTATAAAGTAACAATAATAGGATTTTAGTACCCCATGTTTTTGGTATTTAACCCTTTCTTGATTATTTTAATGTTTATAATGTTAAAGGTGATGAATGGAAGAGTTAATAGATCTTGGAATGAAGTTTTGAGGCAAAAGGGGAAGTTGCAGGGGCGGCGCACGGTTTGTCTAAACTATGCATCCAAACCGTGCATAGTTGGTCTTGGAGGCAGTAGCTTCTGTATGGGTGGCGCACAGTTTGTCTAACTATGTGGCCAGACCATGAGATAAGGGTGCCTGAGGTAGTAGCTAATGCACGGTTAGCACACGTTTTGTCTAATCGTGCGGTCAAACCGTGCAACCACTTAAACGAGATCCTATAAAGGTGGATCTCATGAGTTTTTGCCTCTAAGTGGATCATTTTTACTCCTAAGTGGCCATAACTAGGGATTTTTCTTCTCCTACGGTCAAATAGGGTTCTCCCATCATTCTAGAGGCAATCTAAAGGCTTACCGTGGTTAATTGAAGCCAGATTCTTGAGGTATGTGATCGTTCTTCATCGTTCTTGATCAGTTTCTTAGATCTACTTAGATCTACTTGTCATATTCTCTCGCTTTCTTAGATATATGCATGTTATGGGTATATCTAAGTGTGTGGATTCCAGATATGATGATATTTGTTCTTGATCTTGCTAGGCAAAGAGATCTAAGGTGGTTTTTTGGAGAATCAACCCGGTTTTCTTGAGCGTTCTTCGACCATTGTGGTTTTTGTCAAAACCTTTATGGTAGGAGGCTTCACTCTCGACTCCTCTTACTAGAATTGATTTTCTTAGATTAAAATTGGTTTATTTGAATGGTTTTATTGTGAAAATCATAGAATAAATCATTTTTAGTGATGATTTAAGGTTTTGATGAGATTTTGAAATCTTGGTAAATTTTTGTGAAAAGTGATTTGGCTTGTTGAATTTAAAATGTTGAGTTTAAATTATGGATTTTCTGAAATTGTATATGGTTTGATGAAAAGTGGGTTTTCAATAAAAAGGGTGTTTTATTGAAATGGTTTGAGATTAAAATGACTTTGATGGAATTGGTTTTCAATAAAATGGGAGTTTTATTGAAATGTTTTGGAATTGAAATGGTTTTAATGGAAATGGTTTTCAATAAAAAGGTGTTTTTATTGAAAGGGTGTTTTAGCATGATTGATGGGAATATGTGGTGTTTGTTCATATTGCATGTACGAGGCATGGTTGAAATAGGAACTTATGCTCGGTTCCAAACATTTAATGGAACAAGGTAACTATATGTACGAGGCTTGGATGAAATATGACCTTGTGCTCAATGGAAAAGGTGTAATGGCACATGGGAAACAATTACCTTGTGATTACTTGGTAGATCAACAAGAAACTGCTCTTGAGTATGAAAATATCATAACGTAGCATTAATGGTTGGATTCATGGGTTGTGGAATGGTTGGGTTTGCCAAAAATGAATGTTTGTGAAATGGTTATTAAGCTTGTTTGGATATTTTTCTAGAAAAATAACTTGATGGAAAATAGGTTTCAATTGCTCTTGGAATGCCTTTGGTTGTGAATGGTTTTGAAAGCTTGTTTATATTTAGTTATAAAATGATTTTGAGAAAATGTTTTACAAAAAATGTTTTCATATAAATGTGGATAACTCTATTATCCTATTGTCGTGAGTAGGGAAGTCATTGAGGGAAAACCTATTGAGTTTTATACTCACCCCTAATTTGGCACGTTGGTGCTTTTACAGATTTTGTATTCTGAGACACGGGTAATGGTAAGGAATCTTAATACTAGAGGCTTGTGGTGACGTTTGGGAGATGTTTTGGAGCTTGGAGCTTGTGGAGCGTGGATTTGTGGTGTCTTTTTAGAGTCTTGAGAAGTTCATCTGCTGTGTACTTTAATTCATAGTTTATCCTTCTTCTATTGTGTACTTTGATGTAGTTTGGAATAAATGAAGTGTTTATTGGTTTTCATTTATTCATGCATCATATAGTGAATGTTTGGTTATGCTTGGTTGGTTTATGGGTTTTTTTCCTAAAGGTTAAATCATCCCCCCCAACTTGTATTTTAAACCCTTCATCATTTATTGCCAGCCTTTGGCATCTGAGGGATGTATCTTAAGGCCTAGTAATGTCTCATTGAGCTCTCAAGCCAATGATAATTGGAGGGTCATTACAAGGATGAACATATATTCATTACTCTAGAAAAAATAATATACATACCTATTTTTCTAGGGTATTTATACATATACCTTTAATACACCAGCATACACCCTAAGTGTAAGGTTCATGATAGTGAGGCTTTCATGGGACCATTCGAAGAACATGGTTTGGGCCATGAGCTCGATGAGCTTAAACTTCTCCTGTAAACGATTTTGTTCATGATTAAGTTTTTGGATCTCAAATTTTCCTTAGTCTAGGGAAAATCCTAGGAATTATCTGCCCCTCAGAAGCTTTGATAAATGAAATTCATAGAGTATGACCCTACTAGTTGAGGTCATTACTTCCTTTGTTTGTGACAATTGGATTTGTTGAAACCCTATATTTATACAAGTCATGTGATTACTATTAAATGGATATATTATCAATGGTAATGATATTTAATGTTCATTTAAATCTAATTGGATATAATAAAACAAAATATGTTCTTGTGTTTTCTATAACCATATTTTATAATAAGTCATTTAACTGAATCAAAATGAAAATTTTACTTATAATAGTTCAGGTTATTATAATCCTCCTCCCTTTTCACAGTTCTTTTAATTTTGATTTCTATTATATTTTATTAGGTGTATATTATGGATTTAAATGTCAAACTGAGGTTTTGGGCTTCATTCAGATTTGTTTGGGTTTTGGATCGAGCTTTGTTCCTTACATGAAAAGGTGAATTTATAGGGAAAGAAAGTGCTTGTGGTGGGGAAAATTGTCACACCCCGATCTTGGAATTTCCTTTATTATATTCCTTTCTTGTATTTGGTTTCTTTGGTTGAAGATCTAGTTGATTTCCATGTTTTAATTTTTGATTTTTTGAGTTTTTAGGTCATTTTTTAGCTTTTTCACAGTTTTTGTGAATGGTTTGGGCGTTAACCTTGTGGAATGTTAAGGCAGAGGGTGTTCTCAGTTCATTTTATTCTTGAATAGTTTGAGTTTCATGATTTGAATATTCCCTGGGGAAAATCATGCAAGTTAAATGGAAAACTATGCATGTTGATGGTTGGTGTCTGGGGCATGGTGTATAACCTGCATACGGTTAGAGGAAACCATGTGACAAGCATTTGGGTGATTTTTTTGATTGGATAGTGGAATTTTTTCTGGTTGGTGCATGGTTTGGAAAACCATGTAGCTAACCCATGAGGGGTTACCTTCACTTTAGTAGGGTGCACACAGTTGGTGCGTGGTTTGTCAAATTGTACATCCAAACCATGTGAGTTTCCCGATTCATTAAAAGTGTGAAATTCCTCTTTTCCCCCTCCACTATTTTAACCATATTTCAAGATTTTCGTACCCCATTCCTCCTATGGGGGCATCCAAGATCCTCCTACATTTCCCTCTTTCCTCTATTGAATCTTATTGAAAGTTCCTAGGTAATTTTCTTGGAGTTTTTCATCGATTTCCTCTTCTCCTCTTCATCTCTTAGTTTCATTATTTATATTGGTGGGGTTTTCCTCTTGGTCGAACCCAAAGGCTTTGTATTGATGTGTGGTTTTATTTATTTGATGTTAGGGTGTGTGGATTGTTCCTTGGGGTGCATTCTTCATTCTTTAGAAGTTTCGTTTCATTCGCATGTCATTTAAGTAGATGTTTCCATCCATTTCCTTTTTAGCACACTCCGTTGATGCTTGATATTTACTTTAATTCTTTAAGCATGTTATAATATTACTTTTGGTGCATAAGTATAAATTATTTGGTGTTTTCATGATGTAAAATGGGTGTGAAATGTATTTCCAAAGAGTTTCCATAATTATGAATATATTTAAATGCATGCAAGGTGTTTTATAAAATTCCAATTGAACTTTTAAAGTGAAATTGGGTGTTTGGGGTGGTTTTTAACCTTGGTTATGTATTGGTAATGTAGTTTTATTTATAATTGGATGATGTATGTGGAAATTATGTGGGGCTTATTGTGTTTGTTTGAAAGAAAATTATGTTTCTTTCCCAATTGAACTTTTAAAGTGCAATTTGGTGTTTGGGGTAGTTTTTACCCTTGATTACGTTTTGGTAAAGTGGTTTTATTTTGAATTGGATGATGTACATGGAAATTGTGAAATTCATGTTGTGTTTTTTATGTGTGGATTATTGTGTTGGTTAGAAAGTAAGTGATGTTTCTTTAAAAAGGGTTTGATTGATTTCATTGATATGTGAAGAGTGTCCTTGAATGATTGGTTTTTGTTTTCTTAAATTAATTTCTATGTGTTTTTGGATTTTCAAATGATATGTTGGATTATTCTAGAAATGTGTAGTTTCTTAATGGTTTCTTGAGGACTGTTTGGCATCTTGATAAAATTGGCTCTCCCTTGAACCATGGTTTTCAAAAGGATTCTTCTCCCTTTCAACTTTTATTTTTCCAAAATGGTTCCTTGATTTCAAATTGAAACATTTGTGCTTCATGTTACTTTAAATGTGGTTTCAAATGTGTTCTTGAAATCTTGGCCCATTTTATATTTTCAGATATGGTTTTATGAAGTATTTGTATAAATTCCAATTTGGAACTTTATGACATACTTGGTAACTATGTGCTGTAAGAGTAATGTTTGTTAGTTTTGTGTTGTTACATGTTTTCCCATTGGCTTGGGAATGGGTTTGGATTTCAAATTTAACAGCCCATTTGGAAATTTTCTTGTGAAAGTAGTGTTTTATATTGACTTTAAAAATAATGTGGAAATGGATTTGTAAATGTGTTTGGGTTGGAAATGTTAAAGGCCTGGTAGGAAACTTGTGTTTTCATTGAAAATTTGGTTTTTATGTGAAGTGATGTGAAGGCCGATTGGAACCTTGTGAAGTTTTGGGAGTATATTTTTGATATCATGTGGTTTATGGGCTTGATGGGCATTTTGGATTGTTTTAGAAAAATGATTGAAAACTTGGGTAGCGTGAATGTCTGATTGGTATTTTAAATTGTTGGTAAAGTGGTTTTTGAATCTAAAATAATGCGACAGACTGATTAGAACTTGTTAATGGATTATATATGGATAACACTAGACATTGGGATGTGTTCCCCTTTATTGGCTCGTGTATAAGGATGTTGTGAATTTTGGATTTTGTTTGGAAACCACAAGACCTTATGATGTGTTTTCCTCTAGTGGTGCATACATGAGTACATTGTGGGTTGTTGTTACTATATCCTTTTTTACCAAATAAATTTCTCATGGGATTCATTGGTGTCATCTAAAGGGTCATTTGATGGTTTCTTTTTGACCCTGATTAGCGGGGTTGAACCCACTATATTTTCTAAGAGGCTTGGTGGGATGTGCCACTGTATTTGCTGGTTTAGAGAATCCTATTGGTTATTTTATGTAGAGATGCACTATATAATGGAAGGTGAGTCCGGAATGAGTACTTCCATGGATTACTTTTAGATATGTTTTAAAAATTCCTTATCTACATGTATGTTCAGATTTTCTTCTACAACCTGTTGGTTATTAGATATGCAAGTGTATGTCAACTTGATTTGTTTCCTTTACTTTATGCATAGCCCTTTTTTTGGTCACTTGGTATGGATTTTTATTTGTGCTTTAGTTTTGAATAGGTTTGTGAAAAGTGGAACCATATTTTTAAAATTAAAGTTGTGTGTTTTGTTTTAAAAGGTAACTTGTGGGAAGCTATGTTTGGTTGCTTAAAATGAATAAATGTCAAATTCATAAATGCAGTTCAAACTATTTTTTATGGACTATTTAGGGAAATGAAATTCATGGACTCTGTGGTGACCACCTACTGAATAGTTTAAGGTCACACCCTACTTGTTCCACTCAGTGTCGATAGACTCGAGATGTTTTATAGGATAGTTTTTGGGTTTGGTTTTCTTTTGAAGCATATTGGCATAGTGGTGAGTGGTGACCAAGAGGTCACATGGAGATCATTTTTTTGTGGTTCAGTTTTCATTTTGTATCCATTTTTTTATATTCAGTATCTAATTTATTTGGATTTGTTTGCCTATTTATTAACATTTTGTTATTTCTGGTTCTAAAATGTGTTCAGTTTGGTTATTGATCCTGGTTGTTTATTGGAACAAATCATTCCAATTGAATTATTTTGATGCCTGTCACTAGTCAACATACTATGGGGGTCCGAAATCCACTTTGGGCCTTATCTTGGATTAGGTCATGTTAGATAGAAGCCGAGCCTGGTTTGTGACAAGTTCTCTCAGTAAGAAAACTTGGTTAAAAGGAACTTTTCTACTTCTTGTCCCTTTTCATGTACCACTCCTTAAAATGATTCAATCCACTCATGTCTAATGAAGTCACTCATTTTATTAAGGAAATTATTTTTAGTCCAATTCTGGTTTTATGGAAATTATTATTCTATTACCCTATTTAAAGACTCATTACCCTTTTTTAAAGCCTCTATTAAGAGGTACATTTCCAAAGGGATTTCCTTACCTTGTTTCAAGTCTTCATTTCAGATGGAAATACATTATCATGAACTTTGATTATGAAAATTAAATAATACTTAAATCTATTATTTCATTAAATACATTATGACATGTCATTGGTTATGCTATATGACATGGTTATGCAACAAATTTCATTCAATGGGTAGTCTTTATAATTATTTCTTATGTTTGATTTTCTTATCTAGAACACATATGCATGTTCATGTTATGATGGGTGTTCCCAAATATTTATATAATGCATTGGTTAATTTTTTTATCTTATTAGGTGTTATGTATGAGATTAGGGAGTAAACCTTAACCATAATGAGACTCTATCCAACACGTGATTTTGTTTGGGAAGTTTGCCTCGATATATTTTTATATCATGTTTTATATTGTTTCCACATTCCTATGTTTCCATGATCTCATGATTCCATGTTCTTTATATTATGACTTGTTATTGTTATTCATGATCCTTGTATTTTATGATATCCAATTTTTTAACTCTAAATTTTGGTTTAAATAATGATTCTCTTTTGGAATGATCAAGGAATCTCTAACCGTGACATAGTTAATGTTTTAAAAAGAATGGTTCATACCCATCATCCCTTTTTATTTTCTATTGATAAAACTAAAATCTATTTCTCCTCTAAATACACATATTTATATGAGAAAAAATACGTTTTCATTGGTGCTATTAATAACACCCTCAATGCTGATTCTCTATTGATTTTTTTCACACTATTCTTTATATAATACAAGTGTATTCAATAAATCTGATCATATTTTTACATGCTCTTTTAATATTGAGGGAATTCTTGCTTATTTCTCATTTTTTTACACTGAAAACAAATATCAAGAAAGAATAACTCTTTGGAACGATCTCTCTCTTATAAGAAATAACATTAATGCCCCTAGTTTCTTATTGGTGACTTTAATTACATTCTTAACTAAAGTAAAAATAAATTGGTCCTTCCCATGCCTCTATTTCCACTAGAGAATTCAAAGCATCGATTAAGGACAATAATCACATTGAAATTAATCTTACGAGTGTGAAATACACCTGGTATAGGAGACATTATAACAAAGTGGTTACTTCCAAATTGGATAGAGCCTTCAAAAATGTTTCTGATTTAGATAAATAGGACTTTATCTCAATAACCACTCTCCACAGGCTGGACTCTGATCATCACCTCATTCTGGTCAGTGCCTCATCCAAATACATCCAACCCTATTTTCCTTTCAGATTTAAAAATGCTTGGTTATCTGATGACAAGTGCTCCCATTTAATCCGAATCTTTTGGTCCTCTATGTCGCATAACAAAAATTCCATTGCCTATATCCTCAAATTAAATCATCTCAAAAAATCCCTTAAATCCTAGTGCAGCTCCAAATCCAAACAAGTTAACAATGAAATCATGATTCTCAAGAAGGATCTCAATGACATTAAAAAAAATAACACAAACTCTGATCTTAACAATGATCCTAATAAAGAGATAAATATTACAATCAAACTCAACTCCATGCTCACGTTTAATGAAAATATTAGAAAATAATCATTGAAAGTTAAATGGTTATCTGATGGTGACAGATATACCAAATTGTATAATTATCATCAATGTATCAGAAAGGCCTATAAGCCATTATATTTTCTAAAGTACGGAGACAACCTGATTGATAATGAAGATGAAATTTTCCATAATATTTTATCCTAATATGAAACTATCTTTAATGGTCCTGAAACCAATAAACACCTCCTTCCTGAGTTCATTACTATTGTGATCACTGAATAAGACAACACATTCCTCCTTAACACTATGATGAAACATGAAATCAAAGAAACTGTCTTTATTCTGAATCCTAATAGTGCTCCAGGTCCTGATGGCTTCAATAATGGTCTCTTTCAATGTTATTGGGATATTATCCATAATTATGTTTTTAATCTTTTTAAATCCTTTTTCTCCAATGGGGTGATCCCTCATTCCCACAATGCTCAGTTTCTCACCTTAATCCCTAAATAGGATAATGAATTTGAGATTCATCAGTTTAGACCCATTGCTCTTATCAATACTCTTTATAAAATTATCACTGAAATCATTTCTAGCAGACTTCCCACCATCATAGATAAAATTGTCTCCTAGAACCAATTTGGTTTCATAAAGGGAAGATTCATTCAAGAATATTTCTTTATTTCTTTAGAATGTGTAAAAAACATGAATAAACCTAACAGAGGAGGTAAAATTTCTATTAAACTTGACATTAGGAAATCCTTTAACACCATGTACTGATGCTTTATATTCAAAGTCCTGCAAGGATTTGGTTTTAATGCACAATTCATCTCTGCGATCAGAACTCTTTTCAACTCGGTGTCTATCTCCATTTTGATTAATGGATCCCCCAAATGTTATTTTAAATGTACTAAAGGTGTCAGAAAAGTTGATCCTCTCTCTGTCATCCTTTTCTAAATAGTGGAAGACTATCTTAGCTACCTGATTAATCGTATGGTGGCCCAGAATAAACTGAAACCCATTCATGTCTCTAGGAATGTAAATGCTCTTACTCACCTTTTTTATGCTGAAGAAATCATTATTTTCCTTCAAGGTGATAAAAATAACACCATCAGCCTCAAAACTACGCTCTCACACTATGAAGAGGTTTCTAGCCAAACCATTAGTTGGAACAAATCCTGCATCTTCTTTGAAAAAATCTTCCCCCGAACCGAAAATGTATCATTATCAATAACCTTGGTCTTAAAGACGTTGTGCTTCCTTTAACTTATCTTGGTGTCCTTATATTTTGGGGAAGGCCCAAATCTTGTAATTTTTCATATATTTTTGGACAGGTTCTTAAATAGTTATCTTTATGGAAAGGTAAGTCTCTCTCCATAGAAGGTAGGGCTTGCCTTGTTAAATAAACTATTGTACCCAAAATGCTTTACTCCATGATGGTCTGTAAACGTCTTATTAGTCTTATTAAAAAAAATGAATGTCACCATTAAGAATTTCATCTGGACTGGTAGTACCCTAGAAATAAATACTATGACCGTTCCCTAGTCAACCTATTGCAAGTCCATTGAGAATATATGGTGGTATTGGTATTAAAAATCTAAAACTTTTCAATGAAGCCCTTCAGGATAGACTTACTTGGAACCTTCTTTATAATCCTTCAGATTTTGTCACCTTTCTTAAAAATAGATTCCTTAATAAACTTAAGATGAGAAAATCTAGTTTCATTAATTCTTCCATTTGGCCTTCCATCAAACACTCCTTCAACAAAATTATGATTAATGCCAAATGGATGGTTTCCCGTGACTCTTTTATAAAATTTTGGCTAGACAAATGGGCTGGCACACCTCTAATTTCTATAATTTCTTCAGATTACACTCATGAAAACATCAACTTTACTATCAAAGATATTTTAAATTCTAAACATAATCACGTCCCTCATACTATTCTGAATGCTATTGAAAATTAGTCTTTTCCTCACACCTAGGATTTCTTAGTTTGGGGCCAGCTCACAATGGTATACTCTCATATAACAATTTCTACAATCATTATTGTGGTGATTATGACATTTATTATAGTTGTCTAAATTTTTTTAACAAACCATGGATTTATCCTTCTAGATTCAATATCATATGGAGTCTTTCTCACAACAAAGTTCCCACTGAAATTAGCATTCAATCCATTGGTATCCAACTTTTCTATCAGGGTAGAATCTGAAATAAACACAGGGAAGATTCCAACTACCTTTTTCTTTCTTGTGCTAATAATTCTTCTCTTTAGAACTATATTATTTAGATTTTTTTATTGTAGATGGTTGTTTTTTAACTCTGTTTGAACTCAACTAAAGAATTGTGTAGAAATGGAAGTCTCTCAACAAATCAAGAACCTTTTCCTCTATACAGTTTCTAAACATCACCATGTAATCTGGAATGATCTAAATGCTATTATCCATAACATTTTCTCACTTAATCTTAATGCAGGGCAGATGAGGATCCTTATTTCTATACATGATTTTGCTTTATTACAAAAGGGTCATTTCCACAACACCGTGCAAGACTTTGGTATCATGAAGAGACTGTAGATAAACGGTAATTTTGGTCTACCAAATCATGATCTAGAGGTGTTCTAGAGGGACCCTCTACCTAGATGGATCAAAATCAATATTGATGGTGCCTCTAAGGGCAACCCGGGGCCTAAAGGGTGTGGTGCGGTCTTCAAGAATCATCTCGGGTAGATTCTTAGATGTTTCATGGGAAAATGTGGCTATGCAACCTCCCTAGAATCTATTATGCTAGGTTTGATCAATGATATTAACTTTTCCATTCACTTTGGTTGGAAGAATCTCTGGATTGAAAGTGACTCGAAGATAATCATGTAAGAGATTTGGAATGGTATAACTCACCTTTCTTGGCCGATTAATACTCATTTGGTGGATTGCAATAGTTCTCTTACAAATATCAACAATACCATCAAACATGTGTATCGAGAATCCAACATGGTTGTAGATGACCTTGCCAACACAGGGGTCAATCAAGGAATCACCTGGTTTGATGACATCCCCACCGATCTGATTTCCATCCATGAAAAAGATTATAACACGATCCCGTACTTTATACTCTTGTAATCTCGTTTTTCTTAATAATTATGTTCTGTTCTTCCTTTCTAAAAAATGATTAATTTCCAAGTTTATTCCCTTACTTGGATTTATATGCCACCCCTTTGCTTTATGTATTCTCTGGGTAATCTTCTATAGTTTTAGGAGATAAAAGGGATTCCAGAGCACATTATACAAAATAAAATAACTATGTTGTGTCTTTGTTTATTTTTTATGTATTATGAAACTAGTCTTAAATAGGTCTCATAATCTTTGGTTTGTGTTTATTGGAAGTTTTTGTTAAAAATAAGGAAATAATATGTGTCAAAGTATTGGGTCATTATAGTTGGTATCAGAGAAAGGTATAATTTTTTTAGGGATTAGGAATATAATACTGTATTAAGAACTATATGGGAAAGTCTAAGTATAAGAGAATATCCTGAAATATTGGTGATGTATAGACAAATTGGTTTATAGGAAATTATATCCATGTCTGGATATTGTAAGAGGATGTGGCTATAGCACAATTTTACATAGTAGAAATAAACCCAAAAAAGAAACATTGGTAATTAAATCGATCATCACATGGTGAATAAAAAAGTGGCCATGTTTCACATTTAGTTGTAAACTCCATGGGGATATTCTTTGAAAAATTCAAAAAGTCTTTATGAACTATTATAGAGGACATGAATAGATTATTATGTTATAAAACCTATTTAAAATAATTACCATGGAAAAACTAGATTGAAAACTACAGGATCATAAATTCAGATATACTTTTAATTTTTAATTTATTCCTTCCTTGTTTATTGCTTCCCTTTTTACATAATTTTTAGTTTGTGTAATATCATCCCTTTTTTTATTTTAGTTAATGGATAGGAATTAGAGTAACTATGACAAAAAACAAGATGATAAGAAATGTGATGACTTCCCTAATGAAATGCCTAAAAAATGGGAGTGGGAGATGGGAACTTTAGGGATGAACTAGCTCAACCAAATCATGATATGAAGAATAAACTTAATCATGCAGAAGACCCTCCTTTTCCTAAGAATGTGAAATCTATTATCAAGTCCTTTATGTGAAAAAGGCCTCACACCTGTAGTAGATATCATGATCCAATCATCATGGAAAAATGGATTAACTCTATTAAGAAGATATTCTCTATCATCCGATGCTTAGAATAATAAAACGTCATCCAGGTTATCTATCATCTTAAAGGGGAAGCCAATTAGTGGTGGACAATGATCAAGAACATGAATTCCAAAAATAAAATTGATTCTATAGAATATAAATGATTAAAGAAAATATTTTTCAATAAATAAATCCCCCAAAATCACTGGCTTAAATGATATTAAATTTATAACAAAAATACAAGAAAAAACACTACATTATAGACATTTCAAACATTGGTTATGTAATTACATAAGTAAACATTATTACATATACTAAAAAACATCAATGTTCCTTTATCTTTTGATCTAATGCTTGACTAATGATTTTTTGAAACAAAACACCCCTACTCAATAAAAAGAGTGCACCTATATAATAAAAAAATTCTTATTATAGTAATAATATAGAAAAATAATTTAAAATAAAGTGTTAACTATTTTAAAAAAAATAGGTATACCAGGAACACTTTGTATCAGATTGAGTTACAGTTTATTCTTAAACATCACACCATTTCTTATTCATCTTCAAGAATTATATTTTTAAAAATAAATTAAATTAGTTTAATATAGAACTGATAATAAAATCAATTAATTATTATCAAATATAATGATGAGAAAAAATCTAGGCTTGTTTGTTTGGTTTTGGAGATGTGATTCATGTTTTATACTAAAATGAAACTTATATATTTAATAGATGAAATTGGAGTAATAATGTTTATGTTGTGCATATAATTTAGGTACAACTGATTCCTACACGTTCTAAATGACTTATAGATCTTTTTTCTAAAGTATCAAAACAATCTGAATGTTTTTCCTAGTTTTAAGCCGGTCAGTTGTCGTTTTTACTAAAATTGATGCCAATTTTAAATAAAAAGACACACTTGGAGTCATAATGGTCATAATATACATCATATTAAGGTGAGGATAATTCATACACATTTAAAATGACTTTTGGATCATCTTTATAAAGTATCAAAACAATCCAAATGTGTTTGCTCAATTTTGAGTATGTCCCTTATCTTCTTTACTAAAATGTCATTTTAAACTAGAAACAAATACTTTGACTCATATAGATAACATCATGTATTATATTTATGTGAGACCCATTCCTACATATAAATATTTATTTATTAATCATTTACCTAAATTATCAAGACAATAAAATCATCTTTTCTCAGTTTTTAGTGAGTGAAACTTTCGAAACTAAAATATCGATTTTAAACTCATAACATACAATTTGAGTCATACCAGATACATAGTGTATCATATTGAGGTGAGGATAATTCCAACAAATAAATAATTACTTATTGATAATTTTACTAAAGTATCATGAAAATATAAATGTGTTTTCTTAGTTTTGAGTCGGTCAATTGTCTTTTTTACTAAAATTCATGTCAGTTTAAAATATAAAGATGCAATTAGAGACACATAGGTCACAATGAGACTTATATTAAGGTGTGTCTAATTACTACACATCTCGTATGACTTATGGATCATTTTAATAAAGTATTAAAACAATACAAATTCATTTTCTTAGTTTTGAGTACATTACTTGTCTTTTTTACAAAAAGTTTATTTTAAACTAAAAACACACACTTTAAATCATACTAGTCAAATCATGTATAAACTTTACATTAGTATAATTATAACACAACACAAATTAGTTATGAATTTATTTCCTATATTATAAACATATTTTAAGAATTTTTTCCCAATTTTCAATGAGTAACACTTTTTGAACTAAAATTCCAATTTTAAACTATTAACATACACTTTGATACATATCGGGAACATCATGTATCTAATTGAGGTGAGGCTAATTAATAAACATAAAATATGATTTATGTATTGTTTCTAAAAATTATTAAAGCATTATTAATGTATTTTCTTGGTTTTGAGTAGGTTAGTTGTCTTTTATTACTAAAAATTTTGTCAATTTTAAATAAAAAGGCACACTTGGAGTCATATAGGTCACAATGTGGGTCAGATTACTGTGAATCTGATTCCTAAAAATCTAAAATTATTTATGGATAATTTTACTAAATTATCAACACAATCCTAATGAATTTTCTCAATTTTGTGTACGCCACTTTTATTTTTTACTAAAATTTATGTCAATTTTAAATGAAACACATTGTTGGAGTGATACCAGTCACAATATGCATCATATTGAGGTGAGGCTAATTCAGAAATGTATAAAATTAACTATGAATTGTTGTCATAAAGTATAAAAACAATCCTAATCCATTTTTTTAGTTTTGAGTATGTCACTTTTCTTTTTTACTAAAATGTTAATTTAAACTAGAAATACACACTTTGACGCATACTGATCACATAGTTTATCAGTTGGACATAAGACTGATTCCTACACATAATAATGATTTATTAATCATTTTACTAAATTATCAAGGCAATCCGGTTTTTTTACTCAATTTTAATTGAGTGACACCTTTTGAACTAACATATCAATTTTAAAATGTTAATGTACACTTTTAGTCATAACGAGCCCATGTTGTATTAGATAAATGTGTGACTAATTAATACACATAAAAATTACATAAATATCATTTTCATAAATTATCAAAATAATTAAAATGTTTTTTCTCAGTTTTGATTATGTTAGTTGTCTTTTTTTAGTAAAATTGATATCTATTTTAAATAAAAAGATTCACTTGGAGTCATAACGGTCAAAACATACATCATATTGATGTTTAGATGATTCCAAAACATATAAAACGTGTTATGGATTGTTTTAATAAAGTATTAAAATAATTAGATTTCATTTTATTGGTTTTGAGTATGTCACTTGTCTTTTTTACTAAAATTGAAGTCAATTTTAAATAAAAAGATGTATTTAGAGTCATATTGGTTACACTGTGTGTCAGATTGAGGTTCATATGATTCCAACACATCTCAAAGGACTTTTGGATTGTTTTAATAAATTATCCAAATAATATGAATGTGTTTTCTTAGTTTTGAGTATGCCACTTGTCTTTTATACTAAAATGTAATTTTAAATTAGAAACACACCCTTTGACTCATATCGGTCACATCATGATTTAGTTTTATATGAAAATAATTCCCAAACATAATAAATGATTTATTAATCATTATAATAAATTATCAAGTCAATCCAATAATATTTTATTAGTTTCTAGTGAGTGACACTTTTTGAACTAAAGTGCTAATTTGAAACTGATAACGGACACATTGAGTCATACCGGGGACCTCATGTATCATATTGAGGTGAGGGTGATTCATATATTTGAAAAATGAATTATAGATCATTTTAATAAATTATAAAAATAATCCAAATTATTTTTCTCAATTTTTGAGTAGGATAATTGCCCTTTTTATTAAAAGTTATGTCAATTTTAAATAAAAAGATGCACTTGGAGTCATACTAATCACACCATGCATCAGATTGAGGTACAAATATTTTTTACATATCTCAAATGACTTACGGATAGTTTTAATAATGTATCAAAACAATCTAAATGTGTTTGATCAGTTTTGATTATGTCACCTGTATTTTTTAATTAAATTCCATTTTTAAATGAAAACATGCACTTTGACTCATACAAGTCACATCATGTATCCGTTTTATGTGATATAAATTCATATAAACCCAAAATTATTTATAAATTGTTTTCTTAATCCATAATGAAAATCTAATCACCTCTTCTTGGTTTTTAGTGAGTGGAACGTTTTGAACAAAAAAGTCAATTTTAAACTGATAATGGACACTTTGAGTCATACGGGGCACACCATGTGTTAGATTTAGGTGAAACTAATTCATACACATTAAAAATTGATTATGTATAGTTTTCATAAAGTATCAAAACAATATGAATATGATTTATTGGGTTTGAGTATGTCAGTTGTCTTTTTTATTAAAATTACTGTCAATTTTAAATAAAAAATGTACTTGGAGTCATAGTGGACACACCATATTTCAGATTGAGGTGAAGATTATTTTTACACATCCCAAAGTATCAAAATATTCATAACTTCATATTTCACCATAACATCCTTTTGGTTTATTTTTCTAACTACCAACACTGCCTATTGACTCGATGTTCTCAGATAGAAAATATTTTTCGGATAAGAACATCGAATCAATATACAGTGTTACAGTTTGAAAAAGAAAGGAAATGGAATGAATGGGAACATTGGAAAAAAGGAAAATTTTGCCTCTTAAGTTGTAGATGTAGATAGCTGAAATAAAAATACTACACCCCAAATGATCCATGAAAAAACTAAGTATTAGATAAAAATGATAAGGAAATTGACTTACAAATAGTGGATAAATTGATGAAAAAATTAAGTAAACAAGTTGTAGGAATCATCTTTTCATTATGGTTGTGTAAATTGTTGAAAAAATTCTTTATTATCATTATCTCAGTTATAGGATCGAAGTCCAATCTCTCATGATCATGATAAGGTTCAAAAAAAACACCCCAACTCCAAAAAAATAATCCACCTATATAAGAAAACAATTATTATATGAGTAATACTGAATATAAATAAATTAAACATAATAATAATGTGATAAATTAATTCTATGGATAATGATTTTACTATGAAGAAATCAATATTACCTCTGTGATTGAGTAGTGGAGGGAACTTGAAGGAAAGTTCTAAATGCAAAAATTGGACATGTGAAAACATTTTATGGGAGAAGAATTATATGGATGTTTTAGTGTAAGGAGGCATGTATTATGGATAAGAATCTTCTAAAATAAAGTAACTGTGAAAATATTACTTCCCAAAAGATCTGTAAAAAACTAAATAAGTATTAGATAAAAATGAAAAGGAAATTAACTTAAAAATAATAGATAAAATGATGAAAAAATAAATTAAATAAGTAGTAGTAACTCAATTTTTTATTATGGTTATATGAATTCCCGACTCATTTACTTGTTTTCATTATCTTAGTTGTATCCTAGATATCTAATCTCTCATGATTATGAGAAGCTTCAAACAAACCACCACAACTCAAACAAAAGAATCCACCTATATAAGAAACCAATTCTTATGTGAGTTATAATGAAAATAAATAAATTAAAGATAAATATGAAATAATACATTAATTCTATAAACAATGATTTTACTATGAAAACATCAAGATTACCTATGTGATTGAGCAATGGAGGGAATGTGAAGGACAATGGTAAATTCCAACACTATAGGGATGAAAATGTTTTATGGGAGAGAAATTATTTGGAAGTTTTGGTGTAGAATGGCATGGAATATGGATCAAAATATTATAAAATAAAAAATATATTCTAAAATAAAAAAAATATAATAAATAATGAAAATTAAATCAACGTTTCATTATATAATTTTTTCAGTAAAATAGATAATGTATATCATAACATTAACTTTACATATTCCCAAAGGGTTTCCTTCATTATAGTTTTTTTCCCATGATATTGGTAACCTCATTACGTTTAGAATATTATGTCTTCATGAGTATTCAAAAATTTAATTTAGATCATGTTAATGTAATAGAGAACACATAATATTATGAGGAAAAACCTCGTATATTAAAAAAACTTTTACCTTCTCCTTGGGCTTACTTTTTTTAAAGGTTTTATGTATTCAGTTCCTCTATAAAGAATCCAAATCCCTTATTTGGGGTCCCCCCTAACATACTATACATTTTTTACAATGCAACCGACATGAACTGATTTTCATCTCCTAATGAAAGGGTCATCCCTGATTTAATTTTCATCGAACATTACATTTGTTTTAGTCACCATCAAGATAATAAAAAAATTCTTATTTACTGGATCTGAGATATACAATACTTACAATGATTGTGATTCCATTATGGATGGATCATCATTTTCCACTTTCACACTAAAATTCACCTTCTTAAAGCCCATTTCATCAACTTTCCCTACACTCATGTTTTCAACCCATTTGGAATGTAAAATCAGCACTTGAAATTTTGTATAATCAAACTCATATATCTTTTAAATAACACGAAAATATGACATATTTTCATAAATTAGATTTATATCCTTGGACCAAATATGTCCGTCAATTCCACCATAAGCATAACAACACTATTTTTCACCTTACTGCATTCATTGCGTTCTTTTGTAAAGAATATATAACCATTTATTACAAAACTAGTGTAAGATATAACATTTGAATTTGGTCCCCTAGCTAGCCATTGAAGTTATTGAGAAATTTAATTCTATTTTTTAGATAAATACTTATAAATTTGATCTCAGAAGAATCCTATAAACTATTGATTATGTGTATTTGATATCCATACTTCATCCTTTGAAGGTTCAATTATCAAAGAATTTCTTTGTGAGAATCAATTTATGGATCAACATCTTCACTATTATGTAAAATGTAAAGGTGTGCTTTATCTCTCTCTATCAAAGTAATTGTAACAAAATCTATTATGTAAATCCTTTATCCCATAAGGCATCCGCTATGGTGAGATATTGGAAGACTGATTCTATCAATATATGACAGATAATTGGTATAAAATTCAATAGCTTCTTCAACAATATATTTTTCTACAATACAACCTTCTAGATGACTTCAATTATTAACATACCCTTTCAAAATCATCATATATCATTCAATAAGTTACATCCATCTATAATGGATATGACCAAATAGTTGAACCACTCTAACCATGTAAACCACAATGTGGACCATTATATCAAATAATGATGGAAGTAAGAACATCCCTAATTCACATAATATATTGTCAACCTCTTTATTCATGATTGGAAACTTCACCATGTCTATAACTTTACTACATATGGCTTTGAAAAATAAGGAAATCCTGGTTAATATATGCTGTACATTTTGAGGGAGAATGAAATAGAATGTAACATATATCAAATCTTACTTCAAAACATGGAATTCATGTGATTTTATTCCCTATTACTTCAAATTAGTCATTGGCACAACATTCTTGATATTTTATGAATACCCCTCTAGAACTTTTACACTATTAAGGGAAATAAAAAATTTCAATTTTTTCTATCTGGAAAGAGTGTAAACTATTGGAGGAAGAAAATTAAACCCTTTTCCCTTCATCAGGTCCAACTCTTCCCTTATCCCCATGTCAATTATGTCTAACATATCCTTGATTCCATATTTCATTTTTCCAAGAACATTTATTAAAATTCCAATAACACTATTAAATATATTTTTTCTTGATACATGACATCAAGATAATTTCTAACATATAAACAATTAAAATACGATAATTCAATGAAAATTGATTGCTTCTTCCAACTTGAATTTATAAGGGTATTTAAGAATGGTTTAATAAAAAGAATGTCAATATATTTTACTTTATTTAGTAGTTGATTACTCTTTACTAGAGATGGTGTTGTAACTTTTTTGATATTCCCAGCAAATATTGTCGTCCATGATTAGTATTTATGTCATCGAGGTAAAAATTTCAAATGTATTAAAAACACATTCTTCGAGGAATGTTTCTATCGAATTGAGTGTGTGGTTTTTTCACATATGGGAAACCACAACATTACATTAATGTTATATCTTGATAAATTTCCATAAGCAGGGAAGTCATTTATCATCTTGTACAACATGGACCTCAATATGAATTCTTCATTTATATAAGCATCATACATTGTAACACCGGTATCACACATTAATTTTAGATCTTTGATCAATAAATAAAAATAGACATCAATATCATTACCCGGATTCTTTGGTCCAGATATAAGGAGAGACAATATAATATATTTATCCTTCATGAATAACCATGGTTGTTGGTTATAATTTACCAACATGATGGGCCACATACTGTGAGTACTACTATATACACTAAAATAATTTATTCCATATATATAAAACACATGGAAAAATTTTCTCATATCATTTACAAATTTAGGATACTCATAATCAATTTTCTTCCATTGATGATAAACTATAGGATGATGTAGGTTCAGATTTTTAATTCTTGTATCTACATGCCTTGTCAATTTTCTTGGAGTTTCCTGAAATCCATAAAGTCTTCTAAACCTTGGAATGATAGGAAAGTACTATATAGATTTAGAAGGATTAACATGCATCCATTTTCAATTAATATCTATCCTTTTGGGTTGATAAAATATTAATTTTGTCCAATAAAATAAATAAATACACATTAAGATATTCATTATCCAAAGTTAAACTTATAGATAATTTAAATAAGGGAAACCCAACACTTGATCGATTCATAGAATTTCAGTATTATTTAAAAAAAATGGGATTTTGAATATAAGAAATGAATTACTTTACTATGGTAGGTGTTTTCTTCTAAATTCATGCAAAGGTGAAAGTTATATACAACTTTCGTCCTCATCATCTCATCTCCCGAACATTTATCATTTCATTTTGATGTCTGACACACATCCTCCACATCTTGTGTCCAAGAACCTATGTTGTTTGAAATACTATAAGTAGTAGTCATCCATGGGATGAATAATGATTAGATATTTATAAGAAACATAAAATAGATGGGGGATTAGTCTCAAGTAAAAAATTGAAATAACTTTTTGGGATATGAAACCGATGACGACGAAAGTTGTACTGCATTGTGTTATCTAAAATGGGTAACACATGTAGACAAAAAATGATTAATAATTAAAAATAATGTATAATAATTATTCCAACTTATATATAATTTGATAACCTCTATTATGTTTTTTTGGAATAAGTGATGTAATAAACTAAGGAATTACTAAATTTAATATTAATGGTATATCAAATATTTGAAAACATCTCAAAATTATAATTTCATTTCAATAAAATTCCATCTTTTATAGATTGCACCTTATTTTTAAATTAATTCACACTTTTATTTTGTTCTCACATGTTATAGGATTTGTGACTTATATTTTGATCCACATCATAAATTGTATGATTAATTAATAATTTTTATGGTCTTCTATTACTTTAATATGTTTTATGATTATCATCTAAGGACTTTTCATATTTTTCTAAGATATTTATATCTTTCTCATGTTCTTCTTCTTGTTTATGATTTGAGACATTATGATATATTTTTTCCTTACTAAGCATCTAATAATATCCCTTTTTTATATTTACACCCCTAGGTTGTGAAGATGATTATATCATGAGAGATTACAAAAGGGATATAGAGGATTAGGATTATAGAGTAGAGTTTTCAAGTTTTGTAAAATAAGTTATTTATGAAGATAATCTTCAAAAAATTAAACCTTTTGGTCCCTAGGTTGTGAAACTATTTGTGATATGTATTATATAGATCTTGAAATTCTTTTATTATTTATGTTATGTTTATCTTTCATCCCTTTATTTATTTTGGTTTTGGTTGTGGCATTAAGTTTAATAATTATATTAGGATTCATGCTAGTGGTGTTAAAAATTATCATCCCCTCTTTTATCTTTATACTCTTAAATTTTTACATGAATGTAGAGTTATAGTGTATCAATAATAGAGAAATGAAAACCCTCATGACCATTTTTTGACAGGCTCAATCATTTTCTATTTTTGGGATTGTTCATTGCGTAGAATATTAGGAGGTCTAGGATACCAAAATTAGTTCTCCAATTATAATTAAATACCCAATAAAAAAATAATAGATGTTATTAACATAAAATATGTGTTATTATATTTCAATTATTAATTTATATTTACTATTTTAAAAATATTTTTATTTCTTTATCTAATTGGAGAATAATATTCACTAATTTTAAAGAAATTAAATTATGTTATTTAATAAATCAATGAAATTATTGTTATAATAATAAAAACACATTAATAAATTTGAAAATACACATTTTATTTTCAAAACCACATCTATTATTTTTTTAGGATTTTCAATTAAAAATAAAAAATGATATTCTTAGTAATTAACACTGATATCTAGTGATATCCTAGTCATCACCGCAATGAATTTTCTTAAAAAAATTCATTGAATCATTCAATGGTGTTGGTCATAACATGATTCTTGATTACCTACAATGATTCATTTTGGTACTTGTTTAGGAGAAATGGAATATAGTAGGTGTTGATAATTTTCAATTTCACTTGCATGACACTTGAAATAGAGATTTCCAACAGAGTCACAAATGAAACAACAATCACAACCCCAATAAATTTGAATGACGTTTATATTATATTACTGCATTGTTGTAAAAGGCACATACCTCAGAATACCATGGCATGAGGTGAGGCGAGGCGCACATAGTGCAGCTCCCACTGGTGAGGCAGTACGACCACACCGAGATTCCAACCTCACATGCCAAATCAAGAGGAGACGTAGAACCAGGGGAACAAGGTAGAGAAATCATGGGTATAGGGGAGGAAGAAATGAAGGGAGACCTTATGGAAATTAAGGGTGCTGGAAAAAATAATGATGATAAAATAATGCAAATAGATATCACCAAACAAGAAATTAATGAGTGAGGAGAAGGATAAAATAACATACTTTGGATTGAAGCTTTGAATCATCTGAGAGAAATTAGATATATCCCCAAAAAAAGAAATCATTTGAGCCTTGGATTCATTTGAACCTTGAATTAGTCGAGCCTCATATTCGAGCCTTGGAATTGTTCAAGACTTGATTTGAGACTTGATTCGATCTTGGATTCGATGAGCAGGAGTGTTGATAGAAAGTGGCTTCCGTAGAATGATTTGAATATCACGACTAGTTCTCAAATGGCTAGGGTTCCTAAAATAGATAAAGAAATTTTTATCAAATCTTCAAAAAAAGAATTGATAAAGAATTATTTTATCAGAACTAATTTAATAAGCGATGTTAAAATGAATCTTTATTAGTACTAAAAAAGTGCTGATAAAATCCATCTTTTCATTACTAGAGTTATTGAACTGATAAAGATTAATTTTTTCAGCACTTATTATTTAAGCATTGATAAAAGATTTAAAATTATAATTATAAATAATTTTTTTGTAAATATATTTATATAATATATATATATATATATTTTAAATATATATATAAATAAAAATATAGTAAATATATTTTTAATTTAAATATATTTATTATAGTTTTAATTTAAATATATTTATTATAGTTTTATAATTATTTAAATATGTTGATATTTATTTATCATCATATAAATAAATTTTTTCAGATATAATATTTATATATTTATATCAATACATTTATTTATATAATTATTTATGTATATATATTTAATAAATATACTAAATATATTGATTATTTAGATAAATTTATTTTAATTTTATAATTATTGAAATATATATATTAATTTATTTATAATTATATAAAAAAGTTTTTTAAAAAAAGTTTTTTTATAATTATAAATATATAATTGGATAAATATAGTAAATAACCATTTATAAATATATTTATTTACTAATATTAATTTACAATTTTATTATTAACGTTATTAATGAATATTTAATTTTAAGTGTATGCATGTTAAAAATGAGTGAAAATTAATAATTAAAAATGAGTATACTTTAACAATATTGAGAAATTGGAATAGTTTTATTAATTAAATATAATCTACTAAAAAAATATGGTTATATATTTAAATAAAATTGAATAAATATTGAAAATTATATCTGGAAATTTCATGACACGAGCACGCTTGGTCCAAAAAAATTTATTTAATGAAAAATGAAATACAGTGAAAGACAACAAGGCATTTAGCAAAGTGCCACCAAACATGAAAATATTCCAATAAAAGAGATCCCCTACCACATGGCTATAGAAGCCCAATATTTGTTTGGCCTGAAACTACTCCACCATAACCCAAAAACCCTATCAATTCACCCTTGAAACCAAACAATGATAATCTTGCTGTCCATCCAGCATATTTCTAGCTTCTATATTCATCGTTGTCCAAAGCAACAACGTGACCACATCATGACGCAAGTCAGCCCAGGCAGACAACCGAAGGTCTCGAATCCTAGTCGACCCCTCCTGGTAAAAAATTGTCCCGTATAGCCTGATAGTTCAAAAAACCTATGGTCAACCCTTAGAGTCCATCCCCATCTGCTAGATCACGTTACTTTCTCATTCGTTGAAGATCCTCCAAACAGCTCCCAAACGAGGCCGGTCGTCCACCTGAGATCCACCAATCACGCCACCCTCATAAGGCCAATCATCCACCAGAGATCCACCAATCACACTGCTAATGAGGCCATCCCCATCCCTGGAGATTCACCATCATGACACCCTAAGGAACACCGCCCTATGGAGAGGATCACCTACACCTAAATAACACTGCATGTCACTGGGTCATACCTCCATCAACATAGCAATGCCCACATCGCGAGGTCTTTGTTGCCACCCACTCCAAGGTCATCACCACCCTGTCCCATATACCCCTCTATTCTCGGCATACCACTAATCATCATCGCCTTCCATCACCTGAGGTTGTCCCCATCATGTACTCCAATTCATCAACACCATGAACCCATCCCTACCAAGATCGATGCTGGCATCTAACATCCCAAAAACAAAGGGACCAATATATCATCACTATCTTGCAGCGTCCATTACTCAATGAAATTAGTTAGTATTTTTTATTTATTTTTTAAATCTTAAACCATCCTTCACTAAATATATGACGATTTAATTTAATGCATAAATATTTTTTATTATATAAATCATATATATATATATTTAATATATACTATTTATTAACACAATTGATAATTATTTAATTGATAAAATGTTTATTATTTTTCATAATTGATTATTTTTGTTTTTAATTTGTTTAATTTTAATTTTAGATATATTTTTATTATATTCTAATTATTATTATTTTTAATTTATATATATGATAATAAATTTATTCATTTTTAATAATAATTATTTAATAATAAATTTTTAATAAAATCATTTTCATTTGTTTAATTATTTCATTTTATTCGGGGCCTTTATCAGTGATAAAAATAAAGCACTGATAAAGGGTGCCTTTTATTACCACTAATGAAAAGCACTGATAAAGGTTACCCATTATTAGTGCTAAAGAAATCACTAATTAAAGGTATCTTTTATCAGTGGTAAGAAAGTGTTGACAAAGGCCATCGATGTTAAAGATATGTTTTATAATAGTGTCTTAAGAGCATGGGGGATCCTTAGGAGGGATATAGAGGGATAAGGGAAGATTATCTTCATGATATAATGGTTTTTATTAAAGAGGAATGAGAGGTTAGATGGGTTTATATAGAAAAATATAGGGGAGTTCTTCATTAACTTATAAAATTAGGTTTTGGACTCTATATAATAAATTAATCCAAACCACAAATCATACTATGGTTTATTCCCATCGTTTATACCAAAGAGGAGTGGATTTATTTTTTTATAATTCCAAGAGCTTAACTCATTAAAATAATAAACTTCACGACGTGGAAGTGAGTCATGTTTCTAAATAATTTATTTTAAAACCTAAAAATGTAATATAGGTTTTGGAGGACTCATTAAGGTTTTATAAAATCAATCAAATAACTTTTAAAAATAATATTTTAATATGGAAATATATATTTGTTCTTAGGTGTCTTTTATAGAATATATTAAATCACTTTGGGGTTATTATGACTTCATATTAAACACTGTATAATTATACCGTAATTGAGTTTGACCCAAAAATTTGTCTGTCTCAGAAAATTATGAAAATTTTACTATTACATAATTTTGAAATGATGTTTTAATTTTTTTTTATTTTATAAAAATAATTATATAAATATAATAATTTAAAATTTTAAATAAATAATAACCATTTATAGATTAATACTAGATTTTTAGAAAATAATATTTTTTCGACCATTATAAAAATTACATTTTACTTCGTAAAATTATATTATAATTTATAATTAATAAATATTATTTTAAATTAATATTTTATTAAAATAAAATTTATTTAAAAAATTATTGAATTCATAAATTTTTTTTTCTGGAATGAAACTATATATTTCTTGAAAATGCCATTATGTTTCATTATATAAGAAACAATTTTTTATAAAACTCATTATTTAATCATTTAAAAAGTAATATTAAAAAGTGATTAATATAATCATTTCTTTATTAAAAATAAAATATATAAATATATACTATTAGGATCAAGATAAATATCCCTTTATTACTCTAGCAAATTCTCTATAGGTAAGGTGTATGGTAGTGAGATTTTCATGGGGTGGTTTGATGAACATGGTTTGGGCCGTGATCTTGAAAAGATTTAACTTATACTTTAAATGGTTTTAATCATGAATTAAATGCTGAATATTGGCTTGTTCTTGATCAAGTCCAAATCCACATGATTCTATTTCCCTTAGAAGCTCTATTAAATGCGCTTCATAGGGTACAATTTCACTGGTCGGGGCCATGACTTCCTTCATCTATGTCAATAATAATTTATCATAACCCTTAATATAGTAATATTAAGGATTAATATAAAATGGATATATTATCAATTTTTATTATGTTTATGTTATTTTAAATTCTATAATATATAACTTATAATGGTTCAACCCAACCAAAGTGGTGTATGTGTTTTCTATAACTACATTACTTAATAATACATTTATTAGATCAAAAAGGAAATTTAATTTATAAATATTCATGTTGTTACATTATTACCCCATTCAGAAATTTCAGCCTTGAAATTTTCATTTCATATGATAAAATAGATAAGGGTACTTCTATTTCATTAATTCTTCTAGTTCCCATGGAGCTTGCTCAAACATGTGGTTATTCCACAACACTTTGACCAGATGAGTCATCTTGTTTCATATAACCTTGTCTTTATGATCTAAGATCTTCACTACTTTCTCCTTGTATGAAATATCAATATCTAATGGTACCTACTCTAGATTCAGTACATGTGCGAGGTCTGGTATGTACATTCTAAAGAGGGATATATGGAACACACCATGTACTTGAGATAAATTAGGAGGTAGTACTAGTCGATAGGCCACCGATCCGATGCAATCAAGGATCTCAAAGTGGCCTATTTATCTTGGAATAAGATCTACCTTCTTCCCAAATCTCTTGAATTTATTCCGTGGTGATATATGGAGGAACACTCTATCTTCGACCTTAAACAGGAGGTGTCATCAATGATTATGTACATAAATTTTCTATCTAATTTGTGAAGATTTCATAGGATGCTGAATGATTTCAATATTCTTTATCAACTATTGGACAGAATCAAGTCAGGTATACTTCCACTCTCTAACATCATCCCAATATATTGGAGTTTGCAACCACTTCACGTATAGATTCTCATAAAGTGAAATTTGAATATTAGAATGGAAAATATTCTTATATGAGAACTCCACTAGGGAAAGGTTTTGGTCTCGACATCCTTGAAAATACATTGAACATCATCTCAATATATCCTATAGTTTTGTAATGGTTCTATTAGACTAAACATCCATATAAGGGTGGTACGAAGTGTTGAAGCTTAGTTCTACATCAAATTCTTATTGAAGGATTCTCCAGGACCACGAGTTAAACCATAGATCTCGATGAGATACAATATAGAGTGTAACTCCATGTTGTCTTACCTCCCCCTTATATATAACTTGATGAGTTAGTTGAGAGATAAATATTTCTTAATAGAAATGAAATGTTCAAATTCTATAAGTCAATCAACTACCACCCAGATGGAATTATTTCCTTAAGGTCTCTTGGGGAGTTCTATGAAGGAATCCATGGTTATATTCTCTCGTTTAATACTAGCATGGGAAATATATTCATTATACCCATATAATTCTATCATTCATCCATGAATTTTTGAAATACCAAGCATCAAGATACAAATCCCAAAGTCACCCTCTCCATGTTATCCCACCAGAAGATTTTCTTCAAATCACTATACATCTTTTTGCTTCTTATATGAATTGAGAAGGATGATCAATGTGCATCATCCTAAACTTCACTCTTCTTTTTTAGTTTTTATTAGACACATATCTAGGTTCTAAACCTTATAACCCCTTATTCAACAAATTTGAACTAAGTAATTTTCACTACCTTCTTTTGTAGAAGCTCATCATATTTATGTTCCTTCTTGATCCTCTCAATAATATATGGTTGAGTAGTTATTTGAGAAAGGTAAGATGAATATAATTTTATTACTAATATATCTATCCTCTTCATGTACAAGAATATTGGATCCCTTGAAATCCTCATCATGGATTGGGTTGAAAGATCCTTTATACTTATAGAATTTGCTAATTTGTTTTCCTTTATAAGATAGTAATGGATTGGACAATCATAATCCTTAATCAGATCTAACCACCTTCATTGGTGAAAGTTTATCACCTTTTTAGTGAATATATACTTGAGGCTTTTAGGATCTGTATATATTTCACACTTTTATCCAAAGAGTTAAGGTTTCAAAATATTTTATACAAAGATCACTATTACCAATTCTAGATCATGCATTGGGTACCTCTGTTCATATGTATTTAATTGGTGGGAGGTATAGGCAATCACTTTGAAATATTGAATGAGCACAAAACCCAAACCATTTTTTGATGCATCACTATAAATCACAAATCCTTCCCCACTAGTGGGTAATGTGAGAATAGGTGTAGTGATTAGCCTCTTCCACACCACTTTAAATATTTATTCATATTCCCGAGTAAAACAATCGACTCCCTTCTAAGAAATTTTTATTAGTTAGCTTTAAAATAGTGATACGTTTCTCAAAAATCAAAGATAATACCCAAATAATCCTAGGAAACTATGGATTTCAATCATTGATTTTGGGGTTTTCCATCCTTTAATTGTTTTAGTTTTTGAAGGATCCAAAAATTTAACTTTTCTAGTGATGAAATTCCCCAGTAAGTTTACTTTATCCATCGAAAATTCACATTTACTATACTCCAAAAATAAATTTTTGGTTCATAAATCCTTTAGTATGACATTAAAAATTCTCCTAATATTCCTCCTTACTTCTAGATTATATAAGAATACCATCTATAAATACCACCAAATTTTTTTGAGGTAATCGCTAAATAATCAATTCATAATGTCCATGTAAATTGATGGAGAATCAGTGAGTCCAAATGGAATCACAATGAACTCATAGTATAATTAATTTGTGTGAAAATAAATCTTGGGGATGTCCTCCTTTCTCAAATTTACCTGGTAATATATTGAATAAAGATACAACTTGGTGAAGTATGATGCTCAACATAAATAATCAGACAAGTCATCAATCCATGGTAGAGGATACTTACTCTTTATCATGATCTTATTGAGTTAACATAAATTAATTCAGAGGTGAATTGAACTATCCATATTCTTAATGAAGAGGAAAAGTTGACCCCATAGTTGAGAACTTGGGAATATAAACCCTTTATCTAGATTTTTCCAGTAATTTTTTTAGTACCTCATGTTTAAGAATGTCCATTCTATATAGATTCTTAGATATCTACCAAGATCTGGTTATGAGATCAATTAATAACTCAACTTCATGACTAAGAGGAGTACCATTAAATTATTCTGGAAACACATAAGTTAATTCACTCACTACAACATAATCAACACATGGTAGTGTTTTTTTTTATTTAGCGGCAGTTTAAGATGATACCAAATGGTTCAACAAAGGATTCCAAAATACCTTCACAAATGTTGGAGTCTGCATCCAACTTGTGTTGGTTCCACCGATTTAGAATCAGTTTCTAGGAACCATCGTAGAACATTTTTTTATCAATGGTTTTTCTCATTTTCATGGAGGTTCCCCTCTAAAATAATGGTGAAGGGATAATAGCGGTTTAAACTAGCTCTATCTCTCAGAAATTTTTTGGAGGGAAACCACTGTGAAAAAAAAATCAATTCTAAACAAGTATTGACCATAAAATAGTGGTGGTTTAAACCACTAGTAAAAATTAATTTAGAATATATGGTAATTTTTTAAACCACAACTATATATTGATTTTAAAAAAAATACTGCTACAAACTCAGCAAAACCCAAAAAGCAAAAAAAAAATAGATATCAAAAATGGAATCCTAAACCATTTTACTAATCATGGAACACTAATCAACATAATGTTTAGATTCCGAACCCACATCAACAACACAACTCACACCATGATTTAAACAATGGAAAAAATAATGTCACTATATGTTATTTTGGAAACAAGTACACTATGAAACTATAACACATCAAGATATAAATAATCATCATATTTTATACATATATCCTACCCCTATTGAATTCGAATTAAATACACCAACATAATGAGTTTCTCTTACACCGCATTAATAATATAAAGTAACATCAGCCCACTTTTATTTGAATAAAACAACTAAAAAATGACCATGGTAGTTTAATTCAATAATATTAGTCAACTTTCCATAGTATCCCAATTATAAAACCATAAATATACAATTTATATATTTTTAAACACTCTTCCCGATTGAATATGTGAAATTTAAATCCATTCAAATTATAAGATTTGAACTTTCAAGCCTAATTTAGAGGAACTCAAGCCAGAAACTTCAAATATTCTAACAAATCAGCCTGAGTATCAGTGTTCATGATCTAAAAAAATGTAATATACATTATCATACATACAAAATATATGTTTCAACATAATATCCATATTGATTGTAATATTTATGAACTTACATGATTTGAAAACCATTCTACAATCTCTTTAATAATAACTTTTGTTATATCTTTTTCATTTTGTGTTTTACCTCTCATTAATCTCTTTGTTTTTATCCTGAACTCTCAAATAAATGGATATCCAATTTAAATATTCATAAGAACATATATATTTCCCTGTAATAATTCCATTTCTGTAAGTGTAATATTTGAGCTCCTCCCAACTGATCATCCAATAATTGGAAAGGTTTTTTATTTCCCATGTAGTTGAGATTGAGTCAATGTGTCTTCCACGTGTCTAACTCAATTAAATCTTGTCTCAATATCATACATATATCTAGAATAAAAGGTAATACACTCCTCTATCAAATAGTCTTTCGAAATAGATCATTCAGGTTGGGATTTATTTATCATGTATGATTTCAAATGTCCAAGATATATATGAAATAAATTAAATAAAACTTAATTATATATTTAATAAAGTTCCAAGAATCATATACTTAATATGAAAAACATATAACATTACCTCTCAATTGGATACATCCATCGTTAATGTTCGAGGCCTCTTAATTTACTTTATTGACCAAAAGCACAATTAAATAAATCATGATAGTAAAAAACGACAGAGGAATGATTATCAACATTACACAAAGTTTTCATACAAATATGTCATGAAGGTTTTCAAGATCAGATGGTTGTAGAGTTTTCTCACATAGTTGTATGAAGAATGTAAATTTCTTTAGTACAATATCAATAACTTTTTCAGGTAATAATGTACGTAATGAAAATGATAGTAACTACTACAACAAAATATATGAATCATGAATTTTCAATCCATGTAACCTGTAATTGTTTATGTAAAAATACCTTGAGATGTTACTTGAATACCAATAAGACACTATCACATTTTTTAAAATTCAAAATAATGGATATTTAACACTATTTTTTATTGAAAAAATTTCTGGAGCATACTTTCCATTATCATTTACCCAGAGATCACACTTTATGTTCATTTTTTAAGTACTTCTGAGCATTGAGATGGTTCTTAAATTTTCTATACACATTATCTAATGTGTATATGAAATTTTCACAAAATTTATTTTGAATATTCCAAACATCAAGATTATGTCACAACAAATTTAATTCCTAATATGGAAGTTCGAATAATATACTTGTATTCTTAAATTGTTGTGTTCTGATTTCACTTGTTGATGCAGTTCAAACTAGTTTCCCACAATCATTCAAATGATAAACCTTACCAAATTATGTTTTAATATTTCCAAGTTTTAACCATATTTCGTAACCTTTTGAAAACTTTGGAGGTATTCTATAATCAATAAAACCATTTAATTTTAACTTGTTCTATTATAATCTGTGAGATTCATCAAGAAATCTTTGATGAAAAAAGAAGCACCATTTGTTTCTGTAAGGTAATCATTCAGGCTCCAAATCAAAGATAAAAATAGAAAAATACAAACCTATTTAATTTTTCTAACTAGATAAGTTCCCAATTCTAGGGAAGTCACTAATTTTCCACATTAGAGAAACATGGATTTTGAACATTGTTCTAGAAGATTCATCATATGTCTCAACACTGTTTTTGTATAACTCATGTAATTATTCAATTAAAGGCTGAAAGTATACATAAATATCATTTCTAGGAACTTTTTTCCAAGGAATAATCATCTAAATGATAAAATACATTTGTTGCATGAATATCCATGGTTTTAGATTATAAGGGATCAAAAAAATCAGCTAAATTTTATAACTAGTGCTCAAAGTCCCAAATCGGTTGAATTCATTTGTAGCTAATCCAAATCATAGATTCTTAGGAACAGATGAGAAATTTGGAGGTATTAAATCAAATGTATTCCATAATTTTCAATCTACTGGATGTATCATTTACCCATCATTATTATTATCTATATAATTCTACTTATGTGCTTAGTAGTTTTCAATGACATCAATTATCTTTTCAATCGAGGATTTAAAGGGATGTAACAAAAAAACTATATAGGTGTGTTCTTTTTTTCTTATTTATAGTATTATGTTTATTAATACTTCCAAGAACACCCAATTAATTATATATGGAATAAGAACATTTTTGTAATCCTATCTACTCGAATCCTCTCCCCAATAAAGCATACAATCATTGGAAAAAGCATGTACTTTTTTATAATCCAAACCAAGCTTGTCAACAAGTTTTTTCATATCCTAAAAAGGGTTATTGATATTAGATTTATAAAAAACATCATGTAACAACTATAATATCATGAAAATCACATTATTTGTAATTCTGCATTGGCATTTGATATGATACACCTTCAGTAGAAAATAAATTTTTTTATATTTCAAACATCCAACATACAGTTCTTGATTTCCATCATCAAATAAATAATGAAACACATTTTTATGCTCATTAAATTTATCTCATAAATTATTATCCACATAATCAATAGGAGGAACCATTGATATATTACTATCTTGATCTGGTTGTCCTATAGTCCCAAAAACATCACTTGTGAAGTTACTATTTGTAGCAACCTCAACTGGTTGTTCTAATATGTTTTGATATTGATTATTTTGTCTTGTGATTCTAAAAGAATTGTTTATAAGGTTTTTCATTTCATTTTCCATTTTTGATGAAGTAGGGATCTCATTCTATTTTATTGAAATCAATTATCAAACTTTTTGTAATGTTCAATTCTCCATGCCAAACCCAACATAAATATTGAGCAGGTAATCGCTTCAATATAACGTGTTTATGAAATTAATCTCTATTCAACCATCTTTGAAATTTACATTTAGTACACATACACATTATTGTACCATCAACAGGTCGATTATAAATCGAAAAATCTAGAAAAACCTACAAAACCAAAGCATACTAATGTGTGTCCTTTTGTAAGGAGATCCAACTTTTATCTATATATATCACAATGTAGCTACACTTTATTAAAAAAATCAAAAAAAAAATAAGTATAATATTTAATAAAGGAGATAAATGGAAGTGAAAAAACACAACCAAAGTTGTTATAAGAAGATCTGTACAAGTAATAATAAATTCAATGTAAAAAAATGAAATCAATCATTGATAATATTAAGTAAAATTTAATAAATTGAAAATTCAAACAATCATTAAGAAACACACAATGATACATCAAAAAAATCATCCCCTCATGGGATCACAAGACTCCTTGGGTATAAATATAGTCACAAGAGGCTCAATAGGGTCTCACACATTTTAAAAAACATTTTTATTCAAGTGTCAATTAAGATTTCATAAAGAGATTCAGAATCCAATCCATTTTGAAACCATTTTAAAAAATACATTTCAAATGTTCTTTGAGAATCATTTATAGAACCACATATTGAATTTTTTTTATAAATATAACTTATTCCAAAAAATTAATTCCAATGAAATATATATTTTAAAATTACGAGGTCATTAATAGAGTGATGAATATATCATTTGTTACAATTTTGGATAAATAATATTAGTAAAATTCATTTATAATAGAATTATAACCATTCCTTGAATTCAATAACTAATGTTATATTTATTTGACCTTAATGAAGTGATATTTATAGTATGATTCCAATAAGAAATCATAAGATTTTTTAACCATCCACCCTAGAAGGGATAACAATTTACCTGAAAGAAAACATAATAATGTTATTTTTTAGCAAAGAAAGGTAGTATTTTTTCACAAAGATTCCCATGTTTGAAAAATTTCATGGGTTGTCACTAAATAGTTTATTCTATAATAGAAATGATTATCTTTATTTAGTGATTTATCTATATCATTGTTCAATGTTTTCTCATGGTAATTCATATGTTCACAGATTTTATTAGAATTCATAACTTGGAATGAACTGGCATGAAATTCTCTCTACTATAACAAAATAATATATGATTTTCTGAAAATGGTAGAATAATATGTGTCATTGAGTATATCACACTCAATAATGAAGATTTATTCTTTGACATAACATAAATTATTGTTTTCAACTATTATTATGATGAAATATTTTCTTAATAATGAATTTTCATCTTTTATAAAGCATCATAAAGTTAATTTGAATTTATTTTTTTAATTTTTTTTCATTATATTTGAAGTCACAATTATAGATCAAGATTTCTATTTCATTATCAATTTTTAAATTTTATTTTTCTATTCACATATTCTATCTCATGATATTGATATTCAATAATCACCAAAACTGTGTTATATTATTTCTTTTTTATTATTTTTTATATTAAATTTATATCTCTATAGGAATAATGAAATATAAGGCTCTGATGATCTGAGAGGATACTAGAGCATTATTTTCCAAAGAAAAACAATATAAAATACCTTAAAAAATGGAAATGAGAAGGAATATGTTAATTTATTAAAGAATAGGAAATATCAAAGGATGAACTTGATTCCAAAGTCCTCATGGATAAGTTATAGTGTAGGGAAAAGTTTACAGATCATTGAATAAATTGAATAATCATGTTATTATTTATGATTAACATGTGATGCATGGTAGATTCAAAGCTAAAATATTTTAAGGTTTTATTATGTTGTTTTTGGAATGATGTTCCATTAATTATAGTTAATGATTTTTATTTTTATAGATAATTTAGGTACTTTCAAACCAGTTTCATGTGGATAAAAAAGATAAATTTTGATCTCATCATGTTAGAGGTGTTTATTTTTTCTAATAAGGTCCCCAAAAAATAATTTTTTTAGTTATTTATATATAAATTAAATTAAATCCTGTTAATGTTTTGGATTTTTATAGAGAATTTAGGGCCTTTCAAACCAATTTCAAGTGGATAAAAATATAAATTTTTATCTCATCATGTTATGGGTGATTAGTGTTTTTAATAAGGTCCCCTAAAAATAATTGTTTGAGTTTTTTATACAGATAATTAAATAAATATTCTTATTAGAGATAAATCCATTATATTTTCTCTAGTATGCCATCCGTATAGAGGTTAATGTCTTTTGTCCACCTAGTTATTCTGAGATAGTGAATGAGTCTCTTAACACTGAGCATAACATGAGTGACAATAATAGTACCGGGTTTAAAGGATCAGTTCTGCATCAGGGCAGTAGTCATTTTGATGGCAGGAAACATTCCATTGAGGTCTCTCATCAGGGTAATGACAACCAAAGTACACATTTAGATAACTCTAAAGTGTGTCATTAGTGTGGAAGATGGAGGAATTCAATGCCCTATAGTGATAGAGACCCACTGTAGTGTCGAGATTGTGGTCGTATATGTAATATTTAATGTTTATGCAAGACCTTTAATCCAGATTTTAGTGGAATATGATCTTTACTAGATCCACCTTTATGAGTGAGTTCTTTTACGCTGCATTAGACAGGGAGTAGGAATAACACCGGTAGGTCTGGCTAAGGAGGAGGTCGTGGTTTTGGTAGCCAGACCTCAGATCACCAGCAACACCAATAGACCAGTTATGATCATGGTTGTCCATCTCTTTCATAGGGTCATGGATCAGGCTAGTAGAATTATATTGGGAAAAAAATCCCTCAATGCGTCCTCTTAGTATGTTTTGGGTGTGGTTTGGTTTGTTGATAAATCCAGATGACCACAAATGAGTATGGTTGGTGTTTTCCGAAGAAAGGTTTCTAAGGTGGCGCGGTTTCCCAGTGTTTTACAAATTTTTGGGCCCCAAAATTGGGAGATTGATGTTGGAAAAGAAAGGATTTCTCCATAAGAGTGAAAGGTATTAAGAACATAGAAGAAAATTGGAAAAGGATGAAAACCACTCACCACAATTCATGGACGACATACCATGTTCTGGGAACGATACGCAGAGCGGCGAGAATAGTATGTTGAAGTGGTTTGAGAAACCAAAAATGGTTCACGATAGAAGGAAATGCAATATAGGGATGGCTTGATGTCAGTGGAGGAGATCGATCATGTAAGAACAAAGACAGTACGTGGACCGAATGGGAAAAATGGTTCGCAGGTGGCTTGCTGTTCACGACAGTAGAAGGATCAGTATGCGGTGGAGGCTGATTCGAAGGTTTGTTAAATCTTGGATTAGTGGATTATGTTGGTATCTTTTCCTATATAAGAATCTCTAATCCCACCAATTACTGTTTAGACCGAATATAATTATAGAACATATTTCTGGTTCGAGATTTTTGCAAAGTCTGAAGGAGGTTCGTGAGGAAGAATTCCACGAAATCTAAAGTGGTTCTTGCAGAAGTAATTCTGCCAAAAGGTGTTTGTGGGGATTCTTAACCTACAAAGGAATTCCAGTATGTAGAGGAGGAAGTACCATATGTAGAAGGAGTTGAATCAGTATGGGGAGTTGGGATCTCCATTATGTGAGAGAGATAATTACACAAGAGGTATGCTGAGGGGCAACTCTAGTACACGGAGAAGAATACAGTCTGGAAACAAAGAACAATTCATAGATAGAGGACATTTTGCAAACGTCGAGCGAAGGAAGCGGTACACGGAGGTGATAGCAGTACACAAAGGAGGTGTTCCATGTATCAAACCTGGTACTCAGTATGTGGGAGAGGAAATTAGTTTGAAATTCTCAAAAATAATCTTGTGAAAGCTTCAAATAAGTTTGTGAAATGATCTTGTGGTACCTAGTAGTACCCGGGAAGGTGGAATTAATCTGTAGGTGAAAAAGGAACTTCAACAGAGAATCTACATATAGTTGAGGATGTAGGAATTCATGAAAATTAAGGGACCTACATGTCTATAAAATGTGTTTGACCTAAAAGTCAATAAACCATGTGTGGATTCCTTTCCAAGATCAGTGAGTGTAGGAAAAGGAAGATGGAGACCCTTTCCAATGACAGTGAGCCAGAGAAAGAGGTATAAGGAGTGAACCTTGAGAATGGATTGAGCAGTGAGCCATAGTGAATTTAGAACATCATCATATCATCATTGTATGCTTTTTGGACATAGCCTAGTGAGGTTGAACCAAGTAAAAATTTCTTTTTCCTGTGCATGATTTCATATCTTTTTGTATATTGGTACGAGAGGAAGTGAGGATTGAGTTTTGTCTTGAAATGAAATAATATTTGAGAGGGAAAATGTTTTAATATGTCATAACCTAATTCACCCTCCCTCTTAGGGTATTCGACCTAGTGGACCTAACAAATACACTATAGCCAATACTCGAGGATCAGGCTACGGGACCATCTACAGTACATGACAATATTCTTGTGGAATCTACTAGAGTATCTTCTTTATTTGATACAGGTGCTTCAAAATCTTATATATATTTATCTATCATGGAAATTATAAGACATGATATATAGTATTACTATTGTGTAATGACCCTATATACACCATTAGGGGTACAAATAGAGTGTATACACCAGTGTAGGGACTTTCCCCTAGAGGTAGGTGATTACCCTTTCTTATGGAACCTCTTTTTTCTCAATATGAAAGGCTTCGATGTGGTACTAAGGATGGATTGTTTGATTCTGTAGCATAATTTTGTAGATTTATATCGCTAGAATATTTCAGTTACATCACCTTAGGGAAAATGTTATCTACTTAAGGGTGAGTGGGATGTCCATTATAGTAGAATTGGAAAAAAGCATCATGGGATAGGCGGAGTGACTACCCAAATTAAAAATATATTCATCGAGGATCAGGGATTATGATAATTTTATTTCACTCCAGTAGTGGATCATTTTAGGGATGTCTTTCCTGACAATTTTATTGGTTTAACACCTAAGTAAGAGGTAGATTTTACTATTGAGCATGTTCTAAGAGCATATCTGGTGTCCATTCCTCCATATAGGATGGTATAAATATAGATTTAAGATCTCAAGTGGCAGTTAGAGGATCTAGAGGCCAAAGGATTTATACGGCCCAATACATCTTCTTGGGGTTTGTAACGTCCCGGTTCCGGAAGCCACCTAGAGGCACCCTATACCCGGTTGGTCACATGGCCTCAAGCGCATTTCCCTGAATGCCAGAGGCTGCCGACTAGCAGCGAGGGCCTTGGGCGTGATACTAGGAAAACTTTTCCCTCATTGGCAGAGTAACACAGCAGAAGACCAACAAATATACAGTAATGAAAGCAATAGTATCCAACCACAGTAAACAATAGAAGACTGAAATTATAAACAACTCAAGAACATATATATAAAATGATGCATGGTACATATATGTCTAGGAAAAATATCCAAGCATGTCACAATGCTGAAATACAACAACACTAACCCAAAGTGCAAAAGGAATCAGATAAACTTCTCAGCATCGCAAGCCATAACTTGGTCCCATGCTCTCCATCCCCAATGCAGTCAAGTACCTAAAGTAGAAGGACTCTTGCCCTTATCTATACCTGCAACAACATAGTCTGTTTGGGCCCAAAAGAATGGCCCAAATAGGGTGTGAGACTAATCCCAGTGGGAAACCACCACAAGATCTATGCCTAACAGTCAGTGAATATATATGGCAGGTAAAAGTACAAAAAACAGCAAACAGGAAGGTATTCAACAGTAAACAATCCACAGTAACTATTATCAAGAAACAACTAATCAAATCAAGTAAAACATAAACAAGAATCCCTCTAGAAGTACTCACAGCCATCCCCCTCTGGTCCTACATAAGGAGTACAGACAACCCTCTGGGTAGCACACTCGGTCTAACCCCTCTGTTTTTGTATATGAGTATAGTAAAACTCTCTGGGGAAGCGCTCACAGTCAATCCCTTTATAGTCAAGGTAAAACAAGACTCTTTGAGGAAGCTCACACAATCATTCCCCGTATAGTCTATGTAAAGAAAGACTCTCTGAGGATGCTCACACAATCATTCTCCATATAGTCTATGTAAATAAAGACTCTCTGAGGAAGCTCACAAAGTCCATTCCCCGTATAGTTTAGTATAGTCAAGGACTCTTGGAGGAAGCCCACACGTCAATTCCTCTTATATCCTCAAGGTCTAGGACTCTATGAGGAATCCCACTCAGTTAATTCCCTTTATATCCTAGGTTGTTAGAGGTAAATCAAAGTAAACAAAGACTCTTTGAGGAATATCTCTCGGTCTATCCTCTTGTAGTGTACTACACTCGGTTCTCATGGCCCCGTGTAAATAAATGCATAGAAATGCTATATGGCCCAAGTAATCCTACAGAACTACTTGGAAAAATAGTTTATAGCATCTCAACATTTCATGAAATACAACACTCCATCCTACAATCACCGGAATGGGAAAATAGGAAAAACAAGACCAAATGGTCGTAAACAGAACATGCATGGCAGAATATTCAATCATGATAATCAATTCTATTTATATCCAAAAAACCCAGGCATGAGCATACAAGCATGGTAGGAAAAAACACAGGGGTAATATGGTAAATTTACAATACCCCTTTCATGGGTATTTTCGCAATTGCACATAAAATTCAAGGACCTTAAATCAAAAGGCACAAACCACCTACCTTTAGGGTTCTAGTGAAAACGATCCAAATGCTATTCTACCTCCTCAAAACTAGCGAACAAACCATCGGAAACAGTCTAAACCTCCTTCCCTAACATCCACAAGTCTAGGAATCAACACCTGAGGCAAACACAACCCTAGATCTACACGCAACGGGTGTAGATCTAGAAAACAGGGGGATAGTAAGATCTAGATCTAGATGGAAACTCAAAGGAACCAAGAGGAGAGACTTACCTAAGAAGAACCAGCTTCGATCCTCCAAGAAATACCTTCGATTTGCCGCCAAAATGAGTGGGAGATATCCTTCAACCCTTGAGAACCAAAAATCCCAAGTGAGGCTCGAGAGGGAGAGTGTTTGGAGAAGAAATGAGGAATCCCAAGTGGCCCGGGGCTTTAAACCCTAATTTTTAAGTGGCTGCACGGTTCCCCCACATGGTTTGGAACACCTTGAGCCAACTGTGTGATTTCCATTATCTCTCCCAGGGACCTCGCATGGCCTTCCCACACGGTTTGAAAAACCATGCGCCGCCCGTACGGAGCTCACTATCTCCTCTAGGAAGTTCACATGGTTTTCCCGCATGGTTTGACAACCCGTGTGCCTCCCATGCAGAGCCCACTGTCAAGGGTGCACGGTTTTCTGGGATGGTCGTACGGTTTGAACAAACTATGCGCCAACCGTGCACCCCTGCATAGCTTCTACTAGTTTAAAAGTTTTCTTCCCAAAATTCATCTTTTTCTAAAAAATGAACAGAAAAGTGAAACAAACCTGAAAAGAAGGTCTGGGTTCTTACAAACTCCCCCCCTAAAAGAAATTCGTCCCCGAATTTCCCTAGTGCGGCGCAAAAGAAGAAACCCTGAACAGATCCGGCCAATGAGCTTGTACATCAGCCTCCCTCTCCCAAGTCTCGTCTTATACTCATCAGTGCTGTCATAGCACTCATACCAGAGGAACAGACCGGCCATGAAGAACCTTTGTACTGCAATCAACAACATGCATAGGATGCTCCTCAAACGACGCATCTTCTTCGATCTCAAACTCCTCAGGTTAAAAGACATGAGATGGGTATGAAAATTAACTTCGAAGCTAAGAGACATGGAAGAAGTCATGCATAGCCTGGTACCTCCGAGGTAACTGCAACCAATAGGCAACCGACCCAACTCTCTCCAACACCTTAAATGGCCCGAAGTACCTTGGTGATAGCTTACCCTGTCTCCTAATCCTCTTGTGTCCCAACCTCGGCATGACACGTAGAAAAACTTGATCCCCAACCTTGAACTCCAGAGGTCTTCCCCACTGATCAACATAAGACTTCTGATGAGACTGTGCAATAGCCATCCTCTTCCGAATTAACTCAATCTGTTCCGTGGTCTCCTAGACAAGACGAGGTCCCAGCATAGCTGCCTCTCCTTCCTCTATCCAACACAGGGGTGATCGACATGGTCTACAGTATAAAGACTCATAAGGTGCCATATGAATAGTTTCTTTAAAACTATTATTGTAGGAAAACTCCACAAGAGGTACATGTTTCTCCCAAGAACCTCCAAAATCTAGGATGCATGCTCGGAGCATATCCTCAAGCACCTGAATCATATGCTCAGACTGGCCATCTGTCTGGGGATGGTAAGTTGTACTCAATAGTACCTGTGTACCCAAAGACTTCTGAAGCCCCTGCCAGACCTGAGAAGTAAAACGGGCATCCCTGTCTAAAATAATGGAGTGTTGAACTCCATGTAGATGTACAATCTCTCGGATGTACAAACATCCCATATCATCAATGCTGAAGGTCTCCTTGATCGACAAGAAGTGAAAAACCTTCGTGAGTCTGTCAATGACAACCCATACTGTGTCATTTCCTCAAGGTGATCTCGGAAAACCGGTCACGAAATCCATTGTGAGGTCATTCCAATTCTTCTCAGGAATGGGTAACTGCCGTAAAAGACCTGATGGTCGCTGATGTTCTGCTTTCACTTACTGACAAGTGGAACAACTCATGATGAAACCAGCTACATCCCTCTTTATACCTGGCCACCAATAATGGCAGTGTAGATCAGTATACATCTTGGTGATTCCAAAATTAACTACCCAAACTGAGGAATTGAAATCCCGCATTAGCTCCTCACGTATATCTACTGGCACCTATACGCATCCCTGGAAACGCAAGATCTCATCCTCACCAACTGTCTATATAGGAAGAGGGTCCTCTCATGACACACTTTCCCGTAGGACTAGTCCTTCTGAGTCTGATAGTTTCCTCATCCGTACCCGATCAAGAATAGTAAATGTAACCGCTACAGAGGATAAAAAAATCTACCACTGTCTATCATGCACCTCCAAATGCATCTCAGAGAATAGAACCATAAGCTTCCACTCATTGCTAGCATCTTAAACTGCATGTATCTGAGTTCTTCTACTCAACACATCAGCCACTACGTTTCTCTTTCCAGGTGTATAAGAATGCTCAAAGTCAAAGGACTGAAGATACTCGACCCACCTGTGCTGTCTCAGATTCAGATCACGCTGAGTGAAGATGTACTTGAGACTTTTGTGGTTGGTGAAGAACATAAAATGATCTCCCAAAAGATAATGTCTCCAACAACGTAAGGCATGAACAATGGATGCCAAATCTAGATCGTACGTTGGGAAGTTCCTCTCATGTGGCCTCAACAGCCGAGACCCGTACGCAATGACTACATCTCCCTGCATAAGTACAACTCCCATCCTGATACCTGACTCATAACAATAAACGGTATAGCTCTTGCTCGTCTTTGGAAAGACTAGTATCGGTGATGACGTCAACCTCCCCTTCATCTCTTGAAAGTCTGACTCACAAGAATCTAACCCCAAGAACATCACAACCTTCTTATTCAGACCTTTTAGTGGTTCTTCCAAGCGTGAGATGTCTTGTATGAAATGTCTGTAGTAGCCAGCTAGTCCCAGAAAACCCCACACATCAAAGAGGCTTCTCGGCTGCTCCTAGGAAACTATAGCTCTCACTTTCTCTGGGTCTACTGATACTCCTGTCTCTGAGATAACATGACCCAAGAAGTGAATCTGGTCCATCCAAAAGTGCTATTTTGAGAGCTTATAATATAACTAATTCTATCTCAGTGTACTCAAAACGATCTCAAGATGGGTGGTATGGTCGTGTTGAGTGTGAGAGTACACCAAGATATCATCCATGGAGACCACCATGAAAGAGTCTAGATAAAGGTGGAACACACAATTCATCAGAGCCATGAAAATGGATTCTGCGTTCGTGAGTCCAAATGACATAACCATATACTCGTATTATAACGCCCCGACCCCAGTTACCCAGAGTCGGTGCATTATTGCGTAACATTGGCATGATCACAAAAGATCAAGTCTCGAAAGACTGATTAGTTTAGTAGACTTGGAAACAGTAGATACATTCATAAATGTTACATTACATCATAAAGTAAAAAACTACAATAACCAAGTCTCCATAGTCCACACTCATATCCTCTTCTGACTATCCCTGTAGGTCATTCATAAATTACTTCTTCACGTCCTGGAAAATATTAAAACATTGAATGGGGTGAGCTCAGATTCTCAGTAAGGATAACAATATTGCAGAAGCTTTCACAAATAAACATTAACATTTAAGGCAATGTATAACTAAAACAAAATCCTTTTTAAACTTGAACTTCAGCATAATATGGAAAAAATAAAATTAAATAATGCCATTTACTTATTCCCATGGATATTCTACTAGTCTAATAATCACATGAAATATCAATAACCACCTACATAATGATGGAATGCATAATGCCAGACTACCATAACCACGTAGCCAAGGCCTCGTGCCAAGACTACAAATAAGATTTTGTCAAGGCCTCGTGCCAAGACACTAGTTTGTCTCATGAGACCTGCCGATGCATCGAGGAGCTATAGCGGGATCCACCCATCACTTATTAAGTCCAATGCATTACTCATATGAGTAGGTTTAAACATATCATAAACCATAACATAATCATATCACACAAAAAATGCATAAAGGAAACATAAAATTTCAACATTTCAATCACAATATATCAATACAACACATTGGTATAATAAAAACCTTATAAAAACCATTTTCAATACCAAAATGAAAGAAAATTAAAACTTGGTATTTATTTTTCATTTTAAAAAAAAGTTATGGCTTGTAGAGGAAGCCGAGACTCAAATAATGGTCACAGCGGCAGAGAAGTCATTGTCGCCACATACACAAGACAAAACATTACTTTTATCGTTTAGTAAAAATGCTTCGTATAAAAATATTCCTTTTGAATAAAATAAAAAGTCAAAGGGTTTTAGACACCATATAAAGGAAAGTTGTGTATAAAACAAAATATGCCTCAATGAAAGGAGATTGAGACGAAGTCCTTACAAATATCATTTTTAAAATAAAATAGATCTATTATGAGTATTCACTATAAGTACACATAAATAAGTTACAAATACAAGATAGGACATAATAATATCATGACATAATTTGAAAGTAGGAGATTAACCCAAAGAATGGAAATTGGGTTAAGAAATTCCCTTACCTCATGTCCGACTTTACTCAATCGTTCTTTAACCTACTGAATAATAAACTAGAGTTAATTTCTATTTGCTTAAGAAATTCTTCCATGTTCATTATTCCTTTTATATCACTTATTACCATGTTATTAACATTATGTAATTATTTAAGTTAATAACGGTCATTTTGTCGATCTTTGGTACTTGAGTCAAAAATAAACTTCTTTATAATTACAAGTTGTTCATGTGGTGAAATATCCATTATATCCAGAATTATATTCATGATTTAGATATCATATATATCCATTATATACATGAATTTATAATATTACGTAACATTTAGAGGTAAGAAATGAAATGCACCGTTCATGGAGACGGTAAGCCGTACGTACACATGAACGCTACTTTCATTTCTATTTCATATTTAATGGAATGAAGTTATAATTATATAAAGGTATAATATAATTCCAGTATAATATAATTTATAATACCATTTACTCCATCCTTTATACATCCCACATATGGAATTAACGATTCAAATCACTTTGAGGGGGCGGTAGTCCACACTTCCTAAAATGCAAATATCGCGTTTACCTATAATGGAAACCATAAAGGTATGCCATAAATTACAAATAAAGAAGCTTAAGTAAAACATAAACATATTATATATCATATATAAATATAGTGACATCTTAATGGCCACCTTTGAAGGTGTTATATGAGTGCTGAACAATCATCGTTTCGTGAGGCAGAAATTCCCCATCCACGGAAACAATATGTTCTTTAACCATTAGATGTAGGTGTGTGTAAGTGTAGCTCGAATAATTATTATAACAAAATCCTAGTATATTTTGGATACTGGTGTTGTTACAAAAGAAATGAGTAAAAAGAGTTTAGGGGGTTGGAGAAGCAAAAGAATACATAAGAACACGAGAGAAAACAATACCTTTAAAACAGGTAACTCTTTTTGATTTGAGCTCAAAGGCGTCCTTGGGAAGACTTATTCCCAAAGTGAGGATTATAGGAGTAAGAGATGGAAGTTGAGAGATTATTTTGGCAGAGGTTGTCCAAGCCAAATGTCTTGGAAGGTGTAAATAAAGTGGTGGTGGTGGGGGCCTTTTATTAGAGGAGAGGAAGGGCACTCTTGGAAAGATTGAAATGTTACATTATTATGAAATGATTTTCGAATTCTAAAGGTCCCAAAATGATATATTGAGAGGCTAAGGTGATAAGGGTTCCAAATATTCTCATCAAATAGGTTTTTGACATGTGTAGGTCTTATATTTTACATTATCTTTTCATTTTATTTAAATCATTAATTAATGAGGTAATTGTTGCATCATCTTTGTGTCATAAATAATTTAATTTATTTAATGTCTAAAAATTATAAAAAAAATAATGATGTAGTAAATCTTTCTAGCTTTATAATGAATATTTATAGTCAAAACTATGACTTCTAGAACCCCATTTAAATTTTTTTTTAGTAAAACAACTTATGTTTGTGACATTTTTATTTTAACATTAAATAAAAAGTTATTTATGTCATTTTCCCACCAAAGTGGATCCATAGGGTCCCCAAGTTGACCCATGGATTGTCTTGGTCGGCCATGACTCATATAATAGGGTTAGGACAAGTGTAAAGGTATTTTCATATTTTTATAATATCATTTTTACCTTAAATTTCACTAATTACCTTTAATCGCGATTAATTAAACTTAAAAGTTACTATTCACCAAAAAATTATTTTAATCCCATTGAACCACATTTTACTTCCTAATGAAAACCATGTATGTAGTATTTTTGAAAATCAAATCACATAAGTGGTAATGTTTCATTTAAATGAGAAATCAGTTTTTTAACTACCACTTAGTGGTTTCACTATTCATCAAAAATTGATGTTTTTCAGAACAATGCCAAAATTTCACCCAAAGCTATAATTGATATTCTGAATTCAAAAATTATATATATTTTAAAAAATTACAAACATATAAGTTGAATTAATTAATTTTATAATTAATTCCCGCTGTCACAACAAATAGCTTGTTTTTAAGAAAGAATATCAATCAAAAGATTGACAATTGTTTAAGTCCAATTTCAAAGTGAAATTAATTCTAATGACCACCACTGGATAAAATGGTAAAAATATATTCTAATTATACTTTAAAACCACTCAATATAATAATTTATCACTATAAATTATTTTGATTAAAAAAGTTTTATTTTAAGTATTTATCACTATTCATAAAAAATTGGATGTTCTTAGAAAAATACCAAAAATTCAACATAGTCTAATTTCGATATTCCGAATCCAAAAATGAAGTCTATTATGAAATATAAAATATATATAATTTCAAAAGGTGGGTATTACTATTCATAATGGCTATTTTGATTGGTCGCGGTGTGTTAGAATCTCCAACTTGCGTACAATGCAAGCTATTGCATTATTGAAAGAGAAGCGTATCATGGAAGCTCAGGGTGTTACATTCTCCCCTATTTCAATAAATTGCGTCCTCGCAATTTGAAATTTTTCTTTGAAAATAAAAGGTGGAAAATAGAAAATAACTTTGTGGAAAACCCACATCGGAAATAAGGTTAATAAAATTTAGCCTTAATAAGAGGGAAATGGAAATGAAATGTCACCACAAAATTATGATCTCGATAAGGAGAACATTGATGGAAATTAGAGACATATAATTGGAGGATAATTTAAATATTTGTAGGGAGTGATTGAGTTCATCAATCACAAACAAGTGTAAAATTGAGGGCCTCAAAGCCTTCAATCTATGTTGATTTAAATTATTATCAGTTCAACAAGACAGAAGGTATTGGGATAACACATTTTTTTGTTTTAATATCCCTTTACTAAAGTTTAAGAATTAATTTATTCATAGAATAAGAGATAGGTATATATATATATATATGCTTTACAAGTAGAGCAACAACCATCAACTAATTTCTACCACAAACTCATCTTTCACTCAAAAAGATAATGGAACTCAAAAATATTATATTTATCCTAATCGTACAAGGTTAAATGTATTAACACATACCATTTATATTAGGAAAACTATTTTGTAATAGTCAGGGACTTCCTGTAGGCTAGTGGTAGGTAATAAAGGCCTGTCACACTATGGTTGTGGGTTCGATTCCTGCAGCTTTGTCCGACGCGACGGGTTATCCCCCGACCTGTAGGTTGTCCTTTTCCTAAAACTATAGTATTATATTATTCCAAAAATAATCCTCAGAAATGTTTTAACCTTAAATAATACTATCCAAGGTTATACTTAATCCATTCCAACCTTTATAGTTATCGAAAATACCTCTGTCCAGACTTTCTCTAAAAGGTCTCTAAATTCCAAAATCAATTGTAACATCAGATTCCCCATACAAAGTAATGTTTCTATTATTGTCACATACTAAAAATATGATTTCATTTATCATATTAAATCCTTAATGAAAACAACAAGTACTGCAGTACAATCCTTATATATATATATCACATTATCCTTATAACCAGAATATAATCCTTGAGTCCAAAAGCACTAATACATTAATTATTCCACTTCAACTGTAGTAACATCATAAGATTTTCCTTGATCCCTTGGAGTTTTCTAAGGTAAGTTTCCCTGATTCTTAGGACATTCATTTGCATAATGCCCCATTTCTCTACAATTGTAGCATTCATCATTGATTGCCTCTTTCTTTCCCTTGCAATCATGCGCCTGGTGACCTTTTTCTCCACATTTATAACAAGCTACCATTCCTTTTAAGAAAGTACCAGGGTGATTCTTCCCACCATTATCGCATAATGGTAAATACTTATTTCCCTTTTCCCTTTATCTATCTCTTGTTCCACCATTCTCTTCTTCTCTTGCTTTACTTTATTGTCATAAGATTTAGATAATTCCTTTTCTGTCTTGATATCACATGAGACAATATCTTTGTACGACGAGAAGGTTTGTGAGACTAATGCTTGACGGAGAAATAGTTTTAACCCATCAAAGAAACGATCGATCTTACTTATTGGGTTATTTGTATAATCTGCAGCATGTCTTGCTAACCTTGTAAAGTTGGGCTCATACTTTGCGACATTCTCATCCTCCTTCTGCCTCAGTCTCAGAAATTTCCTTTCCATATCTTCTCGATGGTCACGAGGAAAGTATTTTTCTAAGAAAATCTCTTTGAACTCCCTCTATTCCATATTAGATACTTCTTCATCTTCTTTTATGTTTTGAATCAGCGACCACCATTGATCGGCATCTCCAGTGAGGCGGTAAACTGCCATGACAACCTTCTCCCTTTCGCTACTCCCCAAGGTGTGGAATATTTTCTCTAAGGAGTTTATCCATTGCTCAGCTACTAATGGATTTGTACCCACATTAAATGTTGGCGGTTGTTTCCTAATGAAGTGGTCTAACATTGATCCTCCACGTTGTGGATCAGGGTGCTTCATACGAGTAAGGTTATTATTAATAACCTAAGTGAGTTTCCCCAGTATGGTGATAAGTTGATCAGCACCAGTTGTATCTCCAGCTCTACAATAACTATCTTGAGCAGGAGGGAAATCCCTACATGGAGTGCATGCATTTATACGGTTTCCATTCCTCCCACTAGGCGCCATTTCTAAACAATGTCATAAACTAGATTAGTTTATGAATAAAAATACATAATTCCATACTTGTAAAACACTTAACATAAATTGATCTATTTATGGATATAATCCATAATCATAAAAATAAATGTTTTCTTTGAGGAAGTATATACTCATAAACCCTTCATAATGGTTTGTAAAGAAAATGAGAATTATCCTAAGCATATCCCCCAGGAGTGTCATAACCAGGAGTGCAACAATGCCCATTGTCGTGCACCAGTTCCCGTTCGAGTATAGCTCAAAGCAGTTTTTTCAAGTTTTACCCCTAGGTACATCTGTTCCAGAGCCGCCTCTACCTGCTCATATCCAGACAGGTATGTATTGCTCGAAAACTCACAAAAATATCTATAATACCAAAATTCTAGCAAGTTCTTCTATAATAATCCTCAAAGTCTATATTCGGGCTATGTGCTCTAATCAGAGTTTATCTAAATATATATTCCAAGGTTAGTACTAAACTGCCTCTGATACCAACTATAATGCCCCGACCCCAGTTACCCAGAGTCGGTGCATTGTTTCATAACATTGGCATGATCACAAAAGATCAAGTCTCGAAAGACCGATTAGTTTAGTAGCCTTGGAAACACTAGATACATTCATAAATGTTAAATTACATGATAATGTGAAAGACTACAATAAAAATGTCTCCATAGTCCACACTCATATCCTCTTATGACTATCCCTATAGCTCATTCATAAAATACTTCTTCACGTCCTGGAAAATATTAAAACATTGAAAGGGGTGAGGTCAGATGCTCAGTAAGGATAATAATATTGCAGAAGCTTTAATAAATAAACATTAACATTTAAGGCAATGTATAACTAAAACAAAAGCCTTTTCAAACTTTAAATTCTGCATAATATGGAAAAAATAAAATTAAATAATTCCATTTACTTATTCACATGGATATTCTACTAGTCTAATAATCACATGCAATATCAATAACCACTTTCATAATGATGGAATTCCTAATGCCAGACTATCATAACCACGTATCCAAGGCCTCATGCCAAGACTACAAATAAGATTTTGTGAAGGACTCATGCCAAGACACTAGTTTGTCTCATGAGACCTTCCGGTGCATCGAGGAGCTATAGCGGGCTCCATTCGTCACTTATTAAGTCCAATGCATTCCTCATATGAATAGTTTTAAACATATCATAAACCATAACATAATCGTATCACATAAAACATGCATAAAGGAAACATAACATTTCAACATTTCAATCACAAGATATCAATACAACACATTGGTATAATAAAAACCTTATCAAAACCATTTTCAATACCAAAATGGAAGAAAATTTAAACGTGGTATTTATTTTTCATTTAAAAAAAGTTATGGCTTGTAGAGGAAGCCGAGACTCAAATAATGGTCACGACGGTGGAGAAGTTGTTGTCGCCGCATACGCAAGACAAAACATTCCTTTTTTCGTTTAGTAAAAACGATTCGTATAAAAAGTTTCCTTTTGAATAAAAGTAAAAGTCAAAGGGTTTTAGACACCGCATAAAGGAAAGTTGTGTATAAAACAAAATATGCCTCAATGAAAGGAGATTGAGACAAAGTCCTTACAAAGATAATTTTTAAAATAAAATAGATCTATTATGTGTATTCACTATAAGTAAACATAAATAAGGTACAAATACAAGATATGACATAATAATATCATGACATAATTTGAAATCAGGAGATTAACCCAAAGAATGGAAATTGGGTTAAGAAATTCCCTTACCTCGTGTCTGACTTGACACGATCATTATTTATCCTCCAAAATAATAAAGTAGAGTTAATTTATATTTTATTAAGAACCTTTTAAATTTTTATTATTCCTTTTATATCACTTATTACCATGTTATTAACATTATGTAATTATTTAAGTTAATAACAGTCATTTTGTCGATCTTTGGTACTTGAGTCAAAAATAAACTTCTTATAATTACAATTGTTCATGTGGTGAAATATCCATTATATCCAGAATTATATTCATGATGTAGATATTATATATATCATATATATCTAGTATATACATGAATTTATAATATTACGTAACATTTATAGGTAAGAAATGAAATGCACCGTTCATGGAGACGGTAAGACGTTCATACGCATGAACGCTACTTTCATTTCTATTTCGTATTTAATGGAATGAATTTATAATTATATAAAGGTATAATATAATTCCAGTATAATATAATGTATAATACCATTTACTCCATCCTTTATACATCCCACATATTGCATTAAAGATTCAAATCACTTTGAGGGGGCGGTAGTCCGCACTTCCTAAAATGAAAATATCGCGTTTACCTATAATGGAAACCATAAATGTATGCCATAAATGAAAAATACAGAAGCTTAAGTAAAACATAAACATATTATATATCATATGTAAATATATTGACATCTTAATGGCCACCTATGAAGTTGTTATATGAGTGTTGAACAATCATCGTTTCGTGAGGCAGAAATTCGCCATCCACAGAAATAGTATGTTCTTTAACCATTATATGTAGGTGTGTGTATGTGTTGCTAGAATCCTTCTTATAAAAACATCCTAGTATATTTAGGATACTGTTTTTGTTACAAAATAAATTAATAAAAATATTTCAGGGGGTTGGAGAAGCAAAATAAAATATAAGAACACGAGAGAAAACACTACCTTTAAAACGGGTAACTCTTTTTGATTTGACCTCAACAGCTTCCTTGGGAAGACTTATTCCCAAAGTGAGGCTTCTAGGAGTAATATAGGGAAGTTGGGAGATTATTTGGGCAGAGATTGACTGAGCCAAATGTCTTGTAAGGTGTAAATAAGGTGGTAGTGGTGGGGTCCTTTTATAAGAGGAGAGGAGGGGCACTCTTGGAAAGATTGAAATGTTACATTATTATGAAATGATTTTCGGATTCTAAAGGTCCCACAATGATATATTTCTAGGATAATGTGATAATGGTTCTAAATATGCTCATACAATAGGTTTTTGACATGTGTAGGTCTTAGATTTTACATTATCTTTTCATTTTATTTAAATCATTAATTAATGAGGTAATTGTTGCATCATCATTGTGTCATAAATAATTTAATTTATTTAATGTCTAAAAATTATAAAAAAACTATCATGATGTAGTAAATCTTTTTAGATTTCTAAGTAATAATTATAGTCAAAAATATGACCTGTATAACCCCATTTAAAAATTGTTTTAGTAAAACAACTTATGTTCGTGACATTTTTATTTTAACTTTAAATAAAAAGTTATTTATGTCATTTTCCTACCAATGTGGCTCTGTGAGGTCCCCAATTTGACCCATGGATTTTCTTGGTCATCCAGGACTCATCCAATAGGGGTAGGACAAGTGTAAAGGTATTTTCATATTTTTATAATATCATTTTTACCTTAAATTTCACTAATTACCTTTAATCGTGATTAATTAAACTTAAAAGTTACTATTCACCAAAAAATTATTTTAATCCAATTGAAACAAATTTTACTTCCTAACGACAACTATGTATGTCTTATTTTTGAAAATCAAATTACAGAAGTGGTAATGTTTCATTTAAATGAGAAATCAGTTTTTTAACTACCACTTAGTAGTTTCACTATTCATCAAAAATTGAAGTTTTTGAGAACAATGCCAAAATTTCACCCAAAGCTATAATTGATATTCTGAATTCAAAAATGATGTCTATTTTAAAAAATTCCAAAAATATAAGTTGCATTAAATAATTTTATAATTAATTACCGTTGTCACAACAAATAGCGTGTTTTTTTGAAAGAATATCAATCAAAAGATTGACAATTGTTTAAGTCCAATTTCAAAGTGAAATTAATTCTAATGACCACCACTGGATAAAATGGTAAAAATATATTATAATTATACTTTAAAACCACTAAATATAATAATTTATCACTATAAATTATTTTTATTAAAAAATATTTTTTTAAGTATTTTTCACTATTCATAAAAAATTGGATGTTCTCAGAAAAATACCAAAAATTCAACATAGGCTAATTTCGATATTCCGAATCCAAAAATGAATTCTATTTTGAAATATAAAATATATATAATTTCAAAAGGTGGGTATTACTATTCATAATGACTATTTTGATTGGTCGTGGTGTGTTAGAATCTCCAACTTGCGTACAATGCAAGCTATTACATTATTGAAAGAGAAATGTATCTTGGAAGCTTGGGGTGTTACACGTATAGACCATATCTTCTTCGGAAAGCTGTGAGAAGTATATCAGATGGTCTAACGTGCAACTGATGATAATCGGATCTCAAGTCAATCTTCGAGAACACTCGGGCTCCTTGAGGCTGATCAGAGAGATCATCGATCCTCAGCAAGGGATATCAGTTCTTGACCATCAACTGGTTCAACTTCCGATAATATATGCAATGCCTAAGAGTAACATCTTCCTTCTTTGAAAACATGATTGGTGAAACCCAAGGAGAAGTACTGGGTCAGATGAAACCCTTTTCCTACAACTCCTCCAACTTCTTCTTGAGCTCCTGCAACCCAGGTGTATCCATCCTATAGGGAGGAATGGACACTGGTGCCGCTACTAGCACAAGCTCAATAGAAAATTCTACCTCATGCTCCAGAGGTAAACATGAAAAGTCCTCTGGAAAGACATCCCTGAAATGATCCACTAATGGAGGAAAGTATAACTGTGAATTCCCCTGGTCATCCAGATAAAGAATAGCAATCTAAGCTATAACTACTTCAAACCCATGATGATCTAGTCCTTCTTGGATCTCCTAGACATCCCACTCGCCCTTATGAATAAAAGATCCACCCTCTGGTGATATAAAACTCACCCTTCGGTAGTAGCAGTCGACGACTGCCTGGAAGGGAACTGGTCAGTCCATTCTGAGAATAACATCATGACTCGTCATCTCTAGGATATAGAGATCCCATAATAAGTGACACCCACCAAAATCTATAGGTACTCTTTGCACTATCGTACACTAGCCATTCTAGTCCCCAACAGAGTTTAAGAAGAGGATAAGAGGATGAAAAAATTCAAGATTTTCAAAACATGACTACACGGTGTGCACACTACCTACACGGCGTGTTCCCTGAAGTCATTCACATGGGTGTTTAATTTTCCTTAACTGGTCGTGTAACACCCCAAACACACGGCGTGTTCTCAAAACGCACGACATGTACTTGAATCCTATTCCCCTTACTGGTTCCTTCTACACGGTTAAGTCACATGGATTTCCTAAGAAAAAACTACATGGCGTGTTCTCAGTAGACACAATATAGAAAATCTTCACCTGACCCATGTTGTTAGTGACACGGTTAGACACACAGATCGAACCACATGGAATGTTCATAACAGACACGGCATGTTCGCAAAAGGATAACACCAACCCATGTTGTTTGTGACATGGCCTGGTACCTGGGTCAAACTGCACGCTGTGTTCAAGGTAGACACGACATGTATATAAAGAGACTCCACTGACCGTGTTGTTAACTACATGGACATAATCTTAGGATTACACTACATGGCATGCACAACCGGTACACAGTATGTTTCCACAAGATTTTCCCTATCTCGTGTCTTTTCCCACATGGCCTGCGACACGGTTAGATACTACACAGCGTGTACTTATAAAAAACAGTTTCTTCCTGAATAGAAGAACACATGGCATGTAGTCCAGACTGCACGGTGTGTATTCTGGGTTTTTTCATATAGTAAGCCTCAGAAACTACTCTAGAGCCTAGAAAACACTGAAGAGAACACTGAAAGTGCCAAATTCTGATCCGTGAGGCCCCATACTCCCTGAGAATCAGATTTTGGCATCTTAAAAAAGTTATAAACAAGGTAAACAAGTCAATGATCCACCAAGTTCTGGTCCATGAGGGACCATAACAACTTAAGAATCAAAATTTTGCGCTCATTCAAACCAAACCATACACAATCAATGCTCTAATAAGAAGCAAATACTTTTATCAAGGAATATATCACAACATCATGCATATTCTACACAACATCCACTACTGGAAAATGGACCTATCCCCACGGTTTTCCTCAAAACCGTGGGGATAGGTACCCCTATACCCACGGTTTTGCAAAACCGTGGGTATAGGTCAATTTTCAAGACCTATACCCACGGTTTTCAAAAACCGTGGGCATAGGGGGGTCTATCTCCACGGTTTTCCAAAACCATGGGGATAGGTCTTGAAAATTGACCTATCACCACGGTTTTCAAGAACCGTGGGTATAGGGGTACCTATCCCCACGGTTTTGAGGAAAACCGTGGGGATAGGTATAGGATAAATAACCTATACCCACGGTTTTGAAAAACCGGGGGTATAGGTTTCCCATGTGTGCGCCGGAATTTTTTTTTTTCACGGGAAAGATTTTTTTGGCGGGAGTCCTATACCTACGGTTCTTCCCTCTATACCCACGGTTTATATAACTATATTTAACTAAATATAAATATATATACACATAATTGATAGTAGGTTAGTGGTTAGATGCGGTACTTTGCAGCGAAGAGGTCGTGGGATCGAAACCCGCCTACAGCTTTATTTTAGGATCTATACCCACGGTTTTGAAACCGTGGGTAAAAGCCGTTGACACCGTGGCAATTGGGAATGTTTTGTTGACACGGTGGAAGAACACCTATACCCACGGTTTTGGAAAACTGTGGGTATAGGCTGGGGACCTATACCGACGGCGTTCCAGCCCACGGTTCCCAAAACCGTGGGTATAGCCTATACCCACGGTTTTGGGGGCTATACCCACGGTTTTGAACCGTGGGTATAGGCCTTTTTTCCAGTAGTGATCTATCACAACAACATGCTATTGATAATGCATCCTAGATGACATAGAAAGAATGCATGACATGTGATTTCTAGAAAGTGACTATATGATGCATGAGATGGAATACCCTTATCTCATCATGTTGCGACCGAAATAAAACCACAATAACAATAACAGTAACAACACAAAGCATGAGAATCACCCAACAGTGAAATCAAATCAACTGTAAAATTGAAAACCAGAAAAATTTCAATAAACGAGGTAGTATGGCTTTTACCTATACACAGGTTAGCTATTTCCAAGCACAACTTATTTCAAAGTACATATTTCTTCCTATCCCTGAATATAGGCTCCAAATATTAAAACCAGATAAAATAATTCCTTTGATACCACTTTGTAATGTCCCGATTCCGGAAACCACCCAGATGCACCCCGTACCCAGTGGGTCACATGGCCTCAAGCGCATTTCCCCGAATGCCAGATGTTGTCAACTAGTAGCGAGGGCCTTGTGTGTGATAGTGGGGAAACTATTTCCTCATTGAAATAGTAACACAGCAGAAGACCAACAAATATACAATAACAAAAGCAATAGTATCCAACCACAGTAAATAACAGAATACAGAAATGATAAACAACTGAAGCACATATATATAAAATGATGAATGGTACAAATATGTCTAGGAAAAACAACCAAACATGTCACAATGCAGAAATACAACAGTTCCAAACCAAATTTCAAAAGAAATCAGATAAACTCCTCAGCATCACAAGCTATATCTTGGTCCCATTCTCTCTAGCTCCAATGCAGTCAAGTACCCCAAGTATTAGGACACTTTCCCTTATCTATACCAGGAACTACGTAGTCTGTTTGGGCCCAAAATCATGGCCCAAATAGGGTGTGAGACGAATCCCAGTAGGCAACCACCACAATATATGTTCCTAGAAGTCAGTGAATATATATGGCCGGTAAAAGTACAGAAAAGAGAAAACAAGAAGGTACTCAATAGTAAACAATCCATAGTAACAATTATCAAGCCACAACTATTCAAAGAAAGTAAACCTTAAACAGAAAGCCCTCTGGAATTACTCATATCCACCCCCCTTTGGTCCTACCTAAGGAGTACAGACAACCCTCTAGGTAGGACACTCGGTCTAACCCCTCGGGTTCTATATATGAATATAGTAAAACTCTCTGGGGAAGCGCTCACAGTCAATCCCCTTATAGTCAAGGTAAAACAAGACTCTCTGAGGAAGCTCACATAGTCATTTCTCATATAGTCTATGTAAAGAAAGACTCTATGAGGAATATCACACAGTCATTCCTTATATAGTCTATGTAAATAAAGACTCTCGGAGGAAGCTCACATAGTCCATTTGTAACAGCCCAAGATTTTATAAAAAAATATTCTTTTTAATTTTATTAAAGTCTTGTGTTGTACGCTACACCAAAAGGAGCTTGCACAACACACATCCTTGAATTGCCTTGCATTACACGCAATCACGACCTTCCTCGATAGCGTGTGTAATACGCAATACCGAGTTTCACTAAACAATGATATGCTATTAAAACTAGCCGTTATGAATAGTAATAATCACTTTTTGAAATTTTATAAATTTTATTTTTCAAAATGGACTTCATTTTTGGACTTAGAATATCGAAATTAGCCTAGGGTGAAATTTTGGTATTTTTCTGAAAACTTTCAATTTTTGATGAATAGTGAAACCACTAAGTGGTAGGTTAAAAACTGAATTTTGCATAAAACTTAATTTTACCGCTTCTGTGAATGGAATTTCGAAAATCCGAGAGACACGGTTAATATCAAGGACTAAAATGTGGTTCAATGAGATGAAAATAATTTTTTGGTGAATAGTAACTTTTTACTTTTTTTACCGCGGTTAATAGTAAATTGGGTAACTAAGGGTAAATATGATATTAATATTACCCTAACACATGTCCTAATTCTATTGGACAAGTGTAATACGACCCAAAACAAACTTAGGAATAAAATATGACCATTTAGGTCCACTTGGATTAGATTAGGACATTTATTATTAATTTATTTAAAGAAGGGTTAAAATAGTTAAAATCAAAGTTTAATAAGTAAATCATTTATAATATGGGGTTATACATAAGATAAATTCTATTGTAAATATTCATTATAAAGCTAAAAAGATTTCCTACATGATGGTATTTTATTTGTAATTTTTAGACATCAAATAATTTAATTTATTTATGACACAAAGATGATGCAGTAATTATCTTATTAATGAAAGATTGACATAATTGATAATATAAATACCAAAATAAATGTAATTTAAGACTTTTTATGAATTCCACTAATTTTCTAGGTTACTATGATATATTAATGTTGATTTAATCAACTTGGTTCGAACATATAATTCTGTTATGACTTTCACAAAAATCATATATCAAATAGTGTCAAAATTGACACAAAATAGTTTTTAAATCAAATATTATATTATTAATTGTTATTTTATTCCTAAAAATCTAAGGTTCGTCCAAATGACATAGATAAGGATATATATATTAATAATAAACAATTTGGGGTTCGTTTGGCATGTTATAGTAAGTTTATTAACCATATAGTGAAAGAAAACAAAAAGACATGGTAAAAGTTAAATTATTTAACTTAGAGTTAAATCTAATTGATAAGGTTAAAATAATACCCTAAACTTGTCTAAATCTTATTGGTTGATAGGATTTCGACCCATCCCCACCTTATCTTCGAAATAAGACCCTTTTGAGCCATTATAAACCGATTTTGACTTTAATATAAAATAATATTTTGAGATATTCCTATGGTGCCCCTCTCCTCCCTTATAAAAGGGCACCTCCTCCCCCTCCTCCTCACACCAAATTGAGCACTCAAGCTCGGCCAAACCCTTCCATTTTCCCTTATCCACTTCCCTAGAAACATCCTAGAGGTTCTGGTCTTCCTCAAAGACCAATTTTAGTGCCCTAAGAGGAGGTCTCAAAGAGGCGCTTCAAAGAAGAGGTAATTACCGTTACCAATTCTTTCATCTTTATTTCTTCTTCCACTTCTTCTTCTTAGGTTGTTTCATTATGAAGTAATAACATCAGTATTACTCATATACTGATATGTTATTATAAGTATGAAACAACCCTATTTCACAATCTATCCATCCTACGGAAAAAGAAATCACCGCGCGTGCGTACGTACGGAATACCGTCTCCACGCCGTGGTGTAATCTATTTTCCACCATCACCTTACAAGGATGGGTATAATGGTGTAATGAGTAACTATTTATGATTATTATAAAGTAATATTGATACTGAAATAATATACATATACTCCAATACAATTCTATGATCATAGGAACGATATCATCACTCGTGCGTACGTACGGAATACCGTCTCCACGATGTGATGCGACTCGTTCTACATGATCATCATTACATAGTAATTATATAAATGAATTGAATGAATAAATATGATATATGTTACACTAATAACATTCTGGATATAAGGTATCTATAACCTTAAAAGAAGAATAAGAATTTATTCGGCAAAACACGCATAAGAACAAAAGGCAATAAAGACCCGAGTAACAAGTAACAATGAAATATTACTAACAATAAGCTAAGAATATGACCATATATGATATCATATCAATATGTATGATTCTGGAATAAGTCAATAACATTATTTAAACCATTATACAGGAGGTTCGGACACATACAAAGCAAATCGGACCTAAGGTAAGGGAAATATCACAATCTCATTTTTATCCGAGATTGTTTATTCGTAAGTATTTACTGGGGTGTATTTTATCATCCACATCCATGTTCCCTAAATATGTAATATTGTATCCATCCAATTACAATAGTTTAAATCCAATTTTACCCTTCGGTGAGTTTTTAGTAAAATATATGAAAGGAATCTTTTGTCGTTTTTCGTACGAGGTACTTTTTTTGACTTTTCCAACAAAAGTATGAAGAATGTTTTTTTAACTTATACGGCATGAATGGATTTTTAAAACATTATTTCCAAAAATATTCCTTTACAAGTTTTCATGTTTATTATTAATAAACTTCTTTTAGTTTAAAATTTTATGACATGTTAAGAAAGGAAAAGTGTTTTTGAAGTAGAAAGGATATTTTCCTCAAGAATGAAGTTCAAGTGTTTTATCAAAATTATTTTCCATCTAAGATAATAAAGGGTTCTGTTTTTATCCCTATTATTAAATTGATTTGATTATGTTGTGAGGGAATTATTTTTATGAAGTTATTTACCTTATATGATTTGTTTTATGATGTCATGATGTTTCAAGAATCCCATTTTTGTTACATGTGTTATGCGATGATGTATGATTTATGATTTTGTGGCACACATAAGAAAGGATTCATTATAAGATGGGTGGGACCTATATCTCCCTCCAATGCATTGGGTAAAGATTTTATATCTCATGAGATAGACATGGCTGGAACGGAAGGTTATTTCGGTTCAGTGATACAGGACTGAAACGAGGAGTGAACTCGGTTCAGAAAGGGACTTTGTCCACTAAGATAGTTTTGGCAATGAGTCATGACTAACAAGAAATGATTTTCCATGATTATGTGTGCATGCCACAAAGTTTCAAGTTTTATGATATGATTATGGGGATCTCATTTTCACTTCTATGATTTGTTCCATGTTAAGATATTATGCTCTCTTTTGCAGGTTAAGATTTCCAAAAAGTTATGTTCTTATGAATATGATGTGATTGATTTTTCTTTTGTATACCCTTACTGAGAATTTGAGCTCACCCTTTTATGTTTTCTTTTCCCCAAGATATAAAGAAAGGTTTTAGGTAAAAAAAAGGGAAGATCTTTATGGGAGATATTGAAGATCTTTCACCACGATTAGAAGACTACGTTCCGAGTTTCCAAAGACACTAAACTATTAAGATCCTTGTGTGTGTGTTTTTGTTATGTACTAAGTATTCCGCAAAAGTAATGTAATGTCCATGTACGTCAGGATACGGGTCTCTACAGTTGGTATCAGAGGAAAGGTTTAGTCAACCTTTGGAAACTAGGATGCGAGAACTTTAGTGAGATCCCTAGAGATATTTATAAGGTATGTCTAGGGATGTCCTTAAGGATAAGTATACGTATAGGATACAGTCCTAGAACTATGGTAATGATCATAGAATTTAACCTAAGTTGTTAGATATCAAGGATACTCCACCTTTATTATGTTGTTTTCCCTAGCATGATTTTTGCCTCTCACACTATTCTTTTTTTTGGGTTTTAGAAAATGGCTGGAAACAAGATGATTCACGATAATGGAGGATATGATGGACAATGGAATGATATTCTTCATGAGAAACCAAATGAAATGGGATTTGGAAGTCCAAAGATCATTATTATTCCGAATCAGCAATCTCATAATATGATCAATAAAGTAAAATTTGGTAAGTTTCCTGACTCGACTAATAAGAGAAAGATGGAGTTTCATGATGATCATAGAGGAAAGAAATTTCAATTTCCCCTATGTAAATCATGTGGGAAGAGGCATCAAGGAGAATGTTTCAAGGGAACTGGAAGATGCTTTGGGTGTGGAAAAGAAGGACACAAAGCAAGTAAGTGCAAAGGAAAAGGGTCGGTTAACACCATGGATGAGGATAATGGTATTGCTACGACATCAAAAATGGTTAAGTGTTTTAAATGTGGAATGTATGGCCATTATGCAAACAAATGCCCTAAGGGAAAGACTCATGAAGAGAATCAGTATGGTCATATGGGTAGTATTTATGTGGATGATGATGAAGAGACTACAAATGATATGTGAGATGAAAGAATTTTTGAAGCTCGGTCAATGGTTTAAGAATGTAGTGGAATGATTACATGTTTATCATGTGTAATGTTGTATAATAAATCTCATGGTACTATGGAATAAAGAGACGTCTAAGGATTGTTACACTGTTGTCTTTCCTTGAGTTATGAAAGTGTATGATTAATGGTACCACTATCCATGAAAGGTTATTCAGATATTTTTTAGAATTTAGATGATATGCGCACAATGAAGGAATAATAAGATAATGGGGTGTTTGATTATATTCATGAGCTCATGATTGATATAAGGACTAAGTGATATCATGGTTTGAGTATATAGAATTTTGAGGATTTCGGTATGTGAAAAGTGTTAACTTTTAACTGCATTCATGTTTTCACTAAGGTATTCAAGAGAATACACGATTAAGGACATTGAATGTTTGGAATGTGACCAACAAAACATATCTTATGATATATGGGGATCGATGATGGTGTTAAATCTCTGGTAATCATTTTCACTATATTATGAGAGTCGACTGCAGTATTACGGATAAGCCTAAAATATTGGAATGGATTATGTTGGACATAAGTTAGTATTGTTTGTTTTTTCGATATTATTGATGGGATGTTATATAGTTTTGGAAAAAGGACAACCTGCAGGACGGGCGACAGCCCATCGCTTCGGACAAGGCTGTGGGAATCGAACCCACAACCGAAGTGCGACTGGCCTTTATCGCCTACCACTGACCTACAGGAAGTCCCTGTTTAGAAGAAACTAGTTTTATTATATTAAGCAGTATGATATATGAAGTATAATTCCATTTTAGGAACCATATATGATTAATCTCACTATAGATCGACTTATGTATATAATTTTTGCTAACCTTTTGTTCGAGACAGATGGAATGACCCATCATTCTATCACATGATCTTCTAACACTTCACGAATAACAAATTCAACTTCATTTATATAAGAGATGAAGTGGAAATTGTTCAAGGCACGAACAATAGTGAGATTGTACCAAAATAAAGTAAGTATTTATTCTAATTCAAATTCTTCAACTTTAGGGAAATGATCTTGAAAACCAAAAATGTTGTCCTAGTGCCCTTATATCTGATGAATCAGATGGTACCCTAGATCGTCACAAATTTATGGCTTTGTGATTACTGGCTTTTCCATCGCCATGTTCTCTACCACTCTCCATCAGAACATGATGGTTAGATTTCTCTTCCATATCCATATTTTCACCTATGTGGAAACCCAATGATTAGTTTATTTGGGTAACCGTTACGTTTCATACTTTTGTTTTTAAAGATTGGTTTTGATATTCCTTTTTACGATGTCGGTTTCTATTAAAGAAACTTTCGTACAGTAAACCATTTATAACCCCGACGAATTTCGAGGGCGAAATTCATTTTAAGGGGGGTAGAATGTAACAGCCCAAGATTTTATAAAAAAATATTCTTTTTAATTTTATTAAAGTCTTGTGTTGTATGCTACACCAAAAGGAGCTTGCACAACACGCATCCTTGACTTGCCTTGCATTACACGCAATCACGACCTTCCTCGATAGCGTGTGTAATACGCAATACCGAGTTTCACTAAACAATGATATGCTATTAAAACTAGCCGTTATGAATAGTAATAATCACTTTTTGAAATTTTATAAATTTTATTTTTCAAAATGGACTTCATTTTTGGACTCAGAATATCGAAATTAGCCTAGGGTGAAATTTTGGTATTTTTCTGAAAACTTTCAATTTTTGATGAATAGTGAAACCACGAAGTGGTAGGTTAAAAACTGAATTTTGCATAAAACTTAATTTTACCGCTTCTGTGAATGGAATTTCTAAAATCCGAGAGACACGGTTAATATCAAGGACTAAAATGTGGTTCAATGAGATGAAAATAATTTTTTGGTGAATAGTAACTTTTTACTTTTTTTACCGCGGTTAATAGCAAATTGGGTAACTAAGGGTAAATATGATATTAATATTACCCTAAAACATGCCCTAATTCTATTGGACAAGTGTAATTCGACCAAAAACAAACTTAGGAATAAAATATGACCATTTAGGTCCACTTGGATTAGATTAGGACATTTATTATTAATTTATTTAAAGAAGGGTTAAAATAGTTAAAATCAAAGTTTAATAAGTAAATCATTTATAATATGGGGTTATACATAAGATAAATTCTATTGTAAATATTCATTATAAAGCTAAAAAGATTTCCTACATGATGGTATTTTATTTGTAATTTTTAGACATCAAATAATTTAATTTATTTATGACACAAAGATGATGCAGTAATTATCTTATTAATGAAATATTGACATAATTGATAATATAAATACTAAAATAAATGTAATTTAAGACTTTTTATGAATTCCACTAATTTTCTAGGTTACTAGGATATATTAATGTTGATGTAATCAACTTGGTTCGAACATATAATTCTGTTATGACTTTCACAAAAATCATATATCAAATAGTGTCAAAATTGACACAAAATAGTTGTTAAATCAAATATTATATTATTAATTGTTATTTTATTCCACAAAATCTAAGGTTCGGCCAAATGACTTAGATAAGGATATATATATTAATAATAAACAATTTGGGGTTCGTTTGGCATGTTATAGTAAGTTTATTAACCATATAGTGAAAGAAAACAAAAAGACATGGTAAAAGTTAAATTATTTAACTTAGAGTTAAATCTAATTGATAAGGTTAAAATAATACCCTAAACTTGTATAAATCTTATTGGTTGATAGGATTTAGACCCATCCCCACCTTATATTCGAAATAAGACCCTTTTGAGCCATTATAAACCGATTTTGACTTTAATATAAAATAATATTTTGAGATATTCCTAAGGTGCCCCTCTCCTCCCTTATAAAAGGGCACCTCCTCCCCCTCCTCCTCACACCAAATTGAGCACTCAAGCTCGGCAAAACCCTTCCATTTTCCCTTATCAACATCCCTAGAAACATCCTAGAGGTTCTGGTCTTCCTCAAAGACCAATTTTAGTGACCTAAGAGGAGGTCTCAAAGAGGCGCTTCAAAGAAGAGGTAATTACCGTTACCAATTCTTTCATCTTTATTTCTTCTTCCACTTCTTCTTCTTAGGTTGTTTCATTATGAAGTAATAACATCAGTATTACTCATATACTGATATGTTATTATAATTATGAAACAACCCTATTTCACAATCTATCCATCCTACGGAAAAAGAAATCACCGCGCGTGCGTACGTACGGAATACCGTCTCCACGCCGTGGTGTAATCTATTTTCCACCATCACCTTACAAGGATGGGTATAATGGTGTAATGAGTAACTATTTATGATTATTATAAAGTAATATTGATACTGAAATAATATACATATACTCCAATACAATTCCATGATCATAGGAACGATATCATCACTCGTGCGTACGTACGGAATACCGTCTCCACGATGTGATGCGACTCGTTCTACATGATCATCATTAAATAGTAATTATATAAATGAATTGAATGAATAAATATGATATATGTTACACTAATACCATTCTGGATATAAGGTATCTATAACCTTAAAAGAATAATAAGAATTTATTCGGCAAAACACGCATAAGAACAAAAGGCAATAAAGACCCGAGTAACAAGTAACAATGAAATATTACTAACAATAAGCTAAGAATATGACCATATATGATATCATATCAATATGTATGATTCTGGAATAAGTCAATAACATTATTTAAACCATTATACAGGAGCTTCGGACACATACAAAGCAAATCGGACCTAAGGTAAGGGAAATATCACAATCTCATTTTTATCCGAGATTGTTTATTCGTAAGTATTTACTGGGGTGTATTTTATCATCCACATCCATGTTCCCTAAATATGTAATATTGTATCCATCCAACTACAATAGTTTAAATCCAATTTTACCCTTTGGTGAGTTTTTAGTAAAAGATATGAAAGGAATCTTTTGTCGTTTTTCGTACGAGGTACTTTTTTTGACTTTTCCAACAAAAGTACGAAGAATGTTTTTTTAACTTATACGGCATGAATGGATTTTTAAAACATTATTTCCAAAAATATTCCTTTACAAGTTTTCAAGTTTATTATTAATAAACTTCTTTTAGTTTAAAATTTTATGACATGTTAAGAAAGGAAAAGTGTTTTTGAAGTAGAAAGGATATTTTCCTCAAGAATGAAGTTCAAGTGTTTTATCAAAATTATTTTCCATCTAAGATAATAAAGGGTTCTGTTTTTATCCCTATTATTAAATTGATTTGATTATGTTGTGAGGGAATTATTTTTATGAAGTCATTTACCTTATATGATTTGTTTTATGATGTCATGATGTTTCAAGAATCCCATTTTTGTTACATGTGTTATGCGATGATGTATGATTTATGATTATGTGGAACACATAAGAAAGGATTCATTATAAGATGGGTGGGACCTATATCTCCCTCCAATGCATTGGGTAAAGATTTTATATCTCATGAGATAGACATGGCTGGAACGGAAGGTTATTTCGGTTCAGTGATACAAGACTGAAACGAGGAGTGAACTCGGTTCAGAAAGGGACTTTGTCCACTAAGATAGTCTTGGAAATGAGTCATGACTAACAAGAAATGATTTTCCATGATTATGTGTGCATGCCACAAAGTTTCAAGTTTTATGATATGATTATGGGGATCTCATTTTCACTTCTATGATTTGTTCCATGTTAAGATATTATGCTCTCTTTTGCAGGTTAAGATTTCCAAAAAGTTATGTTCTTATGAATATGATGTGATTGATTTTTCTTTTGTATACCCTTACTGAGAATTTGAGCTCACCCTTTTATGTTTTCTTTTCCCCAGGATATAAAGAAAGGTTTTAGGTAAAAAAAAGGGAAGATCTTTATGGGAGATATTGAAGATCTTTCACCACGATTAGAAGACTACGTTCTGAGTTTCCAAAGACACTAAACTATTACGATCCTTGTGTGTGTGTTTTTGTTATGTACTAAGTATTCCGCAAAAGTAATGTAATGTCCATGTACGTCAGGATAAGGGTCTCTACAGTTGGTATCAGAGGAAAGGTTTAGTCAACCTTTGGAAACTAGGATGCGAGAACTTTAGTGAGATCCCTAGAGATATTTATAAGGTATGTCTAGGGATGTCCCTAAGGATAAGTATACGTATAGGATACAGTCCTAGAACTATGGTAACGATCATAGAATTTAACCTAAGATGTTAGATATCAAGGATACTCCACCTTTATTATGTTGTTTTCCCTAGCATGATTTTTGCCTCTCACACTATTCTTTTTTTTTGGGTTTTAGAAAATGGCTGGAAACAAGATGATTCACGATAATGGAGGATATGATGGACAATGGAATGATATTCTTCATGAGAAACCAAATGAAATGGGATTTTGAAGTCCAAAGATCATTATTATGCCAAATCAGCAATCTCATAATATGATCAATAAAGTAAAATTTGGTAAGTTTCCTGACTCGACTAATAAGAGAAAGATGGAGTTTCATGATGATCATAGAGGAAAGAAAGTTCAATTTCCCCTATGTAAATCATGTGGGAAGAGGCATCAAGGAGAATGTTTCAAGGGAACTGGAAGATGCTTTGGGTGTGGAAAAGAAGGACACAAAGCAAGTAAGTGCAAAGGAAAAGGGTCGGTTAACACCACAGATGAGGATAATGGTATTGCTACGACATCAAAAATGGTTAAGTGTTTTAAATGTGGAATGTATGGCCATTATGCAAACAAATGCCCTAAGGGAAAGACTCATGAAGAGAATCAGTATGGTCATATGGGTAGTATTTATGTGGATGATGATGAAGAGACTACAAATGATATGTGAGATGAAAGAATTTTTGAAGCTCGGTCAATGGTTTAAGAATGTAGTGGAATGATTACATGTTTATCATGTGTAATGTTGTATAATAAATCTCATGGTACTATGGAATAAAGAGACGTCTAAGGATTGTTACACTGTTGTCTTTCCTTGAGTTATGAAAGTGTATGATTAATGGTACCACTATCCATGAAAGGTTATTCAGATATTTTTTAGAATTTAGATGATATGCGCACAATGAATGAATAATAAGATAATGGGGTGTTTGATTATATTCATGAGCTCATGATTGATATAAGGACTAAGTGATATCATGGTTTGAGTATATAGAATTTTGAGGATTTCGGTATGTGAAAAGTGTTAACTTTTAACTGAATTCATGTTTTCACTAAGGTATTCAAGAGAATACAAGATTAAGGACTTTGAATGTTTGGAATGTGACCAACAAAACATATCTTATGATATATGGGGATCGATGATGGTGTTAAATCTCTGGTAATCATTTTCACTATATTATGAGAGTCGACTGCAGTATTATGGATAAGCCTAAAATATTGGAATGGATTATGTTGGACATAAGTTAGTATTGTTTGTTTTTTCGATATTATTGATGGGATGTTATATAGTTTTGGAAAAAGGTCAACCTGCAGGACGGGCGACAGCCCATCGCTTCGGACAAGGCTGTGGGAATCGAACCCACAACCGAAGTGCGACTGGCCTTTATCGCCTACCACTGACCTACAGGAAGTCCCTGTTTAGAAGAAACTAGTTTTATTATATTAAGCAGTATGATATATGAAGTATAATTCCATTTTAGGAACCATATATGATTAATCTCACTATAGATCGACTTATGTATATAATTTTTGCTAACCTTTTGTTCGAGACAGATGGAATGACCCGTCATTCTATCACATGATCTTCTAACACTTCACGAATAACAAATTCAACTTCATTTATATAAGAGATGAAGAGGAAATTGTTCAAGGCACGAACAATAGTGAGATTGTACCAAAATAAAGTAAGTATTTATTCTAATTCAAATTCTTCAACTTTAGGGAAATGATCTTGAAAACCAAAAATGTTGTCCTGGTGCCCTTATATCTGATGAATCAGATGGTACCCTAGATCGTCACAAATTTATGGCTTTGTGATTACTGGCTTTTCCATAGCCATGTTCTCTACCACTCTCCATCAGAACATGATGGTTAGATTTCTCTTCCATATCCATATTTTCACCTATGTGGAAACCCAATGATTAGTTTATTTGGGTAACCGTTACGTTTCATACTTTTGTTTTTAAAGATTGGTTTTGATATTCCTTTTTACGATGTGGGTTTATATTAAAGAAACTTTCGAATAGTAAACCATTTATAACCCCGACGAATTTCGAGGGCGAAATTCATTTTAAGGGGGGTAGAATGTAACAGCCCAAGATTTTATAAAAAAATATTCTTTTTAATTTTATTAAAGTCTTGTGTTGTATGCTACACCAAAAGGAGCTTGCACAACACGCATCATTGACTTGCCTTGCATTACACGCAATCACGACCTTCCTCGATAGCGTGTGTAATACGCAATACCGAGTTTCACTAAACAATGATATGCTATTAAAACTAGCCGTTATGAATAGTAATAATCACTTTTTGAAATTTTATAAATTTTATTTTTCAAAATGGACTTCATTTTTGGACTCAGAATATCGAAATTAGCCTAGGGTGAAATTTTGGTATTTTTCTGAAAACTTTCAATTTTTGATGAATAGTGAAACCACTAAGTGGTAGGTTAAAAACTGAATTTTGCATAAAACTTAATTTTACCGCTTCTGTGAATGGAATTTCGAAAATCCGAGAGACACGGTTAATATCAAGGACTAAAATGTGGTTCAATGAGATGAAAATAATTTTTTGGTGAATAGTAACTTTTTACTTTTTTTACCGCGGTTAATAGTAAATTGGGTAACTAAGGGTAAATATGATATTAATATTACCCTAAAACATGTACTAATTCTATTGGACAAGTGTAATTCGACCAAAAACAAACTTAGGAATAAAATATGACCATTTAGGTCCACTTGGATTAGATTAGGACATTTATTATTAATTTATTTAAAGAAGGGTTAAAATAGTTAAAATCAAAGTTTAATAAGTAAATCATTTATAATATGGGGTTATACATAAGATAAATTCTATTGTAAATATTCATTATAAAGCTAAAAAGATTTCCTACATGATGGTATTTTATTTGTAATTTTTAGACATCAAATAATTTAATTTATTTATGACACAATGATGATGCAGTAATTATCTTATTAATGAAATATTGACATAATTGATAATATAAATACCAAAATAAATGTAATTTAAGACTTTTTATGAATTCCACTAATTTTATAGGTTACTATGATATATTAATGTTGATTTAATCAACTTGGTTCGAACATATAATTCTGTTATGACTTTCACAAAAATCATATATCAAATAGTGTCAAAATTGACACAAAATAGTTTTTAAATCAAATATTATATTATTAATTGTTCTTTTATTCCACAAAATCTAAGGTTCGTCAAAATGACTTAGATAAGGATATATATATTAATAATAAACAATTTGGGGTTCGTTTGGCATGTTATAGTAAGTTTATTAACCATATAGTGAAAGAAAACAAAAAGACATGGTAAAAGTTAAATTATTTAACTTAGAGTTAAATCTAATAGATAAGGTTAAAATAATACCCTAAACTTGTATAAATCATATTGGTTGATAGGATTTCGACCCATACCCACCTTATCTTAGAAATAAGACCCTTTTGAGCCATTATAAACCGATTTTGACTTTAATATAAAATAATATTTTGAGATATTCCTAAGGTGCCCCTCTCCTCCCTTATAAAAGGGCACCTCCTCCCCCTCCTCCTCACACCAAATTGAGCACTCAAGCTCGGCCAAACCCTTAAATTTTCCCTTCTCCACTTCCCTAGAAACATCCTAGAGGTTCTGGTCTTCCTCAAAGACCAATTTTAGTGCCCTAAGAGGTGGTCTCAAAGAGGCGCTTCAAAGAAGAGGTAATTACCGTTACCAATTCTTTCATCTTTATTTCTTCTTCCACTTCTTCTTCTTAGGTTGTTTCATTATGAAGTAATAACAACAGTATTACTCATATACTGATATGTTATTATAATTATGAAACAACCCTATTTCACAATCTATCCATCCTACGGAAAAAGAAATCACCGCGCGTGCGTACGTACGGAATACCGTCTCCATGCCGTGGTGTAATCTATTTTCCACCATCACCTTACAAGGATGGGTATAATGGTGTAATGAGTAACTATTTATGATTATTATAAAGTAATATTGATACTGAAATAATATACATATACTCCAATACAATTCCATGATCATAGGAACGATATCATCACTCGTGCGTACGTACGGAATACCGTCTCCACGATGTGATGCGACTCGTTCTACATGATCATCATTACATAGTAATTATATAAATGAATTGAATGAATAAATATGATATATGTTACACTAATACCATTCTGGATATAAGGTATCTATAACCTTAAAATAAGAATAAGAATTTATTCCGCAAAACACGCATAAGAACAAAAGGCAATAAAGACCCGAGTAACAAGTTACAATGAAATATTACTAACAATAAGCTAAGAATATGACCATATATGATATCATATCAATATGTATGATTCTGGAATAAGTCAATAACATTATTTTAACCATTATACAGGAGCTTCGGACACATACAAAGCAAATCGGACCTAAGGTAAGGGAAATATCACAATCTCATTTTTATCCGAGATTGTTTATTCGTAAGTATTTACTGGGGTGTATTTTATCATCCACATGCATGTTACCTAAATATGTAATATTGTATCCATCCAATTACAATAGTTTAAATCCAATTTTACCCTTCGGTGAGTTTTTAGTAAAATATATGAAAGGAATCTTTTGTCGTTTTTCGTACGAGGTACTTTTTTTGACTTTTCCAACAAAAGTACGAAGAATGTTTTTTTAACTTATACGGCATGAATGGATTTTTAAAACATTATTTCCAAAAATATTCCTTTACAAGTTTTCAAGTTTATTATTAATAAACTTCTTTTAGTTTAAAATTTTATGACATGTTAAGAAAGGAAAAGTGTTTTTGAAGTAGAAAGGATATTTTCCTCAAGAATGAAGTTCAAGTGTTTTATCAAAATTATTTTCCATCTAAGATAATAAAGGGTTCTGTTTTTATACCTATTATTAAATTGATTTGATTATGTTGTGAGGGAATTATTTTTATGAAGTCATTTACCTTATATGATTTGTTTTATGATGTCATGATGTTTCAAGAATCCCATTTTTGTTACATGTGTTATGCGATGATGTATGATTTATGATTATGTGGCACACATAAGAAAGGATTCATTATAAGATGGGTGGGACCTATATTTCCCTCCAATTCATTGGGTAATGATTTTATATCTCATGAGATAGACATGGCTGGAACGGAAGGTTATTTCGGTTCAGTGATACCGGACTGAAACGAGGAGTGAACTCGGTTCAGAAAGGGACTTTGTCCACTAAGATAGTCTTGGCAATGAGTCATGACTAACAAGAAATGATTTTCCATGATTATGTGTGCATGCCACAAAGTTTCAAGTTTTATGATATGATTATGGGGATCTCATTTTCACTTCTATGATTTGTTCCATGTTAAGATATTATGCTCTCTTTTGCAGGTTAAGATTTCCAAAAAGTTATGTTCTTATGAATATGATGTGATTGATTTTTCTTTTGTATACCCTTACTGAGAATTTGAGCTCACCCTTTTATGTTTTCTTTTCCCCAGGATATAAAGAAAGGTTTTAGGTAAAAAAAGGGAAGATCTTTATGGGAGATATTGAAGATCTTTCACCACGATTAGAAGACTACGTTCCGAGTTTCCAAAGACACTAAACTATTACGATCCTTGTGTGTGTGTTTTTGTTATGTACTAAGTATTCCGCAAAAGTAATGTAATGTCCATGTACGTCAGGATACGGGTCTCTACACCATTCCCCGTATAGTCTAGGGTAGTCAAGGAATCTCTGAGGAACCTCACACGTCAATTCCTCTTATAGCCCCAAGGTCTAGGACTCTCTGCGGAAGCTCAATTGGTCAATTCCCCTTATATCCTAGGTCATTCAAGGTAAAGAAAAGTACACAAAGACTCTATGAGGAAGCTCTCTCAGTCTATCCTCTTATAGTCTACTACACCCGGTTCTCACGGCCTCGTGTAAATCAACGCATAACAATGCTATAAGGCCCAATTAAGCCTACATAACTACTTGGATAAATAGTCTATAGCATCTCAACATATTAGGAAATACAAAACTCCATCCCACAATCACCCGCATGGGAAAAAAGGCAAAACAAGACCAAACAGTCATAAACAGAGCATGCATGGTAGAATATTCAAGCATGGTAATCAATTCTATTTACATCCAAAAAACCTCTACACGAGCATTCAAGCATGGAATAAAAAACACAGGGGTAAGACGATAAACACACAATACCTCATTCAAGGGTATTGTTGTAATTGCACATAAAATTCAAGGACCATAAACCGAAAATAACACACCACCTACCTTTAGGGTTCCGGAAACAATGATCCAAAATCTATTCCACATCCTCAAAACTGGCGAACACACCATCAAAAATGGTCTAAAACTCCATCCCTAACATCCAAAAGTCTAGGAATCAACACTCGAGGAAACCAAAACCCTAGATATACACACAACATGTGTTGATCTAGAAAACTATGGGATATTGAGATGTAGATCTAGAGGGAAACTCAAATGAGCCAAGATTAGAGACTTACCAAAGAAGAACTAGATTTGATCTGCCAAGAAATCCCTTCGATTTGCCTCCAAAACGAGTGGAAGAGCTCCTTCAGCCCTTGAGAACCAAAAATACCAAGTGAGTCTCGAGTGGGAGAGAATTTGGAGAAGAAATGAGGAATCCTGAGTGGCCCAGGGCTTTAAACTCTAAATTTTAAGTGGCCACATGGTTTGGAAAACCGTGCGCCAACCGTAGGTTGCCACTGTCTCTCCTAGGGACTTTGCATGGCCTACCTGCACGGTTTGAAAAACCATGTGCCGCCCGTGCGGAGCCCACTGTCTCCTCCTGGAACTTTTCATGGTTTTCCTGCACGGTTTGACAACCCGTGCGCCTACCGTGCAGAGCCCACTATCAAGTGTTCATGGTTTCCTGGGCTGGACGCACGGTTTGAACAAACCGTGCACCCTTGAACAACCTCTAGAACTTTAAAAGTTTTCTTCCCAAAATACCTCATTTTCTCAACAATGAACAAAAAAGAGAAACATACAAGAAAAGATGGTATGGGTTCTTATAGGGTTGACCCATGGTATTTTCTAAGGAGGATGAAACCTTATGTATATGCATATATAATAGAAGATTGAACCAGCTTATGATCAAGAACCAATATCCAATTCCTCAAATAGATAATCTATTTGACCACCTGTGAGGATCAAAGGTATTTTCTAAGATCAAATTGAGATCGAGTTATCATCAGGTGTGAGTCAGACCATCCGACATACCTCGTACAACTTTCTATAGCAGGTATGATCTGTATGAGTACCTTTTTATGTTGTTCGGTATTATGAACGCTCCCACTATTTTCATGGCTCTGATGAATAGGGGTTCTCCACCCCTATTTGGATTCTTTTTTTGTGGTCTATATGGATGACATCTTGGTGTATTATCATACTCGTAGTGACCATTCCAAACACCTTGAGATCTTTCTGAGTACACTGAATGAGCATCATCTTTACACTAATCTTGATAAGTTCCACTTATGGATCAACCAAGTTCACTTCTTGTGTAATATAATATCAAAATCATGAGTATCTATTAACCATGGAAAGGCAAGTGATGTGATTCCTAGGATCATCGTAAGAACATTTTGGATATACAGGGTTTCTTAGGGTTGGATGGATATTATAGGCATTTCATACAAGACTTATCACATCTTTCTTTACCTCTTACTAGTTTTAAAAAGAAGGTTGTCAAGTTCATATGGTCAAAATCATGTGATAAAGCCTTTCTAGAGCTCAAAGGGAGGATTTTATCAACACCTATTCGGACTCTTCCAGATCCAGGTATAGGTTATACTATATTTTATGATGCATCTGGCATCAGCCTAGGAGCAGTGTTGATGTAGGAGGACATTGTCATTGTGTATGGATCTTAGTAGTTGAGACCTCATTGGAGAAATTACCCAACACACAACCTTGAGATCGGAGAAGCTTTCCACACATTATGTTACTGGAGATATTATCGGTTAGGTGTGCACTTTGTGGTGTACATAGACCACAATAGCCTCAAATATATCTTTTCATAGTGTGACACGAACCTTAAATAGTGAAGATTAGTAGAATATCTAAAATCCTTTGATTTTGATCTTGCCTATACCATTGGGAATGGAAATGTGGTTGTAGATCCATGGATTCGGAAAACTTAGAAATATGAATTGTGGGAATCCAATGATGAATGGAAGTTAATGGCCCACTTTTCTGAGCTGCATCTGGAGTTTCATGATAGTCACAAGCATTTTTACCTCTCATCCTTAAAAGTTACCTCTTCCCTTCTTGAGAAGGTGAAGGGTAGTCAATTATCAGATCCTAAAGGCTTGGTTCTCTATGAGATTATATCAAGAGATAACCCACCTACAGATTATTCTATTGATATATATGAAATCCTACATCTACATAGACATATCTGGGTTCCTATAGATATTAGAGAGGAGTTGGTGAAAAAGTACCATGCTTATCAGTCAGAAGTTCATCAAGGAATATCCAAGATGTTTCAAGATATGCGATGCTAGTATTGTTGTCCTAGGATGAAACATTAGATAACATGATTTATCACTAGGTGTTACACCTATCAACAAGTGAAGGTGAAGCACCAGAGACCTGCAGGGTTTCTACAGCCACTTCCAATCTCAGAATAGAAATGGGAAGATGTTTCCATGGATTTCATAGTTGGCTTACCTAAGTTACCGAGGGGTAGAGATTCTATATGTTTAGTAAATGTATGACTAATGAAACCATTACACTTCATTAATATTCATGAGACATTCTCAGTTGATGAGCTGGGAATAATGTATGTCTATGAGATCATATGACTACTTAGGGTCCCTTGTACCATCATTTCAGATACAGATTCTCATTTTCACATCGTTGTTATGGAAAGGATTGTAGAAGGCTATGGGAACATAGGCGCTTCTAATCATAGATTTTCACCCTCACAACATCTTTTAAAATAGATACTAAAGATCTAGTGAGTGTGGGAGACAACACGAGGGAGGGTGAGGGTGATGAATCAGGGGAGGGAGAGTGCAGGAGAGATAGCTCAGGGGGATTAGTGGTGACTTCAATGCCGAAGAGGGCTGGGGGGGGGTTGGGATTGGAGGCCCTAAGGGATACCAGAGAGCTGGTGAGGGGGAACTACTGTGGGAGGGGGATTAGGATTGGTGGGGGGGGGGATTGGGGGAGGTACTCGGTGGAAAAGCATGGGGCATAAGAGAAGTGATTTTTTTAACAAATAGATAATATTAAGAGCGGTTTTTATAAAACCACCGCTAAATCATTTATTTTTTAGTATCGTATTAAATCACTATTAAACAAAAAATTTGGTGTAGTGACTTATAATGGTAATATATTCATGGGTGGTAACTTATTTAGTCTCAATAATTTTAGAAAGATACACTTTCTCATAGGGTGATAATATTCAGGCTTTGGATGATGATACTAAATGAGAATCATCCTCATCCATGAACTTGTATAGAATCAGAGGATGTTTTTTGATAGAGAGGGTGAATTACTTCCTCAATAAATTTATGTTGGGTCAATATAAGTGAATCCAATACATTCATGAAATAACATCAAATTCCTATAAAGGGAGTATCACAAGGTTCTCTGGTAAATTCATCCTGAAAATTCAGATAGGGGTTTTGTTGTATGCTTGGTATGCAATAATTGACCTATTATCCATCTGCATCGATAACGAAAATTTAATGTTTTGAGGTGGTTTTTGAATATTTATTCTAAAATTTAATGATATGAAAGAATTCATAAAACCATATTAAAGAAGTAAACTCACTATTATTGAATAAATAACTATCACACCTATTAAAACCTCATTATCACGTTCCACATTAGCTATCATGATTGCATAAGATCACCCATGATCTATAGGAATTGGAGTTTGTTAGAATATTTTATCATTTAAAATACTTGGATTAGTGCATTTATTTGTATAATGTCATCATTCCTTAAAATTTAAACATTTTACAATAGGATGAGGGTTGAATGAACCATTCATTTCTTCCATCACATCAGTGGGTTTCTCCTGTTGATAATCACTAGCTAAGTTCCCTTCCTTCCCACTCCAAAATAATTTCATCTTCACCTATAACCAATTGTTGTGATGTTTCTTCCCATAATTTTTACAATTGTGATGTTTCAATTTCTTGAACTCATTAGATTTCTCCATCGCTCTACTATAATTAAACTCTCTTTTCTAATTTTTATCCTCGAGAGGCCCTTGAGAATCAAAAATATTCATTTTAATTTTGAGGTCTTGAGTTGAGAAAATTATACTCCACATATCAAACTAAGGATGAAACCCCATTCAATGGGCTCTCTATACTATCAGATTCCACCTTGGGTTTCCAAGGCCCTCCTCAACAAAAATGATCTCCCCATCTTCTCTGGCACCCCCTATTCCATTTTTTGTTCGTATCCTTCGTGCTCTTTCTTCCCAGTGTATATTCCTTGTATTTTTTTCATCCCATTGATGGCTGTGAAATCTGAAATACCTAGATACCTCTAGACTTACTCTATCATGAGGTGACTCTGGGCCTCTCCTGGTCGGATCCAATGTGGTGGTTACAATGAGGCTTTGGGTTTTGTGGGTCGGCAAATGACAAGTTTCCAGGTGCTATCAGAGTCAGTTTGTTTTTGTTTTCTATACTTCTAGGTTTCTTATTTCTTTATAATGTTAGTTCATGGAGTCCTATGAAATAGAAATCTATTCTCTTACCTTGCGTTTGTCGGTACCTATCCCAGTCGGATTTGCTGCAGAGACTTTTTTGAGATTTTTGGATCTTTGGTGCAGCAGCTTCGGGGATCTTGGCTCATCCTGAATCAGCATTCTCTTGTGTCATTGTATACTATTTGACATCTCTTAATGGGTTTTATTCTTATAAATTACATGTTAATGTGTTTTGTGTTATTTCATGAGTTATTTTCTGCATTCTCGATGAATTTATCCATTTGGTTTCAAGTTCGGTGATTTTAATTTCTGGTGTGGTGATGGAGTCAACGTCGTCGATGATGATAAGGGCGTAGCGATGACAGTTCTTCTAGTTCAGTTTGGGAAGATTGAATTGTTTATTGGTGGCTATGGTTGTCGTGTTTTTTGTGGGTGTGTATGAAGATGCTCTAGTGATGAGTAAGGATAGGTCTTTGGTGGGTGGTTCTTGATAGTGTTGTTTTTGTTATGATACATTCAAGGTGGAATTTGTTGGGGGTTCTACAATGATGAAATGTTGAAATGATCCAATGGTGATGGATGGTGATGATGACAATAATGGTTTACCAGGATCATGATGGCGATTCTCATGCGATATGAATCTAGTTATTGCGGGTGATGCATGGCTCGAGGCCTCCTCGGGTTGGGTGTTTTTTTTTTAATTTCAAATTTACCATTTGAATGATGTATTTTTTGAATCCTAATTGATTTCTATGGTTTATGCTTATACTTAAAGTAAATACTTTCAAAATAAAAAATAGAAATTTTAGTCAGGTATTACTGGTAAAATTCCTCATATTTTTTAAGGTCTTAAATGGCTAAGGTTTTTCAGGGAATGATATTTAGCCCACCAAATAAGTGAAAATTTTAATTTATGGGGAAATGAAAAGAAGTAGGTGCATCATGAAAGTCTTGTGAAGTTTTCTTTGTATGACCAAATTAATTCATCATCCTTTTTCTCAAGTCTATGGAAATAGCTATCAATTTTAAGTCAGATAATGAAAGTAAATTTTTTTTTTGATTTTTTTTCAAGAATTCCTTCCACTTGATCAATTCATTATCCTCCTAAGGCTTTGTATTTTTGGCCAACATCAACTATTGATCGACTTATCCTTCCATATAAAAAATATTTAGTATTAAATTCTATGACTCAGATCATTCAAGGATAGATAATATATTATTAATGGATTTCATCCATTATTTAGTGATTAAGGGATCATAAGATCCACTAAAAGCTGGAGGCCTTTGTTATATAAAGGTCTCAATTACAACTTTATGTGGGGGGGGGATCTAGCATTCCTTTTTATTCAAGTTTTAGTTGAAATTTTAGTTAACTGATAAATTATCATTATTAAGTTCTTGATTCATTCTCTCATCTGGTTGAGAATCTCATTTGGACAGTCTTTACATTTCTCATCAAAATGGTTGTTGACTCAGTTTCTCCTATTTCTAGCCATTCACTACAGATAAAGGGAGAATTAGGGATATGTATTTTTAAAACATTAAATAAATAAATAAGAAACCATGAATAATAAAGGGATAACTCATAAATGATATATATTCCATAACCTGTGAATTTCTAGGTTCCATTATAAGTTATCCACAATTTATTTTCTAATATAAAATATTATGAGAAATTTTATTCCCTTAAAATGGTTCTTAAAGAGATTTTAATTTTACCAAATCATATCCCCTTAGAGTGTTATACTAGGTGTTCAATAATACCCATTTTTGTGCAGTAGGTGGCAATTGAGTCTAGCTTAATGTGACCTTTTCAGGGTCATTATCCCTAGGTACAATGTGCCAGAGCCACATCCACTTATAGTATCCAGACAAGATTTATTTTCTTAGAAACAAATTATTCTATACATTACCAAATTCTAGGTATGTTTTGATATGTTTATTTTTATCCTTAAGGATTATGATAGATTTATATAATCCTAATCCACAGAAATAACAATACTTTTCTCTCATACCAACATTAAAAACCCATATTTTATTATACCTTAAGTCATGATTTATTACATAAATATACTTTTACTAAAATCCAATAAAATGAGGAGGCCAAGTGTATTTTGGGAAATCAGTTACAAATAGAATTAATATGAAACATAGGTCAACCATCATTATTTAAAAACTCAAAAATCATGCCCTTATATTCCTTGGATATTTTAAAACTGCATGGGATAACTTGAGGATGTACATAAGAAACTGGTGAGCTATAAGTACTTGTAAGGGATTAAAAAAAATAGCATAAGATAAAGAATTACATATGATCCAAGAGGCATATCAAAGTAACATAATAGGGGTGATAATGATAACCTTTAAGAATGAGTCATTATATAACATTATAACATAAAGGCAACATAGGAATGTGACAATAACATAAAACATGGAATCATAAGAACAAGTCATCGATAAATACCCAAAGAACATAACATAATCTTCTTAGGATACCTTCCATGAACCATAAATGGAATATCATGTGATAAAAACAATACCCAATGCATTGGATGACTATATAATTCTGGGTCTACTTGTCATATTCAAATCATGTACATGTATAAGTGTGCCACATAGATCATACAAAATAAGGAAAACTTTCATAAATTTTAACCAAATGATTAAAGAGTTTGGGTTACATAAATGGAAATCCAAAAAAAATTAAGGATAGGTACAAATATTTCAATACCTTCAAGTGGAAATGATAATGGGTATTCACTGTAAATATGTTTGGGAGGGAAATTTGTTGGATGCTTTTAGAAAAATACCTTGTGTAAATACAAGTTTATTGTAGGGGTAAATGATAGTGAAATGGGCCTCTAATAACATTAAAATCACAAGTAAAGTAATATTCATACTCAAAAACATATCCCAACATGACCAATTGGAAATAAAATGACAGAGTATAAAGTATGTTCTTGAATAAAGATGAGGAGAGGATCCCTTGCCTTGATAGGGTGCTTCTAAAATTTTGGGATGAGCTTATAAAGAGATTTGGGGATCATTTGTAGGGATCTACAGAGTAAAGGGTAGAGTAAATTAATTATCTAATGGTTTTTAGTGAAGAGTAATTGGAGGATGGTTGAGTTTATACTTGAAAAGAGAGGGGAGTTTTTATAAACTTTTAAACATAGATTTTTGACCTTATATAATAAATTAATCCAAACCCTAAAAATTATGATAAAACACATTTTTATTAAAAAATTAATTAGTAATAAATGAAATTGTTTCCTCAATTGTTTAAATATGTTTATTTATGGAATATCTAGGATTAGATAATTCAATTTCAAATTTGATAAAAATTCCAGTTTTGGACCATTAAAGTTAACTGTGGTATTTTAGTTATAAATATTTTTTTTATATCTTATCTGAATTTATATTTTAATAGACAAATTATTTAATTAATGATATAAAAAATTAATTTATATCTTTTGAGATAGGTGGTTCATTTTATTGGAGTAAATGATCCATGAAATCAAAGTTGGACTGAACTAAATAGATTGGACACCACTTCACCATTTGGTCCATATATTGGATTGTGATGAAATTTGTATAGTATATATAGAACCCAATTATACAAAAATAATACTTATATAAGTATACATGGTTAATGATTTTTGGTGGTCAAAATGTTGGTCAAATTTTTATAAAAACACTTGGATGAATTTCTCATTCATACTTGTAAAGTAATGGAAGCCTAGCCACCCATAATATCTATAAATGGGAGTTTTTATAATTTAGAGGTGTTTTTAAATTAATTATTTAGTGTGGATCATAAAAGAAGTGTTTTCACTCCAATTATCCTATAATTTCAATCGGGGTATCTCTTGAAGTAAGGACCCCCTCATCGAAGTCTCCTCCTTCTCCGCATTGTAATGTTCATGTTTTTGTAATAATCTTCCCATTTCTATTTCATTTATTTGGTTATTTTCAATTTCATTATTATTTAAATTTCTTATTTTGGATGGAAATTATAATTATAATTGTTATTGGGTTATACCCTTAGTAAACCATTTCACATGAAAAACATTTTTACGATGACTACACCGCCCATACAAGAGTAGTTTTTCTTCATATTAGATCTAATTATCACCTTCTCAACATATTTTTTTTGAATAAATGAGATAACTGATTTAACTTAATATTATAATTGAATTTATTTTTTAACCTAAAATAAACTATGCAAGTAAATTAAAATTTAACACAAAACACATGAGGTTCAGTAATGTGTGAATTATGAGAGCACGATTTTAATCGGTAAATCAAAATAACATGGGATAAATTTGAAGAGTTAAAATATAATCACTAAAATAAATACATACCCACTTATAGTATGGGTATTATACCTAATTAAATACTAAACATAGTCTATCCTTATTATAATAAATAAATTAGGGTGCTACAACAACATGTTTCAAAGCTAACCTAAGTTTTAATTCATTTTATCTTTGTGTTTGAGGTAAATTCTCATATGGTTCAAGGGATAAAAAATTATGGGACCATAATTAAGTGGATGTTAATTTAAATGATATTGATTAATAATTATGTGAATTTTTAGAGTTATATAAATTAATCCTTCTAGAAAGTATCATTTGCAAAAATATTCTTGTTTTGTTTTATCTATAAAATTTCTAAAATAAAAAAATACAATATTCTTCCCAAATTAATCTTTAAGTTTTATAATTGTTAATAAACCCCCATAATTTTAATTAGTGTGTTTATTTTATTATATATTTTTTTTGAAAAAATACCTTATTATGTTTTCTTAAATACTTCCTCCATGAGAATGACGTTGGTCAGCCACTCTGCTAAACCTAAGAACCCAAAAAAACACACACCATTTTAGATCACCCACGACATCACCTACCAATTTAGAATCCCTTAAAGAGATTAAAGTAATTTATTAAACTAATTAGATATATTTTTTAACTTTTATTTCATTATATTCTTCTCATTTTATTCTTCAATCTTCCACTTTTCTCAATTTTCCTTATTTCTCTTTTTTTAGACCCTCTATTCAAACTTCTTATATTTTTATTATAGTCCATTTATACCATTTTATTTTTATTTTTATTTGATTTATAAAATGAAATAATACCAAGGACCAATTATATCTTGAACCTAATACTGAATACAGCCTTAGGGCTTGAATCAAATAGTCTCATTCTCTGGGAAGTTTCAACATTCTTCTAGTTAGAGAATTCCTCTATTATGGGAAAATTGAAATTGTAAATACTTATGAATAAAACATTAAACTATAACCAATGGATTAAAATAATAATAATGGAATTAATATAACCATTTGGGAATTGGATTCCCCAGACAATAATTGTCAACCAACTTGTATTGCATACACTATCCTGGAATCAGGCTTTGAACTAAAATATGGATTGAAACACCTTATTCGAAAATTTCATAGCCTCATTGGTGAGGGTCCCAAAAAACATCTAAAATAATTTAATGTATTTTTCTCAACCCTGAAACCAAGGAATGTCTCTGAAGACCAAATTATACTAAGATCATTCCCATTCTCCGTTGATGGAAATGAAATAGATTAGATGTATTATTTTCAACCTCACTATGTAACATGTTTGAATAATTTGAAATTCCTTTTATTATAGATATAATTTACATCATAAAAGACTAATTACATTAAAAAATAGATCTAAATGATTAATCAACCACAAGAGAAGTCAATGTATGAGTACTGAGATTGATTCAAGAAGTTTTGTAAAAGCTTCCAAACTCATCAAATTAGTGAGAAACTACTGATGCAATAATTATATGATGGCCTCACACCTATGGAGAGGATAATAGGGGATTCCTTAGTAAGAGGGGAGTTTTTTTACAAAACACTAAAATATTCACATGAATTGATCAACAAGATGAAACAAAACTCTCAAAAATTTGGTGATCAAGGTACACTACCAATTAGAGGAGTTCATCAGCTATGTCCTTATTCCCTTGAAAATAATTTAACAACACTAAGTTATATGAATTTACTAATATGGTGAGACAAATTTATTTAGATAAAAAGACATCCCAAAGAAATCCTATAAGGACTTGTGTCATTTTCACTAAAACATACCACCCAACCAATTGTTTCCCCCAATTATATGAGACAAAGGATTGCACAACCGTATTACCTAGTAGATCATATCAGCCGCAAAAATAACTACATACCCAGAAGAAGTATGATTCATTTACACCAACATGAAAAAATGGTCAATATAACAATAAAACTTGAGATATGGATATGAAAATCAACAAAGGTCACCTTTTCACCAAAAATTTCATCACCCTCTTCCTTACCAACATGGATTTTAATAAACCCGAAGAAGATTTGAAGCCCAAGAATAAAAAAGTCAACAATAAAAAAGAATCTTAAAAATGGTATATTATAATACTGATGACCATTTGAAAAAAAAAATTGTTCTTAATCATTAGAATTAGCTCAATTATCAGGTTTTTTAGTTAAGGGTGTTTAAGAAACCAATGATCTAGATTGCCACCACTCTTTATGAATTAGTAAGTAAGAACTACGAAAATATTCCTTCCCAACATACTCAAAATCCCAAGGTAATTTTTAGTTACATTACATTGATAAGTGGAAGGAAAAAAATAGATACCACTATAACTATAATTCCATTGAGATTCAGCACAACTCTAGAGAATCCCCATTCAAGACCAACTGGCCATCATCCTAAGGAGAAAGGAAAAGGTAAGAAAAACATTGATGATGTTCCTAATAAAACCCTTCTATTTAAAAATATAGTTTTACAAACCAATAATATGGATAAATAGGTGATTCGGAAATAGTATTTGGATACATTCAATAATGATGAGATTATCATCCATCTACTTGACAAAATCAAGAAAATTTTAAGGTATCCCAAGTTTTTAAAAGAACTGTGCAAAAATTGAAGAGGTATAAGGGAACATGAGTGGATCAAACATGGGAGGAATGTATCAGAACTCATCACACAAACCTTGGAAATTCCAACAAAGTGCATGGACTCTAGGATACTCACCATTTCATTCCCCATAGAGGTGTTTGATTTATATCATTCATTATGATATTTGGGTGCCTCTTTTAATTTCATGCCACACTCTAATTTTACTTCCGATTGATCAGATAATTAAAGATAATGATGGTGGTGATGAAATTGAAAAATATATCCACAACACACCCAATGGGAGTCCTCAAGGATGTCCTTGTTTGAGTGAGTGATATGATATTTCCAGCATATTTCTATGTGTTGAATATTGAGGGCGATCATGTAATTTCCCATTATATCATTATTATTGGTAGTCCATTCCTTAAAATGTCTAATAAAATTATTAATGTTCAGGATGGTATACCTTATATGGAGTTTTGAGATGAGATAGTATGATATAATATTTTAGAATCAATAAAGTACCCCTTAGAAGACCATTATGATTTCATTATCTCACATTATAAACCATATTTTAATGACTCCCCAAATCATTATTCTCAATATTTTATAAATTGAGATCATTAAATTATTATAAATCTATTAAGGATTGGTTCTTGTTTAATGCGATAAAATACTTTCACACCTATTTCTCATGATCAACCCACAATCATTTTTTATTCCTATATAGATTCTTTTTCTAATTCTGATCATGTAATTTCTAATTATGACATTACTATTGATTTTGTAGATGGATTTGATACATTATTCACTGATTTTGTTGATGTTGATTTTGATCCAAACATTTATTTTGCCCATATTTCAGTTCCCACATCATTTCCATCAATACAGAACCCACCCAAACTAAAACTCAAACCATTTACAAAAAACCTAAAATATTCATACCTATTGAATGATGAAAAATTTCCAATAGTTATTGATAATAGTATCCTTCTTGAATAATATAAACAAAATTTATATATTTAAAGGATAATATTAGGGAGATTGGGTGGAACTTAGTAGACATACTAGATTTTTGTCTCTCTAATTATATGAATTGGATTCTTCTTGAGGTTAGGGCTAAATCAGTTAGAAAATTGCACAGGAGACTTAACCCCACATTATTAGATATTTTAAAGAAAGATGTTGGAAAATTGATTGAGGTGGATATAATTTACCAATTTATGACTCTCAGTGGGTCATCCCTATAAATATTGTACCAAATAAAATTGGGTTTAGTGTAATAGTAAATAAAAATGATGAGTTAGTTCATGTGATAGTAAAAAATGTTTGGGGAATGTGTACCGATTATAGGAAGCTAAATAAATCCACTCATAAGGACCATTTCTAAACTCTATTCATCGACCATATTATTAGGAGACTTATAAGTAGGAAACACTATTTATTTTTGGATATATTCTATAGCTATTTTCATATTATCATTGCTATAGAGGATCAGGAGAAGGAAACATTCACTTTCCCATTCGGTATATTTTCTTATTGTTGGATTCCATTTAAACTTTCAAACATCATTGGTACCTTACAGAGATACATGATGAGTATCTTTTATAATTTACGTGATACTTTCATGTTGGTTTTTATGGATGATTTTACTAAGTATGGTTCCTCATTTGATGAGTGTATCACGAGTTTGGGTAATGTGATGCATTGTTTCATTGAGAAAAATCCAGTTTTGAACTTTAGAAATGTAATTTCATGGTAGATATGGGAATTATTATAGGACATGTAGTGTCAAAACATGTACTTTAGGTCGATATATCTAAAGTAGATATTATTTCATGCTTTCCATATCCTACATGTGTGCGTGATGTTTGATCGTTCCTGGGACATGATGTTTTTTATCAATGCTTCATCACAGATTTTAGTAAGATCTCTATACAATTATCTCAATTCCTTCAAAATGATATTGAATAATATTTTGATGATTCATTTAGGATGTCATTTTTTTAGATAAATAAGAGTCTCGTCACACCCCCATATCCCCCATGGCAGGACCTCCCATTTGAACTTATGTGAGATGCTTCAAACTTCATTGTTGGAGCAGTTTTATCTCAGAGACTAGAAGGGTGGTCCCATGTTATTGTTTATACATTGAGGAATTTGGAGTCAAGCCAATAAAATTACACCACAATGAAGAAGTATTATATTACTTTAATATTTTCTTTAGAAAAATTCTTCTCTCATTTATTATGATCTAAATTGTTTGATTTCTCTGGTCATGCAGATTTGATGTACTTAGAGAATCCTAATGCAAAGCCATGAATTATTAATTAGAAAATCCTTCAAAAAGAGTTTTACAATAGGATAAGGGATAATAAGGGATAATAGAACATGGACGATGATCATATATTAGGACCCATCAGATGTTAGAGCATGATACCCCAAACTATGTACGACTTCTGTATAATTTTCCTACTGATTATCTCTAGGTCACCTTATGTATGCATACTTGTTATGAAGATTAAGTGAAATTACTTATTTTCCTTTTAAATTACTAAAATGATAAATAAAAATCAAGTTGAATATTCTAAGAGTTACTCTAGGTTTTATGTATGGGATAATCCTTACATTTAACACATTTTTAGTTGAAATGTAATTAGGACATGTGTTCCCAATCACGAGTTTGTGCCTGTTTTTAATTTTTTTAGTACACCTACTTATGGTTGAAGCTTTAGAAACTAAAGGATATATAGTAAGGTATTATAATATTTATTATATTATCCTACATTTTTTTATTATTCCAATGTGTTTTATAAGTCCTTCTCTGATTTCCAACACATTGGAAAAATTTAGAGGAGATATAAGATTCCCCAACAACACATGTTATTTTGTGATATTTTTGATGTATGGGGAATTGATTTTATGGGTCCATTTCTATGATCATTTGGTTTCTTGTAAATTATTATCACTGTTGATTATGTTAGTAAATGGGTGGAGGAAAACTCCACCTGGGATGATGAATCTCATGTTTTAGTGTATTTTTCAAGGATACAATTTTCTAGTGGTTCGGAGTACCAATGGAAATCATTAATGACCCATGGACACACTTTTTCAATTGAAATTTGTCTTCCCTCCTTTGAAAGTATGAGGTGACACAAAAGACATCAACACCAAACCACCACTAAACAAATAGTCAAGCTGAATTTTCAAATCATGTGTTGAATTAGATACTGGAGAAAATGGTGTTTCCAAATATTTAGGATTGAATAATGTGATTTGATGATTTGCTATGATCTTATATGAAAACATTCAAAGCTCCCATTGGAATTTCCCCCTTATATATAGTTTTTTGGGAAATCATGTCATATTCTCATAGAGGTCAAGCATCAAACATATTGGTCTATAAAGAAATGCAACATGGATTTATCCCACGATGGAGATCAAAGGAAGATTAAAATTAAATAGATTAAGGAGATTTGATTATCATAATATGAGAAATAAAAGACATATAAGGAAATATAAAAAATAGTTCATGATAAAATGATCCCAAAAGGTGAATTTCATATAGGATAAAAAATTATTATCTATAGTTCACAATTGAAGCAGATGCTTAGTAAGTTGCATTCTAGATGGTTGGGATCTCATTTTATGTCTCATTTTTTTTCTTTATGGTTTAGTAGAGTTCACTATAGAGGCAAAAGGAAGGAGGTTTATAGTAAATGGTAATTCATTGAAGTAGTACTTTGAGGGATTCCCCACACATTAAGTTGATGGAATTTCACTACATGATCCTGTCATCACTTGAAATTATAAGGTTATCGCTTTCCCACTTACTTTTATGCTATTTGACCAAATTTTAATTCTATATTTCATGAGAATATATTATTTCATATAGTCACATAGATAAAAATGATATATTTTAAGTTCAGGGGAGAGAATAAAATTTTATACTAGATTTTTTAGGATTTTTATTTGTTTTTTTATATTAATTTAAAAAAATAAAAAAAAAACAAAAAAAGAGAAAAAAGTAATAAATAACACAACCTGTAACACGCTCATTTACAAGTGGAACATATAGAAAATGAATGTTTTTAAAATTTATTAGAAACATGATGAGTATGAGAATGATTTTATAATTAAAGGTTGTTTTTTATAAATTTAATTAAACAAATTTATGATTAGTTGTATCATTATCAAACCTTTTAGATTATGACACCATTCTTAGTGATATTTGTTCGTGGTAAATTATGTCTGTAATTTTTTCACATAACTTTTCATGAAACCTTAACTTGGGAAAATTTTCATATTCAGTTGAATATATACCCATGTTATGTAATTTCTTTCCTCACATGAATGGTTGATATATAAGTTATTTTCTCTTTCCATCAGTTTTATTACTATACTAAATAGACCTATGAATGTGTACATAATATCCAATAGTTGTAAGCCCTCAAAAAAATTAAAAAAAAATAAAAATAAAAAATTTTAATAAAGAGGGAAGTGATAAAATGAACAACTCATGGGTATATCTCGGTCGGCAGAATAAGGTTTGAATTTTAGGAATTATTATGTGGGTGGGTCTTGAAATTTTATTTCAGAGCAATGTAGAACATATTCAACAGAATTAAAGCTAATAAGAATTTTTTACTTTAAATAAATATATTGAATAAAGGTTGTAGGTTTTATCTTTAAATGGTTAGAAAACACACTCATGTGGGGAATTAGTGGCATAGTAGACCCATTACTTGTTTCACTATGATTGGTGTCATTAATCTCACAGGTTTTTATTTGATAAAATTTATAATATAATGAATCTCAAATTTATTAATATTTACTCTTGATGATTTTTTTCTTTTCCTAATTTGATATGTGGATTGAGGAATATGAAAATGCATATCTTGACACAATTTTATGGAATGCATGACCTGTGAATTTTACCAGGAGTTCCATAGGAAAAGTGTGGGGGAGTTGATATAATTTATTTATTAAATATGTTTTGTGTAATAAGTGACATAATTTCATCAAATTGTGTTAAATATTTTTATTTATTGAATATTTGGGATTATATCATTAATTTAAAACATTGATGAAAAATCCAGTATTAACCCTTTAAGTACACTTTGGTATTTCTGAAAAAAAAAATTATGTAGCTTATCTAAACATAAATTCTCATAGAATAATTAATAACTTCATCAGATAAAAATTTCATTTATATCATCTAAGTTGTATCATTCATTTGATTGGAGTAAATGGGCCATGATGTCAATGATGGACATAACTCAACATATTGTACACCACATCGCCATTTAGACCATATCTTCTACATAGAATCTTGGATTGGGATATTTTTTTTGTAGTCGATAGATAAAAAAATTCCTCAAAAATCATACTTATGGAAGGATAGATGGTTTATGCATTTTTTTGGTCAACAATTTGGTTAAATTTGTATTAACATATCTGGCCAAATTGATTATTCAAACTTGTAAAGTCATGGAACCCTAGCCCCCCTCAACTAAATAAATGAGTATTTTTATCCTTTTTAGGGGTTTTTACATTAATTAGGAAGTTTAAGGAATATTATAAGTTGTTCCACTCTAATTATATAATAATTTCAGGCGGGGTATCTCTTGAAGCAAGGATCCCCTCTTCGAAGCCTCCTCCTACTCCATCACATTATAATGCTTTTATTTTTGTAATAAACAATCCATTTATCTTCAATTTATTCTATTATTTTTAATTTATTTCTGTTATAATTTTTCTATTTGTAATATAAACCAAGAGTAGAAACATTTTTGTGTTACACCATTTATAAACCTTTGGAAATGGAAAATGTTTTTACGATGACTACATCACCCAAGGAACAATAGTTTTATTTGTAATCAATCTAATTGTAAACTTCTTCACTAATTTATTTTAAATAAATGAGATAATGTAATTAAATTAACATTATATATGAATTGAGCTATTATATTAAAATAAACTATGCAATCAATTGAACAAATAACTCAAAACACGTGAGGTAGAGTGATGTGTGAATTTTTGGAGCGTGACCTTAATAAGTAAAATAAAGCAACATAAAATTCATTTTTTTAGAGTTAAAAATATAATATATAAACTCTATTAATCCTAAATTATAGTATCGGTATGAGACCTAATTAACCACTTACCAAAATCTATCATTGGAATGAAAATTAATGTAGGGTGATATAAATGCATGTTCTGAAGCTAGCCTAGGGTTTAATTCATTTCAACTTTGTGGTTGATGCATATTATCATAGGGTTTAGTGGTTAAACAATTAGGGGATTATAATTAAGTTAATGTTTATTTAAATCATAATGATTAATAATTATGTGAAGTGTTATATTTATATATATTACTCTTTCTAAAAATACTTACTAAAAAAATCTTCTCATTGTGTTTTATCGATCAAATTTTGAAAAGAAAAAAATGTAATATTCTTCCAACATACTTATTCAACTTTTTTAAATGTTTAAAAAATAAGATCTTTTTGAGTAGAATGTTTATTTTATTTTATTTTATTTTTTCAAAATAACTTTATATTTTTGTCTTAAGTATTGGTTCTTTAGAGAACGACATTGGTCAGCCACTCTACTACACCTAAGAACCCAAAAAAATACACATCATTTGATAGAGCCTTCAATAGAAGATTCCACTATCAAATGGGGTTTCCCATGGTTTTTTAAAATGATAAGTTGATTTAGTTATTTTATAATTACAATAAACTAACTCATTAAAATGATACCATTTGTGATGTGGAAGTGAGTCATGTTTGTTAATAATTGATTCTATAATCTTAAAATATAATATAGGTTTTGGAGGATGAACTAAGGGTTTATAAATTTAATAAAATAACATAAAAAACATTATTTTAAAGGGGAGATATATATTTTCTAATAGATAAATTTCATGGAATATATTACATCACTTTTGGGCCATTATGTAGTTATATCACACATTATATAATTATACCGTATTTAATTTTTACCCAAAAAATTGACTATCTTAGAAACTTATTAAAAATTCACCATTAGATAATTTTGACATTTTTATTTCAAAAATAAGATTTATTTTATAAAAATAAATTTTAATTTATTATAAGTTACACTTTTAAATAAAAAAAATCCCCATTTATTGAAAAATATTGGGTTTTTTCAATAATAATTTTTTGACCCTTATAAGAATTATATTTTACTTCATAAAATTATATTATTATTTATATTTTATAATAATATTTTATTAAAATATCTTTTATTTCAAGAATTATTGATTTCATCAAAAATGATATCTTTATTAAAACTATATATTTCTAAAAAATACCATTTTTAATCATATCGTAATGTAATTTTTATCAAACTCATTACTTAATAATTTAAAAAGTATTATTAATAAGTGACAAATATAATAATTATTTTATTAAATGGAAAATATAAAAATTCGTACTACTATATTTTAGATACATATCCCTTTATTACACTAGTGAATACCTAAAAGGTAAGGTGTGTGATAGTGAGATTCTCATGGGGTGGTTCAGTGAACATGGTTTGAGATGTGATCAATATGAGCTTGAACTTCACCCATAAACTATTTTTATCATGATTTAGTTATTTAATTTCAGTTGTTATTGACCAAGGTAAAACAAAAATGATGTTATCTCCCTCAGTAGCTCTGATAAATGGGATTCATGGGGTAGGATCCTATTAGTCAAGGCCAATACTTCCTTTGTCTGTGTTAATTAGAGTTTATAATAACCCTTAATATACTAATGTTAATGGTAATTATACATTGAATATATTATCAATATTTATCTTTATTTATAGTCATTTAAATCAGGTAGGATATAACTTATAATGGTTCAAAATAACCAATGTTGTGCTTGTGTTTTCAATAATTCAGTTACTTAATAAGATATTTATTCAATGAATAAAGCGATTTCTTTCATAAATTTTCAGGTCATTACATATGTGTCCACAAAAAGAGACTTGTCCTTTGAAGGTGATATACTGAATATAACCTCCATAGAAGGAAACATATAAACAAACATATAAAACAACAAACCAACAGACCAACAAACAAACAAACAAACAAAAAGGCAAACAAAAAAATAGATCGAAAAAAGAACAAATAAACTAATGTACACATATAAAAACATACATACATACATACATATGTATGTATGTATCAATATATATATATATATATATATATATATATATAATCATCCTAGGGAGGGATGTGTATTCACACTAATTCGGGAGCCTATCCTATTTTAGGGAGGTACCATATATCGTTATCCACACCTAGAAGGAACCATATTATCACATGAATTAATTTATAAATATATAGAAATACCATAATCATTTATATATATTTGTGTGTGTGTGTGTGTGTCTGCATGTATGAAATCTTTCCTTTATATGTGGCAATGTACCCAAGTATATATGAGATCCCTATGTGTAAGCAATAAAAATTCCTAGGACCAGAACATGAAATACAATGCTTGACACCTAAATATACCATACAAGGGAAAAATACTATATTTATTGATTTGGAATCTTATCAATAAAATATCCCTTCTTATAAATGTGTAATATTTAGTAATGTAGTATAAAGCACATGAACCACATGATAAAACCAAAAAAAATTTATTATACTAATATGAACATTATAGTTTGATAATAAAAATTGACATAATATTTGAAATTATTAAAATAGAAAAAATAGCAAATACAATTATAATAATTAGAAAATTTGGATATGCTTGATCCCCAGAATAATCACACTCACAAACAAAATTGTTGAAATGAAGTGGAATGTTAGTAATGTAATATGTATTTTGAAAATTAAAATAAATATAATGTTGATAGAAAATTTAAGTGAATGAATAATGAATTAAATATTAGGTATTTATAGAAATTATGGATCCTATATGACTATTATAAATCTGATCGTTGAAATAGTAATCAGACCAATAGAATAGTAACATGGTAGTTGGAATAGTAATATGGTTGTTGGAATTTTAACTAGACCATTAGAATAGTACCCCCAAATATGGAAGTGTAAAATAATATTTATTCATATTATCAAATGAAAATATGATATATTTATATCATGGTAAAATTAAATAAAGTATTTAAAAATGATAAATTAAGTGTTCATATTTTTGTAAAACATGAAATGTTTTTATTGTACTTTTTTGATAAATATAAGGATTTAATATAAATTTTATGTTAAAAAAATGGATTTAAAATGTAATTTGATGTTTTATTATAATGATAATATAATTTTATGAGAACATAAATAATTTTTCAAAGTGTTATAAAATTGATTATAATATTAAAATCGTTATTTTTCAAAGTGATCAATTTCAAATAAGTGATAAATTTATTTAAAAATGATTTTTATCATATTTAAAAAATTATTTTCATAAAATTTATTAATTTTTTTAAACATAAATGATGAAAAATGGATATGGTAATTTTTTGAAATTTTTCTAAAATAAATGATTTTTTGGTGAATAGTGAAATATAGTGAAATATGTTATTTGACATTCTATGATAAATAAATGAATTTTGACTCATGGATGATTTATAACCCATTATTTATAAATCACATGCACTATTTAATATATATATATATACATGAATCAATATAATTTGTAGTCATGAGCTAAAATAATAAACTGATGATTATAATATTCAAAACTCTTCCCCCCTTATAAATACCACCCCTCAACACCCTTATTATCACACATTATAATCCTTTTATCTTGAAACTTTTCTACTTAATTCCATTATAAATAATCTCCCACACATCATAGTGTTATTCTTATCACCAAAAGTCCATTTCAATGATACTTAAGGGGTAGCCTAAGAGGAGACAACCAAAGGAAGAGGTAAGATACTCTACTAATCTCTTTCAATTTTATTCTTTTTATACCATGCCCATATGATACTAATAAAATTAAAAATAGTAAGATAACTATCCTAAATATACTTATATTTTATTATTATGGTGTAATATCTATCTTATACCCTCCCCATTATTGTTCCTAAAATGAAAACGTTGATTACAATTTGGTTGGTTCAATGCCTCCATGAACAACATACTTTGTTTTTATTTATAGCCTTCAAGGATGGTAATAAAAATATTATTATACCTAAATGATATTATAATAAGTATATGATAACTTATTTCATGTTTTTTTAATTAATATACAGACATAAAATTAAATACTATGAAACTAGTTCGTGATGGTCGATAAAACTTCCTAAATGAACTAACCGCCTACAGTTAATGTTTTTTCTAAGTGAATCATCCCAATTCCAGAACACCAAAGGATATTTGGGATAAATAAAATTTATATAATGAAATTATTATCATTTCATTTCTATTATAAATCATTATTTTCATTTTAAAAGAACTTTAATACTTATACATAAGTGATTTGAAAATGGAACCTTGAAGAAAACCCTCTCGAAAAAAAATACTTTATATCTCATTGAAATGGTTATAAATGAACATAATATAATTATAATAAATCATATGAATATGAAAAAGGATCTTAATTAATTAATTTATTAATTAATAAATTTTATTATCTATTACATTAAGTGCAATTGAAAAAAGATTTTGGAACAAAAGGTATGAGATATCTTTGAACCTCCCTTTTTCATTGGGTTAGGAAAATTTTCTATCTCACCTCACTTTATCACATTAATATTTTTATTTAATTATTATATATTATGTATATATGTACTTAACATACATAAATAGATTAATGAATATTTCCTTTATGGGTATATACATGTTTTAAATGGTTCATTTTTCAATTTCTCTCGATAAGAAAACCTGATTAAAAGGAACTTATCAATTTTTTACTCCTTTTCAAGTAACACTATTTAAAATGTTTCAAACCACTCATGTTTTATGAAATCTCTCATTTTATCATGGAAGTTATATTAATACATTTTTATTGAAATTATTTTTCCCTTACCCTCCTTAAAGACTATGTAACCATTTTTTATAAATCCCTTCCTAAGAGGTGCGTTTACAAAGGGATTTCTCTACACTTTTTCAAGTATTCATTTCACATGGACATAATTTGTCCTGATATAAGATTATGAACATTAAAGAATACTTAAATCCATTATCTCATTAAATACATTACGATATTCTATTTTGTTATGCTATATGATATGGTTATGAAACACATTTATTTCTATGGGTAATCCGTATATTTATATCTTATGTTTGATTTTATTATTTAGAAGACATATGAATGTGAATGTTATGATGGGTGTTTTTTATATAGTGCTAAAATTATTTGGGTAATGTTTTAATCTTATTAGATGTTATGTATGAGATTAATTAGTAAACATAATCCATGATGGAACTTTGTCCACCATGTGATGTTGTTTTGGAATTTAGCCTTGATATATGCTTATTTCATGTTTTCTACTGTTTCCACATTACAATGTTGTCATGATATCATGATTACATGTTTTCTATATTATGAGTCATTATTATTCATGATCCTTAAATTTTTTGATATCATGTTATTCCTTATGACACATATGGTATGCTTCATTACTATGTTTATTCCCTTACCGAGATTTATAATACACCCCTTTATTTTAGGTATTCCCCAGGTTATATTGTGTAGTTTTAGATGTTAAAAAAGATTAAAGATATCATTATAGAGAATAAAATAAATATGTTGTGTCTTTGTTTATTATTTATGTATTATAAAACTACTCTTCACAAGGTCTCATGATCTTTTAGTTGTGTTTACAGGATGTTTTTGTTAAAAATTATGTAATAATATGTGTAAAAGGATTGATTCACTATAGTTATCATCAAATAAAGGTCTAGTTATTTTTAGGGATTATAAAAATAATAATTTATTAATAAATATAGGGGAAAGTATAGGTATAAGAGAATATCCTGAAATCTTGGTGATGCATTATGTGATTGTTTTTTGGGAAATTAAATCCCTGTCCAGATAATATAAGATGATGAAGCTCTTGTATAATTTTTCCTAGTGGTAGTAACCCCCCAAAAAATATTGTGAATAAAATTGATCTTCACCTAGTGAAAAAAATGATTCCTTGATGTACCCTTATTTTGACACTCTTGAAGGATTTGCTTTAGAAAATTCACAAAATCATTATGAACTATTATGAAGCCATTAAATAGATTATTAGGTTATAAAACCTATTTGGATTAATTACCATGGAAAAACATCATTTAAACTTAAAGGCTCCTAAGTTTGGATATAATTTTCATTTATAATTTATTCTGACTATGTTCAAACTATCCATTTGTACTTAATTTTTATATTGAGTAATATAATAGTTTTTTTCAATTTAGTTAATGGATTGAAATAAGATAAAATATTCCAATAACCAACATGATAGAAAATGTGATGATTTCCATAATGATATGAATAAAAAAATGGGAGTGGGAGATGGGAACTTTATGAAAGAACCATATCAACTGAATCACGCTATCAAGAATAAAATTAATCATGTAGAACACCCTCCATCTCATAATAAAGTGGAAGATATTTTTGATTCCTTTATCTGAATAAGTCCTCTCACCTTTAGTAGATCTTATAATACCACCATAGTAGGACAAGGGATTTACTCCATTAAGAAGATATTATCTACTATCCAATTATCATAAAAATGAAAAATTCATCATGGCCCCCTATCATCTTGAAGGGGTAGCTGATCAGTGGTGTGCACTAATCAAGAAAATGATGTAAAAATATGAAATTGATTCTATGAAATAAGAAGGATTCAATAAAATATTTTTTTAAATAAATACTTTCCCCAAAATCTATAGATTAAAATGTGAATAGAGTTTCTTAGACTAAAGTAAAAGTAATATAATTCTATTAGGGCGTACAAGGAAAACATTATAAGGCTTATATGATATGACGCTGGATTTTTCATCAATAACTAAAGTAAGGTGGACCATTTATTTAGTGGGTTAATGATGAGTCCATGAAAATATTTAAAAACTAAATACATTGAATTCTATGTGGATATTTTCCATTATTTCCTTACGGTAGAGATAAATATTGGGGAGTCTTAGTGGTCTCATGGGATTAGAGATAAAAATCATAAAATTGAGTTTACATTGGGAGGATAAATGGATAAATCTCACATAAGAAAGAAAACCCAATATCCCATTTGTTAAAAAAATGGGAATACACATCCAAAAAATAGTCTCAAGGGAATTGGGAGATGATTAAAATGTGGAAAATAAGGGAATTAGGCTAATAAATGTTGAGGATATATGAAAATAACCCACTAATGAAATAAAAGAAAATAAGGATTAGATCAACACTCACCCCACAATACCCTGTTTTAGCTTTTAGGAACACTGAAATTATGTGAACCAGTTCCCTATTCCAAGATTTGTCAAGGATAATTAATGAAAAAAATTAAGGACTAGAGAGAAAGTAAGGGAATATTATATCACTACTTCTAAGGTAAATACCTAATGCGATGTGGTGATAGGTGTTCTAGTTATTCATTTATGAATAAAGAAGGAGGTCACTCTTCATGGCCTGATTCATGATCCAATTTTGTAAAAGTGTAAAGAGGGGGTTGAATATTATTTGGAAACTTCATCTCAAGTTTGGATATTATTTTCTTATGAGTAATAATATCTAGATCAAAATATTGATACAAAGGATATAATCATACATTAATACATGATCGTTATGAGATATTATACAGATGTATTACTTGAAGAGTTTCCTCATCTTCCTCTTAATAAAGTGGGTGAGTTCTCAATTGAACATATACTTGGATCTCTACCCATATCCAGGACTCTCTATAGAATGACCTACATTGAGTTATAAGAATTATAGAAGCAGTTATAAGGGGATATATAAAAGGGTTTTTTATGCTTGATTTCTTCATAATGGGGTGCGTCAGTACTCATCATCATGAATAAGGATGGGTCAATGCACATCTGCATTGATTATCTCTAACTAAACAAAATCATGATAAAGAAAAAGTATACCATACCACATATATATTATGTAACATCCAATGTTTTTAAAAGGAAACACTTTGTTCGATATCGTACATGATACACCACATCGATCTTAAATGGTCAAATAAATATTATTATTTAAATGTTACCTCACTACAGATAAATCAACACATAGAGGCAATTATTTTTGGATATGGTGACAGTTTAAACCACCACAATTTACTACTGCGGTAGTTTCAAAAAACTGCTACTAAATTGTGTGTTGGTATACAATACATGGTATTTTATTGAATTTAGTGGTGATTTCTGGTACCCATAGTAGTGAAAGCATTTCACAGTGATTTGTTTGTGGTTTTAGAGGCGGTTTTCCAGGTGGAAAATGATTTTTTTTTTCACAGCAGTTTACACCGCCACTAAAAAATAATTTCATTTTCTCCAGGAAAACCATTTCTAAAACCAAGTTAACTTCCATGAAATAATAACGGAAGATTAAAACTATGTAGCATAATTTTTAACCGCTGCTAAATTATTGTATGTAGAGGTGGGTTTAACCACCACAGATTGTAAAATACCAAATTATATGAGTGATTTTAACTTCCTCTAAATATGATCCATTTACTTAGAGGTGGTTTAAAACACCAATAAAGATATATTAAAAAAACACAGCTGATTCTAAAGCCCTAGTACCAGGGCCTTGAAAAAAAACCATTCCAATTTCACATGCACAAACATCCTACATCCAAAATAATACAAGGAAATAAACAATTTCATAAAAAAACCACTTTCAAATCCACACACATTTCTAAGGATAACTCATTTCATGGTGTAATAATCTTATCACCAAGACCATCCATGTGTTCCCCCTTGGGAAACAATGTTACTCATATGAAGCTACGTAACCCAGACAATGTGATCACCCCTGATATAACTTGTATCACCCCTGACGTACAAATTATTAACAACCTATGATCCCATCCTTAGTATTCTGTAAAGAGGAAAACAAGTAACTTTCAAGGAGTAACTAATACATTGAACTTATTTATGCTTTAAATACTAATAATTCCATTTTTAGAGAGAGGCCATCTTATAAATCAAGTGGATTCAATGAGGTTCACACCCATAAGCCATTTCCATTATAAATTCATAAGGCACATGTAGTAATCAACCCATAATTAATACCATTTCATTTAATTAATTAGGGAGTCTATTACATAATTAAAGGATTCTAATAAATGTATAAAAGTAATAGGTCCATGTGGACTATCGATTGCAGTTAACACCATACTTGTAAAGGTATGTGGTAGGCCATGCTAGCATGCATTACATATGATAATATCTAGTTTCCTCAATAATACTTAGGCCTTAACCACCTAAAATAGGTGTTGGTTACTAAGTAATATGTAGGGGGTTGTCCCGTCCTCCCAAAATTTATTTGAACTACACTTTGAATGTTTAGAAAACAATAAACTTAAAATGGGGTTTTATTAGAGAAAAAATAATCATATTAAGTCATTCAAGGATTACACAGTTTTGTGTGGTTTAAATTTTTTGTTCATGGTACTTAACACGTCCAATTTAATAAACAAGGGATAATAATCCTAAAAAACTATGTTTAATAAATTAAATAACAAATTCACAAGTCACCCCGTGGAAGTCCCGCTAGAAATCATAGTGACACAATTTATAAAACATAAAAAATATAAGGAAAATGCTATATACCACCTACAAAATGCCATGGATGAACGAAATGAACAATATCAAGGTATGTTTCTATCCATATCGAGAGAAATTACGGAAATAGATGAATGCCCTGATAATATGGTGAATTTAGTTTCACTTAAATAATGCATCTAGAGAAGAGATAAATGTAAAAAGAAGGAAGGAAGATTACTAGACTCACTGAGTGATATACAACTCACTTAATAGAGTTTGAATCCAATACTAGATAATGGGGATCAATACAGCCCTTTGAGAGGAGAGGATATGAGGAGCATGGGTGAGAGCCCCCTTGAGCACATGAAGGATAAATATTGACAATATGAAAAGAAATAAAGACATTGGGGAATTTTTGTAATTTTTAACCTATTTAATGAGGCACACAATTGTTCTACATGGTTAGCTATACTGTGTACCAACCATTCTTATGCCACTGATTATGGAGGGTGTTCACACAGTTCTTGAGGAAAAATTGGGAAACCATACAAAAACTGTTCATTCAACCTATTTTAAATACCTGCATCATGTTGTACTAGTGAAGGGATCTCTGTTTGTTTTCACTAAATTTATGAAACTATTAGGATGATACTATAATGATCCAATGGGATGATGTAGAATGTGGTATGCACCATATATGGTCACATGTATAAAATTTTCCCTATTGTATTCGTATCATGACACTAGTGGATCATATAATCTTGGTGTTTTTTTACACATTATTATATGATTCATAAATATAAATATCTATTAATACAACATAAGGATTATAAATTCATAGTGTATTTGGAAGACTGGGTTCATAATAAATAAAAGGAAACATGAGAAATCAAGAAAATTTTAGGTCATGAAAATGTTTGGTGGCAACTCTATTCCACACATGACACATATACCAACCGAAAGTTACCATATTTGTCCAAAATATCAACAATACAAATAATCACTGTCCGATGATGAATACAACCCATCACCCTCTCCACCTCTATCCCTACTTCCTTATACCACCTATAAGAACATTATATTGAAAATTAAATACTGTTGTATATTTATATTTAAACTTAAAACCATTAAATGTGTACGAACTAATTTTTTTTTAATTTTTATGATTTACCTACTCACCACCAGTTGATGTAATACCAATGGGAGAAGATTCGGTCGTCTTCTAATATAAATCAATCAACACATTCTAAAAAGATGATATCTGACTCCAATCATTATACTAAATAGGAAGGGAAACTGGATCTACGACCAACTAGCCTATAATTGGTCCAATTAATCCTATGGCATCATCAGTAGGGACCCCATATAAATCAAATGGGACAACTATCTTCTCTATGATCATATTCCATACAGTATAACACTTCCTCCTTGGCATTACTATAATTTAATCAAATAAAATTAAGTTCATAACATATATTTCAAAAAATATATGCAGAAAAAAATTTAAAAATGATAACAAATGCACAATACTAACAAAAAAATGTACATAACTGTGATAATGAATGACTGCACAAACGAAATAAGTGGATTTTAAATGAATGCATAACTGTACATACAATTATTTTCCCCTTCAATCATGTCAGTTTCCTACTCCATGACTTCATTCACTTCATCCATCTTTTCTAGACTATTATTTTCAATATCATGATGGATAAATAAGTCTACTTATTGATTTTTATGACATTCAATGTCAGAGGTCAAATATTCCACGTCATCACCCATATCATACAAGTATCTCTGTTTTACATGAGAAACTACACTCCACCCTTTATCCACAACATAATTCACATAATATACCATTTTTTCTTGCAATTATAAGATATACAGACCATTCAGTTCATGATCACTAATATCCATCAAGCGAGATAAGTTCAGAGAATTAAATTGAAAGGAATCCCTTTTAACACCTATGATAATATCGACCCAATTGCATTTGAATAAAAAAACCGAAAAATTCATATGGTAGTTTTATTTAATAATATCAGTCATCTTTCCATAGTATCCCACATTAGAGAAGGTAAATATACCACTATTCTATGTTTTCAAACCCTCTTCTTGAGCAACTGTACGAAATCTAAAGCCATTCATGTTGTAAGTGTCGAACTTTATAACTTGCTTTAGCAGACCTCGAGTAAGAAACATAAAATATTCTAACAATTCTACTTGAGTATCAATATTTATGATCTAAAAAATATACATTATTAGATTTACAAAATATATGCGTAAACCTTATATCTGCATTTATTGAAATATTTATGAACTTACATGCTGTGAAAACCATTATACAAGTTATTTAATAACAAATTTCATTATATCTTTTTAATTTCATGTTCAGACTCTCATTGGAATCTTTGTTTGTATCCTCAACTCTTCAATAAATGGATCTGAAATTTCACTATTCATAATCACATATCTATGTGCCTGTAATAAATCCATTTCTGTTAGTGTAACATTTGATGTTCTCCCAACTGATCGACCAATAATAGGAAATATTTTTGATTTCCCTTGTATTTGAAATTGAGTCAATGTGTCGTCAACACATCCAAATCGATTAAATATTTTCTCAATATTATACAATTATCTAGAATAAAAGTTAATACACTCCTCTTCCATATAGCCCTCATTAATATAGCATTTTGGTTGAACTTTATTTCTCATGTATGATTTCAAATGCCCAAGATATCTGTGAAATAAAATAAAAAAACATAATTATGAATTTAATTAAGTTCCAGACATTTTTTAATTAACTAAAAAACATATAAATAAAGTACCTCTCAATTGGATACATCCATAAATAATGTACGGGGCCTCCTAATTTAGCTTCCTCAACCAAATTCATAGTTAAATGCATCATGATAGTAAAAAATGATAGAGGAAAGATCATATCCATTGCACAAAGTGTCAATACAAACCTCTTCTGAAGGCTTTCAAGCTCAAATGGGTGTAGATATTTCTCAAATAGATTTTTGAAAAAGGTGTAGAATTCGAGTAAAATAACAGTAACTTTTTTAGGTAATAATGTATGCAATTCCAAAGGTAGTAACTACTGTTACAAAATATGTGAATCATGACTTTTCAATCCAAGTGACCTACAGTTCTTTAATTCAAAACGCCTCAAGATGTTACTAGAATACCCATCAGATACATTCACATGATTTAAAATTTTAAGGAATGTATCTTTATGCCTATTTTCCATTGAAAAAAATTTCCAGAGCATACTTTTCATTCTTATTTGGCCAGAGATCACATCTTATGTTCATTACTTATAAGTCCATCTGAGCATTGAGATGATCCTTCAAATTTCTATTCTCATTAAGTGATATGAAGATCAAATTTTTATAAACATTCATCTCAATAATCATCACATTAAGATTATGCTGCAACAAATTAAATTCCCAATATGGATGTTTGACGAGTATACTTCTATTTCTTCCATTTTCGTGTTCCGATTTCACTTGACGATGCACTTAGAACTTGTTTCCCACTATATTTCAAATGATAAACCTTTTCAAATTATGTTTCAACATTTACATGTTGTTCCAATATTTCATAACTAGTTAACAACTTTGTAGGTGGTCTACGATCAATGAAACTGTTAAATTTTGATATGTTCAGTCGAAATCTATGAGATGCATCGAGGAATATTTTTTGGCACAAGAATCCCAATTTTGTACTCTGAGGTAGCCATTTGTGATCAAAATCAAAGTTACAAATAGGAAAATCCAAACTTGTGTAAGTGTTACAACCATATAAATTCCCTAGTCCAAGGAAGTCACTAATGGTTCACATTAAACCAGCATGCATTTTGACCATTGTTTTAGAATAATCAACATATGTCTCCACACTGTTTCTCCATAAATCCTATAATTATTTAATTAAAGAATGAAATTATACATCAATATCATTTCCAGGGATTTATTTTCTAGGAATAATCATCGAAATGATAAAATATGTTTGTTTCATAAACATACACAGAGGGAAATTATAATGGATCAAAACAAGTGACCAAATTCTATAAGTGGTACTCAAAGTCACAAATGGGTTGAATCCATCAACATCCAATCCCAATAAAACATTACCAGGATCATCCAAGAACTCCCGATGTAATGAATCAAATGTCTTTCATGATTGTGAATCTTGTGGATGTCACACTAACCCATCATTGTTATTATCTACAGAATTCCACTTCATGTGTTTGACAGTTTTTGATGACAAGAATAATATTTGTAATTGAGGATTTAAAGGAAAGTAACACAAACCCTTTTCAAGTGTATTCCTTTTCTTATTCTTTATGGTAGTTTGTTGATTTAGACTTACAACATCACCTGTCCTTCTAGAATAAGAACATTGGTTTGCAATCTTGTCTACTTGAATCCTGTTTCTAATAAAGAATATAATCATTGGGACACACATATATTCTTGTATAATTCAGAGCAGTCCTGTGAACAACTTTTTCATATCATAAAAAGACTTGGAGATTTTTTCTTTAGAAAATTCATCCCACAACAATTCTAATATCATGTACATTTCTTTATTTATAATTCCAAATAGACATTTGATATGGTACAACTTCAGTAGAAAAGATAGTTTTGAATATTTCAAACATCAACTATACAACTCTTGATTTCCATTATCAATTAAACCATGAAAATTATTTTACTTAGTGAAGTTTTCTCTTACATTAGTCTCCAAAGAATCAATAGATGGATCCAATGATATGTTACAATCTTGATCTCGTTTTCCTATAGTCTCAAAAGCATCACTTGTCATGTTTCTATTTGTATCACCCTCATCTAGTTGTTTTGATATGTTTTAATGTTGATTGTGGGGTCTTTCAATGCCGAATTCATCATTTATATGGATTTTTATTTCATTTTCCATTTTAGTCAAAGTTGGGAGCTCATTCTGTGGATTGACATCAGTGCTCAACCATTCTGTAACGTTCGATTCTTCATGCCAAATCCAACACAAATATTAAGCATGAAATTTATTCAATATTAAATGTTCATAAACTTCATCTCTATTCAAACATCTTTATAATTTACATTTAGGACATGGAAATATAATTCTCTCTTCAACGGATTGATTGGAAATTTCAAAATCTAAAAACTCCTCTAAACCCATAGCATATTGAGGTGTGTTCCTCAGAAATGTGATCTAGCTTTTATCCATTTATATCACAATGTTCCTACACAATATTAAAAAAAATAAAGAATATAACTATTAATAAATAGGGAAATATATTCATATATACTAGTTGAAAATATATATAAATATGTTAAATAAGGTTTTCCTATGTAAATACATATGTTAAATAATGAACCCACCCACTAGAAAACCAAAGCATGAAAATTAAAAAGATCCATAAAATAACAGAGTGATAATAAAAAACAAACCATGCTATAACAAATGAACTATATACTACATTTCAGGAAATGAATACATCAGTAACAGATCATATGCATCATAAACCAAAATTACAAAAGGAAAAACTAGGAAAAACCTTGAAGATGGTCCCAAGTCCAATCCTAGTCCCAAAATCCCATGCTTTTTCCTAGTAACCCAATCATTAATCAATGATCATTTCCCAAACCGAAGCCTACAATCAAGTAGCATCAACTTGGGTTCCAAGTTCCATGGTATCCTGATAAAGGTGTGACTATAATTAAATATTCCTCCACCAATGATATCCCACAATATAACCAAACTATAATAATGTACATGTAGAAGTAGTACAAATAATTTTTTTTAATAATTTAATTAAAAGGTAGTAAATAACTACAAATGCTCGGGCTCTACGATGACACCTAAGAAGATGATTAAAAAAATACCCTATGAAAGGAAATGTAATGATATATGAAATAAATACATTTCACTGATGATAATAATATTGCATACATTATCAATCATAATAATGATAAATAATACATAGAATAAACAAATGACATTACTGAAACCAATAGTATATATGATGAAAATGACACTAAAAACATTGACGCATTGGATGACATCAAAGAAACAGATAACCCCCATTAAATGGATGAAATGGATTAAAGTGTTATAAAAAACAACACTAACAATGTTAATGATTCCTAGAATAACAACAATTACAATTGTTGTGGTGATGTAGTAAAAAATTTTAATGATTAAGACCCCAATTAACCGAAGAACCAAGGAAAAAATGATTTTGATAAAAAAACTAATAAGCACAATGACACTAAATACATATATAATACTAATGAAATTGATGACATGTACCATACCAATAGAAATTATGACATAAATAATTTCAATGATTCCAATGAAATTGAATACATCTTTCAGAAAAAAATATTAGTGACACTGATGAGATTAACCATACCGAATAAAATCTTGAAACAAATAAAAAACATGAAACCAATGTCTCTAAAGAAATTGAGGAAAAAAATCACAATGATGAAACTTATTAACATGATCTCATCAACACAACCAAATATGATAATGAATGTGACAACACTTATCACATCAATGATGTTGATTACTCTAATGAAACCATAAATTCTTTAAAAACTAATGAACCCAATGAGAATGAAGACACTGATAATATTGAAGAGATAGAAGAGTCCAATTACATCTTCATCAATTATGAACCCAAAAACTGTGATGGCATGGGTGACATTCAGGACACTGAGTACATTGATGATATAGAGGATAGTATCCAAGATAAAAATATAGTTTTAACTAAAGAAACTTAATGCATAAATGACATGGGTGACACTAACAACCCTAATGAATCTTACAAAATCAATGAAACTAATGATGTTGATGAATTAAATTAAGCTAACAAGACTTTTGAAACTAATGATATTGATGACCCAAACTAATGATATAGTTTTACCGCGTCGAGGGATTCAGGGGGCCTTTAGGGTTGCATGGGTTTTCGGGGTCGCGGGCTCCTAGGCATTTAGGGGGTCACGATTGGTGGTGAGGTGCGGTGAGGAGTGGCGAGGTGTGGTGAGGACTTCGGGGGGTTTTCGGGGTTACTGGGGCTACTAGGGTCACAGGATCCTAGGGCTTAGGGGGGTCACGATGGGCGGTGAGGTGCAGAGAGGGGCGATGAGGCATGTTGAGGGCTTTAAGAGGTTTTTGTGGTCGTCGATGTCGCGTGGGTCACTAGGGTCCTAGGGTTTTGAGGGGTTGTGGGGGTCGGGGGGGGGGGGGGGGGTCGGGGGTGTCAGGGGAGTCGTGGGAGTTGAGGGTAGATGTGTCATTGCTGTAAAAAAACCACGTTTTGTAGAGGTTTATTATAAACCACCGTTAAAAAAATGCTTCTAAATGCTAATATTGTTTTAGTGCCTATCCATTAAAATGGTAAGAATGAACATTGTTTATAGAATTATGAAAATATGGTATACACAAATATATATAATTAATTATTTGGTGATGCAATAATTATAAATAAATTAAAAGGAAAAATTTTACTAAAAAATTATTTAAATGAGAGAAAGTGTGTTTATCTAATCACTCTTGTTTGATTATATTAATGAAATAAACATATTTTATATATTTAGTCAAATATTTTTGATATTCTCTCAATCTATTTTATAAGAATAAGACATTGAAAAACCAAATTTTATACATAAAACCCTATATTTTTTCAAAAGGGTAATCTTACCACATTTAAATCTGTACCAATTTTAAAACTAAATTTTGAAAATCTTATAAATTTTATTTTTCCAAATAAACTTCATTTTTAATTAGTAATGTAAAAAATTATATAAGGGTGATTTTTTGGTATTTCTTCTGAGAAGTTTAATTTTTTGATAAATAGTGAAAAATACAACAGTGTAGTTAAAATTTTCCTTTTTCTTTAAATAATTATTATATTTTAAATTTATATTTACAGTCACAATAGACCAAATTGGATTAATTTTTATATTGAAATTGGATATAAAAACTTATTGAAACTTTTGAACGTTTCTTTTTATGCACCTTCTCTCCACATCTATAGGATTATCGTTAAATTTAATTTATTCACTTCTATGAATTGAATTAGCAAAAATGGACATACATTTTTGTAATCAGTAGGCTATTTAGAGTCTAATAGTATCAACTTTTTTTATATTATTAATAGTAAATATAGTAATTTTTTCGCATGGTTATGGATAAATCAGGTAATTAATGGTAAAAAATAATATTATAATTTTATACAATTACACTAACACTTGTCCTAGTTTCATTGGATGAGTGGGTTTTGAACCGAATTAACCTTTGACTGAAATTATAACCTTTTTAATCCACTTCGGTAACGACATGACTTTTATTAAATTTTATTTAAAGATAAGTTAAAAATGTCAAACTGATATTTTTAATAACTAAATCATTTTTAATATAAGGTTATACAGAAGATAAATTCAAGTATAAATATTCATTTGATATATAATAAATTTATATTCTTCATGATAATCTATTATAAATTTTTATAGAAGAAATAATTTAATTAAAGGATTGCATAATAATGATGCAGTAATTGTTTAATTAATGAAAATGTCAAATAAATTATATTAACAATATTAGCATAAATATAATTTAACATATTAGTGACATCCAAAAACTTTTATAAAAAACATAAAGATATTAGAGATATATTAAAAGCATTGGTTTGAGGTTATCATGTTTCTATGATATTTTGAAAAAATAAGTAATTTATAATATCAAAATCTGTATAAAAGATACTTTAAAATAAATAATATTTAATTAAATGATATAAAATTTATAAAAATATATAATTATAAAAAATTAATAGGATAAGGATAAATGTTTCATCAATGATCCATTTGGGTCTTCTTTAGAATTTTGTAGTAACCATATTAACCCAAAAGAGTAAAAAATCTAATTTGTCATGATAAGAGTTAAAGGGTTTAACTATGGGTTAAAGGCAAACGATAAGGTTAATATAGTGACCTAAATATGTCTAAAAATAATTATTTGAGACAATTTAGTAACATATTATTATTTTATTTGAAATAAACCACTTTGGAGCTATTTGAAATACAAAATAAAATAATATTAATTTAATATTTTAAAGGATTCCCAGAGTTCCCCTCCTCTCTCTTATAAAAGGAACCTACCCCCTCACTTCCTAACACCACTTTTAGCCTTATAGATCAAGAAAAAGCTAGAAATTTCTCCTCATAACATTCTTTGTTATTTTTTTAAGGGCCTTGTCTTCTAAATGGACCAAACCCAGTTCCCCTAAGAGGACATCCAAAGGAAGCCCACTGAAGATGAGGTAATTATTTTTCCAATTCATTTAAGTTCATTTCTTCTTCTATTTCCTATTACTATGTTTTTTAGATAATAAATTAATAAATATAGTATCATAAATATTCTGATATTTTATTATTATTATGGGACAACCATATTCTTCCTTTTATCCATCCTACGAAAAACAATATCATCGTGTGTGTGCGCGTATGACTTATCATCTGCATGATGTGATGTAATTTTTTTCATAACCAATTTACTTGGGTGGTTATAATGATGAATATAATTGATTTAAATGATAAATATGACATGATATTAATTATTTATGATTAATATACCATCCAATTCCTTACCACATTACCATTAAGGGAATGATATCATCGCTCGTGTGTACGTAAGACATATCGTCCCGACGACACGATGAAATTCATTCTCCATGATAACCCTTAAATAATGAATATAAAAACGTATATAAAGAGTGAATATAATATTTAGGAACTTAATATCATTATGGATATTGAAAAAATATATCCTATTATTAAGAAACATGACTTACATGACAAAACATGCATAGAAAAATGAAGCAATTACAACCCAAAACAAGGGTAATAATGAAATATTATTAACAAAATGATATAAGAAGATTATATATTATATCATAAATATATATATGGTTCTAGTATAATTTAATAAATTGTTTTAAACCATTAAATTGGGGGTTAACAAAAATTCTACTAAAGGAAAGTACGAGGTAAGGGTTATTTCACAATCTTATTATTATTCGGGATTGTTTATACATATGTATCTACAAGGGAACATTTATCATCCATGTCCATGTTTATTATAAATATTTTCTATAATATTTTTACTATTATCATATTTATTTTTAAATTTCTTTTTACCAATTTTTTAATTTTTATAAAATTCTTATAATGGAATATTTTTTTTGTTTTTCAAATGAGTTACTTTGTGACTTATTCAATGGAGGGAATGTTTTTTAACTTATGTGGCATAAGAATTATTTTTATCCATCATGCTGCCTTAATGTTTTGAATCTTACTTTATAAGTTAAAATTTTTTTTAAATAAAATATTTTCATTTATAATTTTATGTCTTTTTAAATAAATGATTTCAAAGTAAAAATGATATTTCTATCAAAAAATTTCATTGATTTTATTGGAGTATTTTCATCTATGTTAACAACCTATGTTGAATATTATTCTTAATTGAGGTTGATCTCTTATGATATTATTTATAATATTTCTTTTTATGGTTTATGATAAATTTGACTATGGATGTTCTATTTTGATACCATTCATGGTTTATGGTTGAAGTATTCACATTTCATATGCTACTTTTTCAATATGAATGATTATGATATTTATATTCTACCATTTTCATATAATGAATGAATTAGAATTAGTAAGTGATGGGAGGGGACTGTTATAGACCCTTGATGCATCAGTAGGTCTCATAAGATGAAATTAGTTGGATAAAAACCATTCAAGTTTGTTTCTAAGAAGTATTAATTTTTCATGAGGATAGATCTTGACAAAAATCAGAAGCATTTCTACTCACAAAATAAAATTATCATGAGGATAGATCTTGATAGTAGCTATATTTAAGATCGTACTTAATAGTGCATTTGTCCAACATTATGAATTCCATCATCATTATTATTCAATGTTATTATTATTTTAGTTATCATAACCATAATTAAGTTTACTAGATCATGTGATTATTTAAAAGGAATGTGTATCCGTTATTTTCCTTTCCATATTGTTTATGAAATATTTTATCATATATTCTTCTTTATGATTAAACTTACTAATAATTTGAGATCACCTCTTTTATATATTTAATTTTTCCAAGATTCAAAGAATTATGTTATGAATAATATGCAGGGTCACACAAAGGAGGGATAGTTATAGACTCAATGAAATTATTTGTGTATTTTATGTTAGAAAATGTGATTTGTATTACAAGTATGTATCTATTTTATCAATAATAATAAACTATTCAGTCCCTTTGGATGTGATTACTTGTATATTATGACAATATAATAAATTAAGGCACCAGATTTGAGCTACTGGGGTTGAGGTTGTTATAGTTGGTATTAGAGTAAGTTTAGTAGAAAAATATGAAAATATATATAGAAAACATATATTAAGGAACATAACCCTACACTATACATTGAGGATAAGTATATAGGAACATCACAAAATTTTGATAAGGTAGATATTTTTCGGGTATTCCTAGAAATATATCCCTTTATGAATGCTATAAGTGTAAGTGGTTCTTGTACAGATGTACCTTGTGGTAACAACTCTGAGAAGGTGCAATGGGCCTCACTCTCTGTAACCTAGTATATGAAAACATGCCTTAATACTTACCTGGTTTAGCACTCAGAGTGGATATTTTTATGATAATTCACATTTTCTTTAAAAATAATTATGAAGGATTTAAAATTAAATTTTTCCCCAAATAAACCATGTTTATGAATATGAGACTAGATAAAAACAATTTTTTAAATTTATGTTAATAAATTTTCTAGTTTTTGGATTATATATTATGATATGATCAATCCAAGTGTATGTCATCATTTAGAAATGGACCCTACAATAAGGAATGTGAACTTAACTGATGAATGTGTTCTAAAGAGTAAGAAAGATCAAATATTTCATGGTCTTAGGTCAATATTTCAAAGGGAAATAGTCTCTTAAGAATTCTCATCAAATGAGGAAATAATATCATGTTATAATGGGACACATAAATAATACTCAAAGTATTATTACTTAAGATGGAAGAAAATTAAAAAAAGGATAGTTTGAAAAGATATGGATAAAGGGAAGAAGGGAAATAAGTATTTTTCCACAAGTAATAATTATGGAAAGAAACACCCTGGTACTTTCTTAAATGGAATGGGTGTTCTATATAAGTGTGGAGATAAAGGCCACCGTTCTTCGGATTGAAATAACAAGAAAAATGTTTCCAATGTACAATTATACAACTTCAAGGAGATGTGACACTATGAAAATGACTGTCTCAAGAATCAAAGGGAATATACCTCAGAATAAGTCAAGGGATCAAGTTCAATCCTATATTATTGATACAAATCAAGATGAAATATTAATGTGCTTATATTTTGATTCAATAATTTTTTTATTTGAATATTTTATCCATTATTTACTGGTTATAAGAGTTATGGAATATATAAGGATTATAATTTAATACTATTTCATTGCAGATTTTAGATTGTTTGATAAAAAGAAAAGTGACTCAGTAGAAAGTGATTTTTTTTTGGAAAACATATGGTTGAGGGAATGATAACTCTTAATATGTTCTTGATATAGAGATAATGATATTGGGATTAATAGGTGATTGATTTGGATAGATAAAATTTGATAGTACTTAATACCATGTAACTGATTAGTTATCTGTTGAAAAAGTGGTTTATTCCATAATTGATAGAGTTTACAACATTGTTTGATTTAATAAGTATATCCAATAATCTATGTTCTATTTAATGAATAATGACGAATTCATGTTTTCAATAAATTGTTATTGTAATTAAGGTCATTACCATATTTAAAGGGAACACATGATGAAGGTATTAACATATTTGGAATGTGACAAATAAGATCTTCTTTATGCTATGAAAATATTAATGATAATTTCGTTTTGTAAAAGTAAAACCATTTATAAAATGATTTAATTTGATCTTTGTAAATTGTTTTAGAGGTTAATGTATTCTATCACCATATGATGCATTTTATGTTATGAAATGAATTCTAAATAGTTTAACTCAGAAATAAAGGATAATATTATGTTTATGAAATAGAAAAATATCAAGTAACTATATTTACTTATATTCTTATAGAGTGAAAAAATTTATCAAATCTAGGAAAATGGTCCAGAAAAAAGATTTAAATTTTTGTTGAACCTGTGGTATTTTAAATACTTTTATATTTATGGATTTGATGCTCTCAATTTTCCATTAATAATTAACTTATTTTGGATTGATTTCCTCAATAACTCCATACAAATATTTATACCTTTCCTCTATGTACATATATCTACTTTCCACTAATATTCTCCTATTCAAAATATTGGTTTTTTGGTGACTCTCACATTCCCCTTTCCTTATTATTAAGAAGATATTTTATTAACCCTATTTCGAATGTGGGTTTCCCACAAAGATATTTTCTTGTATCAATCTGTGATTTTTGATGTGAAATTTCAAATTATGTGGATGAAATTTATTGATATAGGGGAGAATGTAATATCCTATGTTTTTAAAAGGAAACACTTTGTTTGATAGCGTACATGATACGCCACATCAAGCTTAAAAAATTATTATTTAAATGTTACCTAGTCATTATAATGGTAAGAATTAACAATATTAACTAAATTATGAAAATAGGGTTTACACATGTATATATAAATAATTATTTGTTGATAAATGAATTATAAATAAAATAAAAGGAAATGTTTTACTAATAAACTATTTAAGTGAGAACAAGTGTGTTTATAGAGTCACTATTTTTTGATTTTATTAATGAAATATACATATGTTATGTATTCAATCAAATATTTTTGATATACATACAATATATTTTGTCATCATAAGATATGGAATAACACAATTTTAAGCATAAAAACCAATATTTTTCAAAAGGGTAATCATACCACCATTTAACGGTTCACCTATTTTAAAACTAAATTTTGGAAATTTTATTTTACAAAATAAAATTCATTTTATAATTTTTAAAGTAAAAAAAATCATCGTAGGGTAAATTTTTGGTATTTTCTAAGAATATTTTATTTTTTGATGAATAATAAAAAATACTACATTGTTGTTAAAAACCGCCTTTTCATTTACAAAATTATTATATTTTAAATTTATTTTTAAAGTAAAAATTGATCAATTCTACATATATTAATGAAATTTAGTTCATTGGAACCATTTTTATATTAAAATTGAATATAAAAACTTAGGGAAACTTTTGAACGTTTCTTTTTACCCACCATCTCGCCTTATTTTCAGGATTAGTTTTAAACGTAATTTAGACACTTCTGTTAATTGAATTTTAGAAAACTAGATATACACAGTTTTAATCATTATTATATATAAATTTTAATATTATTAACATAATTTTTTGAATATTATGAATAGTAACTATAGTATAATATTATTTACCATAGTTAACGGTACATCTTGTAGTTAATGGTAAAAAATAATATTATAATATTGTAAAATTTCCCTAAAACTTAGCCTAATTTCATTGGATGAGTGGCCTTAGGCCAAAATTATAACATTTTTAAGCTACTTGGGCAAGAATATGATATTTATTATATTTTTTAATGGTATGTTTAAAATGTGATAATCATATTTGTAATAACTAAATCATTCTTAATATTGGGTTATACGGAATATAAATTAGACTATAAGTAGTAATTTAAAAAATAATAAATTTATATTCATCATGATAATTTTTTTTAATTTTTATAGAAGAAATAGTCTAATTAAAGGCATTCATAATAATGATGCAATCATTATTTAATTAACAGAAATATCAAACAAATGATATTAAAAATATTAAAATAAATATAATTTTACCTAATTAATGAAATAAACGAATTTAATATAAAATTTATACATTTTAGTGATATATGAAAAGTTTTTTTTGGGAATTTATCATTTTGTTATGATATTTAAAAAAAATAATGATTAATATCAAAATTGGCATAATTTATACTTTTAAAGAAATAATATTTTATTTAATGATATAAAATTATTAAAAATATAATATTCATAAAAATAACTAGTATAAGGTATGAAATGGCATTAATTATCTATTTGGGGTTAGTTTTTAATTTCATAGTAACTATATTAACCATAAAGAGTAAAAAATACAAGTTGCCACTCTAAGAGTTATAGGGTTTAACCAAGTGTTAAATCCAAAAGATAAGGTCACTATTGTGACCTAAACATGTATAAAAATCATTGGATGAGATAATTTAGGAAAATAATAATATTATATTATAAATAACTCATTTTGTATCTATTATAAATCTAAAATAAATTTACACTAAATTAACATTTTAATGGATTCCATGAGTTCCCCTCCCCTCTGTTATAAAAAGAAACCTCCTCCATCACTTCCTCACACAAGTTTGAGCTGTATAGATCAACCAAAACCTTATCATTTATCCACCCAAAATTCTTTGTTATGTTATTGAGGTAATTTTCTTATAAAAATACCAACCCTATTTCCCCTAAGAGGTGATCTAACAGGAGTCCACCGAAGAATACATAATTGTTTTACCAATTCATTTAAGTTCATTTCTTATTATACTTACTATTTCTATGTTTTTTACATACTAATATAATAAATCCATTATCATCAATATTATGAGTTTTCATTATGATTATTGGATAACCAAATTCATCATTTTATCCATCCTACGAAAAATAATATCACCATGCATGTGTGCGTACGACTTACTGTCTCCACACTGTGGTGTAATCTTTTTTCCATCACTATTTTATTCGGATGGGTATAATGATAAATTTAATGGATATAAATAATAATTATTACATGATATTTATTATTTATAATTAATATACCATCCACTTAATTAAAACCTTACCTTTAAGGGAACGATACTTCCGCTCGTGCGTACGTACAACCTACCATCTCCACAATGTGATGAGATTCATTATCCATGATAACCATTAAAGAATGGTTATAAAAATTTATATGATGAAATAATATAATATTTATGAACTTAATATCATTATTTATATGATTGATATATATCCTATTCATAATAAATAGTACTCACAGAACAAAATATGCTTAGGAATATGAAGAAATTGACACCCAAAACAAGGGTTATAACAAAATATTATTAACAAAATTATATAAGAAAATCATATATGATATAATAAATATGGATATAGAGCTATTATAATATAATAAATTGTTTAAAAAAATTAAACAAGAGGTTAAAGAATAGTCAACTAAAGTAAAGTATGAGGCAAGCGTTATTTCACAATCTCTTTATTATTTAGGATTGTTTATGCATAAGTATCTAATGGGGAACATTTATTATCCATGTGCATATTTCTTATAAATATTTTTGAAAATAATTTTACTGTTATAATATGATTTTTAACATCCTTTTTAAACATGTTTTAATTTTTATAAAATGGTTAGAAATGAATCTTTTTTCCACTTTCCAAATGAGGTACTTTATGAAATTTTCAATGGAAGGAATGTTTTTTAACTTATGTGGCATTAAAGGATTTTTACATCTTCTTGATTCCTTAAATTTTTAATGATCTATTTACAAGTTTAAATTTTTCATTTAAAATAATGTTTTTTCTTTCATAATTTCAAAACTTTTTAAATAAATTATTTCAAATTAAAAAAGGGTATTTCTATCAAAAAAGATATATGATTTTATTATAATTTTTTTTATCTATTTCAATATATTATGTTGAATATTATTCTTAATTGAAGTTTAAATCTTATGATATCATTTATCATATTTCATTGAATGGTTTATGATCATTTTGACTATGGATGTGCTATTTTGATACCATTAGTGGTTTCTGGTTGAAGTATTCACATTTCATATGCTAGACTTTCAATACAAATGCTTATATTGTTTATGTTTCACCCATTCTATACGATCAATGCATTGGAATTAGTAAGTGATGGGTAGGGACCACTATACCCCCTCTATTCATCGGTAGGTCTAATAAGACAAAATTGGTCGGTGAAAAACACTTAATGTTTGTTTCTAAGTATATTTAAATTTTAGGGAGGATAGATCTTGAAAAAAATCAGCTCGGTTTCTACCCACATACATAAAATATTACGAGGATAGATCTGGATAGTAGCTATATTGAGGGTATATATTTATAGTTAAGATGTAAAAAATTATGAATTCCATCATCATTATTATTCTATGTGATTATTTTATTATTTAGAATATCCATGGTTAAGTTTCCTAGATCATGAGATTATTTAAATGGAATGTGTATTATTTCCTTACCTTTCCATATTGTTTATGCCACATTTACTCATAGATTATTTTGTATGCCTACCCTTACTGATCATTTTATCTCACCCCTTTAATATGTTTCATTTTTTCCAAGTATTCTAATAAGTATGTTATGACTAATATACAAGGTTACACAATGGGGGAATAATTGGAGACTTGATGAAATTCTTTGTGTACTTTATGTTTCAAAATGCATTGTGGATTGCAAGTATGTATATAGTTTTCCAAGACTACTAAACTATTTGGTCCCTTAGGATGTGATTCATTTTATCTTATGTTAATGTATTAAAGTAAGGTACCAGCTCTGGGATACTGGGGTTGGGGTTGTTACAAATGTATTGTTCAATAAACTATGAGATGCATAATATTTCTATAAGGTGGAAAATAGTTGATATATCACCAGCCAAAAGGTGAAGAAGGAGGATATTCCCAAGGATAAATTTTGAATAAGATATGGAAACTCGGTGTTCATAGTGAATCCCTTTAGAATCAATAATTCTCCAGAAATATTTATTGACATAATAAATAGAGTCATTAGATATTACCTTGAATTTTTTGGTAGTCTTTATATATGATATTATGATATAATCCAAAATCTGGGAGGATCAAGAGGAGTATTTAACTACTTTTCTAAATAATTTAAGAAAGGATAAGATTTATGGAAAGTACAATAAATGTGAGTTCTAGATTGAAGAAGTATCATTATTGGGAAATGTTATCGCCAAAAATGGGATATCCATGGATACCTCTAGGATAAATGAGATTGAGGAGTGGCCCAAAAAACATTTGAAATGGAGATCTATAGTTTCCTTATACTAGGTGGGTATTAATGATTATTTGTGAGAAACTGCTTGTGATTTTCAAACCCGCTACCCAAGATAGCTCAGAAGGGGTAATGTTTTTATAGACAAAAAAATGTGAAGAGAGATTCCTGGAATTGAAAAAAGGATTATCACTACACCAGTCCACACATCTCAATCAAGTGGGGAACATTTCCTTGTGTATATATATATTCTTTAAAGAAGGGTCTAGGATGTTTACAAAATAATAATTATTAAGTGATATCCTACATCTTTACGTAGTTGAATCTGCATGATTACAACTATCCAATGCATGATCTAGAGTTGGATGTAGTGATATTAGTGTTGGATATATTATGGCACTAACTTTATAGAGAGATGTATTAAATTTATAATGATAAAAGAGCCTGAAATATGAATATTCACATAGAATGAGATTAACATTCAATAGTGAAGATGGTTAGATCTAATCAAGGCCTATGAATTCTCAATCCACCACCATCATGGGAAAGAAAATAAAGTGAAAGATTATATAAGTAGAAAGTATTTGGAAACCATATGAATTATGAGAATTGAGAATATAGAAATACATAAGAAGGTGGGATTTATAAAAAATGATAAATAATCAGAGTTCAAAATTGAAAATGAAGGATTTGTAAAAATTTGGTCACAACTATATGGACTATAAAATCCTATGATAAAGGAGCTGTTGAATAATTCAAATTGGTCGACCTTTTCTATCCACCTAGGAATAACTAAGATGTATCAAGATCTTTAAAAAATAATTGGTGAGTTAATATGAATAAATAAATCATAGAATATACATAAATATTTCTGGTATGTTAGAAGGTGAAGGATGAAAGGAAAAATTCCATGGGGGTGATGCATCCATTACCTATAGCTAAATGAAAATGAAAAAACATCATCATTGACTCTTTCACTGGTTTTCTAAAGACATCAAGTGAAAATAATTCTATATGGTTTGTAATAGATATTTTTACAAATACTGATAATTTCAATTCAGTTATAATGGAATTATCACTCAAGAAACTTTCAAGGATATACATCAGAGAAGTGGTGAGGCTACAAAGAAGACCACTATCGATTATATCTGATTTAGATCTGAGATTTACCTCAATGTTCTGTAAAAGTATCCAATATTATATAAATACTAATATTCATATTTACATATTAAATATGATATATATATTTCCCACACATATATACCTATATTAATTCATCTTTCCTTATTGGGGATATACTTGTTTCAAAAGGCTCCCTTCTCAATTTCTCTCGATAAGAAAACCAGATTAAAAGAAATTTATATTTTTCTTACCTTTTCAAGAACCACTCCTTAGATTTTTTCTAAACCAATGATGTTTTCTAAAATTGAAAATATTATCATGTAAAAACATTTTCAGTACATTTTTGTTTTTATGGAAATTATTATTCCCTTACCCTCTTTAAAGACTCATTACCCTTTTTCCTAAATCCCTACTAATGAGGTACAGTTCTAAAGGTATTTATTTAATCCTTTCAAAGTATTCATTTGACATGGAAATCATCACTCATGAACTATGATTGTTAATGTAAAATAATACTTAAATAAATTTATTTTATGGGTAATATTTTGTTTATGATTTATTTCTGATTTCTTTATATGGAAAAAATATGCATGCACATGCCGTGATGAGTGTTCTTAGATAGAAATCCAATTAATTGGGTAATTTTTTTGACTTATGAGACATTATTTATGATATTAGTAAGTAAAACTAATACATTATTGGACTTTTTGCACCATGTGATGTTTTCTTTAGAGTTGTCCTTGACTTATGATTATGTCATGTTTTATGTAGTGTCCTCATTACATAGATTCCATGATCACATGATTCCACTTTATTTATGTTATGACTCCATACTATTATTCATGATCCTTTTCTATTATGATATCATGTTATTAATTTGGACTCATATACTATGCTTTATTACCATATTTGTTCCCCTATTAGGATTTATTGTACACCCCTTTCTTTTAAATATTCCACTAGTTATCTTATGCACTTTTAGAAGATCAAAGGGATTTTGGAGCTCATTTTTTATAATAAAATAACAATATTATCATTTAGTTTATTATACATGTATTATGAAACTATTATTCCAAATAAACTATGCCTCATGATATATGGGTTGTGTTTATTTTATGTTTTTGTTAAAAATATTGTAATAATATGTGTGAAGTGATTGGGTTTCTATAGTGGGAATCAGATCAAGGTTTAGTTATTTTTGGTGATTTTGATGAGAATAATTTATTTATGAACCCATAGATAATTCTACGTATAGGATAATATCGTGAAATATTAGTGAAGTATAGAGTGAGTGGTTTCTATAAAATTACATCACTGTATAGATACTACAATTGAATATGGCTATGTAACAATCATACCAATGGGTAATAATATGGAAAAGGGAATATTGGGTATTAACATGATCTTCACCTGGTTCATTTCAACGTTTCCTTATTGCACCCCTGATTTGACACTCCTAGGTGATATGCTTTGTAAATTTTACAAACTCTTTACAAAGCATTATGGAATACTTTAATAGATTATTAGGACATAAAACCAATTTGGAAGAATTACCATGTAAAACGAAGATTAAAACCTAGAGTCTTATATGGTAGGTTATAATTTTCATTTATAAGTTATTCCTCTCTGATTGTAGCTTTCTTTTTTTATATATTTTCTTAGTTTGAGTAATCTCATCCCTTTTTTATTTTAGTTAATGGAGGGAAACATGAAGAACCATATTGACAACAAATGTGAAATGAAATGTTATTATTACCCTCATTATATGCCTAACCGTATGGGAGAAGGACCTATGAACTTAATGGAGTTATTGGATTAGCTGACTCAAGCTATTAATAATAACTTGAATCATATGTAATGACCTCCTTATACTAATAAATAGAATGTTGTGGTTATGTCCATTATGTGATAAAGGCCTCCTACCTTTAATGTATCTTCCAATACCCTAATATAATAACAATGTAGTAACTCTATTGAGAAGATATTCTATATTCTCTAATGCTCAAAATAATAGAATGAAACACTGGTTCTCTATACGATTTAAAATGCTGATCGGTGGTGGAAATTGATCAAAAACCTGATGTACAAAGAGGAAATTGATTAAATGGAATGAAATTAATTCAGAAAAATATGTTTTAATAAATATTTTACCAAACTATCAATATTAAAATGGATAGGGAGTTACTTTGATTGATAAAAAAGGAATATGTGTATATCAAGGTTTATAAAGAAAAAAAATCACAAGGCTTGTGTGGTACACCTTTGAATTTTTTAACAACACTAAAAGTAAGGTGGAATATTTATTTAGTGGGTGAAATATAATTCTTTTAAAATATTTAATGATTTAGGACTTTAAAAGATATAAAGAGATTGTTTATTCTACCCTTAATGTCAAGATTGATATTGGTGATTCTCAGTGATCTCATTATCTTGGAGAAAAAAGTGTAAAATGAAGTTTACTTTGAGTGCATTAATGGATAAAACTCATAGAGAAAATAAAAACCATCATCTTATGTGTTAAAAATCTGGGAAAAATCATCATCGAAACTATCTCAAGGTATTCGAGGGATTCTTTAAATATGGAAAATAGGGGAATAAATTTTATAAATTTTAAGCAGAGATAAAGAAACCCACTAATGTGATGGCTAAAAATAAGGTCTATACCAACACTAAACCTTTGATACAATGTTTCAACTATATAGAACATAAATATTATGTGAAACAATTCCCTAATCCAAGGGTTTTCAGAGAAAATCAATGACAACAATCTCTAAGGCCTATATAGAAAGGAAGATCACATACTATCACTACATTCAAGGGGGATCCTACAGTGATATAGTGACAGGAACAAAGGTTATTCATTTAAGAATTGATAACATGATTTTTTATTCTACTTCAACACATTCTTTCATATCTTTAATGTTTAGTAGAACTATTCAAACCCAACTCAAAACATGGAGGTTGAGTTATATGTGATAACAAAAAATGAAAAAATTATTGATTCCAAATTATATAACCCCTCCCCAATCAACGTTTTTAGACTAAACCTCCCAGAAAAACATTTCATAATTACTTTACTGTAGTTTGATGCTATATTGGGCATATATTGGCTATCCTTATATAAACTCAATATCAAATTTTGGGAGGGTGATATCACTCCTCACATCCTGATTCATCCTTTTATTTTTTTACTAGTGTAAGGATGAGGTTGAATCTCCTTTGGAAACATTATCTCAAGTATGGATATTATTGCCTTACGAGAAAGCATATTTGGCTCAAATAATTGAAAAAAGGAGAGCATAATTCTTGAAGTCATTCCCATTATGATGGATTATAAAAATGTATTCCTTGAATGGTTTCTTAGTCTTACTCTTGATCAAGAGGTTACATTGTTAATTTAAATTATACATGGATTTATATCCATATACAAGAAACCTATAGAATCTTCATCATTGAGTTAGAATAACTGAATAAGTAGTTACAAGAGAATCTGAAAAAGGGTTTTATATGCTGAAGTACTTCACTAGGGGGGATTTAGTCTTCTTCATTGAGAATAAGTATTGGAAAATGTGCCTCTCCATTGATTATCATGAACTTATGAAAATCATGATAACGAATAAGCATCCATTACCATGGATAGAAGAATTATTTGATTAAAAATGTGGGTATTAGTATTTATCTTAGGTGGTCCTTTGGTTGAGATATCCCCAATTAAAGGTGAAGAAGGAAAATATTTGGAATGTTTCCTTTCAATCAAGTTATAGAAACTATTAGTTCATAGAGATTCCATTTGGACTCATTAATTATCCAACAATATTTTTGGACTTTATGAATAGAGTCTTTAGAGATTAACTTATCCAAATTATAGCAGTATTTACAGATGAAATTATAATATTATCTAAAATTTATGAGGATTATTAGGAGAATTTTAACACCATTTTAAATAATTTTTTATAGGATAATTAATATGAAAAGTATATCAAATATTAGTTTTGGATGGAGTAAGTATCATTATTAGGGAATGTTATCTATAACACCCCATGGTTTTGAAAATAAATATTAAATATAAGAAAACATTGAGTCCCTTCAAAACAATATATTATATAATCTATCCCTTAAACACAATTTTTTCTTCTACTATGTTTTGAATTTCAAAAAATGGTTACCTAGAGTTGTGATCAGTAAGTCATTTGGAGTCTGATAGAACCAACATGATTTTTGGTGAATAGCAACATACCCTTATAAAAAGTAATATGAATAGTAATATGACCCTTATGAACAGTAAATAATAATAATATTTTATTTTCTTAAGGTTATAATATAATGAGATCTTGATTAATTTTTCAATTTGATATAAAACTAATTATACCTTTAAAATTATTATTTTTCGAATTAACTATGATTTTATTTAAAACATAAATTCATAATATTTAGAAACTTATTTTACAAAAATTGAGTTCATTTTTTAATTATACATGTGGAAAAATTGTTAGGGTGAATTTTTTGTATTTTCTAAAATACTTGAATTTTTGATGATTAGTGAAATATGGTAAATTACCGTATATACAAATTATCAATTAAATACACTATTTTTGACATCATATGTGTTGTAATAACACTTGGTTAGAACTCACACGCACATATTACTATTAGGGTTCACATGAACCGTCACTATTGGTTGTTTAGAATGAATTAATAAAATAATGAATAAAATAGTCAAAACTCACTCCTCTCCTCCACTATAAAACCCCCATCACTCCCTCCTCTCTTCGATCCTCTAATCCTTCAAGATCCTCAATGTTCTACCCAAATAAAATAACCTAGTCACTACACACTTCCAATAAGATCTTGGTCTTTCCAAAATACCAAAACCCATTCATGTAATGAGGTTCCCAAGGAGGTTATTTCAAGAGGTAAAGAACCATTCTTTTTCATTTAGTTTCATTCCAAGTTATATTCTTTTGTTATCCTATCATCACATAATCTATCCAAATGACCATGATAAATATAGTATAATATATATAATATAATTATATCATGTTAATGGAAGAACCATCATCAATATTCTTACTCTATTCTGTTTATTTTTTTAAACGAAATCATCGTAGTTGTGTTTCCAATTTACAACCTTCGTGGACAACGAAGTTTTGTTATTCAATTTCTCTTTAATTACTAGTCCTAAAACCATTTTTATTATTTAAACATACTATAATATATTTATTATAACCTATTTTATATTCAAGAACTAGTATATGTACATAATATTAAATCATATGTCCAAACTATTTTATAATAATCAAAATACAACTTAAATAATCTAAGTGAATGTCATTAATATTTCATCTAATGATTTATCCTAATTCCATGTAACTAAATTATATAAATGGCCATGAACACCTATTGATATTTTTACTTAATGTTTAAATTCAATTATTGATATTTACATCCATTTCACACTAAATCATTACTTAAAAACAAGTGATCTGATTATGAAAATCAAGTAAACGAACACTCCGGAACGAAGAAATTCAATATTATAAATTATTAATAAGGAAATAAATGAACTAAAAATAATTATTAGAAACTAAAGACATGTATAATAGGTTATTAAATAAGTTATTAATAAGTCTAATTTCATATTACAGGACCTTATTATCATGAGTGGAAGACATTCGGACCTAAGGTAAGGGTTTCCAACCCAAACCACCATTTTCATTCGGGTTACTTTCATTGTATAATTAGCTTAATAAAATTCCTATGTATTATTATATACTCATCATAAATTACGTTCAAGTGTTCTATATATGTACACTAACCTGAATCCTTCCTTATGTTATGGATATTTACACATTTTAAAAGGATCTTTCAAAATTGTTTCCGAAATACAAGCCCGATTGAAGGGAATTTCTCAATTTCTTACCTATTTTCAAGGGAACTCTCTAATATATTTTTTGAAACCATTATATTTATAAAATCAATAATTTTATTATTAAAATACAATCATAATTCACTTCTAGTTTTATACAAGTATTATTCCAAAAGAACTCTTCTTTTCAAAGTAAAAGAGTATTTACCTCAAGAATTACCTGAAGATTTTATAAGAGCATATTCATCTATTTCAACAATCTTGTTGATTATTATGTAATATTGGGATTAATATTTCATTATATAATGTACCATATTTAATTTAATGGTTTAATATTATTTTTTTCGTGGATGTGCTATCTTAAAACCAATCACCAAATTACTCCGAATGGTTAGTGTTTATGCTTAATGTTTGGGGAAAGTTATTTAAATTTTATATATTACTTTTAATATGATTGTATATGTTGTTTATGTTTACCCCCGTTAATATGAGTAACTCATTGGACATAGTAAGTGTTAGGTGGGTCCCGCTATTTCCCTTCGGTGGATCGGTAGGTCTCCTGAGACAAACTACGATCTTGGCACAAGGCCTTGACAAAATGTTTATTTATAGTCTTGGAACGAGGCCTTGATGGTACAGTTAAGACGCCTTGAATTACGAATTACCTCATTATGAAGATATAATTGATGGTTCATGTGGTTATTAGACTAGTAGAATACCCATGATTATGGAATTTTTTATTCAGCTCTTATTCCTACCATAATGTGATCATGTTTTAGTTAAAGGCATATGTTTTTAGTTAATATACATGCCTAATGTTTATGTTATGATATCTACTATTGTATTGATTACCCTTACTAAGAGTTTTATCTCACCCCTTTCTTATGTTTTATTTTCTCAGGACATGAAGAATTTAATTATGAATGACATGCTGAAATAACATAGGAGTTATGGATGTTTCCAAAGAAATTTTTATGTTGTTTTTCATATGAAGTTGTAATGAAAAAATTATATATGTGTCTTGTTTCCAATTCTACTAAACTAATCGGTCCTTCAGGATGCATATTCCTTGTTTATATTCCAATATAATAAAATAAGGCATTGGCTCTAGGAAACTGGGGTCAGGTCCTTAGTATTTGTATCAAAGGAAGTTTAGTGTAAAGATTAGAAACTAGATTTAGAAAACACAGATTATGGAAAAATACCTAATATAGTCTTTCAGGATAAACATGTAAGAACGTCTTGGTATTTTGGTAAGGAATAGATTATGCGGATCTTTCTAGAAAATACTTCCTTATCTAGATATTACAAATGGATCTGGTTCTGGCACAGATGTACCTGAGAGTAAAAAGTTTTACAAGGAGTTTTGGGCTTGACCCAAGGAATCCTGGTACATGAAAATGTTCCTTACTGCGCACTTAGTTTGACACTCAAATGGGATATGCTTAGGATAATTCGCATTTTCTTTACAAGCCATTAAGATGGATTTAAATGTAACTTTTTCCTCAATGAAACCATGTTTATGATTAATAAATTAGCTACGTATAGGATTTAAATTTATTCTTAGTATTTTTATATACATATTATGATTCATACCCTAATATAGTGTATGCCATTATTTTGAAATGACGCCTAGTATAAGGAATGGAAACCGCATGAACACGCATGCCCCATGTAGGGATTTCCATTCGATGTAGGATAATTATGTTGGTTATAGTGCTTTGATTGGTGTTGAGAAACTTATAACTATACTGGGACAAATTACATAGGTTATTAATAATAACCTTACCCATATGGATCATCCAGATACACCACATGGGGGAGCAATGTTAGATCGATTTATGAAACAACAGACTCCATTGTTCAATGGGACTACAAATCCATTTATAGTTGAGAAGTGGATAAGTTCCCTAGAGAAGATATTCCTTGCTTTGGGATGTAATGAAAGAGATAAGGTTGTCATGGTAGTTTATCATATATCAAAATTTGTGGATTAGTGGTGGTCATTAATTCAAAACACAAGAGTTTCAATGGAACTCGATGACATGTTTCTAGAGATCCTCCCGGATGTGACCCTCCCCCGACCATAGGGCCGAGCCCTGGATCTTCCCATATAGTGCCAGTGTCTGATCCCTCCTCTTCTGTGGGTAATATTCCAGACCCACTAGTCCCAGAGGGGTTCCCTTCACCCTCCAATACTCAAGACCAACAACCCATCCTGACACTAGTCCCTTATATACAAGATGTTTCCTACCTTGTGGTACCTATATTTCTACCTCGTTTATGCAACCCCTCTTAGTGGCTTCTGAGCGGTGCCATCCTAGATCAATTTCTATGTTCACCAGTTGGATCCCTGATGATTCCCACCTTCATGTTTTCTATTCCTTCACCAAACCCTAGCCGTCTCAATGAAATACTGACCCTGGACAGAAGAGACCAATAGACTTTCCCCCCACAGTTTGGAAAGAGGCTCAGGACATTGACTAGGCCAACATATATCAATATACAACACCAGGGTCCCGAGATGACCGGTTGGCTGGAACACCTGGGCCCTTGTCTCTATCCCCGCCGAGCGGGGAAAGTTGGAAATCCTTCAAACCCTCACTGAACCTTCCATAGAAGACCCCTAAGCCAACTACTCAGAGCCCAGAGAGGTGTACAAGGCTTCGATTGAAGAAAAAAAAAGACCAAGAAGTGATCCTACTCCCAATACAAAGAGACCAAGTCAACTCTAGATAAATATGGACATTACTCATCCAAATGATAACCCTTATCATATGGAATTCCCGTGGAATTGGTGCATGGGTAAAAATTTATTTCATTGACTCGAAATCCAGGAAGCACAAGGCCAATATTGTCGCCATTCAGGAAAAAAAATACAAACAAAAAAAGGTCAAGGAGTTCAACCATAGAACCAGGATGCATGCCTCCATGCATGGAGGCCTTGTTAACAAACACATATGGGTTTTATTGAACAAGGATACTTTGGTTACACTAATCTAGGCAAGAGAGATAGTTTAGGACAAGCGTCACCTATGGCACAAGGACTATCCGGGTGAACTTCATCTATGGAGACTGTGTTGCATAGAGGAGGGAGGGCCTCTGGTAGGAACTCAGTGTGTTTAACCTAAGGGACTTACCTTGGATCATCGGGGGTGACTTAAATGTGGTAGAAGAACTAGATGAGAAGAAAGGGAGAGGGGGATTCCCCAAAAAGGTGTGGATGGACTTCATCCAGTTCATGGCTGGAAAAGGCTTACTCGACATGGGAAATATGGGCATCCATTTCACTTGGTGAAATAACCAATGCGGGACTAACCGCTGCTCGAGCCGGCTGGATCGATTCCTTACAACATCCACACCCTTTCCATGTTTCCAAATTCCAAGGTTCGATACCTTTTCCATCGTATCTATGATCACTCTCTGCTACTTCTCTCTCTGTCTCTATCACATTCCATGAATGAATGATTCAGGTTCAGTAGTCGGTGGAGTGAAGAACTATGTTACCAACAAGTGGTCAGGGAAGTGTGGGGAGAATCGACCCAGTGAAAAACATGGATGGCCATCCATAACAAGTTGAGGAGACTGAAACATAGGCTGTAGTTGTGGGATAGGGATCTTCCTCAAGTTTATTAGATCATGGAGGAGATAAGAAGGGATGTCGAGCACCTCAAAAGCAGCCTGGAGGAGGACTGGGATGATGCTTTTTTATGGAGCTACTCGATAAAAAGAACTACCTGGATGATCTTGTTCTGTCCCAGTAACGTCGAGAAAGAGACGACTCAAATATTAAATGGCTCCGCAAGGGTGACAAAAACACAGATTTCTTCAATTCCTGCATCAAAGAGAGGTGAAGGCCAATAAAACCCTAAATAGAACAAGATGACAGTACATAAACTAATGATGGTAATTTGGTAGGGGATATGGCTCATAATTACTTCAAAGACCTCTGGGCATGCCCTAGTACGATAATGAAAAATAGATATCCAGAAGGGGTGAGAATTTTTGGAGAGAGAATCATAGTCTTGTCTATATCAATGTGAGTGAATAAATTGAACAGATCTTTGGGGAGGATGAGATCTATAATTCCACAATGAGGCTCAACCCTGAGAGCACACCTATCTAGGATAACATCCCAATATTGTTCTATAGGGGCTCGTGGGAGGTGGTTAAAGGGGACATTTCTACTCTTATACAAGATTTATTCTGAGGCGTGGCCTTCGACACATGGATTGTGCTACATCCCTCATACTCATCCCAAAGATCAATTACCCATCCTCCCTTCTTTACTATAGACTAATGAGTATGTGCAACTTCTTGTACAAGATTCTGGCTAACATCCTCCATGAACGACTATCCTCTTTTCTCCTGCAGTGGACCTCACCCGAGAAACACAGCTTTGTTAAGGGTATCTCGATTCAAGAGGTGATAGCCTAGTCACAAGAGTTGCTGAGGGATATGAATATCAAAACTCATGGTTACAACATATATATCAAGGTGTATATGAACAAAACATATGACTGTATGGAATGGGGGTACATAAGTAGGGTATTGGAAATATTTGGATTCTCTCTTTGGTCATGAGAACTCCTTTTCAGGTGTAATAGCTCTTCTTGGCTGGTTGTCCCATTCATTGGGAGATATTGAAGCTTCTTCAAGGTGACCCTTGGCCAACACCAAAGTAACCCCATCTTACCCAGTATCTTCATCATTGTTCAGGACACTCACATTCGTATGATCAACAGAGATATATCCAATGGATTCATTCAACCATATCAAAGGAAATGTGACCTTCCCTCAGTCTCCCATATGATGTTTGCCGATGACACAATAATTTTCATGGATGTTGTTAAGAAGTTGATGCAAGGGGATTATTCGGATCCTTGATGAATACTACCACTAGAGTGGACATGCTATTAACATGAAAAAAGTCACTTCTATATCTCACATTGTTGAGACAATAGGAGGGCTATGCATTTGAGTAGTAGGATGAGAATGCAGCATGTCTCCTTTCCCATGGATTATCTAGGTGTGCCAGTATCCTCAGGCATGGCATGGATTCGGGACTTCAACCATGTGGTAAGTTGGATCGCGGGGTGCGTGATCAATTGGAAAAACCACTTTCTCTCCTTCAGAGGTCGGATTACGCTGGCTAACAACGTCTTATCGGAGATCCATATCCATGAAATTATGTCCTCCAATATACCTAAATGGGTCATCATGTCCCTTGATAATATACAATCTATATTTATATGGGAAAATTCTTCAGAGCAGAAAAGATGTTGGGTCTCTTGGGAGAGGTTGGTAAGACCTATCTAGGATGGAGGAATCAGTGTGAAGATCTTGGTGGACACTATATGAAGAATGAACTTGAAAATGGCATGGGCCTTGATTGAGGAGTGCACATTGTAGGAAAAACAATTCTGTGTATACTGGGTGGGAATACAGGCAGTGAACCCATGCATGGCTCTCCCCTCTGGTCCTCAATCACTAGCCTCATTCCAAACCTCCACTGGAAATCGCAGTGGATCTTCGGAGAGGGGAACATCCAATTTTGGCATGACAACTGGGATGATGATGTGATCGGCTACCCAGGCTTCCCCTCTCCCAACATCAGCTTCAAAGAGTCAAGCCTCCACCCTCAGTTAATGAGGCTTGTTCTGGACAAAAAACTACAAGTGGTATTTGACCTCATTATCCTCAAGTCGGAGGTAGACAGGTGCATGTTTACCCCTTCCACTTCAAGAAGCTTCAATAGGAAAGACTTCCGATAGATGGTCATCACCCATTCACAAAGTGATATGTGGAATGAAGTTCTATGGTGAACCAAAATCCTCCCAAAATATGACTTTCTAACATGGAGAATCAGAAATCATGCTTTCCCAATGGATGAAAACATAAAAAATCTTCAAATCAGTATGGACTCATGATTCCATTGTTGTAGGTTCAATCATGAGGAGACCATGAAACACCTCTTCTTCAAAGGACTATGGGATCTTGAATTGTGGAGATTATTTTGTGCTTGTACCATATATCTAGATCGGGACCTTCACGATGATCCCTTCATAGAGAATTGGTATAAGGGGATCGACAATGCAGGACCAGAAAGAACGGCGAGAACCATCATCCTCAATGCAGGTTGCTGGAGTTTATGGAAATACATGAATTGAGAGAGGTACGAGAGGATTATGTTAATTGGGAGATACTTCATTGTATGAAAAAATAGCTTGTTGGCTGACTAGGTGACCCACATCAGCAACTATAAGGATGCAACATTGCTTTGGATTATGTACGGTCCATCCCCAGTGACTCATCCTATGGTACGAGGCCACTAGGTATAGTGGATGCCCCGGACAGTAGGCTTCATTTTGAATACAAATGGATATTTCTCTTTGGGAGTCATACGAGGATGTGGTATAGCAAGGGACTACAGGGGAAGTATTTTCTTAGCCTTAACGACTCACTATGGGAGTGGAAAATCTTTACAAACAGAGGCCAATGTGATCTTGAATGGGCTCACCCTCTGTATAAAAAAGTAGGTTAGCCTCTCCCGAATGGAGACTGAATCAATGATAATACATGACCCCTTACATGGGAGATGGTCCAAAACTTGGTCAATATCTTACATCATCAGGAAGTGTAAGGCTCTCATCAAAAACAATATTAATGTCACCCATACTAGGTGAGAGGGTAATAAATTAGTGAATCACCTTTCTTCTCAAGCAGGACAAGATTTTGGGGTCACATATCTCCACAACATCTCTTACTTTAAAACTGAGGGGGTGAATATAATTATAGGGGATTCCCTCAGCCTGTACTACTTCAGGCCTCTTTAGGTCCTATAAGTCCTTTGGATTGTACTCTTTCTTGATTAAAAATGAAACAATGATAATGATGAGATGGAATGGAAGGAATTTAAGGAAATATTCCTAGAAAAATATTTCCCTCATGAACAACGAGTAGATATGGATAGGAAATTCTAGAATCTGAGGCAGAAGGAGGATGAAAATGTTTCCAAGTATGAATCCAACTTTACAAGGATGGAAATCAAGCTACGTACTATATACGTAATCCTAGGTGAAAAATTTAACAATTATTTGATGGTTTAAAACAATTCCACTGAAGGTCTCTAGTTTCCCCAAGTTTCTCATCATATGAAGATATAGTCTCATGTTCTATTAAGATGGAAAAAGAATTATCTATGTATTATGACTTTAAGGGAAATAAACAGAATATGAGGGTTGCCAAAAACTTTGGTAAAGGAAATAAGAATTGGGGAAGAAGGGAAGAGTTGAACTTCGATCTTGTAATAATTATGGGAAGAAACACCCTAGCACTTTCTTGAAGGGAATATGAGTTTATTACAAGTGCTGAGAAAAAGGCCACCTATATCAGGATTGTAAGGGGAAGAATGAAGCTACCAATGTTTAGTGCTACAATTTTAGGGGTATGGGAAATTATGCACATGAATATCCTAAGAGGTAGGAAAACATTTCCTAAAGAAGGACAAGAGAGAAAGGCCAAGCTTATACAGTCACAACTACGGAGGTTGAAGTTCCTAACGAAGTGATGGCAGGTACTCTAATCATTTACTCAAACTTAGCCAATGCATTATTTGATTTTGGATCGTCTCATTCATTCATATCTTCCTATTTTTCCAAGAAAATAAGATATTTCTAATTTTATTTAATAAGGGAGTTGTTAGTCAAAAATCATAAGGAAAGTATCATGAAAAAAAAGTTGTGTTAGGAAGTCCCCATTACGGCATATAAACGTGCTTTATCTACTAATTTTATATTCATACGCATGATTAAATTTGATATAGTCCTTGGTACGGATTGGATTTCGAACTATGATGCAAGAATTTATTGCAAGAAGAAGAAGGTTACATTTTTTTTAGGATGATGCAGAATCCCTTATCTTTAGGGATGAAACATCATCATCTGATTATCATCAAGATACACCACCAGTAGCTTTACTGAATTCAATTATTGGGAAGTAAGGTAATGAAATAACTATGGGTGAGTAAAATAGTGCTCAAATATAATATGTACCTACTGTGAAAGAATATGTTTACATATTTCCAGCGGATTTACCTGGATATCCTCTAGAGTGAGAAATTGAGTTTTCCATTAACTTAATTTCAGGTTCAAGACCCATATCAAAGAGACCATTTAGAATGTCCATTGTGGAGTAAGTGGAACTAAAGAAACAACTTGATGAATTGAGTGATAAAATATTTATTCACCCTAGTGTTTCTCCATGGGGAGCCCATGTTCTTTTCGTTAAGAAGAAAGATGTGTCTATGAGGCTATGTATTGACTATAGGGAGATCAATGCTATAATAATAAAGAAAAAGTATCTCCTACCTCACATTGATGATTTATTTGATCAAATTCATAGAGGCCAATATGTTTTTAAGATTGATCTTCAATTTGGATATCATCACTTTCTTGTGAGGAATAAAGACAATCCAAAAAACAGCATTTCAAACCAAGTTTGGGCATTACGAGTTTATAGTAATGACTTTTGGAATAACTAATGCACCCTATATTTTCATGGATATAATGAATAGAGTTTTCAAGGAATATCTTGATGAATATTTGGTGGTATTTATTGATGATATCTTTGTATACTCTAAAATCTATGAAGATCATGAAAATCACTTACACACTATTCTAAAGAGTCTTAGAAGAAATGAATGGTATTGGAAGTTCAAAAAGTGTGTATTTTGGCACCAATAAATTTCATTTCTAGGACACATTGTCTCTAAAGATCGAATATATGTTGATCTTACAAAGAAAATGGTTATGAAAGAATGTCCTACTCTAACAAACATAACTGAAGTACATAGTTTTTTTGGTTTATCAGGTTATTATTAGGGTTTCATTTAGAACTTAACCTGTTTAGAAAAACCAATGACCTAGCTTACACGTAAATGTGTTATGTTTGTGTGGAATAAATAATGTGAGGAATATATTAAATAATTGAATAGGATATTAGTGAATACTATGATACTAACCCTACCATCGAGGAATTATGGGTTTGTGATCTCTAGTGATGCATCAAATAAATGACTTGGTTGTGTCCTTATGCAGAATAATATAGTTATTTCCTATGCATCAAGGCAGTTAAAAATTCATGAAAAAAACTATCCCACTCATGATCTTGTGTTAGCAGTGGTAATATTTTCTCTAAAGACATGGATACAATATCTCTATGATGAAAAATGTGAGATATATACAGATCAAAAGAGTCTGATGTATATCTTCTCACAGAAAGAACTCAACGTGAGGAAATGACGATGGATTGAACTACTCAAGGAGTATCACCCTGTAAAGGAAAACAAGGTAGATGATGCATTGACCAGGAAGGATCATGGAGTTCTTAATATAATGAAGATTGAAAAGGATCCTTTGTACATGGATATAGTGATGATGGATATGGGGATTATCAAAGAATGTGAAACATCACTAATTTTTCATTCGGTTTCCCAACTAACTTTATTTAAAAGGATTAAATGTCCTATGCCAGATGATGAGATCCTTTAAAAGAAAATTAATGTTGTCAAAGATGGGAAGATGGATGACGTTGAGTGTGAAGCTGGTGTTCTGAAATTTGGGAAGAGGCATTGTGTTCCAGCTATACCTGAGCTAAATAGGGAGTTATTGGATGATGCCCATAGTTATAATTTCTCCATACATCTTGGTAGCACTAATATGTATAGATATTTAAAGGAAAATTTCTGGCCGGATAACATGAAGACGGAAATTACAGATTATGTATTAAGATATTTAGTCTTTCAATAAGTGAAAGATGAAAGGAAATATCCAAAAGGATTCATGCTTCCTCTATCTATTCCTACATGGAAATGGAATGACATCACCATGTATTTTTTCACTAGATTATAAAAAACTCTAAGTAATAATGATGTAATATGGGTAATTGTGGATTGAATTAAAAAATCTACACATTTCTTCGCTATAAAAAAGGATTTTCCACAGGAGCTCCCAGTAAGACTCTATATCAATGAAGTTGTGAGCCTTCATGGAGAACCTCTCCCAATTTCTTTTCATCATAACCCAAGATTTGAATCAAAATTATTGAAAATACTTCATAAATATTTTGATAGCAAACATCAACTGAGAACAACTTATCACCCTCAAACTAATGGAAAATTAGAGAGGATGATACAAACAATAGAGGACATGTTGAGATAATGCTCACTTTACTTCCAAGGTATGTGGAATCAATATTTACCTTTGGTGGAGTTTTCCTACAATAATAGTTTCCATTAGAGTATTCAAATGGCACCATATGAAGCATTGCATGGGAAGAGATGTCGTACACCAACTTGTTGGGATGAAGTTATAGAAAGGAAGCTCATGGGCCCATAGCTTGTGAAGGAAATGATAGAGAAGGTAAAGACTATTTAAGGTCATATCAAAGCAACTCAAAGTAGAAAAAAGAGCTATGCCGATAATCAAAGGAAGGATCTGGAGTTTCAAGTGGGGGATCACGTTTTCTTGAATGTATCTCCATTTAAGGGTGTTATACAATTTGGGAAGAAAGGGGAACTGAGCCCTATGTACATTGTGGCTTTTTAAATTCTAGAGAGAATTGGAGTTATTGCATATCGTTTGGCTGCACTGCCTAGCCTGTCCAAAGTACACAATGTGTTCCATGTCTTATTGCTGAGAAAGTACATGCCAGACCCAAAGCATGTCCTCACTTTTGAAGGTATAGTATTGGAACCTGACCTATCTTACTGTGAAAATCTATATGGATTATAGACACTAAAGTACAAGTGTTGAAGAATAAAACAACTCTTCTGGTAAAGATACTTTGGAGAAATCATAAAATTAAAGAGGCAACATGGGAGCATGAGGATCTTATGTTGAAGACATAACCAAATCTTTTTGTAAGGTAACCCTTTGTGAATTTCGAGGATAAAATTTTTGCAAGGAGGGGATAATGTAACACCCCAAGGTTCTGAAAATAAATATTGAATGCCTGAAAATACTGATTCCCTTCAAAACAACATATTATATAATCTATCCCTTAAACAAAACTTTGCCTATACTACGTTTTGAATTTCATAAAACATTCATTTAGAGTTGTGATTAGTAAGTCATTTGGAGTCTGATAGAACCTACTTGATTTTTGGTGAATAGTAACATACTCGAATGAATAGTAATATGACCCTTATGAATAGAAACTAATAATATTACTTTATTTTCATAAGGTTATATGATAATGAGATCTTGATTGATTTTTCAATGTGATATAAAACTAATTATACTTTGAAAATTATTATTTTTCAAATTAAATATGATTTTATTTAAAAATTATATCAATAACATTTAGAAAATTATTTTCAAAAAATTGAGTTCATTTTTTAATTCTATACATCGATAAATGGTTAGGATTATTTTTTGGTATTTTTCTAAAATTCTCGAATTTTTGATTAATAGTGGAATTCAATAAAATACCGTATTTAAGAATTATCAGTTAAATACACTATTTATGAAATCATAAGTGATGTAAGACATCTTAGTTTGAACTGACATGAACATATTACTATTATGGGTCACATGAACCAACACTATTGGTTGTCTTGAGGGAATTAATAAAATAATGAATAAAATATTCAAAACTCACTACTCTTCTCTGCTATAAAAAACCCCCATCACTCCCTCTTTGTGTTAACTCCTCTAAGCCTTGAATCTCCTCAAAGTTCTACCCAAATACCCTTCCCTAGTAACTACCCATGTCCAATAATCTCTTGGTCTTTCCAAAAGACCAAATCACCTTCCCTTAAAGAGGTTCCCAAAGAGGTTATTTCAAGAGGTAAGTCACCTTTTTTTAGTTAGTTTCATTTCAATTTATATTATTTTGTTATCCTCTCCTAACCTCCTCTGTCCAAATGAACATGATAAATACATTATAATCTATATAATATAATTATATCATGTTAATGGAATATCCATCATCAATATTCTTACTCTTTTCCTTTTATTTTTTTAAACTAAATCATCACTCATGAGGTTCTAATTTACAACCTTCATGGATGGTGAAGTTTCATTCTTCAATTTCTCCTTCATTACTGGTCATGAAACCATTTTTTTGTTTGAAAAATACTTTAATATATGTATTATAACCTATTTAATATTCATAAACAAGAATATGTACATAATATTAAATCATATGACGAAACTAGTTCTTAATAATCAAAATACCGCTTAAATAATCTAAGTGAATGTAATTAGTATTTCATATAATGATTCATCTTCATGTCATGTAACTAAATGATATAAAAAACCATTAAAAAATATATATGTTCATAATTAATATTTAAATTAAATTCTGTATATTTACATCCATTCCACATGAACTCCATTACTTAAAAACAAGCAAATTGATTATGAAAATCAAGTAAATGAACACTCCAGAACAATGGAATTCAATATTATAACTTATAAATAAGGACAAAAATGAGCTGAAAATAATTATTATAAACTAAATAAATGTATAATAGGGTCTTAAATAAGTTATTAATAATTATAATTTCATATTTCATGACCTTAAGTTCAAAAGCGTAACACATTCTAACTTAAGGTAAGGGTTTTCCACCCGAACCCCAATTTTCTTTCAGGTTACTTTCATTGTCTAATTACCTCAATTAAATTTTTATGTATTATTATATACTCATCATATATCATGCGTTATTTTTATATATATTTACACCAACCAGAATCCTTCTTTATTTTATGGATAGTTAAACATTTTAAAAGGAGTTTTCAAAATTGTTTCTGAAATACAAGCCCCATTAAATGGAATTTCTCAATTTCATACCTATTTTATAGGGCACTACCTAATCTGTTTTTGGAAACCATTATATTTATAAAATCACTCATTTTGTTATTAAAATACAATCGTACATAACTTATAGTTTTATACAATGATTTTTCCAAAATAACTCTTATTTTTAAAGTAAATGAGTATTTATCTCAAGAATTACTCGAAGATTTTATAAGAGTATCTTCATATATTTCAACACTCTTGTTGATTCTTCTGTATTATTGGGATTAATATTTCATGGTATCATCTAACATATTTAATTTAATGGTTTATTATTATTTTGGTTGTGTATGTGTTATCTTAAAACCATTCACCGATTTACTTCGAATAGTTAGTGTTTATGATTAATGTTCAGGGAAAGTTATTTACATTTCATATAATTGTTTCAATATGAATATATATGTTGTTTATGTTCATAACTATTCATATGAGGAAGGAATTGTACAAAGTAAGTGTTGGGTGGGTCCCACTATAGCCCCTCATTGCATCGGTAGGTCTCATGAGACAAACTATAGTCTTGGTACAAGGCCTTGATAAAATGATTATTTATGGTCTTGGAACGAGGCCTTGGAGGTATGGTTTTGATGTCCCACATTATGAATTACCTCATTATGAAAACATTATTGATGGTTCATGTGGTTATTTCTACTAGTAGAATACCCATTATTATGGCATTATTTATTCATATCTTATTCCTTCCATAATGTGTTCAAGTTTTTGTTAAAGGAATATGTTTTTAGTTGTTTAAAATTCCTAATGTTTATGTTATGATATATTATGTTATATTTCTTACCCTTACTGATAATTTGAGCTCACCCCTTTCATATGTTTCATTTTCTCAGGGCATGAAGAATTTTTTTATAAATGACATGCTGAAATAACCTAGGAGTTATGGATGTTGTCGAATAAATTTCTATGTTGTTTTTCATTTCAAGTTATTGTGATGAACTTATGTATGTATATTGATTACAATGATACAAAAATACTCAGTCCTTCAGTATGCATATTCCTTTTTTATATGCTAATATAATAAAATAAGGCACCGACTTTAGGAAAATGGGGTTGTGTATTTAGAGTTGGTATAAAATTATGTTTAGTATAAAAATTGGAAATTAGATTTAGAAAATGTAGATTAGGGAAAAATACCTAAGATAGTATTTTAGGATAAACATGAAAGAACGTCATTCTATTTTGGTAAGGAATAGATTATGTGGATCTTTCTAGAAAATACATCCTCGTCTGGATATTATAAGTGGTCGTAGTTCTGGCACAGTTGTACCTAGGAGTGAAAACTCTAATAGGGAGTTTTGGTCTTGACCTAGGGTATCATGGTACACGAAAATGGGCTTTACTGCACACCTGGTTTGACACTCTCGGGGGATATGCTTAGGGTAATTCATATTTTATTTACAAGACATTATAAAGGATTTAAATGTAATTTTTTCCCCAAATAAACCATATTTATGATTAAGAAATTAGCTATGTATAGGATTTGGATTTATGGTAAGTATTTTTCTACATTCATATTATACATTATGATTGATACCCTAATCCAGTGTATGCCATTATTTAAAAATGGCGCCTAGGGGAAGGAATGTAAACCACATGAATGCGCATGTCCAATGTAGGGATTTCCCTCTGGAATACAATAATGTTGTTGGCTCTGGTTCTATGACTGGTGATGAGAATCTTATAACTACATAGAGAGAACTTACTCAGTTTATGAATAATAACCTTACCCATATAGAGAATCAGGATCCATCATGTGGAGGAGCTATGTTAGATCACTTTATGTGACAAAAACCTCCATAATTCAATGGGAGTAAAAACCCATTTGTAGATGAGAAGTGGATAAGTTCTCTAGAGAATATATTCCTTGCTTTGGGATGTATTGAATGAGATAATGTTGTCGTGGAAGTTTATCATCTATCGAGAGATGCTGATCAGTGGTGGTCATTAATCTAAAACACAATTGACGAGGAAGAAATAGAAGAGATGGAATAAAGGGATTTTAAGGAAATATTTCTTGAAAAATATTTTCCTAGTGAACAACAATTAGATATAGAGAAGAAATTCTTGAATCTGAGTTTGAAGGAGGATTAAAATGTTTCCAAGTATGAAGTTAACTTTACAAGGATGACAAGGAATGTTGCGGACTAATATGTAATAAAAGGAGAAAAATTGATCGATTATTTGTTGGTTCAAAACCATTCCTACAAGGGGATCTAGTCTCCCATAGTTTCTCATCATATGAAGATATAGTCTCAAGTGCTATCAGGATGAAAAAAAGAATTTTATAAGTCTTATGACTTTAAGGGAATGAAATAGAATAAGAGGGATCCTGAAAAATATGGTAAATGAAATAATGAAATGGGGAATAAGGGAATAGTTTAACTTCAATCCTGCAGTAATGGTGGGAAGAAACACCCTTCCACTTTCTTGAAGGAAATGGGAGTATTTTACAATTGCGGAAAAGGCCACCTATCATGAGATTGTAAGGGGAAGAAAGAATCTACCAATTTTCATTTCTATAGTTTCAAGGAGATGGGAAATTATGCATATGAATCTCTTAAGAATCAGGGAAAAAATCCCCAAATAAAGCCAAGGGAGAAATTACAAGCTTATGTGGTCACAAAAGTTGAGCTTGATGTTCCTAATGAATTGGTGGATGGTACTTTAATAATTTCCTCAAACTTAGCCAATAATTTATTTGATTCTGGATCATATTATTCTATCATATCTTCCCTATTTTCCAAGAAAATTAGACATTTTCAATTTGATTTAATAAGGGAGTTGTTAATAAAAAATCCTAAGGGATGTATCATTGAAACAATGTTGTGTCAGGCAGTCCCCATTATGGCATATAAACAGGCTTTGTCTGCTAATTTTATTGTCTTACCCAAGATTGATATTGATATAATCCTTGTTATGGATTGTATTTCGAACCATGATGAAAAAATTTATTTCAAGATGAAGGACGTTACAATTTTTGAGGATGATGGGGAATCCATAATCTTTAGGGAAGAAACATCACCATATGATACTCATCTAGATCTATCCCCTACATCTCTACTAAAATAAATTATTGGGGAGGAAGGGAATTCAATGAATATGGGTGAGGAGAAGAATGTTTAAATATAATATGTACCTATTGTGCAAGAATATGTTGATGTCTTTCCATAGGATTTACCTAGACATCCTATAGAGCTAAAAATTGAGTTTTCCATTGATTTAATTCTTAGTTCAAGCCCCATATCAAAGACCCATTACAGAATGGACACAATGGAGTTAGTGGAACTGAATAAAAACATAGATGAATTGAGTGATAAAGGATTTTTTCTCCCTAGTGTTTCACTATTGGGAGCCCATATTCTTTTTGTTAAGAATAAAGATGGGTCTATGAGGCTATGAATTGACTACAAGGAGATCAATGCTATAACAATAAAGAACAAGTATCCCCTAACTCACATTGATGATTTATTTGATCAAATAATGGACCCCAATATTTTTCAAAGATTGATCTTTGATCTGGATATCATCAGTTTCTTGTGAGGAAGGAATACATTCGAAAACTAGCATATCAAACCAGGTATGAGCTTTACAAGTTTATAGTAATGCCTTTTAGATAGACTAATTCACCCTCTATTTTCATGGATCTAATGAATATAGTTTTCAAGGAATATCTTGATTAATTTGTGGTGGTATTTATTAATGATATCTTGGTATACAATAAAATACATGAAGACCATGAAAATCACTTATGCACTATTTTTAAGACTCATAGAAGAAATGGATTATATGGGAAGTTTAGAAAGTGTGAATTTTGGTTCCAATCAGTTTCCTTTCTGGGCCACATTTTCTCTAAAGATGTAATATCTGTTGATCCTACAAAAAAAAGACAGTGCTAGAATATCCTACTCCAACAAAAATAACTGAGTTACACAGTTTTATTGGTTTAGAAGTTTATTATCAATATTTCATTTAGAACATCGCCTGTTTAGAAAACCCAATGACCAATCTAGCACGTAAAGGGGTTATGTTTGTATGGAAAAAAGAATGTAAGGATTGTTTAGTAGAATTCAAGAGAAGATTAGTGAATGCTCTGATGCTAACCCTACAATTGAGAAATGATGGTTTCTTGATATTTAGAGATGCATCAAAGAAAGGATTTGGTTGTGTCCTTATGTATAATGATATATTTATTGAATATGCATCATGGTTGTTAAAAATTCATAAACAAAAATATCCAACTCGTGATATTGAGCTAGCAATGATAATCGTTTCTCTCAAGATATGTAGACATTATCTCTATGGAGAAAAATGTGAGATATATAAAGATTACAAGTGTCTAATGTATATGTTCTCACAGAAAGAAATTAATATGAGGCAAAAATGATGGCTTTAACTACTTGAGGATTATAATTGTACCATACACTGCCACCCAGGAAAGGAAAACAAGATAGCTGATGCATTGAGCGGGAAGGATGATGGATTTCTCAACAGAATGAGGATTGACAAGGATCCTTTATACAAGTATCTGGTGAGGATGGATATGGGGAAAATCAAAGAAGGTGAAAGATCACTACTTTTTAATTTATTTTCCAAAACATCTTTATTAGAAATGATTAAAATTTTTCAGCCTAATGACGATAATATTCAAAAGAAAATTAATGCTGTGAAAGATGGGAAGATGGATGACTTTGAATGCGATGATCGTGTTTTGAAATTTGCGAATAGGATTTGCGTTCCAGCAATACCCGAGCTAAAAATGGAGTTATTAGATAATTACCATAGTTTTAATTTCTCTATGAATCCTGGTAGAACTAAGATGTATATATATTTGAAGGATCATTTCTGGTGGGATAACATGAAGAGGGAAATTGTGGATTTTGTTTCTAGATGCATAGTCTGTCAACAAGTGAAGGCGGTAAGGCAACATCCAAAAGGAGTCATGCAACCTATAACCATTCTTACATGGAAATGGTATGACATAACCATGGATTCTTTCACTGGATTACCCAAAACTCCAAGGAAGAATGATTAAATATGGGTAATTGTGAATTGACTTACAAAATATGCACATTTCCTCGCTATAAGGGAAACTTTTCCACTGGAGTTCCTAGAAAGACTCTATATCAATGATGTTGTGAGACTTAATGTAGCACCTCTCTCTATTGTTTCTGATCATGGCCCAATATTTACATCAAAATTCTAGAAGCTCCTTCGAAATGCTTTGGATACTGAACTTCGATTGAGCACTGCTTATCACCCTCAAACTGACAGGCAATCATAGAGGAAAATCCAAACCTTAGAGGACATGTGGATGTCATGTTCACTTGATTTCAAAGGTATGTTGGATCAATATTTATTTTTAGAAGAGTTTTTCTATAATAATAGTTTCCATTCAATTATTCAAATGGAACCATTTGAAGCATTGAATGGGAAGAGATACCATACACCACATTGTTGGGATGAAGTTGGAGAAAGGAAGCTCGTGGGCCCAGATATTGTGGAGGAAACAATAATAAAGGAAAAGAGAATTCAAGGTCATATCAAAGAATCTCAAAGAAGGCAAAAGAGCTATGCTGATAATCGAAGGAAGGATCTGGAATTTCGTCTGGGAGATAATATTTTATTGAAAGTAACTCTATGGAAGGGTGTTATAAGATTTGGGAAGAAAGGGAAACTGAGCCCTAGGTACATTGGTCACTTTAAAATTCTAGAGAGAATTGGAGTTGTTTCATATCGTTTGGCTATGCTGCCTAGACTATCCAAATTATATAATGTGTTCTAGGTCTCATAACTGAGAATGTACATGCCAGATCCAACGCATGTCCTCACTTCTGAAGGTATAGAATTGGAACTTGGCCTATCTTATTGTGAAGAGACTATCTGGATTCTAGACACTAAAGAACAAGTGTTGAGGAATCAGACGACTCATCTAGTAAATATACTATGGAGAAATCATAAAATTGAAGAGGTAACATGGGAGACTGAGGAGCTTATATTGAAGACTTACCCAAATATTTTTGTAAGTCAACACTCTGTGAATTTCGAGAATCAAATATTTTGAAGGAGGAGAGAATGTAACACCCCAAGGGTTTGAAAATAAATATTAAATACATGAAAACCCTGAGTCCCTTCAAAAAAACAAATTATATAATCAATCCATTAAACAAAAATTTCCCTCTACCATGTTTTGTGTTTCAAAAAACAGTCATTAAGAGTTGTGATCAGTGATTCATTTGGAGTCTGATAGAACCAACTTGATTTTTAGTGAATAGTAATATACCATGATGAATAGTAATATGAATAGTAATATGACCTTTACGAATAGTAAATAATAATATTATTTTATTTTATTTAGGTTACAAGATAATGAGATATTGAATAAATTTTCAGTGTGATATAAAACTAATTATACATTTAAAATGGTTATTTTTCGAATTAACTTTGATTTTATATAAAAATTAAATTAAGAATAATTAGAAAATTATTTTCCAAAAATGGAGTTCATTTCTTAATTGTACACATCAAAATATTGTTCGGGTGAATTTTTGGTATTTTTCTAAAATACTCAAATTTTTTATGAATAGTGAAATACGGTAAAATAATGTATATACAAATTATCAGTTAAATAAACAATTTATGACATCATAAGTGATGTAATGTAAGGACCCAATGTTTCATTAATGGAAATCCCTATTGATCTAATTAAATGTCTCTTTATGTTTATATAAAATTTCAACTTCTTTGGTTTTATGTTAAGAATTTTGACCGTTGCTAATATAGTCGTTGAACAGTTATCACATGATTAGTATAAATATAGGCCTTTAACAAATCCAATTTACTCAGACAACAGAAGCGATGACCTCATCTAGTAGAATTGCTCCATACTAAGCCCATTTGTCGGAGCTCGGAAAATAGGTGGCGTCTTTGGGCTTCACTCTTGACCAAGCCCAAGATGAGCTTCATCATGTCAAGCTCGAACAGGACCGTCTACGGGAAAAGTGTAAATTGATAGAGATTACCACTCGAGCGATGTTATCCGAGCCACCCCAAGAGTCTGTCACCATTGCACACCTTACCATTATGTCTTATGCGGCTGTTTTAAGGGGTTATGTAACAAATCGCTAGTACTATGTTCATGTATATTATTTTTTTATATAATAATGAATATACCTCCTTGTCATTTTTGATACAATGTAAATAGTTTTTAATGTACAAATAGTGTTTTAGTTATTATTTAATTAAAAATTATATTTTTTTTAAATTAAGGGATTTTTGAATTAAATAATATTTTAATAAAATATTAATATTATTATTAAATTAATTTTTATTAAATATAAACGATCTTATATTCTTATGAATTCAATTATAATTTTTATTATGGTTTGAAATCCATTTCTGTCAAAACCCGTGAATTTTTGATAAATGTCGGTTTTTATTTTAAAAGTGAAATTAACATATTTATAAAATTATTTAGATAAAATAAATGTTATTTATGGAATCAGGACGTCGAAATTATCCAACGGTGAATTTTTCATAATTTTCTAAGACAACCAAATTTTTGGGTAAAAATTAAATAGCGTTTAAATATATAATGTGTTTTATGACATCATAATGACCCAATAGTGATGTAATAAAATACTATAAGCATTATGTTCGGCCAATATATGTTTTTTCATTAAAATAATGTGATTTTGGGTTTGTTTGACTTATTTTACAAAGCATTAATGGACCTCTCAAGACTTATTAAACACCTTGTCTTTTTAAATTATTTTCCATGGGAGTGTAACTCACCTCCACATAAGAAAACCTATTATTTTATGAAGTTAGGACTTTTTCCTTATAAAATATTGTTTTCCTCTTCCCTTTTCCAAAAAAAATGGGCAATAACAATGAGATTGTTTGTGTTTTGGATTAATTTAATATAAGGGGTCCCAAACCTAAATAATAAAGAATTCCCTCACCTTTATTATATAAACCCACCCAATCTCCCACTTCCTCCTCACTCAAATCCCTTGGAGTTCGTCCAACCTCTGCCCTACTCTCTCTAGAATCCTCCCAAGGTGCCCCATGCTCCCTAGAAGCCTCTCACAAGCCTCTCTCTAGCCTTTGGAAGCACACCTCCAAGTAAGGGTTTTTTTTCCTTTCTCATTTTTTTCAAATTTTCTCCATATTTTTATGCCCTTTTAATTTCAATTATAAATGATGGGGTATGGTTTCACACTTCCCACATACTGCCCTATTATTGTTTTAATTATGGGATACCCCTTTCTCTCTCATTAAATTCCTCCCATGTACACCCGTTACTATGCCAAAATTCCGAAAGGAACTTCTCTCTCCTCTTTTACATTCAAGTAATGCTTTTGTATCATGAATCTAAATTCCATTAAAATTGTTTGGAAATGAACCTATATGACCCCCTTACTATCCATTTCATATAAATATTATGAGACACCCCTTTCTCTCTCATCAACCATTTTTATGAATTCTTATGTCACACATTTACATTGCTGAAATTACACAGATTTTCTAAGATAATGCAATTGTGTAGTGAATACCATTCCCATTTCTCCATCAAGGAAATTCACCTTTATGCACATTTACTTATTGTTTATAAAGTTTCGTGTATGAATTCCATGTTCCTTTATCGTGGAATAAATGATTATGTTTAATGAATCCATGTTTTATGATCCATGTGGCACATTTATGCATGAAATGAAATGTTTAAGAAGGGTGTGCCCTTATAGTGCTCCAATGCATTGTGTAAAGTATAGTATCATGATACGTCATGTGCAATGAGTGTTTACTAATGCTAATTCAAGTGCAATTATGGTTTTACTTGTGCTTCATGTGCAACGAGGGTTTACTCATGCTGCATGTGTAATGATCCTTGGCTCATGCTAATTCCATGTTAAGTGTTGTTTCAACATTTCCATGTTATGATTATCATTCTTTATCATTCCTTTATGTTCAAGTTTCTCTTGTTGTCTATTAATGTGACTATTGTATAACATGTATTGTACTTCTCATGTTATTCCATGTGTATTCCCTTACTAGGCTTTATAGCTCACCCTTTTCTTATGCATGTCCTTAGGTTATCCCATGCAATGCTAAGTACGAGGGAATGTAGTGGTCATGTAAAGGAAGTTTTCAATTAAGATGTTGTATTTAATGTTTTAAGTTTTTATGTAATGATCATAAGCCCCAAATACACTAAACCTCTTTATCTTCTTTCTTTTATCAAGTGAATTTTTATGTAATAAATCATGTTTAACTTTGTAATAAAATCAGGGTTGTCATAGTTTGTATCAAAGGATAGGTTTAATTATTTTTGGGATTTGGATTAGAAAACCCTAGTAAATCATTAGAGACAAGACTAAGTATAATAAAAACATCCCTAAGTTGTGTTAAGTACTGAGTAAATTCTTTATCAAACAAATAGATCCATGTCTGGATACGAGCAGCTAGATGCGTCTCTGGCACAGATGTATCCTAAGGGTAAAACCTAAAAACACCACATTGAGCTAGACTTGAACAGGAACTGGTGAACGACAACGGGTCTTGCTGCACTCTTGGTTACAACACTCCCAGGGGATATGTTTTGATAAATTCACAATCTTATTATGAAACCTTATTAAGGGAATTAAAAAAAATTCCCCTAAGAATATATGTTAGAAAGTAGATCATGAAAATCCTAGATTGAAGCCTATAGACTCATGAGTTAAGGAAATAAAAGTTTATTTATAAGTCATCAACTTTTGTCATTGGATTAACCTTTATGTGTTACCCCTAACTTTCCTTTTATTCCAGCCAATGGCCAGTAATAGGAGGACTCAGGCTAACAACTGGGGTGAGTATCAGTATGATGACTGTACTAATGAGATGCCAAATCCAATGGGAGCGGGAATTGTGAACATTGTCACACTTCTCTCTCAGCTAACTCAAGATTTGAATAGAAACATGGGTCAAGAGGAACTTCCAAACCCCCCTAAGAAGGAACAAGTCACTATTGAGATCTTCATGAGACAAATGCCTCCTACTTTTAGTGGATCATCTGATCCCACGATTTATGAACAATGGATCAACTCCATTGAAAAGATCTTCTCCATCCTTCAATGTTCTAATCAAGAGAAGGTTCTCCTGGAGGCTTATCATATAGAAGGTGAAGCTGATCAATGGTAGACGTTGATCAAAAATAAGAAGCCTGAGGATGAGATCAAGGAATTGGAATGGAAGGATTTCTGGAATATTTTTTTCGATAAATATTTTCCGCACACCCTCCAGCTTAAGATGGAAAGGGACTTCCTTTCCCTGAAGAAAAAAAGACAAAGAATTTTTTGGAGAGTACAAGGAAAATGTCACAAGGCTTGCACGATACACTTCCGGATATTTCGTTACCCCAGATTGAAAAGTTGACCGCTTCTTTGGTGGGCTGAAGCCTAGCCTACGGAATGTTTTAGCAATCCATGACTTCAATAGCTATGAGGAAATTGTCTGATATTCCCTCAAGGTTGAAATGGAGATCGGAGAATCACAGGGGTATCATGGGGATAATAATCATAAGGTGGACTTAAATGCTGCTGGTCTGATAGATAAATCCAACGGTGCTAAGAAGATCCAGCACCCCACTTACCAAAAGTGTGGAAAGAAGCACCCTGGAAATTTCATTAAGGGGACGAGGAAATGCTTCAAGAGTAGAAGAGAAGGGAACCTAGCTATTAACTTTCGGCAAGAAAGACCCGCAGCTGCGACAGAGGAGAGGAACACTCCGTTCTAACCTCAACACTATGTTCAATACTACAAATGCAAAGAACAAGGGAATTTTTTAAATCAGTGCCCTAATCCAAGGGTTTTCAGAGGCAACCAACAACATCCAAGGCAGAAAAGAAGATCTTTTTCCATCACTTCTACCGAAGTGAACCCTGACAAAAAAGTGGTGACAGGTATGCTAGTTATTCACTCAAGAATAGTGAACATAAATTTTGATTCAGGTTCTATAGATTCTTTTATATCTCAAATGTTTAGTAGAACAATCCCAACACCACTAAAAATCATTGAAGTGAGGATGTCGGTGAGTACGGAAAATGGAAAAATCATTGCATCCCACGAATATAAGTCCTACCCTATTTTAATCTGTGGATTGAATTTTCTGATGAACCTCGTCATACTCCCTCTGGTGGAATTTGACACAATTTTTGGCATGGAATGGCTTTCCTTATATAGATCCAACATAAATTGTCGGGAGAGGGAAATCACACTCCATATGGAGAATCGACCCCCGATTCTTTACAAGTTTCAAGATGGAGATGAATCTCCTTTAGCTCCATCATCTCAAGCATGGATATTACTTCCCTATGAGCACACATGTCTGGCTCAGATGATTGAGTCTAAGGAAGAAACCATCCTTGAAGAAATTCCTATTGTGAGGGAATTCGCGAAAGTGTTTCTTGAGGAACTACCTGGTCTTCCTCCTAGAAGAGATGTTGAATTCTCAATTGAACTTATACCAGGGCACTACCAATATCCAAGACTCCATATATAATGGCTGTCTTAGAACTTGAAGAGATAAAGAAACAACTTCAGGAGAATCTAGATAAAGGGTTTATATGCCCAAGTGATTCACCATGGGGTGCACCAGTCCTCTTCGTCAAGAAGAAGGATGAGTCAATGCGGCTTTGCATCGATTATCGGGAACTTAACAAAATCATGATAAAGAACAAGTATCATCTGCCATAGATCGATGAATTGTTCGATCAGTTTTGTGGAGAATAATAATTTTCCAAGGTAGATTTGCAGTCGGGATATTATCAAGTAAAGGTGAAGAAGGAAGATGTCCCCAAGACTGCTTTTCGTACAAGATACGGGCACTATGAATTCTAAGTAACGCCTTTCAGACTCACTAATGCTCCAGAAATCTTCATGGACTTGATGAATAGAGTCTTCAGAGATTACCTCAACAAATTTGTGGTAGTCTTTATAGATGACATTCTAATATACTCCAAAACCAAGGAGGATTATGAGGAGCATTTAAGAACTGTACCAGAGACATTGGGCAAGGAGAATCTCTATGAAAAGTACAGAAAGTGTGAGTTCTGGTTGAAAGAGGTCTCATTATTGGGCCATATCATCACAAGAAATGGGATATCTGTGGAACCCTCAAAAACAGATGCAATTGAGGGATGTCCGAGGCCAACATCGGTAATGGATATCCGTAGCTTCTTGGGGTTAGCTGGATATTATCGACGATTTGTGAGAAATTTATCATGTTTTTCCAACCCTCTTACCAAGCTAACTCAAAAGGGAGTAATGTTTTCTTGGAGTGATGAATGAAAAGAAAGTTTCAAGGAGTTGAAAAGGAGGCTTATCACTGCGCCCGTGCTCACTCTACCCACAAGTGGGAAACTTTTTGTGGTATTCAGTGATGCTTCAAAGAAGGGATTAGGCTGTGTGATAATGTATAATGATAAAGTGATATCCTATGCCTCAAGGTAGTTGAAAATCCATGAGCGAAAATATCCAACACATGATTTGGAGTTGGTGGCTGTGATCTTTGCCTTGAAAATATGGATATATTATCTCTATGGGGAGAAATGTGAGATATATACTGACCAAAAAAGTCTTAAATATATATTCACACAGAAAGAGCTTAATATGCGCCAGAGAAGATGGATAGATCTCATCAAGGATTATGACTGTTCAATACATTAATACCCTGGGAAAGCGAACAAGGTGGAAGATTCTCTAAGTAGAAAGGACCCAGAGATTCAATCAATGATGAGAATTGAGAAGGATCCAATCTTCTTAGACTTGATGAAGATAGACATGGGAATCATAAAGAAGGGAACATCATAAAATCATTTCACAAATGATTTCTCAACCGTCTCTTTTGGAAAGGTTAAAGGATGCTCAAAAGGATGATGTGGGAATTCAGGAAAAAGTGGAAGCTATCGAAAAAGGGAAATCCTCAGTGTTTAATCTTAATAAAGAAAGAATTGTGCGGTTTGGGAAAAGACTATGTGTTCCATCATGTCCGGAGCTGAAGAAGGAACTTTTGGATTATGCACATAGTTCAAATTTCTCTATTCACCCAGGGAGCACAAAGATGTATCGAGATCTCTGACAAAACTTTTGGTGGGATAATATGAAGAAGGAGATCGCTGAATATACATCAAAGTTCCTGGTGTGACAGCAAGTAAAGGTAGAGAGGCATAATTATAAGGGGATGATGCAACCATTTCCCATACTATAATGCAAAAGGGAGAACATCACCATAGACTTTTTCACTAGACTTCCGAGGACATCCAAAGGCAACAATGAAATCTGGGTTGTTTTGGATCATCTTACAAAGACTACACACTTCATTGATATTTGGGAGGATTTCTCTTTGGATCAACTGGCACAGATATATATCAGGGAAGTGGTAAGGTTTCATAGAGTGCCACTATATATTGTGTTTGATCGAGATCCAAGATTCACCTTTATGTTTTGGAAGAGTCTTCAACATGCTCTGAATACTGAACTGAACTTCAGTATGGCCTATCATCCCCAAACTAATGGCCAATCCGAGCAGACTATCCAAACACTTGAGGACATGTTGAGAGCGTGCTCAATGGACTTTAAAGGAGTATGGGATCAACATCTTCCTTTGGTTGAGTTATCTTATAATAATAGTTTCCACTTGAGCATCCAAATGGCACCATATGAAGCCCTATATGGGAAAAGGTGCAGAACACTGGTATGCTGGGATTTGGTCGGTGAACATAAGCTTCTTGGACCAGAAATGGTCGAGGAAATGGTGGACAAGGTGAAAACCAATCAGCAACATATCAAGGCAGCCCAGAGTCGACAGAAGAGTTATGCAGATAACCGTCAACGGGACCTTGAGTTTAAAGTTGGAGACATGGTTTTTCTAATCATATCTCTGTGGAATAAGGTCATGAGGTTTGGAAAGAAATGGAAGTTAAGTCCAAGGTACATTGGCCCCTTCGAGATTCATGATCATGTCGGGGCTGTGGCATATCGACTATCACTTCCACCTACCATGGCCAATGTACATGATGTCTTTCATGTATCTCTCTTAAGGAAGTACATACCGGACCCTTCACATGTACTCTTTTATGAGGTGGTACAATTGGAAGATAATCTTTCTTATGAGGAGAAACCAGTGAAGATCTTAGATCGTAGAGAAAAAGTTCTACGAAATAAGACAATGCCCCTCATCAAGGTGTTGTGGAGAAACCACAAGTATGAAGAAGTGACTTGGGAATCATAGGAAATGATGAAGCTGAGTTACCCAAATCTGTTTTAGTGTGGGAAAAGGAAATTTTGAGGGTGAAATTTCTTAAGGGGGGAATATTATAACGACCCAAAGTTTCATTAATGGAAATCCCTCTTGATCTAATTAAATGTCTCTTTATGTTTATATAAAATGTCAACTTCTTTGGTTTTATGTTAAGAATTTTGACCGTTGCTAATACAGTTGTTGAACAGTGATCACATGATTAGTATAAATATAGGTCTTTAACAAATCCAATTTACTCATACAAAAGAAGCAATGGCCTCGTCCAGTAGAATTGCTCCATATGAAGCCCATTTGCCAAAGCTCAGAAAAGAGGTGGCATCTTTGGACATCGCTCTTGACCAAGCCCAAGCTGAGCTTCATCATGTCAATATCGAACGAGACCTTCTATGAGAAAAGTGGAAGTTGATAGAGATTACCACTCGAGCGATGTTATCTGAGCCACCCCTAGAGTCTGTCACCATCACACACCTTACCCTTAGGTATTATGCGGCTGTTTGAAGGTGTTATGTAACAAATCGCTAGTACTATGTTCATGTATATTATTTTTTTATATAATAATGAATATAACTCCTTGTAATTTTTGATACATTGTAAATAGTTTTTAAAGTACCAATAGTGTTTTTAGTTATTATTTAATTAAAAATTCAATTTTTTTTAAAACTAAGGGTTTTTTGAATTAAATAATATTTTAATAAAATATTATTATTATTATTAAATTAATTTTTATTAAATATAAATGATCTTATAATTTTATGAATTCAATTATAATTTTTATTAAGGTTTGAAAGCCATTTCTGTCAAAACCCGTGAATTTTCGATAAATGTCGGTTTTTATTTTAAAAGTGAAAATTAACATATTTAGAGAATTATTTAGATAAAATAAATTTTATTTCTGGAATCAGGATGTTGAAATTATCCAACGGTGAATGTTTCATAATTTTATGAGACAGTCAAATTTTTGGGTAAAAAGTAAATACCGTTTAAGTATATAATGTGTTTTATGACATCATAATGAACCAATAGTGATGTAATAAAATACTATAAGCTTTATGTTAGGAAAATATCTGTTTTTCCATTAAAATAATGTGATTTATGGTTTGTTTGACTTATTTTACAAAGCATTAATGGACCCCTCAAGACTTATTAAACACCGTGTCTTTTTAAATTATTTTTCATGGGAGCGTGACTCACCTCCACATAAGAAACCCTATTATTTTAAGAAATTATGACTTTGGCCATATAAAATACTGTTTTCCTCTTCCCTTTTCCAAAAAACATGGGCAAAAACCATGGTATGGTTTATGGTTTGGATTAATTTAATATAAGGGGTCCCAAACCTAAATAATAAAGAATTCCCTCACCTTTCCTATATAAACCCACCCAAGCTCCTACTTCCTCCTCACTAAAATCCCTTGGAGTTCATCAAACATCTGCCTTACTATCTCTAGAATCCTCCCAAGGTGCCCCAATCTCCCAATAAGCCTCTCACAAGCCTCTCTCTAGCCTTTGGAAGCACACTTCCAAGTAAGGGGTTTTTCTTCCTTTCCCATTTTTGTACAATTTTCTTCATATTTTTATGCCCTTTTAATTTCAATTATAAATGATGGGGTAGGGTTTCACACCTCCCCCATACTTCCCTCTTATTGTTTGAATGATGGCAGACCCCCTTCTCTCTCATAAATGCCTCCCATGTACACCCGTTACTATGCCGAAATTCCGAAAAGAACTTCTCTCCCCTCTTTTACATTCAAGCAATACTTTTGTATCATGAATATAAATTCCAATATAATTGTTTGGAAATGTAACTATATGACCCCTTACTTTCCATTACATGTAAATATGATGAGACACCCCTTTCTCTCTCATAAACCATTTATATGAAATCTTATGTCACGCTATTACGCTGCCGAAATTACACCGATTTCTAAGCCAATGCCATTGTGTAGTGAATACCATGCCTATTTCTCCATCAAGGGTATTCAACTTTATACACATTTACTTATTGATTATAAAGTTTCATGTTTAAATTCGACATTACTTTATCATGGAATAAATGATTATGTTTAATGAATCCATGTTTTATGATCCATGTGGCACACTTATGCAAGAAATGAAATGTTTAAGAAGGGTGCACCCTTATAGCGCTCCAATGAATTGGGTAAAGTATAGTATCATGATAAATCATGTGAAATGAGTGTTTAATCAAGCTAATTCAAGTGCAATGAGGGTTTTACTCGTTCTTCATGTGCAATGAGGGTTTACTCATGATCCATGTGCAATGAGCCTTGGCTCATGCTAATTCCATGTTAAGTGTTGTTGACACATTTCCATGTTATGATTATCATGCTTTATCATGCCTTTATGTTTAAGTTTCTCTTGTTCTCTATTGATGTGACTAATGTATAAAATGTATTGTACTTCTCATGTTATTCCATGTGTATTCCCTTACTGGGATTTATAACTCACCCTTTTCTTATACATGTCCTCAAGTTATCCCATGCAATGCTAAGTACGAGGAAATATAGTGGTCATGTAAAGTCTGTTTTCAATAAAGATGTTTAATTTCATGTTTTAAGTTTTTATGTAATGATCCTAAGCCCCAAAGACACTAAACATCTCGATCTTCTTTGTTTTATCAAGTGTAGTTTTATGTAATAAATCATGTTTACGTTTGTAATAAAAGCAGGGTTGTCATATGTAAGACAACTTGGTTAGAACTCACATGAACATATTACCATTAGTGGTCACATTAACCAACACTATTGGTTGTCTTGAGAAAATTAATAAAATAATTAATAAAATATTCAAAACTCCATCCTCTCCTCCACTATAAAACCCCTCCATTACGTCCTCTTCTCTTCACTATTCTTAGCCTTGAATCACCTCAATTTTCTTATAGAATACCCTTCAAAAGTCACTCCCCACATCCTAGAATCTCTTTGTCTTTCCAAAATACACAAATCCCTTTCCCTTAAGGTGGTTCCCAGGGAGTTTATTTCAATAGGTAAAGAACCTTTCTTTTTTTCTTTAGTTTCATTTAAATTTAGCTTCTTTTGTTATCCTCTCCTCACCTCCTCTATCCAAATGACCATGATAATTATATTATAATATATATACTGGGATTATGTCTTTTTTATGGAATAACCACCATCAATATTCTTACTCTCTTCCTTTTATTTTTTTAAACAAAATCATCATCCGTGAGGTTCCAATTTACAACCTTCGTGGATGACGAAGTTTGTTCTTCAATTTCTCCTTCATTACTATTCATTAAACCATTTCTATGGTTTAAAAAGACTATAATATATGTATTATAACATATTTAATATTAATGAACTAGTTTATGTACATAATATTAAATCATATGACCAAACTAGTTCCTAATAATCAAAATACCACTTAAATAATATCAGTGAATGATATTTATATTTCATATAATGATTCATCCTCATACCATGTAAATAAATGATATAAATGAACAATAAAACCTATTTATGTTCATAATTAATGTGTAAATTTAATTGTTGATATTTATATCCATTCTACATTAACTCCATTACTTAAAACAAGTGAACTGATTATGAGAATCAAGTAAATGAACACTCCGCGACGACAAAATTAAATATTATAACTTATCAATAAGGACATAAATGAACTAATCAGAATTATGATAAACTAAATAAATGACTAATAGGTTCTTAAAAAATTTATTAATACATCTAATTTTTTATTCTTGGACCTTAAGTTGAAGAGCGAAAAACATCCAGACTTAAGGTATGGGTTTCCTCCCGAACCTCCATTTTCATTCGGGTTACCTTCATTGTCTAATTTACTCAATGAAATTGTAATGTATTTTTATATAATCATCACAAATTCTATTTTAGTGTTCTTTATATGTACAAAAACCATAATCCTTCCTTATTTTGTAGATATTTACAGGTTTTAAAAAGAGATTTCAAAACAGATTCTGAAATACAAGCTCGATTCCAGGGAATTTCTCAAATTACAACCTATTTACCAGGGAACTATCTAATATGTTTTTGGAAAACATTATCATTATAAAATCACTAATTTTATTATAAAAATACTACCTTACTTAATTTCTGGGTTTATACAAATAGTTTTCTAAAAGAACTCTTCTTTTAAATGTAAAAGAGTATTTATCTCATGAATTACTCAAAGCTTTTATAAGAATATATTATTCTATTTAAACACTCTTGATAATTCATTGGTATTATTGGGATTAATTTTTCATGGTATAATATACCATATTTAATTTAATTTTTTATGTTTATTTTGGATCCATATGTTCTATCTTAAAACCATTCACCAATTTTCTCTGAATGGTTAGTGTTTATGCTTAATGTTCAGGGAAAGTTATTTACATTTAATATATTAATTTCAATATGAATGTATATGTTGTTGTTTTTTACCCCTATTCAAATTATTATTGCATTGGACATAATAAGTGTTAGGTGGGGCCATCTACAGCCCCTCAGTGCATCGATAGGTATCATGGGACAAACTACGGTCTTGGCACAAGGCCTTGACAATATTATTATTTACGGTCAGGGAACGATGCGTTGACGGTATGGTTATGATGTCTTGCATTATGAATTTCCTCATTATGAAACTAGTATTGATAGTTCATGTGGTAATTTTTCTAGTAGAATACCCATGATTATGGAATTATTTATTCCGCTCTTATTCCTTCAGTAATGTGTTCATGTTTTTGTTAAAAGAATATGTTTTTAGTTATTCAACATGCCTAATGTTTATGTTATGATTTCTTATTCTCTATTTCATACCCTTAATGAGTGTTTGATCTCAATCCTTTATTATGTTTAATTTTTTCTGAACATGAATAATTTTATTATGAATGACATGATGATATATCCTAGTATTTGTGGATGTTGTCGATGAAATTTATATTTTGTTTTTCATTTCAAGTTGTAATGATGAACTTATGTATGTATATTGTTTCCAATGATACTAAAATACTTAGTCCTTTATGATGAATATTCCTTGTTTATATCCAAATATAATAAATGAATGCACTTGCTCTAGGAAACTGGGGTTTGGTCCTTACATTATCACCAATAAAGGGATACCAGTGGACCCTTCTAGGAAAAGGAAATTGAGGAGTGGTTGATAAAAACATGTGAAAAGAAGATCCATAGTTTCCTTGGACTGGCTTGGTATTATTAATGATTTTTTTGAAACTTATAATTATTTTCAGACCTTCTACGTAAGATTAATTTGAAGGGTATAAAATTCTTCCAAACCAATGAATGAAAAGATAGCTTTGAGGAATGAAGAAAGAGTCTTATCACTACACCGGTCCTCATACCTCCCAAAATTGGGGACATTTTCATGGTATATAGTTATTCCTAAAAGAAGGTCTTTGACTATATTCTAATTATGAATGATAAAGTGATAACATACACCTCAAGGATGTTGAAAGTTATTGAGAATAACATTCCAACACATTATCAAGAGTTAACTGTAGAGATATTCACAATAAAAATATAACAGAAATTTCTTTTTGGGGAGAATTTTGATGAATATATAGAACATAATGGCCTCAAACATATTTTCACACAAAATGAGATTAATATGTGTATTTGAATATGGTTATATCTAATCAAGGACTATTCCTGATCAATCTATTACCATCATAGGAAAACAAATAAAGTAGCATATTCTCTAAGTAGAAAGGATCTGAAAACCTTATCAATGAAAAGAATTGATAAGGATCAAATGTCTTAGAATTGAAAAGGGTGGAAAATATAATCATAAAAGAATGAATATAATTATCACTTTATAAAATTATTTCTCAACCATCCCCTTTAGATAGTATAAAGGATGATCAACGAGTTGATTTGGGAAAAAAGAAGAAGGTGAAAGCTATGAGAAAATAGAAATCCTCATAGATAAAAATTGATGAATAAAGAGTTGTAAGATTTTTGTCTTGACTATTTGTACCATAAAATCCAATGATAAAGAAGAATATTTTGAATGATACAATGATATCAACCATTTATATCCACATAGGTAAAAAAACATTTATATATATATACAAGATAACTGTTGGTTGGACATTATGAAGAATGAGATCATAGAGTATACATAAAATTTCCTAGTATGTCAATAGGTGAAGGTTTAAAAAAAAGGGTATAAGGGGATGATTCAAGAACTACCCATACCTATATTGAAATGGGAAAAAATAACCATGGGATATATCAAGGGTATTTTGAAGACATCAATGGTAAATAATTCTATATGGGTTATGTTGGATCATCTTACAAAGACTTCCCATTTCATTGAAATTAAAGAGGATTTAAAACTCGATCAACCTTAAAGGATATACATAATAGAATTTGTGAGGCTGTATGGAAGACTACTCTCAATTTTCTCTGACCATGATATCATATTTACCTCCAAGTTTTGGAAAATTATCTAAGATTATATTAACACTGAATTTAACTTCAATAAACCTTATCACCACTAAACTGATGGTGAATCTTTGTGGACTATCGAGACATAAAAATTCATATTGAGGTTATACTCGATGGACTTAAAAGGTGGATGTGATGAAAATTTACTTTGGTCAAGTTATCATATAATAATAGATTTCACTCAACCATCCAAATGGATCCATATGAATTTATTATGGGAAGAGATATAGAACACCTATGTGATGTGATGATGTTTGTGAACACAAGATAATGGGACCTGAATTGGTCGAGGAAATTTTAGAAAATTATTAGACTATTCAGTAGGATATTGAGGTTCTTAATGTAAATAGAAGATCAATGCTAACAATTGATGATGAGACCTAGAGTCTAAGGTTCGTGGTAAATTGTTCCTCTATATATATCCTTGGAAGATATTTATGAGATTTCAGAATAATGGAATGTTATGTCACAAGTATATTGGCTCCTTTGATATTCTCAATATTATAGGACCCGTGACATGTCGACGAGTAATCCCCCCAACCATGTATCATTTACATGATGTATTCCATATATAATTCTTGAGTAAGTACATAATATATCCCTCACATGTACTAAATTCATAAGGGGTACAACTGGAAAATTATATCTCTTTTGAGGATCATCCAGTGAAGATCTTAGACTATAGAGATAAAATTCAACACAACAAGATGAATCAGTTAGTGAAAGTACTATGGTGAAACCCAATGTATGATGAGGCGACAATATAACTAGATGAATCAACAAAGAATAATACGCTCACCTATTTTCACCATAGTGTGTAAAAAGAAATTCTTATGGAGAAATTTCTTAAGGGAGGAATAATTTAACAACCAAGAATTTTATCAATGGAATTTCCATTAATAATATTTTGTCATATTTAGTAATATAGTATAAATCACATTCACCACATGATGAAACAAATTTTTTTTAAATCAATTTCAAAATTATATTTAGAGAATAAAAATGTCCATGATATTTGAATGTATTACAAGGTGAAAATAAATAAAAAATAAGACAATAATAATAAGAAAATTTGGATATGTATGATCCCCCAGAATAACCACACTCACGAACAACATAACAGAAATGTTATAGAATGTTAATAATGAAATATGAAATTTGAAAATGAAAATATATATAAGCTTGAGAAAAATGAAATTGAATAAATATTGAATGAAATATAAGGTATTTATAGAAATTATGGATCCCATATGTCCATTAAAAATATGACCATTGGAATAGTAATCCAATCATTGGAATAGTAACCCAATCATTGGAATATTGATATCACTACAAGGAATAGTAACCTGACTATTAGCATAATACCCTCACTTATGGAATTATGAAATAATATTTATGTTTCCTACAAAATTAAAATATGATATATTTATATCATGATACAAGTAAATAAATGTTTTAAAAATTATAAATTAAGTGTTCATATTTTTATAAAACATAAATGTTTTAGGAGAACTTTTATAAGAAAAATATAATTATTTAAAAGAAAGTTAATTTTCATAAATCTGATTTGAAAATTAATTTTATTTTCTTTTATTATGATAATATTATTTGATTATACTATAATTAAATTTTCAATGGGTCATAAAATTGACTATAATATTATAATTTGATTTTTTTGAATAAATAGAGATTTTATTTAAAAATTAAATTTCCCATATGTAGAAAATTATTTCTATAAAATGGATTTTATTTTGAAAATCATCACATAAAAAAATGGTTAGGGTGAATTTACTATGGAGAGTGAAATACGGTAAAATAAGGTATTTGACATTATATGATAAATAAATAAATCTTCAAGTCATGGATGATGTAAGAGCCCATTAGTTATAGATAAAAATAATTATTTACTATATATAGACATAAGAATAAATATTATTTTTATTCTTGATCCAAAATAAAAATCTAATAATTATTGTATTCAAAACACCCATCCCCTACCCTTATAAATACCACCCCTTCTTCTCACTCATTATAAGCCTTGAAGATTTCAAAATTTTTACCAAATAAAATTACCAATATTGTAACCCATGTCCTAGTTCTATTGGTCTCACCAAAATACCATTTCAAGAAGCCTTAATGGTTATCCTAATAGGAGACAACAACAAAAAGTGGTAAGATTCTCAACTAATCTCTATCAATTTTATTCTTCTTATAAAACCTCCATATAATCCAGGTAAACATAAAACATAAAGAATAATTATACTAAATATAATTATATATTCTTATTATGGTGTAATATTCATCTTATACCCTCCCTTATTTCATTCCTAAAATGGAAATTTTGTTTACAATATGTTTCCTTCAATGTGTCCATAAACAGCGTACTTCGTTTTTCTTTACTGCCTTCAAGGATGTTCATAAAAATATTAATATGGTTAAATAATATGATAATAAGTATATTATAACTTATTAAATGTTATTTAATTAATATATATAATATTAAATTGGATGAAAATATTTTTTTATTGTTTGTAAAACCGCTTAATTGAACTAACTGTGGAACGTTGACATTTTTGCAAAGTGAATCATCCCTATGCTAGAGCACAAAAGGATATTTTGGGCCATTAATTTTTTTGTAATGAAATTAATATAATTTAATTTTAATTAAAGATTTTAATTCTGATTTTATAAGAACTTCCATAATTGTACAGAAGCAGCTCGACCATGGAACCACGATACAAACGCTCTCAGAAAAGGAAAATTAAACTTTATATCTCATTGAAATGGTTATAAATGAACATAATAAAATTATAATAAATCATATAGATATATAATAGGTTCTTAATTAAGTAATTAATTAATTTAATTTTATTATCTAGGACATTAAGTGCAAGTTCATAGTGATTATGGAACACAAGGTAAGAGATCTCTTCGAACCACCCTTTTTTCTTTAGGTTATGAACATTCTATTTATTACTTCACTTTATAACTCTAATATTATTATTAAATTATTATATGTTATATAAATATTTCACAAACATGTATACCTATATTAATTCATTTGTACTTGATGGGGATATACATGTTTTGAAAGGTTCACTTCACCATTCCTTTCGATATGCAGACCCGATTAAGGGAAACTTCAATATTTCTTACCCCTTTCCATGTACCACACTATAAAATGTTTGAAATAAATAATTATTTATAAAATAAATCATTTTATATTGGAAAACTATTTTATTCATTTTTTGTTTTTATGGAAGTTATTATGCCCTTACCCTCTTTAAAGGGTCATTTACCTTTTTCTAAAGCCCCTCTTTAGAGGTTAATTTCCATAGGGATTTTTCTACTCTTCTCAAAGTATTAATATCCCTTGGAGATAATTTCTCATGAAATACTCTAATGAACGTCCAATAATGCTTAATTTTCTTCTTTCATTAAATACCTTATGATGCTTCATTTTGTTTTTGATATGACATTGTTATGCAACTCATTTCTTTCCATGTGTTATCCACATGTTTATGCATTATCTTTGATTTCCTTATATGGCACACATATGAATGTACATGTCATTATGGGTGTTCTAATATAGTGCTCCAATAAATTGGATAATTTGTTTGTAACAAGAGACGTTATTTATTGGATTAGGGAGTAAACCTATTCAATGATGGGACATTTCCCACCATGTGATGTAGACTTAGTAGTTAGCCTTGACTTATAATTATGTCATGTTTTATATTGTTTCCACATTACTATGTTTCCATGATCTAATGATTCATTGTTCTTTATGTCATGCCTCTATATAAATATTCATGATACATGTCTTTTTTGATATCATGATATCCCTTTTGACTTTTATGTTATGCTTCATTACCATGTTTATTCCATTAATGGGGTTTATAGCTCACCCATTTATTTTATGTATTCCAGAGTTTATTTTATATAGTTTTAGGAGCTCAAATGGATTTAGGAGATCATTATAGAGAATAAAATAAAGATGTTATTTTTTAGTTCATTTTAAATATATTATAAAACTAGTCTTCCAAAGACACTATTCTACATGATTGTTGGTTTTTGTTTATTGGATGTTTATGTAAAATACCATATAATAATATGTGTAATGTCTTGGGTTTTTATAATATACATGTAAAACATCCACAAGAATAATTGAAACATTATAGTCATGGTAAATTCATAACATAAATCATTAGCATATAATATTTAACAAAACAATTTAGCTGACATGCTTTAAGGTATGATATTTAATCAAGACATGCCTCTTGTAAAACTTAGTATCATATGGAAACATTGAAATTGATATAAAAAAGGGAAATCCTAAATATGTATTCCACAAACATTGTGAGATGTACCAAATTATAAATTCAAATTGTTCCCTAAACCAACCAAAAATATTTTTAATATAGATAGGGGTTAATACCACAGAGAATTAGTGTTGTCCTTGGGTATTTAGCTTTGAAACATTATATTGGAGATAAAAATGAGTATGAAAAAATATAAAATAAACAAAAACGAATACATTGTTAGTGTAACGGGAGGTCATGTTCTAAGGATGAATTGAATTTCAATATGCTCTCTAATCTTAGTGGTGTATTGGGATCCTATGTTCTTAAATGGATTCAATTTATGATTGGTAACTATGGTATTTAACGAAATGAGTGAGTCCTTCATCCATAACTCATGTAATAACCCAATTTAAATCAAATACTTGGTTTAAAAGTTTTTAACTAGATTTTTATTATTGAAAATACATAAATAATGTAGGTCCAATGGTCATGGAATCCACTTATCCCGATTGTATTGGTTTTCTATCACTATCAGCTACTTTTAATGATAATTAAAAGAAATAATTAAATGAAAATTCAATCACAACATAATATAAACACATTCTATAAATGAAAAATCAATAAATAAATCAAAATCAAATCCAAAACAACATCATTCATCAAATATACATTACCAATAAATAAAGAAATAATATATAAATCATAGGTCTACGGATTTTATCAGTGAAAATAGAAAAATAGATAATCAAGACCCATGTTTGATGAATATTTGTTAGAGTTTAGTTGACTGGGATAATCCTCAATTTAAAGGAACTCTGATCTACATTAGAATCCTTCTTTTGATGATCCTCTAAGGTTATAGTTGGGTTGGGAACCTTTTATAATACCCTTGAGTATTCTCTAGAATCCCCTTTTAGTTATAGGATGAAATATCCCTTGAATTAATGTATTAATCCAGTAGAAATGCTTGATGTGTTTGTGTGTGTGGGGGGGGGGGGGGGTTGGTGGTATGCTGACTAATGGTGCACAGTTGGTTAAATATTATGATAATCTTGCACATTGTTCTATCTACCTTTGTATTTAGTCACACAGTTTGTTGGGAGAGGCTCATGGTTTCATTAACCTTGTGGAAAAATGTTTCTAATATTTTTTCTCTTGAAATTATATTTGGCACAATTTTTGGGATGGGGATACATAGTTTGGATAATCGTGAATAGACCATTAATATTAGATTTGTCTCTTAATTTCACAACATTCATGATTTTTGGGATGGGGAGCATGGTTTTTTATTTTCATTATTAACCATACACCTTTAAAAAGAGGCCCATTTTTTATCCAAAACATCTTCAAAGATTTATTTCATCCTTGGTAACTTAAATGTAATCTAAATAACCCAAAATGAAACATCTAACCATGGTAAAACAAAATTTAAATTTTATATGAACTATTTTACGTAAAATTTAAAAACATTTGAGAATTTTTTGGGTCTATAAGAAACCCCCACACTTGAACTTATATTAACCTCATGAAAACCTAAAAAATTATTCCAAATAGACCACCCTAAAAAATGTGTAAATATAACGACCCATACTTTACATACATTGTTATTACTTCGAAATTGAAGCATACTTATTACAACATATAACAAAACCACGAAAGGACCGTATAGGTATAGTGTCTTTAGAAAACTGGGAAACATAAACAACTGGTTCATAAAGCGTATACACTGTCTCCCATTTATTTCATCATATCTATAGTCCCTTTTTGCATATCTTACTTAATAACCTTCTTCCTGACCTGGGGAAAGAAAACATACAAAAGGGTGAGCTCAAATGCTCAGTAAGGGTAAACAAAATAAATATCAATCACATCATATTTATAAGAACATAAATTTTTGAAATAGTAACCTACAAAAGAGAGAATAATTTCATAACATGGGATAAATCATAATAGTGAAAAGTAATCCCAATAATCATGACATAAAACATGAAACATTGTGGCATACACACATAATAATAGATAATCATTTCTTATTAGTCAAGACTCATTTCCAAGACTATCTTAGTGGACAAAGTCCATTTTGGAACCGAGTCACCCTCGTTTCAGTCCTGTTTCACTGAACCGGTATAACCTACTATTCCAGCCATGTCTATCTCATGAGATATAAAATATTTACCCAATGAATTGGAGGGAGATATAGGTCCCACCCATCTCATAATGATACCATTCTTATGTGTTCCACAAAATCATAAACCATACATCATAGCATAACCCATGTAATAAAAATGGGAATCTTTAAACATCGTGACATCATAAAACAATTCACATAAGATAAAAGAATTCATAAAAATATAATTCCATCACAACATATTCAAATCAATGTAATAATAGGGATAAAAACAGAACCCTTTATTATCTTATATGGAAAATAATTTTGATAAAACACTTGAACTCAATTCTTGAGGAAAATATCTTTTCTGCTTCAAAAACACTTTTCCTTTCTTAACATGTCGTACAATTATAAACTAAAAAAATTGATTAAAAATAAACTTGAAAACTTGTATAGGAAGCTTCTTTGAAATAATGTTTTAAAAATCCACTCATGCCGTATAAGTTAAAAAAACATTCTTCGTACTTTTGTCGGAAAAGTCAAAAAGTACCTCGTACGAAGAACGACAAAAGATTCCTTTCATATCCTTTACTAAAAACTCACTGGAGGGTAAAATTGGATTTATAAAATTGTAGGTGGATGGAAATAATATTACATATTGAGGAAACATGGATGTGGATGATAAAATACACCCCAGTAAATACTAAAGTATAAACAATCTTGGATAAAAATGAGATTGTGATATTTCCCTTACCTTAGGTCCGATTTGCCTCATAAGTGTCCGAACCTCCTGTATAATGATTTAAATAATGTTATTGACTTATTACAGAATCATAATTATTGTTATGATATCATATATGGTCATATTTATAGTTTCTTGGTAGTAATATTTCATTGTTACTTGTTATTCGGGTGTTTATAACTTTTTGTTCTTATGCATGTTTTGTCGAATAAATTCTTATTCTTCTCTTTAGGTTATAGATACATCATTTCCAGAATGTTATTAATGTACTATATATCATATTTATTCATTCAATTGATTTATATAATCATTATGCAATGAAGATCATGTAGAATGAATCGCATCACATCGTGGAGACGGTATTCCGTACGTACGCACGAGCGATGATACCATTCCCATGATCGTGGAATTGTATTGGAGTGTATGTATACTATTTCAGAATCAATATCACTTTATAATAGTCATATATAGTCATTATTTACACCATTATACCCATCCAAGTAAGGTGGTGGTGGAAAATAGAGTACACCACAGCGTGGAGACGGTATTCCGTACGTACGCACGCGCAGTGATTTCTTTTTCCGTAGGATGGATAGATGGTGAAATAGGTTTGTTTAATACTTATAATAACATATCAGTATATTAGTGATACTGATGTTATTACTTCATAATGAAAAAACTAAAGAAGAAGAAGTGGAAGAAGAAATAATGATGAAAAAATCGATAACAGACATTACCTCTTCTTTAAAGTGCTTCTTTGAGACCTTATTTTAGGGCACTAAAATTGGTCTTTGAAGAAGACCAGGACCTCTAGGATGTTTCTAGGGAAGTGGAGAGGAGAAAGTGTTAGGGTTTGGCCGAGCTTGAAGGCTCAAAGTGGTATGACGAAGAGAGGGAGGAGGTTCCCTTTTATAAGGGAGGAGAGGGGCACCTTTGGAATAACTAAAAATATTATTTTATTATAAAGTCAAGTTCGGTTTTAAATAGCTCAAAATTGATTTATTTCGAGGCTAAGGTGGGGACGGGTCGAAATACTCTCATCAAATAGAATTTATACAAGTTTAGGTTCCTATTTTAACCTTATCATGTAGATTTAATATTAAGTTAAATAAATTTACTTTTACCGTGTCTTCTTGTGTTCTTATACTATAAGGTTAATAAACATACTATATCAAGTCAAAAGATCCCCAAGTTGTTTATTATTAATATATATAATTTTATCTAAGTCATTTTGCCGAACCTTAGATTTTTAGGAATAACATAACAATTAATAATATAATATTAGTTTTAAAAACTATTTTATGTCAATTTTGACACTATTTAGTAATTTATTTTTGTGAAAATCATACCAGAATGATAAGTTCGAAAAAAGTTAATTAAATCAATAATAACATGTCATATTAACCTATAAACTAGTGTAATTAATAAAAAGTCTCAAATTATATTTAGTTGGGTATTTATAACATCAATTATGTCAATATTTCATTAATAAGATAATTACTGCATCATTGTTGTGTCATAAATAAATTAAATTATTTAATGTATAAAAATTACAAATAAAATACCATTATGTAGGATATATTTTTATCTTTCTAATTAATATTTATAGTCAAATTTATCTTATGTATAACCCCATATTAAAAATGATTTAGATATTAAACATTGATTTTAACTATTTTAACCCTTCTTTAAATAAATTAATAATAAATGTCCTAATCTAATCCAAGTGGGACTAAATGGTCATATTTTATTCCTAAGTTTTTTTTTGGTCGAATTACACTTGTACAATAGAATTGGGACATGTTTTAGGATAATAATAATATCATGTTTTCCCTTAATTACCCTATTTACTTTTAACCGTGGTAAAAAAAAGTTAAAAGTTACTATTCACCAAAAAATATTTTCATCTCATTGAACCACATTTTAGTCTTTGATATTAACCGTGTCTCTCGGATTTTCTAAATTCCACTCACAGAAGTGGTAAAATTAAGTTTTATGAAAAATTCAGTTTTTAACTACCACTCAGTGGTTTCACTATTCATCAAAAATTGAAAGTTTTCAGAAAAATACCAAAATTTCACCCTAGGCTAATTTAGATATTACGAATCCAAAAATGAAGTCCATTTTGAAAAATAAAATTTATAAAATTTCAAAAAGTGGTTATTACTATTCATAACTGCTAGTTTTAATAATATTTTAATAGTATATCGTTGTTTAGTGAAACTCGGTATTGCGTACGACACAAGCTATCGAGGAAGGTTGCGATTTCGTGTAAAGCAAGCCAAGAAAGTGTTGTGTGTAGAAAAAGATTCCTTTGATGATTTATATAACATAAAAGTCTCAGGTGTTACATTCTACCCCCCTTAAAATGAATTTCGCCCTCGAAATTTGTCACTTTGTAACAAACAGATGAAGATACCTCTCCCTCATCATATCCTCAAGCTCCCATGTAGCTTCTTCTAATTGGTGGTTCCTCCATAAAACGTTCACCAATCGAGTGGTCTTGTTTCATAGGACTTTTTCACTACGATCCCGAATCTCTATCGGTTGTTCTTCATAAGAAAGATCTTGCTCCAGCGGTACAACTTCTGAGCTGAGTACATGTGAATGATCAGGTATGTACTTTTTCAGGAGAGATACATGGAACACATCGTGAACTTGAGAGAGATTCGGTGGAAGCGCCAATGGGTAATCTACCTTCCCAACACGATCCAGTATTTCGAAAGGACCGATATATCTAGGGCTCAACTTCCCCTTCTTTCCAAATCTCATGACCCTCTTCCAAGGAGATATTCATAAGAACACTTTATCACCCACTTCAAACTCTATGTCTTTTCTTCGGTTGTCGGCATAACTTTTCTGTCGACTCTGAGCTGCTCTTATGTGTTGTTGAATAGATCTGACCTTTTCTACCATTTCATCAACGAGATCGGGTCCTAATAGCTTTCTTTCTCCAACTTCATCCCAGCAAGTTGGAGTCCTGCATTTCTTTCCATAGAGAGCTTCATAAGGAGCCATCTGAATACTGGAGTGAAAGCTATTATTATAAAAAAATTCCACCAAAGGTAGGTGTTGATCCCAACCACCTTTGAAATCCATAGAGCAAGCTCTCAACATATCTTCTAGAGTTTGAATTGTTCTCTCAGACTGACCGTCTGTCTGAGGATGATAAGAAGTCCTGAAACATAACTCTGTATCCAGAGTATGCTGAAGACTTCGCCAGAACTTTGAGGTAAACCTTGGATCCCGATCAGATATAATAGAAAGTGGTACTCCATGCAATCTTACCACTTCCTTTACATATATCCTGGCAATCTGATCCAGAGAGAAATCCTCTCTAATAGCAATGAAGTGTGCAGACTTTGTAAGACAATCAACTATGACCCAGATAGCATTATTGCCTTTGGATGTTTTAGGAAGTCCTGTGACAAAGTCCATAGTGATGTTTTCCCATTTCCATTCGGGTATGGGTAATGGTTGTAACATCCCCTTAGACTTCTGTCTCTCAGCTTTAACTTGTTGACAAACCAATCATCGAGAGACATATTCAAAAACATCTCTTTTCATTCCATCCCACCAGAAGTACTCTTTCAGGTCCCTATACATCTTCGTGCTTCCAGGATGAATAGAGAATGAAGAACTATGAGCCTCATCCAGAAGCTCCTTCTTTAATTCGGGGATGGGAGGAACACAGACCCGATTCTTGAACTTTATTATCCCATCACAATCAAGGTTGAATTCAGGAACATTTCTCACCTTCTTTTGTAACTCGACATCTTCTTTTTGTGCCTCTTTAATCTTCACATGTATAGAAGGTTGAACATTCATTTGAGAAAGATACGATTTTCCCCCTTCCATTATAATTCCAAGATCCATCCTTTGTAAATCCATAAATATTGGATCTTTTGTGATCCTCATCATGGATAAACTGGCATGGTCTTGTTGACTTAATGCATCTGCCACCATGTTTGCTTTCCCAGGGTGGTAATGGATTGAGCAGTCGTAATCCTTAATCAGCTCTATCCATCTTCTTTGGTGCATATTCAGCTCCTTTTGTCTGAAAATATACTTTAAACTTTTATGATCAGTATAAATGTCACACCTTTCTCCATAAAGATAATGCCTCCAAATCTTTAATGCAAAGATTACCGCAGCTAACTCCAAATCATGAGTTGGGTAATTTTTCTCATGTATTTTCAACTGTCGTGAGGCATAAGCTATCACCATATCATTTTTCATAAGAACACACCCCAATCCCTTCTTGGATGCATCACTGTAGATCACAAACCTTTCTCCACTACAATGCAGTGTGAGCACAGGTGCACTGGATAACCTTCTTTTCAACTCCTTGAAATTCTCTTCACATTCCTCCGTCCAAACAAACTTAACTCTTTTCCGAGTCAACTTGGTGAGTGGATTAGATAATCGTGAAAAATATTTCACAAAACGTCAATAATATCCAGCCAAACCAAGAAAACTTCGGATCTCGGTTACTGTTGTTGGTCTCGACCATCTTTCGATAACCTCTGTTTTTGCTAGATCTACAGATATCCCCTATTTTGAGATTATGTGACCCAAAAATGCAACTTTTTGAAGCCAAAATTCACACTTGGTAAATTTGGCATAAAGATTCTCCTTTCTCAGGGTCTTCAATATAATTCTCAAGTGATCTTCATGTTCTTCCTTGCTCTTTGAATATACAAGAATATCATCTATAAAGACTACCACAAACTGTTCAAGATAGTCTCTAAAGACTCTATTCATTAGATCCATGAAGATAGCAGGAGAATTAGTAAGACCAAATGGCATCACTATAAATTCATAGTGTCCATACCTTGTACGGAAAGCCGTTTTTGGTATATCCTCCCTTTTGACCCTTAATTGATGATAACCTAAACGAAGATCAATCTTGGAAAAGTATTGAGCTCCACGTAGTTGGTCAAATAGGTCATCAATGCGCGGGAGAGGATATTTTTTCTTGATAGTGATCTTGTTAAGTTCTCGATAATCAATGCAGAGTCTCATTGATCCATATTTCTTCTTAACAAACAGAACAGGTGCTCCCCAAGGTGACGCACTAGGGCGTATGAACCCCTTATCAAGATTCTCTTGGATTTGCTTCTTCAATTCCTGCAACTCAATTGGGGCTATTCAATAAGGTGTATTTGAAATAGGCAAAGCACCCTATATGAGTTCTATTGAAAACTCAACTTCAGGATTTGGTGGAAGACCCGGTAATTCATCTGGAAAGACATCATCAAACTCCCGTACAATGGGCATATTTTTAATCGCGAGTTTCTCACCAACTATTTGAGATAAATAACCTTCATTTAGTGGAATCAAGACCCATAAGGTAGAAGAAATTTCTACTGGAAGGTTATGTTCATCCTTTCATCGATAGACGATCATAGATTGATCTGGAATATGAAATGTGACTTCCCTTCTTTGGCAATTGATATGAGCTCCATGTAGAGAATTCCAATCCATGACAAGAATCACATCAAATTCCACTATAGGAAGGATCACAAGATTTGCAGGAAGCACTTTCCCACAAACTTCAATCTGAGAAGAATTATAAACTTTTGATGCGACTGTTGTGCCATTAGGGGTTGTCACAGCTAACTCAACATCTAACTATTGAGGTAATATGGTGATATCCTTAGAAAATTCATCAGAAATAAAGGAGTGGGTGGATCCAGAATCAAATAAAACATTTTCTACTTTAGAGTGGATGGTAAGTGTACCTTTCACCACATAGTTATCGTAATCCACATTACTGACAGAAATTGCATGTGACTTTCCTTTGTCTTTAGCCTTAAGAGTTTGTTGATGTCGACCATCATCATCAAACCTTGGATTAGGGCATTTATTGGCATAATGTCCCATATCCTTGAACTTGAAACATTGAAGTGTAGTAGGTTCATTATGTGTATCCCTTCCTTTGTTTTCATCATTAGACATCTTCTTCCTATCATCGCGGCATTCAAATGCCTGATGACCTTCCTTTCCACATTTGAAACATTTACTTGTCCCTTTAAGACAACTCACTCCATGTTTCTTTCCACACTTTGAGTATAAGGGAAATCTCATCTTCTTTTCAGTGTGCTCTTTAGATTTTCCTTTGAATTCCATTTTAATCTTCTTATCAAACCCATATGACTGATGGGTTACTCCAATCTCTATCTCAACTTTGAGATCACATCGAACGATTTCCTCGTAGCTATTGAAGTCCCTTATGTCTAATGCCCTTCGAAGACTTGGTTTTAAGCCACTAAATAATCGATCGATCTTACTCTCAGGTTAGATAATAATACCAGAAGCGTACCTTGGAAGTCTTGTAAAATTTGCTTCATAGGTACCAAAAGATTCATCATCCTTTTGCTTCAGTTCAAGAAACTCTTTCTCCATCTTTGTTCGGAGAATACGAGGGAAGTACTTATTGAAAAATAAGTTCTTGAACTTGTCCCATTTCATGGAATCAATTTCATCCCTTTGCCTCGTATTCTTAATAAGATTCCACCATTGATCAGCATCACCTTCCAAACGATACACTGCTAAGATGACTTTATCATGTTCAGAACATTGAAGAACTGAAAATAACTTTTCAGTAGTTCTAATCCATTGTTCAGCAACTAATGGATAAGTAGACCCGCTGAAAGAAGGTGGGTGCTGCCTCATGAAGGATTCAACAAAATTTTTCTCCTTTCTTTGCTCATTTGGAAGTCCTGCATGATTCATAGCTTGAGAAAGTTGTGTGAGCATGGCTACAAGATTTTGCATTCTAGCTCCCATAACGTTTGGTTGCTCAGGGGGAAAATCATTGCATTTCCTGTCGCATTCCTCATTAATACGATTCCTTCGGGTTCCAACCATTGACTAAAACTAAGAAGAATAGTGTGAGCAACACTAATTATAATAGGAAAACCACATAATCAAGAATAAAATTTCACACTTAAGGTCTTATCCTAGGTTATTCATGGACATTTCTAAAACACTAAGATTGTGTTCTATGCTTAGACTTATCCTTAGGGTTCTTACTAAGGATTTCACATCCTAGTTTCCAAAGGTTGACTATACCTTTCCTTTGATACCAACTATAACGACCCATACTTTACATACATTGTTATTACTTCAAAATTGAAGCATACTTATTACAACATACAACAAAACCACGAAAGGACCGTATAGGTATAGTGTCTTTAGAAAACTGGGAAACATAAACAACTAGTTCATAAAGAGTCTACACTGTCTCCCATTTATTTCATCATATCTATAGTCCCTTTTGGAATATCTTACTTAATAACCTTCTTCCTGGCCTGGGGAAAGAAAACATACAAAAGGGTGAGCTCAAATTCTCAGTAAGGGTAAAAAAAAGAAATATCAATCATATCATATTCATAAGAACACAACTTTTGGAAATAGTAAGCTGCAAAAGAGAGCATAATTTCATAACATGGGATAAATCATAGTAGTGAAAAGTAATCCCAATAATCATGACTTAAAACATGAAACTTTGTGACATACACACATAATCATAGATAATCATTTCTTATTAGTCAAGACTCAATGCCAAGACTATCTTAGTGGACAAAGTCTATTTCTGAACCGATTCACCCTCGTTTCAGTCCTGTTTCACTGAACTGGTATAACCTACCATTCCAGCCATGTCTATCTCATGAGATATAAAATCTTTACCCAATGAATTGGAGGGAGATATAGGTCCCACCCATCTCATAATGATACCATTCTTATGTGTGCCACAAAATCATAAACCATACATCATAGCATAACCCATGTAATAAAAATGGGAATCTTTAAACATCGTGACATCATAAAAAAATTCACATAAGATAAAAGAATTCATAAAAATATAATTCCATCACAACATAATCAAATCAATGTAATAATAGGGATAAAAACAGAACCCTTTATTATCTTAGATGGAAAATAATTTTGATAAAACACTTGAACTCCACTCTTGAGGAAAATATCTTTTCTGCTTCAAAAACACTTTTCCTTTCTTAACATGTCGTACACTTATAAACTAGAAGAAGTTGATTAAAAATAAACATGAAAACTTGTAAAGGAAGCTTCTTGGAAATAATTTTTTAAAAATCCATTCATGCTGTATAATTTAAAAAAAACATTCTTCGTACTTTTGTCGGAAAAGTCAAAAAGTACCTCGTACGAAAAATGAAAAAAGATTCCTTTCATATCCTTTACTAAAAACTCACCGAAGGGTAAAATTGGATTTATACAATTTTAGGTTGATGGAAATAATATTACATATTGAGGAAACATGGATGTGGATGATAAAATACACCCCAGTAAATACTAAAGTATAAACAATCTCGGATAAAAATGAGATTGTGATATTTCCCTTACCTTAGGTCCGATTTACCTCGTAAGTGTCCGAACCTCCTGTATAATGATTTAAATAATGTTATTGACTTATTACAGAATCATAATTATTGTTATGATATCATATATGGTCATATTCGTAGTTTCTTGGTAGTAATATTTCATAGCTACTTGTTATTCGGGTGTTTATAACTTTTTGTTCTTATGCGTGTTTTGTAGAATAAATTATTATTCTTCTCTTTAGTTTATAGATACAACATTTCCAGAATGGTATTAATGTACTATATATCATATTTATTCATTAAATTCATTTATATAATCATTATGCAATGAATATCACATAGAACGAATCACATCACATCGTGGAGACGGTATTCCGTATGTTCGCACGAGCGATGATATCGTTCCCATGATCGTGGAATTGTATTGGAGTGTATGTATACTATTTCAGAATCAATATCACTTTATAATAGTCATATATATTCTTTATTTACACCATTATACCCATCCAAGTAAGGTGGTGGTGGAAAATAGATTACACCACGGCGTGGAGATGGTATTCCGTACGTACGCACGTGCGGTGATTTCTTTTTCCTTAGGATGGATAGATGGTGAAATAGGGTTGTTTCTTACTTATAATAATATATCTGTATATGAGTGATACTGATGTTATTACTTCATAATGAAACAACTAAAGAAGAATAAGTGGAAGAAGAAATAAAGATGAAAGAATTGGTAATGGACATTACCTCTTCTTTGAAGTGCTTCTTTGAGACCTTCTTTCAGGGCACTAAAATTGGTCTTTGAAGAAGACCAGGACCTCTAGGATGTTTCTAGGGAAGTGGAGAGGAGAAATTGTCATGGGTTGGCCGATCAGGAAGGCTCAAAGTGGTGTGAGGAAGAGAGGGGGGAGGTGCCCTTTTATAAGGGGGAGAGGGGCACCTTTGGAATAACTAAACATATTATTTTATTATAAAGTCAAGTTTGGTTTTTAATAGCTCCAAATTGATTTATTTCGAGGCTAAGGTGGGGATGGGTCGAACTACTCTCATCAAATAGAATTTAGAGAAGTTTAGGTTCCTATTTTAACCTTATCATGTAGATTTAACATTAAGTTAAATAATTTTATTTTTACCGTGTCTTCTTGTGTTCTCATACTATATGGTTAATAAACTTACTATATCAAGCCAAACGATCCCCACGTTGTTTATTATTAATATATATAACCTTATCTAAGTCATTTGGCCGATCCTTATATTTTTAAGAATAAAATAAAAATTAATAATATAATATTTGTTTTAAAAACTATTTTATGTCAATTTTGACACTATTTAGTAATTGATTTTTGTGAAAATAATAACAGAATGATAAGTTAGAAAAAAGTTAATTAAATCAATACTAACATGTCATATTAACATAGAAAATTAGTTTAATTCATAAAAAGTCTCAAATTATATTTATTTGAATATTTATAACATCAATTATGTCAATATTTCATTAATAAGATAATTACTGCATCATCGTTGTGTCATAAATAAATTAACTTATTTAATGTCTAAAAATTAAAAATAAAATACCATTATGTATGAAATATATTATATTTCTAATTAATATTTATAGTAGAATTTATCTAATGTATAACCCCCTATTAAAAATGATTTAGTTATTAAAAATTGATTTTAACTATTTTAACCCTTCTTTAAATAAATTAATAATAAATGTCCTAATCTAATCCAAGTGGGACTAAATGGTCATATTTTATTCCTAAGTTTGTTTTTGGTCGAATTAAATTTGTCCACTAGAATTAGGACATGTGTTTGGGTAATAATAATATCATTTGTTCCCTTAATTACCCTATTTACTTTTAACCGTGGTAAAAAAAGTAAAAAGTTACTATTCACCAAAAATTATTTTCATCTCATTGACCCAAATTTTAGTCCTTGATTTTAACCATGTATCTCGGATTTTTGAAATTCCACTCACAGAAGTAGTAAAATTAAGTTTTATGAAAAATTCAGTTTTTTTAACTACCACTTAGTGGTTTCACTATTCATCAAAAATTGAAAGTTTTCAGAAAAATACCAAAATTTCACCCTAGGCTAATTTCGATATTAAGAATCCAAAAATGAAGTCGATTTTGAAAAATAAAATTTATAAAATTTCATGAAGTGGTTATTACTATTCATAACGGCTAGTTTTAATAATATTTTAATAGTATATCGTTGTTTAGTGAAACTCGGTATTGCGTATGATGCAAGCTATCGAGAAAGGTTGCGATTTCGTGTAAAGTAAGCCAAGAAAGTGTTGTGTGTAGAAAAATATTCCTTTGATGATTTATATAACATAAAAGTCTCGGGTGTTACAGTAAACATCACCATTCATATCAACTAAATGAACATGAGTTTGAATAAAAAATCATCGAGAATTCAAAAGTCACCTTTCATAACTTTATAATCTCAAAATTGAGTAACAATATATGATTAAAGTTCAATTATCATTTTTTCAACTTAAATAATTATTTATTAACTATGAGACTCCCCTTCTTCATTAAAAATAACATCACCAATTGATATACCTATTCTCATAATCTTGGGTAAGATAAACCAATAATTTGTTGACATAAAATTGAGAGTTATCACTTTTATCAGTCACACAATTTTATTATCTTGAAATTTTAAATCCTAATATAGGGTTATCATTATCATGAGAATGCTTTTTAATATCTAATTTTTTTATATTGAGTTGATATACTAGCATCAAAATTTTAGTGCCCCTATTTTTCAAATGAATCTACCTAATGAATTTTGAAATCAATTCAATAGCTTATGAAATTAAGACCACATAATAACCACATGATCTCCATCAAAATATTCCAAGAATCACTTACCACAAAATTCAAAATTGAGAATTTAACTTCGAAAGATTTCTTAATTAAAACTACACAATCAAAATATCACACTTAAATAAAATATTATATTGAAAATTTAAAATAATTTAATTCATTTTTCCTAATACAACTCACATGAAGAATGGTTTATCAATCCAAGAACACAAAAAACCTTAACAAGATTCCCCCAAGTTCATTTATTGTTTCACTAATATAAATGTATGATGTTTATAAAAGGCCCTTAAATGGTTTCTATAAAAAACATGATGTCATAGGCAATGAGATATAAATTTTTCAAGGAGTGGTATATATGATAATCTCCCACACAGGTAAAAGAGAACATTATTTCTAATTCTATTCTCAAGATGGGCATGCATATGAAACATGTGATAAATCATTAGCGTCAATTCACACACAAAAGAAAAATAAACATAAATATGAGAGAAATAATACCCCCATGGTTTTTAATGTCACTTCCTAAGACCTGTATGATTATAATTCATCAACTCTCTTGTATCATCCAGTGAAGGACCTGGAAAATCCATGTGAACTATAAAAACAAACAACCATTCTCCAATGACATTAAAATATAATGATCATTATGTGATTTCCAATAAATATGCATGAGATAACGTATTTTAAAGAATATATAGGATTATATAGACGAAATGTTAATATCTATGGTTTGAATGTTTTTATTATTATAAGAAAATGAAAATTAAATGAAAGTGAAACCAAAAAAATAAATAACTTCATATTTTTTTATTTTCTGGGATGCCTCCCAATGAGTGCCTTTGTTTATGGTCATTGGATTGACCATGTATCCCAACCCTCATATATAGTCACTTGGAGGATAGAGCTTCCTATCAGTGAACAACAACATGTTGTCGTTTCCTCAACCATTACTGAAATGTAACACTATTTAGGAGGATGGGTTTGTGGTTTTTAGGATCCATGATATGTGGAAAAAAGGCCTTAATGGTGTATCCATGTTTCCTCTAAGAATATCATATCATGCCCCTCATTTTGGATATATGGGCTAACCAAACATTGATTCATAGGTGTAAGGTAAAAAATATATAGATTCTCTTTAGGCTGTTCATTATCTTTAATTCCATAAAAATGAAGAATTCTCAAAATACCTTTACCGAGAAAGTGAAATGTTAAGTGAGTTATCAAAGATAAATGGTTGTTAAAATTTCATTCATGAATGACATAATGCCTCTCCATTTTCAATTTCGTCACATGAAAAATCTTTTTTATGAATAGAATTCATAAATATTAGTAATTACATCATCATATGATCCCTCAATTAACACGACTATTGGAGATTGAAGTTCAACATTGAATTCATTCTCACACCCATTTTGAAAATGAATGATTTCAGGACATTCATTAATAGGAACATAAAAATAACTTGAAACCTCAATTTCATTTTATTGTGTGGGTGAAAAATCTTGTACCTAATCTAAATGATCATGAAAAACTTACCCTCCATCCAAATCATCATTTTCCATGTTTTTCACTATATCAAATAGTTTTCCAACAAAAATAATCAGTCTTCTAACTGGTTAGATTGGTCTAATTATCATTCAGTGAAGGCCTAGATTATACAAAATAAATAATCAAAATTAAAATTCTCACTTGAATTAGGTGAGGGTTTATATTTTGATTATAGTATAAATTATTTTAGGTTATTATAATCACTTTATCCAAAATCAAAACACCCTTTTCATGAAAAATGTGATTGAACGTAGGAATTATCAAATGAATCATGAAATGAAGGTGGTTAAACCAAAGGGTTTGAGGAATAATCCTCCCACCATTGGTGATTTGAAGTATATGGACTAAAAAAGTGATAAAACTAGTGGAGGGTTATCCACTACCATACCTTCATTCCAAAAGTTTCATGTCACCAAATAGATCATACATTATTCATTAGAAAGTAAATACAAATTTGTTTTCAAAAAAATGCATACAGAAGAATTTTTTTTAAAATTAATAGGTATGGAAGAGTCCCAATTATATACTATTTATCCCCATAAAAAGTTCCAAAACATTCTATGCTCACCATGATATGCAAAAAGACTATAAATTCAAAGTTTTCCCTCATTCGATTAACTATGTATCTTTTGGAAATAGTATTCAATCCCATAGAAAACAATGGTAGTAATCAAGTCTTAATTTTTTTAATTTCTTATGAGACACAAATATGAATGGAAAAATGAAAAAAACACAAACCAATCCTATTTCAATCCTATGAGAGGAAATGTTCTATGGTTGGATTTAATTTCAATGTGCACTCTAATTTCATTGGTGTATTGATATCCTAATCACTAAAATGGGATCAATTTATGCTTTTTCATTGTAAAATTCAATGAAATGAGTGATTCTATTCTCCTACACTCACACAATAACACTAGTTGAACCAAATACTTGGCCCAATATTCAATTTTACTATTATTTCATTAAATACATGCCCTAAATGTATGGGAGAATAGATCCAATGGTCATGCATTCCACTTTTCTAGATTTTATTGGTGTTATCTCACTCTTATCTACTTGGTATAAAAAATAAAAGTAATAATCAAATAAAATTCCAGTTACAAAACAATCCAAAAAAATTATATAAATTAAGAATATATAAAGTGATCAAAATCATATCTAAATAAACATCAACCATCAAATATACACAAAAAATCAAGAAAGGAAGAAGACATACAACATAGATCTAGGGATTTGGGTAGTGAAAAGAGAAAAATTGAGAATCAAACCCCATGTTCAATTATTATCCAACAACATTTTGTGGTCCGAGATGTTTCTCACTTGAATGGAACTCTAATCTTCCCAAGAATCCTTCCTCCGATGGTCCTCTATGGTTATATTTGTCTTTAATTTTTTTATGACCTCCCTTATGTCTCGTATGGAACCCCCTTTGAGTTTTAGGCTAGAGTCCCCCTTCATTTTCTATATCAATCAAGTAAAAATGGTTGGGGTGGTGTTGGTGTAAAGATGAACAATACCTCACAATTATGGTGAAACGTTGGTGAAACCATGTTCTATTCAAGCACATGTTTTTATCCACCTTGACATTGAGTCACACAGTTCTCATGTAAAGGTACATGATTCCCTAAATCATGCATACACTATGCATAAGCTTCTATCTATTTAAATTTCAACCCATATTATTTTTGGTCTTGAGTTGAACAGTTTGGATTAACATGCACAAACCATTAAAATTTACTTCATCTCTTGATTACATGAATTTCAATAGGCTTTTGGAGCATGGTTTTTGAGTTATAGTTATAACTATAAACCATCAAAATGTATATTGCTTTCTTCAAAACACCACTAAAGCATGATTTCATCTTTGTAAACATTAATTTAGTCCAAATACACTATAATGAAACATTTAAAAATGATAAAACACAAATTTGATAAAATATGAACCATTTTACATAAAAAAACAGAACTTGAATTTGAACTTTGGGTATATAAATGTCACACTAGAAAAGAGTTTCACTTTAAAGACCATAAAAATTGTACTTATTCTTCGTTTATAGGAATCCCCAATAAATTTCCTAATAGGAATGAATTTCAACTAAAAATCCCGAATCAATTCCACTTTATTCAGGTTCATAGAGAAGACCCTATCATTACTTATTTATACTCGACTTACATATGGCCCTCCACATAATGTAATACCAAAGAAAGGTAACCCAAATTATACAAGGTTATTCTGGTGAGATAGAAATCCAAAGGTGAAACCCACTACACTATACAAATGGGGTTATAAAATTTCATCCCATTCATAGTTTAATCCAACATAAGACATGTAAGGAATCTCATAGCATGGTTTAACCATCGATGGTAAGTATAGTCATAAGAAATGTTACATAATCATGGAATTAAATACCAAAGTCTAATGAAGTAACTCATGTTATAGTTTCCTCACCACAAGTGTTTAAGAGTGTATTCATAGGGTAGATTTATAGCCTAGATTCCACAAGGGTCAATACGAGGCAATCCATTATTCCTTATTTAATTAACAAAAACATCCAAATAAATTTATTCTTTTGGAAAACCATTAACCAAGTATTCCTCACTCTATACCATGCCCCTATAATAACCACACCATGATAATATTAGGGAAATAGAAAAGGATTACCCACACAAGACTATATAGATGAAAAGAAATAAGCTCAAAAGGAGATATATTCGGTCATTAATAGATTTGGAAACCTCAAGTGAGACTAAAGCATAATATTATGTCACTCCCCCAATTAGAGACCAACAACACAATGTGTGTATGGTTAGCCTCACCTTAAGACCATAATTAATGGACTGTCATCACCACCTAGTGGAATCCTGATTAGAAAAAAACCATGAATATAAACCCAAGAAAAAATTGAGGTTGGGGGATAATTGAGTGAAATTTATGTGTTAATTTTCCATGAGAAGTATTTTTTAGTTTATGTTATATATTTCATAAGGTACTATTTCCATAGGTTATATTGTGGAACTATATAGAGACCCGAGTAGAAAAACCAAGGTGTATGGAAGTGGAAGTTAGCGATATTGAAATATGATTTTAGTATATAGAAGTGAAGAGATGCAAAGTACTTATGTATAGTTTTCCTAATAACATTACATAAGGTATCTTAAGTATGTTACATAAGGGATAACTTATAATGTTTTATAATCACACATTTTTTACCAGTATGAGGGATTTCACTTTTTTTTTGAAAAGTTAATATGGTCCATGATTTAGTATCATTAGTGTTGAACATATGGAGGGTCACCCACAAAGATCATATTATGTTGGCACCATGTCTTTTTATAAAGCTAATATTTTAATTTGTAGGTCGTGTGTCATTTTTTTACAGAAAAAAATAGAAATATGATATTGTATTATCTCTATTTTGTTAGTAATAAAGAGTAGTAATATATCTCCCTTGGAGTACGATTTAGTTATGAAACATGATAATCCCTTGTTTTATTCTCATTTCATGGTAGGGTAATTTATTTCTTTACTTGTATGTGTTCTATACGTTCTGTGTGATCAAGTAAATTATACAGAAGATGTTGGAGATGAGTTCCCTCATCCATACATCATAATTGGGTAATGTAAGATCCATATCTTCCATCCTTGTCTTATAACGTTAGGTTCCAAAAGGTCATCTATAATTTGGGTCTTCAACACAACAAGTTATATCAAATATTGTATTTAGACTTTCAGAGGCTCTTAACATAATTTTTTTCCCTTCCATGTTATATTATTGAACTATAATGAATAAAATTTGAAGAATAAAATATATTAAGCTTCCAATTGTGAGTATAAAACTAGAAGTAATGGATAAAGAAGAGTGGGAAAGACTCAATTGAAAAGCACTTGGTTTGGTTCAGATGATGCTTTCCCAAAACATGAACTTAAAAATATATGGTGTGAAATAACTATAGAACTAAAATAGATTATTTTGAACATGTATGTGAAGCCTTAAACAATTTACAAAGTGTTCTTGTTATGAGTACAATATAACATGATAATATTAGAACATATTATGATTAATGGACATTTAAATAACATTAACATGATCCAAAGTCAACTTGAATTAGTGAAGGTGGAGTTCACCAGAGGTACATGAGATCTAATCATTTTATCATTTCTTATTTAATCTTGGGATTTTATAATTAATATCATAAGTGAGTATAGTGATAAGAAAGACTTGATTTTTGTTGAAATTTCAGATTTTGTTTTGAAAGAAGATATCTAGAGGAAATAATTTTAGGTTTCTACCAGAATGAAGTTTAACACAAAAGGTAGTGTATTTTTTTGGTTAAAGAGAAACCAAAGTCAAAATAAGGATAAGAAGAAAATAGATAATAGATGGTGGATATATGTTCGACCCAAACCCACTTTCTGATAGTATGGGAATAAGGAAAACTTGAAAAAGGAATGTGGGGAAAAAAATTTAAGTAATCAAAAGTTTAATTTTAAAATTTCATTGGAAAATAATGTTTCCAGGGAGGAGAGAAACCTATTTCTAAGTATCACATATTTTTTTTGGAATCATAGTTCATTGATTCAGAAGATTCATTTTACTCAACTAATGAGAAGGGAATCATGAAAAATTATTTTTATGAAAGATTCAATAAGGTTCATATTATTGAAGATGATACTCTAAATATTTTTTAAAAGGTTATTTGAGTGTTCAAACTGAGAGACGATACTTATTAGAGTTACAAGGGGAATGAAACATTTTGAATTTATTGATGAATTTAATTTTATTTGGGTAGTTGGAAAATATATGTTTTTATATGAGTTTTTTGGAAGGAGAGAAGAAGATATCACAAAGTTACATAGTAGTGGATAATGGGGTGAAATATGATATGTTGTATCTTACCGGGATTTAAAGAGATATATCACTATATAGAGAAAAACATCCAGAATGTCAAAGTTATGGAATTAATGTATAGGAATATTATGTGTGGAATGGATGAAGGCCCTGAATGTTGAGAGAATATTGAATCTTGATCATTTTTATTACAAAAAGGTAAAGAGTATGTCCTTGGGAACCAGTGAAATGTATATTTTGATATGGAAAAAATAACACCAAAGAACCACAAGTTGAAGCCTGTATATATGTATATATGAAGGCCTATACAGATTAAATATCAAATAATGTCATTTTATTTTCCTACCATCATCAATGATGAGACATAGAAGGTGAGTGTATTTTTTCTCAAGAACAAGGTTTAAGGTATCTGTAAACTTCATTTTATGGAGATCTATGGCAGAGAGAGTGTTCAATTTAATGCTTAAGTTCTTGAGGTCCAATAAATATGGGGAGTATGAAATCCTGGAGTACGAATTTTTTTTTGAAGAAAAGAATTAAATTTTAGAAGATTATTCCCAAAAGTTTATAAAAGAAAATATTTGCTGATCATATGTATATGATATTATGTGAGATAGATAGGATCATGAGGATTCATTACAATTTTTCCAATTTTTTTGGGTAAAAGTTGTGTACGGTGAGACATTCCTCATCAAAAGAATCTGTATTTATCTACTTGGGTAAGAGATTCCATATGAGTTTTAGACTATAATATAGGTTGGTGTATCCCACATTAAATTCTTTATGTGTATTTCCTATTTCCATATAGATTTTAGAAAAAAGTAAAAATTATAGGAAAAGTCTGAAGCATGTTTTTATACAAGTTTTGGAAATGAATTCGTTGGTTTTTTTATTTTTGATAATGATCTACAAAAGGTCCTTAGGATTTGGAATGTTTAATTTAATGAAGTTATTATTTGGATGGTTGAGTACTAAGAAGAAAATATAAAAGGTAACAGATAATCACCACATACTGATGTTCTACTAAATAAAAGAAAGTATGTTTTGGTTAGTTCAGGAATGACTGAAGTTATAGAATAACTTAATAGCCCAGAAGGAGGCTTTACAAATAGAGGTGGGATTTAAGTGGTTTATCAAAGTCTATATCTCTCAAAAATATTATGTATTTTGAAAGATAAAGTAAGAGTAATTCAAGATATAATATTAGAAGGAGAACAACATGTGAAGTAGAGGAGTTATATCAGAGTTAGAAGGAAAGTTCAAAGGAATGGTTTTGATTTACAAAATTTACTTCTAATGGATGGGGAGGAACCGAAAATCCAAAAGGAGGTGATAAGTTTTCGTGATGAAGAATAATGGAATTTGGAAATGAAGGAGGATATGGAATCATTGAATTCTATATGAACATGGGATCTTTAATAACATGTTTATGAAAAAAATGTTCTAGAAAACAAGTGGGTCTACCAGTTAAAGTAAAAATAATACGGAAGGAATAAATAAATGTAAATACAAGTGGTCAATTTTTTTCAATCAAAGGAAGGAGTAGACTTAAGTGAAATATTCTCAATAATTGTGAACATAAAATGATCTGGATAGTTCTTAGAATAGTTTTGGAAGAAGGATTATATCATAAGAAACTAAATATAAAAATTGTCTTTTTACATGGTGGGTTAGATGAGGAATTATATACAGATACATAAAAAGGATTCCTAGAATATAGAAGTAACATGTTGAGCATGTTTAGATAGGTCACTACTTGCTAAATAAAAAATCCATGCAGTGGAACTAAATGTTAAATGTCTTTATGGAATAATGGAACTTCTTTTGATGTAATGAGTATCATTGATAATACTAGAATTTTTTTGATGGAGGGAACTTCATCGTACTTCTTAGTTATGTAAATAATATGATCTTGATGGGTTTTTACATTAAACAGATTTAAGAGTTGATTGATGAGTTAACTGGAATGTTTGAGATAAATATTCTTAAGAAGTCCAATAAAATACCGGGGATGGGGATCTGAAAGGATTATAAGTGTAGAACATCAATGTTATCATAGTCTAATTAAATATATAAGACATTATATTGGTTCAAAATGCATTGATCTAAACATATCTTTACCCCATTATCCAAACATTTCAAACAATCCAAACAGAATACATCATGAATAAAAGAAAATTCCAAGTACATGGAAATGGTTTCATAGGTATCAATGGTTAGAAGTTTGATGTATTCTATGATTTTTACTCCTCAAAACATTTCATAAGAAATTATACTAGTTAGTAGGTTCATAGAAAATCTAGAAAAAGATCACTAGGAAGTGTTGAAGTGGATTATCCAGTATCTTAATGGTCTGAAAGCACCGACCATTTTGTTTCAAAGTGAATAGTCCCATTACAAGTGTATATTAGTATGGAATTTGGAGGATATATGAAAAATTAGAAAAGTACCCCTAGATATATTTTGACTGATAAAGTATCTATCATAAATTAGATTTTGAGACTTTAATTAGTAGTTACACTACTAGCCATGGAAGCTAGGTATGCTGATTCAACCAAAGTAAGGAGGATAGTATAGTTAAAGGGCTTGATAGAGGATCTCATAATAACGTAATGGAATGGAGTTTTATTATATGATATTTAGAGTAACTACCATGTTGAGATGAATATAATGTTTCCATCATAGAGAAAACACATTCAACTGAAATGAAACGTCATCTGGAATCTCATGGAGGAAGGAGTGCTAGAGCTATAGAAGATACATGGGAGAGAGAATCTTACTAACATGATAACAATGGTTGCAGTCCAAGAAATTCAAAGGTAGTGTCATGAATCAGTGGGAAATCATTAAATAAAAAGGATGAAAATTCACAGACTGTTACTATGGGAATGGAGGAATTATTAATTGAACAAATGAAATTGTGAAATCCAGAAAAACAATTCTCAAGTGGAATATTGTTTGGATTTAATTACAAAATGTTTTCATAGGATATTATATCTTTGAAAAGGTATTGTTTTTGGAATATATATTTTGATACTATATGTATACACATTCATTATAAGTATGGTTTTTGGAAGTAGAAGCTAGTGGTTTTAGAAGATGAGTTTGGAAGACATAAGTGAGGAGTTATGAAAAAATTGTATAATGTTTTTAAAATATTATTACATAATTATTATTTAGGATATTATGTATGGGTTCTTTAGAATATTATATAAAGGTTAACACACTATGTTTCTATAAGCACATAATGTTTAATAGACGGAGGTATTATTCTGGTTTTTGGAAAGTTTAGACTGTTCATGAGTCAGTGGAATTGACATTGACCTGATGGGGGGGTCACCCACATATATAAGTAGGTGGTGTTAAGATATATTCTAATGGATATAATTACAATTTAAATTTAGGATTCATTGTCATTTTTTTACATAAAAAATTTAAATCATATAATACTTATATCTTATTAGTAATAAAGAGAAATGATGTTTCTCCCATTGAGTATGAGTACGTGTCAATCCATGTAAATCTATTGTTTTTTCTCATGTTGCAGTTGTTTTCTTTTTTTTTCTTCACTTTTGTGTGTTATAGATGTTATATATGAATTAGGTGATTCCTTGTGAGATATTTGAGTTGATTTACCGTATATAGAGGTTGAAATATTGTTCTAAAATTTCGGGATCTTCCATCCTTTTTCTAAAAAGATTGGTTTTATAAGATCAACCAAAATTTGGGTTTTCAACATAATATTAAGCATAGAATAAATTCCAGGGAGAAGGGATAACCAACCAAAGCATCCACTATAGAGTAATATTGCGATGACCTGGCAATGATTATAGGTAATAACCAAAGATTGATTAAGAGGATAAGTGAGGGAATAGAGGGGGATCTCCCAATATGAGAAACAAGGTGAAATGGGGGTGGAAAACTTAACTAATGGGATATTATGGCTTTAATATTATGTTTATAAAAATAAAATTTTACCAATTTTTTTTAAAACACGAACCCACTAAAACTCTGGTAAAATACCATCAGAAGTATAGTGGTAGAGGCAGTAGCCTTTTTAGAGCTTGAATTGAACTTTGGTGCGATCCAATCAAAATTCTAGGTGGAGATATGATCTCAGAAAGATCCCCCGCCCTATATAGGTTCTTCCAGAAAAATATTTGTGTAAAAACCTAGTATTTATTAATAATATTAGTTTCTTGAATAAATATGTATTTTATTATATTAAATAATATTATACACACAGAAAATATAAAGAAACCAACAAAGACTTTGTTTTATTATTAAATACTACTGCATTAATTAAAAATGAAACCAATTAAAATTAAAAACATTAAAATTGAACATAAATATAAAATAGAAAAGATACAATAATAAAATAGGGATTTTCTCAATCTACTAGAATCAGCACCCCCACTGCAAAAACTATTGAGAAGAATCCAAATGTTAGTAAAACTAGAAAAACTATATAAAATGGAAATACTGAACCTTGAGAAGAATTGAGTTAAATATTGAGTTAAATAATGGTGTGGTATTTATAGAAGGTAAAGTAACAATTAGAATAGTAATGGGACTATTAGAATATTAATGTGACCATTGGAATAGTAACATGACCTTTGGGAATAATAACATGATTTTTGCAATAATGATTTTACCTAAAAATGATATATTTTAATAAAAATATTTTTTATCATGATTAATTTCTGCAAATAAAATTTTTATAATTTAAAAAAATAAATATCACAATATAGAAATTCAAAGGAAATATAAGAACATTTTTAATAAATTGTATTTTATAGTATTTTAGAAAATACATTATTTTTTTATTAAAAATTAAAATTACAAATTTTAGAAATATATTTTGATAAAGTTGATTTAAATTTTGATATAAGCACATCTAAATTTTTTATGGGTGATGTTTTGGTAAATTGTTTTGAGATACTTCAATTTTTAGTTAAATAGTAAAAATACAGTTTTCACATAACCAATGTATCTTAAATTGTATCATTCATGATGTAATACTGAAATAATATTTTTTATAAATTTATTTTTTTCCATGATATATTTTTTTCATAAATTATTCAATAAAATATGATAATCTTAATTTCAAAACCTAAAAAGGACTTTCCAAAACCTAATGTCAAAATTCAATGTTTAAAATAATTTTTTTTCCTTTCTTTCGAATTTCATTTTTAATAAACTAAATAATTATAATTATAAAGGGGTTTTAAAGTATTAAAAAAATTATATTATATTAATATAAGATTTATATTATAAAAAATTCACTTTTACATGTTTTAGCTTTAGTCTAATATTTTATTCAACATTTTATTCTAAAAACACCCCTCTCCCCAAGTATAAACAACTCTTCTCCATCCCCTTGGAAAACCACTCCCCCAATAATTAAAAATCACAAAATCATCCCAAATATTCCCTTTAAATCCTCTTATAACACATTGGAATTTTCAAGAGTAATCCAACTCTACAAATCAATGGAGTTATAGTGTCGTACAAGAGAAGCTACACCGAAGAAAGAGTATGCTTTTCGATCTTCACCCAGTTTCCTTTTCGCCTCTCTTTTCCAAAATTCATTCAAAATAAAATATTTTAACATTTAATTATGAATAATTATAACATTATAATAATGATTTTATCTTTCTATAAAAGTTATATTATTAATGTATTTATGTTTTATACCTCGTTTTCTTCTTATTTGGACAACTTTCCTCGTAATGGTCGGTTAACCTCCAATAAGGATATTTTTTATTCCATTAATATAAAAAAACAAATTAATGTATAAAATAAATTATTTATTATTTATGAATGTATATATATTTTTATTTTAATCTTTTTGAACTTATTTAATAATTACCTTGAACAAAATAGTGAAATCATAGAAAAAGGGGAAAATTTTATGAAAACATAATATTAAAACACATCAGATTCGTCAACATAAATTAATAAATACAATAAAATGATTATAATTGATAAATAGATGTATAAATGTCTATAATTCTCTTATGGATCAATGCTTTAATGAACATAATTTTATTATTATAGAGGTTCAAAAGTGATGAAATAAAGTGGGAATAAAAGTAAGGGGATTCTCGAACCCATCTCCCTTTCTTTGGGTTACAACTCCCTCATACCAAATTTCAGTGTGTACATTCCATTAAATTTACATAAAAATATAACTTCATTTTTCTTACTTATTCTTTTAGAGGATATACAAGTTTCTAATTTGGCTTTATGACAAGTATAAATATTTTTCTAATAACACTCTTTTTCCGAAACACATATTGAATCCTCTTGATATTGTTTCTTATTTACTAATGATTAATGGTTCTTATATCTATTATACTTTCCATTTTTTATTTGGGAACAGAAAACATTATTCATTAATGTATGCCTTTTGAAATTAGTATGAATCCCATTCCATTCCATTGGTTATTTTTTTACTATGATTGCAATACACTTTATGTGGAATGCATGAATATGTAAATATGATGATGTGATGGGTGGGATCGTAATTATATTTCTCTCCAATGAATTTGTTAATGTGGTGTATCTCATGATATAATGTGAAATATGCATGATAATGATGCTAGATTTGTTTACAAATATGATGTTACGATTATGAACATATGTTATGCATGAACATGATGCTATATTTTTTCATAAATATGTGCGGTATTTGACCTCTAAAATATTATGCATCATTTTTATAGATTTCCATATTGCATTAATTTATCCATTATTTCCCACATGATGTTGATTATAATCCTATGATTATGTTATACTGATGATGACTATCCTCACTCGTTTTATATTGATTCATGTACCTTATTTATCCTCTTACTAGACTTTTATCTCAACCCTTTCATGGAATTATATCCTAAGGTGATTACTTGTACTAAGGAAAATGAGATGGATAATAATAATATAAAAAAGGAATTAAATATTTTTTATATTTTATTATATAAATTTTTTGTATATGAATAATTTTCCCAAGACACAAAAACCTTGGATCCTATATTTTAAATTCTATTATTTTGTTTATATTTAAAATGATGTAATAATAATGTAAGAAAAAGTAGCGTCAATATAGTTTGTATAAGATCAAGGTTTAGATAATTTGGGAATTTGGATTAGAAAACAAGAGTGAAAACCATACATATACATCTATATATAAGAAAAACATCATAGAATATTCTTTTTAAAAACTGATAAACATAGGGATCCCATAAGATATGCCTTTAAGGTTAATTGCGCAAAATAATAAATTATTTATTATTGGTTTTTTGCTTTATAATCTGTTTAATGATTTTATATATTTGGAAATTGTGGGAGCTTAGAGAAAACAGGATAAAAACCCATGTGAGGGAAAATACAATGATTTTTTGGATGACATCCACAATGTCATGGGATGTCGAGTTCAAAACTTTATGGTGATGCTTACCCATCTATTTTAGGCTATTAATAATAACCTAAGTCATGTGGAATGTCCGAATTCATCCAAGAAGGATTAACTAGACATATAGCCCTCTATAGGGAAACAACTACTGATGTATAGTGGATCATACAATCCACTTGTCATGGAAAATTTTATTAAGTCAATGGAGAAGATATTTTATATGATCCACTATTCTGAGAAGGAGAAGGTTACTCTAGATATCTATCATTTAGATGGAGAATCTAAATAATGTTTGGGATTGATTAAGAACACCAAACCAAAGGATAAAATAGAAGAGGTGGAGTGGGAAGACGTTATGAAAATATTTCATAGCAAGTATTTACTTTAAGCTCTTAAAACAAATATAGAGATATAATTCATAGAGATAATGAAAAAGGAAGGTGAATGTATCACAAATTAAAAGGAAATTTTCACAAGGAATTCACAAAAAGCATCATGTTTTTTTATCAACAAAAACATAAAAATAGATAGATTCTTTTGGGGTTTAAAATGAAAAATTCAAAAGGATATATAAATCTGAGACTTTGGGAGTTATAAATAAGTGGTTAGATGTTCTCTCAAAGTAGATATGGGGTTCAATTAATATTCCCATGGCTATGGACAGAAAAATAGAACAATAGAGTTTCAAGTTGGTGGTTCAAATGTAGAAGGAGGAAAGATGATCCAACTACCCACATTTTAAAAATATGGGAAGAAACATCAAGAGAAGTTTATAAAAGGGACATGGAAACACTTCAAGTGTTGTAGAGAAGTCCATCAAGCTCATGATTATTTAAGATCCATAAAGAATCTGGACAACATTATATAGGAAAAGAAGGTATCTCTTAATTCACCACCTATGGTTCAATGATTCAACTATAGGGAGCAAGGGAACTATTAAATCTAGTACACTAAACCTCGAGTATTTGAGGGTAGTCAACATCAATAGCCACCAAAGCCAAAGGAGAAAGGGAAATCATATTCCACCACGTCTGCTGAAGCGGAGCATGAAAATTAATTCATACAAGGTATACTTCCTATTCACTTAAAAATGGATTTTTTATATTTTATTTTTGTTATAATAATTCTTTTATATCCAATTTTTTTTAGAAAAATTGAATGAAATCCCCAATACCTTGAAGTATATATATCATTAAAAAAATATATTGGTGAAATCATTATGACCCATATATTAGAATATTCTCATGTTGGTGTATGTGGTAAGATTCTTATAGAAAATATTTTAATGATTCCCTTGGTGGAATTTGATGGTATACTAGGCATGGATTCACTATCATTATATAGAGCACACATCATCTTTTGGGAAAAGGAAATATATTTTTTAATGTTTCAAACCATCCAATGATAATATAAAAATTCATGGAAGATCATGAATCTACTTTTGAAAATTCCTCAATGGTGTGGGTGTTGATATCATATGGTGAAGCTTACCTAGCCCAAGTGGTTGTTTCAAAGGATATAATTAAACATCAAGAAATTACCATTGTAAAAAAAATACACAAATGTGTTTTCCAAAGTGTTAGCAAGTCTTCTCCTAGATTTATCAACTGATCTCATACCTAGAGCTACTCTTATCTCAAATATCCCCTATAGGATAACTACAATCAAACATGAGTATTTAAAGAATACCCTATAAGATCATTTGAAAAAAGGGTTCATACACCCTACTGTATCAAATTAGTTTTCTCTAGTTTCCTTTGTCAAGAAGAAAGATGGATTAATGGAGTTATTTATCAATTACTAGGAGTTAAACAAGATCACTATAAATAATAAGTATCCTCTAACAATTATTTATTACTTGTTGACCAACTAAAAGGGGATCCATAATTTTCAAAGGTGTATATTTATTCTAGATATCATCAACCGAAGGTGAAGAAGGAAGATATTAAGAAGACAACTTTTCATACAAGGCATTGGCGCTATGAGTTCATAGTGATGAACTTCAGACTAACTAATTACCCTAAAACATTCATGGATTTGATGAATAAATTCCTTATATATTACCTTAAAAATTTGTGGTACTGTTTATCGATGATGTTATCATTTTCACTAAATAACGGAGAAACATGAAGAGTATATAAGGAATGTTCTAGATATATTATGAAATGATAAAAAATATTCTAAGTTAAGCAGGTGTGAATTCTGTATGTAGTAAGTTGAATTCTTGGGGCATGTGATCATAAGTGATTGAATTTTTTTAGACCCTTTAAAAATAATGTTAATTAATGAATGGAGAATACCCACTAGTGTCAGAAAAATCCTTAGTTTTCTTAGATTGGTAGTGTACTAACCATGTTTTTTGAGTATTTTTTCATGATTTTATAGCCTGCTAACTATGTTAACACATAAAGGGGTAAAGTATGTATGGATAGAAGAATGTGAGGAAATATTTAAGGTTCTTATGAAGTGTCTTGTCACTACACCTATACCAACACTACGAAAAAGTAAAAATGTTTTGTGATATATAGATATATTTCAAAGAAAGGCTTGGGTTGTGTACTCAAGAAGAATGATAAAGGGGTATACTACACCTCATAAAAACTAATTTTCCATTAATATAACTAACTGATGCTTGGTCTGGAGCTAGAAGCTATTATTTTTTCCTTAAAAATCTAGCAACACTGATCTATGGTGAGAAGTGTTACATAAATACCTGTCATATGAGTCTAAAGTATATATCCACATAGAATGTGATCAACATGAATCAAAGAATATTGTTAGAGAAAATCTAGGACTATGATTGTTCTATTCACTACCATCCAGGAAAGGAGAACAACGTAGCTGATAATCTTAGTAGAAAAGAACCAACCACTCTATCATTGATGTGGATTGAGAAAGACCATATCTTCATGGAGATGAAAAGGATGGATCTAGAAATCATAATGGTTGGGAATACATCTGACCTTGCATAAATTATTCACCAAAAATCCATATAAGAGAATATCAATGAGGCACAAAGGGAAAATATAGAGCTACAAAATAAGGTGAAAACAGTAAAGGAAGGGAATCTACATGAGTTCCATATCTATGATGATGGTGTGATTCAGTTTATAATGAGACGATGTGTTCCTACATCACCTGAGATAAACAAGAATCTATTTTATAATGCATATACCTCATATCTATACATCCATCCTGGAAGTACCATGATGTATCACGATATTCAAGAAAAAATATTGCGGTAAAACATGAAGAAGGATATTTATGATTATATCTCAAGGTATTTGGTATTCTAACAAGTTAAATAAGAGAAATAGAAGTCCAAAGGGATGATGCAACCATTGGATATACCCATATAAAAATGGGAGAATTTCACTATAGTCTTTGTCACTAGTATCTTGAAAAAATGCAAAGGAAACAATCTAATATGGGCTACAATAGATCAACTCACCAAGACGTCCCACTTTATCACTATTTGGGAAGATTTATCATTCAAAAAAAATTCAATGATATATGTCAAAATGTGGTGAGGCTTCATGGGTACTACATTCGACCATCTCTGATCGTGATCAAAGGTTCAACTCTAAATTTTAGTGATGTATTTAACATGATTTTAATATTGAATTGAATTTCAGTTTGACCTATCCACCCCCCCCCCAAACAGATGGAAAATATAAATGTAATATTTTGTCGCTCAATGATATTCTAAGAGCATGATCAATGGAATTTAATGGAGGATGGGATCATCATCTCCCATTTTTTGAGTTATTATATAACCATAGACTCCACTCAAGAATTCAAATGGATCCACATGTATCTCTGTATGGGAAGAGATGTAGAACTCTAACTTGTTGGGTATGATGTTGGTAAATGTAAGTTACTTGGAACTGACATTGTGAAAGAGATGATAGAGAAGGTTCAATCCATCCAATAACATATAAAATCTTATTCGAGTCATAAAAAGGGATACAATGGAAACTATCAAATGGACTTGGATTTTTATGTTAGAGATAATGTTTTCCTTAAAATATCACCATGTAAGAGATTCATATGTTTTGGAATGAAAGGGAATATTATCCCCAGGTACATTGGCCCCACTAATAACCTTGATCACATAGGATCAGTGACATATCGGCTTGAACATCAATAAAATATGGCTCAAGTTCATGAAATGTTCCATGTATCTCTCATGAAGAAGTACATACCTGACCCCTCACATTTACTAAATCTGGAGGTGATACAACTATATAATGAACTCTCATATAAAGGATAGCTGGTGAAGATATTGGACGATAGAGACAAAGTTCTACGCAACAAGACAAATCACTATTGGAAATCTGTCCATTAACAATGCTAGTAAATGGGCTTTATCATCACTATAAAAGTTATGATAATATAAGCGATGTTAAAGGGTTAGCTATAACAATTATCATAAAAAGCGTTGATAAATGCCCCACTGATAATGGGTATAAATATTTTTTCATGCTTCAAACCCTTTATCAGTTCCCCCTCTTTATCAATGCTTCCCACCCCTCCCCCTTGAATCTGCACTTCCCCCACCCCATTATTAGTGATTTAGTGAATTACCCTACATCCAGTGAGTTTTTAACTTGGGACCTCCAGCTTATACACCAACACATTTTCCACTCCCCTATACTGTTTTTTTGTACATTTTATGATATATCTATAGATATATATATCGTTATTTTTTATCCTTATATTTATATATATTTTTATATATATGTTTATATATATTTTTCAAATAAATATTTATTAATATATATATTTTTTAAAATTGGTATTAACTCTAAAACCCTTAAAACGCATTAAAACATTAAGTAACTCTGAAAACCCTAAAAGCACTAAAAACCATGAAATGACCATAACATGTGATCCAAGATTCTATTTTATCTCCACGACCATTCAAATATAATCTCATTAAATGATATTTGATATCATATGTGGTACATGCCGAATGAACACTTGGATCTGAAGTAATAGCTATTTGAATTTTAATAAATCGGGGTTGGTGACTAAGAACTCTGTTTTAGAGGAACTCTGGACCTTTTTTGGGGGAAAATAAGGGAAAATGATCAAATACATATTTCTATAACTAAATGTTGTAGATAATATCCCAAGATTTGATTTTATATCTGGTAGTTCCCAAACAGACACCCAGATTAAAAGTTATGGTCGATTGAAGTTTGCATAAGATTTTGTACTTTTTTGAAATTGTAATAACTTTTATCCCTTTATTTTTCAAGAAATTTGAATATAATATGGTCTTAGATTATTTCATAATCTTCTATTTTACTATTTTTTGATCTAAAATGGACTTCTGGATCAAAGGTTATGACCCTTTCAGGGTTTTTACGGGGTTTTCACATTCAACTGCCTTTCAAATGGACATATCTTTTCAACCGCGTGTCTGTTTGGCCTCTACCACATATCAAATCAGATATTGCGATGATATATACACATCAATGAACCAAAGTAACCCTTGATAACCTTTATTGAGACCAAAAAAGGCATATAAATCCTCCAAATGGACATAACTTCTGCTACATGTGGCTATTAACATTTTTTTTGATATATACCCTTTATCAGCGCTAGTAAACAAATGCTGATAGGGGGTGTATTTATTAGTGATTACAAAAATTCACTCATAAAAACAACCCTCTTATCATCAATTTTTTATAAGCGTTGATATAGACCCCCCATTTTCAGTTCTTTTTTAGAAGCGTTGATAAATTCCTATTTTATCTGCGCTTTTTTACTAGCGCTGATATGGGGGATTTATCAGTGCATTTTTACAAGAACAGGTAAAGGGACCCATTTAACAACACCTTTTATATTTCTGTTAAAGACTCCCTTTAATATCACTAAAAATTGATATTAAATACCCCATTTAACAATTATTTTTTAGAACCGAGAAAGGGGGTTTTTAATAGTGCTTTTAGGTAGTGTTGTTAAAACCCAAACGTTGGACAAACCATGTTTTATAGTAGTGAATAAACTTTTAAAATTGTTTTAGAGGAACCTTAAGTATGAATAGTTAGCTTGGGGACTATAGGAAATAATGAAATATAAGTTCTTTAAACTATTCTCAACTAATAATACAAGTTGAAATTTCGGGGTTGAAATTTCAAAAGGGGGGGGAGAATGTAACAACCTAGTGTTTATTGGTAATATTTTTTCCTGATTAAATGTATTTTTTGCTATATTATATAATATTATACACATAAAAAATATAAATAAACCAACCATGATTTTTTTCAGTACTAAATACTATTACATTAATCAGTAATGAAACCAATTAAAACTCCAAACATTACATCTAAAAAAATATAAAATAGAAAAGCTAAAATGGGAATATAGGGATCACCCCAATCCACTAGAATCATCACCCCCATTGAAAAAAATATATAGAAGAATAAAAATATTTGAAATCTAAGCCACAATATATAAAATTGAAATATAGAACCTTGATAAGAATTGAGTTGAATATTGAGTGAAAGAATGAAGTTGTATTTATAGGAGGTAAAGTGACAGTCAGAATACTAATGTGATCGTTATAATAATAACATAACCAATGGGAATAGTATCCTGACCATTGGAATAATAATTTTACATTAAAATAATAAATTTTACTAAGAATAATATTTTAATAATTAATTTAGTTAAATATAAATTTTATAATTCCAAAAAATAAATATCATGATTAAGAAACTCAAAGAAAACATAAGAACATTTTTAATAAATTGTATTTCAAAGTGTTGTGTAAAAATAAATATTTTTATGTTAAAATTTTAAACTACTTATTTTTTAAAAATATTCTTATAAAATAAACACAATTTTTTAAATAATCTTTTGAAATTTTCCAAGGCTAATTTTTTGGTTATTTTCTGGAATACTTCAATTTTCGAGTGAATAGTAAAAATATAGTTTCACAAAACAAACATATCTTAAATTACATAATTGATGATTTAATAATGAAATAATACTTTATATAACTCAAGTTTTAGGCATGATATATTTTTTTCAAAAAAATTTCATTAAAATATAATAAAATTAATTTTCAAACAAAAAAAAATCTTTCCAAAACATATTATCAAAAGTGATTCCTTAAAATAATTTTTTTTCTTTCTTCCCAATATTATTTTTAATAAACTAATGAATTATAATTATAAATTGGACTTAATGGATTAAACCCATTATATTATATATGATTTATATTGTAAAAAATTCACTATTACATGATTTAACTTTAATATAATATTTTATTCAATATTTTAATCTAAAAATAACCATCTCCTCAAGATTAAGTAACAACTCTACCTCCCTTTGGAAAACCACTCCTACCATCCATTCCAAATACAGATATCTCCCAAAATATTTCATCTTAATCCTCTTATAATCAATAGGGATGTTTTGGAGTAATCAAACTCAAAAAATAAAAGGAGTTATAGTGACACACAAGAGAAGCTACACCGAAGAAAGAGTATGTTTTTCAAATCTTCACTGATTTTATTTTCCACCTCTCTATTTACCCAATTTTATTTCAAAATAAAATATTCTGAGATTTAATTAGGATTAATTTTAACATTATATTAATGATGTTAACATGATGTAAAATATATATTTTTAATGTATTTATTTTTTATACCAATTTTCTTCCTATTTGGACAACTTTCCTGATAATTGTCGGTTAACCACCAATATAGATGTTTCCAATAACTTTTATATCACCAACCCTATGAATGGTTGAAATATATTATTTATAATATAATTGTCTAAATATATTTATTTTAAGGTTTTGGAACTTATTTAACAATTATCTTGAACAAAACAGTGAAATCAAAGAAAAACAACAATTGTTTTGAAGAAAACAAGATATCAAAACACATCAATTTAATCAATGGAAATAAATTAATATAATAAAATTAATATAATTTATAAATATTTGTGTAAATGACTATAATTCAATTTTGGATAATTTTTTTAATAAAGATATGTTTATTATTTTGGAGGCACAAATATGAAAAAATAATGCTAAAATAATGTTAAACGGATTCTTGAACCCAACTCCCTTTATTCGAGTTACACCTCCATCAAAACAATTTTTACTGTGGATGTTACATTAACATTCATTAATATAATTCTATTTTTATTACCTAATCTTTTTAATTATGTACATGTGTATATCTTTTTTTTATAATAAGTTAAATGCTTTTTCCAAAGGAACTCTTCTTTCCAAAATACATATTGACTCCTCTTGAGATTATTTCTTCTTAACTAAAGATTAATGACACTTATACCAATTATGTTTTTAATGTTTCATGTGGGAAACCCAAATTTTATTCATGAATGTATTCTTTGAAAAATTATTTTTGAAACCCATTCCATTCCATGGGTTATTTTATAACTATGATTGTCATGAAATCTATGTGGAATTCAGGAATATGTAAATGTTATGATGTGGAGTGTGGGTCTAAAATTATATATCCCTTAAATAGATTGGGTAATGTTATGTATCTAAGAATAAAATGTGAAATATTCATGAAAATGATGCCATATTTGTTCAGAAATATGATGTTACGATTATTCACATATGTCATGTGTGAACATGATGATATATTTGTTCACAACTACATGTAGTATTTTATTTCTAAGAACTGATGTTTCAATTTTTATGCATTTCCAAATTACATGACATTATCCATCATTTACTTCTTGATATTTATTATAATTATATTGTTATTATATGATGATGATTATTATTTTTATTCAGTTTATACTGATTCATTTCCCTTATTCATCCTCTTAGTAGGATTTTAGATCACCCCTTTCACTTATGTATATATTAGGGTGATTACTTTTACTAAGGAGAATGTGAGGGAAACTAAGACGATAAAGAAAAAGGAATATTTTTCAATGTTTTATTATTTAAAATTTATATATAAGTCAAAATTTTATAAGACACTAAACCCTTGGATCCTAAATTTGTAATGGTATTATGTCGTTTACCTTTAAAATGATGTAATAATCATGTAAGAAAAAATTGGGTTGATATACTATGTCCCTCCTCTAACTCCTTCACACAATTAATATCCACAAAAATGAACTATAAAATAGATATAAAATACATAATTAAAGGGTAATTATTTTCCCATAGAGGTCTGGGTCCTTACAATCTCCACACAATTTGTTTCTCATGCCAAATAAGCTTCAATTACTCTCTATAAATAACATGTTAAACCATTAATCTCAAACTTCAACATTCCATTCCCAAGTATTTCTGTATTCTGACCATACTACCATCATACATGTACAAAATTAATGACCTTCCCTCACAAGATCATCTCACCTAGATTGAAAATAGAAGTGATTTATTTTTTGAAACATTCTTTTTTCACCAACTTCACATCATCATATAGAATTAAATTATTTTAATCTGGTATATATTCACTCAACCTTGAGATATGAAGAAAATTATGTAGGACATTATACCAAGGAGGTAAGACCAATTACTCAAAACACCACAATACCTCAAAGGGACCAATAATGTAAGGAGTGATTTTCCATTTCTATCCCATATATTTATGTCCCAATTGAGGGAGGACTCAAAGAAATGCATTATCAACAACCCAAAATACCAAGGGGTTTTTCTTCCAATCAAAGTAATATTTATATAGATTTTACCCCATTGAAAACCTTTTTTAGATCTATTTCACCCACTACATTATTTATTTCTACAATTTTAGGACTAACTAATAAATACTCTTCAATAATTTTCCAACATAACATATAATGAAATAATCTTCTATAGAGTGACTCAAATAGGACCATCTAAATGGAAAACTGATAAATAATATTATAAAAAATCTCTAGAGTTAAAAACGATTCATCCACGATCCAACGACTTTCAGGATCTATCTCACAATATATATTTTATATTATAAATGGGCTTTCTAAAAAGACCATCCATTTGAGGGTGATATAAAGTACTCAACATGATCTTAAATATGAAAGACTTATATAACCCTTGCCAAAAATTGAGGTAAATCATTGGTTGGGGTTTGATACAATTATATCTAGAACCCCATAGATTTTCAACACATCTAAGACATATATCTTCCCTAAAACATCAATTGAATATTCCTATTAGAGAGGTAATAAATGAGTGGTCTTGGTTTGGTAATTCATAATAAACTCTACTATATCTTTTCTCTTTAGTGTTTGGGGTATTCCCATAAAAATTCTATAGTATTTTAATTCCATTTTGATATGGGTATAATATGTGGCAATAACTTACCCTTTGGATTTGGATGTTCTACTTTGACCTATTTACATGTGAGACATCCAGACACAAAGCCTATTATCTCCCATTTTATACCATTTTACTAGAACTTCTTACACACACTCACTCAATATTATATTTTTATTAAAAAAATAAACTAAAACTCAGCGTTGAATAATGCGGTAAAGAATGAGGGTTTCACTACTAAAAACTTATGGGATAGATCTTTACATTGATAATGAATTATATTTACACTATAGATTCCTTTAATAACTAGAATATCAGCTATGAAGTCCCCTTCCCTATAAGTGTGACTCACTTCCATGCTAGGGTCAATGGTATGGCTACACTTCCTAATGAAATAGGAAATATATCAGGATTCATTGATGTTGTAATGAAGGAAACCAACTATAAGTTTGGAATCATTCTTCATAACATATATTTTCATCTGGAATAGCCTACATATATCTTGATATATCATATAAATCCCAGGGTGCATAACCTAATGAGGGAAATGTTACTCTCTTATAAAAGATACACTTGAGGATATTATGGGTGGTGTATACCATGGATCATTTTTTAAATAAGAAAATAATACAAAACTTTTAATCATGAATCACCATGGATAGTTCAAAATCATGTGGTCATAGCTACCTAGAACAATAGGATACCATATGACGTACCAATATAAACACACACCCAAGGCTCGCTAAAGAGGCATAAAAATATGAATCAAAACCTTTTCCTAAATCTAGAAAAAGAATGACTAGTTTTGATGTAATCCTCTTCTTAAATTCTTTAAAATCTTAATGACACTACTCAGACCCAAAAAACATCACTCCTTTCTTCTTTAGTGGGGTCATAAGAGTAGCTATACAAGATAAATCTTGGATAAAATTATAGTAATACTTGGATAGGACTATAATAATCTGAGCATCAAATAAATTCATAGGAACTTCCCAGGAAATTACTGCCTCCAATTCCTAAAGATAAACCATAATCCTGTTTTAAAAAACCTCATATCCCAATAATTTATCCTCACAGAACCAGGAAAAATATTTTAAAATCTTTTTATTATCTTATTCTCCATTACTGTCACACCCATGACGTATTTTAAGGGTATTTTTCATTTAATTTCCGTTATCTATTTGTTTTGTAGGTTTCCCATTCATTTTCGTGGAAATTGTGGGTTTTCAAAATTTGGGCCAAACTGTGAGCCCATTTTCATATTTAAAAATAAATTTTGTTTATTTTTTAATTCCTTAATTTTTTAAAATTTTACACCCTTTAAACATCATAATTTGGGTACCCTGGCATATTAAAACCACCATATCAATTTGGACCCTATATAAATCCATAATAATGATGGATTTGATTTTTTTTATTCAGGTTTTGGGCCATCCTATAAGCTCATTTCCTTCTTTAAATTAGTTATTTATGTTATCAATATATCATTCATTTTATACTATTTGTTTTGGAAATTCCACATCCCACCCAATACCAAAAACCCATGGATCACTCTCATTATCTATTTCACCGCTTCAGAGCTCATTTGGAACACATATTAGGGAAAAATTCTCATGAGTTCTCAAATCATCCAGATTTGTGAAGGAAATTTGATTCTTTCATAAACCATTCAATTTTCACTTTTATCCCCCATTTAAGGCCCTATATAACACAAATGGCCTCATTAGTGCCTACCTATATGTTTTGGTTACTTTTAGATTCTACCTGTGGTGTATTTGGGGTGATTTCTTCAAGATTGTTCAAGGTAAGTGATTCCTTATTGGTTTCTTCAATTTTCCTTAGGGTTTCCTCCCTCTTTCATGAAGTTCAAAAATGTCAAGAAGTTAGAGTTTGAACCTAGGGTTTTATTTTTTGTATTTATGGTCACAATAATGTGGTTTAGGGTTGGTTTTCACCCCTTGTGGTGCAGCAGTGGTGCGGTTGATGTTTCACACCAAGTTTTGAGTGTTTCGACACAAAAAGGTAGGTGATTCCATTGGTAACCATTTTATGATGAGTTATATTGAATTATTTACTAATTTTTCATATTCCTCATATGTTTTATGTCTGGTGAAAACTGTTTATAATTTATTTAGTTAAGCGTTTAATTTTATAGTTTCATTTTACATTGAAATTGGGTGTTTTTCATGTGTAACTCTTTGGGTATTATTTGGGTGTATTTTGTAACATATGAAATTGGTTTACTAAATCTTGTTTGAGCTTCCAATTATACTTTTTTAGGGTATTGGTGTTCCATTGGGTTTTAAAGATGGTTTTTGAGTGGGTTTTATGTGTAAAACCATGTTATGCATCTAGAAAGTGTTTTATAAAAATGTGTGTGTTTTCATGTGCATTTTTTGTGGTATTATTTGAGGTGGTTTTATAATACTTGATATTGTTTTATTAAATCTTTCTAGGGATGAAAATTCTGTTTTGGATTGTTATTGGGGTGATTTTTTTCCTTGAAAGATTGTTTTGAAATAGGTTTTATGTGCAAAGATTAGGTATACTCCTTAAAATTTTTTATGAATGATTTGAATGGTTTAATTATTTATGTAAGAGGTGAAAAAATATTGGAAAACTCTTTTGGGTTGTGTATATTTTTAATTAGTCCATTTTAAATGTGAAAGAGGATGTAATGTGTTCTGTATTCTCATAGAAATGTTTTATAAAATTTTTTAACAGAATTATTGAAATGTGAAAGTGATGTGGATGTGATGTGGGCTATTTTGTGTGAGTGTAATGTGAAAAATAAATTTCGATTATGAAAAGGGTATTATATAATATGTCAGTGGTTTGTTATGTGATGTTTAGAACCTTGGGAAATATTTTACAAAATTGTTAAATGATGTGTTGAATTGTGAAAGATATGCAAATGTGTTGCGGGCTATTTTGGTGTGAGTTTGATTTCAAAATCAATTTTGAATGAAAAGGGGGATGATGTGATTGTGTGATGTGAATGTGGTCTGTTTGGTTTATGTGTGATGTGGAAGTGGTATTTTCATGTGCAAATTACATTTCATGGCTTTTTGAACTTGTTTGAGTACTAGAGGGAAACTCAAGTATCTTGGTGGGTGGACGTGTACTAGTATGCTAGTGATCCCGTGGGGTTTGGCCTCTATTCCATGTAGCAAGATTTAATTTTACAATAATAACTAAACTATGATGATGATAATGATTGGGGACCACTGTGTTATGGGTATGTTCCCTACTATTGGATCATTCATGAGAACAAATATTGTGATGGTTACTCTCACCGAGATAAGAGGTACCTAGGACCCACAACAAGCTAGTGCCTATGGGTTATTTTCTTTTGCTTGTTCTCATTAGATTCCTTACTATTACCATCAACATATGGTATGTTTGGATAGAAATTTCATTATCTTTGTAATTTAATTTAAAAGTGCTGATTCTTTAAAATAACCCACTTGACAACTATTTTAATATTTAATGTTTCATCTTTTAGAAATTGTAACTAGTAATTTATGTTTTTAAAAACATGCATGATTTTCATATTTGAATGTTTATCACCTGGAATATCTTATTGACGGTTTCCTAATAGGATTTGTCTCATGCCCAACTTACACCTTTGGGTGCAAGTAGACTTGTGGATTTTGTTACCGAAGGTTTGGGTACAACTTTTGTGCCTATGGTGCAGGTTTTAGAGGTCCAATGTGATGTGGTGTTGTGGAATGGATTGAGGGCGGTGGATCCTGCCATGTGGAGGTTCTTGGTTAGTAATTTCTAGTTTTTTACATTTTTAATGGTCTCAGATCATTTTTTTAAGTTGTGTAATTAAATTCTGAAAATTCCAAAAAGATGATTTTGTTTGGAAAATCCAGATTTATTTTATTGGATTAGTTTGCTGTTTTAAGTTTATAAACTCAGGTAAATCATTCCTAATTTTCAGTTTAGGATACTTAGGAACTTGTGTTAGACATGGGGATTGGGAATTCCCTTTGGGCCTTGTCACGGGCTGGGTCAGGTGCGGGTTTTAATGGATACCAGATCTAGTTTGTGAAAAAATGGTATCAAAGGAGGTTTTCATTTTTGGGACATGTTCCTTTGTTATAGAGTTAGGGTAGATCTAAGTAAAGGGTGTCAGAACTCAATGTTATAGCTAAGAGCAAGGTGCCTGGCCAGAACACCTCATGGCTCAACCTGAGTTACAATGATAATTTGTGATTTTTCTGAGTCCTTTGGTTTTCTTGGTTTGATGATGATTATGGGAAATGAAAAGAGAGTTGGGTTAATTATCTCAGTGAGCTCACAGTGTCACGAAAGAGTTATGGGGCCTAGGATATTGACTTAGAGAACTCTCTGTGACAGTGAAGTGATTGTCGTATGGCCTCCAACCATATGTCCAAGTCACCCACTAAAACTATTTTCCTCTCGTATTGTATTGGGTTCTTTAGTTTTGAAATCTTGGATGTTTGATTTTAAATAAAAAATGACTTGGTTTTAAGAAGCGTAATGTTTTTGTGAAATTATTTTCTAATAAAGAGGGAATGGTTTGATTTTTGAAATGGTGGAACTAAATTTTTAGAATCGTTTTGAAATGGAAAATTGCATGTTTACACCTCTTTTGAATGTAGTAAATTATGTTAATGTTGGTTTTGAAATAGTTTTCACAATAGTTTTTTCTATAGTATTGAAAGGTTTTATAATGGGAATAGATGTTTTAAAATTTATGTATATGAATTTAAAGTGATAATTAATTTTATGGATTTGTACATTGATTTCATGGTTAGTATTCTTGAGAAAAATGATGTATTGGTTGATTGGTTTGGTTTTGAAAAGTGGACATAATTTTTGTTTTAACCAATAGTATTTCCGTGAGCGACTACATAAACGGGGTTATATGGGATGATGGATGGTTAATGGAATTACTAGATGAGTGCTGTGATGGATATGAAGAGGTTACCCCATGTGGCATAGAAACATTCATGTGTGAGGCCCATGGGGTACCATGGTGGATACGCTAATCGCTGAACCGTTTGTTTTCCAAGAAATGTTTTTAAAGGAAAACATTATGTCTTGATGAATAGTTTGGGATGGGGTGCATTATGTGTTTTTTTAAATATGGATATTTAGGGATGTTTTGAGTCCATGAAGCCCTCTTTTTTCAACCATGTTTTAGGTTTGTTTTTGGTTGATAATCTGGGTTGAAGGGCTAGTTTGTGGTCTCTTTTGAGAGATGTTTGGGAAGCCTTTATGGTGGTTCCCATAACATGTTCGGTTCTGGTTTCTGGCATGTTTCTACCAATGTACCAGCATGAATGGGTCCTTGGGTTCTTTCGTTGGATAAGGTAATTCCCCATTAAGGGTTAGTGCATGATTGAAGTGAAACCTGGATTGTTTCGCCAGTAGAAAATCCTCTAGTTGATCAATATAAGAAATCCTTTTCTAGAGATTGGGAGATTGAGTTTACACCATTTCCTTTCTTTATTTTTTGGACCCTATTGTAGTGATATAGTTCTCATGGATGGTTGAAGGAGGCATTATTTTCTTAATTTACCGGAATCATTGAAGGTGAAAGTGGTCTAGGGTTGTCAGTGTCGATGAGTATATGAATGGGGTTTAAGAAGGCCTCTTGGTCCATCATAGTCTCTTTGAAGCAGGGGTTTATAATAAACCACCAGCGTGGGAAATCTGGTCATGAGAGGCTATTATGGACACTTGCTGGAATTTTGTGTTGTTTAGCGACTTGGAATAAGGTCCCCTTTCATGTATTGTTTCTATCAGTTGCATCAGTGATTCCCTGTGATGTCGTGTTCTTGTTAACTTTAAATGTGAATTTCATGCAATCCTCTGAGTGTATCTGACATGTTGGGAGTATTTATCTCATGTGAAAACTTCACAATCATCTATTTTAGAGGAAGGTGATTACATGTGTCTTTTCTTTCTGTGGTTTCTCACCTGAAGAAACAAGGTGTGATGTGTGTGTGCATCTTATAAACCCTTGTTTCGGTGAAATAGAGGGTTAGGGTAATGTGAGTTACGGAATCTATTATGTCTTGGTGAACCCATCTATGATTAGGGTATTGTTTTAATGGAACCTAAAGGAAATGTTCAGTTTTGGGGATTCCAAATCCTAAATTTGAGGCCGAAGATGCTTCAATCATTTGAGCTCCAGCCATAGGTCCTGGAGCGAAGCTGGCACATAGTTAGGGGAAATCCCAGGGTCATATAAAACCTTGTACAAAGTACTATACTCAGTATGAGATATGGAGAGTAGTGTAAACATCTGATGTTTCCATCTTGATTTTATTGTTCTCATTCAATGGAAAGAGGTGGGAGGACCTCATGCCTATGTTATCACCCTATGTCATTCTTTTCCCATTTGGTTTCCATTGAGTTTTTAGAGTATGGTTGGGAATTTGGTTAGATAGGTTGATTGAATTGTTTTTCATAGTTAGTATTAACCATGTCCTAAAAAACCATGCAAGTAGAAGGATCCACATAGTTAGTGCACAATTTCTCAAACTGTGCGGATTAACCGTGTGGCCGTCCCAACTCTTTAAATTTGGGTTCTTCCTATGTCATCCCATGCTGGTCAGTTGTTATGGTGGGGAGACCCACTATGATTCTAATGTATGTTCCTTTGGAAATTTCAAATGGAGGTATACCCCTTGTACTCGAGAGTTCGTTCGGGCCTCCCCCGGTTAGGGTCTCGATCCTGTCTCAGGAAAATTTTAGTTTTCTCTTATGGTGGGGAGACCATTTTGTCTCCCCATACTAGTAACTCAAATTGGTCCATGGTCTTGGATTGGCAGTAGGTAGTCTTGTTTGAAGCTACCTAACGACCTACATCTTACTTGGGTAAACATTTGGATTAGAGAACGCCCAATGGTCTGGTTAAAGAAAGGTAAGTTTAACCTTGTTCTTTGTTGTTGTTCATTTGGTTAAATTTATAGAATCCTATTTGGATAGTGTTTGAGGAGTTTTCTTTTGGGATAAAATTTTAATATACATTATCATTTCAGTAAGTGGTGTATGTTTTCGTTATTGAGAGTATTCCTTCCTTTATTGATCAATTAGAGGGGATTTGGCCTTTTGGGGGTGGGTAAAACTTGTCCAAGGAGCCCATTTTTTCCTTTTGGTTGGGTTTCGTTTTTTTCTTTTGGCCTTGCTGTGGCTTTCTGAGGGTAGAAAGTTTTATGGTGGGAAGAATTGTCACACCCATAAATTTGTTTAAATTTATTTTTCCTTTAATTTTCATTCTTTCTTTGTTTTGGAGGTTTCCCATTCATTTTGGTGGAAATGGCGGGTTTTTGAAAATTTGGGCCAAACTGTGAGCCCATTTTCAAATTTAAAATTAAATTTTGTTTCTTTTATAACTTTTTCCCTTTTCAACATTTTACACCCATTCCACTTCCTAATTGGCCTAACCTGGTTTATTAAAACCATCATATAAATTTGGACACCATATGAATCCATTATAATTATGTATTTGAGTTTTTTATTAAGGGTTTGGGCCAGTCCGTAAGCCCATTTCCTGCTTTATTTTTTTTAATTTTTCAATATCTCATTAATTGTGTACTATGTTTTAGTGATTCTACCACCCATCGAAATTTAAACACCCTAGTATCACTCCTATTATCTATTTAGCCTCTTTGGATCTCATTTGGATTGCAGATTAGGGCGAAAGGTCTTAGAGTTTCTCAAATCATCTAGTTTTGAGAAGGTAATTTGATTATTTCATAAAACATTAAATTTTCACTATTTATCTGCCATTTAAGAACCAATTAACCTAATAAGCCTCATTAGATCATACCTATCAGTTTTGGTTTCCTGGTGATTCATCCTTTGGTGTATATGGGGTGATTTATTCAAGATTGTTCAAGTTAAGTGATTCCTTCTTGGTTTCTTTCATTTTCCTTAAGGGTTTCATCCCTATTTCATGAAGTTATAAAATGTCCATAAGTTAGGTTTAGAACCTAGGGTTCTATTTATTGTCTTTTTGGTCAAATTATGTTGTTTAGGGTTTGTTTTTACCCCCTTGTGGTGCTGTGGTGGTGCGGTTGATGTTTCGCACCATGTTTTGAGGGTTTCGACACAAAAAGGTAGGTGATTCCATGTGTAACCATTTTATGATGAGTTATCTTGCTGTATTTACTCATTTTACATATTCCTCAAATGTTTATTGTGGTGATAAAACTATTTATTATTGATTTGGTTAAGCATTTAATTTTATAGTTGCATTTTAGCTTCAAATTGGGTGTTTTTCATGTGTAACTCTTGGGGTATTATTTGGGAGTATTTTTAAACATATTAAATTGGTTTACTAAATCTTTTCTGGGATTCCAATTATTCTTTGGTAGGGTCTTGGTGTACCATTGGGTTTGAAAGAGGGGTTTTAATGGGTTTTACCTGTAAAACCATATTTTTCCTCTTGAAAGTGTTTTATGAAAATGTGTGTGTTTTCATGTGCATCTTTTGTGGTATTATAGAAGGTAATTTTATTATACTTGAGAGTGGTTTATTAAATCTTTCTAGGGCTGAAAAGATTTTTTTGGTTGATATTGGTTTGATTTTGTCCTTGAAAGATGGTTTTGAAATTCTTTTTATGAGCAAAGATTGGGTATACTTATTTGAATTATTTTATGAATGATTTGAATGGTTTATTGATTTTTTTAAGAGGAGAAACCATATTGAAAAAAGGTTTTGGATTGTTTATATTTTGAAATCTTCCATTTTAAGTGTGAATGGGGTTGTCATGAGATGATAATCCTCTTGTAAATTTTTTATAAAAATGTTTAACGAAATTACTGAAATGTGAAAGTGATGTGAACATGATGTGGGCTATTTTGTGTTAGTTTGATGAGAAAAATGGATTTTGTTTATAAAAATGGTATTATGTAACTTGTTAGTGGGATTTTATGTGATTTTTATCATCTCTAGTAAAGATTTTATGAAATTGTTAAAGGATGTGTTGAATTGGGAAAGATATGAAAAATGCTTTGTGGGCTATTTTTGTGTGAGTTGGATTTCAAAATCAATTTGAATGAAAATGGGGATGATGTGCTTGTATGATGTAAATGGGGGATGTTTGGTTGATTTGTGATGTGGAAGTATTATTTTCATGTAAAAATTATATTTCATGGCTTGTTGAACTTGTTTGAGCATAAGAGGGAAACCTGGGAATCTTGGTGGGTGGACATGTACAAGTATGCTAGTGATCCCGTGGGGTATAGTCTTAGTTTCATGTAGCAAGATTGATGATTAAAACACTAACTAAAATATGATGATGATGATTATTTGGGACCACTAGGTTATGGGTATGTTCCCTACTAGTGGCTCATGCATGTGATCAAATATTGTGATGGTTACTCTCACCGAGATATGAGGTACCTGAGACCCACAATGAGCTACTACCTTGGGGTTGTTTCATATTGATTGTGCTCATTAGATTCTTTACCCATACCATAGTCATATGGTAGGTTTGGATGTAAATTTCATTAGCTTTTTAATTTTATTTAAAAGTGTTGATTCTTTAAAATATCCTACTTGAAAACTATTTTAATATTTAAATTTTAATCTTTTAGAAATTGTAACTAGCATCTCATATTTTTGAAAACTTGCATGCTTTTCATATTTGAATGTTTATCACATAGAATATCTTAGTGGTGGTATACTACTGGGATTTGGCTCACACCATACATACACCTTTGGGTTTAATTAGACTTTCACATTTTTGTTCCGCATGTTTGGGTACAACTTTTGTGCCTTTGGTTTGGGTTTTAGTGGTCCAACGTGATGCAGTGTTATGGAATGGATTGAGGGTGGTTCCTCTTTCCATGTCGAGGTTATTGGGATGTAATTTCTGGTTTTTTACCTTTGTAATGGTCTTGGAGCATTTATTTATGTTGTGTAATTAAATTTTGAACTTTTATAAAAGCTGTTTTTGTTAGAAAAATTTAGATTTGTTTTATTGGATTCGTTTTCTCTTTTAAGTTTATAAACTTTGGTAAATCATTACCAATTTTTAGTTTATGATACTCGGGCACTTGTGACAGCCCGTGGGGATCAGGAATGCACTACAGGCCGTGTCACGGGCTAGGTCAGGTGCCATTTTTGAGGGAGACTAGATCTGGTTCATGACACTTACCATTCCCATAATTTCCTCAAGATACATATCATGATCTTCTCAGGTCTTGGAATACTCTATGATATCATCCAAAAAAAACTATTACAAATGAGTCTAAATAAATATGAAAGATTCAGTTTTTAATTTTAACACCCCAAGCTTCCATGGTATGATTCTCTTTGAATAATGTAATAGCTTGTGTTGTACGCAACTTCGAGTTCTAGCACACCACAACCAATCAAACATACCATTTAAAAAGAAATTAGGAATAGTAATACCCACTTTTGGAAAGTTTTTAAGTTTTATTTTTGAAAACGGATTTCATTTTTGGATTCATAACATCAAAATTATCTTAGGGTGAATTTTTGGTATTTTTCTGAAAACTTTCAATTTTTGATGAATAGTGAAAAACATTGCGTTATTGTTTAAAACCAACTTTTTATTTAAATAATAGTTATTTTTATTTCAATTTATTTTGAAGTAAAAATAGATACATAATACATATATTATTCCAATTGAATTCATTGGAGTCATTTTATAATAATATTAGATATATAAAATTTTATTGAACTTTTTAACATCTTTTACCCACCTTTTAGGCACGTTAGCAAATTTGCATAAAACGTGATTTCACTATTTCTGTGAACTGTATTTCAAAAATTTTAGAGTCATAGTTAACATCAATAAATAAAATGTGGTTTAATTGGATGAAAATAATTTTTGGTGAATAGTAACTTTTGATTTTTATTTACCACAATTAAAAACAACTATGGAAATTAAAGGTAAAATTGATATTATGATTACCCAAACACAAGTCCTAATTATATTGGATAAGTGTATTTCGACCAAAATCAACTTTTTGAATAAAATATGATCCTTTTGATCTGATTGGATTAGATTATGAAATTTATTATTATTTTATTTAAAGAATAGTTAAAAGTGTTAAATTTAACTTTTAATAACTAAAAAATTTTAATATAGGGTTATACAAAAGATAATATCGACTATATATATTAATTGGAAAGATAAGAATATTTCATACACCATGGTATTTTATATATAATTTTTAGACCTTAAATAATTAAATTTATTTATGACACAATGATGATGCAATAATTACCTTATTAATGAAAGATTAAGATAATTGATATTGTAAATATTAAAATAAATGTAATTTGGGACTTTTAATGCATTAAAAAATTTTATAGGTTAATATTACATGTTGGGGTTAATTAAATAATCTTTATTCAAATTTATAAAGTTTTGGTGACTTACAAAAACCAAATAATAAATAGTATCAAAATCGACAAAAATGAGTTTTTAAAACAAATACTGTTTTAT